>CM065814.1:123200107-126041357 GCA_033398695.1 Orobanche coerulescens
CAAACAGAGAAGATAAAATTCAGTTCACTAAGAATGGTCTGAATAAACAGAATTTAGCTAATATTGAAATTTCTCTTGACACGCATCCTAGTGGACTCATACATTACGGAATTCAATGTTTGTGGAATAAATTCAAACCAGAATATGAACGTCTTGGGAATCTGACGTTAAAAGACCCTGTTTGCCAAATTTGTAAGAAAATTGGATGGGAAGCTTGTCCCCGACTCTTAGAAGGCGTTTAAGACATTTCTGAACGTAAAATCAAAGGAAGATGTGAGCCACAATCACAACTACTGTGCATACACGTGAGTATATTTTATTTTTGTCATATGGTAAGATTTTTTGAATAAAAAATGTGATACGCGATAAATGCATTCATTATTCTATTGAGTAGTTGAAGCGCAATTAACGCAATTACAGATTTGTTAAATATTTTTACCTTATTTTTCTTCTATAAATAAACATTGTGCTTGTTTCTTTTATTTATCCCTCAAACTTGTACTTTTTTCTTTTTCTCTCTAATTAGTTTCTTTTCAAAAATGGAATCATCATCTTCCACAAAAAGATTTAACTCAGTCTGCATTTTTGGTAGAGCTAGTTATGGAACAGAGGCATGTTTTACTGAAGTAGCCCACAACTTGGGTCGTACCTTAGGAGAAAAATGCATTCATGTAGTTTACGGAGGAGGAAGTCTAGGATTAATGGGACGCGCTGCTGCTTCTGCCTGTAACACCCCGAGATATTCGGAATAATTACAGCGCCGTAAACCCTTTAGATAAGGATTTACAAGGCTAATTTTAAAAGAAGTGTAAAAATAATTCAATCGAACAACTGAAGTTCAAATACAAATTTGATTCAACCGATCAAATGAGTTAACTTATACAACCATATCGAAATGACCTTATTAAAACAGACGTACTCGAGTACTAAACGAAACAAGAAGACAATTCACAATAACAATAACATCAACCACATCACTGAGCCATTTCATCGTCCTGTCGGTACTGTGGTTGCCTCCCCGCTCCTCGGCTACCTGAACATCAAAACAATGTCCACCCCCGAAGGGGTTAGCAAAACAATGCTAGTACAAGTATCATCATACAATAAATCATCAATGCATCATAAAACATGCAAAACGGACTTCCGCCACCGGAATCCAACGATGCGAATCCTCACGATTCCATCAACACAATACAGGTAATCCAATGATCCAGGCGCCCTTGGTATAGATCCCCATGATGATCCCGTCGGACCAACGCATGGTGGAAAACCCGTCCAACGATCCAGCGCCTCAGCATAGATCCCCATGATGATCCCGTCGGACCAACGCATGGTGGACATTCGATCCAGCGCCCTCAGCATAGATCCTCATGATCCCCTCGGATCATTTATACCATAAATCAATCAACTATGCATACACATATGAATTTCAATATGTTCATCAATACGAACAAATAACAACGAATATCACGAGAATTTTCAGAAATACATCTCATATTCAACAATATGAACAAAACCACAAGCATGATCAAAGTTTCAATATAAATCGAACTCGACATATGATACTTGCCTCAAAAATGGCAAGGACGAAACACTTCAATGATCTCGACACACTCGAAGGCCGCCTCCTTCGATCAACGTTACAAGCCCGAACCTTAACAAAAGGAATGATATACAAATCATCTCAAGTCGAACGAGGACCTAACAATTCGGTCTACGGCCGAAAAGCTCAAAATAAACAATCTGCCTGGACTGCTTAGCGTGCGCTACGTACTCTACGTAACGTGCGCTAAGCCGGCCTGTTAGCGTACGCTATCGTGTAAGACTAGCGTGCGCTAGACACGAACTGACAGTTTGAATCGGCTGATACATAACGCACGCTACGTACGTATTGTGCGTTAACTGAACCCCGATAGCGCACGTTAACTCACATATGTTAGCGTGCGCTAACCTTGCATGGCAGAAAACTGCTAACGGAAAAACTGGGTTGAAAGGTGGTGAATTTCATGAACTCTATGGTGATAATACAAATTATCCTCGGGCATATCATGCTAATAAGGTTTGTGGAAGTTCTATGATTATGAGATACAAATATACGGATAATTATCTCAACACCATAACTCATCCAAGATCTTCAAAAAATATTCTAAGTTTCGATTATTCCAAGTCCCAAAACAGATGATTCCTTACGTAAAACATACGAACTAGGTAATTTTCATATACTGGTCGATTGGTTTTGAAGATACATAACATGCTCAGGAATCCACATACTAAAAGGTTCAATGGATCATACGATGAATAAGTGTCGAAACATCGAAAATATCCTTCTAACACATGATGTACGACTAATAACGAATCTAACTGACTAGATGAACATGATCAACATCCTATAGAACACTACTAGTATTGGGGAAGAATCACCTACCTCAAGGTAGTGAAGAACACGGAGGAAATTGAAGCAATCCAACACCGAAGGCTTGAACACCAATCTCCAATGATATACGATCTTCAATCACGAACTAGGATGTTGATATGAAGTGTTTAGAATGAAGGAAGTTATGTTCTAAGTGTAAGAATTCGGGTAATGGGAGAAGAAAGAACTGAAATCACGAATAGGATGCTGTCCTATTTATAAGAAATGGCTATTAGCGCGCGCTAGACCCTGCTCGTAGCGTGCGCTAACGGCTCACTGACTTAACTGTACTCAGCATTTAGCGCGCGCTATGCACATACCTGTAGCGTGCGCTAAGGCGTTGACTCGGCTTTTCCCGAAAGCCGTCCAGGTTCATCCCGACACGATCCGACAGGGGTCCCCCGACCAGATCTCACCTACCGCACGTCTCAATCAAACTGACCACACATAGCGTGCGCTAATAATCCTATGTAGCGTACGCTATTGAGTCTATGTTAGCGTACGCTACACATAGCCGATAGCGTGCGCTACGTGCGCAGAATTTCAATTTGTAAAATCACATACATGAAATCATACGCTCAACAACATCGGATTATGAAATACGGAGAATAATACTCAGATCAAGTACGACGATTACAATATCACAAGTTCCAAATACAAGTCAGAAATCTCGGGTATTACACTGCCTATATGGAAGGAGTAAGAGTGTTGGGAGTAATTCCAAAACCTCTGGCTGAAAGTAAAATCACCGGGGCAACTATTGGAGATGAGTTTAGAGCTATAAATATGCAAGATCGCATAACTCACATGATGAATAATTCTGGCGCCTTTATCACCCTTCCCGGTGGTTTTGGCACTCTTGAGGAACTATTTCATGTGGTTACCAGAGCTCAGCTAAATGTTCATAAAAAACCAATAGGTCTGCTTAATGTCAATGGTTTCTTTGATGGTTTACTATCTTTCATCGACTACTCTGCTGAAAAAGGTTTTATTTCCGAGCGTGCTAAATAAATCATAGTCGTTGGAACAACACCAGAAGAACTATAAACTCATTGAATTTGTTCCTCAACCAGATCCAACTCTAGCTAATATAGTCTGGATGGAAGATTTTACCGTGAGAAAACGAAAAGAGGATTCATTCCTGTCCCTTTGATAACCCATGTTGTACCTCTTGTATTTTTTTTACTTTCTATCGTGTGTAAAAATCGTGCTAAATGATGGCAGCTTAAGGAGTTTCTTCTTGATCTCTTGATGCACATCTATTCGCGATTTATGTATTGTTATTTTTATTGCTGCAAATTTTATTATTTGTTTTTAATAAAAACATTGATGGCTGCGTAAGGCGACTCTTCAGACTTTCCTGAAGCGCATCTTAAAAATTATGTTATACTTCCGCGTATATTTTATTTTCTTTTGTTGTTTGCCTCGTATTTTTTTTTCTCTTTCAGATCCAAAAAGGCGTTAGCTCAAGCATCAACTTTCATAACAAGGAGTATTCTGTTTTTCTCCCTTGCATTTTATTTTATTTTTTTTAAACTGAGGACAGTTTCTTTTCAAGTTTGGGGGTGGTGTGTTTTGATTATTTTGGTGTGTTTAGCTTTGATTATTGTGGTGTGTTTTGATTATTTTTGTTATTTGGCTTTGATTTGTTTTTAGTATATATATATATATTTATTTTGTTTATTTTGATTTGTGAAATTCTAGATCTGGCCATAACACCAATAAATTAGCTATATACAAGCTTCTAAAATTATTTTAACCGGTTAAAAATTTGTAGATTCCAAAATTTCTGAGCCTTAATCTCTCTTTCCAAGCCTTGTAGTTATCATATAAAATCGAGTCATTCGTTACCTTGAGAAAAGAAGAATCAGTCGGTTGATGAAAAATAGAACTGAAATTTACTTAATTTGTGGAGTTTTTGATTTTTCATGCTTAACTAATAAATGATTTTCTGCAAAAATTCTATTCCCTAAAAAAAAGATGAAAAATGTGTTGGTGAAAAGAGCTACACGTTAGCAAATAACGGTGTGAAAGCTATCACCTAAAAAAAAGATGGAAAATGTGTTGGTGAAAAGAGCTACACGTTGGCAAATAACGGTGTAAAGGCTATCACTAAAAGGGATATAGATTATGAGCAGATTTGAATTAATTGGTGGCTAAATTTCAATACACTCAATTTCGTGAACAATCACAATATTTGATGACGCCGATGAAATTCTTTTTCATATTGAGTCGAAAAATAAATGAGTGATCGAGAGCAACCATTAAAGGGAGTCGTGTGTGTCACGAGTGGGAAAGAAATAATCAACCTTTTTGGGGGGGAAACCTTGCATTTTGGAATTACAAAAATAAAACCGTGTTTTAACTTCAAAATGATTAGTAGATTTAGTTTGAATCTTGATTCATTTCTATCTACTATATAAAGCTGGTTGTTGTGTAAATGGCATTTCGATCTATTTTTCTCTTTATATATATTAATATTTTTCTTTATTTGAGTGTGGTTTATGTAACACCCCCAAAAACCATCCGGGATATTACAGCGCCGTGGGCCCCGCGCCGGAACCCACCAGGCTGAAAACCGTTTACAAAACTATTTCAAATCTCCAAAAGGGTTGATGACGGTAATGTTTTGCAAATACTCAAATATTTTCAAAATACATAGTTCTCAAATACCATCATAAAATACCATTTGAAAATACAAAGCGAAATGCCGAACCTCGACAGATTCAAAATATACGCTAAGCCACCACATAGACGTACTGACAAAATAGTTTAGGGAAAAAGGGTTTAATGAAATAACCCAAGTTCACAAAATGCCAAAAGGCCATTTTAAAAATACACACGAGTTGGTAAAGGTACCGAAATGCCATTTTAAAATACATACGCAGTGGATAAAAACACTGTTCAAAATACACATTTGCAGCGGAAATACAACCAGAAAAAAATACTCGATACTCAATTAAATGTCACAGCCAGTATCACCCGGGAAGCTCACCCTTTCACGACTGCTACTAGCTCGATTTCCGAGTACCTAAAAATAAAGCCCACGACGGGGTCAGCCACAATACTCAATAATGATATCAATCACATCATCATAAATAATTACATACCAATGTAATAATATAGTAAGAATACTACCAACATAATCTTACCGCCATAACCTTACCAATTCATAGAAATCCATACTAAATCAATCCTTGACATATTCCACATTTCGTCTTCTCAAATGACGAAATGAATTCAACAACAATCATCTCTACCATATTCCAAAAATACTGATAATCCTCAAAACATCATCATAACTCATAAGTGCGGAATAATCCAATCTGTGCCGAATCCTGTCCGTTAGATTACACAATCAATTCTCAACATGTATAAATCAATAATACAAAATATATCTGTAGATCAACTACCACATGATAATGATAACAAATCCCGAACATCGACGTACAGTCCGAATGCTCATACAATCAATAACAATGATCAACCAATACATCACTGAGAATATCCATGACATGATAACTCCAATATGACCAACAAAGGGTCAACGATAACCGAGAGTACCCTCAACATGGTAAACTCTCAACACGATCAACAAAGGATCAACAATAACCGAGAATACCCTCAACAAGGTAAACTCCAACACGATCAACAAAGGATCAACAATAACCGAGAATACCCTCAACAAGGTAAACTCCAACACGATCAACAAAGGATCAATAATAACCGAGAGTACCCTCAACAAGTTAGACTCCAAATGATCAACAATAATGGATCTCAAAGAAATAACTCTGACTGTCGAACATACCCCTCGGGCGTATGAACAACCAGTCACAAACCATCGAACATACCCAATCATACATGGACTATGAACGACCCAACAATATGGCTCAAAAGATGGACGTCACAGTACGTCCGATCTGGAAATGTGTCCGTGCACATGTCCACCCCATATACGGAATCCAGGATATATGTGGGACATGTACCTCATTAGCCTCACGAACTACGTCTCGTGTGCACGGTTCAATGTGGAAACATCCACGCATCACCATCATGTGCCCAGCTAAAAATTCTACACAATAACCAATCGGCACGCAGATATGACTCCAGATATGTCACGATGCAACATGACAACGAAACTCAAAGAATCACATATCCAATAAGGATCAAAAGACTCACCGAAGTGAACAAAGACAAACTGACAAAGAAAAGTCGTCACGACTAATCAATATCCAAAAACAACAATCCTGGGATCATCATCCCCGACAAATGATCAACACGATCAACGATCTCAATGCAATCAGCCCTGGGATCATCATCCCTCAATGAGATAATCAATACGAATCCCAATATATGAATTATCATCGTACAACATATACAACAACTCAACATAATAATTATCTCATAACCGAACAATACAAAAATTACCTCAAAGCCGAAGACAACATCCTTTCCACTGTAACACCCCGAGATATTCGGAATAATTACAGCGCCGTAAACCCTTTAGATAAGGATTTACAAGGCTAATTTTAAAAGAAGTGTAAAAATAATCCAATCGAACAACTGAAGTTCAATTACAGATTTGATTCAACCGATCAAATGAGTTAACTTATACAACCATATCGAAATGACCTTATTAAAACAGACGTACTCGAGTACTAAACGAACCAAGAAGACACATCACAATAACAATAACATCAATCACATCACTGAGCCATTTCATCGTCCTGTCGGTACTGTGGTTGCCTCCCCGCTCCTCGGTTACTTAAACATCAAAACAATGTCCATCCCCGAAGGGGTTAGCAAAACAATGCTAGTACAAGTATCATCATACAATAAATCATCAGTGCATCATAAAACATGCAAAATGGACTTCCGTCACCGGAATCCAACGATGCGAATCCTCACGATTCCATCAACACAATACAGGGTAATCCAGCGATCCAGCGCCCTTGGTATAGATCCCCATGATGATCCCGTCGGACCAACGCATGGTGGAAAACCCGTCCAACGATCCAGCGCCCTCAGCATAGATCCCCATGATGATCCCGTCGGACCAACGCATGGTGGACACTCGATCCAACGCCCTCAGCATAGATCCTCATGATCCCCTCGGATCATTTATACCATAATCAATCAACTATGCATACACATATGCATTTCAATATGTTCATCAATACGAACAAATAACAACGAATATCACGAGAATTTTCAGAAATACATCTCATATTCAACAATATGAACAAAACCATAAGCATGATAAATCGAACTCGACATATGATACTTGCCTCGAAAATGGCAAGGACGAAACACTTCAATGATCTCGACACACTCGAAGGCCGCCTCAACGTAACAAGCTCGAACCTTAACAAAAGGAACGATATACAAATCATCTCAAGTCGAACGATGGCCTAACAATTCGGTCTACGGCCGAAAAGCTCAAAATAAACAATCTGCCTGGACTGCTTAGCGTGAGCTACGTACTCTACGTAACGTGCGCTAAGCAGGCCTGTTAGCGTACGCTATCGTGTAAGACTAGCGTGCGCTAGCTACGAACTGACAGTTTGAACCGGCTGATACATAACGTACGCTACGTACGTATAGTGCGTTAACTGAACCCCGATAGCGCACGTTAACTCACATATGTTAGCGTGCGCTAACCTTGCATGGCAGAATACTGCTAACGGAAAAACTGGGTTGAAAGGTGGTGAATTCATGAATTCCATGTTGATACAACAAGTCATCCTCAAGCATGTCATGCTAATAAGGTTTGTGGAAGTTCCATGATCATGAGGTACAAATATACGGATAATCAACTCAACATCATATCTTATCTTCGATCTTCAAAAAATATACCAAGTTCCGATTATTCCAAGTCTCAAAACATATGATTCCTTACGTAAAACTTACGAACTAGGTAATCTTCACATACTGGTCGATTAGTTTTGAAGATACATAACATGCTCAGGAATCCACATACTAAAATGTTCAATGGATCATAAGTGTCGAAACGTCGAAAATATCCTTCTAACACATGATGTACGACTAATAACGAATCTAACTGACTAGATGAACATGATCAACATCCTATAGAACACAACTAGTATTGGTGAAGAATCACCTACCTCCAGGTAGTGAAGAACATGGAGGAAATTGAAGCAATCCAACACCGAAAGCTTGAACACCAATCTCCAATGATATACGATCTTCAATCACGAACTAGGATGTTGATATGAAGTGTTTAGGATGAAGGAAGTTATGTTCTAAGTGTAAGAATTCGGGTAATGGGAGAAGAAAGAACTGAAATCACGAATAGGATGCTGTCCTACTTATAAGAAATGGCTATTAGCGCGCGCTAGACCCTGCTCGTAGCGTGCGCTAACGGCTCACTGACTAATCTGTACTCAGCACTTAGCGCGCGCTATGCACATACCTGTAGCGTGCGCTAAGGCGTTGACTCGGATTTTCTCGAAAGCCGTCCAGGTACATCTCGACACGATCCGACAGGGGTCCCCCGGCCAGATCTCACCTACCGCACGTCTCAATCCAATTGACCACGCATAGCATGCGCTAATGACCCTCTGTAGCGTGCGCTATGAATCCACGTTAGCGCACGCTAAACATAGCTGATAGCGTGCGCTACATGCGCAGAATTACAATCTTTAAATCACAAACACGAAATTAAACGCTCGACAACATCGGATTATGAAATACGGAGAATAGTACTCAGACAAAAGTACAATCATTACAATATCACAAGTTCCAATTACATAACAGAAATCTCGGGTATTACATCCTTCCTCCCTAAAAAGAAGTTTCGTCTCGAAACTTAAGATGAAAACAACTCCGGATATCTAGTCTTCATACTGTCCTCCGTTTCCCAAGTGGCCTCTTCGACTCCATGTCGTGACCATTGTACTTTAACCAAGTGTATTGGTTTATTCCTCAATTGTTTGATCCGGCTCTCAAGTATCTTGATTGGTCTCTCTTCGAAGGTGCCATCATTAGCTATCTCGATCTCGTCGAAATCAATGACGTGGCTGGGGTCCGGTACATACTTCCGCAATTGGGATACGTGAAACACATTGTGAACGTGACTCAGCGATGGCGGTAAGGCCAATCTGTATGCTAAATCTCCAACTCTCTCGAGGATCTCGAATGGTCCGATATATCTCGGACTAAGCTTGCCTCTCCTCCCAAAACGGAAAATCCCTCGTGTAGGAGACACCTTCAATAGTACATGGTCCCCAGCGTCGAACTCTAGAGGGCGACGACGTACATCTGCATAAGATTTCTGTCGACTCTGGGCAATCAACAGTCTCTCTCGAATCAAAGCTATCTTCTTTTGAGTCTGAATAATCAATTCCGGTTCCGTCCCGATCAAATCCGAAGAATCATCCCAACATAGGGGTGATCGGCATCTTCTCCCGTACAAAGCTTCAAATGGTGCCATCTTAATTAAAGCATGCCAACTATTATTGTAGGTGAATTCAACTAATGGCAAATGAACTTCCCAATCAGTTGACCAATCCAAAGCACAGGCTCTAAGCATGTCTTCTACAGTTTGAATAGTCCTTTCGGACTGACCGTCCGTTTGGGGATGATAAGCTGTGCTAAAGTTGAGCTCAGTCCCCAAAGCCCTGTGAACTGCTTTCCAGAAGTGTGACACGAAGCGACCATCTCGATCCGAAATAATGGTCCTCGGCGTCCCATGCTAGGGCTGGGGGCGGGGCGGTTTGGGGCGGGGCGAGAGTGTAACCGCACCCGCCCCGTATTTTTTGTGCGGTGCGGTTTTATGCGGGGCGGGGCATTTTTACAACTTAAAACCGCACCGCGCCACACTTTTCGCGGGGCAAGAAGGGAGCGGGGCGGGCGTATGAGTGAAATAGGATTTTGACTATTTTTTTGTTTTTATCTTGTTAAATGCGGGCGGGGCGGTATGACGGATGAAATAATAATAAAACCGCACTCGTTTTATATTTTTTTTGGCGGTGCGGGTTTGATGCGGGGCGGGAAATTTTGATATATCAAACCGCACTCCCTCGCCATTTTTGCGGTGCGGGGCGGGACGGGACGTGCGGGGCGGTTTTTTTGCCCATGGGACCCATGCAATCTGACTATCTCCGCAATAAATACTCGTGCCAACCTCTCGGGTCCCCATGTATCTTTAATTCCCAGGAAATGACCCAACTTGGTTAGTCGATCAACTACAACCCAAATCATGTTCATTCCCGTTCTAGTCCTTGGCATACTGGTGATGAAATCCATCGAGATGTCCTCCCACTTCCATTCGGGGATCGGAAGCGGCTTTAACATTCCTAGTGTCGCCGATGTTCAATCTTAACTCACGACAAGTCAAACACTTCGAAACGTACTCTGCTACGTCCTTCTTCATATTCCCCCACCAGAAGTTTTGCTTTAAATCCTTATACATCTTACTACTGCCTGGGTGAATAGAATAGGGCACGCTATGAGCTTCCTTCAAAATTTTCCGTCTCAAATCATCATCCTCGGGAACGCAAAGTCGACTCTGAAATCTCAGAACTCCATCATCTTGTATCACGAATCCTGGGGCTTTTCCTTTCTTTACTTCGTCACATAATCGAAGGATCAAAGAATCGTTCAATTGTTTAGACTTGATCTCCTCGACTAGTGATGAAGTCAGTTCCATTAAATAAAGTTGCCCTTGGATTCTTGGTGCCCATACTTCAATCCCCTCGCGGATCAGTTCTCGTTGAATACTGGTTTGGGACGTAAGTGCTTCCAGCATTCGAAGAGAAACAGGTTTTCGGCTCAAGGCATCGGCTACTACGTTTGCTTTCCCCGGATGATAGAGAATCTCCAAGTCGTAATCCTTGATCAATTCCAGCCACCTTCTCAGCCTCATGTTTAATTCTTTCTGACTGAAAATGTACTTGAGGCTCTTATGATCTATAAAGATCTGACAATGAGTGCCGTACAAATAATGTCGCCAAATTTTCAAGGCAAAGACCACATCTGCTAGCTCCAGATCATGAGTCGGGTAATTAATCTCGTACGGTTTCAATTGTCGAGAAGCATAAGCAATCACTTTATCCTTTTGCATCAACACACAACCCAAACCCTGATTTGAAGCGTCGCTGTATACCATGAATCCATCAGATCCCTCTGGCAGCGCTAATATGGGTGCTGTCGTCAGTCTCCTCTTAAGTTCGTCAAAACCAGCCTGGCACTTCTCATTTCACATGAACTTCTGAGTTTTCTGTAACAGCTGAGTGAGCGAACGAGAAATTTTGGAAAATCCTTCTACAAAGCGGCGATAATATCCAGCAAGTCCTAAGAAGCTTCGGACTTCTTTCACGTTTTTAGGAGCTTCCCATTCCAAGATTGCTTCGACTTTCTTCGGGTCCACCTGAACTCCGTCGGCTGATATCACATGTCCAAGAAAGGTTACTTCCTTAAGCCAGAACTCGCATTTTGAAAGTTTTGCATACAGCTGTTCCTTCCTCAAGGTGCTCAAAACCACACGTAAATGTTCAGCATGTTCCTCTGCGTCCCTCGAATATATCAGGATGTCTTCAATGAAGACGACCAGAAATTTATCCAAGTATTCCAAGAATACCCGATTCATCAATTGCATGAATACCGCAGGAGCATTGGTAAGTCCAAATGGCATTACCACAAATTCATAATGCCCGTACCGGGATCTGAAAGCAGATTTCGGTATATCCGACTTCTTAATTCTCAACTGGTGGTATCCCGATCGCAAGTCAATCTTCGAGAATACCCTTGCCCCTTTCAGTTGATCAAACAAGTCGTCGATCCGAGGTATAGGGTACTTATTCTTGATTGTCATCTTGTTGAGTTCCCTGTAATCAATACACAGTCGGAGGGATCCGTCTTTCTTCCGGTCAAAAAGAACGGGCGCTCCCCAAGGAGAAACACTAGGTTGGATATAGCCCTTCTGTAACAATTCCTCCAGTTGCTTCTTGAGTTCATACATCTCGGTTGGCGCCATGCGGTATGGTGCTCTGGAAATAGGGGCTGCTCCAGGCTCTAATTCGATAGTGAATTCCACTCCCCTCTGCGGAGGCAACCCAGGTAGTTCGTCAGGAAATACATCTGAGAACTCATTCAAGACTGAAATAGACGAGAGCTCTACTCCTTCCTCTTTCCTCATGGCATAGCACCAAAGTCCGTGACATCCTTGCTTCAGTAATTTCACGGCTTTCATTGCCTTGATCAATTTTCCCGAGCTTCCTGGTCTCCATCCTCGGAATAAGTGTTCAGATCCGTCATCAGCAATGATGGAAATGACTCTCTCTCGGTAATTGAATGTACTCCATAACGGTTGAGCCAATCATCTCCGAGAATTAAATCGTCACCGTAGATGTCAACTACAATAAGATTCGATGGCCAATCTCTTCCTTCTATAGATACTGGGAAATCCCTAGCTTCTACGGTTCCCACAATTTTCTCTCCGCTTGGTAATCCCACAACATAAGGTTCATAGTTATACAAGCACGAGATTTTCAAACGACTAACACAGTTCAAAGATATAAAAGAATGCGTGGCTCCCGAATCGAACAAGACACTAACTGGTTGCAAAAGGATCTGAATCGTACCTGATGCAACAAATGTTCTCGATCTCGCATTTCCTCATTTCGCATGCAGCGCGGAGGAACGGACCCAGCACTGGATGTCTCTCTCTTCCCAACGTTCTGCTGCTGAAATCCACTCTGCTGCGTCTGGTTCACACTCGTCTCCTTCGGAACTGGAGCTGGAGTGCGAGTACTAAAAGATCGGGTCGCATTCCCACAAAATGTTGCGCGATGTCCTTCCTGTCCACACTCGAAATAGGTCACAGCAGGCGCGAAACAATCACGTCGAACATGTCCCGCTTTGCCACAGTTATAACACTTCTTCCCTGCGTCTGAAACAGTTGGTGCTGCCCGGAACTTCTTTCCACCTCGAGAAGGATGCGGAGGTCTCCTGGATGAATGAAAAGAGGACTGACCCCTGCGAGGCCCGCTACTCTTATCCTCCGTGAAGTTGCCAGACACCTTCTGTTTCTTTGCTTCCGTCGATTTCTCTATTGCTGCCTCTTTCATATCATAGGCCAACGCCTTGTCCTGATACTGCCGCAAGATGGTACAATCAAACCCGGACATATACTGCTGAATTTCCGGCTTCATTCGCATGTCAAAATGAAAAATCTTCTCCGCCTCGGTCCTGACCAAGTGGCGTACATAAGTCAGCTGGTGATTAAAAGTCTTAATCACGTCCGTCACAGATGCTTCCAAATTTTGTGGTGAGAAAAACTCCCGAACTCGGGCTTCTCTAACTGGGCGAGGACAATACTGTGCCTCCATCATCAATTTGAATTCCGTCCAGTCAACATTGTGCTCCTCCGGTCGAATGGCCTCCCACCAGTCGAAAGCCTCCCCTGTCAGAAGATACTGGGCGACCGGAACCTTCCTATCGTTGGGACAGTTAATCCCTGCAAAAATCTTCTCTAATTCCTTCATCCAGTGATCCCAAGAAAGCGTCTCAGCAGAACCGTCAAATTTTGGAGGGTGCAATTTAATCACTTCGGTAAGCCATCTATCTCCTCGATTTTCCATGTTATGCTGCTGTCCCATCGCCGTCTGCATGCGATCCACAACTTGAGCAAACTGGTTTATCTGGGCAACCACTTGCTGAAGCACTCCCGGCACGTTAGGATCTGCATTATTATTTGCCGATCCCTGCTGTCCCCCGGAATGGGAATCCGTTCGACTAGCGGTTATCTCTGGGGTAGATACCGACTCTTCTTGCCTCGCATTTCCACGTCCGCGTCCACGACCTCCTCTCAACATACTGTAAACATAAATACTCAATATCCAGGACAAACTTTCTTAAAGTACATCCATTAATGTTTACAAGACATGAATTAAATAAAACGGTAGTATTCGAGATTAGGAAACTTACAACCACGGTCCACACGACGATGCTGGCTCAGCAGTGATGTTACGAACGACCAATAATCAAATAACGTAAACAGACCCAACTAACCCGACTGCCAAGATATCCATGAATCTTAGCTTCGATACCATATTCTGTAACACCCCGAGATATTCGGAATAATTACAGTGCCGTAAACCCTTTAGATAAGGATTTACAAGGCTAATTTTAAAAGAAGTGTAAAAATAATCCAATCGAACAACTGAAGTTCAAATACAGATTTGATTCAACCGATCAAATGAGTTAACTTATACAACCATATCGAAATGACCTTATTAAAACAGACGTACTCGAGTACTAAACGAACCAAGAAGACACATGACAATAACAATAACATCAATCACATCACTGAGCCATTTCATCGTCCTATCGGTACTGTGGTTGCCTCCCCGCTCCTCGGTTACCTGAACATCAAAACAATGTCCACCCCCGAAGGGATTAGCAAAACAATGCTAGTACAAGTATCATCATACAATAAATCATCAGTACATCATAAAACATGCAAAACGGACTTCCGTCACCGGAATCCAACGATGCGAATCCTCACGATTCCATCAACACAATACAGGGTAATCCAGCGATCCAGCGCCCTTGGTATAGATCCCCATGATGATCCCGTCGGACCAACGCATGGTGGAAAACCCGTCCAACGATCCAGCGCCCTCAGCATAGATCCCCATGATGATCCCGTCGGACCAACGCATGGTGGACACTCGATCCAGCGCCCTCAGCATAGATCCTCATGATCCCCTCGGATCATTTATACCATAATCAATCAACTATGCATACACATATGCATTTCAATATGTTCATCAATACGAACAAATAACAACGAATATCACGAGAATTTTCAGAAATACATCTCATATTCAACAATATGAACAAAACCATAAGCATGATAAATCGAACTCGACATATGATACTTGCCTCGAAAATGGCAAGGACGAAACACTTCAATGATCTCGACACACTCGAAGGCCGCCTCCTTCGATCAACGTAACAAGCTCGAACCTTAACAAAAGGAACGATATACAAATCATCTCAAGTCGAACGATGGCCTAACAATTCGGTCTACGGCCCAAAAGCTCAAAATAAACAATCTGCCTGGACTGCTTAGCGTGCGCTACGTACTCTACGTAACGTGCGCTAAGCAGGCCTGTTAGCGTACGCTATCGTGTAAGACTAGCGTGCGCTAGCTACGAACTGACAGTTTGAACCGGCTGATACATAACGTATGCTACGTACGTATAGTGCGTTAACTGAACCCCGATAGCGCACGTTAACTCACATATGTTAGCGTGCGCTAACCTTGCATGGCAGAATACTGCTAACGGAAAAACTGGGTTGAAAGGTGGTGAATTCATGAATTCCATGTTGATACAACAAGTCATCCTCAAGCATGTCATGCTAATAAGGTTTGTGGAAGTTCCATGATCATGAGGTACAAATATACGGATAATCAACTCAACATCATATCTTATCTTCGATCTTCAAGAAATATACCAAGTTCCGATTATTCCAAGTCTCAAAACATATGATTCCTTATGTAAAACATACGAACTAGGTAATCTTCACATACTGGTCGATTAGTTTTGAAGATACATAACATGCTCAGGAATCCACATACTAAAAGGTTCAATGGATCATAAGTGTCGAAACGTCGAAAATATCATTCTAACACATGATGTACGACTAATAACGAATCTAACTGACTAGATGAACATGATCAACATCCTATAGAACACTACTAGTATTGGTGAATAATCACCTACCTCCAGGTAGTGAAGAACACGGAGGAAATTGAAGCAATCCAACACCGAAAGCTTGAACACCAATCTCCAATGATATATGATCTTCAATCACGAACTAGGATGTTGATATGAAGTGTTTAGGATGAAGGAAGTTATGTTCTAAGTGTAAGAATTCGGGTAATGGGAGAAGAAAGAACTGAAATCACGAATAGGATGATGTCCTACTTATAAGAAATGGCTATTAGCGCGCGCTAGACCCTGCTCGTAGCGTGCGCTAACGGCTCACTGACTAATCTGTACTCAGCACTTAGCGCGCACTATGCACATACCTGTAGCGTGCGCTAAGGCGTTGACTCGGATTTTCCCGAAAGCCGTCCAGGTACATCTCGACACGATCCGACAGGGGTCCCCCGGCCAGATCTCACCTACCGCACGTCTCAATCAAATTGACCACGCATAGCATGCGCTAATGACCCTCTGTAGCGTGCCGTATGAATCCACGTTAGCGCACGTTAAACATAGCTGATAGCGTGCGCTGCATGCGCAGAATTACAATCTTTAAATCACAAACACGAAATTAAACGCTCGACAACATCGGATTATGAAATACGGAGAATAGTACTCAGACAAAAGTACAATCATTACAATATCACAAGTTCCAATTACATAACAGAAATCTCGGGTATTACATCCACGAACAACTTCCCTGAACGAATACACAGTTATACGAATAATCTCAAATAAGGTTCCATCCATTCAATACCAATGAACCTTTATCCCGATACTTATGTCATCACGATAACTATGCTCGATATCCGATATTCTATATCCTTAACCAAAGATAACTCATGTCTTCCTTGAACACAATTAAATCATATACCTTATGATTTAATACAACCAGAGCACGATATACAAAATATTATCCCGACAACTTACATTTCTAACAACATTGCTATACGAATTATAAATGAAATGAAAACAAAACCATTCATCAAATATTATAAACTGAACAAGTAGAAACTTGCCTCGATACCGATACCACGAAGACGTTACCAAAATCCATTGCCTTCAGCTACGATCTCCTCAGCCCCGACCAAAATCAATCTACGAACTCTTCAGCCTCAACCGCAACACAACAGTCGTAATCCATGATCAATTATCGTAACCTAATGCAATAATCAAATGACAACACATCCGATAATAATAAATAACCGGTATAACCAACCAATCAAACTCAGCGGCTCAACAATACCTCGATCATTTACAAAACCGAACAATACAACTCAAACAATTACGACTCATATCAACAATACAAGCCGAAATCCGATAAATCATAATTATCAATCAATAACCGATCAACAAACCCAATAGTTCCACAATATCTCGATTAAACAGAGTCTTAAACAATCCAGTTCAAACCATCACGAATTCATAATCACAACACGAAAATACTGCATTGTCTGCCTACTTAGCGCACGTTAAACACATAACGTAGCGTGCGCTAATTCGCTCCCGATAGCATGCGCTAGCCAACATAATCCGAGGTATATGTCATAATGTTTATCATTTTCTTCATCATGCAAATCACATAATCAAACCAACCCGATAACAAGGATCATCTCATACATAATATGGAATACAACCTCATATCATGATTCATAAATACATGATTCAACCTCATCAAGTTAAACGAATCACCAATAACATGAAGAATCTTAAATAACATCCGAAAACTCTTATCATAATCCCATAAAATCTTATATAATATCGTCACATGATTATCCAACATGTTCCTCACATGTAATCATCCTTAAAAATGAACAACTAACAAGGGATATGAATATTACCTGGATTAGATGAACCAAGAAGAAGAACACTTGAACTCCATTCCAAGAATCATGAGTAACTTGAAGAACAAGGCTTGAATCCATGCTCTCTATCTTAATCTTGTTAAAAATCACCACCTCACTGTGTTTGGGAACCTCAAGAACCTCCCAAAGCTCTCTCTATCGACTGAAGGAGAGAGAAATGGACGAAATGCTTCATAATACCCATCTGTCCCCTTATATAGAACAAATTACTAGCGTGCGCTAAACCTTATGTTTAGCGTGCGCTACGGCTTTAGCGTGCGCTAACTGACTTTGTTAGCGTGCGCTATCGCAGTCCAGGGGCTACTGTCTGGCTTCGTACATGTGCTTACGTACATAATGCCCATGCATTAGCGTACGTAACTTACACTGTCTAGCGTACGCAAGTCCTTGCATTTAGCGTGCGCTAATATCAGTTGACTTGCTGCAGTCGTCACCTACCACGAAGATGCTCGTGACCCACATGCCGACAGCATCGGACAAGGATAAGATTCCTTTTGTCCAATATACCATTAGCGTGCGCTAACCTTTAGGGTTTAGCGTGCGCTAGTACTACATTACAAACATCCGTTGACTAATCAGAACGTGCGCCAAAAGTGGCCTGGTCCACACGCAGATTCCTTCCGATTTGACTGCATTAGCGTGCGCTACATTCTGTCTCTAGCGTGCGCTAACCATGAACGATAGCGTGTGCTATACTTGAACATTAGCGCGTGCTAATCAGGCTATACTTATCCATTTCCAACTCTCCTCGTCCATCTCGACATACCAAATACGAACATACGGCATACTGAATACATGTACTGAATCCAATAACATCATCATACGATATACCAAATATCAAAAGTACGATAACCTGATACACGATATCCTCAAAATAATTGTCGAACCACTACGACAGTTATACCAGTACAGTTGTCTTAGTTCTCAATTTATTTTATCCATACTGTATAGACACCAAGCTATGCAGTATATCTCAGATAAAATAACGCGAAAAATTTATACTGAAAATCCGGATATTACATACTACCCCCCTTAAAATAAGTTTCGTCCTCGAAACTTGCAACCCTATCGCAAACAACAGATCAACCCAAAATTTCCAAACTCATCACGAAAACAATCAATCGTCGCCACAAGCGAATAACCAAAATAGTATACTTACAGGTATGTGAAGCCGATGATCTCCTGTGATACTAGCACACGACTCCCATAAGAAGTCTCGACACAATACCAACACACACTAATATCAAAATTAGCAATTTGAAAAGAATCTCAAAAAAAAAAATTGGAATCTCCAAAAATCGATTTGACTCAAAAGTCAGAAAAATCATTTTCAAAAGCCACGCTACTACCGTACTGGTAGAGCCACATAACACACACGCCCGGGTTTCACAAAACCCATTCTCTGATACCATCTTCTGTAACACCCCCAAAAACCATCCGGGATATTACAGCGTCGTGGGCCCCGCGCTGGAACCCACCAGGCTAAAAACCGTTTACAAAACTATTTCAAAACTCCAAAAGGGCTGATGACGGTAATGTTTCGCAAATACTCAAATATTTTCAAAATACATAGTTCTCAAATACCGTCATAAAATACCATTTGAAAATACAAAGCGAAATGCCGAACCTCGACAAATTCAAAATATACGCTAAGCCACCACTTAGACATACTAACAAAATAGTTTAGGGAAAAAGGGTTTAATGAAATAACCCAAGTTCACAAAATGCCAAAAGGCCATTTTAAAAATACACACGAGTTGGTAAAGGTACCGAAACACCATTTTAAAATACATACGCAATGGATAAAAACACAATTCAAAATACACATTTGCAGCGGAAATACAACCAGAAAAAAATACTCGATACTCAATTAAATGTCACAGCCAGTATCACCCGGGAAGCTCACCCATTCACGACCGCTACTAGCTCGAGTTCCGAGTACCTAAAAATAAAGCCCACGACGGGGTCAGCCACAATACTCAATAATGATATCGATCACATCATCATAAATAATTACATGCCAATGTAATAATATAGTAAGAATACTACCAACGTAATCTTACCGCCATAACCTTACCGATTCATATCAATCCATACTAAATCAATCCTTGACATATTCCACATTTCGTCTTCTCAAATGACGAAATGAATTCAACAACAATCATCTCTACCGTATTCTAAAAATACTGATAATCCTCAAAACATCATCATAACTCATAAGTGCGGAATAATACAATCTGTGCCGAATCCTGTCCATAGGATTACACAATCAATTCTCAACATGTATAAACCAATAATACACAACATATCTGTAGATCAACTACCACATGATAATGATAACAAATCCCGAACATCGACGTACAGTCCGAATGCTCATACAATCAATAACAATGATCAACCAATACATCACTGAGAATATCATCGACATGATAACTCCAATATGACCAGCAAAGGGTCAACAATAACCGAGAGCACCCTCAACATGGTAAACTCCCAACACGATCAACAAAGGATCAACAATAACCGAGAATACCCTCAATAAGGTAAACTCCAACACGATCAACAAAGGATCAACAATAACCGAGAATACCCTCAACAAGGTAAACTCCAACACGATCAACAAAGGATCAATAATAACCGAGAGTACCCTCAACAAGTTAGACTCCAAATGACCAACAATAATGGATCTCAAAGAAATAACTCTGACTGTCGAACATACCCCTCGGGCGTATGAACAACCAGTCAGAAACCGTCGAACATACCCAATCATACATGGACTATGAGCGACCCAACAATATGGCTCAAAAGATGGACATCACAGTACGTCCGATCCGGAAATGTGTTCGTGCACATGTCCACCCCGTATACAGAATCCAGGATATACGTGGGACATGTACCTAATTAGCCTCATGAACTACGTCTCGTGTGCACGGTTCAATACGGAAACATCCACGCATAACCATCATATGCCCGGCTAAAAATCCTACACAATAACGAATCGGCACGCAGATATGACTGCAGATATGTCACGATGCAACATGACAACGAAACTCAAAGAATCACATATCCAATAAGGATCAAAAGACTCACCGAAGTAAACAAAGACAAACTGACAAAGAAAAGTCGTCACGACTAATCAATATCCAAAAACAACAATCCTGGGATCATCATCCCCGACAAATGATCAACACGATCAACGATCTCAATACAATCAGCCCTGGGATCATCACCCCTCAATGAGATAATCAATACGAATCCCAATATATGAATCATCATCATACAACATATACAACAACTCAACATAATAATTATCTCATAACTGAACAATACATAAATTACCTCAAAGCCGAAGACAACATCCTTTCCACGAACAACATCCCTGAACGAATACACATTTATACGAATAATCTCAAATAAGGTACCATCCATTCAATACCAATGAACCTTTATCCCGATACTTATGTCATCACGATAACTATGCTCGATATTCGATATTCTATATCCTTAACCAAAGATAACTCATGTCTTCCTTGAACACAATTAAATCATATACCTTATGATTTAATACAACCAGAGCAAGATATACAAAACATTATCCCGACAACTTACATTTCTAATAACATTGCTATACGAATTATAAATGAAATGAAAACGAAACCATTCATCAAATATTATAAACTGAACAAGTAGAAACTTGCCTCGATACTGATACCACGAAGCCGTTACCAAAATCCATTGCCTTCGGCTACGATCTCCTCAGCCCCGACCAAAAGCAATCTACGAACTCTTCAGCCTCAACCGCAACACAACTGTCGTAATCCATGATCAATTATCGTAACCTAATGCAATAATCAAATGACAACACATCCGATAATAATCAATAACCGGTATAACCAACCAATCAAACTCAGCGGCTCAACAATACCTCGATCATTTACAAAACCGAATAATACAACTCAAACAATTACGAACTCATATCAACAATACAAGCCGAAATCCGATAAACCATAATTATCAATCAATAACCGATCAACAAACCCAATAGTTCCACAATATCTCGATTAAACACAGTCTTAAACAACTAGTTCAAACCATCACGAATTTATAATCACAACACGAAAATACTGCATTGTCTGCCTACTTAGCGCACGTTAAACACATAACGTAGCGTGCGCTAAGTCGCTCCCGATAGCGTGCACTAGCCAGTAAGTTTAGCGTGCGCTAATGCTACACAGTTGCATGCATTCCAGCATCGACTAACACTTTGCGACTACGAATCTGGATGAAAAGGAAATCATACTCCAAGATTAACAATAACTTTCCAGATCCAAACTCATCATCATACTCGAAATCATATTCGTATTCTTATACGAATATTATATCAAAACACATAACTTGGCTCTAGATACGAATATCCCATATTCATATCCAAAACACCAACACCTTCTATACATAATCATCATATCCTATAATTTCATATCTCTTCAAGAACATGAAATATCCGAAATCACGTTCAAAACAATATAATCCGAGGTATATGTCATAATGTTTATCATTTTCTTCATCATGCAAATCACATAATCAAACCAACCCGATAACAAGGATCATCTCATACATAATCTGGAATACAACCTCATATCATGATTTAGAAATACATGATTCAACCTCATCAAGTTAAACGAATCATCAATAACATGAAGAATCTTAAATAACATCCGAAAACTCTTATCATAATCCCATAAAATCTCATATAATATCGTCACATGATTATCCAACATGTTCCTCACATGTAATCATCCTTAAAAACGAACAACTAACAAGGGATACGAATATTACCTGGATTAGATGAACCAAGAAGAAGAACACTTGAACTCCATTCCAAGAATCATGAGTAACTTGAAGAACTAGGCTTGAATCCATGCTCTCTATTTTAATCTTGTTAAAAATCACCACCTCACCGTGTTTGGGAACCTCAAGAACCTCCCAAAGATCTCTCTATCGACTGAAGGAGAAAGAAATGGACGAAATGCTTCATAATACCCGTCTGTCCCCTTATATAGAGCAAATTACTAGCGTGCGCTAAACCTTATGTTTAGCGTGCACTACGGCTTTAGCGTGCGCTAACTGACTTTGTTAGCGTGCGCTATCGCAGTCCAGGGGCTACTGTCTGGCTTCGTACATGTGCTTACGTACGTAATGCCCATGCATTAGCATACGTAACTTACACTATCTAGCGTACGCAAGTCCTTGCATTTAGCGTGCGCTAATATCAGTTGACTTGCTGCAGTCTACACCTACCACGAAGATGCTCGTAACCCACATGCCGACAGCATCTGACAAGGATAAGATTCCTTATGTCCAATATACCATTAGCGTGTGCTAACCTTTAGGGTTTAGCGTGCGCTAGTACTACATTACTGTAACACCCCTGATATATTCAAGAATATTACAGCGCCGTAAATCCTTTACATCAGGAGTTACAAGGCTAAAGAGTTGGAAAGGCATTAACAGGTACCAACGAATGAAAATAACGAAATTGAGATACAACAGTTCTGACCAAATACTGAAAATACAAATGTTCAACAGAAATTATTAATACATCACCAAATTCAAATTCATCAAAAAGGACTACGTACTCGAGTACTTATCGAAATAACTAACAAACAACAGACAAGTAAACCAGGCCAGAACATCACTCTGCACCCCCGTCGTCATGCAGCTCCAGTGGTTGTTTCCCCGCTCTCCTGGATCCTGAACATAAACAAAATGTTCACCCCCGAAGGGGTTAGCACAACGATGCTAGTACAAGTACCACAACGTATTATTCAACATCTCACGTAGAATAATAATACGTAATTGACAAAAATACCAACGAGTCTTCTCCTACGAGAAACTCAATAAATAACATACACAACTGATAATCACAACATGATATCATAACATACACATGGTAATTCCGACGATCCAGCGTTCACTGCCTAGAACCCACGATGATCCCGTCAGACCAACCCATGGTGAAAAAACCTATCCGATGATCCAGCGCACGCTAGCATAGATCCCCCGATGATCCCGTCGGACCAACACGAGGTGGACATACAATAACTACATACATGCACGACAATATGTATAACAACAATACATAAAACAAATAAGGTACTTGCCTCGATTCGAAGACAAGAACGAAACTTCCACGAAAACAAAACACTCGAAGGTCGCCCCTTCAATCAATCACGTTGCTAAGCTCGGACCTTAACAAAATAAGTAATATAGATTTCATTTACAATGCATTTAACATCTAACAATCCAAATCACGGTCGAAAGTTCATAAAATGTAACCTAATCCGAGTCAAAAGTCACCTCGCCGATCGGTCGAGTCAAAGTCAACCTCGCCGATCACCGAGTCAAGTCAACCTCGCGATCATCCGAGTCAAAAGTCAACCTCGAGACGATCGCTTAAAAAAATTCATCCGAATCCGAAGTTCGTTTGAAGAAGTTATGACCGCTCAAGGACAATTAAATAGACGGATCATATTGTGCCACGTGTCAACACCCGATTGACCGAAATTCAACCTCACCGATCGGCCGAGTCAACCACGCTGATCAGCCGAAGTCAACTCGCTGATCAGCCGAGTCAACCTCGCTGATCGCCGAAGTCAATCTCGCCGATCACCCGAGTCAACTCGCTGATCGAGTCGAAGGCAACCTCGCCGATCGCCTACTTGACTCGCCTAGTTGATGACAAGAGGGTACCGGGTAGAAATCAACATACGAAATTCTTAGGTGAAGTTGGGTGATCCAAGATTGATGTGTTAGATTCCAATATCATCATTATATCCAGAAAACATCTAACAAATCCAACTTATATGGAAGGATATAACCTCTGATGATTTATTCATAAGTATAAACATCCCAATTTCTAAAACATGATGATGCTTGGATGATTTTATCAGTGGAACTCAATATCTTGACAGCATACTTCTATCATATCCATGATAACACGAATCCAAGTAGGAATTAGTATTAACATACCTTAAGATGAAGAAAACACCGAGGCAATAAGTAGAATCCAACTCCGGTTGCTTGCTTGCCAGATCAAGATGTTTCTCCACTTCAATGATCAATCACCAGTGACACCCAATCTTCAAAGTTCACAAAAGGGGTGGTCTAAATGTGTTTAAGAGGTAGGGAAAACCCTCTGGGCAGTTAACAGTCTCTCTCGAATCAAAGCTATCTTCTCTTGAGTCTGAATAATCAATTCCGGTTCCGTCCCGATCAAATCCGAAGAATCATCCCAACATAGGGGTGATCGGCATCTTCTCCCGTATAAAGCTTCAAATGGTGCCATCTTAATTGAAGCATGCCAACTATTATTGTAGGTGAATTCAACTAATGGCAAATGAACTTCCCAATCAGTTGACCAATCCAAAGCACAGGCTCTAAGCATGTCTTCTACAGTTTGAATAGTCCTTTCTGATCGACCGTCCGTTGGGGATGATAAGTCATGCTAAAGTTGAGCTCACCCCAAAGCCCCGTGAATCGCTTTCCAGTGTGACACGAAGCGACCATCTCGATCCGAAATAATGGTCCTCGGCGTCCCATGCAATCTGACTATCTCCGCAATAAATACTCGTGCCAATCTCTCGGGTCCCCATGTATCTTTAATTCCCAGGAAATGAGCCGACTTGGTTAGTCGATCAACTACAACCCAAATCATGTTCATTCCCGTTCTAGTCCTTGGCATACTAGTGATGAAATCCATCGAGATATCCTCCCACTTCCACTCATGGATCGGAAGCGGCTTTAACATTCCGGTAGGTCGTTGATGTTCAATCTTAGCCTACTGACAAGTCAAACACTTCGAAACGTACTCCGCTACGTCCTTCTTCATATTCCCCCACCAGAAGTTTTGCTTTAAATCCTTATACATCTTACTGCTGCCTGGGTGAATAGAATAGGGCGCGCTATGAGCTTCCTTTAAAATTGTCCGTCTCAAATCATCATCCTCGATAACTCAAAGTCTACTCTGAAATCTCAGAACCCCATCGTCTTGTATCACGAATCCGGGGGCTTTTCCTTTCTTTACTTCATCACATAATCGAAGGATCAGAGAATCGTTCAATTGTCTAGACTTGATCTCCTCGACTAGTGATGAAGTCAGTTCCATCACATAAAGTTGCCCTTGGATTCCTGGTGCCCATACTTCAATCCCTTCGCGGATCAGTTCTCGTTGAATACTGGTTTGGAACGTAAGTGCTTCCAACACTCGAAGTTTAATAGGTTTACGGCTCAAAGCATCGGCTACTACGTTTGCTTTCCCCGGATGATAGAGAATCTCCAAGTCGTAATCCTTGATCAATTCCAGCCACCTTCTCTGCCTCATGTTTAATTCTTTCTGACTGAAAATGTACTTGAGGCTCTTATGATCTGTAAAGATCTGACAATGAGTGCCGTACAAATAATGTCGCCAAATTTTCAAGGCAAAGACCACAGCTGCTAGCTCCAGATCATGAGTCGGGTAATTAATCTCGTACGGTTTCAATTGCCGAGAAGCATAAGCAATCACTTTATCCTTCTGCATCAACACACAACCCAAACCCTGATTTGAAGCGCCGTCAGATACCATGAATCCACTGGCTCCTCTGGCACGCTAATATAGGTGTCGCCGTCTCCTCTTAAGTTCACAAAACCAAATGACACTTCTCATTCCACGTGAACTTTTGAGTTCTCTCAGAATAAATGAGTGAGCGGACGAGCAATTTTGGAAAATCACTCTACAAAACGGCGAAAATATCCAGCAAGTCCTAAGAAGCTTCGGACTACATTCACGTATTAAGGAGCTTCCCATTCCAAGATTGCTTCGACTTACTTCGGGTCCACTCGAACTCCGTCTACCGATATCACATGTCCAAGGAAGGTTACTTCTTAAGCCGTAACTCGCATTTTGAAAGTTTTGCATACAGCTGTTCCTTCCTCAAGGTGCTCAAAACCACACGTAAATGTTCAGCATGTTCCTCTGCGTCCCTCGAATATATCAGGATGTCGTCAATGAAGACGACCACAAATTTATCCAAGTATTCCAAGAATACCCGATTCATCAATTGTATGAATACCGCAGGAGCATTGGTAAGTCCAAATGGCATTACTACAAATTCATAATGCCCATACCAGGATCTGAAAGCAGATTTCGGTATATCCGATTCCTTAATTCTCAACTGGTGGTATCCTGATTGCAAGTCAATCTTTGAGAATACCCTTGCCCCTTGCAGTTGATCAAACAAGTCGTCGATCCGAGGTATAGGATACTTATTCTTGATTGTCATCTTGTTGAGCTCCCTGTAATTAATACACAGTCGGAGGGATCCGTCTTTCTTCCGGACAAAGAGAACGGGCGCTCCCTAAGGAGAAACACTAGGTTGGATATAGCCCTTCTGTAACAATTCCTCCAGTTGCTTCTTGAGTTCATACATCTCGGTTGGCGCCATGCGGTATGGTGCTCTGGAAATAGGAGCTGCGCCAGGATCTAATTCGATAGTGAATTCCACTTCTCTCTGCGGAGGTAACCTGTAGTTCGTCAGGAAATACATCTGAGAACTCATTCACAACTGAAATAGACGAGAGCTCTACTCCTTCCTCTTTCCTCATGGCATAACACCAAAGTCCGTGACATCCCTGCTTCAGTAATTTCACGGCTTTCATTGCTTTGATCAATTTTCCCGAGCTTCCTGGTCTCCATCCTCGGAATAAGTGTTCAGATCCGTCATCAGCAATGATAGAAATGACTCTCTCTCGGTAATTCAGAATAGCTCCGTAACGGTTGAGCCAATCATCTCCGAGGATTAAATCGTCACCGTAGATGTCAACCACAATAAGGTTTGATGGCCAATCTCTCCCTCCTATAGTTACTGGAAAATCTCTAGCCTCTAGGGTTCCCACGATTCTCTCTCCACTCGGCAAACCCGCAACATATGGTTCACAATTATACAAGCACGAGATTTTCAAACGATTTACACAGTTCAATGATACAAAAGAGTGTGTAGCTCCGGAATCGAATAAAACACTAACTGGTTGCAAAAGGATCTGAATTGTACCTGATGCAACAAATGTTCGATCATCCTTCTTCATCTCGTAAATACGCGAGGAACGGACCCAAAGATCGATGTTTCTTTTCCAACGCTCACACAAATCCACTGCTGCTCTGGTTCACTAGTGTCCTTCGAATCGGTACAGAGTGCGAGTACCAAAAGATCGGGTCGCATTCCCACAAAATGTTGCGCGATGTCCTTCTGGCCCACACTCAAACAGTCACAAGAAAGTGCGAAACAATCACGTCGAACATGTCCCGCCTTGCCACAGTTGTAGCACTTCTTTCCTGCGTCTGAAACAGTTGGTGCTGCCCGGAACTTCTTTCCACCTCGAGAAGGATGCGGAGGTCTCCTGGATGAATGAAAAGAGGACTGACCCCTGCGAGGCTCGCTACTCTTATCCTCCGTGAAGTTGCCAGACACCTTCGCTTTGCTTCCGCCGCTTTCCACCGCCGCCTCCTTCATATCATAGGCCGACGCCTTGTCCTGATACTGTCGCAAGGTGGTACAATCAAATCCGGACATATATTGCTGAATTTCCGGCTTCATTCGCATGTCAAAATGGAAAATCCTTTCCGCCTCGGTCCTGACCAAGTGGCGCATATAAATCAGCTGGTGATTAAAGGTCTTAATCACGTCCGTCACAGATGCTTCCGATTTTTCTGGTGAGAAAAACTCCCGAACTCGGGCTTCTCTAACTGGGCGAGGACAATATTGCGCCTCCATCATCAATTTGAATTCCGTCCAGTCAACATTGTGCTCCTCCGGTCGAATGGCCTCCCACCGCCAAAGCCTCCTGGCCAAGATACCGCGACCGGAACCTTCCTATCGTTGGGACAGCTTAATCCTCGCAAAATCTTTTCTAATTCCTTCAGCCAGTGATCCCAAGAAAGCGTCTCGGCAGAACCGTCAAATTTCGGAGGGTGCAATTTAATCACTTCAGTAAGCCATCTATCTCCTCGATTTTCCACGTTATGCTGCTGTCCCATCGCCGTCTGCATGCGATCCACAACTTGAGCAAACTGGTTTATCTGGGCAACCACTTGCTGAAGCACTCCCGGCACGTTAGGATCTGCATTATTATTTGCCGATCCCTGTTGTCCCCCGGAATGGGAATCCGCTCGACTAGCGGTTATCTCTGGGGTAGATACCGACTCTTCTTGCCTCGCATTTCCACGTCCGCGTCCGCGTCCACGACCGCCTCTCAACATACTGTAAACATAAATACTAAATATCCAGGGCAAACTTTCTCAAAGTACATCCATCAATGTTTACAAGACATGAATTAAATAAAACGGTAGTATTCGAGATTAGGAAACTTACAACCACGGTCCACACGACGATGCTGGCTCAGCAGTGATGTTACGAACGACCAATAATCAAATAACGTAAACAGACCCAACTAACCCGACTGCCAAGATATCCATAAATCTTAGCTCCGATACCATATTCTGTAACACCCCGAGATATTCGGAATAATTACATCGCCGTAAACCCTTTAGATAAGGATTTACAAGGCTAATTTTAAAAGAAGTGTAAAAATAATTCAATCGAACAACTGAAGTTCAAATACAGATTTGATTCAACCGATCAAATGAGTTAACTTATACAACCATATCGAAATGACCTTATTAAAACAGACGTACTCGAGTACTAAACGAAACAAGAAGACAATTCACAATAACAATAACATCAACCACATCACTGAGCCATTTCATCGACTGCTTGCATCGTGGTTGCCTCCCCGCTCCTCGGCTACCTGAACATCAAAAAAATGTCCACCCCCGAAGGGGTTAGCAAAACAATGCTAGTACAAGTATCATCATACAATAAATCATCAATGCATCATAAAACATGCAAAACGGAATTCCGCCACCAGAATCCAACGATGCGAATCCTCACGATTCCATCAACACAATACAGGTAATCCAAATGATCCAGCTTCTTGGTATAGATCCCCATGATGATCCCGTCGGACCAACGCATGGTGGAAAACCCGTCCAACGATCCAAGCGCCCTCAAGATAGATCCCCATGATGATCCCGTCGGACCAACGCATGGTGGACATTCGATCCAGCGCCCTCAGCATAGATCCTCATGATCCCCTCGGATCATTTATACCATAAATCAATCAACTATGCATACACATATGCATTTCAATATGTTCATCAATACGAAAAAATAACAACGAATATCACAAGAATTTTCAGAAATACATCTCATATTCAACAATATGAACAAAACCACAAGCATGATCAAAGTTTCAATATAAATCGAACTCGACATATGATACTTGCCTCAAAAATGGCAAGGACGAAACACTTCAATGATCTCGACACGCTCGAAGGCCGCCTCTTTCGATCAACGTAACAAGCCCGAACCTTAACAAAAGGAATGATATACAAATCATCTCAAGTCGAACGAGGACCTAACAATTCGGTCTACGGCCGAAAAGCTCAAAATAAACAATCTGCCTGGACTGCTTAGCGTGCGCTACGTACTCTACGTAACGTGCGCTAAGCCGGCCTGTTAGCGTACGCTATCGTGTAAGACTAGCATGCGCTAGCCACGAACTGACAGTTTGAATCGGCTGATACATAACACACGCTACGTACGTATTGTGCATTAACTGAACCCCGATAGCGCACGTTAACTCACATATGTTAGCGTGCGCTAATCTTGCATGGCAAGAAAACTGCTAACGGAAAAACTGGGTTGAAAGGTGGTGAATTTCATGAACTCTATGGTGATAATATAAATTATCCTCGGGCATATCATGCTAATAAGGTTTGTGGAAGTTCTATGATTATGAGATACAAATATACGGATAATTATCTCAACACCATAACTCATCCAAGATCTTCAAAAAATATTCTAAGTTCCGATTATTCCAAGTCCCAAAACATATGATTCCTTACGTAAAACATACGAACTAGGTAATTTTCATATACTGGTCGATTGGTTTTGAAGATACATAACATGCTCAGGAATCCACATACTAAAAGGTTCAATGGATCATACGATGAATAAGTGTCGAAACGTCGAAAATATCCTTCTAACACATGATGTACGACTAATAACGAATCTAACTGACTAGATGAACATGATCAACATCCTATAGAACACTACTAGTATTGGTGAAGAATCACCTACCTCAAGGTAGTGAAGAACACGGAGGAAATTGAAGCAATCCAACACCGAAGGCTTGAACACCAATCTCTAATGATATACGATCTTCAATCACGAACTAGGATGTTGATATGAAGTGTTTAGGATGAAGGAAGTTATGTTCTAAGTGTAAGAATTCGGGTAATGGGAGAAGAAAGAACTGAAATCACGAATAGGATGATGTCCTATTTATAAGAAATGGCTATTAGCGCGCGCTAGACCCTGCTCGTAGCGTGCGCTAACGGCTCACTGACTTAACTGTACTCAGCACTTAGCGCGCACTATGCACATACCTGTAGCGTGCGCTAAGGCGTTGACTCGGCTTTTCCCGAAAGCCGTCCAGGTTCATCCCGACACGATCCGATAGGGGTCCCCCGGCCAGATCTCACCTACCGCACGTCTCAATCAAACTGACCACACATAGCGTGCGCTAATAATCCTATGTAGCGTACGTTATTGAGTCTATGTTAGCGTACGCTACACATAGCCGATAGCGTGCGCTACGTGCGCAGAATTTCAATTTATAAAATCACATACATGAAATCATACGCTCAACAACATCGGATTATGAAATACGGAGAATAATACTCAGATCAAGTACGACGATTACAATATCACAAGTTCCAAATACAAGTCAGAAATCTCGGGTATTACACTGCCTTATATGGAAGGAGTAAGAGTGTTGGGAGTAATTCCAAAACCTCTGGATGAAAGTAAAATCACCGGGGCAACTATTGGAGATGAGTTTAGAGCTGTAAATATGCAAGATCGCATAACTCACATGATGAATAATTCTGGCGCCTTTATCACCCTTCCCGGTGGTTTTGGCACTCTTGAGGAACTATTTCATGTGGTTACCAGAGCTCAGCTAAATGTTCATAAAAAACCAATAGGTCTGCTTAATGTCAATGGTTTCTTTGATGGTTTACTATCTTTCATCGACTACTCTGCTGAAAAAGGTTTTATTTCCGAGCGTGCTAAATAAATCATAGTCGTTGCAACAACACCAGAAGAACTAATCAATAAACTCATTGAATTTGTTCCTCAACCAGATCCAGCTCTAGCTAATATAGTCTGGATGGAAGATTTTACCGTGAGAAAACGAAAAGAGGATTCATTCCTGTCCCTTTGATAACCCATGTTGTACCTCTTGTATTTTTTTTACTTTCTATCGTGTGTAAAAATCGTGCTAAATGATGGCAGCTTAAGGAGTTTCTTCTTGATCTCTTGATGCACATCTATTCGCGATTTATGTATTGTTATTTTTATTGCTGCAAATTTTATTATTTGTTTTTAATAAAAACATTGATGGCAGCGTAAGGCGACTCTTCAGACTTTCCTGAAGCGCATCTTAAAAATTGAGTTATACTTCCGCGTATATTTTATTTTCTTTTGTTGTTTGCCTCGTATTTTTTTCTCTTTCAGATCCAAAAAGGCGTTAGCTCAAGCATCAACTTTCATAACAAGGAGTATTCTGTTTTTCTCCCTTGCATTTTATTTTATTTTTTTTAAACTGAGGACAGTTTCTTTTCAAGTTTGGGGGTGGTGTGTTTTGATTATTTTGGTGTGTTTAGCTTTGATTATTGTGGTGTGTTTTGATTATTTTTGTTATTTGGCTTTGATTTTTTTTAGTGTATATATATATATATTGTTTATTTTGATTTGTGAAATTCTAGATCTGGCCATAACACCAATAAATTAGCTATATACAAGCTTCTAAAATTATTTTAAGCGGTTAAAAATTTGTAGATTCCAAAATTTCTGAGCCTTAATCTCTCTTTCCAAGCCTTGTAGTTATCATATAAAATCGAGTCATTCGTTACCTTGAGAAAAGAAGAATCAGTCGGTTGATGAAAAATAGAACTGAAATTTACTTAATTTGTGGAGTTTTTGATTTTTCATGCTTAACTAATAAATGATTTTCTGAAAAAATTCTATTCCCTAAAAAAAAGATGAAAAATGTGTTGGTGAAAAGAGCTACACGTTAGCAAATAACGGTGTGAAAGCTATCACCTAAAAAAAAGATGGAAAATGTGTTGGTGAAAAGAGCTACACGTTGGCAAATAACGGTGTAAAGGCTATCACTAAAAGGGATGTAGATTATGAGCAGATTTGAATTAATTGGTGGCTGAATTTCAGTACACTCAATTTCGTGAACAATCACAATATTTGATGACGCCGATGAAATTCTTTTTCATATTGAGTCGAAAAATAAATGAGTGATCGAGAGCAACCATTAAAGGGAGTCGTGTGTGTCACGAGTGGGAAAGAAATAATCAACCTTTTTGGGGGGGAAACCTTGCATTTTGGAATTACAAAAATAAAACCGTGTTTTAACTTCAAAATGATTAGTAGATTTAGTTTGAATCTTGATTCATTTCTATCTACTATATAAAGCTGGTTGTTGTGTAAATGGCATTTCGATCTATTTTTCTCTTTATATATATTAATATTTTTCTTTATTTGAGTGTGGTTTATGTAACACCCCCAAAAACCATCCGGGATATTACAGCGCCGTGGGCCCCGCGCCGGAACCCACCAGGCTGAAAACCGTTTACAAAACTATTTCAAATCTCCAAAAGGGCTCATGACGGTAATGTTTTGCAAATACTCAAATATTTTCAAAATACATACTTCTCAAATACCATCATAAAATACCATTTGAAAATACAAAGCGAAATGCCGAACCTCGACAGATTCAAAATATACGCTAAGCCACCACATAGACGTGATGACAAAATAGTTTAGGGAAAAAGGGTTTAATGAAATAACCCAAGTTCACAAAATGCCAAAAGGCCATTTTAAAAATACACACGAGTTGGTAAAGGTACCGAAATGCCATTTTAAAATACATACGCAGTGGATAAAAACACTGTTCAAAATACACATTTGCAGCGGAAATACAACCAGAAAAAAATACTCGATACTCAATTAAATGTCACAGCCAGTATCACCCGGGAAGCTCACCCTTTCACGACTGCTACTAGCTCGATTTCCGAGTACTTAAAAATAAAGCCCACGACGGGGTCAGCCACAATACTCAATAATGATATCAATCACATCATCATAAATAATTACATACCAATGTAATAATATAGTAAGAATACTACCAACGTAATCTTACCGCCATAACCTTACCAATTCATAGCAATCCATACAAAATCAATCCTTAACATATTCCACATTTCGTCTTCTCAAATGACGAAATGAATTCAACAACAATCATCTCTACCGTATTCCAAAAATACTGATAATCCTCAAAACATCATCATAACTCATAAGTGCGGAATAATCCAATCTGTGCCGAATCCTGTCCGTTAGATTACACAATCAATTCTCAACATGTATAAATCAATAATACAAAACATATCTGTAGATCAACTACCACATGATAATGATAACAAATCCCGAACATCGACGTACAGTCCGAATGCTCATACAATCAATAACAATGATCAACCAATATATCACTGAGAATATCCATGACATGATAACTCCAATATGACCAACAAAGGGTCAACGATAACCGAGAGTACCCTCAACATGGTAAACTCCCAACACGATCAACAAAGGATCAAAAATAACCGAGAATACCCTCAACAAGGTAAACTCCAACACGATCAACAAAGGATCAACAATAACCGAGAATACCCTCAACAAGGTAAACTCCAACACGATCAACAAAGGATCAATAATAACCGAGAGTACCCTTAACAAGTTAGACTCCAAATGATCAACAATAATGGATCTCAAAGAAATAACTCTGACTGTCGAACATACCCCTCGGGCGTATGAACAACCAGTCACAAACCGTCGAACATACCCAATCATACATGGACTATGAACGACCCAACAATATGGCTCAAAAGATGGACGTCACAGTACGTCCGATCTGGAAATGTGTCCGTGGACATGTCCACCCCGTATACGGAATCCAGGATATATGTGGGACATGTACCTCATTAGCCTCACGAACTACGTCTCGTGTGCACGGTTCAATGTGGAAACATCCACGCATCACCATCATGTGCCCAGCTAAAAATTCTACACAATAACCAATCGGCACGCAGATATGACTCCAGATATGTCACGATGCAACATGACAACGAAACTCAAAGAATCACATATCCAATAAGGATCAAAAGACTCACCGAAGTGAACAAAGACAAACTGACAAAGAAAAGTCGCCACGACTAATCAATATCCAAAAACAACAATCCTGGGATCATCATCCCCGACAAACGATCAACACGATCAACGATCTCAATACAATCAGCCCTGGGATCATCATCCCTCAATGAGATAATCAATACGAATCCCAATATATGAATTATCATCGTACAACATATACAACAACTCAACATAATAATTATCTCATAACTGAACAATACATAAATTACCTCAAAGCCGAAGACAACATCCTTTCCACGAACAACTTCCCTGAACGAATACACAGTTATATGAATAATCTCAAATAAGGTTCCATCCATTCAATACCAATGAACCTTTATCCCGATACTTATGTCATCACGATAACTATGCTCGATATCCGATATTCTATATCCTTAACCAAAGATAACTCATGTCTTCCTTGAACACAATTAAATCATATACCTTATGATTTAATACAACCAGAGCACGATATACAAAACATTATCCCGACAACTTACATTTCTAACAATATTGCTATACGAATTATAAATGAAATGAAAACAAAACCATTCATCAAATATTATAAACTGAACAAGTAGAAACTTGCCTCGATACCGATACCAGGAAGCCGTTACCAAAATCCATTGCCTTCGGCTACTATCTCCTCAGCCCCGACCAAAAGCAATCTACGAACTCTTCAGCCTCAACCGCAACACAACTGTCGTAATCCATGATCAATTATCGTAACCTAATGCAATAATCAAATGACAACACATCCGATAATAATAAATAACCGGTATAATCAACCAATCAAACTCAGCGGCTCAACAATACCTCGATCATTTACAAAACCGAACAATACAACTCAAACAATTACGACTCATATCAACAATACAAGCCGAAATCCGATAAATCATAATTATCAATCAATAACCGATCAACAAACCCAATAGTTCCACAATATCTCGATTAAACACAGTCTTAAGAAATCCAGTTCAAACCATCACGAATTCATAATCACAACACGAAAATACTGCATTGTCTGCCTACTTAGCGCACGTTAAACACATAACGTAGCGTGCGCTAATTCGCTCCCGATAGCGTGCGCTAGCCAGTAAGCTTAGCGTGCGCTAATGCTACACAGTTGCATGCATTCCAGCATCGACTAACACTTTGCGACTACGAATCTGGATGAAAAGGAAATCATACTCCAAGATTAATAATAACTTTCCAGATCTAAACTCATCATCATACTCGAAATCATATTCGTATTCTTATACGAATATTATATCAAAACACATAACTTGGCTCTAGATACGAATATCCCATATTCATATCCAAAACACCAACACCTTCTATACATAATCATCATATCCTATAATTTCAGAGCTCTTCAAGAACATGAAATATCCGAAACCACGTTCAAAACAACATAATCCGAGGTATATGTCATAATGTTTATCATTTTCTTCATCATGCAAATCACATAATCAAACCAACCCGATAACAAGGATCATCTCATACATAATATGGAATACAACCTCATATCATGATTAATAAATACATGATTCAACCTCATTAAGTTAAACGAATCACCAATAACATGAAGAATCTTAAATAACATCCGAAAACTCTTATCATAATCCCATAAAATCTCATATAATATCGTCACATGATTATCCAACATGTTCCTCACATGTAATCATCCTTAAAAATGAACAACTAACAAGGGATATGAATATTACCTGGATTAGATGAACCAAGAAGAAGAACACTTGAACTCCATTCCAAGAATCATGAGTAACTTGAAGAACAAGGATTGAATCCATGCTCTCTATCTTAATCTTGTTAAAAATCACCACCTCACTGTGTTTGGGAACCTCAAGAACCTCCCAAAGCTCTCTCTATCGACTGAAGGAGAAAGAAATGGACGAAATGCTTCATAATACCCATCTGTCCCCTTATATAGAACAAATTACTAGCGTGCGCTAAACCTTATGTTTAGCGTGCGCTACGGCTTTAGCGTGCGCTAACTGACTTTGTTAGCGTGCGCTATCGCAGTCCAGGGGCTACTGTCTGGCTTCCTACATGTGCTTACGTACATAATGCCCATGCATTAGCGTACGTAACTTACACTGTCTAGCGTACGCAAGTCCTTGCATTTAGCGTGCGCTAATATCAATTGACTTGCTGCAGTCTACACCTACCACGAAGATGCTCGTGACCCACATGCCGATAGCATCTGACAAGGATAAGATTCCTTTTGTCCAATATACCATTAGCGTGCGCTAACCTTTAGGGTTTAGCGTGCGCTAGTACTACATTACAAACATCCGTTGACTAATCAGAACGTGCGCCGAAAGTGGCCTGGTCCACACGCAGATTCCTTCCGATTTGACTGCATTAGCGTGCGCTACATTCTGTCTCTAGCGTGCGCTAACCATGAACGATAGCGTGTGCTATACTTGAACATTAGCGCGTGCTAATCAGGCTATACTTAGCCATTTCCAACTCTCCTCGTCCATCTCGACATACCAAATACGAACATACGGCATACTGAATACATGTACTGAATCCAATAACATCATCATACGATATACCAAATATCAAAAGTACGATAACCTGATACACGATATCCTCAAAATAATTGTCGAACCACTACGACAGTTATACCAGTACAGTTGTCTCAGTTCTCAATTTATTTTATCCATACTGTATAGACACCAAGCTATGCAGTATATCTCAGATAAAATAACGAGAAAAATTTATACTGAAAATCCGGATATTACATACTACCCCCTTAAAATAAGTTTCGTCCTCGAAACTTGCAACCCTATCGCAAACAACAGATCAACCCAAAATTTCCAAACTCATCACGAAAACAATCAATCGTCGTCACAAGCGAATAACCAAAATAGTATACTTACAGGTATGTGAAGCCGATGATCTCCCGTGATACTAGCACACGACTCCCATAAGAAGTCTCGACACAATACCAACACACACTAATATCAAAATTAGCAATTTGAAAAGAATCTCAAAAAAAAAATTGGAATCTCCAAAAATCGATTTGACTCAAAAGTCAGAAAAATCATTTTCAAAAGCCACGCTACTACCGTACTGGTAAAGCCACATAACACACACGCCCGGGTTTCACAAAACCCATTCTCTGATACCATCTTCTGTAACACCCCCAAAAACCATCCGGGATATTACAGTGTCGTGGGCCCCGCGCTGGAACCCACCAGGCTGAAAACCGTTTACAAAACTATTTCAAAACTCCAAAAGGGCTGATGACGGTAATGTTTTGCAAATACTCAAATATTTTCAAAATACATAGTTCTCAAATACCGTCATAAAATACCATTTGGAAATACAAAGCGAAATGCCGAACCTCGAAAAATTCAAAATATACGCTAAGCCACCACTTAGACGTACTAACAAAATAGTTTAGGGAAAAAAGGTTTAATGAAATAACCCAAGTTCAAAAAATGCCAAATGGCCATTTTAAAAATACACACGAGTTGGTAAAGGTACCGAAACACCATTTTAAAATACATACGCAATGGATAAAAACACAGTTCAAAATACACATTTGCAGCGGAAATACAACCAGAAAAAAATACTCGATACTCAATTAAATGTCACAGCCAGTATCACCCGGGAAGCTCACCCATTCACGACCGCTACTAGCTCGATTTCCGAGTACCTAAAAATAAAGCCCACGACGGGGTCAACCACAATACTCAATAATGATATCGATCACATCATCATAAATAATTACATACCAATGTAATAATATGTAAGAATACTACCAACGTAATCTTACCGCCATAACCTTACCGATTCATATCAATCCATACTAAATCAATCCTTGACATATTCCACATTTCGTCTTCTCAAATGACGGAATGAATTCAACAACGATCATCTCTACCGTATTCCAAAAATATTGATAATCCTTGAAACATCATCATAACTCATAAGTGCGGAATAATCCAATCTGTGTCGAATCCTGTCCATAGATTACACAATCAATTCTCAACATGTATAAACCAATAATACACAACATATCTGTAGATCAACTACCACATGATAATGATAACAAATCCCGAACATCGACGTACAGTCCGAATGCTCATACAATCAATAACAATGATCAACCAATACATCACTGAGAATATCATCGACATGATAACTCCAATATGACCAGCAAAGGGTCAACAATAACCGAGAGCACCCTCAACATGGTAAACTCCCAACACGATCAACAAAGGATCAACAATAACCGAGAATACCCTCAATAAGGTAAACTCCAACACGATCAACAAAGGATCAACAATAACCGAGAATACCCTCAACAAGGTAAACTCCAACACGATCAACAAAGGATCAATAATAACCGAGAGTACCCTCAAAAAGTTAGACTCCAAATGACCAACAATAATGGATCTCAAAGAAATAACTCTGACTGTCGAACATACCCCTCGGGCGTATGAACAACCAGTCAGCAACCGTCGAACATACCCAATCATACATGGACTATGAGCGACCCAACAATATGGCTCAAAAGATGGACATCACAGTACGTCCGATCCGGAAATGTGTCCGTGCACATGTCCACCCCGTATACAGAATCCAGGATATACATGGGACATGTACCTAATTAGCCTCATGAACTACGTCTCGTATGCACGGTTCAATGCGGAAACATCCACGCATAACCATCATGTGCCCGGCTAAAAATCCTACACAATAACCAATCGGCACGCAGATATGACTGCAGATATGTCACGATGCAACATGACAACGAAACTCAAAGAATCACATATCCAATAAGGATCAAAAGACTCACCGAAGTAAACAAAGACAAACTGACAAAGAAAAGTCGTCACGACTAATCAATATCCAAAAACAACAATCCTGGGATCATCATCCCCGACAAATGATCAACACGATCAACGATCTCAATACAATCAGCCCTGGGATCATCACCCCTCAATGAGATAATCAATACGAATCCCAATATATGAATCATCATCATACAACATATACAACAACTCAACATAATAATTATCTCATAACTGAACAATACATAAATTACCTCAAAGCCGAAGACAACATCCTTTCCACGAACAACATCCCTGAACGAATACACATTTATACGAATAATCTCAAATAAGGTACCATCCATTCAATACCAATGAACCTTTATCCCGATACTTATGTCATCACGATAACTATGCTCGATATCCGATATTCTATATCCTTAACCAAAGATAACTCATGTCTTCCTTGAACACAATTAAATCATATACCTTATGATTTAATACAACCAGAGCACGATATACAAAACATTATCCCGACAACTTACATTTCTAACAACATTGCTATACGAATTATAAATGAAATGAAAACGAAACCATTCATCAAATATTATAAATTGAACAAGTAGAAACTTGCCTCGATACCTATACCATGAAGCTGTTACCAAAATCCATTGCCTTCGGCTACGAGCTCCTCAGCCCCGGCCAAAAGCAATCTACGAACTCTTCAGCCTCAACCGCAACACAACTGTCGTAATCCATGATCAATTATCGTAACCTAATGCAATAATCAAATGACAACACATCCGATAATAATCAATAACCGGTATAACCAACCAATCAAACTCAGCGGCTCAACAATACCTCGATCATTTACAAAACCGAATAATACAACTCAAACAATTACGAACTCATATCAACAATACAAGCCGAAATCCGATAAATCATGATTATCAATCAATAACCGATCAACAAACCCAATAGTTCCACAATATCTCGATTAAACACAGTCTTAAACAACAAGTTCAAACCATCACGAATTCATAATCACAACACGAAAATACTGCATTGTCTGCCTACTTAGCGCACGTTAAACACATAACGTAGCGTGCGCTAAGTCGCTCCCGATAGCGTGCACTAGCCAGTAAGTTTAGCGTGCGCTAATGCTACACAGTTGCATGCATTCCAGCATCGACTAACACTTTGCGACTATGAATCTGGATGAAAAGGAAATCATACTCCAAGATTAACAATAACTTTCCAGATCCAAACTCATCAGCATACTCGAAATCATATTCGTATTCTTATACGAATATTATATCAAAACACATAACTTGGCTCTAGATACGAATATCCCATATTCATATCCAAAACACCAACACCTTCTATACATAATCATCATATCCTATAATTTCATATCTCTTCAAGAACATGAAATATCCGAAATCACGTTCAAAACAATATAATCCGAGGTATATGTCATAATGTTTATCATTTTCTTCATCATGCAAATCACATAATCAAACCAACCCGATAACAAGGATCATCTCATACATAATCTGGAATACAACCTCATATCATGATTTAGAAATACATGATTCAACCTCATCAAGTTAAACGAATCATCAATAACATGAAGAATCTTAAATAACATCCGAAAACTCTTATCATAATCCCATAAAATCTCATATAATATCGTCACATGATTATCCAACATGTTCCTCACATGTAATCATCCTTAAAAATGAACAACTAACAAGGGATACGAATATTACCTGGATTAGATGAACCAAGAAGAAGAACACTTGAAATCCATTCCAAGAATCATGAGTAACTTGAAGAACTAGGCTTGAATCCATGCTCTCTATCTTAATCTTGTTAAAAATCACCACCTCACCGTGTTTGGGAACCTCAAGAACCTCCCAAAGCTCTCTTTATCGACTGAAGGAGAAAGAAATGGACGAAATGCTTCATAATACCCGTCTGTCCCCTTATATAAAGCAAATTACTAGCGTGCGCTAAACCTTATGTTTAGCGTGCACTACGGCTTTAGCGTGCGCTAACTGACTTTGTTAGCGTGCGCTATCGCAGTCCAGGGGCTACTGTCTGGCTTCGTACATGTGCTTACGTACGTAATGCCCATGCATTAGCATACGTAACTTACACTATCTAGCGTACGCAAGTCCTTGCATTTAGCGTGCGCTAATATCAGTTGACTTGCTGCAGTCTACACCTACCACGAAGATGCTCGTAACCCACATGCCGACAACATCTGACAAGGATAAGATTCCTTATGTCCAATATACCATTAGCGTGTGCTAACCTTTAGGGTTTAGCGTGCGCTAGTACTACATTACTGTAACACCCCTGATATATTCAGGAATATTACAACGCCGTAAATCCTTTACATCAGGATTTACAAGGCTAAAGAGTTGGAAAGGCATTAACAGGTACCAACGAATGAAAATAACGAAATTGAGATACAACAGTTCTGACCAAATACTGAAAATACAAATGTTCAACAAAAATTATTAATACATCACCAAATTCAAATTCATCAAAAAGGACTATGTACTCGAGTACTTATCGAAATAACTAACAAACAACAGACAAGTAAACCCGGCCAGAACATCACTCTGCACCCCTGTCGTCATGCAGCTCCAGTGGTTGTTTCCCCGCTCTCCTGGATCCTGAACATAAACAAAATGTTCACCCCCGAAGGGGTTAGCACAACGATGCTAGTATAAGTACCACAACGTATTATTCAACATCTCACGTAGAATAATAATACGTAATTGACAAAAATACCAACGAGTCTTCTCCTACGAGAAACTCAATAAATAACATACACAACTGATAATCACAACATGATATCATAACATACACATGGTAATTCCGACGATCCAGCGTTCACTGCCTAGAACCCACGATGATCCCGTCAGACCAACCCATGGTGGAAAAACCTGTCCGATGATCCAGCGCACGCTAGCATAGATCCCCCGATGATCCCGTCGGACCAACACGAGGTGGACATACAATAACGAGATACATGAACGACAATATGTATAACAACAATACATAAAACAAATAAGGTACTTGCCTCGATTCGAAGACAAGAACGAAACTTCCACGAAAACGAAACACTCGAAAGTCGCCCCTTCAATCAATCACGTTGCTAAGCTCGGACCTTAACAAAATAAGTAATATAGATTTCATTTACAATGCATTTAACATCTAACAATCCAAATCACGGTCGGAAGTTCATAAAATGTAACCTAATCAGTCGAGTCAAAAGTCACCTCGCTGATCAGCCGAGTCAAAAGTCAACCTCGCTGATCAGCCGAGTCAGAAGTCAACCTCGAGACGATCGTTTTAAAAAAAAATCATCCGAATCCGAGTTCGTTTGAAGAAGTTATGACCGTTCGAAGGACAATTAAATAGACGGATCATATTGTGCCACATGTCAACACCCGATTGGACTGGAAATTCAACCTCGCTGATCAGTCGAGTCAACCTCGCTGATCAGCCGAGTCAACCTCGCTGATCAGCCGAGTCAACCTCGCTGATCAGCCGAGTCAATCTCGCTGATCAGCCGAGTCAACCTCGCTGATCAGCCGAGTTAGAAGGCAACCTCGCTGATCAGCCTACTTGACTCGCCTAGTTGATGACAGTAGGGTACTGGGTAGAAAACTGAACATACGAAATTCTCAGGTGAAGTTGGGTGATCCAAGATTGATGTGTTAGATTCCAATATCATCATTATATCCAGAAAACATCTAACAAATCCAACTTATATGGAAGGATATAACCTCTGATGATTTATTCATAAGTATAAACATCCCAATTTCTAAAACATGATGATGCTTGGATGATTTTATCAGTGGAACTCAATATATTGACAGCATACTTCTATCATATCCTTGATAACACGAATCCAAGTAGGAATTAGTATTAACATACCTTAAGATGAAGAAAACACCGAGGCAATAAGTAGAATCCAACTCCGGTTGCTTGCTTGCCAGATCAATATGTTTCTCCACTTTAATGATCAATCACCAGTGACACCCAATCTTCAAAGTTCACAAAAGGGGTGGTCTAAATGTGTTTAAGAGGTAGGGAAAACCCTCTGGACTTTCAGGGAACTAAGAACAGGTGAAGGAAGATGAAAACCAAATGAAATGAGGTGCTGTCCTTTATAAAATGTTTCTGGACCCCTGTGCTCAATAATTTCCTACGCTAGATTCCAAAGTCAGTCTGTGCTTAATAATTAAAAGCTGTCCAGACCATGTGCCGCCTCCACCCAACTCCATAATTGATTACTTTACTTATAATATGCAGCCATACTCAATAATTTGTATTATTGAGTATTTGTATGAGACAAGTAATATGCTGCCATACTCATGCACTAAAATACAAATACGGTAAATACCATATTCCACTTATTGATATCACAATTCAAAATTAATACAGGGTTCAAATACAGGTGAAATACTCGGTAATTAATCCGGATATTACATACTCTCCTACTAAAAAGGAGTTTCGTTCCGAAACTCAAGACGAAAATAATCATGGATATATGGACTTCATACTTTCTTCTGTTTCCCAAGTGGCTTCTTCCACTCCGTGGCGCGACCACTGAACCTTGACCAATGCGATCGGTTTGTTTCTCAACTGTTTAACTCGACTCTCGAGTATCCTGATCGGTTTCTCTTCAAACGTGCCATCTTGAGCGACTTCGATCTCGCCGAAATCAATGACATGACTAGGATCTGGTATATACTTCCGTAATTAGGATACATGGAACACGTTATGAACATGGCTCAATGACGGTGGTAATGCCAATCTGTATGCCAACTCTCCAACTCTCTCAAGGATTTCGAACGGTCCGATATATCTCGGACTCAGTTTTTCCCTTCTTCCAAAACGGAAAATTCCCCGAGTAAGAGAAACCTTTAAAAGTACGTGGTCTCCAGTACTGAACTCCAAAGGGCGACGACGTATGTCTGCGTAAGATTTATGGCGACTCTGGGCGGTCAACAACCTTTCATGAATCAAGGTTATCTTCTCTCGAGTCTGTACGATCAACTCTGGTTCTGTCCCGATTAAGTCTGATGAATCGTCCCAACACAGGGGCGATCTACATCTCCTCCCGTATAATGCCTCAAACGGTGCCATCTTAATGGAAGCATGACAACTATTGTTGTAGGTAAATTCAATCAACGGTAGATGAATTTCCCAATTGTTTGACCAATCTAAGGCACAGGCCCTTAGCATGTCTTCCACCGTTTGAATGGTCCTCTCGGATTGTCCGTCAGTCTGCGGGTGATAAGTCAGATCAAGTTCAATTCTGTCCCCAAAGCCTTATGAACTGCTTTCCAAAAATGAGACACAAAACGGCCGTCTCGATCAGAAACAATGGTCTTCGGCGTTCCATGCAATCGAACTATCTCTGAAATAAACACTCGTGCCAACCTCTCTGGTCCCCATGTGTCCTTAATGCCTAGAAAATGAGCTGATTTGGTTAAACGATCAACTATCACCCAAATCATGTTCATTCCAGTCTTGGTTCTCGGCATACTAGTGATAAAGTCCATCGATATGTCCTCCCACTTCCACTCAGGAATCGGGAGCGGCTTCAACATTCCGGCAGGCCGTTGATGCTTGATCTTAACCTGCTGACAAGTCAAGCATTTCAAAACATAGTCCGTTACATCTTTCTTCACGTTGCCCTACCAGAAATTCTGTTTCAAGTCCTTATACATTTTACTAGTGCCCGGGTGGATAGAATAGGGCGAACTATGAGCTTCCTTCATAATTGTCTATTTCAGAACATCGACATCGGGTACGCAGAGTCGGTTTTGAAATCTCAAAACTCCATCATCATGGATTACGAATCCGGGGGCCTTCCCTTTGATCACTTCATCATGTAACCGAATCATCAGAGGATCATCTGCCTGTCTAGATTTGATTTCTTCGGTTAATGACGAAGTTACTTCCATCACGCACAGTTGTCCTTGGACTTTTTGTAACCATACTTCAATTCCTTCTCGAATAATCTCTCGTTGAAGGCTAAGTTGGGAGGTCAGAGTCTCCAGCATCTGAATAGAAACAGGCTTGCGGCTGAGTGCGTCGGCCACTACATTCGCTTTGCCTGGATGATATAAAATCTCCAAGTCGTAGTCCTTAATCAGCTCTAACCATCTCCTTTTCCGCATGTTCAACTCTTTTTGACTGAAGATGTATTTGAGACTCTTGTGATCCGTAAAGATCTGACAGTGAGTCCCGTGCAGATAATGCCTCCAGATCTTCAAAGCAAAAACTACCGCTGCTAGCTCCAAATAATGTGTTGGGTAATTAACTTCATAAGGTTTCAGCTGTCGTGACGCGTAAGCGATTACCTTGTCATTCTGCATTAATACGCATCTGAGTCCTTGGTTCGAAGCATCACTGTAAATTATAAATCCTCCTGTTCCCTGTGGAAGTGATAGAATCGGTGCCGTCGTTAATCTCCTCTTCAATTCATCAAAACTAGTCTGACACGACTCGTTCCACTCAAACTTTTGAGTTTTCTGCAGGAGTCGAGTAAGTGGGCGGGAAATTTTGGAAAACCCTTCCACGAACCGACGATAATACCCAGCAAGTCCTAAGAAACTTCGGACTTCTTTCACATTCTTAGGAGGCTTCCAATCTAAAACCGCTTCAATCTTCTGAGGATCTACTCGGACTCCTTTAGCTGATACCACATGACCGAGGAACATTACTTCCTTTAGCCAGAATTCACACTTAGAGAGTTTGGCGTACAATTGCTCGCTTCTCAAAAGTTCTAATACAATCCGCAAATGCTGCGCATGCTCTTCCGGGTTCTTAGAATACACTAGAATGTCATCAATGAACACGACCACAAATTTATCGAAATACTCGATGAACAATCGGTTCATCAACTGCATGAATACAGCAGGTGCATTAGTGAGACCAAACGGCATCACTACAAACTCATAGTGTCCGTAGCGAGTTCTGAACGCTGATTTTGGAACATCTGATTCTTTAATCCTTAGCTGATGATATCCTGATCTCAGATCAATTTTAGAAAATATTGTTGCTCCTTGCAACTGGTCAAATAAATCATCAATCCGTGGCAACGAATATTTGTTCTTAATCGTCATCTTGTTCAGCTCTCGATAGTCGATACATAGTCGAAGTGATCCATCCTTCTTTCGGACAAAAAGAACCGGCGCTCCCCAGGGCGAAACGCTTGGATGAATATAGCATTTATCAAGTAACTCCTCCAATTGCTTTTTCAGTTCATACATCTCAGTCGGTGCCATACAATACGACGCCTTAGAAATTGGTGTAGCTTCGGGTTCCAGTTCAATGGTAAATTTTACATCCCTTCGTGGAGGTAGTCCAGGTAACTCATCAGGAAATACATCTGGAAATTCGTTCACAACAGGAATGGATGAAAGTTCCACAATTTCGTCTTCTTTCTTCATTGCATAACACCAAAGATCCTACATGTACTGTTTCAACAATTTGACAGCTTTCATCGCTTTGATCAACTTTCCTGAGCTTCCCGGTTTCCATCCCTCAAACAGTATTTCGGAACCATCGTCAGCGATCAGAGAGATATTCCTCCTTCGGTAGTTTACAATATCTCCATATCGATTAAGCCAATTGTCTCCGAGTATCAGATCATCCCCTTGCATTTCTATTACAATCAGATTTGAGAGCCACTCTCTGCCTCCAAATGATATAGGGAAATCTCTAGTTTCTAAGTTCCCAACAATCCTCTCTCCACTCGGTAAACCAACAACATAAGGTTCACAATTATGAAAACCAGAAACATTCAAACGATTCACACAAGACAAGGATATAAAAGAATGCGTAGCTCCTGTATCGAATAAAACACTAACTGGCTGGGAAAGGATCTGGACAGTACCTGATGCAACAGCAGCATCCTGATCGTCTGTTCTCCTCATCTCATACAGATGTGGGGGAACAGATCTGGCACTCGATGTATCCTTTCCGTCCGACTGTCCTCTGCCTCGCCCGCGGCCAAAATTCTGAGGCATCTGAACACTTTGCTGCGTTTGTTGGATACTGGCTTCCTTCTGGACTGGCTGTGGTGTACGGGCTCTAAAAGACTTTGCAGCCTCTTCACAGAACACCGCACGATGTCCCTCTCGACCACAATCAAAACAAGTCACGGCAGGTAGGGGGCAATTCCGTTGATAGTGCCTCGTCTGGGCGCAGTTAAAGCATTTCCTGATAACATCAGTCATAGTTGATGTCGCTCCGAAGTTCTTTCCGCTCCTAACTGGGTGCGGAGGTTTCTTGAAAGAATGAAAAGATGACTGGGCCTTGCGGGGACCGCTGTTCTTGTGCTCTGTAAAAGTACCAGAGACTTTCTGCTTCTTGGATTCTGAAAATTTCTCCATAGCTGCTTCCTTGATCTCATACGCCAATGCCTTATCCTGGTATTGACGGAGTGTGGTACCTTCAAAACCGGACATGTACCTCTGGATTTCTGGTTTCATCCTCATATCAAAATGGATCATCATTTCTGCATCTGTTCTGACCAGATGTCGAACAAATGCCAGCTGCTGGTTAAACGTCTTAATTGCATGAGATACTGGCACATCTGAAGGCTGAGCGGAGAAAAACTCCCGAACCTTAGCTTCCTTCACAGGACGAGGGCAGTACTGAGCTTCCATCATCAATTTAAACTCTGTCCAATCAGCATCATGGTCTATAAGCCGGATGGCTTCCCACCATTCGGACGCTTCCCCTATCAGAAAGTATTGAGCGATAGAGGCTCTCCGGTCATCTGGGCAGTTAATTCCGGTAAAGATTTTCTCTAGTTCCTTCAACCAATGGTCCCAAGTGGGAGTCTCAGAAATACCGTCGAATTTGGGTGGTTGCATCTTCGCCACCTCTTGCAGCCACCGGTCACCTCGATTTTCCATGTCCGGGATTCCTTGCTGTCTCTCTCCCTGCTGTAGTCCCACCGCCACTTGCATTCGGTCCACGACCTGGGCGAACTGAGTCATCTGGTTCACCACCGACGAAGGATTTCTGCACAGCAGTTCCGGTTCGTTATTGATAGATCTCGTGGCTCGCCCGAGCTATGACTGGCCTGATTAGAAGGCGACGCTTCTTTCAAAGATTCCTTCGTCAGCCCGCGATCGCGACCACGTCCACGTCCGCCTCTCAACATACTGTAAGCATAATTACTCAATATACAGGAAACAATATCGTTCAAATGCTCAAGTATAAGGAAATGTAACATGCAAAGGACGAGATAGAGTTTAGGAACTTACAACCACCACCCGCACGACGACGTAAGCGATAAAGCTGATGTTATTCGCGCGCTACCTCAAAAGACATAAACGACCCTATTTTAACCCAACGGCCAAGATATCCATAATCTTAGCTCGATACCATATTCAGTAACACCCCGATATATTCAGAGTATTACAGCGCCGTAAATCCTTTACATCAGGATTTACAAGGCTAAAGAGTTGAAAAGGCATTAACAGTACCAACGAATGAAAATAACGAAATTAAGATACAATAGCTTCGACCAAATCGAAAATACAAATGTTCAACAGAAATTATTAATACATCACCAAATTCAAATTCATCAAAAAGGACTACGTACTCGAGTACTTATCGAAATAACTAACAAACAACAGACAAGTAAACCCGGCCAGAACATCACTCTGCACCCCCGTCGTCATGCAGCTCCAGTGGTTGTTTCCCCGCTCTCCTGGATCCTGAACATAAACAAAATGTTCACCCCGAAGGGGTTAACACAAAGATACTAGTACAAGTACCACAACGTATTATTCAACATCTCACGTAGAATAATAATACGTAATTGACAAAAATACCAACGAGTCTTCTCCTACGAGAAACTCAATAAATAACATACACAACTGATAATCACAACATGATATCATAACATACACATGGTAATTCCGACGATCCAGCGTTCACTGCCTAGAACCCACGATGATCCCGTCAGACCAACCCGTGGTGGAAAAACCTGTCCGATGATCCAGCGCACGCTAGCATAGATCCCCCGATGATCCCTTCGGACCAACACGAGGTGGACATACAATAAAGACATACATGCACGACAACATGTATAACAACAATACATAAAACAAATAAGGTACTTGCCTCGATTCGAAGACAAGAACGAAATTTCCACGAAAACGAAACACTCGAAGGTCGCCCCTTCAATCAATCACGTTGCTAAGCTCAGACCTTAACAAAATAAGTAATATAGATTTCATTTACAACAGCATTTAACATCTAACAATCCAAATCACTCGGAAGTTCATAAAATGTAACCTAATCACCGAGTCAAAAGTCACCTCCGATCACCGAGTCAAAAGTCAACCTCGCTGATCAGCCGAGTCAGAAGTCAACCTCGCTGATCAGCCGAGTCAAAAGTCAACCTCGAGACGATCGTTTTAAAAAAAATTCATCCGAATACGAGTTCGTTTGAAGAAGTTATGACCGTTCGAAGGACAATTAAATAGACGGATCATATTGTGCCACGTGTCAACACCCGATTGGACCGGAAATTCAACCTCGCTGATCAGCCGAGTCAACCTCGCTGATCAGCCGAGTCAACCTCGCTGATCAGCCGAGTCAGAAGGCAACCTCGCTGATCAGCCTACTTGACTCGCCTAGTTGATGACAGTAGGGTACTGGGTAGAAAACTGAACATACGAAATTCTCAGGTGAATTTGGGTGATCCAAGATTGATGTGTTAGATTCCAATATCATCATTATATCCAGAAAACATCTAACAAATCCAACTTATATGGAAGGATATAACCTCTGATGATTTATTCATAAGTATAAACATCCCAATTTCTAAAACATGATGATGCTTGGATGATTTTATCAGTGGAACTCAATATATTGACAGCATACTTCTATCATATCCTTGATAACACGAATCCAAGTAGGAATTAGTATTAACATACCTTAAGATGAAGAAAACACCGAGGCAATAAGTAGAATCCAACTCCGGTTGCTTGCTTGCTACATCAAGATGTTTCTCCACTTCAATGATCAATCACCAGTGACACCCAATCTTCAAAGTTCACAAAAGGGGTGGTCTAAATGTGTTTAAGAGGTAGGGAAAACCCTCTGGACTTTCAGGGAACTAAGAACAGGTGAATGAAGATGAAAACCAAATGAAATGAGGTGCTGTCCTTTATAAAATGTTTCTGGACCCCTGTGCTCAATAATTTCCTACGCTAGATTCCAAAGCTGTCCAGGCTTAATAATTAAAAACTGTCCAGGACCATGTGCTGGCCTCCACCCAACTCCATAATTGATTACTTTACTTATAATATGCAGTCATACTCAATAATTTATATTATTGAGTATTTGTATGAGACAAGTAATATGCTGCCATACTCATGCACTAAAATACAAATACGGTAAATACCATATTCCACTTATTGATATCACAATTCCAAACTAATACAGGGTTCAAATACAGGTGAAATACTCAGTAATTAATCTGGATATTACAATTACAAACATCCGTTGATATATGTACTGAATACATGTACTGAATCCAATAACATCATCATACGATATACCAAATACGAACATACGGCATACTGAATACATGTACTGAATCCAATAACATCATCATACGATATACCAAATATCAAAAGTACGATAACCTGATACACGATATCCTAAAAATAATTGTCGAACCACTACGACAGTTATACCAGTACAGTTGTCTCAGTTCTCAATTTATTTTATCCATACTGTATATACACCAAGCTATGCAGTATATCTCAGATAAAATAACGCGAAAAATTTATACTGAAAATCCGGATATTACATACTACCCCCCTTAAAATAAGTTTCGTCCTCGAAACTTGCAACCCTATCGCAAACAACAGCTCAACCCAAAATTTCCAAACTCATCAAGAAAACAATCAATCGTCGCCACAAGCGAATAACCAAAATAGTACACTTACAGGTACGTGAAGCCGATGATCTCCCGTGATACTAGCACACGACTCCCATACGAAGTCTCGACACAATACCAACACACACTAATATCAAAATTAGCAATTTGAAAAGAATCTAAAAAAAAATTTGGAATCTCCAAAAATCGATTTGACTCAAAAGTCAGAAAAATCATTTTCAAAAGCCACGCTACTACCGTACTTGTAGAGCCACATACCACACACGCTCGGATTTCACAAAACCCATTCTCTAATACCATCTTCTGTAACACCCCCAAAAACCATCCGGGATATTACAGCGCCGTGGGCCCCGCGCCGGAACCCACCACGCTGAAAACCGTTTACAAAACTTTTTCAAAACTCTAAAAGGGCTGATGACGGTAATGTTTTGCAAATACTCAAATATTTTCAAAAGACATAGTTCGCAAATACCGTCATAAAATACCATTTGAAAATACAAAGCGAAATTCCCAACCTCGACAGATTCAAAATATACGCTAAGCCACCACTTAGACGTACTGACAACAAAGTTTAGGGGAAAAGGGTTTAATGAAATAACCCAAGTTCACAAAATGCCAAAAGGCCATTTTAAAAATACACACGAGTTGGTAAAGGTACCGAAACTCCATTTTAAAATACATACGTAGTGGATAAAAACACAGTTCAAAATACACATTTGCAGCGGAAATACAACCAGAAAAAAATACTCGATACTCAATTAAATGTCACAGCCAGTATCACCCGGGAAGCTCACCCCTTCACAACCGCTACTAGCTCGATTTCCGAGTACCTAAAAATAAAGCCCACGACGGGGTCAGCCACAATACTCAATAATGATATCGATCACATCATCATAAATAATTACATACCAATGTAATAATATAGTAAGAATACTACCAACATAATCTTACCGCCATAACCTTACCAATTCATAGCAATCCAAACTAAATCAATCCTTGACATATTCCACATTTCGTCTTCTCAAATGACGGAATGAATTCAACAACGATCATCTCTACCGTATTCCAAAAATATTGATAATCCTCGAAACATCATCATAACTCATAAGTGCGGAATAATCCAATCTGTGCCGAATCCTGTCCGTCGGATTACACAATCAATTCTCAACATGTATAAACCAATAATACACAACATATCTGTAGATCAACTACCACATGATAATGATAATAAATCCCGAACATCGACGTACAGTCCGAATGCTCATACAATCAATAACAATGATCAACCAATACACACTGAGAATATCATCGACATGATAACTCCAATATGACCAACAAAGGGTCAACGATAAACGAGAGTACCCTCAACATGGTAAACTCCCAACACGATCAACAAAGGATCAACAATAACTGAGAATACCCTCAACAAGGTAAACTCCAACACGATCAAGAAAGGATCAACAATAACCGAGAATACCCTCAACAAGGTAAACTCCAACACGATCAACAAAGGATCAATAATAACCGAGAGTACCCTCAACAAGGTAGACTCCAAATGATCAACAATAATGGATCTCAAAGAAATAACTCTGACTGTCGAACATACCCTTCGGGCGTATGAACAACCAGTCACAAACCGTCGAACATACCCAATCATACATGGACTATGAACGTGTAATACCCGAGATTTCTGTTATGTAATTAGAACTTGTGATATTGTAATGATTGTACTTTTGTCTGAGTACTATTCTCCGTATTTCATAATCCGATGTTGTCGAGTGTATAATTTCGTGTATGTGTTTTGGAGATTGAAATTCTGTACATGTAGCGCACGCTACAGGCTGAGTGTAGCGTACGCTAACGGGGATTCATAGCGCACGCTACCGAGGGTCATTAGCGCACGCTATGCATGGTCAAATCGATTGAGACGTGCGGTAGGTGAGATCTGGCCGGGGGACCCTTGTCGGATTGTGTCGGATGTACCTGGACGGCTTTCGGGAAAAGCCGAGTCAACGCCTTAGCGCACGCTACAGGTATATGCGTAGCGCACGCTAAGTGCCGAGTACGCTTAGATCGGAGCCGTTAGCGCACGCTACGAACAGGTCTAGCGCGCTAATAGCCATTTATTATAAATAGGACAGCATCCTATTCGAGATTTCAGTTTTCTCTACTCTCATTACCCGAATTCCTACACTTAGAACATAACTTCCTTCACCCCAAACACTTCATATCAACCTCCTAGTTCGAGATTGAAGATCGTATATCATTGGAGATTGGTGTTCAAGCTTTCGGTGTCGGATTGCTTCATTTTCCTCCGTGTTCTTCACTACTTGAGGTAGGTGATTCTTCACCAATGTTAGTAATGTTCCTAAGGAAGTTTGAATCATGTCTTGATAGCAAGTATTTCGTTTAAAATCGGTCATCACATGTTAGAAGGATACTTTTGACGTATCGGCACTATATATCGTATGAACCTTTGAACCATCTTATTATTAGGACTCCTAAGCATGTTCAATAGAGTTATGATCAGTAACCGGATATTTTACCCAGTTGATACGTTTTACACGATGGAATCATGTGTTTTGGAACATAGAACAAATGGAACTTAGATTATTTCTTGGAGATCGTAGATGAATTATGATGTTGAGTTGACTATCCGTATATTCGTATTTCATAACCATAAAACTTCCAAAAACCTTATTAGTATGACATGCCCGAGGATAACTTGTATTATCATGGTAGAATTCATGAGTCCTTCACCGTTCAACCCAGTTTTCGGTTTGCAGTATTCTGCCATGCAAGATTAGCGCACGCTAACATGTGTGAGTTAACATGCGCTATCGAGGTCCAGTTAACGCATAATACATACGTAGCGTGCGTTATATATCGGCCGGTGCAAACTGCCAGTTCGTAACTAGCGCACGCTAGTCTTACCCGATAGCGTACGCTAACAGGCCTGCTTAGCGCACGTTACGTAGAGTACGTAGCGCACGCTAAGCAGTCCAGGCAGATTGGTTATTTTGAGCTTTTCGGCCATAGACCGAATTGTTAGGCCATCGTTCGACTTGAGATGATTTGTATATCGTTCCTTTTTGTTAAGGTTCGAGCCGGTTACGTTGATCGAAGGAGGCGGCCTTCGAGTGTGTTGAGATCATCGAAGTATTTCGTCTTGCCATTTTCGAGGCAAGTATCATATGTCGAGTTTGATTTATCATGCTTATGGTTTTGTTCATATTGTTGTATATGAGATGTATTTCTGGAAATTCGCGTGATATTCGTTGTTGTTTGTTCGTATTGATGAACATATTGAAATGCATATGTGTATGCATAATTGATTGATTATGGTATAAATGATCCGAGGGGGTCATGAGGATCTATGCTGAGGGCGCTGGATCGAATGTCCACCATGCGTTGGTCCGACGGGATCATCATGGGGATCTATGCTGAGGGCGCTGGATCGCTGGACGGGTTTTCCACCATGCGTTGGTCCGACGGGATCATCATGGGGATCTATGCTGAGGGCGCTGGATCGCTGGATTACCATGTATTGTGTAGATGGAATCGTGAGGATTCGCATCGTCGGATTCCGGTGGCGGAAGTCCGTTTGCATATTTTATGATGCATTAATGAATTATTGCATGACGATACTTGTACTAGCATTGTTTTGCTAACCCCTTCGGGGGTGGACATTGTTTTTGATGTTCAGGTAGTCGAGGAGCGGGGAGGCAGCCACAGTACCGACAGGACGATGAGATGGCTCAGTGATGTGATTGATGTTATTGTTGTTGAGAGTTGTTTTCTTGTTTCGTTTAGTACTCGAGTACGTCTGTTTTAATAATGTCCTTTCGATATGGTTGTATAAACTAACTCTTTGATCGGTTGAATCAAATATGTCTTTAAACTTCAGTTGTACGATTGGTTTATATTTACACTCTTTTTAAAATTAGCCTTGTAAATCCTTACCTAAAGGGTTTACGGCGCTGTAATTATTCCGAATATCTCGGGGTGTTACAGAACGATCCAACAATATGGCTCAAAAGATGGACGTCACAGTACGTCTGATCCGGAAATGTGTCCGTGCACATGTCCACCCCGTATACGGAATCCAGGATATACGTGGGACATGTACCTAATTAGCCTCACGAACTACGTCTCGTGTGCATGGTTCAATGCGGAAACATCCACGCATAACCATCATGTGCCCGGCTAAAAATCCTACACAATAACCAATCGGCACGCAGATATGACTCCAGATATGTCACGATGCAACATGACAACGAAACTCAAAGAATCACATATCCAATAAGGATCAAAAGACTCACCGAAGTGAACAAAGACAAACTGACAAAGAAAAGTCGTCACGACTAATCAATATCCAAAAACAACAATCCTGGGATCATCATCCCCGACAAATGATCAACACGATCAACGATCTCAATACAATCAGCCCTGGGATCATTATCCCTCAATGAGATAATCAATACGAATCTCAATATATGAATCATCATCGTACAACATATACAACAACTCAACATAATAATTATCTCATAACTGAACAATACATAAATTACCTCAAAGCCGAAGACGACATCCTTTCCACGAACAACATCCCTGAACGAATACACGGTTATACGAATAATCTCAAATAAGGTACCATCCATTCAATTCCAATGAACCTTTATCCCAATACTTATGTCATCACGATAACTATCCTCGATATCCGATATTCTATATCCTTAACCAAAGATAACTCATGTCTTCCTTGAACACAATTAAATCATATACCTTATGATTTAATACAACCAGAGCACGATATACAAAACATTATCCCGACAAATTACATTTCTAACAATATTGCTATACAAATTATAAATGAAATGAAAACGAAACCATTCATCAAATATTATAAACTGAACAAGTAGAAACTTTCCTCGATACCGATATCACGAAGTCGTTACCAAAATCCATTGCCTTGAGCTACGAGCTCCTCAGCCCCGATCAAAAGCAATCTATGAACTCTTCAGCCTCAACCGCAACACAATGGTCGTAATACATGATCAATTATCGTAACCTAATGCAATAATAAAATGACAACACATCCGATAATAATCAATAACCGGTATAACCAACCAATCAAACTCAGCGGCTCAACAATACCTCGATCATTTACAAATCCGAACAATACAACTCAAACAATTACGAACTCATATCAACAATACAAGACGAAATCCGATAACCGATCAACAAACCCAATAGTTCCACAATATCTCGATTAAACAGAGTCTTAAACAATCCAGTTCAAACCATCACGAATTCATAATCACAACACGAAAATACTGCATTGTCTGCCTACTTAGCGCACGTTAAACACATAACATAGCGTGCGCTAAGTCACTCCCAAATTCAAGAACATGAAATATCCGAAATCACGTTCAAAACAATATAATCCGAGGTATATGTCATAATGTTTATCATTTTCTTCATCATGCAAATCACATAATCAAACCAACCCGATAACAAGGATCATCTCATACATAATCTGGAATACAACCTCATATCATGATTTAGAAATACATGATTCAACCTCATCAAGTTAAACGAATCATCAATAACATGAAGAATCTTAAATAACATCCGAAAACTCTTATCATAATCCCATAAAATCTCATATAATATCGTCACATGATTATCCAACATGTTCCTCACATGTAATCATCCTTAAAAACGAACAACTAATGAGGGATACGAATATTACCTGGATTAGATGAACCAAGAAGAAGAACACTTGAACTCCATTCCAAGAATCATGAGTAACTTGAAGAACAAGGCTTGAATCCATGCTCTCTATCTTAATCTTGTTAAAAATTACCACCTCACCGTGTTTGGGAACCTCAAGAACCTCCCAAAGCTCTCTCTATCGACTGAAGGAGAAAGAAATGGACGAAATGCTTCATAATACCCGTCTGTCCCCTTATATAGAGCAAATTACTAGCGTGCGCTAAACCTTATGTTTTGCGTGCAGTACGGCTTTAGCGTGCACTAACTGACTTTGTTAGCGTGCGCTATCGCAGTCCAGGGGCTACTGTCTGGCTTCGTACATGTGCTTACGTACGTAATGCCCATGCATTAGCATACGTAACTTACACTATCTAGCGTACGCAAGTCCTTGCATTTAGCGTGCGCTAATATCAGTTGACTTGCTGCAGTCTACACCTACCACGAAGATGCTCGTGACCCACATGCCGACTGTCAGCATCTGACAAGGATAAGATTCCTTTTGTCCAATATACCATTAGCTTGCACTAACCTTTAGGGTTTAGCGTGCGCTAGTACTCCGTTACAAACATCCATTGACTAATCAGAACGTGCGCCGAAAGTGGCCTGGTCCACACGCAGATTCCTTCCGATTTGACTGCATTAGCGTGCGCTACATTCTGTCTCTAGCGTGCGCTAACCATGAACGATAGCGTGCGCTATACTTGAACATTTGCGCGCGCTAATCAGGCTATACTTAGCCATTTCCAACTCTCATCGTCCGTCTCTACATACCAAATACGAACATACGGCATATTGAATACATGTACTGAATCTAATAACATCATCATACGATATACCCAATATCAAAAGTACGATAACCTGATACACGATATCCTCAAAATACGAACCACTACGACAGTTATACCAGTACATTTGTCTCAGCTCTCAATTTATTTTATTCATACTGTATAGACACCAAGCTATGCAGTATATCTCAGATAAAATAACGCGAAAAATTTATACTGAAAATGTAAAACTCCCTAAATTCGATAACTTATCACATGTACAATGTATCGAATCATGATGTAATTTAATAATAGTTATTTTATGACATGATATAATCTACATCTAGTCTCATTTTATTTTACTTATTTATTTCGTAAATTATGAATCAAATAATAAATTAATTAAAATTTGAAGTGGGAACATAAATTCTTAATGGGCCAAGTGTATCAATACTCACACATGAACACACTATAAGACTCAAGCCCAACTTAATGAAATTCCTAAGACTTAAAGTTACACTTCAAAGCCCATCCCAACTAATTAAATCCTTTACCATTTTAATTATACTCTTAATTTATATATATATATATATATATATATATATATATATATATATATATATATATATATACACATATATATACATATGGGCGGCCATGAGGGAGGAAGAGTGAAGCTCTAGATTCTTCACTCATCATATGCAAGACTTGCATGAAACATCTTGACACATGTAACAAGTCTTCTACACATTTCACTTCCCAACCCTCCTTATCCCAACTTTAAATACTTACACCTTAACCTAACCACCCTTTACACTTATCACAACCCAAAAAATCTGCATTTGAGAGTCTAAGAGAGAGAGAGAGAGAGGGCTGAACCAAGAGGAAGAAGAAGGAGGAGGAAGAAAAATTTCAATAAGAAATAGGTAATCTCATCCCTTATAACTATTTCCATAATTTCTTATGAAAACCTCCATAACCTAACCTTAATCTTAATACATGCAAACATAATTCTCACCTTGGGGGTGCATGTGGATTGGCCAAACCATTTAGTAGTAGAGGAGAAGTCTTTTTCCAACTTTCAAGACTTAGAACCGACGAAATCCGACAAGATCAAGGTGGGTGAAAACTCTTTCAAACTTTAAAGTAGAAATCTATTATTTTCTTGTGATGCATGTGTTAAATCTGAAGTATTTCAAGATTCTTTTGATATTATCTATGTTAAAATCTTCATGTTGTAATTTCATATTATGATTTTATGTATAGCTATGTGAATATTCGTTTTTCTTAAACATAATCATCAAATATTATGAAAAATATGAAAGTATGTACTAATCTGAAATTCTTGTATAAATACATGTTTTTAAAGATGAATGTTAGGGTTATAACAACATGCAATATGATTTATTGAATTTAAACGACAACCGATTTGGTAGTCGGGTGTCGATTTTGTGATAACTTGAAAGTTATACGTTTTCTTCTATGTGTCGTTGAAACCCTACCAAAATCTGAAATTTTGTGTTATATGTTTATGTTATGATATATGGATAATTTATTTACGGCCAAAATGGGACTTGAAACGAGTAAACGGAGCTTTTGGGCATAAATTGTAATTTCCTAAAGTTTGAGGACTAAACTGAAAATTTCGAAAAATACAACATTCTAGACCTTGGACAGTACATATTATACCATGTATAGGCTGTACATAAAGTTCAAGTGATTCGGAGTTCGTCATCTAAACTTAATAGTCCAAATCGCAAATTTTAAATAATTTCGGGGTCAAAATGCAAGAATTCCAAACTTCTAGACCAGCTCCGAAATTTTCTGGAATTTTCATAAATCTGTCATTCCAGGTTCATCATAAGTCATCTCGTAAAATTTCGTTAAATTCCGAGCTAAATTCATAGCTCTATATGCCTCGGAACGATTTCCTTAAGTTTTGGGGCAATATCGCAATTTCTGGAAATTTCAGTCCCGAAACTGGAAATTTCCGAATTTTCCTTGAATCTGGAGTCGAGGAATTATTTTTGGCTTCCTCATAAAATTTCATAACCTTCCGATTTCGTTTCATACTCCAACGCTTAGGTTTGAACCTAATGGTAAAAATGTCCTTTCAAACTATTTATGAAACTCTCGTTTCGTTTCGTCGAACCTACCCATTTAATATATCTGATCTGAACCCATCAGACCGTTAATAAATTATTGAGAATATTTTCGAGTTTATATACAAGTCCTACTCCGCATTACCGGGCCACAAATAAAATTAACCATATTCCATACTTAATCAAAAGACGCTATTAACCTCACTGACCGAACGTTTACGTGATACTTGTGAAATGCGTCAAATTGATAACTATGACTGTCCGGGAACTAAGTGCTATACAAACAAAGTGCCACGGATGGGTCCGCCTCTAACTCTATCGGAATAAAGTGCCACGTCGACGGACGGGGGCCACCTCTTGAGTCCATATGAAACAGAGTGCCGACCTACAATCTGGGGGCCACCTCTTGAGCTGTAGGAGCCACTTGTAGAGTCCAAAATCATGTCAGGGACGGTTAGACTGAGTCTTGGATCGAGCAGCGCGGCTGCGGTTCACGAACAAGGCTACCGTTGTTTCCTATTCCCATAACCGAGGAACGGAGTGTTCCGAGGGACCTGGGTCGTAGACTTGGGGTATAATCGCGATTATGGTGTGATCTGGGTATTGACCCACAGCTAAGGACATACCGAGCCCAGATAAGAGATAAGGAAGCACACGCTAAGTGTGAGAGCGAAGGCTCAGCATCTTGGGGCGATGGTCCAAATCTTGGGGCGACAGCCTATCTTGCTAGGAGTAATAAGGAGAGTCTAGAATCCAAAGTCCACATCGGCAGGATTCAAAACTGAATTGACTGATCGGCTGATTGACTGACTGCTTGACTTGATATCCGTCCACGGGGACAGGATTATAATATTACAACTACACACTGATTATTGTTTCTAAAATTTCGACATACTTGTAATTGTTCTTATTTTTTTTATAATTGATAAAACCATGCATCACTTAAAAATTTTCAAAAGAAAGAGCCACACTCGCACACGATCACCCACTCACTGAGACCTTTTGTGTAATACCCGGTTGTAATTCATTCATTATCATTCAGTAATTATCAGTCAGTAATTATCACTCAGTAATTTTCACTCATTAATAATCACTCATCATTCATGATTCATTTATTTGCGTTCATTTGGCATGTTGTAACCGTGTATCAGTTACCGATCGTCATTTCATCTCCGTTTGAGTGTCGGAACGGGAGTTTTATCACTTTCATCGTGATTGGTAGTCTTGTACTGGAAGTATCATTTTTGGCATGTGTTGGACTTTTTCACTTTTACATACGTGCGGTATGTCGGATCATTCATCAATCGTAGCGAGGAATCGGAGTTATCGCATTTTCACATTGTCCAGCAACGAGTTACGGTCGTAAGGATTGTAGGTTACGGCCGTAACAGGTGTTCGTTGATTTCAGGCCTTTTTGGACGAACGGGACTTACGGCCGTAAGGTTGCGGCATACGGCCTTAAGTTGAGCAGGTACGGCCGTAAGGCTTGGCCGGTTACGGCCGTACATGTCGAGCAGGGTGCCCAGGTGTTTTTGGCCGAAGGCGAGTTACGGTCGTAAGGGCTGCGGCATAAGGCCGTAAGACGAGGAAGGTACGGCCGTAAGGCTTGGCCGGATACGGCCGTACGCTACAGGCAGGGTGCCTGGTCATTTTCGACGAAGGGGGATTACGCCCGTAAGTTAAGCCGGATACGGCCGTATCGTCCGAGTTACGCCCGTAAGGTGTGCGGGTACGGCCGTAAGGATGTCGGCAGATGTTTTAGACGAGGGCGAGTTACGCCCGTAAGTTAGAAGCGGATACGGCCGTAAGGCTGTCGGCAGGTGTTTGGACGAAGCCGAGTTACGGCCGTAAGAGTTGGCCGGTTACGTCTGTAAGGCCATTGACCTGGAATGTTACGGCCGTAAGAAGGCCGAGTTACGGCCGTAACTTCCGGCAGTTTATATAGGGTTGGCCGGGACTTTTTCTTCATTTTCACCCTTTTCTTCCATCTTGTCCGAGAGAGAGAGCTTGAGGGAGGGATTTTCCTTCATCAATCACTTGAGTGTTAGATTTTCATCATCTTCATTCATTTGGGAAGCTTGGATACTCGATTTAACTCGTGTTCATCGGATCGAAGTGGTTGGATCTTCAAGAGGTAATTTCTTCAACATCTTGGATTTCGATTTTGTATTGAGATATGATGTTTTGGACGTTATAATCATGTTATATGGAGGGATATGTATATGATTATGAGTTTGTATAGAGATTCAATGGATTATTGAAGGATTATTCAAGAACACTTTGAATATTGAGTTGGATTTGGGGGTTTTCGATTAATTGTTGTTGTAATCACGATTTTGGATATTCATCTTGGATTATTGATCGTATTGAAGATGTTTTGTTGGTTTGAAAAACTTCTTGGGGATTTAATGTTGGTATAATTGAGGATTGATTGTAAACAATCGGAGGTTGGTCACAACGTGTTTGATATAATGCCCCAATGAACTTAGTTTAGTCGTATCGACGTTTTGAGTTGGTTATCATCGTGTTTGATTCGTTTTTTGAACGGATTGTTCGATATTGTGTTATTCAAGGTTGTTCGAGCGAAAGACATCCCGTTTAGGTCGTTGTTCGTGGAAGGACATTCTTCATCGGTGTTGGGTAAGTTAATTCTTAATCGGTTAAAAGGATATTCATTCCTTTTGTTGTTGTTCATTCATAATCATAACTCATTCATTATTGTATTAATCGTATTGAGACTTGTAATTGTCAAATAATCACTTCATTCACGAGGAACGGCGGTTCCAATCATTTCATTGAGCTGTCATTTCACCATCATTTCATCTTGGTGAGTCATTATTCATTTTTGATGTCACTTTTGTTATATCGTGGCAGTCCGGGTCATATTGGCGTGCCGGTTGGTATGTGTAGGATTTTCATGTCGGGCACATTTAAGTCGTGTGTTGGTTGTTGGCCTCACATTGGACTGTGCACACGAGTCGATTGCTTCGTGAGACTGATTAGGTACAAGACCACATGTGTATTCGATCGATACTCGTTGGTGGCTTGTGCACGGACACATTTCCATCCCCGACATAGTGTGGCGTCATTCCTTTGATCCGTACTGTTAGTTGATTCATATAGCATGTTCGATTGCGTATGTTTCGATAGGATTGTGTGTATTCAACTCTTGAGGATTGTTGTTCTGTGTAACTGACCCCGTTTGGGGATTTTGTTTTCAGGTCATGGCAAGGCAAAAGCACGGGTATAGCATGTTGACGGCGAGGAGTCCCAGTGATACTAGTAGGGCCCCCCGATATTTTCAGTCATTCATGTTGTTGTCATTTATTTTCCGCTGCAGACTTTCATTTGGATACTCCGTTTCATTCAGTGTTGTGTATTTTATCTTCATATAAAATATACTAGTATTCGGTATTGTTCTGGTGTGTTGTACTTAAACTCCTCATCGGAGTATTTGGTAATATAATGTGGTTTGGTACTACAATTATATTATTTAATTCATCATTTTCATTCGCCTGGTGGGTCCCCGTCGGGGATCCACGGCACTGTAATATCCGCCTAGTTTGGGGTGTTACATTTTGTCTCACCCCACTGTTTTCCCCTTTAAACAAGAGAATGATCAAACAACAGAGGACGAAGAAGGCTTCGTGGAAGAGGCTGAATAGAAGATTGTCTTCAAGATTTAGGACTTCTGTTCTTAGAATTTCTGTTGTTATCCTAACTTGTAATAGTTAACTATGCTTTGTACTTAACTCGTTTGGTATTTTTCCGCTGCAAACTTATGAACAGTGTAGTTTCGATATCCGCTTTGTTACAGCGAATCTTAGTACATCGGGCTAAGATGGTTGTTTGAAATGTTATCCAATCTTTATTTTGCTTCCGCTATTTAATATCGCATTTTAATTGATTGATCGACCGATGCATCGCGCACTCGTCCTTCCCGATGTTGGGGGCGTGACAGGAAATCCGGATATTATAGTTTATTAATTTTTTTGCTATTTTTATTTTTTGAGTGTGATTAATAAAGAGTCTTGCTCGGGACTAGCAAGAATTCAAGTTTGGGGGTGTGATAAGTGTCAGTTTTATACACTTATCTGTGATTAGTATTGATATATTTCACCCATAATTATGAGCTAGTCTACTCGTTTTTACTTTGAATTAATTAATTTTTAATAATTTTATTTTTATAGGATGAAGATGTAAATTTAGTCTTAATCGGACTGAATTACTGATTTACTCAAGAAATAACATGTGTATAAAATATTCTCTTTGTTGAATTTTTATGTATTCATGTTGTAGGGATTTCCAAGACGAGTTCGGCAGTCTTTCCGGATTCAAAATCAGAGTTATATATAAAAAGTTATCATCCGAAGAAGATTTGGGGCAAAAACGCAAAGTCTAGGAAATTCTGGGCTCAAAACGTAACTCACAAAGCAACCAATGTACAAAAAGGCGAAGCAATGTTACGGCCGTAACATCTGAAAGTTACGGCCGTAAGACCTCAATGTTACGGCCGTAACATCTGCAAGTTACGGCCGTAACTCTTGACAGATTATTGATCATTGTCTAATTTTTTATACTTTTGGTCTATTATTGAGGGGATGGCTGGTATTGATCCGATCTAATCTAATAATGCTGGAGTTTTGGAGCTAATAGTTGACTTTAGGTGTATAAATAGACCCCTTAGATCCATCATTAAAGATCTTCCATCTTATATTTTCTCACTTTGTAATACTTTTTCTTTTTGTGTGAAGAACACACTTGTGTTCTTAAGTGATTTGTGTAAGTGTGGTTTAGCTTATGTTGTTGAGGGAGTTTATTGCTTCTTTCTCCTTTATCTACTAAGGGAGTTAGGATCAATTCTTTCCCTTTTTCAACTATTAATGACCACTCAAGCTTGTAATATGTTGAATAAACCCTTCATGGGCTAAGTTATCCTTAGTTGGGATTATAAACAAGGTTTGTCATGCTATTTAAGTTCGTATAAAGATCTATTATGGATTACTTATTATTATGTGTGATTTTCATTATTTTATCAATCTTTATTTATTTGGCCAATAAATGATGATATTTAAGGTCTTCATATGTTTCGAAAGAAAATATGTTTAATTAGATCAAATGATCTTCACTCTAAGTTGTTCTAGGGGATAGAAATATACCTCTAGACCTTAGATGATTCTTTGAGTTATTTTCATAAAACCTAATGCTATGTATTGAAGCCAATCAACATAGAAATATAGTGGAATGATTCAATATATAAGGGGCGTTTTGACATTCGAAAGAGGAACCGTCTTTTTAAGGAAAATTGAATTTACACAACATAATCAGTAAATACATCTTATGATCTCCTATACATCTTCTATAACTAATGATGAACTAAGTTTGAATTCCCAACTATTTCATTTTATCTTTTATTAATCTATTATTAGTGCAATCTTTCACTTCCTCTAATTTTAGAACTATTATTGCATTTTCATTGCAATTGTCAAACTAAACTCTTAAATTGTGTATTTCACTCATATAAATCTCTATAACAAATAGATAAAGTGTATAATTCAATATATAACCTAACTTCCTCGTGGGATCGATAAATCGGACTCAAAAAGTCCACTTACTACTTGATATGATATCGTGCACTTGCGATAGTTACACTAAAGACGTGTCACACGCGACTTACACAGGACATGGACTTGACCCAACTGTAATACCCCGATTTTTAGTATGTAATATCCGGATTTTCAGTATAAATTTTTCACGTTATTTTATCTGAGACGTACTGGATAGCATGGTGTCTATACAGTATGGATAAAATAGATTGAGAATTGAGACAGCTGTATTGGTATAATTGTCGTATTTGGTCGATAATTACATTTGAGGATATAGTGTATCAGGTTATCGTACTTTTGATATTGGGTATATCATATGAGAATGTTAACGAATTGAGTATATGTATTCAGTATGCCATATGTTCGTATTCTGTATGTCGATACGTTGGACGAGAATAGCTAAAAATGTCTAAGTACAACCACGTTAGCGCACGCTACGATGTATGCTTAGCGCAAGCTACGATGTATACTTAGCGCACGCTAAGAGGTTTGAATTACGTACGCTAAGGAGGACCCCTAACGTACGTAAGGCATTCTGGATAAGGTTCGGAAGGTGGTCGGCAGGTAGGCCCAGGCTAATTATTATCGGCATTTAGCGCACGCAAGTGCATATGGTTAGCGTACGCTAATATCAGATCGGTCAAAAGGGAATCTTGGCTTTGTCAGGTTACTTTCGGCGTGTGGACCCCGGGCATCTTCGGGGAAGGTGCAGAATGTCGGGTCAACGAGCAATAGCGCACGCTATTGTTGGAGAATTGCGCACACTACTGAGCATTTCACTGTAGTAAGTCAACGCCTATTTGCGTACTCTATTGCATGTGCATTACGTACGTAAGATGATGTGCGAAGCAAGGCAGTAACCTCTGGACTGCCCGATAGCGCGCACTATCATGGAAGGATAGCGCACGTTAGGGATGTAGCGCACGCCAAATACAAGTTTTAGCGCACGCTAGTAATGTGCAGTATATAAAGGGACAGCCGGGTGTTAAGATGCATTTTCAGCCATTCTTTCCCTTATTTAGATAGGGAGAGTTCTTAGAGAGAAGTATGAGGTTCCAAACACTTGAGTTGATCGTCCTTAACAACATTGGAGTTTGGAAACGATTGGAAACAGATTCAACCTTGGGATTCAATCCATTCCTTCAAAGAGGTAATTACTCTTCACTTTAGGATTTCATTTTGAATTGTATATGATGTTCTTGAGTTGATAATCATCATGTATTTGAGCTGATGAGTATATGATTATGAGATGGAGTACTGAGTTATGTTGATGATATTGCTGATATGCGGATATTGATATGATTCATGTGGTTTGGAATGGTGTTGTTCTTCTTCAAGAGATATGTTGGTCAATATCTCCCTTCATTTCGGGTTTTGATGTTGCCGTTATTATTTACTTCGTATGATGATCATGCAAGTGATTATGATTCTTGGTTTATATGATATGATTAACAAGATTATATGTTGAAATGTTAGTAGAAATGAGATTTGGACACTTGTTTGGAAAGTAATGCGTATAAGGTTCGACTTTGGAAAATCACCACCAATTCTTGAAAACTCCGAAAATTCTGAAACATAACAGTATGATAGAGCATCGAGTTATCTTTGTAATGGTTCAAACGGTGAGTTAATCGGAGTCCGGATGAGTGAGTTATGCTCAAAATGGCAAAAACTATACTGTCTGTATTCTGAGAACAGGTAGCGCACTCTATTGATGAAGTTAGCGTACGCTAACCTACCTGGACGTATAAAAACGTACAGCAGTCGGGAATTTCATTTCCCAACCCTTCCTACACGATCCCCGTTCATCCCAAATCACCCAAACTCAGTTTTTAACCCCCAAATCTCATATTTTGAGTTGGTTTATCAAGTGATAACGTATAGGAAAGCTTGGAACAAGGATTATAACATCATTCTTGATTCTTTCTCCAGATTGAAGGTAATTGGCTTGAACTCTAATATTTTGGGATGTTTGAGATTCTTGATATATTTAGGTTGTTTAGTTCGTATCGATGGCTAGAATCATATAATGTGGAAGGATATATATGTTTATGATTGTGTTCTTCGCGTTCTTGATGTGGTTGTTGTTTGTTGATTGAAGATTCGAATATACCTTTGAATTCCGCCTTCAAGGTGTTTCATTGAAGTTTTGAAAGAGAAATTGATTGGAATATTTTAGTTAAGTTTATATACTCGCCTTTTCGAATCGATATATGGACTTTGCGGAATCATGGGAATGAATTCGTAATTGTTGGAGTTAGATTGTTCGGACTTGTGTTTAATCAAGATATTTTGGAATCATTAGGGTTGTGGATTGGTTATACCGGTTGTTAATTATTTTGTTAATCGATTATTGCAATAGGTGGTGATAATTGATCGTTGATTACGACCGTTGTGATGCAGTTGAGGTTGAAGAGTTCGTAGATTGCTTTTGGTCGGGGCTGAGGAGCTCATAGACGAAGGCAATGGTTTTGGTAACGGCTTCGTGGTATTGGTGTCGAGGCAAGTTATACTTGTTCAGTTTATAATATTTAATGAATGGTTTCGCTTTTATTTCATTTATAATTCATATAGCAATGATATTATAAACATAAATTGTCGGGATGATGGTTTGTTCGTAGAAAGGATATTATCTTCAGTTTGAGGTAATTTAAGTATTGTTCAGTTATGAGGATAATTATTGTGTTGAATTGTGGTATATGTCGTAAGTTGACATTTCGTATAATGAGATTCGTATTGGTTGTTTGTTGAGGGATGTTGATTCTAGGGCTATCGTTTGGTATTAATGGTTGTGTTGATCGATCGTTGAGGGATGTTGATCTCAGGCCTATTGTGTTGAGGTTGTTGATCGTGTTGATCGTTCTTTGGCAATTATGATCCCAGGATTGTTGTTTTGGATATTGTCGATCGAGTCGATCTTTCATTATTCGTGTGTCATTGTTCACTTTGGTGAGTATTTTGATCCTTATTGGATATGTGATTCTTTGAGTTTCATTGTCATGTTGCATCGTGACATATCTGGAGTCATATCTGCGTGCCGATCGGTTATGTGTAGGATTTTCAGGGCGGGCACATATAGACGTCTGATGGGGTTATGTCCTCACATTGGGCTGTACACACGAGAAGATTACTTCATGAGACTGAATAGGTACAAGACCACACGTGTATTTGATCGATACACAGGGCGGCTTGTGCACCGACACATTTCCAAATCGGGCGTACTGTGACATCCATCTTTGAGCCATATTGTTTGGTCGTTCATCCTCCATGTATAGTTGGGTATGTTCGACAGTTTGCGACTGGTTGTTCATATGCCCGAGGGTATGTTCGACAGTCGAGGTTATTTCTTTGAGATCCATTATATTTGGTCGTGTTAGAGTTTACCATGTTGATGGTATTCTCAGTCGTTGTTGATCTTTTATTGGTCGTGTTGGAGTTTACCATGTTGATGGTATTCTCGGTCATCGTTGATCCTTTTTGGTCATGTTGGAGCTGATCATGTTGATGAGATTATTGGTCGCTGTTGATTCTTTGTTGGTCTTGCTTGGAGTTTGTCATGTTGGTGATATTCTTATTTGACGTATTGGTTGATCTGGTTATTGATCATATGAGCATTTGGGCTGTGCATCGATGTTTCGGATTTATTATCATTATTTTTTGCCAGTTGATCTACAGATGTATTGTGTATGTTTGGTTCTTATCAGGATTGATATTTGATTATGCGATCCGACGGACATGATTTGACACAGATAAATTATTTTCCGCTTATGAGTTATGATGATGTTTTTGAGGATTTTGAATATTGTTTTGGTTCAGTCCAGACGAGTGTTTTTGAGTTCATTTCCTCATTTGAGAATGCGAAATGTATATTATGGTAAGGATTGAATTGGTATGGATTGCTTTGGATTGGTAAGGTTATGACGGTAAGATTACGTTGGTAGTATTCTTACAGTATTATTACATTGGTATGTAATTATTTATGTGATGTGATCGATATCCTTATTGAGTATTGTGGCTGACCCCGTCGTGGGCTTTATTTTTAGGTACTCGGAGATCGAGCTAGTAGCGGTCGTGAAGAGATGAGCTTCCCGGGTGATACTGGTTGTGGCATTATTTTGGGAATCGAGTAATCTTTTTTGGTTGTTTGATTTCCGCTGCAAATGTATATTTTTTGCTGTGTTTTATCCCCTGCGTGTGTATATTTCAAAATGTCTCTCCGGTATTTTTACCAAATCGTGTGTACATTTCAAAATGGCTTTTTGGGTACTTCGTAAACTTGGATTATTTTGTAAAACTGATTCCCTAAACCGAGTTTTGGCATTTTGGCCTTGAACATTTTAACGATATTTTCATGACGGTAATTGATACTTTATAAATGACTTTTGTGAGTATTTGAAAACATTACCGTCATCGGCCCTTTTGGCGTTTTTGAACGTTTTGGAAAATAGATTTTAGCCTGGTGGGTTCCGGCGCGGGGCCCACGGCGCTGTAATATCCCAGATGGTTTTGGGGGTGTTACAGAAGATGGTATCAGAGCCTAGATTTTGTGAAACCCGGGCATGTATGTTATGTGGCTTTACGAGTACGGTAGTAGTGTGATTACTTTTTTTTTTTGAAAATGATTTTCCTAACTTTTGAGTCAAACCGATTTTTGGAGGTTCCAAAATCTTTGAGGTATTCTCAAAATTGCTATTTGCGATATTGGTGTGTGTTGGTATTATGTTGAGACTTCGTATGGGAGTCATGTGCTAGTATCACGGGAGATCATTGGCTTCACGCACCTGTAAGTATGTCATTCTGGTTATTCGCTTATGGCGACGATTGATTATTTTTGTGATGAGTTGGAAATTTTGGTTGATCTGTTGCGTGTGGCAGGTTGCAAGTTTCGAGGACGAAACTTATTTTAAGGGGAGTAGAGTGTAATGCCCCGATTTTTAGTATGTAATATCCGGATTTTCAGTATAAATTTTTCGCATTATTTTATCTGAGACGTACTGGATAGCTTGGTGTCTATACAGTATGGATAAAATAGATTGAGAACTGAGACAGCTGTATGGGTATAATTGTCGTATTTGGTCGATAATTACATTTGAGGATATCGTGTATCAGGTTATCGTACTTTTGATATTGGGTATATCATATGAGAATGTTATCGAATTGAGTATATATATTCAGTATGCCGTATGTTCGTATTATGTATGTCGATACGTTGGACGAGAATAGCTTAAAATAGCTAAGTACAGCCACGTTAGCGCACGCTACGATGTATGCTTAGCGCAAGCTACGATGTATACTTAGCGCATGCTAAGAGGTTTGAATTACGTACACTAAGGAGGACCCTTAACGTACGTAAGGCATTCTGGATAAGGTTCGGAACGTGGTCGGCAGGTAGGCTCAGGCTAATTATTATCGGCATTTATCGCACGCTAGTGCATATGGTTAGTGTACGGTAATATCAGATCGATCAAAAGGGAATCTTGGATTTGTTAGGTTACTTTCGGCGTGTGGACCCCGAGCATCTTCGGGGAAGGTGCAGAATGTCGGGTCAACGAGGAATAGCGCACGCTATTGTTGGAGAATAGCGCATGCTATTGAGCATTTCACTGTAGTAAGTCAATGCCTATTTGCGTACGCTATTGCGTGTGCATTACGTACGTAAGATGATGTGCGAAGAAAGGCAGTAGCCTCTGGACTGCCCGATAGCGCACGCTATCATGGAAGGATAGCGCACGCTAGGGATGTAGCGCACGCCAAATACAAGTTTTAGCGCACGCTAGTAATATGCACTATATAAAGGGACAGCCGGGTGTTAAGATGCATTTTCGGCCATTCTTTCCCTTATTTCGATAGAGAGAGTTCTTAGAGTGAAGTTTGAGGTTCCAAACACTTGAGTTGATCGTCCTTAACAACATTGGAGTTTGGAAACGATTGGAAACGGATTCAACCTTGGGATTCAATCCATTCCTTCAAAGAGGTAATTACTCGTCACTTTGGGATTTCATTTTGAATTGTATATGATGTTCTTGAGTTGATAATCGTCATGTATTTGAGCTGATGAGTATATGATTATGAGATGGAGTACTGAGTTATGTTGATGATATTGTTGATATGCGGATATTGATATGATTCGTTTGGTTTGGAATGGTGTTGTTCTTCTTCAAGAGATATGTTGGTCAATATCTCCCTTCATTTTGGGTTTTGATGTTGCCGTTATTATTTACTTCGTATGATGATCATGCAAGTGATTATGATTCTTGGTTTATATGATATGATTAAGAAGATTATATGTTGAAACGTTAGTAGAAATGAGATTTGGACACTTGTTTGGAAAGTAATGCGTATAAGGTTCGACTTTGGAAAATCGCCACCAATTCTTGAAAACTCGAAAATTTTTGAAACATAACAGTATGATAGAGCATCAGGTTATCTTTCTAATGGTTTAAATGGTGAGTTAATCGGAGTCCGAATGAGTGAGTTATGCTCAAAATGGCAAAAACTATACTGTCTATATTCTGAGAACAGGTAGCGCACGCTATTATTGAAGTTAGCATACGCTAACCTGCCTGGATGTATAAAAACGTACATCAGTCGGGAATTTCATTTCCCAACCCTTCCTACACGATCCCTTTTCGTCCCAAATCACCCAAACTCGGATTTTAACCCCTAAACCTCATATTTTGAGTTGGTTTATCAAGTGATAACATCTAGGAAAGCTTGGAACAAGGATTATAACATCATTCTTGATTCTTTCGCCGGATTGAAGGTAATTGGCTTGAAATATAATATTTTGGGATGTTTGAGATTCTTGATATATTTGGGTTGTTTAGTTCGTATCGATGGCTAGAATCATATAATGTCGAAGGATATATATGTTGATGATTGTGTTCTTCGCGTTTTTGATGTGGTTGATGGTTATTGATTGAAGATTCGAAGGTACCTTTGAATTCCGCCTTCAAGGTGTTTCATTGAAGTTTTGAAAGAGAAATTGATTGGAATATTTTAGTTAAGTTTATATACTCGCCTTATCGAATCGATATATGGACTTTGCGGAATCATGGGCATGAATTCATAATTATTTGAGTTAGATTGTTCGGACTTGTGTTTAATCAAGATATTTTGGAATCGTTAGGGTTATGGATTGGTTATACCGGTTTTTAATTATTGTGTTAATCGATTATTGCAATAGGTGGTGATAATTGATCGTTGATTACGATCATTGTGTTGCAGTTGAGGTTGAAGAGTTCGTAGATTGCTTTTGGTCGGGGCTGAGGAGCTCGTAGATGAAGACAATGGTTTTGGTAACGGCTTCGTGGTATTGGTGTCGAGGCAAGTTATACTTGTTCAGTTTATAATATTTAATTAATGGTTTCGCTTTCATTTCATTTATAATTCATATAGCAATGATATTATAAACGTAAATTGTTGGGATGATGGTTTGTTTGTGGAAAGGATATTATCGTCGGTTTGAGGTAATTTAAGTATTGTTCAGTTATGAGGATAATTATTATGTTGAATTGTGGTATATGTCGTAAGTTGAAGTTTCGTATAATGAGATTCGTATTAGTTATTCGTTGCGGGATGTTGATTCCAGGGCTATCGTTTGGTATTAATGGTTGTGTTGATCGATCGTTGAGGGATGTTGATCCCAGGCCTGTTGTGTTGAGGTTGTTGATCATGTTGATCATTCTTTGGCAATTATGATCCCAAGATTGTTGTTTTGGATATTGTTGATCGAGTCGATCTTTCATTATTCGTGTGTCATTGTTCACTTCGGTGAGTATTTTGATCCTTATTGGATATGTGATTCTTTGAGTTTCATTGTCATGTTGCATCGTGACATATCTGGAGTCATATCTGCGTGCCGATCGGTTATGTGTAGGATTTTCAGGGCAGGCAGATATAGACGTGTGATGGGGTCATGTCCTCACATTGGTCTGTGCACACAAGAAGATTACTTCGTGAGACTGAATAGGTACAAGACCACACGTGTATTTGATCGACACACGAGGTGGCTTGTGCGCGGACACATTTCCGAATCGGGCGTACTGTGACATCCATCTTTGAGCCATATTGTTTGGTCGTTCATCCTCCATGTATGGTTGGGTATGTTTGGTCGTTCATACGCCCGAGGGGTATGTTCGACAGTCGAGGTTATTTCTTTGAGATCCATTATATTTGGTCGTGTTGGAGTTTACCATGTTGATGGTATTCTCAGTCGTTGTTGATCTTTTATTGGTCGTGTTGGAGTTTACCATGTTGATGGTATTCTCGGTCATCGTTGATCCTTTTTGGTCATGTTGGAGCTGATCACGTTGATGAGATTCTTGGTCGCTGTTGATTCTTTGTTGGTCTTGCTTGGAGTTTGTCATGTTGGTGATATTCTCATTTGACGTATTGGTTGATCTGGTTATTGATCATATGAGCATTTGGGCTGTGCATCGATGTTTCGGATTTGTTATCATTATTTTGTGGCAGTTGATCTACAGATGTATTGTGTATGTTTGGTTCTTATCAGGATTGATATTTGATTGTGCGATCCGACGGACAGGATTTGACACAGATAAATTATTTCCCGCTTATGAGTTATGATGATGTTTTTGAGGATTTTGAGTATTGTTTTGGTTCAGTCCAGATGAGTGTTGTTGAGTTCATTTCCTCATTTGAGAATGCGAAATTTGGATTATGGTAAGGATTGAATTGGTATGGATTGCTTTGGATTGGTAAGGTTATGACGGTAAGATTACGTTGGTAGTATTCTTACAGTATTATTACATTGGTATGTAATTATTTATGTGATGTGAAAGATATCCTTATTGAGTATTGTGGCTGACCCCATCGTGGGCTTTATTTAAGGTACTCGGAGATCGAGCTAGTAGCGGTCGTGAAGATATGAGCTTCCCGGGTGATACTAGCCGTGGCATTATTTTGGGAATCGAGTAATCTTTTCTCGTTGTTTCATTTCCGCTGCAAATGTATATTTTAAACTGTGTTTTATCCGCTGCGTGTGTATATTTCAAAATGTCTCTCCGGTATTTTCACCAAATTGTGTGTACATTTCAAAATGGCTTTTTGGGTACTTCGTAAACTTGGATTATTTCATAAAACTGATTCACTAAAACGAGTTTTGGCATTTTGGCCTTGAACATTTTAACGATATTTTCATGACGGTATTTGATACTTTATAAATGACTTTTGTGAGTATTTGAAAACATTACCGTCATCGGCCCTTTTGGTGTTTTTGAACGTTTTTGAAAATGGATTTTAGCCTGGTGGGTTCCGGCGCGGGGCCCACGGCGCTGTAATATCCCGGATGGTTTTGGGGGTGTTACACCAACGACCTAGGTTTGTCGCAAACCTAAGCTCCGATATCATATCTGTAACACCCCCAAAATACGTCCGGGAAAATCGAAAACCAAACCAAAAACCCGAAAAAAGAACCGAAAAATCGAAACCGAAGAAGACCGAACCGAAAAATAAAAAAACAGAACCGAACCGAACTAATTTGGTTCGGTTCTCGGTTCGGGGTCGGGCGGAACTGAACCGGACCGAAATGGACCGAATTCAAATTTCAACATACTAAAATGACCTTGATTTTGTGATTTTGGTGTGTTTCGAATTATAGTATAATTCGTTTTCCTTTTGTAAGACCCTCATGGGTCCAAGGAGGACCGATAATATGCTCATGCAATTTGTGATTCAATTAATTTAGATTGAGAGAATGAGCTACTGTGATTTAAAATTGTTATATGTTTTGGGATATTTGTAAATCCCTATGCAACTCTAGCTTTTATCTTGAACATATATATATGACTCTTGTTGGCTTGTTGCTATATATAACTTATTCTATTGCATATAATATTTGAATTTATATTGTGAAGAACCGAAAAAACATCAAACCAAATCGAAACCGAACCGAATATTTATAAAACGAACTTAACCGAACCGAACTTCAAAAAGAATCGAACCAAACCGAAACCGAATATTTGGTTCGATTCTCGGTTTGGATCAAAAACCGAAACGAATGGAACCAAGTCCACCCCTACCGTATACCCTTCTCACAAGGATCTACCAGGCTATATAGAAGGTCTGATTCAATCAAGAAATTCGCTTTGACCGACCGGGGTCAATAAATTTACAAAACAGACCGACAAGGTCATAAAACAATTCAAAAACCAACATAATACACAGCTCAATGACAATAATAAACTTGAACACAGAAAGGAATGATGACTCAATTTAATAAATGAAAACTACACTCGTGCAAGGGTGAATACTCAACCGAATGGGAAAATACCGACCAAGACGACACAAAAGAAAAATACTCTGACTCTTGTGTGATTAGCATCGTCGTCTTCCATCTCCTTCCAAGCCAATCCCGTGACTGCTCCCGAGCTGCCAAAACCTGAGCGCATCACAGGCACCCACCCCCCGAAAACACGGGGGTTAGCAAACTGGAATTTTGCTAGTACAAGTACATAATATACAAGATATACGAAAAGTATCAACACAAACTCAACAGCCACAAAGCCTTAACATAATCCACACATTCACACAAACAGAACATCAAAGCATTCGTTTACACAAGGTGAAAGGTAATGACATAGCCATATTCTCTTTACGAATCATAACACCAATGAAACTTTAAACAAGCCCAATGAGTCAAAAGATCTAGCTTGAAAAAAACCCTTTTTAAGAAAAAGAAAACATTATCATAGGATAGTTTGGAAACATTATCATTGACTCGGGCCGTCTTGGGGTTTTGAAAATCGAATGGGAATATTTTTAGAAAAATAACTTCAAAAGTTGTCGGGTCCTTGACCCAGCACCTGGAAAACAATTAACAAGAAAACCATTTCAACGTTATTCCGGGTCCTCGACCCAATTTATAGAACACTATCACAAGCGAATCATTACGATATCTCACGGGGTCCTCGACCCAATTTATAGAACACTATCACAAGCGAATCATTACGACATCTCACGGGGTCCTCGACCCAATCTAAAGAATAACACCACAAGATCAAAGATCTCAACATCTCACAGGGTCCTCGACTCAAGACCCTTGATTAATTAACCCTCGAAGATCTCGTCAAATATCCTTGGTTAATTAACTCTGATACCAACATTTAAAATAATTTGAAATAAACTTTCAGAAACACGAAACACGGTAGAGACTAGCATTTGAAAAGAGTTGAAAGAACTTTGAAATACGAAAATTGTTCAGTAACAGGTCTTAGCTATCAATCGAATATCCGTTACCAATAAGCATGCCAGACGCCTCCCTTGCACACCTGTGCACCGGCATTCAATCCACTATGTTGGCCGCCCCTTGAACATGTCACCGCGCCGGCGATCACTCCCGCAAGAGCCACCCCTTGTACGGGCATTAGGTAACACTGGTGTTCACCAACCATATGGAGCCGCACATTGCAGCGAACACCAGGCCGGAATACACGCCGCACCCTCAGAGGTTCCCTGATACGATGTTTCTCACAACAAGTATCCACATTGTTTCAAACATCAAGCACACAGACAAACGTTACAACAATTATCAACTCAGTACACCAATTCACACAAATTATCCATCAGTCCATAACCACACAGCTAAACAATATCACGCATGTTATCAATCAAAACTCAATCACAATAAGCCTTCAAGCATAACCAACCAACGCCGCACATATATCCCTATATTGCAACTCAACCGAATATATATATATATATATATATATATATATATATGTAACCTTATTATATCATATCTATCAGTATAGTTCATACATCAATTCAAGTTGAGTACGTCAACTAGTGTTATCATTCATCACTCGGCATTCACCGACATAGGCATATATATATCAATATACATATATACATACATATATTTAACATATAAATATATATAAATCTATATATCTATATATATATATATACACACACACACACACATATATATATATATATATATATATATATATATATATATATATATATACATCCGTATAAATTCATACACTTCGACAACAATGATTTCACGTAGTTACAATTCGTATATCAAGGTACTTGCCTTGGTAATCTCTCGCGAATACTCTGAAAAATACCGTCGATTGAGAAAATCCGGAACTCCAATGAAAACGATGATCGAAAAGGCTCAACACCAGATTTTTGCAGGGAATTCATCCCTAATATCCTATCATCAAATAAACAATCAATCACACGAGGAAAACATCATAAAACGATCGAATCCCCCTCTGCGGCATTTCCCCGGACACCTTGAAGGCGTCAATTAAGAACTCATATAAACGACGAATCGGTAATGATAAAACTGTGTAAAGATGATGAAAATGATAGAACACAACTTAATCTTCAATTAACCATCAGTAATCTGAGTTAATATGGTTCGAACGGACGAAATCTATCAAGATCCCCAAATTTCCCAAAGTTTAGATTTTAGGAAAAACTATCCTTAATTCGGTCGATTGAAGGATGTTATGGAATGATAAATCAATGATATGAACTCAGGAACTTCATGGATTTGTTGTTTAACAATATGTCTCATTGCTCTCAATCTCTGGCTGCGGAAAGGAAAGAAGGAAAGTGAAAAATGGGTGGAAACAGGGCTGCTCGGTCAAATATATAGGCACGCGCCTTAGCGTGCGCTAGAGTACCGACAGCGTGCGCTAACGGGCCGGCCTTGGTCCAGTCAACTCCTTCCAAAACCCGTTGGACTGACCCACTCCTCCAGGTAGCGGGCGCTGGCTGCCGAGCAGTGTGCGCTATGCCTGCCAGTTAGTGCGCAGTGACCGGCCATAGCGTCCGCTGCCTCCCAACCTTCCGGAGTCCAGAACCTCAGAAGTCTCACTGCCCAGCCCAGGTAGTGTGCGCTGGCTGCCATATAGCGTGCGCTATGCCTGCCGGTTAGCGCACGCAGTCTTCCGGCGGTAGCGTGCGCTATGCCGGTATGTCCGCGCCGGCGATCACTCCCGCAGTGCCGGTTCCTGCCGCAACTGTCCGGCCAGCGCCCAATTGCTGTGGCCTAACTACTCGATTCCCAAAAACGCACGGAATGAACACGACGAAATGGTCGTGGACAACAACATCGATCCGAAATGAAAATAATATACGACAAATCACCATATATGGCCATGAATACAAAATCAATTGTCGAGAAAAATAGTACCAACGCTCGACAACCGAGGAATTTCCGGTCTAAAAAAAAGAAAAAATTTGAATTAATCAGAATGAAAATCTCGGGTATTACACGATATACGTCCCATAAACGAGTACTTCGAACCGTCTTTAGTCATCATAGTGATAACCTTAGTACGGTAATTCATAATCGCTTGGTGACTATCAAGCCAATCCTCGCCGAGGATCACATCCTCGCCTTCTATGTCAACCACAATCAAGTTCGACAACCAATCCGTATCGGCTATATTCATCGGAAAATCTCTAATCTCACGATTCCCCATGATTCTATCCCCGCTAGGTAGTTTCACAATGAAAGGATCGCAAGCAGACATACAAGTTATATTCAAACGGCGCACACACTCCAAGGAGATGAAAGAATATGTGGCACCCAAATCGAGAAGTACACGAAATAGATGAGATAGGATATGAATGGTACCTGAGGCCACTGCCCCATCGGGTCCGTCTGCTCGACGCATCTCATAGACTCGTGAGTGTGCCGAACCGGTGCTAGAATCTCCCCCTATAGCGTTCTGACTCCATCCCCGGCCCCTTCTGAAACTCTGTTGTGACTTTCCAACTGGTTGCCGCTGATTCAAACTCTGATCTAAAGGCGCTGGAGCAGAAGCCCGAGTATCCAAAGTATGATCCTGTTTGGGGCAATAAGCTTCCCTATGCCCCATCTGTCCACAAGTGTGACACTTCAGATGTAACACCCCCAAAACCACCTGGGTTATTACAGAGCCATGGGTCCCGCGCCAGAACCCACCAGGCTAAAAACCATTTTAAAAACGTTCAAAAACGCCAAAAGGCCGATGACGGTAATATTTTAAATACCAAAACATTAACCAAAACATAGTTATCGAATACCGTCAAAAAATACCAGTTGGAAGTACAAGGCGAAATGCCAAAACTCAACAGTTCCAAAATGTATGTTAAGCCACCACTTATACGTACCGATGAAATAGTTTAGGGAAAAAGGGTTAACGAAATAACCCAAGTTCGCAAAACACCAAGAGGCCATTTTGAAAGTATACATGAGTTGGTAAAAATACCGGAAGACCATTTTGAAATACACACGCAGCGGATAAAACACAGTTCAAAAATACACAATTGCAGCGGAAATAAAACAACCAGGAAGAATACTCAATTCTTCGAAAACATGCCACAGCTAGTATTACCCGGGAAGTTGATATCTTCACGACCGCTACTAGCTCGATCTCCGAGTACCTAAAAATAAAGCCCATGATGGGGTAAGCCACAATACTCAATAATGATATCGATCACATCATCATAAATAATTACATACCAATGTAATAACAAAGTAAGAATACTGTCAATGTAATCTTACCGTCATAGCCCTAACAACCCATAGCAATCCATATCAAACCAATCCTTACCATAATCCACATTTAGCGTTCTCAAATGACAAAATGAACTCACGACAAACATCTGTACTGTAATCAAACAATACCAAGGATCCTCTAAACATCATCATAACTCATAAGCGTGAATTGATTCATCCGTGCCAAATCATATTCGTCGAATTTGCACTGTCAAATCTCAATCTGGATAAAAACCAATATAACACAATATATCTGTAGATCAAATACTACAAGACAAATATAACAAGTCCTGAAACATCATACTCATATGATCAATAACGATGATCAACCAATAACTCGACCGAGAACATCACTGACATGATAACTCTGATACTACCAACGAAGGATCGACAATAACTGAGAATACCCTCAACAAGGTAAACTCCAACACGATCAACAAAGGATAAACAATAACTGAGAATACCATCAACAAGGTAAACTCCAAATGATCAACAATAATGGATCTCAAAGAAATAACTCCAACTGTCGAATATACCCCTCGGGCGTATGAACAACCAGTCGCAAACAGTCGAACATATCCAATCATACATGGACTATGAACGACCAAAAGAATATGGCTCAAAGATAGACGTCACAGTACGCCCGATCCGAAAATGTGTCCGTGCACATGTCCACCCCGTATACGGAATCCAGGATATACGTGGGACATGTACCTAATTAGCCTCACGAACTACGTCTCATGTTCACGGTTCAATGCGGAAACATCCACGCATAACCATAGTGTGCCTAGCTAAAAATCCTACACAATAACCAATCGGCACGCAGATATGACTCCAGATATGTCACGATGCAAGATGACAATCGAAACTCAAAGAATCACATATTCAATGAGGCTCAATAGACTCACCGAAGTGAACAATGACACACGGATAATAAGAGATCGACACGACCGGCAATATCCAAAATAAATATCCTGGGATCACAATCCCCAAAGAATGACCAATGCAAGCAACAATCTCAACACTACCGTCCTGGGATCAACATCCCTCATCGAACAACCAATACGAATCTCATTATACAAAACCTCAACATAAAACATATACCAAAGCTCAACATAATAATTATCCTTATGAATGAACAATACCTAAATTACCTCAAAGCCGAAGACAATATCCTTTCCACGAACAGACCATCATCCCGATAATTTACACTTATAATATCATTGCTATATGAACTATGAATGAAATGAAAGCAAAATCATTCATTAAATATTATAACTGCACAAATATAAACTTGCCTCGATACCGATACCACGAAGCCATTACCAAAATCCATTGCCTTCGTCTACGAGCTCCTCAGCCCCGACCAAAAGCAATCTACGAACTCTTCAGCCTCGACCGCAACACAACGGTCATAACTAACGATCAATTATTGCGACCTAATGCAATAATCAAATGACAACACATCCGATAATAATCAATAACCGGTATAACCAACCAATCAAACTCAACGGCTCAACAATACCTCGATCATATACAAAATCGAACAATACAACTCAAACAATTATGAACTCATGTCCACAATACCAACCGCAACTCGATAATCATAATTAACAATCATTATTACTGATCAAAAACCCAACGGTTCCATAATGTCTCGATTAAACACAGTCTGAACAATCCAAATCAAACCATCACGAATTCATAATCACAATACGAAAATACTGCACTGTCTGCCTACTTAGCGCACATTAAACACATAACGTAGCGTGCGGTAAGTCGCTCCCGTTAGCTTGCGCTAGCCAGTAAGCTTAGCGTGCGCTAATGCTACACAGTTGCATGCATTCCAAGCATCGACTAACACTTTGCGGCTACGAATATAAATGTAATGAAAACCATACTCCAATATCAAACACAACCTTTCCAAATTCAATCTCATCATCATACTCGAAATCATATTCGTATTCTTATACGAATATTATATCAAAATACATACTTAGTTTTAGATATGAATGTCCCATTTTCATATCCAAAACACCATCACCTCATATACATAATCATCATATCATAATTCAAGAGTTCTTCAAGAACATGAAATATCTGAAATCACGTTCAAAACGACATAATCCGATGTATATATCAGCATGTTATCACTTTATTCATCATGCAATTCATATAACCTCAAGAATTGCAACAAAACCATCATAACTATCATCATATGAAGAATGTATCAATAACAACATCAACATCAAAAAATGAGGAGAAGGATTAACCAACTTATCTCAAGAAGATGAACAACACAATTCACCACAAGAATCATGATTAACATCCGAATTCTCTTATCACAATTCCAATAAATCTCATATATCATCGTCACATTATAATCCAACATGCCCCCTCACAAGTAATAATCCTATAAAAATGAACACTATCAAAGGGATACGAGAATTACCTTGTATGGACGAACCAAGAAGAAGAACAATTGAACTTCATTCCAAGAATCATGAATAACTTCAAGAAAAAGGCCTTAATCCATGCCCTCTATCTTAATCTTGTTAAAGATCATCATCTCAGAGTGTTTAGGAACTTCAAGTACCTTTGAAGGCTATCTCTATCGACTGAAGGAAGGAGAATGGACAAAATGCCTCTCAGTACCCGTTTGTCCCCTTTTATAAAAAAATTACCAGCGTACGTCAAACCTTATATTAGCGTGCGCTATAGCCTTAGCGTGCGCTAACTGACTTCGTTAGCGTGCGCTATCGCAGCCCAGAGGCTACTGTCTTGCTTTGTACATCAACTTACGTACGTAGTTTCCATGCATTAACGTACGTAACCATTATGTCTAGCGCACGCAAGTCCTTAACCTTAGCGTACGCTATCCGCAGTTGACTTGCTACAGTCTACACCTACCACCCGTGCCCCCACATGCTGAAAGCATCCGTGATTACCAGGATTCTCTCTGCCAGATCTCGAATTAGCATGCGCTAACCATACTGTTTAGCGTGCGATAGCCCTATATGACAAACATTCGTTGACCTTATCCGGGAACGCATCGAAGTGGCTGGGTCCACTCACCGAAAGCCAAAATTCCCTGTTGACCGATCTGAAATTAGCGTGCGCTACCAAAATGCGTTAGCGTGCACTAAATGCCGATAATACACAGCCTGGGCCTACCTGTTGGCCACCTTCCAGACCTTATCCAGAATACCTTACGTACGTTAGGGGTCCTCCTTAGCGTACGTAACACAAACCTCTTAGCGTACGCTAACAATACATAGTAGCGTGCGCTATGCATACTTCATAGCGTGTGCTAAGCATACCTCATAGCGTGCGCTATCGTGGCTGTACCTAGCCATTTCTAACTGTTCATGTCCATCTCGACATACTGGATACGTATACACACATACTGAATACATATACTTGATCCAATAACATTCTCATATGATATACCCGATATCACAATTAAAACAATCTGATACACGATATCCTCAAATGTAATTGTCCACCAACTACGACAATTATACCAATACAACTGTCTTAGTTCTCAATTTATTTTACCTATACTGTATAGACACCAAGCTATCCAGTATATCTCAGATAAAATAACGCGAAAAATTTATACTGAAAATCCGGGTATTACATCAGAGGTGGGAAATTGCACTCCAGATTAATGTGGCCTGGACGACCACAATTAAAACAAGTTACCGGGCGAGTTGAGGTGCCCGGAGCAGAACGAAAATTCTTCTTCCCTCTAGCAGAACGTGATGACTGCCCAGCAGAATGGTTAGTCGCCTGAGATCTCTGGAAGTTGCCACCTTTTAATCCAGAAAAGTTACCAGTGACCTTCTGCTTCTTCGGTTCTTCTGTGGCGTCATTGCTGGGGCTTAACATGTCATATTCCAAAGACCGATCTTGGTATTCCTTCAAGGTAGTGCAACCAAACCTGCACTTAATTCTTCACATAATGGATCAAAGTAACGGATCTTGTCACGCTCATCCCGCACTTGATTCTTCACGTGGATCAGCTGTTGGTTGTACTCCACTATCGCCTGTGAGACTGGAATATTCTGCGGCTTAGCTTGGAAAAAGGCTCGGATTCTGCCTTCTTGTACCGGCCAAGGAGAAAACTCAGCTTCCTGTAGCTCCTTAAACTCTCCCCATGAAGTAGCTTGGTCCTGTGGTCTGATAACTTTCCACCACGCCGCGGCTTCCTTGGTAAGGAATGTAATATTTGTACTTTCTATTTTTGGTAATTTCTATTTTTGGTGTATGTTCCTTTCGGACAACTCGCTTGTTACTATTTTTGAATTCTGAATCTATTTTGTTCTTGGGGTTTTTCCGTTTGGACGAGTTCCGAGGATGTTTTTACGTATTTTCATCTTGAATTATATCTTGTCGCATGTACGTTTGATTTTCGTAAAACTCGTTCCATTCATTATTTCTCTATTTCCATGAGTTCGTATGGATGAGTTGCTCATGTTGTGAGTTTATTGTTAATCCGACGTCGTATCGTGACTTTTCGGATGTTTGGGCCATTTTGTAATTTCCTAGAAGTTTAGGGAATTTTATCTTGCTTGTTGTATTCGGATAGCCCGATAGTCGGAAGTGTATTTTCTTTTAGCACTTAGCTTCATTGTTAAGGATACCTCGTGTTTACACTTCTAGTTCTGTCCTTGTGTTGCGTTCCGTCGTTGTATCGTCTGTACAGGAAATGACATTCAGCAGTGTGGGACTGCTGCATGCATAACGCACGTTATGCATGCTTCTTAACGTGCGCTATCGGCACCTACATATCGTACGTTATGCCCTTATGGTAACGTACATTATGGCCTTCATCAGATAGTATAGACGGTTCGGTTACGTACGTTAACTGGTGAGACGTTACATACGTAAACATCGTAACGTACGTTAACAATTTGTGTTAACGTACGTAACGCACTGTCAGAGCTTAAATTATAAGTTGACCTCAGATGCGTTATTTCGTTTCTTCTTCCTTCCTTTACTCGCGACGGGAGTTCTTCGAGCGATTTTGGGGCGATTCGAGCAGGGCAATCCGTAGAGTTCCTCCGTAGATCGAATATTGTGACCCAAGGGAGGTTAATCATCATCACAATCACCCTTCTCCGCCCGAATCGAGGTATTTTTCGTTAGAACCCTAGCTTTTGGGGATTTTGGGGTTTTGTTTCTGTTTTCACCCTTCTAGTCCGATTTGCCTCTCATGATTGTTAGATTTCGATAGAATAATCACTATCCTTTACTTCTCTCGCGAATTTTTGCGGATTGGATTCGATATTTTTCTCCCTTGATAGAGGGGTACCGGTTATGACCTTATGTTGTCCGATGAATTGTTCCAACAGGTAGAATTAGGATTAATACCTACGTTTTTGTAGTATTGAGATTGGTTGTATATCGTTATTGTGCTAGGATCGGATTTGTGAAGATTATTCGGGCCAAAAACCTTTCCGATCACCGTTTTACTTCACGTCGTTTTAACCAAGGCAAGTACCTGTATTACATTCCGTTATGTATGTTACGTTTTCGAAATAAATGATAAATTGTGGTTTTTGGGTGCGTGAGTTGTGTTCCTTCCACCCGGAGCGTTCGACGGGATGTCTGGGGGTCGATACTAAGGGGTATGGCTGCGGAAATGGACTTGGGTACGTGTGTGGTTGAACTTCCACCCGGAGCATTCGACGGGATGTCTGGGGGTCGATACTAAAGGGTACGGCCGCGGAATTGGTATCCCACCCGGAGCGTTCGACGGGATGTCTGGGGTCGATACTAAGGGGTACGGCCACGAGATACCTGTTGTGATTTTGTGATATCGTGATGAATTGATAACTGATTTGATTGCCAATGTAGTATTCCGGAATATTTATGGAAAATGATTTCTGATTGAGATGATTGTGTAAAATATTATGTGTATATAATGTAGTGTAATTGTGTACTTGCACTAGCTATTCGAATGCTAACCCCTTAAATGGGAGAAATGCATCTTATGCATTTCAGGTACCGGAAGAGGTTAGGAGCAGGCACGGGATATACACGCAAAGGATGGACTGGCATGATTATGAGGCTCGAGTCTTTATTTATTTGTGGTCATTTATACTGTTTGGGTTATCGGAATTTGACTGATTTTCATTAAATTCGGTTAAAGTCCCCTGCATGGGCAATGATATGGTATTGATTTATATTTTCACGTACATCTATTAAAATATTTTGGCCGAGGCCACGACCCCATTTTACATTGATGATTATGTCTTTGGGATTTTCATGTAAGGAATGTGTGTCTTTGGGATTTTCAATTGGGGTGTTACAAGGAAGTACTGTGATGAAGTAATATCGGTATTTGCGCCGTTTGTGCGGAAGCGTAAATTAAATGCGGGAAATAAATGACACACTGATTTATAGAGATTCGGCCAAATGTGCCTATGTCCTCTCTCGATGTATCTTTTTCTATAAGTTCAAGATCAAAACCTCTGCACCTCTCTTCTATCGGTCGAGGGATTACCATTACAAGCTCGTCTTCTATCGGTCCGCGTAAAACCATTTTTTCTTTTCTATTGGATAAAGAATCAACCACTCTAGCTTTCTATTGGTACTAGATAGACCTCACTAAGATAGCGATTGTGATTCTAACAATGCTGGATCCTTGATCCTAATAACACCGAATCCAATCATATCTTTTCTTTTTCTCACTCCTGTATGATTTTGTGTATAACCCTCAATCACTCTAATTTAAGCTCAAGAACAACAACTATAATGTTTACAATGATATCTCAAGTGTATATGAATTGCTCAATGTTGTTGTGTGGAATGATACCAACTCATTTGGTATTTATAGCCTTCTTCCACATACTAGCCGTTACTGCCAATTGTTATTAGCGTGCGCTAGGCTTCTTTCCTTAGCATGTGCTATCGCATGTATTTAGCCTTTAGCGTACGTTATGTACTGTTACGTACGTTAACGTTCTTCCAGTTTCAGTCCAGTGGCTTTTGTCCTTCACAGTTAGCGTGCGCTAACACTTTCTTGTAGCGTGCGCTAATCATGCATCATTGCATGCGTCATATATCCGTTAATACTTTTTGACTTGTAGCAGATTCTCCCCAACGGATTGATTGACTTGATTCAAACTGATATTTAGCGTACGCTAAATATCATCTCTTGCGTTTTGTCCAGCTTTTTGCGCCTCCGTCTGCTTTGTTGTTTTGCTTTGCCTCGATGTTGTTTTGTTGTGTTTAGCAACTTAATCATCAAAACACTATTTATGAATATGTGGAATAAATATTCCAACAATCTCCCCCTTTTGATGATTACAAAACAACTCTTTGAATTGGATAAAACCTATAAAATAAAAATACATATATATATATATAGATATATATATATATATATATATATATATATGTGTGTGTACGTTTCAAAATTTTAGACTTTGCTCGTTTCGTTAGTTTCACCCATCCTTTTTTTTTCTTGTCATTTTCGACTTCTTCATTTGTTATTTTTCAACTCCTTCGTTTCTCCCCCTTTTTGTATACTTTCTTCTCCTTCCATGACGCTTTTATCCGATTCAACTTCTTCTCCCCCTTTTTGTATTCAGCAAATAGTGTAAAAAAATATAAAGGGTACCAATTTGAAAATATGCGTGAACATATAAAATATGCAATAATAGGGTATAAAACTCCCCCTGAAAATAATATCCCCCCTTTAAAAATATTACTCCCCCTGAGTATAATACCAATTGTTAAAAATTAGTTTTTGGGGATCCAACCGAAAGTCGGTTTTTCTTTTGAGATGTAGACGATATTTGAAACAATTGTTCCTTTAGGAACCCAAATTTTCTTAACTTTTATCGTCCGTCTTGGGCCTTTGCAATTTGAAATGTGATGCCCGATTTTCAAATATTTTTTACACTAGGGTATTTTAAAATTTACGGATTCATTTTTAGAACGTGGTTTGAATCCGAACCCCTCTTTATTTAACGTGTATTTTTGAACCGAGAGCATATTTTCAAATTTCTCGTTTCCGAGAGAAAATTTCTTCGTTAAATTTTTGAGCTCGGTTTGACCTTTAAAAAGATTATTCTTTAAAATATTCTCGTTTTCAACGCATTTTGAATGATCACTTACAACAGATTTTCCCTTTTCAAGAATTTTGGAAATCTCATTTTCCAATGATTTATTTTTAACTTGAAGGGATTTAATTTCTTTTAAAGCATTTTGATAATCGGTATGTAATAACTCGAATGCTTCAAAAAGTTCGTCGTAAGAATTACTTACTTGGCTTTCGACGTCGCTATCGTCGAATGAACTCCAGGCCATGAGCGCGAGATTATTTTGATCGATGAAATCATCATCAGGATCTTCGTCGCTCCATTTGCAATTAAGACCTCTTTTTGTTTTACCCGACAATTCTTAGCAAAGTGGCCTGGTTTACCACATAGTCGATAGGTGTTGTCGAATTTCTTAGATTCGCCCGCTTGAATGTCCTTCTTTCTCCGGTTTAATAAGTGTTGGAACTTATTAATATTCTTGGCATAATATGCCGATTCTTCGTCGCTTTCGTCCACCGGGATTTCTTCTTTCTTTCTCGATATTTTAGCCTTCATGGCTATTGATCTTTCCTTCGGTTTTGGTTTGGCATTCCGAGATTTTAGAACAATCTCGAAGTTGATAAGAGAACTAACGAGAGCACTAAAATCAAGATTATTTAAATCTTTAGATTCATTATGGCCGTAACCGTACCGTCCCATTCTCGAGGTAGTGATCGAAGAATTTTCTTTACTTTCTCACTACTCGAAAGTGGTTTCCCAAAACATGCTAATCCATTGATAATGACCGAAAATTTGTCGAGCATTATAGTGATGGATTCGTCGTCCTTCATTTGGAATAATTCGTACTCATGAAAGAGCATATTAATTTTCGTCTCTTTGACTTGAGACGTACCTTCGTGTGTTACCTCAAGCATTTTCCAACTTTCTTTGGCACTATCACATGATGATATCCGGTTGTGTTCTTCCGGATTTAAGGCACAATAAAGAAGTTGAGTTGCCTTACAATTGTAGTGGTCATTTTTCCAATCGGAATCGTCATATTCTTCGAAAGTTTTAAGCATACCGTTGGAATTCGTCGGAATTTTCGGACTAAGACAAATCACCTTCCAAAGCTCGATGTCATAAGCTCAGATGAATATAGATATCTTCTTCTTCCACATCATGAAGTTTGAGCCATCAAAAAATGATGGTCGGTTGGGAGCAAGGCCTTCGACGGGAGTAAGTTGAAATGCCATTTGGATCGACTCCTTAGATGTTAAGCCGTGTATTGGAGTACCACTCCGATACCAATTGATGAAGTAATCGGTATTTGCGCCGTTTGTGCGGAAGCATAAATTAAATGCACGAAATAAATGACACGCTGATTTATAGAGGTTCGGCCAAACGTGCATACGTCCTCTCTCGATGTATCTTTTTCTATAGGTTCAAGATCAAAACCTCTGCACCTCTCTTCTATCAGCCAAGGGATTACTGTTACAAGCTCGTCTTCTATCGGTCCGAGTAAAACCGTTTTTCCTTTCTATTGGATAAGGAATCAACCACTCTAGCTTTCTATTGGTACTAGATAGACCTCACTAAGATAGCGATTGCGATTCTAACAATGCCGGATCCTTGATCCTAATAACACCGAATCCAATCGTATCTTTTCTTTTTCTCACTCGTGTATGATTTTTTGTATAACACTCAATCACTCTAATTTAAGCTCAAGAACAACAACTATAATGTTTATAATGATATCTCAAGTGTATATGAATTGCTCAATATTGTTGTGTGGAATGATACCAACTCATTTGGTATTTATAGCCTTCTTCCACAAACTAGCCGTTACTGCCAGTTGTTATTAGCGTGTGCTAGGCTTCTTTCCTTAGCGTGCGCTATCGCATGTATTTAGCCTTTAGCGTATGTTATGTACTGTTACGTACGTTAACGTTCTTCCAGTTTCAGTCCAGTGGCTTCTGTCCTTCACAGTTAGCGTGCGCTAACACTTTCTTGTAGCGTGCGCTAATCATGCATCATTGCATGCGTCATATATCCGTTAATACTTTTTGACTTGTAGCAGATTCTCCCCAACGGATTGATTGACTTTATTCAAACTGCTTCGTTGTTTTGCTTTGCCTCGATGTTGTTTTGTTGTGTTTAGCAACTTAATCATCAAAACACTATTTATGAATATGTGGAATAAATATTCCAACATGCTGAGCAATAGGTACCTTCCTCACTTACGGACAATCAACCGCTTCAAACCCTTTCTCTAACTCTGCTAACCAATTCTCCCAATCCATCGGGTCTGTGGCTCCGCTGAACTGCGGAGGGTGCATACGAATCACATTCTGAAGCAAGACATCCGATGTCGGGTTTGGATTGTTCAGCTGGACGGATTGGGCCAGGATAGTCATCTGGTTAGCCAATTGTTGAAGGATGTTCATAACACCCATATCTGCGTTATTCCCTTGGCCGGTTGACTGGTCGTGATGACCCTCGGTATCAGGATGCACCGAGTTAGATAAGCTATGGGTGCTCGACCCCACAATGGAACTGAGGGAAGCGGCCGCGCCACGTACTCGTCCGCATCCAAGACCACGACCTCTCCTTTGTCCCCTATCAGCAGACATTCTGAAGGATACACAAAGTACGTAAGTATAATTCAAATCGCACGTCATCGAAGTGACCGATTCCCAAAAATACCAAAACAGAAGCAAAGCGATTAAGGAAATACTAGGAGAGTAAGAGGTCTTAAAAGTACCGGTCGCACTGTGATGATGGCAAGGTAGTGATGCTGTAGAGAAACAATGACTCAATCGACCCAAAAGACCGACAACCTAGGTATCCATAAACATAAGCTCATATACCATATTCTGTAACACCCCCAAGTTATTCAGGGTATATTATAGCACCGTGAGCCCCACCTTAGGACCCACAAGGCTATTTACACGCGGAACTATGAACTTTGACCGATAAGGTCCAATACAATGAAATGGAAGTCAATAAAAATAGCATCCACAACAATATCCAATAAGTTCGAATACAGCTCATTACGAATTAATATCATGGCAACACAGGCTGAAACATCAAGGAAAACGGAAACAGTACTCGAGTACTCAAGACCCATCCAAATATAACATCACTGAATGGAGTAAAATACAAAACATAAATAGTGACAAGACACAGCATCACTCTTGCCCATCATCTTCATGCTGACCCGGTGCATGCCTATCCGCTCTCCGGGAACCTGAAATATATGAAAGGTATTTCCCCCATAAAGGGTTAGCCGTGGAATAGCTAGTACAAGTATATCGAATATGAAACACAATACTTCTCGACAATAAAGTAAATGTAGTCATCATCTCATCAACTCAAGACCAGTATTCCGGAATAACTAAATCTCATAGCATCACATTAAATACATACATGATTAACCGTGGAACCGCACCAGAGGCTACTGAACCCTCAGAGGACCCGTCGGTCCGTCCTAGAGTGGTTAACCCAAAATATGCGTGGAACCACACCAGAGGCTACGGAACCCTCAGAGGACCGGTCGGCCCATCCCAGAGTGGATACATAACATCATACAAATCACATATTTTACATTCAAAGTCGAGAACGTACAATCATAAATATATACTTGCCTTTGAGACATCGAGAAAACGGAAGGACAAGAGTATAAATTCGGTAGGTCCAAGAATGCACTTCCGGCACCTAAACGATTCGTAAGGAACACGATAATCAATAATCCATACTCAAGTTGCCCGAAGAAACTCCCGAAACCCGCCTACGATTCATGAAAATACAAGGACAATCACTTAGAGGTTTGTAAGTCACTCAAACCCTTTCAAGTCTAATCAAGATGCAAAACAATCCATATAATCGTAGGGGAAACGGGTACGGGGTAGATACACTATAATCTCAAATATCTCAAGCTCCAAAATGGACAAATCGAACGAATCTAAGAAAATCCTCAAAATTCCCAAAACTAGGGTTCTAAGGATTTTACCTTGATTTGGAAGATGGAGATGGATTAGATGTTGTATAATCTTTGTTATCCAACCAAAAATGATGATTGTTGAAGAAAGACCGCCTCAAATCGCCCCAAATCGCCCTCTCCCGAGCTCTCCCAATCAGAAATGTGAAAAAGATATGAAATGACAAGTGCAGGGTTGACTGCCCCTTATATATCGCGGTCGCCTTAGCATGTGCTAAGCTTCAGGATTAGCGTGCGCTAATGGGATCACCCGGTAGTCCAGTGGCTACTGACCTGCGACGTTAGTGCGCGCTACCAAGCCTTAGCGTACGCTAACTGGTGTCCTGCCGAAATTCCAGTTCACTGCCCAACTCCGATAGTGTGCGTTACACCTGGGCACTAGCGCGCGCTACACAACACCTATAGCGTGCGCTATCTGCCGCCTAGCGTACGTTACCTGACAATCCAGAAGGTAGAAATACCTCACTGTGTCTGACGACCCAGCTCGTTAGCGTGCGCTATTGAACACGAATAACGTGCGCTAGCTACTGCCAAGCGTGCGCTAACTGCTAGTCCAGAGGACAGAATTGGCTACCGCCTCTGCCAAACCCGGACCGTTAGCGCGCTAAGGCTCAAAGCTAACGCGTGCTACTCAGGTAGAATTAGTGTGCGTTAGCCTAGGCCTATCGTGCGCTATCTCCCTGACCCATAACACTGCCAAATTGGAAATGATCCAAACAAGGTACGAAACTCTAAATCAACATCGACAACATCACAAAGTGTTTACAAAGCGACAAAAAAGGAAAAACGGCAAGGTCAAACATCCAATAAAAAGTACGAATATTACATTATGGGCGCTACACACATTCCCTCTTTATTTATATTCAAAAACTCAAAACACACCATATATGTTATTTATAAACTTATACATACTATAATATTTTCACATAAGTTTTATATATACATTATACCATATTTCCCCCCAATGATTTTCTCAATCAAGATCATAAATTTTCCACATAATTCAACTAAAATCCATATAATCAAAATTCTATATTCCTTTTCTAGTCTAGATCACAATCATAATGTTTGATATGAACTTCAATTTTGAGATTTTGAATTCTAAATTTAGAATAAAAAGGAAATCCACTCAATGTACATTATAGAAATCTTATTAACTATTTAATCATCCTAAAAATAATGTTTATTATATAGTCATGGTATCTATTATTTAACTGAAAATAATCTACCATTTATTCCCATATTAGATTTCTTATTGAATATCAAATTCTATATTAAATAGGAAATTTCATACATATGAATATGGAATTTTCTTACTCAATATTGAACTTTTTGAATTTCATATTGTATTCCATACTGAATATATATGAAATGTCTTACTGTATACTGAATTTTATATTTAATTTCATAATGAATGAAGTTTCATACTAAACAAGGAATTACATATTGAATTTCATATTAATTTTGTAAAGGATAACATATCAAATTTAATATTAATTTCCTTGCTGAATATGTAATTTCATATTCAATAAGGGATTCCTAACCGAATATTGAATACCATACTAAATAAGGAATTCCGCATTGAATTCATATTAAATTTAAACTGTATATTAGATTTTTATTACACCACCTGCCAGATATAGTTGTCGGTAGACCGACGAAGACATCAGAAAAAACTCATTGACAGTGATTGTATTGTCGGCCATAAATCAAAACTACCGGAGCCGGCGACTGGTCGATGAATGTACTACAAACCGTTGTAATAAAGTCACTGACGCAGGTGATCGATAGACAACTGGTCGGCACTGTTGACTAACCAACAATTATAACGCCATCCAGTTAAAAAGTCGTCGATCGTCGATGATTGACCGACGAGACGTGGGGACAAATGAGCTACTTTATTTTTAATCTGTTTATGAAAGGTACATTGCTTAATTTATCTATACTTACAATTAGTATTTTAAAAATTAGTAGCGGAACTATGCACTAACCAAATACTTTTATATTTAAAATTAGGTCTTGGATATGATCCTAACGATGCTCCTAGTTTAAAAACTACATTTGTTAAGGGAGAAGTAAGTGTACAACCAGCTGAACTGGCCAATCAAAAAGGGCAGCAACCTAGTCATAAGGATCAGCAGTTGAGACAGTCTAGGCAGTATTGGTTGATATGAAAATCCTAGTAGAACCATATTCTAATATGGTGTTTATTTCGAGTAGATATATTTTACACATTTATTTGTTCATATCCAAATTCGGATGAATGAGCAATTAAATTACAAATAATAATACTTGAAATACGATAATGTTTGGTGGTTACTAGGTCGCACCCATTCGCGAATAGCCACATTTGGTGGTTAATTTTGGAAAATGGATCATACATTTTCACAAAAAGTCGGATTAGTTCATGTTTAATGGTGAATAAAGGATCACACCTTTTCATGAACAAACACATTAGTTCATGATTAAAGGTGGGATGAAAGGTCATACCACTTCGCGAAAAGTCACTTATGACTATAAATAGGCCCCTAGAGTTGATGGTTAAACATTAATTCGAACACACTCATTCGAACATAGATTCGTCTACGAATTCGAGCATTACATTCATATTAGTCTACTCGGTCCATTCATCATCCTAATGGAAGTCTAGGAGTCTATACTCAGTCCCGAGTATCTATATTGTTCGACTGAAACTATGACCCACAGTGCAGCGTTTCGTATTCAAAGTTTTTCGTTGTATCTTGGGGACATTTGCTATAGACCGTGTGCAAAAGTGCGGAGCAATTTTGTCTTACGGAGAAAATCCAATTCTCGCCTCGGCATTACGTCATAGATTTTCATTTATATTATTTGTTCTCCTTGTTTTTATATATTTCCATTATTTCCAATACCCACAAATAACAATAGTAAAACAAAATTCGAAATCAAATAGAAAACATAACAGAAAATTCGTAGATATTTTTCTGGTCAGGTCAGCCATCTTGTTTTGACGTTTTCCGGAGTTTCAACCGTTGGATCGTCTTGAATTTTGGATGATAACTTCATAAGGTCTCTATCTAAATTCTGAACGGTGGAGATCGGATTTGGAGGTCCTGAGGTTCGTGTTCAAGGGGCTGTAGTGAGGCTATTTTCTGGACTGGTTTATGTTGGAAGATGGAGTCTACTATTTATACGAGGAGGTTGCCGAAATTCTGCAGAGATTTCCGTCGTTGGAGGGACGAAATGCTGCTGTTTCTCACAATGTTCGACATGGCTCGATTCCTAATGGAATACCCACTTGCTGCCCAACCGGAGGTTTCTGACGACCTCAACTTCGCCAGAATGACCGTCTGGAGTAACGGTGATTCTGAATGTCGTAATCAAATTCTTTATCACCCTAGTTTTCCTATCTCCGTCATATTTACAGGTTGCCACGCCTCGAAGGAACTCTGGGATGCCTTGGAGGTAACGTTCAACATTGGAGGCATTGATCACTCCCACCAAATCAAGAAGGCGAAGGTCGATGGTCCAGACTTTGAAGACACGGAAGATGATCCTCGTACGATCGAGGAAGCCTTGACAGGCAAGGATGCTCCCTTATGGAGTGAAGAAATCCGCAATGAGATGAATCTCCTCATGGAAGAAATTGAGGAAATCATTTGGAAGTTCCAATGAGACCTACTTGAGAACGTTCCAGGCACAACCCCGCTAGGCTACAAGTGGCGCCTACGCAAGAAGAGGATTGGCGACGAAACAGTCATCGGATTCAAGGCGAGTCTGCTAGGGTCACGCTTCCGACTCACGGAAAGTCCCGTGTGACTTGTCCTAAACTTGTATATAGAAAGTCGTGTAGGACTATCTATAATAAAGGCTTGTAAATAAATAAAGTCTTCCTTGTAAATATATATAATATATTATATATATGAAATCAAATATTTACTATTTGATGCATGCTCATTTAATTTGATATAATTAAATGAAGGAAATTGCTTCATCTACATTCAAGTAGAGAAACAATTGATATATTTAATTCGTTGGAATTAAATGAAAACGGTTATCTTGATTAGTCTACAATAAAGTAGATAATCAAAAGACGAGTAAATTAATGTTTATTTAATTATGAGAATTAAATGAAGACATTAATTATTCTAATTAAACAGAATCCAAGAAATTGATTAGTCTACACTAAAGTAGATATTCAAAGGTGGAGAAATGCAGGTTTCATTTAAGAAATTTAATGAACAAAGTTAATTAGTCTACATTGAAGTAGATATTCAAATACTCATTTAATTGCAAGATTAAATGAAGTAATTGATTAGTCTATTTTAAATATATAATCAATGTGGGGGAACATAACTAAGTACTTTGTAAGATTATATCAAAGATTTCACTATAAATCCAAACACTTAATTTTTGGAATAAATTAAATGATAGATGGTTTATTTCAAGGAAATAATCATGCCATTTGATAGTGGAAAAATTATTGGAAAACTACAAATGTACTAGCACATCAAATGAAGAAATCGGTTTGGAATTATATTTAATATTCATCATCATCCAAAGAACCAAAAGCATTTAGATAGATACGAATGAAATGTGGGGGTATCTTGACTAGCATGTCAAAATACAGTTAATATAACCAAAAGAAAAAGAAAATTCAATATTACTAGTATGACAAACGTTTATGTCGTTTAGTTAAAATCACGTGTTGAAAAGTGTGTTACAAGGACAATAAAGAAAATTTGTCTTGTAAACACTTCACACATGGAAAATTACTAAGTCGACTAAAGAACGAAAAGTTGTATAGTAATGATTGAAAAAGTAAATGTTTATCCGCGAATAATATATTTGATCACATTTGTATGTTGACTAAGAAAGGTCAAATACAATAATATGGCCATTACTTGATATAAAATGTGGTCAAATATGCAGTAAGGGGAATGGATTGAAAACCACAATCAAATGGATGTTCATAAATGACACTCAACCATGATGACTGGAGATCCCAAGAACTTGGTTCAATGAGACAACTGAGTTATGAATGTTCAAGTTGTGCACTTGAAATTTGAAATCCATCCTCGTAGCTTCTCAAGTGCAAACCTGCAGCGTGTGGTAAAGGATAAGCCTAAAAAGCTTTTAATAATTCATATAGCCTTTAAGGTGGAGTATGGCAGAATACTCTTTATAGGAGATTACCTATATAAGTAAGAAGTGTGGCCGCTTCTAAACGTTACAATATGCAAAATACTTATGAATCCAAGAATGGTCCAAGGCCAAAAATGGACACAACATAAGAACAAGAGAGATTAGATATGTTATTGTGTGTGTGTTATTGTTTAGGTTTACACACAAAAGTTGACCGGTTCAAGACATCGCGTTCACCGAGCAACGAGTAAAATCTGATAACACTATAGTTAGGAAGGTTCAAGGCTAACTACCACCTATCCTGATCCAATAACAGGTCGTTGGGACTAAGTACATGTTGCATTTGCATTAATCGTCATTCATGTGGGGATTGTTGGAAATTTTGATATGAAAATCCTAGTAGAACCATATTCTAATATGATGTTTATTTCGAGTAGATATATTTTACATATTTATTTGTTCATATCCAAATTCGGATGAATGAACAATTAAATTATAAATAATAATACTTGAAATAAGATAATGTTTGGTGGTTACTAGGTCGCACCCATTCGCGAATAGCCACATTGGTGGTTAATTATGGAAAATGGATCATACTTTTTCACGAAAAGTCGGATTGATTCATGTTTAATGGTGGATGAAGATCACACATTTTCATGAACAAACACATTAGTTCATAATTAAAGGTAGGATGAAAGGTCACACCACTTCGCGAAAAGTCACTTATGACTATAAATAGGCCCCTAGAGTTGATGGTTAAACATTAAGTCGAACACACTCATTCGAACATAGATTCGTCTACGAATTCGAGCATTACATTCATATTAGTCTACTCGGTCCATTCATCATCCTAGTGGAAGTCTAGGAATCTATACTCAGTCCCGAGTATCTATATTGTTTGACTGGAACTACGACCCGCGGTGCAGCGTTTCGTATTCAAAGTTTGTCGTTGTATCTTGGGGACATTTGCTATAGACCGTGTGCACAAGTGCAGAGCAATTTTGTCTTACGGAGAGAGAATCCAATTCTCGCCTCGGCCTTACGTCATAGATTTTCATTTATATTATTTGTTCTTGTATTTATATATTTCCATTATTTCCAACACCCACAAATAACAGGCAGCAACCAAGACAGTTTAGGCATCAACCAAGACAGCAGTTTAAGACTCAACTGAGACAAAGAACTAGGCAACGACCAAATCAGAATCAGCAGTCGAGACATCAACAACAAAACTATTACTATCAAAAGTTCCCATTGTTGTTGCCCAAAATATTATCCAGAGATGATATTGCTGGAATGGTCGAGTAACAAACAAATGCGAGAACACTTCCGTGGGAAAGTAAATAACACAAGATTTGCCGGGGTTGTTAGTCCCGGGCTTGAATGCTCTCGCGAGATGTTATTAATATGAATACTTTGGAGTACAAATATTAATGTTAGAATCTATTACAATGAGTGTAAAGACTCTAGTTATCTTAGCTATATAGCGTGAAGATTGCCGGAAGAACCAGATATGATGCTCTGTGAGTTCTTGCTTTTGGTGTTCTGTATATGTGAATTAGTTTCACTGTCAATGGAGTTCACTGTGTATGTGTATGTATTCGTCCAGTAAGTCCACCGTCCTTAGGCCACTGTTGGTAGGGGTGAAAACTGGGCGGATATGTCCCGTCCGATCTGGAGCCGTATCCGGTCGGGATCGAATTCGGGATGAAAAATAGGTATCCGGTTGGATCCGGATAGTTGAATTCGGATACGGGTTAGAATTTGGGTTACGCAATATCCGCCCGTATCCGAGTTTTCCCATATTTTATCAAATATTATCCGGATACCAATCCGGATAATAAATCCGGATATCCATATTTTTATTTTTATTTTTTATCTCCGGCAACGAGTAATCGCTGAGTAGCTTCTGGTGTAGGGGTGCACGGATCCGTGGGCTCTGAAACAGTTATGAGTATAGTACGATGCCGGATCGGGGCGAACAGGGGACCCGATTTGTCTTTGTCTTCTTCCTCGTCGATGGTTTCTGGTTCGAGATGTTGCTGAGCTTCAAATTGCCATTCTAGGGTTTCGTTGATGAGGCCGAGGCCAGCATTGTGGTTGACCAGCTCGGCGTTTGCGTTTGGATTTGACAAAGTGAGTAGGATGATGAGAGAGAGGGGGGAAATGGGAATGAGGAGAAGTTTTGCAGCCATGGGGGTGGGAGAGTGGTGAACAGTGGACAGAAACAGATGTGTGTGTGTGTGTGTGTGTGTGAGAGAGAGAGAGAGAGAGAGAGAGAGAGAGAGAAATTACTATAGTTTACATTATAACTTTTATGAAATATTGTGTAGGTAGTTTTTTTATATGATGCAATCACTTCCAAATGATTTTTGTATGAAACGTATTATCCGATTATATTTATTCGAATCCAGCCTGAATCTGTCCTGTATCCGTCCCGTATCCGTATCCCGAATAATCCGAATTCGTATTCGTATTCGGCCTTCCTGTATCCGACTCCGAATCCGAGAGAAAAATATGGGTTAGGATACGGGAAGAGCACTATCCGCCCGTATCCGATCCGTTTTCACCCCTAACTGTTGGGGGCCTCCTATTTATAGTAGAAGAGGTTGCTAGATCCTCCCCGGCGATCGCGGGCGACCGCCGTTTTATATATTAGAATAAGGCGGGCGATCATCCCATCACATGGGAATGTTTTCTTAAAGTCTGAGGTTGCTGCTGGCAGCCAGATGAGCGAGCCAATAAGAAGTCAGCACGTGTCATGAGTCGCTATTTGGGGAGGACCCACTTTGTACCTTTCGGCGGGCCTGTCGGTAGGTGTGAAGGTGGTGACAAGCTGGGGTCAAAAGGCCTTATCTTGTGTCGCCTTTTTCGGATCTGCACGTGGGTCTTCGTCCGAGATTCGGTCTTCGAAGACTCTGACGGGTGTCGGATTCCTACGTGGCACGGGACGATCGTCTACAGTCGGACATTATAGGCGATCGCCAGATGCCAATAGACGATCGCCTTGGACGTCGATCGCTAGGCGCTTGCCCAGCATCCGTCTTCTATGGCTGGCTCTTGATCATTATGCCGATCGCCATCGAGGCGTATTAATCGCCGCACAACAATTGCCCCCCAGCTCGCTCCGATGTTGAAAACATGGGGTGAGGTGGCACTGTTGGTGATCGCCTGTTTTAGGCGACTGACTCGTATGTTTATGTCAAGGACGATCGTCGCCTGGACGAACTGATTTCGAATCCGGACGATCTCCTTATGCGCTGGAAATAGTGGGAAATGGAGGCGGGCTCTCGAAACGTTGCAGGGACACGCGTCGTGCTCCCGTTGGGGAAGTCCGACGGTTTTGTCAGACCTGTCGGCTGGCGTGGCCTCGAAACGACGCGTACGTGGGTTTCGAGGGTCGCATTTAATGTGTCCCCCTCCCGACGGTTGCACTTCAGCCCTCGGGATCCCGCCTATTTGCATAGAGGTCCCTGATCTCGCTTACAAAAGGGCTAGGGCCACTTCAGTTCGAATCTTTATGCGCCCTTGCTTTTCAGACGAGACTTTGCCGAATTTCTTTGAAGCTTCTTGTGCCGACCGACTTTCCTTCTAGGTAAGAACAAACATTTTCTCTCCCCCTTTACTTTTCGAAACATGTCTGGAGGAGGATCCAAAGCGTATGAGGCCGAAAGCTCTTCTGCCGCCGCGACATCGCCTGCCCGGAAAGAGACCTCCGCGGTTCTTCACATGGAGACGGCCGTCGAGGCCATCCGTGCGGGAATCACACCCACGGAGGTTGAAGAACTCTTCAACGAGGCCGGTGTGGCAAGATCGACGGCGGCGGCGGAGCAGAATGGCTCGCCGGTGGATGAGGATGAAGCGGTGAGGCTGTACTGGGAGCAGAACAGCGTGTTCGGCCCTGCCTTTTTGGATTTTGCTAAGCTCATGGAGAGGATTGCCGGACCACGTCCCCAGTTCAACTTCGAAGCATACTCTGCTGCCCACCCCTATGAGCTCGCGAAACGGACGGCGTTTCGGGCCATGGACCGCTCCACATGGACCCTTGGTCAGATCGGCGACCAGAAAAGACTTGAGTCGTTGGAGGGCGAAATTCCATATCCCTTCTGACGTCTCGTTGTATGTGCCCTCGGAGAATGAACGTGTCGATCAACCTCCCGAGGGTTTGGTTGCTGTCAACGAAACGATCCTGGAGGCCGGCTTGCGGTTCCCATTGCCGTTTGCCGTGTCATATTTGCTGATCGCCTAGAATGTGGCGCCGCTCCAGCTGACGCCGAACGCCTGGCTGCAGATTATTAGCACCCTGACACTTTTTGGCGGTCATCGGATGTTCCGTCTACCTACTGCGCTGGAAATGAACTATCTCTTCAAGTTGACTGCGCAGAAGGGATCAGTCGGCGGCTACCATATTCAGGGTCGCATGGGTCGGGTGGTCCTTGGGGTGCCGAACAAGGTTCGGAGCGACCTGGCAAAATGGTGCTGGGTCGGCGGAGCGTAGAGATCGACATCGAGCGATAAGCTGGAGGAAGAGTTGGATATCCCCACCAGTTTTCGGGAGAGGAATCCAAGTAAGGGTTTAAACTCTCCCATTGTTTGGATACATCTTGAATTGATCTAATTTGGTTTCCTTTTTGCAGGCTCCCTTGTTCCAGCGATCGGCGATCTCCCTTTTGATTTCTTGATCGTCTGGGAGCGAATTCGCGGTCTGCCGGACTCCTACCTCGACGTTCGCACAGTCAACAACGAACATCATTGGTTGGGAGCTCGATTGTTTCGCTTCCCTCGCCACCTGAAGGTTCCAGGTATAAATTTTCACTTCCTCTTTTCTGCTTAACGATCGTCTGATTGAGATAGATGTCTAATCTTGGCTGAATTTCTTCATTGACAGAGATCCATTTTCCCCGCTACGACGAGCCACCGAGAGAGGTCTCAATGTCGAACCCCGGTCTTTTGGGTCGTCTCCACCAGGGAAAGAAGACGAGTCATGCCCCTGCAATGACGTCCCATCCCGTCCCCGAGGTGAGACCTACTATAGTGCCGGTCGTCGAGCCGGAAGCTCGGGAGGAGGAGCAGCTCCAGCGCAACCGCAAGAGGCGGAGGCCGGAGGAGCCCCTGCCGATTGCTGAAGCGGAGGTATCCATTTTGGAGCCGCCGGTTGCCGCGCCACCTATCTCTGCTGTTCCAATGGCGGAGGGGTCTAGGCCCTCAACGGCCTTCTTGAAAACTGCGGTGATCGCCGAAGCTGAGACTCCGAGGGGCATGCCCTTTTTCGGCTGCGACCCTGAGCTGGCCGGAAGGTAAGATTGGTTTGATTATCTGAGTTAGGCTACTTGTGTAAGATGTATACTAACTGCTTCGTTTTTGTTTGTGTTGCAGGGTCCGTCTTGCCAATCCGAACACCTCGCCGATGGTGTTGGATTTCCTGGCGAGCAAGTCTCCGCGCCAGTCCCTCGACGTTCCTTCTTATGTCTCCCGGGCCATCAACTCTCTTCCTAAGGCTTGGACGATCGATCTCGACGCGATTGCTCGTCGGCGGTCTGGAGATGCCATGTAGGCGACACTCACCCTAACTCTCCAAGCGGCGACAATGGCCGCCCAAGCCGTTAAGGATTATGAGGGGCGACCCTCTACTGCTCGCCTCCATCAAGATCTTGAGGCCGCTCGGAACCAGAATGCCGATTTCGCTAATCAGATAGTGGCCATGGAGAAGGAGTACCTGGAGACGGCCAAGCGAGCCAAACAGGACCTTGACCGGATGAAGGAGGAACTTGACCGGTCCCAGGGGGTGGCAGATCGGTTCCGCGACCAAATGACGGATGCTCGCTTGCTGCACGCGCCCGCAGAGGAGGTGGTCGGGTCAAGGCGACAGTGGATCGGCTCAACGGCGAGCCGAGAAGACGAAAGGGAATCGCCGCCAAGATAGCCGAGCTTATGATGCCGATAAGACGATCGCGGGTCAAGGAGCAATTAAAGGCGATCGAGACCGATCCCTACCTTAATGTGGGGTACGTCGGCGAGTTCGCCTACTATGTGGCTTACGCCGACGCTATCCGTGCTGCCAAGAAGGTAGGGCTCGAGGTCGGCCCTATGATGAAAACCTTCAAAGCCTATGTACTTGAGCATCCTTTGCAGCAGGACTTCTCCCTGCCGATCCTCGATCTCACCGACTTAGGGATTGATCTGAGCTGGTATCCGTTTCCGGATAAACTTATTTATCCTGAAGACGGTGAGGAAGCGCGCGCCGATCCGCCTGCTGGAGGCGAAGGCCAGTCGGGGTGGCCTGAGTGAGGCTGGGGTTTGTTTTGTTTTCCTTTGCTTTGTAATTTCCAGTTTTCTCTTGTATTGCCTTCGGGCTTGTGTGTACGATCGTTTTGAATTGGAATAAAATACTTCTTCTTCGCATCTGATTCTTTATATGTACGATCGTCTCTTCCGAATGTTTGCATATGAATTTGTACAAGTGTTTACACAATTGCACCTGATGCCTTGTTTGTACGATCGACTGTCTGAATGTTCCGCATCACTTCGACTTTGCACAATTTTCTGAATAGCTTCGGATGTATTGGTACACTTGAAAATTCTTACTTGTAAATTTCTTGAACAAAGCCGATCGTCATTTGTGTGTTTGAATGAAGCCGATCGTGTATGGTCCCTTCTTCCCGATCGCATTTAGGAATAACTCCACTTTGCCCCTTGTTTTTGTTTACTTAGTGTAAGTAAGGGAACGAAAATAGTATGTTTGGTGAGCTATCTTTAGTTTTATCGATTCCTCGAGGGAGGTCGACTGTTTCGAATTTGAGAAACCGTGCACGGTCGCGGAGTTCGATGGACCGAACTCTATAACCGTGTCTTTGTGTGCGAGGGACATTCCATCTGTAGGTCTGTCTCGCGTCTCACTTTATTGTTAGGGTCCTCCGTTAGGCTGCGCCCGCCTTGTATTTAAACGAAAGGTGGGCGGTCTTGGTCTGGAGGAGTCCTTGCACGGGGGCGTCGTCGGTTTATTCGACTCCACGTCCGCGGCTCGTTAGCACTTTTCTACCTCGGGTCGGCATGTTAGATGGCGACCCTCGACGATATACGTTGTGATGGGGTAGGGACGCATCGCCTTGTCCGGGTATATCATGTTAGATGATGTACTTTTGAGGGCGCGCGAGCGTGTCCACGGATTTAATTGGAGGGTCCTTCGGCTACGCTAGCCTTGTATTTAAACGAAGGGCGAGCGATCGCAGCCCAAAGGAACCTTGCATGGACAAAGCTGTCAGTTCCATCGACCTCTAGGACCATGGCTGCACTTTTCTACCTCGGATCGCCATGTTAGATGACGACCCTCGACGGTATACGTTGTGCTTGGAGGGGCGATCGCTTGTATAGGTCTGTCAGGTTAGATGACGACCTCTTGTAGGGCGAGCGAGTCGTCCTCTTCTATTTTGTTTGTTTTCGTCGAGGCGAATCATATATATGGGATTGAAGAATCTCATTAAAATCTGCGTACATTGGGTAACTGAATACAAAGTTTTTACTGGTAGTATTTCTTCAAATGCACGACGTTCCAGGGATATTGGTCCGGAGTGCCGTCTGGGTGTTCGAGTTTGTAGGCTCCCCTAGTTAGCCACTTAGATATCCTGAAGGGGCCTTCCCAATTCGGGCCAAAGACTCCTGTGTGAGTCTGGACCTTTTTGAGGACTAGGTCGCCCACTTGGAACCGTCTTTCCTTGACCTTCGAGTTGAGGAATTTCTCGAATCTCCTTTTGTGGATTGTGTTCTTCGTTTCCGAGGTCAGTCGCCGTTCTTCGAGCATGTCCAAGTCGATCAGCCGGGCCACATCATTGTCCGTCGTCATCTCTTATTCGGTTCGGTGGCTGAGGTCGGCGATCTCCGAAGGGATCACCGCTTCTGTTCCGAAGGCGAGGGCGAACGGGGTTTCGCCGGTTGAGTTTCGGTTCGTTGTACGGTAGGACCACAAAACGTCTGGGAGCTCGCTCGCCCATCGTCCTTGTTTGGATTCAAGTCTTGCTTTGATCGTGTGTTTGAGGATCTTGTTTACAGCATCTACCTGCCCGTTCGTCTGAGGGTGGTAAGGGGCCGAGAACAACTTTTTGATTCCCCATCTCTCGAAGAATTGCATGACTTCCAAGCCGTCGAACTGCTTTCCGTTGTCGGAGATGATAGCCTGGGGTAGACCGAACCGGCATATGATGTTCTTCCAAATGAACTTGATTACTTGTTCTTGGCCGATCTTGTTGAGTGGTTCGGCCTCAGCCCATTTCGTGAAATAATCGACCCCCACGATGGCAAATTTACATCCTTCTGGCGCCGTCGGCAGAGGACCGATGAGGTCGATGCCCCATTGGGCGAAAGGCCATGGGCTGTACATAGAGGTGAGCTGCTCGGGGGAAAGCTTGATGTTCGGGCCCATCACTTGACACTTGTGACACGATCTGGTATAGGCGATCGCATCTTTTTGTAGTGTAGGCCAGAAAAAACCTTGCTTGGTCGTTTTGTGGATGAGAGCTCGCCCTCCAGCATGATTTCCACAAATCCCGTCATGGATCTCGGCTAAAACGAGTTGGCCTTCCTCCAGCGTAATGCACTTGAGAAGAGGAAGGCTGAAAGCTCGCTTGTAAAGCCGGTCGTCCAATAGGATGTATCTGGTTGCACGGAGCTGAAGCTGGCGAGCTTTGATACGATCGGCGGGGACCGTCCCGTCCTTCAAGTATTTGATGAACGGAGTCATCCAGTTCTCTTCGGCGATAGCAACTGTGGTAATCAGGCTTCTGTCGATCGCCGGCTTTGCTGATTTTGTGATTTGGATGTTAGAGAAATCGGTCGCCCCATCTGACGACGCTAGTTTGGATAGGGCATCGGCCTGGGAGTTGTGCTCTCTCGGGACTTGTTCGATCAGCACTTCTTCAAACTTCGTGCACATTTCGGCAACCAATTCTTGGTATTTGATCATTTGTTCGCCGCGCGCCTCATATTCTCCCTTGACTTGGGTCACGACCAAGAGGGAGTCCATGAAGATGTGGAGACGACGAACATCCAAGGCGAGGGCTAGATCGAGCCCGCCTACCAAGGCTTCGTATTCGGCCTCATTGTTGGTCGCCCGAAACCCGAAACGCACAGCATTTGTGAAACTTTGGCCGTCGGGGCTGATGAGGACAATCCCTGCCCCTGCTCGCGAGTTGGTTACCGCGCCATCCACGTACAACTTCCAAGCAGGGCAACCAATCTGGGTCGGACTGGGTGGGAATGTTAATTCCACCACGAATTCCGCTAGAGCTTGGCCTTTGATCGCCGTGCGAGGAGCGTACATGATAGTGTTGGGCGATCTCCAGTGACCACTTGAGGAGTCGTCCGTTAGTGTCTGGCCGGTGCAGGACTTGCCTTAAGGGGAGAGTCGTCAGAACCTCCACTTGATGTTCGAAGAAGTAGGCCCTTAGCTTGCGAACACTCATGACTAGAGCGTAGGCGATCTTCTCCAGAGGCGTGTATCGCGTTTCCGCGTCATGGAGCGCTTGGCTAACGAAGTAGATCGCCAAGTGGACTTGCCCCTCTGCCCGCACTACAACAGCACTCAACGCGACCTCCGAGGCTGCGAGGTAAAGGAATAGCTTTTTGCCGGGGATCGGCTTCGCCAAGATCTGGGGGTTAGACAGGTACTCCTTAATTTTAGCGAACGCCATTTGACTCTCCTTTGTCCATGCGAACTTCTTGTTCTTTATGGTCGCGAAGAACGGCTTGCTTTTATCCCCGAGCCGAGATATGAAACGGTTGAGGGCAGCTAGACAACCTGTGAGGCGTTGCACCTGCTTGACGTTCCGGGGCTCCTGCATGTCGAGGATCGCCTGGATCTTGGTGGGGTTCGCCTCGATCCCCCTTTGGCTCACGATATGCCCCAGGAATTTTCCAGAGCTCACCCCGAAGTTGCATTTCTTGGGGTTCAGCTTCATATTGAACCTCTTGAGGATGGCGAACGTCTCGGCAAGGTCATAGAGGTGATCTTCCTTTTTGAGGCTTTTGACAACAATGTCGTCAATGTATACCTCCATGGTCCTGCCTATCTGGTTGGCGAACATCCCGTTGACTAATCGCTGGTAGATCGCCCCTGCATTTTTCAGACCGAATGGCATTCGGACTCAAAAGTACACGTCTTTTTCCGTGTGGAACGATGTGTGCTTTATGTCCTTCTCCGTCATTGGGATCTGATGGTATCCGGCGAAGGCATCCATGAACGACATCATTTCGCAACCTATTGTTCTATCGACCAAGTTGTCGATATGAGGGATCGGAAAGTGGTCTTTTGGGCATGCCGCATTGAGGTCGGTGAAGTCGATGCATAACCTCCAAGAGTTGCTCGGTTTTTTTACGAGTACCGCGTTGGCTACCCATTGTGGCTCGTCTGTAGCTACTCCGATTAGTTTGTTATCGAGTAGCTTTTTGACTTCTATATCGAGCGCTGCGTAATTTTTCGGACCGAATTTCCTGCGTTTCTGGTGAACAGGCTTCCTTGCCGGGTCGATCTTTAGATAGTGGCAAGTGTGTTCAGGACTTATGCCGACCATATCTTGATGCGACCAGGCAAAGACTCCGATGTTCTTACGTAGTAAACTGATCAGATCATTCTTTAACTCGAGGTCGACGCCTGTGCCGATCTGTCCTTCCCGTTCCGGGCGAGCCGGATCTATCGTTATACTTTCCAACTCTTCAACGAGGGCGGTCGCTTCTCGTTTGGATCGATTTCCGGACTCGATCCTTGGATCGATGTCAAGGCTTGGCTCGAAACCGATCCTTGGCTCGATGTCGTCCGTCAATCGATGTGAGACGCGTCCTCCGAGTCGGGTATGTTCGAGGCGCTTGGCTCGTCGAGCTCCATCGGTTGATTGTCGATCGACTCAATGTTATAACTAGTATGGGAAGTGTTGAAAGAAGTTACGACACAAGAGTAATTCAAACATTTCTTAGCCATTAGTTGGTCCCCTTTTACAGTACCGACCGTCCCATCGGCAGTGGGGAGTTTGATACAGTAAAAGAAAGAAGAGGCGACCGCCTCGAAGGTTTCTAGAAATGGACGACCTAGGAGCCCATTATAGATGCTGGGCCTATCTATGATTACAAAATTCAGGTTCCTAGTAATCCTAACCTTGGGATCGTAATAACATATTAGCTCGACAGAGAGCTTGGTCCTTCCATAGGCTTGGACTGTGCTGTCGCTGAACCCTTGGAGCACGGTGTCAAATGGCTTGACGAACTTGGTCAGGTTGCCGAGCTGGTCAAGAGCGGATTTGAATATGATATTGCAAAAGCTCCCATTGTCAACCAGTACGCGATCGACCATTTTCCCAAAGATACATGCAGAGATTACCAATGCCATCCTCTTTGGGGCACTACACTCCCTCTCTATCCTTGTTGGAGAAAGTGATGAGCGCGTCTTTGGAGATGGTCGGCTCTAGGGGTACCACGACATGGACCCCGGCGAACGCCCTCAATTCGGCCTTACGCTTTTTGTTCGACATGGTGGAAACCGGGGAAAGGCCTCCGAGGTTTCCACTTCCCGCCTGAAGCATATTGATCCGGCCGCCAGGGTTGATCGGAGGGATAGATTCATCAGAGTACTCCGGCTCGTTCTGCTCGATCCTGGCGATCGGATTGGGAGGGATTCCATCGTTCAGTCGGCGTTCGCGCCCTCCGGTCCTCTCTGCTCGAGGTTCTAGCTTGGTAACCAAGTTGTCCAATTTACCTTCCTCAAACAGTCGCCAGAATTGCCTGAGGAGGTCGCGGCACTGGCTGGTGTTGTGGCCGGGACTCTTGTGGTAGGCATAAAATTTGTTGCGGTCTAGATGACCGTGGTCCCTCACCGGATTCGGTTTGCTAAGCCATTCGCGCCCCTTGATGGCGTTGAAAATGTGGGCCGGAGATAGGTTGAGGTTGCGGAGGAGGTGAACCTCCACATCCTCAAAAGCTTTGAATTCGCCGGGCGGCTTCGCGATCGCCTTTCTGGGCTTGGCGACCGCCTTTTTCGGGATGGAAGATGGCGCCTTCCCTTCCCCGGTAGATCCCTCACCTAAGCGGAGGGTGAGCATCCTCTGCCTAGCCAGGAAATCAGCGGCCCTGACGCGGAAGATCGCGTAGGTCGGGGGGATGTCCTTTGTAAGGTGCCTGAACATGGGCGAGTGGCCATAGAATCCCCCTAGGACCGAGTAGAGAGCGAGCTCGTCGCTAAAAGGCTCGCCGGTGAGGACTATTTCATCCACCCGGTCGATGTAGTCTTCATCGGGCTCGTTCTTCCCCTGTCTGGTTTTCATCATGCGGTGGGGGCCTTCTGGCCGAGCAACTTTGGCGGCGAAATACGACGTGAAGTCGTTCGCCAGCTTCTCAAAACAATTGATCGAGCGAGGTGGCAGTGAGATGTACCACCTATGGGCGAGGTCGCCCAATGTCAATGGGAACATTCGGCATTTCGTCGCGTCCGATGCTCCACATCCGGTCATGTAAATCCGGAACTTGCTCAAATGGGTCTCAAGATCCGATCTCCCCTCATATAGGGGTGTTTGAGGGGGAGCGATCTTCGGTTGAACTGGGGCGAGCTCGATCTGGGCCGCGAGTGGCTCACTCGGTCCAACGATCGATCTCTTGGCGCCTGCCCCAGTATCTAGGAGCGCCTTCATTTCGTCGATCTGGCGCTGTAGGCGGCCATAGCAGTAGCCTGACTGCTCGCTAATTGGCTCTCGGAGCGGGAGCCAAGGCGATCATGTACTGATCTACTGGCTCCATGGTAGGTGACGAGTTCTCCGCCACCGGGCTCAATTCTTGGGCGAATGGGGGCCCGTTGGCCAGCTTGTCTTCTGGGAGTCGGATATGCCGAACTCCTGGTGACGGATTCGGACTCCGATGTCTCCCGACTGGGGCCTGAATGCCCGGGTCGCCATGAGGGATCGCTCCCTAGGCGGCAGAAGACGGAATCATCCCGCCTTACGAGAGCCTTTTCCTGCGGTTCGGGGCTTTCCGACGATTTCTCGACGTATAGCCCCTTAAGCTTCCGCTTGCCTGCTCGGTGGATGGCTGATGGAGTAATGGTGGGTGAGTCGCATGCCCTCCGTCGCTCCCTGAGGATGGCCATAGCCTCCTCGATCTGTTCCGCGGTCCGGAACTGATCGAGTGAGAGGCTGGGACCGTCCCTCGAGGGCGGGAGTGAGAGCCTAGCGTCGCCGCGGTCGCCTTCCACCGTTGGTTGGGATTCGGTCTGGGCCGGAATGAGAGGTCCGGCAGATCGTAGGGCGGCTCTTTTGGAGGTCGTGGCAGATGTCATCTCTCTGAAGGTTTTTCTTTGAAAAACAGTGAGTGTTTCTTCAAGTATATGCCCCGGAGAACAGTGAGTGTTCTTCGAGACGGTCGGAATAAAAATGAAGGTTAAGATGTCCTTCCTCTAGCGCCAATTGTTGTTACCCAAAATATTATCCGGAGATGATATTGCTGGAATGGTCGAGTAACAAACAAATGCGAGAACACTTCCGTGGGAAAGTAAATAACACAAGATTTGCCAGGGTTGTTAGTCCCGTGCTTGAATGCTCTCGCGAGATGTTATTAATATGAATACTTTGGAGTACAAATATTAATGTTAGAATCTATTACAATGAGTGTAAAGACTCTAATTATCTTCGCTATAGAGTGTGAACATTGCCGGAAGAACCAGATATGATCCTCTGTGAGTTCTTGCTTTTGGTGTTCTGTATATTCGAATGAGTTTCACTGTCAATGGAGTTCACTGTGTATGTGTATGTATTCGTCCAGTAAGTCCACCATCCTTAGGCCACTGTTGGAGGCCTCCTATTTATAGTAGAAGAGGTTGCTAGATCCTCCCCGGCGATCGCGGGCGATCGCCATTTTATATATTAGAATAAGGCGGGCGATCGTCCCATCACGTGTGAATCTTTCCTTAAAGTCTGAGGCTGCTGCTGGCAGTCAGATGAGCGAGCCAATAAGAAGTCAGCACGTGTCCTGAGTCGCTCTCTGGGGAGGAACCACTTTGTACCTTTCGGCGAGCCTGTCGGTAGGTGTGAAGGTGGTGACAGGCTGGGGTCAAAAGGCCTTATCTTGTGGCGCCTTTTGCGGATCTGCACGTGGGTCTTCGTCCGAGATTCGGTCTTCGAAGACTCTGACGGGTGTCGGATTCCTACGTGGCACGGGACGATCGTCTACAGTCGGACATTATAGGCGATCGCCAGATGCCAATAGACGATCGTCTTGAACGTCGATCGCTAGGTGCTTGCCCATCATCCGTCTTCTATGGATGGCTCTTGATCATTATACCGATCGCCATCGAGGCGTATTAATCTCCGCACAACACCCATAAAACAACTTTCAACTGGGAGAGGTAGATCACAAAGGAATCAAAATTTTCAAATTGCGTGGAAACAACAAAGAAATCATCATCCAAGATTTAACAAGTTGCCAACCTTATTATAACCATAACTATGCATATCAAAGGTGGCATTGTGATGAACAATAGCAATAGCATTAACGATAGCAATAGCATAAAAATGGAAAAATTGTAACAAAGTGAAATATATTTTCGCTTTTGGGCAAACAAAAGTACTTGATATACATTTTTTAAAGAAATACTTTATTAATTATGAATTATTTGGGATATGTTTTAAACTTTTACGTTCAACTTTTTCTTTTTATCTGAGGGCCCTATTTCTATTTCCCCTAGGCCCATGAATTCCCACAACCAGCTCTGTTCAGTGACGAACCAAATGGAATCTGGTGGGCATGTGATGCGAGGTCGAAGAGGATGGGGAGCGATCGGCGGTGCATTGAGAAGGCTTGGACAAAGAGCAGCTGATATTTTGATTTGTATAGGGCTGATAAAATTTGATTGGAAGAAAATAATAGGAAGAAAGAAAATCCAAAGCATGATATTGTTGGATAGATTGAACTTTTGGTTATGTAGATGTAGATTAGGATTTTGGTTGGATTTGCTAGACTTTTTTTTTATTATGTGGGCTATTATTTTAGGGTTGGGATTAATTTCAAAACACAAATGTCCTAATTGAAGCATGAAATAATAGACAAGATTATGTAGGGAACGTAAAAGATGCAATCATAAATGTTATTTTGTTTAATTTATGAGTTGGTATGTTCCATAACATGATATATGGTGCAAGATATACATCAATTGTGATTACTAGCATAATCACAATTGAGGCATAACATAATCACAACTGACATATAACATAATCACAATGAAAATATGACGCGTCAACCCATTTTTAATCAATCTTTTGTTATTGGTATTTTTTATTATCCTACAACATAATCACAATTGGTTATAGTATAATTACAACTGATGTACCAATGCACGGTATATCATATTACATAGTATAATTTTCCTAATTTATAGCTCAGGAATTTAGAACCCGTGGTCCCACCATTGTGCATGTATGTGTGTGGGTCGTATAGTTGGGGCTCAGGGATCACACAGTGCCTGCACAAGGTAGAATCTAGCTAGAACTCCCCTTGAATGTGTTATGTGATATTCCATATATCCTTCATACCTAAAGTTATTCACCATGGTTAATACTTACTCACTTTACCCATGTAAATGTCCACTTTACCCTCAATATCAACCATTATCAACGGCCCAAACGTATCCAATAAAATTTAACATGCAAGTAAAAAAGTTCATACATATAATGAAAGAAACATACAATGATTTTTTTGTTGAGACACAAGGTCCTAATATCAGAAAGTTCCATCACGACGCGATCCGTCTATAAATAGCTCGAAAGGTCTGCCCGTCATTCCTTGCCACTTTCTGCCCTTCCTCAGTCACATTACTAAGGAGTTCGACAACTGGGTCAGCAACAAGCTCATCATCGGAAACAGCCTCAAACAAGGGGTGACCATCCAAACAAGACTTCATCCACACACCGAGCTCCTCTACGTCCGTTATCGTATATATAATTCCACCAGCTTTAAGCACATAAGCATACTCGTCCAGCAAATGCGGGCTAATAACCCTGCGTCGATGATTCTTCTCTTTGAAATGAGGATCGGGGAAAAGAAAGAACATCTTCGTGAGCTGTCCTTTCTCAAAGTAATTAGGAATATACTTCATGGAATTAGTTCGAACCACCGATACATTTTCGTATTGACCACCAGGATTAGAGGTCCTCAAGGACAGAATCCGTTCCTTGACATACTCTGCCACTTTGTCCCTCAGTTCCATTCCAATCATAAGCGTATGGGGAAACAGAGTCGAAAGACTAATTAAGAGCCCACCAAATCCACAACCAATATCCGCGAACTCGATTTTTTTGGAACCACCAGATTTATCAAAATGAGGGTAATGGACAGCATAGTTGAACTGACTCGGGGAGATAGGAACTGGGAAATGTGAGTCACTCAATGGATTACTGTGAGCACGAGCTCGATAAAATCGTTTACGAGGAAGGCCGGTCGTTTTGCTATGAGTGGGGTTTTCATGCTCCAACATTTTCTCCCCTTTCTTGGGCACTGTAAATTATATCAAGAGCTAATTACTATAATGGCAAAGAACGTTTGCATCCAGCCAAAATGCAAGATCTAAGCTACGCCCATTTAATTCGACTTCAATAATTCAAAACATGAATAATATTTGACAAATGATCCCAAGTTTATCACTCTTGTTATTTAAATTCGTAATAATGCTCGATAAAACCCCTCTCGATCGACATATCATTAATTGTGAACTGGATCTAATTTCACGCATAAACAAACCGTTATCGTAATTTCCAGAACGAAAAGGCATAAACGTACGCAGGGGTGGAACTACACTAGGGAGCGGGATAGTCTACTATTACCTGTTGTTTCCCGTCAGTAGCAAGTGTTATCCCAGACGGGTGAGCGGAGATCCACGACGAGCTGGAGGAGGAGGAGGAGGAGCTTGGTGACGATGATGGAGGAATTGGAGATCAGGTGACCGAGTAGAAACAAAAAGCCCCGGGCAGCCGGCGACAGACTTATTATATCACGATTCGTGTGAGAATTTGGGCGACTAACTTTAGGTTTAGGAGTTGGGCTACAATGGCTACATCTGACGAGTTCGGATGCTCGCTTTGTTTTTGGCTTAGTTAGGTTGAGCCTTGCATGTGGTTTATGATCAGGTCTATATGAGGGTCAATGACCATATGGGTATTTTAGGTTTATGACTGAACATAAAAGTTCGATTCGTCTCGCATTATACGGCTCGAAAAATTTCGGTTCGAAGCTCGATTTGATGATGCAAACTGCGAACTCGAACATTAAAATAGGAGATTCACGAACCAGACCGCACAGATGCGAAATAGTTTGGCCCGCCCTAAACTGAATTTGGTCCATTAATATTAGGCCCACCCCCTACCCCTTGAGTCCATCATCCACTTCTGCGTTGTGCGTCCCTCTCTCCACCAAACCACAAAACTCCTCAACCTCATTCCTAGAGAGAGAAAGGGAGAACTCACCCTCCCTATTCCTCCTCATTTTCTCACCTCTATGCATCCTCACAATACCTTTACTATGCCCAAGATTCAACCAAGTCATGGTAGATACGGTCACAAAAAAGCAAATTAACACCCCACCACAGCCGCCGCATCCTCGGAACATCTTCCACGACTACTTCATCCTCGGCTGCTATGCCTGTTACACCCCCGGACATCCACCAAGAATATTACACGCCGCAGACCCTTTTCACGAGGGTCTACCAGGCTAGACTCCACAGAATAACTAAATGTTCGACCGGCTGGGGCCAACCAACATAACAATACGGACCCTTAAGGTCAAACATAATTAACTACACGGACTGATGTGCTCTCACAGCTAACTCAAATGGTAAAATACAACTCTTTACAACAATACCCACTCAGGGGTCGAAGTACATTACAGCGGAAGACTGATTAGAACAAGACAATACAACAAACAAACCAAACTCTCAATCTTGATTAGTATCGCACCTCATCATCCCCAGTGCCGATCCTGTGAACGCTCCCTCGAATCAAGCATACCTGAAATGCATGAAACGCATTTCCCCCATTAAAGGGGTTAGCAATTAAATTTTGTCAGTACAAGTATCATAACCATACGAAATGTAGCAAGCATACAACAATCACGAATCAGATAAGGACAACCATTCACCAAGTATTTTCGATAGTTTTTTAGTATTTAGAAAACAAAGCACTTGAAACATTTGAAAATAGAATAACCATCTCGGAAATTTTAGAATTTCAGTACCTTTAGGACATCGGGTCCTAAGCTTTAAGAATCGTTTCAAAACGTTAGGGCCTAAACCCAAATCTAATTTAAATCTCAATAGTTTTTACAATACGAAACATTTCCACAAATCGCTTGGGTCGAAACCCAATCATTCCATTTTCGTAAAACTTTCCTTCAAAAACATTGTTTAACAAAACATGCTCTCGACTCTGTGATCCACTGTCATGAGTCACCGTAGGTTCAACAATCCACACAGTCTTAACCAAATACAATAACCATAAATATCAATCTTGACTCCGTGATCTACTGTCACGAGTCACTGTAGGTTCAACAACCCACACGGTCTTAGCCAAATATAACAATCACAAAATCAATCTCGACTCTGTGATCCAATGTCACGAGTCACCGTAGGTTCAACAACCCACACGTTCTTAACCAAACACATCAGTCACACTTACTAGTCCCGACTCCGCGATCCACCGTCACGAGTCACCGTATACATCGTCGAACCCACACAGTTGGACATACTGTGCCCTAACCCCATGATCTTCTGTCATGTGTCATCGTAGGGCTCGCCAGACCCGTACGATTGGACTTCAGCACCACATACCATGGTCGTCTGTCAGGAATTCTCGTAGGTCCCGTCGAACCCACATGAGTGAACTTAGAATTATATCCCAAAACATTCACATTCACATTATTCAACAATGGACACGGTCAATCAATTACATTGATCACCACAACATTATGCATTGAACACATATAGCACAATCTCAACAATTCAACCATTATCATCAACAACACTTAACCAACAGTACACGACAACAATACATCATGATCGATACACATCACAGTACACATCCAAACCAACATGATTATCACAACTAACCCAATTATTCTACGTTGAACATTCGAGAACAAGACCAATGCCATCAAATAATTATGTCAAGAAATACACAACCAATTCACACAAACCGTGTTTACGAAGGTAAACCAATCACCACCGACCTAGTACGTGATTTCTAGTTGCAAGATACAAGTTGTATAGGTAAGATACTTACCTCGGAATCTGTTGGGATTCGGTGCCTAAAACGAAGGCCCAGCGGAAGCGGTAAAACGAAAATTAATTCGATCCGAATCCCTACTAGGATCGATCGAGCTACGTATATACGAATATATAAACGAAAAGCAAGAGTCATAAGAAACTAACCCTCGAAGTCCGTTGATTAAATGGAAACCTTCTCTTGAGCTATTCCCCAAGTTCTTGAACGATCCAACGCCGAAAGTACCGCGTCTCTACTTGCCACGCGCCGGAGAAACGACCGGAACGACGATCACCTTGCTATCCTCCGAGGATACGGCTAGAGCTAAGTGATGAAGCTTCCAATATGAGATTATCACACTCTAAGTGTATAACTCACAACTCTCATTTATTTCTTGATTTTTCTCCAAGAATCACCAAGAACAAGTTGAAGAAGAAGATGAAGATAAGTGTTTGAACTCAAAGTCTCACTTTCTCTCTCTCTCAATATATCTCACGTAGGAATGCTATTGGAATTAATGAGTGAGAGATGTCTTCTACTTCCTTTTATTCAACTCTTCACATGCACATCTCATAATTATGAGAATCAAAGCCCCACTACCTCAATGATCAAGCATTAAAGAATGGAACATGGGTCCATATGAAAGTGGGTGGAAGTGTGGGTTTGGCCCATGTAGAAATCGGACAAGTTCGGTTCATTTCGGACTTCGCGAGTCCAAACAGATAAACTCCGATTCCGTATCGATGTATTTATATTGATTAATTAATCTAATTAATTAAACATATCAAATACATTATAACATAATTAATTTCTCCAAGAAATAATTATATCCATGAATTAAATTAATCACCCAAAGGATATATTTAATTCATTAGGCCGTAAATCAATTTATCCAATAAATCGATTTAGACATCTAACGCCCTAAATTTAGATATCCAATATCTAATATTCATAATGAGAGAATTAGCTTGATTCATTCCGTCCAATCCTAATGCGCGACTCGGTAGGTCCGTCTCGACCAAGAATGGGAGGAACTAAAGAGTAGTAGCACCACCTAGCCACTGGTGGCCTACACTGCACTCGATCGAGAACGAATGATTGGGATCATTCAAGAACCATTCTGTCGTGAATACCAAGATAATGATAAACCCTTCTTTCAAATATCCCGATCAAGTTATAGGGTCACGGTCACCAAACCCTATCAGACTTGACGCTATGCATGCGTTAATGCAAATCGAGATCATCGAGCTGTCGTGTATCTAATACAACTAGCTCCAATGCTTTGGCCAAAGACTTATGATCTCATCTGCCAATAACCGCATAGGACATATAACCCGCTCACTAACGGGAGAAAGAATTCTATCTTGCTATTCAAGGACCTGCTACTTGCCCGTCAAGATGCACGTCGAGGTTGACCCCCGCCTTCCGGTTTACAGGTCGAACTACTCTAATGAAAATCTTGACGTCACAAGCACATCCCTACTAAATCCTCAAGTCTAAGGTTCACGAATACCTATCACAACCTTTCGATTCCGTCATTGACTGTCCCGGAGTGAAATCCATGTGACGAATCGAGGGTGAGTCGGTTCGAGTATACTAATCCAATTAGCATACCTATAACGTGTGCTCCCACTAACCATTAGTGTTCGACAGCACTCTCCATGTCAAAGAACACGTCATACAAGTCTAAACTTAACGCCTACCAAGTTTCATCGACTTGCGAACGATTAAGTATTTGAGCTATAACCTTTCCAGTGCCGACTCCCTTATCCAATAAGGAGTGGAACGTTTTGCTCTCAAATACACGGACTAGTTTCTATATGTTTATTTACGAGTTAGGAATGCCAGTAACTACCAGTAAATAAAGAAACATTCATTTGCCTTATATAATTGGTTTACATAATTACAAGTACAATGCCCTCACTCAACAACCTCTGAGTGGCATTCGAGGGCATACTCAGCTCCTCCATTAAGAGTAAATATATAGCCAGAAGTGGACATCGAGTCGTCCTTCAGTCCTTGGAAGTCCGAATCAGTGAATCCCACCACATCTAAAACTCCACCGCCATACATAAGAACCATATCTCTCGTTCTTCTCAAGTACTTGAGAACGTTCTTTACAAAGAACCCAATGTTCCCTACCCGGGTTTGCTCGAAACCTACTCACCACGCTTACAAGATGCGCGATGTCGTCTTGTACACAACATAGCATACATAAGGCTACCCACGGCCGAAGCATATGGTATATTACTCATTTCTTGCGTTGTTCCTCACTTTGAGGACACATCTTCAAGGTGAGTTTTATTCCATGTTGCATCGGTAGGAACCCTCTTTAGAATCATCCATCTTAAATCGCTTTAAGATCTTATCTATATAGAGGGCTTGGGAAAGGCCTATTGTTCTCTTCGATCTATCCCAGAGAGCCGAATACCAAGAATATAGGTTGCTTCTCCCAAGTCTTTCATGGAGAAATTACTCAAAGCCAAGCTTACGTAATCGAGCATTCCCACATCATTTCCTATTAGTAGAATGTCATCTACATATAGTACTAAGAATGCGATCTTGCTCCCACTAACCTTCTTGTATAAACAAGGTTCCTCTTCATTTTGCACGAAGTCAAACTCTTGACCGCCTCACAAAACGAAGGTTCCAACTACGCGACGCTTGCTTCACCATAAATGGAACGTCAAGCTTGCACACTTTCTCGAATATCGACTTCGACACAAAGCCTTTAGTCGTTCCATATAGATTTCCTCCTTGAGGAATCCATTAAGGAAAGCCGTCTTTACGCCCATTTGCCATATCTCATAATCGTGGTAGGCGGCTATAGCAAGCATCATGCGAATAGACTTGATCATGGCTACGGCGAGAAGGTATCGTGGTAATCGATCCCTTCCTTTGGGTATAACCTTTGCCACAAGCCCGGCCTTATAGGCGTCAACCTTGCCATCACCATCGCCTTTCTCTTGTAGATCCACTTATTCCCAATGGGCACTATGCCCTTGGGGCGGTCTACTAGAGTCCAGACCTGATTTACATGCATCGAGTCTATCTCGGCTTCCATAGCTTCACGCCATTTCGCGGAGTCTACATCCACCATCGCTTGGTCATAGGTCGTCGGGTCGGTCTCTTGGCTATCACTTGGAACCTCATGGAGACCCGGCTCCTCCAAGTGCACAAGCCCATACCTCTCGGGTAAATGAGACACCCTACTAGACCTACGAGGTGGTTGTACTTGTGTTTCGTAAAGTTCGGTTCTAGTTTCTTGCACAGTGTCTCTCGAGGAGTTTCATTGTATTCTTCTAAAGAAATACTTCTACCCGCTCCGCCTTCCCGAATGAACTCATCTTCCAGAAGTGTGCTTGTAAAGCAACAATGATCCTTCGATCTTCGGGCATGTAGAATAGATATCCCATCGTCCCGCACGGGAATCCAATGAAACGTCCTTCGCGCACCTAGCTTCCAACTTTTCCACCTTAGTCTTCTTGACATAAGCGGACATCCCCAAATCCTAATATGATTAAGACTTGGTTTCCTTCCTTCCCACATCTCATGTGGAGTTTTAGGAACGGATTTGGAAGGACATCTGCTCAAGATATACGCGGCAGTCAGAGTGCATACCCCACAGTAAATCGGCAAGTCAAGATAGCTAGCATGGAACGGACCATGTTCAACAGGTCCGGTTCCTTCTTTCGACACACCATTTAACCGAGGAGTACTGGAGGTGTTAGTTGTGAAACTATTCCATGTTCCTTAAGGAACTCGTCAAACTCCGTACTCATATACTCGCCACCTCGGTCCGACCAAGTGCTTTGATATGATTACCATTGTTTCTCGACTAGGGCCTTGAATTCCTGGAATTTCTCAAAGGCCTCGGATTTATGTTTCATTAGGTATACATAACCATACCTAGTATGATCATCTGTAAACGTAATGAAATATTGATATCCGTCACGTGTCGCTTCCAAAGCACCACAAACGCCGTATGGATTAATCCTAGTTTATCGCTCTTTCAAAAGTCCCTGTGAAGGGGGACTTGGTCATTTTGCCTTTAAGGCAAGATTCACAAGTAGGAAAGGGATCCGATCCCAATGGACCCATAAGTCCATCTTTTCCATCTTGTAAACCTTGGTCTGACCAACATGACCAAGTCTAAGATGCCATTTCAAAACTTGGTTGGTTTCATCCCTATCACGTTTTCTAGTCATAGTATTCACAACTACTTTGTTGCTGAGATTTAGATGATACAATCCATTCAACAATGTAGCAGTACCCACTAGTTTATTTCTAAAATAAATTTTGCAGGAACCATCACCAATGAAAATGAAAAGCCTTTTCGGTCCATGACCGAATGGATACAATGTTTTTGTGCCCCTTGGGCAAAACAAGTACATCTTCTAAAGTCAAAACAAAGCCGGATTCTAAACCCAAAAGAAGTGATCCTATGTCGGTCGCCTCGACACTATGCCCGCTTCCGACTGTGATCATAACTTCTCCAGCTCCAAGCTTCCTACTTTGTTCCAGATCCTGATTCACGGTACAAATATGAGAACTAGCACGAATCCAAGATCCAGAAGTAGAAAATACAAAGAGTGCAACAATTTGTTTCCAAAACTAAAAGTTCTGCACGAAGTGCCATGATGAATCGTACAGTCTGTAGCGCAGTGGCCCAGCTCACCGCACTTGAGTCAAGCATCCTTCTTCTTCTTGTTCTTCGTTACCATTGGGGCCTTGCCCTTAACCTTCAGGGCCTTTGCTTGTGGTCCAGTTTGCTTCTTGGTCATTTTCTTCTTGTTCTTAGACCTCCGAGGTCCGTAAGAAATCACAAGAGCAGACTCCTTCATCCGCGGAGTCTTCATCTCGAGACCGAGCGGTCACAAGTTTGTTCATTAGCCCACTAAGTTACATGCAATCTCATTGCAGTTGAAGTTCATAACAAATCGTGAGAAGGAATCAGGAGAGACTGTAGGATAAGGTCGGTTTGGAGAGAAGTATCCATTTTAAAATCAAGAGCCTCCAATCTCTCGATCATGGATATCATTTTGAGGACATGTTCCCCAACCTTCTCACCTTCCTTCATCCTTGCACCGAACGATTGCTTGGATATCTCATATCTAGCGCTTCATTGTGCTCACCATAAAGCTCGGTTAAGTGAGACAGAATGCCTAGCAAGTCATTTTCTCATGAGCTCTGAAGCTCATTAGACATGGAAGCCATCATATAAGCACGGACTTTCACGTCATCCTTAACCTACTTTTCGTGGTTTTCAATCTCTTCCGATTGGCTCGGGTCCGCACAGAGGCGCCGAATGTCCGTCTCAAGACATATCCCGGTGCCTCTATACCGAGGACAATCATCAGTTGCGGAGCCAATCCACAAAGTTAGGTCCCATTAAGGTGTTCTTTTCGAGTAGAATTGCGAGTGGATTCATTGTCATATTGAGATTTGTGCATTAAGTATAACAGTTAATTAGTGACTCATTCAATTATGTTACGAGTGTAGAATTAAGATCTTTTCTATTTTGTTACCCGGCTCCCACTATTTTTATCTAATAACACACTCCCATGTGATATCCTAAGTATCGTCGCTCTACTTCATAGTGGTGATCGAGTTCTTTATAAATCTTAATAGAGGGCAACCGAATGTGTTTCTAGTCTATTAATTTTCATAAAGTGGTGTCCAACACCAACCCATCTAATGGATGATTCGATCTTCTTTTTCCCCTTGTTCACTCCCTCAACCTATACGATTTCTATGGTTCGTGAACAAGTTAAGTTTATACCATCGACGCAAATCGGTTTCACAATTGAATCTTATCCGCAACCTATCGTGTTTCTAGGGATAAAATTTGCTCCAACCGAAGGCATCAATGCGCTCCGGTAATTTATCCGTCCTCCCGACGACTACCCCGATAACTCGGAAGCATAGCACATCCGGTTTGGATTTCAATTTCAAAACTCGATGAGGGAAGGAAAACCTTGAAACCTTATAAACTTAATTATTTGTTGTGGGAGAATTATCGCGATTAACGTTACACTTTGCACATTAATCGCTTAAGCGCGTTTGTGGCATTCATACAATATGAAACAACCAATCACAACCTAGTTGCTACCAACATGTGGTTCATGGACTGTTCTAGAAAACAAAAACTCCGTAATCTAATTACAAGTTTTCGTCTTGAATCTTCGTCTTCTCGAAATGGATCTTCCTCCGTCTTCGTCATTACATATAAATTTTACATTGAAAATTGCATCCTAGATACAAATTTTTCTAGTAAAATAAATAGGCTCAAACGGCCTTTACAACCCAATCGAATAAAACGACGATTCAAAAACTAAGTCCACGAACCACATCCCCATTCAAAAGCATTCATTCAATAAATACTAAATAAATGGAAAGCGTAGAGATACATTGATCCAATCAACAATACGAACCGATCCAATCGATTCACACAATCGGTAATATAATAACGCTCAAAATAATTGATCGACCATAAATATTCCAATTAATCAAATTTCCCTTATAAAATGAAATACCATAAATCATTTTAATCATATTAAATCCAATTTAACATTCGGGAGATTAATTTTCAAGAATACACGGAAAAATCGAGCCGGGCGAAAATGGCTGCCATGGCGAGTCATCGCCGGCACCTTCCTACTGATCAAGCTGGCATGGCCGAGTCACGCTCGGCGGCTACCGGCCAGTGCACGGCCCGTGTCTCCCGACACGGTCGGGTCTGCCTGGCAAGGCTCGGGGCTTCGACACGGCCCCGTGTCACTGCACACGGCCGAGTCACCTGGCAGCCTTCTCGCCCTTTGTCCGAAAAGTCGTCCGACGACGATTCGAGCTCGATTTTCGACCGGATATCAATATCAATATTTTTCAACATTCATATCTTCAATATAAATCATATTTCCAAGAAATTAAGATTTATATTTAGACATAAACTTACGAAAAATATAACTACAACGAACGTAAAATATATACCACGATTATGACTAAAATGATTCCAAATCATTCACCATCTAATCAAGCATTCCAAATGCCAATATCGTATATACGATCGCAAGACCTACGCTCCGATACCACCGTTGGGATTCGGTGCCTAAAACGAAGGCCCGGCGGAAGCGGTAAAGCGAAAATTAATTCGATCCGAATCCCTACGAGGATCGATCGAGCTACGATATACGAATATATAAACGAAAAGCAAGAGTCATAAGAAACTAACCCTCAAGTCCGTTGATTAAATGGAAACCTTCTCTTGAGCTATTCCCAAGTTCTTGAACGATCCAACGCCGAAAGTACCGCGTCTCTACTTGCCACGCGCCGGAGAAACGACCGAACGACGATCACCTTGCTATCCTCCGAGGATACGGCTAGAGCTAAGTGATGAAGCTTCCAATATGAGATTATCACACTCTAAGTGTATAACTCACAACTCTCATTTATTTCTTGATTTTTCTCCAAGAATCACCAAGAACAAGTTGAAGAAGAAGATGAAGATAAGTGTTTGAACTCAAAGTCTCACTTTCTCTCTCTCTCAATATATCTCACGTAGGAATGCTATTGGAATTAATGAGTGAGAGATGTCTTCTACTTCCTTTTATTCAACTCTTCACATGCACATCTCATAATTATGAGAATCAAAGCCCCACTACCTCAATGATCAAGCATTAAAGAATGGAACATGGGTCCATATGAAAGTGGGTGGAAGTGTGGGGTTTGGCCCATGTAGAAATCGGACAAGTTCGGTTCATTTCGGACTCCTGCGAGTCCAAACAGATAAACTCCGATTCCGTATCGATGTATTTATATTGATTAATTAATCTAATTAATTAAACATATCAAATACATTATAACATAATTAATTTCTCCAAGAAATAATTATATCCATGAATTAAATTAATCACCCAGTGATATATTTAATTCATTAGGCCGTAAATCAATTTATCCAATAAATCGATTTAGACATCTAACGTCCTAAATTTAGATATCCAATATCTAATATTCATAATGAGAGAATTAGCTTGATTCATTCCGTCGTCAATCCTAATGCGCGACTCGGTAGGTCCGTCTCGATCGGAATGGGAGGAACCAAAGAGTAGTAGCACCACCTAGCCGGCTGGTGGCCTACACTGTATCGAGAACGAATGATTGGGATCATTCAAGAACCATTCTCGTGAATACCGGTATACGTATAAACCCTTCTTTCAAATATCCCGATCAAGTTATAGGGTCACGGTCGGTCAAACCCTATCGTACTTGACGCTATGCATGCGTTAATGCAAATCGAGATCATCGAGTCATCGTGTATCTAATACAACTAGCTCCAATGCTTTGGCCAAAGACTTATGATCTCATCTCAATAACCGCATAGGACATATAACCCGCTCACTAACGGGAGAAAGAATTCTATCTTGCTATTCGGTAGGACTCGCTACTTGCCGTCAAGATGCACGTCGAGGTTGACCCCCGCCTTAGGTTTACGTGGTCGAACTACTCTAATGAAAATCTTGACGTCACAAGCACATCCCTACTAAATCCTCAAGTCTAAGGTTCACGAATACCTATCACAACCTTTCGATTCCGTCATTGGTGTCCGGAGTGAAATCCATGTGACGAATCGAGGGTGAGTCGGTTCGAGTATACTAATCCAATTAGCATACCTATAACGTGTGCTCCCACTAACCATTAGTGTTCGACAGCACTCTCCATGTCAAAGAACACGTCATACAAGTCTAAACTTAACGCCCCAAGTTTCATCGACTTGCGACGATTAAGTATTTGAGCTATAACCTTTCCAAAGGTCCGACTCCCTTATCCAATAAGGAGTGGAACGTTTTGCTCTCAAATACACGGACTAGTTTCTATATGTTTATTTACGAGTTAGGAATGCCAGTAACTACCAGTAAATAAAGAAACATTCATTTGCCTTATATAATTGGTTTACATAATTACAAGTACAATGCCCTCACTCAACAACCTCTGAGTGGCATTCGAGGGCATACTCCTAACAGAATCGGCATGCAAATACTACGACGAACACGGCTCGACCAAAAAGCCTTGATGTAACACCCCAAACTAGGCGGATATTACAGTGCCGTGGACCCCCGACTGGGACCCACCAGGCGAATGAAGATGAATGAATTACACAGGTAAATGTAGTACCGAACCACATTACAACATCAATTACTCCGATGAGGAGTTTTATACAACACACCCAGGATAAAAATAGAATACCTGTGTATTTTATGTGACGATAAAATACACAACACTGAATGAAATGAGCATTCAAACGGAATGTCTGCAGCGGAATAAATAAAGGAAACATAAATGACTGAATAAATGACTGAACAGACTGGGCCCCCCTACTAGTATCACTGGGACTCCTCGCCGTCACCGTGCTCTCCCCGTGCTTTAGCCTTGCCATGACCTGAAAAACAATATCCCCCAACGGGCCGCCATACGTAACAACAATCCTCAAGGGTTAAAAATACACAATCATGATATATCTGAAATTATGAATTATCCTGTCGAAACATACGCAATCAAACATGCTATATGAATCGACTAATCAGTATGGCTCAAAGGAATGGCGCCACACTACGTCCGGGATGGAAATGTGTCCGTGCACAAGCCACCAACGATCAAACACGCGTGATCTTGTACCTAATCAGTCTCACGAGCAATCGACTCGTGTGCACAGTCCAATGTGAGGCCAACAAACAACACACGACTATAATGTGCCCGACATGAAAATCCTACACATACCAACCGGCACGCCAGTATGACCCAGAATGCCACAATATGACAAAAGTGACAATGAAAATGAATAATGACTCACCAAGATTGAATGATGGTGAAATGAATGATAGCTCAATGAAATGATCGGAACCGTCGTTCCTTATGACTGAGGTGATTAATAGACAATGACCAGATAAGTAACGATTAATACAATGATGAATGAGTTATGATTATGAATGAACAACGACAAAAGGAATGAATATCCTTTTAACCGAGTAAGAATTAACTTACATAATACCGATGATGAATGTCCGTCCACGAACAACGTCCTAAATGAAATATCGGTCGCTCGAACAACCTTGAATAACACAATTACCAATAATCCGATCATTACGCAAATCAAAAACGATCATAATCGACTCAAACATCGAGACAACGATATCCGAGCTCGAATGAATCGAAACCAACTCCAAGATGAGTATTTCAAACCATCAAAACACTTTCAAGGATATCAATAATCCCTTAGGAATCCATAACTCATGATTACAACAACATCAATCGGAAAATCCCCAATTAACCGAAGTCAACCCCAAGGGTTCTTGAAATAATTCCGAAAATAACCATTAAATCCGTAGGAATATGTTTATACAAGTTAGATAATCCATAACTAACATATTCCAATGATAATCCAAGCTTACACGAAGAAATCGGAAGGAAAACCCCAAAATCCGAAATTCTAGATCCAAGAGATTAATACCTTTGATTCGATGTGATGAAGATGATGAAATGATGATCAATCCGAAAGATGAGCTTGAAGATGATGATTGATGATTACACCTCGAAGAATCCTCTCCGAATCGCTCGAAATCGCCCAAAACTACCGAAGGAATGAAATGAGATGAAAAATGACGAACTCTGACTAAACTGTCCAATTTATACTCAGTCCAGGTTAGCGTGCGCTAGCCCTTGTGCATAGCGTGCGCTAACGAGTAATTTGGGTAGTCCAGTACCCAATGTCCGAACACGGTAGCGCGCGCTACGTACCTATTTGTGGCGTGCGCTACGGCCATACTACTAGCGTGCGCTAATATCCATTGTTAGCGTGCGCTAGCGAAATATTTGACGCCCGATCGAGTCCGTAAAAGCTCGACTCTCGATTCGACCCGATAGCGTGCGCTACAACCATTGTTTAGCGTGCGCTAATATATCGGTTGCGACGCTAACAACAATGCATAGCGTGCGCTATGAAATAATCCAAAGGCGATCCGGTAGCCACCGGACTCAACTTTGATCCGTCCCTAGCGCGCTACACCTCATATTAGCGTGCGCTACTTCAACCACTAGCGCGCTACTTACCATTCGTAGCGTGCGCTACTTATAACTCACCGCACTCCGGTACCTTCCGGATCAAGCCTGGTAACCTTAGCGTGGGCTAAAGGTGAGTGGTAGCGTGCGCTACCTATACCCAATTAGCGTACGCTAAAAGGAGTATGTAGCGTGCGCTACCCTCACGCATGTACTCATAACGAAAATGACAATGATGATAAACATGGCACGAAACTCCAATCAGATTAGTGATGAATGACGATTGATACACGATACAATTACTCTGAATGATGAATACCATGACTGAATATGAGTGACAAATGATCAATAATGAATGAAATTACTGAGTATCAATTACTGAATGATAAATACTGAATGATAATTACTGAGTGATAATTACTGAATTACAACTGGGTATTACATACACCCCCCCTTAAAAGAGTTTCGTCCCCGAAACTAAGGGTCAAACAACTCGGGATAACTCTCCCGCATACTATCCTCGGTTTCCCAAGTAGCCTCTTCGACTCCGTGTCTAGACCACTGAATTTTAACCAAAGGAATCGTCTTATTCCTCAATTGTTTGATTCGCCGCTCTAAAACTCGTATAGGACGCTCCTCATATGAATGATCGTCGGCGATCTCGATTTCGTCGAACTGAAGTATGTGACTCGGGTCGGCAACATACTTCCGCAGCTGAGAGACATGAAACACATTATGAATTCGGCTCAACGCCGGAGGTAAAGCCAATCGATAAGCTAACTCGCCTACTCGATCCAAAATCTCAAACGGTCCAATGAATCTCGGACTCAACTTCCCTCTCTTCCCAAAACGGAAGATACCACGACTCGGGGATACCTTGACCAACACGTGGTCACCTGCCTCGAACTCTAATGGTCGACGACGGTTATTCGCATATGATTTCGCCGACTCGAGCATCAACAAACGACTCCTGATCAAAGCTACCTTCTCACGGGCGGCTATAAGCATATCGGGCTCGGTGCCCAATGATTCTGATAAGTCGTCCCAACACAACGGAGATCGACAACGACGACCATACAAGGCCTCGTAAGGTGCCATCTTGATCGAAGCATGCCAACTATTATTATACGTGAACTCAATCAATGGTAGTTGGGCTTCCCAATCGTCTTTCCAATCGAGGACGCATGCCCTCAACATGTCCTCTAAGGTCTGAATCGTCCTCTCTGATTGTCCGTCGGACTGAGGGTGAAAAGCGGTACTGAGATTAAGCTGGGTTCCCATAGCTCGATGAACTGATTTCCAAAAATGCGACACAAACCGTCCGTCACGATCGGAAACAATACTTTTAGGAGTACCGTGAAGTCTGACTATCTCTTTGATGAACAGTTGAGCAAGTCTCTCGGGACCCCACGTTTCCTTGATCTCCAGGAAATGAGCTGATTTGGTTAAGCGGTCCACGATCACCCAGATCGTGTTCATGCCACGACGACTCGTCGGCAAACTCGTGATGAAATCCATAGAAATGTCTTCCCACTTCCACTCGGGAATAGGAAGAGGTTTCAGCATACCCGCCGGTCGCTGATGTTCAATCTTAACTTGTTGACAGGTTAAGCATCTCGAAACAAATTCCGCGACTTCTCGCTTCATATTACTCCACCAGTAATTTTGTTTCAAGTCCTTGTACATCTTGCTAGACCCCGGATGAACAGAATAAGGGGTAGCATGAGCTTCTCTCAAAATAGAGTTTTTCAACTCGTCAATCGCCGGTACGCACAACCGATTCTTAAACCTCAAAAGTCCATCCTCGTGGACCACAAATCCAGGGGCTTTCCCCTGAGCCACATCCTCTCGGATGCGCAACAATGATGGGTCCGAACCCTGATTCTCTCGGATTTCCTCCTCGAGTGACGATGAAATCTCTAACATACAAAGCTGCCCCTGAACTCGCTGAAGCCAGACCTCGATCTCGGGTCTAAGGAATTCCTGCTGAAGCTCCTTCTGAACTGTTAAACGGGCAAGCATCTGCTCCTGAACGGACTTACGACTCAAGGCGTCGGCGACAACATTTGCCTTGCCCGGGTGGTAAAGGATCTCGATATCATAATCTTTGATTAATTCCAACCACCGCCTCTGGCGCATATTTAACTCCTTCTGAGTAAATATATACTTTAAGCTCTTATGATCAGTGAATATCGATGTAACGCCATAAAGGTAATGACGCCAAATTTTCAAAGCGAACACCACGACTGCTAGCTCCAGGTCGTGGGTCGGATAATTAATCTCGTAAGGTCTCAATTGCCGTGAAGCATAGGCAATAACCTTCCCGTTCTGCATAAGTACACATCCGAGACCCTGTCCGGACGCATCACTATAGACCACAAATCCTTCCGTCCCCTACGGCAAGGAAAGTACAGGTGCTGACATTAACCGGCTCTTGAGTTCCTCAAAACTCCGTTGACACGCGTTGGACCACGTGTATTTCTTATCCTTCCGCAAAAGGTTCGTTAAGGGTTGAGCGATTCGAGAAAATCCCTCTACAAATCGCCGATAATAACCCGCTAATCCGAGGAAACTTCGGATTTCCTTAACATTCTTCGGAGGTAGCCAATCTCGAATAGCCTCCGTCTTCTGAGGATCGACGCGAACTCCGTCTGATGAAATTACGTGTCCGAGAAACGTCACTTCGGACATCCAAAACTCACATTTGGAAAACTTCCCATAAAGTTGTTCTCGCCTCAACACGTCGAGAACTAGATGAAGGTGAGACTCGTGTTCCTCCCGGTCACGAGAATAAATCAAAATGTCATCGATGAAGACAACAACAAACCGATCCAAAAAGTCGATGAAGACCCGATTCATTAACTCCATGAATACCGCAGGTGCATTAGTCAATCCGAACGGCATAACCACAAACTCATAATGACCATAGCGCGTGCGAAACGCTGTTCTCGCGATATCCGACTCTCGAATCCGCAACTGATGATATCCAGATCTTAAGTCGATCTTGGAAAATACTGAAGCTCCCTGAAGTTGATCTAAGAGGTCATCGATACGGGGTAAAGGATACTTATTCTTGATCGTCACCCGGTTTAATTCCCGGTAATCAATACACAAGCGGAACGAACCATCCTTCTTCTTGACAAACAACACTGGTGCTCCCCACGGGGACGCACTCGGTCGGATATAACCTTTCTCGAACAACTCCTCAAGTTGGTTCTTTAATTCCTGCATTTCGGTAGGGGCCATCCGGTACGGTGCCTTCGATATCGGGGACGTACCAGGCTCCAACTCAATCGTGAATTCCACATCCCTCTGTGGAGGCAAGCCAGGTAACTCGTCTGGAAAAACATCGGCATATTCCCTCACCACCGGGATATCCGTCAATATTACTCATGATTTCTCGGTTTTGGCCATATAGCACCAATAACCGACACATCCCTGATTGAGTAATCTTACTGCTTTCATCAAATTAATGACTTACCAGAACAGCCGGGATTACCTCCCTGAAACACACATTCAACTCCATCGTCTGAAATGATAGTGACCAAATGCTTTCGGACACTAATGATGGCATCATGACGATCCATCCAATCAATACCCAAGATGATGTCGTCCCTCGGTAAATCTACTACGATTAGGTCCGCTGGCCATACACGTCCATGAAGCTGAATCGGACAATTCTGAATCTCACGACTTCCGATAATTCGTCTACCATCAGGTAGGCCAATGACATAAGGCTCACAACTAGTAGCACTACCCAGACGTAGTCTACTCAAACATGACTCGGAAATGAATGAATGAGATGCACCAGTATCAAAAAGGGTACGCACAGGTTGAGATAGAATATCGAGTGTACCTGAGATCATCCGGGCCTCGGGATCATCGGTCTTCTTCATCTCATAAATTCGGGGCTTGCCGGCCCCCGAACCGGATGCTCCCGTCTGATAGCTCTTGGCTCCGCCTTTAGCTCCTGTCGTCTTGAACGACGCTGACTGAGTGGCCTGATTCTGCACCCCTGAATGACCTGGGGCTTGAGATGACGCCGGAGTGGGTTTAGAGTCCCTACGGCAAAAACGGGCCCTATGCCCAGCAATCCCACAGTTGTGGCACGTGACAGACTGCTTCGGACATTTGGTGCTGAAATGACCCTGTTCCTCATAGTTGAAACAGGTGATGGCCGAACTGGCCGCTCGCGATTGAGATTCCGCGGGTTTAGATGTCGTGGGAGGTCGCTCAGAAAAAGTGGAGCCCGCGCGTGGTTTCTTGAAAGTGGCCTGACTCCCGTCAGACTGATTACGGTTCTTGGACTTCTTGCTAGCAGACGAAGGTTGCTGCTTAGCAATTTCCTTAGCCGTAAGCTCGTAAGTAAGAGCCTTCTCAATGAACTTGGCCAACGTGTTGCAATTATGATTAAGTAACTGAAGTCTCATACGGGGTTTCAGCCTCTTGCTGAAATACTTGATCTTGTCCGCTTCTGAGTGAATGATAGATGAGGCGAACGGAAGAAGTTCCTGAAATTTTTCGGCGATGGCGAGAACGTCATCATCCGCCGAAAGGTCGGGAGTGAGTAATTCCGACAACTTGGCCTCCCTGAGTGGGGCCGGATAGTACCTCTCCATCATGAGAGTCTTGAACTGATCCCAAGTACATGTTCCGTCTGTGGGCTTCAACGATAACCACCATGAATGAGCGCTCTTACCGAGATAGTAAGCCGCAACTGAAACTTTATGCCATTCTTTGAAATCCACCATAGCAAATAACTTCTCAAAATGCTCAAGCCGGTGAACAATATCCGCCGGCTCGGATGAGCCCTCAAAAGTAGGTGGTCGCCAAGCGAGAGATATCGCTAATGATATTGCTTACACCCCTCTCTTGCCTCTGAGGTGGCGGCGGAGGAGCCTGCTGATTTTGATTGACGGAGTTATGCATCGTCTCCATCAACTGAGCCATCTGGGTCATTTGGGCCATCATGCCCTGCATAAATGCGAGTGGGTCGACCCGAACACCCTCTGACTGAGCCGTGTCCCGGGTACGAATCCCTGACAGTGAATGATCGCGTCCAGGTGAGTGAGTGGCAGCGTCGCTGCTCGATGAGTTAGCATTATTCCTGGCATTTGCACGTGTATTCGCACGAGTTCTCGGGATTCGGCCCGCTCCACGGCCTCGTCCTCCACGTCCTCTGCCAGCCCTTTCCATACTGAAGTGGAAAGTCATATGATGATTATATATCTCGCATGAGTATCACATTATGATTACATTATGAAATGATGAAAATGAGCATACGCGCTCACATACAGCGATTACATGAATGATTAATTGACGTGACATGATTATCTGATAAAATTACTGAAATGATTATCTTGAACAATTTAACAAGATTGATGATATGATCTTCAAGATCAACAACTGAGTAATGAAATGAATTGAGTGATTAATGAGTTAACATTATCGACTTGATCACAATTGAAATTGATGAATGAGGATTGTTAACTGATGAATTATGAATGAATGATTATTGCCAGAAATTATACCATGGCATCAGAAATCTTACAGTTCTTGGTCTGATTGGCTCGGCATTTGCACAGGTCACACGTGACGCGAAAGTCCAATGATACTAGTCCGATGACGATGATTTCAAATGAGACATGACTTGGAGGGTAGTATTCAAAACCACGCTCCGATACCAACTCTGTAACACCCCAAACTAGGCGGATATTACAGTGCCGTGGACCCCCGACTGGGACCCACCAGGCGAATGAAGATGAATGAATTACACAGGTAAATGTAGTACCGAACCACATTACAACATCAATTACTCCGATGAGGAGTTTTATACAACACACCCAGGATAAAAATAGAATACCTATGTATTTTATGTGACGATAAAATACACAACACTGAATGAAATGAGCATTCAAACGGAATGTCTGCAGCGGAATAAATAAAGGAAACATAAATGACTGAATAAATGATCAACAGATCGGGCCCCCAACTCGTATCACTGGGACTCCTCGCCTTCCCGGTGCTCTCCCCGTGCTTTAGCCTTGCCATGACCTGAAAAACAATATCCCCAACGGGCCGCCATACGTAACAACAATCCTCAAGGGTTGAAAATACACAATCATGATATATCTGAAATTATGAATTATCCTGTCGAAACATACGCAATCAAACATGTTATATGAATCGACTAATCAGTATGGCTCAAAGGAATGGCGCCACACTACGTCCGAGATGGAAATGTGTCCGTGCACAAGCCACCAACGATCAAACACGCGTGATCTTGTACCTAATCAGTCTCACGAGCAATCGACTCGTGTGCACAGTCCAATGTGAGGCCACCAACCAACACACGACTATAATGTGCCCGACATGAAAATCCTACACATACCAACCGGCACGCCAGTATGACCCGGAATGCCACAATATGACAAAAGTGACAATGAAAATGAATAATGACTCACCAAGATTGAATGATGGTGAAATGAATGATAGCTCAATGAAATGATCGGAACCGTCGTTCCTTATGACTGAGGTGATTAATTGACAATGACGAGTTTTGATACGATTAATACAATGATGAATGAGTTATGATTATGAATGAACAACGACAAAAGGAATGAATATCCTTTTAACCGAGTAAGAATTAACTTACACAATACCGATGATGAATGTCCGTCCACGAACAACGTCCTAAATGAAATATCGGTTGCTCGAACAACCTTGAATAACACAATTACCAATAATCCGATCATTACGCAAATCAAAAATGATCATAAACGACTCAAACATCGAGACAACGATATCCGAGCTCGAATGAATCGAAACCAACTCCAAGATGAGTATTTCAAACCATCAAAACACTTTCAAGGATATCAATAATCCCTTAGGAATCCATAACTCATGATTACAACAACATCAATCGGAAAATCCCCAATTAACCGAAGTCAACCCCAAGGGTTCTTGAAATAATTCAGAAAATAACCATTAAATCCGTAGGAATATGTTTATACAAGTTAGATAATCCATAACTAACATATTCCAATGATAATCCAAGCTTACACGAAGAAATCGGAAGGAAAACCCCAAAAATCCAAAATTCTAGATCCAAGAGATTAATACCTTTGATTCGATGTGATGAAGATGATGAAATGATGATCAATCCGAAAGATGAGCTTGAAGATGATGATTGATGATTACACCTCGAAGAATCCTCTCCGAATCGCTCGAAATCGCCCAAAACTACCGAAGGAATAAAATGAGATGAAAAATGACGAACTCTGACTAAACTGTCCAATTTATACTCAGTCCAGGTTAGCGTGCGCTAGCCCTTGTGCATAGCGTGCGCTAACGAGTAATTTGGGTAGTCCAGTACCCAATGTCCGAACACGGTAGCGCGCGCTACGTACCTATTTGTGGCGTGCGCTACGGCCATACTACTAGCGTGTGCTAATATCCATTGTTAGCGTGCGCTAGCGAAATATTTGACGCCCAGTACTGGAGTCCAGAAAACTGTCTGACCTCTGATCTGACCCCGATAGCGTGCGCTACAACCATTGTTTAGCGTGCGCTAATATATCGGTTGCGTACGCTAACAACAATGCATAGCGTGCGCTATGAAATAATCCAGTGCAGTCCAGTAGCCACTGGACTCAACCTGATCCGTCCCTAGCGCGCGCTACACCTCATATTAGCGTGCGCTACTTCAACCCACTAGCGCGCGCTACTTACCATTCGTAGCGTGCGCTACTTATAACTCACCTGCAGTCCAGTACCTTCTGGACTGCAGCCAGGGTAACCTTAGCGTGCGCTAAGGCTGAGTGGTAGCGTGCGCTACCTATACCCAATTAGCGTACGCTAAAAGGAGTATGTAGCGTGCGCTACCCCTCACGCACAGCTCGCAACGAAAATGACAATGATGATAAACATGGCACGAAACTCCAATCAGATTAGTGATGAATGACGATTGATTCACGATACAATTACTCTGAATGATGAATACCATGACTGAATATGAGTGACAAATGATCAATAATGAATGAAATTACTGAGTATCAATTACTGAATGATAAATACTGAATGATAATTACTGAGTGATAATTACTGAATTACAACTGGGTATTACACTTGAAACCTACAACCTCTACGAGGAAACAACTGTAACACCCCCGAGATATTCGGAGAATATCACAGCGCCGTGAATCCCGACCTGGGACCCACTAGGCTTATCTTACTCACAACGTATTAAATTTGACAAAATCCACTCGGGAATCAATAAATTCGATACAAACAAGGAAGTTCAACCACGGACAAATAATACCATAAAGAAATACAAGAAGTTGTGCAACAATAGAAAAGGACTTTCCTAAAGTACTCGAGTACCATTTATTATTACAAGGATAAAATAGACCGAAGAGGACCATGATCAAACAAAATAGAACACAACTAGCCATAGTATCATGCCTCGCCATCCTCATCGTATCGTCCTGGTGCTCGCTCGTATGGATCCTTAGGACCTGAAAAACACAAAAGTAATTTTCCCCAAACGAGAGGGGTTAGGGCAAGTATTACAAGTGAAATGTCAAGTCTTATACATAAAAACATATGCACCAATTCAAAGCCATGATAATGATTTTCCGGAAAATACAATTATCCAAACATATTTAGAAATGATGATATCTCTTGATTAACCGTGGACTCGACAATGGGCGAATCCCTCCTCGACCCCATCGGATCATCTCGGAGTGGCTAACCCAAATGTTCACGGAACCGACATAAGCGGAACCCTCCTCGACCCCGTCGGGCCCTCTCGGAGTGAATGAAAGCAACTCTCACAATCACATGCATTACTTTTCACATTTAAGAACATAACTTTCACAAGAATCACCTGCCTGGAATCGAGAGAAAAGGGTACGAATGACAAGGTACCAAGATTGGAGGATTCGACAACTCCGAACCTAGACAAGTTCGTAATTCAATTATCAACCCCATCGGTATAAAAATAAGTTGGAATCACTCGGATTTACTACCCCGATACATGTGTTCCGGGAATAATTCTCTTAGATGGTGAATCGCAAGTTAAATATCCCAAATACTCAAGAACTCCGGAAATATACCAATAAATCCGTAGGAAAACATGTATCCAAGGTAGATACTTCATAATTGACATACTCTAACATAACAACAAGCTGGATCGAAGGGATTGGATGGAAAATCCCCAAATTCCGAAAATATAGGGTTGTGAGAAGTTTACCTTGATTTGGAGCGGTGGGGAGGATTAAACATTGATAAATCCGAACTAGTAATTAAAAGATGTTGCTAGATAATTGCAGCTCGAAGAACTCCTCACAAATCGCCCGGAATCGCCCGAAATCATCCAAGGAGGTGAAGGAAGGAAGAAATGACGATTTGGGAACGGAAGTGTCCTATTTATACTAAATAGGAGCTAGCGTGCGCTAGTTATGAAAAATAGTGCGCGCTATCGGACTCACCAGGCAGTCTAGTGGCCTCTGCCAGCTTCGTTAGCGTACGCTAACACCTGCTAATAGCGTGCGCTAGATCCTTCTAATAATGTGTGCTAATTCTTTCTAATAGTGTGCGCTACCTGGTAGTCGGTGCCCAGTCCAGAACCTACTGTCCCCAGCTTTGCTCTCTTTAGCGCACGTTACTCGAGTAACGTAGCGTGCGCTACCACTAAAATCTAGCGTACGCTACCAGTCACACCTAGCGTACGCTAGGAATTCCCTTTTTCAGTCCAGTAGCTACTGGACTGTCTGCCTCCAATACATTAGTAGCGTGCGCTGATTATAGCAGATAGCGTGCACTACCCTCACTAAATTAGCGTGCGCTACAAGGTGTGCATAGCGTGCGCTACCCTTTACACGAAGGTAGTATAATCGCATCAAGGATCCGAAAACAGCGACGATCCGAACAAGAAAAGAGGTAAATCTAATTTACAAGAGTTCCAAGATTAATATAAGCTTACTAAACACTTACACGAGTGTCAAAATTACAAAGCACAAGAGTAGAAGATTTACAAAAATTACGGGTATTACAACAACGACAACACAATTACTACGCATAGAATGACCAAATACGATGGAAAACACGTCCAACATCCCAAAGGAAACTCATTGAAATATTTAATCGAACATTAAATGTTCAATAATTCCCAAGAACGCTCAAATCGCCAATCAAGTTAAACTAACTCAAAATATGGATATGCAATCCATAGAACATGATTAATAACATAGTATAACACCAATCGATTCATCAAGATCGGACTAGAATCGAAATCAAGAACGAATCTCCAAAAAGTCAACTCTAAGGAAATCAAGAAAAATACCTCGATCCGACGACGAACAGCGGAGTAGATGATGTTACAATCACCTAGAACTCTCTAAAACACCTTTGGATAGAGTAAAATCAGCCAGGAACTCGAACCCTAATCGCCCTCGTCTCAAACCCGCGGAGAAAGAAGGAAATGAAGGTGCAATGAGAAAACACGACTGTTGTCCAATTTATATACTGGACAGCTTAGCGTGCGCTAATCACCATGATTAGCGTGTGTTATCGAAGCAACGATCCACCCAAAAAGCACAATTAGCATGCACTAATCACAAATATTAGCAAGCGCTAATGAGTCCCAATTCCAGTATAGTAGTTACTGGATAGATTCTGCATCCACAGTTAGCATGCGCTAAACCTCCATAGTGTGCGCTACCGATGCACCTTAGCATGCGGTGGCCTACTACATAGCGTGCACTGTCGGCTTTCTCGCTCAATGCAGTATCTTCTGCATCGATTTTGCTCCTCCAGTTAGCGTACACTAACTAGGCCTTTGTAACACCCCCAATTCACTCGGGGTTATTATAGCGCCGCAGACCCTCGAGTGAGAATCTACCAGGCTAGATACCAAAACAAGAGATCAAAACAAATGCCAACATGGTTAAATACGAATCAGTAGACAGACTTTGCCTTTCATCAATAACATACAACTTAAACTTCATATACATCTCTATCGCGACTCGTACCCATGTAAGGGTCGAAATACAACAGTCCCATACGACGGGAAAACACTACAGCGGAAAAGAAAATACAATACGACCACCAGTACCAAGTACAAGTCTTCATGTGATTAGTATCGATCTTTCATCATCCTCTGTACCGATCACGTGATTTTCTCCCCAAGAATCCTGCACGTACCTGAATGCAATAACAGGCATCCACCCCCTGATTACTCGGGGGTTAGCAAACTGGAATTTTGCTAATGCAATTATAAAGTGCAATTACGAGCCATACACATCGTAATCCAAGAATATAATAATCTGAACCAAACAATGGTAAATATCTTAGGGTCACATGCAATCGATGGTGAATAAATATAATCGTACAATTCAAGATTAGTATTCTAGAATAACTAAATCTCATAACATTTCATTTCAATACATACGTGATTAACCATGGAACCGCACCAAAGGCAACGGAACCCTCTGAGGCCCCGTCGGACCCTCCTAGTGTGGTTAACCTAAAACTATTCGTGGAGCCGCACCAAAGGAAACGGAACCATCTAAGGCCCCGTCGGACCCTCCAAGGGTGGTTAACCCAAAAATATTCGTGGAACCGCACCAAAGGCAGCGGAATCCTCTGAGGGTCCGTCGGTCCGTCCCAGAGTGAATATATAAAATCACAAACCAAAAAATTCGTGGAACCACACCAAAGGCCACAGAACCCTCTGAGGACTCATCAGTCCGTCCCAGAGTGAATATATATATAGTCAATCGAATTCAGGACTGGTATTCCAAAGTAACTAAGTCTCATTGTACGTCACATTTCATTTATATGCGTGATTAACCATGGAACCGCACCAGAGGCAACAAAACCCTCTGAGGACGTGTCAGTCCATCCTAGAGTAAATATATACAATCACACACCATGAGAAGATATAATTCCCAAACGACACCGAATAGTACCATCTTCTCACAAAGGATTCAGCAAGCAATACAACACAACATTACACATCAACCAAATAAATATGCATTCCACCATACCACCCTTAACGAGGGCAAAGAGCTTTAATAGTCACATAACAGAAGAAAATATACTTCTATTCGTAACCACAATACAACGTATTCATAAAGTTTATCTATTTACAAAGTACTCAAGTATTTTGAAAGAAAGCCGTTAACAAGATTATACAAATCCTTTGAAAGTTCATTATAAGTACTCAAATAGCACACATAGTTGATTACCAATTATTATATCTACAAAACACGAAATGTATGGGCAAGATACTTGCCTCGATAATCGATATCGACAGCTTAGACGAACACGGCTCGACCGGAAACCTCGAACACCTACAACTTCCGCAAGAAACAATGAAAACATGATCACAATGAGGAGTAAGACCAATAACAATGGAAATCGCCTCAATCCAACGAGAAAAAACTCATATGAACATTTAAACAAACATTAAATGTTCACGGTTCCTCAAGAACACAAAAATCATCAATCAGGTTCAACGAATCAAAGATATGGATATACAATCCATGGAACATGATTAAAAACATCATTTAACACCAATCGATTTATAAAATCGGATTGAATATGAAATCAAGAACTAATATCCAGAAAGTCAACTCTAGGGAAATCAAAAAAAAAATACCTCGATCCGACGAAGAACAATGGATTAGATGATGTTATAATCACCCATAATTGTCCAAAACATCATTGAATAGAATAAAATCGGCTAAGGTCATGAACCCTAGTCGCCCTTGACTCACACCCGCGGAGAGAAGAGGAAGAAGGTAAAATGAGAAAACATGACTGTTGTCCAGTTTATATACTGGACATCTTAGCGTGCGCTATGTAACACCCCCAGAATCAAACTGGTAATATTACACGATGCAGACAGACTCCGTGAGGATCCACCTGTCTGGATTCATACCCATACAAGGATAAAAACACTCACAAATAAAAAGTACGACAGCAGAAAAGACCACACAATGAACTCCAACCGACTATACCCAAACTGGCCTTCATGTGATTAGTATCATTCGTCTTCCATCATCCTTCGCACCGATCCTGTGTTTTGCTCCTGAAACCTGCATGTACCTGGATGCAGAACATACATCCATCCCCCGAATACTCAGGGGTTAGCAAAACTCCACTGTTTTGCTAGTACAAGTATAAACTATGAATACGGGCCATACACAACACATACCAAGAATACAACGAAAGACTCCCCGAGATATTTCATTTGGATAAAGTAGTTCAAAGGATAGATTATAAAGAAAATAATTGGTCATTTAAGAATCAATTCAGAATCTCGGGTGTTTTGATAACATTTGTGATTGAAAAATTCTTAATTTATCGAAAGCCACTTAGGGTCACAGCCCACAATTTTATTTTCCAAAATATAATTCCATTAAAAAAACACAAGGTCCACGACCCAACCATTTACTTCCAAGGACACATTACACACAACACACCACTCTTATGCCATTATAGCCAAACACCAAGACTCAAGATATAATGTCTCTCTACCCGAGCACAAAGCATTGTGATACTCCGGACATATCACAACTAATCAACAATAAAAACACTTTGGCAATTCTTGCGACCCGGTTCAGCCATCAAGCCACCAAGTCCTCATGCGCCCCGTCGAGCAACCCCAGGTGAGAATACCCACTCGAAAGTAACACTCGCGACCCGGTCCAGCTGCTAAGATACTAGGTCCCCGTGTGACCCCGTAGAGTCAACCCCAAGTGAGAGTACCCGAGAACAACCTTACAACTCTCATTAATTCACATTCCAAACCACAATCCCCGAGAGTCGATCACAATATATATAGTCGAGGTACTTTGCTAGAATCTCGAATTATCCAACAGATACTAACGACCCAGAACTAATACCATCAACAAGGAAGCACATTATCTCAACAGCACCGCACGACACAACCAATATCACACAACTCATAGATTCATCGATAACCACATGACTCCATGCATATATTTTTTTTTAAAAAAGAAATTTATTCAGCGGATAGGAAATGTGGGGGGACGAGGCCCGCTACACGCCCAAACAGATGAAGGGATGACGAGCCCCTCTACACGCCCCAAACGAACTTAAAACAAAGAGAAGCATGGCCTAACGATCGGCCTACTTGAATCTAACATAAGGGAAATCGCTTTTGTCCAGTCTAATCATACCATGAATCTGCCCGGATAAATCCGACGGACTGAAGAGACAAAAGTTTATGGACTTGTATCCTTCATTAGCTAAGTGGTCCGCAATGGCATTCCCTTCCCGATAGATATGGGAAAACGAGATATCCATATAACGACGAAAAGACAAGATTTTGTGATGAATGCTTTGGACTTTCCAATTACCGATGTTAGGCGAGGTAATAAAAGAAAGAGCAAAAGCCGAATCCACCTCAACCTAAACCTTCTGAATGTTCCTCTCGCAGCAAAGGTCCAACGCTCTCCAAATGGCAAAAAGCTCGGCAAAGTTATTGGTGTGGTTGCCGATAAATTCGTGAAACGCGAAAATAGGATCCCCCAAACAGTTTCTAGCTATGCCTCCTGCGGCCGAATCCCCAGGATTACCTTTTGAAGCCCCATCCGTGTTGATTTTGGTAATCTCGGGACCCGGTTTAACCCATCTAACAATGGTATTTTTTTTTTCTTTTTGTTATTACAGTTTTCAATGGAATCTGCTAGTAAAATTACAAGGACAAAAATTCAATCCCAAAATATCCTCAAGCACCGGGACACTCTGGGACCCCAAATGCGATCGCATACTCTTTGATTAAATCCAAGTAACCCCAAATGCGATCGCACACTCTTTGGTCCGTGAAAGGGATCTTCTTGACCCGCATGTCATTCATACAGCACCAAATAAACCACAAGATAAGAATGGAGATCATACGCAAAATGTGGATATCTCCCGAAGATTTATTAAACCAATTGGTAATAACCAAGGTAATATTATTAGTTTGAAAAAATGGGATCCCAACTAAAGAACCAAAGTTGGCCCAAATCGCCGATGCAACCGGCCCATTAAGAAAAAGATGAGGAAAATGCCATCACAACAAAAGCGAGCATTGTTGGCAATGATACCCCTGGCTCTAAGTCCATCCGGGGTAGGTAGCCATTTTTTTAAGAGCCTAACCATAAAAAAGACATGGTGGGAGTAATGGTTTGATTCCAGCAAAATTTTAAGAGATTGTGATTGTCTTGGCGTTGCCGAACCACCTCCCATGCACTTTTAAAAGAAAAACCACCATGAGAGGTAAGTTTCCAAAAGACTTTCCGGCCTACTGTCCCCCCACCCCCATGAGTGGGAAAGGCCATAATGTCGTCTCCAAGATCCGAATGGATAACAAAAAGTAGTTTTGACCGATCCCATCCATAAGGAGACCCAAATTGATTAATACTAGCATTCGAACGGGTATTAGGGACCCATTGGGATAGCGGACTAAAATTGCACCAATTGTCATGCCAAAAAGAAATACCACCAACTTCGATATCCCAAAATATCCATTTATCCCCTAAATACCGGATGGCACACATATTTTTCCAAGTAGGAGAATCATAAGGGTTGGTTTTAACAACCATGGGGTGGAGACGTTTACAGTACTTAGCAAACATAAAATTGGACCAAATGTTCGAAGAAGTCCGAAAACGCCACCAAAGTTTGATTTCAGCCGCTTTAATGATGTCTCTCATACTCCTACACCCGAGACCACCCTCCTCCTTAGGGTAGCATAACTTGAGCCATGCCCCCCAATGGAGTCTCTTTCTATTGTTGTTAGATCCCCAAAGGAATTTGTTGAAAAGACGTTCGAAAAAAATAATGACATTCTTTGGGGGTTTAAGAACTTGGAGACAATAAAACGAAATCGAACTCAAGGTCGTTTTAATGAGCTCAAGCCTGCCTACTGTGGTTAGCAAAAGATGATTCCATGACTGAAATTTAGAGAAAGTTTTGGAAATCAAATCTCCATACATGTCAAAAGTTTGGTTTCCTTTCCAAAGGGGGGAACCCAAATAATTGAACGGGAGAATAGTTTGAGAAAATCTAGCCGTTTGTTTAACAATGCAGACTAACGAGTTATTCGACTTGGCAAAAATAAAATGACTTTTAGAATTATTCACTTTTTGACCCGAGCTCACCGTATAGTGGTCCAGGCAATTCTTGAGGATGAGAAGATTATTATAGGAAGCCTTAGTAAAGATCAGCACATCATCGGTGTAAGCCAGATGGGTAATCCGTACATTCTTCCTGATTTTATAAAACATGTCGGGGTGGGAGTTAAAAGTTTTGTCCAGGAGCCTCGATAAATAATCGGAGGCAATCATAAAGAGAAGAGGGGATAGAGGATCACCCTGTCTAATACCCCTATCAGATTTAAAAAAGCCCGCAGCACTACCGTTAATGAGTACAGAAAACCAGCAATTAGATATACAATGATTAATCATGTCGGTCCACTCATTAGAAAAACTGAACGCTTTCAGGATATTCATAAAGAAAGCCCAGTTAAGTCTATCATAGGCCTTTTAGATATCCAATTTGATCATCAGATTCTAATCGTCTCTGGATATATCATGACACACTTCTTGGGCGGTTAAAATATTATCAGTGATAAGGCGGCCCTTGACGAAACCCGATTAGGCAGGGCTAAGAATTTTAGGAATAAATCGGCCCAACCGGGTACTAAGAATTTTCGGAATGATTTTATAAGTTGTGTTGCAAAGACTAATTAGCCTGAAGTCTTTCCAATCGAGGGGAGGGGATATTTTCGGAATAAGAGAAACCATAGTGCAAGTGATCGATCTGGGCATGGGGTTTCTGGAGAAAAAATCCCACATGGCCTCGCACACATCCTTAGCAATAACGTCCCAACAATTATGAAAAAACAGAGCATTAAAGCCATCCGGCCCAGCCACACTATCCGAGTCTATACTAAAAATAGTACACTTAATCTCATCCACATCCGGCATAGCACACAAAACACGATTATCAGAGTTATCTAAGAGACAGGGAATAATATCCGGCCTAATACTGTCAAAATCATAATTCGAGCATTTAAAGGCATTAGAAAAATAATTCACGCCATAATTTTGGAAAGCCTCGGGATCAGAAATTTGCACATTGTCCATAATTTGAAAAATACGACTTTTACTTTTTTTGAATTTAATAATATCATGAAAAAATTTAGGTTTTCTGCAATTCATTTTCTCCCCATTTTTATCCCCCTTAATCCGTTTCCTACAATATCTCCGTTATCTCCTGACGATTGATTTTAATCGAAATCCCTAATTTCTTTGTCGGTTTTTCTCTGCAATTGCAATTTTTCTCAGAATGTTAGGGTTTTTAATCGCTAATCACCACCGAAAAATAAGATGAAATTCTACAGTTACGCTAAAGACATACGGTAACGCGAGAAGTATTTATACTCTCTTTTAGCGACTGTGGTTTGGCATTAATTGAGGGATTTGATTTTGAATTCTGTTGTATCTAATCCGACATCTGCGTTGTATCCGGTGCAATTGAGATCCACCAATTGACATCCCAATCGCCTCTGCGAGCTCCACCACCACCACTAGTACCTTCTCCACCACAACATTTTTTAATTCATCTCGTGGTTCTTGGTTTCTAGATTTAATTCTTGGTCCCCATATTTTAATTCATCTAAGATTTGGACTGATTCTTGGTTTTCATATTTGGGATTTTGTATTTTAATTCATCTCTGGATTTTAATTCATCTCTAGATTTTGGATTAACTAACCTCAGAGCTTTGGCTTAACTTGCGCTTGCGCCACTCCGGGATGTTGGACATCTCTGGCCGGCGTATCGCCGAAAGAATAACATTACACCACTGCATTCATCCCTCCCCGTCAATCTAACAGTAGTATTGGATTTTAGCTGTCTGTTTTGTAGGTTTCCCAGACTGATTTTCAAGTTGCCCGAAATCCTCCCGTGCTGCTCCCAGGCTGTAACACCCCAAACTAGGTGGATATTACAGTGCCGTGAATCCCCGACTGGGACCCACCAGGCAAATGAAAATGATGAATTAAATAATATAATTGTAGTACCGAACCACATTATATTACCAAGTACTCCGATGAGGAGTTTAAGTACATTACACCAGGACAAACAGAATACTAGTATATTTTATATGGAGATAAAATACACCACCCTGAACAAATGAGCATCTCAAACGGAATTTTGCAGCGGAAAAATACAAATGACGGAATAATTGAAATGACTGAAACAAACGAAATGACTGGGGCCCCCTACTAGTATCACTGGGACTCGTCGCCGTCAACATGCTCTTCCCGTGCCTTTGCCTTGCCGTGACCTGAAAACAAAATCCCCCAACGAGGTCAGTTACACAGAACAACAATCCTCAAGGGTTGAAATTACACAATCATGAATTAACTGAAGTTATGAAATATCCTTAGTTATGAATTACGCTGAAGAGGAGTATCATAGTACGCCCGTAATGTTCTGTGCAAGTGTACAAGACGAATGACCGGACACACCCGTCCTTGTACCTAATTAGTCTCACGGAGGTAAGCGTTACCGTATGCACGGTCCAATGTATTGGTGAACCCAAAACATGACCATCGTGTGCCCGACTAAAAATACCACACAGCCACACCCGGCCACGCAATATGAACCCAGAAGGTCATATGAACGAGAATGACCACAATGAATACCAATGAATAATAATTCGACAAGGCCAAGATGACTCACCGAGATGAAAATAATAGTGACTTGGTTGATAACCCAATGAAATGATTTGGAACCGTCGTTCCTCGTGAATGAAATGATTATTCGACAATTACAAGTCTCAATATGATTAATACTATGATGAATGAATTATAATTATGAGCAATGAACAACAAAAGAAATGAGTATCCTTTTAACCGAGTAAGAGTTAACTTACTCAATACCGATGACAAAGTCCTTCCACGAACAACGTCCCAAACGAGATACCGGTCGCTCGAACAACCTTGAACAACAATAATTACCAATAACCGTTCAATACACGTATCAAGCAACAAAACACGACTAACCCAAAGGTCGAAACAACGATAATCAAACTCATAGGGGCATTCTAACGAATACGTAACCAACCACACAACTTCAAAAATATCCAATCCCGAATATATCGAAACCAACACCAAAATGAGTATATCGGACTAACAAAACACTTCAATGATATCAATAATCCATTAGGAATCCACAATTCGAGATTACAACTACATCAATCGGAAAATCCCCAATTAACCGAAGTCAACCCCAAGGGTTCTTGAAATAATTCCGAAAATAACCATAAAATCCATAAGAATATACTTATCCAAGGTAGATAATCCATATCTAACATATTCCAATAATAATCCAAGCTTACACGAAGAAATCGGAAGGAAAAACCCAAAAATCCGAAATTCTAGATCCAAGAGATTAATACCTTTGATTTGATGTTAAGGAGATGATGAAGTGATGATAATCCAACTCAAAGACTTGAAGATGATGATGGATGATAGAAGCTCGAAGAGAACTCTCCAAAATACCCGAAATCGCCCGAAACCGATGAGGGAATGAGAAAGGATGATAAAATGACGAACTTAGGCTAACTGTCCAATATATAGCCAATCCAGGTTAGCGTGCGCTAGCCCTTGTGCGTAGCGTGCGCTAACGGGTAATTTGGGTAGTCCAGTACCCACGGTCCGAACACGGTAGCGCGCGCTACGTACCTTTTTGTAGCGTGCGCTACGGCCATGCCACTAGCATGCGTTAATACCCATTGTTAGCGTGCGCTAACGAATTATATGATGCCCAGTACTGGAATCCAGAAACTGTCCGTCCTCTGATCTGACTTCGGTAGCGTGCGCTACAACCAACAAGTAGCGTACGCTACTACACCGCTTGCGTACGCTAAATATCACTCATAGCGTGCGCTATGAATTAATCCAGTGCAGTCCAGTAGCCACTGGACTCAACCTGATCCGTCCCTAGCGCGCGCTACTCCACATATTTAGCGTGCGCTACTACAACCCACTAGCGCGCGCTACTTACCACTCGTAGCGTGCGCTACATATAACTCACCTGCAGTCCAGTACCTTCTGGACTGCAACCAGGGTAACATTAGCGTGCGCTAATGCTGAGTGGTAGCGTGCGCTACCTGTACTCAATTAGCGTACGCTAAAAAGAGTACGTAGCGTGCGCTACTCCTCACGCACAGCCCACAACGAAAATGACAACGATGATAAACACGGCACGAAACTCCAATTAGATTAGTGACGAATGACGATGATACATGATACAATTACTCTGAATGATGAATACCATGATTGAATATGAGTGACAAATGATCAATAATGAGTGAAATTACTGAGTATCAATTACTGAATGATAAATACTGAATGATAATTACTGAATTACAACCGGGTATTACATACACCCCACCTTAAAAGAGTTTCGTCCCCAAAACTAAGGGTCAAACAACTCGGGATAACTCTCCCGCATACTATCTTCGGTTTCCCACGTAGCCTCTTCGACTCCGTGTCTAGACCACTGAATTTTAACCAAAGGAATCGTCTTATTCCTCAACTGCTTGATTCGCCGCTCTAAAACTCGTATAGGACGCTCCTCATATGAATGATCGTCGGAGATCTCAATTTCATCGAACTGAAGTATGTGACTCGAGTCGGCAACATACTTCCAGAACTGAGAGACGTGAAACACATTATGAATTTGGCTCAACGCTGGAGGTAAAGCCAATCGGTAAGCTAACTCGCCTACTCGATCCAGAATCTCAAACGGTCCAATGAATCTCGGACTCAACTTTCCCCTCTTCCCAAAACGGAAGATACCACGAATCGGGGATACTTTGACCAACACATGGTCACCAGACTCGAACTCTAATGGTCGACGACGGTTATCTGCATATGATTTCTGTCGACTCTGAGCGGTCAACAAACGACTCCTGATCAAAGCTACCTTCTCACGGGCGGCTATAAGCATATCGGGATCGATGCCGATTGATTCTGATAAGTCGTCCCAACACAAAGGAGATCGACAACGACGACCGTACAAGGCCTCGTAAGGTGCCATCTTAATCGAAGCATGCCAACTATTATTATACGTGAACTCGATCAATGGTAGTTGGGCTTCCCAATCGTCTTTCCAATTGAGGACGCATGCCCTCAACATGTCCTCTAATGTCTGAATGGTCCTCTCTGATTTCCCGTCGGACTGAGGATGAAAAGCGGTACTAAGGTTAAGCTGAGTTCCCACAGCACGATGAACTGATTTCCAAAAGTGAGACACAAACCGTCCGTCACGATCGAAAACGATACTTTTAGGAGTACCGTGTAGTCTGACTATCTCTTTGATGAACAGTTGAGCAAGTTTCTCGGGACCCCACGTCTCCTTGATTTCAAGGAAATGAGCTGTTTTAGTTAAGCGGTCCATGATCACCCAGATCGTATTCATGCCACGACGACTCGTCGGCAAACTCGTGATGAAATCCATAGAAATGTCTTCCCACTTCCATTCGAGAATAGGAAGAGGTTTTAGCATACCCGCCGGTCGCTGATGTTCAATCTTAACTTGTTGACAGGTTAAGCATCTCGAAACAAATTCTGCGAATTCTTGCTTCATATTACTCCACCAGTAATTTTGTTTCAAGTCCTTGTACATCTTAGTGGACCCCGGATGAACAGAATAAGGGGTAGCATGAGCTTCTCTCAAAATCGAGTTTTTCAACTCGTCATTCGCCGGTATGCACAACCGATTCTTAAACCTCAAAAGTCCATCCTCGTGGACCACAAATCCAGGGGATTTCCCCTTAGCCACATCCTCACGGATACGCAACAATGATGGGTCCGAACCCTGATTCTCTCGGATTGCCTCCTCGAGTGACGATGAAATCTCTAACATACAAAGCTGTCCCTGAACTCGCTGAAGCCAGACCTCGATCTCGGGTCTAAGGAATTCCTGCTGAAGTTCTTTCTGGACTGTTAAACGAGCAAGCATCTGCTCCTGAACGAACTTACGACTCAAGGCGTCGGCGACAACGTTCGCCTTGCCCGGGTGGTAAAGGATTTCGATATCATAATATTTGATTAATTCCAACCACCGTCTCTGTCGCATATTTAACTCCTTCTGAGTAAATATATACATTAAACTCTTATGATCGGTGAATATCTGACAGGTAACGCCATAAAGATAATGATGCCAAATTTTCAAAGCGAACACCACGGCTGCTAGCTCCAGGTCGTGTGTCGGATAATTAACCTCATAAGGTCTCAATTGCCGTGAAGCATAGGCAATAACCTTCCCGTTCTACATGAGTACACATCCGAGACCCTGTCCGGACGCATCACTATAAACCACAAATCCTTCCGTCCCCTGCGGCAAGGAAAGTACAGGTGCTGACATTAACCGGCTCTTGAGTTCCTCAAAACTCCGCTGACACGCGTCGGACCAAATGTATTTCTTATCCTTCCGTAAAAGGTTCTTCAAAGGTTGAGCGATTTTAGAAAATCCTTCCACAAATCGCCGATAATAACCCGCTAATCCGAGGAAGCTTCGAATTTCCTTAACATTCTTCGGAGGTAACCAATCTCGGATAGCCTCCGTCTTCTGAGGGTCGACACGAACTCCGTCTGATGAAATTACATGTCCGAGAAAAGTCACTTCGGACATCCAGAACTCACATTTGGAAAACTTCCCATAAAGTTGTTCTCGTCTCAACACGTCGAGCACTTGATGAAGGTGAAACTCATGTTCCTCTCGGTCACGAGAATAAATCAAAATGTCATTGATGAAGACAACAACAAACTGATCCAAAAAGTCGATGAAAACCCGATTCATTAACTCCATGAATACCGCATGTGCATTAGTTAATCCAAACGGCATAACCACAAACTCATAATGACCATAGCGTGTTCGAAACGCCGTCCTCGCGATATCCGACTCTCGAATCCGCAACTGATGATATCCAGATCTTAAGTCGATCTTGGAAAATACTGAAGCTCCCTGAAGTTGATCCAAAAAATCATCGATACGGGGTAAGGGATACTTATTCTTGATTGTCACCCTGTTCAACTCCCGATAATCGATACACAAGCGAAATGAACCATCCTTCTTCTTGACAAACAACACTGGTGCTCCCCACGGGGACGCACTCGGTCGGATATAACCTTTCTTGAACAACTCCTCAAGTTGGTTCTTTAATTCCTGCATTTCGGTCGGGGCAATCCGGTACGGTGCCTTCGATATCGGGGACGTACTAGGCTCCAACTCAATCGTGAATTCCACATCCCTCTGTGGAGGCAAACCAGGTAACTCGTTTGGAAAAACATCGGCATATTCCCTCACTACCGGAATATCCGTCAACATTACTGATGATTTCTCGGTTTTGGCCATGTAGCACCAATAACCGACACATCCCTGATTGAGCAACCTTACTGCTTTCATCAAATTAATGACCTTACCAGAACAGCCGGGATTACCTCCCTGAAACACACATTCAACCCCATCGTCTGAAATGATAGTGATCATACGTTTACGGACACTAATGATGGCATCATGACGATCCATCCAATCAATACCCAAGATAACGTCGTCTATCGACAAATCTACTACAATTAGGTCCGCTGGCCATACATGACCATGAAACTGAATCGGACAATTCTGAATCTCACGATTACTGATAATTCGTCTACCATCAGGTAGGCCAATGACATAAGGCTCACAACTAGTAGCACTACCCAGACGTAGTCTACTCAAACATGACTCAGAAATGAATGAATGCGATGCACCAGTATCAAAAAGGGTACACACAGGTTGAGATAGAATATCGAGTGTACCTGAGATCATTCGGGCCTCTGGATCATCGGTCTTCTTCATCTCATAAATCCAGGGCTTGCTAGTCCCGGCACCGGATGCTCCCGTCTGATGGCTAAAAGCTCCACCTTTAGTCGCTCCTGTCGTTTTAAATGACGCCGATTGAGTGGCCTGATTCTGAACGGCTGACTGCTTAGGGGCCTGAGATGACGTCTGAGTAGGTTTGGAGTCCCTACGGCAAAAACAAGCCTTATGCCCAGCAATCCCACAATTATGAAATGTGATAGTCTGTCTCGGACACTTGGTACTGAGATGACCAAGATCCCCACAGTTAAAACAGGTGATGGCCGAACTGGCCGCTCGAGACTGAGATTCCGCGGGTTTAGACGACACAGGAGGTCGCTCAGAAAAAGCAGAGCCCGCACGGGGTTTCTTGAAGGTTGTCTGACCGCCTTCAGACTGATTACGATTCTTCGATTTCTTGCTAGCAGACGAAGGTTGCTGCTTAGCAATCTCTTTAGCAGTAAGCTCATAGGTGAGAGCTTTCTCGATGAATTCAGCCAACGTGGTGCAATTATGATTAAGCAACTGTAGTCTCATACGGGGTTTCAGCCTCTTGCTGAAATACTTAATCTTATCTGCCTCGGAATGAATGATAGATGAGGCGAACGGAAGAAGTTCCTGAAACTTCTCGGCAATGGCGAGAATATCCTCGTCCGTTGAGGGGTCGGGGGTGAGTAATTCTGACAGCTTGGCCTCTCTGAGCGGGTCCGGATAATACCTCTCCATCATGAGAGTCTTGAACTGATCCCAAGTACATGATCCTTCGGTGGGCTTCAACGACAACCACCAAGAATGTGCGCTCTTACCCAGGTAGTAAGCCGCAACAGAAACTTTGTGTCCTTCAGGACACTCTACCATAGCAAACAACTTCTCGAAATGCTCGAGCCAATGAATGATATCCGCCGGCTCAGACGAGCCCTCGAAAGTAGGTGGCCTCTGGCGAGAGATGTCGCCGATGATATTGCTCACATTCCTCTCTTGCCTCTGAGGTGGCGGCGGAGGAGCCTGTTGATTCTGATTGACGGAGTTATGCATCGTCTCCATAAGTTGTGCCATCTGCGTCATTTGGGCCATCATGCCCTGCATGAAAGCGAGTGGGTCAACCCGGACACCTTCTGACTGAGCCGTGTCCCGGGTACGACTCCCCGATAGTGAATGATCGCGTCCAGGTGAATGAGTGGCAGCGTCGCTGCTCGATGAATTAGCATTATTTCTCGCGTTTGCATGTGTATTCACACGAGCTCTCGGGATTCGGCCCGCTCCACGGCCTCGTCCTCCACGTCCTCTTCTTGCCCTCTCCATACTGAAGTAGGAAAGTCACATGATGATTATATTTCCCGCATGAATAACACGTTATGATTATGACATGAGATGATGAAAATGAGCTTACGCGCTCTAACACAGTGATTAAATGAATGATTAATTGACGTGACATGATTATCTGATGAAATTACTGAAATGATTATCTTGAACGAGTTAACAAGATTAATGATTTGATCTTCCTGATCAACAACTGGATAATGAAATGAATTGAGTGATTAATGAGTTAATCTGACCATCCTGGTCAAAATGACAATGATGATTGAGGATTGTTAACTGATGAATTATGAATGAATGATTATTGCTGGAAATTATACCATGGCATTAGAAATCTTACAGTTCTTGGTCTGATTGGCTCGGCATTTGCACAGGTCACACGTGACGCGAAAGTCCAATGATACTAGTCCGATGACGATGATTTCAAATGAGACATGACTTGGAGGGTAGTATTCAAAACTCCTCTCCGATACCAACTCTGTAACACCCCAAACTAGGCGGATATTACAGTGTCGTGAATCCCCGACTGGGACCCACCAGGCAAATGAAAATGATGAATTAAATAATATAATTGTAGTACCGAACCACATTATATTACCAAGTACTCCGATGAGGAGTTTAAGTACATTACACCAGGACAAACAGAATACTAGTATATATTTTATATGGAGATAAAATACACCACCCTGAACAAATGAGCATCTCAAACGGAATTTTGCAGCGGAAAAATACAAATGACGGAATAACTGAAATGACTGAAATGACTGAAATAAACGAAATGACTGGGGCCCCCTACTAGTATCACTGGGACTCATCGCCATCAACATGCTCTTCCCGTGCCTTTGCCTTGCCGTGACCTGAAAACAAAATCCCCCAACGGGGTCAGTTACACAGAACAACAATCCTCAAGGGTTGAAATTACACAATCATGAATTAACTGAAGTTATGAAATATCCTTAGTTATGAATTACACTTAAGAGGAGTATCATAGTACGCCCGTAATGTTCTGTGCAAGTGTACAAGACGAATGACCGGACACACCCGTCCTTGTACCTAATTAGTCTCACGGAGGTAAGCGTTACCGTGTGCACGGTCCAATGTATCGGTGAACCCAAAACATGACCATCGTGTGCCCGACTAAAAATTCCACACAGCCACAACCCGCCACGCAATATGAACCCAGAAGGTCATATGAACGAGAATGACCACAATGAATACCAATGAATAATAATTCGACAAGGCCAAGATGACTCACCGAGATGAAAATAATAGTGACTTGGTTGATAACCCAATGAAATGATTTGGAACCGTCGTTCCTCGTGAATGAAATGATTATTCGACAATTACAAGTCTCAATATGATTAATACTATGATGAATGAATTATAATTATGAGCAATCAACAACAAAAGGAATGAGTATCCTTTTAACCGAGTAAGAGTTAACTTACTCAATACCGATGACAAAGTCCTTCCACGAACAACGTCCCAAACGAGATACCGGTCGCTCGAACAACCTTGAACAACAATAATTACCAATAACCGTTCAATACACGTATCAAGCAACCAAACACGACTAACCCAAAGGTCGAAACAACGATAATCAAACTCATAGGGGCATTCTAATGAATACGTAACCAACCACACGACTTCGAAAATATCCAATCCCGAATATATCGAAACCAACACCAAAATGAGTATGTCGGACTAACAAAACACTTCAATGATATCAATAATCCATTAGGAATCCACAATTCGAGATTACAACTACATCAATCGGAAAATCCCCAATTAACCGAAGTCAACCCCAAGGGTTCTTGAAATAATTCCGAAAATAACCATAAAATCCATAAGAATATACTTATCCAAGGTAGATAATCCATATCTAACATATTCCAATGATAATCCAAGCTTACACGAAGAAATCGGAAGGAAAAACCCAAAAATCCGAAATTCTAGATCCAAGAGATTAATACCTTTGATTCGATGTTAAGGAGATGATGAAGTGATGATAATCCAACTCAAAGACTTGAAGATGATGATGGATGATAGAAGCTCGAAGAGAACTCTCCAAACTACCCGAAATCGCCCGAAACCGATGAGGGAATGAGAAAGGATGATAAAATGACGAACTCAGGCTAACTGTCCAATATATAGCCAATCCAGGTTAGTGTGCGCTAGCCCTTGTGCGTAGCGTGCGCTAACGGGTAATTTGGGTAGTCCAGTACCCACGGTCCGAACACGGTAGCGCGCGCTACGTACCTTTTTGTAGCGTGCGCTACGGCCATGCCACTAGCGTGCGTTAATACCCATTGTTAGCGTGCGCTAACGAATTATATGATGCCCAGTACTGGAATCCAGAAACTGTCCGTCCTCTGATCTGACTTCGGTAGCGTGCGCTACAACCAACAAGTAGTGTACGATACTACACCGCTTGCGTACGCTAAATATCACTCATAGCGTGCGCTATGAATTAATCGGTGCGATCCGGTAGCCACTGGACTCAACCCGATCCGTCCCTAGCGCGCGCTACTCCACATATTTAGCGTGCGCTACTACAACCCACTAGCGCGCGCTACTTACCACTCGTAGCGTGCGCTACATATACTCACTGCGGTCGGTACCTTCTGGATCGCAACTGTGGTAACATTAGCGTGCGCTAATGCTGAGTGGTAGCGTGCGCTACCTATACTCAATTAGCGTACGCTAAAAAGAGTACGTAGCGTGCGCTACTCCTCACGCACAGCCCACAACGAAAATGACAACGATGATAAACACGGCACGAAACTCCAATTAGATTAGTGACGAATGACGATGATACACGATACAATTACTCTGAATGATGAATACCATGATTGAATATGAGTGACAAATGATCAATAATGAGTGAAATTACTGAGTATCAATTACTGAATGATAAATACTGAATGATAATTACTGAATTACAACCGGGTATTACACAGGCGCCGCCAGCCTCTTCTCGTGCCGTGACTGTTTCCATGTTTTGCAGTGTGTTGTTTAGGAGTCAATCAGTTTCTAGCTCCCGCGGCTTCTCCTCCCTCATTTCCAAGGCATGTCGAAGTCTGGTATCATTGTACTTTTCTATTAAATTTCATTTTCGTCAGCTATATATCTACCACCTACTGTGATTTGTTTGCGGTTTGCTTACTTTTAAATTGTCTTTCTCATTCTCATCATATTTTCATTTTTGTCTTCACTACCACATTTTATTTATTTTATTTTTTCGTAGTGCGTTTGGGTTTTGTGTTGGTCGATGTTGCGCTGTTTGCGGGTTGGTAGTTGGAATTTGGGTACCCTGTCGGGTAAGCTTTTGGAGCTTGTAGATGTTTTGGGTAAGAGAAGGGTTGATGTGGCTTGTATTCAGGAGACTAGGTGGAAGGGGGCGCAGTCGAGGGAGGTGAATGGTTATAAATTGTGGTATTCAGGCCTTGCTAACTCGAATAATGGTGTGGGCATTCTTTTGTCTAAGGATCCTGAGGACAACGTCGTGGAAGTGAAGAGGTGTAATGATAGGATTATGTCCGTTAGAGTGGTGGTTGGGGAGAAGGTGTTTAACATGGTTTGTACATATGCCCCACATGTTGGTTTGGGTGTGCTTGTTAAGGAAGCTTTTTGGGTCTGTTTAGATGAGTTGGTCGGGTGTATTCCGGACGATCAATTTATTATTTTGGGAGGCGATTTTAATGGGCACATTGGTGAGGGGGTGGATGGTTACCATAGTGCGCATGGGGGTTTCGGCTTCGGAGTTAGGAATGTAGGAGGTTTCGCACTGTTGGAGTTTGCCACTGCGCATGAGTTGGTTATTGCTAACTCTATTTTTCAGAAGAGAGCTGAGCACCTCATCACCTTCAGTAGTGGGGGGCACAACACGCAAATTGACTACCTAATTTTGTGTAGTCGTGATGCTAGGGCGTGCGTGGACTGCAAGGTGTTTCGGAGCGAGGCATGTGCTTCTCAACACCAGCTGCTGGCTATGGATTTATCCATGCAGGGCTAGAGAAGCTAGACCTAGGATTCTATGGAAGGATCTGAAGGGTGAGAAGGCGGCAGTATTCAAGGAGTCCCTGACCCGCGAAGGAGGTTTTTTGCGCGGGGGGGGGGGGGGGGATGCTAACCTTATGTGGACCAGCATGGCCAATGCTATTAGGAGGGTGGGCGAGAAGGTGGTAGGAGTTTCTTCGGGCAGGTCTAGTGGACCTAGGGAGGCATGGTGGTGGAATGAGGAGGTCCAAAAGAAGGTTAAGTCAAAACAAGCGCTATTTAAGGAGCTTTTGTCGATTAGTGCTGGGGAGGAGAGAATCTTGAAGATTGTAGCGTACAAGGTGGTGAAATTAGAGGCTAAGAAGGCAGTGGCTAAGGCTAAAGGTGAGGCTTACGAGGAGATGTACAAGCGCCTAGACACCAAAGAATGAGCGAATGCTATTTTTAAACTAGCAAAAGCTAGGGAAAGAGGGTGGCACGTCCCGAGTCCCATTAAGTTTATTAAGGATGATTTGGGACAAGTGTTAGTGAAAGATGTGGCTATTAAGGAGAGGTGGAATAGGTATTTTTTCGAACTTTTCAATGAGGCTAGGGGTAGTGACTCGGTGGTGCAAGGAGTTAGTCTATCTTCTGCTCGTTCGTTTAGTTCCTGTGAGAGCATCAGTAAGGAGGAAGTGAAGGGTGCCCTAATGAAAATGGGGAGATCTAAGGCTGTAGGCCCGGATCAGATCCCTATTGAGGTGTGGCTTTGTCTAGGGGAAGTCGGAGTTCAGTGGCTAGCAGAGCTGTTCAACATCCTCCTCAGTGGTTCTAAGATGCCGACGGAGTGGAGGCATAGTATTGTCGTGCCATTTTTCAAGAACAAAGGCGATGCTCGGAGTTGTAGTAACTATAGGGGTATTAAACTTCTCATTCAGACTATGAAACTTTGGGAAAGAGTGGTGGAATGCATGGTTAGAAGAGAAGTTAAGATCTCAGAGAACCAATTTGGCTTCATGCCGGGAAGGTCCACGACTGAGGCCATTCATCTCATCAGACGCCTTATGGAGAAGTTTAGAGAGCGGCGTAGGGACCTCCATATGGTGTTCATAGATCTAGAGAAGGCTTATGATAACATTTCGCGCGATGTTATTTGGAGGAGCCTAATAGAGAGGAGGGTGTCATTACCGTTCGTTAGGGCGATCCAAGATATGTACTCCCAAGCTAAGACGTGAGTTAGGACCCTAGTTGGTGACACCCAGTATTTCCCGGTTGAGATAGGGCTACACCAGGGGTCGGCGCTAAGCCCTCTTCTCTTCACTCTAATCCTTGACGTCATTTCACGGGGGATACAAGATGGCGTCCCGTGGTGCATGCTTTTTGCTGACGATATTGTGTTAGTGGCGAAGTCGGTGAGGGAGGTGAACTCGAAGTTGGAGCTATGGAGGTCTAAATTAGAATCCTAGGGCTTGCGTGTGAGCCGGTCTAAGACCGAGTATCTGTGGTGTAACTTTAGTGGTGAGGCTAACGAGGAAGATGTAGAGGTTATGATTGCGGATCAGATCGTACCCCGTACGGATAAGTTCAAGTATTTGGGTTCGATCATTCAGAATGAAGTTGAGTGTGAAGATGATGCCACTCATCGCATCAAAGTGGGGTGGCTAAGGTGGAGAGCAGGACAGGGGTCCTATGTGACAAGAAAGTCCCTCTAAAGTTGAAGGGTGACTTCTATAGAGCGGCAATCCGACCTGCAATGTTGTATGGCTCCGAATGTTGGGCAATGAAGAAGTCGCTTGAGATCAAGTTGGAAGTGGCTGAAATGAGAATGTTACGTTGGTCATGTGATCGCACAATGTTAGATAGAATCGTGAACGGGGTTTTCAGAAACGCGCTGGAAGTGGCGCCCATTTCACGAAAGTTAGGTAAGGGAGATTGTGATGGTTTGGCCACGTCCGCAGGAGGCAGGCATCTGCTCCGGTGAGGAGGGTTGAGAGTTTATTGGTTGTCGGGGAGAGGAGAAGAGGCAGACCGAGGAGGACATGGGAGGAGCAGCTGAGATTAGATTTGAAGGCCTTAAACATTTCCGAGACCATGACTGTTGATAGGTGCACTTGGAGGCGCCAGATTAGAGTTGTGGATTCTTTTGTAGGGAGCGGTGTTGTAGTTGAGAACCTCAGGGTTGGGTTGTCTCGGTTAGCTTTGACCTAGGGCATTGTATTTTTTTACATTTATTGTTTATTTTATCCTATTATCTTTGCGTGTGGTGTATTTTTGACAGGGAGCTGTGCGTTGAGCCAACCTCTCTTCTGTTAGAGCAGCGTTCATCGGGAGTGAAGTAGCCAAATTCCGCTTAGGTAAGTCCCATGTGGATTAAGCCATGGTATCAGGTATGGTATCAAGCTTTTTAGAATCATATGTTTTTTGTATTTATCACTCAATATTCTGTTGTGCACTAAGCTGGGGGTCTTCACGGAAACAGCCTCCCTACCGTAATAAGTAGGGGCATGGCCTGCATACATCTTACCCACCCCAGACCCTGCTCTGAGCGGGATATACTGGGTATGTTTGGTTTGGTTTGGTTTCTGAAAAAATTTAGTGTTGCGTTCCCCTTTAATGCACCATTTTAAGTTAGTTTTTTGTTTCAAAAAATCTTCTTCCATAGCCATCACCAGGTTGAGGTTGGCTTTGGTTTTCTTTAACAAGATAAGATTACTATCCATGGGGTTATTATCGAAATCACGTTCGGCCTCGGATGGAAGGTCCCTAGCTTCGGAAACTTTAGAGAAAATGTCACCAAAGTGAGTTTTATTCCACTCCTTAAGAGTAAGTTTGATTCTAGTCAATTTATTAAAAAGTTTGGACATGCCCGAGGAGTAAACCGGGATCGCCCACCAGTCCCGGAAGTCATTAAGAAAATCCTTGTGTTTGACCCACATGTTCTGGAATCTAAAGGATGGTTTCGGTTTGAAATTGTTATTACCGAACGAACATAAAATTGCTGCATGATCCGAATGAAAGCGAGATAGGTGTTTCACATACGAATCCGAAAAAGTGTCAAACCATTCCGGCGAATGTAAAACCCTGTCTAGCCTTTGCCAAATCAAGTTACTATACCACGTAAAAGGTGAACCAATAAAGCCAAAATCCACAAGATTACAGTCCAAAAGAGAGTCATTAAAATCTTCCATCTCCGAGGGGATGGGGATAGCCCCGCCTTTTTTTCAGTAGGGTGTAAAAGAATGTTGAAGTCGCCCCCGACCATCCACGGGCCCTGATTATTGCTAACCGCGAGAAGGTCATCCCAAAGGACCCTCCTTTCAATCCTAGTGTTTTTCCCATAAACAATGGTTAAAAAACGAGAGAGGTTTTTGGGGTGACTTTCAGGTGGATCAAATGATCAGTATTATTTAAGACTTGAAAATCATTAAGGTGATCAAATAACACCCAAATGTGATTACTTTGGTTGGCAGTAACCTTATTAAAGCCCAGGTACCCTGCAAAAGAAGGCCGAATCAAGGGAAATTTTTGGCTCAATAAGGGCCAAAATATTCACTTGATAATCTCGGCTCAAATTTTTAACATTTCGTTTGGCATCTTTCTTACCCATCCAAATGAGGGTGCTATTCATTGGACACATTAGGTGGTTTTTTGATCCTGGCGCTCCTCCTGAGCTCCGTGATATTAAGGTCCAGAGAACCTGAGCCCTCTGTATTACCGCGGTTTTGGACCTCCCTTTCAAGCTGACGCCCAATCTCAATGTGACGAAGCCGTCTTTGCTCTCTCTTCAGACTCCGAGGAGATTTAGGCTGGGGAGGGGGCAAAGCCAACACAATCCCACTATTACCTGCACAAATTCCATCAAAACCAGTCATTGGAGTTTCCAAATCCGACTCGGTATCACCGCAAGAACTAGAGGAAGCTGAGTTAGTATCCCCTAAAGAGTGACTATGATCAACTTCCTTTTGTTTCTTGTTGGAGCACTCGATGTCTTCTTTGGGAATTCCCTCTGTCAGGGGGGGGGGGGGGGGAGTAGAGGTCAGTTTGGGGCGGGGTTCCTCCAGTTGGGTCAGAACAAGACCAGGGGCGAGTAAATCTCCCCCAGACATGTCTAGCTTGACCGCCGGAGGTGAAGATGTGGCGGGAGTTCCCTGCATTATGTCAACATGGTCCAAAACAATTAGTTCATCACCATCCTTCAAAGAGAATGAAGGCGCTTGAGGTTCCACATCATCTATCAGCACATGAAACGAATTTTTAGACAAGATATCCATATTTTTAGGTGGGGCAATCTTTTTCTGGGGGGGGACTTTCTTTAGAACCACGCTGTTCTACCTGTTCCCAGACTTGCGAGGCATTAGGTTTCTCAACCTTTTTGTTATCTTTGGCAATATAATTTTATTTGGGATTTTTTTTTCAGCAAGGAGTTTGTTTTTTTCAGCAAAATTTGGCCGAAGTTTATGATTTTTAATATAACAGTCCATTTTCTCATGGCCAATATGATTACAGAAATGACAATATCTTGGCAATCTTTCAAACTGAACATTAATATCAACAGATTTACCATTACATGAGATCGAGAATTTTTGAACAGGGGGTGTTTCAAGATTTATTTCAACACAAAATCGAGCATAGTTTAATCGAGATTTAGACAAGGTGGCTTCGTCAGCCATAACAAATTCACCAAAAACACTAGCAATCCTTTTAAGACTCTGAACATCATACCATTGAATCGGGAGTGCAAAAGCTTTGAGCTAAACCAGCACCACCGGCGGTTCATTTTTAAAATCAAAATCGGGCGTCCATTTTAAAATCCTCATTGGAAACCCGGCAATTGGAATTTCGCGTTGAATACGAAGTTTTGCAAATTGTTCCTCATTAAAACAAGTAATTAAAACATGACGGAGATTTAGATATTGCACTTTGCATGGTTTATACCCAAGATTATTAAGGGTGGTTCGGATTACCTCATTTGCTGGTTTTCCGTAGGAAAACTTACCAACCACTGAAAGTCGGAAGGCTTCTGAAGCCTTATCACATTCAGGTTTAGAAAAAAGTACTGTAGGTATCTCACCAGACCGGTCTACCGCGCAAAAAAAAACATGTAAGTGGTCCGCACCGCCGGAGGTCGTCGCATCATAAGATTTTAGCACCGGGATGGGGGAAGGATCGGAGGATCCAATTTTGTTATTCCTGAATTTTGGAGGATTCGGCCGAAAGGGCATCCACGACCTCTTTACCCTTACCACATGTTTCTAGAACCAAAGATGAACCCTTCAGATCTAGGGGTTTGTTGTTCCTTGGAGGGTGCGGCACATCTAGGTTTTTTATAAAATCGCCCGTCGCCGCTTCCGAAACAGCAGCTGCAATGAGTTCTGATGTAGATGGGGTAGGGAAATCGTCAAGGGTGATCGAGATCCCTCCTTTTTTGAGTTCCGACTATTCTGTCTGAAGATGGATGTTGATATCGGCCAGATGTTGAGGTTCGCATGTGGAAAAATCCACTATATTTCCATCGCCCAACGATTTCGAAGCTTGATTTGTTGGATTCCTAATCGGGTTTCCCAAAGGGACCGACGGGTTGTTTATGGTGAGACCAGGAGTTTTATTGAGAAAATCCGGGTGAAGAGTCGGAGAAGAAGGGAGCGAAAGAGATTCCCCAGATTTTTTTTTTACCAAGTTTTGGAGGTGGGTAGTAAAATATGAAGATGGGTGGGGGGATTGATAATGTTATCTTGGTCCGCGGGATTTAGTGATTGACGGGCGGCAAAAATGCCAGGATTCACGGGTGATGTAGGACAGGAATTGTTTTTTAAAGACCGAGATCTGATTTTGGCGAGATAGATAGTTGACGGGCGGGGTTATTAATGATGTTATCACATGGAGCCGCCCCCACTAAATGAGTTTTGTCTGCCATAAGGCAGTAATTTTTAATGAAGGACCGCCGCACTAGGCGGTGGAAATGAATAAGAGAGAGACGTTATAAGATGAATGGCGCCTGAAAAACTAAAAAAAGGATGAAGAGAGTATGAAGATTGTAGAGTGAAGGAGGAGAAAAAATCTAGAGAGAGAAACATAAATTTTTTTCTGAATTACTCCATGCATACATCTTAACAAAAGGATTGAACTTTAAATTTACCGACGACATAATCACACATAATGGCATCACACGAAAGTATGGCGATCTTATACTCGACACTAATACACATAATTATTTAAGCATATTAATTCCCGAAACACACGAGTCATCTTTTTAGAATTTAACACCCCCAAGAAATCCCGGGAATGTAACAGTGTCGTGGACCCCTACATGGGACCCACCAGGCTAGGTGACTAACTATACTCATCGACTCGCGGATTCAGCATAATAACATCACATCATAAAGACGCAAACCAATAATAATCCACCCAGTTCAACCGGTCAAGCAACATCACAACAACCCAACGAAAATATAATGGACGAAGCAATACACTTCGAAAAATCAAAAGCTCCTAAGTACTCGAGTACTTCTATTAGTTTACAAGTTTCAAAATGATTTAAAGACCGAAAACAGATAAAACACTACTTTTGCACAATCATCATGCACGACCGTCATCCTCATACCGATCCAGTATCCGCTCGTTCTGCTGATCCTGACCTGAAATTCATAAAATGAATTTTCCCAAAAAGGGTCCCCCAAAGGGGTTAGCAATTACGCTAGTACAAGTAATCAAATGAACAACTTACACCTTACACAAATAGTCAAAGCATGCAAATGAGAAAAACATCAGTTGAAACACACATTTCCAGAAATGCCATAACCCAAAACTCATTTATAAAATGCACCAAAATTAACCGTTGATCCACGCCTCTGCAGACCCCTACCGAGACCCCGTCGGATCTAACCCGTAGTGGTTAAAGCAAAGCTCATCGATCCACGCCTCTGTGGATCCCTACCGAGACCCCGTCAGATCTAACCCATAGTGAGCATACACACACAAGTTACTCATGCAATACTACTATGTTAAGCATGTAAGTTCATTATGAGTACTTGCCTCGATTAAGACGAATTGAAACAATCACGGTTGTGAGAAACTGAACACACCGAACCTAGATGATTCGTCAAACACCATTACAACCAACTCGACAAGATTAACAATAATGAAAAACACCCGAAACACCACCTACGATTCATGTAAGTTCGTATAAAAACAACGACGAGGATGGATCACAACCGAACCCTCTCGATTACTTAGACAGGCCGGAATTTACCATAAATTCATAGGAAAAACATGGATCCGTTGAATATTAGTCATTTCTAACAAGTATTAATAAAAAATATGGAGCTACAAGGACGAACCAACAAAACCCCCAAAATTCCCAAGTTAGGGTCCTAGAGTAATACCTCGGATTAATGACGAAGAACCCAAATCGATGTTGTTAATATACACCAAGAACTCGAGGAGGATGATATCTCTATGATTGAAGATGTTCGAATCGCCCAAAAATTGCCCAGAGAAATCGCCCACAGAGAGAAGGAAGAAGAAAGGAGAGGAAATGAAATCCTCTCCAAAATCCCGCTGAGAAAAAGGCCTGCTGACTCGCGTGCCGCGGCACAGACTGAGTGTGCCGTGGCCCGCAGCTAAAATGTGCGATCAGGCCTTCATGCCATGCTGCGGCACGGAACATAGCGTGCCGCGGCGCGTGGTACAGCCACCACAGCTTGAGTCTTGGAAGGGGTGTGACGCGGCACACACTGTTTGTGCCCAAAAAGTGACGAAAAACGACCCATGAATATGATACACTAGAACAATGCAGTCCCGACCATGAATCCTCGTTTAGTGACTGCACGTCAAAACGGTCGGTCCAAACATGACGGTTGTAATACCCGTGATTTTCTCTTTTGGTAATTTTTGTTTTTGAGATTTTTCTGGTTTTCGAAACTCGCTTATGAGCATTTTGACATTTTGATAATGTTTTGTTCTGCGTGCTTGGTCATTCGAGTTTGTTCCGGGGCTGTTTTACCTGAATCCATGTTTTGAGCGACTTTTTCTATTATTTGGTCCATTTCGTGCGATGGTGGTTCGAAACTATGATTTCGTGTTTCCTATAAGTCCATTGAGCTTTGTTATGCATATTATGAGCTTCGGTTTGGTTTTTTGATGTCATATTGTGATTTGCGAACTTTTTGCGCCGTTTCGTAATTTTCCAAAGTATGGGGTAATTACTTGTGTTGTCGTATTCCGAACCTTTGGGTAGTAGGAATGGTATTTTCTTTTAACGTTTGAGTTTGTCATTGTGCACTCTTAGTATGCATGCCTTCGTCTTGTGTTTTTGTCGTCGTTTTGCGGTTTCGTCGTGCTCGTGCTTGACGAACTGAACTTAGCAGTTTTGGAACTGCTAAGTGACTTACGTATGCTATGCTATAAGCATAACATATGTTATCGTCATGTGCCTTACGTACGTTAAGCCTTCTCATTACGTACATAAGGGTATTCCAGTTCAGACAGTGAGTTCTGGCCGTCGATAGCATACGCTACGTGATGATCATAACGTGTGTTAACTGTGCGCATTACGTACGTTAAGCCCTTGCTGTAATGTACGTAATGGTCTTTGTTATTTCAGACAGGGGGTTCTGGGAATTGATTACGTACGTAATATTTCGTGTCTTACGTATGTAATATTGTTAACGTACATTATCCTTTGTGTATAATGTACGTAATGCAGGCGCGGGTTTATATACCCAGGGGTTGACCGAGTTCGTCATTTCTTCACCCTCTCTTCGTTTTTGTTCCACGGGCGACGCAAGGGTTCTTGTAGGGGCGATTTTGGAGTCTTGTAACTCCAAGCCTTCATATTTCTTGAGTTCTTGGTGTTGATTAACATCATCAATCCGTGTTCTTCATCATTGATTCGAGGTAAATTTCTTGAAATCCTTTTCTATGTATTTTGAGAATCTTTAGGATTCGAGTCGTTCTTCATGAATCGTGGTGCTATGTATCCTTATTCGGAAGTATTAATTATATTCCGATGTATTGATTCATATTCTTATCGTGTTCAAGTTCGGGTGATTTTCTTGATGTCCTAGGCAGTTGGGTCTAGTTGGGTCTTGTCGAGTCGTGTCTTGTCAGAGTCGTGTCTTGTCATGTCACCTGGGTGAGCAATTGTGAACAAGCGTGATCATTGTGGTCCGTTGTGATCAATTGTGATTCGCTGTGATTAGTATCGTGGTGCAGCCATCATCTCCGTGCGGCCTGTGGATGTAAGTCTCTTATTTTATGCGAGGTATTGGTATTTCATTATTTCCTGTATGTGCGATGATTGTGGTTCGTAATTTTGTTGTGTAGTGCTGTAAAGTGAAATCTGCATACTTGTGGTATATCATGTGTATATTGAGCTGAATGTATTGATGGTTGGACACCGATTGGTGCAATACGATGTGAAAACTGTGAATCTTGACGTGTTCTAGAGAATGTATCGACGGTAGAGTTCGTGAGGAACTCAGATGGGTAGTTTTGACGTATGTTTGAACTTGGTGTTTGCGAACTATGTTTGATAGAATTTGCAATCTCGTTGCTGAGTGGGCTTGTGGTTTCAAGTTCGATTATTTTTAGATAGTTTGTAATTATGTCCGCTGCGTGTAGGCTTGAAAACAGTTTTCTTAATTGCCATTATGAGCCTGAGTATGTTTGTAAAGAACTGATTTTTTTGAAAATATTTCAGTGGTGGGGTTAATCAACAGTTTTGCATGGATTTTGAAAACAGTTAAACTTTGACGAGTTAGTCTTGTATTTTCAAATGACACCTTCAAACGGTATCTGAAGTAGGCGTTTTAAAGTATTTTGGACATTGTAAACTATTACCATCATTTTGGTTATGATCGAAAGGATTTTGGAATTTTTTTTGCTAAGATTCGAAAGTTTCGCTTCGAAACGGAACAGGATATTGATGATTTCAAATTTTTTTCTAGACTGACTCCTTTCAGCTTTATGAGGAATGACAAGTCTTCTAAAATATTTTTTCACATTTTTTCAAAATTTTCAAAATAAGAAATCCTTGATCCATTTCACGAAGGAGCGATAATTACAAGCATTTTTGTTGTTTGAGAATGAAATTCCATTTTTTTAATATGTGCATTCGGTAATTATGTTTGAAAGAAACGTGTGTTGACTAATATCATTACCCGTGTTGATGATGCTCGAGTTGTAGTCATTAAACTGTTTTTCCGTGACTCTTGTTAGAAAGTTTGAAGTTTAATAAATTTCGGAAAATTTAGTGCTTTAACTCAAAATTTTTGACTTGATATTTTCAAAAGTTCAACTGAATTGGGATGTTCTTGGTTATTGGTAAATCGTCAATTTTAGTGTGAGAGTTTATGACTATTTTATGAGAGTTGGTTTTGTTTCAAAAATGATGGTAACAGTTGAGAATGGTTCGAAATTTGAATGATATTGTCGTGTATGCGGTGATAGCTGCGTTTGATGCCTTGGACATGTCTTGGATGTTTCGAGTGGTTTACTCATTTTCTTGATTCTAGTCTGTGATGACTTGATAAATGTTGTTGTCGGAAATATTCATTTCCGAATCTATGAGAACTATCAGATATGACTTTATCATGTGAACACTCTATGGTAACTCTTGTTAGCAAGAATATTTATGTGCTTCGCAGTGTGTCTTGTATGGACCTTATTTTGTGATTGATGTTATGTGTTGTTATCTCTCATTTTAATGAACGATTGTTCAGTTTAGTATGTCGAGGGCCAGAGGTTGGGGCCGTGGCAATCAGTCGCGTGATCAGGATTATGCTGCCGGTGATGGCATTGGTATTGGTGTTGCTACTATACTTCAGTAGGTGCCAGACCATATGACTCAATTGACCCAGGCGATTCAGCGTAACACTACCGTGACTGAGAACGTCGGGTCGACTCAGTGGCTTAGAAAAGTGGTTCGTATGCGTCCTCCCCGTTTTGTAGGCGTAGGTGATACTTTGGGCTGGGACGGTTGGCTTTTCCAATTGGAAAAGGTTTTCAAGGCAGTTGGTTGTCCAGAGGAATGGAGGATTCCTATCGCTCAGTTCCTTCTCGATAGTGACGCTGCTATTTGGTGGGAGGCCATTGAGCCTCAGGATCATGCTGTTACTTGGGATGGGTTCAAGAAGTTGATGGAAGTGGAGTTTTGTCTGGAGCCGATTCGAGAGCAGAGAATCCGAGATTTTTATCTAGCCGAGCCGCAGGATGTACCCATGCCGCAGACTATTATTGATTATAGTCGACAGCTCGCTTACGTGAAGGGGTAGGTGAGGACCGAGGAAGACAATATCCGTCATTTCGATATGCGGATGAAACCAGAGATTCGACAGTACATGTCGGGTTTCACTTGTGCTACTTTGAGAGAGTATCAGAATCGAGCCATGGCGTACGAGATGGCATCATTATCTACTTGGCCTTTGCATGAGCCGAAGAGGCAGAGGATGTCTGGAGATTTTTCGGATAGTATGGGAGTCGGAACTTCTTCTCATCGAGTTTCACATATTCCTTCGGTGAAACCTTTATTTTCTTCGTTTGGTGGAACCAAGAGTTCCAAGCCATCTTCTTTGACTCCTAGTCAGACTAGGCGGTGTTTCAATTGCAATGTTGTGGGTCATGTGCAAGCTAATTGTCCTTCACAACTGATTACTTGTTATAACTGTGGACTTGAGAGCCACAGAGTTCAGTATTGTGAAATATTCCATTGTTGTGAAGAAATCCCTCACACTATGCCGCAAGTGCACGGTGTCAACAAGTAATAAAGTGATGAATAAGATATCGTTCCCTCGAGGACTGATTTCACTAAGTACCAAAATATAGTCGACTCGTAATTTTATTTGAAGAACAATTATATGGAATTTATTTCTAAACTAATTGCTGAAAAATAAATAATAATAGTAATAATAATAATAAGGGTGTAAGATTGTGATTTTCACCTCAAACAATCAGGAATGATTTTTATTCAATTCAATTCACTTTTATTCAATTGATTGTAAGCCAGGAATTCCTAAATTATTCTAAAGCCTTTCCCAAGGTCGATAGAAAATACTACGAATTATTAACTCGATATATCCCTATTCGAATTAGATAATTAGTAGTCAAATGATTCAAGAATCCCTACAATAAATAGGCTTCACAATTCCCATGAGTATATTCCTATCTCACGAAAATTATGATTCGTCTCACAAGAACTATGCCTACATTTCATCTCCCGAATCCATAAAGACATTCAAAACAATTCAACTGTTGGCTAGACAATTAAAAAGCATTAAGAACAGTAAGAAGAATCCAATTCAATAGAATAACGAATGAATTGAAATAATAATAAATAAATCAAACCGTCATGTAATCGGCTACAATCGAAATCCTACTCGACTAGATCTAGAAACTAAGATGCGGAAAAATTAAGAAAAACCATAGGGATCCGTGGTCTTGTCGTCGCCCACAAATCTCCTCTTTGTGTTCTTCTCTCTAGCTATCGATGCTTCCTCCTCTGTCTGATTCCCTCCTTTTCAGCCCTTCAATGCTTATTTAAAACTGTCCTAACCCTACAAAACGCGTCCGTGTGATTAGGTTGGGAATAGGCTCCAAAAACGGCCCAGAACCGCGGCCAATACATCAGAACCGCCTCGTGGGCCGCGGCTCACTTAATCTGTGCCGCGGCCCCTACTGCTCAGCCCCTATACCTGGGCGCTTATTTTTCCTCCTGGGCCGCGGCTCACTTAAGCTGTGCCGCGGGTCAGGGTACAGTTCGCTCGGCACTTTTTTAGCCACCTTCGTGTGCCGCGGCCCACTTCCCTTGTGCCGCGGCCCCAGGCCAAAAACTGCCGTTTTCACCCTTTTTTCGTCGTTCGAGCTTCCGGACTCCAATTTCCTACAAAACATATAAGAATAGTGCATTAAAAGCTCATTTATGCATTTTTAGGCTCAAAATGGATATAAACTAATGATAAATAAGCGCATAAAAATACGCCTAACAAATACCCCCAAACTTGAGCCTTTGCTTGTCCTCAAGCAAAAATCAATTTTAAACAAAATGTATCATAAATAATCATGCAAGTCCGTAGTGCTCAACTTAATCAATACTACCCTGAAAATCTCAAAGAATAGTACAAGTATCGTAATAGTGAGTCACATCTAGGACACTGATTCCATTAAGTAACCAATTTCAATCTTAATCAATCGTTCATGAAGAAAATCAAGCTCAAAGATTAACAAGCGTGAATTTAACCGACCGTCAATATGAAAGGTTAGATTAAACAAGTCAATTCGCCCAGTCCCACAGTCTAGTGGCAAAATTCAAGAGTTTCATTATCAAAATTACTCCTAGGACAGCATTCCCTTATATATGACCAATAATATGATTCGAGTTAACCACTAAGTTTCTGCTCTTGGGATATTTTATCGGGATGATCCTAGGGTGGATTTCCATTCTCATGTATCGGGGAACCGTTTGACGTAAAAGACACTCATGGGTCACATGGATGCTTCTAGTTACTAAGCCCCCCTCTACAGCGGAGAAAAAACTCGAATAGCAATTCCCGCATGTCAAGGTTGCTGTTTTACGCGAGAGTAAACACCGGGTCACGTGAATACCCCCGGTTACTAGGCTTCCCATCATCGGTAATGCGATATTTCTAAATTATTAATCTATTCAGGGTCGTCGTTTTATGCGAGAGTAAACAACGGGTCACGTGAATACCCCCAGTTACTAGATTTCCCATCATAGAACAACTAATATCTCGACTTTTTCTTGGGGAAAACTGTCCGAATCTAAACTCAATTTAAGTGCCAACAAGATTCATGTTACTGGACGACTAGCTACGCGAAAAGTATAACCAAACGTATAGGCGGCGATTTGAAAACACGTATGTCACCTTTCTTATCTGCTAAGATTTCCACAAAAACGATAAAATTTCGGACCTAATTGAATACTCAACGGAAACAGATATCGCTGACTGCAACTCGACCAGAAGTCAACCGTTTCTTCCAAGAGAAATCAGTATCGTAACATCAGTTTTGCACACGGAAGCACGAAAAATTCACGAAAAATTCACGTTTTTAACCATCAACAGCATGCAAGGACAATAAAGCAATCGCAATAAAACCCAAGAAAAATTAAGAAAATTATTGCATACTTCAATTTATTCCACTACACATAACATCATCAATAATAAAACTCATGTGAAAATAAAAGAGATAAGGAAAAGTGAAACTTATTCCAAATATCTTCTTGAATGCCAGCACATGTCTGAGTGGAATCGTGTGTCATTCCATACTCCAAATAAGGCTCAACATCACCAGGAACCCCCAAACTTAGTCTCTAGTCATGAAATAACTGTAGACATTAAGTCAAGAAAGACTAGAATATGAAGGATAATGCTCATTGGGGTTAGAAATAAAATATTATAGAAATCAGGGCAACAAGAATACACGAATCCAAACGAAATATCAAAACAAAGAAAAGAAAATTATTAACGAAAAATCAAATAAAAACAACTAACTAGAAAGCAAGTAAAAATGATGGGTTGCCTCCCATCAAGCGCTCTATTTTACGTCTTGAGCACGACGTGGCAAAAAAAAAATCTGACGTGGCTTCTTTCTAGGGAGATTGCCAAATTCCCCCTTCTTACAATCTATAAGCCTCTTATCCCACAAGGGGGGCTTTGGTTCATACCCGGTTGCCAAAAACATTGAGTAGGAAAAATTATGCGGACAACCAAAAAATAATGGAAGAATATAATAATGATAAGGCATGAAAAAATAAGGAGAGTTCGAATGGGTAAATAATAAAGACTTATCATGAACAACCTCATTAGAACTCAAAGAATCAGCCTCAACAAAATCAAAAGTAATGGGGTCAATCTCTCCTATTATGGATTTAGGAAAGATTATGCGTGGCACCGTTAATAAAATTTTAGGCACAAAAGTGTTCACCTTATTAGTCGAAGTTTGATGACAATTTAATGAAATTTCTTTGGAAACATCATCAATGGTAACTTCTTTTACAATCTCATCACACTTTATGTAATTATTAGGTGATGGGGGATCGACCCTAAAACTTAGCATGTCTTTCTTCTCAACCTCCCCCTCAACTTCACTACTAAATATATGAACTGGAAAATAACCATAGTGAATCTCAAGACCACGACGTGCACATTCTAGCTCAAGAGGGGTACTATCAAGATTTTTAAGAGCGTCTACACATTGTTCAAGCATGGTCTTTTGTTTCGGGGGAGGGGGCTGACTGACCCTATTAGGCAAATTATTAAGATTATCGAAATTTATGAAATGCCAAGGGTCATGATAATCAAAGGAAAACATAATGAAAAAATGGAAATATAGAGACTAAAGAAAAAAAACTTCAAACTAAAATTAGAGTCGCTTGGTATTGATATTAGCGAAAAATTAGTCCCCGGCAACGGCGCCAAAAACTTGTTGTGAGGAAATCCCTCACACTATGCCGTAAGTGCACGGTGTCAACAAGTAATAAAGTGATGAATAAGATATCGTTCCCTCGAGGACTTATTTCACTAAGTACCAAAATATAGCCGACTCGTAATTTTATTTGAAGAACAATTATATGGATTTTATTTCTAAACTAATTGCAGAAAAATAAATAATAATAGTAATAATAATAATAAGGGTGTGAGATTATGATTTTCACCTCAAACAATCAGGAATGATTTTTATTCAATTCAATTCACTTTTATTCAATTGATTATAAGCCAGGAATTCCTAAATTATTCTAAAGCCTTTCCCAAGGTCGATAGAAAATACTACGAATTATTAACTCGATATATCCCTATTCGAATTAGATAATTAGTAGCTGAAACGGTTCAAGAATCCCTACAATAAATAGGCTTCACAATTCCCACGAATATATTCCTATCTCACGAAAATTATGATTCATCTCACAAGAACTATGCCTAAATTTCATCTCCCGAATCCATAAAGACATTCAAAACAATTCAATTGTTGGCCAGACAATTAAAAAGCATTAAGAACAGTAAAAAGAATCCAATTCAATAAAATAACGAATGAATTGAAATAATAATAAATAAATCAAACCGTCATGTAATTGGCTACAATTAAAATCCTACTCGACTAGATCTAGAAACTAAGATGCGGAAAAATTAAGAAAAACCGTAGGGATCCATGGTCTTGTCGTCACCCACAAATCTCCTCCTTGTGTTCTTCTCTCTAGCTATCGATGCTTCCTCCTCTGTCTGATCCCCTCCTTTTCAGCCCTTCAATGCTTATTTATAAATGTCCTAACCCTCCAAAACGCGTTCGTGTGATTAGGTTGGGAATAGGCTCCAAAAACGGCCCAGAACCGCGACCAATACATCAGAACCGCCTCGTGGGCTGCGGCTCACTTAATCTGTGCCGCGGCCCCTACTGCTCAGCCCCTATACCTGGGCGCTTATTTTTCCTCCTGGGTCGCAGCTCACTTAAGCTGTGCCGCGGCTCAGGGTACAGTTCGCTCGGCACTTGTTTAGACACCTTCGTGTGCCGCGGCCCCAGGCCAAAAACTGCCGTTTTCGCCCTTTTTTCGTTTTTGGAGCTTCCTGACTCCAATTTCCTGCAAAACATATAAGAATAGTGCATTAAAAGCTCATTTATGCATTTTTAGGCTCAAAATGGATATAAACTAATGATAAATAAGCGCATAAAAATACGCCTAACATCCATGAAGTTTTCCAGAATCGTGCTTCGGCATCGGTATCGGGATCGATTCATCGGGACCGCTGAGATTTTGTCGTCTGTGTTTTGTTGTTTGTGAATTCACCCTTTGTTTTTTTAAGTTTCGGGACGAAACTTCTTTTTAGAGGGGTAGAATGTAATACCCGTGAATTCACCCTTTGTCTTTCGGTAATTTTTGTTTTTGGCATTTTTCTGGTTTCCGGAACTCGCTTGGGAGCGTTTTGATGTTTTGATAATGTTTTGTTCTGCGTGTTTTGTCATCTGAGTTTGTTCCGGGGTTCTTTTACCCGAATTCGTGTTTTGAGCGACTTTTTCCTTTATTTGGTTCATTTCGTGTGATGGTGGTTCGAAACTACGATTTCGTGTTTCCTATAAGCCCGTTGAGCTTTGTTATGTGTGTTCTGAGCTTCGGTTTAGTTGTTTGATGTCATATTGTGATTTGCGGACATTTTGGGCCGTTACTTCTGTTGTTGTATTCCGAACCTTCAGGTAGTCGGAATCGTATTTTATTTTAACGTTTGTGTTCGTCGTTGTGCACTCTTCGTATGCATGCCTTCATCTTGTGTTGTTATCGTCGTTTCACGGTTTCGTCGCGCTCGTACTCGACGAGCTGAACTTAGCAGTTTTGGAACTGCTAAGTGACTTACGTATGCTATGCTATAAGCATAACATACGTTATCATCATATGCCTTACGTACGTTAAGCCTTCTCATTACGTACGTAAGGGTATTCCAGTTCAGACAGTGAGTTCTGGCCGTCGATAGCGTATGCTATGTGAGGATCATAACGTGCGTTAACTGTGCGCATTAAGTACGTTAAGCCCTTGCTGTAACGTACGTAATGGTCTTCGTTATTTCGGATAGGGGGTTCTGGGCATCGATTACGTACGTAATATTTCCTGTCTTACGTACGTAATACCGTTAACGTATGTTATCCTTTGTGTATAACGTACGTAATGTAGGCGCGGGTTTATATACCCAGGGGTTGATCGAGTTCGTCATTTCTTCACCCTCTCTTTGTTTTTGTTCCACGGGCGACGCAAGGGTTCTTCTAGGGGCGATTTTGGAGTCTTGTAACTCCAAGCCTTCATCTTCCTTGAGTTCTTGGTGTTGATTAACATCATCAATCTGTGTTCTTCATCATTGATTCGAGGTAAATTTCTTGAAATCCTTTTCTATGTATTGTGAGAATCTTTAGAATTCGAGTCGTTCTTCGTGAACCGTGGTGTTATGTATCCTTATTCGGAAGTATTAATTATATTCCGGTGTTTTGATTCACATTCTTATCGTGTTCGGGTTCGGGTGATGTTCTTGATGTTCTTGGGGAAGTATTGAACCCTAAGTGTTTGATCTTTTGTTTCTACGAATTCTTGTTGGGAATTTCGTATATTTTCCATCCTCCATGCGATCGACTTCGTAGTAATAATGTTCTTGTTTTTTCAACCTAGTTGGAGGATTCAAGGGTTTCCGGTCGAGCTTTCCTGTTGCTCCGGGTGCTTTGAACTTGAGGCGCGTATCTCGTCTATATTCTTTATACTTTGAGAATGTGATGTGTCGTGAATTTAACATGGACTTGTTAGTGATGGTATATTTAACCGTAACTTACTTTTAACGAAGATGTGATTTTATGAAAGTAATTACGAACGTAAACTTGAATTTCATGAAGAATGATAACAACCATTTCATATTATTTTGTGCTTAAAGTGGATACTAGAAATGAGTAGTTAATCAAGGAATTTTGGAATCGCGTAATACTTGTATTATTCGCTCGTTAGCCTTTTTCTGAATGATGGTGTGCTGTGAATGTTGTGCCTTTGTGGAAGTTATGTTGCATTAACTTATGTGTTACGTGGTTGCAGTTGTAGTTAATATTGAGCATTTATTGTTGTTGTGTGTCTTAACGAATTGAGATGTTATCCAGGTAGGGACCCGTCGAGGCCTCCGGCGGCACATTACTTGCGAGTACGGCTAGACATTACGTTGTGACCATAAGGTTATCAATTCGGGTAGGTCTGGAGAGGGCTCCGAGAATCGTCACTTGCGAGTGCGATGTCATGATAACTTATGGGCATGTTTGAATGATGTTATCCGGGTAGGGTTCCGTCGAGGCCTCCGGTGGCGCGTTACTTGCGAGTACGGCCAGACGTTACGATTTTGACCATAAAGTTATCTAATCGGGTAGGTCTAGAGAAGGCTCCGAGAATCGTTACTTGCGAGTATGATGTCGAGAGAACTTATGGATGTGTATGAGTTTGTTTTCGATGAGCTAATCCGGGTGGGTCCCGTCGAGGCCACGGAGGTGAATTAGGTGTTTGATTTGATATCTCTGAATTGTAAATGCTTGAATCTTGGATTTCGGTTGTATTGGTGAAGGTGATTTTGTTTTTGAGGCTTGGTTGAGAAATTAATCATTTATATGATTTTGAAAGAAAACCTTTTTGAAAAGGAAAATATTCATATTTCATGATTTTACACTGAGACCCCCGAAGTCTCTAAATAATCTCTTAAAGTGATTTCTGGAGTAATTCACATGATCTATTTTAAAGCAAATGATTTTGAAAGACGACTCGGGGATCGTGTTACTACCTTGTCGAAAAGTTATTTTCATAATGGTTGTATTCTTGATGTATAATTGTATAGCTTGGTTACTTGCTAGCGATTTCCATCGCTAACCCCTCGTTGGGGGATTATGTTGTTTTTTTCAGGTATTCCGATTTGAGAGAGAGCAACCACAGGATCAGCATGGAGGATGATGTAAAGCAGCGATATTAGTCACAGTTTTAGTCGGTTGTCCGTCAGTGATCTGTCGGTTCGAGTATTTATTTCTAGTTCTTTGTCATCCTCAAGAGGATGGACATGTTGTATAAATTGTGATCGAGTTGTATTTTGGTTTATTAGTTGTACTGCTATGTTGTATTTTGAGAGACCTAATCGGTCTACGGTTTTATGTTTTGGACGAATTGACCACATGTGGGTTTGTTTTGTGGTTTCTTGCCTGGTAGAGCCTTGCGGAAAGGATCTACGGCGTGTAATGTCCCTAAACAGATTGGGGGTGTTACAATGGTACCATCAAACGACCCGGAAAGAGAATAAACGTAATAGAACCCAAAACTTTGGAATATTACGGAATGACCCAACACGATACTCGATAGAAACACCAATAAAAGTTCAAAACCTCCATAATTACATGAAATGGATTTGCGGGAACCCCCGAAACTGCGGTTCTGAGCAGTGATTATGAGAATTGAACCCAAAAGCGACAAAAATGACATCAAACGCAGAATTGAGTAAAACAAGTCCAAAACAAGCTCGAATGATGAAAAGTCTAGTATTAAATGTTCCCGAAATATTAATACGGTTACAACCGAGTCACTAAAAACGAGAAATACACCAAATAAAAAGATACGAAAAGGAAAAATGTGGATATTATAATCTCCTCTAAAAACAAGTTTCGTCCCGAAACTTAAGAAACAAACAACTCGGGGTACCTAGCACGCATGCTATCCTCGGTTTCCCATGTTTCCTCCTTGACGCCGTGCCTCGACCACTGCACCTTGACCAAATGAATGATCTTATGCCTCAGTCGCTTCTCACGGTGCTCCACAATCTTAAAGGGACGCTCCTCGAAGGTAATATCCTCGGCGATATCAATCTCACCATAGTCGGTGACGTGACTAGTAGGGGTGGACTCGGTTCCATTCGGTTCGGTTTTTGACTGAAACTGAGAGTCGAACCAAATATTCGGTTTCGGTTTGGTTCGGTTCTTTTTGAAGTTCGGTTCGGTTAAGTTCGGTTTTATAAATATTCGGTTCGGTTTCGATTTGGTTTGATGTTTTTTCGGTTCTTCACAATATAACTTCAAATATTATATGCAATAAAATAAGTTATATATAACAACAAGCCAATAAGAGTTATATATATATATATAAAAGCTAGAGTTGCATAGCAATTTCCAAATATCTCAAAATATATAACAATCGTAAACCACAGTAACTCATTCTCTCAACCTAAATTAATTGAATCACAAATTCATGAGCATATTATCGGTCCTTTTTAGACCCATGAGGGTCTTACAAAAGGAAAACGAATTATACTAAATTTGAAACACACCAAAATCACAAAAACAAGGTCATTTTAGTATGTTGAAATTTGATTTCGGTCCATTTCGGTCCGGTTCGGTTTCGCTCTACCCCGAACCGAGAACCGAACCAAATTAGTTCGGTTCGGTTCTGTTTTTTTGTTTTTCGGTTCGGTCTTCTTCGGTTTCGGTTTTTCGGTTATTTTTTTGGATTTTTTCGGTTATTTTTTTGGATTTTTTCGGTTCGGTTTTGGATTTTCGGTTCCGAAATGCCACCCCTAGTGACTAGGATACGAAACATATTTCCTCAACTAGGAAACATGGAAAACGCTATGAACGTGGCTCGAAGCCGGAGGCTACGCCAAACGGTATGCCAACTCGCCTACTCTCTCGAGAATCTCAAAGGGCCCAATAAATCTCGGGCTCAACCATCCCTTCCTCCAGAAGTGGAAAACTCCCTTCGTCGGCGACACTTTCAGCAAAACGTGGTCTCCCACCTCGAATTCCAAATGTCGACGACGAACGTCAGCATAGGATTTCTGTCGACTCTGAGCAGTCAACATCCTTTCCCGAATTAATTTCACCTTCCGCCTCATCTCTAGAGAGATATCCAGTTCAGTCCCAACTAAATCGGATGCCTCGTTCCAGCAAATCGGTGATCGATAGTGCCGCCCATAAAGTGCCTCATACGATACCATCTTGATCGATGCTTGCCAACTATTGTTGTACGTGAACTCAATCAACGGCAAATGTTCCACCCACTCGTTGCTCCAATCGAGAGTACAAGCATGCAACATATCCTCAAATGTCTGGATAGTGCGTTCCGACTGCCCCTCCGACTGAGGATGAAAAGTAGTACTTAGACACAATCAAGTACCCAACGCCTTATGCACCGCCTGCCAAATGTGCAATATGAAACGACCATCCCGATCCGAAACAATTGACTTCAGAGTACCGTGAAGCCTCACAATCTGCGCAATGAACACACGTGCCAACCTCTCCGGGCCCCAAATATCCTTAATGCCTAGAAAATGTGCCGACTTGGTCAGACGATCCACAATCACCCAAACCATATTTATACCAGACTTCGATCTCGGCAAGCTCGTGACGAAGTCCATCGAAATATCTTCCCATTTCTATTCTGGAAAGGGAAGCGACTGCAATAACCCGCCCGGTCGCTGATGTTCGATTTTGACCTACTGACAAGTCAAACATGTCGCTACAACCCGTGCGACCTCCTCCTTTATGTCGTTCCACCAAAAGTTCCTCCTTAGGTCCTTGTACATCTTACTCGAACTAGGATGAACTGAGTAAGTCGTAGCATGGGCCTCCCACAAAATACTCTGCCTCAATTCCAAGTCGTTCCGTACACAAATCCGACTCTGGAACCTCAACACACCATCCTCGTGGATCACAAACCCAGGAGACTTTCCCTTAAGAACATTCTCTCGGATTTGAGTAATCATCGGATCCTCCAACTGCTTCAGTTTAATTTCATCGATCAGGGACAACGAAATCTCTAAAGCGCAAAGTTTTCCGACAGTCCCGGCAACAAAACCTCAATACCCAAACCAATCAAAATCCGCTGAAGCTCAGATTGAGATGTAAGCATCTCAAGCGTCCGCAACACAACACGCCTCTTAAGCTCCTCAAAACTCGACTACCTCTCGTCATTTCAGACGAACTTCTCAGATTTCTGAAGCAAATGTGTAAGTGGCCGAGCCAGTTTCGAAAACCCCTCGACGAACCTACGATAGTAGCCAGCCAAATCCAAGAAATTACGGACCTCCTTCACATTCCTGGGCGGTTCCCAGTCCAGTACGGCCTCAATCTTCTGTGGATCTACACGGACCCCTTCGGCTGAAATCACGTGACCCAAAAACGTCACTTCCTTCAGCCAGAACTCTCATTTCGATAACTTCGCATAGAGACATTCGGTTCTCAAAATGTCTAACACCACACGCAGATGATGCGCATGCTCCTGCTCATTCCTCGAATAGATAAGGATATCGTCAATGAAGACGACGACACACTTATCCAAATACTCGATAAAGACCTAGTTCATCAACTGCATGAACACCACCGGCGCATTAGTTAACCCGAAGGGCATAATCACAAAATCATAATGTCCGTATCTCGTTCAAAAAGCTGTTTTCGGAACATCGAACTCCTTCACCCGAAGCTGATAGTACCCCAATCTCAAGTCGATCTTCGAGAATAATGTAGCTCCCTGCAACTAATCAAACAAGTCATCAATACTCGGAAAGGGATACTTGTTCTTGATGGTCACCTTGTTTAGATCGCGATAGTCGATACATAAACGCAGTGAACCATCCTTCTTACGCACAAACAGAACCGGTGTGCCCCAAGGCGAAGCGCTCGGTCGAATATACCCTGACTCAAGAAGCTCACTCAACTGGTTCTTCAACTCAGCCATCTCTGAAGGTGCCATGCGATACGGCGCCTTCGAAATCGGAGCCGAACATGGCTCTCACTCGATAGCGAACTCAACCTCACAGTCCAGTGGCAACCCCGGTAACTCGTCCGGAAAGACATCAGGGAACTCACTAACAATGGGAATAAATGAAAGCTTGACTCCACCATTCTCCGCCTCCAAGGCGTAACACTAATAACCAGTACACCCCTTCCGTATGAGTCTCATCGCCTTGAAGGCGTTAATTATGAACTTCTGGTTTCCCCTCTTTCACCCCGCGAAAGAGTGCTCGGTGTCGTCCTTGGCTAACACGGTGATGATTCTCGTGCGGTAGTTCAAGATTGTGCCATGCCGCTCGAGCCAATCATCCCCTAGAATCAAATCCTCACCCTCAATATTCACAACAATAATATTAGAGAGCCAAGCCCTCTCAAATATAAACACAAAACAGTCTCGGACCTATCGATCACCAACGATCCTATCACCGCTAGGAAGTTTAATGATGAAAGGCTCACAAGGCGACAAACAGTCAAGACTCAAATGGCGCACACACTCCAGAGAGATGAATGAATGTGTGGCATCCGAATCAAAAAGCACACTGACATGATGAGACTGAATATGAACGGTAGCTATAGCCGCTGGATCATCGGCCCTCCTCATCTCAATAACACGCGGGTGAGCGGAGCCGACGCTGGAAGCTCTCTCTCTAGTGGGATGGCCCCGACCCCTTCCTCGGCCGGTACTATATGGGGGCTGTGGATTAGATGACCCTTGGTTCACACTCGGCTTCCTAGGCACTGGGAAGGAAGCCTGAGCACCAAGAGCTCTCTCTCTGAGCATAGAAAGCAGCCTTGTGGCCCAGCTGGCCACACCGATTACACGTTAGCAAAGGACTCTGACAAGTTCGACTGATGTGGCCCAGTCAGCCACAATTAAAACACTTCACATCACGGGAAGAAGTACTGGCAGCCCCGCGGAAACCCCCAGTAGAACGAGCTGGACCACCACCAATGGGAAAATTGGCAGACTGAGATTTCTGTTGACCTCCACCTTTGTGGCCCGAAAAACTTCCGACGGACTTCTATTTCTTGCTCTCACGAGCGGCCTCACTGGTCGTCAAGGACATATCATATGCAAGAGATATACTTTGATAATCCTTTAAGATAGTGCAGGTGACCCCTGACATGTAGTCACGAATCTTCAGTTTCATCCGCCTGGAATAGTGAAAAATTTTGTCGCTCTCCTCTCTAACTTGGGCCTTCACGAAGCCCAACTCCCAATTGTAATCAGCAATAGCCTCAAAAATAGGAATATCCCAAGACTGAGCATCATAAAAAGCATGGACAAGCCTGTTTAACTGGCCACGGGCAATATTCGGTCTCCATTAGGTCTTTGAACTCGACCCATGAAGCAACATGGTCCTTAGGCTCAACAGCCTTCCACTAGTCCGTAGCGTCCCCAGTGAGAAAGTACTGGGCAATCGGGACCTTGCGATCCTCAGTACAGTTGGTGGCAACAAAAACCTTGGATATCTCCTTGATCCACCCCTCCCAACCAGTCGGGTCTGAAGCCTCTGAAAACTGAGGAAGATGCATCTTGATGACATCCTGAAGCCAACGATCTACTCCGCCCCGAGTAGCATGGGCCGTAGTCGGGTTCTAAACTACCTGAGCTATTGCAGCCATTTGGTTCACCATTTGTTGCATCACAGCTGCAACACAAAGATCAGTGTCACCACCAGTTGCGCCCTCTTAAGTAGCACTATGGCTCTGATGCCCATCAGTAATACCGACCCCAGAATTTTGTGACATGGCCGCCTCATTACTGCCCCACGTCCCCGACCTCTACGTCGGCCTCTCCCAACATCCGTACTGAAGATAATGAGTAGTAAAACAATTGGATGATAAGTACGAAAGGAAAAATAGTCACAGTATAAGAAACGGAAGCACGATATGAGAAAACAATGAATCGAGTAAGGAAAACTTATGAGCACTGGAAGTACCGAGATGATGGCTGCGAGGTGACGATGTGCAAAACAAAACACAACTAGACCCCAATAACCGACAAGCCTAGGTATCCATAAAACCTAGTGCTCCGATACCATCTTCTATAACACCCCCAAGAAATCCCAGGAACGTAATAGTGCCATGGACCCCTACATGGGACCCACCAGGCTAGGTGACTAATTACACTCATCGACTCACGGATTCAACGCAATACCATCACATCACAAAGACGCAAACCAATAATAATCCACCCGGTTCAACCGGTCAGGCAACATCACAACAACCCAATGAAAATATAATGGACGAAGCAATACACTTCGCAAAATCAAAAGCTCTTAAGTACTCGAGTACTTCTATTAGTTTACAATTTTCAAAACGATTTAAAGACCGAAAACAGATAAAAGACTACATTTGCACAATCATCATGGACAACCATCATCCTCGTACCGATCCAGTGTCTGCCCGTTCCGCTAATCCCGACCTGAAATTCATAAAACGAATTTCTCCAAAAAGGGTCCCCCAAAGGGGTTAGCAATTACGCTAGTACAAGTAATCCAATGAACAACTTACACATTACACGAATAGTCAGAGCATGCAAATGAGAAAAACATCAGTCGAAACACACATTTCCAGAAACGCCATAACCCAAAACTCATTTATAAAAGTGCACCACAATTAACCGTTGATCCACGCCTCTATGAACCCCTACCAAGACCCCATCGGATCTAACCCGTATATGTTAAAAGCAAAGCTCGTCGATCCACGCCTCTGTGGACCCCTACTAAGACCCGTAGGATCTAATAGTGAGAATACACACACAAGTTACTCATGCAATACTACTACGTTAAGCATGTAAGTTCATTAGGAGTACTTGTCTCGATTATAACGACGAGAAGATGAATTGAAACAATCGCGGTTGCGAGAAACTGGACACACCGAACCTAGACGATTCGTCAAACACCATTACAACCAACTGAACAAGATTAACATTAATGGAAAACACCCGAAACACCACCTACGATTCATGTAAGTTCGTACAAAAACAACGACGAGGACGGATTGCAACCGAACCCTCTCGATAACTTAGACAGGCCGGAATTTACCATAAATTTGTAGGAAAAACATGGATATGATGAATATTAGTCATCTCTAACAAGTATTAATCAACAATACGGAGCTACAAGGACGAAACAACAATACCCCCAAAATTCCCAACTTAGGGTTCTAGAGTAATACCTCAGATTAATGACGAAAAACCAATTTCGATGTTGATAATATGCACCAAGAACTCGAGGAGGATGATATCTCAATGATTGAAGATTTCTGAATCACCCTAAAGTTGCCTAGAGAAATCGCCCACGGAGATACGAAAGAAGAAAGGAGAGGAAATGAAATCCTCTCCAAAAATCCCGCCGAAAAAAAGGCCTGCTAGCTCGCGTGCCGCAGTTGCAGACTGAGTGTGCCGCGGCCCGCGGCTAAAATGTGCGATCAGGCCTTCAGGCCATGCCGCGGCATGGAATGTAGTGTGCTGCGGCACGAGGTACAGCCACCCCAGCTCGAGTCTTGAAAGGGGTGTGTCGCGGTACACACTGTTTGTGCCCAAAAAGTGACGAAAAACGACTCGCGAACTTGATACACTAGAACGACGTATAGTCCCAACCATTCAATGGCCTGGATGAGCGACCACGAATCCTCGTTTAGTGAGTCCACGTCAAAATGGTCGGTCCTAACACGATGGTACCATCAAACGACCCGGAAAGAGAATAAACGTAATAAAACCCAGAACTTTGGAATATTACGGAATGACCCAACATGATACTCGATCGAAACACCATTAAAAGTTCACAACCTCCATAATAACATGAAATAGATTTGTGGGAACCCCCAAAACGGCGGTTCCGAGCAATGATTACGAGAATTGAACCCAAAAGCGACAAAAATGACATCAAACGAGGAATTGAGTAAAACAAGCCCGAAAAAAGCTCGAATGATGAAAAGTCTAGTATTAAATGTTCGCGAAATATTAATACAGTTACAAGCGAGTCACTGAAAACGAGAAATACACCAAATAAAAAAAATACGAAAAGAAAAAATGCGGATATTACAAAGAAAACCATGATTGTAAATATACCGATTCTTTTAAAAATAGTTATAAACATTTATTTAGCACATATCGTCAATTATCAACCATTATATCCACAAAACACGTAATGTATGGGCAAGATACTTGCCTCAATAATTGATATCGGACACTCCGACGAACGCGACTCAACTAGGAAACCTTGAACACCTCCAACCCTCCGGGTGAAAACAACAGAAATATGATCTTTCGGGAAGCTTGAAGAAAACGACGAACGAAAGAGTTCTGACTCGAGTTTCTTGCAAGGAATCTGACCCTAACGTTACATCATCAATAATCAACGATCGTACGAGGAAGAATAATCGTAGATGCCCAAAACCCCCCTCTTAGAACTTTCAGCGGACACCTCCAAGACGTCGAGAAGGAACTCAACAAAACGATGAATCTTTAACAATCGAACCATGGATCAACAAGGAAATTCGTAAAATATAACTTAATAATAAACAATCCATCACTAATCTAAGTTATTACGGATCAAACGGACGAAATCAAACAAATTCCCAAATTTTCCCAAAGCTATGATTTTAGGAAAACTTACCCTAATTCGCTCGATCAAAGGAGGTTATGGAATGATTAATCGATGATATGAACTCCAGGACTTCGTGGATTCATAGTTTATCAACATGTCTTTGAGTTCTCCAAGACCCCAGCTGTGGGCAGGAAAGAAGGGAAATGAAAAATGAGTGCAAACATGACCGCTCAGTCATATTTATATAAATGTGCATTAGCGTGTGCTAGCCTTCCGGGTTAGCGTGCGCTAACGGGCAGTATCGGCCTAGAACCTTCGGCCGGGACCCACCATCACGTGCCAGCCAACCCGCGCAGTGCACGCTATCCAACCCGTCCCAGAACCCCCTGGACTAAACTGCTCGGCCAGGTAGCGTGCGCTGGTCGGCCGATAGCGTGCGCTACGACTGCCGATTAGCACGCGCAATGACAAACAATAGCGTGCGCTACCTGCCAATCCTTCCCGAGTCCAGAACCTCAGAAACATATCTGCCCAGCCAGGTAGTGTGTGCTGGGCGGCCGATAGCGTGCACTATTCTTGCCCATTAGCACGTGCTGCCATCCGACAGTAGCGTGTGCTATGCCGGTTCCTGCCGCACCTGCCCCGCCAGTGCCCAGCCGCCTTGCCGGTTCCTGCCGCAGCTATCCGCCCAGTGCCCAGCCGCCATGTTGGTTCCTGCCGCAACTGTCCGGCCAGTGTCCAACCGTCATGACCCGGCGACTCAATTTTCCAAAAACGCACATAATGAACACAACAAAACGCTCGCGGACAACATCATTGATCCGAAATGAAAATAACATAAAACAATTCACCACATATGGCCATAAACACAAAATCATTCTTTGAGAAAATAATACCGATGCTCGACAACCGGGAAATATCCGAAATAAAATCTAAAATAACCAGAAAAAATTGCGGGTATTACATTCTCTCCCCCTAAAAATAAGTTTCGTCCTAAAACTTAAAACAAAAGCAAGGCGACTCTAGATAACACACGTTATCTTATACTGACAGCACACAAGAGCTCCATGCAGTACAAAGCTACTGCGGTCCGATTCAATACGCAAGAATGCTTACGAAAAGCAACGAACATGAATCACTGCGGTTGATAAAATCGAGCAGTACAAAAATCGAATCACGAGTCTGTAATACCCGAGATCTTCATTTCGGTTTCGTTAAATTTTCTTCAGTCGGACGAACTATTGTTGTCAGCGTCTTTGGAATCGCATGCTTGTATTGTGGTATGTTGAGTTTCGTAGCCTGTTCGTTATTGTTTTGGATCATAGCAGGTGCGTTCGCGTGATCGAGACGTCGTCGAGTATCGAGCCGGACAGTCGGAGGGCTGGCTGGGTCGGGTTACAGCCATAAGGCCTGGCCGATTACGGCCGTAAGACGTCTGCATGCCCTGGACTGGGAGGACTCAGTTATGGCCGTAAGGTTCTTCAGGTTACGGCTGTAAGGCTTTGTTACGGCAACTAAGCACTGGCCAGTTACGGCCATAGTGATTCGACAGATTTCAGTCAGTGGCCCCTGCAAGCTCAGTTACGGCCGTAAGGCTATGCCGATTACAGCTGTAAGGTACGATCGTTGTGTACGCAAGGCTTCGGCCATTGCGTATGCTACATGCAGTTGACCGAGTTATGGTCGTAAGGCACTGCCGGTTACGGCCGTAACACTGTCGGCCATATATAGGCATGGTGATGGGTCAGACCTCATTTCTTGCATTTTTCTTCTCTTGGTGGCGGCTCTCATACGGGTGCGACGGGGAGTGACGTTCTTGGCCGATCCTACTCATTTCCAAGGCTTTTGGAAGGCCTTTGTCGATTAAATCAACATCAAATCCTTGTTCTTCGCCGGATCGAGGTATTTCTTTCGTAGAACCCTTGTTGTGTATATTTTTGAGGGTTTCTTCGTGATTCATTGATTTTGTCCGAGATTGATGAATTGTTCATGGTAATCTCGTTGTATTGGTCATTATATTCAAATTTTATAACTCGTTTATCGATTTTTACCACCCGGAACTTGATTTCCAATTTCCTTGAAGAACCCTCGGATTCTTGTTATTTTTCGGGTTGATTCGGATGCCGTTTAGCGTTATTGATTTGTGGTGATATTATTTTCGTAATTTTCGTGGAGTTGTCGGGTTTTTGGTCGATCTTGGAAGTTCGAGGGCTACCCGACCATATTCGTTCATTGTTCCATTGCTTGTGGTATCGATGCAAGTATCTTGCCCATACGTTTCATGTTTCGTAGGCATAATTGTTGGTAAATGATTTTATGCGAAATCTGAATGTTTAATAAATGTTAAAAAGGATCGGTATGTTCACGATAAATGTTGTCTTTAAACGATAACTCGTATGATTCGTGAATAGGTGTGTTTTTGGAATACGTGTGTTAGTTTCATTTGTTGAAAGACTTTATGATCACATTTAGTAAATATAATAAACCGTAATCATTTACCGAGGATTACGTATTGTTATGTGTGCTTGTTCGGCGAATATGTGACGGGTGATATTGTTGTTACTCCTTTGAAATGAGGTTGTGATGTTTAGTGTTGTTTGGCTTGATGTTTTGCTTATTGTTATGGGATCGTTGAAAGTGATGTGCCTTCGGGTAAGATTGTTGAATCTTCGGGATCCATACTTGCTAGTATGGGTCGGGCGTGACCGTAGGGTTATCTAATCCGGTATGTCTTGCGGGGACTCCGAGGTTCGGGGCTTGCTAGCCCGATGCTGGGATAACTTGTGTGGTTATCCAATCCAGGTATGTCTTGTGGGGACTCCGAGGTTTGTGGCTTGTTAGCGCGATGTCGGGATAACTTATGGTTGTGGTTTGGTTGTGTGATGGACGTGTCATGGGTTGTCCAATTGGGTAAGTCTCTTGGAGGCTCCGAGGTTCGTAGCTTTTTAGTGCGATGCCGGGATAACTATGAATGTATGTATGGTTATGGTTACATGACTGTTATCACGGTGACATGTGACTCGGTATGGATTCCCATTGGGTTATTCACTCGGGTATGTTCTGCGGGAGCATCTGAGGTTCGTGGCTTGGTAGCACAGGACGCGAATGATCCTTGGGAATATGTTGTTATGGATGATTTGGGTCTTGGACCCCGTGTTTTGTGATTTGGGTTGTGGACCCGTGTTTTACTATCGGAATTGTGTTTTGGGAAAGATGATTTTTGGGCCGTGTCCCCAAGTGTTTTCGAAAGACTTGAGCATTCTTAAATCCCTAATGTTTTCAAAACTTCTGAGATCTTTAAATGTTTTGTAAGATGTATATTGTGTTTCTTCCCACCTTTCATGATTTGAACAGTTTTGATCAAATGATTTATCTTGGAGTATGTTTTGTATGGCTTGTATTCGTATTTTATACTTGTACTAAAAAAACAGTGGAGTTTTGCTAACCCACGAGTATTCGGGGGGTGGGTGTCTGTATTGCGTCCAGGTACTTGCAGGTTGCTGGGGAGCGAATCACGGAATCGGTACGAATGGTGATGGAAGACGACGATACTAATCACATGAAGACCAATCGTAGAGTATTTTGATAGAGTCTTGTTGGTTATCTTCACGCTGTGTTATTATCCCGATATATGGGAGCGTTAATATATTCCAGCCCCTGTGTGGGTATGAGTTTCGGGAAAGAGTTATGTATGTAATGATGTGTGTGTTGTGATAAAAGACCAAATCGGTCCAGTGGTTCATTATTAGCCGTGTTGGCATGTATTGTTATGTTGTGTTTTCTGTATTTAGCCTGGTAGATCCTCGTGGAGAGTGTCTGTGGCGCTGTAATATTCCCGAGTGGTTTGTGGTGTTACAGAATATGGTATCAGAGATTAGGTTGAGGAAACCTAGGCTGCCGGGTCGAGTTGTGTGTTGTCGTGTCTTGTCTTGTCTTGTCGGATTTTGTCTGACTGAGTAGTGTCACGACGCGTCATCTGAGTTGTTGGTCTTGATTAGTATCGAGGTGCAACCATCATCTTCGTGCGATCTGTGGATGTAAGTCTCCTTATGTTGTTGTGTTTCGTGTTATACGAGCTTATATGATTCTGTGTTATTATGTGGAGTTTAAATATGCATCGTGAATACGTACTCCATACTTGTTTGATTCTCGTATTGTGCTGGAATGAAGAGTAGTACCGGTATATATTGTAACACCCCCAAGTTATTCAGGGATATTACAGCGCCGTAAGCCCCGCCGTGGGACCCACAAGGCTATACATACGCGGAACCATAAATTTTGACCGATAAGGTCTACACACAATGGAATGAAAAACGATACAAAGGTATTCGAAATATAACCAATGCATTCACAAACATCACAACTCAATTCAATACTTCGGCAAACACAAGCCGGAACATCAAGGAAAAAGGAAAACAATACTCGAGTATTCAATAGCCAATCCAGTACAACAACACTGAACGGGAAACTCCAAACATAACTGGAAGAAAGACACAGTATCACACTTGCCCACCATCTTTATGCCGACCCGATACCTGCCCGTCCGCTCTCCTGGAACCTGAAATACATGAAACGTATTTCCCCCATAAAGGGGTTAGCCGTCGAATAGCTAGTGCAAGTATATCAAGTATGAAACACAATACTCCTCGACAATAAAGTAAATGTAACCGTCAATTCATCAATTCAAATTCAAGACTAGTATTCCGGAATAACTAAATCTCATAGCATCACATCAATACATATATGAATACCGTGGAACCGCACCAGAGGCTACGGAACCCTCAGAGGACCCGTCGGTCCGTCCCGGAGTGGTTAATTCATATTATCCATGGAATCGCACCAGAGGCTACGAAACCCTCAGAGGACCCGTCGGCCCGTCCCGGAGTGGATATACATAATCATGCCATTAATATTTCAAACTTTCAAAGTCGAGAACGTACAATCATAAATGCATACGTGCCTTTGAGACATCGAGGAACGAACGGAAAAAGGGGTATGAGATTGGTAGGTCCAAGAACGCGCTTCCGGCACCTAAACGATTCGCAAGGAATATGATAATCAATTATCCATATTCAAATTACACGAAGAAACCCCCGAAACCCGTCTACGATTCATAAAGATATACAGATAATCAACTAGAGGTTGGAAAATCATCCAAACCTCACAAGTCCGAAAACGACATAATTCAACCCGTAAAATCGGAAGAAAACACTCATACGGTATAGATATATCAAAATCTCAAGGTTCTCAAGCTTCAATCGGATAAAACGGACGAATCTACGAAAACCCCCAAAAACCAACACAAAATTCAAAGTGTTCTTGAATAATCTTTCAATAATCCGATGGATACCCAATCATGTCCATAATCACGCATATATCACATCATACACCATGATTTTATCATCCAAAACGTCAAAACCCACACAAAATCGAGAAGTCAAGATGTCGAAGAAATTACCTCTTGAATATTCAAGCGCTATGATCCAAGGAATACGCGATAGATCGACTATCCGGGCTTCCCAACCGAGTGGAAGTGGTAAATCTTCAACACACAAGTGATAGATATGAAAAGAACTCCTCCCTCAAACTCTCTCTCTCGCGATAGAAGAAGGAAATGGAGGAAAATGGCTGAAATCTCGCTTAAAAGGCCGAATTATGCAGTTGACCGCATTGTGTGCCGCGGCTCAGCATAGGTGTGCCGCGGCACAGGCCTAAAAATTGTTCCCAGGTTTCGGCAGTGTGCCGCGGCTCAGCTCAGGTGTGCCGCGGCACCACAGTCTGGCGGAGTTTTGGGCGAGGATGCAACACCCGGTGTCGCGGCTCGGCATAGGTGTGCCGCGGAATGACTCAGCGGTGTCTTTGCAGCCGGTGTGTGCCGCGGCACCGTGCAACCGCTCGGCCAAATTTAGGAAATGTGTGTGCCGCGCACACTCCTTGTCCGCTGCTCACACCCCCTTCGGGTCCTAAAATGATGGAAAATGACCCGGGAAGAGGATAAAAGTAATAGGATTCAATGTCCGGGCAACAATAACACGAAAATAGAAGTACGGAAACCCCAAAACGGTGGTTCCAAGCAATGATTACAAGGGTTCGCTCAACAAATCACGATCCGAAGAATATGAAAGGTTTGAAATGACATGACTTTCGACCGGGTATTACATTCTCCCCCTCTAAAAAGAAGTTTCGTCCCGAAACTTAAGGAATAAATAGTTCGGGGTATTCCACCCTCATCTTCTCTTCCGTCTCCCAAGTCGCCTCCTCGACTCCATGCCTCGACCATTGCACTTTAACCAGTGGAATGGTCTTATGCCGAAGTTATTTCTCACGGCGCTCAAGAATCTTCACGGGTTTCTCCGGAAAGGTAATATCCTCGGCTACGTCAATCTCACTGTAGTCGAAAATGTGGCTCGGATCCGGTACGTACTTCCTCAACTGGGACACATGAAAAACACGATGGACGTGACTCAAAGCTGGAGGCAACGCCAAGCGATAAGCTAAGTCTCCAACTCTGTCCAAAATCTCGAAAGGTCCGATATACCTTGGACTGAGTTTTCCCTTTTTACCGAAGCGGAAAACTCCTCTGGTCGGCGATACTTTGAGCAAGACGTGATCCCCCACCTCAAACTCCAAGGGTCGACGACGAGTATCAGCGTAAGATTTCGCGACTGCAGGCGATCGATGTCGATCTCGGATAATAGAAATCTTTTCCTTGGTCTCCAACAACATATCCGGTTCCGTCCCAACTAGCTCAGAAGCCTCGTCCCAACATAATGGCGACCTACATCGCCTACCATAGAGAGCCTCGAAGGGTGCCATTTTGATCGACGCATGCCAACTATTATTGTAAGCAAACTCGATCAACGACAAGTGAAGCTCCCAATCATTACTCCAGTCTAAGGCACAAGCCCGCAACATATCCTCCAACGTCTGAATCGTCCTCTCTGTCTGATCGTCCGACTGAGGATGAAAGGAGGTGCTCAATCTCAACTCAGTACCCAGGCACGATGAACGGCTGCCAAAATGCGATACGAAACGGCCGTCTCGATCGAAACAATGGTCTTGGGGGTACCGTGTAAACTCAAGATCTCAGCGATAAATGTTCGAGCCAATCTATCCCGTCCCCAAGTATCCTTAATACCCCAAAAGTGTGCAGACTTGGTCAATCGATCGACAATTACCCAAATCATATTCGTTCGATCCGAGTTCTCATCTGTGCGATGATAAAATCCATTGAGATATCTTCCCACTTCCACTCGGGAATGGGAAGTGGTTTCAACAACCCCGCCGGTCGTTGATGTTCGATCTTGACTTGTTGACACGTCAAGCACCGTAATACAAACTCCGTAACATCCTTCTTCATGTTATTCCACCAAAAATTTCGCTTCAAATCTTTGTACATCTTACTCGTCCCGGGGTGGATTGAGTAGGGCGTAGCATGGGCTTCTCGGAGGATTCTCTGTCTCAACTCTAAATCGTTCGGAACGCAAAGTCTGCCCTGAAATCTCAGAATACTATCCTCATGTACCATGAAACCAGGAGCTTTTCCTTTAATCACATCTTCCTTCAGTTGAGAAATCATCGGGTCACTCCACTGCTTCCCTTTGATGTCGTCAACTAAGGACGACGTAATTTCGAGAGTACACAACTGCCCATGTACTCGTTGAAGCCAAATTTCTATCCCTTGCTCAATTAGGTCTTGACGAATTTTAAATGCAGGGCGTAAGAACTTCGAGCATTTGAAGAGATGCTGATTTGCGGCTCGAGCATCCATAGCGACATTGGCTTTCGGGGTGGTAAAGAATTTCCGAGATCATAATCCTTTATCAACTCTAGCCAACGTCTCTGTCTCATATTCTGCTCCTTACATGAAAATATATTTCGTGCTCTTGTGATCGATATAAATCCGCACGGTGAACCATACAAATAATGCCGCCAAATCTTGAGTGCGAAAACAATTGCGGCCAATTCTAAATCGTGAGTAGGATAATTCATCTCATAAGGCTTTAATTGTCGAGACGCAAAAGCTATCGTCTTATCATCTTTGCATAAGCACACGGCCCGTGCCTTGACCCGAAGCGTCACTATAAACTGCAAAGCCCTCGCTACCATGCGGTAAAGTTAAAATCGGCGCTGAAGTCAATCGTCTCTTCAGTTCATCGAAGCTCTGTTGTCTCTCATCCGTCCAGATAAACTTTTCGGTCTTCTGGAGTAATTTTGTAAGCGGTCGAGCGAGTTTCGAGAACCCCTCGACAAACCGACGGTAATACCCAGCAAGGCCCAAAAAGCTACGAACCTCCTTAACATTTTTAGGCGGTGCCCAGCCCAGCATTGCCTCGATCTTCTGCGGGTCTACACGAACCCCTTCGGCCGAAATCACATGGTCGAGAAACATAACTTCTTCCAACCAAAACTCATATTTCGAGAATTTTGCATAGAGGTACTCGGTTCTCAAAATGTCTAAGACCAAACGCAAGTGTCGGGCATGTTCCTCCTTATCCCGAGAATAGATCAAGATGTCGTCAATAAAGACGACTACACACCTGTCGAGGTACTCGATGAATATTTTATTCATTAACTGCATGAATACTGCCGGCGCATTCGTCAACCCAAAAGGCATAACTACAAATTCATAATGCCCATATCTCGTCCGGAACGCCGTCTTTGGAACGTCGGACTCCCTCACTCTGAGTTGATAATACCCGGATCTTAAGTCAATCTTCGAGAAAACCGCAACTCCTTGCAATTGATCAAATAAATCGTCTATACGCGATAGAGGGTACTTGTTCTTGATGGTTACTTTGTTCAGCTCGCGGTAGTCGATGCACAAACGTAGTGAACCATCTTTCTTCCTCACGAAAAGAACAGGCGCGCCCCAAGGCGAAGCGCTCGGTCTGATGTACCCTCTTTCCAGAAGTTCTCCCAACTGATTCTTCAATTCTTGCATTTCGGAAGGTGCCATCCGGTAAGGTGCTTCAGAAATCGGAGCCGCGTCTGGCTCTAAGTCTACGGTAAATTCTATCTCTCGATCTGGCGGTAATCCCGGAAGGTCGTCCGGAAAAACATCGGGATACTCATTAACAACCGGAATTAAAGAGAAATCGACTTCGCTTCCTTCCGTTTTCAAAGCATAGCACCAATATCCCGTACAACCTTTATTTAAAAGTCTTACGGCCTTCATGGCACTGATAAGTAACTTGGATTGGCCCGACTTACGTCCCAAAAATGAGTACTCAGATCCGTCCTTAGTCATCATAGTGATAACTTTGGTACGGTAATTCATAATCGCCTGGTGATTATTAAGCCAATCCTCGCCGAGGATTACGTCCTCGCCTTCCATATCAACTACAATCAAATTTGATAACCATTCCATACTGGATATAATCACCGGAAAATCTCTAATCTCCCGGTTCCCCACGATTCTATCCCCGCTCGGCAGTCTCACGATGAAGGGATCGAAAACAGTCAGACAAGTTATATTCAAACGGCGTACACACTCCAAAGAAATAAAAGAATGTGTAGCACCCGAATCAAAAAGCACACGGACTGGATAAGATAAAATATGGATGGTACCTGAAGCCACCGCCGCGTCGGGCTCGTCTGTTCGACGCATCTCATAAACTCGTGGTTGTACCAAACCGACGCTAGAGTTCCCCCTCCGGCGTTCGACCGTCCCGGCCCTGTCAAATTCTGCCGAGGTTGACCGGTGGGCGGCCCGAGTGTCCAAAGTCTGATTCGGCTCGGAACAATAAGTCGCTCTATGTCCCATCTGTCCGCACGTGTGACACTTCAACGGTGGAAAGTGGCATTCCAAATTAATGTGGCCTGAACGGCCACAATTATAGCAAGTCACCGCGCGATTTGAGGTACCCGAAGTGGGACGGTAACCCCTCTTCCCTCTATTAGAACGTGACGACTGTCCGACAAAACGGTTAGTCATCTGTGACTTCTGAAAGTTGCCGCCCTTAGAGCCAGAAAAATTTCCCCCGACTTTATGCTTCTTCAGTTCTTCAACGGTATCATTGTCGGTGCTCAACATATCATGGGCTAAAGCTCTGTCCTGATACTCTTTCAGTGTGGTACAAGCAAATCCGGCCATGTACCGCCGTAAGTCCAAATTCATCCGCATATCAAAATAACGGATCTTATCACGCTCGTTACGTACTTGATCCTTCACATGGATTAATTGTTGGTTATACTCCACGATCGCCTGCGAAACGGGAATATCTTGTGGTTTAGCCTCGAAGAAGGCTCGGATTCGGCTCTCTCGTACCGGCCAAGGGCAAAACTTGGCCTCCAAGAGCTCCTTAAATTCATCCCATGAGGCAATACGATCCTGTGGCTTGATGACCTTCCACCAAGTAGCGGCCTCCTTAGTGAGGAAATACTGAGCAATCGGTACTTTCCTCACCTCGGGGCAATCAACTGCCTCGAAAATCTTCTCCAATTCTGCTAGCCAATCCTCCCGGCTAGCAGTGCGTGGCACCCATGTGGAGGGTGCATATGGATTACATTCTGCAGGCATCCGTGTTTGGGTTCGGGTTATTCAGCTGAACAGTTTGGGCCAAAATAGTCATCTGAGTAGCCAATTGTTGAAGTGCATTCGCCACTCCAACGTCTGCGTTGTTCCCCTGACCATCTGACTGGTCGTGCTGACTCTCGGTATCGGGATGCACCGAGTTCGACAAACTGGGGTTGGTCGACCCCGAAACTGAACTGATGGAAACGGCCGCGCCACGACCTCTTCCTCGCCCACGGCCACGACCACGGCCACGGCCCCTACTAGCTGACATACTGAAGAACACACAAGGCACGTAAGCACAATTCAATCACGCATCAACAAAGTGTCCGATTCTCAAGAATACCGATAAAAGGAAGCAAAACAAATAAGGAAACACCAGAAGAGTGAGAGGTCTTACAAGTACCGGTCGCACTGTGATGATGGGAGAGTAGTGATACTGTGGACAATTAACGACTCGATCGACCCAAAAGACCGACAGCCTAGGTATCCATAGACCTAAGCTCCGATACCATATTCTGTAACACCCCCAAGTTATTCAGGGATATTACAGCGCCTTAAGCCCCGCCGTGGGACCCACAAGGCTATACATACGCGGAACCATAAATTTTGACCGATAAGGTCTACACACAATGGAATGAAAAACGATACAAAGGTATTCGAAATATAACCAATACATTCACAAACATCACAACTCAATTCAATACTTCGGCAAACACAGGCCGGAACATCAAGGAAAAAGGAAAACAATACTCGAGTATTCAATAGCCAATCCAGTACAACAACACTGAACGGGAAACTCCAAACATAACTGGAAGAAAGACACAGTATCACACTTGCCCACCATCTTTATGCCGACCCGATACCTGCCCGTCCGCTCTCCTGGAACCTGAAATACATGAAACGTATTTCCCCCATAAAGGGGTTAGCCGTCGAATAGCTAGTGCAAGTATATCAAGTATGAAACACAATACTCCTCGACAATAAAGTAAATGTAACCGTCAATTCATCAATTCAAGACTAGTATTCCTGAATAACTAAATCTCATAGCATCACATCAATACATATATGAATACTGTGGAACCGCACCAGAGGCTACGGAACCCTCAGAGGACCCGTCGGTCCGTCCCGGAGTGGTTAATTCATATTATCCATGGAATCGCACCAGAGGCTACGAAACCCTCAGAGGACCCGTCGGCCCGTCCCGGAGTGGATATACATAATCATGCCATTAATATTTCATACTTTCAATGTCGAGAACGTACAATCATAAATGCATACTTGCCTTTGAGACATCGAGGAACGAACGGAAAAAGGGGTATGAGATTGGTAGGTCCAAGAACGCGCTTCCGGCACCTAAACAATTCGCAAGAAATATGATAATCAATTATCCATATTCAAATTACACGAAGAAACCCCCGAAACCCGTCTACGATTCATAAAGATATACGGATAATCAACTAGAGGTTGGAAAATCATCCAAACCTCACAAGTCCGAAAACGACATAATTCAACCCGTAAAATCGGAAGAAAACACTCATACGGTATAGATATATCAAAATCTCAAGGTTCTCAAGCTTCAATCGGATAAAATGGACGAATCTACGAAAACCCCCAAAAACCAACACAAAATTCAAAGTGTTCTTGAATAATCTTTCAATAATCCGATGGATACCCAATCATGTCCATAATCACGCATATATCACATCATACACCATGATTTTATCATCCAAAACGTCAAAACCCACACAAAATCGAGAAGTCAAGATGTCGAAGAAATTACCTCTTGAATATTCAAGCGCTATGATCCAAGGAATACGCGATAGATCGACTATCCGGCTTCCCAACCGAGTGGAAGTGGTAAATCTTCAACACACAAGTGATAGATATGAAAAGAACTCCTCCTCAAACTCTCTCTCGCGATAGAAGAAGGAAATGGAGGAAAATGGCTGAAATCTCGCTTAAAAGGCCGAATTATGCATTGACCGCATTGTGTGCGCGGCTCGGCATAGGTGTGCCGGCACAGCCTAAAATTGTTCCTGTGTTTCGGCGGTGTGCGCGGCTCGGCTCAGGTGTGCCGCGGCACGGGTCTGACGGAGTTTGGCGAGGATGCAACACCAGTGTGCCGCGGCTCAGCATAGGTGTGCCGCGGCAATGACTCGGCAGTGTGCCGCGGCACTGCCGGTGTGTGCCGTGGCACCCGGTACAGCCCGCTCGGCCAAATTTAGGAAATGTGTGTGCCGCGGCGCACACTCCTTGTGCCGCGGCTCACACCCCCTTCGGGTCCTAAAATGATGGAAAATGACCCGGGAAGAGGATAAAAGTAATAGGATTCAATGTCCGGGCAACAATAACACGAAAATAGAAGTACGGAAACCCCAAAACGGTGGTTCCAAGCAATGATTACAAGGGTTCGCTCAACAAATCACGATCCGAAGAATATGAAAGGTTTGAAATGACATGACTTTCGACCGGGTATTACATATATATATAGGGGGCATGTTCTATGCAGTACCAATATTAGATGCAGTACTTTACAGTACTAATTTATGCATGAGTTTTGTACTAATTATGCATGAAATATATGCATTTCGTGCATCAAAATTTCAATGCATTAATTCTCACAAAAATTTGATGCATATAATCTAATATTTTGATGCATCGATATTTTGATGCATATATTTCATATTTTAATGCATTGAAATTTCGATGCACAAAATGCATATATTTCATGCATAGTTAGTACAAAACTCATGCATAAATTAGTACTGTAAAGTACTGCATCTAATATTGGTACTGCATAGAACGCGCCACTATATATATATATATATACATCTTTGTGTGAAATCATTTTTACAGGAGTGATGTTTTGGTTTGGTTACTCAATGAAAGTTTATCAATGTGATATTTTAAAACTTTAAATGTTTTGGAGAGTCACGTAAATTTTCATTCTAAAATATCCTTGAAGAAGGAAAAAAAGGTTTGATTTTCGTATGATGACCTCGAGACCGAAGATTTTGAGAATGTAAACTACATATATTCTATTTTCATCTTGCATTGCAAATTTTCAAAATTTGATTTTTAAATACTCAAACGAGGTTTATCAAAGTTTATTTGAGACGTGACTTTCACTTTCAACTTTTTGGTTCCATGAATTTCGGTTAAAAGGTATGTAGTGAGGATGTTATTATTTTGGTTATAATGCTCAGAGTTGTGATTAAGGTAATGGTGTGAACGCTGAGTCGTTCGGTGTGCTCTCGCCGAGATAGTTCTCTCGACCGAGAAGTGGAGACTCGGTTTGGAATTTTATTTAACCTCTGATGGTTATTTGTGCAATGTCATAATGATGTGAATTGATGACGTTTGGATTCGTATGTTGTTGTTTATTTGTAACTTTCAACTTTTGGTATTATTTGGTATATGTTCATGAACATGTTGCTGGATTAGAATAGTTAGCGCATGCCAAGTGTGGGACTAGCGCGCGCTAACGTGGCATGGCTAGCGCACACTAAGTCTCTGTTAGAGAACACACTAATCATTCTGGGCAGAAGCTCGAGAATTGCATTTTGGCCGTAGTTCTAACTTTTGTGATTGTTAGGCTGACCGTTTGTGACCGTATTCTATGTGTGTTGTCCAGTGATAACAATTGTTGTGTGTGATTATGTGTATTTTGAACTGTGTTCTTATCCGCTGCGTGTGTATATATCAAAATGACTTTTCAGTATTCTTGCCAAACCGTGTATATTTTAAAATGACCTTTCGGGTATCTCGTAAACTTGGGTTATTTCGTTAAACCTTTGTCCTAACTCTTTTGTCGGTACGTTTAAGGGGTGTCTTAACGTATATTTTGAAACTATTGATTTTTTGCGTCTTCGCCTTGTAATTTCAAATGGTATTTTATGATGGTATTGAGTATTTGAAAAATGACTTTTGTGAGTATTTGGAAAGTATTACCGTCATCGGCCTTTTTGGTATTTTTGAATGTTTTTTTTAAAATGGTTTTCAGCCTGGTGGGTTCCGGCGCGGGACCCGTACAGAAGATGGTTTTGATATAATGAATGATTTTGATTTCATTGCATTTATAATTCATATAGCAATGATATTTTAAATGTAACAGGATAATGGTTTGTATATTATGCTCTAGTTTAAATCAAATCATAATGTATATATGATTTAATTGTGTTTGATTGAAGACGGAGATGTGGATATCTTTGGTATGTGTTATGATCTTCCATTGCGATTGGTTGTTGCTTGTTAGTATGCCGAGGGGAAGAGGTGGTGGTCGTAACCGTGGTGCCGATGAACACGGGGATCAGATGCGGAATCGAGAGAATGTTGCCGGGAATGATATTGGTATTGGTGTTGCTACTATACTGCAACAAGTAGAAACACAGATGACTCATTTGACCCAGGCAGTTCAACGCAACACTGATGCGACTCAGAACGTCGATGTAAATCAATGGCTTTGGGAAGTAATTCGTATGAATCACTCTCGATTCGCTGGTGTTGCGGATGCGTTAGGCTGGGATGGTTGGCTTTTCCAGTTGGGAAAGATATTTGAGGCTGTCGATTGTCCTGAAGAACAGAAGGTACCTATCGCCCAGTACCTTATTGACAAAGATGCCACTAATTGGTGGGAAGCAGTTAAACCTCGTGATTGTGATGTCACATGGGTGGAGTTCCAGGCATCTATGAAAGCTAAATTCTGTCCGAAACCGATTAGAGAGTAGAGGATTCGTGAATTTCATTTGGCAGAACCGCAAAATATATCGGTGTCGCAGGCTATCATCGACTATAGCAAACAACTCAGTTATGTGCAAGATCGGGTGAGAATCGAGGAAGAGAGGATCCTTCACTTTGACGGATGGATGAAGCCGGAGATTTACTTTTATATGTTGGGATTCACTTGCACTTCGTTGAGGGACTATCAAGATCGAGCCTTAGCCCATGAACTAGCTTCGTTATCGTCGGAGAGTGTGCCCGAGTCGAAGAAGCAGAGGAAGTCCAATGACCTTGTGGACAGTGCACGAGTTGGTGTTTCTAGTCTGCAACGTCGTAGTCATTCCGCTGTGAAGCTCCATCGCTCGATGCGTGGGACAGAGAGTTCCAAGTCATCTGCTTGACTCCTGGTAAAGCCAGGATATGTTTTAACTGCAATGTGTCGGGACATGTTTGTGCACATTGTCCTTCTCCGCCAGTAACGTGTTACAAGTGCGGACTCGAGGGACACCGGGTCCAATTTTGCGAGTTGGTTATCGAGCCTTCCGAGGCACGGACTTGAGCACTGATATCAGGATCGAATCCGAGGAGTCCCTGTGGGGCGTGTTCTATCAGTTGTATGTTATGTTATTTTCCTTGCTTTGATGTTTCGAATTTCGGAGATAAACTTCTTTTATTAGAAGTGGATCGGATTTTGAACTTCTGTAGTTTCAACTATGTCGACTCATTTGTGCTCGTGAATATTTTTTGAACTTGTCATGTCTTTCACTTTTGTTGATCGAATGAGTTGTGGTATTGATTCGGAATAATCCATTTGTCGTTGTGACTTTTCAATTGCTATTCCATTTCATGTGGATCTTATGTGAATGCACATCTTGTTGTTTTCACCGGATCATATATTGTCTCGAGTCGAGGTGTGAACTTTAAAGTTGTTATTTGGGTTTTATTGTTCGTCGTGATTCAAACATGAATGTTCGACTGTTGTTGTCTCGATCGTTGTGGTTCGATCGTTTGATTGTTCGGTTTTTGTTGATCTCGTTTCGTGATTGTTGAGCGTTCAAACTCCTTCGTAATTTCCTTAAGTTTGGGAAATTAGTTTCGTTTTCGATCTTCCAACCCTTGGGCTATGGAATTTCGTATTTGTTCAGTGATTAGCTCGTGTTTTGATTGATGTACTGTTTGGGTTGGTCAATCGTATTGATTTTTGTTCGTTATGTTTTGTTATCGTTCTCATGTAGCGATATGGATGGTAGCGGCTACGTGCTGCATGTGATTCGTTGCAAGTCATCGGCAACGAATAGCGTGTGTTATCTGGGATTGTTTTGCGTTGATCGTTTTATGTTTTATGTTTCGAGGACAAAACTTCTTTTAAGGGTGGTAGAATGTAATACCCGAGATCTTCATTCCGGCTTCGTTGAATTTTCTTCGGTCGAATGGACTGTTGTCGTCCACGTCTTTGGAATCGCATGTTTGTACTGTGGTACGTTGAGTTTCGTAGCATGTTCGTTATTGTTTCGGATCATAGCCGGTGCGTTCGCGTGATCGAGACATCGTCGAGTATCGATTTGGGCAGTCGGAGGGCTGGCTGGGTCGGGTTACGACCGTAAGGCCTGGCCGATTATAGCCGTAAGACGTCCGCACGCCCTGGCCTGGGAGGAATCGGTTACGGCCGTAAGGTTCTTCAGTTTACAGCCATAAAGCTTTGTTACGGTCGCTAAACACTGGCCGGTTACGGCCGTAGTGATTCGGCAGATTTCAGTCAGTGGCCCTTGGGAGCTCGGTTATGGCCATAAGGCTATGCCGATTATGGCCGTAAGGTACGATAGTTGTAACACTCCCAAATCCTATTAGGTTATTACAGTGTTGTGGACCCCACGCCAGGAGATCCACCAGGCGAACATGACCAAAATACATTAAATTAAACAACAAGGGAAAATCATAGTCCCTACCTTGATATCCGACACAATATTCCCATAAGGAATTTCAACGACAACGATGGGCCTACATGGCGAAAAATAAAATACAACAACATCCACGAGCATCTGCTCGGGTAATACATAATAACAATGACTGACAAACTAGAGAACACTCCAACTGACTCACCAACATGAACAACTTGGACTTGTATCGCTCGAATGCCTGGTCGCCAACATCATGCCCCTATGTCTCAACTCTCTCCTCGCAAGCATCTAAAACATGAAAACATGTTCCGCCCCCACGGGGTCAGTCATCCAGATAATGAACATCAAATACATGTATAACATGATATGCATCCAAAGGCAGAATGAAACGGTACAATGATAATAATAATACGAGATGCTCACAAACCAAGGTAAGAACCGAGCATTCGTGAAACAATATGCCCACGGAATATGATCAATACCTGCTCAACAGGTTAAAGTATACGTGCCCAATGGTAAATCATTATTACAGAACACCACAATGAATTACACGCGGATGAACCAAACCGGAACTGAATTAATTATGAATCACAATGCCCAAAGGCTCCAATGAAATTACCAAGACTATCATGAAGGCCTGAAAGCCACTCAGCCGAAGCTGTCAAATATCATAATCACATGAAGCCAAAACAGCCTGAAGCTGTATCGATTAGGGCTGAAGCCACGGCACGAGGCCGTATCACAATTAGGGCCGAAGCCACGACACGAAGCTGTATCACAATTAGGGCCGAAGCCACGACACGAAGCCGTATCACAATTAGGGCCGAAGCCACGACATGAAGCCGTATCACAATTAGGGCCGAAGCCACGGCACGAAGCCGTATCACAATTAGGGCCGAAGCCACGACACGAAGCCGTATCACAATTAGGGCCGAAGCCACGGCACGAAGCCGTATCACAATTAGGCCATCCAATGACCGTGACCTACTGAATTGTAGGTGTTGGAAACCCAACCGTGAAGGTTCAAGCCCCAAACTTACCCATAATGAGCACTAGCCGAGACTAGCCTCCAAAACATAATTAATCACAAATGGCAACGATCCGAAGACTTCCGAATTCACGAGAATGACAGTGTGCTGTCTTGAGTCGGCCAACACGATAATGATGACTTACGGATGGGCACCGTCCTCGGCAGTCCCAATTCAATACCTCGATTACCTTAAAATGGTCAATCGATAACAACGACACAACGGATGGTAACTATCCTCGATAGCCCCAATTCAATACCTTGACTGCTTTAGAATGGTCAACCGATAACAATGATGCAACAGATGATTCAATACCTCGATTGCCTTAAAACGGCCACTCGATAACAATGATAAAACGAATGATTGAGCACCTCGATTGCCTTAGAACGGATAATTGATGACAATGATACAATGAATGATTGAGCACCTCGATTGCCTTAGAACGGCTAATCGATGACAATGATACAATGAATGATTGAGCACCTCGATTGCCTTAGAATGTCTAATCGATGACAATGATACAATGAATGATTGAACACCTCGGTTGCCTTAGAACGGCTAATCGATGACAATGATACAATGAATGATTGAACTCCTCGATTGCCTTAAACGACCAATCGATAACAATGATACAATGAATGATTTAACTCCTCGATTGCCTTAGAACGGCTAATCGATAACAAGATACAATGAATGCCTCGGCACCTTTAATCGGCTACCGACGACGAAGATGAGAACGAATACAACAATGCCTTCAATTGGCCAATACAACATGAATGACACGAAGCCAACATTAATAACAATGATTACAACAATGTCTAGATCGACATCAATATTAACAACAACAACCGATACATCGATACCGCAAACCAGTGATCGATAATAACATTAACAACGAATATCTCAATGCCTTACCGGCCATTAATGAATGATAATAAACATTTGGCATAATTGGCGAAGAGTATCGTATCGAACGATCCCCTAATATCAATGAACTTATGAAGAGACTAAGTCTCGGAATGATACAACACATTCATACACATATATGATAACATTAATCTCATTGACTAGTACAAGTATAAAACTTGCCTTAAACCGATGGCGAGAATGTCCTTCCACGAACAACGTCCTTAATGAAATTGTCAGCCGCTTGAACAACCTTGAACGACACAAATACCAACAATTCGTTTAATACACGAATCAAGCATGATCACAACCAATTCAAGAGGTCGATATAATAAATCCCAAACTCATTGAGGCATTTCAACAAACACCTTGAATACAATCTCCCATCCTAAACAACCAAACCCAATTGTATCGAAAACCAACTTCAAACAAATGATTCAATCCAACAAAACACCTTCAATACAATCGATAATCCAATAGGAATACTCAAATCGAGCTTACGATAACATTTAATCGAAAATCCTAATTCCAAGTCAACCTTCAAAGTATTCTTGAGAAAAACTTCCAACAATCCGATGATAACTCATAAAAACTCTTAATCAAACGTATATCCATCACAAATCATGATTATATCATCCAAAACCTCAAGCTCCAACTCAAAATTAAATCTAGGGTTGAAGAAATTACCTTGGATTAGGATGAAGAATCCACAAACATAGTGTTAATCCACACAACTTGAAGAAGATGAAATTATCTGAGTTTGATGATGCTAAATCGCCCAAAATATCGCCCACAAATCGTCCAAGGAGGAGAGGAAGAAGGAAAGTGATGAAATGAGCTTGATTCTCATGAAACCCGCTGAAATAGGCAAAACTGCATTGTGTGCCGCGGCACAGGCTGAGTGTGCCGTGGCCCATGGCCAAAAACTGCCCAGCACATTGGCTTTGTGCCGCGGCCCACGATATAGCCCGCTCCAGCATCAAAAGGCACATAGTGCAGCCTTAGCTATTTCGACCATAACTCCTTCGTCCGGACTCCAATTAACTCAACGTTTGAACCATTGGAAAGATAACTTGATGCTCTATAATCTTGAAAAGATTCAGAATTTTTGGAGTTTCCAAGAATTAATGATGATTTTCCAAAGTCGAACCCATACGTGGAAAAGTCGCTTAAGAACACGGAATTCAACCGAACGACACCGAGATGAAGTCGGATGACAAAAAGTGTAGAATTAATAATTCTCGGAATGACGAAACGGTCATAACATAGTTGCTAAGATGGAGTTACACAAAAAAATATCAGAAAATCGAAATTGCGGATATTACAATAGTTGCGTACGCCAGGCTTCGGCCATTGCATACGCTATAGGCAATTGACCGAGTTATGGCCGTAAGGTACTACCGGTTATGTCCATAACACTGTCGGCCATATATAGGCCTAGTGACGGGCCAGACCTCATTTCTTGCATTTTTCTTCTCCTGGTAGCGGCTCTCGGACGGGTGCGAAGGGTAGTGACGTTCTTGTCCGATCCGACTCATTTCCAAGGCTTTTGGAAGGCCTTTGTCGATTAGATCAACATCAAATCCTTATTCTTCGCCGGATCGAAGTATTTCTTCCGTAGAACCCTTGTTGTGTGTATTTTTGAGGGTTTCTTCATGATTCATTGATTTTGTCCAAGATTGATGAATTGTTCATGGTAATCTCATTGTATTGGTCATGATCTTCGAATTTTGTAAATCGTTTATTGATTTTACCACCCGAAACTTGATTTACGATTTACTTGAAGAACCCTCAGATTCTTGTTATTTTTTAGGTTGATTCGGATGCCGTTTAGCGTTATTGATTCGTGGTGATATTATTTTCGTAGTTTTCGTGGAGGTGTCGGATTTTTGGTCGATCTTGGATGTTCGAGGGCTACCCGTCCGTATCCGTTCGTTGTTACATTGGTCGTGGTATCGAGGCAAGTATCTTGCCCATACGTTTCATGTTTTGTAGGCATAATTGTTGGTAAATGATTTTATGCCAAATCCGAATGTTTAATGAATGTTAAAAAGGATCGGTATATTCTCGATAAATGTTGTCTTTCAACGATGACTCGTACGCTTTGTGAATAGGTGTATTTTTGGAATATGCGTGTTAGTTTCATTTGTTGAAAGACGTTATGATCGCATTTAGTGAATATAATAAACCGTAATCATTTACCGAGGATTACATGTTGTTATGTGTGCTTGTTCGGCGAATATGTGACGGGTGATATTGGTTGTTACTCCTTTGAAAGGAGATTGTGATGTTTAGTGTTGTTTGGATTGATGTTTTGCTTATTGTTATGTGATCGTTGAAAGTGATGTGCCTCCGGGTAAGATTGTTGAATCTCCGGGATCCATACTTGCTAGTATGGGTCGGGCGTGACCGTAGGGTTATCTAATCGGGTATGTATTGCAGGGACTCCGAGGTTCAGGGCTTGCTAGCCCGATGCCGGGATAACTTGTGGGGTTATCCAATTCGGGTATGTCTTGCGGGGACTCCGGGGTTCGTGGCTTGTTAGCGCGATGCTGGGATAACTTATGGTTGTTGTTTGGTTGTGTGATGGATGTGTCATGGGTTGTCCAATCGGGTAAGTCTCGTGGAGTCTCCGAGGTTCATAGCTTGTTAGTGCAATGCTGGGATAACTATGAACGTGTGTATGGTTATGGTTACGTGACTGTTCTCACGGTGACATGTGATTTGTATAGATTCCCATTGGGTTATTCATTCGGGTATGTTCTGCAGGAGTATCTAAGGTTCGTGGCTTGGTAGCATAGGACGCGAATGATCCTTGGGAATATGTTGTTATGGATGATTTGGGTCTTGGACCCCGTGTTTTGTGATTTAGGTTGTGGACCCGTGTTTTACTATCGGAATTGTATTTTGGGAAAGATGATTTTTGGGCCGTGTCCCCAAGTGTTTTCGAAAAACTTGAGAATTCTTAAATCCCTAATGTTTTCAAAACTTCCGAGATCTTTAAATGTTTTGTAATATGTATATTGGGTTTATTCCCACCTTTCATGATTTGAACAGTTTTGATCAAATGATTTATCTTGGAGTATGTTGTGTATGGCTTGTATTCGTATTTTATACTTGCACTACCAAAACAGTGAAGTTTTGCTAACCCTAGAGTATTCGGAGAGTGGATGTCTGTATTGCGTCCAGGTACTTATAGGTTGCTGGGGAGCGAATCACATAATTGGTACGAAGGGTGATGGAAGACGACGGCACTAATCACATGAAGACCAATCGTAGAGTATTTTGATAGAGTTGTTGGCTATTTCCCGCTGTGTTATTCTCCCGACACTACACCATAGATTGCATACAGCAACGTGTAAAATACGTTTCAATATGCCCTAAATTCATTGCAATATGGCCTATTGCAATGATTATGAAAAAATCAAGCGTGCACTTTGCTCTAGTTGCCATAGGGCCCTTATGGCAACAAATTTGGTACCATATTGCAACGGCATATTATCGTTGCAAATATAGTATATGGAAACGATTTAACGGCTATAGCAACATGTTCAACACCATTGTAATATCTTGGACTACCTATGGCAATATTTTTTTGCAACGATTTTTTGTATTAATTATTGCAATACATGGACTCAGGCAACCCTAAGGCAACATATATATACCCAATTGCAACGTATTTAGAATCAAATGCAATCTAATTGTATTAATGAACGTGACATATATGGCAACATTTAAGCTTCTATTACAATGCTAAATAAAAAAACTGGCATGACCATTAGATTTATTTCAATTTGTATATCGTAACATCAATCCAACCGAGCAATATTACTGTTGTTCCAACATCAATAAATTCACTCAGATTAAGTTTAGGAAAATGACCAAGTTGAAGCAAAATAACTAAGTTCAAGTGACACACAATCTAACTTAGTAATACATAGACCAAATTATTAGTTAAACATTATATAAACATGAGTCATGGCTCTTCTTCCTCTTCCTATTCCTCTTCCTCTTCATCTTCATCTTCATCTTCATCTTCATCCATCTCATCTCCGTCCTCAATAGAAGTAGTAGCACACAATTCTTTTACAATAACTTTAATAACTGAAAACCAAAACATAGTTAATATTTGCTCTCTCATCTGAATCCTCATCGGAAATCTCCATTTGTTTGCACCCATTGATGTCCCAGAATTCTTGATGATGTACTAGTAGTCCTCTTTGTCCATGGTAGTTACTGTTGAAACATCTTCTTGCCTGCATCCTTGGAGTGTTTACCTTTGAATGCCTGAAAGGCAAAGACAAACACAAGATTGTAAAATTATATGTTAACAAAAAGCAAAAGAAACCACTTGGGTACCATTTTTAAGTTTTCAATTTTAAGCAATCAAAGCATGAAAGCATACGATTATTTCACAAAAGCATGGTAGCTTCACGGCCTATGTATTACATATATGTAACAAGATGGATATTATAGGGTGTTACTAATACATGAAACTTTTTTCTGATATTAGATAATTTGGTATTTTCAGTGAGGTCTATGATTATAAGGTTTGCCTGTCTGGACATTTCAATAAAACAATTGAAAGTGTCGATATTACGAATCACAGAAGCAATATAGGCAACATAGCCTTCTATTGGAGGATGATGGATCATTATGAGTCCATCATTGCTCGTTTCTTTTCATAGGGAATCATCAAGCTGACATCAGCACTGAGTTCAGCATCCGAATGGCTGTGCTTCAGAACAATAGCCAAGATTCGGACAAGATGTGTAAGGCACGATGAATCATAAATAATATCAGCACCTAAACTTTGAAAAAAAAACAGGTAATTACATGAATAAAATTGAGCTTTTTAAGAAATAAATTTACAAAAGAGAAGCAGGAGGATCCGACGTAATGACATAACTTACATTACGTCAGGATAAAAGTATCGGAGATAATCCTTTGATGCAGATTCCCATGGCAAACAAACACATTGCACCTAATAAATGAATAACAGGTCAGCCCTTGACTATAGTCGATATTTTCCAATTTAATGAAATGTTTCACATACGGAGCAAACCGACTACCAAAACATCTGAAATTATACGGCCTAGAAAAGCTGTTACAACTTCCGCACATCCTCGCTGTTGTCTAGTTGTGTCAGGAATCCAAACAAACGAATCAAACCAATCCATTATGATAGGATTAAAAAACGAGTGATTTGGTCGATCGGTTTCGGTTAAACTAAATTGTTCCAAATTATCCAAAGCTTAATAAAACACTGGAAAAAGATTAGAGGTAGAAACAAAACAATAATTCTTCATTTGTTTTGTCACTTTTTCCATATGCCCTGCACACACGTCCCCACTCCCAGACAGTGAGAGAGGGGAGGGGGAGGGCGAGCGGATAGAAATCATACAAATATATCTACATCATGTTCAGCATAACAAAGCCTTGAATAAGTGTGAGCAGATAGAAAATAAAAGATCAGATAGCACAATACATATGTTACTCTGACTAACCATATCCTGATGCAAAAGGTTGTCGGACGTCTGATTTCCTGTCTTCAAGTGGTTTAGTTCCAAGTTAACTTTCATAGTTGATAAAGTTGATAAGTCACCATCACTTAGTATCACCGGCACCATGAAATCATTCACAGAGGATCAAGTGAACACACTAATATACATGTAGCACACATATCAAGTGAAAAGACTCGATGGCCAAATACAGCACCTATATATACAGTTAGCAACAAATAAAGCAAAGAGCAATGTCAATTTTAAGCCGTTCGCCAAGGCAAAACATAGGTCATAATGATATAAGTTAAGGGTTCAACCATCTGATATAAGTTCTGATAAGTAGCGGGAGCGATTTAGGCTCGTCTACAGGAAAAGGGACAGATTAGAGGCCGCGGGCAAATATCCACAAGAAGATTTCAATGCATCGACTCAAAGCTGTCAAATTGTAAGTACAACCCGAAGACACATTCCAGACCTTGTACAATACTAGAAAAATCACCAACTCAACCCCAGACAAAATACCACCCAGGGCAAGCTACGCAAAGTGAAGATATATCTCCAGCGAATTGATCGAATAACAACCAAAGGCAAACAAAACAATACCCAAGAATAATAAAATGTAAAGAACAACTGGTGAATGGAATAGACCCGTTAATTGTGCTGCAAATCCCACCTCATGATGAAGTAGAAACGGGAATGCCAAGAGAAGGAGACGGATGAGCTGTGTTCGGTACTACTGCACGAGAACATCACTTAGATTCAGGAAGTAGCAAGGAGCTCGATACGGGCCGGATGTAGTGACCCGAACTGCTGTGGGATCTGGGACGGGTGAGAACAAACCAACCGGGTCGGATGCTAAGAAATCGATTATGGTGAGGGCCGAGGAAAGCCTGGATATACGCCGTAAAAATGAGATCGGAACGGACTCACTGAGTTGGCTTCAGCGAGTTGAATCAGCAAAAGGGGCGGAAACCGCCGCCGTTGAACTCGGCGGCTGACCTGCAAACTCACGGCGAAGTCGTCGCCCGACGACCGACACAAAAGCAATGGGCAAGTACAGCTGTTGTAACCAGGCGGGCGCCATGAAGAGGAAGAGCGGATGAAATTGCGATGGAGGAAATCCAGAATCGGAGGATGATACTAAAATCTGGGCCGGCCGAGAGGAAAAAATCCCTAGTGTGTGTAAATCGTACCTAATGTGTGTGTGTAAATTGCCCAGCAGCGATTATTAAGCTTTTTTAATATTGGTTTTATTCAGCCAGCATAATCTTTCAAAAGCCCGCCCAATTTCTTTAGTACCCGCCTAAATTTTGCCCCCAAATTACTATGTACAACAACGAATTCTTAAGTTGTTACAATAGAATGTAAATTTTACACTATTTCCAATTTTTTCGCTTCAATTGTAACACTTTATAAATGCATTGCAATATATCCGAGCTGGTCTATCAATAGCAACGTTTTCTGATGGATTTTTTGAAATCTGGTTGCTATAGCCAATCTATGGTGTAGTGCGATATATGGGAGCATTAATGTATTCCAGCCCCTGTGTGGGTATGAGTTTCGGGAAAGAGTTATGTATGTAATGGTGTGTGTTGTAATAAAAGACCAAATCGGTCTGTGTTGGCATGTATTGTTATGTTGTGTTTTCTGTATTTAGCCTGGTAGATCCTCGTGGAGAGTGTATGCGGCGCTGTAATATTCCCGAGTGGTTTGGAGGTGTTACAGAGTCCAACGCTGAAAAGTGAAATTCCAATAACTCAAGGATTTGGAAGATCAAATGCAAGACAATTTTCCCAACATTTAAATTACGAAGTGGCTCAGACGCTCAATAATCACGATTAAGAGATCAAACAATAATGATCGGACAATGACGAACGAATAACAATGATCGAGCAACAACAATCAAACAACAACTCTGAATTTCACACCTCAATTCAAGACATCAATAAGCTTGTAGGAGACACGAGGTGTTAATTTCGTACACGGTTCACATGGAATCGATCCGAACTTGGAAAGGTCACAACGATATACAGATCAATTTGAATCAATATGAGAACTGGCTCGAATGACAAAGGCGAGAAACAACACAAGGTCAGAAGCATCAACGAACACCATCGAGTCGACAAGGTCGAACAAAACGAAAGCGAAAAAAAATGTGGGTATTACACCATATCACCTTTAAAAGAGAACGAGAATGAAGTGCTGGAATAGCAACCTTCCCGGCAATATTCTCTTGGGTTTGCATCCGATCTCCATGACCATCTGTACTGCGGTCACGACTGCGTCCTCTGCCCCTCGGCATACTAAGCAGATACTCACTCGATATGATGGCACAACTTCGCAATATAATATACTAAAGTGCCAACTCAGCACGACATATCACATAAGACAACTATTAGCAACTCGATAAGAAGATCCACGAGGTATCCTTTTAAAGGAAATCTTTAAATTTGTATGTTTACTTGAATAAAATTTTTGAAAGTACTTTTGGTACCGCAGGCCGTTTTATCGAAACTTGTAAACAAAAGACTTTAACCGTCTCATTTTGAAATCATTTTCAAAGCAATATTTCCTTGCAACCGATGTTATCAAAATCACCATGCCACTACATATCATCATCACCGTTAAAAACAAACACGGTAACCACGCAAGTTCATCGAACCATTCGTACATGCACTAAACATTTCCACCAATCATTAATTATTTTGGAGTGATTCAAGATCAACGTATGATAACTGGCTCAGTACAGAAAACTTTTTCCAAAATCCGAGTTTGAAGTTTAAATCGAGTAAGATTTTTCATCTTCTACTATATATTTTTGAAAATAAAAATTGTATTGGATTTTGAAATATAAAAATTTTTATTGTGTGAAAGATTTTTGAAAATCATATACTCGAATTATTTGAAAATACAAGAATACGTTAAAAATTATTTTCGAAAATCCTCTCAACACTACACAAAAATCAACGACTGTAACATTTTACAAAATGTCCAAAGGCACTTTAAAACAATACATTCAAATACCGTTGAGGTTTTATTTGAGAATTATAGGCCGGATCGCTAATTCTAAATAATTTTCAAAGTCCACACGAAGCCTCCGATTAGTTGAACCGTCAAAACTTTTCTGAAGTTACTTTTCCCGCAACTTGCACAAGTTTATGAAATTTTCAGGAAAGCTTTTTCGAACACACACGCAGCAAACATAATTTATCAATTCAATAAACACAATCAATTATCACATAGCACTACGAAAAGTCCTACCACATGTTCACACACATCAGTTGTCATCACTAGACAACACACATTGAATACAGTCACAGATGGTTGACTGCAAAAGATAGACCTGACGGCAAAAAAAATGCGGTTCCATAGCCTCTGCCCAGGCTGAATAGCGTGCGCTACAACAAAGATTAGCGTGCGCTACTCATGCCACATTAGCACGCGCTAGCCTCATACTTAGCCTGCGCTAACTAATTCAGCAACATGATTGCGGACATATATACGCCATTACTAGAACCAAAGGTTACAAATAGACAACAACATACGAATTTAAATGTCACCGATTCACATGATTACAACACCTCACGAGCAACCATCAAAAGGTAATTTTCATTCAAAATCGAAATCTCGCCTCTCAATAAAGAGGGCTATCTCATCTTATACATACCGAACGACTTAGCATTCACATCACTATTTTAATCATAAGACTAGGCACTATTGCCAACAACGAGAACATCATCACGTACTTCTTGACTAACGATCATGTAACCGAAAAGTTGAAAGCGATAGTCACGTCTTGAGTACATTCTGTAGACCTCATTTGAGTTTAAAAATCGTGTTTTGAAAACTTATTATACAAGATGAAAATAAAATCTCGATAGTTTGAATTCCAAAAAAAAAAATTCGACCTTGAAGTCATCACACGAAAATCAAACTTTTTCCTCCTTTGGAGGATGTTTTAAATTAAAATTACGTGATTCCCAAAAATGTTTAAAGCTTTAAAATACCACACTGATGAATTTTCCTTGCGTAACCACACCAAGGCCATTACTCTTGTAAAAACAATTTATGCAACGGTATATATATATATATATATATATACACCGATGCCACTTTTCATTCTAGCACAATATGAAAATCAAACAAGTATGGACCACATAATCATAAATCACATTTAAACTTTACCCCAAAATACTGAATCACCCAACTAGCTCGTTTAGGTCGAGGCGCAACATGTAGTAGGGAGACTTACATCCACAGATCGCACGAAGATGATGGTTGCATCTTGATACTAATCACGCCCGACTTCATATGACACGTCGCGACACGACTCAGGCAGACACAATCTGACAAGACTCGACAATACACGACTGGACCGGACAGCCTAGGTTTCCGCAACCTAAGCTCCGATACCATAAATGTAACACCCCCAGAATCAAACTGGAAATATTACACGCCGCAGACCCTCTCCGTGAGGATCCACCAGGCTAGACATCAAAAGAACACAATACATTACATCCCGACGTGATAGAATAACGAATCAATAGACTGATCTGATCTTACATCATTATCATACAACTCTAATATACATAACTCTGCCTGGACTCATACCCATACAAGGGTAAAATACACTCACAAACAAAAAGTACGACATTGGAAAAGACCATACAACGAACTCCAACCGAATACACCCAAACTGGCCTTCATGTACTTTGTATCATTCGTCTTCCATCATCATTCGCACCGATCCTGTGTTTTGCTCCCGAAACCTGCATGTACCTGGATGCAGAACAGACATCCACCCCCACCCTCCCCAAATACTCGGGGGTTAGCAAAACTCCACTGTTTTGCTAGTAAAAGTATAAAGTGCAAATACGGGCCATACACAACACATTCCAAAAATACAACGAAAGACTCTCCGAGATATTTCATTTGAATAAAGTAGTTCAAAGGATAAAATATAAAGGAAACAATTGGTCATTTAAGAATTGATTCAGAATCTCGGGTGTTTTGAAAACATTTGTGATTGAAAAGTTTTTAATTTATCGAAAGCGACTTAGGGTCACAACCCTCATTTTTATTTTCCAAAATATAATTCCATTCAGAAAACACAAGGTCCACGACCCAACCAATCATTTCTATTCACTTCCAAGGACACACTACACATAACACATCACTCTTATGCCATTCTAGCCAAACACCAAAACTCGACATATAATGTCTCTCGACCCCGAGCACAAAGCATTGTGATGCTCCGGACATATCACAACTAATCATCAGTAAAAACACTTTGGTAACTCTCGCGACCCGATCCAGCCATCAAGCCACCAAGTCCCTGTGCGCCACGTCGAGCAACCCCAGGTGAGAACACCCACTCGAAAGTAACCCTCACGACACGGTCCAGCCGCTAAGCCACCAGGTCCCCGTGTGACCCCGACGAATCAACTCCGAGTGAGAGTACCCGATAACAACCTTACAACTCTCATCAGTTCACATTTCCAAACCACAATCCCCGAGAGTCAATCACAATATATATAGTCGAGGTACTTTGCTAGAATGGCCAAATTATCCAACACATACTCACGGCCCAGAACTAATACCATCAACAAGCAAGCACACTATCTAAACAGCACAGCACGGCACAACCAATATCACACAACTCACATATTCATCGATAACCACATGACTCCACGCATACATCTTAACAAAAGGATTGAACTTTAAATTTACCGACGACATAATCACACATAATGGCATCACACAAAAGTAAGGCGATCTTATACTCAACACTAACACACATAATCAATTAAGCACATTAATTCCCAAAACACATGAGTCATCTTTTAAGAAAACCATGATTGTAAATATACCAATTTTTTTTGAAAAATGGTTATAAACATTTATTTAGCGCATATCGTCAATTACAAACCATTATATCCACAAAACACTCCGACGAACACGGCTCAACTGGGAAACCTTGAACACCTCTAATCCTTCAGGCGAAAACAACGGAAATACGATCTATCGGGAAGCTTGAAGAAAACGACGAAAGGAAGAGTTCTGACTCGAGTTCTTCCCAAGGAACCTGACCCTAACATCACATCATCAATAATCAACGATCGTATAAGGAAGAATAATCATAGATGCCCGAAACCCCTCTCTAAGAACTTTCATCGGACACCTTCAAGGCGTCGATAAGGAACTCAACAAAATGACAAATCCTTAATAATCGAACCATGGATCTGTTGGAAGTAAAAACGCAGCGGAAGCGAAGTTTGGGAAAGTTTGATAATTGCGTTTTACGCATCCACACGCATAAGATCTATTTAGGCATGCTAATTAATTAATTACTAAGACTAATAAGCAATTTAAATATTATTTATTATTTATTAAATAAATAGGTCGATTATAGAAATATCCTAATCTAGATCTAAAAGATCATATCATATTACCTTTAAAGCGAATTGGATTCTTTCGTCTTGATCACCTTGTATTTCTACCTTTAGACCTTCTAGAGTATGATCCGCCTTAACCCAGACGTTGTGTGGGAAACGAGATACCGGATATTGCTTGGACACTAATGGGATCGGCCAAAATTCCTCTTGTATGTAGTCACTTAATTTTTCTTTGCTTTCTATGAACACTCTTAGAAAATTAATGTGTTATCTAAATTATAGAATCAAAGACACAAGTCTAGATCTATAATTAAACACAAGAATAAAAATTCGATCACACAACCTCACACACGACTTAGAAAATCGGCCCTCCCTCTATTGTCCTATTTATAGGCTCTTGGACTACTACTAGGGATCTTAAGGAGGATTATGGAAGGACTCCCAATAAATTTCATCTTGCCATATGAGGACTCTTCCGAATATAATGAATATATTAATATCAACTTAGTCCACTAAAAAGTTGATATTGCACTTCCTACCAAAATCCCAAATTACGAAATTAGGCTCCTTATTAAATATATGATTTCGCGTGTTTAAGATATCGAATGTCTATTAATTAATTATAAGCTACTGACAGCTTTAATTAATTAATATCTTATCCAAGAGTAGTACCACTCGAACCTTATTATTATATCGGAATTAAATCCACCTGCAGGTTTAATATAATAATTATTATCAAGCTCCTCAAGGGACATCATCAACCCGCACGAGTCGGGACACGATTTCTAGTAATAATAATAACTGTCATATAAATAATATTATTGCCCAAGATACGAGGCTTATTGAGTCGATCATTTTGACTCTCACCCATGGTAAATCAAAGAAATAAGTATTATAAATACATAATTAAATATTATATACTTAGAATTAAAAAATAATAATTATCCGAGATTTATGCTATTCTTACCGTCAGTACAGAAGACACTATCTCACCTCGATCCAGTTCAACGTATGCAAATACGCTAATGTATGCTAATAATCAAGACCAACTAATCTCAAGCATACACTACAACCTTTTATATAATTTGCCTAATAATTATATAGGTTGTGAACTGTTATATTATTTTATAAGGTACTGATAATGTGATCTTCCGTGTGACACCAACACACCATATTATCCACAATATAAAATAATTAGACATTTCATTTGTATAACCATAACGTAGATAAATATGCAAAACATGTGATTAAATGTAATTAATACAAGCATGAAGTATGCTTTGCAGTATACAACCCTAACAATCTCCTACTTATACTCGAAGCATGCTTTTAAGTATACTACTCTATTACATAGTCTATCATTTCTCCCACTTATACTCAAAGCAATGTTGCCATACACCGTAATTCTATTCCTTCCATATGTCTTTCAAAAACCTTTGAGGGTAGGCCTTTCGTGAAAGGATCAGCAGTATTATCTTCCGATGCAACCCTGGCTGCAACTACGTCTCCTTCCTTTACGAAATGTCGTATGATGTGGTACTTGCAGTTGATATGTTTACTTGCCTTGTGGGCTCGTGGTTCCCTCGAATTTGCGACTGCACCAGTATTATCACAATAAAGACCCTTTGGCAAATCGGCAATCACATCTAAGTCCTGCATGAAGTACTTGAGCCACATCGCCACCTTGGTTGCCTCAGAGGATGCCACGTACTCGGCTTCCATGGTAGAGTCCGATATGCATTTCTGCTTCACACTCCTCCAACTAATGGCTCCACCTCCCAAGCTAAACACATAACCAGAAGTAGACTTGGACTTTTCTTTGTCTGATGAAAAATTTGAGTCAGTGTAACCCACCAGACACAGGTCGTCTGACTGATATACAAGCATGTACTTCCTAGTCCTTCTCAGGTACTTGAGTATGTGCTTGACAGCAATCCAGTGTCCTGGTCCTGGGTTTGACTGATATCTAGCAGCCATGCCTACGGCATGATCGATATCTGGTCTAGCGCAAAGCATAGCCTACACGAGGCTTCCCACAGCAGATGCATAAGGGACCATCTTCATGTCATCTATCTCCTTTTGTGTCTTGGGACACATATCCTTAGATAGTTAAATTCCATGTCTGTAAGGTAGAAAACCTTTCTTAGAATTCTCCATGCTAAACCGCTTTAGCATTGTATCGATATATGATACCTGGGATAAGCACAACATCCTTTTATTCCGATCACGAAAGATCCTAATTCTAAGGATGTGTCCTGCTTCTCCCAGATTCTTCATATCAAACTGCTCAGATAGCCATACCCATATGTCCGACAATTCCTTCACGTTGTTTCCAATCAGAAGGATATCGTCTGCATACAGTACAAGAAACACCAACATGTTTCCATTGCATTTCTTATACACACAACTCTCACTAGGATATTGGACGAACCCATATGACTGGACAACTTCATCAAAACGAGTGTTCCAAGATCTAGATGCTTGCTTAAGTCCATAAATAGATCTCTTAAGCTTGCACACCAAGTGCTCTTTTCCTTCAGCAATGAATCCCTCTGGTTGGCGCATATAGATTTCCTTGTCTAGACTCCCATTCAAGAATGCAGTCTTGACATCCATTTGCAAAATCTCCAGATCCAAATGCGCAGCTATAGCTAAAAGAAACCAGATTGACTTAAGCATGGCTACCGGCAAAAAGTTTTCATCATAATCGATACCCTCTTTCTGAGTGTAACCTTTCGCAACAAGCCTCGCTTTGAAGGTTTCAACCTTCCCGTCACCTCATTTCTTTCTCTTGTAGACCCATTTACTCCTAATGGCTTTTACACCATCAGGTAGCTCTACTATCTCCCACACTTGATTGGAATCCATAAATCCCATTTCTGATTCTATTGCTACTTGCCAGGAGTCAGCATCTTTATCTTGGATTGCCTCCCTGTAGGTCCAGGGATATGATTCGTCTTCGCCTGGGATTGAGTATGAAGACTTTACCATGCCTATGAATTGTTCTAGTTGACGAACAACCCTCCCACTACGATGAGGCAAATTTTGAGTTGGTGTAAAAGTATCAGAATCGATACGTGGTGCAGTGTTAGTTGGCGCTTGTACGATTGGTATAGACGGAGTCTCGCCCCTCAGCTCTTCCAAAATTATCTCGCTCATGGGCTTGTGACTAATCATATAATTCTCTTCTAGGAATCGTGCATTGGTGCTAACAATAACCTTCTGATCCTGGGGACTATAGAACAAGCCACCCTTCGTTCCCTTAGGATATCACACTTCTGTACGAGATGCCAACTTATCAGCTTCCTTATTTAGCACATGTGCTGGAGTACCCCAAATCCGAACATGTCCTAGACTGGGCTTACGCCCACTCCATAGTTCTGTGGGTGTTTTTGGAACTGATTTCGATGGCACCATGTTTAGAATGTACGCCGCTGTTTCTAAGGCGTATCCCCAAAACGAAATAGGTAAATATGAATAACTCATCATTGACCTAACCATTTCTAAAAGAGTCCCGACGAGGTGAGCTGGGACAAAATTCCCTCATTTGCCAAGAAATCTAAAAACTCTCCACTAAGGTATTCACCACCACGATCAGATCGTAGTGACTTGATACTCTTCCCATGACGTTTTTCCATTTCAGCCTTGAAGTCTCTGAACTTGTCAAAGGCTTCAGACTTACATCGCATCAAATAGATATATCCATATCTCAAATAATCATCTATAAACGTGACGAAGTATTCAAAACCACCCCTAGCCTGGATATTCATTGTACCATATACATCCATATGAACCAATTCTAACACATTCTGAGCACGGTTTTCCTTGGTTTTAAAAACCCTTTTGGTCATCTTACCTTCCAGACAGGATTCACAAATTGGAGATGACTCAACTTGGAGATAATCCAATGGGCCATCATCTACCAGTCTTTGAATCCTCCCAAGGTTTACATGCCCTAATCGTAAATGCCACAGATATGTCTGGATTATACTTGAAGGTTCTTTTCTCTTTTAAGGTTTAGACAAAGAGTTAAGTGATTTATGCATAGGAGTTTCTGCAGTATTAATGACATATAGTCCATCATTAAAAATACCTTTACAAATATATTCACCGTTTCTTTTCCTAATAATGGCATCATCATCATCAAAAGAAACTGAATAACCACCGCATTTTAATTTAGAAACCGAAATTAAATTCATTTTAAAATCCAGTACTAATAATACATTATTGAGAACCAATAATTTATAATTAATCTTCAACTGCACAACTCCCACTGCAACAGCCATAATCCTGTAATAATCGCCCCAGTTGATTGTAATCTTGCCCGCACTAAGCTGCTTGGTTACCTGAAAACCATGCGAGTCAAAGCAAACATGATCAGTGCAGCCTGAATCAACTATTCATGAAGTGGAAGAACAAGCTGCCAAACATGTTTTGACTACTAGTGCACTGAGACATGCCTCTCTTAAGAGCAAGGCAGTCGCTTTAAAATGTCCTTTCTGACCGCACTTGTAGCACTTTCCCTTTGGCTTTTTGTTTGCCTCTGGGTGAGGAGCCTTGCTTTTCACCTTGAGAGTCGCCACTTGCTTCTGGCCAACCTGCTTTTTCTTCTTTCCCCATTTGGGTTTGGAAGAAGTAGCACCGGTTGCCGAAAGAATCTGATGATAACCTTGTTTGAAGAAACCTTCAGCAGATTGAAGCTCTGTCAGAAGTTCCGCCATAGTATATGTCCAATGGTTCATATTGTAGTTAAGGCGGAACTGCTCAAAGTTTATTGGTAAGCTGCCCAAGATAATATCGACCTGCATTTCCGCATCGATAGTATCCCCCAGTATGCTCAGTTCGTTCAAATGAGACATCATTTTCAGAACATGATCCCTTGCTGGGGTCCCTTCAGACAATTGGGTTGTCATCAACACCCTAATTGCATTTTATCTATTCGCCCGGTTCTGATGACCAAACATTTCGGTGAGACTTTTTATCATTTCTGCGGCCGAGCCCATCATCTGATGCTGATGCTGCAATACATTTGTCAGTGAAGCCAAAATATAACAACGAGCCATCTCATCAGACTTCTTCTATTTTCGGAATTCATCCAACTCTCCAGGAGTGGCATCCGGTTCTGGATCCAGAGGGCTCTCCTCAGTTAAGACAAATTTATGCCCCTCAGCAGTCAGGACAATGTCAAGATTTCTTTTCCAATCGGCAAAGTTAGTGCCATCAAGTTTATTTTCTTTGAGACTAACAGCTAGTGGATTTATACATCTAAGATAAAAATTAAAAACATCCATCACATAATGCATAGCAAAATATATCGAAAAACCTCAAAACACAATATATATGCTAGCAACCAACACCTCATAAAATCCGTATATGCAAGCCACGATCGTGTGGACATTTACACACATATTTTTCAAGTAGAGTTTTACATCTTTAATTTTACTATCTAGTCAACTTACGTTATGACAAGTAAAATTAATAGTTGGTTCCTCTTGGCCATGTATTTTAACATAGATTCCGATGGAGAGTTTTTTAATTAATACAACTAAGTGAATACCACAATTTAACATCCTTAAAATATTATCTTTTTAAATAATAGTCCTACAGATGGAGAGGTCCTATCATAAAAAATAATATTTACCTTATGTTATCATTTAGAAATTTAAAATCAGTGAACCTATAATTAGCAAATCTGATATGGAGGAAGACCCTAATGTCAACGCGCATGCTAATTACTTCACAATTTAAATTAATTATGGAGTCCAAATTGATTTTATTTAAAAAAATAAATCAATATAATCACTTAGTTATTTTAGCCTTAAGGTTTTTAATTTTCTAGTCCTAACATGCAGAAGCCATATCACGCATACATTCATACATGCCATACATCAAAACAATAAAAACCAAAAATAAAGCATGGATAATTAAATTATCCAATTATCATGGTCTTCTTCTTGAGTTGAATCCGAGAAAATCTTCGACTCGATCTCTCCCACTGAATCAAACATCTCATCGCTCTTTCCCAGTCGGGCCATGGATTTCCAAAATTAAAATTTCAATTTTTATGCAAAATTTATTGCATAAAAAATTTCAATTTTAAATCCCGACTCTCCAGCGGACGTAACGAACGGCGGAGAAACAGTAGGACTAAAAGCTGGACGACCGGCCGAACCAGTGGAACTGCCCGGACCGGGCTACGCGGCTCTGGAAGATGCTCGCGGCGCCTTTGCTCGGCTGCTTGTCGGTCGTGGGCCCTTGATAGTCCCGATTACGCTCTATTTCTTCGTGATTCCGTCTTTTTCGAATTCGATTACAATTTTATACAGAATAAAATACATCAAAATTACACCAAGATTACACGAAAATAAAAGACCTAGAACTACCTACGGATTTTCTCACGGGAAAAACCATTACATGCCTAAAAACCGGGCCAAACCAACAATTGCATAAATAATAAAAATAAATAAATAAGACATTCACATAAACCATGATAATTGTATCATATCACCTGCAAGAACACATCTAGCAAAATATTCCAACATCAAATTATATGAATATTTAGATTTCTATCAATTAATTACAAAAATTAATTTAAATAGCATACAACAACAACAACATCTAAGCCTTAGTCCCAAAATAATTTAGGGTCGGCTAACATGAATCAAACTTTGAAACCGTCAATAATCGTTACATAAATAACATAAAAGGAAAAAAGAGGGAAAAGGTAGAGAAAAAAACAAATAAAAAAAAGAGAATGAATGTTAAAAAAAAATGAAAAATCCTGAAAAATAAATTAAAAGATGACATGAAATAAAAGAAAATAGGAATTTAAAAAAAAAAAAAAAAAAAGAATCAGACTCCATCCACCATCCGTATTCTTTCCCGCCACATTTGTCTCTCCATCGTCATACTTTCTCCAATTCCAAGAAACCGCATATCATTTTCAATCATCTTTATCCAAGTTTTCTTAGGTCTTCCTCTACCTTTCACAACATTACTAATTCCCCAACTTTCTAGCCTCCTCACTGGGGCATCAATAGGTCTTCTTCTCACATGACCAAACCATCGTAATCGATTCTCCATCATCTTGTCTTCTATAGGCGCAACTCTTACCTTCTCTCTAATCACCTCATTTCTGAGCCGATCCTTTTTTGTATGACCACACATCCATCGTAGCATACGCATCTCTACCACATTCATCTTTGGAACGTGACACTGTTTTACAGCCCAACACTCGGTGCCATATAACAGCGCAGGCCTAATTGCCGTGCGGTAAAATTTACCCTTTAATCTATGAGGCATGCCAGGATCACATAAAACCCCTGTGGCACTCTTCCACTTCAACCACCCTACCTTTATTCTATGAGCCACATCGCCATCTAGCTCTCCATCCTTTTGGATAATAGATCCAAGATACCGAAAGAAAGTGGATCCATGAACAACTTTCCCATCAAATGTGATCATCCCTGCCTCTCTATCACTGTTTTCGCTAAACCTACACTCCATATATTCAGTCTTACTTACCTTTCACCCTAAAGCCTCGAGCTTCCAAAGTATCCTCCAAAGTTCCAATTTCGTTGCACTCCAACCTTCGTTTCATCAATCAACACAATATCATCTGCAAACATCATACACCACGGAACGTCATTTTGAATTTCTCTTGTCAATTCGTCCATGACTATGGCAAAGAGAAAAGGACTAAGAGCAGATCCTTGATGCACCCCAATCGTAATAGGAAATTCTTCTGTCCTCCCAACATTAGTACGTACACTTGTACTAGCTCCCTCATACATGTCCTTTATAATGTCAATATATTTCCGCGATACACCCTTCTTTGCTAAGGCCCACCAAAGTACTTCTCTTGGTACTTTATCGTATGCCTTCTCTAAATCAATAAAAACCATATGCAGATCTTTCTTTTTATCTCGATAATGTTCCATCAAGCTGGATAAGATAAATTGCTTCCATGGTCGATCGTCTGCATAAATCCAAACCGATTTTCGTTATCTTCACACATTTCCTGATCCTTTGTTCAATCACTCGTTCCCACAACTTCATGGTATGACTCATTAGTTTAATTCCGCGATAATTAGAACAATCTTGAACATCACCTTTGTTCTTATACAAAGGGACGAGAATACTTTTCCTCCATGCTGATGGCATCTTATTGCTTCTCCAAATCTTATTGAAAAGCATAGTTACCCATTCGATCCCTCTCTCCCCCAAACACCTCCAAACTTCAATAGGTATACCATCTGGTCCTTCTGCTTTCTTTGACCCCATCTTCTTCAATGCAATTGTCACTTCACCCTTTTGAATTCTTCTCTTAAACTCTCGGTTAACCATACTTGAGGGGATGTTTAAATTCCCAATATCTTGTTCTTGATGGCCATTGAATAGGGTATCAAAGTATGACCTCCATCCCTCTTTTATCTCTTTATCTTGAACCAAAACTTTTTGATTAGTATCTTTTACACATTTAACTTTTCCAATATCTCGCGTCTTCTTATCTCTCATTCGAGCAAGTTTATAGATATCTTTTTCCCCTTCTTTAGTATCTAATCTTGCATATAATTCTTGATTGACCTTTGATCGGGCATTTCGCACTGCCTTTTTAGCTTCTGTTCGAGCTTTCTTGTACTTCTCATAATTCTCATCGCTCGAGCGATTTACCCAAGACCTTATAACATTCACGTTTGGTCTTTATCGCTTGCTTAACTTCATCATTCCACCAAGATGTGTCCTTACTTGATGGTCTGTTTCCTTTAGATTCTCCTAGGACTTCTGTTGCAACTTCCTTTATGTTATGCTCCAACAAGTTCCACATCGAATCTATATCCATCTCTGTGCAATCAGACCAAATACCACTATCAGCAATCTTAGCCCCAAAAGTATGTCGACTCTCCCCTTGGAGCTTCCACCACTTAATTCGAGGGTCAACTTGTGGTCTTCTCTTTCTTAAGTGCCTCTTACCTCGAAAGTCAAGCACCACAACCCTATGCTGTGTTGCAGCACTCTCACCGGGTATCACCTTGCAATTAGTAAAATTTTCCTCCAAACATTCCTTACTAAAAAGAAATCAATCTGACTTGCATTACCTCCGTTTCTATATGTCACCAAATGAGAGTCCCTTTTCTCGAACCAAGTGTTCATAATACCCAAGTCATGAGCTAATGCGAAATCCAATATACCATTTCCTGCTTCATTCATGTCCCCAAAACCAAAGCCGCCATGAATGCTCTCAAATCCATCTCTGCTAACACCGACATGCCCATTGAGGTCACCACCAATGATCAATTTCTCACCCATAGGAATTCGTTCGATAACCTCTTCCAAATCTTCCCAAAATTCTTGTTTGATCGATGCATCCAATCCTACTTGTGGTGCATAAGCACTTATGATAGTTATAAACTCATCCCCTATCACAAGCTTAATACTCATTATTCTATCGCTCTTTCTCGACACTTCCACCACATCATCAATGAATTCTTTATCAATGACGATACCCACTCCATTTCTACTTCTATCCTTTCCAGAGTACCAAAGCTTGTAACCCCAAGGAGCTAACACTCTTGCCTTCTCGCCAACCCACTTAGTCTCTTGTAGACACATTATGTGAATTCTCCTCCTTTTCATAACCTCCCCCACTTCTGCTGATCTCCCCGTCAAAGAGCCAACGTTCCAAGTTCCAAACCGCACCTTACTACCCATACTAGCCGCAAGAACTAACTTCTCTGTCTGTCCTCGTGCACGCTGCAAGGATTCTTGCACATTTGACACCACACCCATACTTCGAGGTGGCGCGCCGCTTCCGGGCGACGACCTAGCAACCCTTGCATATTTTCCACTACACCCGGGCCTATGAAGTGTAGCGCATCCTTGCTCATTTGACACCACCCTCAGATGTAAAGGTGGCGCGCCGCTTCTGGGCGACGACCTAGCAACCCTCGCATACTTATCACTGCACCCGGGCCTATGAAATGCAGCGCGTCGCTTCTGAGGAGACGCCCCAACGATTTCCAATGTTTGATTCATGTCCATGGAATGTGACGAGTTTTACGCTGGCTTCCACTAACCTACCGCAACCCTCCTCTTTTATCCGGGCTTGGGACCGGCAATGGATGTCAAGAAGACACCCACAGGCAGAGTTATTAATTTAAATAGCATAAAGCCTAAAAATCCGGCTCCGATACCAATTGTTGGAAGTAAAAATGCAGCGGAAGCGAAGTTTGGGAAAGTTTGATAATTGCGTTTTATGCATCCACGAGCATAAGATCTATTAAGGCATGCCAATTAATTAATTACTAAGACTAATAAGCAATTAAATATTATTTATGAAATAAATATGTCGGTTATAGAAATATCCTAATCTACATCTAAAAGATCATAGGATATTACCTTTGAAGCGAATTGGTTTCTTTCGTCTTGATCACCTTGTATTTTTACCTTTAGACCTTCTAGAGTATGATCCGCCTTAACCCGGATGTTGTGTTGGCAACAAGCTACCGGATATTGCTTGGACACTAATGAAATCGGCCGAAATTCCTCTTGTATGTGGTCACTCAATTTTTCTTTGCTTTCTAGTATTTTATGAACACTCTTAGCAAATTAATGTGTTATCTAAATTGTAGAATCAAAGACACAAGTCTAGATCTACAATTAAACATAAGAAGAAAAATTTGATCACACAACCTCACACAAGACTTAGAAAATCATCCATCCCCCTATTGTCCTATTTATAGGCTCTTGGACTACTACTAGGGATTTTAAGGAGGATTATGGAAGGACCCCCAATAAATTTCATTTTACCATATTAGGACTTTTCCTAATATAATGAATATATTAATATCAACTTAGTCTACTAAAAAGTTGATATTGCACTTCCTACCAACATCCCAAATTATGAAATTGGGCTCCTTATTAAATATATTATTTCCCATGTTTAAGATATCGAATGTCCATTAATTAATTATAAGCTACCGACAGCTTTAATTAATTATTATCTTATCCAAGAGTAGTACCACTCGAACCTTATTATTATATCGGAATTAAATCCATCTGTAGGTTTAATATAATAATCATTATCGACCTCCTCAAGGGGACATCATCAACCTGCACGAGTCGGGACATGATTTCTAGTAATAATAATAACTGTCATATAAATAATATTATTGCCCAAGATATGAGGCTTATTGAGTCGATCATTTTGACTATCACCCATGGTAAATCAATGCAATAAGTATTATAAATGCACAATCAAATATTATATACTTAGAATTAAGAAATAATAATTATCCGAGATTTATGCTATTCTTACAGTCAGTACAGAAGACACTATCTCACCTCGATCCAGTTCAACGTATGTACACTAATGTATTCTAATAGTCAAGACCAACTAATCTCAAGCATACACTACAACTTTTTACATAATTTGTCTAATAATTATATAGGTTGTGAACTATTATATTATTTTATAAGGTATCGATAATGTGATCTTCCGTGTGATACCAATACACCACATTATCTACAATATAAAATAACTAGACATTTCATTTGCATAACCATAACGTGAATAAATATGCAAAACATGTGATTAAATGTAATTAATATTCTCATAGGTAGTTTCACGGAAATAAAGTAATACAAGCATGAAGTATGCTTTGCAGTATACAACCCTAACAGGATCAACAAGGAAATTCGTAGAATATAACTTAATAATCAACTATCCATCACTAATATAAGTTATTACGGATCAAACGGACAATATCAAACAAAATCCCCAATTTTCCAAAACTAAGATTTTAGGAAAACTTACCCTGATTTGCGATCAAAGGATGTTATGGAATGATTAATCGATGATATGATCTCCATGACTTTGTGGATTCATAGTTTAGCAAAATGCCTTCGAGTTCTCCAAGACCCCAGCCGCGGACAGGAAAGAAGGGAAATGAAAAACGAGATCAAACATGACTGCTCAGTCATATTTATATAAACGTGCCAGTCAACCCGTACAGAACCTTCTTGTCCGGCCGTAATAGCGCGCGCTGCGCGGGCGCTTGCGTGCGCTAGCCGACCAATCCAGAACCCCCTGGAGTAAACTGCTCGGCCAGGTAGCATGAACTGGTCGGATGATAGCGTGCGCTACGACTGTCGATTAGCGCGCGCAATGACCGACAGTAGCGTGCGCTACCTGTCGATCCTTCCTGAGTCCAGAACCTCAGAAACCTCTCTGCCCAGCTAGGTTGCGTGGGCTGGGCGGCCGATAGCATGCACTATTCCTGCCGATTAGCGCATGCTGCAATCCGACAGTAGAGTGCGCTATGCCGGTTCCTGCCGCACCTGCCCCGCCAGTACTCAGCCGCCCTGTCGGTTCCTAACGCAGCTATTCGGCCAGTTCCAAGCCGCCCTGCCGGTTCCTGCCACAGCAATCCAGCCAGTGCCCAGCCGCCATGCTGGTTCCTGCCACAACTGTCCGGACAGTGTCCAGACGTTATGACCCGGCGACTCAATTTTACGAAGATGCACGGAACGAACATGAAAACACGCTCGCGGACAACATCATCGATCTGAAATGAAAATAACATATAATAATTCACCACATACAGCCATAAACACAAAATCATTCATCGAGAAAATAATATCGATGCTCGACAACCGGGAAATATCCAAAAAAAAAACCAAAATAACCGGAACAAAAATCGCGGGTATTACATGCTAATCACCAAGTATTAGAATGCACCATCGAAGCAACGTTCTACCCAAAACATACAGTTAGCGTCCGCTAACAAAACCTCCAGACCCAGTCCAATAGCTTCTGTAATGCCTCGAACTGCCAGTTAGCGTGCGCTACCATTCATGTAGCGTGCGCTAACTGCTGAACCTTAGTGCGCGCTATAGAGATGCATAGTGTGCGCTGTCAAACTCCTAGTCGAATGCAGTAGCTTCTGCTTCTCGCGTTAGCGTGTGCTATATACAAGGTAGCGTGCGCTGACTCTGCACAGTAGCGCGCGCTACAACTCCTATTAGCGTGTGCTACCCTATATCGAACCAAAACTCATCACAACAACGATACTCCCCACGAGGACGAAAAACACGTGATGACCTGGAATAAAATGAACAAATAATGAAGCCCAACATACAATCACATAAACACAGGCACCATACATCCAATTGAATCGGTAAATAATTCCAGATTTCCGGAAGCCAAAATCCTGGGTATTACACTCTACCCCACTAAAAATAAGTTTCGTCTCGAAAATTACAACATGAAACAATTAGGGCAAGGCGGCCTTAGACAACACACGTTATCTGCTGCTGACAGCATGAAACAAACCTCATGCAGTACAAAGCTGTTGCAGTCCAATTCAATATACAAGAATATTAACGAGATACAACGAACATGAATCACTATGGTTGATATATCCGAATAGCACAACCAAAAAATAGGTCTAATGCTGAACAAGTATAAAATTCCAATAACCCAAAGGTTTGGAAGATCAACTATGAAGACAATTTCTGGAAACTTAAGGGAATTATGAAGTGGCCCAAATGCTCAATAATCACGATACGAGATCGAACAATAATAATCGGACAACAATGATTGAAGTTCACACCTCAACTCAAGACATTAAATGAACTTGTAAGAACTACTAGACGTTCATTTCGCATAGGGCTCACGAGAGTCGAACCAAACTTGGAAAGGTCATAGCGATAAACGGATTAACCCGAAACAATGTCACAACTCGAGAATAACATGATTGAACATGTTCAAATGAACTTGTGAAAACAACCAACCATTTTGGACTAGATCAACGGAGTTCGATATTCACTCGACAAAATTGTAGCATCTCCGGATTACTATGGAACGACTATCAAATTTACCCCAAAATAGGAGGGTAGAAAGAAATATAGCTTCTACTGCGTAATTCCGCTGAACATTCATTCGTGATACAAGAAAATGGTTCAACTGAGCAGAACATTAATTATTAAATCTGTACATCGAGCTCGATCCTAACCAACAACTCTCAGAATCTTCATTTACTACTGTTTGGCTCTATGGGAGTGGAAACAGGAATTCGCTCTCCAAACATCTTAGCAGTGACTTCGCGATATATTAACACCCCACGTATCCTTACAAGGCACACTATAAAACTCTAAAGTGGTACTCCTAAAGATTACGATCGTAAGTTATCGTAGGATGTTGCTTAACTACAAAAATCAGCTATCGTTTCTGAATGATCCAATAGTGTTGGTAACCCCGATATAAAAATTCGTAGAGCATGCATACCACATATGAGTCTGTGCACTCTCGATTCACACGAAAACGACACTATATGGGTCATGAACAATTAAAACTCAAATAGCGTTAACTTCAATAACCACATTCTCATCTTCCAACAAGGACGGGAATATTATGCACATAAACAATATGACTGCGCATTCGTACCATCACATGAATTATGAAATCGGCATTATCGCCATAAGTTATAATATTGACACTGCGTACACTCCATGTAAACAAAATAAAGTGAATCATATTTCGCCTAAAACTCATCAACATTGTTCCTTTTTTTAGAAGAGGAAATTTTATATTCACATCTCGACTTTGAAAATCGTATTTGATAATGTAAACTTTGCGAAGACATCATCTACAACTTAAAATGTTACTTGGAATCCAAATATAAAAACTGAGGCCTTTCCTATTCTACCAAAATGTTTGATTGAAAGTTTATTTTTCACCAAAGTACGTGACTATTTGTCAACATGATGTCAAATCATAGGTTTTCAAAATATTTAAAAACTCCAACATCACGAAAAAGATCTCACGGTCGTAACTGACAGATCAATAATTGTATTAACCGAAGACTTACAACCCATAGTGACATATACGGGGCCGTAATAAAATTACATATAATGTTAGTCAACTATTGATAACATCTTCTTCAAAAACTCTATGAGGTATTCATTTAAATAATATCATTAGAAAATCTTTGAATCTGTATGTTTATTCGAAATAAAATTTTGAAAGTACTTTTGGTACCTCGGGCTGTTTTATCAAAACTAGAACCATAGTTCATAACCGTTCATTTAGAAATCTTTTCAAAACCATAACACGGAACAGCAAGTTTCCTCGAGTTCGACATTATCAAGATGACCATATAATCACTTATCATCATCTCAAATAACAACACACAAGATGTCGCGTGGCCATGCCCTTTTAGCATCGACCCTCGAAGGTTTCGCCGAATCATTCCCAATTAAACAAACCATTCATATGTACACTAAACATTTTTACCGATCAACAATCATATCGAGATAGCATCATACAACCACAAGGCATATTCAAACAATGCAACACGATACTTGGGTACATACCCAAAATTCTTCAACAAAAATGGTAATTTGACAAATATATCACAACGTCTTGACATCACTCGCCTCGATTCTAGCCTGTCACCTTAATCAAAAATCCTCCTCCCTCACATACTGCACTTAACGTGTGCTAGGCAAAAAACTAATGTGTGTTAATGAGTTGAAATAATCGAACGTGTTGTCCAGGTTCGTTAGTGTGTGCTAATGACTAAATTAGCGTGCGCTAAATGACTCATCTCATAAGACATTTCAAGTTTGAATTTATAGTTTAAATCGAGTAAGATATTTCATCTTTGAGTATTTATTTTTGAAAGTAAAAATCACATTTTATTTTTAATATAAAAATTTTGTGGTGTGAAAGATTTTTAAAATCGTGTACTCGAATTATTTGAAAATAAAACCTGTTGGGATAAACAATCATGTATCCTGTTTTAATAACTGCCAACCTACATCAAGTTGTCTCAAGAAGTCAAAAGAGTCAAAATGCCGCTAAGTATGGAAGTTGTCTGGAATGTCTATACAGCCCCTTCCATACAGCATTGAAGATCACAGTCTAGCATACAGCTACAGCAAAAGACAATATGTCGGATACGGCAGTCACGCTGTAAGATGTTTTACTTAGGAAAAGTAAAACACATCCGACAGGCTTGCTTAAAGAAAGCTTTAAACCGTTGTGAAATACACATTGTCTATTTATCAGGTATTCACGGTTAAACCCAAATTTATTTCTGATAGGACAGCACTTTATGCAACCGCAGTGAGACAAGTCTGAACGCGCTGAAAAGCATTTAATGCGAAAGTAAAAAAAATGTCTGGAGCATTAAATGTGATCTGCTTTTATTATAATATTCAGCCAGCCGTCAACGAGCTGTCAATCAGAAACGTCAACATCTCACTCACCTGGAAAAGACTAAAAAACACACAAGCAATCCATTATCGCAGGAGCTCTGAAAAATCAGTCTGGCATTCTAAGCAATTACAATATATTGTATTTCGTGAGAATACAACAAGTATTCAAAGCGAAGAAATATACAAATCCTCAACGAAGAACATCATAGCATACATCAATCGTATTTCAAAGATCAGCTGCTTTTCAGAGTATTCTACCTTTACCGTTGAAGAAAATGTTGAAGCAGGATTCGGTATATGCGCCATTGTCCGGAAGCATAAATGATTATGTGGAAAATAAGTCGATACAAGATTTATAAAGGTTCAGCCAAAACTTGCCTACGTCCTCTCTCCGTATCTTTTTCTATAGGATGAAGATCAACCTCTGCACCTCTCTTCTATCGGTCGAGGGATTACCGTTACAATTCTCGTCTTCTATCGGTTCGAGATAAACCGTACACACTTGTCTTTTTGTCAGTCCAAGTTAAACCGTTTTCCTTTTCTATCGGACAAGGAATCAACCTATCGATCTTTCTATGGGTACTAGACAAACCTCACTCGGATATAGATTGTGGTTCTAACAATGCCGGATCCTTGATCCTAATAACACCGAATCGAATCTTATCCTTTCTTTTTTCTCGTGTATGAGTTATCATGTATAACACTCGCACTCTTATCAATATAAGCACAATTACAACAACGATAGAATGTATAACAATATCTGATCAAAGTCTCGATTGCTTGAAGTTGTTGTGGGTTCAATACCATAGGAAGTGGTATTTATAGGCTCCAAAGCCTCAACTAGCCGTTAGCTCTTTGCTGCCTCATTATGAACGTTACGTATGATCCATTACGTAAGTTATTCATGATACGTATGTTAACTCATCTTTGTTACGTACGTTAATATCTTCACAGATCAGTCCAGTAGCTTCGTTTCTTCCATTACGTACGTTACCAAAACCTAGTTACGTACGTTATAATAAGTCTTCCTATCTGTTGCATGTTGATCTATGCCATGACGTCATGTTCAATGGCTCCTTGTTTGAATTCTAAAATACTTCATTATGTACGTTAAGAACCATGAGTTACATACGTTATCTTCAGCATATTACGTACGTTAATCCATCAATATAGCGTACGTTAATCCTTGTTATCTGCAGCCGACTTTTCTGACTCGTCTGATCAGGTAACTTACTGACCCGTCTGATCAAGTAACTTGATGACTCGTCTGATCAGGTATCTTGCTGACCCGTCTGATCAGGTCACTGGGTGACCCGTCTGATCAGGTGACTTTCCTGGATTGTGCGACTTTTTGCGTCTTCGACTTCTTCATTGATTTGTTTTGCTTCTTTGTTGTTTTTCTTTGTTTAACACGTTAAGCATCAAAAGACGATTATGAATATTTAGAATAAAATATTCCAACAATCTCTCCCTTTTTGATGATTACAAAACAACACCTTGAATGGGATAAAACCTGCAAAATAATATATATATATATATATATATCGGCTTTGATCGTTTCGTTCGTTTCTTCTCCCATCTTTTCTTTCTGTACTTTTCAACTACTTCTCATCATTTTTCAACTATCTTTTTGTTTTCAACTTCTTCGTTTCTTTTCAATTTTTCTCCTCCTTTGATCATTCGTGTATATTTTTATGACGCTTTTCTTTTCTCCCTTCACATTCATTTCTCCCATTCAACTATTCTCTCCCCCTTTTTTGTTATCAACAAAAAGTGTAAATAGCGGTAATAAAATCGATACTGTGATGAATGCATAAAAGGGTAAACTCCCACTGACAAAAATATCTCCCTTTAAAAATATAAACTCCCCCTGCGTAAAATACTTTATTGATGATAATTAATTTTTGGGGATCCAACCGAAAGTCGGTCGTTTTTTATTTAAATAAACGATATTCGGAGTAGTGGTTCCTTTAGGAATACAAATCCTTTTAATTTTAATCGCCCGTCGTGGGCTTTTACAATTTAAAATATGATGCTCAATTTGTAAACATTTGTCACATCGGGGTATTTTCAATTCGTTTTTAAAATTTGTTTTGAATCCTAACCCCTATTTATTCAAAGTGTATTTTTGAACCGATAGCATATTTTTAAATTTCTCATTTCCGAGAGAAAATTTCTTTGTTAAATTTTACGTTCGTCTTGAACTTTTAAAAGATCATTCTTTAAATTATTTTTAATATCAAGGCATTTTAAGTGATCAGTCTAGATAAATTTTCCTTTTTCAAGAATTTTGGAAAATTAATTTTCCAATAATTTTATTTTTAGATTGAAGGGATTTAATTTTGGATAAGCATTTTGAAAATCGGTATGCAATAACTCGAATGCTTCAAATAATTCGTCTTGAGACGATGTACTAACCTGGCTTTCGACGTCGCTTTCGTCGAATGAACTTCTTGCCATGAGTGCGAGGTTATTTTGATTGATGAAATCTTCATCCTCGTCTTCGTCACTCCACGTGGTAATTAAGACTTCCTTCTTTGAAGTTGATGCACATCAATTCTTTGCGAAGTGGCCTAGTTTACCACAGATTCGACAGTTGTCGTCGAATTTCTTAGATTTGCCCGTGTTGATATCTTTCTTTCTCCGGTTTAATAAGTTTTGAAACTTATTTATATTCCTGGCATAATATGCCGATTCTTCGTCACTTTCATCGACCGGGATTTCTTCTCTGCGAGACATCTTAGATTTCATAGCTATCGTTCTTTCCTTCGGCTTCGGCTTGTTGTTCCGTGATTTTAGAACAATCTCATAATTAATTAGCAAACCAAGGAGGGCACTAAAGTCGAGAGTATTGATATCTTTAGATTCTATGATCGCCGTCACGGTGCCGTCCTATTCGCTAGGTAGTGATCATAATATTTTCTTGACTTTCTCACTACTTGATGGCGGTTTCCCGAATGAAGCTAGTCCATTGGTGATGACAGAAAATCAGTCGAGCATGTTGGTGATGGACTCGTCACCCTTCATCATGAATAAGTCATAGTTATGGAAAAGCATGTTGATCTTTGTCTCCTTGACTTGATTTGTTCCTTCATGTGTGATTTCTAACATCTTCCAAATCTCTTTGGTGCTATCACATGAAGATATCCGGTTGCGTTGTTCCGGATTTAAGGCATAATAAAGAAGTTGTGTTGCCTTACAACTGTGATGGTCGTTTTTCCAATTGGAATCATCAAACTCTTCAAAAGTTTTAAGCGAACCATTGGGGTTCGTGGGAATTTTCGGACCAATACATATGTCTTTTCATAATTCGGTGTCGTAAGCTTGAATGAATATCGACATCTTCTTCTTCCATGTCATGAAGTTTGATCCATCGAAGAATGGTGGTCGGTTCAAGGCAAGACCTTCGACCAGGGCAAATTGAAATGCCATTTGGATCGTATTCTCCACGGATGTTAAGCCACTTCTAGGAGATACCTCTCTGATACCAATTGTTGGCGCAGGATTCGGTATACGCGCTATTGTGCGGAAGCGTAAATAATTGTAGGGAAAATAAATCGACACAAGATTTATAGAGGTTTGGCCAAACGTGCCTAGGTCTCTCTCCGTATCTTTTTCTATAGAATGAAGATCAACCTCTACACCTCTCTTCTATCAGTCGAGGGATTACCGTTACAATTCGTCTTCTATCGGTCCGAGATAAACCGTACACACTTGTCTTTTTGTCGGTCCAAGTTAAACCGTTTTCCTTTTCTATCGAACAAGGAATCAACCTATCTATCTTTCTATGGGTACTAGACAAACCTCACTCGGATATAGATTGTGATTTTAACAATGCCGGATCCTTGATCCTAATAACACTGAATCGAATCTTATCCTTTCTTTTTCCTCTCGTGTATGATTTATCGTGTATAACACTCAAACTCTTATCTATATAAGCACAATTACAACAACGATAGAATGTATAACAATATCTAATCAAAGTCTCTATTGCTTGAAGTTGTTGTGGGTTCAATACCATAGGAAGTGGTATTTATAGGCTCCAAAGCCTCAACTAGCCATTAGCTCATTGCTGCCTCATTACGTACGTTACGTATGAACCATTACGTACATTATTCATGATGCGTATGTTAACTCATCTTTGTTACGTACGTTAATTTCTTCACATATCAGTCCAGTAGCTTCGTTTCTTCCATTATGTACGTTACCAAAACCTAGTTACGTACGTTATAATAAGTCTTCATATTCGTTGCATGCTGACCTATGCCATGACATCATCTTCAACGGATCTTTGTTTGAATTCTGAAATACTTCATTACGTACGTTAAGAACATGAGTTACGCACGTTATCTTCAGCATATTACGTAAGTTAATCCATCGATATAGCGTACGTTAATCCTTGTTATCTGCAGCCGACTTTTCTGACTCGTCTGATCAGGTAACTTACTGAACCGTCTGATCAGGTAACTTGCTGACCCGTCTGATCAGGTAACTTGCTGACCCGTATGATCAGGTGACTTTCCTAGATTGTGCGACTTTTTGCGTCTTCGACTTCTTCGTTGATTTGTTTTTGCTTCATTGTTTCTTTTGTCTGTTTAACAACTTAATCATAAAAACTCGATAGTGAATATTTGGAATAAAATATTCCAACAAAAAAACATCAGCCATGTGTGGACTGAAGATCCTTACTTATTCGAACCTGTGTGGGAAGAATAACATAGTAGACGAAGCTTCGAACTGTGTGTGAAAAAGCAATTCAAGAAAGAGCTCAAGCCAATCTGTGTGTGTAACACCCCTAGAAGACAACCGGGACTATTACACGCCGTAAACCCTTTCGCAAGGATCTACCAGGCTAAACACAATAAAACGACTAATTGTTCGACCGGATGGGGTCGAACAGGATAACAACTCGTACGGATAAGGTCACATAACTAATTCAAGCAGAAATAATTCTTACAACCCATACCCACGCAGGGGTCCAAAATACAACACGATACAACATAGCGGAAAACTGAGAATAATACAACGACACAACAACATCAACTGAAGCCATAACTCTTGATTAGTATCGCAGCCCATCATCTTTTTGTGCCATTCCTGTGACTGCTCCCACGCACCTGCATGAACCTGGACGCAAGACAGACATCCACCCCCCGGTTACTCGGGGGTTAGCAAAACTCCACTGTTTTACTAGTGCAAGTATCATAACCATACAAAATGTAGCAAGCAATTATAAATCACAAGTCAGACAATCACAACTCAACCAAACACAATTCAGACAGTCACTAGTCTACCAATAACATATTCTCTAGAAGTTTTATTAATCTGGAAACTAACACAAGTGGAACCTTTGTAAAATAAACTGTCATCTCGGAAGTTTTTAGAAAACAGAAATCATTAGGATCTCATGTCCTAGGTTCATCAAAATCATTAGGAACTCATGTCCTCCGTTTGTCAAAATACCCTTTTCAAAGTTTTAGGGCCTTAACCCAAATCTCACACTATACAACTCGGAAAACATTTTCACAAATTGCTTGGGACTCGGCCCAACATTGCTTTCTATAAAATCTTTCCTTTCAAAAATTTGATTCTCAAAACATAACGTGACACCGTGATCCACTGGCACGTGTCTCCATAGGTTCAACAACCCGCACTGACTACACCAAACATATTAACCAAACATCAACAATCTACACACCGTGATCCATCATCACGTGTCTCCGTAGGTTCAACAACCCGTACGGACTAAACCAACATATATTCAAACAACAACAATCTTGACACCGTGATCCACCATCACGTGTCTCCGTAGGTTCAACAACCCGTGCGGACTAAACCAACATATAATCGACAACTATCCCGAATGCGTGATCCTCCGCCACGAGTCACCATAGGTCCCGTCGAACCCACACAGCTGGACGTACTGCGCCCTAAACCCATGATCCCCGCCATGTGTTATCGTAGGGCTCGACCCCGCACGATTGGACCTCAGCACCTTATTAAGTTCTGATCCTGTGATCCTCTATCACAAATTCTCGTAGGTTCCGTCGAACCCACACGAGTGAACATAACGGTCACACAGAACTATCACAATCACATTCCATCAACAACGAACTATGTCAATCAATCACATTGATCATTACCACACACACATAACACAATCTCAATAATTCAACCATCATAACACAATCCATTGCACAAACATGTGTACAACCAAACCAACGTGATTATCACAATTCTGTACACGTAACACACCACACAACACATAAACCAAAATAACACATTCATCATCAAGCCTTCATAATGCGTAACACATAACCAACTCACACAAATTATGTTTATGAAGGCAAAACAATCATCAGACCACACACGCGATTTCTAATCACAAGACACAAGTTGTATAAGCAAGATAGTTGCCTCGAAACCGGCACATGAATCCTTCGGCGAACACGACTCGACCGAAGTGCCTCAAAACCTACAACTTTCATAAGAAACAACAAAAACATGATCAAAATGAGGATCTAGACCAACAATAACGGAAATCTCCTCAATACATCGAAGGAAATCTCATCGAAACATTTAATCAAACATTAAGTGTTCAATTATTCCCCAAGAACACTCAAATCGTCAATCGAGTTAAACAAACTCGAAATATGGATATCCAATCCATAGAACATGATTAACAACATCACATAACACCAACTGATTCATCAAAATCAGACTAGATTCGGAATCAAGAACAAATCTCCAAAAAGTCAACTCTGGGTAAAAGTACCTCGATTCGACGAAGAACAACGGATTGGATGATATTACAACCACCTAGAACTCTCCAAAACACCTTTGTATGGAGTAAAGTAGGCTAGGAACTCGAACCCTAATCGCCCTCGTCTCAAACCCGCAGAGAGAAGGGCAAATGAGGAAGAAATGAGAATAAACGACTGTTGTCCAATTTATATACTAAACAGCTTAGCGTGCGCTAATTATTCAAATTAGCATTCGATATCGAGTCTTAAACAAAAAGACATTCTGCATAATTGCACAGTTAGCGTGCGCTAATCACGAATATTAGCATGCACTAACGAATCCTCCAACCCATTCCAGTGGCTTCTGGACTGAACCTGACCAACAGTTAGCGTGCGCTATGCTACCAATAATGTGTGCTAGCTCCTGCCATTAGCACGCGATACGCCACTACATAGCATGCTCTATCGAACTCTCAGTCGAAGGCAGTAGCTTCTGCCTCAATAATTTACCCTCTGTTAGCGTGCGCTAATGGAGCCGTAGCGTGCGCTAGCAATCTCAAGTAACGCACGCTATCTATTGCCCATAGCGTGTGCTATTCCTACTGCATAGGAAGTAGGATCACACCAAAACTCATCACCACAACGATACTTCCTAACGGAACGATAAACACGCAGAAATATGAACCGCAGCCCACATGTGTCAATGCATGACACATAATCATATAGACACGAACAACAAACAATCTATTAAACAGTAGAAAAATTCAATGCCAACCGGAAATGAACCGGAAACAAAAATCTCGGGTATTACAGTGTGAACGACCCAAATCTTCGGTCCCCATATCGATAAGTGTGAACGATATAGATACAGGTTTAGTTATAGTCATGTAGTTATGTATGCAGTGATTATAATAAACGTTTTACTCATGTGTGGAGAACTAGTAGACGTAGAGGGGTTTACCTCGAACCACTTTAAACTCTGTGTTATTTATCTTATGCCTTTATTGTTTTCATAACTGTGACTTATACAAGTATATATTGCTAAAAACCTGTACGCACCAAGCAAACAGGAGAAAGCCTAGTTGTTGTATTTACAGCAACTCACTTAAACGAACTTCCGCTACGCAATCACATTCGAAAATCATATAGGTTGTTGTACTATCACTTTCCAAGCTATATTCTGTATACTTAGTGGCCAACAAGTGGTATCGGAGCGGTTGATTCTAAAAAGAATCAGTCGTATTTTTAACCGAATCAGATCCAAAAATCACTTATTTTTTGAAGACAGTTTTATCATTCCTACTTTCTCTATGGATACCTCAATGATAAACAAGGTTCCTATGTTTTCTATTAACGAATTTGATGACTGGAGAATCAGGATGAAGCTCATCTTGCTGCCATGCATGAAGAGATGATATTTGTCATCCAAGATGTCCCCATAAAGATAATGAAGGTTAATCCTGCCGCAAGGATAGAAGGACAACCTCATGCTGAGATGCTCGAGAAAGAGCGTGAGAAATGGACAACAGACGATCGCAAGTGTGAGAACCTCGACAACATTGTTAAGAATGCACTATTTGTCACTCTCCACAAAGGCACATTCTCTATGGTAAAAAGTTGTAAGACAGCTAAGGAAATCTGGGAGAAACTCAAGATGATTTGTGAGGGAACTGAGCTCTCAAAAGAAAATAAGATTTCAAAACTCACTCATCAATTTGAATCATTTAAAATGAAATCTTCTGAAACTCTTGAGGAGCTTGACCTCAGATTCACTGGCATTGTCCGTGAACTTGAAGCATTGGGTGTATACCCAAAAGGAGAAAAATTTGAAAATCTTTAGATCACCCCCCTGCTCGATAGGACATTAAGACTACAACAATGCGCGTGTCATGTAATCTTAATGATATTTCTACTTTTGACCTATTCTCTGACCTAAAAGCTTTCGAGCATGATATGGACAGGAGAGAGAGAAGGCCGAAGAGTCACCTGCTAAGACTACAGCACTAGTCGCTGTATCTAACAGGAGACACAGTCTTCCCAGCACATCCAAGTCTGCCCACAAAACTGCTGACAGTGATGATGATATCCTATCATAAGATGAAATGGCCCTTCTCATGCACAAATTCAAGAAGTTCATCAAACAGTCAGGAAAGACTCCCTACAAGCCCAAGCCGTTTCACAAGGTAAGTTCCGAATCTCCTTATAGTTATTCTAACATGTGTTATAACTGTAGGAAGCCCGGACATTATGCAAATAAATGTCCGCACCTAAAAGTCCAAAAGTTTCCGGAAGCCGAGCAACAAGAAAAGGATTAAAGGAGGCGTGCTTGGAAAAACAAGCTCAAGCCTTGATTGGGGAATCAGAAGCCTCGCCCGCATCAACCAAGTCCGAGGAGTGTCTTCAGGCAGTTACTGACAGTAACTTGTCCGATAATGAGCTCAAAGATAAAGCCTATATGTGCTTTATAGCCAAAGAAATAGAGGACGACGAAGACAGCAATGATGAGGTGAGCTCAACATCAACTACTCCTATAAATGCATCTCATACCTTTGAAAATATGATGAATGAATTTAAGAACATTCAAAAGGCCCATGAGACGTTGGAACGGGAAAACATACAGCTCGAAATTTCTAACTTAGAGTTGAAAGAAGAAAATGACTTGCTGAAAAATAATTATGAAAATATGTCCATCGATTGTGAAAACAGCAGTCACACTTGAAAAACTCATGGAGAGCAATCATCAACTTGCCCACGATCTAAATGAGACTGATTCTCATAATGAGAACAAGACAAATTATTTCGCTCTACTTGAAGCCAAAGTGAAAACTCTCGAGAAACTAGAAGGAGAACTACAGACCATCTTGAAATCTTTCGAGAAATCATCTAAAATGATGGAAGAAATTCTAAGCATCGGGCAACATGCTCATGATAAAACTGGCATAGAATATAACTCATTCTCCAACAAAAGGAAATCTAGTACAGTGTTCGTCAGGGGTGTGGAACCCATTCCTGTTCCTGAAGAGACCCCGAGACCCGTAAAGGTAACAGTTGCCCTGCCATACAGCAAAAGCTGCGATTCCACCACCATGTTCAGATCACAGACAACGGAAACCTCAGCCTCCCAGACCTATAAGGTGTAACCAACATCAAGCTCCCCAAGCATATCAGAAGCACCAACACCCATTCCGAAAGAAGGCTTTATCAAATATCAAAGGCCTGCACAACAGTACTTCTAACATTACAGTGCACTTAGATATTGGAAACATGAGCCCCGTTATTCATCAAGAAAGCAGGTCATTGCACAATATCAGCAACAGCTTTGGGAATCCAACTGGAGACCCAGGAAGCAAGCTGTAAGGCCTAAGAAAATGGCTTCACCTCCGAGACGGCAATCGTACTGGAATAATAATAATAACCCTCGATTTTACATGCGTGATTACCAAAGTTACCGTGACTACATACCTGCCCCACGTAAACATCGCAAAACTAGATCAAAAATAACCTACAAACCAATTGCTGCCAGGCAAGTTTGGGTACCAAAAGGCACTAACAATCATGGACCCGACAATCAAAGGGGACGTAAATCTTCTTAAACCTTGTGCTTACAGGACATCAACGAGAAGGACATCTGGTACTTTGATAGTGGATGTTCTCGGCACATGATAGGAGATATCAGCAAGCTCTCAGACTATGTAGAAGGTCGCGGTCTAAAGGTACGATTTAGTGATAAGTCCTAGGGAAGAACAAGAGGGAAGGGAACCCTGCTTGTAGGGAAATTCAAGGTCACTGACGTAGCTTATGTTGAGGGCCTACAGTACAATCTACTTAGTATTAGTTAGTTCTGTGACAAACAGTTCTTGGTGAAATTCTATGTAGACCACTATAGAGTGAAAAACATCTTGACCAAAGAAGTTGTTCTCACAGGAAGTAGGTAAGGTAATATGTATATTACTGACTGGAAGCCTACGAGCTCCATTATTCCTTGTTTTGTTGCCAAAGGCACTGCAGATCAAAGTTGGCAATGGCACAAGAGGATGTCGCACATCAACTTCAAGACGATCAACAAACTAGCCAGATAGGGAATGGTTAGAGGCTTGCCTGATGTGTCATTCCAAAAACACGGCGTTAAAAGGGCAAACAAGTCAAAACCACCCTGAAAGGTAAATCATACCTGTCCACACACAGAGTTCTGGATATGCTACATATGGATCTCTATGGTCCTGTAGGCCCTGTAAGTTTGGGAGTTAAGAAATATTGTCTAGTTATTGTTGATGAGTATTCCAGGTGCGCTTGGACAATCTTTCTAAGCAAGAAGAAGGAAACCACGACCAAGTTGCCTGAGCACCTGAGAAAGCTCCATAATGAGAAAGAGTTGAGTATCATGTCCATTCGTTCCGACAGAGGCACTGAATTCACTAACCGCTTTATAGAGCAATACTATTCGAATAATGGAATACAGCACGAATACTCAGCAGCACGGACTCCTAAACAAAATGGTGTTACCGAGCGAAAGAACAGGACGCTCAAAGAAGCCACAAGAATCATGATCTCCGCAAGCAAGTTGCCACAACGGTTCTGGGGCAAAACAACAAATACAGCATGTTATACACAAAACCAATGTATTATCAACAACCATCACAACAAAACAGCATACGAGGTATGGAACAACAAAACTTCTTTAGTTTCAAACTTTCACATCTTTTGCTGTCGTTTCTATGTTTTGAACAACGGCAAAGTTCTACTTAAGACTTTTGACAAAAAGTCGGATGAAGGGGTATTTGTAGGATATTCCTCTATCAGCAAAGCTTTTAGAATCTTTAATAAAAGGAAGCTGACAATCGACGAATCTGTGCATGTAGTATTTGATGAACCTCACCATGATCCTACAGGAGTAGGAGACTTGACTCAGAATATCCAAACACTATCCATTATTGACCCTCCAACTCCAATAGATCCTATCGTAGAGGTAGAGATCAACCCCGCAGCTGTAAGAACAAAAGTAATTGATGCTGATGTTGTACAAGCTGAAGCTGAAACTACAGCACCTCAAGATACAGTATGGGATATAGAACTAGAACCCGAGATGGTTAAGAGATCACCCACAGGAGTTGATCATAGGAAACATTGATGCTAGAGTATCTACCACAGGAGAATACAGAGTACATAAAGAACTGTACTATGTGTGCAAGAAGAACCCGAATCTGAAAAATCTCCATTTCCTATATATAAATCTCAAGCTAAACTTAGAAGACTAGATATGTGCACCCTAGCTGTATTCTTAGCTCAATCCGAACCTGTTTCTACCAATGAAGCTTTGAATAACTCTCACTGGATCACTTCAATGAAAAAAGAGCTTAATGGTTTCGAAAAAAATAATGTATGGGATCTAGTACCCAAACCTGAACATCAAGCCGTAATCGGAACCAAATGGGTATTTAGTAACAAGAAGAATGAGAATAGACTAGTAATCATAAACAAATCCCGTCTAGTCGCACAAGGCTACATACAGGAAAAAGGCATAGACTACGATAAACATTTGTCCCTATAGCCAGATTAGAAGCCATTCGGATATTTCTAGCTTTTGCCGCCCATAAGAGCTTTATAGTATATCAAATGGATGTTAAGAGTGCATTCCTAAATGGAGACCTCGCCGAAGAAGTCTATGTTGAACAACCACCAAGGTTTGTCAACACTGAAGGCAGAGACCTTGTATACAGACTATGGAAAGCTCTGTATGGACTTAAGCAAGCACCTAGAGGGTGGTACGAAACCCTGTCCCTATACCTTACAAATAATGGATTTGAGAAAAGCGCTCTGGACAGGACTCTATTTAAGATACAGGAAGAAAATGACCTGTTAATGGTACAAATATATGTTGAGGATATTATATTTGGTTCTACTAACCTTTCTTTATGTCAAATGTTCTCTCATCTCATGCAAAGTAAATTTGAAATGAGTGATGGGAGAACTTAGTTATTTCCTAGAATTACAGGTAAAGCAGTTGCCCACAGGAATCTTCATCAACCAGGAGAAGTACAGCAAGGAGCTACTCAACAAGTTTGGGATGAATAACTCCAAATCCTTGTCAACCCCCATGAGTATTTCTGTGCAAATTAGTGCTAACAAAGCTGGAAAGCCGATTGATCAATCACTCTACATAAAGCTTATTGGCTCACTCCTGTACCTAATGGCTAGCAGGCCCGATATCCAGTTTGTTGTAGAAGTGTGTGCTCAGTACCAAGTAAATTGCAGAGAGTATATAGGCTGTTCTTTACATTTTAAGCAATATTAAACGAGTCCAGAGCAAACAGCCTACATACTCTCTGCAATTTACTGCATATTTTTTTTGTTACTTCAAATCCTCTCTCTGCAAATCAATGGCAACTTCATAGATTTCCTCTCAATCTCTGAAGAAGAAGAAATCCATCATCGACGGGCGAATCTTCGCCAGATATGTCATTATGGAAAGAGTAGACGTTGAATTTGAGGACACCGACGAAATGGAACTGGTCGTTTCCAGAATCAAGCAATAAGGCTTATCTCGCCTTGGAAGCTTATACCCTGAGTTTTACGACGAGCGTATTATTAAAGAATTTTACCTTGATGCCTCCATCAAGTTCTTTTCCCAGAAAAGAGGAGGAGATGTCTCTGACATCACCGCTACCATTCCTGGTATTGAAGTTTCTGTAAACCGGGATCTGATGGAAAGTTTATTCAGGCTACCATCCGATGGACTAAAGATGGAAGAGCTAGAGACCTTCGGGTTGGAAAAACTATTGAAGGCCTACTGGGGGCTGTTCACTGGTGACGGTTCTGAAAAAATGTTCATCCGTCATGCCACAAGAAGAGATTGTGCCTACTGCGCCTACCTGCACGATTTTTGCTGCCGTGTTGTTGAAAATCGGACTAGAGCATTTGATATGTGCACTAACCTTTGCTTTAGAATGATGGTAGCCATCATGTCAAGCGAACGGGTTAACTGGTGCCAAGTTGTTTTGAAAAGGATATAGGAAGAGTCCGCCAAGCCTGTGTCACAGAAGAAATCCTGCGGCCTCATCCTGAACTACATCCTAACTCACTATGGTGTGCTGCATTCCCGAGGTGCCAAGAAGATTGGCCCTGGCAAATTTATAGGTGGGAGCAAGCCCACTGCCTTTAACAAAGATGGACTATTACCTAGCAGGCCTCATCCCCAGACTTTGCATATTTCTGATGATCCCCGGGATGTTACTATCAAGGCTGTGCGTAGGAGAATAATAGAAAAAGAAGTGTCTCTGATAGTAGATCTCCACATGCTGCAGAGAAGACGAAAAAGAAGCTAAAAAGAGATTCTAAGGCCAAGGCTGCAGTGACTACAGCGGTCACTATAGATGTTCAAATAGATCAACCCATTGTATCTATCCCACAGGGCGCATGCGGAAGAAATAGCTACTGCACAACCTGCAGATCCCGAGCCAGTGGCAGCTATGACAGACAAACAACTATTTGCCAAGTTGGAAGGTATTGGCGAATCGGCTGCCTATTCGGAGCCGAGAGCCGCCTCTGTTGTATGGGATTCCACACCCATAAAGGATCCCACTCTCATCAGGGTACCAACCCCTATTAGGATCCACTCTCCAATATAGGCTTCCACACCTATTGCAGATCATATCCCTACAGTAGACCCAATTACTGTAAGGAGACCCTCCCCGACAGTAATCATCAATGAAACTCTTCTACATGTACAAATTGATCAATTCTTTGAGCGTTTTGTATCTTGGAAAAACTACAGGTTCGCCCCTTATGACGTCCTATACCACTGGGAAGAGTGGAAAGAAGAATAAAATTTCGTTCTGGAGGTGACGGATACCCAAAACATCGAAGTCCTAATTCAGTGGGATAATAGCTTTTGTCGTGAGCTGATTTCAAAATTCTATCTGGCAAAATAACACACTCAATTGAAAGGGAAATCCAAATCACATGATAGAACTCCCTCTGACGGTCATTAGTCCGATCCTGGCTTGGACGACGACTATGATGCCTTGCAAGCCGGTCTGAGAATGAGCCGAGAAGAGGCACGGGAACAAGAGATGTCCCGAATGCAAAACCAACAGGGTCAGGGGACCTCTGACAGCCACCAGTCCCCACCCAACAGGAATCTGCTAAATACAAACAGGAGGATTCAGTCCCTCATATACAGTAAGAAATTTCTGAACAGGCAGTAGGGGTGTTCAAAACTACCCGACTAGCCTGGAACTTTTTACCGGGTAATATTTGTTAATTACCCGGATTTAGCGGGTCGGGTACCCGACCCACTAATTATGTGAGTTACCGGGCTGGGTAATGGGTCGGCCAAATAAAATTATCGGATACCCGGCGACCCATTAACTTTTTTTTTATTTTCTCACTACATATTTTATTTTAACCATTTTAAAAATTATGTATAGAATTAGTATATATTTACTTACATTTTAATAATATTAACATTACAATACCTATGTAAAATTTGGTCCATATTAAGCTTATGCTCTAATTTTCTTTTCATTTTCATGAATCATATTTTTTATAATTTAAATCTCATTAACTATTTTAAATTATGTTGGCCACTTAAGTATACTGGATACAGTTTGGAAAATCGTTTAAACAACAAACTGTACGGAATCTAAATCTGAGTGCGTAGCGGAAGTCTTGGATACAGTTAGTTGCCGTGGATACAGCAACGACGTATTTGGTGTATACTTAATATATCACAGTTATTTTAAAAGCAGAAAAGTGAAGGTAAATGACACAAGAATTTAAGTGGTTCGAGGTAAACCCCTCTACGTCCACCGGTCCTCCACACAGAGTAAAGTTTATTATATAATTACTGCGTACACAACTACGTAATTATAAACAAACCTATCCTTGTATCGTTCACACAGATTGATACAAAGAATGTCGCTTTCATCCGTTCACACAGATTGGTTAAAGCTTCCTTCTTGACTAGCTTCTTCACACACAGTTCCAAAGCTTCGTCCTTATTCGTCTCACACAGGTCAGAATAACTTGTTGAGTTCACACAGAGCTCGGTTTTTACACAGAGGTAAAAGGTAGGTAACCTGTAAGAACAAGACTTTGAATATCAAGTTCTTGAGCTGATGATAGCTGTTCTTGATGTTGAGCACTGTATATCTCTTTCGTTCTAACTTGCAGTATGCTTTGGAGATATGTTTGCTCTGATGATAACTTTGATAGCTTGAGTATTAGGTTACTTGGGTTCGTTCGTCGGTTTTTGGTTGGTAACTGATCTTCAATGTCTTCAAGGATATATATAGTCTCTGAGGAAAGTATCCGTTGAGATATATCCGTTTGAATAAGATTTCCTTCAACGGGAATATGACATGATCCGGATTTCGCGGGATTCTGAAGATCTGAAGACTGACAGTATTTAAATACTTTATCCTTTAGTATTTAAATACTTCTTTGTTCAACGGAACTTGACGTGTGTTCTTTCTTGTCCTTTTGTGAACTGTATGGAAGATGACTGTATTTAGGGCATCGAGACAGTTTCCATACTTGATCTTTTACAAGTCTTCTTGCAGATCGACGAGCTTCACTTATGCTGATTCGAGGCAGGTCTTCGATATAGGATAAAGCCTTGAAGCCTCGATACAGTTTTCCTTTACTGTATTTGGCATATATGTCAAAACCTTCTCAATAACAAATAACAATCGATACAGGGATCGGGTATCTCGGCTTGATTCGATACAGGGTGTTTGTTTTTCCCAACAATTTCCCCCTTTTTGACAATTTGCCAAGACCTTCTTACTTAACTCTTCGAGTCTTCTTGATGATGCCAAAACCTTCTTCATGAAGCATTCTTCTTCGATAACTTCTGGCAGATTTCTTGGTCGTTTGTCAATAGGTCTGACTTTGTGACTTAGTCTACAATAATGAACTGCTCGCAGGCACGTTCGATACAGTTTACAACTTAAGCCTATGATTGGCGCGCAGGCACAACCTTACAATGTATTCTAAGTTTACAACTGAAACTATGAACTGTTCGTAGACTAGTTCGTACAGCTTATTTTTCAATCAAGTTTATCTAACTTGAGATTCCTATCAAACAATTTTAAATAATCATACATTAACACAGTAGATTACGAGTTGTAATCTTTCAAGACAAACAAACTATTTTATTGATATTCAAAATGATTGAGTACAAAGTTTGCTGTTTCGAATAGAAATTACAAAAACAAAAATAATGTACATAAATTTCATCTCCTTATTTATAATCCGCATGCCTCCATGGTCTTTTTCCTTGCTCATTCTCGGTGCCGCGCCACCAGTTTTGAAGTGAATCATTGCCTCGTTCCTGGTAAATCGCTCTTCCTTCATATGAACGATCAAAGGCAAGTATCTAATCTTCTGGATGGGTGACCCGATCTCCTCTTCTATGTTTTGATTTCATCTCGATTTGGAGAGGGAGTTTACCTTCTTCTAGCATCTTTGAAAACTTATCTGCCGCTTCCGCTAACGTTTTATAATTTTTGAAGATGGCGGATTCCCTGATGAGTCTGACAAAATATCTCATCAGCTCATTCTTCCTCCAAAGGCTTCACTTCGTCGGCGGTTGGGTTGCGGTTGGTCGTGCACGTATTTCCAAGGTCTTTGGATAAGAGTTTGCCAAGGGACATTTGGGTCATGGAATTCTCGTCCGGAGCCCGAAATTTTAAAGCTTTGGGATTGAGGTGCTAGCTTGTTCAATTCGGCAATGATCGCTCTGGCGACCTCAAATTCCCTTTCTGTTGCGCCTTATTCTCCTTGCGGCTTCTCGTGCCTCTTCCCCTTTTGGCTTCATCAAGACTTTGCAGGATTTCAAGAGCGGCGTCTGTTTGGTCTCGATGTCGTTTATTCTTTCAACAAGGGAGGAAAGAGTCTCGCGACATATCTTTAATACATTTGTCGTGAGCACGCAGCTGAGAGTCTGTTCTCAATCATTGCACAGCGGTCTTGGCTTCAAAGAATTCTTGTCTTTGTAGCTTCCTCCTTCAAAGCTTGCTCTTGTTTATCTTCCATGATCTTCAAGGCTTGCTTGAAAACTTCGCGTAAGAATGAATGCGTCGACAACTCGAGATACTTCGTGTTGAAGAGTGGTCATTTCTTCTACGGCAGAGGTGTGCATCCAATTCAGTGCCTTTTCAACGGAAGATAGAGCGTTTCGCATCTTGGATAAATACACCAAGGCCAAGAGCTCGCAGCGCTCTGTACGTGCAGCAGAGATCGGAGAGTCAGCCGGGCGAAGTCTTCACGCCGTTCAACCTTCTTACATTCACGGATGGACGTGAAGTAAGTTGGACATCCTCGTGTTCGATCTGTCCTCGGATTCCAAGGTTGCAGGGCGGGGCGGCTTCTTGTGGTTCGGCGACAGTTGGTTCAGAAGCGTCCTGTGGCGAAGGTTCTTCGGCGGATATGGATGCAGGAGGGACTGAATCCTCCTGTTGGTTGGCAGGAATGGCTTCTTCGGTCGCAGCAGGCTTGGGTGCCTGTTCCAAAATTTCTTGATCTTCCTCGACTGGAGGGACTGATTCCTCCTGGTCGGGAATGTTCTCCGGCTGTGGCGAAGGGGGATTGGCTTGGGTAGAAGGCCCTTCGTCTTTTCTGGGTGGAGAGGCGGCTCGTGCTTCAGCCTCTTCACGGCTCATTCTCAAACCTGCTTGAAGAGCATCGTCGTCGTCGTCTGAGTCATGATCATCGTCGTCTTTTGGATTGATGGGAGAGTCCTCTGACTTCTTCTTTCCTTTTCTTCTGGCGTCAGATTTGTGCAGCAGGTGGCTTTCAATGAGATCTTTGCAAGAAGCGTTGTCCCATCGAAGCAGGGCCTCAATTTCAGTTGAGTCTGTTACTTCGGAGACGAATCGCTCTTCGTGGCTCCATTCGCTCCAATTGTACAGTGTGTCGTACGGAGCTAGCCTATAGCCTTTCCATTGCAGGAATCTTTCGTACGTGTGGTCAATTTGAACCGAAAGAAGTGTTTGATTTATGATGGAGTCAGGGGAGGGACTTCGAATAACGTCTGGAGACGCTGTTTCGAGGGATTCCGGTACAGGTATGGGATCCTGTACGGAAGATGGACTCCTTGCAGGGGATGGTGCCCCGAAGGAAATTGGATCCTGCATGGGTGTGGGATCCCGTAGAGGAGAAGTAGCTTTTGGCTCCGAATGGGCAGCCGACGTGCTAACGCCTTGAATGTTGGCAGATGTCTCTATATCCGTCGTAGCCGCCAAAGGCTCGGGATCTACTGTCGATGCAGTAGGAGACACCTCTTCCACAAGGGTTGGGCCCTGGGGTTCTCCAGTGGGTTGCGCCACGGGCGAGAAATCCTCGGAGTGCTTGGTTTTGATTTTTGAGAGCCTCCTGAGTCTCTTCTTGGACTTTTCACCAGCAGAGTGTTTGCTGTGAGAACGCTTGCGCTTCTTCTTTGAAGATTCCATTTCTGGGACCTTCACGGTTTCATCTCTTGGGTTGGCAGAAATAGGCATGTGCCTAGTTCTCGGGTGATTGGCATGCATTGTGCTCTGGTTATAAGCAGTGGGCTTGACGCCTCCTAAATATATTCGTGAGCTATTTTTCTTGGCGTCGGAGGATTGCATCACTCTGCACTTCGTCAGAATGTAGTTCAGCATTAAACCAAATGATTTCTTTTGGGTGGCAGGCTTGCACACCTCTTCTTGAAGACGTTTCAAAATGATTTGGCACCAATTGACCTTTTCACAGGTCAAAATAGCTACCATCATTCTGAACCTTAGATTCGTGCACATCTCGAACGCACCGGTTCGATTTTCAATGATTCTGGAACAGAAGTCATGCAGATAAACGAAATGAAGAAGAAAATTTTTCTTGTGACAAGTGGTTGTCACCATGTCAACCACTTTGGACCCTGTAAAAAGTCCATAAAACTTGGTAATCAGCTCTTGAGACCCAAACGTCTCAAGCTAGTCCATGGTCAGGCCGTCGGCGGGCAGCCTGTAGATTTTCTGGAGTAGGTCGCTATTGATGCAGATTTGCACTCCTTGGACTGTTGCAGTGATGTCAGCAACGTGTCCTCCTTGGGCTAGTGACAGAAAACGGACGGCGGCGTTGAGGTAGAATTCCTCAACCAGATGGGCATCGTATTTGTCGGCGGTTTTGCTTCCGAAGCGATGGAGACCTTGTTGTTCAAGACGAGTAATAATATACTCCATCGGTTCGGTGTCATTGATTTCCGCGAGAATACGCTCGATGATGACAGGTTTCGAGAAGATCCGGCCATCAATGATGTTGGAGGTTTTCTTCAGAACAGGGGAAGAAGATTGACTAGCCATTGAAGTTTTCTTAAAACGAAGGTGGAAGAAAACAGTAGAAATTCGCAGTGAAAATGCAGAAAATATGTAGGCTGTTTGCTTGAGAACTCTTGTAATTGCAGAAAGCGTAAAGAGTCTCTAATGGCAGATACAGTCATTTTATACTTGGGCGGCGAAATAGGGTTTTGCAGAGTACGAATGGTCAGATTTTAAGGGATGGGAACCGGTTTTGAAATCAACGGTCAAGATGGATTGAGTGTAACTGGTACGCTAATCCATTAAAAGGTTTTAAAATACAGCGGGTCCCACTTCTGACATAGGTTGATACCCTAAATGCCTAAAACGGCGGTTTAAAAAATAATAAACAATTTAAAAACATCGCGGCTTTTGAGATTCACTTGCCCAGATGTCGTGTAAGGCATTTAAAGAACATGACGTTTGACATAAAAACAGGGCACGTGGACAAAAATTATTTTAAAAGGAAATAATATTATATTATATACTGAATCGAAATCCTATAGCATGTGCTGTTCTCCGCGTCGATACAACGTTCCCCCTTAAAAAGGTACTAATAGGTTTTAAATTCCATACAATAATATTTGGATTAATGCTGTATTCATGGGTCCTACAGTATTCCCCCTTAATTATTGCACACACCAGCTGTAGGATTCGTATGCCTTCGTTCGCTACAGTACTGTATTGATGATTCTGAGTGTACAGATAATTAATGTTGGATACTGTATTCACGGGTCTTACAGCATTCCCCCTCAATTGTTGAGTAAAAACAGTAAATTTACTTACAGGGAGTCTGGCTGTAGTATTCCCAATTCTGTTCTTAGCATGTTGAATCTTGCTGTGTCGAGAGGCTTGGTGAAAATGTCGGCCAGCTGGATGTCTGTATGAACTTTTTCCAGGCGAACATCCTTGTTCTCGACATGATTTCTGATAAAATGATGCTTCATGTTGATATGCTTAGTGCGCGAGTGCAAAACAGGATTGTGCGTGATTGCGATTGCACTCGTGCTATCACACATGATTGGAGTCTCTCTAGCATCGATTCCATAATCTGACAGTTGTTGCTGCATCCAAAGGATCTGCATACAGCAGCTACCAGCAGCATAGTACTCTGATTCAGCCGTGGAAAGAGAATTAGCCAATTGCTTCTTACTGAACCAAGATACGAGTCTAGGTCCGAGAAAGTGACAAGTTCCACTTGTACTCTTCCTATCTAGCTTGCAGCCTCCGAGATCCGAGTCACAGTATCCAACTAAATCGAATCCGCCTTCCTTAGGATACCACGATCCGCATCGACTGTTCCTTTGATGTACTTCAGATTCGTTTGCCGTATTGAAGTGTGATTCCTTAGGTGCAACTTGGTATCTCGCACACACTCCAACAAAGAATCGATATCGGGCTCGCTAGCCGTTAGGTACAGGAGCGAACCAATGAGCTTCTGTAGAGTGATTGGTCAAATGGCTTTCGGCTTCATCAAGACTAATTTGCACGGAAGTGCTCATGGGGGTTGGCGAGGATTTGGAATTGTTCATTCCAAATTTGTTGAGAAGCTCCTTCTTTGTATTTCTCTGGTTGATGAATATTCCTGTAGGCAATCGCTTTACTGCAAACCAAGGAAATAACTAAGTTCCCCATCATACTCATTTCAAATTTGCTTTGCATGAGATGTGAGAACCTTTGACATAGAGCAAGGTTAGTTGAACCAAAAATAATATCATCGACATAGATTTGTACCATTAGAAGGTCATCACCTTCCGTATCTTGAACAAGGTTTTGTCGTGACACCTTTCTCAAATCTGTTGTTGGTTAGAATCTTTGGGACGGGGTTTCGTACTGTGCTCTAGGGGCTTGTTTAAGTCCGTACAGGCTTTCCTTAGCCTGTAAACTAGATCGATACCGTCTGTGTTGGCAAAACATGGTGGTTGTTCAACATAAACTTCTTCTGTAAGCTCTCCATTCAGGAAAGCACTCTTGACGTCCATTTGGTATACGATAAAACTCTTATGGGCGGCAAAGGCTAAAAATATCCTAATGGCTTCTAGTCTCGCTACAGGGGCGAAGGTTTCATCATAGTCGAATCCTTCTTCCTGACAATAACCTTGTGCTACTAGTCTGGATTTGTTCCTTATGATAAGTCCATTTCCATCCTTTTTGTTTCGAAATACCCATTTGGTTCCTATAACCGATTGGTGTGTCGGTCTGGGTACAAGATACCATACATTATTTCTTTCGAAACCGTTAAGATCTTCTTCCATAGATGTTATCCAATGAGAGTTGTTAAGAGCGTCTATGGTCAAAACAGGTTCGGACTGGGCTAAGAATACAAGGATAGTGCATATATTGAGTCTCCTAAGTTCGGATTGAGATTTCCATTCAGGAAACTGTGAAACTTCAGCATTAGATTCTTCTTGTGCACAAAGTACATTTCCTTGTGTACTCTGTATTCTCCTACGAGTAGAAACACCTGCATTAATGTTTCCAATGATCAGCTCTTGCGGGTGATCTCTCAACCATCTTCGGTCGGGTTCTAGTTCAGATCCCGCATCGTATCGAAAGTTTACGTGGGTACGGCTTGACATGCGGCGTCGCCTTCATCCACATCGATTCTTACATTGCGGGGTTGATTTCTAAATCAACTACAGGTTCTATGGGTGTAGGTGGATCCAAGATAGATAGATGGTGAATGTCCCGAGTGATATCATCTACTCCGTAGGGTCATGGTGTGGTTCGTCGAACACTACATGAATCGATTCCTCGATCGTCACCTCCTTTTATTAAAGATTCTCAAAGCTTTGTCGACGGAGGAGTATCCTACGAATATTCCTTCATCGATTTTTCATCAAAGGTTCTAAGTTGGTCCTTCCCATTGTTCAAAACATAACACCGCATCCAAAATGTGAAAATACGAAACTAATGGAGTTTTGTTATTCCATACCTCGTAAGTCGCTTTGTTGTGGTGCTTGTTGACGATACAATGGTTTTGAGTGTAGCACGCCGTATTGGTTGCTTCACCCTTAAACGCTGTGGCAATTTGCTTGCGGCAATCATTGTCCTTGTTGCTTCTTTCAACGTCCTATTCTTTCGCTCGGCAACACCATTTTGTTGAGGTGTACGGGCAGCTGAGTATTCGTGCTGTATTCCATTCTCCGAATAGTATTGCTCTATAAAGCGGTTAGTAAATTCAGTACCTCTGTCGGAACAAATGCACACGATACTTGACGCTTTTTCATTTTGCAACTTCCTCAGGAGCTCGGGCAGTCTTGATGTTGTTTCCTTCTTCTTGCTAAGAAAGATCGTCCAAGCATACCTGGAATAATCATCAACAACGACCATGCAATATTTCTTACCTCCCAAACTTACTGGGTCTACAGGACCGTAGAGATCCATGTGTAGCATTTCCAACACTCTTTGGGTTGAAAGGTAGGATTTGCTTTTCAGGGTTGACTTGATTTGCTTGCCTTTCTGGCATGGTCCGCAGACGCTGTCCTTCTTGAATGACACATCTGGCAAACCTCTAACCATACCCTGTCTTGAAAGCTTGTTGATCGTCTTGAAGTTGACGTGAGACATCCTCTTGTGCCATAGCCAGCTAAGATCTTCAGTGCCTTTGGCAACAAAACATGGAATTGAGGAGCTCATAGGCTTCCAGTCAGCAATGTACATATTACCTGATATGCTTCCTGTAAGCACAACTTCCTTGGTTTGGGTGTTCTTGACTCTACAGCGATCTATATAGAACTTCACCGAGAACTGTTTATCACAGAACTGGCTAATACTAAGTAGATTATACTGTAAGCCTTCAACATATGCGACATCGGTGACCTTGAATTTCCCGACAAGTAGGTTTCCTTTCCCTCTCCTTTAGACTTATCACCGAAGCAAACTTTTGGACCGCGACCTTCTACAAAATCAGATAGCTTGCTCCTGTCTCCAGTCATGTGACGAGAGCATCCACTATCGAAGTACCAGGTATCCTCCTCTAGAATGTCCTGTAACAAAGAAATTAGGTAGATTTAGGTCCCCTTTGATTTTTGGGTCCATATATGTTAGTTCCTTTAGGTACCCAAACTTTCCTGACAGCAATTGGTTTACTGTAGGATGTACTCGGTACAGTGTTGCGATATCCATGGGGGGCATATCCGTAGTTGTTATAATCATGATAATTACTATGCATGTAAAAATCAGGGTTATTATTATTATTCCAGTACGAGTGCCGTCCAGGAGGTGGAGCCATTTTCCTAGGCCTAACAGCTTGTCTTCTGGGTCTACAGTTGGATTCCCAATGCTGTTGTTGATACTGAACTGGCATCTGCTGTCTTGAGGGATAACAGGGCTCCTGTATCCAATACCTAGGCGCACTGTACTGAGTGTACTGCTGTGCGGGCCTTTGGTGGTTGGATACCGTCTTCTTTCTGAATGACTGTTGGCTTTGATGATATGCTTGTGGAGCATGCTTTAGATTACGCCTTCTGAGTGGTTGTTGGTTCCACTGTCTCGAATAGTAGAGTTGAGGGGGCGGAATTACAGCCTTCGGTTTTCTCGGTACAGCAGGTTCCTTTGTGGGACTAGGAGTATCTTCCGATTCTGGAATGTGTTCCACACTCTTGACGAACACAGTACTAGTTTTACCTTTATTCGAACATGAGCTGTATCCTAAGCCACTTTTATCATGAGCATGTTGCCCAGTGCTCAGAATTTCTTCCATTCTTTTGGACGATTTTTCAAAAGACTTCAGAATGGTCTCAAGTTCAGTTTCTCGCTTCTCGAGAGTTGTAATTTTGGTTTGTAGTAGAACCAAATCATTTGTCTTGCTCTCATTATGGGTTTTAACCTCATTTAGTTCATGAGCAAGTTGATGATTGCTCTCCATGAGTTTTTCAAAATCGACCTTGCTGGTTTCACAATCCAGAGACATATTTTCATAGTTTATCTTCAAAGAAGTCATTCTCATCTTTCAGCTCTAAATTTGTTAATTGAAGCTGTATATTCTCAGTTTTTAGAGTCTCATGGGCCTTTTGAATGTTTTTAAATTCATTCATCATATTTTCGAAAGTATGAGATGCATTAGGTGGAATAACTGAGGTTGAGCTTACCTCATCGTCGCTGTCTTCACCTTCTGAAACATCTTTGGCCATAAAGCACATATATGCTTTATCATCGAACTCATCGTCAGATGAATCACTTTCAGTGACCACCTGAAGACATTCTGCTGATTTGGATGGTGTGGGGGAGGCTTCTGATTCTCCAATCAGGGCCTTGAGCTTGTCTTTCCAAGCACGTCTTCTTTCATCTCTCTCTTGTTGCTCGGCCTCCAGCAACCTTTGGACTTTGGGATGAGGACATTTGTTTGCATAATGGCCTGGTTTCCTGCAGTTATAACACAGGTTAGCATCACCAGATGATGTTTCGGATTTACCTTGTTGTGAGTTTGGGCACAGTAGGAGTCTTTCAGATCGTTTAATGAACTTTTTGAATTTATGCATTAGAAGCGCCATTTCATCTTGTGACAGGATGTCGTCCATGTCGGCGTTCTTGTGGACCGGGCCGACGAGCTAGACATGCTTTGTGTCGATTGCCGCAAAGAATGTAGAGTCATGACCTTTGAAGGAGATTCTTCACTTTCTCTCTTCACAATGTCATACTCAAAAGCTTTAAGGTCGTAGAAGAGATCAAAAGTGGATATTTCATTAAGATTACAGGATACATGCATAGCCGTGGTCTTAATGTCCCATCGGCCGAGAGATCTGAAAATTTTTAAGTTCTTCTCCTTTTGGGTGTAAATTTTGCCCAACGCTTCAAGTTCACCAACAATACCAGAACTGAGGTCAAGTTCCTCAAGTGTTTCCGTTGGTTTCATTTCAAAAGATTCAAATTCTTGAGTAAGTTTTGAAATCTTGTTTTCTTTTGAGAGCTCGGCCTCACAAATTAACTTGAGTTTATCCTGCATTTCTTTGGCTGTTTGCATCTCTTTACCTTTGAGAACGTGCCTTTGTCAAGAGTGACAAATAACGCATTCTTAGCCACGTTGTCGAGATCGCTCGCTCTTTCATCGGTTGTCCATTGCTCGCTTTCTCGAGCATTTCAGCATGGGCTTGGCCCTCAATCCTTGCGGCTGGATTGACCTTCATGATCTTGATCGGACCATCCTGTATAACAAAAATCATCTCTTCGTGCATTGCTGCAAGATGAGCTTCCATTCTAATTCTCCAGTCGTCAAATTCGTTAATAGAGAACATAGGGACTTTGTTAATCATAGAAGTATCCATACTGATGATATAGGAATGAAAGAAACTGTTTTGAAAATAAGTGATTTGAATCTGATTCGGTTAAAAAGAAATACGACTGATTCTTTTTAGAATCAACCTCTCTGATACCACTTGTTGGCCACTTAAGTATACTGGATACAGTTTGGAAAATCGCTTAAACAACAAACTGTACGGAATCTAAATCTGAGTGCGTAGCGGAAGTCTTGGATACAGTTAGTTGCCGTGGATACAGCAACGACGTATTTGGTGTATACTTAATATATCACAGTTATTTTAAAACAAGAAAAGTCAAGGTAAATGACACAAGAATTTAAGTGGTTCGAGGTAAACCTCTACGTCCACCGGTCCTCCACACAGAGTAAAGTTTATTATATAATTATCGCGTACACAACTACTTAATTATAAACAAACCAATACTTGATTAGTTCACACAGATAGATACAAAGAATGTCGCTTTCAACCGTTCATACATTGGTTAAAGCTTCCTTCTTGACTAGCTTCTTCACACACAGCCCAAAGCTTCGTCCTTATTCGTCCCACACAGTCGAATAACTTGTTGAGTTCACACAGAGCTCGGTTTTACACGAGGTAAAAGGTAGGTAACTGTAAGAACAAGACTTTGAATATCAAGTTCTTGAGATGATGATAGCTGTTCTTGATGTTGAGCACTGTATATCTCTTTCGTTCTAACTTGCAGTATGCTTTGGAGATATGTTTGCGCTGATGATAACTTTGATAGCTTGAGTATTAGGTTACTTGGGTTCGTTCGTCGGTTTTTGGTTGGTAACTGATCTTCAATGTCTTCAAGGATATATATAGTCTCTGAGGAAAGTATCCGTTGAGATATATCCGTTTGAATAAGATTTCCTTCAACGGGAATATGACATGATCCGGATTTCGCGGGATTCTGAAGATCTGAAGACTGACAGTATTTAAATACTTTATCCTTTAGTATTTAAATACTTCTTTGTTCAACGGAACTTGACTTGTGTTCTTTCTTGTCCTTTTGTGAACTGTATGGAAGATGACTGTATTTAGGGCATCGAGACAGTTTCCATACTTGATCTTTTACAAGTCTTCTTGCTGTACTGATGAGCTTCACTTATGCTGATTCGAGGCAGGTCTTCGATATAGGATAAAGCCTTGAAGCCTCGATACAGTTTTCCTTTACTGTATTTGGCATATATGTCAAAACCTTCTCAATAACAAATAACAATCGATACAGGGATCGGGTATCTCGGCTTGATTCGATACAGGGTGTTTGTTTTTCCCAACAAATTATGACATCAAAATTACAAAACTGGGTATGTATTAATATATATAATAGTCTAATTTCAAGGTGAATAGATTAAATATTTCATATAATATCTTAATATATTATAACCAATGATAATAAAATAAATGCTATAATTATTGTAAACAATTTTCTTACTTTTAATTTAATTTTTTCTGTACAATCAATCGAGCAAATAAATTAAATTAAAGTTAAATTTTCTTATTATTCGATTTAATCATAACGCATGACTTCAAAATTAGAATCAATTGTTGCTAATTTAAAACTAAATATTTTTGTTGAAATAAAAGTTGAAAAAATATAGCAAAAAAATCATATATATATATATATAATTATTATAACAATAATAATATATATGATTAAAAAAACTCGAGTACCGGGTACCCGGTGACCCGACCCATAAAGTCGGGTACCCGAAAAAGCGGGTACCCAGATTTTATGGGTCTGGCCATAGGCCGCCTAAATAGGTACCCGAAGTTCCGGGTACCCGAAAAGCTGGGTACCCGCATATGAACACCCCTAACAAGCAGCCCAACCTGTCCCAGCCCAACAAGATCAAGCCAACGCCATTCGACAAGAGGAATCAATCCCTCTGCCGAAGTAGGCGGAAGGTGAGAGTCAACAGGAGGATTCAGTCCCTCCTGTACGCCCGACTACCTAAAATCAAACAGCTCAAGAGGAATCAGTCCCTCCTGTTCCCGAGACTGAAGAAACCGCACGTCCCTCCAAAGCACTTGCCGCCGACGAGCCTGCGCAAGATGCCCCTACATTCCCATTTATGTGAGCTCCAAGTCAGATTACGATGACGGATTCTTGCCTGACAGTAGACCAAGACGCCCTCATCATCATGTGGTTCTATGTCAACTCAAAGAGCCCGAGGATGAAAAGTTAGCGCACCCTGACTCCCCGCGCACTGAGGCCCGGATAGAGCAACTCCACGCAATTGGCCACCAAACAGTTTTCATGCAAGACACAGTGAAGGCACTGTATGATGTTGGCAAAGAGCTAGATTGGATGCGTGAAACAGTTCAAGATGAGCTCTCTGTCCTGAAGAATGCTATTTCTAACGTTGCAGACGCGTTCCGCTTAATGCCCAATGCATTATGGAAAGCGCTGAGTCAACTACAGGTGTATCTGGAGAGACTCTTTAGGCAAGAGCAGCAGAAGCTCCGTGTAGCAGAAGCTCCGTGTATCCAAAGCCAAGACTGTTACTACCCTCCAAAATACTGGATCCTGACTGTCAGAACATGATAAGAAAATACATGACATGTCTCTGATGTTCAGTACTCTTGTTGACAAAATCACGAATCTAGAGACCAAATAGAATGATGTTATGCAGATCCTAGAAAGGATTGATGCTAAGGTCACAGATCTTGATGATGTAAAAAAAGGGGGAAGAAGCTAGAGAGGCTGCACGACAATGGAGGACTCAAAGAGAGAAATATATGGGCACCGCATTAAAAGATAGCATCGCTGCTACAATTGGCTATCTGGTCGCACCTACAAAAGGATACAGGGCATCGGGTTCTCGTCCAGATTTCCATGATCCCAATGTATCCTGGAAGAAAAACGTACAGAAACCACCCGTGATTTATCTGTCTTCTAGTCGACAGCCTACATCTGATGAAGTGAAGGACTGCAGGAAAAACAAACTGATGAGATACTTTGTTAAACTCATCAGGGAATCCACCATGTTCAACAGGTTCAAGACCCTGTCGGAGGCTGCAGATGAATTTACGAGGCTCTTAGCATAAGGATTGCTTCCATTGAAAATCAAGATGAAATCAAGGCATGGAAAAGGTGATCGGCTCACCCATAAAGCTGATTGAGTACTTGCTTTAAACCAATACGCTAAAGAAAGAGCGATCTATAGGGATCAAGGCAAGGATTCACTTATCAATTGTTGGAAAGGAACCGAGAATGATCCTGATAGGAGACCATTGAGACATTCTCAGTGTAGGAGTTGGCCTGTCTAAACCTTCTCACTATATTTGTTCCTTAGGCTAGAAATTGCAGTATGCATTTTGTTTTATTTTGAGAGCATTGTAATCTTCTGATTCTTATCAATAAAAATTCAATTTCTCTTGAAAGATTATAGTTCGTAATCTGTGCTTATTGTTTTTACCATTTAAATTACGAATTTATTTTATTTGCCAATAATAAACTTGTTAAAGCTGTAAGAACTTGTCTGCGAATAGTTCATAGGTTAAGTTGTATTCAACCTAGATCACACTGTAAGATTGTGCCTGCGCGTCAGTCATAAGTTTAAGTTGCAAAAACACTTCCCTGTAGATGTTTACGATTTCTTAGAACTTGCCTGCGAGCTGTTCACATTTTTAGACTAAATACTGAAGATCAATCACTCGACATAAGACTAAGAGTCAGCCTCTCTGGATCAAGAAGTTATCTTAAAGAGGTTTTTGGCATTATCAAAAAGGGAGAAATTATTAGGATAAACAATCATGTATCCTGTTTTGATAACTGCCAATCTCAAGAAGTCGAAAGAGTCGAAATACCGCTAAGTATGGAAGCTGTCTGGAATGTCTATATAGCCCCTTCCATACAGCATTGAAGATCACAGTCTAGCATACAGCTACAGCAAAAGACAATATGTTGGATACGGCAGTCACGCTGTAAGATGTTTTACTTAGGAAAAGTAAAACACATCCGACAGGCTTGCTTAAAGAAAGCTTTGAACCGTTGTGAAATACACATTGTCTATTTATCAAGTATTCACGGTTAAAGCCGAATTTATTGCTGATAGGACAGCACTTTATGCAACTACAGTGAGACAAGTATGAACGCGCTGAAAAGCATTTAATGCGAAAGTAAAAAAGAATGTCTGGAGCATTAAATGTGATCTGCTTTTATTATAATATTCAGCCAGCCTTCAACCAGCTGTCAATCAGAAACGTCAACATCTCACTCACCTGCAACAGACTCAAAAACACACAAGCAATCCATTATCGCAAAAGCTCTGAAAAATCAGTCTGATATTCTAAGCAATTACAATATATTGTATTTAGTGAACTAAGTATGGAAGTTGTCTAGAATGTCCATACATCCCCTTGCATACAGCATTGAAGATCACAGTCTAGCCTACAGCTACAGTAAAAGACAATATGTCGGATATAGCAGTCAGGCTGTAAGATGTTTTACTTAGAAAAAGTGAAACACATCCGACAGGCTTGATTAAAGAAAGCTTTAAACCATTGTGAAATACACATTGTCTATTTATAAAGTATTCACGGTTAATGCAGCATTTATTGCTGATAGGACAACACTTTATGCCACCAGAGTGAGACAAGTCGGAACGTACTGAAAAGCATTTAATGCGAAAGCCAAAAAGAATGTCTGGAGCATTAAATGTGATCTGCTTTATTATAATATTTAGCCAGCCGCCAATCAGCTATCAATGAGCTGTCAATCAGAAACGTCAACATCTCACTCACCTGCAATGGCTACATTTATAATGGATGCATTTTGCAAAGGTTATAAATAGCACCAAGCCAGAGGACTCAAAAACACACAAGCAATTCATTATCGCAAAAGCTCTGACAAATCAGTCTGACATTCTAAGTGATTACAATATAGTATATTTCATTAGCATACAGCAAGTATTCAAAGCAAGAAATATACAAGTCCTCAACGAAAAACAGCACAGCATACAACAATCGTATTTCAAAGATCAGCTGTTGTTCGGAGCATTCTACCTTTATCGTTGAAGAAAACCATGAGCCCTATGTGGACTGAAGATCTTTGCTTATTAGGACCTGTGTGGGAAGAATAGCATTGTAGACGAAGCTTCAAACTTTGTGTGAAGAAGCAATTCAAGAAAGAGCTCAAGCCAATCTGCGTGAATGGCCCAAAGATTCGGTCCCTGTATCAATTTGTGTGAACGATACAGAGACAAGTTTAGTTATAGTCACGTAGTTGTGTACGCAGTGATTATAATAAACGTTTTACTCATGTGTGGATAACCAGTGGACGTAGAGGGGTTTATCTAGACGTACTTGGGCTTTCAAACCCGCCAGTTTTGGCCCGGAACCGACCCAAAGTCAACAGTTTTAGCCCGGGCCCGCCGGTCAACGGGCCCGAACCGGACCGGGACCGAAAAGCTCAGGCTGGGCTAGGGTCGGGGGAATTGGTACCGAGGACTGACGGTTAGGGCCCACCGGTTCTAAAATCCCCGTCGGTTCGCATCGGCCCGCCGGGCCGGGCCGGGACCGACGGGCCTAACGGGAAAATCAGAAAAAAAAAAATAGCTGCAGTCCAGTGACGGCTGCCATGCCAACGGCTCTATCAGAAAATAGCCGCTGGCAACATACTTCCACCTCCCCCCCAAAACTTCCCCATTAATCCCCTTTTCCCCCTACCATCCCCACTATAAATACTACATCTTCCTAACTCAAAATTCACCAATAATCGCACTCTAATTCTCTCTCAAATTTCAATCTCTACTCTCTCTACACTCTCTACTCTCTCCACACTTTCTACTCTCTCCATGTCTACCTCAAAGAACAACAACAACAACAACAAGGGTAAGGGCAAGGCCATTGAACTTGGCCAACGAAGTGGAGGAGGAAATTTTCAAACTCAAAGGCATAGAAGGGCCAATTTGGCGGAGGAAATTTCTAGACAAGTCGCCGAACAAATTCAAGCCGAAGAAGATGCCCGATTTGAAGAGATGGTTCATACGATGGAGAGCACGGGATACGAATTTCGTGGCTCAACAAATGATGATGAAGGGGATGAAGAGCAAGAAGAAGACAAATAAAACCAACCTCCTCCTCCGCCAACAAGTAAGCCTAAGCCTCTCAAGTCCGAAATCTTCGTTAAATATTTTAAAAGAGAATTGGCTCCTATCAACGAAGGAGAACCTCCTTTATCCGATGGTCGAAGGAGATTCATTGCTTATTATAACTATTGTACAAAGCACTACAAATGGATCGAGAAGGGAGGCTACGGAACACTACAAAGGCACATGGAGGGGTTTCACCATTCGAGTACGAAATATCTACTTCTCAAACGCAAATTCGAGGTACTAGTTCAACTTCGGCGATGGGTATGTCTTCTTCCGCTTTATTTAAATTTGACAAAAATCGATATGAAGATGCTTGTGCTAGATATTGTGCCATGGAAAAACAACCTTTTAATTATGCGGATACAATAACGTATGAAGCTTCTTATAAAGATGGTTTGGGGCCCAATGTTAGCAAGGTAGCTAGAACTCAAATTCTTAAGAGAATTAGGAGACAATGCTTTGACAAAAAAAAAAGATTTGATGAAATATTTAGTTCGTTTGTCTCAAAAAGTTTCTATTTGTGCCGATGTTTAGACTGATGCTTATAATAAAAATAGTTACATGGGAATTACTTGTCATTGGATTGATGCAAAATGGATTATGCAAAAATGTTTGATTGCCTTTAGGGAGTTTGAAAAGCCTCACGCGGCTCAAAATATTGCTTTAATTATTATTACGGTTTTGAATGAGTATTGTTTGGTTAATTTTCCGTTGGTTTTGATAATGCATCGGCGAACACCGCTAGTATTCCGGAACTTGTTGAAGCATGTGCACCATCATTTGAAGGAAAATATTTTCATTCTAGATGCATTTGTCATATTTTAAATTTATGTGTTCAAGATGCGCTTAGTATTTTTCAAGATTCCGTTGTTCCTATTAAAAATGCCGTTAAGTATTTGCACAAATCAAAACCTTTGGGGAAAAATGGCAAAAATATTGTCGGGCAAAGAGTATTGTTTATACTTGTTTCAAATTAGATGTATCTCATCGTTGGAACTCTACTTATGAGATGATTAATAGTACACTAGAGTATAAGAGTTATTTATGCGTTTTTTTAGAAAAGAGTTCTCAAGCATGCAATTAGTTCTTAATGAGAGTCATTGGGATTCATGTATGGATTTGTATCGTTTGTTAAAGGTTTTTCATAATGCTACTAAACAATTATCGGGTGTTTATTATTGTACTTCCGTTAAAGTGTTGGAACATTGTATGTATATTGCCTTGTCTTTTAAGAGTTGTTTTAGTAGGCCAAACATGCAAGGTGTGATTTATTTTATGGTTCAAAAATGGCTCAAGTATTTTAGGGAGATTCCTATAGTTTTCTTGCTTGCTAAGTGCTTAGATCCTAAATAAAAGTATGATGGTGTTTGTCAAATGCTTGGTATTTATTATGATGCTTTTTCTCAAATGGACTTGAGTGATGTTGTAATTGATGGTGAAGGGGTCTTCTTTGATCTTCCTTCCATGCCACAAATCAAGATAGATCTAGATAGGAGTTTGAGATCTCTTTTTCAATAATATAGATTAAAACATGATAGTGATTTTCCTTCTTCTACAATGCCTTCTTCTATGATGCCTTCATGTGATTTTTCTTTTGAGATGAATGAAAGTGATCCTTTAGTTCAACAAATGCATGGAATGATGCAAAATAGAAGCAATGAACTTCCAATGGGGCAAGGTAATAGTGAATTAGATATGTTCTTGCAAACTCGTTTTGTATTTGGTATTGAAGATAGTGGTCCGTCGATCGATGTGTTGAAGTGGTGGTCGAAGAGAGGAGTACCCAATACTCTCCATCATTGTAAAGGAGTTTTTTGCCGTCCCGGAATCCACGAGGACTTATGCTAGATCAAATAAGATCAAGGGTGAAGCTGGCGAACATTGAAGCTACCATGTTGCTCGATGATTGGTGTAGGGCCGACCTTAGAGCTCAAGAATCGGAATGGGACGATGCAAATGAGAGCGAAGATGACGCCTTCACCGAGACGGATCGATCGGATGTGGAGTAGAGAGCTCAAGTTCTTTATTATTATTATTTTTTCATTTCAAGAATTCAAGTGTAAAACTCCTAAAATTGTGCTCAACTTATTTGTTGTAATTTTCCTCATTCTTAATGCAAAATTATTGTGTCCTTCTCCTTATTTATTTTTCAACAATTTAATGAGTTTTTAAATATTTAAAAAAAATCAAAACAAAATCAAAACAATAAGAATTATCATTTTCTATTCATAAAAGTAATAAATATACAAGAATAAAATAAAAATAAAAATAATAAAAGTTAAAAAAAATATAAAACTGGGCAGCCCGGCCCGGGACCGGCGGTTTTAGCCCGACCCTGGACCGGCGGGCTTCTAGCCCGGCATGGGCGGTCGGGCTAGTCTACGGTCCGGGCTCGGTCCTGTGTTTTGGGGACCGAGGACCACCGGTTCGAGGCCCGAAACCGGCGGTTTCGGCCCGGCGGCACGTCTAGGTTTATCTCGAACCACTTTAAACTCTATGTTATTTACCTTCTGCCTTTATTGTTTTCATAACTGTGACATATATAAGTATACATTGCTAGAACCCTATACGCACCAAGCAAACAGGAGAAAGCCTAGTTGCTGTTTTTACAGCAACTCACTTAAATGAACTTCTGCTACGCACTCGCATTCGAAAATCATATAGCTTGTTGTAATATCACTTTCCAAGTTGTATTATGTATACTTAGTGGCCAACAAAACAAATACGTTTAGATCATTTCCGAAAAATCCTCTCAAACACGACAAAAGATCAACGATGGTAACCTTTTACAAAATGCCCAAAAATACTTCAAAGCACATATTTTTCAAATACCGTCATAGGGTTTTATTAGAGGATACAAGACCGGCTCGCCAATTTCAAACAATTTTCAAAATCTACACGAACCCGCCGTTTAACCGCACTGCCAAAATATTTTTGAAAATTGATTTTCCACAATATATTCAAGTCGATGAAATTTTTAGAAAAGCTTTTTCAAACACGCACGCATCAGACATAGTTACTAATGGGAACACGTTTGTAGCATATAAAAACAATTAGCCAAAATAATCAATTTCAACCACATGCTTATACCGTATTCAAGATCACCAAATCATCAAACACAACTCACTACCACAAAATGCAAACACACGGAAAAACCGTCTATCTGAGTTTCTCAACAAACTATATCGTCGATATATTTCCTAGAACACATCAATGTTCAAGATTTCATATCATACTACACCACTCGGTGTCCAATTCACCAATACATCCAGTTCATTACACACGTATGATACCACAAGTATCAAATATGAATTCTATCTCCATGACACATATATTACACACAAAAGAGGAGAATTACATCCACAGGTCGCACGAAGATGATGGCTGCATTACGATACTAATCACGGCCAACCTCTCAGACAACGCATCACGACACGACCCAGTCAGACACATTCCAACAAGACAAGACTCGACAATACACGACTTGACCCGACAGCCTAGGTTTCCACAACCTAATCTCTGATACCATATTCTGTAACACTCCCAATCCACTCGGGGATATTACAGCGCCGCAGACCCTCGAGTGAGAATCTACCAGGCTAGATACTAAAACAAGACATCAAAACAAATGCCGACATGGTTAAATACAAATTAGTAGATCGGTTTGGCCTTTCATCAATAACATACAACTTAAACTTCATATATATCTCTATCTCAACTCATACCTATGCAAGGGTCGAAATACAACAACACTCCCATACGATGGAAAAACACTACAGCAGAAAAGAAAAGAAAATACGACCACAAGTACCAAGTACTAGTCTTCATGTGATTCGTTTATCTTTCATCATCCTCCGTACCGATCCCATGGTTTGCTCCCCAAGAATCCTGCACGTACCTGAATGCAATAACAGGCATCCACCCCCTGATTACTCGGGGGTTAGCAAACTGAAATTTCGCTAATGCAAGTATAAAGTGCAATTACGAGCCATACACGTCATATTCCAAGAATATAATAATCTAAACCAAACAATGGTAAATAACTTAGGGTCACATGCAATCAATGGCGAGTAAATGTAATCATACAATTCAAGTTCAGTATTCCGGAATAACTAAATCTCATAGCATTTCATTTCAATACATACGTAATTAACCATGGAACCGCACCGAAGACAACGGAACCCTCTGAGGCCCCGTCGGACCCATCCAGAGTGGTTAACCTAAAAATAATTGTGGAACCGCACCAAAGGCAACGGAACCCTCTTAGGACCCGTCGGTCCGTCCCAGAGTGAATATATATAAAATCACAAACCAAAATATTCGTGGAACCACACCAAAGGCAACGGAACCCCTGAGGATTCGTCAGTCCGTCCCAGAGTGAATATATATAATCAATCGAATTCAAGACTAGTATTCTGGAGTAACTAAGTCTCATTGTACATCACATTTCATTTATATGCGTGATTAACCATGGAACCGCACCAGAGGCAACAGAACCCTCTTATGACTCGTCAATCCATCCCAAAGTGAATATATACAATCACACAGCATGAGAAGATATAATTCCCAAACGACACTGAATAGTACCACCTCCTCACAAAGGAGTCACCAAGAAATACAGCACAACATTACACACCAACCAAATAAATATGCATTCCAGCATACCACCCTTAACGAGGACATGGAGCTTTAATAGTCACATAACAGAAGAAAATATACTTCGATTCGCAACCACAATACAACATATTCATAAAGTTTATCTATTCACAAAGTACTCGAGCATTTTGAAAGAAATCCGTTAACGAGATTATACCAATCCTTTGAAATTTCATTATGAGTACTCAAATAGCACATATAGTCGATTACTAATTATTATATCTACGAAACACGAAATGTATGGGCAAGATACTTGCCTCGATAATTGATACCGACAACTTCGACGAACACGGCTCGACCGAAAACCTCGAACACCAACAACTTCCACAAGAAACAACGAAAACATGATCACAACGAGGAGTAAGACTAATAACAACGTAAATCGCCTCAAACCAATGAATGAAAACTCATATGAACATTTAATCGAACATTACCTGTTCACGGTTCCTCAAGAACACTAAAATCATCAATCGGGTCGAGCGAATCGAAGATATAGATATACAATCCATGGAACATACCATACGCATGCGTGCGCTACCATACGCGTAGCGTGCGCTAACTGCTGAACCTTAGCATGCGGTATAGAGCTGCATAACGTGCGCTGTCGAACTTTCAGTCGAATGCAGTAGCTTCTGCATCTCGCGTTAGCGTGCGCTAACTCTGCACAGTAGCACGCGCTACAACTCCTAGTAGCATGTGCTACCCTATATCGAACCAAAACTCATCACAACAACGATACTCCCTACCGGGATGACAAACACTTGACGATCTGGAAGAAAACGAACAAATAATGAATCCCGACATACAATCACATAAACATAGGCACCATACATCTGCTTGAATTGGTAAATAATTCAAGATGTCCGGACGCCAAAATCCGAGGTATTACAGCCTTAGCGTGCGCTAGCAACGCCCTAGTAGCGTGCACTATCCCTGACCATAGCGTGCGTCATTCTTACTGCACAGGCAGTAAGATCGCACCAAAAATTCATCACAACAACGATACCTGCCAACAAAACGACAAACACGTAATGATCTGAATCGCAAACAACATGCGTCAATGCATGACACACGATCATATAAGCACGAATAACATACAATTCACTAAACAGTAGAAAGAAATTCAACACAACCGGAACGAAAATCTCGGGCATTACATCCTACCCCACTAAAAATTAGTTTCGTCCCAAAACTTAAAACAAGAGCATCACAGTGCCACATAACAAACAAACACAAATGTTCAAACATCAGATATCATATACTCGAGACCTCGTGATCTGCTGTCACGTGTCTCTGTAGGTTTACCAACCCACACGGAATTATTTAAACCAAAATATCACGCATCAAACACCAAATATCAAATCTCCACTTGAGATATAATCCACAGTACAAAACATAATATATTATCACTGGGTACCATTGGGCCCTCCAGGAGTAGGAGCGGAACTTCGGTTCCTCGCAATGGTCTCGCAATGCACTGCTTAGTATCCCACTTGACCACACTGGAAACAGTTCACCTTTGGCAAGCGACAATTCTGCCGTACATGGCCCACACGACTGTAGTTAAAACATGTTTTTACACTGGCCTTACTAATCATGGGGGTAGGATGGTTGGACTGGCCATCCGAACGGAGAGTCTTTTCAGAAGAATGATACGAAACAACAGACTCATGGAATTTACTTCTCTGATCCCTTGAGAAGATACCCAAAATCTTCTATTTCTTACCTTTTGGACCCGCCCTCGTCACTCAAATGGCCATCTCAATGGATAAAGCTCGATCCTGGTACTCTCTTAAGGTAGTACACCTGAGGGGAGCCATACTCTATCGTATATTGGGTTTCATCCTCATATCAAATTAATGAATCTTGTCCGCCTCGCTTCTCACTTGCTCATGAACATGACACAGTTGCTGATTATAATCGACTATCACCTGGGATATCGACACATCATGGGGCATAGCGGAGAAAAACTCAACAATCCTACGCTCTCGACAGGCAACGTACAATACTCTACCTCTATCGCAGTCTTAAACTCGGTCCAAGTAGCCCTACGATCTCTAGGCACTACGACCTCCCACCAGTCTGTAGCTTCCTTGTCGAGGAGGTACTGAGCAATGGGTACACTCCTTTCATCCGGATAAGCTACAACATCAAATGTTATTTCCATCTAAAAGAGCCAATTCTCCCAACCTAACTAATCCGAAGAACCCATAAAAGGAGGCGAATGCATTCTAATCACGGCTCGTAGCCACTAACTAGCTCCACCCCCCTGGGAGCTCATTCTGGTGTACTATTTGATTCATCTGCGCCAACTGGTTTGCCAACTGCTGGAGGATGGTGGCGGCGCCAATATTAACATTATCCCCAGCTGGTTGTCCCTGATTATGTGACTGGTCCTCCAGACCATATGTACTGGACCGATTGTGCTCGACAACGAACGAGTCACCATATCACGCTCCTGATTACGTCCATGGCCACGACCACGGCCTCGACCTCAACCTCTCGATATACTGATCAAGGAATCTTTCAATACAATGAAACATAATATTGCAAAGCAACACACCAAAATGCAACACAACCCATCAACATAGGGTAACATTTAGTAACACGACAAAATACCCATATCGGTTAATTACACGAATACAAGAACTACAATTGCAATATACGGAACTTACTGTCATAACCAACGAATCACACGACCATATCAACAAGAGACTTATGACTGATATCGGTACAGACGCGACCATAACGACTACACATCATTGTAATTGACTCTTGATAATATTCCTTTTAAAAATCCATGAGGTGTTCATTTAGATAATATCATTTGAAAATCTTTATATTCATATACTTTCCATAAGAAAATTTGAAGATATTGTTGATACATCGAGTCGTTTTACCAAAACCATGAGTAATAAGTCTAACCCATCTTACTTTGAAAACATTTGCAAAATAACATTCCGAAATATTGATTTCTTCAAAAACAACATCATCAAGATAACCACGTTATGATAACACATCACCACAAATAGCAACACACAAGGTAACCACGTGTTATCACGCAACATTATCACAATTAACAACACACAAGATAATCCACTGCCATCCTCTCTTGGCGTCGACCCCCAGAGGTTTCACCGAACCATCACCGGGTGGACAACTCATTCATACTCGTACTAACCATTTCTACATATCAACAATCTCATCCAAAAACATCGCACAAATCATAAAGCAGAACCAAACCATATAATATAACATGTCTTAATGCATGTTAATGCTACGGTTAGCGTGCGCTAACTTTAATATTCTGTCTGCCCATATTGGTTAGCGTGCGCTAATTAGCAGATTAGCGTGCGCTAACTGATACAATTCAGAAAATTTCATCCTCCATCCTTTTCGAAAATAAACTCGTGTTTTGAATTGAAAATATAAAAATTCCATGGTGTGAAGATTTTAAAAATAATTTACTCACATTATTTGAAAATGGCACAAATACGAGAAAATCATTTCCTTAAAATGCTTTCAAACACGACAAAAGGTCATCAACGGTAACATTTTACCAAGTATTCAAAATACTTCAAAATTCCCCTTCCTAAACACACACAGCGGATATGAGTACCACAACGATCCGAAATCAATCGATTTTCAAGAACATGCCCATCCGACATACAGATTCACCAATTTCAAAAATAACTTATAAACACCAAGTTCAAACACATGTCAACCATCCATCCAAGTTTAACAAAATAACTTAAGAATACCAATTCGAACACATGTCGAAACCATCCATGCTTCCACCGGTCATCTCTGATCATTAAACACGTAGTGTACCACAAGTACCAAATACGAACTCCATTTCACAACATACTTATAACAAGGTCAATAAACACAAGATATGTTAGAGGAGACTTACATTACAGATCGCACGAAGATGACATCCGACCACCATACTAATCTCAACGATCAACATCGACAACACGAAGTGATAATGCGCAACTCAACTTGTCAATCAACAACTCGAATGACAGAACAACACACTCGACTCGACCCGACAGCCTAGGTTTCCACAACCTAAACTCTGATACCATAAATATAACACCCCCATAAATCCACTCGAAATATTACATGCCATAAACCTTTTTTCACGAGGGTGTACCAAGCTAGACTCCACAGAATAACTAAATGTTCGACTGTCGGGGTCAACCAACATGACAATATGGACTGTTAAGGTCAAACATTATTAACTACACGCACCGATGTGGTCTCACAGCTAACTCAAATGGTAAAATACAACTCTTTACAACAATACCCACACAATACAACAAATAGACCAACTCCCAATCTTTATTAGTATCACAGCTCATCATCCCCAGTGTCGATCCTGTGAATGCTCCCTCGAACCAAGCATACCTGAAATGCATGAAATGCATTTTCTCATTTAAGGGGTTAGCGATTCGAATTTGCCAGTACAAGTATCACAACCATATGAAATGTAACAAGCATACAACAATCACAAATAAGATAAGGACAATCATTCACCAAGTATTTTCGAGAAGTCTTTAGTATTTAGAAAACAAAGCACTTGAAGCATTTGAAAATAGAATCACCATCTCGGAAATTTTAGAATTTCAGAACCTTTAGGACATGGGATCCTAATCTTTAAGAATCGTTTCAAAACGTTAGGGTCTAAACCCAAATCTCATTTAAATCTCAATAGTTTCTACAATACGATAATATTTCCACAAATCGCTTGGGTCTCAGCCCAATCATTCCATTTTCGTAAAACTTTCCTTCAAAAACTTTGTTTAACAAATCATGCTCTGGACTCCGTGATCCACTGTCACAAGTCACCGTAGGTTCAACAATCCACACGGTCTTAACCAAATACAATAATCATAAATATCAATCTCGACTCCGTGGTCCACTGTCATGAGTCATCGTAGGTTCAACAACCCACACGGTCTTAACTAAATACAATAATCACAAATATCAATCATGACTCCGTGATCTACTGTAACGAGCCACCATAGGTTCAACATCCCACACGGTCTTAACCAAACACATCAGTCACACTTACCAGTCCCAACTCTGCGATCCACTATCACGAGTCACTGTATGCCCGGTCGAACCCACACGGTTGGATGTACTGTGCCCTGACCCCAGGATCTTCTGTCATGTGTCATCGTAGGCCTCGTCAGACCCACACGATTGGACCACATCACCACATACTAAGTTCCGATCCCATGGCTCTCTGCCACAAATCCTCGTAGGTCCCGTCGAACCCACACGAGTGAACTTAGAATTGCATCCCATAACATTCACGTTCATATTCTTCAACAATGGACACGGTCAATCAATTACATTGATCACCACAACATTATGCATTGAACACATATAGTACAATCTCAATAATCCAACCATTATCATCAACAACACTCAACCAAGAATACACGACCAACAATACATCCTGATCGATACACATCACAGTACACATCCAAACCGACATGATTATCACAACTAACTCAATTACTCTACGGTGAACATTTGAGAACAACACCAATGCCATCAAATAATTATGTCAAGAAACACACAACCAATTCACACAAACCATGTTTACGAAGGTAAACCAATCACCACCAACCTAGTACGTGATTTCTAGTCGCAAGATACAAGTTGTATGGGTAAGATACTTGCCTCGGAGTTGGCATGCAAATACTCCGACGAACACGGCTCGACCGAAAATCCTTGAAACCTAGAACCTCCGAAGGGAAAACGCGTCCAATATCCGAAGGGAAACTCATTGAAATATTTAATCGAACATTAAATGTTCAATAATACCCAAGAACACTCAAATCGCCAATCGAGTTAAACTAACTCGAAATATGGATATACAATCCGTAGAACACGATTAATAACATCGTATAACACCAATCAATTCATCAATATTGGACTAGAATCGGAATCAAGAATAAATCTCTAAAAAGTCAACTCTAGGGAAATTAAGAAAAATACCTCGATCTGACGACGAACAGTGGATTAGATGATGTTATAATCACCTAGAACTCTCCAAAACACCTTTGGATGGAGTAAAATCGGCCACGAACTCAAACCCTAATCGCCCTCGTCTCAAACCCGCGGAGAAAGAAGGAAATGAAGGTTAAATGAGAAAACACGACTGCTGTCCAGTTTATATACTGGACAACTTAGCGTGCGCTAATCACCAGGATTAGCGTGAACAATCGAAGCAACAATCCGCCCAAAAATCACACTTAGCATGCGCTAATCACGAATATTAGCATGCGCTAACAAGTCCCAATTCCAGTCCAGTAGTTACTGGACAGGTCTGCATCTACAGTTAGCATGCGCTAAACCTACGTAGCGTGCACTACTAATGCACTGGCCTACTACATAGCGTGCGCTATCGACGTCCTCGCTCAATGCAGTAGCTTCTGCATCGATTATATAAGCACGAACAACATATAATCCACTAAACAGTATAAAAAAATTCAACGCAACCGAACAAAAATCTCGGGTATTACAATGCCTCCGTCCTAGTCTCCCCCACCAGGCATTATGTTAGGATTTTACAAAAAAAAAAATAGCCGATTTGGAAGTTATATTTTTATTTTTTTGTATGTTACTGTGCTTGGAAGAAGCAAAAATTCGTCCATTTCTCGGCTATTTCTCACCGGTTCTATTCAGCTTTGTCATATTTCTCAACTCTCACTCGTTTTGCTGAACTTGAATTAGGCTAAAACTTGAATTCGGATCAAACTATTATCGAACTGTTTGTAAATTCGGACCGAATCGAGACAACTACTCTAAAAAAAATGCGAACTCGAACTCGAACCTTAAAAAGTAATGTTTGCATATTTCAGACCGGATCAAACTTTAGATTCGATGGTGTGCGAGAGAACCCAAACGTATCATAGTCTGGTATAGTTCGGTCTGTTTACAGGCTTAGGTACTTACCATGTCGTCAATTTCACCCCATTTTTTATTTTTTTGATTCATTGTAAGCAAGGTTGGAATTGGATTCTACTCGACCGAGTCTCTGAAATATGAGGACACGGATAATCGATGCATACTCTAAAAGAGTACTCGGAGAACCAATCAGATATCGTTCTTCTAATATTGTTGCTTTAATGCGTGATTCAAGCAATAACAGACAAAAACAATGCGAATAAAGAGTAAAGTAATACATACATGATCATAGCTTTGATTTGATCAGTAAATTAATAATTAACAATATATATATATATATATATATGTGTGTGTGTGTGTGTGTGATAACAAATAAAAATTTGAGTGATTTAAGTTTAAATTGTTAATTATATGTATAATAGAAGCATATATTAAAATATAAGGTTATTTGAATAACTTGTCTAGAATATACTACATCCGTTTCGAAAAGATTGTCTATTTTTTACCTTTTCAAATATTTAAGGAGTTAGTTTTATATTTTAATTTTACCCCATTACTCCATGTAAAAGTAGTCAAACTGGACTAGTTTTGAAAAATTAAAAAATAATTAAAGTGAATAATATTTTTGAAATGAAGAAAGTATATTTTTAATGTAGTTTTTGACCCGAGAAAATTAATATGTATGGTAGACATATAAATCTTTAGATTTTCTTTTAGGCCCTTAACTTGGTGGAATAAAAAATTTGAGTATTATTTAGCAAAAAAATAAAATTCGAATACTCACTCAGTTAGTATGAGTTTGACCAATATTGGCCGAGTTGGACCCGAGTCTGAAAAAAAATGATTTGTAGCCCAAATAGTTCTAACTCGGCCCAATTGAAAGTCAAGTTCCGTGTACTCTAATAAGAACTCAAGGCATACAAATTCTCGTAGAAGTGATTTCTTCTAGCATTTTGAGATGCAAAATCAATAATGATAACATTAAAATTAATGATTCCTAACATATCATTCTCAATTGCTAAAATTGCTAAACCATTCAATATTTTGTGACATTTGTGATCTCAATTAACTTCTACTGGTGAGTTGAACTTAATTACGCGTTATATCTCCCAAAGGAATAGAGGATTTATCTGTATAAAAATAAAACTGAAAACTTATCAATTCACAATCCAGCCTATTAATTCTAACATAAAAAGTATTGCGCCTATTAAATCTGAATGTTATTTAAATATGATAAAACAATTCTCTCTCTCTCTCTCTTTCTAGATAGATAGATAGATAGATAGATGTGTGTGTGTATGCATACTAAAATATTTTGGGGCGCTTCAGTCGGCCTAGGACCAAGATCGGCCCTGTGGGCGAACAACAACGTACTAAGCGAGGTCCGCTCTGCTACCACTTGTAATGTTACAATCTGACGACTATTTTATCTGTACCAACACAAGTCTTTTCGGTCACGCTTTGTTCTTACTCACGCGCTTGTTAAAAAGCTTCTCAAGGGACTCACTTATCCCATATTGCCTCAAATTAAACACTCTTAATTTCTGAGTTTCTATGAACCAAACAATTGAAGAAAGAAACACACCTTATTGATATGAGTAGTATCAATCAAATTTTATAAGTCTTCCTTAATTATATGGTCACATACAACTCAGAATTATCTCTTATTATGGTACGAGATTGATTCCCCTCTAAAAACCTGTTAAACTTTATTGGGAGCTGCTCCTTAACCGTGCTCGTGCTCGTGTTCGTGCTCTCTCATTACACCGGTAATCACTCCCAAACCTTATCCGCCCCCTCATAATTTCTAAGTAGTCCAAGTTCGGGAAAAAAGTTCTCCTTATACAACATATAAATGCACACAATTTGGTCAAGGTATATATACAGTGTATCCAGATTATTCACATCAATCTTTTGAAATCCGATTCGACTGTTGGTGGCTTTCGTTGGTACTACACCAACGTCTCCAACACTTGCGTAGCAAGTAGTGAATCCACTCAACAGTTAAAAGTAGACAGGACAATATAATCAAACTAGTACAAGTCATGTATAATACATGAGAATTATGAAAAATAAATATATTTTAATTTTCATAAAATAATGTTTTATTTAATATATACTAGTATAGTCTAGAAAATAAACATATTTCAACTTCCTTATACAATGAAGATATTTTAACAATCTAAAAATATTAATCCACTAAAATATATTACACGAAAACACATACATAAATATTCAAAAGTGACATAAATTAGAGATAGGTCAAGTGTGTAGGTAAGATGACCTGCGACCCAGAAAAAGCGACCGATTGCCGAACCGGTATTAACTGTCGACGATGTCGTGTAACAAAATAAAAAATTTTGTCGGTGTTTGGATGGGCATCGGTTGGTGATTTATAGATGATTTTTAGATTTTTTAAAAAGAATTCATTTTTTCTGATATATTTGTATATATTATTTAGTATTTATATATTTGTAAATTTCTAACAATGTATTCAGACTTTTAGCAAATTTTAAATTAACTGCAGGTCTTTTTTTTTAGCGAATTTATTATTTGAATTTATAATTTTTTAATGACATGGATAAACTTGAGATATTTAAATCCTAGTTGATAGTGACATTTTTATTGATTGCATGAGTTTTATATAATTAAATTTGTTTATTGTGAGTGGAAAATCTCATTTATGATATTAAGTTTGATCCTTTTATTTTCTATAATATATTTCTAAACTTTTACTATAATTTATTTATTGATTTCAAAAATCTAATGACACTCACACCAAGGTCAACGATCGCAGTCGGATCCCTGCCTTTGTGCCACGCCCATATTTTTGAACCACCACTCGGAAGGTGAAAACGTAGGGTGGTTCCATTTCCGCACTGAGCACTTGATTGCCGGGACCGTTCACCAGGGACATCTCTGCTGATTTAACCTTGGCCAAACAAACAAGTAATATTTTATCTGGCAAATATTTTATACCTCGTATGGCCGATTATTTCCACATATATCAATAAGTCGTGATGTCTATGTTGGTCAACAAATCTACGTATAATCACTTATGAATGACGTAGATGATTGATTCGCACATGTAGCACGATGTTTCATGTAGGAGTGTCTAGATGCAATAAGAGATTGGATTACGATAAAAAAGATGGAAATGGTGACAAAAAATGACTGCATTATTGAACGGATGATCTAGAATTTAGATCGGTTCTTAGCTTTTGCTTTTACAGTGCTTAGTTCGGGTGTAAAATTCTTGATCCCTATTAGTTACCCGAGCTGAGGATATTTATAGAAAATTGCTGCTCAAATACGTGTCTCTGGTTAATTGTCGAATATGCAGGCAGGTCAGTGGTATTGATTAGACCTTTATCGCTTTGTTGTCGCGACAGCTGACTCAATTTACATGGATAGGACTCTCGCTGTTCTGTGCATTGGATGCGCAGCATCCTGCTCAGGGCTGGCCCTTGTGCTGGGCTAGATGGGTGGTCGCTCAGGGCAGCAGAGGCCCAAGGGGCATCAAGGCAGGGGCGGATCTCTACCCTAAGCATGGTGGTGCACGTGCATCACCAAAAATTTTTCGAACCAAAAAAAAAATTGTACAAAAACGACGTCGTTTTAGTGTCGTTTTGGTCAAAAAGACGTCTTTTTGGCTTTTTTTTTATTAAAAAAATGAAAATTCAAAAAAAAACAAATTTTCCCGTCCGTTATTTTTTATATCGGTGCACCAGTAATTTTCGAATGCTGGATCTGCCTATGCATCAAGCTCCAACCTTTAAATATGTTATAGTAGGCTCAATTTTATCGAATACGCTCTAGATCTGCCCCTCTTTCTTTCTCTCAACCATATGCTACGCCGATACGCTCTTGCTCTCAGTCTCGACGTACGCTCTCAAACTCCATTCCAGCATCTACTCTTCTCTCAGCCTCTCACTCTGCTCTGCGCTGCGCCTCTACCCCTCAGCCTCTCGGCCTCTCACCATCTACCCTAGTTCCCTTCTCTGCCAGGTACTTTCTTTTCTAATTAATTCATTACTGATTAGGTTAATAAGGTTAGTAGTTTATTACGTATTTGAAATATTAGGTTATTTGGGTTATTTGCCTATTTGAGTATTTGAGTATTTGATTATTTGCTTATTGAATATTAGGTTATTTGAGTATTTGATTAGTTGGTTATTTGTATATTTGTCAATTTGAGCACATAGAACTATAGAAAGAAGATCTCTCGAAGCAGTTTAAAACATACCCATGTCAATTAGTGTTGAGAGTAACACACAAAAATTAGGAACACCACTCCTCGTCCCCTGATCATATATATGGAAATAACTTGAGAAAGTAAATATTTCGGATATTGTGCAAAAACCAAACAAATAAACATGCAAGCATATAACCATGGTCCATGGCATTAAATGACAAAAAGAACACCATGGAAATCTTATGGCTTACATCATATGTGTCCACAAGAACTAGAAAATTATCGGGATGAGCCGCCTAGCTTTCTTTTTTTCAATAAGAATCGACGTGGGCATGTGCTGCCTAGCTTGACTAGGTTCCAAACCCCTAAATCTTTATGTGTTCTTTGTTTATTAGATTAGGGGCATATTTTTGCCTCCCCGCCCAGGGCATCCAAAATCGTTGGACCGGCCCTGATCCTGCTTGTATTTATTAGTCTGGACTGGTCATATCGTCGATCGAGGTTGTTGGTTTCCAAGTCCGTTCTTAAGGCGTATAATTCATGGATCTTCATGATCGGGGGTCTCGTTGCACTCTGCCAGATATCCAGGTCAGATAATATCTGGCTCGCCATGAGTGGAGTGATCTAGGGAATGTGTTTAGCTTGAGTCGGATAGCATCTGAATGGCCTCTTAGGGGCAATCTTGGGTACTTTGCACTTTAGTCATCCTTTTATTCGTGGGGTCGGATATTCGGGTCGGATAATACCTAGGTCAACCCCTCGATTATTAGTCTGCGTATCGACTTTGTGGCAACGTGATAAGTAGATCACCCACATCAGATCGATCACCAACAAAACCTACTAAAAGATTGGGAACCAAACGAAACGGAAGATATTTGAGCAACACCCTAAACAAATAAATTCAACTGCACCAGCAAAATGGAACAATCAAGAGACGTATAGCAAACCATTCTCACTTTCTTTCTCCAAGTTTTATAACTTCTCAAAATAGACAATACGGAAAAATTATTCCGAACGATTTCGTGGCCAACCCAACTTCGAAAGACAAATATAATTATACAATTTGTTCCTTGTTCTGTTTGATCTCTTTTAGAAGCTATGTCATATGACGTTATGCCTGTTGACTTTCAGTTATAGTCAATACCTAAAAAGAGCCGAATTGACGTAATATTGATTAGGATAATATAGCACTTAACAAAACCTCCATAATAATTTTATAGTAAGGTAGGTTCATATTGAGGTGAGCTCCTTCCACTACAAGGAAATGCAAATTCCCAATGAAATTTTTATCAATGAAAATGGATAAAAATGGATTACCAGTGTGGATTTATTCAGTCAGTAAATAGTGAAGGATTATCAATAAATTTAATTTACCAAGGGTCAGCGCTCTTTAAGTGGACTTGTTTCGTCGGTAGAGCCGTCTCTGAGGTCGGACCAGTATGGGCGACGATCCAAGCACATCATTTTTGAGCCCAGAATTTTTTACTTTCTCTTATATATTACTAGAGATTATCGGTGCTATAATGGCACGATGGCAGTGATATAATTAAATTAAAATAATTATTACTAGGTTACTTGTTAAAAAAAATATGTTTATTCCCAAACTTTGATCGACAGCCGACAACCTGCCGGAAAAAAAATAACATGTGAGAATAATTGAGAAAATCACCTTGTTTCTCCATTTTCACAAGACCCACATGAAAAGGTCGTCGGGACTTAGTGCATATTGCATTTGCATTAATCATCATTCATGTGGGGGATTGTTGGAAAATAGCTTAAATAAATACCATATTTATGGTAATTAATGACATTCAATCGTATACTTGGAATCTACCTTTTGTGTAGATTAATTTAATGTATTTACTTGTTCAATTTCATTAAGGAATGAATGAGTAATTAATGCACAAAGATAAGTCATTTTATAGATGGAAATGTGGTGTAGAATTCCATCCCACTTTGGAAAAACAAGGAAGTGATGGCTATTTATAAAGGACTTTCCACCATAAATGAGCAATCAAGTATGCTTCATTATGGTGCACCCTATTTGACTTTAATTGGTTTTAAGGCTAAAATCTGAATCCTACGAAGAAGGTGCAGAGTCCGAGTCTGAGCACGTGCACGTCGCATTTGTCGCAACGGGCGCTTCGTAGGCACACTTTGCACTTCGCTCGTTCGCTTCGGAGCGAGGAGCTATGAGGAGCCTTTAGTTTTGACAACCGAAACGGTGGCTCGGACGACGTGGAGGGTGACTAGAATGATACGTGGTAGTAACGTGTCAAATGGATGCCTTGGCGGGTGCGGAACACGTGACGATGGTTCGCGACGGAACCGGTGCAATGGTTCAGACTGTTCTGCACGATCTGAACTAGCGCACAGATTTGATTCGCCTGAACCAGTGCAGCCCTTCGCACCAGACCGCAAGGTGTCTGTTCAGCCACAAAGTCGCATTGATTCGGACAGATCCTTTGCAGGCTATAAATTGTTAGGAGTATACCCTCGAATGCCACTCAGAGGATGTTGAGTGAGGGCATTGTACTTGTTATTATGTAAATCATTATCAAAAGGCACATGTATGTTTCTTTATTTACTAGTAGTCACTGGTATTCCGGACTCGTAAATATATATATATATATATATATAAACTAATTCGTGTATTTGAGAGCAAAACATTCCACTCCTTATTGGATAAGGGGATCGGCACTGGAAAGGTTTATTGCTCAAATACTTAATCGTTCGCAAGCCGATGAAGCTCGACTAGGCGTTAAGTTTATGTAAAGACTTGTATGACGTGTTCTTTGACTTGGAGAGTGTCTGTCGAACATTAATGGTTAGTGGGAGCAGACGTTATAGGTATGCTAATTATATTAGTATACTCGAACCGACTCACCCTCGATTCGTCACACGGATTCACTCCAGGACAGTCAATAATGGAATCGAAAGGTTGTGATAGGTATTCGTGAGCCTTCGACTTGAGGATTTGGTAGTGATGTGCTTGTGACGTTAAGATTTTCATTAGAGTAGTTCGACCCAGAAAATCGAAAAGTTTGGGTCAACCTCGACGTGCATCTTGACGGGCAAGTAGCAGGTTCTTCTAAATACCAAGATAAAATTCTTTCTCCTGTTAGTGAAGGGGTATATGTCCTATGCGGTTATTGGCAAATGAGATCAAAGTCTTTGGCCAAAGCATTGGAGCTAGTTGTATTGGATACACGAGAGCTCGATCCTCTCGATTTACATTAACTCATGCATAGCGTCAAGTACAGATAGGGTTTGACTGACTGTGACCCTATAACTTGATCGGGTCATTTGAAAGAAGGGTTTATACGTATACTGGTATTCACGACATAATGGTTCTTTAATGATCTCAATCATTCGTTCTCAGTTGGGGTACAGTGTAGGTCGCCAGGCTGGATAGGTGGTGCTACTACTCTTTGGTTCCTCCCATTGCTAACTGAGATGGACCTACCGAGTCGCACAATAGGATTGACGACGGAATGAATCGATCTTAATCTCTCTTTATAAATATTAGATATTGGATATTTAATTTATTGGATATTGGATATCTAATTAATTTTAGGACATCGTATGTCTAAATTAATTTATTGGATAAATTAATTTACGGCCTAATGAATTAAATAAATTACTGGGTGATTAATTTAATTCACAGATGTAATTATTTCTTGGAGAAATTAAGTATATTATATTTTATTTAATATGATTAATTAATTGGATTAATTAATTGATATAAATACAACGGAACAGAATTGGAATTTATCTATTTGGACTCGCGCGAGTCCAACACGAACCGAACTCATCCGATTCCTTCTAGATGGCTGCCTCCTTCTCGCCTTTCCTCTTAGTCTTTGTCTCCATTTTATAAATGGAAGACAAGTGACTTTAAGAGATTTTGATATTTCTTATTATATTATAAATGTGATATGGTCTTGATTTGGATACGATATAATGAAGAATTATGTGAAGACTCACACACACTTTCTTACTACAAGGATCTCACGGATCAATTAAGAGAGAGAGAGGAAAAAGTTTTTCCTAGTGTTCTTCACTTCTTCATTTTCATTCCTTGATTTCTAAGAGAAAAAATAAGAGAGAAATTTTGATAAACATACTTGGAGTATACTTATCAAATCAAAGAGCTTCATCATCCGATTCTAGCCGTAACCTTGGAGGTTAATTGGGTGATCATCATTCCGTTCGTTTCTCCGACGTGTGGCAAGTAGAGACGCGGTGATTTTGGCGTTGGATTATTTAAGAGCTTGAAGAATCGAATTCGTGGAAAGAGCATCTAAAGCTTGGGGAATCGTCTTCAAGAAGTACACCATTTAATCAACGGACTACGAGGGTATGATTTCTAATCTTCCTTGTTTTCATTTTATATTCGTGTATACGTAGCTTGATCGATCCTCGTAGGATTCGGATCGAATTAATTTTCGTTTTACTGCTTCCGCTGGGCCTTCGTTTTAGGCACCGAATCCTAACATAAATATCCCCCTGCAGATAATGGTTAAACACACAGAATTAACCAAGATAATTAATATGTCCATTCTAGTATAGAATTCATACTCAAGTCCCAAATATTCAGTAGTTCGCCCGGAATTCGATTCCTAGTATAAGGTCTTGTGTTCATAGAAAACCCTTGTATCTTGGGGATGTCTGTCGTTGATCCGTGTGTACTGTACGGGGTAATTTCATTTTATGGAGAGAGAGTCTAGCTTTTGCCTCGATTTTACGTATTATTCCATCATTTTCTACACCATCTACACAACAATCATAAGATGAAATTCGTAGATGATGGCGACGATAAGCAATAATGTTCATGCTCCTGCCCATGCCGAAAAACCCAAGAAGTTTTCAGGTTCTAATTTCAAACATTGGCAATCAAAAATGTTATTCTACCTTACTACTCTCAACTTGTATCGATTTCTGTCTGAATCTCCTCCTACTGTGGGGGATGATGAAACTGACACCCAAAAACGCACGGCATTGGATGCATGGCATCATAGCGACTTCTTATGTCGAAATTATATTTTGAATGGGCTGGATGATACACTTTACAATGTCTACTCTACCGTCAAAACGTCCAAAGAGTTGTGGGACTCATTGTAGACAAAATATAAAACAGAAGATTTCGGTTTGAAGAAGTTCATAGTAGGTCGTTTTCTCGACTTCATGGTGGTGGACAGTAAAACTGTTCTTGAGCAAGTACAGGAAATACAGTTGATCCTGTATGACATTACGGCCGAAGGGATGAATCTGTCAGAATCTTTTCAAGTTGCCGCCATAATCAAGAAGTTGCCCCCGATGTGGAAAGACTTCAAAAACTACCTCAAGCACAAGCGCAAGGAGATGGGTCTTGAAGACAATCAGACCCAAACAGCATTGTAGGACTAAGAAGACATGAAATCTTCCTACAGCTGATGTGTGCATTAATTAAGGGTGAATACAGTACGACCCATGAATATAGTATAAATCCAAATGTTGCTGTAAGAATTGAATCCCGTATGTAGCTTTTAAGGGGGAAATGCTATATTTTCGCGGGTATAGTACAAATTATGGGACATCAATTAATATTATATTAATATTATCACATTTTATTTCAAAATAATTTTAAGTCCATGTGCCCTATTTTTAATTCAAACGTCTTTGCATGTAATGATTTACACGACATCTGGACTGTATTATCTCAAACGCCGCGATTTTTCAATTAATTAATTATTTTCAACCGCCATTTCGGGCAATAAGGGAAGTCGAATATTCAGAAGTGGGACCGGTTATCATTTCAAAATCGAATGGATAAGATGTACCATCGGCAGAATGCAGGCAGTGGCCACTGGGAGTTCGGTTACGACCATAAGGCTATGCCGATTACGGCCGTAACGTGCAATCGTTGTGCACGCAACCTGCCGACCATTGCGCACGCTATGCGCGCTGACTAGGTTACGGCCGTAAGGCCCGGCCGGTTATGGCCGTAACGTGTCCGGCCATATATAGGCCTGACTCGGCCAGAATTCATTTCACTTCGTTTTTCACTCGTTTTTCACCCCTGTTGACGGCTGCGGATGGGAGCGACTGGTAGGAGGAGTTCTTGGCCGATTCTTCTCATTTCCAAGGCTTTTTGGAAGATCCTTTTTGATTAAATCATCATTTAATCCGCGTTCTTCGTCGAATCAAGGTATTTCCTTGCTTAGAACCCTACTTGTATGATTTTTGGGGGTTTTCTTCATGTTTCATTGATTTGTCAGATTTTGATTATTTGGTTATGGTATTCTTGTTGTCTTGGCCATAATCTTCGGATTTTTGTAAACTCGTTATTGGTTTTCACCACCCGGAACATGAATTTCGATTTCCTTGAAGAACCTTTGGATTCTTGACGTTTTTCCGATAGATTCGGATTTCCGTTTAGCATTAATTATGCGTGGTGATGTTATTTTCATAGCGTTCATGAAGTTGTCGAAGTCTTGGTCATTTTTGGAGGTTCAAGGGCTAATCGACCATATCCGTTCGTTGTTTCCCGTTGCTCGTGGTATTGAGGCAAGTATCTTCCATACGTTTCATGTTTCGTAGGCAAAATTATTGATAAATGATTTTATGCGAAATCTAATGTTTAATGAACGTAAAAAGGGATCGGTATGTTCTCGATAAATATTTTCTTTCAACGATAATTCGTGTACTTCGTGAATATATGTGTTCTCGGAATATATGTGCTGGTTTTGTATGTTGAAAGATGTTATGATCACTTTGAGTGAGTTAAATAGACCGTAATCCTTTGTCGGGGATTACGTAATGTTATGTGTACTTGTTCGGTAAGAATGTAATGTGTGTGATATTAGTTGATATTCCTTCGTGAGGAGGTTGTGATACTTGGTGTTGTTTGGTATTGGTAATTGTTGGTGGTTTTGTGACATTAGTTGTGAGTGTACGTCGACTAAAGTGGCCATTCTAGCGAAGTACCTAGCATTTGTATGCATATTCTAGTATTCGAATTATGGCTTCCCGTGGCGTTGCGGATGATATGTGTATGTTTACCTAGGGATTGGTCCGACGGGGCCTCTAGGGATACATTGCCATGATTTTCGTATCGTGAACTATGGTTAACCACCCAGGGATGTCCAACGGGGCTCTGCGGGGTACGGTGGCCGTGAGTCTCGTACCAAGGTTAACTTTGAAATGTTTTGTTGGAGAACTGTGATTTTTGGTGCATATTTCGTCTGATTAGAATGACAGTCTAAATAGAATCGTACTTGGCTGGAATGGCAACAGTAAATGTATTGTGTGTGATTTGTCACTTGACTGTGATAATTTGGTAAGGGTACGTGAGTCCTGTGGTTGCTCTGTGTATTGTAGCCCTGTGGTGTGTTGAGTTCCGTATGGTCAAATTGCAAAGTTGTGCTCTCTGTTGTCGTTCTGTGATACTGTTGTCATGGTAATGTTCGACACGATGTAGTTTATGTCGGGTTATTCTTGTGAGTATGTGATGTGAATAAGTTAATTCACGGACCCCCGTGCTTGTGGTTGGAATGTTATGATTGGGTCGTGGACCCCGTATTTTTTTATCGGAATCGTATTTTAAAATAAATGATTTTGGGGCTGTGTCCCTAAGTCTTTCGAAAGGCTTGAAAATTCTTAAACCCCAAATGCTTTCAAAACTCCCGAGATCGTAAAATATTTTGTAAGATGTAAAATGGTTTTATTCCTATCTTTCATAATTCAAACTGTTTTAATCAAGTGAATTATATCGGGAAGTATATTCACGATTTCTATATTCTTGGAGTATGATATGTATGGCATGCCTTTGTATTTATACTTGCACTAGCAAAACAGTAGAGTTTTGCTAACCCCCGAGTATTCGGGGGGTGGATGTCTGTTTTGCGTCCAGGTATTTGCAGGTTGCTGGGGAGGAATTCGCAGGATCGTTATGAAGGATGATGGAAGACGACGATACTAATCACATGAAGACTGGTGTTGAGTATTTTGGCGATGTCTTGTTGTTTTGTCCTTCCGTTGTGTCTATTATTCCCGTTTTACGGGAATGTTGATTTATGTTAGCCCCTGCGTGGGTATGAGTTGCGAGAAAGAGTAATGTATGGTTGATGTGTATGTTTTGGCAAAAGACCCAATCGGTCTAATGGTTCGTTATTTTGCCATGTCGGCATGTATTGTGTTGTTGTGTTTTCTGTATTTAGCCTGGTAGATCCTCACGGAGAGGGTCTGCGGCGCTGTAATATTCCCGAACGGTTTGGGGGTGTTACACCTACAGGATCCCTCTCCCATCAGGGTATCAAACCCTGTTCGGGATCCCTCTCTGAAACAAGCTCCCACACCTGTAGCGGGTCTTATTCCTATAGTAGACCCACATACTGTACGGAGCCCCTCCCCCTCTGATATCATACAGGAAACTCTCTTTCAAGTGCAAGTCGAGCAAGCATTTGAACGGTTCGTCAGTGGAAGTCATACAGGGTCGCACCTTATGACACTCTGTACAACTGGCCGGAGTGGAAAGAGGAGGAAGCCTTTGCTCTGGAAGTTTCGGACACTAAGGACATCCAAATCCTGCTTCAATGGGATAACAACTTTTGCCGAGAGCTGATTTCCAACTATTATCTGGCAAAAGAACAGGCCCGATTGAAGGGGAAGTCCAAATCCGAAGACACTGTTCCCAACAGCCCAGCATCGGATCCCGACTCAAATGACGATGATGATGCCTTTCAGGCAGGTTTGAGAATAAGTCGTGAGGAGGCTCGAGAATAGGAAATTTCCAGAATACAGGACCAACAGGGTCAAGGGACATCTGACAGACCTCATTCCCCTACCCGCCAACAGGACGCCGCCCAAGACAATTAGGAATCAGTCCCTCCTGTCTCCGAACAAGAAGAATGAGCCCGCGCCATCCCGCAAGAGGAATCAGTCTCTCTGCCGGAGCAGGCGGATGCTGAGAGACAACATGAGGATTCAATCCCTCCTGTACCACTGTCTACAGAAGCCATGTTTGCATCACCTCTTTCACCTGAGGCCCCTGCATCACTTTTTGTGGAATTTGACGACGGTTTTCTACCTGAGGATAGACCACAGCAGCCGCACATCCATGTCGCTCTGCGCCAGCTTAATGGAGCTAAAGATAAACTATCACGCCCCAACTCTCCCAGAACTGAAGCCAAGATTGAGAAATTGCATGCAATTGGGCGTCAAACAGTGTTTCTACAGGATGCTGTAGACGCCCTGTACAACGTTGGCAAACAGCTCGATTGGCTGCATGCTACTGCCATCGATGAGATGACTGGCATAAAGATAGAAATCACGAAGATTGAAGAATCTTTTTTCATTTTGCCAAGTGCATTAAATCAAGCTCTCTCCCAACTTCAGAAACGCCAGGAAGAGATTCTCAAAGAGTAGCAGGCAAAGCTCAGAATCTGCGAAGTTAGGACTGTCGCCGCCCTTCAAGAGACTGGCTCCAAGCTCACAGGACATGACCACAAGATCAATGACATGTCTGTGATGCTCAGTTCCCTGATGGATAAAATATCAGGCATGGAGACCAAACAGTACAATGCGATGAAAATCCTGTAACGCCTTGATACAAAGGTCTCTTATCTTGATGAAGCCAAAAGGGGGGAAGAGTCTAGGGAGGCCGCTAGGCAATGGAGGATAGAAAGAGAGAGAATTTGATGCTGCATTAGAAGACAGCGTCACTGCTGCAATAAACCGATTGGACGCACCTGCACAAAGTTACAGGGTATGTGGTTCTCGCCTAGAGTTTCATGACCCCATCTTTCCATGGAAGAATAATGTGCATAAGCCATCGGAGATTCGTCTGCCGACCAACCGTCAGCCTACAATTGATGAGTGAAGCAATGAAGGAATAATGAACTAATGACGTACTTTGTCAAGCTTATCAGGGAGTCTACCATCTTCAACAAATGCCGGACATTGGCGGAGGCTACAAACAAATTTGCAAAGATGCTGGAAAAAGGACTGCTTCCATTGCAAATTTCAATGAAATCAAGGCATCGGAAGGGATATCGGATCACTCACCCACAAGACTGAATACTTGCCTTCGACCAATCGGCTGAAGGAAGAGCGATCTATCTAGATCGAAGCAAGGATTCATTAGAGCACTGGTGGAGAGGAACTGAAAATGATCCTGACAGGAGGCCTTGGAGATATGCTCATTACAGGAGCTAGCATGGAGGATCCTTTTTAGCAATAATTTTAGCAGCATAAAATTATGTATCTTTATTTCTTCATTCATTGTAATCTTTGACCCATATCAATAAAACTCTATTTTTTGTCTTGAAATATTACAGCTCATATTCTACGTTTATTGTGTCATTACGAATTTAAAATCAATTCAATTTTTATTGCTGCAAACAAGTATGAAACTTGTTAAGTACCAAGATGTAAGAACTTGTCTGCGAATTAGTTCATTGGTTAAGTTGTATGCAACTATATCACCCTGTCAAATTGAGCCTGCACGCCAATCATTATTTTAAGTTGTAATACACATCCTGTAGAACTTGCCTGCGAGCAGTTCATATTTTTTTTAGACTAAGTGCTGAAGACCAGATCATTCGACAGAAGATCAAGAATTCAGCCTCTCCAAATCAAGATGCCTTTGATAAAGAGGTTTTGGCATCATCAATAAAGAGGTTTTGGCATTATCAAAAAGGGGGAAATTATTGGGATATATAAATCTTGTACCTTGTTTTGATAACTGCCAACATACAGCAAGACTTAGCACTGCCATCATACAGCAAATATCAAGTCTTCATACAACAAGCTATCTTCAGAATATCTACCATCATACAACGAAGGACTCGTTATACCGTTAAGTATGAAAGCTGTCTTGAACCTTCATACAGCGCCTGTCATACAGCATGGGAGATAGCCTACAGCTAACAGCAATAAGTCGTATTATGTTGGGCATAGCATACAGGCTGAAAGTGTTAGGATAATAAACACTTATCCTACAGATCTGAAGATCGTTGAGAAGGAATCCACTTTATCCGCTAAAGTCAGACGCCATTTGAAATAAGTATTTAAATACTGACTAGATAAAGTATTTAAATACAAACCGGCAAGAATCTTCAGGCAAGTAGCAAAATCCGGATCGTGTTCGTGAAAGTCTTTCAAACAATCAGAATGGATCTCAGCTCACCGACCCAGCCAACAGACGTATTTATAACGGATCTATTCCAATGTTATAAATAGTCCATGCAAGAAGACATTGCATACACGAAACATATACTTGAAACAAGAATGATCAAAATGAAATAACGAATCTCTATCTAAGATCGAACGACTGAATATTCGCTATCGTCAGATCAAGATTACAAGAGCAAGTATATTTCTTCAAGTATCAATCCATATATGAAGAGAAGAAATATACTTAGTCAACAAGAACAGCACATCATCAGCTCAAGATCTTCGTGTTCAAGCTGCTGTTCTAACCCGATTACTTTACCATTTTACCTTTAAGTAAAAACTAGTTCTGTGTGAACTAAGAAAGCTATTCCGACCTGTGTGGGACGAATAGGACGAAGCTTCAATCTGTGTGGGAAGAAGCAAGTCAAGATACGCCATCAATCAATCTGTGTGAATAGTTGAAAGCGACAGCCTTCGTATCAATCTATGTGAACGATACAAGGATAAGTTTGATTATAGTAACGTAATTGTGTACGTAGTGATTATAATAAACGTTTTCACTCCTGTGTGGAGGACCAGTGGACGTAGAGGGGTTTACCTCGAACAACTTTAAATACTGTGTTATTTACCTTCTGCATTTACTGTTTATCATTACTGTGATTATTTATAAGTATACTTTGCATACCCTGTATGCACCAAGCTACTAGGAGAAAACCTAGTTGTTGTATTTACAGCAACTCACTTCAACGAACTTCCGCTACGCACTCTTATTTGAAAATCGTACAGATTGTAGTACTAACACTTTTCCGAGCTGTATTTTGTATACTTAGTGACCAACAATGGCAAAATCTCATTTTCATTCAGTGGAAAGATCGACAAAACCTCTTGAATTGATTCACACCGATCTATGTTATTTAAACTTGTGCAAACAAGAGGTGGAAAGAATTATTTTATAACTTCTATAGACGATTGCACAAGATTTTGCTACGTGTATCTTTTGAGAAGCAAAGGCGAAGCATTCGAAGCTTTCAAAACATACAAAACAGAAGTTGAAAATCAACTTAACACCAAAATCAAAATGATTCGAAGCAATCGAGGTGGCGAATATGTTGCACCTTCTGAAGAATATTGTTGTGAAAATGCATTATTCATCAAACGACTGCACCTTATGCACCCCAATCCAATGGTATTGCAGAACGAAAAAATAGAACATTGAAGGAAATGATGAATGCTATGTTGATAAGCTCGGGCCTATAACTTAATATGTGGGGAGAAGCTATTCTTTCGGCTAATAAAATTTTGAATAAATTACCCAAAAAGAAGCAAGATAAAACTCCATATGAATTATGGAAAGGAAGAAAGTCGTACTATAAATACATAAAAGTGTGGGGGTTCTTAGCAAAAGTTGAATTACCAAAACCCAAGCAAGTAAAAATAGGACAAAAGACGGTTGATTGCATTTTCATAGGATATGCAAATAATAGTAGTGCGTACCTATTTTTGGTACACAAATCGAGAGAATGATCATAGAATCAAGAAATGCCATATTTTTTGAAACTATATTCCCTAAGAAAGAGAAAAATGACATAAGTTCGAAAAAGAGGACTTATAATGAAATCTCTCCAAAAGTAATAGACCAACACCGCAACCAAGGCGAGGAAAACGAATAAAAATTGCAAAAACCTTTGGTTCGGATTTTGTAGTCTACACTTTAGAAGACGAACCGAAGAGAATCAAGGAAGCATTATCTGGTTTCGATGCCGATCTATGGCAAGAAGCTATTGATAGTGAAATCGAGTCAATCTTGAACAATCACACTTGGCATATTGTTGATCTTCCTCCAGGAAATAAACCTTTAGGTTGCAAGTGGATTCTTGAGAAGAAGTACAAAGGCGATGTAACACCCCAAACTAGACGGATATTACAGTGCCGTAGATCCCCAACTGGGACCCACCAGGCAAATGAAAATGAATGAATTACACAAGATAAATGTAGTACCTAACTACATTACAACAATAATTACTCCGATGAGGAGTTTAGTTACAACACACCAGGACAATACCGAATACTAGTGTATTTTATATGAAGATAAAATACACAACACTGAATGAAACGGAGTATTCAAATGAAAGTCTGCAGCGGAAAATAAAGGACAATAACATGAATAACTGAAAGATCGGGGGCCCCTACTAGTATCACTGGGACTCCTCGACATCAACCTGCTATTCCCGTGCGTTTGCCTTGCCATGACCTGAAAAACAAAATCCCCAGTCGGGGTCAGTTAAACAAAACAACAATCCTCAAGGGTTGAAAAATACACAATCATGATTTAACTGAAGTTATGAAATATCCTTAGTTATGAATTGCGCTGAAGAGGGGTATCATAGTACGCCCGTAGTGTTCTGTGCAAGTGTACAAGACGAATGACCGGACACACCCGTCCTTGTACCTAATTAGTCTCACGGAGGTAATGCTACCGTGTGCACACCCAATATATCAATCCATATACATGGCCATAACGTGACCGAATAAAAATTCCACACGGCCCACACCCGCCACGCAATATGAACCCGAAGGTCATATGAACGAGAATGACCGTAATGAATATCAATGAATAAATAATAATCGACAAAGTCAAGAATGACTCACCGAGATGAGAGTAATAATGAAATGAATGATAGCTCAATAAAAGATGGAACCGCTGCTCTTATGATCAAGTGATTAATTGACAATAACAAGTTTTAATACGGTTAATACAATAATGAATGAGTTATGATTATGAATGAACAACAACAAAAGGGATGAATATCCTTTTAACCGAGTAAGAATTAACTTACTCAATACGGTGACAATTATCCTTCCACGAACGACGCCCCATTGAGATATCGGTCGCTCGAACAACCTTGAATTATACAATATCCAACAACCCATTCAATATACGAATCAAACACGAATATAACGAACTCAAAACGTCGATACGATTAAACTAAATCCATTGAGGCATTAAATCAAACACGTTGCGGCCAAACTCCGATTGTTTACAATCAAACCTCAATATACCAATATCAAATCCCCCCAGAAGTGTTTCAAACCAACAAAACATCTTCAATATGATTAATAATCCAAGACGAATATCCGAAAACGTGATTACAACGACAATTAATCGAAAACCCCCAATTTCAACTCGATATTCAAAGTGTTCTTGAATAATCCCTCAATAATCCAATGAATCCTTATATAAACTCATAATCATATATATATCCCTTCATATAACATTATTATAACGTCCAAGACATCATATCTCAACATAGAATCAAAATCCAAGGTATTGAAGAAATTACCTCTTGAAGATCCAACCACTTCGATCCGAAGAACACGAGTTTAATCGAGTATCCAAGCTTCACAACCGAATGAAAATGATTAAAAACCACACTCAAGTGATAGGTGAAGAGAATTTTCTCCCTCAAGCCTCTCTCTCTCATATGAAGGTGGAAGAAATGGAAGGAATGGGCTGAAATGCTCAAAAAACGAATTTAAAGGGGTTGACTGCCCTGCCGGACACGGCCCGTGCCGATCGGCACGGTCACAGCGCGCAACTGGCCGGCAGGGACTCGACCGTGTCCACTTGACACGGTCGCGGCGCGGAGGGGCCTTCCGATAGTGACCCGTCCGACAGCGACTCGGCATGACTCGACCGTGTCCTGGAACACGGCCAAGGCCCTGGCGCGGTTACGCTTATCCTAAGAGTTCGACTCGGCCGCCTGCATCGACACGGTGAGTCCTGTGGGCAGAGACTTCGGCATTTCCGGACGAGTACGGCACGGGCCGTGTCGGACGACACGGCCGAGTTCGGTCGGCAGTGATCGGCCAATAACTGAAAAATGAGCGGGTGAGCTAAAACGACCATAACTCTCTCGTCCGGACTCGGATTGACTCACCGTTCGAACCATTGGAAAGCTAACTCGATGCTCTATAATATTGCAAAGATTCAGAATTTTTGGAGTTACCAAAAATTAATGGTGATCTAACAAAGTCGAACTCATATGCGGAAAGTTGAACAATGGACAATAACGATACACAACTCGAAGTTTCTCCGAACGGTGAACACGGGTGAATGAACATGATTGATGAATGATTATAAATGAGTGAAAATCCACTGAGTGACAATCACCGAATGAAATTACTGAATGATAATGACTGAATTACAACCGGGTATTACATACACCCCCCCTTAAAAGAGTTTCGTCCCCGAAACTAAGGGTCAAACAACTCGGGATAACTCTCCCGCATACTATCCTCGGTTTCCCAAGTAGCCTCTTCGACTCCGTGTCTAGACCACTGAATCTTGACTAAAGGAATCGACTTATTTCTCAATTGTTTGATTCGCCGCTCTAAGACTCGTATAGGACGCTCCTCATATGAATGGTCGTCGGCGATCTCGATTTCGTCGAATTGAAGTATGTGACCCGGATCGGCAACATACTTCCGCAATTGCGAGACATGCAATACATTATGAATTTGGCTCAACGCCAGAGGTAAAGCCAAACGGTAAGCTAACTCGCCTATTCGATCCAGAATCTCAAACGATCCAATGAATCTCGGACTCAATTTCCCCCGTTTTCCGAAACGGAAGATACCTCGACTCGGGGATACCTTGACCAAAACGTGGTCACCCATCTCGAACTCTAGTGGTCGACGATTATCTACATATAATTTCTGTCGACTCTGAGCAGTCAACAGACGAATCCTGATCAAAGCTACCTTCTCCCGGGCGGCTATAAGTATATCGGGCTCGGTGCCGATTGACTCTGATGGGTCGTCCCAACACAAGGGAGATCAACAACGACGACCGTACAAGGCCTCGTAAGGTGCCATCTTAATGGAGGCATGCCAACTATTATTATACGTGAACTCGATCAGTGGTAGTTGGGCTTCTCAATCGTCCTTCCAATCGAGGACGCATGACCTCAACATGTCCTCTAATGTCTGAATAGTTCTCTCTGATTGTCCGTCGGACTAAGGATGAAAGGCAGTACTGAGATTAAGCTGAGTTCCCATAGCACGATGAACTGATTTCAAAAAAAGGGATACAAATCGTCCGTCACGATCGGAAACGATACTCTTAGGAGTACCGTGCAGTCTCACTATCTCCTTGATGAACAACTGTTCCAGTCTCTCGGGACCCCATGTATCCTTGATCTCAAGGAAATGAGTTGATTTAGATAAGCCGTCCACAATCACCCAGATCGCATTCATGCCACGACGACTCGTCGGCAAACTCGTGATGAAATCCATAGAAATGTCTTCCCACTTCCACTCCGGAATAGGGAGAGGTTTCAGCATACCCGCCGGTCGCTGATGTTCAATCTTAACTCGTTGACAGGTTAAGCATCTCGAAACAAATTCTGCGACTTCTCGCTTCATATTACTCCACCATTAATTTTGTTTCAAGTCCTTGTACATCTTCCTGGACCCCGGATGAACAGAATAAGGGGTAGCATGAGCTTCTCTCAAAATAGAGTTTTTCAACTCGTCATTCGCCAGTACGCACAACCAGTTCTTAAACCTCAAAAGTCCATCCTCGTGGACCACGAATCCAGGGGCTTTCCCCTGAGCCACATCTTCACGGATGCGCAACAATGAAGGGTCTGAACTCTGATTCTCTCTGATTACCTCCTCAAGTGACGATGAAATATCTAACATACAAAGCTGTCCCTGAACTCGCTGAAGCCAGACCTCGATCTCGGGTCTAAGGAATTCATGTTGAAGCTCCTTCTGAACTGTTAAACGAGCAAGCATCTGCTCCTGAACGGACTTACGACTCAAGGCGTCGGCGACAACGTTCGCCTTGCCCGGGTGGTAAAGGATCTCGATATCAAAATCTTTGATTAGTTCCAACCACCGCCTCTGTCGCATATTTAACTCCTTGTGAGTAAATATATACTTCAACTCTTGTGATTGGTGAAGATCTGACAGGTGATGCCATAAAGGTAACGACGCCAAATTTCCAACGCGAAAACCACGGTTGCTAGCTCTGGCCGTGGGTTGGATAATTAACCAGCTAATCCGAGGAAACATCGGATTTACTTAATATCTTTCGGAGGTTGCCAATCTCGGATAGTCTCTGACTTCTGAGGGTCGACACGAACTCTGCCAGATGAAATTACATGCCCGAGAAAGTCACTTCGGACCTTCAGAACTCACATTTGGAAAACTTCCCATAAAGTTGCTCTCATCTCAACACGTCGAGAACCTGATAAAGATGAACTTCGTGTTCCTCTCGGCTACGAGAATAAATCACAATGTCGTTGATGAAGACAACAACAAACTGATCCAAAAAGTCGATGAAAACCCGATTTATTAACTCCATGAATACCGCAGGTGCAATAGTTAGCCCGAACGGCATAACTACGAACTCATATTGACCATAGCGTGTACGAAACGCTGTCCTCGCGATATCCGACTCTCGAATCCGCAACTGGTGATATCCAGATCTTAAGTCGATCCTGGAAAATACTGAGGCTCCCTGAAGTTGATCTAAAAGATCATCAATACGGGGTAAGGGATACTACTCTTGATCATCACCCTATTCAACTCCTAGTAATTAATACACACACGAGACGAGCCATCATTCTCCTTGACAGATCACACTGGTGTTCCTCACGGGGACGCAATCGGTCGGAGATAGCCTTTCACGAACTACTCCTCAAGTTGAATCTTCAACTCCTGCATTCTGGTCGGGGCCATCCGATACGGTGTCTTCGATAAAGGGGACGTACCGGCTCCAACTCACTCCTGAATTCCCCTACTCTATGTGAAGGCAACCAGATAACTCGTCTGGAAATACATCGTCAATCGATGACAATGATACCACGAATGATTGAACATTTCGATTGCCCTAGAATGGTCAGTCGATAAAAAGAGATACCAATAATGATTGAACAACTCGATTGCCTTAGAAAGGCCAATCGATGAAGATGATACAATGAATGTTTGAATAACTCGATTGCCTTTGAAAGGCCAATCTATGAAAATGATACAATGAATGATTGAATAACTCGATTGCCTTAGAAAGGCCAATCGATGAAAATGATACAATGAATGATTGAATGACTCGATTGTCTTAGAAAGGCCAGTCGATGAAAATGATACAATGAATGATTGGATAGTTCGATTGCGGAATTTCTCTGCTTTCGTCATAATAATACTTTTTCTGGAACAACGGGGATTACTTCCCTGAAGCACACATTCGACAACCAACGACGGAAAGATAGCGACCAAACGCTAACAAACACTGAGGATACTATCAAGATGATTGAACCAACTAATACCGAAAATTACATCGTCCTAAGATAAATTCACCACGATTAGATCCATCAACCAATCGCGGTCATTAAGCTTAATTCGGTATGATTCCGAAAATTCTTCCATCGTCAGGTAGACCGATGGTATGAGGTCCACAAGCAATAGGACTATCCCGAAATAAGTCTATTCAAGCATGATTCGAAAATGAATGAATGCGGTGTACCAGCATCAAAAGGTACACACAAGTTGAAATAAAATTACGAGTATACCTGAAATCATTCGGGCCACCGGATCGTCGATCCTCCTCATCATATGAATCTGGGACTTGCCGGCCCCCGAACCGGACGCTCCCGTCTGATAAATACGAGCTCCAACTCTATTTGCTTCCATTGTCTTAAACGACGTTGACAAAGCAGTCTGATTCTGAAACGCTGGTTGCTTCGGGGCCTGAGATGCCGCCGGAGCCGACTTGGAGTCCTTCCGGCAAAAATGGGACTTATGCCCAAAATTCCCACAATTATAGCACGTGATAGACGGTTTCAGACACTCTGTGCTGTAATGACCCGGCGTTCCACAATTGAAACAGGTGATGGCCGAACTGGCCGCTCGGGACTGAGATCCCGCACGATTATGCACCGTAGGAGGTCGCTCAGAAACGATAGGACTCACACGAGGCTTCTTGCAGGTTGACTGACCGCCTTCAGGTTGATTACGCTTCGTTGATTTCTTGCTGACAGATGAAGGTTGTTGTTCAGCACTTTCCTTAGCAGCCGGCTCATACGGGAGAGTTCTCTCGATTAATCCGGCCAGAGTGGCGCAATGATGATTGAGCAACTGCACATGGGTCATCATGGCCTGCATAAAAGTGAGTGGATCAACCCGAACATCTTCTGATCGAGTCGAGTCCTGGGCACGATTTCCCAACAGCGAGTGATTATTTCTCGGGTTTCGGTCCGCACCGCGGCCTCTTCTCGTGCATCCCCTGACAACTCTCTCCATACGGAAGTAGTAAGGTCGCATAATGATTATATTTCCCGCATGATTATCACGTTATGATTACGTCATGAGATGATGAAAATGAGTATACATGCTTTAACTTAGTGATTATATGAATGATTTACTGAAGTGACATGATTATCTGATGAAATTCTTGAAATGATTATTTTTAATAACTTAACAAGATTAATAATATGATCATCCCGATCGAAAACTGAGTAATGAAATGAATTGAGTAATTAATGAATTAACATGATCGTCCTGATCAATAACTGAGTAATGAAATGAATTAAGTGATTAATGAGTTAACATGATCGTCCTAATCACAATGAATGATGATGTTTGAGGATTGTTAAATGATGAATGATGAATGAATGACTATTGCCAGAAATTATACCATGGCGTTAGAAATCTTACAGTTCTTCCGGTCTGATTGGCTCGGCATTTGCACAGGTCACACGTGACGCGAAAGTCCAATGATACTAGTCTGATGACGATGATTTCAAATGAGACATGACTCGGAAGGTAGTATTCAAAACCAAGCTCCGATACCAACTCTGTAACACCCCAAACTAGGCGGATATTACAGTGCTGTAGATCCCCAACCAGGACCCACTGTGCAAATGAAAATGAATGAATTACACAAGATAAATGTAGTACCGAACTACATTACAAGAATAATTACTCCGATGAGGAGTTTAGTTACAACACACCAGGACAATACCGAATACTAGTGTATTTTATATGAAGATAAAATACACGACACTGAATGAAACGGAGTATTCAAATGAAAGTCTGCAGCGGAAAATAAATTACAATAACATGAATAATCGAAAGATCGGGCCCCTACTAGTATCACTGGGACTCCTCGACATCAACCTCGCTATTCCCGTGCGTTTGCCTTGCCATGACACGAAAAACAAAATCCTCAAATGGGTTAGTTAAACAGAACAACAATCCTCAAGGGTTGAAAAATACACAATCATGATTTAACTGAAGTTATGAAATATCCTTAGTTATGAATTGCGCTGAAGAGGGGTATCATAGTACGCCCATAGTGTTCTGTGCAAGTGTACAAGACGAATGACCGGACACACCCGTCCTTGTACCTAATTAGTCTCACGGAGGTAATCTGTTACCGTGTGCACAGTCCAATGTATCACTCCCTATACATGGCCATAACGTGCCCGACTAAAAATTCCACACAGCCACACCCGACCACGCAATATGAACCCAGAAGGTCATATGAACGAGAATGACCGTAATGAATATCAATGAATAAATAATAATCTGACAAAGTCAAGAATGACTCACCGAGATGAGAGTAATAATGAAATGAATGATAGCTCAACGAAAAGATTGGAACCGTCTGCTCCTTATGATCAAGTGATTAATTGAAAATAACAAGTTTTAATACGGTTAATACAATAATGAATGAGTTATGATTATGAATGAACAACAACAAAAGGGATGAATATCCTTTTAACCGAGTAAGAATTAACTTACTCAATACGGTGACAATTATCCTTCCACGAACGACGCGTCTAATTGAGATATCGGTCGCTCGAACAACCTTGAATTATACAATATCCAACAACCCGTTCAATATACGAATCAAACACGAATATAACGAACTCAAAACGTCGATACGATTAAACTAAATCCATTGAGGCATTAAATCAAACACGTTATGCCAAACTCCGATTGTTTACAATCAAACCTCAATATACCAATATCAAATCCCCCTAGAAGTGTTTCAAACCAACAAAACATCTTCAATATGATTAATAATACAAGACGAATATCCGAAAACGTGATTACAACGACAATTAATCGAAAACCCCCAATTTCAACTCGATATTCAAAGTGTTCTTGAATAATCCCTCAATAATCCAATGAATCCTTATATAAACTCATAATCATATACATATCCCTTCATATAACATGATTATAACGTCCAAAACATCATATCTCAACATAGAATCGAAATCCAAGGTGTTGAAGAAATTACCTCTTGAAGATCCAACCACTTCGATCCGAAGAACACGAGTTTAATCGAGTATCCAAGCTTCACAACCGAATGAAAATGATTAAAAACCACACTCAAGTGATAGGTGAAGAGAATTTTCTCCCTCAAGCCTCTCTCTCTCGTATGAAGGTGGAAGAAATGGAAGGAATGGGCTGAAATGCTCAAAAAACGAATTCAAAGGGGTTGACTGCCCTGCCGGACGCAGCCCGTGCCGTCGGCACGGTCGCGGCACGCAACTGGACGGCAGGGACTCGACCGTGTCCGCTTGACACGGTCGCGGCGCGGAGGGGCCTTCCGATAGTGACCCGTCCGACAGCGACTCGGCATGACTCGACCGTGTCCTGGAACACGGTCGGGCGTCTGGGCAGTCGGTTTTGGCTTATCCGGAAGAGTTCGACTCGGCCGTGCCAGACGACACGGTCGAGTCCTATGGGCAGAGACTTCGGCATTTCCGGACGAGTACGGCACGGGCCGTTTCGGACGACACGGCCGAGTTCGGTCGGCAGTGATCGGCCAATAACTGAAAAATGAGTGGGTGAGCTAAAACGACCATAACTCTCTCGTCCGGACTCCGATTGACTCACCGTTCGAACCATTGGAAAGCTAACTCGATGCTCTATAATATTGCAAAGATTCAGAATTTTTGGAGTTACCAAAAATTAATGGTGATCTAACAAAGTCGAACTCATATGCGGAAAGTTGAACAATGGACAATAACGATACACAACTCGAAGTTTCTCCGAACGGTGAACACGGGTGAATGAACATGATTGATGAATGATTATAAATGAGTGAAAATCCACTGAGTGACAATCACCGAATGAAATTACTGAATGATAATGACTGAATTACAACCGGGTATTACATGCGATAGATCCACTGACAAATACAAAGCACGTTTGGTAGTCAAAGGATATAAATAAAAGGAAGGGTATGATTACTTTGATACATACTCACCAGTTACTCGAATTACATCCATTAGAATGATACTTGCAATAATAGCATTATACAACCTTGAGATACACCAAATGGATGTAAAAACGACATTTCTAATGGAGATTTAGAAGATGAGATTTATGTGGAACAACCCGAAGGGTTCGTGTTTCCCGGTCAAGAAAACAAAGTTTGTAAACTTGTTAAGTCTTTATATGGACTTAAGCAAGCACCTAAACAATGGAATGAGAAATTTGACCAAGTAGTGATGTCAGATGGTTTCAAATCAATGAATGTGATAAATGTGTGTACATCAAAGATACATGTGATAATTTTGTCATTGTGTGTCTCTACGTTGATGATATGCTAATTATGGATAGCAATAATAAAACCATCATAGGCACTAAGTAAATGTTAAAGAAGAACTTCGACATGAAGGATATGGGATTAGCCGATGTGATTCTAGGAATCAAGATCTCTAGAACACCCAATGGAATTGTCTTATCACAATATCACTATGTTGAGAATGTGCTTAAGAAGTTCAAGGCATACGATCTACCTCCAGCTAAGACTCATGTTGACTTAAGTTTACACTTATCCAAAAATCGAAGAGAACCCATATCGCAGACAGACTATGCTAGGATCATTGGAAGCCTAATGTACTTAGAAAATTGTACAAATCCAGACATAGCATATTCTATTAGTAAACTGAGTCGGTTTACAAGTAACCCCAGAAAATATCATTAGACCGCATTAACAAGAGTGTTGAGATCCTTAAAACACACCATCACTCATGGCATACACTATTCGAGATATCCAGCTGTTTTGGAAGGATATTGTGATGCAAATTGGATATCCGATACTAAAGACTCTAAATCCACAAGTGGTCTTGTATTTACCATTGGTGGAGGAGCAATATCGTGGAAATATTTTAAGCAAACATGCATAGACCGATCTATAATAGAATCGGAGTTCATTGCTTTAGACAAAGTCGTCAAAGAAGCTGAATGGTTAAGAAAATTCTTAGAAGATATTCCCTGTTGGGAAAAACCTTTGCCTCCCGTTATAATACATTGTGATAGCATGGTAGCCATAGGGAGAGTAAAGAACAATATATATAATGGTAAGTCTCGATATATTCGTCGAAGACACAATACCATTAGATAATTGATCACTACAGGAATAATGTGTATTAACTAAGTAAAGTCAAAAGACAATATAGCGGATCCATTTACCAAAGGTATTAACCGTGATCAATTATATAATGCAGCAAGGGGAATGGGATTGGAATCCACACGTTGAGAACTTTCATAATGGTAACTCAACCACAATGATTGGAGATCTAAGAACTTGGTTCAATGAGACAACTAAGTTGCAAAAAGTTCAAGATAAGCACTTGAAAATCCAATCTCGTAGCTGCTCAAGTGCAAGCCTGCAACTTGTGGTAAAGGGTAAGCTTTTTAAAGCTTTTAATCATTCCTATAGCCTTTTATAGGTGGAGTATGGCAGGATACTCTTTGTAGGAGATCACCTATATAAGTGAAGAAGTAAGGTCGCTTCATAAAATTACTAACACTTATGAATCCAAGAAATGGTCCAAGGCCAAAATGGACATAACGTGAGAACGAAAGATATTAGATCTATTATTATTTGTAAGTTGTTGTCTTGGTTTACACAAAAGTTGATCGATTCAAGACATTGCGTTCACCGAGCAATGAGTAAATCTGATAGCATTACACTAAGGAAGGTTCAAGGCTAACTACTACCTATCCTGATACAATAATAGGTCGTCGGGACTTAGTGCATATTGCATTTGCATTAATCATCATTCATGTGGGGGACTGTTGGAAAATAGCTTAAATAAATACCATATTTATGGTAATTAATGATATTAAATGGTATATTTGGAATCTTCATTTTGTGTAGATTAATTTGGTGTATTTACTTGTTCAATTTCATTAAGGAATGAATGAATAATTAATGCACAAAGATAAGCCATTTTATAGATGGAGATGTGGTGTGGAATTCCATCCCACATTGGAAAAACAAGGAAGTGATGAGCTATTTATAAAGGACTTTCCACCATAAAGGAGCAATCAAGCGTGCTCCACTATGGTGCACCTTATTTGGCTTTAATTAATTTTTAAGGCTAAAATCCGAATCCTACAAGGAAGGTGCAGAGTCCAAGTCCGACTCCGAGGCCGAGCACGTTCACGTCGCACTTGTCGCAACGATCACTTCGTAGGCGCACTTTGCACTTCGCTTATTCGCCTCAGAGCGAGGAGCTACGAGGAGCCTTTAGTTTTGAAAACCGAAATGGTGGCTCGGACGATGTGGAGGGTGACTAGGATGATATGTGGCAGTGACGTGTCAAATGGATGCCTTGGTGGGTGCGGAACACGTGGCGATGGTTCGCGATCGAACAAGTGCAATTATTCGGACCATTCTGCGCGATCTGAACTAGCGCACTGGTTTGTTTCGCCTGAACCAATGCAGCCCTTCGCACCAGTCCACAAGGTGTTTGTTCAACCACAAAGTCGCATTGATTTGGACAGGTCCTTTGCAGGCTATAAATAGCCCCCTGCAGATGATGGTTAAACACACAGAATTAACCAAGATAATTAATACGTTCATTCTAGTATATAATTCATACTCAAGTCCCAAATATCCAGTAGTTCGCCCGGAATTCGATTCCTAGTAGAAGGTCTTGTGTTCATAGAAAACTGTTGTATCTTGCGGACGCTTGTCGTTGATCCGTATGTACTGTGCGGGGCAATTTCGTCTTACGAAGAGGGAGCCTAGCTTTCGCCTCGATTTTACGTATTATTCCGTTATTTTCTACACCATCTACACAACAGGAAGAAATGGGCAACATTTTTCATGTCCTCTACACAGACTGAACATTTGGCTTCATCACTTGATAATAGGGTTGCAAACGAATCGAATCGAAGCGAATATTCATGAATTTTATTCGAATTCTGGAAATTTGTCTACTATTTGTATTCGTATTCGATAACAAATCGAATATTATTTCTGATTCGTATTCGATTCGAGTTTAGTTACAAATATATTCGAATTATTCGAATATTCGAAATTCGAAAATCACTAGCTTTTTTTTCCACTTAATTTTGATTCTATTAATTTTTGTTGTATGATATATTGATATCTGTTCGATATTTCGATTGAAAAAAATAGATAATCAAAAAGTACTATAGAAAGAACATTAGGTAGCCAAAAATTTCCACTAAATATTAGATAACCAAAAAATTCCACAAAAATTGTTGAAGGATATTAATAAACTAAACTTAAATACAATATAATCATGAACAACCAAAGCCACACATATGCTTAGATAATCAAAAAGTTCCACAAAACAATAACATTACATAAAGATAATAAAATCCAAAACAATCTTCAACCAGTAAACATCCAAAAAAATTACAAAACACCAAGTTTTTGCTGGCAATTATAAAAAAATAATTAGAAAATGGTTTGTGCCAAATCCCTCATGGAAGTGATGCTTTATCAAAAAAAAATAGCAAACTTGTTGCTCCCAGACTTGTTATCATCATGCTCCCAGACTTTCTACTATCATGCTCGTAAGATGACCTCGATTGGCTCTTCCTCCTCCTATACAAAATTTAAATACATTAATAAATCAACATATTATCATAATCACTAATACATATAAAGTGTAGGAATTGAATTTAAAAAAGATAACTTACATGTGATTTAAGGGCTTTCTCAATCCCGTGAAGTTTACGAACCCAATCTCCTCCACAAATCAAAATTTCTACCATATCGGATGATAAGTTAGCACAAAAAGGATCTAAAACTCGGGTTCCTGCACTAAAAGTGGCCTCTGATGCTACTGTGCTAATAGGAATAGCCAAAACATCACGAGCTAACTTAGACAAAATATTAAACTTCAACTCTTGAGATTTCCACCAGGTTAATGCATCAAAGTCAGAGGCTACATCCTCTTCTTGACCTCTAAAAACTCCTTCTTCCAAGTAAATATCCAACTCCGACTTTGTAGGAGCATGTTCTTCTACGGTGTTCAAATAATCATCAAACATAGACAAACCGGATGGCACTAGTCTTCCTTTAGACATTGAGCTTGTAGTAGAAACAGAAGAGATCGTATGGTCCCGAGAAGAACTACCTTTTTGAGCCCTCATATTGTTAATTTCAACATACTCAAAAAATAATTCATATAATGCATCTCGAACCTTCATAATATTTACACGAGCATCACTCTCATTGTATATCTTGTTGAAAGAAAACTCAACCAACCTCATCTTAAATCTAGGATCAAGTATTGCACCAATCGCCATTAAAAGATTACAACTTCCCCAATATTTATCAAATTTTTCCTTCATCTTTTTAACCATATTTCTAATGAACTCACTAGGATTATTTTTTTCTTTCTCATCTAATACATGTTTGACTCTCCAAATGACAGCAAGAAAAACATTAGAAGTAGGATAATGACTTCCAGATATAACATGAGTGGCTTCATAAAATACCCCTAGAACGTCAACAACGTCCTCCACTTTTTTCCAATCTTCCGAACTAGGACAACACTTGTATAAAGTCTCTCTTTGTGCAAATATAGGAAATGCATCTTTAACCTTAATAGCTTCAGTCAACATTTCAAATGTAGAATTCCAACGGGTAGGACAATCTATGATTAACTTTTTCACTGGAATTCCTAAATGATGCACAATATCAGAGAACTTTAACAACCTAGCCTCTGATTGATTAATGAACCTCACACTATTTTTAACATCTTCAATGATGTATTGAATCTCAAAAAGTCCATCTTGAACAATAAGGTTCAAGATATGAGCAGCACATTTCACATGGAACAACTTACCATCCAATGGCAACTTACGACTCCTTGAGAAGGTATCCTTTGCAATTCAAAGTGCAACATTATTATTTGAAGCATTGTCCACCGATATAGTGAAGATTTTATGCTCTATTCCCCAAGCTTTTGTACACTTCATAAGCCCGTCAAAGATATCAACACCTAACAATTATAAAAAAATATATCGAATCAATAGTGTACATAGAATATTTCTACATTAACTAAATGTTTTGATATGAGATAATTAAGTATAACAATACCCGTATGTGGAGGAGGAAGTGGCATAAAACTGAGAACTTGCTTTTGAAGTTGCCATTGTGAATCAACAAAGTGGCCAGTGACACACATATAAGAAATCTTTTGCACTTTCGACTTCCAAATATCGGTGGTCAACGAAATTTTATTGATGTTTTTCAACTTCAACTGTAACTTGTTCTTCTCCAAGTCATAAACCGTAATAACATCATTTCTTGTTGTGGTACGGGAGATCTTTTCAAATTGTGGGAGATTCACTTTGAACATGAAAGAAAAGCCATAGGCCTCCACAGCATTAAATGGCTGCTCGTGCATTAAAATCCAATGAGCAACAGCTTCTCTTTGTTTCAAATGATCATATCTGCCATCCGATAAGGGATTCATCTCAAATTTGGATTTTGAAGGCTGAAATTGCAGGGTCTTTTGTTTCTTTGCTTCAAGTTTCTTTTGAACACATCTAGCTATATGATTCAAAAGTTAAGATGTTGTACCGCCCGCTGGTCGACAAAGAAGTTTGCTACAATATTTACATTTAAATTTCGGTGTTCCATCCCCAAGAGTCACTTCCTCAAAATCCTTATGAACTTTTAAATTCTTTGCTCTCTTCTTCCTCTCAAATTTTTTAGTACCATCCTGATTATTTTCCCCAATATTATCATCGCCAACACCAAGCTCGTCTTCCATATTGTTGGGATAAATAATGTTGTTTTGATAATTGCCAAACAACAAAGCTTGATACAGCAAGCCCTGTATCGAAAGCCGGTTGAAGTTGCAATCCTGTATCGAAGACCTTCGGATAGCGCCAGCATACAGCAAGTTCTCGCGCTACCAAGATACAGCAACAAAGTCTAAACGCCAAATATGGAAGCTGTCTCGACATCAATACAGCACCCTTCCATACAGCGTCAGACTTGTCCATTTATGCCTACAGCACAAGTGGATACAGCAGTTTCATCGAAACAGGACTGAAGACCGTTTGAGAAGGAATCTTTAGTATTCACTAAAGTCAAGTCCCGTTCGATAAAGAAGTATTTAAATACTGAAAGGATAAAGTATTTAAATACTGAAGCTGTCAGAGATCTTCAAATCCCTTAATATCCGGATCCTGGTCTATTCAAGTCAACTATCGAATCCTGCCCAACGGATCTATCTCAACGGATATATCCAAGAATGCTATATATATCCCCAGAAATTGAAGATCAAAGAAGAACAACCACAACGAAATCAGTCACCAAGTGAAGAAGCTGTTATTATATACATCAGAGCAAAACATATCTCCAGAATCTTTCTGCAAATCAGATCTAAAGAGATATACAGTGCTCAAAGAACAGCCATCATCAGCTCAAGAACTCCATATTCAAAGCTGCTGTTCTTACCTGGTTACCTACCCTTTTACCTTTGTGTAAAAACCGAGCTCTGTGTGAACTCAACAAGTTATTCTGACCTGTGTGGGACGAATAAGAGGACGAAGCTTTGGAACTGTGTGTGAAGAAGCTAGTCGAGAAGGAAGCTTTAACCAATCTGTGTGAACGGTTGAAAGCGACATTCTTTGTATCAATCTGTGTGAACGATACAAGGATAGGTTTGATTATAAATACATAGTTGTGTACGCAGTATTTATAATAAACGATTTACTTCTGTGTGGAGGACCAGTGGACGTAGAGGGGTTTACCTCGAACCACTTAAATACTGTGTTATTTACCTTTCGCCGTTACTGTTTTCATATATTAGTATACACTGCAAAACCCTGCACGCACCAAGCTAACAGGAGATTAGACCAAGTTGCTGTATCGACGGCAACTTACTGTATTAAAGACTTCCGCTACGCACTCCAAATTAGAAAACCGTACAGCCTGTTGCTAAAACATTTCCCAGGCTGTATCGAGTGTACTTACTGTTTTTATTTATAGGGACCAACAATTGGTATCGGAGCGGTTGATTCTAAAAAGAATCAGTCGCATTTTTAAGTGAATCAGATCCTTAAAAATACTTATTTTCGAAAACAGTCCTTGCAATTCCCATCTTCTAATATGGATACTTTTATGTCTAAAAAGATATCTATGTTTCACATTAACGAGTTTGATGACTGGAGAAACAGGATGAAGAACAAACTCAAAGCCTTCATTGGAGAATCAAAAGCTCCGCCCGCATCAACAAAGACCGAAGAATGTCTTCAGGTGGTCACCGATGATGACTCGCCGATGATGAGCTAGAAGATAGAGCCTATGTGTGCTCTATGACCGAAGTTAAAGAAGAAAATGAAGACAGCGATGATGATGAGGTAAGCTCCACCTCAACTATACCTATAAATGCATCTCATACTTTTGAAAATATGTTGAATGAATTTAATAACATTCAAAAGGCCCATGAGATATTAAAAAGAGAAAACGCCCAGCTTGAAATTTCCAACTTAGAGCTGAAGGAAGAAAACGACTTGCTGAAAGAAAATTACGAAAATATGTCAGTTGATTGCGAAAACAGCAAAGTCAATTTAGAAAAACTCATGGAGAGCAATCATCAACTTGCTCACAATCTAAATGAGACTAAGTCTCATCTTGAAAGCAAGACAAATGATTTGGCCCTACTCGAAGCCAAAGTAAAATCACTCGAGAAACGTGAAGGAGAATTAGAGACAATCTTGAAGTCTTTCGAGAAATCCTCTAAAAGAATGGAAGAGATCCTAAGCACTGGGCAACATGCTCATGATAAACGTGGCTTAGGGTACAACTCGTTCTCCAACAAAGAAAAATTTAGTACGGTATTCGTCAAGAGTGAGGAATCCATTCCTGTATCGAAAGAAGTTCCGAGTCCTGAGAAGGAACCCTTTGCACCGCGAACAGCAAAAGCTGCTATTCCGCCCCCGCAATCCTATTCCAGACAGCGGAATCCTCAGCCATTCAGACCTGAAAGGCGCAATCCACAGCATGCTCCACAAGCATATCATAAGCGCCAACATCCGTCCAGAGGGAAAGCTGTATCGAATTATCCAAGGCCCGTACGGCAGTACTGTCAGTACAGCACGCCGAGGTATTGGATACAAGAGCCCCGTTATCCCTCGAGACAGCAAGTGCCCGTTCAGTATCATCAACAGCGTTGGGAATCCAACTGGAGACCCAGAAGGCAAGCTGTTAGGCCAAAGAAAATGGCTCCACCTTCGAGACGACAATCGCACTGGAATAATAACTATAATTCTCGATTTTTCATGCATTATAATTATCATGATTACAACGACTACATGCCTGCCCCACGTAGATATCGATACAATGGACCAAAAGTAGCCTACAACAAACAAACTGTTGCCCGGCAAATTTGGGTACCGAAAGGCACTATCACACCAGGACCCAAATTTACTTGATACCTATGCGTCGACATGAATCGGAAACGCTACAGCCAGAAATCCCTGTAAGTTTTCTATGCTTTTACTCATTAAGTGAGGGGGAATGCTGTAAGAACCAAGAATACAGTATCCAACGTTAATTATCTGTACACTCAGACCCGTCAATACAGCACTGTAGTGAACAAAGAACTATGAATCCTACAGCTGACGTATGCAATAAATAAGGGGGAATACAGTACGACCCATGAATACAACGTTAATCCAAACTTTAATTGAATCCTGTATATACCTTTTGAGAAGAAACGCTATATTATCCGAGGATACAGTTTGTTGCTTAAAATAAATTTTATCTTATTACTGTAAAGAACTCGTCATGGTCAGCTTCATAGGATCGATTGTATTCAACTAGATCACAATGTAAGATTGTGCTGCGCGCCAATCATAAGTTTAAGATGTAATACACTTCCCTATTAGATGCTATCATTTTAGAACTTGCTCATGGCGAGTTCACATTTCTTTTAGAATAAGTGTCAAGACCGGATCATTTGACAGAAGATCAAGAAGTCTGCTCAAGACATTATCGTGGGGATAAATATCTCCTGTATCGAAGTCTTCTCATAGTACCAACAAATGGTTATCGAAAAAGAAGGGAAATTGTTTCAGCCTAAAGAGGTTTTGGCATCAAAGTTTTGGCATGATCAAGGAATATTGGAAAGAAGGTTTGGAAATTATCAAAAAGGGGGAAATTGTTGGGATAAATAATGTTGTTTTGATAATTGCCAAACAACAAAGCTTGATACAGCAAGCCCTGTATCGAAAGCCGGTTGAAGTTGCAATCCTGTATCGAAGACCTTCGGATAGCGCCAGCATACAGCAAGTTCTCGCGCTACCAAGATACAGCAACAAAGTCTAAACGCCAAATATGGAAGCTGTCTCGACATCAATACAGCACCCTTCCATACAGCGTCAGACTTGTCCATTTATGCCTACAGCACAAGTGGATACAGCAGTTTCATCGAAACAGGACTGAAGACCGTTTGAGAAGGAATCTTTAGTATTCACTAAAGTCAAGTCCCGTTCGATAAAGAAGTATTTAAATACTGAAAGGATAAAGTATTTAAATACTGAAGCTGTCAGAGATCTTCAAATCCCTTAATATCCGGATCCTGGTCTATTCAAGTCAACTATCGAATCCTGCCCAACGGATCTATCTCAACGGATATATCCAAGAATGCTATATATATCCCCAGAAATTGAAGATCAAAGAAGAACAACCACAACGAAATCAGTCACCAAGTGAAGAAGCTGTTATTATATACATCAGAGCAAAACATATCTCCAGAATCTTTCTGCAAATCAGATCTAAAGAGATATACAGTGCTCAACATCAAGAACAGCCATCATCAGCTCAAGAACTCCATATTCAAAGCTGCTGTTCTTACCTGGTTACCTACCCTTTTACCTTTGTGTAAAAACCGAGCTCTGTGTAAAGTAGCCTACAACAAACAAATTGTTGCCCGGCAAATTTGGGTACCGAAAGGCACTATCACACCAGGACCCAAAGTTACTTGATATCCATGCGTCGACATGAATTGGAAGCACTACAGCCAGAAATCCCTGTAAGTTTTTATGCTTTTACTCATTAAGTGAGGGGGAATGCTGTAAGACCCAAGAATACAGTATCTACCATTAATTAACTGTACACTCGTAATACCAAGACAAAGATCAGTAGGACAAAGAAGGCATGAAACCTTCCTACAGCTGACGTGTGCATTAATTAAGGGGGAATACAGTACGACCCATGAATACAGCGTTAATCTGAACATAAATTGAATCCTGTATGTACCTCTTAAGGAAGAACATTATACTATTTTCACAACAGGACATCAATTATGATTGATAAATTTATTTTATTGTGTATTGCTGTAAGAACTCGTCTGTGAACAGTTCATAGGTTCAGTTGTATTCAACTAGATCACAATGTAAGATTGTGCCTGCGCGCCAATCATAAGTTTAAGATGTAATACACTTCCCTATTAGATGCTATCATCTTAGAACTTGCCTGCGAGCAGTTCACATTTCTTTTAGAATAAGTGCTGAAGACCAGATCATTTGACAGAAGATCAAGAAGTCTGCTCAAGACATTATCGTGGGGATAAATATCTCCTGTATCGAAGTCTTCTCATAGTACCAACAAATGGTTATCGAAAAAGAAGGGAAATTGTTTCAGCCTAAAGAGGTTTTGGCATCAAAGTTTTGGCATGATCAAGGAATTTTGGAAAGAAGGTTTGGAAATTATCAAAAAGGGGGAAATTGTTGGGATAAATAATGTTGTTTTGATAATTGCCAAACAACAAAGCTTGATACAGCAAGCCCTGTATCGAAAGCCGGTTGAAGTTGCAATCCTGTATCGAAGACCTTCTGATAGCGCCAGCATACAGCAAGTTCTCGCGCTACCAAGATACAGCAACAAAGTCTAAACGCCAAATATGGAAGCTGTCTCGAAACCTCAATACAGCACCCTTACATACACGTCGGACTTGTCCATTTATGCCTACAAAGACAAGTGGATACAAAGAAGCCATCGAAACAGATCAAGACCGTTTGAGAAGGAATCTTTAGTATTCACTAAAGTCAAGTCCTGTTCGATAAAGAAGTATTTAAATACCGAAAGGATAAAGTATTTAAATATCAAGATGTCGAGATCTTCAAATCCCTTAATATCCGGATCCTGGTCTATTCAAGTCAACTATCGAATCCCGCCCAACGGATCTATCTCAACGGATATATCCAAGAATGCTATATATATCCCCGTAATTGAAGATCAAAGAAGAACAACCACAACGAAATCAGTCACCAAGTGAAGAAGTCATATTATATACATCGAGCAAAACATATCTCCGAATCTTTCTGCAAATCAGATCTAAAGAGATATACAAAGGCTCAAAGAATGTACCATCATCAGCTCAAGAACTCCATATTCAAAGTTGCTGTTCTTACCTGGTTACCTACCCTTTTACCTTTGTGTAAAAACCGAGCTCTGTGTGAACTCAACAAGTTATTCTGACCTGTGTGGGACGAATAAGAGGACGAAGCTTTGGAACTGTGTGTGAAGAAGCTAGTCGAGAAGGAAGCTTTAACCAATATGTGTGAACGGTTGAAAGCGACATTCTTTGTATCAATCTGTGTGAACGATACAAGGATAGGTTTGATTATAAATACATAGTTGTGTACGCAGTATTTATAATAAACGATTTACTCCTGTGTGGAGGACCAGTGGACGTAGAGGGGTTTACCTCGAACCACTTAAATACTGTGTTATTTACCTTTCGCCGTTACTGTTTTCATATATAAGTATACACTGCAAAACCCTGCACGCACCAAGCTAACAGGAGATTAGACCAAGTTGCTGTATCGACGACAACTTACTGTATTAAAGACTTCCGCTACGCACTCCAAATTAGAAAACCGTACAGCCTGTTGCTAAAACATTTCCCAGGCTGTATCGAGTGTACTTACTGTTTTTATTTATAGGGACCAACACATATTCACGTCTTGCATTTGCAGACCATCATCAACTTCATTTTCCACATCACATTCATCATCATTTATGTTGGTTCTTGAACTCCTCACCTGGTGAATATAGATTATAAATTACATGATATACAATATACAAAACTTATTGACATATTTAATAAGTTGTATTTACCTCTTCGAGATTTTCCACTATAATATCGTCTTTGTGAGGTGTTTGCATTGCTAGGTTTGAAGGATCCATATTATATTTCCTGTTAAAAATGTAATAATAATGTAATGAAAAAAGTTAATCTATACACAAAGTAAAAAAAATGCTTATCATGTTTTTAAAGCACATAACTATATTGCAGTTTCAGCACCTTTAAGTACATGGTAAAGCAGTGAAGAAAATTTCTTAATTTTTCAAGTACAAGAAAAAACAGAGAAAGAACAACAACCAACAACCTCCTAAAATTTGTTGTTTTGAGCGTAATCAACAATTGAAAGAATTCAATTTCCAGTCACTAATTTCCGAAAAGAAGAACACTAGGAGAGAAACATACCGTCGTTGGTGAGGGGAGAAACATACCGAGAAAGAAGAAGAATTAAATTTAGGTTCCATCGTACGCGAGAAAGAAAAAGAAGAAGAAGAAGAAGAAGAAGAAGAAGAAGAAAGAAAGTGGAGAGGGGAGAAACATACCGACGTTGGTGGTGAATGCGATGGGAGGCGATGGTGAAGATAGCGTCGTTCTTCTTCTTGCGTCTGATTAAGGCTTGAGAAATGGCTAGGATGGAAAATAAACGGAAGGACAGACGGTTCTTTTTCTAGTTAATGAAACAGCCCCCTCATTCAGCTCGAATTTACTATTTGACCCCTCTTTTTCCTTTTAAATATTTAGTTCACTACTCATGGGTCATTACCGGAGCGGATCTTACATTTTAAGTCATTTCATACTTAAATTATGTTGTTGTACTTACATAACTAGGGGATATTGGGAATTGAAGTTAGGGTAATTTGTATTTCTTTTTCTTTTTGACGTTTCCTGTGTTAGTTAGTGTATTAGAAAAAAGGATTGTTGCACTTTCAAAGTAGCAACTTATCTCATAAATATTAAATAAAGAATATTTACATAAATATAAAATAATATAATATATATAAGAGAGAAATAAATAAACGAATCGAATATTCGTATATATTACGAATCGAATATTTCGCTATTCGTATTTGTATTCGAAAACTATACGAATATAAAATATTATTTGTATTTGGATTCGAATTCGGATTATTCGAATATGAATCGAGATAATCGAATACGAATATCGAATCGAATCAAAATTATTTGATTCGTTTGCAACCCTACTTGATAATAAGATTTTTCTACGTATGAGGTTTCCTTTTGTAGGTATTCTGTCTCAAAGTAGATGCCACAGGGGCGTATCCAGGATTCAATACCGAGATACGCTGAAAAATAAATATATATTGGGTTGGGCTTCTTTCTTTTTGGTTCTCTCTGTCAGCAGGCTACATTCCCTTTATTATTATATTGAGTTGGGCTTTTTTCTATTTGTTTATCGGGTTGTATATATAAGTATTAGTTCCGAAGAAATAATTACTATATTTAATAATGTGGAAATCAATTTTTTAATATCAAATCATAAAATTGACAAGTTTTATATCCCATTCATAAGAGTATAAGTTTTTAGTACCATTTTAATTAAAAAGACTAAAATATCCTCCCAGAAGTTGTAATGTTGATTTTCTCTTTTTTTGTATTTTATTTAATTTAAACTATTTTTCTTTTCTTTTTCTTTTTCATTTTCCTCATCTGCTCAAAGCCGATCAATATTAGTGTCCAACAACCACAATTTAACTACAATCTATATATCAAAACAACACAACCATTTTTGACAAAGGGTCTCTCAAAAATCTTATAAAAATAACAAGACTATTCGAAAAGAAAAGTTGGCATTCAAATAGGGACTTCATTTATCGTGGGTTCATAAAGAAGGTATGCATCGATATTTTACCGCTGGAATTTTTTTCCGACAAGTTCTTCCGGACACGATGGCAAGCCACCGTGTGCAACGATCGTGTCCAACGGCATTGACATCGTGCGCACAACTAACGTGTCCATGATTGTTTAACACGATCGTCTACAATCGTGTGCAGTGATCGTGTTCATGGCTAGAAACTTGCACACGATCGCTATACACGGTAGCATACGATCGTGTGCATTGGTCGTGTCCAAGGCAAACCGTTTTAGAATATTGTTCGCTCAGTTTTCTGAATAGTTATTCATCTTTTTATAATCAGATGTCGTAGCAGCGTATTTTGATACATCACGGTGGTCATTGGGAGCGATCAACATATGTAGATGGGCACTCCTTTTTTGTCAACATTGACACGAGAAAATTTAGCCGTGCAAACCTCGTGGGGGTTATCAGAGAGGGTTTGGGTGGTCAAAATGAGTCCGATTACTAGTAGAATACAAAGAGGATCCTGATGTCTATGTTGAGAACGGCAGCTCCTTCACTCTCGAGGTTAATATGGGATGTAGCAGCTCGAGAGTAGAGCCCAACAACATAAATTATGACATGCCTTCCAAAGACTATCAATACGAGGAAGATGAGGAAGGTGAGGAGGTGCATACATCCGAAGATGAAGATTGTTGTAAAGACTTGCTTGAGTCACTATCTGCGGATTTTATTGCTTGGGTTCGCCAACCTGCCCAAATGGATTGGATTATGAGTCATCGGAACTTCTCATCCGACCATCAATCTGCGAGCAAACATGAGCATCAACGTTCAATGCGTAATTGGATCATTCCATTTTTGGACCCCGGTAGTGCCGGGACATTAGGTTGGGTCGAGCAGCCTCCACCTGTCACCGATCAGCTAGAGGTGGGGTCCACCTTTCGGTCCAAGACAGAGTTGAGGATAAATGTAGGAATGTATCATTTGGAAAACATGTTACAGTGTATCACTGATCGTTCCGCCGATAAACGTATAGTGTTTGTCTGTAAGAGTGGGAGAAACAATTGTCAGTTTAGGTTGTGTGCTATTGAGGGTGCAACCATTTGGAGAATTACTAAGTTGACCTTGGAGCACAGCTGTCACCCTGACTTGAACCGTGCTGCCGCACGGTCGGTCCGATTGCAGTTGGTCTCGGTCTGATTGAGAACGACGAGTTATGGACTTATTTTCTGTATAACTTGCCCAGATGCTATAATCCGATGGAAGATTTACTGATTGTGAGTGACCAACATAAGAGCATTCAGAATGTTGTTCGAGCCATCTATCCAAATGCATTCCATGGGTTATGCTATCACCATCTTGCAAAAAATCTGACCTCCTACGGTGCTCATGCTATAGGACTCTTTAGAACTGCTGCCTACACGCATCGTGAAGAAGTTTTTGAAAACTACTTTTCGAAACTACCTATTGAAAGCCATAATGGGGCTCACAAGCGCCTTTCTAAAATTAGGCCAGAGAGGTGGGTTAGGACGAAGTGTCCGGTACGATGCTATAACTTCTTGCATTCCAATATTGTTGAATGCTTTAATAATCGTATGTTGTGGGCGAGGCGTTTACCTGTTTGCTCGTTACTTGAGATATTTCGCATAATTTTAGAGAATTGGTTTGATGAGAAGCAGGGAGAAGCTACATCAAGAGACCATGAGTTGACAATGAACAATTTTGAAATGCTCACTAACTCTGTGCAAGCCAGTCTGACTCTTACTGTTCGAGCTACCACCCCACTTGTTTATAAAGTCAAAGAAAACAAAGTTGCTTATGAGGTCGACCTTCGAACTTGGACATGTTGTTGTCGGGAGTTTGATTTAGATCAAATTCCATGTCGTCATGCTATTGTCGCTATAAGTTAATTGTTTTGCTCTAATGTGCACATCATTCAATTATTTTGTCTATGCTGTCGAGCGATGTGCCTACAGCATAAGGGCGTTGTATCCTACAGCTTGCGGGCGCTGCCGGGCCTTGTATCCTCCAAATGTTGAGTGCTGTCGGGGCACACGATTGTGCCCACGATGGGACTAGCCATCGTGTGCACACGGTCATGGCAGAATGCACACGATATCCATAGCCCATGACCGTGGGCAGGATGCACATGATCTATACCCACGATGGGTATGATCATGCGCAGCCATCACGTGCAACACAGGGCTGGTCTGGGTTTACCAACTGCACCATAAATCAGTTTTTTCCAGATTAACAACACAACACATCAATCTTACCAAAATATATCTGAACAAAAAAAAAATACATACTCATCAGTATCAAAAATACATTATCCTACACCACATCCTTGACATAATTGCTTATTGTAACAGGAGCGCTGGTAATGGTTTGTCTGTGTATGATTTTGTTAGTCGTTACTTCAAGCAACAAGGCCTTAGAGAGACTTATAAGAAGCATATTAATCCTATCCCACATCCTGATGAGTGGAATGTCCCACCGAAGATCTCATCCATCGCTTGCTTACCTCCAGAGGAGGTACGACAAGCCGGCTGTAATACCCCAATTTTTCGGATATATTTTTCGTTTATATGTTGGATATCATTGATGGATATTTGTGCTTGAGAAAGTTCTGAACGTTTGATAATGTTATTGAATGCGTATATGTATTCATTGTGCCGTAAGTTTGATTGGTATGTCGAGATATTGGTTGACGATAGCTGAATATGGCTAGGCACAGCAACGTTAGCGCATGTTATAAGTGTTTCATTAGCGCACGCTACTGAGTACAGGTAGCGCACGCTACGAAGTATTGATAGCGTACACTAAGAGGTTCGGTTACGTATGCTAAGGAGGACCCCTAACGTACGTAACGACTTGCTGGGTTAGTTCCGGAAGATGGCCGACAGGTAGGCCCAGGTTGATTTTTATAATCAGTTAGCGCACGCTAACGCATGTTGGTTGGCGCACGCTAACATCAGATCGCCAATAATGGAATCTTAGCTTTCGGCGGGTGGACCCGGCCATGTTCGACGTGTGTCCAGATAAGGTCAGCGAGTGTTTGTCGTGTAGAGCTAGCGCACGCTAAAACCGTATGATTAGCGCACGCTAATTCCAAATCGGGCAGAGGGAATCTTGTCCTTGTCAGATGCTGTCGGCATGTGGGGGCACGAGTGGTAGGTGAACACTGTAGCAAGTCAACTGGTATATTACGTATGTTTTATGGTATGGGTTACGTACGTAATGGACTTCACGGAATGAGACAGTGAGTTTGTTACGTACGCTATGGATTCCGGATTACGTACGTTAAAATTGTTACGTACGTTAAGTAAGGACACTTACGTACGTAATGAGAGTGAAGTTTATATATTGAAGTGTTGCCTTTCATTTCTCTCACGATCCTTTGAGGTATTTCTCTCCAAAACTCGTCCCTCTTCACTTCTAAGAGTGTTCTAAACACTTCTAACATGATTGTGAGCTTGGAATCATGGAATTAGAGCTTGGTTATGGAACTATTGTTGATTCTTGAAGTGATTTCTTGTGTTATCCATATTCTATAAGGTATGTTGGATATTTCTCCTTTTCATTTCGGAATTTTGATGTTATAGTTGATGAATGATTCGTATGAAGATGATTATGATGTTGTTATTGCAATTCTTGAGGATATATGAGGTTTATGTTGAAGGAAGATGATGATATGCTTTGAATATGTTGATTATGATTATGGAATCGTAGAGTTCTTGATGTTCTTGAGGCCATATGATGACTATGATGATTTGATAATTCGTTTAACCGATTTAAGATGGTATTCTAAATCATAGTGATGATAGTGGTTGATTTAGATAAGATGAATCATGATAGGAGGTTGAATTCCGGATTGAGTATGTTTGATCATTATTACCAAGTTGGTTCGATTATTGATATGATTATTGTTCTAGGTTGATTAACCAATAGGTATAATTGTTTTGCCGCGGTGAAAAGCCGTAGATTCCGTCCAGTCGGGGCTGAAGAGCTCGTAGACGAGGACGATGAGTTCGGTGTTGGTTTTGTCATGTTGGTATCCAGACAAGTGTTTACTTGTTCGGTTGTAATGTTTTGATGAGTAATTCCATTTACATTTCATAAGTATTTTATGTGGTATTGCATATTGACGAATGTTCAGTGATGTTCTAAAAGGATTAGAATGCACAGTTGATGATTGTTGAGATACTTGGACAATCTTGGGAAGATTGTAGTATTCGGATATTGTTGATGTCATTTTGGATATTCTTGGTCTATGGTATGCATTTCGGAAGGATATCCGGATAGAGGTATGTTTTATGGCAATCGTACATAGAGGATTATGTACGAGAAAGTATTCGGTATTGAGGTATTATACGGTATTGTTGTGATACTGGGATTTTTATGGTATTGTTGTGATATTGGGATTTTGACGAGAATCGTTGGATTACCGGAAGTGGTAAGGTTATCGTTAAGGTTATTATTCTCATGATGCATGGCATGTGAATATTTATGTTTATGTACTTGCGATTATTTGTCGGGCATTATTGCTGACCCCGTTGTGGGACTTGTTTTTCAGGTATTGAGGACTTTGATGGTAGTGGTCGTGAGGCGAGGATTCCGGACGATACTGGATATGGCATATTGTTGGGGAATCGTGTATTTTGTTTGTGTATATCATTATTGATGTATATGTATCTTGGACTGTGTTTTTATCCGATGCGTGAGTTCTTTCAAATGGCTTTCGGCTTTTTGCCAACTGAGTTTGATTTCGAAAACCGATTCCCTTAACCGAGTTTTTGGCCTTGTTTTTCTTGACGGTAGTTGGTGTTTTCAAATGATTTTGTGAGTTTTGGAAAATACTACCATCACCGGCCTTTTTGGGCGTTTTTGTAAATGGTTTTTAGCCTGGTGGGTTCCGGCGCGGGGCCCAAGGCGTGTAATATTCCCGGTTGGATCTGGGGGTGTTACAAATATGGTATCGGAGCCCATGGTTTTGTGATAACCGGGCATGTGTGTTATGTGGCTCTACCAGTGTGGTAGTTGCGTGATTTTTGTGTAGCTGGATTTATGGCTATTTTGAACTGTGTTGTTTTGGTTCTGTGTGATTTTTTTTGAGTACTGTCGTGGTGATGTGTGGGTTTGGGGATTGTTGGTGTTCCTGAGACCGACGAGGCAGGGAGTGAACGCCGGTGCCGTGGTCATGTGCAATGTGCGGCTCCAATCGGGAAGTGAACGCCGGTGCGAGGCACGTGCAATGTGCGGCTTTCGATGTGGAGTGGAATGCCGATGATACGTGGATGTGACAAGGAGCGGCTCATGCGCTTTAGGTGAGGAGACACAGCGTCACAGATCCCACAAAACTCGACAGTGCTCTAAACTTGTTGTGGTCTTGGCGGAGACCAATCATTTTCAAATTGTAATTCTTCTTGTTTTGGCATTCTTGTTGTGTCGAGATTTTTGAAATGGTGTCATATGCTAGTATCACGGGAGATCTTCGTATTCACTGACCTGTAAGTATGTTGTTCGGATTATTCGATAATTCTTGGTTATCTTGGTGATTTTGGATTTTCTGTTGAATTGTTGTTTGTGCGAGTGACTGCAAGTTTCGAGGACGAAACTTATTTTTAAGGGGGGTAGAGTGTAATACCCCGATTTTTCGGATATATTTTTCGTTTATATGTTGGATATCGTTGATGGATATTTGTGCTTGAGAACGTTCTGAACGTTTGATAATGTTATTGAATGCGTATATGTATTCATTGTGCCGTAAGTTTGATTGGTATCTCGAGATATTGGTTGACGATAGCTGAATATGGCTAGGCACAGCAACGTTAGCGCACGCTATAAGTGTTTCATTAGCGCACGCTACTTGAGTACAGGTAGCGCACGCTACGAAGTATTGATAGCGTACGCTAAGAGGTTCGGTTATGTACGCTAAGGAGGACCCCTAACGTACGTAATGACTTGCTGGGTTAGTTCCAGAAGGTGGCCGACAGGTAGGCCCAGGTTGATTTTTATATTCAGTTAGCGCACGCTAACGCATGTTGGTTAGCGCACGCTAACATCAGATCGCCAATAATGGAATCTTAGCTTTCGGTGGGTGGACCCGGCCATGTTCGACGCGTGTCCAGATAAGGTCAGCGAGTGTTTGTCGTGTAGAGCTAGCGCACGCTAAAACCGTATGATTAGCGCACGCTAATTCCAGATCGGGCAGAGGGAATCTTGTCCTTGTCAGATGCTGTCGGCATGTGGGGGCACGAGTGGTAGGTGAACACTGTAGCAAGTCAACTGGTATATTACGTACGTTATATGGTATGGGTTACATACGTAATGGACTTCACGGAATGAGACAGTGAGTTTGTTACGTACGCTATGGATTCCGGATTACGTACGTTAAGGTTGTTACGTACGTTAAGTAAGGACACTTACGTACGTAATGAGAGTGCAGTTTATATATTGAAGTGTTGCCTTTCATTTCTCTCACGATACTTTGAGGTATTTCTCTCCAAAACTCGTCCCTCTTCACTTCTAAGAGTGTTCTAAACACTTCTAACATGATTGTGAGCTTGGAATCATGGAATTAGAGCTTGGTTATGGAACTATTGTTGATTCTTGAAGTGATTTCTTGTGTTATCCATATTCTATAAGGTATGTTGGATATTTCTCCTTTTCATTTCGGAATTTTGATGTTATAGTTGATGAATGATTCGTATGAAGATGATTATGATGTTGTTATTGCAATTCTTGAGGATATATGAGGTTTATGTTGAAGGAAGATGATGATATGCTTTGAATATGTTGATTATGATTATGGAATCATAGAGTTCTTGATGTTCTTGAGGCCATATGATGGCTATGATGATTTGATAATTCGTTTAACCGATTTAAGATGGTATTCTAAATCATAGTGATGATAGTGGTTGATTTAGATGAGATGAATCATGATAGGAGATTGAATTCCGGATTGAGTATGTTTGATCATTATTACCAAGTTGGTTCGATTATTGATATGATTATTGTTCTAGGTTGATTAACCAATAGGTATAATTGTTTTGCCGCGGTGAAAAGCCGTAGATTCCGTCCAGTCGGGGCTGAAGAACTCGTAGACGAGGGCGATGAGTTCGGTGTTGGTTTTGTCATGTTGGTATCCAGGCAAGTGTTTACTTGTTCGGTTGTAATGTTTTGATGAGTAATTCCATTTACATTTCATAAGTATTTTATGTTGTATTGCATATTGACGAATGTTCAGTGATGTTCTAAAAGGATTAGAATGCACAGTTGATGATTGTTGAGATACTTGGACAATCTTGGGAAGATTGTAGTATTCGGATATTGTTGATGTCATTTTGGATATTATTGGTCTATGGTATGCATTTCGGAAGGATGTCCGGATAGAGGTATGTTTTATGGCAATCGTACATAGAGGATTATGTACGAGAAAGTATTCGGTATTGAGGTATTATACGGTATTGTTGTGATACTGGGATTTTTATGGTATTGTTGTGATATTGGGATTTTGACGAGAATCGTTGGATTATCGGAAGTGGTAAGGTTATCGTTGAGGTTATTATTCTCATGATGCATGGCATGTGAATATTTATGTTTATGTACTTGCGGTTACTTGTCGGGCATTATTGCTGACCCCGTTGTGGGACTTGTTTTTCAGGTATTGAGAACTTTGATGGTAGCGGTCGTGAGGTGAGGATTCCGGACGATACTGGCTATGGCATATTGTTGGGGAATCGTGTATTTTGTTTATGTATATCATTATTGATGTATATGTATCTTGGACTGTGTTTTTATCCGCTGCGTGAGTTCTTTCAAATGGCTTTCGGCTTTTTGCCAACTGAGTTTGATTTCGAAAACCGATTCCCTTAACCGAGTTTTTGGTCTTGTTTGTCTTTACGGTAGTTGGTGTTTTCAAATGATTTTGTGAGTTTTGGAAAATACTACAGTCACCGGCCTTTTTGGGCGTTTTTGTAAATGGTTTTTAGCCTGGTGGGTTCCGGCGCGGGGCCCACGGTGTGTAATATTCCCGGTTGGATCTGGGGGTGTTACACCGGCCGACCAAAGATGAATCATGCACGGTCCGCTGTTGAAAATTTGCCCGCAGGTAGACGGTTTCAGGTGTGCGGTAGGTGTAAGGGAAACAGCCACATTAGAAAATCTTGCAAAGCATTCATTCACATAGGTGGTGTGGATTTGAATATCCCTCCAGAAGAAACTCAATAAATAGATGAACAAACGAGGCAAAGGTGCCGGCAGAAGAAGAGATGAAGCATTTGTCGTAATGATGACCATGACATAAGGGGATGTCCATACCATGAAACTTAAATTACTTATGTATTTTTATATTTGTGACTCAACAATCATGTGCTGATATTTTGATCCTCGATGGACCATGTATTGATTCATTATTCTGATTATAAGTTGAAATGAAATGCATAATTTTGTCTCTATTTTCTTTATCTTTGAATTGAAATTTAAGTGTTCAATAATGTAAAGAAAATAAAGGTGAATATTGAGGCAAACATTAACCATAACAAAGTAGCTCTGTTTAAAGAGCAATAGTTTACACCAAAAGCATATAACTTTACATAACAAAAGTTCATCACCATCACACCAAAATATCTAAGATTAACTTTAAAAACACAATCACTTGGATCCCTTTTTCCCCATCTACTGCTGTTTCTTTAGTCTTGTATCTTTCATATCACCTTCATCTCCATAAACTTCAACTTCTTTTAAAATAACCTCATTTTCTTCTACTTTTTTACTCGTCTTCTGAGCATTGAGTATCTTCCTCTCGGCCTAGTTCTGTATGTTGGGTTGGGAGGAGGTATCCTCCTTCTTCTTTTTGGTGGAGGTGCTTGTTGGAATATTTATTCCACATATTTATAAATAGTGTTTTGGTGATTAAGTTTCTAAACAAAACAAAACAACAAAGAGGCGAAGCAAAACAACGAAGCAGACAAAGATGGAAAAAGCTGGACAAAATACAAAGCTAGCGCACGCTAGGCATAAAAGTTAGCGCACACTAACGGGTCCCGGCTGCAGACCAAATGAGTTCGAAGTTACCTGAAGTGAAGTCATCTGATAAAGATAGCGCACGCTACACATGTTCACTACCGCACGCTATCGAAGTTCATATTACCGTTGTGAAGATATTCAAACTCATAATGACGTATGCAGTGAAGTCAGGCATAGCGCACGCTACAGGTGATATTTAGCGCACGCAAAATATCAGTTTGAATTCAAGTCAATCAATCTGTTGGGAATATTCTGATGCAAAGTCAAAAAGTATAAACGGATATATGACGTATGCAATGATGCAATATTAGCGCACGCTACAATGAAGTGTTAGCGCACGCTAACTGTCCATGACAGTAACCACTAGATTGAAACTGGAAGACGTTAACGTATGCTACATGTAGGTATTACGTACGCTACAGTCAAAATGCACGATAGCGCACACTAAGAAGAAGAGCTAGCGCACGCTAGCTAGTCAGAAGTCAATAACGGCTAGTTTGATGAAGAACGCTATAATACCACATCCTTGCTATCAAATCATACAACAACTTCAAGCAATCAAGACATTGATCTGACATTCATATACATTATATTGTTGTTGTGATATTGAGCTTATATTGTTAGTTTGAGTGTTTTTACATTCAACACATACACGAGAGGTAAAAGAAAAGATACGATTGGATTCGGTGTTATTAGGATCAAGGATCCGGCATTGTTAGAATCACAATCGCTATCTTAGTGAGGTTTATCTAGTACCGATTGAAAGCTAGAGTGGTTGATTCATTGTCCAATAGAAAAGGAAAACGTTTAACTTGGACCGACAAAAAGACTAGTAAGAGAACGGTTTTACTCGGACCGATAGAAGACGAGCTTGTAACGATAATCCCTCGACCGATAGAAGAGATTTGCGGAGGTTTTGATCTTCAACCTATTGAAAAAGATACAGAGAGAGAGGATATAGGCACGTTTGGCCGAACCTCTATAAATTCTCATGTGATTTATTTTCCGCAATTTATATATATGCTTCCGCAACACGGCGCACATACCGATATTGCTCCAACAATTGGTATCGAAGCGGTACCTCCAATAAGCGGCTTAACGTCCGAGAAGTCGATCCAAATGGCGTTTTAATATGCTCTAGTTGAAGGCCTTGCTCTCAATCGACCACCATTTTTGATGTCTCGAACTTTATGATGTGGAAGAAAAAGATGTCAATATTCATCCGAGCATATGACATCGAGCTTTGGAATGTGATTTGTCTTGGTCCGAAAATTCCAACGAATTCCAACGGTATGCTCAAAACTTTCAAAGAATATGACGATTCCGATTGGAAAAATGACCATTACAATTGTAAGGCAACTCAACTCCTATATTGTGCCTTCAATCCGGAAGAACACGACCGGATATCAACGTGTGATGGTGCCAAAGAAATTTGGAAAATGCTTGAGGTAACACACGAAGGTACGTCTCAAGTCAAGGAGACGAAGATAAACATGCTCCTTCACGATTATGAGTTATTCCAAATGAAGGACGACGAATCCATCACTATAATGCTCGACTGGTTTTCGGTCATCACAAATGGATTAGCATGTTTCGGGAAACCACTTTCGAGTAGTGAGAAAGTAAAGAAAATTCTCCGATCACTATCTCGAGAATGGGATGGTACGGTGACGGTAATAATGGAATCTAAAGATTTAAATAATCTTGATTTTAGTGCTCTAGTTAGTTCTCTTATCAACTACGAGATTGTTCTAAAATCTCGGAATGTAAAACCAAAATCGAAGGAAAGATCAATAGCCATGAAGGCTAAGATGTCAAGATCTAAAGAAGAAATCCCGATGGACGAAAGCGACGAAGAATCGGCATATTATGCCAAAAATATTAATAAGTTTCAACACTTATTAAACCGGAGGAAGCAGGACATCCAAAAGGGCGAATCTAAGAAATTCGACAACACTTGCCGATTATGTGGTAAACCAGGCCACTTTGCAAAGAATTGTCGTGTAAAACCAAAAGAGGTTTTAATTGCAACATGGAGTGACGAAGATATTGATGATGATTTCATCGATCAAAATAACCTTGCATTTATGGCCCGGAGTTCAGTCGACGATAGCGACGTCGAAAGCTAAGTAAGTAATTCTTACGACGAACTTTTTGAAGCATTCGAGTTATTAAATACGGACCATCAAAATGCTTTAAATGAGATTAAATCCCTTAAATCTAAATATAAATCATTGGAAAATGAAAATTCCAAAATTCTTGAAAAGGGGAAATTTGTTGAGATCGATCATTCTAAATGCATTGAAAACGAAAATATTTTGAATGATGATCATGTTAAAATCCAAACCGAACTCAAGAATTTAACGAAGAAATTCTCTCTCGGAAACGAGAAATTTGAAAATATGCTCTCGGTTCAAAAATACACTTTGAATAAAGAGGGGTTAGGATTCAAACCACGTTTTAAAAACGAATCCGTAAATTTCAAAATACCCCATTGTGAAAAATGTTTAAAAATCGGGCATCACATTTCGAATTGCAAAAGCCCAAGACGGACGATAAAAATCAAAAAGATTTGGATTCCAAAAGGAATTTTTATTCCAAATATCGTCTATATTTCGAACGAAAAAACAACTATAGGTTGGATCCCCAAAAATTAATTTTTAGTAGTTGATATTTTACAAAGGGGGAGATAATATTTTCAGGGGGAGTTATTTCGTATTCTTGCATAATTATATTCATCAATTAGTATCATGCATATTCAATAATTGGTATCCTCTATATTTTTTACACTTTTTGCTGAATACAAAAAGGGGGAGAAGGAGTTGAATCGGATAAAAAGCGTCATGAAAGATATGACGAAAAAAATAAAAAGTAAAAAAGGAGGAGAAAATAATAAAAATCGAAGAAGTCGAAAAGGAGAAAAAGAAAGCATACAAAAAGGGGGAGAAACGAAGGAGTTGAAAAATAAAAAACGAAGAAGTCGAAAATGACAAAAAGAAAAAGATGGGTGAAACTAACGAAACGAACAAAGCCGAAAACTTTGAAACGTACAAATATATATATTTTTATTTTGCAGGTTTTATCCAATTCAAGGGTTGTTTTGTAATCATCAAAAAGGGGGAGATTTTTGGAATATTTATTCCACATATTTATAAATAGTGTTTTGATGATTAAGTTGCTAAACAAAACAAAACAATAAAGAGGCGAAGCAAAACAACGAAGCAGACGAAGACGCAAAAAGCTGGACAAAATACAAAGCTAGCGCATGCTAGGCATATAAGTTAGCGCACGCTAACGGGTCCCGGTTGCAGAACAGACGAGTTCGAAGTTACCTGAAGTGAAGTCATCTGATGAAGATGGCACACGCTACACATGTTCACTAACGCACGCTATCGAAGTCCATATTACCGTTGTGAAGATATTCAAACTCAGAATGACGTATGCAGTGAAGTCAGGCATAGCGCACGCTACAGGTGATATTTAGCGCACGCTAAATATCAGTTTGAATTCAAGTCAGTCAATCCGTTGGGAAGATTCTGATGCAAAGTCAAAAAGTATAAACGGATATATGACGCATGCAATGATGTAAGATTAACGCACACTACAAGGAAGTGTTAGTGCACGCTAACTGTCCATGACATTAGCCACTTGACTGAAATTGGAAGAGGTTAACGTACGCTACATGGAGGCATAACATACGCTACAGGCAAAATGCGCGATAGCGTAGGCTATGAAGAAAAGCTAGCTAGTCAGAAGTCAATAACGGCTAGTTTGATGAAGAAGACTATAAATACCACATCCTTGGTATCAAACCATACAACAACTTCAAGCAATCAAGACATTGATCTGACATTCATATACATTATATTGTTGTTGTGATATTGAGCTTATATTGTTAGTTTGAGTGTTTTTACATTCAACACATACACGATAGGTAAAAGAAAAGATACGATTGGATTCGGTGTTATTAGGATCAAGGATCCAGCATTGTTAAAATCGCAATCGCTATCTTAATGAGGTTTATCAAGTACCGATAGAAAGCTAGAGTGGTTGATTCCTTGTCCAATAGAAAAGAAAAACGGTTCAACTTGGACCGACAAAAAGACAAGTAAGAGAACGGTTTTACTCGGACTGATAGAAGACGAGCTTGTAGCGGTAATCCCTCGATCGATAGAAGAGAGGTGCATAGGTTTTGATCTTCAATCTATTGAAAAAGATACAGAGAGAGAGGATGTAGGCACGTTTGGCCGAACCTCTATAAATCCTTGTGTGATTTATTTTCCGCACTTTATATTTACGCTTCCGCAACATGGCGCAAATACCGATATTGCTCCAATAGTGCTTCGATTCCACCTAAATCGTTTTCTCGTAATCGGCCGCTCATTTCGCGTACTTGATTTTAATGGATTTTAATTGATTAGGGTTTATAGTGAAAAAGGGGGGACTAACGCGAAGGTTCAGGTATTTCACTCTCGATCTAGGAAGATGGGCTTATATTGAAAACTGGAGGACCCACGATGGGCTTTTATAATAAAATAATTTGATGCTGCCCTTTGTAGTGCACACGATGGGGACACTCCGATCATATGCAGTGTTGGCAACCACGTGTCACGGTGTCCACGCTGTCACCATGTCACTGTATCCATGTGGGCACACGATGGGGCGTGCGATCGTCCCCACGATGGGATTAGCCATCATGTGCACAAGAACATCAATTTTTTCACTAATTTCTCAAATTACTTGTCAATTTACGTTTTGTCACTTATATATTAACAAGTATTTATTAACAATATGCTTATTTAAAAAGTTATAGAATGAACTAAAATAATATATTGCATATCGTGTGTAGTCCATATGTTCTCAATGTATTAGTTCGTACATATAAGTTCATCATCTGTATGAAATATCTCATATACCAATGAATTATACGAAATAACAAATACGAGTTTGTATAAGAAGTTATGTAGTAATTAATGTTTGAACAAGCAATTTTAGAATCAAAAAACATCCTTCTAGATAACATATTAAATTAAATTGGCAAAAATACCAAAAGTTCATGTTCACACGATGAGGCACACGATCGTGCCCATGATGGGACTAGCCATCGTGTGCACAAACATAAACATTTTTCATTAATTTCTCACTCGTCAATTTACGGGTTGTTCTCAATGTATGAAATATCTCATATTCTAATTGGTAAGCAGCGGTGTGCCAACAGTATGCGGGCGTTTTCGGGCGCTGTATCCTACAACTTGCGGGCATTGTCGGGCCCTGTATCCTACAGTTACTGAGTGCTGTCGGGGCACACAATCGTGCCAACGATGGGACTATCCATCGTGTGCACAAGAACATCAATATTTTTCACTAATTTCTCAAATTACTCGTCAATTTACGGGTTGTTCTCAATGTATGAAATATCTCATATACTAATTGGCAAACATCACTGTGCTACAGCATGCGGGCGGTGTCGGGCGCTGTATCCTACAGCTTGCGGGCACTGTCGGGCCTTGTATCCTATAGTTGCTAAGTGTTGTTGGGGCACACGATCGTTCCAATGATGGGACTAGCCACCGTGTGCACACGGTCGTGGCAGGATGCACACGACAGCAGCAGCACATGACCGTGGGCAGGATGCACACGATCGTAACCCACGATGGGCACGATCGTGTGTTGCCATCGTGTGCAACACAGGGTTGGTCTGGATTTACCAAAGGCACCATAAATCAGTTTTTTTTCAGATTTAACAACACAACACAGCAATCTTAGCAAAATATATCTGAATTAAAAATAAAATACATACTCATCAGTATCAAAAATATATTATCCTACACTACGTCCAAAGACAACATAAAAATTTTAGCAGGTAAACCATATCGATATTTCTTAATATATTTCTAGTTCATTTCCTTGACTTGGTTCCTTCCTGCTGGGTTTGTGGAGATGAGTCTATCCAAGTACATGCACGCGAAGGGGCCACAATTGTGATTGTTGCTTTATAAGAATTGCGGTTCTTGTGGCATAATTTTGAAACTCATCTCCGTGTCATACTTTTTCTTGGATTGGTTGTTCAGCTAGTACCCAGATTGAGCTAGCACACGAGGCATCAGACGAGTAATTGGTCGCAGTTGGTTGAATCGGTATCGACCATCTTGGTGTTGGTGTGACAAGGAATCATACAACTCCATGGTCCATGTTATGGTATTAATCTTGACAGTTACCCAGTGGCTCTGGTCGAGGCAACAAATGGCAATGACATGTTGAAGCAAAATATGTAAATATATAAGATCATCACATTAAATATAGCGAAGCGTTTATAAATATGGTACTTTTAAACTTACTTCATCACAATTTGACCATGGAACTGCATTTGGTGTATCAAAACCTGTCATGAAGTCCTCGATAGATTTAGGAGTTTTCCAACCATTGTAAATCGGATTCCCTATCACCTTGATACCAAGTGGATCATCCGGATGGAGTTTTGCGAACTCATTGGCCATAACTAACTACAAAAGGCCAAACCACAAAATAAAAAAAATCCACATCACACCAATGATATATAGACGAGTAATTTATAGAACTTACGTAAAATTGGGAGCCGGAAAGTACAATGCCAACTCTACCAACACAACACTGTGGACTCCCCTCCGAAGCATCGCTCAAATGGCAAGCACATAACAATCTATCACCTCGGCATCAAAGTCTTCACGGCTGGACTCTATCCGGTCAAATAATGCCTGGGTTAGAACATGCCCATTCTCCAAACACCGCACAATAGCATCACGTGGCTGCTTCCTAAACTGTAGGTACAACTTCTTCAGAGCCTCACTATTTATTGGAGGCGCCACCACAAAAGGCTCCCGAAGAGCAGTAGAGGGCCGACTCACTCATGCTGGAAGACTACGCTCACCCAACTATTGCGGCCCGGCACTCTCACCAACTTCATCATCCTCAGCATCCGTCTCACAACTATAACGATCAGAGACCTGTACAATTGGTTGCTCGATCTCAAAACTGACTGCTTGATCTGAAATGGAGGTTGCTGCTGAAAATTACTACTCTGGCCAGGAAACATCGTACTATAATGATGCTCGTCCTGAAACCAATCGAACATCATACCATACTGCTGAAACGGATCGTCAAATGGCTGGTACTGATGCTCATAATCTAGAAACCGCAGAGTCGGCTCAAGGGGCTGCTCAGTCCGCTCAAAAGAATGTTGAATCTGAGAATGATGACTGTGCTAGATCTCAGAATGATGACAAGGATGACGGTGAGAATGGTGACTAGGCTGACGCTGAGAATGGTGACAAGGCTGACACTGAGAATGGTGACTATGGGCTGCACCAGAGACTGAGTGACGTGAAGGGTCAGGAATCCTCCGCTGGGTGCTACTAATAGATGCAGAATGACGAGGCCGATCGGGAAACCTATCATGGCTTGCAGAATGCCTATGCGTAGGTCCAAATAAATCCACGATCCCAGAAAGCACCCGGCGAGAAACTTGAGCAATAAATCTTGTCTCAGACTCGTCGTACAAGATCTCCTTCAAACAGCGATCGAAGTACTCATCCCTACTCGTGTCCTAGGTGTGGTATAGACAAGGAAGTCCGTGGGCACAACACACCCTCTCTGGATGACTCTCCCGGTCAGATATCTCTGCACCATCTACTGGTGGGGTACTCTATTGGCGTCGCTTCGATACTTAATGTGCCAACTCACGTGTAATCAATTTCCCAGTAGCCTTCTTCAACCTATCCATAACTTTGTTTCTCGCCTTCGGCGTAGGCTCATCCTTCTTGTTCTTCACAGCTATTCTTATAGGCTTTATGAACTTAACATCATATGGCGAGCCATTCTCAAAACTCTGGTAGTAGTACTCAGCCTCATTCTCCTCTAGATGCGGTAAAGAGGGAAGTATTTTATGCTGTAAAAATAGTCATTAAAGCAAACCATTAGATGGGCAATCACATAACGTTGAAGAGATGAGTGAAGTCAGAAGAAAATACTTTTATAAATTTATGTACCTTATCGTCGAAGAAATGAGTGAAATCACATAACATCTTCCTCGTAGTCCACATCAAACACCAGGGAACTTGGACAGCTTTATCTCGAATTCCACACAATTTTCCTAATGAAGGAATCATCTCGTACGACCATATCTGTAAAGCCCAAACAGGACCATAGAAGTGATAGTCCTTATGTTCCTGTCCCTCCTTCATGGCAACATTGTCTATGTAGTAAGACAAAACCCCAAAGCCATAAGAACCCAAGGAAACATATCCCACTGCTCGAAATCCTCAACTAATGCCCATGCCCATGTCTCGACCATCATGTCGTCACGGCATAGGATAAAGTAGTAGTATATAAGCAAATTGGCAAGCTTCACATAATCTCTTATGTCTCTACCAAAACCTCGAGCATTGAACTTCTTCCGCAAAACACTAACCTTAATATTTTTGCCATGAAGTATATTCTATGGAAAATATCGTCAGACCGAAAGAAATGGTCGTCCTGTGGATGAAAGATAGAGTTTCTAAAGTGTAGTCCAGTGATCATGGCAAAATCACGGGCCGTAAAATGAATGGTCCTCCCGCAAACCTGGAACCACGAGTCATCTGGGGGGATCTGATCCCTCTGCAACTGACGGGCAATCAAGTGATGTAGGGCAGTATTTGTACTCTCATTTCTCCTAACTTTAATCAAACGCCCCAGGACCCCCTCGGTCAAGCTCTCGATAGCTCGATCACCAACTGCAAAATTGCAGCCCATACTTCTTAGTGTCTAAATAATCTCTTTAAATACTGCCTCCCGTTGTAATATCCGCGATTTCGATTTTCGGTAATTTTTCTTTTTTGGCGAAAGCCCATCTTAGCGGCTCGCCGGTGACCATTTTGTCATTCCGAGGATGATTAATTCTTCACTTTTTGACGTACGAGCTCATTTTGGTGTCGTTTTGTTGAGTTCCGTACTCCTTAACGACTTTTTCGCACTTGAGTTCGATTTCTTGAGAATCTCGTTTGAAACTGTTGTTTCGAGTTTTCCGTAAGTCCGTTTAACTTTTTTAGATGTGTTGTGATCTTTGGTTTGGTTATTCGATCACGTATCGTGATTTTCGGGCGTTTTGGGCCATTTTGTAATTTCCCAAAATTGTGGGTATCCGCATTCGTATTTGTTATCTCGACCTTTTTAGTGTCGCGTGTGAGTTTGATTAGAGCTCAAGCTCTTACTATGATCATATTCTAAAGCTTTCCGTGCGTATCTGGAGTTTGAAGTTTCGATCGGAGAAGTCTGTCGTCATACCCATTTTTGAGAGTGTTATTGTTGTCATTCTGAGTCGATAGCGCACGCTACATCCAGTTGGATAGTGCACGCTACGGTTGTGGTAGCGCACGCTAACTAGTAGTTTGAGGCAGTCCAGAAGCTACTGGACTGGGTCTGGAGGTCTCGTTAGCGCACGCTAATTTCTGTGGTTAGCGCACGCTAACTGTACTTTTTGGTAGAACGTTTGTTTTTACGCCTCGATAGCGCATGCTAATCAGTGAAGATTAGCGCACGCTAAGCTGTCCAGTATATCAACTGGACAGCAGTTCTTTTTTCATTTCCTCCCTCTCCTCTCCGTGGGTTCGAGACGAGGTGACTAGGGTTTGGACTCCTGGCCGATTTGTACTCCATCAAAGGTGTTTTGGAACATCCTAGGTGATTATAACATCAGCTAATCGATTGTTCTTTTTCGGATCGAGGTATTTTCTTTGATTCCCTAGAGTTGACCTTTTTAGGAGTTTTATTCTTGATTTCATATTCCATCCGATTCTGATGAATCGATTGTTGTTAAATGATGTTAAACATATCCAATGGATTGTATATTCATATTTTGGTTTGGAATTCCATTTTCATATTTTGTCGGGTCGATTAGTGTTCTTGGCCGTTTTGGGGGAAACCCTTGAACTTTTGTCGTTTGTTCCTTGAATTCAGCGGCTTTAGGTCGTGCTATGGAATTCATTTTCATTGTTGTTATTGTCCTTCATAGTTTATTGTCGCGGGTTGGTGTTCGGCGGAGTCGGCGGATTCATAGTCAGTTCGTGCCATCCTACTTCGGTCGATTCTCCGCGTTTGTGATTATTTGAGGCAACTACCTTGTTCATACATTTCTTATTTTGTGGATATGATGATTGGTGATCGTTTTAGTGTGCTTGTTTGGTTGTTTGGAATGAACTTTCAAAGATTCGATTTAGCCTCGTTATAGGATCTCTTTCAAAAACCGTGTGTATTTTGTGAATGCTGTATTTGCGAATGGTTATGTGAATCCTGTAGATATGTTCGATGTTGGTGTTGGTATTTGATCATATACATATATACATATATTATCCCATTTCGGTGCATCGGTGATTGTGTTGTGCTATGTGTTTGTTGCCTTTGGGTGAATTGTTTGGATATCCTTGGGATACTTTGTTACGCGTGTAAATGTGTGGATATGAGTGGGGTCTACGGTGACACATGGGTTGTGATCATGTGGTCAGGATGCAACGAGTGATTGATCCAACCGTGAGAACCTAAAAAAGCCTACGGTGACACATGGCTTGTGATCAGGTGGTCAGGAGACAACAAGTGATTGATCCAACCATGAGATGACGTGGCAAGTGATCACGGTGGTATAAGAAAACCTACGGTGACATGGCTTGTGATCATGTAGTCAGGAGACAACAAGTGATCTATACAACCGTGAGATGATGTGGCATGTGATCACGGTGGTATGGATATGATTTTGGATGTGTTTTGCAAGGTCGAGTACCTTGGACGTGTTATCAAGATTTCGTATCTTGGGTGGTTATATCCTGTTGACTTTATGTCCGTTGAGGACACGTGAGGTGGGCTTTGAACTGTAATATCCGCATTTTTCTTCCCCCTTGTATTTTCTTTTTCGGCATATTTCACGACAGTAGTGACCCTCGTGTATCTTTCAGCGTATCTTTCCTAGTATCTATTGATTTTATTCCCGTATTATTGTGCGGAACCACCGTTTCGGGGTTGCCGTGGATCCATTCTACGTTATGATGCCTGCTAAGATGTTCCGTTTAACGTTTCGTTCATATTCCGGTGTTTTGGACCGTTTATACCTCGTACCTAGCGCACGCTATATTTTCGGCATAGCGCACGCTAGGGGTCGCTTAGTAGCGCACGCTACGACCATTTCAGAAGCGCGCTAGAGGGCAAGCCACAGGAGTGGCGAGGCTATTTTCCACCTTACGGGTGGCGCATTAGCGTACGCTACGTAGACTAGCGCACGCTAATGTCGGGAGGCTAGCGCACGCTGATGATACCTGGTAGCGTGCGCTAGCATGAGTTTCCAGTACTGGAAAGTTTACTACTGAACTCGGTCAGGTTCCAGTTAGCGCACGCTACGCTTGTTTGGTAGCGCACGCTCACGGGTCAGGTGAGTTTTGGGCAGTTAGCTTCTGGACTCGGCTGATTTCCAGGTAGCGCACGCTATTGATCGATAGCGCGCGCTACCGAGTGGATTTTAGCGCACGCTACGTCTCGAGTAGCGCACGCTAACGGCCAGAAGTCTGGCTACTGGACTGGACGCTAACTGTTTTGACCTGCAATTTTATCCCGTTAGCGCACGCTAACCTTGAGGATTAGCGCGCGCTAACACTCCCTGGCTATATAAACCAGGGAGTTGACCCAGATGAGCAGATTACTTTCATTCTTCTCCTCTCCGCGACGCAGAGCTCCTCTGGGCGATTTCCGAGCGATTCTTCCCTTCGATTATTTCAGGCATCCTCTACCTTGAGTTTTTGAAGTAGATTATCAACACCTACTTGTGCTCTTCATCATCAATCCAAGGTAAATCTCTTAGAACCCTACTTTTGGGCGTTTTGGGGGTTTTGGGATTTTCTTACGATCCGTTCCGTTTTGTTGGTGGATTCATGATGATTATGATTAATATTGTTGGTATTCTTAGTTTCCCTACGGATTCATGGTATATTTCGTGGTTTTTACGGAATCGAGAGGGTTTGGTTGTGGTCCGGCCTCGTTGTTGTTTATATACGAATATACATGAATCGTAGGCGGGTTTTCGGGTGTACTCCAATTCCGTATTCATTTAGAAATGGTGGTGATTGTATTCTTCGAATCGTTAGGTTCGGTTTCATTGGTTCCTAGCATTCGTCGGTGACTTTCCTTTCCATTCATTGCGTCGTCAATAATTCAAGGCAAGTATTTTTGGAAACCTTTATGCTTAACGTGGAATGGTAATGTATTTTGTGTGTGATTTGCTCACCTCGTGTTGGTCCGACGGGATCAAGGAGGGAATCGAAAGGGTTGAGTCCTCGATTCATGAGTTTGTTTAGCTAGCCAGTGCGGGAGGGTCCTTTGAGGACTCGTGCGGGAATCTATGATATTACTCTGTTCCCAAGGCGATGCATGTGCGTGTTTTGTTTTATAATATAGCCAGCGCGGGAGGGTCCTTAGAGGCCTCGTGCGGGAATCTATGATATTACTCTGTTCCCAAGGCAAATTGTTTGACTGTTTGTTTCCGGAAAAGACATGTCTAGTTTTGGTTTTTGAAATGATATTGGTGCATGTACTATGAAATGTGTAAGCGATTGGTTTGCCTTGATTACTTGTACTAGCGTAATTGCTAACCCCTTTGGGGGACCCGTTTCGGGGAAATTCTTGTTATGGATTTCAGGTTATGATTATCCAGACAAGTGAGCACCGGGACAGTACGAGGATGTCGGCCAAGGTCGTTGACATGTGCATTTGGGTCGTCTTATTTCCTTTGGCTAATTCGATATGGTTGTTTCCTATACTTATAAACTTATAGATTATACTCGCGAGTACTTAGGCTTTTTTTTTCCTTTCGGATTGTGTTTGGACTTCGTTGGAGTTACTGTATTTGTCGGTTGATGTTTATTATACCGGTTGTACCGGACGTGTTGTTTTATGTTCTTGTTGTTAACAATTGTTTCCTTGCTAACCGAGACGGTTAGACGAGAGGTGTTTTCTTGTGTTAGCCTGGTGGATCCCATGTAGGGGTCCACGGCGCTGTAATACACCTCGAATATCTTGGGGGTGTTACAGAAAATGGTATCGGAGCTCTAGGTTTATGGATACCTAGGCTTGTCGGTTATTTGGGTCTAGTCGTGTTTTGTTTTGCACATTGTCACACCGCTGCCGGCATCTCAGTACTTCCAGTGTTTGTAAGTTCCCTTACTCGATTCTTTATTTGTTTTCGTACTGTATTCCGTTTCCTGAACTATGGTTATTCTCCCTCCTTTGCTTATCATCGTGGTTGCTTTTTCCTTCCTTACTCATCCTCGATATACTTCTGTTATCTCTTAACACCAGTATGGATGCCGGAGGAAACCGTGGTCGTGGTCGTGGTCGTGGACGTGGACGCGGCCGAGGACGTGCGGCAGCCGGTGGGGCGGCCACGTCGCACTCTTCAGGAGCCGGCAGTACCGGCGACCGTCACAGTCATGCTTCTTCTCAGGAGCGCACCGATCTTGGTATTGCGGCTGTTATGCAGCAAATGGTTAACCAAATGGCGGCTATAGCTCAGGTGGTCCAGAACCCCGGTCAGGCCCATGCTAATCGGGGCGGAGCGGATCGCTGGCTTCAGGATGTCATCAAGATGCATCCTCCTCAGTTTTCGGGAGCTTCGGACCCGATCGGCTGGGAAGGGTGGATCAAGGAGATATCCAAAGTCTTTACTGCTACCAACTGCCCCGAGGACCGTAAGGTCCCTATTGCTCAATACTTTCTCACGGGAGATGCTACAGATTGGTGGGAGGCCGTTGGTCTCAAAGATCATGTTGCTCCGTGGGCCGAATTTCAAGAATTGATGGAGACCGAATATTGTCTGTGGCCAGTCAGACAGGCTCGAGTGCATGATTTCTATGATGCTCAACCACGGGATATTCCCGTATCCCAAGCTATTGCCGAATTTAACAAGGAGTTGGGTTATGTGAAGACCCAAGTTGTTGCTGAGAGCGACAAAATTTTCCATTTTTCCAGGAGGATGAAATTGTCCATTCGGGACTACATGTCTGGACTCGTCTGCACTACCTTGATGGATTATCAGAGTAGGGCCCTCGCTTATGATATGTCAGTGACGGCTAGTGATTTGGCTCGTGAAAGCAAGAAACAGAAGTCAGTCGGAAATTTTTCTAGTCCCAAGAGTGGAGGCCAGCAGAAATCTCAAGCTGCAAATATTTCTACGGGCGGTTCGGCTCGTTTCTATGGGAGCTTTCGGGGTGCCGCCGGAACCTCCACTCGTGAGCCCACATGTTTTAACTGTGGTGCGCAGGGCCACAGGAGCCGGCAGTGTTCTCGTCCAAAGTTTACCTGTCATACTTGTGGACAGCTGGGCCACAAGGCCCCTTTTTTTGAGCAGATCAAACAGCTTCGCGGCGCCCGTTCTTCTCAACCAGTACCGTTGGAGCCGAGCGTGAACCAGGGCTCATTTGCTCTGCCGCCTCCACCGAGTGCCGGCCGAGGTAGGGGTCGAGGTCAGCCCGCTAGGGGTGGAGCTTCCAGTGTCGGCTCTGCCCAGCCGCGTATCTATGAGATGAGGAGGGCCGATGATTCAGCAGCTACCGTGGCGACAGGTACCGTTCATATCCATTCCCATCTTGTCAGTGTGCTTTTCGATTAGGGTGCTACGCATTCATTCATTTCTCTAGAGTGTGTACGCCGTTTGAGTCTTGACTGTTTGTCACCTTGCGAGCCTTTCATCGTTAAACTTCCTAGCGGTGATAGAATTGTCGGTGATCGGGAGGTCCGAGACTGCTCTGTGTTTATTTGTGAGAGAGCTTGGCTCTCTAATCTTATTGTCGTTAATGTCGAGGGTGAGGATTTGATTCTCGGGGATGATTGGCTCGAGCGGCATGGCGCAATCATGAACTACCGCACGAGGATCATCACCATGTTAGCCGAGGATGGCACCGAGCACTCCTTCACGGGGCGAAGGAGGGGAAATCAGAAGTTTGTTATTAACGCCTTGAAGGCGATGAGACTCCTACGAAAGGGGTGTACTGGTTATTGGTGCTATGCCTTGAAGGCGGAGAATGGTGGAGTTGAGCTTTCGTCGATTCCAGTCGTTAGTGAGTTTCCTGATGTTTTTCCTGACGAGTTACCAAAATTGCCACCGGATCGTGAGGTTGAGTTTGCTATAGAGTTAGAGCCGGGTGCGGCTCCGATTTCGAAGGCGCCATATCGCATGGCACCTTCAGAGATGTCAGAGTTGAAGAAGCAGTTGGGTGAGCTTCTTGAGTCGGGGTATGTTCGACCGAGCGCCTCGCCTTGGGGCGCGCCGGTCCTGTTTGTGCGGAAGAAGGATGGTTCACTACGTTTGTGTATCGACTATCGCGAACTAAACAAGGTGACCATCAAGAACAAGTATCCTTTGCCGAGAATTGATGACTTGTTCGATCAGTTGCAGGGAGCTGCGGTATTCTCGAAAATTGATTTGAAATCGGGGTACTATCAGCTTCGGGTGAGGGAGTCCGACGTGCCGAAAACAGCTTTTCGGGCGAGATACGGGCATTATGAATTCGTAGTTATGCCTTTCGGGTTAACTAACGCGCCGGCGGTGTTCATGCAGTTGATGAACAAAGTCTTTATCGAGTATTTGGATAAGTGTGTCTTCGTCTTCATTGACGATATTCTCATCTATTCGAGGAGTGTGGATGAGCATGCCCATCATTTGCGGATAGTGTTAGACATTTTGAGGACCGAGCAACTCTATGCGAAGTTCTAGAAATGTGAGTTCTGGCTGAGGGAAGTGATGTTTTTGGGTCACGTGATTTCAGCCGAGGGAGTACGCGTGGATCCACAGAAAATTGAGGCAGTGTTGGATTGGGCACCGCCCACAAATGTGAAGGAGGTCCGTAGTTTCTTGGGTTTGGCTGGCTACTACCGTAGGTTCGTCGAGGGTTTCTCAAAGCTAGCTCGTCCACTTACACAGTTGCTCCAGAAATCCGAGAAGTTCGTCTGGAATGACGAGAGACAGTCGAGTTTTGAGGAACTGAAGAAGCGTTTAACTTCAGCCCCGGTTTTGGCATTGCCATGTGGCAACGAGGGATTCGCTGTTTATAGCGATGCTTCGGGTCAGGGTCTTGGGTGCGTATTGATGCAGCACGGCAAGACCATTGCCTTTGCGTCAAGACAGTTGAGGCCGTATGAGCTTAACTACCCTACTCATGATTTGGAGTTAGCGGCGATGCTTTTGCGCTCAAGATTTGGCGTCACTATCTTTTCGGCTCGCATGATTTTTACCGATCATAACAGTCTGAAATACATATTTACTCAGCGGGAGTTGAATATGAGGCAGAGGAGATGGTTAGAACTGATTAAGGATTATGACCTCGAAATCCTTTATCATCCGGGCAAGGCGAACGTCGTGGCCGACGCCTTGAGTCGGAAACCGATTGCGTTGCGAACGCTTGAGGTCCTTACGCCTCAGTCTGAGCTTCGGCGGGCTTTGATCGAGTTAGATGTTGAGGTTTTGTTTCCTGGAGCTGTCGGGCAACTTTGTGCTTTAGAGATTTCGTCGTCTTTGATCGATGAAATTAAGCTGAAGCAATTAGAGGATCCGATGATTACTCAAATCCGAGAGAACGTTCTTAAGGGAAAGTCTCCTGGGTTTGTGATTCACGAGGATGGTGTTTTGAGATTCCAGAATCGGCTTTGTGTGCCGAACGATCCAGAGTTGCGACAGAGTATTTTGCGTGAGGCCCATGCTACACCTTATTCCGTTCATCTTGGTTCGAGTAAGATGTACAAGGACCTGAGGAGGAATTTCTGGTGGAATGATATGAAGGAGGAGGTCGCACAGTTTGTAGCGAGATGTTTGACTTGCCAGCAGGTCAAAATCGAGCATCAGCGATCGGCTGGGTTATTACAGTCACTTCCCGTTCCGGAATGGAAATGGGAAGATATATCGATGGATTTTGTTACGAGCTTTCCGAGATCGAGGTCGGGCATGAATATGGTATGGGTGGTTGTTGATCGTCTGACCAAGTCGGCACATTTTCTGGGCATCAAGGACACTTGGGGCCCGGAGAAGTTGGCTCGTGTGTTTATCGCGCAGATTGTGAGACTTCACGGTACTCCGAAGTCTATTGTTTCGGATCGTGATGGCCGTTTTGTATCGCACTTTTGGCAGGCAGTGCATAAGGCGTTAGGTACCCGTTTGCATTTGAGTACCTCTTTTCATCCCCAGTTAGATGGACAGTCGGAACGCACTATCCAGACATTCGAGGACATGTTGCGTGCTTGTGCCCTCGATTGGAGTAGCGATTGGGAGGAGCATTTGCCATTGATCGAATTCACGTACAACAATAGTTGGCATGCGTCGATTCGGATGGCACCGTATGAGTCACTTTATGGGCGGCGATGTCGATCGCCGATTTGTTGGAATGAGGCGTCCGATTTAGTCGGGACTGAGCCGGATGTCGTTTTAGAGACGAGGCGGAAGATAGAATTAATTCGGGAACGAATGTTGACTGCCCAGAGTCGACAGAAGTCATATGCCGATGTCCGTCGTCGACCTTTAGAAGGTGTCGCCGACGAGAGGAGTTTTCCGTTTCGGGAAGAAGGGGAAGTTGAGTCCGAGATTTATTGGACCCTTCGAGATTCTCGAGCGAGTCGGTGGGTTAGCATACCATTTGGCGTTACCCCCGGCCTTGAGTCATGTTCATAGCGTTTTTCATGTTTCCCAGCTGAGGAAATATGTCCCAGATCCTAGTCACGTCATCGATTATGGGGAGATCGATGTCGCCGAGGATATTACTTTTGAGGAGCGTCCTTTGAAGATTTTAGAGCATCGGGAGAAACGACTGAGGCATAAGACCATCCCTTTGGTCAAGGTGCAGTGGTCGAGACACAATGTCGAGGAGGCAACTTGGGAAACCGAGGATAGCATGCGTGCTAGGTACCCTGAGTTGTTTGTTTCTTAAGTTTCGGGACGAAACTTGTTTTTAGATGGGTAGAATGTAATATCCGCATTTTTCTTCCCCCTTGTATTTTCTTTTTCGGCATATTTCACGACAGTAGTGACCCTCGTGTCTCTTTCAGCATATCTTTCCTAGTATCTATTGATTTGATTCCCGTATTATTGTGCGGAACCGCCGTTTCGGGGTTGCCGTGGATCCATTCTACGTTATGATGCCTGTTGAGATGTTCCGTTTAATGTTTCGTTCATATTCTGGTGTTTTGGACCGTTTATACCTCGTACCTAGCGCACGCTATATTTTCGGCATAGCGCACGCTAGGGGTTGCTTAGTAGCGCACGCTACGACCGTTTCGTAGCGCGCGCTAGAGGGCAAGCCCTGGGAGTGGCAGTGCTATTTTACAGCCTTCTGGACTGGCGCATTAGCGTACGCTACGTAGACTAGTGCACGCTAATGTCGGGAGGCTAGCGCACGCTGATGATACCTGGTAGCGTGCGCTAGCGTGAGTTTCCAGTACTGGACAGTTTACTACTGAACTCGGTCAGGTGCCAGTTAGCGCATGCTACGCTTGTTTGGTAGCACACGCTAACGGGTCAGGTGAGTTTTGGGCAGTTAGCTTCTGGACTCGGCTGATGTCCAGGTAGCGCACGCTATTGATCGATAGCGCGCGCTACCGAGTGGATTTTAGCGCACGCTACGTCTCGAGACGCTAACGGCCAGAAGTCTGGCTACTGGACTGGACGCTAACTGTTTTGACCTGCAATTTTATCCCGTTAGCGCACGCTAACCTTAAGGATTAGCGCGCGCTAACACTCCCTGGCTATATAAACCAGGGAGTTGACCCAGATGAGCAGATTACTTTCATTCTTCTCCTCTCCGCGACGCAGAGATCCTCCGGGCGATTTCCGAGCGATTCTTCCCTTCGATTATTTCAGGCATCCTCTACCTTGAGTTTTTGAAGTAGATTATCAACACCTACTTGTGCTCTTCATCATCAATCCAAGGTAAATCTCTTAGAACCCTACTTTTGGGCGTTTTGGGGGTTTTGGGATTTTCTTCCGATCCGTTCCGTTTTGTTGGTGGATTCATGATGATTATGATTAATATTGTTGGTATTCTTAGTTTCCCTACGGATTCATGGTATATTTCGTGGTTTTTACGTAATCGAGAGGGTTTGGTTGTGGTCCGCCCTCGTTGTTGTTTATATACGACTATACATGATTCGTAGGCGGGTTTTCGGTGTACTCCAATTCCGTATTCATTTAGAAATGGTGGTGATTGTATTCTTCGAATCGTTAGGTTCGGTTTCATTGGTTCCTAGCGTTCGTCGGTGACTTTCCTTTCCGTTCATTGCGTCGTCAATAATTCAAGGCAAGTATTTTTGGAAACCTTTATGCTTAACGTGGAATGGTAATGTATTTTGTGTGTGATTTGCTCACCTCGTGTTGGTCCGACGGGATCAAGGAGGGAATCGAAAGGGTTGAGTCCTCGATTCATGAGTTTGTTTAGCTAGCCAGTGCGGGAGGGTCCTTTGAGGACTCGTGCGGGAATCTATGATATTACTCTGTTCCCAAGGCGATGCATGTGCGTGTTTTGTTTTATAATATAGCCAGCGCGGGAGGGTCCTTAGAGGCCTCGTGTGGGAATCTATGATATTACTCTGTTCCCAAGGCAAATTGTTTGACTGTTTGTTTCCGGAAAAGACATGTCTAGTTTTGGTTTTTGAAATGATATTGGTGCATGTACTATGAAATGTGTAAGCGATTGGTTTGCCTTGATTACTTGTACTAGCGTAATTGCTAACCCCTTTGGGGAACCCGTTTCGGGGAAATTCTTGTAATGGATTTCAGGTTATGATTATCCAGACGAGCGAGCACCGGGACAGTACGAGGATGTCGGCCAGGGTCGTTGACATGTGCATTTGGGTCGTCTTATTTCCTTTGGCTATTTCGATATGGTTGTTTCCTATACTTATAAACTTATAGATTGTACTCGCGAGTACTTAGGCTTTTTTTTTCCTTTCGGATTGTGTTTGGACTTCGTTGGAGTTACTGTATTTGTCGGTTGATGTTTATTATACCGGTTGTACCGGACGTGTTGTTTTATGTTCTTGTTGTTAACAATTGTTTCCTTGCTAACCGAGATGGTTAGACGAGAGGTGTTTTCTTGTGTTAGCCTGGTGGATCCCATGTAGGTGTAATACCCGTAATTTTGTTCCCCGGAAATTTTCTATTTTTTTGGCGGAAGTCTATTTTGACGACTTGCTTGGGACCGTTTCGTCATCCTGAGAATGATTAATTCTACACTTTTTGTCATCCGAGTTCGTTTCGGTATCGTTCTGTTGAATTCCGTGTTCTTTAGCGACTTTTCCACGTATGAGTTCGACTTTGTTAAATCACCGTAAATTCTTGGAAACTCCAAAAATTCTGAATCTTGGCAATATTATAAAGAATCGAGTTATCTTTCCAATGGTTCAAACGGTGAGTCAATCGGAGTCCAGACGAGGGAGTTATGGTCGAAATAGCTAAGTCACTCTCATTTTCCATATTCGGCCAAAACCGCCTGTACCCGGTGCCGCGGCACACCTGGGCTGAGCCGCGGCACACTGCCGAGCCCTGGGAGCAAATTTTGGGCCTGTGCCGCGGCAAACCTATACTGAGCCGCGGCACACATGACAGTTTACCCTATATCTGCGTTTTCTTGAGCGGATCTCATTTTTCCCCATTTCTTCACTTGGGCACGAGAGAGGAGGCTTGAGAGGAAGAAGTTTCTTCACCTATCACTTGAGTGTGTGATTTCTCTTCATCTCTTTTCGATTGTGAAGCTCGGATCATCGATCTATCGAGTATTCTTCGAATCATAGTGCTTGGATCTTCAAGAGGTAATTTCTTCAACATCTTGGATTTCGATTTTGTATGGGGTAATGATGTTTTGGGTGTTAAAATCATGGGGTATGAAGTGATATATGCATGATTATGGACATGTTTGAGTATTCATCGGATTATTGAAAGATTAATCAAGAACACTTCGAATTTTGTGTTGGAAATTGGGGATTTTGTTTGACTTCATCCTTTTAATCCGTAGTAATTTAGATTAGTGATGGATTGATGATGATTTAGGTGTATTCTATCATTTCCATCGTTATTCCACGGTCGGAGTGTTTTGATTCGTCGTTTCGGTTGAGTTATTAGTCGACGCCTTGAAGGTGTCCGGCAAAAGGTCTAAGATGGGGGGTTTTGTGCGTTGTACGATTAGTATTCATCGTACGATTGTTGATTTATCATTGATATGACTTAGGGACGAAATCCTTGTAAAGAACTCAAGTCGGAACCCTTCCGTTCGTTGTCTTCTTCGTGGTTCAAGCTTCCCGGTCGAACCGTGTTCTTCGGGATCTTCGGTAACGTTTATTAAGGCAAGTATACATTTATGATTGTACGTTCTCGACTTTGAAAGTAAGAGGAATTGATGGTATGATATGAACGAACCGTTTTTACGGCATTCATAGATATATTGTTGGCATGTAATGAACGAACCGTTTTGACGGCATTCCTACATGTATCGGCGTATGAGGTGAACAAACCGTTTCTACGGCATTCACATACGTAACGGCGTATGAGGTGAACGAACCGTTTCTACGGCATTCACATACGTCTTATGAGATTTTAGTTATTCCGGAATACTAGTCTTAAATTGATGAATTGACGGAAATTGATGAATTGACGGAAATTGATGAATTGACGGATATTGATGAATTGACGGATTACATTTACTTTATTGTCGAGGAGTATTATGTTTCATATTGATATACTTGCACTAGCTATTCGACGGCTAACCCCTTCATGGGGGAAATACGTTTCATGTATTTCAGGTTCCAGGAGAGCGGACAGGTGGGTATCGGGTCGGCATGAAGATGATGGGCAAGTGTGATACTGTGTCTTGTCTCCGTTTATTTTCTTGGATTCCTCCGTTTAGTGTTGTTGTACTGGAATGGATTTTTAAATACTCGAGTATTGTATTTCAGTTTCCTTGATGTTCCGGCCTGTGTTGCCGAGGTATTGATTTGTGCAGAGACGTATATGGTTTCATTGGTTATGGTTTTGAATACCATTTGTATCGTCTTTCTTTCCATTGTATGTAGACCTTCTCGGTCAAGTTTATAGTTCCGCGTATGTTTAGCCTTGTGGGTCCCACGGCGGGGCTCACGGCGCTGTAATATACCCTGAATAACTTGGGGGTGTTACAGAATATGGTATCAGAGCGGTCGGTCTTTTGGTATCGGAGCTTTAGGTTTATGGATACCTAGGCTGTCGGTCTTTTGGGTCGATTGAGTCGTCATTTGCCCACAGTATCACTACTCTACCATCATCACAGAGCGACCGGTACTTGTAAGTCCTCCCACTCTTCTTGTAATTTTTTTTCTTATTCGTTTCGTTTATAGCTTGGTATTCTTGGGATTTGGTCACTTCGAGAATGTACGATTTGGATTATACTTACGCATGTATGTGCCCTTCAGAATGTTGGCTGAAAGTAGGAAGAATCGTGGCCGTGGTCACGGACGTGAACTCTTCCTTGAGATTTTGTTAAGTTGCTAATTGCGATAATGGTGTGTATCGGTATTATGTTGAGACTTTGTTTAGGAGTCGCATGCTAGTATCACGGGACATTTTCGACTTCACAGACTTGTAAGTATGTTGTTCGGATTATTCGATAATTCTTGGTGAATTTGAATTCCCGTTGAAATGTTGTTTGTACGAGTGATTGCGAGTTTCGAGGACGAAACTTGTTTTTAAGGGGGGTAGAGTGTAATACCCCAATTTTCTTTCGGATATATTTTTTTTCGTTTACATGTTGGATGTTGTTGATGGATAATTGTTCTTGAGGATGATGTGAACGTATGTGTTTATGTATTCATTGTGCCGTATGATCGTTTGGTATGTCGAGATGTTGGTCGAGATTAGCGAAAAATGGCTAAGTACAGCTACGTTAGCGCACGCTACAAGGTATGCCTAGCGCGCGCTAAGACATATACTTAACGTACGCTACGGTGCATACTTAGCGCACGCTAAGAGATTCGGTTACGTACGCTAAGGAGGACCCCTAACATACGTAATGACTTGCTGGGTTAGTTTCGGAAGGTGGCCGACAGGTAGGCCCAGATTGAATTTTATATTCAGTTAGCGCACGCTAACGCATGTTGGTTAGCGCACGCTAACACCAGATCGCCATTAATGGAATCTTAGCTTCGACGGGCGGACCCGGCCATGTTCGACGCGTGTCCAGATAAGGTCAGCAAGAGTTGTCGTGTAGAGCTAGCGCACATTAAAACCGTATGATTAGCGCACGCTAATTCCATATCGGTCAAAGGAATCCCGGTAACCGCGGATGCCTTCGGCATGTGGGGGTACGATACTGTAGCAAGTCAACGCCTGTTAGCGTACGCTAATGCATGGGCATTACGTACGTTAGATGAATTTCGAAGCAATGTAGTAGCTTCTGGACTGCCCGATAGCGGACGCTATCAAGGAAGGATAGCGCACGTTAGTCATGTAGCGCATGCTTAATATAAGGTCTAGCACGCGCTAGTGATGTGTTTTATAGAGAGGATAGACGAGTGCTGAGAGGCATTTTTTCCATTCTCCTTCCTTCAGTCAATAGAGAGAGAGAGCCTTGGGAAGTACTTGAAGTTCCTAAACATTGAGAGATGATTCTCTCAAACAAGATTAAGTTATAGAGCTCGGATTTAAGTATTGTTCTTGAAGTTTTTGATGATTCTTGGAATGGAGTTCAAGTTATTCTTCTTCGTGCTTAGTCCATACAGGGTAGTCCTCGTATCCCTTTGATAGTGGCTCATTTTTTTTAGGATTACTACTTGGGAGGGAGTATGTTGGGAATCGCGCATTTTGATGTTCGTTTTTATTTCAATGTAAATGCATGAATTGGAATGTACTTTTATCCGTTGCATGAGTATTTTTGAAATAGATTTTGGTATTTTGCCAACTGAATTTTTATTTTGTAAAACCGATTCCCTAAACTGAGTTTTTGGCATTTTGGCCTTGATCGTTTTGACGGTATTTGGAAAATGATTTTTTTTTTAGTATTAAAAAAAAATATTACCGTCATCGGTCTTTTTGGCATTTTTGAAATGGCGTGGAAAATTGTGCTTAGCCTGGTAAATCCTTGTGAGAAGGGTTTACGGCGTGTAATATTCCAGGAGGATGCAGGGTGTTACAATTATGGTATCATGTGATAATGTTATACGAGATTTATTGGAATTGTAATAAGAGATTTCGGATGTTGATATGATTATTGAGATCTTCTTCATATGGTGATAAGGGTTTTGTTGCGATTCTTGAGATTGTATGAATGACATGATGAAGAAAATGGTAACATGGAGATATATACCTCAGATATGTTGTTCTGAACGTGATTTCGGATATTTCATGTTCTTGAAGAACTCTTGAATTATACGAGGTGATAAAATTTTTTTTTTTAGGAGTGTTGATGTTTTGAAAATGAATATGGAATATTCATATCTAGAGCTAAACTATGTGTTGGAAATAATATTCGTATAGGAATACGAATGTGATTATGAGTTTGATGAGACTATTATTCATCTCTGAATTTGGAAGCCCATACGTATGGAGCATATATTCAAATCGAATGATTGGATTGTTTGATAACCTTTTTAATATGATTATCTATTGTTTTGAACCAGTCGGATGATTCGAATTGATGACGGTCATAAGAAAATTTAACGATGGATTTACGAGAAGGGAACCTTGTCAATTCGTATTTAAGAATTGAGTTTGGAACATTTAGACCCTTATTATTGGTCCGAATTGGTTGCTGATATGATCATCATATTTCGACTCGTATTGTGGACATGGATTCGTGAGGGTCTGAGTTGGACAGTTCAGACTGTGATTGGTCGAGATATGGTGAAACGATTGAGTTTGTGATTTGGTGGTATTGATATTGGTCGTCATCGAACCGGTTGATTATCAATCCTTCGTTTTACAATAAGATGTGATGTTTGATCATAGATTATGACAGTTGTGCTGCGGTTAAGGTTGAAGGGTTCGTAGATTAACTTGGTCGAGACTGAGGGAAATTCGTAAGACGAAATCAACTGAATTGGTAACAGTTCGTTGTATTGATATTGAGGCAAGTTTTATACTCGTACTAATCAATGAGACTAATGTTATTGTGTAGGCGTACGAATGTGTGTATCATTTCGGGACTTGGCCTCTTTATGATTGTATTGATATCAAGGGATTGGTTGACACGACGCCCGTCGGCAATTATGCCAAATGTTACTGTTGTTTGTAAATGGCCGGTTCAAGGCATTACGATACTTGTTGGTAAAGTTGCTGTCAATAGCCGGTTCGCGGTATCGATGTATCGATTATTATTGTTCGCGATTAATGTCGTTCTGAGACATCGTCGAATCTTTGTTGTCGAATTGGAACTGTTGTTATGATGTTGCGTTAACCGATTGGGGACGTTTGATATATCCTTTTGTCATCTCCGTTTCGGTGGTCGGTTTAAGACACCGGGACATCTATTCTATCGTATCATTGATTATCGATTGACCGTTCTAAGGTAATCGAGGTATTGAATTGGGATTATCGAAGATAATTCCCATCCGTCGTCAAATATATTCTCATCCGTTGTATCGTTGTTATCGATTGGCCATTCTACGGTAATCGAAGCATTGAATTGGGACAGTCGAGGATAGTTCCCATCCGTTGAATTATTATTGCTGTGTTGGCCGACTCAAGGCAGCACACTATTATTCTTGTGAACTCGGTAATTTTGTGATCGTTGAGAGTTGAGGATTTCCCGAACTGTTGTGTTGTGATCGTTGCTCGTGTTAATCGGTCCTTGGGGAATTCTGATCCCAGGATGGTTGTTTTGAATATCGTTGGTCGTGTCGATCTTTCATTATTCGTGTGTCATCGTTCACTTGGTGAGTCGTATGATCCGTATTGGATGTTTTATCCCTTGAGTTTCGTTGTCATGTTGTATCGTGGCATATCTGGAATCATGTCTGCGTGCCGATTGGTTATGTGTAGGACTTTTAGCCAGGCACTCGATGGTCATGCGTGGATATTTCCGCATTGGACCGTGCACACGAGACGTAGTTCTTGAGGCTAATTAGGTACATTGTCACACGTATATTCGGGATTCCGTATACGGGGTGGACATGTGCACGGACACATTTCCGGATCGGGCGTACTGTGATGTCCCTCTTGAGCTTTATTGATTGATCGTTCGTAGTCCATGTTGTATTGGATATGTCCGACGATTTGCGACTGGTTGTTCATACGCCGAGGGGTATGTCCGATCGAGTTTGCTTCTTTGAGATCTGTATTGTGATGATTTACAGCTTTGGGCTGTTCGGCTTTCAGGCCATTGTGATGTATCGGTATTTCCGTTGGAGCCTTCGGGCATTGTGAATTCGTATCTTTTTCGGCATTGGTTTGGTTTACCTTCGGGTAATGTATTGTTGTGTTCTATATTGATGATTCGCCGTTTGGGCGTAAGTTTCGGTTCTTGTGCATCTCGTTGAGTTTTTCCTGGCGAAATATTTCTTCTCCCTACCTGTTTTAAGTTTCGGGACGAAACTTCTTTTAAGGAGGGTAGAATGTAATACCCGTAATTTTGTTCCCCGGAAATTTTCTATTTTTTTGGCGGAAGTCTATTTTGACGACTTGCTTGGGACCGTTTCGTCATCCTGAGAATGATTAATTCTACACTTTTTGTCATCCGAGTTCGTTTCGGTATCGTTATGTTGAATTCCGTGTTCTTTAGCGACTTTTCCACGTATGAGTTCGACTTTGTTAAATCACCGTAAATTCTTGGAAACTCCAAAAATTTTGAATCTTGGCAATATTATAAAGCATCGAGTTAGCTTTCCAATGGTTCAAACGTTGAGTCAATCGGAGTCCAGACGAGGGAGTTATGGTCGAAATAGCTAAGTCACTCTCATTTTCCAGATTCGGCCAAAACCGCCTGTACCCGGTGCCGCGGCACACCTGGGCTGAGCCGCGCACACCGCGAGCCACAGGAGAAAATTTTGGGCCTGTGTCGCGGCAAACCTATACTGAGCCGCGGCACACATGACAGTTTACCCTATATCTGCGTTTTCTTGAGCGGATCACCTCATTTTTCCCCATTTCTTCACTTGGGCACGAGAGAGGAGGCTTGAGAGGAAGAAGTTTCTTCACCTATCACTTGAGTGTGTGATTTCTCTTCATCTCTTTTCGATTGTGAAGCTCGGATCATCGATCTATCGAGTATTCTTCGAATCATAGTGCTTGGATCTTCAAGAGGTAATTTCTTCAACATCTTGGATTTCGATTTTGTATGGGGTAATGATGTTTTGGGTGTTAAAATCATGGGGTATGAAGTGATATACGCATGATTATGGACATGTTTGAGTATTCATCGGATTATTGAAAGATTATTCAAGAACACTTCGAATTTTGTGTTGGAAATTGGGGATTTTGTTTGACTTCATCCTTTTAATCCGTAGTAATTTAGATTAGTGATGGATTGATGATGATTTAGGTGTATTCTATCATTTCCATCGTTATTCCACGGTCGGAGTGTTTTGATTCGTCGTTTCGGTTGAGTTATTAGTCGACGCCTTGAAGGTGTCCGACAAAAGGTCTAAGAGGGGGGGTTTTGTGCGTTGTACGATTAGTATTCATCGTACGATTGTTGATTTATCATTGATATGACTTAGGGACGAAATCCTTGTGAAGAACTCAAGTCGGAACCCTTCCGTTCATTGTCTTCTTCGTGGTTCAAGCTTCCCGGTCGAACCGTGTTCTTCGGGATCTTCGGTAACGTTTATTAAGGCAAGTATACATTTATGATTGTATGTTCTCGACTTTGAAAGTAAGAGGAATTGATGGTATGATATGAACGAACCATTTTTACGGCATTCATAGATATATTGTTGGCATGTAATGAACGAACCGTTTTGACGGCATTCCTACATGTATCGGCGTATGAGGTGAACGAACCGTTTCTACGGCATTCACATACGTAACGGCGTATGAGGTGAACGAACCGTTTCTACGGCATTCACATACGTCTTATGAGATTTTAGTTATTCCGGAATACTAGTCTTAAATTGATGAATTGACGGAAATTGATGAATTGACGGATATTGATGAATTGACGGATTACATTTACTTTATTGTCGAGGAGTATTATGTTTCATATTGATATACTTGCACTAGCTATTCGACGGCTAACCCCTTTATGGGGAAAATACGTTTCATGTATTTCAGGTTCCAGGAGAGCGGACAGGTGGGTATCGGGTCGGCATGAAGATGATGGGCAAGTGTGATACTGTGTCTTGTCTCCGGTTATTTTCTTGGATTCCTCCGTTCAGTGTTGTTGTACTGGAATGGATTTTTAAATACTCGAGTATTGTATTTCAGTTTCCTTGATGTTCCGGCCTGTGTTGCCGAGGTATTGATTTGTGCAGAGACGTATATGGTTTCATTGGTTATGGTTTTGAATACCATTTGTATCGTCTTTCTTTCCATTGTATGTAGACCTTCTCGGTCAAGTTTATAGTTCCGCGTATGTTTAGCCTTGTGGGTCCCACGGCGGGGCTCACGGCGCTGTAATATACCCTGAATAACTTGGGGGTGTTACAGTAGGGTCCACGGCGCTGTAATACACCTCGAATATCTTGGGGGTGTTACATGAACCCTGTGAATTATTGTTGGTTTTTAATTGAGAAAGCAAAATCTTTGGGTTGTGACCCCCCTTCGGTTTCTTTGAAAAAAGAAGGATTCGTTAGTCCTTAATGGTTTTCCGTTAAAACTCCCGAGGGCTTTCATTTTAGAAATATTTTATAAATTGTTCTCTTGATTGGTGATCTGTCGAATTTAGAAAGTTTTACTCAAACCCCTTTGCCTCAGGAAGTATTTTCCGCTATGTTTGAATCTTTGAGGATTCCTGGTTATTATTATTCTTGGAATATGATTTGTATGACTCGTATTTGCACTTTGTACTTGCACTAGCAAAATAGTAGAATTTTGCTAACCCCCGAGTAATCGGGGGGTGGATGTCTGTTTTGCATTCAAGTTTTGGGGAGGATAACGCAGGGTTGACACGAAGGATGATGAAAAATGATCGATACTAATCACATGAGGACCCGTGCGATTTTGTGTTCGCCTAGTTGTAGTTTATTTCCGCTGCAGTATTTTCCCGCTGCACGGGAGTGTTTTGTTTTGACCCCTGCATGGGCATGCTTTGAGATTGAGTTGTATGTATTGACTAAAAGACCAAATCGGTCTACTGAGTCATTTTAGCCTTAAAAAACGATGTTGAGATGTTTGATTTTTGTTACCAGCCTGGTAGATCCTTGAGGAAAGGCTCTATGGCGTGTAATATTCCTGAGTGGATTGGGGGTGTTACATAAATGGTATCGGAGATTAAGTTGTGAAAACCTAGGCTGTCGGGTTGAGTTGGGCATTGTTGAGTCTTGTTTCCATTTGAACAGTGTCTGTTGAGCCTTGTTTTGTCGGATTTTGTCTGATTGAGTCATGTCGCGACGCGTCGTCTGAGTTTGTTGGTCATGATTAGTATCGTGGGGTGATCATCATCTTCGTGTGACCTGTGGATGTAGGTCTCCCTTCTTTGTGTTGTGCCTCGTGTGACGCGAGCCACTTGTATGATTATTTGTTAAGTGATGGAATCTTCATGTTGATTTTTGGTTTCGTGATATGTGTTTATTTGACTCTCATATTTTGTGTATATGGGGAGTGTTGTCGCTGCTTATATCTTTTCAACTGTTGTTTTGACCGCTGCTAAGGATTTCAAAATGATTTGCTCGTTTTGCAAGTATTCTTGTGAAACCTTTATGCTTAACATGAAATGGTGATGTATAATATTGTGTGCTTGCTCACTCCGGGAGGATCCGACGGGGCCTCGGAGGAATCCAGTGGTTTAGCCCCGGATTCACGAGTTTGTTGGCTAGCCAGTCCGGGAGGGTCCATAGAGGCCTCAGATGGGACCAATGGTTTAGCCCCGATCCTAGGCAAATTGAATGTTGACTGTTTGTTTTCCGGTAAAAGACATGTAGTGTTTTGATTTTGAACGGTTGGATACGTATATTATGATGTGTATAAGTGAACGTCGATACGTGTGAGTTTTGGGCCTTCTGGCCTATTGGATTTCTAAAAACCTTGAATATCTTAGAAAATAAATTTCGAGACGTACTTTTAAAATGGATTATTTTCTCGCGGTATTTTCAAGGTGCCTACTAGTGCCACAGTATGTTTCAAAATTATTCCAGTTTGAGGACCAAAATATTTTTGAGATATTTTCAACGATTTAGAAATGCATTTGCTTAGACCCGAGGGTCGAATATTTCTGAAAGTTTTTCACTAAAAGAAAAATATTCTCATTTTTATCAAACGCAAGATGTTTTTTCAAAGTCTCGATGATGCTGTTTGTATTACTTTTTCGAAATGTGATACTTAAGTTCAACTGGTGTTTCCGAATTTTTGCAAGGTGTGGTTTCGTTTTTAAAACCTATCATTTAATGTTGTGGTCAGAGAATGTGTGTATTATGTTAACACTGTCGTTCGGGTGTTAGTCCTCTGTGAGAGGTGTGATGTTGGTATTAAATGTTTGTCGCTTCTTGGTGATTGGCGTGCTATCGCACCTGTGCGAGCTGTTAGAGATTGGGTTTGTATGATTATATACATCTGTGATTGTTTCATGATGTTTTGTAATTGTGTGCTGGTTATCGTTCGGGCCGTTGAAATCACCGAATGATGCCTTCGTTGCTGGACTTTCGTATGTGTGTGTTGCCTTACGATGATAATCACGGTATGTGTTATGTGTTATGATTTTATGTTGTGCTGAGTGGTTACTTATTTAGTATGCCGAGGGGCAGAGGTCGTGGTCGTGGCGATCAGATGCATGATCGGTGTCATGCTACCGGTGATGGTGTTGGTATCGGTGTTGCTACTATTTTCCAGAAGGTAGCTGCACAAACGACTCAGTTGACTCAAGCGGTTCAGCGTAATACAGATGTGGCCCAGAACATTGGTGTAAATCAGTGGCTTCGAGAAGTGGTTCGTATGAATCCCTCTCGTTTCGCTGGTGCCGTAGATGCTTTGGGCTGGGATGGTTGGCTTTTCCAGTTGGAAAAGATATTCGAGGTAGTTGATTGTCCAGAAGAGCGTAAGTTGCCACTCGCTCAGTATCTTCTTGACAAGGATGCCGCTAGTTGGTGGGAGGCTGTTAAGCCCCGAGATCGTGTGGTCACATGGGCAGAGTTCTAGGGATTCATGAGAGATGAGTTTTGTCCGGAACCGATCAGAAATCATAGGATTAATGAATTCTTTTCGGCGAAACCGCGAGATGTACCACTTTCTCAAGTTAGTATTGATTATAGCAAACAGCTCAGCTACGTGCAGGATCAGGTCAGGACAGAGGAAGATAAGATCTGTCATTTTAGTAGGCGAATGAAGCCGGAGATTCATCATTACATGGCGGGCCTCACTTGTACTTCATTGAGAAAGTATCATAATAGGGCGTTAGCCTATGAGCTATCCATATTATCGACTAAGAATATGTCTGAATCGAAGAAACAGAAAATTGTTGGGAGCTTTTCAAGAAAACAGGGGAGTGGGCCTCCTGAGGCTGAGACTTCGTGTCGTCGTCATAAGAAGATACCTCGATCGCATGAACAGGGGAGGAGTATTACCCCTGCATCGCGTAATGTGAGCAGCACAAAGATGTGTTACAACTGTATCGAGCGGGCCATACCGCGAAGAATTGTCGTTCACTGTTAGTCAGCTGTTTCGATTGCGGTCAATTGGGACACCGATCCGTGCATTGCGAGATGGTAGCGTAGAGGTTCGGGGATCGAGGTTTCATCCCTGCTCCGAAGGGACACGGAGATGCCTAGTGTGATTTTTGAGAATGTCGGCATGGTCGGAGCTCTTCGCGGTTACCCTTGCAGATCGTTGTGCGTTTAATTTCTATTTTTTTCGACTGTGCATGTTTTCTTATAATAGGTGCCTTTTGTCTCCTGAATGTTCGGATAATTGATTTGATTGTGTTATCTATTTGGTGATACTTTAAACTTGTTGTCTTTATTATGTCCTTGCTTGTGACATTGTGGTGATTGTCGTTAAGCATGCTTTCGCGTCGTATGTCTCTTTCGTTTCTTGTAACGTTTCGCCGATGGGAGTAAGTTACGCGGTTCTTGTGTATCTTGTTGAGATACTTTTGGTGGGATATTGTTTCTCCCTACTTGTTTTAAGTTTCGGGACGAAACTTCTTTTAAGGATGGTAGTATGTAATATCCGCGATTTTGATTTTCGGTAATTTTATTTTTTGGCGGAAGCCCATCTTAGCAGTCGTCGGTGACCGTTTCGTCATTTCGAGGATGATTAATTCTGCATTTTTTGACGTCCGAGTTTGTTTTGGTGTCGCTTTGTTGAGTTCCATACTCCTTAGCGACTTTTTAGCACTTGAGTTTGATTCTTGCGAATCGCGTTCGAAACTATTGTTTCGAGCTTCCCGTAAGTCCGTTTAACTTTGTTAGACGTGTTGTGATCTTTGGTTTGGTTATTCGATCACGTATCGTGATTTTCAGGCATTTTGGGCTATTTTGTAATTTTTCAAAGTTGTTGGTATCCGCATTCGTATTTGTTGTCTCGACCTTTTTCATGTCGCGTGTGAGTTTGATTAGAGCTCAAGCTCCTACTACGATCATATTATGGAGCTTTCCGTGCGTATCTTGAGTTTGAAGTTTCGGTCGGAGAAGTCCGTCGTCGGACCCATTTTTGAGAGTGCTGTTGTTGTCATTCTGAGTCGATAGCGCACGCTACATCCAGTTGGATAGCGCACGCTACGTTTGTGGTAGCGTACGGTAATTAGTAGTTTGAGGCAGTCCGGAAGCTACTGGACTGGGTCTGGAGGTCTCGTTAGCGCACGCTAATTTTTGTGGTTAGCGCACGCTAACTGTACTTTTTGGGAGAACGTTTGTTTTTGACGCCTCGATAGCGCACACTAAGCTGTCCAGTATATAAACTAGACAGCAGTCGTTTTTCACCATTTTTTTCATTTCCTCCCTCTCCTCTCCGCGGGTTCGAGACGAAGCAACTAGGGTTTAGACTCCTAGCCGATTTCTACTCCATCCAAGGTGTTTTGGAACATCCTAGGTGATTATAACATCATCTAATCTATTGTTCTTCGTTGGATCGAGGTATTTTTCTTGATTTCCAAGAGTTGACCTTTTTGAGAGTTTTGTTCTTGACTTCGTATTCCATCCGATTTTGATGAATCGATTGTTGTTAAATGATGTTGCTAAACATATCCTATGGATTGTATATCCAAATTTCGGTTTGGAATTCCATTTTCATGTTTTGTCGGGTCGATTAGTGTTTTTGGCCGTTTTGGGGGAAACCCTTGAACTTTTTTCGTTTGTTCCTTGAATTCAGCGGCTTTATGTTGTGCTATGGAATTCATTTTCATTGTTGTTATTGTCCTTCGTAGTCTATTATCGCGGGTTAGTGTTTGGCGGAGTCGGCGGGTTCATAGTCGGTTCGTGCCATCCTACTTCGGTCGATTCTCCGCGTTTGTGATTATTCGAGGCAAGTACCTTGTTCATACATTTCTTATTTTGTGGATATGATGATTGGTGATCGTTTTAGTGTGTTTGTTTGGTTGTTTGGAATGAACTTTCAAAAGATTTGGTTTAGCCTCGTTATTGGATCTCTTTCAAAAACCGTGTGTATTTTGTGAATGTTGTATTTGCGAATGGTTATGTGAATCCTATAGATATGTTCGATGTTGGTGTTATGATTTGATCATATACATATATTATCCCATTTTGGTGCATCGGTGATTGTGTTGTGCTACGTGTTTGTTGCCTTTGGGTGAATTGTTTGGATATCCTTGGGATACTATGTTATGCATGTGAATGTGTGGATATCGGCGGGGTCTACGATGACACATAGCTTGTGATCATGTGTTCAGGATGCAACGAGTGATTGATCCAACCGTGAGAACCTAAGAAAACATACGGTGACACATGGCTTGTGATCAGGTGGTCAGGAGACAACAAATGATTGATCCAACCGTGAGATGACGTGGCAAGTGATCACTGTGGTATAAGAAAACCTACGGTGACACATGGCTTGTGATCATGTGGTCGGGAGACAACAAGTGATTGATCCAACTGTGAGATGACGTGGCATGTGATCACGATGGTATGGATATGATTTTAGAAGTGTTTCGCCAGGTCGAGTACCTTGGACGTGTTACCAAGATTTCATATCTTGGGTGGTTATATCCTATTGACTTTATGTCCGTTGAGGACACGTGACGTGGGCTTTGAACCCTGTGAATTGTTTTGGTTTTAAATTGAGAAAGCAAAATCTTTGGGTTGTGACCCCCTTCAAATTCTTTGAAAAAAGAAGGATTCGTGAATCCTTAATGGTTTTCCGTTAAAACTCCCGAGGGCTTTCATTTTAAAAATATTTTATAAATTGTTCTCTTGATTGGTGATCTGTCGAATTTGGAAAGTTTTACTCAAACCTCTTTGCCTCGGGAAGTATTTTCCGCTATGTTTGAATCTTTGAAGATTCCTGGAGGTTATTATTATTCTTGGAATATGATTTGTATGACTCGTATTTGTACTTTGTACTTGCACTAGCAAAATAATGGAATTTTGCTAACCCCCGAGAAATCGGGGGGTGGATGTCTGTTTTGTATTCATGTTTTGGGGAGCATAATACAGGGTTGACATGAAGGATGATGAAAGATGATCGATACTAATCACCTGAGGATCCGTGCGATGTTGTGTTGGCCTAATTGTAGTTTATTTCCGCTGCAGTATTTTCCCGTTGCACGGGAGTGTTTTGTTTTGACCCCTGCGTGGGCATGCTTTGAGATTGAGTTGTATGTATTGATTGAAAGACCAAATCGGTCTACTGAGTCATTTTAGCCTTAAAAGACGATGTTGTGATGTTTGATTTTTGTTACCAGTCTGGTAGATCCTTAAGGAAAGGGTCTACGGCGTGTAATAACTCTGAGTGGATTGGGGGTGTTACACCCGTATATAAAGATTTAGTTGCCATGTAACAAAGCGCAATGTAGGTCTCTTCCATACGCAACCAGTCTGCAATATAGACATACAAATCATAAGAATATGATAGAATGCTTAAGAGAACGAAAAAAATGACACTATTTGCACACGATCGATGCCCGTCGTGTGAAGACCATCGTGTGCAACACAACGGCTCACACGACGGGCATCGATCATGTGCAGACAGAAGCCTTTGGTCTTTTTGCCCACGACGACTCACACGATCGACGATCGTCGTGTGTAAACCATCGTGCCCACGAAAGACCATCGTGCACACGATGGTGTCATCTTCTTCAGCACCATCGTGAGACGATGAACAACCGTCGTGGCACGATCGTGTGTGAATAAATTATATTAATCGACGACTCATTGACGAAAGCCTCTTCAGATGGAGTGCCACTAGCGTGTGAGAAATTCGTGGCGTCTTCAAATTCTCAATCGTAGTCGGAGTTCGACATTTTCTTGCCGGCGATAGGGTTTCATGACGGGGGGTTTCAGTTTCGAGAGAGAGAGAGAGAGAGAGAGAGAGAGAGAGAGAGAGAGAGAGAGAGAGAGAGAGAGAGAGAGAGAGAGAGAGAGAGAGAGAGAGAGAGATTGGGTTGTGGAACCGTTTAGATTATTGTTGTTTGGTTTTATTAGTTTTCTATTTTTATGTTTTTTTATCTTTTATGGGTAGACTTTAAGGGTAATAATGTGTTTTAACACATTTTGGTATAAAAAACTTATACTCTTATGAATGGGGATATATAACTTGTTATATTTATGGTTTGGTACTAAAAAGAGAGGGACCATTAATAATTGTCCTTTTTAGTTTTTGGTTTTGACTTATGGTAAATATATTAAGTATATATATGTATAGTTAAGCGATCACTTTACTAGGTGCTTTAGAAGTGCGGAATATAATTTTTGAAAATTTAATATATATAATTTTTTAAATATATCATGAAAACTTGTCAAAAGTTTGACAATAAATATAGTGATACAATTTTAGAGTTATCGTTATAAAATTAAATAAATAAATAATTAGATTTTAATACTAAAAAGTCGAATACCAATTAAAAGTTTAGGGGCTTTTTACCAAATTTGTCTGTTTGGGTAAATTGTGTCTGTCTTGGTAAATTTGTCTGTCTGGATAAATATGTCTGTCTGGGTAAATTGATAATATCGTTTACTTTTTCATCTGAATAAACTGTTTGAATAACAGAAATGACCGATTACCCCTGAATATGAATTATAACCTGTTTTATAAATTGTTGTTTATTTTTTAAGCAACAAAAATGATATAATCCAAAAATCAAAACATAAATTCATAAAGTACTTAAAATCCAATTTCAAACACAAAGAAGTCAAGTTCAAACACAAAATAGTCAAATTCAAACACAAAGTAGACAAATTTAAATATTATTGAACAATCGAATTTGACTCATTTTCTATATATATATTATTTAAATTTAAACAAAATATTATACATAAATGATTCAATATTGTATGTAAGTAATATATAAAATATTTAATACATATATAGATAATACGTATAATATACAATATATATTTATATATAGAAATATATTTTAAATAGATAAGAACATATATAATAAATATTATACATATGAATAAATGTTAATATATAAGTAATATATAATATTTATTTATATATTCATAATATATATGATATTTTGTAGATACAAAAGTTTATTTATACAATAAATATAGTAACAAATATTATATATAAATTAATAATATATATTATTTTGTATATGAATAATATATATTACATTCATTTATATTAAATCCTAAAATTTTTATATTGTATATATAAATGAGTATATATAATTGGGACAAGAGAGTCATTTTTTGTCCTAAATTATTTATATTGTATATATAAATGTGTGGTTTTCAATTAGGGGTAGGAGAGTCATTTTTTTGTCTTAATGGGTACAACACCTTTTTTCATGCTTAATGAATAAGCCATTTTTATCTGCGCAAATAAGCCATTAAGCCACAAGTAAACACCTTCAAATGTCTGAGCGAATAAGACATTTTACCCATTAAGCTGCTTAAGTCACGTATAAACAGCCAAACAGCCTCATAGTACTATATAATATATATATCCATCCAAAAATGGTGGTACACTTTTTCATTTACTATATTTACTATTTGCATTAAATAGTTCCATTTTACATACTCCCAATTGATAATTCTAGATATACTCAACCACCTCGTTATTTACTTCTACCAAAAAATACGTTTGAAGCGCCCATATGCATATAATAACGAGACCCGTACGAGACATGCACCCCTCGTCCAAGAGCACCCACGAAGATACTCATTTTATTATACACATATATTTATGAATTCGTATATTCCACAATATGATGTATGGTACAAAGTACATATATATTGTGATTGTTAACATAATCACTCCGGTAAACAGCATAATCACAATTGCTGTATAAAATAATTATAATGAAAATATGAATCAATAACATAACACAACTGATGTGTAACATAATCACCGCTGATGTACCATGCACGGTACGTCATGTTGCACGGTATAATTTAATATATTTACCATTTTTACATTACACATTGCCATACTTATTTACTTCCAAAATAATATATATATATATATATATATATATAATACATCACTCTAAATATAATAAGGAGGACATCTTGGTAGGTGTTGAGTGCGAGATAATATTCGTCATAATATCAGTAAGTGGCAAGGTGATTTGAGTTGAAACATCCTGATATCATAAGTTTCAATCCGTGTGGTGATAATTAATTGTTGAAATATTGCAAGAGTCGTTGGGGTGGTATTCCTTTGGTCCTCTCCCTTGCAGACTGCTATTAATACATATCCCTCGATTTACAACTTGTATAATCAAGAGACCTCTTATACAAGTGGAGATTTCGACTTTAAAACTTTTAATCTGTGTGAAACATACATTTAAAATTATCACTAGATTAATTTACTAACTATATAACTATCCAACTTTCAACCTGTGTGAAATCACAATAGGACCACCACAGTGGGGCGGTACATAATTGGGCACATTGATAGTTCTTTCAAAATGATTACTTTTTTTTTTCAAGTACAAGACGACAACTATTGCTCAAATTACATAAGAAGGCTAAGATGCACCATGAAAAAAGTGTCTGTAAAATGACTACTTACTATTTAAGCCTCAAGCCATCTTGAATCCCAATAAGATATAAATACATTATGATAAATATATGATATATTCAAATTCATTATATTTTCGGAGGCTAGAACTAAGTCTAAACCCTAACTTTATCCTATCAGTTCTAGCCCATCATCCGAAAGAGTAATGCAATTTGACTTGTACTGATTCAGATTGGGACGGTATATTATGAATGTAAAATCATCAGAATTGTATATTATGAATGTAAAATCAGAATACCAATAAATTTACTTTAAATACCTCCACTAAATTACAGTTTTTATCGATTCCAACTGATAAAATACGAGTAGATGACATTCTAAATTCCTAATAAAGACGCAATATATGTACATATGAAGATAAAATTGTAATAAGGACTATGTATATTATATACATAGGTTGATCTCCCAATTCCCCCACCCCCACCCCCACCCCCTCCAACTAGGGATGGCAGGAAAGCCCAAACCCGTGGGGCCTATCCGAACCCGAATCCAAGTCAACGGGTGAAACCCGAGTTGATTGGGTTTGGGTTTGGGTTCGGGCGACACCCGATATTACGGGTGCGGGTTTGGCATCACTCAAACCCACACCCGAAACCCAGACACCCGCTCAGTTATATGTTAAATTACCTAATTACTCTATGTATATATAAGTGTAAATTAGGATTTTCACTTTTCACCCATTCCTTTCCTACACATCTCACGACTCACTCTACCTATGTTAATTGTATGTTTGAGAGTCTATGTTGGAGACTATGTTAAACTATGTTATTATTGTCATTTGTAAACTATTTTATTATTCTACTTACATTAGCAAACTATGTTAAATTATGCTACATTTTGCATTTTATCAAATTTGAATTTGGATGAGCACCAAACTTGAATTTTGATTCTGCCTGATCAAGCTGCGGGTTTGGGTTTGGGCGAAAAAACCCGAACCCAATGGGTGTGGGTGTGGGTTTTGTTTTGCCACCCAAACAGCCTTTGGGTTTGGGTTTGGGTTCGGGTGGTGATTTCGGGTGTGGGTTTGGGGAGTATGAAACCCGCACTCGATCCGACCCATTGTCATCCCTACCTCCAACCACACGAATATATATATATATATATTTCAAATTTTTGAAACATATGTATTTTTACGCCCACATATATACTTCAAATTGTACATCGTAGTGATTTGATTAATTTATAAACATGAGATCTACTGTCAGAACACTTCCATTTTACTTTTTCTATAAATTATTTTATATTTCTTACCCCAATAGCCCCTAAATTATTTTTTTCATAATTAAGATGGCAATTGTAAACAGGATGTATACTCAGTACCTTAAGAGCACTTAATAAGATGTTTATCTTACCATATATAGAAATAATGATATACACTTATTCATATTGAGATTATGTATAAGTTATATCATCCTTAATGTGATAAGGTAATCACTTTACTAGGTGTTCATAGAGTACGAGGTACAATTGTCAATGGAAACGTCATGCTTTTTTTCTTGCCAATATCAATATCATGGTAAAATAACATTAATTACTACTATATACTAAAGGGGTGGGAATAGGGTTCCGTGCCCCATTACAAAATTCCTCCCCCTGTTTTTTTTTTTCCTTTGTTTTTTTTTCTTTTATATTCTATGCACATGTTGGCGATTTTCAACGAGCTCTCGGCTGTGGAAGCTGGCGTCCCAGCACCTCCGCTTTTTTTTTTATTTTTTTTTTATTCTCTCTATATAGAAAATTGAGCATATGTTCAAATATTGTGATGTGTTGTGTACTATGGGAGAAGTCATGGGTTTCGGGTTTGACTAAATAAATGTAGTGTAGGTAGTGAATAATATATAAAGGAGTAAATAGAGTAACTTTTTGTTACATTAAAAAATAACAACTTTTTACATGTGTTGTGTGTTCTTATTTTTCATGAATAATATTTTCTTTACAAACAAGCAACCAGATATATAAATAAGAAAAATTACTTTAATAGGAAACATTAAAATTTAAATTACTTTGCAAGACATTGTTCTATTTTGTCACTATTAGAAAAGTAACACTCAAACACTTCCAAGATTTAACGTATCGAATCAACGAACTATTATATGTACGTGTATATTAAGTAGAAAATCAAAAAATATCTATTTTGTCAGCTTATTCTCTCTAAATACTATAGGAGGGGAAATAGGTGTCCGTGCATAGATAAAAAATTCATTTCGCCATTAAATATAGTTTATTTGCGTAGTAGTTTGATGTACCCCTAATAAAAGAAAAGCTTATGAATTAAAAAACGAAAAAAGGGCAGTTGCATAAATATTTAGCCCCACCTAGCGAAGAGCCAATATTAAAAAAAATTACAAAAAAAAATTAAATAAATAAAATAAAATAAAAAAATAAATAAAAAATTACAAAACAAACATTGAGCCTTTTAATATTTAAGATTTTTTTATATAACAAACTTAATTTGCCAAATATATAATAAATACCTAGCGGTTTATTAAATAAAAAAAATACTGACAAAAAAGTCTTTCGATAACGAACAAAACAAGTTCAATCTTGATATGGTTTTGACGTACGTATAATTACAATGGTGCCCGACCAAATATGATAACTACAAATATAGCTTGACACAATATTTATTGCAAACAAATACAACACGTGTCGTTAAAAACATACCATGATCTCACAACGAAGAGCCCTTTTCAAACATTATTCGTAAATGATTATTGCAAAATTTACCGAAAATTACGCAATGCAGCAATGCCTTCATACTTGTTTAAACCATAGATCCATGTGCATGATATATTATGTGTCCAAAACGACTAGTCAGATATGAATACGTAAATGATGAGCAGAAGCATATTCAAAGAACTGAGTATTATTGGAGCATCAAACAAACTACAAAAACTCTTAATTTACTTTACATGAAGCTTTTCTTAAATTTTTAGTACAGAAGTTGATTGAAAAATCGTGAGAAAATAAAATTTCAAGAACACCCACACTTTTCCGAATTTGACCTAGCTAGCTTTGTTAAACTTGTCACGGTTACTAGGAAGACTTTATGTTGCTCACATCTACTCGGCTGCGTTTGGATCTATTCGAGAGGGAGGGGCTAGATTAGTATTTTAAAATAGAAATATCGAGTCAAATTAAATTGTTGGTGGTTGAAATTTAACAATTAGAGAACAGTCCTTACGATAATATTTAGTTTCTTAAATTAGTAATATTAAGGATATTAATTTAGTTTTCTAAATAAATATATTAATGATTAATCTTGATCATTCATTTCTGTTAATCAATGGTTGTGATCTGTTTGGAAAATTATATCGTGCAACATGATATAAGGTACATGGAAATTGGGACATCAATTGTGATTATGTTGTATACCGGCTGTGATTGTGTTGATGCATCATATTCTTATTATAACTATATTATACATAACTGTAATTGGATTATACCAGTTGTTATTATGTTAGTATTCATAATCACAACTGTGTTGGAAATGGTTTAGTAATTAACCATTTATTAAGAATAAATATTGTTAATTAAATAATTATTATTTAATTAAAATATTTATTGAATGTTAATCTACGTCATGAGTAGATGAACGTGGTATATTTAATATTTCTAAACCAATTTCCGGTGAGTGAGATATTATATGTTAAAGTTGGATGTTGGGTAAGGCTAACATGATGTTAGTTATCCCACAATGATTGTGGATGGAGGTTTTGACTTGTATTTAAAGTCTTTGCCTTTATGGGCTTAATAACAAGTGGGTTGGTGTGTATGGGTGTCCTCGCGCACACACACAAACACACGCCAGCCAGCCGACCGACCAAGCCGTCCGTCCGGTCGGGTCGGGCACGGGCCTGGACACTGACCTTGGCAATTGGTGCTTTGGGTGGTGTTTGGGCTTATCTTTTTGGCCCAATCAGTAAGTCCACTAGCCTTTTGGCATGGACAAGACTCTTGAGTTGGCTTGACTCTTGAGTTGGCAAGACTCTTCATCCCGACCCTTTGGGCGTCAAACCGCCACCATCATGGCGGGAGTAATGGCTATGAGTCCCTTCACATGATCAAGGAATGCTATATATATGTCGAGATTACATTCATTGCAAACACACGAAAATCGGTGCATATTTAGCATATCATACGATTCGATCTTCGTTCGATCCGATTCGCAGTGCTCGGTCGGTTTGCGGTCTTTGCTACATGCCGGGACGTTCGGTCGTTTAACCTTTGGAGACGAGCCGCTTCACCGTGAGCACTACCGGGGCGTATTCTCGTATTGCGGGCAGAAGCTCCAGCTTCGGACGATCTTTGTAGTTTATTAAAAATTGTTCGTTCATTACAAGTGTAATCTTTCATTTCTGTTCTTATTTATAGTTTAAGTTCAGAATATTTTTGTAATACACGTCCAAGTATCGAATTATTCTAACAATCGCAAGACGAGAATATTCGACCATACTTGTTCGTGTCGTCCTAAACCTTTTGCTGGGGAAAAATGTCGTTAAATGCAACCACCGGCGCATCCACTAATCAATCCACCGGTTCTGGAACTATTGGATCATCAAGCTCTTCAATGGCTCCCATTCACAATGCTGCTCGGCTAATGCCTATCGCCGAGAAACCTCCTGTTTTCTCGGGCTCCGACTTCAAACGTTGGTCTCAAAAGATCTTTGTTTTACATTTCCACAATGGGGCTTGCGAGCTTCTGCGTGAAGAAAAGCCTCCCGTCCTGCCGAGAACGAGGCGAATGTTCAAGTGCGTATCGACTATGATACAGGTTCATTCCGACTATACGTGTCGGAATATGTTCTTGAAACGGGCTTGATGATGGCACATGTTCAATGTGTTCAACATCAAGGAGGCCAAAGAAATTTGGGATGCTCTTGAGTTGAAATACCGTGTTAATCCTGCTAGCACGAAGAAGTTTGTTGTGACGAGGCTCTCCGAATTCCAAATGGTGGATTCTCGTCCAATGATGCCCCAAGTACAAGAGTTCCAAACTCTTATACATGATGTTCATTCTGAGGGGATACCTCTACCCGAGGCGTATACTGTGGCGCTCTTGGTCGACAAGTTGCCGTCTAGTTGGAAGGAGTTCAAGGGATACCTTAAGCATAAGCGAAAGGAAATGACTCTAGAAATTTTGGTTGCTAAGCTCCAAACTGAAGCTCAAGTCCGTGATCAAGACTTGAGAACCAAAGCTCCTATGGATGCTAAGGCTAATCGATCAAGGTAGGCGGACCTTCCAAAAGCGTCCACTTCCTACCAAAGGCAAGGGAAAGGATGTGGCACCTCAGCGAAGTTTACCGAACGTGCTACAATCGTGACAAGCCCGTCCATATGGCGAAAATCTGCCGAATGCAGAAGAAGAACAAGGTAAAGTGAAAAGTCAACCATGTCGATAAGGTATTTGACTCTTTGGACAAAGATGATCTTGCTGCCATGATCTCTGTGGTAAATCATGTCTCGGAACCTAACTTGATTACTTGGTTTCTTGATACAGTGCATTGTTCACATCTGTGTGAACCGAGACTTGTTTTTCACTTACAAGGAGATTCAAGACCGCTTCATCACGGAGGCAAGTGATCGTACCTCTCCGATTCTTGGAATTGGAACTGTTGTGCTTCAATTCACCTCCGTGTGGAGATAACTCGAACGATGTCTTTGCATGCTCCAAAGAATCCGCAAGAATTTGGTGTGCAGTGTCAAATTAGTTAGAGCTAAATTTGATGTAGACCTTCGTAGCGATTTTATGATAATACGCAAGTTTGGTAAGACTCTCGGGAAAGGTCATATTGTCGAGGACATGTTCAAACTTAGCGTTCGTACTTGTAAGCCTCAAAGGCGATTGCTAATAATAATGCTACTATACCTTATTTGCTTGAGTGCTCAAATTTATGGCATTGTAGATTAGGTCATGTGAATATAAATGCTATAAAAAGATTAGTAAACTTAGATTTACTAAAGTTAAATGAAATCAAAAATCAAAACAAATGCGAGATTTGTGTTGAGGCAAAAATGACGAAACTACCGTTTCATTCGGTAAAGCAGGACACAAAACCCCTTGAATTAATTCACACGACGTGTGTGATTTAAAATTTGTGCAAACTAGAGGTGGTAAGAAGTACTTTATCACTTTCATCGATGATTGCACAAGATATTGTCATCTTTATCTTTTGAGAAGTAAAGATGAGGCTATTGAAGCCTTTAAGAACTTCAAGAATGAAGCCGAGAATCAATTAGTCATCGTATCAAGATGGTTCAAGTGATAGAGGAGGTGAATATGTAGCTCCATTTGAGGAATTATGCGAAAGTAGTATAATTCATCAAACCACGGCTCCATATGCTCCACAATCTAATGGCGTTGCCGAACGTAAGAATCGAACACTTAAAGATATGATGAATGCGTTATTAATTAGTTCAGGTTGCCCCTGAACATGTGAGGGAAGTCTGTCTTGACACCAACTACATATTGAACAAAATTCCACGCAAAGGTAAGGATGTTACTCCTTATGAGTTGTGGAAAGGAAGAAAACCATCATACAAATATCTCAAAGTGTGGGGGTGTTTGGCGAAAGTTGAAGTGCCTCTACCTAAACAAGTTAAAATTGGTCTAAGACGATCGATTGTATCTTTATTGGTTATGCACTTAACGGCGCATACAGTTTGTTGTACACAAATCCGAGATACCCGACATTCATGTAAATACAACGATTGAATCAAGGAATGCTGTATTCTTTGAAAATATCTATCCTTATAAGAATAAGGTTGATCCTAACTCTAGCAAAGGAGTTGATGATGAAGCTACAAGTTCTAAACTTGTAGATGAGCCTATGTGTTATGAAACCATAGGTGAAGCCTCTAGCCCGAATCCAGTGTTATCTGAAAGACCGAACAGAAAGCGACCTAGGTCTACGCCAGTCAACGTAGAACCTAGACGAGGTACTAGAATACGGAAAGTAAAGATATACGGACCCGACTACGTCGTTTTGATGTTAGACGGTGAACCAAGATTCGTAAAAGAAGCTTTATCCGGTCAGATGCGGCTTTACGGAAAGAGGCAATAGACATTGAGATTGAGTCTATTATCTTTGAATCATACTTGGGTGTTAGTTGAACTACCACGGGGTTGTAAGGCTTTAGGATGCAAATGGATCCTAAAGAAGAAGTACAAGTCCGACGGTACTATTGACAAATATAAGGCCCGACTTGTAGTTCAAGGCTTTAGGCAAAAGGTCAAGTTATGGTTTCTTTGATACCTACTCGCCCGTGACAAGACTTACTTCTATTAGGTGCTACTCGCTATCACGCTTTACGCAATCTCGAGATTCATCAAATGGATGTTAAGACTGCATTCTTGTATGGGGAGCTAGAAGATGAAATCTATATGAAACAACCTAAGGGTTTGCGAGACTGGGAAAGAGCACATGGTATGCAAACTACAACGGTCTTTATATGGTTTGAAACAAGCACCTCTGCGGTGGCATTTGAAATTTGACGAAGTGATGTTGTCAAATGGTTTCAATATTAATGAGAGTGACAAATGTGTCTATGTTAAGAAAACGGGTGACAATTACGTCATTGTTTGTCTATATGTAGATGACATTTTGATAATGGGTAGCAACTCTCGTGTGATTGGTGAAACGAAACGAATGCTAAGTAAGAATTTTAGCATGAAAGACATGGGTTTGGCTGATACTATTCTTGGAATTAAGATTCTGAAAATGCCTAACGGAATTGCTTTGACACAATCTCATTATGTTGAGAAAGTGTTAAGGAAATTCAACGCTTTTGATAAACCCATTGCTAAGACTCCTTGGGAACCTAATGTTCATCTGAATTATCATAAGGGTGAACCTGTGGGTCAAGATAAATATGCTAAGATCATTGGGAGTTTGATGTATCTGTCAAATTGTACCCGTCCTGATATAGCATGTTCGGTTCACAAGTTGAGTAGCTACACAGCTAATCCAAGTAAAGAACATTGGAGGGCTCTAGAACGAGTACTGAGTTATTTAAAATATACTCAGAACTTTGCGATTCATTATTCAAGAGAGCCTGCTGTACTTGAAGGGTATTGTGATGCTAATTGGATATCCGAATCTAAAGACTCATTTTCTACGAGTGGATATGTGTTCACTATTGGAGGTGGTGCTGTATATTGGAAGTCCAAGAAACAAACTTGTATTGCTAGGTCTACCATGGAATCTGAATTCATAGCTTTGGATAAAGCTGGTGAAGAAGCTGAATGGCTTAAAAATTTCCTCGAGGATATTCCATGTCGACGAGACACTGGCCGTCCTGTGTTGATACACCGTGATAGCCAAGTCGCTATCGACGGGCACAAAATATGTTTTATAACGGTAAGTCTCGACATATTCGTCGACGACATAATGTCGTGAGACATTTGATCTTGAGTGGGATTATCTTAATTGACTATGTAAGGTCAATAGATAATCTAGCGGATCCGCTGACGAAGAGTATTAATCGAGATCAAATGTATAAATTGTTAGAGGGAATGGGTGTTAAATCCACATCTTAAGGATGATTATAGCGGAAACCCAACCTTGTAGATTGGAGGATCCCAAGAGCTTGGTTCAATGGGATAACGAAGTTATAATAATCCGTGTGTTAAAACACTCAAACATACATATTCTCTGAGAACAGTGAGTGATTGATTACCTACATGTGGTGAGGTTAAGTCTTATGATTGTTAATGATTCTTGATTACCTCGGAGAGGTCAAGTATAGTAGGATACTTGGGAATAAGAATCACCTATATAAGTGTGAAGTGAGGGCCGCTTCAGTTGATACACTTATGAATCCAAAGGGGTGTCCAAGGCCGAAAAGGACACAAAACGTTAGAACGGAAGGAATTGAGATGATATTGTGTCTATATTATTGTCTCAGTATACACCATGGAGGACTAGTTCAAGGTTTTCATGACCACTATGCCGCCAGTATACTCGATGATGTTGACAATGGATAGGTTCAAGGTCACAAGCCACCTAGCCAAATGCAATATTGTCTCTTGAGGGCTGAACTATGCATTTGCATTCATTTTGTATTGGCATTCTCACTCATGTGGGGGATTGTTGGAAATGGTTTAGTAATTAACCATTTATTAAGAATAAATATTGTTAATTAAATAATTATTATTTAATTAAAATATTTATTGAATGTTAATCTACGTCATGAGTAGATGAACGTGGTATATTTAATATTTCTAAACCGATTTCCGGTGAGTGAGATATTATATGTTAAAGTTGGATGTTGGAGTAGGAACTAACATGATGTTAGTTATCCCACATTGATTGTAGATGGAGGTTTTGACTTGTATTTAAAGTCTTTGCCTTTATGGGCTTAATAACAAGTGGGTTGGTGTGTATGGGTGTCCTCGCGCACACACACACACGCGCGCGCCGCCGCCGCCGACCGACCGACCGTCCGTCCGTCCGTCCGGGTCGGGTCGGGCACGGGCTCGGGCTCAGGACAGGCCCAGGACTTGGATCTTGGCAATTGGTGTTTGGGCTTATCTTTTTGGCCCAAATCCGTAAGTCCACTAGCCTTTTGGCATGGACAAGACTCTTGAGTTGGCAAGACTCTTCATCCGACCAAATTTTCAGGCGTCAAACCGACCATCATGGCGGGAGTAATGGCTATGAGTCCCTTCACATGATCAAGGAATGCTATATATATGTCGATTCTGCTCATTGCAAACACACGAAAATCGGCATATTTAGCATATCATACGATTCGATCTTCGTTCAGTCGATTCGCAGTGTGCTCGGTCGGTTGCGGTCTTTCTGCCATGGGACGTTGGATCGTTTAACCTTTGGGGACGAGCCGCTTCACCGTGAGCACTACCGGGGCGTATTCTCGTCTTGCGGGCAGAAGCTCCAGCTTCAGACGATCTTTGTAGTTTATTAAAAATTGTTCGTTCATTACAAGTGTAATCTTTCGTTTCTGTTCTTTTTTATAGTTTAAGTTCAGAATATTTTTGTAATACACGTCCAAGTATCGAATTATTCTAACAAACTGATGTGTATTTTGATCGTGCATCATATTGTAGGATATACCAACCATAAACGGACCTCTGTTGGGACCTCTGTTGGGGCATGATGGTGCATCTGCATCACCAAAATTAAGACCCATTTACCTGTATAGATATTCACTCAACCCCTACTTTTAACACTTTTGTGTAGTTGTATATGATTGTGTGCATGTGCGTCTGTCATTTCTTTATTTTTTATCTACTGGTTTGACAGTATTTGAATTGGTTTAAAAGCTGAATTATTTCTATTATTGTACAGTACTTCTTCTCATAATTCTTTGACAATAATAGTCCTGAATTACTAGAGGTCATATGCGAAATCTTAAATGTATCCTTATAAAAAATACTTGAATTTATTTTCATGTATTATCAAAATCCGAGTACCAAAAATATAAAAAAATAAGGCATAGATTATAAATATGGAGATTTTACACTCAACCACCTTATTAGATGTCTACTAAACGTTTGGGTCCCTATATTTTCAAAATTAACGATGAGGTCCAATTTCAGGCAAGTGGTTGACTTTCTGCGTAAAGTCCATTTTACCCTTGCAATAAAATATTTCTTTGAAATCAGTTTATTCCAATATTACTGAATAAAATATTTCTTTTAAAACAAAGAATAAGAAATGGGTCCGTCTTCTCCCGTTAACACCAACATTTCACTCCAATTTTCCCATTCTCCCGCTCAAACCACTGTCTCCTCCCTTTTTTCGTCTTCCACCTTACTCCACCTCTGCAACTAATTGAGATCCATAATTGTTCAATTTTGACGTCTGAAATCAGTCGATTTGAAGGAAGCTTAACCCAGTTTCGGATTCAAATGAGGTCGTGTTCGAATGACGGAATTGGAGGTTATTAGGGTTTATCATCTGAGGTATGATTAGGTTAATGAAGTTGAATTATGTACTGATTCGTACTTAAATATAAACAAAACTGCATAATTGTATGTTTAATTTTAGATTTTTAATCGAAATCAGGGGTTTTGGTTGTTTGGAACCCTAGTTTTGTTATTTTTCTGGATTTTGTTGATTAATTTGGTTGAATGTTATTTGTTGTTGTGCAGAAGATGGATGATGATTACCAAATACGGTTGCACTGTTCTGACAAGGAAGATACTCTAGTAAACATCAATCCAAGAAGGTACACTCATGCTAAACTGTTAGATGATGTGTTCTTTAAGTTCTTGAACCCTGATGAGTTTGGTTCAATGATTGTTTCATTAAGTACTGAGGTAGAATATCAGGTTGCTAGGATTAATATTACATGTGATGATGATGTTGTTGATATGTTTGAAAGAAATAACAGATACCAGTCTGTTGAATTGTATGTGGATGTGGAGTTTGCTGATTTAGCTATAGATATTTCTCAGAGGAAGAAATCTAGGGTTAATGATGGACTTGATGAAACCTATGTTCCCACATCTTCTAATTTTGACATACCTCCTGCAATAACTAGATTTTATAGGAGAAGATGGTGTAAAACTAAACAAAACAAAACCCCTAAGAAAATGACTTATTTCAAACCTCAAACTATACTAATTGAGAGTTCAGATGATGAAGATGTTAACATTAATAGAGATGCTAATTTTAATGTTAATGTTGATGATTCCACCACCTCTCATGTTCAATCCCCTGATCCACAGCGTGAAATTCCCTTTGAGAAACCCTCACAACTATTTATTGAAACGCAAATAGAACCACCACCTATTCTCCATCCTGATATCAATTTAGCCCACATGGATGGAGATGCTTTCATGGACATGATGTTTGATAACCCACAACCTACTAATACACCACCACAACCTACTGATACGCCACCAAAACCTACTGATACACTCACACCACCTCCTGGTACACTCAAACAACCCACAAATCCCACATTACTCCCAGATTATGGCTCTGACTTGGACTGTGAGTATGATGAGCCCCCAAATGAATACATGTATGACAGTGAGGATGAAATGATAGGGTTTACTAGGTGTGCTGGGAGTGATGAACACCCTGATTATGAACTTGGGGATGAGGAGGAAAAGTTTGGTGCTAGTGCAGAAAATGAGGAAAATGAGCAGCAAGAGGGTGCTAATAGAGGTGGTAGACCTAGGGGTACAGGTAATGGTACTGTTGTTGTGGAAGAAGATGAGGAAGTTGATGGTGTTCATAGGGACATAGAAGATGAGGAAGATATTGAAGATGAATTTGTAGCTATAGACAGTGACGGAGCCAGAGTATAAAGCTATGGGGGTCCGGTGAAGTTCAATATGTTGTATAAAATAAATTTCTCCGTATTATATACAGTATAAAAATCCCAGTACGAAAAAAAAATACCAATATCATACCTAAACTTCGGTATAAAACTCCTACCAATACTGTGTTAAAGTTTCGTTACACAAAAAATCGGATGAGGTATAATCTATCTAATGTGTAAGAAGAAAAAAACAGGGGAAAAAATTTATCGTGGGAGAGAAGAGAGTGAGAGGGTTTAAAATTTGATGTGGGATAAAAGGAGGAAAAAATTTGTAGTGGGAGGAATGAATCTAGATGGGTTGAAAATTTAATACGGGAAAAGTAAATAAATATGATTGAAAAATAAAATAAAAAAGCTCTGAATTGCACAAAGGGAATGAATCTAGATGGGTTGAAAATTTGATATGGGAAAGTAAATAAATAGAGTTGAAAAATAAAATAAAAAAGCTCTAAATTGCACAAAAAGGGTATTGAACCTTTGCCACTTCTTCCAAGATACCATCTATTTTCCACTACACCAAATCGCTCATAGTTATTATTTTCTTAACTTATTAGTAATATATAAAAAGTAGCTTCGGTTAGACCCCTTTAGACCCCCTCTATGTACAATTCCTGCTGGCTGGAGGGGTCCCAGGACCCTTCTGGACCCTCCCCAGATCCGCCCCTGGCTATAGAGGTGTGAGATAGGGAGTTTGCTTTTGGACATGTTTTTGCAAGTAATGAGAAATTTAGGAAAAGAGTGAAAGGAGTATATCATCAAGGTGGGTTTAATAGCAAAAAGATTGAAGAATGATGATTACAGGTTTACTGTTTGTTGCGAGGGGAAAGAATGTCAGTGGAGGCTACATGCCTCAAGGGTTGTAGGGACATGCATGGTGATTAAGGCATATCATGGGAAGCATCAATGTGTTAGGAAATCTGATCCAATAGAATTGTCTAAGAAGATTGCGGAAGAATTGAAAAAGAATCCTAATATCAAGATCAATGCATTGACAGCTTGTATTAAGGATAAGAACAAGGTTGATGTTGAGTACATGAAAACCTGGAGAGAAAGACATAAGGCAGAAGAAATTATAAGTGGGAATCCAGCTGAGGCATTTAGGATGATGCCTAAATATTGTGAAATGATAAGAAGATGCAACCCTGGATCCCACACTGTGTTGAAGCTTGATCCTGACCCCACATTACTTCAACCAACCTTCCACTCATTCTTCTTAGTACTGGAGGCATTTAGACATGGCTTTGTCAATGGGTGTAGCCCATTTTTATTCTTTGATGGATGTTACTTAAAATGGAGGTATGGTGGTGGACTGCTTAGTTATCTAGGGATAGATGCTGAGGGAGGAATATTCCCAGTAGCTGTAGCAGTTGTGGATATAGAAGACAAGGAAAGGTGGGGATTTTATATAGAATGCCTTGAGAATTATTTTGGTGGTTTTGGACATGAGAAGAAATGGCACTTCATGGCTGACAGGAAAAAGTGTGTAATTGTCATTATAATTGTTAATATTCTTTTGAATTTCATATGTTCAAATGTAATTGTTAATATTCTTATGTTCAATTTTATACAGGGTCTTGTGGAGGTCCTCAAGGAACAAGTACCTCAGGTTATCAATAGAAAATGCGCTAAACATATTTATGATAACTTCAAGGTTAGGTTCCCAGGGGCTGATCTAAAGAAATATTTTTGGCAAGCATCTACAACATACATTGCTTATGGATTCAGCAAAGGTATGAATAGAATCAAAAAAGCTAATCTTAAAGCTTTTGATTGGTTGACTACAGTAGATGCTAGTTATTGGGCTAGGCATGCATTTGACCCAACCCCTAAGCTGGATCATGTCACTAATAACTTGTATGAGAGTTCTAATGCTTGGATTGATCTAGTAAGAACACATTCACTTCTAAGTTTCATGGAAAGTCTTAGGTGTCAAATCATGAATACAATGACACAAAGGAGGAATACGAGGATGTCTTATACTGCTGTTGTATTGCCTAGGGTGCTTAAGAAGTTGAATAGAAATAAGGATGAGTCAAGGAGATGCACTCTTGTGTCTGAATGCAATATAAGGTATAAGGTGCAGGATTACAACTATAGATTTACAGTTGATTGGATGCTTGGATATGTGATTGCAAAATGTGGGATATATCTGGAATCCCATGTAGGCATGCATGGGTTGCTATAATTCATAACAGGGAGGAATGTGAGGCTTATATTTTTGAGAACCACACAAAAGCAGCTTACTTAAGAGCCTATGAAACCTTGATCCGACCCATCCCCCAAAGTCCATTCTGGCAAAATGATTTGGAGTCAAGAGATGATATGTGTGAAACCCCAGTAGTTAAAAATCAAAGGGGTAGACCTAAGCTTGCAAGACACAAACAACCTTATGAAAGCGAAGGTAAAAGCAAGAGGTTTTAGGAAGGCTAAAGTGACTTATAAGAAATGTGGAGGAAAAGGTCACAACAGCAGGAGCTGCAGACCAAAGGTATGTAACCTAATTTTTTTTTTTGGGTTTTCTTAAACTCGTATGTAACTACTGTTTTAAGGTTTAATGGACTGCTACTTAATGTTATGATTTTTAATGTTTAGGGGAAGGACAACACAAATGAAGAAGCTGCATAAACTGGTAACACTGAAGTTGATGGAGGCACCAATACTGAAGAAACAAGTACTTAGGGAGCCAAAAAAAAAAGAGGAAAAGACCAAAGAAGAAGTCTACCTAGGAATCTGTATGATTCTTGTCACTTTTTGGTATAGGTTCTTCCTTATTTTGGTGAACAGTTTACTAGTAGTTATGGTTGATCACTGGCACATTTTGGTATAGGTTCTTGGATACATTTTATTGATCAGTTTACTAGTAGTTATGGTTGATCACTGGCACATTTTGGTGTAGGTTCATGGCACATTTTGGTGATCAATTTAGTAGTAATGTTATGGTTGTTATGGTTTTTTAGGTGGTTTGGATGATGTGTTTTGGAATATTTGGTGCTAATAGAAATATTCAGCATGTTATTCAATTCAGTTTTGGTGTTATTCAATTCATTGCACAACATATTACACACTTTGATGTTCTAGAAATGTTAACAGCTTGAAGATATAAGCTTAAAATACTAGCTTCTAGCTTCCGAATGCTCCTATCAATCTGCTCTCCAATTCTTGCTATGCCTCTCTCAATCTGACCTTCAATCCTTCTTATGCTTCTGTCAATTTGGTCTTCGAGTCTTCTCATGCTTCTCTGAACTTCATCTTGTTGTGTTGTATCTCTATCTCTTGATGGTTGAGTTACAGCCTCACCATCATCCTCCAATGAAGTGAACCAGTGTGAGAAACCATGAACAGGGGAGCAATGGAACAATTGCCCTGGATTTTTTGTTGTTGTTGAGAGACATATCATCGTTATTTGATCGCAATTCTTCTTGCATACTTCATTTTGAAATTTCAAGCGATGAACACTTGAGGATGATGATGAAGACATCAAAAATTTTGATTCTATGATACCACAATTGTTTTCACACAAAAACACAACTAAAATGGATGAATTTATAGCCAAAAACGGTCACAAATGGTAACTAACGGCTAGTTAAAAGTTTTACAAAAATATTATAATGACGTCCATAAAAGTTAAACAATATTACAGTCCAGGTAGGTATACACTGAATAATATTACAACAAAGGACGGCATGTGCGGCTCACGTGATATTGTGTTTAAAAGAAAAGGAAAAATAAAAGACAGTAATAAAAAAAGGGAAAGGAAAATGGATTTTCCCCCCTCTCTCCTATGACATCAGCACCAAAGTTGACTTTTGTTCTTAACTGTAAATACAAACTCTCAGTAGTTCACGTTTTGTCCTTCGTCATAAAATATAAAAACATAGAGACTCAAACGTTTACATGGCATCTAAAAAGATTTTCAGATATAATCACCATTATAAATATATGAACATATAGCAATCCTAACCAAGGTTCAAATAGAGAGTTCAATGTTGACTTGAATAATTTTAATCAAATGAGTTAACATTTATATATTTGTCTATAATGTGTACTAAATAGAACTCTATGGGTATTTGAACTTGGGCCGTTAAGAAATATAATATTTAAACTCATTTTTTATCCAACCACAATACAATATTTTAATCTGATAATTTTTATATTACTTTTTTAGGAAAAAAATATTCGTAACCCCTAAAAAATTGAAGACCCTCTGTTGGACATAAGTCACACCTTCTTAGTACCTTACTGATTGTATTCCTTGAGGGCACCACTAAAAATTTGATGTTGGATCTGCCTATGATACCAACTCGACCTCCTCTTTGTTTTATGATAGATTCCGAATCTAATACACACACACACACACATACATATATATATATATATATATATATATATATATACACACACACACATAATTTGGAGATCGAGAACGAAGAATTATCGACGACAGCACTTTTTCGGCGATACATCTTCTCGAAAATATTTGGACTAACTATAATGAAAATAAATTTCACACATTATCTGAACTATATTCAATAAAAAATTCTCGAAAATTTGGTAGTGTTTGTGCAATATGTTATATTCACATCTATTTATGATCAATATGTCAATGAATGACATTCACTGTCGGTCCCAAACCCGAATAAAGGAGGAGGGTTGTGGTAGGTCTGTGGCAGCCAGCGTAAAATACAGTTACATTTGATGGACATGAATCATAATTTGAATATTGTTGGGGTGTTTCCTCTTCTATTGGAGATGAGCAGCGTTTTCATGATTGATTAAGTATTAGGTATTTCAGCGTTTTGAGGTAAGATTACGATCTTGTTGTTGTTGTATGTCAATGAAAAATAAGAAATATAAGGAAAAAAATAATAAATATGAAAAATATACATTATCTGAAACATATTGCATCATGAAGTGGTACATTATTTAACAATTCCTACAGTAACAATCCTGACAATGTTCGCTAGCAACTCGGCAAAACCAATTAACATTTTCTTATGAATAATAAATATGAAAAATATACATTTTCTATATTAACATTAATTTACCAATTAACATTTAATAATAAATATGAAAAATAAACATTTTCTATATTAACATTAATTTAGTTTTCTAGATTAATATATTAATAAATTAATATTAACGACATTAATAAGAAACCAATTAACATATTAATAAATTAATATTAAGGACATGCAGGATTATTTAATAAATTTAAATGAGGAGGATTAGTCCTTACGATAATATTAAGGACATTAATTTAATTTTCTAAATTAATATATTAAGGACTAATTTTGATCATTCATTTCTGTTGATCAATGTGGTTTGATCTGCTCGAAAAATTATATCGTGCAACATGATGTATGGATCCGTGATTATGTTGTATACTGGTTGTGATTATATTGATGCATCATATTTTTATTATAATTATATTATACATAACTGTAATTGTAATATACACAGTTGTGATTATACTAGTAATCATAATCACAATCGGTGTGTATTTTGTACCATGCATCATATAATGGGATATACCAACCATAAGCGGATCTCTATTAAGGCATGATGGTGCATGTGCATCACTAAAATTAAGACTCCAATTACGTGTGTAGATGTCCACTCAGTCACTACTTTTATTTTGTCAAGTTATACGTGTACTATTATTTCTGTATTTTTATCTACTCATTATTTTTTATTTGACAATATTTGAATTGGTTTAAGAGCTGAATTAATTCTGTTATTGGCCAGTACTTCTTCTCATAATTCTTTGACAAAAACAGTCCTGAATTACTAGAGGTCATATGTGAAATCTTAAATGTGTCCTTATAAAAAATTCTTGAATTTATTTTCATACATTTATCAAAATATCAGTATAAAAAATATAAAAAAATAAGGCATATATTATAAATATATGAGCATATAGCAATCCTAACCAAGGTTCAAACAGAGAGTTCAATATTGACTTGAATAATTCTAATCAAATGAGCTAATATTTATAAGTTAGTCTATATTTTGTACTAAATAGAACTCTATGGGTATTCGAAGTCTGTTAATAAATATAATATTTAAACTCATTTTTCGATCTAATCATAATATAATATTTTTATATTATTTTTTTTAGGAAAAAAATTATTCGTAGCCCCTAAGAAATTGAAGACCCTCTGTTGGGCATAAGTCGCACCTTCTTCGTACCCGACTCATTGTATTCGTTGGGGACACAGTAAAAATTTGATGTTGGAGATACCAACTAGATATGCTCTATGATCTTATTTTATGTTAGACTCCGAGTATAATATGTACACACACATATATACACACACACACACAATTTGGAGATCGAGAATGAAAAATTATCGGCGACCGCACTTTTCCGACGATAAATCTGCGCAAAAGTATTTGGACTAACTATAATGACCGAATAAATTCCACACATTATCTGAACTATATTCAATAAAAAATTCTCAAAAATTTGGTAGTGTTTGTGCAATATGTTGTATTCACATCTATTTATGATCAATATGTCAGTGAATGACATTCACTGTTGACCCCAAGTCCGGATAAAGGAGGAGGATTGCTGTAGGTCTGTGGCAGCCAGTGTAAAATACAGTTACATTTGATGGACATGAATCATAATTTGAATATCGTTGGGACGTTTTCCCTTCTATTGGAGACGACTTGACGTTTTCAGATATTGATTCATGTTATCCAACCCCAAAATATTTTGGGACTAAGATTCTGATACTTGTTGTTGTAGTTGTTGTTGTATGTCAATGAAAAATAAGAAATATAAGGAAGAAAATAATAAATATGAAGAATAAACAATATGAACCATATTGCATCATGAAGTGGTACATTATTTAACAATTCCTACAGTAACAATCCTGACAATGTTCGCTAGCAACTCGGCAAAACCACCCACCCCTCAGAAAAAGAAAAATGTTATCCACAAACTTTATATTGAATCAATTATTGGTGCAAGCCTTTTTTTTTAGAATTTTCTTTCCCTAAGTTTTCGTTTGTGTGGCATTTATTCAAAGTGAAAGAAATAAAAACAATAAAAAAAATTTAAATATCCCTAATCAAACATTACTAGTAGTATTAATTAATTTAATGTCTTCCGTATTGTCTGTTTTATCTAACTTTTTAAAATTTTAGAATAGTTATTATTTAAAATGCATGTCTATTTAATAAATCTTATGAAATTTATAAGAAAATAATTATTATCTGTTTCGTTGACGTTTTTTTGGGCATGATGCTTACTGTTGCCCATCGTCGCCACACAATGTGTTCAAGTTTATCTAATTTAATAAAGATGATTAGTATGAAGGAAATTTATAAGAAAATAACGTTAAACAATCACTGTTTTATCTTTCTAATATCTGTCCTCGGTCGACCAGTCGTTCGCCGATCCGGCCGACCCTCGCCGCTCGGTGGTTGTCGCTCGACCATCATCAGTACTCAGTCGTCGTCCGACCACAACTACTCATTGACCGCGTTGGCTAACCACTACCTGCTTTTTTTTTTCTTTTCTTTTTTTGGGTACAACACTAATTGTCTACCACCATTCCTTTCTTGTGCAAGATGCCACCACCAACAGCCACCAACGGTTGAAAAACAAGTTATTTTGTACATTCACTTTATGTTCACATTCGTATTTATAGAAGAGGAACTATAGATACCTCTCAGATTTCTACGGGAACCGTACTAATTTTCACCAGAAGTTACATTGTACATAATATCGCGGACCACCATCGTTAGCCAGTCCAGTCTGTCCAGTCGACCACCTTCGCTGGTCATCGATCGACCATCGTCAATTGTCGTCCGATCATAATCGATCATCAATCGACCACTACTGAAATTTTTTCCTAAGCAGAATGCTCGACCATCATTATTGTGAACAAAATTTTTTTCTTTTTCTTTTTTTGCAAGACACCACCAACGATTTTGGGCTAAAAAATAGATATTTACATAAATATTTTATAAATTCACGTTTATGTTGAATTTATATTTATAATAAAATGCACAAAAATAAAAAATGCTCCCATTCATAAAACAAAATTACCACGAAGTCCCATCCATATTCACAATCAAGCCATCCATTTTTTTTATCCTACATGGCACTTTTAAACCCTCAAAGAGCCACCCCCTCCCCCCTTCCTCTTCCCCCTTCTATATATATCCACCTCTTTCACTTTCCCTCTTGCCACCCCCCCGCCCACCCACCCACCCACCAGACACACACACAGACACGCTCGCTTTGTCTCTCTTTATATATGTATATATACTATACACACATAAAAAAACACGCAGCAGAGAGTGACAGAGGACCTCTTATTGTATTTCCTAGCTTGTGAAAGTTTCTATCTTCTTGAAAGCCATGCCAGAGTCACCAAATGAAAGCCATCCAAAGCCCATCGACTATAGTCCGACTGTGGCTGACAACAACAACAACAACAACAACAAAAAGAAGAAAAAGCTGGAGTTCATTGAGGATGTGACGAAGAACGCCGATGAGGTTCAAAAGCGTGTTCTTGCTGAGATACTCTCCAGAAATGCCCACGTCGAGTACTTGAACAGGCATGGACTCGACGGGCGCACTACTGATAGAGAGACTTTCAAGAAAACCATGCCCGTTATTACTTATGAGGATATCTTGCCTGATATCAACCGCATCGCTAACGGCGATGCGTCCCCCATTCTCTGCTCGGAACCCATTTCAGAGTTTTTGACAAGGTTAATTTTTCTCTCTCTATATATATATATACACATATTGTTGAAAATTTGTAACAAACTCCCTAATCATATACATGAAGTGTATGAAATTTTGATTCTTAGTTTCTAGTCGTCTCTAATGTGAAGTTTTTTTTTTTTATTATTCTTTGAAGGGTGGGTAGCCGAATTTGTTTACGGGTCTTCACGCTTAGAGCGCTCGTCTGATTTGTTCATCGACGCCCTTCATGAGCCTAATGATGGTAACACAATTGCAATGAACTCCTACCTAAACCTAGAGATACGGGGTTCAGACCCATGTGAAGCGCAAAACACCTGAGATTAGGATCAACATAAAATCATGAGTTGTCAGACCAGCGGTATAAGCACGAAGACCCATAAACACGATAGAATCCTAGGCCTTTAGTGTGAAATTCACGTTTTCTTTTATAGTTATTGTGGAGTGGAAGAGAGAGAGAGAGAGATAGTATAATAACAAAGTAAACTCTAAGGTATGGATACTCTTTTAAAGGGTGGGTGGGTGGTAGCATTTGAGCTTTAACAAATGGGATGAGTTCCATTTTTTCTTCTTAAGTGGATTCATTATTTTTATTTTTATTTATTTTGTTTGGTTATGACTATGTATATGTATGCAGTTCTGGGACATCTGGTGGGGAAAGAAAAATGATGCCCACAATTGAAGAAGAACTTGGGAGGAGATCTCTGCTTTACAGCCTTCTGATGCCTGTCATGAGCCAATTTGTCCCTGGTTTAGACAAAGGCAAAGGGATGTACTTCCTCTTCATAAAGTGCGAAACCACAACCCCAGGTGGCCTATTAGCTCGCCCTGTTCTGACCAGTTATTACAAAAGCTCTCATTTCAAACAAAGACCCTTTGATCCCTACACAAACTACACTAGCCCCAACGAAACCATCCTCTGTCCGGACTCTTACCAGAGCATGTACTCCCAAATGCTTTGCGGGCTTTGCCAAAACAACGATGTCCTCCGGGCCGGGGCGGTTTTCGCATCCGGGTTCATCCGGGCCATTCGGTTCTTGGAAAAGCACTGGGTCCTCCTTTGCCATGATATTCGAACCGGGTCAGTCAATCCCCTGATATCCGATCCATCCGTGAGGGAAGCCGTGATGCGGGTCCTGAGGCCCGATCCGGAACTGGCAGATTTTATCGGGTCCCAATGTGGGAAGGATTCTTGGCAGGGGATTATTACCAGGCTGTGGCCGAATACTAAGTACATAGATGTTATTGTGACCGGGACAATGTCGCAATATATTCCAACTCTCGATTATTATAGCAATGGTTTGCCACTTGTGTGCACCATGTATGCTTCGTCCGAGTGTTACTTTGGTGTGAACCTTAACCCGCTCTGCAAGCCCGGCGATGTTTCTTACACGCTTATACCAACCATGGCCTATTTCGAGTTCTTGCCGGTATATAGAAATAATGGGTTGGCAAATTCAATTGACATGCCTAAGTCTCTTAATGAGAAGGAACAACAAGAATTGGTTGACTTAGTTGATGTCAAGCTTGGACATGAGTATGAGCTTGTTGTCACCACTTATGCTGGTAAAGAAAAAGTTTATCTTGTCACTTATTATGTAGTAGTTTATTCTGATTTTTAAAATTACAAATAGCCCTTGATATTTTATTTTATTTTACAAATTGGCGGTGCACTAGGACTATTTTTGTGATTAGGCCAAACTCAAGTGCACTTTTAGTTGTTAAACATAGTTTTATGTTTTGGTATAGAGTTTATATTATATTGACATCTCCCCTTATTCATGTAGGGCTATACCGATACAGAGTCGGGGACGTGCTTCGTGTCGCGGGGTTCAAAAACAACGCGCCACAGTTCAACTTCATTTGTCGCAAGAACGTCGTCTTGAGCATTGACACGGATAAAACCGACGAAGTGGAGCTCCAAAATGCCGTAAAAAACTCAATAAGTCATCTGGTGCCATTCGATGCTCGTCTAATCGAGTACACTAGCTATGCCGATACAAACTCAATTCCGGGCCATTACGTGCTCTATTGGGAACTTAACCAAAATGGCCCGATTCAAATCCCTTCGTCGGTGTTTGAAGATTGTTGTCTCACGATTGAAGAGTCGCTCGACTCTGTCTACCGACAGAATCGAGCTTTTGAAGCAATTGGCCCTCTTGAGATCAAGATTGTGGAAGCTGGAACTTTTGATAAGCTTATGGATTACGCGATCAGCTTAGGGGCTTCGATCAATCAGTATAAGACGCCGAGGTGCGTGAAATTTGCACCCATTGTGGAGCTGTTGAATTCCAGGGTGGTTTTTACTTTTCTCAGTCCAAAGTGCCCAAAATGGACAGGTCCAGGCCTAAAGCAATGGAACAATATCAATTGATGAATTTGGTTCCTAAATGACCACCTGGAAAATTGTGTTGTACTAGTTATGTTTAACTACTGTTGATTATGGTAGAATCTTTATTGAGTAGCCTGTACAAATACAGTTCCTATTTTAAGGATCTTTTTCTTTTTTTTCCTAATGTTGGCATTGCATAGTGCCAGCTGCTATTTTTTCTTCTTTGTTGCATAATTTTGTGGGAATTGGTTTTCTTATTTTCATGGGCTGTGGAATAAAAGGATAATAGCTGTAACAGAGACCAAACCCCAGTTGGGTTTTCCATGTTTCTATTAACAAATTTTTTTCTGGGTGGTGGAGGCGGTGGGTGGATATGGTGATTAAGTCTAAAATATGTTATGAGATACTCCCTCCGTTGATCAAGTAGTTGTCCTTTTGCTTTTGGCACGAGTTTTATTAAGACTTGACTGAATTACACTTAGACATGGATCTAATTTGATTATCTAGGGTTAGGGTTCTATAGGATTCGGGGAGATTAGAGGAGAAAAATCGAAAGAATGAGATTGAGAGATCAGACGATTCATATGTAGGGATGGGATAATTTCGTCAATTTACCAAATTATGTTGAGGTGTCCGATTGTGTAGGTTTTTTCAGTCCACAGAAGCACCAGGGATAATATGGAACAATTGATGTGGAAAAAGTGCTTCAATCGCTGCATCTGGTAATATAAAGGGTTAATTTTATGAAATTGTATTAGGGCTAAAAACGCATAATAAGATAAGTTATGGGACTAAGAACGCGATTTCCCCTATGTTCCGAAATAATCATAATGAGCATTTTTATTATTGTCCTTTGTATTTTGTGCACCTGCACTAATAACGTAAAAATATTTTATTCTTATTCATAAAAACCTTATCATTTCATTTTCATATCAAACAAACACGTATAGTCATTGGGTAATGCCAAAATAACATCACCTCAAGAAAAAATTAAGGGTTTAGTTCGTTAATCTGAACCAATCGGATATCGATTCAGAAAATATTTAGTGTGTTAAATCAAATTTTAATGGTCGAAATCGAATGTACCAAAATTGAAAAAGTACCAAAAAAGTTGATATGGTATCAGTAGACCCGACAATTTACCACACGACACGAAAACACGATACGAAAACACATTAGTGTTTGGGTTTGCATTTTGAGTACACGACACGAAAATACACAAACACGAAAGTACACGACCGAGATTTAGTGTCGGTTTTGTGTTTACCCTTTGGGTACACGACACGACACGACACGAGGTAAATGAAATAAATAAATAAATAAATATATATAATATTTTATATTTAATTTAATAAAAATATATAATTTATGAATTCTGTCTATACTAAACTTTAAAATTTGATAATATAATGTGAACTTTCATAAATTTCATGTAAACATTCGTGTTTTCGTTGCCATTCATTTCATTTCATCTACTAAAAACTATAAAAATGATATTAAAATATTAAAATTATTATATTTAATAATATTTTAATATTTATTTTATATAATGTGTCTGACACGAAAACACGACACGAATTTGTGCGGTACACGACACGACATGACACGATTCATTTCGTGTCGTGTATGGGTTTGGACTTTTGATACACGAAACACGAAAGTACACGACACGAATGAATTGCCAGGTCTAGGTATTGGTAAATACCAAACTTATCGAAACGATAATTGTATGTGTATATTGTAACACCCCCGAAACCATCTTGGGATATTACAGTGTCGTGGGCCGCACAATGGAACCCACAAGACAAAAATTATTTTCGCAAACGTTTAAGAATAGCAAAAGGCCGATGACGGTAGTGTTTTAAATACTCAAATATTTTTCAAAACGTTGTTCTTATTTACCGTCAGAAAATACCGTTTGAAAGCACAAGGCAAAGACGCCAAAAGGGCATTTAGAAAGTAAACACGAGTTGGAAAAAATATTGAAAGCCATTATAAAATTTCACACGCATGGAATAGAGACACAATTAAGTACATTTGCAGCGGAATTATAAAAAACAGAAAGAACACTCGAATCCCAATAACCACGCCATAGCCAGTATCACCGGAAAGCTCATCCCTTCACGACCGCTACTAGCTCGAACTCCGAGTACCTAAAAGATAAAGCCCACGACGGGGTCAGCCGTAATACTCAACAATGATAACGATCACATCACATAAGCAATTACATATCAATGTAATTTACAGAGTAAGAACATTCCCTACGTAATTTTACCGAAGTAACCTTACCAACCCATCACAATCCACATCAAATCAATCCTTACCATAATCACATCTCGCGTCCTTAAGTGACGAATGAATTCAAAAGTAACCATATGTATTGCATCTGAAACCAAGATTCTCAAACATAAACATATCTCCAATGTAGAATAATCTGGCCAAGTCCGATTCTGTCCGCTGGATCGCACAATCGGATCCCAATTCTGATAAAACCGATGTCACACAGCACATCTGTAAACCAACTGTCCCGAGACAATAGCAAGTCCCGGATATCAATACAAAGCATGAATGCTCACACAATCAATAATGATAAACAACCAATGCATCAAAACGGGAATGTCAATGACATGATAACTCCACACAAGATCGACAAAGGATCAACCACGAACGAGAATGCCATGATGTGGTGACTCCAACAGGATCAATGAAGGACTAACAACCGAGAATACCAACGACACGGTAAACTCCAAAAGATCGATAAAGGATCGACAATCGAGAATACTAACGGCACGGTAAACTCCAATAAGATCAATAAAGGACCAACAACCGAGAATACCAACGATGTGGTAAACTCCAACAAGAGCAATAAGGGATCAACAACCGAGAATACCGACGACACGGTAAACTCCAACAAGACCAATGAAGGATCAACAACCGAGAATACCGACGACACGGTAAACTCCAACAAGATCAATCAAGAACTAACAACCGAGAATACCAACGGTAAGGCAAACTCCCAAACAGAATCAATAAGGATCAATAACGAACGAGATTACCAATGACAGGGTGAACTCCAAACGAGATTAATAAAAGGTCGATAACAAATGAGTTGACCATCGATATGGTAACTCCAAACGAGATTAGTAAAGGGTCAACGGTGACAGATACATACGATAATAAAATGGTCAACCATATACAAATCATATATACGGGATTTCAAAGACAACCCGACTACCGAACAAATCCGATTATACATGGACTGTGAACGACCATCCAATAAGACTCAAGATGGACGTCACGATACGCCCGATCCATACATGTGCCCATATACAAGCCAACCATTGGTATTGATCAGATACACGTCTAGTCTCATACCTAATCAGCCTCACGAAGTACGTCTCGTGCGCACGGTTCAATATGAGGTCGAAACCAACATATGCTACACGTGCCCGCCCTGAAAATCCTACACATGAACGATCGGAACGTATCTGACTCTAGATATGTCACGATACAACATGACAACGAATCTCGAAGAAACACATATCCAACAAGGATCAGAAGACTATCCACGAGACCAATAATAACTCGATCATGAAAGACCGACACGACCACAACACCGTATTCTGGCACACAACAGTTCACAGCATGCTCAACAATGCATATGATAATAGCACATAAACCCCAAGGCCGCAGCCAGGTGTCACGGAAGCATCTCACAGGAATACTCCAGAACGTAAGTGCCATATAGGTCTTATCCCCTAACACAGTTCATGCAATTACGAAATACCCCAAGGTCGCAACCAAGGGTCACAAAAGTATCCACACAGGAATACCCCGGAACATAGGTGCCATTTAGGTCTTATCCCCTAACACATTGGCCCGACAGATCACAACTCAAAGAAAGATCACATCACAAAACGTAACAACAATGATGCATACTCACCACATGAAGTATCAACACACACATGCAATAATGCAACAGGATGATTATCATAATCTAGCAATATTAATTTACCTCAAGCTGGAGACGCTAACCTTTCCACGACCAACATCCCTGAACGAATACGCGGTGATCCGAATAATCCAAAATGAAGTGCAGTCCATTACTAATACCAAACCACCATCTCGAGTTCAATATCGGCATCATAACTATTCTCGGTATTTAACTTCTCATACAATAGACCAAATATAATTCATGTCTCCGTTTCAACTAGTCATCTTTAAAATTATATACATTATGATTTATCTCAGTCCAAGCATAATGTACATACCATTATCCTGACAATTCATATTCCATGATACCATTGCTATATGAATCATAAATGAAATGAAAACGAACCATTTATTAAATATTATAAACTGAGCAAGCATAACTTGCCTCGATACCGATATGATGAAGTTGTTACCAATCCCGTCGTCTTCATCTACAAGCTCCGCAGCCCCGACCAAGGTGATTCATACGTCCTCCAATTCCAATTGCGGCACAACGGTTAATCACCAACTATCACTTAACGCAACCTAATGCAATAATCAATTAACAATACGTTCGATAACAATCAATACAACCGATATAACCAACCGATCAAACTCAACGGTTCAATGACATTTCGATCATACGAAACCAAACCATATCAACTCTTAACAATATGAATACAAGCCAAAATTCGATAATCAATAATTCTAACAATGTCTCCAAAATTCTTGGTTCCAACTTCAATCTTAATTTCGGATTAACACGACTCATCTTTGTAAATTCATAGAAATTCAATTACCGGTTTTCATCATGAATAACCATATACCGAAATTAACCATAGTCCTTCCAATTTTTGTAAAATCACGACATATATAACTCAAGAGTTCTTTAAGAACGTGAATTAATCCATAATCATGTTTGTAGCCAACAAAACGACGTAATTCGATGGGTTCTATCATCTAAACCATCATCTAATTCATAGTCCAAGGTATACATCATTTGTTCTTCAATATAAAATTCATACAACCTCAAGAATCATAATAACAACACCGTAACCATCATTATACGAAGGAGAACGTCAACAACAATGTCAAAATCCAAATTGAAAGAGAGGATTATCCATCATACCTCTTAGAAGATGAAATACACAAGTAACCACCTCAAGAATCATCAATATCTCTTCTTCTCAAGCTCCAATCTAAGTCCTTAAGCTCATAATCCACTTAGAAGGACCAAGAATCCATCTCTGGGTGTTGAAGGGTGAAAAACGAAATGAAACTCCGAAGAAAAATGAAATGATGGGCGTCCACTTTTATAATCTTCCAGCTCGTTACATATGTAACATGCCAAAGTTAACGTACGTAACCAACATTCACGTACGCTATCTGACTTTGGTAGCGTACGTAACGACATTCCAGAGGCGCCTGACTCATTTCGTTCACATCCTTACGTACGTAACACATTCTCCATAACGTACGTAATACGTATGTTGACTTGCTACAGTAAAAGCTCATATTACGTATGTAATACACTCTGTATAGCGTATGTAATACGTAGTTGACTTGCCCATGCACGTTCTCCGTCGTAAGCTACCGACACAGGGCCCCACCTGCCGACCACAGCTCGGTCCTGTCCGATTCCTCTTGTTACGTACGTAATGTCTTAGCCATAACGTACGTAATACTAGCAACTTAGCGTACATAAGTCCTTAAGCTTAGCGTACGTTAAGGGCTCTATACTTAGCCAAATCTAACTATTCCGGTCCGTCTCGACCTACTGGATACGTATACTCACTGAATACATATACTCATCCCAAAAATATTCTCATACGATACACCTGATATCCAAATCAGTTCAATCTGATACACCATATCCTCTATATAATTGTCGATCAAGTACGACAATTGTACAAATACTCATACAGTATATCCGACATCAAAAAAACACATCAAGCATGTAATATCCTAGAATTAAAATAACCTCGATAGACATACTGGCAAGACTATCATAGTTCCTAAAATTACCCACCCATAATGTATCGGTCCCACTCTGTACAGTACAACTCAGATAAAATAATGCGAAAAATCGTAGTGAAATTCTAGGATATTACATATCTTCCCACTTAAATAAGTTTCGTCCTCGAAACTTAAAATCCTGTCATAATCAGTATCTCAATCCCGGAATATCTCAAAATCATGTCACTATGCTCAAATAATCATCATCAAAACTGAATAACTCAAAAAACATACTTACAGGTCCGTGAAGTCGATGATCTCCCGTGATACTACGATACGACTCCCACACAAAGTCTCAATAAAATAATAACACACCGGCACCGCAAATATAGCAATTTGAAAATATTTCAAAAATTTTGGAACCTCCAAAAATCGGTTTGACTCAAAAGTCAGGAAAATCATTTTCAAAGATCACGCTACTACCGCACCGGTAGAGCCACATAACACACATGCCCGGGTTTTACGAAACCTGGCTCTGATACCATCTTCTGTAACACCCCCGAAATCATCCTGGGATATTACAGCGCCGTGGGCCCCACAATGGAACCCACAAGGCAAAAATTATTTTGCAAACGTTTAAAAATAGCAAAAGGCCGATGAAGGTAGTGTTTTAAATACTCAAATATTTTTCAAAACGTTGTTCCCATTTACCGTCAGAAAATACCATTTGAAAGCACAAGACAAAGACGCCAAAAGGGCATTTAGAAAGTAAACACGAGTTGGAAAAAATACTGAAAGCCATTATAAAATTTCACACGCAGCGAATAGAGACACAATTAAATACATTTGCAGCGGAATTATAAAAACCAGAAAGAACACTCGAATCCCAATAACCACGTCATAGCCAGTATCACCGGAAAGCTCATCCCTTCACGACCGCAACTAGCTCGAACTCCGAGTACCTAAAAGATAAAGCCCACGACGGGGTCAGCCGTAATACTCAACAATGATAACGATCACATCACATAAACAATTATATATCAATGTAATTTACAGAGTAAGAACATTCCCTACGTAATTTTACCGAAGTAACCTTACCAACCCATCACAATCCATATCAAATCAATCCTTACCATAATCCACATCTCGCGTCCTTAGGTGACGAATGAGTTCAAAAGTAACCATATGTATTGTATCTGAAACGATACCAAGATTCTCAAACATAAACATATCTCCAATGTAGAATAATCTGGCCAAGTCCGATTCTGTCCGCTGGATCGCACAATCAGATCCCAATTATGATAAAACCAATGTCACACAGCACATCTGTAAACCAACTGTCCCGAGATAATGGCAAGTCCCGGATATCAATACAAAGCATGAATGCTCACACAATCAATAATGATAAACAACCAATGCATCAAAACGGGAATGTCAATGACATGATAACTCCACACAAGATCGACAAAGGATCAACCACGAATGAGAATGCCATGATGTGGTGACTCCAACAGGATCAATGAAGGACTAACAACCGAGAATACCAACGACACGGTAAACTCCAAAAGATCGAGAAAGGATCGACAATTGAGCATACCAACGGCACGGTAAACTCCAATAAGATCAATAAAGGATCAATAACTGAGAATACCGACGATACAATAAACCCCAACGAGATCAATAAAGGACCAACAACCAAGAATACCAACGATATGGTAAACTCCAACAAGAGCAATAAGGGATCAACAACTGAGAATACCGACGATAAGGTAAACTCCAACAAGAGCCATGAGGGATCAAAACCGAGAATACTGACGACACGGTAAACTACAACAAGATCAATCAAGGACTAACAACCGAGAATACCAACGGTAAGGCAAACTCCCAAACAGAATCAATAAGGATCAATAACGAACGAGATTACAAATGACAAGGTGAACTCCAAACGAGATTAATAAAGGGTCGGTAACAAATGAGTTGACCATCGATATGGTAACTCCAAATGAGATTAGTAAAAGGTCAACGGTGACAGATACACAAGAGAATAAAATGGTCAACCATATACAAATCATATATACGGAATTTCAAAGACAACCCGACTACCGAACAGATCCGATTATACATGGATTGTGAACGACCAATCAATAAGACTCAAGATGGACGTCACGATATGCCCGATCCGTACATGTGCCCGTATCAAAGCTAACCACGGGTATTGATCGGATACACATGTGGTCTCATACCTAATCAGCCTCACGAAGTACGTCTCGTGCGCACGGTTCAATATGAGGTCGAAACCAACATATGATACACTTGCCCGCCCTGAAATTTCTACACATGAACGATCGGAACGTATCTGACTCCAGATATGCCATGATACAACATGACAACGAATCTCGAAGAAACGCATATCCAACAAGGATCAGAAGACTATCCACGAGAGCAATAATAACTCGAATATGAAAGACCGACATGACCACAACGTCGTATTCCGGCACACAATAGTTCACAGCATGCTCAACAATGCATATGATAATAGCACATAAACCCCAAGGCCGCAGCGAAGTGCCACGAAAGCATCTCACATGAATACTCCGGAACGTAGGTGCCATGTAGGTCTTATCCCCTAATACAGTTCATGCAATCACGAAATACCCCAAGGTCGCAACCAAGGGTCACGAAAGTATCCACCCAGGAATACCCCGGAACATAGGTGCCATTTAGGTCTTATCCCCTAACACATCGGCCCGACAGATCACAACTCAAAGAAAGAGCACATCACAAAACGTAACAACAATGATGCATACTCACCACATGAAGTATCAACACACACATGCAATAATGCAACACGATAATTATCATAATCTAGCAATATTAATTTACCTCAAGCTGGAGACACTAACCTTTCCACGACCAACATCCCTGAACGAATACGCGGTGATCCGAATAATCCAAAATGAAGTGCAGTCCATTACTAATACCAAACCACCATCTCGAGTTCAATATCGGCATCATAACTAGTCTCGGTATTTAACTTCTCATACAATAGACCAAATATAATTCATATCTCCGTTTCCACTAGTCATCTTTAAAATTATATACATTATGATTTATCTCAGTCCAAGCATAATGTACATACCATTATCCCGACAATTCATATTCCATGATACCATTGCTATATGAATCATAAATGAAATGAAAACGAACCATTTATTAAATATTATGAATTAATCCATAATCATGTTTGTAGCCAACAAAACGACCTAATTCGATGGGTTCTATCATCTAAACCATCATCTAATTCATAATCCAAGGTATACATCATTTGTTCTTCAATATAAAATTCATACAACCTCAAGAATCATAATAACAACACCGTAACCATCATTATACGAAGGAGAACGTCAACAACAATGTCAAAATCCAAATTGAAAGAGAGGATTATCCATCATACCTCTTAGAAGATGAAATACACAAGTAACCACCTCAAGAATCATCAATATCTCTTCTTCTCAAGCTCCAATCTAAGTCCTTAAGCTCATAATCCACTTAGAAGGACCAAGAATCCATCTCTGGGTGTTGAAGGGTGAAAAACGAAATGAAACTCCGAAGAAAAATGAAATGATGGGCGTCCACTTTTATAATCTTCCAGCTCGTTACGTATGTAACATGCCAAAGTTAACGTACGTAACCAACATTCACGTCCGCTATCTGACTTTGGTAGCGTACGTAACGACATTCGAGGCGCCTGACTCATTTCGTTCACATCCTTACGTACGTAACACATTCTCCATAACGTACGTAATACGTATGTTGACTTGCTACAGTAAAAGCTCATATTACGTATGTAATACACTCTGTATAGCGTATGTAATACGTAGTTGACTTGCCCATGCACGTTCTCCGTCTTAAGCTACCGACACGGGGCCCCACCTGCCGACCACGGCTCGGTCTGTCCGATTCCTCTTGTTACGTACGTAATGTCTTAGCCATAACGTACGTAATACTAGCAACTTAGCGTACATAAGTCCTTAAGCTTAGCGTACGTTAAGGGCTCTATACTTAGCCAAATCTAACTATTCCGGTCCGTCTCGACCTACTGGATACGTATACTCACTGAATACATATACTCATCCCAAAAATATTCTCATACGATACACCTGATATCCAAATCAGTTCAATCTGATACACCATATCCTCTATATAATTGTCGATCAAGTACGACAATTGTACAAATACTCATACAGTATATCCGACATCAAAAAAACACATCAAGCATGTAATATCCTAGAATTAAAATAACCTCGATAGACATACTGGCAAGACTATCATAGTTCCTAAAATTACCCACCCATAATGTATCGGTCCCACTCTGTACAGTACAACTCAGATAAAATAATGCGAAAAATCGTAGTGAAATTCTAGGATATTACATATCTTCCCACTTAAATAAGTTTCGTCCTCGAAACTTAAAATCTGTCATAATCGTATCTCAATCCCTAATATCTCAAAATCATGTCACTATGCTCAAATAATCATCATCAAAACTGAATAACTCAAAAAACATACTAACAGGTCCGTGAAGTCGATGATCTCCCGTGATACTACGATACGACTCCCACACAAAGTCTCAATAAAATAATAACACACCGGCACCGCAAATATAGCAATTTGAAAATATTTCAAAAATTTTGGAACCTCCAAAATCGGTTTGACTCAAAAGTCGGAAAATCATTTTCAAAGATCACGCTACTACCGCACCGGTAGAGCCACATAACACACATGCCCGGGTTTTACGAAACACAGCTCGATACCATCTTCTGTAACACCCCCGAAATCATCCTGGGATATTACAGCGCCGTGGGCCCCACAATGGAACCCACAAGGCAAAAATTATTTTGCAAACGTTTAAAAATAGCAAAAGGCCGATGAAGGTAGTGTTTTAAATACTCAAATATTTTTCAAAACGTTGTTCCCATTTACCGTCAGAAAATACCATTTGAAAGCACAAGACAAAGACGCCAAAAGGGCATTTAGAAAGTAAACACGAGTTGGAAAAAATACTGAAAGCCATTATAAAATTTCACACGCAGCGAATAGAGACACAATTAAATACATTTGCAGCGGAATTATAAAAACCAGAAAGAACACTCGAATCCCAATAACCACGTCATAGCCAGTATCACCGGAAAGCTCATCCCTTCACGACCGCAACTAGCTCGAACTCCGAGTACCTAAAAGATAAAGCCCACGACGGGGTCAGCCGTAATACTCAACAATGATAACGATCACATCACATAAACAATTATATATCAATGTAATTTACAGAGTAAGAACATTCCCTACGTAATTTTACCGAAGTAACCTTACCAACCCATCACAATCCATATCAAATCAATCCTTACCATAATCCACATCTCGCGTCCTTAGGTGACGAATGAGTTCAAAAGTAACCATATGTATTGTATCTGAAACGATACCAAGATTCTCAAACATAAACATATCTCCAATGTAGAATAATCTGGCCAAGTCCGATTCTCGTTTGGATCGCACAATCGGATCCCAATTCTGATAAAACCAATGTCACACAGCACATCTGTAAACCAACTGTCCCGAGATAATGGCAAGTCCCGGATATCAATACAAAGCATGAATGCTCACACAATCAATAATGATAAACAACCAATGCATCAAAACGGGAATGTCAATGACATGATAACTCCACACAAGATCGACAAAGGATCAACCACGAATGAGAATGCCATGATGTGGTGACTCCAACAGGATCAATGAAGGACTAACAACCGAGAATACCAACGACACGGTAAACTCCAAAAGATCGAGAAAGGATCGACAATTGAGCATACCAACGGCACGGTAAACTCCAATAAGATCAATAAAGGATCAATAACTGAGAATACCGACGATACAATAAACCCCAACGAGATCAATAAAGGACCAACAACCAAGAATACCAACGATATGGTAAACTCCAACAAGAGCAATAAGGGATCAACAACTGAGAATACCGACGATAAGGTAAACTCCAACAAGAGCAATGAGGGATCAAAAACCGAGAATACTGACGACACGGTAAACTACAACAAGATCAATCAAGGACTAACAACCGAGAATACCAACGGTAAGGCAAACTCCCAAACAGAATCAATAAGGATCAATAACGAACGAGATTACAAATGACAAGGTGAACTCCAAACGAGATTAATAAAGGGTCGGTAACAAATGAGTTGACCATCGATATGGTAACTCCAAATGAGATTAGTAAAAGGTCAACGGTGACAGATACACAAGAGAATAAAATGGTCAACCATATACAAATCATATATACGGAATTTCAAAGACAACCCGACTACCGAACAGATCCGATTATACATGGATTGTGAACGACCAATCAATAAGACTCAAGATGGACGTCACGATATGCCCGATCCGTACATGTGCCCGTATCAAAGCTAACCACGGGTATTGATCGGATACACATGTGGTCTCATACCTAATCAGCCTCACGAAGTCGTCTCGTGCGCACGGTTCAATATGAGGTCGAAACCAACATATGATACACTTGCCCGCCCTGAAATTTCTACACATGAACGATCGGAACGTATCTGACTCCAGATATGCCATGATACAACATGACAACGAATCTCGAAGAAACGCATATCCAACAAGGATCAGAAGACTATCCACGAGAGCAATAATAACTCGAATATGAAAGACCGACATGACCACAACGTCGTATTCCGGCACACAATAGTTCACAGCATGCTCAACAATGCATATGATAATAGCACATAAACCCCAAGGCCGCGGCGAAGTGCCACGAAAGCATCTCACATGAATACTCCGAACGTAGGTGCCATGTAGGTCTTATCCCTAATACTTCATGCAATCACGAAATACCCCAAGGTCGCAACCAAGGGTCACGAAAGTATCCACCCAGAATACCCGGAACATAGGTGCCATTTAGGTCTTATCCCCTAACACATCGGCCCGACAGATCACAACTCAAAGAAAGAGCACATCACAAAACGTAACAACAATGATGCATACTCACCACATGAAGTATCAACACACACATGCAATAATGCAACACGATAATTATCATAATCTAGCAATATTAATTTACCTCAAGCTGGAGACACTAACCTTTCCACGACCAACATCCCCGAGCGAATACGCGGTGATCCGAATAATCCAAAATGAAGTGCAGTCCATTACTAATACCAAACCACCATCTCGAGTTCAATATCGGCATCATAACTAGTCTCGGTATTTAACTTCTCATACAATAGACCAAATATAATTCATATCTCCGTTTCCACTAGTCATCTTTAAAATTATATACATTATGATTTATCTCGGTCAAGCATAATGTACATACCATTATCCCGACAATTCATATTCCATGATACCATTGCTATATGAATCATAAATGAAATGAAAACGAACCATTTATTAAATATTATGAATTAATCCATAATCATGTTTGTAGCCAACAAAACGACCTAATTCGATGGGTTCTATCATCTAAACCATCATCTAATTCATAATCCAAGGTATACATCATTTGTTCTTCAATATAAAATTCATACAACCTCAAGAATCATAATAACAACACCGTAACCATCATTATACGAAGGAGAACGTCAACAACAATGTCAAAATCCAAATTGAAAGAGAGGATTATCCATCATACCTCTTAGAAGATGAAATACACAAGTAACCACCTCAAGAATCATCAATATCTCTTCTTCTCAAGCTCCAATCTAAGTCCTTAAGCTCATAATCCACTTAGAAGGACCAAGAATCCATCTCTGGGTGTTGAAGGGTGAAAAACGAAATGAAACTCCGAAGAAAAATGAAATGATGGGCGTCCACTTTTATAATCTTCCAGCTCGTTACGTATGTAACATGCCAAAGTTAACGTACGTAACCAACATTCACGTACGCTATCTGACTTTGGTAGCGTACGTAACGACATTCCAGAGGCGCCTGACTCATTTCGTTCACATCCTTACGTACGTAACACATTCTCCATAACGTACGTAATACGTATGTTGACTTGCTACAGTAAAAGCTCATATTACGTATGTAATACACTCTGTATAGCGTATGTAATACGTAGTTGACTTGCCCATGCACGTTCTCCGTCGTAAGCTACCGACACAGGGCCCCACCTGCCGACCACAGCTCGGTCCTGTCCGATTCCTCTTGTTACGTACGTAATGTCTTAGCCATAACGTACGTAATACTAGCAACTTAGCGTACATAAGTCCTTAAGCTTAGCGTACGTTAAGGGCTCTATACTTAGCCAAATCTAACTGTTCCGGTCCATCTCGACATACTGGATACGTATACTCACATACTGAATACATATACGTACTCATCCCAAAAATATTCTCATACGATACACCTGATATCCAAATCAGTTCAATCTGATACACCATATCCTCTATATAATTGTCGATCAAGTACGACAATTGTACAAATACTCATATAGTATATCCGACATCGAAAAAACACATCAAACATGTAATATCCTAGAATTAAAATAACCTCCGTAGACATACTGACACGACTGTCACAGTTCCTAAAATTACCCACCCATAATGTATCGGTCCCACTCTGTACAGTACAACTCAGATAAAATAATGCGAAAAATTGTAGTGAAATTCTAGGATATTACATATATATATTGAGTATTTAATATTTGTAAGCATATATTCAATTATGTAACAATATATATTATTATTTTTATTTTGAATTTACATTCTTCTTTTTTCGTTGTTATAACTTGCATATATTTTTCTATCATCAACGGCATAAATAAACAACATCAGCAAATATTTATAAATATTTTTCTAACAAATCTCATATTCTCTCACAATATTGATTTATACATACAGATAAAGTACTGAATATAAATCGATTCTTTAGCAATAATAGAAATGAATATGAATTTAAAAATATGTATATAAATAATAGCTTTGTTGGGGAGGTTGTGGCTGTTATGAATAAAATGTGAAATGCTCATGTGAGAAAGCCTTCATCTAAATGTGAAAATAAGAAATTATCAAGTCTTCATTTTTGAGCTACATTTATAGCCATATAGTGATGACTTTGAAGGTTGACAATTTTGCCATTTCATACCCCAAAGTTTACTATAAATAGATGCTTTTTGGAAGATGGAAGACACACCAATTCTAAGCATTGAGCTATAGGATTCTCCCTCATTTTCTCTCCTCTTATAATATAGAAAACCCTTGGTAGCTTTGCTACAAAGTTTAAGCGTTAGAATCATTGTAAACATCCTCCAAATATATTAGTGAAGTTTCGGATCCCTCCGGCCGTGGACGTATATCATTTGATCGAACTACGTAAATTCTTGTGTGGTTTATTTATTCTCATTTTTCATAATACGTTATCAGCACGAGTTATTGCTCAAAAAAGGTTAGTATTATTCGGGCTTGAATTTATTTATACTAACTCATTTTTATTCTTGTAGAGAAAATGGCCGGAATTGAAAATAAAAATTCCATATCCTCGATGTCACTAGAAATAACTATCTATCCTGGTGCCTTAATATTAAATTGCACCTCCAAGGTATGGGATTGGCTACTACCTTGGAATCTGTGGAACTTGCTAATGCCGATATTAAAAATGAGGCAAATACAATGATATTGATGCATCATCATTTATCCGAGGATTTGAAGAATGAATATATACAAATTGAAAGGCCTTTTGAGCTCTGGAAGAAGCTCAAAGACAGATTTGATCACAACAGAACTGTAATATTGCCACAGGCTCAATATGAATGGCAACTACTAAGATTGCAAGATTTTAAATTTGTTGCTGATTATAATTCAGCCTTATTCAAAATTGAGTCTCGATTGGCCTTGTGTGGTACACAGCTATCTGAGACTGATAAGCTGGAAAAAACATTCACCACGATGCATTCCTCAAATATGGTGCTTCAACAACAATACATGCAACGACAATTTCAAACATATTCTGAGCTAATTTCAGTTCTTCTCACGGCTGAGAAGACAAATGAGTTATTATTAAAAAATCATGAACTACGACCCTCTGGGTCCCGTGTCGAACCTGAAGCACATACCAGCTCTGGTAGAGTTGCCGACCGGTTCAAGAGCCGTGAAAAAAGACCCGGGCATGGAACCCAGAAAAGTGGTGGACGTGGTGGCTACCATCAAAATAATTACAGAAATGACCGCGGCAGACGTAACTATAATAATCGTGATAATTATCATTATTCCCATCAAAATAAATATTTCGACACACCAAGGCAGTCAATTCACGGGCATCGTAATAAGGGAAAAATGCCTATAGAAAATACTGGTGATGATCCATGTCGTAGATATGGTATAGCTGGATATTGGGCTAAATATTGTCGTACTTCCCAACACCGTATGGATTCATATCAGGCATCAATAAAAAATAAAAGCAAAGATGCCCAGGTTCATACCACCGAAATATTCAAGCCATCCAAAGTTATTGAGGCCAACACATCTGGGAACATATTTGATGATAATCCTGACCAGGACTGGAAATCACTTGAGCTAGCAGATTTCCTTGAAGATCCTGGTTCAGTGGGACATGACGATGAATGGCTGAAATAAAATATTTATGCAATTATATGTCGTATATTTACTTTCTGGCTTGTAATACCCCAGTTGTTTTTGTGTGTATTTCTTTATGTATAATATAAATATCAATAAAATTATTTATATTTTAATATTAAATTTCTCGCACTTCCAACGGCTATAAACAGCTAGTAATAGCGATTTTTGATTCTATAAATATACACACATTTTTCAACAACTCACTCATATCCACCCTCTTATAGAAATTCTTAAGTATCTTCATCCGACTTTCTTCGAAAATGATTAACGGATCTATCGTCTTTATTTTCACAATGATCAGCATGATCATAATACTAATGTTTAGCAAAGACTTCCCTCCGAAATTATTCTGGATTGGTGTATTATTTATCATTTATATTGTTGGCCTTGTATCGGCACTAATGATACATACAAAAATGTATTATTGAAAAAAAAATGTATGTTTACATTTCCATTATCAATAATAAAAAAAATGTTTTATGGCTTAAATATTTATTATATGATGATTTGATTGAACATGAATACAAATGGAAAGTATCGAACAGATGCACAATTGTCTTGTAGATAGTGCAACAACGCACTCAATATTTACAAATAAAGAATATTTCTCGAGCATGAAATTATGCAAGACGTACGTTACAACTATATCTGGTCCCGTAGATATTATTGATGGCTCCGGGAATGCAATTGTGATGTTGCCTAATGGAACAATTTTACACATTTAAAATGCGTTATTATCTGGTAGATCGAAACGAAATCTACTGAGTTTTAAGGATATACGCCTAAATGGCTATCACTTGGAAACAGTGATTGAGAATAATAAAGAATATCTATGTATCACATCCTTTAAAATGGACACTCGACTTGTCCACGAGAAAATTGAAGCAACAACTTCTGGATTGTATTGTCCCTATTCGAGCTTTTGAGACCTACGCTACCATGGCTTGGAAGCTGGTGAATCCTGATATATTTGGGTTATGGCATGATCGCCTTGGGCACCCAGGAACTTCTATGTTACGTAGGATTATTGAAAATACTCATGGACATCCATTAAAGGGCACAAAAATGTTAATGTCCAAAGATTATTTCCGTGAATAATGTTCACGTGGAAAACTTATTACTAAACCTTCTATGGAAAAAATTGGTTATGAATCACCATCATTTTTACGACGCATTCATGGTGATATTTGTGGACCAATACATCCAGCAAGTGGACCATTCTGATATTTTATGGTCTTAATAGATGCATCATTTAGATGGTCCCACATATGTTTATTATCTACCAGAAATGTTGCTTTTGCACGACTCTTGTCCCAAATTATTAAACTCCGAGCACATTTTCCTGAATATCCTATAAAAAAATATAAGAATGGATAATGCCGGAGAATTCACATCATGGACTTTTGATGATTATTGTGAAGCACTGGGAATTAATGTTGAGCACCCAATAGCACATGTCCACACTCAAAATGGATTGGCGGAAACCATGATTAAACGAGTCCAAATCATTGTTCGTACATTATTAATGAGATCAAAGCTCACTAGTGCAGTGTGGGGTCATGTTGTATTACATGCATCAGCACTCATCAGATTACGCCCCACTGCTTATCATATGCACTCCCCAATGCAATTAACTATAGGCTTTGAGCCGAATATTTTGCACTTACGCACATTCGGATGTGCTGTTCATGTGCCAATTCCACCTCATCAAAGGACAAAAATGGGTCCTCAATGCCGGCTTGGCATATACGTTGGATTTGATTCCCATCAATAATTCGGTATTTAGAACCAACAACGGGTGATTTATTTATCGCTCGGTTTGTCGATTATCATTTTGATGAGACGGTGTTTCCATCAATTGGCAGGGATAAGACTGTTCTTAACAAAGATGAACAAAAACCAGTTGAGGGTATCTCCTGGAATGTACAAAGTTTATCCCACCTAGATCCACGTACTACATAATATGAAAATGAGGTGAAGAGAATCATCCATCTACAAAATATTGCTAATAGACTTCCTGACGCATTTAACGATGCAAGTAAAGTGACAAAGTCTTATATTCGAGCTGCGAATGCTCCAGCTAGGATCGTTGTTCCTCATCAAAATACGAAAATGGATGATGATGCCCCACGACAAAAACGTGGTAGACCTGTTGGTTCGAAGGACACTGTTCCTCGAAAAAGGAAGGGGAGAAATAATGGGATCACAAACCAAGATCATCCTAGTGAGCATGCTGCAGATGAATCTGTAGAGCATAATACTGCAAATAATGAAGGAATCATGGATTATGAAAACACCGAGAATGCTATAAATCATTACAATGAGATATGGGTTCGGAAAAACATGATAATCGATAATTTATTTGCTTTCTCGATTGCACAAGAAATTATGAACGATGATTACGATAATGAACCACATTCAATAATTGAATGCCGTCAAAGGTCAGATTGGCCTAAATGGGAGGAAGCAATAGAATTTAAATTAGTTTCCCTAGAAAAACGAATGGTATTTGGGCAAATTAGTCGAACACCGAATAAAATAAAACCAATTGGTTACAGATGGGTGTTTGTTCGAAAAAGAAATAAGAAAAATGAGATTGCGAGATATAAAGCCCGACTCATAGCCCAAGGATTCTCCCAACGGCCTGGGATTGACTATGACGAAACGTATTCACCAGTGATGGATATAATCACTTTCCGTTTTCTTATTAGTATGGCTGTCCATGAGTGTTTGGACATGCGACTAATAGATATAGTCGCGGCATATCTATATGGTTCATTAGATTTTGATATCTATATGAAAATTCCTGATGGATATAAAATGCCAAAATCTGCTACTCTTCGTGAGCTATACTCGATCAAACTACAAAAATGACTGTATGGATTAATGCAATCCGGCCGCATGTGGTGTCATAGATTGAATGAATACCTTTCTAAGGAAGGTTATAAAAATGATCTTAAATGCCCATATGTTTTTATTAAAAGATCCAATACTGGATTTGCTATAATTGCAGTCTATGTGGATGACATAAATTTAACCGGAACTCCTAAAGAGTTATCCGATACTGCTGAATATTTGAAGAAATAATTTGAGGTTAAAGACCTTGGAATAACAAAACTCTGTCTTGGTCTTGAGCTCGAGCATAAAGATAATGGAATACTTGTCCACCAATCTGCTTATACCAGGAGATTACTCAAACGATACTCAAACGATTTAATATGGACAAGGCTCATCCTCTGAGTACTCCTATGGTCGTACGAAATTTAGATCCTAAGAAAGATCCTTTCCGACCTAAGGAACTAAATGAGGAAATTTTGGGTCCTAAAGTACCTTATCTCAATGCTATTGGAGCACTGATGTATTTAGCACAATGCACCAGACCCGATATTTCTTTTACAGTAAATTTACTTGCAAGATATAGTTTTGAACCAACTCGAAGACATTGGAATGGTATCAAACACATTTTTCGTTATATCAATGGTACCATTGACCTGGGTTTATCCTATTCAAAGGAGGCTATTAACTCTGGATTAGTTGGTTATGCTGATGCGGGATACAAATCCGATCCACATAAGGCTCGCTCACAGACCGGTTATTTATTCTGCTATAATGGTACGGCTATATCATGGAGATCGACCAAACAAACATTAGTAGCTACATCTTCCAATCATTCTGAGATAATTGCTCTCTATGAAGCTGGCAGAGAAAGTGTTTGGCTAATATCAGTTATAGCTCATATACTAAATGAATGTCGACTGAAGTTTGTGACAGACACTCCCACAATCATTTATGAAGACAATGCAGCATGCATAGCACAAATCAAGGGTGGATATATAAAAGGTGATCGGACCAAGCATATTTCACCGAAGTTTTTCTACACACATGAGCTACAAAAGAACGGAAAAATAAATGTTCAACAAATTCGCTCTTGTCATAATCTCGCTGATTTATTTACAAAATCATTGCCGGCATCAACATTCGAGAAGATGGTATACGGTATAGGCATGAGAAGAGTTAATCTTAACCAAGATTGATAAATCAGTTTGACGGTATATATTCAAGGGAAGCGAATTAATATGTGCGTTGTACTCTTTTTCCCTTATGACTGGTTTTTATCCTATTGGGTTTTTCCAGCTTAAGATTTTTAACGAGGCAACTTATGCACAAGGATTGGATTTAAGTTGTGTACTCTATTGAAATGAGCATTCCAAGGGGGAGTGTTATGAATAAAATGTGAAATGCTCATGTGAAAGGAAGAAAGCCTTCATCTAAATGTGAAAATGAGAAATTATCAAGTCTTCATTTTTGAGCTACATTCATAGCCATATATTGATGACTTTGAAGGTTGACAATTTTGCTATTTCATACCCCAAAGTTTACTATAAATAGATGTTTTTTGGGAGATGGAAGACACTAATTCTAAGTATTCTTGGCCTATAGAATTCTCGCTCATTTTCTCTCCTCTTGTAATATAGAAAACCCTTGGTAGCTTTGCTACAAAGTTTAAGAGTTAGAATCATTGTAAACATCCTCCAAATATATTAGTGAAGTTTCGGATCCCTCCGACCGTGGACGTAGATCATTTGATCGAACCACGCAAATTCTTGTGTAGTTTATTTATTCTCATTTTTCATAACAGTGGCGTTATTAATTGTATTGAATTTGTTAATCCAGTATGCTCATGATAGAAAAAGTTTGATGCTTTCTTATTTCAAGAGTAAAAATAGAGATCGTAAAATATAATTTATTTTGCAAGGTATCCCGTATATTTTATTAAAATATATTTCATTATAAAGTTATTAATTTCAAGAATCGACAATTAAATTTGATAAAAATAATTAGTAACCGAAATTTTTTATTTTACAATTGATAAGATAATTATAGAATCAACAATTCTGATTTAAACCTTTGTAACACTCATAACCGATTGGAATCGATCGAACGAGGAGTTTTGAAAAAACTGTAGCTGGGGCTTTATTACGTCATATTATTGGAGTTAGAACTTAGAGGGGTTTTGTTACGTCATATGGCGGGTTCCACTCCTGTGATCCGTACTCATCCCGGAGCGAAGAATATCACACGTGTCAATCTACTGCTCTTGCCACGATATCTGAGGCTCGAGTATATGTATTTAGTACCAAGATTTTCGCTTCTTGTATCATTTTCATTTACCTAAATCCAAAAAATATGGGCGGTGGAACGATCAGGGCGGCGGCGAAGGTGGGGGGTATCGCGGCGGCTACGAGCGGTTTCCGTGTTTCCTCCGCCGCACGGAAGGCCAGTTCAGCGTGTCCCCCGGCGACGGCGGCGGAGAACGTGAAGGTGGTGGCGTCGAATTTGGAGGCTGGAGTGCAGAGGCCGATCAACGATTGGGTATTCGCCGGCGGAGAGGAGGACGGGGTGGTGGCTAGCGCCGGTGAGCCGATTCCAAGGGTTGTCTTTGGTGGGGCGCCGACTCTTCAGGAAGCCAGAGAGGCTACTTCCGAACTTACAGTCGCACTTGAAAAGTATTTTCGTTATTCCTTTTTCTGAATTTTCCAAATCTGATTGTCCCCAAAATGTTTTGGCGACTTTGCCTCTTTTGAAACTGGTCGATGAGGAGATTACATGAAGAAATGCGACTTTTGGTGTCTGAATGAGTTTTATCTCTTCATAAGAGTCCTTAACTGGCTAGTTGTGAAACGCTGGTTGAAGTTTTGCATTACTAATACAATAAAATCTCCAAGTTCTAAGCATCATCAGTTCATAAAATCAGAGTGTTTCTTAATTTGAATCATTTGATCAAAATATCACATTGTGAATCAGATAATACCCTCATTGTATCCCTTGGGAGAATTTTCAATAACACGTGTGTGAATCCCAGTTGAAATGGACGGCGATAAACATGTCTTGAAAAATGATGATTTGTCGTGCCTTAGATTCATTGGTGTTCATTTCTTCCGGTCAGAATCTAAACAAGTTGTTCTTGAACTCGCATCAATTATGTTACATGGTGTTTAGTGTGGACTCCATTTTTTTGTTTCTATGATTGTGCTCTTACTTCTCCGGTATCCCCTAGAACAAAGTTTGCATTATCGTGCGTCAAGGATAAAGCCATTTATCTCTTGGTGGTGATCTGTCGTTACGATAATCCTAATCGATTCCACATGGAAGTGTGGAAGGGTATATAAGTGGGAATCAACCATTTACCTTTGACTATGGTTATGAGTTAAGTTAGGGCTACCACCTTATATGCCTAATAGGTATATTATCGTTGACTATAATAATCGTAATAGTTATTGTTATGGTTATTTTTATTCTTTGTAGGTTTGATCCCAAGTATTGGAATAAAAAAGTTTGAACCCAACGTGCGAAGCGCTTGTGGCTCTATTATGACCTTATTGAATAGGGATATCTCAGCTGGATATTGTTTGTGAAGTCGATTTCATTACTAAAGAAAGTTGTTTTTGATAGGACAGGTGCAATGTGTGTTTTCACCAATTGTTTACGTTGCATCCCTTACTTTGGCTAAATTTTCATATTCTCAGGGCATGTCTGTCATCTCCAAATTCAGTCAAATACGAGGGTTCATTTGTAGCAGATAAGAACTCTAGCCTATCTCTTTTGAACAAACCCATTATAGAGACCGAAGCTTGTGTTGCCAGTGAGGTTGCAGTGCCTGGCCCTGCCATTATGGCATTTAGGGTTTTGCATGAAAGCCCCATGGCCCAGGTTTTTTTCTTAGCTTTGCTCATTTTTCATGCTATGATTTGTTCGCATAATCCAATTTGTCGGACATTAGTGAATTCCATGATACACCACCATTTCCGTGGTTGCAAAATATGCCTTAAAGGGTTAATTGCTGATATGGCTAAAAAATGACAATATATTCTTTAGTTTTACTCTTACGAAGATCAATATTCATGGATTTAGCTTGATGGTGGTTGTTTCAAGTTTTGGCTGGGAATCGCTAAAATTGATTTGATTATGGAACTCTTTCCACCTTGTGAATTGTATTTGTTGAGACTCGCTAAAATCGTTTGTTGTCGAACTGATGCAAGTATATGTTCTTCGGTCAGTATTACTTCAAAAACTTTTCGTTAGTGGATTGTCCACAGATTTGGAAATTGGGTTGTTATATCATGGACCCGAGTTCATGATGCAACATGAACTCGGAAGGCATGGGTGGGATAAATTGACCGGGATATTTATGTTATATACTGGAAATTGAGTTGTTATATCATGGGCCCGGGTCCATGATATAAAATTTGCCTTGGAAATTATGTACATTTTCGAATTTTCAATATAAGTATGTAGCTACCCTCATGTTATATTGAAGCTGTCGGCTTTTTCCCGTCCTAATTGCAATATGAAACATGTGGTCCATAATTTGTGTCCCTGATGAATTTGCTAGAATGTTGTTGCTTCTATTGCCTCCGATCCGAATGTCTGGAACGCTGTTCTACAAAACAATGATCTACGGGACTTTCTGCACTCACAAGGGGCATGTAAGAACTCATGTTCTAATAAAATCTTCTATTTCATCTTGCAAAATAGTTGTACATAATCTGAAGCAATAATTGCTACTATTATTTTATTTTGAAGGCTCGTTCTCAGACGATAATTTGAATATGAAGTTGATTGCTGACTCTGATTTGCTCGATGGCTCGTCTGAGAAAAGCACCGACAATCCGTCCAAGCCCAGGAACAAATGTATGGATGTTTTTCAGAAGATAAAGTGCACTGTGGTTGATATGATGAATGACCTGTCTGATTACTTCCAGAGTTTCTTTGGAGGAGGTAAGGGTGCCAACGGAGTATTTGTAGATTCAGATGGAAGTGCGAGATTAAGTAGTGAAACTATTATGGAAGCATCTTTTATCGGATTGGCAGTTATGGCCATACTAGTGGTTTTGCTTAAGCGTGGTTGATCATCACTCGCCGTTGGGTATTTGTGAATTCGTCGAAGCTTCATCGAGAATAGTTTTTTATTCTTGCCTTTTCTTTTTCCCTTGTTTTATGTCCGTGAATGAGTCGAAAGGTGTTCCATAGACTTGATTTAGGTTTGGTATTTTGTGGCTTGATTTATGTTTGTTACTTTGTTTAAATGGAGAACTTGTTGGTACTTGCTTCAACTCTAACGGGGATTATTGGTCTTCGAATGCCTTGTTTTCCGTCGTCCCCATCACGAGCTGATGCTCTAACTCTAGCAGATGAGACCATGTCTCATGTATTGTGGCGAGCTCTTCGGGGTTATTTTGATATACAGTAAAAACTTTTATAAATTTTATTTGATCACGTAAATTTCTTAATTTATTGCGTGATAATTATGCTTTCAATGTCAATTTGGGCTCTAAAACATTATTTGTATTCTACCAGCTAATTAATATATACTTTATCTATTCTTTTAAAGGAAAAATTGCATAAAACTCCCTAACTTTTGGCACTTGGCTAGTTACCTCCTAAGTGCTCCCAACGTTTCGTTGCCTCCAAAATGGATGTCCGTTAAAAACTTAACGGTAGATTGTGGGAAAATTTTAGTTTTTTGTTCTCTATTTTTTTCTCTACATAATTTTAATTCCATAATTATTGAATATCCATAATTTTAGTTCTTTATGTTTTTTTTTTTTTTGCAATTTTGGTCCCCAAAATTATTAATGGATAGGATGATGATTTCCTCAAATAATGTGGGGACGCTAGTAACGGCGCATTAATTAGCTCAACATGTATGAAATGGTTTGATGAATACATAATTGCAAGAGAACACATATCGTTTTTAGTTTGGGGATAATAATATTTTAATATGTGAATTATAGTTATTTTTATAGGGTTAAAAGTTTGTCATTTAATTTAACCCGGGCCAATTTTAGTCCTTTAAATTGTAGAAAGTGCAGTTTTAGTCCTTGGGACTTAGTTAGACTGCTGGGATTTTCATTTTGACTGTTGTGCTTTGAATTTACATTCTTGAAGTTGCAAAAAAAAAAAAAAATGGTGTCACATAAGATGCTACCACTATTATGGAAAATTTTGGGACCAAAGCTATGTATTTGGAATATTTTGGGACCAAAATTGCAAAAGAAAAATATGAAAAACCAAAAATATGGACATTCAATGGTTGTGGAATTAAAATTATGAAGAAAAAAAAAGTTGGAGAACCAAAAACTGGAATTTTCCCACAGCCCGCAGTTAAATTTTTAACGATATTCATTTTTGAGGCAACTCGCACAGTTACTAAAACATTGAGGGCACGATTTCATAATTGAAATGTTTGGGGTAACTCGCACAAAAGGTTAGGGGTTTTTGTGCAATCTTTTCTTTTTTAAAATTGTAACAGCTTGATTCTTATGCTTCAATACAAATCTTTGACCATTATTATCGTTATATTCTTTGTCGTACTTAGAGCTTGATGTCAGGTGTAATTTTAGTGTTTTTTAAGTAAATAATTTAGATGTGGTATTTGAGTAAGTTTCGTAAGTAATGATAGTGAGTTTGTGATGGGATTAAAAGGTAAAAAATAATAAAATAGTAATGATGAGTATATGCTGGAGATCAAGTGACGTGATTGTGATTGCTATATGTAATTGTGTAAAAAAAATTTAGGGCAAAAAAAGATGAACATAAAATTTTGAGCAGAATGAAAATAGTACAAATTAGTAGAAATTATGAAAATTGATATTTTTGAGAAATATACATTCAAACTAGCAACATTTCATATGATAACAATTCGAAAATATATATTAGTAAAAATTATGAAAATTGATATTTTAAGAAATATACATTCAAACTAACAACATTTCATATGATAACATTTCTTTTATATATTGGTGTAAATATATGGTCCAAGTTAGTAAAAAAAGAGTAAAAGTTAAATTGTTGCAATTCGAAATATTATAGTATATACTTTCTATAGAGGTTTTTATATATGTGAAAAAACTGGAGTCCTTACACATCATTAAATGGACTTTATGTGAATTTTCTTTTCAGTTATTTGGATTTTATCTTAGGAAAGGTTTATTATCTCCGCTCTTTTATGGTTGAAATTTTAAATTTTCATATGTATTCATTCACAACTTCGATGATTATATTTACTTATCTATTATAAAGTTATAACAAATTGATATTTTAAGAGTACATATCAAACAAGTCTAACAAGATCATGTAACTATAGTTTTTCTTAAATTCAAAACGCAAAAGATAGCCAAAGATCTAAGCCACCAAAAACTAGAATCAAGTCCTAGAAAACAAAGATCCATTTATCATTTTATTTTATTTTTCTTATTCAAATAGTGGTACATCAAACGGAATAATAAATATTAGGTTACATTTGACAAACAGCGTTATACCTGATAAAAATACACTAAGACGCAACATAACGAAAATAACAAAAACCCAAATGACGGGCATTCTGCGTATAATGTTGATTCGAACGACTCTACAGGCAGCTTGGATATCTGTGATGCAAAACCGAACTGACAGCGGAGAATGAGAAGCTAAAATGACATTTTTGCCATTCGTGACAGCGAGTTCCTCGTCTCACCGCTCGTCCTCAAATGTTTTGTTCCATAAATTATCAAATCTTCCGAATTTTGAGGTCATCATGCAGTTAACCTTCATCATTTATGTACATGATATCCTCTTTTGACAGGTTCATTTTACCTTTGTCCCGTTTACTATTAACTCGGCCTTGCACTGGTTGCCCTCGCTGCAAAAAGAAATATAGTTCAGCTTAGTCAATTCCAACAAAGAGGGGTGTGGAGGCACGATTCAGGTCGTAAATGAAAATTTTAGGGATAAACGATAACTTTTCAACAAAGATCCAACTACTATGGGCGATTTACACCTACAAAACGTGTAAGTTCGTACAGATGCCGAAGAAGAAAGCGGTGGCTCCGAAGGCTCGTCTCCGACCGGCACAGGTAGAGACGGTCCCGTCAGTGGTGGTTAGGTCTATCCTTCAGAAAGATACACCCTCTCCGGGGTTTGGGGGAAGAGCAACGAGAAGAGAAGCTTGTGGGAGAACATACTGTTGCACAGCCTGTATTCACAACTCCGACGAATACGCCGGGCAGCTCTAATAAATTGGGGGAGCCTGTAAACTGTGAGAAAGGGTTTGAACAACGGCCTTGGGTGGATGTGATTAAGGGAAACAGAATACCTGATAAGAGCTTGGAAATAAAATTCTTCCCTCCTACAATCACAAATGATACAGTTGAAGTGATTATTGAGACCGAAGATCTTGCCTCTGAGGTAAATTTCTGGGCCAATACACTGGTTATGTATACCATAGAGGATGATTTGTCTATGAATGCTTCATTGAAAGAGTGGAAATCTGTGAAAATGCCTGCAATCTACTACAATGAGGAAGGCTATTTTATGTTGAGGTTTGGTTGAAAAAAGGATATGGAGACTGCTTATAATAACGGACCATACACCATATATAATATGCCTATGATCCTAAAGCCATGGCATATTGATTTTATGTTTGACAAGGAGATGATGAGATTGGTGCCTATTTGGGTACAACTCCCTCAGCTCCCTTTAGTAATGTGGGGTGCACAGAGTCTGGGAAAGATTGCTAGTGCCATTGGGAGACCACTGTACATGGATGAATGTACATCAAAAAAGCTGCGTGTCTCTTATGCTAGGGTGCTTGTGGAAGTGGACATAACTCAGAAATTGGTTACAGAGGTGAACATTAAAAACAGTATGAACAAAGTCCTAAAGCAACCTGTGGTATTTGAATGGATGCCTCCTACTGAGGATAAACCTGGTGATGTTGCTAAGCAGAGGAATGGGAAGCAGAGGACTGCCCCAGTTTGGAAGCCTAAATTGAATAAGAGTAAAGCTGTACAGAAACCAAAATCTATAACTGTGATACAGAAAAAGGTTGCACCTGATAAGGGAAAGGAAGATCCAAATATTTCAGTTAAAGGGGAAGGAGAGTGTGGAAGTTACTGGGACAAGTAAACCTCCTGATCAACCTGATTGGACAGAAGTGAAGACAAGAAAGAGGCCTGACCAGAGCAATATGCAGAATCTTACTAAAGGTGGGAAGAAGGATAACCTACAGGTTGGGAAACTGGAACTAAGAATTGAGAATGGTTTTCAGTCCCTGCAAGTTAGTGATGGCTTGACAGGTCACAATGTGGATGTTCCATGATTGTTACATGGAATGTCAGGGGCATGAATAATGCTGCAAAATACACAGAGGTTTGCTCCTACCTCAATAAGCTCAAAGTGTATATAGCAGCTCTGTTTGAGACTAGAATTAAAAGTAATAATGCCAAGAAAATCCAAAAAAAGATTTGGTGCTAGATGGTGTTTTCATGACAACTATCAGTATCATGGGAATGGGAGGATTTGGCTCCTGTGAGATGCGAATATGGTACAGGTACAAATTGTGGGTGCCTCTGCTCAATTTATCCATTGTACTGTTAAGAGTCTGGATTGTAGTTTCCATGCTACTCTCACTGTGATTTATGCATTTAATCATATTCATGAAAGAAGAGCTTTGTGGGCTGATATTGAAAATATGGCTGGAGGAATTCAAGAACCTTGGCTTATTGTAGGTGACTTCAATAATGTACTGAATGTTAATGATAGACTAAATGGAAATCCTGTCCGAGCCTTGGAATATGTAGATATGGAAAACATGATGAATGCAGCTGGGTTAACTGAGGTACAAATGTCTGGACACCCATACACATGGTCCAATAAGCATACACATGGGATCATATATTCTAAGATTGATAGAGCTATTGCTAATATGGACTGGTTTATCAGATATCAGTGGATTACTGTGGAAGCTATGGATCCAGGCATCTCTGATCATTGTCCTTTGTGGATAAAGGTTCAACAACCTGGGGTGCAGAATAGAAGGAGTGTGTTCAAATTCCTGAATTGTACTATCAATAAGCCTCAGTTCTTGGATTTGGTACAGCAAAGCTGGTCTTGCCCAATTGAGGGGAGGCCAATGTTTAGACTCTGGAATAAACTACTAAGACTCCAACCAGTTATTAGAGAATTAACTAAAGAGTTTAATAACTTGGAACAACAAGTTAACCAAGCTAGATCAGAGCTTGAAATTGTTCAGAAAAGCCTGCAGGGTGACAAGCTCAATTCTGAGCTTATTACTCAGGAAAAACAAGCAACTGCTAAACTCCTGCAGCTGAAGAGAATATGTTACATCAGAAAGCAAAGGTAGATTGGCTACAAAAAGGAGATGGAAATAATGGATATTTCTATGCAACTATCAAAGAGAAGAACAAGCAAGGCCCTGTTCTTTTGGACTTATTTTTCAGTTTTTCATTCATTCGATTCGATTCGGGCCATTCATTCGGTTCGAGTCCATTCGATTCGGTTCAGTCAGTCGGTTTAGGTCGGTCTTCTTCTTCTTCTTATTATTATTATTATTATTATTATTATTATTATTATTATTATTATTATTCTTAATTATTATTATTATTGTTATTATTACTAATAATATTATTATTATTGTTGTTGTTGTTGATTACTATTATTATTATTATTATTTACAATTATTATTATTTACCCTTAATATATATTTCATTTCGGTCGATTAGTCGAGTCGATTCGATGCGATGCAGTACAATTCAGTCCATTCGATTGATTCGATTCAATTGATTCGATTCGATTCATTCATCGAAAGAACAGAGCCCAAGTTGGCATTGCTCAACTGATTACTGGACTGGACAGCTAAAGAGATTGAAGATGAGGTTATTGACTTCTATAGTAGGCTGGTGGGGGATACTCAATCCAACAGACTTGGTCTTGATATAGCGGCTTTGAGAGATGGAAAACAACTGAGTAATGAACTGGGAAATGATTTGATAGCTGAGGTTACAAAAAAGGAGATCCATCAAGCTCTTCAGGCTATTGGTGATAACAAAGCTCCTGGAATTGATGGGTACAATGCTAAATTCTTCAAATCAACATGGGGGATTATTAAAGAGGATGTGTTTGAAGCAGCTCTAGAGTTTTTCCAACATAACAGGTTGTATAAAGCCATGAACTGCACCTTGGTAACTTTGATCCCCAAAACAAGAGATGCTAAGGAGATGAAGGCAATGAGGCCTATTTCTTGCTGCAGTACATTCTATAAAATCATATCTAAAGTACTTACCACCAGGCTCAGCAAGGTGATTGGATCCCTAGTACATGACAGTCAGTCTGCTTTTGTACCTAGGAAAGTAATACATGACAATATACTTCTGGCACAGGAAAGGATATACATGGAAAGGGACCTCTCCTAGATGTATGATTCAGATGGATTTACAGAAAGCATATGACACTGTGGAGTGGGAGGCCCTTGAAGGCATTATGGTAGAGATGAACATCCCTAGGAAATTTGTTACTTGGGTGATGGTTTGTGTGAGGAATGTTTCCTACAGACACTCCATAAATGGTCAACCGAGTAGATTGTTGGTTGCAAAAAGAGGAATCAGACAGGGGGATCCTATATCTCCCCTGCTATTTGTTCTTGTGATGGATTATCTGCATAGAAAGCTTCAATGTCTAAAAAAAGATACCAAACTTCAAATTTCATCCAAAATGTAAGAATGTGGACTTGATTAATCTTTGCTTTGCTGATGACCTTTTCCTGTTTAGCAGAGGTGATCATACTTCTATCCAGCTGTTGATGATACAGTTTGAGGAGTTTTCTGCTGGTACTGGACTAAAAGTGAATAAAAGCAAATGTTTTCTGTACTTTGGAGGTGTGCCTCAAGATGAGCAGACCTTGATCACACAAGTCACTGGGTTTATGGTGGGAGAATTGCCTTTTAAATACTTGGGAGTCCCTCTGGCTTCAAGAAAACTATCTGTCAACTTATGTCAACTTATGTCAGCCTCTCATTGAGAAAATTATTGCCGGGGTGAAAAGGAAGAATACAACTGATCCAGAGTGTTCGATTTTCCATAACAAACTATTGGATACAAGTGTTCCCCTTACCAAAGAAAGTCTAGAGACACATTGAAGCTATATGTAGGTCTTTCTTATGGAGTGGATCAGAGGAAATAACCAAGAAATCACCTGTGGAGTGGGAAAACATTTGTGATACCAAATCAGTTGGAGGCCTTAACATAACTTCCTTAGTGGATTGGAATGTGGCAACTATGACAAGATTATTGTGGAATTTATGTGATAAGGCTGATAAACTATGGGTGAAATGGATTAATGCCTATTACATTAAGCATGGGGATGTGATGGGGCATACTATCAAACCTTCCTATTCTTGGATTGTAAAAACCATTTTTAAACAGAGGGAGAAGGTGGCACAAAGCAATGTGTGGAGTATGCTCACAAAGGGAGACAAATTCCCTACTAGAAAGTTCTACCTTGAAATGAGAGGAAATAAGGTTAAGGTACATTGGAGAAAATTGTTATATGGAAACAAAGCTATGCCTAGATCCTGTTTCCAGCTTTGGTTGTGCTTGAAGGGGAGACTGGCTACCAAGGATAGGATGATCAGATTTGGGATTGTAGAGGATGGTTATTGCTGTTTTTGTTTTCAGCAGGAAAGCCATGATCACCTGTTTTTTGAGTGCCATTTCACCCAGTATGTTTGGCGGCAGATTTTACAAAAATTTGGAATCAAAGAAATTTCAAACAATGGAGTACGGAAGTGAATTGGATATGTTCTCTGCAAAGGGTAAAAGTCGCAAAGCAAAAATGATTAAAATCCTTCTTGCCGAGACTTTATGCGATTTGGAAATTGAGGAAGGCCACTGTTTTTGGACTTATTTTTCGATTTTGATTCGATTGATTCGAGTCCATTCGATTCGATTCGATTCGAGTCCATTCAATTGATTGATTCGGTTATTTCGGTTCTTGTTGGGTACCGATTCGGATATTTGCGCCGTTTTATGCGGAAGCGAAAATAAATTGCGGAAAATAAAGGACACGAGGATTTATAGAGGTTCGGCTATTAACGAAGCCTACGTCCTCTCTCGATGTATCTTTTTCTTTGAGCTTAAGATCAAAACCTCTACGCCTCTCTTCTATCGTCGAGGGATTACTGCACGTGCTCGTCTTCTATCGGTCCGAGTAAAACCGCTTTTCCTTTTCTATGGATAAGGAATCAACCACTCTAGCTTTCTATGGGTACTAGATAAACCTCACTAAGATAGCGATTGTGATTCTAACAATGCCGATCCTTGATCCTAATAACACCGAATCAAATCGTATCTTTTCTTTTTCTCGCTCGTATGATCTTGTGTATAACACTCAATCACTCTTAATTAAGCTCAAGAACAACAACTATAATGTTTACAATGATATAACACGTATGTATGCTTTGCTCAATGTTGTTGTGTGGAATAATACCAACTCCTTGGTATTTATAGCCTTCTTCCTCCTTACTAGCCGTTCTTTGCCGGTTGACTAGCTAGCGTGCGCTAGCCTTCCTTCTTAGCGTGCGCTATCGCACATTTTTGCTCTAGCGTACGTAAAGGCTTACATGTAGCGTCGTTAATCACTTTATATTTCATCCGGTAGCTATCGCCTTAGCGATTAGCGTGCGCTACCTATACCTTTGTAGCGTGCGCTAATCCAATATATCCGTTGCATGGATTGTCAAAGTGACCGGTTGATAACCAGACTAAGACCTGCATTTCCCATCGTTCGGATGGACGACATACAAACATCTTAGCGTCCGAGAATCATGCTGTGTAGCGTGCGCTCCTCATAGAGCGTCGCGTGCGCTAAGAATAGAGTGTAGCGTGCGCTATCCATCTGCTGACTTCACTGCAGCTTACTTCGATACTAGGCTGGAATGCAGCTGACTCCTCGTTAGCGTGCGCTAACATATGTTCCTTAGCGTGCGCTAATGCAGTCCAGATTGCAATTTTTTCGTCTTCGTCTGCTTCGCCGTTTTGCTTCGCCTCGATGTTGTTTTGTAGTTTAGCAACTTTAATCATCAAAACATAAATTAAATAATGTTGTTTTGTAGTTTATCTACTTTAATCATCAAAACATAAATTAAATAATGTGTGGAATAAATATTCCAACAATCTCCCCCTTTTTGATGATTACAAAACAACTCTTGAATTGGATAATCTGTAAAAAATAATATATGTATATTTATACGAATCAAAGTTTTCGGCTTTGATCGTTTCGTTAGTTTCTCCAATCCTTTTCTTTTTCTTCTTTTTCGACTTCTTCATTTTTCAACTCCGTCGGTTCTCGTTTTTCAAATTTTTCAACTCCCCCTATTTGTATGCTTTTCTTTTCTTTTCGACTTCTTCGATTTTTCTCATTTTTATCTCCTCTGCATCTTCTTCTCATTTTTATCATTTTTATCTCAATTCATATCTTTCTCCCCCTTTTTGTTTTCATCAAAAAGTAAAAAAAATATAAAGGATACCAAATGAAATATAAATATGCATGATACCAATTTATGCATTAAAGAAGGGTATAAACTCCCCCTGAAAATATTATTTCCTTCTCCCCCTTTGTAAAATACCATTTGTCAAAATTTATTTTTGGGGATCCAACCGATAGTTGGTTTTTCTTTTGAAACATAGACGATGTTTGAAACGTTTGTTACTTTAGGAACCCAAATCTTTTTAATTTTTATCGTCCGTTTTGGGCTTTTGCAATTTGAAATGTGATGCCCAATTTTCAAACATTTTTCACATCGGGGTATATTGAAATTGACGGATTCATTTTTCGAACGTGATTTGAATCCTAACCCCTCTTTATTTAGAGTATATTTTTGAACACATAACATTTGTTCAAATTTATCGTTGCCGCACGAGAATTTCTTTGTCAAAATTTTTAGTTCATCTTGAACTTTTAAAAGATCATTTTTTAAAATATTTTCATTTTCAAGGCATTTTGAATGATCAATTTCGACAAGTTTCCCTTTTTCAAGTATTTTGGAATTTTCAATTTCCAAAGTTTTATATTTAGACTTGAGGGACTTAATTTCACTTAAAGCATTTTGATAGTCCGTATGAAGTAACTCGAATGCTTCAAAAAGTTCGTCGTAAGAATTACTTGGCTTTCGACGTCGCTATCGTCGAATGAACTCCGGGCCACGAGCGCGAGATTATTTTGTTCAAGAAAATCTTCATCGGGATCTTCGTCGCTCCATGTTGCGATTAGAACCTCCTTTTGCTTTACTCGACAGTTCTTAGCAAAGTGGCCTGGTTTACCACATAATCGACAAGTGTTGTCGAATTTCTTTGGTTCGCCCGCTTGAATGTCCTTCTTCCTCCGGTTTAATAAGTGTTGGAACTTATTAATATTTTTGGCATAATATGCCATTTCTTCGTCACTTTCGTCCACCGGGGTTTCTTCTTTCTTCTTCGACATTTTAGCCTTGAAGGCTATCGACCTCTCCTTCGGTTTTGGTTTGGCATTAGAGATTTTAGAACAATCTCGTAGTAGATAAGAGAACCAACGAGAGCACTAAAATCGAGAGAATTTAAATCTTTGGATTCCATTATTGCCGTAACTGCACTGGTCCCATTCTCGAGGTAGTGATCGGAGAATTTTCTTTACTTTCTCACTACTCGAAAGTGGTTTTCCAAAACATGCTAATCCATTAGTGATGACCAAAAATCGGTCGAGCATAATCGAGATGGATTCGTCGTCCTTCATTTGGAATAATTCATAATCGTGAAGGAGCATGTTTATCTTCGTCTCCTTGACTTGAGACGTACCTTCGTGTGTTACCTCAAGCATTTTCCAGATTTCTTTGGCACTATCACACGATGATATCCGGTTGTGTTCTTCCGGATTTAAGGCACAATAAAGAAGTTGAGTTGCCTTACAATTGAAATGGTCGTTTTTCCAATCGGAGTCGTCATATTCTTTAAAATTTTTAAGCGTACCGTTGGAATTCATTGGGATTTTTGGACCAAGGCAAATCACTTTCCAAAGTTCGATGTCGTAAGCTCGAATGAATATCGACATCTTCTTCTTCCAAGTCATGAAGTTTGCGCCATCAAAAAATGGTGGTCGGTTGAGAGCAAGGCCTTCGGCTGGAGAGATTTGAAACGCCATTGGATCTTTTCTCCTCGGATGTTAAGCCGTGTATTGGAGTACCGCTCCGATACCAATTGTTGGGTACCGATTCGGATATTTGCGCCGTTTTATGCGGAAGCGAAAATAAATTGCGGAAAATAAAGGACACGAGGATTTATAGAGGTTCGGCTATTAACGAAGCCTACGTCCTCTCTCGATGTATCTTTTTCTTTAGGCTTAAGATCAAAACCTCTACGCCTCTCTTCTATCGGTCGAGGGATTACTGCTTCTGTGCTCGTCTTCTATCGGTCCGAGTAAAACCGTTTTTCCTTTTCTATTGGATAAGGAATCAACCACTCTAGCTTTCTATGGGTACTAGATAAACCTCACTAAGATAGCGATTGTGATTCTAACAATGCCGGATCCTTGATCCTAATAACACCGAATCAAATCGTATCTTTTCTTTTTCTCGCTCGTGTATGATCTTGTGTATAACACTCAATCACTCTTAATTAAGCTCAAGAACAACAACTATAATGTTTACAATGATATAACACGTATGTATGCTTTGCTCAATGTTGTTGTGTGGAATAATACCAACTCCTTGGTATTTATAGCCTTCTTCCTCCTTACTAGCCGTTGCTGCCAGTTGACTAGCTAGCGTGCGCTAGCCTTCCTTCTTAGCGTGCGCTATCGCACATTTTTGCTCTAGCGTACGTAAAGACTTACATGTAGCGTGCGTTAATCACTTTATATTTCAGTCCAGTAGCTACTGCCCTTAACAGTTAGCGTGCGCTACCTATACCTTTGTAGCGTGCGCTAATCCAATATATCCGTTGCATGGATTGTCAAAGTGACCGTTTGATATGCTGACTTTGACCTGCTTTTCCCAACGTTCGGATTGACCAGATTCAAACATCTTAGCGTGCGCAAATCATCCTTTGTAGCGTGCGCTAATAATGAAAGTAGCGTGCGCTAATAATAGAGTGTAGCGTGCGCTATCCATCTGCTGACTTCACTGCAGCTTACTTCGATACTAGGCTGGAATGCAGCTGACTCCTCGTTAGCGTGCGCTAACATATGTTCCTTAGCGTGCGCTAATGCAGTCCAGATTGCAATTTTTTCGTCTTCGTCTGCTTCGCCGTTTTGCTTCGCCTCGATGTTGTTTTGTAGTTTAGCAACTTTAATCATCAAAACATAAATTAAATAATGTTGTTTTGTAGTTTATCTACTTTAATCATCAAAACATAAATTAAATAATGTGTGGAATAAATATTCCAACAGTTCTTCTTCTTCTTATTATTATTATTAATCTTAATTATTATTATTGTTATTATTACTAATAATATTACTATTATCGTTGTTGTTAATTACTATTATTATTATTATTTACCATTATTATTATTATTATTTACCCTTAATATATATTTGATTCGATTCGATTCCGTTCCATTGATTCGATTCGATTCGATTCGATTCGAATCAATTGATTCGATTGATTCGGTTGATTCATTGATCGAAAAGAAGCAGCGAACTCTATTATTTTTCAAGAAGGATCCATTAATATGCACATTGTTGAGCAAATTTTGTATACGTGCACCATAAGAGCTAAACTAGATAGAAAATTGGAGGTGTTTTATAGTAGGTTTGATATATAGCTTGTTCTTTTTTTTAGCTAATGTGTTAGACAGGATTGAGCTATGTTGTTGCTAGATTGACTGGTTATGCCTGGATCCATGTTGGATCGGTTTTGTAATCATTGTTTTTTGGATAATAAGAAGTTACCTTGTTCCAAAAAAAAAAAAAAATAGGGATAATTACAAAAATCACCCATGAGGTTTCGGGTATTTACAAGAAAACCCAAGAAAATTTCACAATGACAAAATAAGTCCATTGAATCTGAAGACCCCCTCTTATATTTTCCACTTCCAGACATTTCAAAAGCCTCCCTTACACTCGTCAACTTCTACGACTGAATCAATCCTCAGGGTTATATCGTAATTTTAAAGATGCAGGGGTTTGGTGTTTTTATAATCCAATAACATTGACCATATTTTATTTTTTATTTAGTAAAAAAGCAAGATTCTACCTTTCTCAAAACGAAAGCCAAATATAAGTAGGCCACCTCCCATTCATCTGGCGATAGCGTACCTGAAAGCGAAGTTTCAAACCCATCAAAGCCAAACCATTGGGATAGTGTAGTGTCCTAATATTGTTATAAAAAGGCAAATCCCGTGCCCTGCTAGTGCGGGGTGGGGGTAGTGTCCTAATATTGTTAAACATCAACTAAATTAGCGATTCACACATTGAACTACCCTTCGTCCCACTGGAAGAGTCCGATTTCAAGAAAATGATTTTGTCCAACAGAAGAGTCCTTTCAAAACAAAACAATGTCTAATTAAAATATACATAATATTTTTAAAAATAATGCTTTTTGTTATATAAATAAGAACAGTAGCGTATTGGACAAATAAATAAAAAAGTGTCAATATATGGTTTAAAGCTTTAGAAAGAGTTGTATATTTGTTAACATGACTTAAAAATAAAAGTTATACATTCACTAAAATGGACTCTTCAAGTGGACCGGTTGGAGTAATATTTTTTGGATAATAACGACAACAAATAAGCTAAATAACTTACTTAGATCATCTTTACCATCACCCAGAGCACCAAGTCTTCGCATGAGGTCGATAAAATCTGGTTTCTTCATGTACTCATCCACAAATACATGCGAGTTTTTCACGAACACCAACTCCAAACCATACTGCATATTCAAAATACAATAACGACATACGATAAAGCTCGTGAGCTGTGACTCGTGAGTTTTACATGACATTGACCGTTCGATCCAAAAAGGAAACAATGTTAAATACCTCCTCAGCCAATGTTTTGAAGACATGAAAGGGGACAATCCACTCGGGACAATCAACGGCATCCTACAACATAATTGCTCAACTATTACCACAATTGTTGTATTTGAAACAAAACCAGGCAATCTGTTATAAAAGATCCAGTTAGTGCAGGCATACCCAACACCAGGTGAACAACAGAGATGGGAGTGAAAGTGGATAAATAAGTATCAAGGAAAAAATATATGCTTTTTCGAATAAGTGCCCGGGCACACACAAGGGGTAAAGTTAGGTACCTCTAGATGGAACGTGTACTTGATGCCAAATGGACTTGAAGACTTAAGTTTCTGAAAGAATCCAAAATTGTTATTTTTTTCAAATAAAAAAGTGAATACAGGCCAAGCGACAATAACTGAAACCAATATTATCTGGTTTAGGAATGGGCAATTCACCTTGTTTTGAAATTCTTCATCAAAACGTATCCAGTAGACACTGTTACCAAACTCTAGCCCCTCAGCTGCATGCATTAGAAAAAAGTTACACACAGCAGCGGAAAGGTTTTATTAATTCAAAGTTAAACCAGTTCCATTAAATCAATGTTTCTTGGTCAAATTTCAATCACAAATATAATCAAATATCACATATCCAGAATAAGAATACATCTTCCCTTTGGTTAAGATATTTTGCTGGGTTGACCAGAAAAAAAAAAAGAAAAAGAATACACCTTCCCTCCTCGCTCCCTCCCCCCCCCCCCCTTCCCACCCACCCAATCCCCCTACCTCCCTCTAGCGCAGTTGTAGTAAGATACGTATAATGGTCTATCAACTTGAGTGGATAAACGGCAGACTGAAAAATCAAATGAAATCAGGGTATAGTATCTTTAATACAACCATATAGGAACGAGGACCAAAATTTTACTAGGAACAATACTCAACTTAATCGCACAAAAACGTGAAGTTCTACATGACAGCTTATGAGTTAGCAATTAAGTGACATAAATATTTGCATAGTTGAAGAAACAGAAATCTAGTCCACAAATTGCATCGTTCTACCAACATCTTTAAATGTAAATAACTTTAGACAGAATAAAACCTTCTCTAAGCTTCCTGACGATGACATTGGCATCTGGCATTGTTCCAATAAAGATGCCTCCGGGCCGAAGTAAAGCTGATACATTGGACAAGGCCCTCCTCGCACGTGCCTCAGTAGACCATGAGTAATGCATGGCAAACTGCAATTTTTTGGGTTGCGTCAATTTAGATCATAAATTACAAAAAGACTAGTTTATAGAACATCAGTTTCTATATTTTCCAAAATTGATTAGGTCTCCCTGTGAGACCTAATAGATCCGTCTCACTATAAGACGAATCCCCTAAAAAATAAATTTTCAAATAAAAAATAAAAAATATCAAAAGAATACAAACTCTAAAGAAAAAACTGAAATAACTAAAACACTAAAAATAGAACCATCATCATCATCAACTGCACCTTAATCCCAACTATGTTGGGGTCGGTGGCATGAAAATTATAGTGTCATTAATTGTCTAAAATTAGTTAACACTATAATTCAGGCAAACAATAAAGTGGCAGAGTTTTATGCCGGATGCGCTTCCTCTCGCAACCTTCATATGAAGGAAATAAAAATGGAACCATGAAAACTGAAAATCTAGTTGATAGTCTTAACTTGTATTGTTTTAATTGGGTTACGACTCTAAATTTGATAAGTCATATTGCAGTGTGATAGACTCGATTCCGGGAGGGCACGAGGTATGATGATATCAGAAACTAAAGCGTAACTAAAGGAACAAAATGCCTACTTATGAGCAATGCAAAAAAACTCACCTGGCAGCTACAAATATCAAATGGAGCATCTTCCTTTAGAACTTTATCTAGTCGAACCTGCAATACATAGAGATGACTTAGCTGCACATATGACTCACATTACTGAAATGGCATGGCAAATAACTTTACATAAACCCCAACCCCAGCTATAAACCTCATTAGATAATATTTTTTTTATGTCTAGTCCTTATGAACAAAGAAATCCATCACTTGATCATCCAAATCATTCATAAACTAGCTATAGTTGGTGTTTACCTCAAGAGTAGCTCTCATGTGAGAGACCTAATAGACAGGGACACTAAAACTAAATTGTAAAATAAAAAAAGAAATAGAGAACTCTCATAAAACTAAAATACTAAAAACAATAAAAACTAAAAACTGAAGAAAACAATGAAAAACTAAAAGACCCTAAAAGTTTTAAAAAAAAAATGAAAATCCTTAGAACTGAAAACCCCTAAAATAACTAAAAAACAAAAATTTAGGCTCCGTCTCAGGTAATGAGTCTCGTGAGTTTTTGCCTTACCTCAAAGCAGTCTCCACAAATGAGTCTGGCAGGAAAGGAGAATTTTTTGCGACGCTGGTGATGGTCTGCGTCACCATTGTACCTGGTCCGGCAGTCTTCTATCTGATATCAGGAACGAGATAATAATCCATGGTATACACTTAGGAGAGACACCACACAACTGAGTACAGAGTTTAAAGACATGGAATAATCGATACTCCCTGCTTCAAAACAAATGTCACTTCGCAAACAAGAATCAAGGAGATTTCCCTTTGCTGAAAGTTAATAAAATGATGAATTGAAATCAATGAAGTGTGAGGAAGGTGAGTTTCGAGGTGAATTGATTAGGGTAACTGGTATCCAACCCATCGAAATTCGACGGGAAATCACAATATATTATAATTTATGAGTATAAATATAACAAATAAATTAACATTTAGCTAGGGTTCAATCATCGGAAATCATTTACTGTGCGAATGGATATATCGAAATAATAATATTAGGGTTCGGCCACCAAAACCCGTTTAAAATTTATATACATGTACCCATCTCAAACCCAATTAAACAGTGACTTTACTACTCGTTTGTGTTCTAATCATATAGTAATACCCCAAATGATGAGTATAAGGTTCAGCCATCTAAATCCCTTTATAATTCTTATACTCGTACTCGTACCATATCAGATTGAAATGTGATTTTACTACTCGTCCCCATCTCAAATCCATTTAGTATAACCCGTTAATTACCCAAATTCATTTTAAGTTATAGAATATCTAAATAATTAAATATAAGTAATTAGAATAATTGGTTATCCATCTCAATAAAACGTGAACAATAAAATGTAAATATAAGAACAAATGGTGTAAATGGTAAAAGATTAAAAATTCAATTTGAATTACTAATTTGGAAATAGTACGATCTACGAAAATCTATCTAGAATGTAATAATTTATATCATACTCGTCCGAAACTGGTTAAAATTGATATTTTACTATCGATTTTATCTGAAACTCGTATACAATACAAGCTAATTATTTGAACTCTTGCAAATTTATAAAATATCTAATTACTTGAAACGAAAGATACATGTTTATATTAATTTTTTGCTCTAGAACGTTCATTTTGAAAAAGCTGGGTAGATGAGCTTTTTACCTAGAAAGAATGTTAATTATATGAATTTGTTTAAATTTCTTAAATATCTAATTAAGTGAAATGGAAAATAGAAGTTTAGATTAACTTTTTTGGTCCAAAATGTTGAATTTGAAAAAGTTGTAGAAGAGCTTCTAACTAGAAAGACTTGTGTACTTGATTCAAGATGATAATTTTATCCTCAAATAACCAAAATTATACTCTTATAGCTTCATACATACTTATCATTTTGCATATAGAAATTATTTAACTGATTTAATATTTAACTACAACTAACATTTATCTATTTGTAAATTTTTCGCACTCAACCATTTACAAATAAATTCATACTTTATTCACTTTTAAGTACATACTCAAACCTGGATAAAAATACTGATATTTTTATTCATATATCTATCATGAAACACCACAACCGATAACCACCATTGATGACTCTGAGTTATAGTGGATAGACAGAAAAAACTCGGACAACCTCTATTATTAGCGTGCAGATGATGCTCACTCCAAGTTTGCTTGTGTTCCAGTAACAGAGACTTTCTTGGAGATCTGCATTTTACTCAATTTCATAGTTATTGCATACTTGATATATGTGTAATTTTTGCGACACCAATTACGAGTTTAATTATTTGAAATAATTCCCTATTTATAATTGAGAATTTGGACGTATATATGGAGCTGAGGATATTATTGTATATTTTTTATAAACATATTATATATTTATCTGAATATTGCATATTTATTATTATTATAGTAGTTCTTTTTAAATTCCTTAATTATGAATATATGATATTTAAAATTAACCATTACTATCTATTTACTAACATAAAAAACTAAAAAGTCAAAATTATAGTAAATTTATTTTATATTTATTAAGTTACTAATTAATTAAAGTTAAATTAAAAATTAAACATCAACCTTCAACTAGAATGGCTATTTTACTGAAACAATATTTGATCATTTAATTATCAAAATTGAGTACTTATTATATAATGTATGTGCCTTATTTCAAAAATATGGTGATTAAAATAAGATTTGTTAATTCAGAGATACATAAACAAATATATTATTAATTGAAATAAAATCATGTGTGTTATAACTTATAAGGGAACTTTTAAATTGACTTTATGATACACATAAATATGTAACAATTTTATTCAATTTTAGAAGACGTGTGTTGATCATTTAATTATCAAAATTGAGTACTTATTATATAACGTATGTGCCTTATTTCAAAAATATGGTGATTAAAATAAGATTTGTTAATTCAGAGATACATAAACAAATATATTATTAATTGAAATAAAATCATGTGTGTTATAACTTATAAGGGAACTTTTAAATTGACTTTATGATACACATAAATATGTAACAATTTTATTCAATTTTAGAAGACGTGTGTGTAAACAAAATGTCTTTAAATAATTAGATTTGAAAATATGTGTCTTATTTGAGAGATACAGAAACAAATATCTTAATTGGTATATTTTAAATTTGGAAAATGTGTTAAATTTAGCATTAAAAATGAGTTGGAAAAATAAAGATAATGAGTTGTAATAGATAGTTTTTATTGGGCAATAAAATATGACATGGAGTATAGAATTTCAATTTGTTGACATGTGTTAAATGGGTTTTAGAATTACTATATAGGGGAAGATATGGAACATGGAGAGAGAGAAAAAAAAACTAAAATCACATCTAGTTTGCAGAAGTTAAAAAAGGCTAAAATCATATTTTAAATCAATCATTTTTTAGGAGTAGCATTTTTTGAAATAAGTCCATCATATTCTTAAAAATTATTTCAAATCATTAGAAAATGTCAAAACTATCGAACTTCCGAACTGAAATTAGGCTGAAAATATGGCAGATTACAGCCAACGAAATTGCTAAAGCAGAATTCAGATTCTAGTTAATGAGTTCCATGCATATTGAATAGAGATCTATGTCCGAAAAATACACGAGTAAGAGGACACACTATATTAACTCAAGAAAGTTAAAAAAGGACAAACTGTTTTTACTTGAGTAAAATTAAAGTACCATAGTATTATGAGCACAACTGGTTTTGTAACCTGGGTTCGAAAACCTGAGTTTTAGGTAGCTTATTGGACATCAATATGATTATAGACGGTTCAGATAACAATCTCAAACGTCTCCAGAGTGGTCGTAAATGGTTCTCCATTCGTGTGTACTCCCTAATAGAAAGACCATTTACTTATTAATAAATTCTTCCAATACTAAAATCTGGCTCGCCTACGAAAAGAAATATGTTCAATGGAAAAGGATGAAAGAAGAATCGGATTTCCTGCTGAGCGGATAGTTAACTGGACAACATCAAGAGACCTTTACAAGAGACAAATATCATGAATTTGAAGGTGCCTGCTATTGTAAGCACACAGGCTATGAGACTAAACGTAGAAAGATATATACGTTTGCTTAATTATCCATGAGTTCCATTAAATCGAATGTTGAGCATCGCCATAAATGTGAGTGATATTAAACTTTATGTTGAGTCCAGTCTATTTAAAGGTTGCATTGTTTCTGCTTGAAGCTCGATTTAAAAGTGATAAAAATTTTGACAAAATATATGTCTGTCAATATGCAACAAATGACTAATTTGCTTGCTGATTCAAGAAAGGGAATGCGCTTTCAAAATCAGCCACATTAATATTCGTTGCGTTTGAAGTCCACTAAACTTGTTCGAGAAGGAGGGGGGTGCGGAAAAGATCAAGTAGACTATAATTAACGAAAACAGATCGAATTCAATATTGCCAATTTGATGATAACTGACCAATGTAAGGCAGTTAAAAACTTGAATGAATTGAGACTTTACCGATCCATCAGCTATATCAATACCGACATAGTAACCGATCCTCGCTTTATCCCATTTAATGAGGTCACCACCCTGATACCAGAAAAAAAAGGGATAAAACTAAAAGTCCAAGTTGACAACACAAGCACATATAAAAGACTACCAATCTCAAAATATCCAGCTCGTAAACTACCTTTCCACAAGCCAGATCAAGAACTGCATCTCCCCTCTTTGCGTATAACTGAATCAAGACACTTTTTATCTGCCAAATGGGATAAACGGTAAGAAACAATTACAAATGCTACAGTCTTACGTAGGACTTCATGAACAGTGACTATGCCAACCGACAAAAATAGTAATGTGGTTATGGATTTAATCTCGGATGATTTGTTAGACGTAGCAACATTGTTCCAACTGCTCAAACACATTTCAGTAAGTACCCAGTTATTAAGTTTCTTCAGGTGAATAATAGGGCTTGCTTCTCGTTCTTCGAGAGTCTGATTTGTTCTTGCACTGTAATGATCAGCTACTTTCTTTGCATATATCTTCGTACTCTCATCCTCCAAAAAGTGGGCGTCACCTAACCACAATGAGAAACACTTAATTCTTCTGGAAAAAAAAATCAATTATTTATCCCCCCCCCCCCCAGCGAGGAAAAAAAATTGCAGCTAATGATTCTAACACTTGTCTCCCAAACTCGAGAACAAAATCCAGAAACAAAAGAGACAAACAAATATGCCAAACATCTTACAACTCAATTTAGCTTCTGTCTGAACTCCAATAAAAAACCCTACCAAGATTCAAAACCTTAATTGAAGGCACTGCCTAATAATCCACACAGCCAAATTAATTCCTTTTAAAACGAACAGAAAATCGAGCGGGGTGCTTTGAATTCCGTAATTGAATGAAGAAAGATCAAAACTACCTTCAGGATTGTACTTGAATTTGGATTGAGGGGGGCCATGAGAACTCGAGGATGGAGATTCTTGATAGCCTCGCTTCATGTCTGTATATTGTTGCTTACGTAAGTATGCAAGAGAGTTTGATCTGGAGAACCTTGTATTTGTACCTATAAATCGCCAAAGGGTTTTGCAGAATGTGATGAGTTGCATTACCAAAGTTACACAGTAGTTATATATACTTTGACCCAAGGGGAAAAAAGAGCGGGGTTCAATATAGGCCTACTTGTGGTTCTAAATTTTGTAATTTTAGTTATTTGGGATGTTTGGTTCGTATATTTATGGTATGAGGTATATGTTTGGTGTTGATAACATCGATATTATGCATTTTGATTGATAAAATATAAATTCTAAATTCATACTTCAAACTCATAGGATGCGCATGTTTTATGGTACATAAAGGTAAGTACTTCCAAATTCTTGGTATCTTATTTTTCTTCTTTCTCTAATCCTTCAACAAAAAATCCACAATCACTGGAATACTCCATTTTCTCACACCAAACCGCATAACCAGACCCGACAACCCAAACCTCAGACGATTACCGAACTAACACTTTCGATGGGTTTACGACTGACTTACCTTATTATTCGTTTTCAAGTCACCGCCGCTATGCTTGGTCGAAGTCAAAGACCGCGGCTCTCCTACTTCCTTCCGTCGGGAATTCAAATGAAGGTTTGTGGGAGTCCGACCCGAGCCCTGGAATCATGGCGAGAATACGACCGCCACTCCGATCGATGGTATATAGTCGCTGCCGCTGCTTCGTCCGCCGATATTGGGTGTCGGGGGAGGAAGATTTTAGAGTCTGCAGGCAAGAGAGAAAATTGGGCAAGCAGAGGAGAGAGAGAGGGTTGAGATGTGTGGGTAGGGGACACGGTTTTAAGACCAGTCTAGCTTTAATCTCCAACCTTCGGCCAATTTAAGCCCAAACCCAACTAAACACCAAACCCAAGTACAATTCTTGTGTAAATTAAATTCATAAGCTCAACCCCTTATTTCCAATGTGACCGATCACCTCAGCCATATATATATATATATTATATATATATATAATATATATTGTTAAAGTAAATACACCCGTAGTCTACGTACTATTGAGAACCTCCCAACTAAGTATAGAAATTTGGCGCATTAGAATGTTTCAGAATATGTAATCTATCCCTATTTAAAGGGACCCTATCAATGAGAATGATATACATCTTCTGCCCTAATTCTTGTCTTACTTGCTTTTACTTCAACACGTTATCAGCACGTACTCTACCAATAGAGCAAGAAAAAAATTCGACCAAAATTAAAAAAATAAAAAAAAATTAAAAAATTTTGTTCGGAAAACCCTAGCCGTCATCATCCTTCCGCCGCTGCAACCCACTGCACAACCCTTCTTCCCCAGATGCAGGGCGACCTAAGATGAACGAGATGATTTACAAGTAGTGACAATAGTGCTTTCTCTTGCAAAAGACAAGAAATTATTTCCTATTTTCCAAAAATCGTCCGAAATTAAAAAAAAAATAGCTTAAACCCTAATTCCCGATCGTCTTCATCTTCTTCCTCAAGGGCCGCCGACACCCCTGCAAACCCCGCCGCCACACAAACCCGTCATCTCCAGAAAAATCGGGTCTCCTCCATCACCATGACACAGCCGTTTCTCCCCACACCCACTGCGATCGGCTGTTTTTCCCCACCACAAGCCCTCCGCACGCGACGCAACACCCAACCTCGCGCCGCCCAACAGACTCGTCTGCCTCACTCTCGTGACTCGTCTCTAGGCCCACTCGTCTCCCATGGAAACAAAACCAAGCAAGGATCCTTTGTTTTGGAGGTTCTTTCTCGAGCCGGAGTGCGCTGTGCTTCGATAACATCTCTACTTGGACTAAGGTTCCAGGATAACGACAAGCATTTTTGTGTGCGAAAAAAAAAGCCTCTTCTTATCGCCACTCGGGAAATCAATCAGTCGGAAGACCAGAGTAGCAAATCTATGTTTGTCACTCCTAGCAAGTTGATTTCCTCGATGTCTGTCACTCTTACCTAGCAGCAAATATTTTGAATCGAAAAAAAGTTGGTGGACCACTCGGAAGACCAGAAATTTTTTAAGTTCACCGTGGATTCAAGCGGACGATTGGAGCGAAGAATACATTTTGATCCAAACAAATTGACGGTGTGCCTTAGGAAAGAATCATGTCTTTCGTGTAAGAGGAATTAAGATGATTCAGAGAGCGAGTTAGACGACGAGGACAATCGGAATGAGGAACACGATTTTATCCAAGAGAAATTGAAGGTATGCCCTAGGAAAGAGTCGTGTCTTTCCCGCAAGGTAATTCGTAAAACCCTACTATTTGCAACATGCGCTATTTTACATGTTTTAATATATTTTGTTGCATATCTATATTTCATAAGTTTGTTATATTTATGTCGAATTAAATCAATTAAACCATCCGCTGCACTACAACTAATCATAATTGCGCCATAAGAAACTTATGTGACTGCATAATGTGTATATATATATATAATAGGATTATGTGTCTATATTTATAAATATACATATATTTTGCACGCATCTATAGATATTGCATGCAATTAGGCTACATAATTAGCATATATTAATGTCTAATTTCTACTGGCTACACAATATCATGATAACAAAACTTCATATGTATTCCTAAATCGCATCGAAATCACGACCATATCTTGGTTCTAAACAAAATAATCCAATTATTGAAGAATTTATCATGGACGAATTCATGATTATGTGAAACGTATTCGCTTCCTTCTCTTGCTTACTAATATGGCTAATCCAACTCGTTCGAAATTCAGATCTTGGACTCAGAAGGACTTGTGCCATAGATGAAATTCTGATATTAAGACATTAGCGCCCCACTTTCTGTTCATACAGATGACGAACCGTTTTAAAAGGTGAAAGAAAGTACGATGATGCTCTTAGGCGAAATCTCGACCCCAATTTGTGGTAGAAATATCTTTAGATGATATCCCGACGAATTGTGGGATGCCCTTAAGGGCTATTTTGAGAATGCTATTTCTTGAGTTGACCGTGCAATGGGACGAAATCCACTTGCTTTATTATAACGAGTCAATAATTTTTCAATAAAAGATATGTTCTGCCTTAAGGCACGTCTCATTCTTTTGTGAAAAAAATTCATAGAAGACGACATGATCCAGAAAAAACTTTCCAATTTCCCTACTTAAGTGCTTATACTAACGAATTAGTATATGCTAGAGTATGATAATGCTAGGCCTGTCGAGACAAAGCAAATTCTCGAGGCTAGTAATGGCAAAGTGAAATGTGGAAAGAACCCCGACGAATAGGGGACTGGACGTGCCAATCCCGAACTACATGGAATGAATTTGCATGGTGGAAAGGGATGTGGCAGTCGTAGACGTGGTCGTGGTCGTGGAGGCTCGTTCGATCTTCTAATGTAGCAAGAAGAGATGATGTTCCTGACTCCCAAGAAACGAGTTGACTCCTAATGTGAGATTGCTGTCATTGGTATACGAACTACCATGCAAGCAATTATTTCACGGCCAACTTGAAGAGATATTAAGATTCCGACGAATAGGAAACTCAATATATAGAGGAAGGCGATCATGACATGATCCCCAATGTCACTTTCACATTTACCGGTGGCAGTATTGCACCATACGTGCCAAAGTCATTAGACGCCCCTCCTCTATGAGTAATTTTATCGGTAGACGTTTTGATATTTTTCAGTAATGGTCTGATGTATTTTGGTTTCGAGCAAGATATTATTGTTGCTTACATATACAAGTGGTTGACTTTATTTAAAGTACCTAATATTGTTCCTACGCTTATCGTTCAGAGTTTTTATTACTCGTGTTCTCATTTGATGAATGAATCGAGGAACACTCGAGTGATAGGCTGATGGTAATAGCCTATAACGTATCAGTGACTAGGATGATTGGATCATCCCACTTCATCCGAGGACGCGTCACCCCCGGTTCTTGGTGCCTAACGACACAGTTTTGCAGTCACCGACACTCTATATGCATTGAGAGTGACTAACTCGAACCATACAAAGCTTCAAGGATATACGTATCAACGACTTTCATGTTGAAATTCATTGTGAGAGTGGAATAGAGTATCTCTATATTACCTCTAGTGAATGCGATCGAAAGCGCATCTTAGAGAAACTTACGAGTCAAATCATGTGGACCGTACGTCACTATGATTAGGGTTGTCGAATCCTATGTGAGTACCTATAACGAACTTTGGGATGCTGACTCGTATAGGATTTGGCATGACTGATTGGGGCATCCAGGTCATGACATGATGATATGCACGGACATTCTTTTCTTTCGCATGCAAAGTAGAAGCGGGCAATGAATCCACATAACAAAGTTTGTTGGTGTTCCTCAAGCTATGTCATCCAAAGCATCAGTGACATCCTCCCGTTCTACACGTTTGACCCTAGTGAATGCACATCGTCTCTTGTGCAAAGCCTGCGCTTTAGCCAAAGTAGGAGCGAGACCTTCTTACGCTAAAGATGTGAAAATTCCATTCTTACATATGATTCAAATAGATATTTGTGGACCGATTCAACCAGAATGCGGACCATTTAGATGTTTTATGGTTCTGGTTGACATCTCGACATGTTGGTCACATGTCGTCCCCTTGTCCACTATAAATGCTGCTTTTGCAAAGCTTCTAATACGGATTATATGTCTAAGGGATCACCACCCTGACCACCATGTTCGGTCTATAAGACTTGATAATGCTGAAGAGTTCACATCTAAAGTACTTGATGAATAATGCATGTCGATCGGGAGTGACGAAAAGCATCCCATCCCCCATGAGCATATGCAAAATGGTCTCACGAAGGCAACCATCGAACGAATCATATGGTAGCCCGGGCATTGGTTATGCACACCAATTTGCCTATTTCTGTTTGGGGTTATGTAGTCTTGCATGCAGCTTTACTTATTCGCTCATTTTAGACCCTCCGCTAGCCAAACGATTTGTGCGTACCAGTTGGTAACTGGATGAGCCCTGATTTTTACATTTTGGACTCAAACGAGCTTGAGTGCCAATTACGCATATTTGGTTATGTAGTATTGTGCCTTCTGCACTCCCACAGTGCATGGGTCTTGAAAGACAATTAAGTAGTTACATTGGATACGAATCCCCAATGGTTATCCGCTATTTAGAACCTTCGACAGGTGATTTCTTTACCGCTTGATTGCGGATTGTCACTTCGATGAGACAACCTTCCCGTTGTTAGGGGGAGGAGAGAAGACGAACTTTCTCAGGGAACGACATGAATGGTCATGGTGTATCCCTACTTTGTCTCATATTGATCCCCGTATTTTGATATGTGATAGTGAAAATTACCGATCTTCGAAACATAGCAGATTCGATGCCTGATGCGTTTACTAATATCGTGAAAGTGACGAGATCATATATACCAGCTGCATCCTGTAAGGTTGAAAGTCCTCGGTAAGGGGCACAACACCGACGAATCGAGTACTGCCATCGCACATGGTGGATGTGTGATTTAGGTCATAGCTCCCTAAAGGAAGAGGTGGAAGCTACATGGTTCGACTTAACACTCACCTAAGGAGGAGGTAGAGTAAGGCACAAACTTATATATTAGTCATCAATGAACTCGTTTCATGAGATCATACTTGATTTTACTATGTCCATGAGTCATGACGAGGGGGACGCCCCGAAGATTGATATGATTCAGAAAATCAAGAAATCTCGATGAATCACGAAAGTGTGGAATGATCATCCACCCACTTTGATGATCTATCGTTGCTCAAAGCATAGAGCAAGACGATGTCGAGCCTCGTTCTGTTGTCTGATATCAACATTGAGTTAATTGGCGTTAAAGGATAAAGCATTCCATGCAGAACTAGATTCTTTGACAAAGAGACAGGTAATTGGTAGGTAGTGCTAACCTCACCAAGTGTAAATCCTGTAGGACATAAAATAAATCTTTGTCAGTAAGCAAAATGAGAAGAATGAAGTCCTGAAGTACAAGGCTTGAAGGTTCTAGGCTTGAAGGTTCTCATAAATGCCGTGGAATTGACTGAGGAGACGTACTCTCCCCTAAGCTACTTCATTAGCTTAGTAATTTCCGAAGGATTGGAAATGCAGCTCATAAATGTGGTTATAGTGATATCTCTATAGGGATCTTAATATGGAGATATATATGAAAGTGCTCGATGGCATTTCATTACCCAAGTCAAGTTACTCTAGACCACGGAGTGCATTTGCAGTACGGTTGAAATGCTCACTTTACGGATTAAAACAATCCGGACGGATGTGGTATACCCGCCTAAGTGACTACTTGATTGTAAGGGGATATAAGAACGATGAATTGTGGCCCTACATGTTTATTAAGAAAACAAGTTCCAGATTAGGGATTGTAGCTGTATATGTTTACGATCTGAACATAATCGGTACTCTTGACGAATTAAGAGAAACCGCAGCTATCTAAAATCTGGATTTGAGATGATGATCTGGGAAGACTCGGTCTTATCTAGGCATTGAGCTAGAATATCGAGCTAGTGGAATCCTCATCAACCCGTCTGCTGATGTCCAAAAGAAAATCAGGCATTTTAACATAGACAAGGCACATGAGGTTAGCACTCCCATGATCGGTCGTAGTTTGGACTTGAAGAAAGATCCATTTCGTCCGAAGGAATGTGACAAAGAGCTTTTGGGAGACGAAATTCCCTATCTAAAGTGCAATAGGTGCATTATTGTACTTGGCTCAGTATACTCGACCTGATATAGCCTTCTCATTGAACTTGTTGGCTAAATATAGTTCTGAGCACATGCAACGTCATTGGAATGATATCAAGAACATCTTTTGATACCTCAAAGGAATTATTGACTCGGGACTTTTCTTTCCCTATTAGGCTAACAAAATTGCCGATGAATGTGCAATCACTAAAGTAAGTGTGAATGCCGAGGAAACTACCCCGACGAATGTGTTGGTAGGATTTTCTGATGTTGGGTACATCTTGGACCCATATAAAGATCGCTCCCAGATTGGTTATGCTTTTACCATTGGGAACACCGTGATATATGGGGATCAACTAAGCAAACCCTTGTTGCTACCTCTTCGAATCACGCTGAGATTATCTCTCTACACGAGGCAGTACATGAGTGTATATGGTTGAGAACCATCGTTATACATATTCGAGGTAACAGTTGACTAAGTAATGTCACTGATGCGCCTACATGCATATACAAAAATAATGCCGCTTGCATCGAACAGATGAGCCTGGGTATATCAAGGGGGATAATACAAAGCATATCTCTCCAAAGTTTTTCTGCAATCAGCAACAACGGGACCTCCTCAACATCCAAGTTAAGCAAGTGAAGTCTGAGGAGAATGTGGATGATTTATTCACTAAATCATTGCCGAAGGCCGTATTTGAAAAACATGTGAGAAACATCGGAATGCGTAGGATTTTTGAACTCCCGAGATCGAAGTAAGGATCTGATGGGAGGGTGAGGTATAACGAATTTTACCCACCAATGTTGTACTCTTTTATTTGACCAACGTTTGTTTTATCCCAATGGGTTTTGTTACTTGGCAAAGTTTTTAACGAGGCAACGTCACATGCACTGTTTTTCAGATTCCTTGATTGATGGACTAATCAGGGGGAGATGTAGACTTGAGGGGGAGTCTTACATCCATGTCGCAAGTTAACTCTTTTCCTTAACCAAGAATTCTTTTTTTGCCACTGGGTTTTATCACTTGGAAAGGTTTTTAACGAGGTAACTAGACGTTTAGCTCACTGATCGACGAACTGATCACGTTCTTGAGCACACATTGATCGACGAAATGATCAATAGAGGTTTTGGATTAACGAAATTAGCATAACCTATATGTCTGGATGTTGTACTCTTTTTCCTATGATCAAGGTAAGGTATTTTTCCCATGTGGTTTTTGCTTGACGAGGTTTTAACGACGCAACTTGACATGCGTTGGAGACTCGGCACAAGGGGGAGTGTTGAAGTAAATACACAGTGTGTGCCTTATTCTACAGACTATTGGGCTTCTCCCAACTAGTATAGGGCTAGGCTAGGGGTGGCCCATGAACCAAACGTTCGCGAACTGTTCGTGAAAAAGCTCGGTCAACAGTCAGTTCGAGTTCGGTTTTACGGAACCGAACATGTTCGCGAACATGTTCAAGTATTTTCGAACCGAACATCGAACATTTTATATTTTGATCGGGTGTTCGCTAACTGTTCGCGAACATTAATATATATATATATATATATAATATGGCACGAATAGAAACAATTGAACACAAACGAACCGAACGAACGAACAGAACAATTGAACACAAACGAACAAAGCGTACGAACAGAACAATTGAACACAAACGAACCGAACACGAACAATAAAAAATATGTCGAGCCGAACTCAAACACTAATTTGTAATGTTCGTCGAACACGAACACGAACCGAACAGTACACGAACCGAATTTAACATCGGTTTTTAGAAAAACCGATGTTAATGTTAGGCGTATTTTTATACGCTTATTTATCATTATTTTGTAGTGTTTTGGTGAGTGAAATCATCTAAATGAGCTTTTAATGCCTTGATTTTGTATGATTGACAGGAAATTGAAGTCCGGGAGCTAAAAGCGAGGCAAAAAGCGAAACGGCAAAATCGGGACGATGAGCCGCGGCGCAAGGAATCGGAGCCGCGGCACAGAAGACACCACCGAAGGGCGAGTAATCTGTACTGTGCGCAGCCTGGCCAGTGAGCCGCGGCACGGAAGAATTTATTTACGCCTGTATTCACTTTTGGGCGATGTGCGCGGCACAGTTGATGAGCCGCGGCACACTTAGCGGGTTTGGTACGTGCATGCGGATTACGGGCCGTTTGGCCGATTTTCAACCGATTAATACGGACGTGATTTGTGGAGGTGTTGAGCTATAAATAGGGCTTAAGACCCTAATTTAATTATCTTGGAATCATTGAATCTAAACCTAGGAGAGATTAAGCTTGGAGACAGAGAAGAGGAGGAAAGCAAAAGAATTCAAGGGCAGAAGGCGGGAGCTGAAGAACGGAGGAATCCGAGCTTCATCTGCGTTTGAATTTTATGCTTTCGTTTATTTATTCTGTATTTTCAGTTTTTAGTATGTCAGGCTAAAGCCCTAATCTAGGGTTTTGATGAAACCTTTGTTTTGACGAATTGATTAAGATTATCCAATTTATTACCTTTTTATTGAGTTTTCCCAATTATGTTTAATGCTTGCAGTTATCTGGCCAATAGTTGTATTGATTTAATCATTCACTTCGAATCGGGAGAGGAGATTTGGTGAGGAACTATTGGTGAGGACCGTTTTATTCTGTGAGATAGGAATATACTCATAGAAACTACATGGCCTTTAGGAGATTTCATGCTTTTGCCTATCGACGAGATAATTCACCTAGGGATAGAGTGCGTTAGTCGCCGTTAGATAAATCTATTGACCTCGGGAGGCGGTAGAATATATTAGCAATCTCGCCTTCAAGAAATTGGGAAAATTATTTATTACGGATAATCGAGAGTAAATTCGGATAAACTAAGGTGGATTGAGAACCCTAGACGTATTCATCATTTGATTTCCTTAATCCAAGATATTGTTTTCTCTTGCTTAGTATTTTAGAAATTCTTTTAGTTATTAATCCAAAACCCGACTTCGATTGTTCAAATAAAATTGGAATACGAAAACGTCGGTAGTTAGAGATTCAATCCTCGTGGGAACGATACTCTACTTATCACTTTATTACTTGTAAACGATGACGTGCACTTGCGTGTAGGAAATATCGCAACAAGTTTTTGGCGCGCCGTTTGGGATTGAAATTTTTCTAATATCGATTTAAGTATTTCAGTCTTAATTTGAGCGTTTTATTTTTATTTTTGTGTATTTATTTTTGTTTATTCATTTTTTCCTTTCAGACCTTTCGTTAGTGCATGAGAAGACTCGTGCGAAGGCTTACTACCTTTGGACACCGAGCTCGAGCGCACGCTAAGAAGGAACAAAAAGGAGAAAAGAGAGTTGTAGGCAGTCATCATGGCCGAGAATATTGAAATCAAGGAGGAGACAACCAAGTGCGGCAAGTTCAACCGAACTCGCTCTTCGATATTATGCCATGCCGCAGTCAACGCTAATTTTTCGAATCCGGCGTCCCACTATCCAAGCAAATAATTTTGAGATCAAGCCCGCCATTATTCGGATGGTGCAAGCGAGCCCATTCGTGGATTGCCGAAGGGCGACCGAATGCCCACATTGCGTCTTTCCTTGAGATATGCGACACATTTAAAACTAATGGTGTCACCGACGATGCCATCCGATTGAGGCTTTTCCCTTTCTCTTTGAGGATAAAGCAAAGTTTTGGTTAAATTCCTTACCGGGTCGATTACAACATGGGAGAGGTTAGCGCAAGCCTTCCTTGCCAAATTTTTCCCACCGGCTAAGATGGCGAGGTTGAGAAATGAAATAACCACTTTTGCCCGATTCGATATGGAATCGCTCCACGAGGCGTGGGAGCGATATAAAGAATTACTACGAAGATGCCCTCATCACGGTATTCTGATTGGCTTGACTTCATACGTTTTATGGTGGTTTGAGTGCTTCTACACGCACTTTAGTGGATGCGGCCTCGGTGGGACATTCATGGCAAAATCTATGGCCGAGGCACACGTGCTTTTGGAAGATATGGCCGAAGCATACCAATGGCCATCGAAAGATTGACACCGAAAAGAGTAATGGAAGTTTCAAGCAATGATCCGATCTCCACCTTGGACAGCTCAAGTCGCCGCCTTGACACAACTCCAGACATTTTCGCACGCACCAGCCCCGTTACCATTGAGACATGTAATTGGTGTAACGGATCACACCCGGCGGAGTGTCAATTTGGAAATCCGTTCGAGAAAAATCGGATGGAGCGAGCTCAATTCGTAGGAAATGGGAATCGACCGAATAACCGTACTCAATACTTATAATCCGGTGGCGCAATCATCCCAACTTTTCATGGAGAAAGCAGACAGAACGCACACCAGCCCCTTTCGCTCGGAATCAACGGCCCCCCTTGGCTCCCAAAGTGTCTCTCGAGGAAGCGCTTGCAAAATTTGGCGGCAAATACGAGTCAATTTATGACTCGGACAAGCTACACTACAAAATAATTCTGCTTCCATTCGAATTTGGAGGTCAGTGGGCCAAATCGCTAATGTGTTGACGGCTCGTCCGAGGAGCATTACCGAGTACAACAGAGACTAATCTAGAGAGAGTCTAAACGCAGTTAGCTTGAGAAGCGGGAGAGAGTTGCTGGATCAGCCGGAGCTGGGTAAAGAGAAGAAAGTGATGGAGGAAGAGATGGATTTAAAGCCAGAGGAGTCAAAGGATGTGAAGCCGGATAACTTGAAGACATGTGTTTCCCAGTTACTGCTTCCGCAGACTACAAAGAAAGAAGGGCGGACAAACAATTTTCTAAATTCCTTGATGTGTTCAAAAGCTTCACATAAATATTCCGTCACGACGCATTGGAGCAGAATCTTGAGTTATGTCAAATTCATGAAAGAGATATTATCTAAGAAGAGAAAACTTGAAGAGTTTGAAAGCGGTCACCTTGACAGAGGAGTGCGGTGCCATTCTTCAAAAGAAGCTCCCACCTAAATTAAAAGATCAGGAAGCTTCAACATACCTTGCACCATGGGGAATTTTTCATTTAATAAGGCACTATGCGATCTTGGTGCAGTATCAACCTCATGCCTCTGTCGATTTTCCAAAAGTGAATATTGGGAAGCTAAGCCAACCAGTCTCATTACAATTGGCGGACCGATCGATAAAGTATCCGAGGGGAGTGATCGAGGATGTATTAGTTAAGGTTGACAAGTTCATCTTTCCGGCCCGACTTCATCGTACTAGACATGGAGGAAGATGACAATATTCCGATCATCTTGGGACGACCATTTCTAGCGACGGGCCGAACCCTTATAGGCGTGGAAAAGGGAGAGCTAACTCGAGGGTTCAAGGCAGGAAATTACTTTTCAAGTATTCAAGTCATTCCCATGTCCAGAAGTCTTGATAAAGGATCACAAATTGAGAGGGTGAATGCCGTTGAAAGAGGAAAGCACCGAAAACATCGTCGGTGGGAAAATTCGGATGTTGTGTTAAATGGCCCGAGTTTTAAGAAGGATGTAGAACAAGTGGCGTTCCTCGAGCATGAGGAGAAATCACGCAACCGTGGGTTCGTTTGTGAAGGAGGAAAGTGAGCGAAAGCGAAAAATTTGTCATGGAGAAATCGGGTGTTTCGGAAAAATTTTCAAGTCGAAACCTTTTCACAAACAACATTTGATGACCGAACCGAAACTCGAACCACCGATGACCAATGGTCATAATTTTAACCAAAATATAAACGGTTCGATGAGCAGGCGGAAGCCAAATGGAGTTTGCAGCGAACTAACGTTGTCCAATAGGTGCAGTGAAGACTATAAACTTAGCGCTTCTCGGGAGGCAACCCGAGTTCGTAGTTGTAGATTTTTGCATTTCTTTATTTTTCTTGTATTCGTGATTCATATTTTCATCATTTTTGTGCTTCTAATTTACGCCTCTCGTTTTTAACGTCTTCTTCTATAAATTCTGCAGGAAAGTCCCAGGAAGAAATTGGAGTATGAGCCGCGGCACAGATATTGTGAGCCGCGGCACACATCAATCGCCAGGAAGGCAAAACCGATCAGTACTTTGTGCCGCGGCACGGCATAAATGAGCCGCGGCACACTTGAGCAATGAGCCACGGCACACGGAATTTGAGCCGCGGCACGAAAAAACGAGAACACAGTCATAGGGATACCTTGTGCGGCTCACTTTAGCCGTGCCGCGGCACACTATGCGGAATCCGAAAGGGCGGGTAGCATATAACACGCGAGCGGCCGGCATTTCAGTCGTTTTCTACTTTCCTTCTTCCCTCCCAGTAGCGACCGTGAAGTTTTCCTTCAATTCTTCCCTGCGATTTTTTTTCTTGCAATCTTCAAAAAGGTACGTTTCAATCTTGCGAATTCACTTGTTTATGGTTTATATTTAGAAGTTGTTTTTGCTTTGAATGGATGGAACATGCCTAGTTTTTCCTTCAAGTAGTTTCATGATTGTTAGAGTATAACAGGGTAGTTTCATCGAATTTTCTTGATTAAATTGGAATATCAATGAATTGATTGTGTTAAGTTGTTACTGATTGAATTGTATTTCTGTTTTTGGGGGTTGAATCGAGCTAGAACTATGTTTATTCTTCAAGTAAACATGCGCCCTCAAGGTGTCTGATAAATTTCCCAAATGAAAAGTTTTCTTTGAAAAAACAATCGTTTTGAATTTTCGTGCAACGTATACGTTTTCGATTCTGACAAGCCCAACCCTTACATCCAGGTTAGATGTTTAAGTCCAAATTCATCTTTCTCTCTCGTATGTGCTAGTGTCTTAAATTCGGAATTTCTGGTTTGATGTCCTTAGCCGCGCATAGATCATTGTTATCATTTTTGCGTGAATTAACCCTCGTGTTTTCACTTTTCAGGATTGATTATGGCGCGCACGAAGAAGCTGACAAAGCGTGCTAGGACCGAGTCATCCCCTACGAGAGGGGAGACCTCTCGGGGTCGGGCCGAGGCGGAGGGGCACCAATTTTCGGACCCCGAAATTCACAAAATATTCAACGAAAAGATCCGTCCACGACCACTTATTCCCGAGAGGGGTTTTACTCCAGCTCCTCAGGACGGGGAGTTGCTCACCATGATCGACGAGATGGGATGGGCCAGATTTACAGCACCTCCCGAGCCAGCGGTCATCTCGATCGTCCAGGAGTTTTACGCCAGCGCTCTGCTGAAGCATATCCGGGCAGGGCATTCGTTGCCATCTTTAGAGTCCCGGACTCAGGTCGACGTCCGAGGGGTCACAGTTGATTTCTCCCCGACTGCTATTCGGAGGCTTTTTGGGTTTCCGGCGGTTGACGAGACAGCCTATGACCGCGTGATGACCGGCCTCACTAAGGAGGCCCTGCTTGAGACGATTGCACAGCCCGGTACCGACTGGGAGCAGCGAGCACAGAGCTCATCCACTTTTCACTTCAGGAGCTCGCGCCTCAGCCGGCTCGGGCGAGCCTGGCTTTACTTTATTTGCGCACGCATTGACCCCACCTCCCAGATCCGTACAGTTTTTCTCTCCCGCGCTCGGATACTTTTTGCTATCACCTCCGGGCTGCATTTCGATGTGGCCCCCATTCTGGTCCGATCTATCTTCCAGAGTATCCAGGGGGGGCCAAGACGGGGTTGAAGCACCCCTCCCTCATCTGCGCTTTATCTGCGTGATCGGCTGACGTGGTCAGTCGACGAGCCGATGCTTGCCCCACAGGCCCCGATTGACCACCGCATCATATCGCACTTTGACCAATGGGGCGGAGCGCCGGCACACGCTCGGGGGCGAGGATTTTTGCTCGAGGAGGCTCACGAGGGATCCCCCGAGCCGCTTTTGTTGACGCACGGAGGCCAGGCCGCGGCCGACAGAGCGAGGTTGGATGAGCTGTTTGATGGGCTGCGGGAGGATATGAGGAGACAGAGAGACGAGCATAGGGAGGAGTTGAGGAGAGAGAGAGATGAGATGAGGAGAGAGAGAGAGCTGGATGGCTGCTATGCGGGAGGAGCAGCGGGCGGCGAGGGAGAGTGTTGTTGCTGCCGCCAGAGACGAGATGAGAGAGCAGGCCCGCCGGGCCAGCCGACGAGCGGCTAGGCGTCTTGCTGCAAGGGATGCTTATCATCAGGAGCACCTCGCCGCATGGACGGCCAACATCATGCATCCCGACGGGCCATTTATTGCGCCCGCCCGGCCAGCCACACCACCCTCCTCACCGGACGATGCCGGCACCAGCTCCTGAGCAGGTGGAGGAGTACTTGACCTTTTACTTTTCTTGCATTTCATTTTTGTCCATTGAGGTCAATGTACGTCCTAAGTTTGGGGGATTTACATTCGATCTACATTCATTCTTTGTACTCTATTTTCTTCTTTGTACATTATATTCATTGCACTTTTCTTTTCTTTGCGAAAATTTTTAGCCTTGCTTGCCGTAGTGTCTCCTTATTCGTGAATTTTAGTGCTTCTATTTGTGTGATACTGATGTTACGACACTGTCTTTCTCTCTGAAGAAGCGGGCGAGTTCTAGTCGAGTTGGAGTCAGTTATTTCTGTTCTGCTTAGTATTCAATTAGGTCCGAAATTTTTCCTGATTGTAGAGGTCTTGGCAGATAAGAGACGATACATACTTGTTGCTAAATCCCCATCAATACGTTTGGCTACATTTCCCGGATAGTGAGTCGTACCATTTCTTTAGTCGTGTTGGCACTTAGTTTGAGTTTTGAGTCGGTCAGTTTTTCCCTAAAAGTCGAGATAATGTGTTCTATGATGGGAAGTCTAGTAACCGGGGGTATTCGCGTGACCCGTTGTTTACTCTCGCGTAAAACGACGACCCTGATTAGATTAATGATTTAGATATTTCACATGTGCCAATGATAGGAAGCCTAGTAATCGGGCATTCGCGTGACCCATTGTTTACTCTCGCGTAAAACGGCAACCTTGATTCGGACATGCGGAAATTATATATTCGAGTTGTTTCTCCATTGTAGACGGGAACTTAGTAACTAGAAGCATCTATGTGCCCCATGAGTGTCTTTACGTCAAACGGTTTCCTAATACATGAGAATGGAAGTTCCACCTAGGATTATCCCGATGAAACATCCCGAGATCCTAACCTAGTGGTCGACTCGAATCAAATTTTTGAGCATATATATAAGGGGATCTTGTCAGAGGTTTATTTATTATAAGACTCGTGAAAATTGTGCCTTTAGACCGTGGGAACGACGAACTAGCTTGTTTATGTTAGCCTTCCATATTGACGGTCGATTTGACTCATGTTTTGTTAATCTTTGAGTGAGTTTTCTTCATGAACGAATGATTAGGGTGAACTTGATTACTTTGCGGAATCATTATTACGAGTGCGGCTCGCTTTTATGACACTCGTATTATTTAGAGAGAATGGCAGGATAGTATTGATTAGATTGAACACTATGAGTTGCATAATTATTCACGACATTCTTTTATTGACTTTAATTCTTTTTGCTTGAGGACAAGCAAAGGCTTAAGTTTGGGGGTATTTGTTAGGCGTATTTTTATACGCTTATTTATCATTATTTTGTAGTGTTTTGGTGAGTGAAATCATCTAAATGAGCTTTTAATGCCTTGATTTTGTATGATTGTGAAATTGAAGTCAGGAGCTAAAAGCGAGGCAAAGCGGTAGCAGCAAAAGCGGACGATGAGTCGCGGCGCAAGGAATCGGAGCCGCGGCAGAAGACACCACCGAAGGCGAGTAATCAGACTCTGTGCAGCCGGCCAGTGAGCCGCGGCACGTAAGAATTTATTTACGCCCTGTATTGACTTTTGGGCGATGTGCCGCGGCACGAGTTGATGAGCGCGGCACACTTAGCGGGTTTGGTACGTCTGCGCGGATTACGGGCCGTTTGAAGCGATTTTCACCGATTAATACGGACGCGATTTGTGGAGGTGCTGAGCTATAAATAGGGCTTAAGACCCTAATTTAATTATCTTGGAATCATTGAATCTAAACCTAGGAGAGCTTAAGCTTGGAGACAGAAGAGGAGGAAAGCGTAAGAATTCAAGGGCGAAGGCGGGAGTCAAGAACGGAGGAATCCGAGCTTCATCTGCGTTTGAATTTTATGCTTTCGTTTATTTATTCTGTATTTTCGTTTTTAGTATGTCGCTAAAGCCCTAATCTAGGGTTTTGATGAAACCTTTGTTTTGACGAATTGATTAAGATTATCCAATTTATTACCTTTTTATTGAGTTTTCCCAATTATGTTTAATGCTTGCAATTATCTGGCCAATAGTTGTATTGATTTAATCATTCACTTCGAATCAGGAGAGGAGATTTGGTGAGGAACTATTGGTGAGGACCATTTTATTCTGTGAGATAGGAATATACTCATAGAAACTACGTGGCCTTTAGGAGATTTCATGCTTTTTGCCTATCGACGAGATAATTCACCTAGGGATAGAGTGCGTTAGTCGCCGTTAGATAAATCTATTGACCTCAGGAGAGGCGGTAGAATATATTAGCAATCTCCGCCTTCAGTAAATTGGGAAAATTATTTATTACGGATAATCGAGAGTAAATTCGAATAAACTAAGGTGGATTCAGAACCCTAGACGTATTCATCATTTGATTTCCTTAATCCAAGATATTGTTTTCTACTGCTTAGTATTTTAGAAATTCTTTTAGTTATTAATCCAAAAACCCAACTTCGATTGTTCAAATAAAATTGGAATACGAAAACGTCGGTAGTTAGAGATTCAATCCTCGTGGGAACGATACTCTACTTATCACTTTATTACTTGTAAACGATGACGTGCACTTGCGTGTAGGAAATATCGCAACAGTTAATTGTTAATTTAACATCGGTTTTTAGCATGACCGATGTTAATTTGTTTTAAAATTTTCAATTATGCCACCGCGTCTTTTTTAACATTAGTTTTTACAAAACCGATATTAAACGAGCGATGTTGAATGTCTTTTTTGTAGTAGTGCTAGGACGTATATCCGGGAAATCATTAGACTACATGGAGTGCTTGTAGATATCGTATCAGATCATGACCCCAGATTTATCTAAAGATTTTGGAAGATCCTTAATCAGGAACTTGGGACGACATTGAGTTTCAGTACTGCAGCTCACCCTCAAACGGACGGACAATTCGAGAGAACAATACAAGTCCTTGAAGATATGTTAAGGGCACGTGCACTGGATTTTCCGAAAAGTTGGAGTCACCACCTACCTTTAACTGAGTTTGCATAAAACAATATCTATCAGGCAACTATAATGGCCCCATACGAAGCATTATATGGGAGAAAGTGTCGATCACCAATAGATTGGGAGATTGACGGCCGATGGACACAAATGACTAAGCAGAACCGAAACTCGATACCGGGAGTTGATCTAGTAGAAGATGCTATGGATAAAGTCCGAATTATTCGGGAACGGATTCGCACCGCTCAGAGCCGATAGAAAAGTTATGCAGACTAGATAACGAATGATTTGGAATTCGACACAGGCGACAAAGTGTTCCTTCGGTTATCGCCACATAAGGGATTAATCAACTCGAAGAAAGGGGAAAAGCTTAGCCCCAGATATGTCGGACCTTTCAGATCCTAGAATGGATTGGAGAATTGGCATACCGCCTCGAGCTACCAACTGATCTTGTCGGAATGCACGATGTATTTCATGTCTCAAGGTTGAAAAAATATCATCTGGATCCCCAACATGTCATCACGCGTGACATACCACCGAAGAAACCTATCATGAACGTGGATCAACAAGTACGCGAGCTAAGAGACAAGAAAATACTTTTGGTTAAAGTTGTATGGTAGAACCATGACCGAAAAAAAGACGCGACGTGGGAAGCAGAGAAAGAGATGAAGAAGAATTTTTCTGAATTATTCGAATAGGAATTTGGGGACCAAATTCTCCCAAGGTGGGATGTGAGGCCTCATTCTTTTGTAAGAATAATAGGTTATTAATTCTCAATAAATAAAATCCATTTCGAGATGCCTATTGTCTAATAAATCAAGTTCTTATCTTCTATATAGTCCCGCTAGCTAAATAATATCCGACAAGTTTCAGTAACTTAATTATTTAATAATTATAAATTGACTAAAATAAATAAATAAGTATATTAGCTAAATGGGATATTTGATGTAACGGTGCAACTTGATGAGTGGACCTATGATTAAAATTTAGGCCTGGAAACATTATGGACTTAAAGACAACCTAAGTAGTGGACCACATATCACCTGAAACACTACATCAAGCCCAAAAACACTCATAACTCAACCCAACTTAAATATACTACCTAATACTACATAAATACAACCAAAATACATCATACATGTATAAAGACATGTGTAAATCGGCCTACATCAAGAATGGTAGGGGAAGACTTTGAGGTGTCACAATTTCAAGTACTTTCAAAGAACACTTGTTATACTTACATGATAAGTTGACCACACCTCACCCACTCACGTCCACCTATATAAACTTTTACCTTGTAAACTCCTCCTCCATTTCACAATATAAAAAAAAAATCATAAAGAGAGAGGAGGATGGTCGGCCGAAGTTTGGAAGGAAGGGAAGGGATAAAAATTTTCGAACTCTTGTTCATCATTAAGGTAAGACCTTCTACCCATCTTCAACCTTCACTTTTATGTATAAACCTTGATTTAGAAATAAATTAACCACCATAAATCACTCTTTGGAATCGGCCAAACTACTCGAGGAGAAGGAGGTGAAGTACACCCTACTAAATTCCATTTCACCATCAAGAACAAGACACATTCAAGATGGGTAAAATGATATTTTTTTCTTATTTAAAAATTAATGCAAATATTATATGTATGATGGTGCATGCAGAAGGTTAAACTTTGATTTATCATGATTGACATAAAAATGGCATTATCTCATCATGCATGTGATGATTTTGGTGTTTGTTGAGTTTTATTTTGATATACTTTGATGATTTGAGCAATTTCTTTCACTGATGAAGGTATTGCTAAATACTATAAATCTGGCCATTGGGTTCTAAAATTCCCTAAATATAAGCATAATACTGGACTATGGTAAGAGGACGATTAGTCACCGTAAGATTTCACAATTCGAACCTAAACTCGAAAAATAACTACTATAACCCAATTAAAATGAATCATGGACAAAATTGATGAAGCCCATAATTCTGGACTTATATCCTGAAAATTTAACTTAATATATCAAAACAAGTTATCCATAAAATATCACTTAAATCCGAATTCAATAAGATAGGAAGTCGGGGTAAAAATGTAATTTTCAAGAATTCAGGCCCAAAACTGTAATTTACATAAATATACTATTTCGAAAATAAAATTTCCAGAAAATTTGAACTCACTGGACTCATAATAGCATTAAGAACTTACCCCAAAAATTTGATATTTATCCGACAAGAACAAAAGAGTTACGATCCGATTAGTAAAATCACAATTAAGATTTAATTAAGGTGTGGAATTATTATTTTTGAAAGAATAAAATTCTAATCTGGACAGAAATCGAAAATACAAGACTTGAGGATCAAAATGCAACTGCATTTACAATTTTTGGAGTTAAAATAAATCCAGGCGAATTAATCAAAGTTGTAAGACAAAACTAAATAAATATAATAATAATAATAATAATAATAATAATAATAATAATAATAGTACTTAAAACTCAAAAGGGCAGAATTGTAATTTCTGAAAGGTGAAACTTTCATACAACTTTTGAGCTTTAATACCTATATCATAACGGATATTTCACAATAAAGTTCATAATTTCCGGAAGTATAATCATTTTGTTCCGACTTAATCAAATTTATAACATTTTAGTAAAAATAATACTACTACTTAAAACTTGGAAGGGCAGAATTATGATTTTTAAAATATAAAACTTTCATGCAACCTCTGACCTTTAATCCCTATATCGTAACGGACTTTCCGAAATAAAGTTAGTAATTTTCGGACGTATAAGCAATTTGTTCCGACTTGATCAAATTTATAACATTTTAGTAAAAATAATAATAGTACATAAAATTTAGAAGGGCAGCATTGTAAATTCCAAGAGGTAAAATTTTCATGCAACTTCTGACCTTTATTTCCTACATCATAACGGACTTTTCGCAATAAAGATGGAGATTTTTGGACGTATAACCAGTCCATACCAAACTATTCAAAATGATGGGTTGTCGTAAGAAACTGTTAAAACTCGCACAATAGACATCTGATCATTAATCAGTTGAACTAAATCCTCTAATTTACCCAAGTCCATTACCAAATAAACTTGTTGATATCTTATAATATGCATCGTCGCCTTTAATCACGGTATTTATTGTTATTTAGTAGAAATCAGGAGTAAGTACTATACGGAACTATGTAATACAAACCCTCGGGTGTAAATTGTAACACCCCGAAATCCTATTGGGTTATTACAGTGCCGTGGACCCCACGCCAGGAGATCCACCAGACGAACATGACTAATATACATTAAATTAAACAACAAGGGAAAATCATAGTCCCTACCATGATATTCGACACAATATTCCGATAAGGAATTTCAACGACAACGATAGGCCTACATGGCCAAAAATAAAATACAACAACATCCACGAGTATCTGCTCGGGTAATACATAATGACAATGACTGACAAACTGGAGAACACTCCAAATGACTGACCAACATGAACAACTCGGACTAGTATCGCTCGAATGCCTCGTCGCCATCATCATGCCCCTGTGTCTCAACTCTCTCCTCACAAGCACCTAAAACATGAAAACATGTTCCGCCCCCACGGGGTCAGTCATCCAGATAATGAACATCAAATACATGTATAACATGATATGCATCCAAGGCAGAATGAAACGGTACAATGATAATAATGATACGAGATGCTCACAAACCAATGTAAGAATCGAGCATTCGTGAAACACTATGCCCACGGCATACTATTAATACCTCCTTGACAGGTTAGAACATAAGTGCCCAACGGCGAATCATAATCACAGAGTACCACAATGAATTACATAACATGAACCAAACCAGAACTGAATTAAATATGAATCACAATGCCCGAAGGCTCCAATGAAATTATCGAGACAATCACAAAGGCCTGAAAGCCACTCAACCGAAGCTGTCGAATATCACAATCACATGAAACGGGAACAACCCGAAGCTATAGTTAATGAGGGCTAATAAGTTCATAACCACGATCGTGACCTACTGAGCTGTAGGTGTTGGGAAGCCAACCGCGAAGGTTCAAGCCCCAAGCTTACCCATAAGATCATAAACACGACCATGACCTACTGAGTTGTAGGTGTTGGGAAGCCAACCGCGAAGGTTCAAGCCCCAAAATTACCCATAATAAGGTCATAAACGCGACCGTGACCTACTGAGCTGTAGGTGTTGGGAAGCCAACCGCGAAGGTTCAAGCCCCAAGCTTACCCATAAGATCATAAACACGACCGTGACCTACTGAGCTGTAGGTGTTGGGAAGCCAACCGCGAAGGTTCAAGCCCCAAACTTACCCATAGAAAGCACTAGCCGAGACTAGCTTCCAAAATATAATTAATCACAAACGGAAACGATCTGAAGATTATCGAATTCACAAAAATGATAGTGTGCTGCCTTGAGTCGGCCAACACGATAACGATGACTCACGGATGGGCACCGTCCATGACGGTCTCGATTCAAATACTTCGATTACCTTAGAATGGTCAATCTATAACAACGACACAACGGATGGGAACTATGCTCGACAGCCCCAATTCAATACCTCGATTGCCTTAGAATGGCCAACCGATAACAATGATGCAGCGGATGAGTCAATACCTCGATTGCCTTAAAACGGTCAATCGATAACAATGATACAATGAATGATTGAGTATCTTGATTGCCTTAGAATGGCCAATCGATAACAATGATAGGATGAATGATTGAACACTTCGATTTGCCTGAGAACGGCCAATCGATAACAATGATATGATGAATGATTGAACACTTCAATTTGCCTGAGAACGGCCAATCGATAACAATGATACGAAGGATGCCTCAGCACCTTTAATCGGTTACCGACAACGAAGAAGAGAAATGAATACGTCAACGCCTTTAATCGGCCAAAACAACTTCAAGGACAAAACTCCAACATTAATAACAATGATTACAACGACGTCTTAAATCGAAATTAATATCAACAACAATGATCGATACATCGATACCGCGAACCGGTGATCGATAATAACATTAACAACGAGTATCACAATGCCTTGAACCGGCCATTAACGAACAATAAAAACATTTGGCATAATTTGCGAAAGGTATCGCATCGAACGATCTCTTAATATCAATGAATTCATGAAGAGACTAAGTCTCGGAATGATACAACACATTCATACACATATATGATAACATTAATCTCATTGACTAGTACAAGTATAAAACTTGCCTCAACCGAAGGCGATGAAATCCTTCCACGAACAACGAACGGCGTCCTCCGATAAACACAAGTACTCGAACAACCTTGAATGAAATACAATTCATTCAATAACACAATATCAATCGAAATCAACATAACAACCGAAAGAAACTCTTTGAGGCATTTAATCGAACACTAAATGTTCAAAGTTCTTCAAGAGCCTAAGAATCATCAATCGGGTTGAACGAATCGAAAATATGGATATACAATCCATAGAACACGATTAATAATGTTTACTAACATCAACCGATTCATCAAAATCGGACTAGAATCGAAATCAAGAACAAATTCCCCAAAAAGTCAACTTGGAGGAAAATCAAGAAATATACCTTGATTCGACGAAGAACACGGATTGGATGATGATATAATCAACAAGAATCTTCCAAAACGTCTTGGAATTGATTAGAATCGGCCAAGAACTCGATTTCCCGAGCCTCCCGTCCGCAGCCGCACAAAAACGAGTAAAAAAGGTGAGAAATGCAGGTCTGGCCGAGCCCAGGCTATATATAGCCGGCAGGGTTACGGCCGTAACCGGCAGTGCCTTACGGCCGTAACTCGGCCCATACGGCCGTACTCGGCAGGCCTTACGGCCGTAACCGGCATTCGTCAAAAAATCTGCCCAGCACCCCTCGGACACTTACGGCCGTAACTGGCACACATTACGGCCGTAACCGGCCTACGTCCGGAAGATGCCCAGCGCCCGTACGGCCGTAACTCTCGGCCCTTACGGCCATAACTGGCATTCGTCAGGCCATTCCTTCCGAGCACGTACGGCCGTAACCTGTACCTTACGGCCGTAACTCGCCAGCCGAGCGAGCCGGCTCGGCCACTCTACTCCGAGCAGCGAACGAAACCGAACAACTCGAATATGAATAGAAGATACGGTTATGAAGTACACGCAAAGACGAATCCAAGCGCTAAGAGAACACACGATTCCGACCACCCGAAGGCTCGAAATTCGACAACGGAAAGTAATTACCCCAAACTTTGGGAAATTATGAAAATGGCCCAAAACGTCCGAAATACACGATACACAATCGAAACACCAAGTCAAAGCTCGCAACATGAATAATAATATTAAATGAACTTACGAGAAACTCGAAACAACAGTTTCGAATGAGATTCGCAAGAATCGAACTCAAGTGCGGAAAAGCCGTTTAAGAACACGGAACTCAACAAAACGATACCGAAACGAACTCGGATGACAAAAAGTGCAGAATTAAATATTCTCGGAATGACGAAACGGTCATGAGAGAGTCGTCAAAACGGACTTCCGTCGAAAAAAGAAAATTACCGGAAAATCGAAATTGCGGATATTACATACTACCCCCCTTAAAAGAAGTTTCGTCCCGAAACTTAAAACAAGCAGGGAGAAGCAATATCCCGCCAGGAAAAATCAACGAGATACACACAAACAAGAATGATTACAATGAATGATAATGAATCGAAATCCAACAAGGATCAAGAATGACTCATAGGTGAAATGATAACGTAATGAGTGATAGCTCAAATGAAATGATTGGAACCATTGTTCCCCGTGAAGTGAATGATTAGTTTGATAATTATAAGTCTCAACGTGATTGATATATGATGAATGAATTATATGAATGAATGAACGACAAATGAAATGAATGATTATACTATTACCGAGCAAGAATTAACTTGTTCAAAACCGGTGATGAATGTCCTTACCTATGGCTCTCGAAGCCTGGTAGGACCCCTTGGATGAAGCACGAGCTGGAGTAACAAAGTCCCCCGAGGCCCTTGAGCTCTCTCGAGATCTACCGGCACTAGAACTCCTACAGTATTTCTGAGGGTGTCCCTGCCGCCTACACCCAAAACAAATAACGGCCTGCATCGAGCATCGGGTGCTGCGATGTCCTATTACATCATAGTTAAAGCAAACAATGGTCGAACTCGTGGCCTTAGAAGAGGACGCTCCCTCCGCACGAAGACGACTAGAAAAGGACCTCTTGGATGTCGGGGCCCGATGTCCCTCTGAACGAGCTCGCATTCTAGTCCTCTCACCCGAAGAAACTGAAGGATGCTTCTGAGTAAGATCCTTGATCAAAAGCTCTGCTCCAAGAGCCTTCCCGATGAACTCACTAAGTGAATTACAATTGTGATTGAACAACTGCATCCTCAACTGCGGATTTAGGCTCTTGCTAAAATATTTGATCTTATCCGCCTCAGTACGGATAACTGACGAAGCAAACTGAAGTAGTCCCTGAAACTTCTCAGCAATGACAATAACACCCTCATCCTCAATGGATTCGGGGTTCAAAACCTCTGACAATTTGGCTTCACGAAGTGGAGCCGGATAATACCTCTCTAGCATGAGGGTCTTGAACTCACTCGAACCACAATCGCGATCGGCGGGTTTCACAGAAAGCCACCACGAATAAGCACCCTTAATCAAGTAATAAGCCGCTACTGCCACTTTACTCTCTTCCGGACACTGAACCATGTCGAAGAGTTTATCAAAATTCTCAAGCCAATGAACAATATCAGCTGGTTCCGACGAACCCTCAAAAGTAGGCGGCCTCTGACGAGAGATATCGCCAACAATCTGATTCACTCCCCCAGTCTGTCCATGAAACGGCACCTGAAATCCCTGTTGCGGTGTACCACGAACCATCGAGGTCTGCATGGTCTCCACTATCCGCGTCATCTGAGTCATCTGGGCCATCATGCCCTGCATAAATATGAATGGGTCAACCCGAACACCTTCCGAGTGAGATGCCTCTCGGGTACGGCTCCCTGATAGTGAATGATTATCTGACAGTGAATGAGTAGACTCGCTATTTGATGAATTAATGATATCCCTTGCGTTCGCGTGGGTATGCACACGAGATCCCGAGTTCCGGCCCGCATCGCGGCCTCTTCCCATGCGTCCTCTGACAGCTCTATCCATACTGAAGCAGGAAATCCACATGATAATTATAGATCCCGCATGAATATCGCATTATGATTACGTGACAGAATGATAAAAATGAGAATACACACTCCAGCACAATGAATGCATTAATGATGCAATGAAATGATCGTCGACATTACGTCGGAATATGATAAGATCGTATGAAAGATCAGGTGAGGTAACATGATTATCTGATGAAATTCCTGAAATGATTACCTTGAATAAGTTAACAAGGTTGAAAATTCGATCCCCAAGATCAACAACTGAACCGTGAGTTGGGTTGGATGATTAATGAATTAACTGAACAATGAGATTTTGATTGAATGATGAATGAATTAACTGAACGAAGAGATTGACTGAGTGATGAATGAATTAACTGAACAATGAGATTGACTGAGTGATGAATGAATTAACTGAACAATGAGATTAACTGAGTGATGAATGAATTAACTGAACAATGAGATTGACTGAGTGATGAATGAATTAACTGAACAATGAGATTAACTGAGTGATGAATGAATTAACTGAGCGATGAGATTAACTGAGTGATGAATGAATTAACATGATCGACAAGATTAAAATGATGATTGATGATTATTAACTGATGAATGGGTTGATCCTTAACACTTACACAAGTCACACGTGCTCCAAAACAATTAGTCATGAATCAATCATAACAATAATATCACATATAGGTTTCAACAAAGCATGAATAATTAATGACATGATGAATATATGAACATAAAGAGAATCGAGTCCTTACACAGGTCATACGAAGCTTCGAGGTCTCACGATACTAGTCTTCATTGACGACGACTCGATGAATGAATGACTCGTGCAGTCGTACTAATATCACGACTCACAAAACCCGACTGTCCAGATTGTCATAACCTGACAGTCCCACTACTACCGCATCGGTAGAGCCACATAACTCACATATCAGGGTATCTGACAACCCAAACGCTCTGATACCATCTTCTGTAACACCCCGAAATCCTATTGGGTTATTACAGTGCCGTGGACCCCACGCCAGGAGATCCACCAGGCGAACATGACTAATATACATTAAATTAAACAACAAGGGAAAATCATAGTCCCTACCATGATATCCGACACAATATTCCGATAAGGAATTTCAACGACAACGATAGGCCTACATGGCCAAAAATAAAATACAACAACATCCACGAGCATCTGCTCGGGTAATACATAATGACAATGACTGACAAACTGGAGAACACTCCAACTGACTGACCAACATGAACAACTCGGACTAGTATCGCTCGAATGCCTCGTCGCCATCATCATGCCCCTGTGTCTCAACTCTCTCCTCGCAAGCACCTAAAACATGAAAACATGTTCCGCCACTGGTCGGGCCATCCGATAATGAACATCAAATACATGTATAACATGATATGCATCCAAGGCAGAATGAAACGGTACAATGATAATAATGATACGAGATGCTCACAAACCAATGTAAGAATCGAGCATTCGTGAAACACTATGCCCACGGCATACTATTAATACCTGCTTGATAGGTTAGAACATAAGTGCCCAACGGCGAATCATAATCACAGAGTACCACAATGAATTACACAACATGAACCAAACCAGAACTGAATTAAATATGAATCACAATGCCCGAAGGCTCCAATGAAATTATCGAGACAATCACAAAGGCCTGAAAGCCACTCAGCCGAAGCTATCGAATATCACAATCACATGAAACCGGAAAAACCCGAAGCTATAGTTAATGAGGGCTAATAAGGTCATAACCACGACCGTGACCTACTGAGCTGTAGGTGTTGGGAAGCCAACCGCGAAGGTTCAAGCCCCAAGCTTACCCATAAGATCATAAACACGACCGTGACCTACTGAGTTGTAGGTGTTGGGAAGCCAACCGCGAAGGTTCAAGCCCCAAACTTACCCATAATAAGGTCATAAATGCGACCGTGACCTACTGAGCTGTAGGTGTTGGGAAGCCAACCGCGAAGGTTCAAGCCCCAAGCTTACCCATAAGATCATAAACATGACCGTGACCTACTTAGCTGTAGGTGTTGGGAAGCCAACCGCGAAGGTTCAAGCCCCAAACTTACCCATAATAAGCACTAGCCGAGACTAGCTTCCAAAATATAATTAATCACAAACGGCACCGATCTGAAGATTATCGAATTCACGAAAATGATAGTGTGCTGCCTTGAGTCGGCCAACACGATAACGATGACTCACGGATGGGCACCGTCCACGACGGTCCCGATTCAAATACTTCGATTACCTTAGAATGGTCAATCGATAACAACGACACAACGGATGGGAACTATGCTCGATACCCGATTCAATACCTCGATTGCCTTAGAATGGCCAACCGATAACAATGATGCAGCGGATGATTCAATACCTCGATTGCCTTAAAACGGTCAATCGATAACAATGATACAATGAATGATTGAGTATCTCGATTGCCTTAGAATGGCCAATCGATAACAATGATAGGATGAATGATTGAACACTTCGATTTGCCTGGGAATGGCCAATCGATAACAATGATATGATGAATGATTGAACACTTCAATTTGCCTGAGAACGGCCAATCGATAACAATGATACGAAGGATGCCTCGGCACCTTTAATCGGTTACCGACAAGGAAGAAGAGAAATGAATACGTCAACGCCTTTAATCGGCCAAAACAACTTGAAGGACAAAACTCCAACATTAATAACAATGATTACAACGACGTCTTAAATCGAAATTAATATCAACAACAATGATCGATACATCGATACCGCGAACCGGTGATCGATAATAACATTAACAACGAGTATCACAATGCCTTGAACCGGCCATTAACGAACAATAAAAACATTTGGCATAATTGCCGAAAGGTATCGCATCGAACGATCTCTTAATATCAATGAATTCATGAAAAGACCAAGTCTCGGAATGATACAACACATTCATACACATATATGATAACATTAATCTCATTGACTAGTACAAGTATAAAACTTGCCTCAACCGAAGGCGATGAAATCCTTCCACGAACAACGAACGGCGTCCTCCGATAAACACAAGTACTCGAACAACCTTGAATGAAATACAATTCATTCAATAACACAATATCAATCGAAATCAACATAACGACCGATAGAAACTCTTTGAGGCATTTAATCGAACACTAAATGTTCAAAGTTCCTCAAGAGCCTAAGAATCATCAATCGGGTTGAACGAATCGAAAATATGGATATACAATCCATAGAACACGATTAATAATGTTTACTAACATCAACCGATTCATCAAAATCGGACTAGAATCGAAATCAAGAACAAATTCCCCAAAAAGTCAACTTGGAGGAAAATCAAGAAATATACCTTGATTCGACAAAGAACACGGATTGGATGATGATATAATCAACAAGAATCTTCCAAAACGTCTTGGAATTGATTAGAATCGGCCAAGAACTCGATTTCCCGAGCCTCCCGTCCGCAGCCGCATAAAAACGAGTAAAAAAGGTGAGAAATGCAGGTCTGGCCGAGCCCAGGCTATATATAGCCGGCAGGGTTACTGGCCAGAATCAAAGGCCTTACGGCCGTAACTCGGCCCATACGGCCGTATTTCGGCAGCCTTACAGCCAGAACCGCATTCACAAAAATCGCCAAAGACTCTCGAACACTTACGGCCGTAATCGCACACATTACGGCCGTGAATCGCCTACGTCCGAAGATGCCCAGCCCAGACGGCCAGAATCTCTCGCCCTTACGGCCGAATCGCATTCGCTGTGCCATTCTCGCCGAGCACGTACGGCCAGAATTCGTACCTTTACGGCCAGAATCGCTGTGCCAAAGCCCGGCCCGGCCAGGCTACTCCGACGGTCCGAACGACGCCGAAACCCGAACCTGAATATAAATCGAATATACGGTTACGAAGTACACGCAAAGACGAATCCAAGCGCTAAGAGAACACACGATTCCGACCACCCGAAGGCTCGAAATTCGACAACGGAAAGTAATTACCCCAAACTTTGGGAAATTACGAAAATGGCCCAAAACGTCCGAAATACACGATACACGATCGAAACACCAAGCCAAAGCTCGCAACATGAATAATAACATTAAATGAACTTACTAGAAACTCGAAACAACAGTTTCGGACGAGATTCGCAAGAATCGAACTCAAGTGCGGAAAAGGCGTTTAAGAACACGGAACTCAACAAAACGATACCGAAACGAACTCGGATGACAAAAAATGCAGAATTAAATATTCTCGGAATGACGAAACGGTCATGAGAGAGTCGTCAAAACGGACTTCCGTCGAAAAAAGAAAATTACCGGAAAATCGAAATTGCGGATATTACATAAATTGCCTCTAGAATCTATACGAATACCTCTAGAGCCCCATTTTCTATCTATATGCATTGAGGGGCGGTAGGGGTGATCTCGGTTCGGTTTGGTACGGTTTCTAGCTAAAACCGATACCGAACCGTATCTTATCGGTATCTAGCATTTGAGTACCGAAATGATTTGGTTTTTAATCGGCTCGGTGTGATCGGTTTCGGTAGTGGTTCGGTGTCAATGGGCTGATTAAATGGGCCACTTAAATTGGGCTAGCACCAGGCCCAAATTGAACTACTTGGGCTAAATCAGACAATTGTAAGTTCAAATAGAAGGATTTATACATAATTAATCCACTTCAAAGCTTGAATAAAAATAAAATCTACTTCAATAACATGATAATAACTAAGGATTCAAAAAGTCCAATATCAGATTAAACAAAAGTCTTGAATTTCCTCCTCGGCACAGGTCCATCAATTCATAACAACCTGCACAAAGAAAAAATAAAGTCTGCAGAATAGTCATCTGTTTTATCGGTTCGGTTCAGTTTTTAAAGTCGGGATCCATATCTAAAACCGAAACCGAACCACATAATTCGGTTTTCAAAATTTTAAGAACCGTACCATACCAATATCTTATTGGTTTGGTTTTTCGGTTTCGGTATTTTTGGTATTATCGGTTTTTGTCGGTTTTTCTGCTCACCCCTAAGGGGCGGTTAGTATAAGTCATGAATCGAGCAGCGTGACTGCGGTTCTAGGTAAAGCTACCGTTGTATCCTATTCGTTTGAAGCCGAAGGACGGAGTATTCCTCATAAGGTGATTGGGTCGTAGATTCGGTTATAGTCGCGATTATGATATGATCTGAGCATAGACCCAAGCTAAGGACATATTGAGACCAGATAAGAGACAAGGCAGCACATCACCAAGCATGAGAGCGATAAGCTCAAAGGCCAATGTTATTGTGACGGTCCGACAAACGCCCAAGGATACGGTTATTAAACCAAAGGTCGTGGCGACAGTCAAAGAGCAAGCATTGATAACGGCCTAAGACGTTATAAGGAGTCTAAGGAATTTAGTCTCATAAACGACCGCCCGAAGCTAAATGTTCACTGGGTGTTCGACGTTGCATATTGTCATACTCAACAGCAATCTACAGAGGTTGACTGTAAATTTATGTTATAATTCATTATATTCTCTTTGAAAACTTGTACCAATTATTAAACAAGATTATTTTTCAAACGTGGGAGAAAATATATTATGTTTTAAAAAAAGATATATACATAAACTCGTAAAATACTCACACTCAACTCATTGAGAATCCACTATTCCCACCCCACTTTGATTTTCTAAACCCCCACTAGATAAAGAGGACGAAGAGGAAGATGAGGCAGATGCGGACAAGAAGTGAAGTCTGACCTCGAGTACTGCCAATACATAAGATTTGAGGAGCTGTGTTTATCAGTTCTTTTATTCCTGTATCAAAATTGTACTCTTATTTCCGCTGTAACCTTTTGTACTTTGATGTAATAATTCTGCTGTACTCATGAATATTTCTTTTCTATCGAATCACCAGTCTTAGTTCACCGGGCTAAGATCAGGCACATATATGCTTTACTGAAATCTATTATCACAAACGTTATTTATTACGTTAACTGTCGTGTTCTCGTCCAACCCTGGTGTGGGGGCGTGACAGAGAAAAGAAGGGAATTATTTGATTGTGATATTCCAACAACTGATTACGTGAGAAAGTTTAACTTCATTTATTTTGTTTTCTAATATGCTTTAGATGATGTACATTTGCACTATTTTGATACAATTGCTTTCATAACATTTATATATATTAGGTAATGATTTTATATATTATCTATACTATATAAAACTTATCCCCCTTAATTTAATATGGAAGGGGGATTTATGTCACTTAGGCTCTGTTCTTTTGGACTGAATGAATCGAATCGAATCAATCGAATCAATCGATCTGAATCGAATCAATCGAATCAAATATATATTAAGGGTAAATAATAATAATAATAATAATGGTAAATAATAATAATAATAGTAATTAACAACAACAACGATAATAGTCATATTATTAGTAATAATAACAATAATAATAATTAAGATTAATAATAATAATAATAATAATAAGAAGAAGAAGAAGAACTGAGCCGAATCGAATCGATCGAATCAATCGAATGGACTCGAATCAATCGAATCGAATCGAATCGAATCGAATGGACTCGAATCGAATCGAATCGAATCAAAATCAAAAATAAGTCCAAAAGAAGAGGACCTTATTCATGTTAAATGAATGAAAGTAATAATTCCTTAAATGGTTAAAATACTCCCTTAAGTGTGTACACGTATCCACTAAAATTCCCTCATGAAAGTGCAATTTGTAAAAAAGAATAAAATGTCATTGAGCAATAGCAGCTTTAATTAATTAATGTTATTTATTTATGGGGATTTTAATACATTTTCTAAAACTATTTGATATTTCAAGATTTACAATTATTTAATGATAATTTTAAATCACAATTCTAAGCGTAAATGGTTAAAAGTAGGGCTGCAAGTCTGGTCGACTCGACTCAGGTTGAATAAACCAAAAACAACCCCGGAGCAACATACAGGTTAGTAAAGCCTCATTTCATATAACTAATTACATAGACTAAAATAAAAGGACAATAAAAATAAAAAAAACATATAAACTTCTCTAAAAGGCATTTAAATTCTGTCATCCGCTCATTCAACCGTCTGCCCCAATATTACATTCAAAACACGTAGATATTCAACCAAAGACCGTGCATCACACGGGTTGGATAATGCCTCGTACTATATAATTTAGTAGTAAAGTATTTATTCCACGAATAATATTAAAATATAGTCGATCGGGATTTAAATTTCAACGGCGATAATTTCCATTAATTATGCTCTTCCATGGTTATACACTCTCTCATGTCAACGTGTATATGTCAAGAACCGCATGCAATCATGGTCGGCTTTATGTAGCCATATCAAAGTGAAGAGCATGAAAAGCTTGATTTTTTTTATTGCGACAAGAATAATGTAGTCGTAAATAGAACAACTAATGTAATTTATAACGAAATGATACAAAATTTATGATCAATGATTTACGTATTATGTGTTTCCATGTAAAAATTTTTATATGTTCCTCATATTACACATATGGTACATTATTTTTTTATCTGTTTCTCATAATCAATAAATAGATTAGATAAGTACAATAATTATTTGTTCACCCCTAATCAAAACACACAATTTGTCATATTTTTATCTACAATATTCTATAATTATGAGATAGAAAAATATGGCAAATTGTGTGGCCTGATTAGAGGGTAATCACATGATTATGGTACTTATCTAATCTATTACCGATTATGAGAAATACATAAAAAATAGTATACCATCCGTGCATTACACGGGAATATAAGAAAAAATTTACATGGAAACGCATAATACGTAAACCATTGACCACAAATTTTGTGTCATTCCGTATAAATTATATTAGTTCTTCTATCTACGATTACACTATTCTTGTCGCAATAAAAAATTCAAGCATTTCGTGCTCTTCACTTTGATATGGCTACATAATGTCGATCATGATTGTGTGCGGTTCCTGAAAAATACACATTGACATGAGAGTGTATAACCACGAGAAAGCATAATTAGTGAAAATTATCGTCTTTGAAATTCAAATGCTGATCTACTATATGATGAGTTTAATATCATTCGTGGATTAAATACTTTACTGTTAAATTCTGTAGTATAATATAAAAACTCATTACCTAATATATATAAATGTTATGGAAGTAAATATACCAAAATAGTGCAAATGTACATCATCTAAAGCATATTATAAAATAAAATAAACAAAGATAATCTCTCTCACGTAATGAGTTGTTTTGTAATATCACAATCAAATAAGTCCATTCTTTTCTCACACGAATTTCTTACTTTTTAAGTGATTGAAAACTAAAAATAAATTAAAATATTTATCCAAACAAATTTTCAAAAGATTTACAATCAATTTTTATTCTCTATAATCTTCCCTATATAGATGATTCTATTGATTAATATGTTATTATTAAGAAAATAATTACTTGCATATTATAGAAGGAAAAATTGCAACTTTAGTCCTATGAGAATGTTTTAGAAATAGATTTGATTCTAGGTACATTTATGGTCCTTATCTTTTATAAAAATGGTCCAAATCATTAAGTATTTCACAGTTTTCATTAAATGGCTAAAATGAGGTAAATTAATCATTATTTCAAATTAAAAAATTACACAAATAATTTGGATATGATTTAAAATACAAAATCCAATCCAAAATCTATAAAAATACATAGTTGACTTCAAAAGTAAATAAATTAACAAAATCTTTTAAAACTAAAACTAAAATAAAAAATCACTTAAAGCTAAATAAAAATTGAAAAAATATTCATAAAACTAAACAAATTAATCTTGAAAAACAGTGAAATTAAAAGTCTGAAAAACTAAATAAAATCTATTTAAAAAAAATCAACTGAAGATAAAATAAGTAAGATAAAATTTTTACTAAAAGAATCTAAAAAATTCAATCAAATTTAAGATTGAATGTTAATAATTTTTAGTTTTAATGTTTTCTAGTTTATTAGCATTAATTGATTTTTGATAATTTTGTAGTTGATTTTGATAATTTGTATTTTTTAAAACAACCTCATTTCAATACTTTTTAATTTTATTACTTTTTGAAGGTTTGATTTTTTTTTCTTAATACATCGAGACTGTTTTATTTTTAATTAAACATTTTTAAAATTTCAGATGTTTTTTAATATTTCACATATTGTTTGTTTTATGATTATTCTCATTTATAATTTTTTATAGTTTATTTATTTTTATACTGTTTTAGACTTCATTTAATTTTTTTAAAGAACTTCATTTATTGATAAAAATAAATAATATAAGAAAAACATACAATTATTAAAAAATATGAATATACTCTACATATATTTTACTGATAAAAAATATTAAATATGAAAAACATTGTCGTGAAGATGAATGATATGGATCATTCCAAATTTTTATCGTGATGAATACCATATGAATAAGCACTTCAATCTTATGCATCTATCAAGTTTTCGGGTTACGAAAAAAGTTATACCCTATTATAAGTTGATGCTATGTATAAATTAATTCGTGTAAATTGAGATTGTTGAACCCTCCTATATCAAATAAATCTTGCTTTGGCCAAAGTCTTTAGCCTTATTTTCACCTAACTGCATATGACATACACATGTTTACTTGCATGTTTACATGTTCACTTATCGAAAAACTCTGCCGGGAACTAACTTTTTTTTTGAAGATTAGTTGTCCACTAAATATAATATTCTAAATTTTTTTTGAAAGTTTATAAGTAATTTTGAACATTTGATACTATTAAATCTAATAGGACAGAGGAAGGGATATAGTGGTCATTTTAGCAGTATATTACAAAAATTACCGTGGTTTATATATATATATATATATGAGGCTTTACGAACTCGTACGTTGCACCGGTTGTATTAATTGTTGATTGCGAATACAAACACAATATAGAACAATGTATTAACTAAGTACATGCACCTACAAAACGTCACTTCAAACCCAAATAAATGATAAAGAATAATCTTCACAGTCGCATATGCTAATTTGTACAAATTCTAGCTGTGTAAAAATAACTCCGATAAAATTTGTAATTCCAAAATACCACTCTTTTTGCCAAATAAAATACTAAAGTGCACACAATGTATTAATACATTAGTTAATAAACTTTCAACCCAACACTTTAACATTTTATACACTTTATCAGTTATACTTTTTAAGAACCCGCACTCAATTATCTACTCGATTATTTAACACATAGGAACCAAGTTATTAATTTAAATTCCTAAGAACTCTTATAAAGTTGTCATCATGACTTTTCCAACATTCATACCATGAAATTGTCCCGTGAACTCGTACTGTCCAACTTGTCTAGTTTAAGTTAACGTTTTCAATTCTTGTCCCAAAACACCCTAACAATATGGCCTTTTCCCAATGAAAGTTGCATAGTCATGCGTTCAGCCCAACTCCAAACAACCCAAATCATACCGAAAATACGATTATGTGCAAAGAATAAGGACAAAGTTTTAATTTAATCCATTAATAATTTAATATTCCACATATCGTACCCAAATCTCTTTATGTTCACTTAATTCGCTCCAAAGAGACCACGGAAATTCTCAGCGACATCAAGCAATACTTTCATTGTTTTGGATTTAAAGGCCCGGGAAAGTTTCATTAATGGCTTTCGAGCCCATGCCCATGTACTATTTATTACTCACTGGTAACCTGTACCTAGCTCGTTGCTAGGTTTTAATTATATATACAATTGGTCGCTAAAAAAACTCAAAGTATCATTCTAACTTAAATGAAACAGTAACAGAAAGTAATCGGTTTACTAATTAATGATAGTACTATAAGATTCAGTAATATTGAAGATTAAATAAACAAAAGAATTATTATTAAAGAAACAAAAAGTTACACTTATACAAACTAAATGTTACTCATTTTAACCTAACCCTAAAAACAAACACTTTGTATTATCTGCCCCCATCACCAATATTTTCTCTCCCACCACAAAAACTCATCTAGTTCTCATCTCATCTCCTTCATCAATCCGAACCAATCAAATAATAAGCCCTTCGAATCGAAACATACAAACACAAAACCGTACCCAACCTATCTCTTTATGTTCTATGCAAATCCAAATCAAGAAAGCCTTTTAATGGCTTCAAGATCCTTTAGAGGGTCTCGGGTAGGTGAAGGTTTTTTTTAATCGTGTTTGTTGTTTAAACCGAATTAAAGTAAGGATGGAAACCCTTTGGTTTTGCTCTTTTCTTGAAAACCCGTTGATTTTGTCCTTCCAAAATTTCAGTCATCATTTGATGGTCGTGATCGTACCCACCGAGGGTATCGACATGATCCGCATTATCGACGTTTATTACTTCGTTATTTGACTGTGTATCTTCCCGGTCATTACGCTTATCGTCATTAGTTATTTTAGTGACGGTTCCTGCACAAATAGCCGAATCGAGAGATTGCTGCATAAATTCATTTTCACTTATTATAGTGTGGTCTTCTTCTTGTTTTTTCACCTTACTTGTCTCATATTCAACACCAGCTTCTGTAACACCCCAATTCACAAATGGGACATTACACGCCGTAGAACCCTCGTGGCTAACATATGACACATAACCACAATGAAATCCCAAAATATGCACTCAAAAGTAAATAAGGCTGTGGCCTCGGCCAAAACATTTCAACGGAGTACATGAAACATAAAGTAAATATCAATTCATTGCCCACGCAGGGGACTTAAACCAAGTTTAGAAGTAAACAGTCTAACTCCAGTACTCGACAAATGCAACGACAAAACATAAAAAAAAATACAGACTCAAGCCACATCATCAAGCCAGCCCATCCTTTGCGTGCATGTCCCGTGCCTCGCTCTCGCCTCTCCTGCACTAAATGCATAAGACGCATTTCCCCCATTTAAGGGGTTAGCATTCGAATAGCTAGTGCAAGTACATAATTACACAACATTATATACAAATACGGTTTTACACGATCATCTCAATCATATATCATTTGCCATAAATATTCCGGAATACTACATTGGCAATCAAATCAGTTATCAATTCATCACGATATCACAAAATCACAACTGGTATCCCGTGGTCGTACCCCTTAGTATCGACCCCCAGACATCCCGTCGAACGCTCCGGGTGGGATACCACTTCCGTGTCCGTACCCCTTAGTATCGACCCCCAGACATCCCGTCGGACACTCCGGGTGGAAGTTCAATTACACACGCACCCAACTTCACTTCCGCGGCCGTACCCCTTAGTATCGACCCCCAGACATCCCGTCGGACACTCCGGGTGGAAGGAACACAACTCACGCACCCGAAAATCACAATTCATCATTCATTTCGAAAATCACAACATACATAACGAAATGTAATACATGTACTTGCCTTGAATAAGACGAAACGAAGGAAACGACGAAGGAATAGGTTTTGGTCCGAACAATCCTCCCAAATCCGTTCCTAACACAATAACGACATATAACAAGTCTCAATAATGCGGAAAGGTAAGAATTAATCCTAATTCTACCAGTTGGGGCAATTCATCGAACATCAAGAGTGCATAGGGAATTGAAATCGGTCAACAGTGTAATAATGGGATTTCATCCCATTCAATAACAAGGGAACCAAGGGTCACGAGTATACTATCGAAATCTAACAACAACATCGGTTAAATCGGATTAAAAGACAAGATCACCACCAAACCCTCCCCAAATTCATACTAGGGTATAAGAGATCTTACCTCTTGAAGAACCAAGCACTTTGATCCGAAGAACACGTGTTAGATCCACAATCCGAGCTTCACGATCGAAAGGAGATGAAGAAAATCACACAATCAAGTGATAGATGAAGGAAAATCTCCCCCTCAAGCCTCTCTCTCTCGTATGGTGGATGAAATGAGAAAAATGAGTGAATCTCGCTGAAAAAAAACGCAGTTATAGAGTTGACTGCCCTGTGTGCCGCGGCCCAGCCGAAGTGTGCCGCGGCACAGGGCCAAAACTGCGCCCAGTGATCGGCAGTGTGCCGCGGCCCCGTCGGCATGTGCCGCGGCACAAGGTACAGAAGGTTTGGCCGATAAGTGCAACACGAGTGTGCCGCGGCCCGGACGAGTGTGTCGCGACAGTGACTCGGCAGTGTGCCGCGGCCCTGCCGGCATGTGCCGCGGCCCACGGTACAGACTGCTCGGCCAGAAACTGGACAATGTGTGTGCCGCGGCCCACACCCCCATTGGGTCCCAAAATGATGAAAAATGATCCGGGACGAGAATAAAAGCAATAGGAATCGATATTTGGGAAAAAATAACACGAAATGGAAGTACGGAAACCCCAAAACGGTCCGAGGTACACAAACAAAATCGAACAAGGAACAAATTCCTTAAACTTATAGGAAATTACAAAAACGGCCCAAACATCCGAAAATCTCGATACAACGTCGGATTAACAATCCAAAACTCACAACATGCTCTACTCAACCATACGAACTCATGGAAATAGGAAAATGACGAAATCGAACGAGTTTAACGAGAATCGAATACACATGCGATAAAATATAACTCAAGATGAAATTACGTAAAAACATCATCGAGACTCATCCCAACCGAGAAACTCCAAGAACAAAATAGATTCAGAATTCCAAAACAGTGCCAAGCGAGTTGTACGAAACGAATATACACTGAAAAATAGAAATTACCAAAAAATAGAAAACACGGATATTACATTATCTCCCCCTAAAAATAAAATTCGTCCCGAAACTTACAACACGAATAACTCGGGGTATCTCGATCTCATACTCTCTTCCGTCTCCCACGTGGCTTCCTCGGACCCATGCCTCGACCATTGCACTTTAACCAAAGGAATGGTTTTGTGCCTGAGTTGCTTCACCCGACACTCTAAGATCTGAATCGACATCTCCTCGAAGGTAATGTCGGGCCCCAACTCGATCTCTCCAAAATCAATAATATGGCTAGGGTCCGGTACGTACTTCCTAAGCTGGGAAACATGAAATACGTTATGCACGTGGCTCAGGGATGGCGGCAAACCTAACCGATATGCAAGCTCTCCAACTCTCTCTAGAATCTCGAACGGCCCAATAAATCTCGGACTAAGTTTACCCTTCCGACCGAAGATGTAAACTCCCCGTGTCGGCGACACCTTAAGCAACACATGGTCTCCCACCTCAAACTCCAAGGGTCGGCGACGTGTATCGGCATAAGACTTCTGCCGGCTCTGGGCCGTCACCAATCTATCGCGAATCAGGGCAATCTTCTCTCTCGTCTCAACTACCATATCGGGCTCGGTACCAATCATCTCGGACGCATCATCCCAACACAACGGCGATCTGCACCTCCTCCCATACAATGCCTCGAATGGTGCCATTTTGATTGAGGCATGCCAACTATTGTTGTACGTGAACTCAATCAACGACAAGTGCGACTCCCAATCATCCTTCCAATCTAAGGCACAGGCTCTCAACATATCCTCCAACGTCTGGATCGTCCGTTCTGACTGTCCGTCAGTCTGAGGGTGGTAAGACGTACTGAGTCTCAACTCAGTCCCCAAAGCTCGATGAACCGCCTGCCAAAAATGTGATACAAACCGGCCATCTCGATCTGAAACAATACTCCTATGAGTCCCATGCAATCTCACGATCTCTGCAATAAACACTCGCGCCAGCCTCTCCGGTCCCCAAGTGTCCTTAATACCCAGGAAATGAGCTGATTTGATTAGTCGATCAACAATAACCCAAATCATGTTCATTCCAGTCCGAGTCCTAGGCATCCCGGTAATGAAATCCATAGAGATGTCTTCCCATTTCCATTCCGGAATGGGAAGTGGTCGTAGCAACCCCGCGGGCCGCTGATGCTCAATCTTAACCTGCTGACAGGTCAAACACTTCGCCACAAACTTGTAGTACCCGTAATTTCGATTTCCAGTAATTTCTTTTTTTTTCGGCGGAAGTCCGTTTTGACGACTCGCCCATGACCGTTTCGTCATTCTGAGAATGATTAATTCTACACTTTTCGTCATCCGAGTTCATTTCGATGTCGTTTTGTTGAGTTCCGTGTTTTTTAGCGACTTTTCCGCACTTGAGTTCGATTCTTGCGAATCTCGTTCAAAACTGCTGTTTTGAGTTTCCCGTAAGTCCGTTTAACTTTGTTAGATGTGTTATGAACTTCGGTTTGGTTATTCGATCACGTATCATGATTTTCGGATGTTTTGGGCCATTTTCGTAATTTCCCAAAGTTTTGGGTAATTACTTCCGTTGTCGAATTCCGAGCCTTCGGGTGGTTGGAATTGTGTGTTCTCTTAGCTCTTAGATTCGTCTTTGCGAGTACGTCGTAACCGTACCTTCGATTTATACTCAGGTTCGGGTTTCGGGGTCGTCCGGGCCGTCGGAGTGGCCACGGCCGAGTCACGGCCGGAGCTGGGCCTGGCCTGGCCGAGTTACGGCCGTAAGGGCCGAGAGTTACGGACGTATGGCGCCTGGCAGCTTCCGGACGAATGCCAGTTACGGCCGTAAGGCGTGATCGGCACGGCCAGATGAGCGCCGGGCATCTTCTGACGAAGGCCTACTGGCCGTAATGTGTGCCGCATGGCCGTAAGTGTCCGACAGTGGCCGGGCGATTTTTTGACGAATGCCGGTTACGGCCGTAAGGCTCGCCGAGTACGGCAAGATGGGCCGAGTTACGGCCAGAAGGCACCGCTTCACGGCCGTAAGTGTCCGGCAGGATGGCTATATAAGGCCTGGCACCGTTTTGTTCATTTCTTCACTTTTCTTGCGGCTATCGGACGGGTGCGACGGGAAATCGAGTTCTTGGCCGATTCTAATCAATTCCAAGATGTTTTGGAAGATTCTTGTTGATTATATCATCATCCAATCCGTGTATTTCGTCGAATCAAGGTATATTTCTTGATTTTCCTTCAAGTTGACTTTTCGGAGAATTTGTTCTTGATTTCGATTCTAGTCCGATTTTGATACATCGGTTGGTGTATTATGATGTTATTAATCGTGTTCTATGGATTGTATATCCATATTTCGAGTTTGTTCAACTCGATTAGTGATTCAAGTGTTCTTAGGAGTTATCGAACATTGAGTGTTCGATTAAATGTCCCAATGAGTTTCCCTTCGATAGTTTGGTGGGATTTCCATTGTTTTTGACCTTGATTCTCATTATGATCATATTTTTGTGTTCTTGGCCATTTTGGGGAAAATTCTTGAATTTATGTCATTCGTCCCTTCAATTCAACGACTTTAGGTTGTGCTATGGAACTCGTTTTCATTGTTGTTATTGTTGTTCGTAGTTTATTGTCGCGGGTTAACGTTCGGTGGAGTCGGCGGGTTTGTGGTCGGTTCGTGCCAACCTACTTCGGTCGATTCTCCGCGTTGTTCTTATTCGAGGCAAGTACCTTGTCCATACTTTTCTTGTTTCGTGGATATGATGATTGGTGACCGTCTCAATGTGTTTGTTTGGTTATTTGAAATGAGTTTTCAAAAGATTTGGCTAGCCTTGTTAAAGGCTCACTTTCAAAATGCGTGTGTTTTGTGAATGGTGTAGTTTGTAAATGACTATGTGATTTCTATGGATATGTTTGGTGTTGATGTTGCACTTGGTATTGCGTGTGGACGTATATTATTTCATTTCGGTGCGTTGTGGTTTGACGAGGTGTTTTGCTAAGTGTTTGATACCTCTGAATGAATTGTTTGGATATCTTTGTTGCATTGTGCTATGTGGGTGATTTGTTTAGCTAGCCAGCTCGGGAGGGTCCTTCGAGGCCTCGGGCGGGATCAATGGTATTACCCTGTTCCCAAGGCGATGCTTGATGTGATATGTTATTTGTGCATGATTACTTCACTCACCGTGGGTTGGTTCGACGGGGCCACGACGGGAATTCCAATGGGTTGCGCCCTGGGTTCACGAGTGGTGAATGTATTTTACTCACCTCGGGGGGTCCGACGGGATCACGGAGGGAATTCCAATGGGTTGAGTCCGGGATTCACGAGTAAAAACTTCACAGGTTGGTGTATATTTAGTGAATGTATTTTACTCACCTCGGGAGGTCCGACGGGATCACGGAGGGATTTCCAATGGGTTGAGTCCGGGAATCACGAGTGAAAACTTCACGAGTTGGTATTGATTTTATGTCCGTCGAGGACATGTGACTTGAGTTTTGGCCCTGTGAACTGTTGTCGGTTTTCTATTTGCGAAAACAAAACCTTTGGGCTGTGACCCTGTTGATTTTTGGAAAGATAAGGACTCGGTAATCCTAATTTGTTTTCTATTAAAACTCTCGATGGCATTTTAAACGGTTTTATAAATTGTTTCCCTTGATTTATGATCTTTCGGTTTTGGAATGTTTTACCCAAACTCTTGCCTCGGGAAGTACTTTTGTTACGTTTGGATTTTTGAGGATTCCTGGTTATTGTTACTCGTGGAATGTGAATTGTATGGCTCGTATTTGCACTTTGTTCTTGCACTAGCAAAACAGTGGAGTTTTGCTAACCCCCGAGTATTCGGGGGGTGGATGTCTGTTTTTGCATTCAGGTTTGGGAGCATAACACAGGGTCGACACGAAGGATGATGAAAGATGAACGATACTAATCACACGAGGATCCGTATGAGGTCATTGGTTTAGTTGTATTTTATTTCATTGCAAGATTCTTTCCCGTTATGCGGAGTGTGTTGTATTCGACCCCTGCGTGGGCATGTATTTTAATTGAGTTGTATGTATTTATTGAAAGACCAAATCGGTCTACTGAGTCATTTTAGCCTTAAAGGCGTTGTTGAGTTGTTCGGTTTTGTTACCAGCCTGGTAGAACCTTGAGGAAAGGTTCTACGGTGTGTAATATCCCTGAGCGGATTGGGGGTATTACAAAACTCGCTAACGGCCGATTTCAAATTGCTCCACCAATAGTTACTCCTCACATCCTTGTACATTTTGCTCGTACCAGGATGTATGGAATAAGGCGTAGTATGAGCCTCACTCAAAACCTTCTGCCTCAACTAAATGTCATTCGGTACACATAATCTGCCGCGAAATCTCAGAACGCCATCATCCTGAACCATAAATCCAGGGGCTTTCCCCTTCCTCACATCCTCCTTTAACTGGACCAAAAACGGATCGTCATACTGCTTCGCCTTGATATCATCAATCAAGGACGAAGTGATCTCTAACGTACATAACTGACCCTGAACTCTCTGAACCCAAACCTCGATATTCTGACAAATAAAATCCCGACGGATACTGCTCTGTGGCGTGAGTACCTCTAACATCTATAACGCCACCGGTTTTCGGCTCAATGCATCAGCCACTACGTTAGCCTTACCCGGATGATAAAGTATCTCGAGGTCGTAATATTTAATTAGCTCCAACCACCTTCGCTGTCTCATGTTCAACTCTTTTTGACTGAAGATATACTTCAAACTCTTGTGATCCGTAAATATCTTACACGACAACCCAAAGAGATAGTGCCTCCAGATCTTTAAGGCGAAAACGACCGCAGCTAACTCCAAATCGTGCGTGGGGTAATTCGCCTCATACGGTTTCAACTGGCGGGACGCATAAGCAATAACCCTATCTCTCTTCCCGAGGCCCGAAGCATCACTATATACCACGAAATCTTCATTCCCTTGAGGCAACGCTGACACGGGTGCGGTAGTTAGTCGTCTCTTCAACTCGTCAAAACTACTTTGTCTGTCTGCGGTCCACTCGAAATTCTGAGTCTTCTGGAGCAACTGAGTGAGTGGTCTAGCGATCTTAGAAAACCCCTCAACAAATCTACGGTAATAGCCGGCGAGACCCAGAAAACTCCTCACCTCCTTCACGTTCTTAGGCGGCTCCCAAGCCATCACTGCCTCTATCTTCTGCGGGTCTACCCGAACTCCCTCTGCTGAAATCACATGCCTGAGGAACATCACTTCCTCGAGCCAAAACTCACACTTAGAGAACTTCGCATACAACTGCTCAGCTCTCAAAATGTCTAATACAATCCGGAGATGTAAGGCGTGCTCCTCCCGACTCCGTGAATAGATCAGAATGTCATCGATAAAGACGACTACGAATTTGCTCAGATACTCAATAAAAACTCTGTTCATCAACTGCATGAACACTGCTGGGGCATTGGTTAGCCCGAAAGGCATAACCACAAACTCGTAATGGCCATATCTCGTCCAAAAGGCAGCTTTCGGTATATCGATGTCCCGAATCCTCAATTGGTAGTAGCCCGATCGCAAATCAATCTTCGAAAAGACTGTCGCCCCCTGAAGCTGATCGAACAAGTCGTCAATCCGGGGCAAAGGGTATTTATTTTTGATGGTCAACTTGTTTAATTCTCTATAATCGATGCATAAACGAAGCGATCCATCCTTCTTCTTAACAAAAAGTACGGGCGCACCCCAAGGCGATGCGCTCGGTCGAATATACCCTTTATCTAACAACTTTCCCAACTGATTCTTCAACTATAACATCTCCGACGGTGCCATACGGTACGGCACTCGAGAAATAGGGGCTGCATTCGGCTCTAGATCAATAGGAAACTCCACCTCTCGATGTGGTGGTAATCCCGGCAAGTCATCCGAAAATACGTCGGGGTATTCACTAACAACTGGAATAGACGACAAATAAACTCCACCATCTTCCGCCTTCAGAGCGTAACACCAGTAACCGACACAAACCTGGTTCAGAAGTTTCCTCACCTTCAAGGTGCTAATCACACTCCCCGACCTACCCGGCTTACGACCGACGAGGGTATGCTCGGTGCCGTCCTCGGCCACTATCGAGATGGTACGAGTCCGATAGTTCATGATAGCACCGTGACGATCCAACCAATCGTCTCCGAGGATCAAATCCTCACCCTTAAGGTCTATAACAATGAGGTTCGAGGGCCAATACCGGCTCCCGATCCTTACTGGGCAATCCCTAACTTCCCGATCCCCCACCATATGATCCCCGCTAGGCGTACTCACTACAAATGGCTCACACTCAAACAAGCAGTCAAAACCAATACGACTCACACAATCCGATGCAATAAAGGAATGGGTAGCACCCGAATCAAAAAGCACTGAAACCGGATGAGTAAGGATTTGAGTGGTACCTGACGCCACCGGAACGTCTGCCTCCTCTGAGCGTCTCATCTGATACAATCGGGGGTGAACTGAACCCGAACTCGAGGCTGCGCGGTCATCCTGCTGACCCCATCCCCTACCACGACCCGAACTCTGCGGAACATGAGTAGCTGGAGTGTTGTGATCCCTCAGATCGGTAGTGGTAGTCGGAACTCTAACAGCCCTGGTGGCCCTCTCATAATGAGCTGCCCGATGCCCGGTCTACCCGCAAGTAAAGCAAATAACTGGAGGAAAAGGGCAATCCTTCATCAAATGCTCATATTGGTTGCAGTTAAAACAAACCCTGCCACCAGAAGCAACGGATTGGACTGAACGATTACCCTGAGATCCCCCAGCCTGGTGAAGTAGTCTCTTCCCAGGAGTAGGGGCAGACTGTGCTCTCGAAAATCGGCCACTCTTGCCGGCTGAGAAGCTGCCAACCATTTTCTGTTTCTTGGCCTCGATACCCAACTCTGATTCCGGTGCGACCATCTCGATCGCTAGAGCGCGATCCTGATACTCCTTCAAAGTGGCACACATGAGCGGTGCCATACTCTGCCTGATATGCGGCTTCATGCGCATATTGAAGTAACGGATTTTATCAGCCTCCGTTCTCACTTGATCTCTCACGAAACCCAACTGCTGATTGTAAATAATGATGGCCTGAGAAATAGGCACATCCTGAGGTGTAGCGGTGAAGAACTCCACAATTCTGCGCTCCTTAACTGGCGGTGGACAATATTCTGCTTCCATAGCGGCCTTGAATTCCTCCCATGTAGCTCGACGGTCTCTGGGCGCAACGGCCTCCCACCATTCCACAGCTTCCTTATCCAGGAGGTACTGGGCAATATGTACCCTCTTGTCCTCGGGACAAGCTACGGCATCGAAGGTCCTGGACAACTGAAAGAGCCAATTCTCCCAACCGAGGGAGTCAGAAGATCCGGAGAAACGAGGTGGGTGCATGTTAGTCACCGTCTGAAGCCACTTACTAGCTTCCTCTTCCGGTGTCGGGGGCGGATTCTGGTGTCCACCCTGAGCTATCTGAGCAAGTTGGGCTACTAACTGCTGAAGTACGGCAGTAGCCCCGGCGTCGGCATTATTACCCGACGGCACTGAGTGAGAGGCTGAGTCCGTAGAGGACTGAGAAAGTGAGCCCTCTTCATTATCAGCACCCCGACCACGGCCCCTAGCTGGTCTACCATGACCTCTCAACATACTAAAGGAAGAATGAAAAGAACAAGATCAGAAAGATCCACCATCCACAAAGTTGGTATCACAATTCATAATTCCGAACAACGCAAGAAAACGAATTACAGAAATATAAGAGTTCGAGGAGACTTACAACCACGGGTCGCACGAAAAGACGGTAGCATGATGATATTAGGCTCAACGACTGACTCTAATGATGCAACTGACAGACCCAAAAATTTACCGACAGCCTAGGTATTCAAAACCTAACCTGTGATACCATAAATGTAACACCCCAATTCACAAATGGGACATTACACGCCGTAGAACACTCGTGAGGTCTACCAGGCTAACACATGACACAAAACCACAATGAAATCCTAAAAGATGCACTCAAAAGTAAATAAGGCCGTGGCCTTGGCCAAAACATTTCAACGGAGTACATGAAACATAAAGTAAATATCAATTCATTGCCCACGCAGGGGACTTAAACCAAGTTTAGAAGTAAACAGTCTAACTCCAGTACTCGACAAATGCAACAACAAAACATAAAAAAAATACAGACTCGAGCCACATCATCAAGCCAGCCCATCCTTTGCGTGCATGTCCCGTGCCTGCTCCTCAGCTCTCCCGCTACCTGAAATGCATAAGACATATTTCCCCCATTTAAGGGGTTAGCATTCGAATAGCTAGTGTAAGTACACAATTACACAATATTAAATACAAATACGGTTTTACACGATCATCTCAATCAGATATCATTTGTCATAAATATTCCGGAATACTACATTGGCAATCAAATCAGTTATCAATTCATCACGATATCACAAAATCACAACTGGTATCCCGTGGTCGTACCCCTTAGTATCGACCCCCAGACATCCCGTCGAACGCTCCGGGTGGGATACCACTTCCGTGTCCGTACCCCTTAGTATCGACCCCCAGACATCCCGTCGGACACTCCGGGTGGAAGTTCAATTACACACGCACCCAAGTTCACTTCCGCGGCCGTACCCCTTAGTATCGACCCCCAGACATCCCGTCGGACACTCCGGGTGGAAGGAACACAACTCACGCACCCGAAAATCACAATTCATCATTCATTTCGAAAATCACAACATACATAACGAAATGTAATACATGTACTTGCCTTGAATAAGACGAAACGAAGGAAACGACGAAGGAATAGGTTTTGGTCCGAACAATCCTCCCAAATCCATTCCTAACACAATAACGGTATATAACAAGTCTCAATAATGCGGAAAGGTAAGAATTAATCCTAATTCTACCCGTTGGGGCAATTCATCGAACATCAAGAGTACATAGGGAATTGAAATCGGTCAACGGTATAATAATGGGATTTCATCCCATCCAATAACAAGGGAACCAAGGGTCACGAGTATACTATCGAAATCTAACAACAACATCGGTTAAATCGGATTAAAAGACAAGATCACCACCAAACCCTCCCCAAATTCATACTAGGGTATAGGAGATCTTACCTCTGGAAGATCCAAGCACTTTGATCCGAAGAACACGTGTTAGATCCACAATCCGAGCTTCACGATCGAAAGCAGATGAAGAAAATCACACAATCAAGTGATAGATGAAGGAAAATCTCCCCCTCAAGCCTCTCTCTCTCTCTCGTATGGTGGATGAAATGAAAAAAATGAGTGAATCTCGCTGAAAAAAAAACGCAGTTATAGAGTTGACTGCCCTGTGTGCCACGGCTGCCCGGCAAAGTGCCAAAGATGCCAAAACTGCGCCCAGTGATCGGCAGTGTGCCGCGGCCCCGTCGGCATGTGCCGCGGCACAAGGTACAAAAGGTTTGGCCGATAAGTGCAACACGAGTGTGCCACGACCCGGACGAGTGTGCCGTGGCAGTGACTCGGCAGTATGCCGCGGCCCTGCCGGCATGTGCCGCGCCCACTGCATGCATCGCCGCCGAATCGACAATGTGTGTGCCGCGGTGCACATTCCTTGTGCCGCGGCCCACACCCCCCTTGGGTCCCAAAATGATAAAAAATGATCCGGGACGAGAATAAAAGCAATAGGAATCGATATTTGGGAAACAATAACACGAAATGAAAGTACGGAAACCTCAAAACGGTCCGAGGTACACAAACAAAATCGAACAAGGAACAAATTCCCTAAACTTATAGGAAATTACAAAAATGGCCCAAACATCCGAAAATCACGATACAACGTTGGATTAACAATCCGAAACTCACAACATGCTCTACTCAACCATACGAACTTATGGAAATAGGAAAATGACGAAATCGAACGAGTTTAACGAGAATCGAATACACATGCGATAAAATATAACTCAAGATGAAATTACGTAAAAACATCATCGAGACTCTTCCAAACGGAGAAACTCCAAGAACAAAATAGATTCAGAATTCCAAAACAGTGCCAAACGAGTTGTCCGAAACGAACATACACTGAAAAATAGAAATTACCAAAAATAGAAAACACGGATATTACAGCTTCTTCCTTTCCTGTTGAAATAATTGAAAAAAAATTGAAAAAAAAAATAATGAAAAAAAAAATTCTGTAAAGATTAAATAACTCAAATCAGACAACTTTTGTATTGTATATTCATTAAACCAAAAAACAATGACACATGAATAATATCGCTCGTAAAAAGAGATAAACGTACAATATGAAAAAAAATATTTAATATAAAAATAGAGGCCTCCGGAATTTGGTGGCCCTGTGGGGTGGCACTGCAGGCATATCTCACGGTCCCCTAACTCAATATACTAAAAAATATATTCTAGAAATTTAAAATAAACCTTAAAAACTGAAAAATAAGAATAAGAAAACCCCAAAAAAATTGAAAACCACTAAAATAATAAAAAAAATGAAGAAAAAAACAACTAAAATAAAAAAGATTCTGTCAAGAAAAAAAAATCTGACTTTATTGTTGGTTGTTAGGGGCATTTCCGGAATTGTCTTCTTGGAGTTCCTTCTTCTTAGCGGCAGCTTTCCTCTTCTTTGGTCCAGAAGGCATGTCTGCGGATATGATGGGACGAAGGATGTGCTGTTACATGTTAAGGGTGATATTTATAGTCAGATAATAATAGTAAATATTGTTAGGAATACTTGTTAGATTTTGATGATGTCATTAATATAAAATCAAATGTTTATTACTTGGCAAAAATGTAAGGAAGAACCAAATGAGTATCTTCCATAGGCCAAATATGTTAAGTATAAAACTTGGCAAGATGTAAAGAAGAACCAAATGAGTATCTTCTGTAGGCCAAAAATTAGTTAGGTTGAAAATCGGTTAAGTACCAAGTACAGCTAAGTCCATCAGAGAGGATCAGCCGAGTCCAGTCAGAGTAGCTCTGGTCAACAAAATTTATCAGAGAAGTTTGACCAGACTCACCAAGGTACCTCGGGAAGTCACACGATCGGATAAGTCACAAACAAAGGAATGAGCAGAGAGGTCCCGATCGCAGAGATGTTAGCCATATCACCAGTCAAGGCGCCAAGTACTCCAAGTCCACGTCAGCATGCGTTGAAAAGTCAAGTATTACGGAAAGTCACATGCAACGTGAAGAGACAAATTGGAGTGATTCCCGCAAGAGATATGATTTAAATAAATCATCCAGACCCACCTTGAAGACTTTAATCATTTTATATTCAAAAGATTCGGTGCTCACATGCAGAAGTCTTCACAACGGTCGGAAGATAAAATAAAATAATGGGAATCCAGCCTTGCAACGTTCAGAAATATTAAACAAAGAAGTCTCCCTCCAACGGACGGATTTGTTCAAAAGATTTGCAACGGCTACAAGGAAAAAGCTCAGAGATCGTGACCTATATATATCCGAAGATTTGAAGCTGAGCAACTACCGGTGCGAACAAACTTTCAAGCGATCAAAGCAATCAAGCAATCTAAAGCAATCAATAGCATCGAGAAAAGAGCAGTTCTAAGAGTTCATACTTAAAGAAGCTCTTAGTTGGAGAAGACAAAAACTCTTGTCTATAATCCTGAGTACGGGGTACTTCACTGGTTGAAGTAAGAGACTGTAAAGGCATCCAAAGATCGAGGATCAAGAGGTGCAAGTCAGTCAAGTGTGTACAACGGCATGGATATCCACTGGTTGGAAGCTGTTGTAGTGTGGTTTGAATCACTGTAATATTTATCATTGGTTGAGAATTATAGTGAATTCATCTCCAACTGGTTTGGAGAAAAGTGGATTAGTAGAGGATTACCCCACCTCTGAGACCACTAGAATTGCCTGCGTTATTTACTGTTTTACTACATCATACTTTAATTGTTGCATTCATTGTTAAGTGTTTCATTAGTTGCTTTCTATTCGTCATCAGCTGACTTCTGCATATATTAAAGAACAAACGACTCCAAGTCATTTGTTTACCTTTCAGCTGAAGAAACTCACTCTTCGTGAAAAAGAGTTTAAGAGTTTCTACAAGTCTATTCACCCCCCCTCTAGACTTGTACCTGGACGACTTGTGACCTACAAGTGGTATCAGAGAGGTTGGTTCATTTATTTCACGAACCAGATCTATATCAGATATATATCTTTACTCTCACTTTATAATGGAACACATGCACTCTAGACTCCCTGTGTTTTCAGTTGACGAGTATGATCTGTGGAAGATAAGGATGCAGGCACACTTATCTTCGATTCATAACGACATGTGGTGCATCATCGAAGACGGTCCATTCATCTTTGAGAAGGACAACACAGCAGAGGAGATCGCAGCAGGGAGGCCAGAGAAGATTCCTAAGAAGAGGACAGAGCTGACTCCCGAAGAAAGAAAGCTGGCCAATCTTGATAACCGGGCCAGAGATGTGTTATATCAAAATCTTGACAAATCCACCATGGTCAAGATCAAGAACTGTAAGAATGCCAAAGAAATCTGGGACACATTAGCCCTAATGTGTGAAGGAACGGAGCTGATCAAGGAAAACAAGCTGTCAATTGCTATCCAAAAATTTGACAACTTTAAAATGAAGAATGGTGAATCCATAGATCAAGTGGACACAAGGTTCACTGAGATTATTAATGAGATCAACTCCCTGGGCAAAACCTATGGCAACAGGGAAATGGCACTAAAGGTTCTCAGATCTCTCAACCCCGAATGGAGCATGAAGGCCGTGGCCATGAGAGAGTCCAAGGACCTGAATAAGATAAAGATCCAGGAGCTGTTCTCTGATCTGAAGGCTTATGAGTTCGAGCTTCCAAGTTCATCCTCAACTGAGCCTGCAGAGAAGGGAATCGCATTTGCAGCCGAGTCCCCTGCCAAGAGCCTATCTGATGTGAAACCTCCAAATCCACTAGATTTTGAGGAAGAAATGGCGTTTATAATGCAAAGGTTCAGCAATTTTAGAAAGAACTACTCCAAATATAAGAAAAATTATAAGGAGAATCCAAGAAGGAACCAGAAGGCTGGAAGCTGGAAAGTAGAATGCTACAATTGTCACAAGATCGGACACATCCAAATGGATTGTCCCGAGCTCAAGAAGGACGAAACCAAGAAGGAGGTGGGCAGAAAAGAAGATAGAAGAAAGGCCCTCATCGGAGAAGACTAGGAGCATGTTGAATCAAGCAGCGGATTCTTTTCTGATGAAGATGAGGAGTATGACTGCCTGATGGCAAACCTAGCTGATGAAGAGGTAACTTCTAAACCCACCGGTTCAAATAATAGCTCAGCCATGTCACAAGATATGGATTTACACGAATCGGTAATTCAGTTATTTAAAGATTTTGAAACACTCAAATCTGCACACCAAACTGTATCAGCAGAGAAGACTCAGCTGCAAGATGAGAATAGGCAGCTGAAAAATGATCTCGAAAAACTAAGCCTAGATTTAAATAAGGTTGAGATAACTGCAGATGACTTTAAAAACCAGGCTGACGTTAATACAGCTGAGATAAACAGACTAACCATTTTACTTAAAGAAAAATCAGCTGCACTTGCTCATGCCAAAAACGAGTTTACTAAGCTGACACAGGTGAATAAAACTCAGGCGCAGGAAATAACCTCCCTGAAGGAGTCCTCAACCCTAGAAGAATTGTGTACCAACAAAAGGCCACTATATTCCAAATCAGGCCTTAGATATGATCCTCACACTCCCTCTAGTTCTAAAAGAAAATTTATCAAGGGAGAAACAATTGTCTCGACTGTTGAGCCTACGTATAAACCGATATTCAAAAACAGTAACAACAAGTCAAATGTCTAGCCGCAATCGGGTTACATCAGCACCACCTAGACAGCGACTAGGCAAAGGCCTGTGCAAAAGCAAAGAAATGCATAACATGCCCACTATTACCAACAACTCCCCAAAAACAGATTTCATAATGGGAGGGGCAGATGGAAACCTCAAGATTATCCTAATTACCAAAATGAACAAGTGTGGAGACCACAAAGATTTAATAAATGGTCTCAGCCTAGATTTAGAAATGGCCCACACTATCAACATTTTGAGGAATATCTGGTATACAATCCCAACAGGAGATTTAGACCTCGAACTTACACACCTTATGAGGGTTATAATAATAATAACAATTTCTATAATCCAAGGAGAAATCAATTCTCCAGGAAACCAGCTAACCCCAAAGGACCCACACAGATTTGGGTACCTAAATCTCTACTTGTCTAATTGCAGAAAAGGTGGAAGGACTACAACCACATCTCCACAAGCTCAAATTTTGGAGGTGAAGAATGGTTCGTAGATTCTGGATGCTCGAGGCATATGACCGGGAAAAAGAAGATGCTGTCCAAATACACTAAAGAAAGAGGTCCCGATGTAACCTTTGGAGATAGCTCTAGAGGACAGACAAAAGGCTTTGGAGAGCTGCACCGAGGAAACATTGTGATATCCAAAGTTCATTATGTCAAAGGGCTCAAGTACAACCTCCTGAGCATAAGCCAGTTCTGTGACGAGAAGAACCTAGTAGTCTTCACCATCTTGAAGTGTATGGTGATAGACATCTTATCTGGAGAAATAAAGCTACAAGGTTTCAGAAGAAGAGATGTCTACATGATTGATTGGAACACAGGAACACCTAACTCCTTTTCTATCCAAGACAAGAGGCGAGAATGGATGGTCATGGCACAAAAGACTATGTCACCCGAACTTCAAAGCCATCAACAAGATTAGTTCTCGAGTCGGGTCAGAGGACTTCCAAATGAAGCATTCAATAAGGAAGCACTTTGTGATGCATGTCAGAAGGGAAAGCAGACCAAAGCATCGTTCAAGCCAGTTCAGCCTACAACGCTCACAACAAGGATCTTAGATCTACTCCACATGGATATATTTGGTCCTATCAAGACAAGGACTCTGAGCGGCCGGAAGCATGCACTTGTAATAGTAGATGATTATTCAAGGTACACTTGGATTATCTTCCTATACAAGAAAAGTGAAACCTTGACCAAGTTACCTGAGCTGCTGAGAAGGATCCAGAATGAGAAATCCCTTTCCATAATCAAGATCAGATCAGATAGAGGAGGAGAGTTTCTCAACAAGGCGATAACTGATTACAGCGATCAGAATGGGATCCAGCATGACCTCTCTGCAGCCAGGACGCCCCAGCAGAATGGTGTTGCTGAAAGAAGGAACAAAACCCTGAAGGAAGCAGCAAGGTCCATGATTGCAGAAGCGGACTCGCCAAAGGTTCGGGTCAAGTCATAACACACGACTGTCACACCTGCATAGGAGTATGATAGTAGGGAGACATGGCAAAACTCCCTATGAGGTTTGGAATAATAGAACTCCTACTGTTGCTTACTTTCATGTTTTTGGTTGTTAGTGTTTCATCCACACGGTAAAACACAGCTAAATGCCTTTGATGCTAAAACTGATGACAGTCTCTTTATGGGATATTCCCAAAGAAGCAAGGCATATAGAGTTTTTAATAAAAGAACCTTAGTTGTGGAGGAAACACCCCATGTTGTTTTTGATGAATCTACCATTGAGTACAGGAAACAAGTTGAGCTAATTGAGAACAAGCTCAAGTCAACAACCCTTGAAGAAGTCATTGTTCATGACACTGGAATGGTGGACTCACCTGCAGTATCACTGATGACCCAACCGCAAATGGCCGAAGACCCAACCGCAGATCGACATGATCACCAAACCTATCTCGATCCAGCTTGTCAAGAAGACCCCCGTAGGCCGACAAAGACTCATCTGCAGATCGTAACCAACTGCAGATGACAAGACGGTGATCCGATCGATTGCGCACGTAACCCAGTGATGCAGATAACCACCTGGCAATCCAACAGGGGAACAAACTCGGAAGAGTACGATATCCCCAAATGGCTCAAGGATCCCAATTCAGCAAATTATCTAAAGTTGGTGATGGAGTTAAGACGAGACAACCAACCCTACTAAATAGAATGGCGATGTTCTCATGTTTTATGTCGTAAATTGAACCTAAAACCACAACAAGCCTTGGAAGATTATTCATGGATTAATGCCATGCAAGAGGAATTGGAGCAGATGGAAAGAAACAAAGTTTGGGAACTAATGCATGCACTGATCACAAGAAAGTTATTGGCACCAAATGGGTGTATAAAAACAAGAGTGATGAAGATGGAGCCGTTGTTAGGAATAAAGCCGACTTGTAGCAAAAGGTTATGCACAGTGTGAAGGAATAGATTTTGATGAAACCTATGCACCTGTTGCAAGATTAGAGGCCATCAGACTATTCCTCGCATATGCTGCATTCAAAGACTTTGAAGTATATCAGATGGATGTAAAGAGTGCTTTTCTGAATGGAATTCTAGAAGAAGAAGTCTATGTAGAGCAACCCCCAGGTTTTGTCAAAGGAGACAAAGTCTATAAGCTGTTGAAGGCTCTTTATGGACTCAAGCAAGCACCAAGAGCGTGGTATGAAACACTGTCTGTGTTTCTTGAGAAAAATGGATTTTGCAAAGGAAAGGTGGACAAGACCCTATTCAGAGTGGAGCACGGAGGCCACATATTAATAGTCCATATTTATGTGGATGACATCATATTCGGGTCAACCAATCCAGAGCTATGCGAGAAATTCTCCAACCTTATGCAAGGAGAATTTGAGATGAGTATGATGGGAAAGCTTAACTTCTTTCTCGGACTACAAGTTAAGCAGATGTAAAAAGGAATTTTCATCAACCAAGCAAAGTATACCAGAGATCTTATCAAGAGATATGGAATGGAATCAGCCAAGCCAGCAAGAATTCCTATGAGCACAAGTACTCACCTAGATGCAGACGAGGCAGGCATATCAGTGGACTCAACCCACTACAGAGGACTCATTGGATCTCTTCTGTACCTCACTGCAAGCAGGCCAGATATATCCTATGCCGTAGGAGTTTGTGCACGATTCTAGTCCAAGCCGAAGCAATCACACCTAGATGCAGCCAAGAGGATAATAAAGTACCTTAAGTGTACAATTAATGTTGGACTATGGTATCCAAAGGATGATAATTTCGAGCTGTCAGGATACTCAGATGCGGATTTCGCAGGATGCAAAATCAACAGGAAGAGCACTAGTGGAACGTGTCAATTCCTAGGAACCAGACTGATATCCTGGTTTAGCAAGAAGCAGGTTTCTAACTCTATCTCCACTACAGAGTCAGAATACCTAGCTGCAGGTAGCTATTGTGCACAAATTTTATGGATTAGACAGCAGCTAAGGGATTATAATATCATTGCCAACGGAGTTCCAATCTGGTGTGACAACAATAGTGCTATTGCAATAACCAACAATCCGGTTTTGCATTCAAGGACGAAGCACATTGATGTTAAGCACCACTTCATCAGAGACCATGTGCTTAACAAAAGGGTTAGAGATGAAAGAGTCAGCACAGACTACCAGATAGCTGACATCTTTACCAAACCCTTGCCAGAAGAAAGATTTTTGGAGCTGAGCAGAGACCTTGGATTACTAGATTGGGAATCTAGTACTGAAGCAAGTTAAAGCATTTCAGAGGAAGGACGGACCCATCTGGAGAATCAGACCCTAGCTGATCCAGGCAAGAAGACGAAGGACGAACAAAGGAACCTAGCTGATCAGAATACCAGGCGAGAAGTCAACTCACCTGATGCAGAGCGGTCAACGATAACAAATCGGACGGCTAAGTATTCTAAACTGACCTCTGAATATTTAATTATTATCTGCCATATTTATGATATTATTATATTAATTTTGGATAACAACTGGCATTTAAATATATATTTTCCTAAGCCAAGTGGCAATTTTAATACACGCGTCAATCGCCTATTAAATCAACCTCCACGGTGGCCAATCAGAATCAACCGTCGAATTTTAAAATGGGCCACCGATTCAAATTTGAAATTCAAAAGAATATCAAAAGGCGTACCACCATTTCAAATATATAATAAATTAATACAAACGTCTTTTCATCTTCTTTATAAGGAAAGAAGACCTTTCACTTTACCCTTTACGCTTACAGAAACCCTAGATTTTTCAGAGCAAAAATTTCTTGAACACCAAATACGCTAAAATCTTTTATTTGCAGAAATGGCATCTTTCGAAGGAGTTAATTTGAAGGCGGTGAAAGACCAGATCATTTTCTCGTTGGTCGTCGACTTTGAAGGCTTATTGGAAGTCAATCTGGAGGACTACGACATGCTTAATCTGATTCGCGCAATGAAGCTTAATGGGATCTACCCATTTCTAGACATCAATCCTCAACACCTGTACAAAGAGGATGTCATCGAGTTCTATCGCGAAGCTTATTTGATTCAAGACGGAATTCATAGCACAGTTGGCGGAATACCAGTCAGCATATCTCGAGAGACGATCCGCATCGTCTTCTAATGAAGCACCGTGGTTTAGCAATAAGCTCTCAAGCAATCCGCCGCCAAACCTCGGAAAAGATTAAGGTGGAAAATATCCCTGAAAATCAAATTCACCGCCAAGAGGAGTGAACTCAAGAAGATTTACTTCGCGTTGGACATTACCAACAAAATAATAATGGGGATGGCCGGCTATGATCAACCTGCCATCGAAGTTTATGGTCTTGGGAGCACCGATTCAGAAGAAGAAGTTGATCGCGGACTACATCTTCAGACAACTCGTGCGAGAGGTCAACAAAGCCGAATGGCTTGTTGACGAGAAGAGGTTCAAAACAAAGTCGGCGTTTGGAACGCAAATAAGTTGGTTTTTGAAAAGACCGGTGTGGCAAAGGGAAGCACCGACCCTTCCACCCCAATAAAAGGCTTGGTCATATGGACCACGAGAAGGTGAGGAAATTCGGAGGCACCGGGAGAGCAACTCGGATGTTGAAGGAGCCGCTGACACAAGGACATATTCGAGATACTATTCATCAGGAGAGTCGGACAGACCTGCAGCTGATATCGCAACTGCAGTCGAGTCTGACACCGAGTCCGACGACACTCCCATTGCAGTCAGATTTAAGAGAAGGGGACCAGCCCCTGAAGGACCCTCTATCTTGCAGTCGTCTCCAGAACCCTCTCCCAAGAGGCCAAGGAAACTGCAATTTAGTGAGGAAGAGCAGTCTGAACACCTTGCAAGCCCCTCAGCCAGATCACCAAATCATCCGGAAGACCTGCCTGCCCCAGGCACCCTCGAGACTCGAATTGTACCTGTACTCATCCCCCTAGCCTACATTTCCGAAGAAGAAGAAGCAGGTCTCATAATCTCTATCCCTGAAGCTGATTATACCTTTAACCTGCTAGAAAACAATACTTTCGACCTATCAATTGAGCAACTCCAGCTTGTTAAGCCACAAGCATTAAAACACTCTTTTGTAAATATTTTTGAAGAGTGGAAGTTTTTCAAAACTCTGACATTTTCAAACCTTCAAACTTACATTGGAACTAGTGGTTGGGAATATCCCCAAGCCACAGAGGAGGTTCTGATTCATTTTTGCAAAGAATCAGACTTAGTATTAATCCTCCAGGATAATTGGTTCATGTCCCATTTTAAAACAAACATGGACCAATTTATCCATTCCATAATGCTTAGCATTTTTGATGGTTCTTTTGGAGAAGAGGAGGAGGAGGAAGTTGAAAAAGAAATTAGAATTGAGGAAGTAGATGGAGAAGGAAATAAAGAAGTTGTTGATTTGGTTGATGAAGAAGAAGAAGAAGAGAGAAGAACAGAAGAAAATATTCTAGTTGAAAAACAATCAGGAGAAATTGAGAAAACAGAAGAGTTGGCTGATGAAGAAGAAGAAGGAGAAGAGGTAGAACAAGAAAAAGATGAAGGAGAAAAGGAGGATTATGATGAAAAGGATGATGATGATGAAGGAGAAGAAGAGGAGAAGGATGATGATAACAATGATGATGATAATGATGATGATGATGGAGGAGATGCAGGAGCCAAAAAAGAAAATGAAAAAGAAAAGGATGAGGAGGAAGAAAAGGAAAAGGCAGAAGAAGAGAAGGAGGAGGATCAGGAGAAAGAGGAAGAGAAAGAGGAAGAGAAATAAGAAGAAAAGGAACCAGAGCCGGAGCCAGAGCCAATTCAAGAAGTCAGCTGACAGACAGGTACCGCCTGCCACACCTAGACGCAGAGTTAGTCAAGACTCCAGTCGGGGACCCCAGAGAAAACCCCCTCGAACTACCAGTGCAGACGAAGCTTGCGATCTAGTGGTTCTTTTGCGAAGGCTCGGAGAGCACTCTCCATCAGCTCGTATATCTCCTGCCATGACCGAGCCGATCAGGCAAATCGTCAAAGATACAATTGGAGAGCTGCTAACGTCTCAGGTCACTCCTGACCTTCAATCAATCAATGCCAAGATCGACACTCTACTGCAGAGAGAGATTCCTCAGCCCCCTCTCCCTACCAACAACAGAATGCCATTTGGCATGTCTGATTGGATGAGCAGAATGGAGCAAAGAATTAACTACCCTTGTTGATCTTTGGCAAAAAGGGGGAAGAGAGAGTTCAGGGGGAAGGAAGTAATCAAGGAGAGATAAGGGCGGAGATAAGATCAAAGAAGAAGCAAGATGTTCTTCAAATTGAAGGACCCTCAAGTCTGAAGAGGAAGGGAGGAGCGGATCCAGATGAACAGGCTGACCAGCCTGAAGGCAAGAGAAGGAGGACTAGAGGAGGTTTTGGGCCTACTCTAGAATGGGAAGGAAAGGAGCTGTGGTATGTTGAGGACTTTATTCCATATGAAGCCCTGCCCATGTGGGGAACTGCAAAGAAGAAATTCATCAGAGATTATTACATCTGGGAAATACTCCAGGATGATAATCTCTCCCCACAGCAGATCTTCATCAATTTCATGGAGGAAGCCCATCCAAAGCTCTGGACTATTCTGAAGAACCATGCTAAGGAACAAAATGCTTATCCTATGATTCCCTGATTCAGAGCAGAGGAAGCGCCGACCCATCTGGACAATGAGCTGAATGAGCTAGAGCTTCAAATAGAAATCAAGCAGTTATGTCTTGAGAATAGATTTACATCACAACAAGAACAAGACTTTGCAGCTCTTGTTGTGAAGAGGAAATATGGTCTTACTCCAGTCAAGATAAGACCAATTGGAGCCAAACCCTTCAGACCTGCCAAAATGCCTATTCGCAGAGGCGGAGGAAGAGGCAGATGACTTCATTTCTTTGTACTTGTAATTTTTTTTTATCTGTACCTGTAAAAACCTTCTTGTAAAACTCAATCATAATCAAGTCAGAAAGTTTTATAACAGTCTGTTGAATGACAATTTCCAGTTGTCTCAATATTAGACTGAGTTCAGTTTGTCTTGCACTTAAGTGCAGACTTGATCATTTGATTACTTGCTTAAAGTTTTGCCATCATCAAAATAGGGGGAATTTGTTAGGAATACTTGTTAGATTTTGATGATGTCATTAATATAAAATCAAATGTTTATTACTTGGCAAAAATGTAAGGAAGAACCAAATGAGTATCTTCCATAGGCCAAATATGTTAAGTATAAAACTTGGCAAAATGTAAAGAAGAACCAAATGAGTATCTTCTGTAGGCCAAAAATTAGTTAGGCTGAAAATCGGTTAAGTACCAAGTACAAACTAAGTCCATCGTAGAGGATCACCGAGTCCAAATGAGTAGCTCGTCAACAAAATTTATCGAGAAGTTTGACCAGATCAGCCCAAGGTACCTCGGGAAGTCACCCGATCGGATAAGTCACAAACAAAGGAACAGAGAGGTCCCGATCACAGAGATGTTAGCCGCATATCACCTAGTCAAGGCAAACAAGTACTCCAAGTCCACGCGCATGTGTTGAAAAGTCAAGTATTACGGAAAGTCACATGCAACGTGAAGAGACAAATCGAGTGATTCCCGCAAGAGATATGATTTAAATAAATCATCCGGACCCACCTTGAAGACTTTAATCGTTTTATATTCAAAAGATTCGGCGCTCACATGCGTAAGTCTTCACAACGGTCGGAAGATAAAATAAAATAATGGGAATCCAAATTTTGCAACGCTCGTAAAGATTAAACAAAGAAGACTCCTCCAACGGACGGATTTGTTCAAAAGATTTGCAACGGCTACAAGGAAAAAGCTCGAGATCGTGACCTATATATATCCGAAGATTTGAAGCCGAGCAACTACCGTGCGAACATACTTTCAAGCGATCAAAGCAATCAAGCAATCTAAAGCAATCAATAGCATCGAGAAAAGAGCGGTTCTAAGAGTTCATACTTAAAGAAGCTCTTAGTTGAGAAGACAAAAACTCTTGTCTATAATCCCGAGTACGGGTACTTCACCGGTTGAAGTAAGAGATCAGAAGACATCCAAAGATCGAGGATCAAGAGGTGCAAGGCTCAAGTGTGTACAACGGCACGGATTTCCACCGTTGGAAGTCATTGTAGTGTGGTTTGAATCACTGTAATATTTATCACTGGTTGAGAATTATAGTGAATTCATCTCCAACTGGTTTGGAGAAAAGTGGATTAGTAGAGGATTACCCCACCTCTGAGACCACTATAATTGCCTGCGTTATTTACTGTTTTACTACATCATACTTTAACTGTTGCATTCATTGTTAAGTGTTTCATTAGTTACTTTCTATTCGTCATCAGCTGACTTCCGCATATATTAAAGAACAAACGACTCCAAGTCATTGGTTTACCTTTCAGCTGAAGAAACTCACTCTTCGTGAAAAAGAGTTTAAGAGTTTCTACAAGTCTATTCACCCCCCCTCTAGACTTGTACCTGGACGACTTGTGACCTACAAATATATGTATATTTGATAGTGCACTAACTGTGATCATGAGTCTTTTCGGATCCCCCGGGTACAAAAAGCTGTTCAACTTCTAATAATATATGGCGTGGGGGGTTGGATATGAGTAGACCTTTGGTGTTCGTTCATTGAGAACGGAAGAGGCAGCGAGCGCGCAACATTGATCATGTTAGATTGGAGGAATTAATCTATTATATCTAAATACTTTCCTTTGTGCACAAATCCTCTTCCATATTCAATTAAGCCATTCAAACTTTAAGTAGTATATATATATATATATATATATATATATATATATATATATGTGTGTGTGTGTGTTGAGAATTTCAACTCAAAATTCGTGGAACCGGTAGGAATCGGATCGAAATTTTCAGTTTAGTTTGGTTCAGTTTCCCACATTGAAAAATAAGTGTTTTGTGGGAATCGAATCCGAATATAGAAACTCGATTCGAATTCGGGTACAATAAAAAAGTAAAAACTCGAAATTACATATTTATCTATTTCTATTAATATTAGCTAATTTATATAAAGAAAAAAAAAGAACCCGAAAGTATACCAACTTAGTTAACTTATTGAAGTTCAAGTTGCTATTTTGCTGATCAAGGAGCTCCAGCTCAATTGATATAACTATTGCTTTCACAAGAGTTGTTAGGGTTCGAACCTGGACAACAACAATTGCTGATTAACTGGTGATGGCTAACCCCATTTACTTTATTATGGAAGTTGCTATTTTGCTGCTTCAATTTGTTTGAGAATTGATTGTGTCAAGTGAACATTCAACATTGTATCTTCACTATATTATTTTCAGTTGGACTATGGTTGTTTAGAATTGTAAATTGGACTTAAGCTTTACTTTTAAATGTACTACTGTTGTCTGAAATTAAGGGGGGTGTATTCAACTGAGATTTTAATGGATTGTTAATAATCCATAGATTTTGTTGGATTTACAAAAATCCAAAGATTGTTTGAATCCCCAATGGACTATGTGTGGATTTTTTTAATTCCATATAGAATCTTAAAGATTTTAATGGATTGATTTATCAAGATTTTGATGGATTATATAAAATCTCTCAGATTTTAATGAATTGATTTCTCCGAAATTATTTTATTTTATAATGTTCATGTATGCAATTATAGAAATATAATATAAATATACTCAAATTATATTACTATAATGATGAAGTAAACTACCATAATATCTTAAAAAACCATTTAGATAAATTAAAATTTATATATTCCGACATAAAAATTATGTTTTTTTATCTAGTTTAACTAATCAATCATCCATGTGTTCCTCGTTGTCTTCATCATTGTCTTCAGCGGTACGAGGCCTATCATTCAACATAACATTAGCAATGTTAGCTCTCCAAGTATTAGCTTTCGCCCTTTGTTGTTGTTGGCTTGAAAATTTTGATTCATAATTATCATCCTCCATCTCAGAAGGTTGATCAGCTACTACTTCAACTGGGAATTCATCAGAGCGGCATTCTTTTCGAAGAAAGTAATGTAATCCAGCAGAAGCTAATACCAACTCTGCCCGTATTTGAAATGAAAATGGAGCTGCATCTTTAAATATCGTAAACCGAGATTTGAAGATACCAAAAATTCTCTCAATCACATTTCTCAATGACGAATGGCGGAGATTAAATAACTCATTTGCATTTATAGGGTGACGACCTTGACCGTTAAAATCCTTTAGATGATAGCGTACACCACGTAAAGGAGCTAAGAATTGGCGACGATTAGCAAATCCACAATCTACAAGATAATATTTTCCTGAAAGCAAAAGCTTTTTTACTAAATTATATTGACTTGTATGATGACAAAAAACGATCATAAATAAGGGGTAAATAAAAATTATTACCTTGAGGAACTTGAAGCCCATTTGTCCTCGATAATGCATCATTTAACACTTTTGAGTCGTGTGCTGAACCTTCCCATCCACTAAGCACCTAAATGAATTCCAAATCAAAGTTGCAAGCAGCTAAAACATTTTGAGAATTAACTCCATGACGATTACGATAGCTGCTTACATGCCGACCATGAATCATAGCTGGAATATGAGTTCCATCAATAGAACCAACACAATCCTAAATTAAAATATTCATTCATAAAAAAGATAACATTAAAACTCAAAAATCAAACTAGACTCTAGCCAAATCAATGTATTTTTAAATCAAATAATTACCTTCAAGTAAGGGTAAAATCTTATACTTTCAGAAATTTTAGGGGAAACGCCTCCGGGCTTTACCATCATTTGTGGTGCTATAGTATTTAAAGCCATCAGAACTTTATTAAAATTTCTACTGGCAGTGAAGTGTGAACGGCCAAACCTCTGTCGAACATTACAATAGCGATCGTTGTGTCCAACAATTAACAGAAATGTACCTACCATTTCTTCAACAGACACATATCTTGTATCTTCCAGATAAGTTCCCTCTCTTATAATACCACACAGCTTGAGAAACACATTTGGATACATTCTATGTAGTTCGCGAAAATTTTCTGGATCTTCTTTCATCAAATTATTTATATAAGAATATCCAATCCTCGTTATTGGTCGTCGTGTTAGAGAACGACTAATATGTTGATGCATCATAGCTAGATTATCTCTTAACACAATCATTATTGCATCAATTATCATCAACAAAAACTTAACTATCTCATAAAACTCCAAATCAATTTCTTCTTCCATTTCTTCTTCATCTATTTTGTTCTCCAGTATTTTTTCGCTATCCATTACAGTAAAAACCTGCATCAAGAAAAAAAAAGAAATAGATCAGACAAAGCTTCTGCAATGTGCCTGAAGGCAGAGGCATATTTTATTAAACCAAACCTAACAAATCATACAACCAAACAAGAGGAAATTTTATTAAACCAAACCAAACATATTTGAAGTTTAAACCAAACAGATCAGAGACATATTTTATTAAACCAAACCAATAAGAAAATCATACAACCAATCAAATAAAAGTTCTTCCGAATAAACTTCACATAGATTGCTAAAATTTATTCGATATTCGTAACAAAGGAAATTCGATCATTATTATTTTTTGCTCATCATATTGAGTATCCATTTAGCTCGTTCATCGGTAGTCATTTTCAAGAAACCATCCTTTTTTGTTTTCGTGTCGAGCAAGTTAAACGCCTCTAAACGGATATGTTCACCTAAATTCGAAACCTCCTTAATAGCATCCCATGCGGTATATGTTCTTTCTTGTTCTCTTTTTTCCAACAACTCATAAACTCCTTCAAAAGTTGTCATAAGTTTAGCAAGTTGCCCCAAAATATTGCTTTTAGGAGGGTTTCTACTTGAGTTAGAATTTTCCTCGTACTTGGTTCTAGCTCTTTTAGTTGGGAGCTTTTTCTTAGGCACCTCAAAAACTTCGGGAGAACCCATTGACGATGTGTCATTTTGTTCAAGCACAAATCCCTCGCTATCAATATCAAAATTCAAGTCGTCAATGCGCAAGTCTCTCACTTCACCAGCTTCTAGTGTTCTTGCTTCAGTAACACTACCCAATCCAATCGAGTTTTTTCCACGGCAACACCGTTTCCAACAACAATTGCTAAGTCCTCGTAATCATCAAATACCTCGTAGCGCAAGTTACCATCTTTTGGGTGACCCTGGCACCAAAAATATTGTTCAAAATTGTTAGTTTAATAAATTACCAAAAAAAAATTTGTGTTTTCATAAAATTACATAAGGACTTGGTTTTACCTTTAGGTATTCATCCCATACTTCGTTTGGAGCCGTGAACCTCTTTGAAGTAGAATCATATCCAAAACCAGAATTAGAATTCATAAGAGTGGAATAAGATATCTACCGATTTTTAAACCATTTGAGTCGACTTGCATAATTGTTGAAAGTCTTATTACACCCGAGTTTTGAATTAAGAGAGGGAAGAATACGATCAATTACTATTTGTTTAGTAAAAACACCACTAGTATCACGCCATCCCCGATTAGCTGCATCAACCATAAGTTCTAACAATACATCGCTCTCTTGTTTTGTCCATTGATCATAACCAGTTCTTTTCTTAGCACTTTGTGAATCGGCCATAATAACACTATCATATACACATAGAAAATATATGTACAATGATTCATTATTAACAAGTATGTAAGAAAAAACACTTTAGCAAAAAAAAAGTATGAAAGGGAAGCATACCAATATAAACATGTGTATTTGATAATATATATATATATATATATATATATAGAGAGAGAGAGAGAGAGAGAGAGAGAGGCAAAAACATCAATCAAAGATATTTTCCCACCGCCATGTCGTGCCCTTCATGGAGGGCAGCCTGTTGATCTATTCACATGTTCCAAGGGCCGAGTCCCCCGCTCTTAACTTATCTAGGCCTGGTATATATATATATATATAGGAAATGAATTGTTGATGAGTACCTGCTTGTCATGGGGTAGGAGTCTGAAATATTAGCTTCTTCCGTTCGAGTGGATTCCGAAAGTGGGTAGAGCTAGTCCTTCTTCCGCTGAGCCAGGTTCCTTGTATTGCGCAAGACCCGATCAGAAATCGCTCCAGACAACTTGGGGCAACTTGCAGAGAAAAAGCGAGAGCAGAGAGCAGGGAGCAGAGAGGAGAGTAGGAGCGATAGGTTTTTGTGTTTTTTGTAGATGTTTATTTCCTTTGATTTTTTATTTTTAAATTGAAAATATATAATACTTCATCAATCCATCAAAATCTCTTCTCCCATGGGAAGATTTTCCATTGCTGAATATACATACAAAATCTCCAACAAATCCTTTAAAATCCATGAGTCTTGAAAATATTCTAATATTTGAATAACCCCAGATTTTGTTTGATTTTTTAAAATCTCAATTAAATACCTGCTGGTTTTAAAAGATTGTTTAAAATCTCAATTGAATACCTGCTGATTTTGAGATTTTAAAAGATTGTTTAAAATCTCAGTTGAATACCTGCTGATTTAAAAAGATTGTTTAAAATCCCAATTGAATACCCACTGATTTTGAGAATCCAAAAAAATCCAACAAATTCTCAATTGAATACACCCCCCCTAAATTTTTTTATTGAAACAGGTGAATAAGTTCATATAGACAGGAACAAATAAAACCAAAATGTCGGCGAAATTATTTTGGGTTGTGTTTGGTTCCGAATAAAAAACATAGAATCGATGTAATATCCGTAATTTTCCATTTTTAGCAGTTTCCATATTTGGTGTATGTCCATTTTTATCGACTCGCTTGTAACCGTTTCGACATTTTGAATCTATTTTGTTCTTGGAGTTTTTCCATTTGGACGAGTTTTAATGATGTTTTCACGTAATTTCATTTTATGACATGTTTTGCCGTATGAACGTTCGATTCTTGTAAAACTCGTTCGTTTTCGTTGTTTCTTGGTTTGTACAAGTTCGTATGGTTGAGTTGGTCATGTTGAGACCTTCGGTTTGTAAATCCGACATCGTTTCGTGACTTTCGGTCACTTGGGTCATTTCCGTAATTTCCTATAAGTTTAGGGAATTTCATATTCGTTGTCGTATTTCGGATTCCCGGGTAGTCGGATTGATATTTTATTGTGATGGTTAGACTCGTCATCGAATATTCTTCGTAGTCGTATTTTTGGTTCGATAGCAGTCCGGGTTTTGGGGTCGCCCGACTGCTTTGGACAAGAAATGCCAATACCGCTCGTCCAAGAGGTGTTACGGCCGTAACACCCAGAAGTTACGGCCGTAAGTTGGCCATGTTACGGCCGTAAGTATCCCCTCACGGCCAGAATAACCCATTGCTTTAAAACAATGCGCGAGGTCCAATACCTCATTTTCTATCCCTTCTCTCGTTTTTTTTCTTCACGGGGCGACTCCAGAGGCGATTTCTTCAGTTTTGATCGAAGAATCTTTCGTATTCCATCACCGTAGAATCATAGTATCATATCACCATCAGCGTAATCATCCTCCATCGTCCGAATCCGAGGTATCTTCTTCAGGAACCCTAACTTGTATAAATTGGGGGTTTTTCGGGTTTTTCGTGATTGACTCCGAATTGTTCATGTATATTGCGAAACTTATTATCAATTGTTGTTATTGGGTGATCCCCAATTCGTTTTTCCTCGAATTAATCCATGTATTGTTGATACGGGGAGATTTTGCACAAACCCTCGCCCGTATCGATTGAACGTCTATTGCCGTGTTTTGTAATCGGGGTTTTGGGAGTATTCCTTTCGATTATTGATGTCCGTTGGGACTGAGTTATGCTAATTCTTCGTTTAGGAACCGTCGTTTTCCATTCGGATCATTCGTAGTCATTTTTCACTTCCGATTCTTCGAAGATGTCTCAAAGGCAAGTACTTTACATTTGTTTACATGTTCTAGTATTTGAATTATGGCTGTATTGCGGTTGTTGTGGATGGATATGTGTATGTTCACCTAGGGACGGTCCGACGGGGCCTCTAGGGATACGTTGCCGTGAGTTTCAGATCGCGAACCGTGGTTAACCACCTGGGATGTCCGACGGGCTCTGCGGGGTACGGTGGCCGTGAGTCACGTACCAAGGTTAACTTTGAATTGTTTTGGTTGGAGAAAATGTGTTTTGTGCTTGTGCATCGTAAATATTCCGGAATATAAAATGTTTTCTAAAATGATTTTTGGCGCATTATTCATCTGATTAGAATGTAGTTCAAATGGATTGTACTTGCACTAGCAGTTGTCGCTAACCCCTTAAATGGGGGAAATACTTTTTGTATTTCGTATTGATCGTGGGGACAAGCGAGCACTGAGCCGTATGAGGATGATGGGCAAGCATGATATTGTCCAAGAATGATTTTCGGTGTCATGTCCGCTTGTTATTATTATTGATGTCTGATCTTGGGATTTATGTATTATAAAATTGGTTTAAGTACTCGAGTACTTCTTTTGCAAAATTGTTAATGTTGTGTTCCCGTTTTGGGAAATGGATTGTTGTTGGATTCTATTGGTCGGATTGTAGTCTTTTATTTTGAGTTGTCATTTTATTGATGATTGTAGTCATTGGCAAAGGTCTTGTTGGTATGTTAGCCTGGTGGATTTCACAGTGTGGGGTCCACGGCGCTGTAATATGCCCTGAACGTCTTGGGGGTGTTACAGAATATGGTATCAGAGCTTAGGTTTATGGATACCTAGGCTGTCGGTTATTTGGGTCTAATTAAGTGTCGTTTTTGGGACAGTATCACTGCTATGCCATCATCTCAGTACGCCGGTGCTCGTAAGTTTTCCTAACTTGACTCGTTTCACCGTTCTGTTCTATTCCTGTCTTAGTATCTTGTTGCGTTTTGCATTTGATTTGTACTTACCCGTTGCTTCTTCATAATTCCTGCTGGTAGAGGACGCAGACGCGGTCGCGGACGCGGTAGGGGACGTGGCGCAGCCGGTGGGGCGGCCATGTCCGATCACTCGGGAACTGATTCGGCGATGCCTTCCTTGTCGAACAGTGTTCCCCCTAGTTCCGGAGGTCAGCAGGACCAGTCTGCTAGCTCCGGTAATGCTCATGAGAATATTGGAGTGGCCAACATTTTACAGCAGGTAGCGAACCAGATGACGCTACTGACTCAGGCCGTTCTGGTCGGCCATGCTAATGCCAACCCGGTTCCGCCTACTGGATCCGGTAATGATAAGCTACTTCAGGACGTGATTTGTATGCGTCCTCCACAGTTTGATGGTGCTTCCGACCCTTCCGGTTGGGAGAGTTGGTTGTTTGAGATGGAAAAGGTGTTTGAGGCTGCTAACTGCTCTGAGGAGAGGAAGGTACCCATCGCTCAGTACTTCCTCGCCAAGGAAGCAGCAACGTGGTGGCAAGCGGTGAAACCGCGTGACCGGGCAGCTACGTGGGCAGAGTTTCGAGATCTGATGGAAGATGAATACCGCCCTCGCCGCTGAAAGAGGGGAGGATCCGAGCCTTCTTTGAGGCTAAGCCCCAAGATGTTCCTATATCTCAAGCCATCAAAGACTACAATCAACAGTTACATTATGTGAGAAACCAAGTCCGCGATGAGCTTGATAAGATCCGCCACTTTGACACGCGGATGAAACCGAGGGTGCGCCACTACATGTCTGGTCTGGGGTGCACGACCTTGAAGGAATATCAGAATAAGGCGATGGCTTATGAGATGTCGTTTTCTGCGACAGAGACGCCAACCGAAGGAAAGAAACAGAAAACCGCCGGTCAGTTTTCGGGAGGCAAGTCAGGAGGGTATCCGAAGACTCAGTCTGGTTCGCGAGTCTTCGGAAGTCAGTTGCCATCAGTTGGGCGAGGAACCGGTTCTAGGTCTGCTCCTGCTGGTTCCGTTCGTGGTCCTACGTGCTTCAACTGTAGTCGCCCGGGCCACATAATGAGTGAGTGTGATAGGCCTCCGATTCAGTGCCTTGCTTGTGGTCGGATGGGTCATCGTGCTAAGTTTTGTACGGATGCAGCTCGAACTCCAGTTACTCAGATATCAGTCCCAGTGGGAGAGCCGAGTGTGAATCGTGCACCGACGTTCCTCGGCAGCAGAGTTTTGGTAGAGGTCGAGGTCGTGGTCACCTTCTAGAGGGGGAGCTTCTAGTGCGGGGTCTATTCCGCCCGTGTGTACGAGATGAGACGAGCGGGAGATCCCGACGCGACGGTGGCTACAGTGCACCGCCCACATCCTTGATCATCCCTGCTTCCGTATTGTTCGATTCTCGTGCTACGCATTCTTTTATATCTATGGATTGTGTGCGTCGCCTGCATGTTGATTGCCTTGTTGCTTGTGAGCCTTTTGTTGTTAAACTTCCTAGTGGGGATAGCATCGTGGGGGATCGTGAGGTTATAGATTTTCCAGTGAGTATCGCGGGGAGGGTTTGGCCTTCTAATCGATCATGTAGATATTAGAGATGAGGATTTGATTCTGGGTGAGGATTGGCTGGACCGTCATGGGGCGATCATGAATTATAGAACGAGAACCGTTTCGATGTTAGCCTCTGATGGTACCGAGCATTCTTTTGTGGGGCGTAGGCGGAGTAGCCAGAGGTTACTGATCAGCGCCTTGAGGGCCGTAAGACTGCTTCGAGGAGGTTGCACGGGTTATTGGTGTTACGCTTTGAGATCGGAAGAAGGGGGAGTCGAACTCTCGTCTATTCCGGTAGTATGTGAGTATCCTGACGTTTTTCCAGATGAGTTGCCGGGTTTGCCGCCGGACCGAGAGGTTGAATTTACAGTCGATTTAGAGCCGGGTGCAGCACCTATCTCTAAGACGCCATACCGGATGGCGCCTGCCGAGATGCTTGAGTTGAAGAAACAGTTGGGAGAGTTGCTAGACATGGGATATATTCGACCGAGCGCTTCGCCTTGGGGCGCACCGGTCCTATTCGTAAAGAAGAAGGATGGGTCACTTCGTTTGTGTATCGACTACCGAGAGTTGAACAAAGTGACCATCAAAAACAAGTATCCGCTCCCGAGGATTGATGACTTGTTTGATCGGGCCTGCAAGGGGCAACCGTGTTTTTGAAGATTGATTTGAGATCGGGTATTATCACCCGAGTGAAGGATACCGATATTCAAGACGGCCTTTCGGACGAGATACGGTCACTACGAGTTTGTGGTTATGCCTTTTGGGCTAACTAACGCACCGGCCGTCTTCATGCATCTTATGAACAAAGTCTTTATCGAGTACCTCGATAAGTGTGTAGTCGTTTTTATCGACGACATCCTGATTTACTCGAGGAGCGAGGAGGAGCATGCCCGTCATTTACATATTGTGTTAGACATTTTGAGAACTCAGCATCTTTTTGCTAAGTTCTCGAAATGTGAGTTTTGGTTACGGGAGGTTATGTTTCTCGGTCATGTGATCTCGGCCGAGGGTGTTCGTGTAGACCCGCATAAGGTAGAGACAGTGTTGGATTGGGCGCCGCCCAAGAACGTGAAAGAGGTCCGCAGTTTTCTGGGATTAGCCGGGTATTACCGTAGATTCGTCGAGGGGTTCTCTAAGCTCGCTCGACCGCTGACTCAGTTGTTACAGAAGTCAGAGAAGTTTGTGTGGACCGATGAGCGGCAGAATAGTTTCGAGGAGTTGAAGAAGCGGTTGACGACCGCTCCTGTTTTGGCTTTACCAAGTGGTAATGATGGTTTCTCAGTTTATAGTGATGCTTCGGGCCAAGGGCTCGGATGCGTACTTATGCAGCACGGGAGGATGATTGCCTATGCTTCCCGTCAGTTGAAACCGTATGAATTGAATTACCCTACGCACGATCTTGAGTTGGCCGCAGTTGTGTTTGCGTTGAAGATCTGGCGTCATTATTTGTATGGCTCGTCGTGTCAGATTTTCACCGATCACAAGAGCCTGAAGTACATCTTCACGCAGAAGGAGCTTAATATGAGACAGAGGAGATGGTTGGAATTGATTAAGGATTACGATCTCGAGATCCTTTATCATCCGGGCAAGGCTAATGTGGTAGCAGATGCCTTGAGCCGGAAATCGGTATCATTTCAAGCGCTTGAGTTGCTTACGGCCCAGTCGGGACTTCAGCGAGAGTTTATGAGGTGGAGCATTGAGATTGTACTGCCAGAGAGTTCCGGGCAGTTGCGTACTCTTGAGATTTCTTCATCTCTGGTCGAGGACATTAAGTCGGGACAGTTAGAGGACCCGATGTTTATTCAGCTCTGAGAGAGTGTAGGAAAGGGGAAAGCCCCGGGATTCGTTATTCATGAGGACGGCGTGTTGAGATTCCGAGGTCGGTTGTGTGTTCCGAACGACTCGGAACTGAGGCAGAACATTATGCGAGAGGCTCATGCGTCACCATACTCAGTCCATCCGGGCTCGAGTAAGATGTATAAAGATCTGAGGAAGAATTTATGGTGGAACGATATGAAGAAGGAGGTAGTTCAGTTTGTAGCTAAGTGTTTGACTTGTCAGCAAGTCAAGATTGAGCATCAGCGGCCAGCCGGATTATTGAAACCGCTTCGCGTCCCGGAATGGAAGTGGGAGGACATCTCTATGGATTTTGTCACGAGTTTACCGAGGACGAAGACTGGTATGAATATGGTATGGGTGATTGTAGACCGACTGACCAAGTCGGCACATTTTCTGGGTATCAAGGATACTTGGGGTCCGGAAAAGTTGGCTCGTATTTTTATCACTCAGATAGTGAGGCTTCATGGTACGCCGAGGACCATTATTTCAGACAGAGATGGCCGATTCGTATCGCATTTTTGGCAGGCGGTACATAAGGCATTGGGGACTCAGCTACGTTTGAGCACTTCGTTCCATCCCTGCACTATGGCGGCCAACATACCATTCACTGCTCGAGGATTTGTTGCGCGCGTGTGCGTTAGATCGAGTAGTAATTGGGAGGAGCATTTGGCCTTAATTGAGTTTACTTATAATAATAGCTGGCACGCGTCGATTAAGATGGCACCGTATGAGGCACTTTATGGCCGACGTTGCCGATCACCGATATGTTGGGATGAGCCGTCCGATTTGGTTGGCACCGAGCCGGACCTTGTGTTGGAGACGAGGGAGAAAGTCGAATTGATTAGAAAGAGGATGTTGCACGCCGTGAGTCGACAAAATCTTATGCGGATGTTAGGCGTAGACCTTTGGAGTTTGAGGTGGGAGATCATGTTCTGCTGAGAGTGTCTCCGACGAAAGGAGTTTTCCGTTTTGGGAAGAAGGGGAAACTCACCGAGATATATTGGACCTTTCGAGGTATCGAGAGAGTCGGTGAGTTAGCGTACCGTTTGGCTTTACCTCCGTCACGAGTCATGTGCATAGCGTATTTCACGTTTCCCGATTGAGGAAGTATTGCGTTCTGGCCCCACATTATTGACTTTGGGGACGTGGAGATCGAGAAGGATGTTACGTTTGAAGAGAGGCCCGCTGAATTTTGGAGCGTCGTGACAAACGGTTAAGGCACAAAACCATTCCTTTGGTTAAGGTGCAATGGTCGAGACACGAGTAGAAGAAGCGGCGTGGGAGCTAGAGGAGGATATGCGTCGAGATACCCCGAGCTTTTTGATTCTTAAGTTTCGGACGAAACTTTATTTTAGAGGGGAGAATGTAATATCCGTAATTTTCCATTTTTAGCGCTTTCCATCTTTGGTGTATGTCCATTTTTATCGACTCGCTTGTAAACCGTTTCGACATTTTGAATCTATTTTGTTCTTGGAGTTTTTCCATTCGACGAGTTTTAATGATGTTTTCACGTAATTTCATTTTATGACATGTTTTGCCGTATGAACGTTCGATTCTTGTAAAACTCGCTCGCTTTCGTTGTTTCTTGGTTTGTACAAGTTCGTATGGTTGAGTTGGTCATGTTGAGACCTTCGGTTTGTAAATCCGACATCGCTTCGTGACTTTCGGTCACTGGGTCATTTCCGTAATTTCCTATAAGTTTAGGGAATTTCATATTCGTTGTCGTATTTCGATTCCCGTAGTCGGATTGATATTTTCTTGTGATGGTTAGACTCGTCATCGAATATTCTTCGTAGTCGTATTTTGGTTCGATAGCGTGTCCGGTTTTGGGGTCGTCTGACTCGTTTGGACAAAGAATTGCCAATATCATCGCCCAAGAGGTGTTACCGCCGTAACACCTGTGGTTACGGCCGTAAGTTGGCCATGTTACGGCCGTAAGTATCCCTCACATGCCAGAATAAAATTACTGCTTTAAACAAATGCAGAGGTCCAATACCTCATTTTCTATCCCTTCTCTCGCTTTTTTTTCTTCACGGCGACTCCAGAGGCGATTTCTTCGCTTTGATCGAAGAATCTTTCGTATTCCATCACCGTAGAATCATAGTAGCATATCACCATCAGTAATCATCCTCCATCGTCCGAATCCGAGGTATCTTCTTCAGAACCCTAACTTGTATAAATTGGGGTTTTTCGGTTTTTCGTGATTGACTCAATTGTTCATGTATATTGCGAAACTTATTATCAATTGTTGTTATTGGGTGATCCCCATTCGCTTTTCCTCGAATTAATCCATGTATTGTTGATACGGGAGATTTTGCACAAACCTCGCCCGTATCGATTGAACGCCTATTGTCGTGTTTTGTAATCGGGGTTTGGGAGTATTCCTTTCGATTATTGATGTCCGTTGGGACTGAGTTATGCTAATTCTTCGTTTAGGAACCGCTGCTTTCCATTCGGATCATTCGTAGTCATTTTTCACTTCCGATTCTTCAAGATGTCTCAAAGGCAAGTACTTTACATTTGTTTACATGTTCTAGTATTTGAATTATGGCCGTATTGCGGTTGTTGTGGATGGATATGTGTATGTTCACCTAGGGACGGTCCGACGGGCCTCTAGGGATACGTTGCCGTGAGTTTCAGATCGCGAACCGTGGTTAACCACCTGTGGATGTCCGACGGGCTCTACGGGTACGGTGGCCGTGAGTCACGTACCAAGGTTAACTTTGAATTGTTTTGGTTGGAGAAAATGTGTTTTGTGCTTGTGCATCGTAAATATTCCTAATATAAAATGTTTTCTAAAATGATTTTGGCGCATTATTCATCCGATTAGAATGTAGTTCAAATGGATTGTACTTGCACTAGCGATTGTCGCTAACCCTTAAATGGGGGAAATACTTTTTGTATTTCAGGTATTGATCGTGGGGACAAGCGAGCACTCGAGCCGTATGAGGATGATGGGCAAGCATGATATTGTCCAGTAAATGATTTTCGGTGTCATGTCTGTCGGTTATTATTATTGATGTCTGATCTTGGGATTTATGTATTATAAAATTGGTTTAAGTACTCGAGTACTTCTTTTGCAAAATTGTTAATGTTGTGTTCCCGTTTTGGGAAATGGATTGTTGTTGGATTCTATTGGTCGGATTGTAGTCTTTTATTTTGAGTTGTCATTTTATTGATGATTGTAGTCATTGGCAAAGGTCTTATTGGTATGTTAGCCTGGTGGATTTCACAGTGTGGGGTCCACGGCGCTGTGCCCTGAACGTCTTGGGGGTGTTACAATCGAACCCAAAATATACAATTCGGGTGGGGAAAAAAAATTCAAAATCAAGATTTAACAAGCCTAAATTATATAGATGAGATTACGGAGTGTGATTTCCTAACATAATTGTATAGACTCAGCACTCGCATATAAATTAGGACTTGGATCCTCTGCAGCACAGCACCATGCTGTGCTGCATCCCAATCGTCCGATCACACACACCCGCACGAGTGTGTGTGCGTGTTCCATCCGACGCACAGCAGTGCACAGCAGGTGTTGTGCACTGCAGGGGATCCAAGTCCTATAAATTATAATGCATGATGTGACTAATTTCGGGATTACACAATCCTTTATATTTATATTGATTCAGAAAATAATAATACCTCCGTTCTTTTATAACTGCAACATTTGGATTTTTACGCTTGCCAATGCACAACTTTGATTATTAATATCTTCAATTCTTTATTTTTAAAAATTATAAGACGTTGATATTTTGAAAGTATATTGCGAGATGAATCTAACAAGATCTCACATGACTATATTTTTTTATATGTATAAATCACAAAAGATGGTCAAAAGAGAGTATGTGAACAGTGTAATAGTCAACATATTGTAATAATAAAGTAACAGAGGAAGTATGTATTTAGCAATGATTCTCGTAATATATTCATGCAATCAATCTCGTAATTAGATCCTTAAATAGTTTGTAACCTGCCCAAACTCGACAGGCATTCTCGCCGGACATATAAGTGGATGATTGTGTTTAAACCAGAAATAGAAGAAAATGATATACATGTTGAAGGGAAAATAAATTGAGACAGAAAGTAGGGCAAAAGTATTGTATTATTCCATCAATGAGATCCCTTTAAATAGGGTGAAGTACATACAAACAGGCCTCAGCCAAATCCTAACTAGGAAAGCCCATAAACTAACAGACTTAGGCACACAATGGGTATTATTCCTTTAAGACTCCCCCTTGTGCCTAGTCTACAAGCGCATGTCATGTTGCCTCGTTAAAACCTCGTCAAGCAAAACCCAGTGAGAAAAATATCTTGATCGTAGGGAAAAGAGTACAGCATCTAGACACATCAAGTTTAGACTTCGTCCATTAAATCTATCCTCTCATATGATCATTACATTTGATCATAGCGCTACTAAGGTGACCATTCCATCGATCCCTAAAATCGTACATCTTGTTACCTCGTTAAAAACCTTTCCAAGTGATAAAAACCCTGTGGGAAAAATGATCCTTGGAAGGAAAAGAGTATAATGTACGGTGTGTAACACCCCCAATCCGCTCAGGGATATTACACACCGTAGAACCTTTCCTCAGGGATCTACCAGGCTGGTAACAACATATAACAACTCAACCATGCCTTTAAGGCTAAAATGACTCAGTAGACCGATTTGGTCTCTCAATAAATACATACAACTCAAATACAACTCATGCCCACACAGGGGTCAAAACACAACCACACCCGTACAACGGGAAAAATATAGCAGCGGAAAATAAAGTAGAACTGAACCAATAAACAATGCACGGTTCCTCATGTGATTAGTGTCGATCATCTTTCATCATCCTTCGTGCCGACCCTGTGTCATGCTCCAAAACCTGAATGCAAAAATAGACATCCACCCCCCGAATATTCGGGGGTTAGAAAAACTCCACTGTTTTGCTAGTGCAAGTACAAGTGCAAAAATACGAGTCATACAATTCACATTCCACGAACGATAATAATCCGGAATCCTCAAAGATTCAAATACAACAAGATGAACACTTCCCAAGGCGAGAGTTTGAGTAAAGACTTTCCAAAACTTCAAGATCAAAATATTAAGGGGAACAATTTATAAAATGATTTGAAATACCATCGGGAGTTTTAATAGAAAACGATTTAGGATTATCAAATCCTACTTTTCAAAACCCAAAAGACGAAAGGGGTCACCGCCCCAAAGGTTTACTTTCCGAAAAATGACCTTTACCAAACCGTTGGGATTTTAGCCCCAAATCCGTAAAATGACTTTTACAAAACCATTGGGATTTTAGCCCCAAATCTCATCAACTCACAGTACACAAGAACGACCACAAGGTTCGTCTCCAAACATCAAAATCCACAAATAAAGGATTTAACACAAACAACAAAATACTCTAGTGCCATCCTAGCCAAGTAAGCCAAACGAACACTTAACCTCTTACACACTTAGTCGATGCATGCAATCATGAAAACCATTCGCAAGCACTCATTTCCGGAAATGCCAATAATCCAAAACACATTGCAAAATACACCACAATTAACCGCGGACCCACAGCTTCGTGGACCCCTGCCGAGACTCCGTCGGATCTAACCCGCAGTGGTTAAAAGCAAGCTCGCGGTTCCACAGCTTCGTGGAGCCCTACCGAGACCCCGTCGGATCTAACCCATAGTGAGCATACACACACACACACACACTTTACTCATGCAATATTAACATGCTAAGAATGTAAGTTCATCAAGAATACTTACTAGGGATGGCCACTAATCCGACACCATTATCAAACTCTTCAAAAACACAATAACAAGATTAAATACGGACTACACGATTCCATAACTTTAAACAACAGGAGTATCATCATCAAAGCCTTCAACGTTCAAAATAGTCAAATCATAACCAATTCCCAAAACGCACCGTTCACAAAACACACGCGTTTTGAAAGAAAGCCTTTAACGAGGCCCAACCGAAATCTTTTGAAAACTCATTTGCAAATAACCAAACAAACACACCAACACGACCATCGATCATTATATCCACAAAACGAGAAGCGTATGAACAAGGTACTTGCCTCGAATAAGAACAACATGGAGAATCGACCGAAGTAGGTTGACACGAACCGACTACGAACCCGCCGACTCCACCGATCGCCAACTCGCAATAATAAACTACGAAGGACAAATACAACAACAAAAATGAATTCCATAACACGACTCAAAGCCGTTGAATTCAAAGAACGAATGACGAAAGTTCAAGTGTTTTCCCCAAAACGGCCAAGAACACGATTCGTCCCGACAAAACACGAAAACGGAATTCCAAGTCGAAATATGGATATACAATCCATTGAATATGTTTAACAACATCAGTTAACCACAATTTATCCAACAAAAACGTATGGAAAACGAGATCGAGAACAAATCCCCCAAAAAGTCGATTTGAAGGAAATCAAGAAATATACTTCGATTCGACAAAGAACAATGGATTAAATGATGTTAAACACAAGAATACTACCAAGATTAATCATACCCATCATGAATTAATCAACAACATGGAACGAATCAGACAAAAATGCAAAACCCCCCAAATTCACGAAATTAGGGTTCTAAGGAAGATTACCTTGATTCGCTGGATCAAAGGATGATAACAGATGATTGATTGATGTTATGAACTCAAGAACTTCGTGGATTTGTTGTTAAACAACATGGCTTTGTCACCTCCGAAGCTCCAGCCGCGGATCGAAAAGAAAGGAAATGAAAAATGAGTGAAAATGAGGCTGCTCAGCCACATTTATACTGGGCCGGACTAGCGTGCGCTAGGCTGCCGAGCTAGCGCGCTATCGGCCCGTGCCGCAATCCGATGACCTCCTGGACTAGGCGCTCGGCGTGTAGCGTCGCGCCTTCCGGCCGTGGCGTGCGCTACTGCCCGATCCACCGAGTCAGTACCCCCTTGCCCTCTTGCCTCGGCGCTAGCCTTGCGCAGACAACCGGGCGTAGCGTGCGCTGCCTCCCGGATGTAGCGTGCGCTACCTTCCGGCCGTAGCGTGGACTACCCCGGTTCCTGCCGCACCCGTCCGGCCGGTGCCCGCAATCATCCGGCCAGTCCCGCACCGTCCGGCCAGTACCCGACCACCAGGGCTCGACGACTCGATTTCTGAAAACGTACGGAACGAACACGACGAAAAGTTTACAGACAACATCAACGACCCGAAATGAAAACATAATACCATAATTAATCATACACGACCAAGAAACGGGTCGAGACAACAATTACAGATACGGATACCCGTAACTTTCAGTAAATTACAAAATGGCCCAAAATGCCCGAAAATCACGATATGTGATCGAATAACCAAACCGAAGTTCACAACACGTCTAACGAAGTTAAACGGACTTACGGGAAACTCAAAACAGCAGTTTCGAACGAGATTCGCAAGAATCAAACTCAAGTGCGGAAAAGTCGCTAAAAAGCACGGAACTCAACAAAACAACACAGAAACGAACTCGGATGACAAAAAGTGTAGAATTAATCATTCTCAGAATGACAAAACGGTCATGAGCGATTCGTCAAAATGGACTTCCACCGAAAAAAAAGAAAATACCGGAAATCGAAATTACTGGTTTTACATTCTACCCTCCTTAAAAGAATTTTCGTCCCGAAACTTAAAATAAGTAGGGAGAAGCAATATCCCCTGCCAGGAAAACTCGACGAGATACACAAAAACCGAAAACTCGTGCCCGACGGCGAAATGCTGCAAGAAACGCAAAGAGACATACGGCGTGAAAACACGCTCCACGGCGACCAACACAACGTCGCTGTTAGGAATATAATAAAACCAACAAATGACAAGCGTCATCAAACGGATAATATAGTCAAGTAAATTATCCGAACAATCACAAAACACAACGAACGAAAATCAATAAGATTGACCGACCCAACGGTACATCAATCAAAACGCGAGCCAATCGCTGAACAAATACGGAATTCCACCGCCTAAGGGTTGGAAGATCGAAAACGAGACTAATTTACCGAAATTAAGGGAATTACGAAGGAGCCTGAACGCTCAACAATCACGAAACGAGAACAAAAACCGAACAAACAAACGATCAAGACAACAAAAATCGAACAATCATGTCCGTAACACGAAGGATAATAAAATTCAAACAACAATTCCCATGATGATCTGGTGAGAACAACAAGACATGCATTCCCATAAGTTCCATAGGAAAGGGGATAGCGATTGAAAAGTCACAACGACAAACGAGTTATTCCGAAACAATACCACCCTCGTTCGATCAACAAAAGCAAGGGATAGGGAAAGTTCAGAAAATGTTAACGAGCATAAACGAGTCGACAGAGTAGAAAACACAGGAGTTCCAAATCCGATCCACTTCGAATAAAAGAACTAATAGAACCACATGATGTCACTTCCGAACAAGGTTCACAAGAATCGAACCGAACTCGAAAGAGTCACAGCGATAACCAGATCAACCCACAACAAGATCACAGTTCGTTCGGACGATGAAACTAAAATACAGAAAAAGTTCATAAAGTATCAACGAACATGAGCGAATCGATAGACTGGAGAAAGAGAAAATACCGAAGTCAAAATAGTACGGGTATTACCTTCGACCTCGTCCACGAAATTCACAAAAGCAGGAGCAAGGTAACAAGACATTAAACAACCGACACATAACGGAACGATCACCGATGCACACGGCCATACCAAACCAAGCTCTAACAGCTCGCACATGCGCGACAACGCAGAAATCACCACGAGGCGACAATATTCAATACCAACATCCCACCTCTCACAGAGGGCTAAGACAACAAAACGACTCAACACTCACACTGCCAATTCGATCATACTCGGGAGCAAACATCATAATGAAAACGCGAACATCATACATACATACCCAGCCCTCAAACGGGAATGGATAGGTTTTAAAAACAAAAACCTCATTTCGAAAATAATTTAGAAGAACACCGGTTGATCTTGAGTATCACCTTTCAAAAAGTACAAATGTGAAACATCATTATCGAGACTTTGGAGAACCATTTCGCATTTGATAAAAAATGAGGACACTTTCTCTTAGTGAAAACTTTCAGAATATTCGACCCTCGGGTCTAAATAAAAGTGTTTCTAAAACATTGAAAATATCTCAAAGCATTTTGGTCCTCGAAGTAGAAAATTTTTGAAATATATTGTGGCACCTTGGATGTACCACAAGAAAATAACTCATTTGAAAAGTATGTCTCGAAATTTATTTTTCTAAGATACTCAAGGTTTTCAAAAATCCAATAGGCCAGAATGCCCAAAACTCACACATATCGACGTTCACCAAAACAACTCCTAGTACACGCATCAAAACGTTTAAAATCAAGACAACACATGTCTTTAAACGGAAATAAACGATAAAATACCACATTCAGAACAAAACCATTGACCCCATTCGAGGCCTCTAAGGACCCTCCCGCACTGGCTAGTGAACAAGTCGAACGCGTATAAGCACAAAGCCTCCACAAGAGAACTTGTAAAACGTGCAAATCGATTCGAAAATCATCAGCAACAGACAAAAACAACGATAAAAAGACATCACAAGCGACGACACTCCTCGTATAAATCAAATACGAGAGTCGACTAAATACATATCGTGAAATCAAAATCCACATAAGGATTCCATCACTTAACAAATAATCATAAAAATAGCTCGTGTCACATGAGGCACAATACAAAGAAGGGAGACTTACTTCCACAGGTTGCACGAAGATGATGATCGCCCCACGATACTAATCACGACCAACAAACTCAAACGACGCGTCGCGACACGACTCAGTCAGATAAAATCCGATGAAACAAGACTCAAACAACACGACTTGACTCGACAGCCTAGGTTTCCTCAACCTGGCTCCGATACCATTTATGTAACACCCCCAATCCGCTCAGGGATATTACACGCCGTAGAACCTTTCCTCAAGGATCTACCAGGCTGGTAACAACATATAACAACTCAACCATGCCTTTAAGGCTAAAATGACTCAGTAGACCGATTTGGTCTCTCAATAAATACATAAAACTCAAATACAACTCATGCCCACACAGGGGTCAAAACACAACCACACCCGTACAACGGGAAAAATATAGCAGCGGAAAATAAAGTACAACTGAACCAATAAACAATGCACGGTTACTCATGTGATTAGTATCGATCATATTTCATCATCCTTCGTGCCGACCCTGTGTCATGCTCCAAAACCTGAATGAAATAATAGACATCCACCCCCCGAATATTCGGGGGTTAGCAAAACTCCACTGTTTTGCTAGTGCAAGTACAAGTGCAAAAATACGAGTCATACAATTCACATTCCACGAACGATAATAATCCGGAATCCTCAAAGATTCAAATACAACAAGATGAACACTTCTCGAGGCGAGAGTTTGAGTAAAGACTTCCCAAAACTTCAAGATCAAAATATTAAGGGGAACAATTTATAAAATGATTTGAAATACTATCGGGAGTTTTAATAGAAAATGATTTAGGATTATCAAATCCTACTTTTCAAAACCCAAAAGACGAAAGGGGTCACCGCCCCAAAGGTTTACTTTCCGAAAAATGACCTTTACCAAACCGTTGGGATTTTAGCCCCAAATCCGTAAAATGACTTTTACAAAACCATTGGGATTTTAGCACCAAATCTCATCAACTCACAGTACACAAGAACGACCACAAGGTTCGTCTCCCAACATCAAAATCCACAAATAAAGGATTTAACACAAACAACAAAATACTCTAGTGCCATCCTAGCCAAGTAAGCCAAACGAACACTTACCTCTTACACACTTAGTCGATGCATGCAATCATGAAAACCATTCGCAAACACTCATTTCCGGAAATGTCAATAATCCAAAACACATTGCAAAATACACCACAATTAACCGCGGACCCCTGCCGAGACCCCGTCGGATCTAACCCACAGTGGTTAAAAGCAAGCTCGCGGTTCCACAGCTTCGTGGAGCCCTACCGAGACCCCGTCGGATCTAACCCGTAGTGAGCATACACACACACACTTTACTCATGCAATACTAACATGCTAAGAATGTAAGTTCATCAAGAATACTTACTAGGGATGGCCACTAATCTGACACCATTATCAAACTCTTTAAAAACACAATAACAAGATTAAATACGGACTACACGATTCCATAACTTTAAACAACAGTAGTATCATCACCAAAGCCTTCAACGTTCAAAATAATCAAATCATAACCAATTCCCAAAACGCACCGTTCACAAAACACACGCGTTTTGAAAGAAAGCCTTTAACGAGGCCCAACCGAAATCTTTTGAAAACTCATTTGCAAATAACGAAACAAACACACCAACATGACCATCGGTCATCATATCCACAAAACGAGAAGCGTATGAACAAGGTACTTGCCTCGAATAAGAACAACACGGAGAATCGACCAAAGTAGGTTGACACGAACCGACTACGAACCCGCCGACTCCACCGATCGCCAACTCGCAATAATAAACTACGAAGGACAAATACAACAACGAAAATGAATTCCATAACATGACTCAAAGCCGTTGAATTCAAAGAACGACTGACGAAAGTTCAAGTGTTTTCCCTAAAACGGCCAAGAACACGATTCGTCCCGACAAAACACGAAAACAGAATTCCAAGTCAAAATATGGATATACAATCCATAGAATATGTTTAACAACATCATTTAACCACAATTTATCCAACAAAAACGGATGGAAAATGAGATCGAGAACAAATCCCCCAAAAAGTCGATTTGAAGGAAATCAAGAAATATACTTCGATTCGACGAAGAACAATGGATTAAATGATGTTAAACACAAGAATACTACCAAGATTAATCATACCCATCATGAATTAATCAACAACACGGAACGAATCGGACAAAAATGCAAAACCCTCCAAATTCACGAAACTAGGGTTCTAAGGAAGATTACCTTGATTCGCTGGATCAAAGGATGATAACAGATGATTGATTGATGTTATGAACTCAAGAACTTCGTGGATTTGTTGTTAAACAACATGGCTTTGTCACCTCCGAAGCTCCAGCCGCGGATCGAAAAGAAAGGAAATGAAAAATGAGTGAAAATGAGGCTGCTCAGCCACATTTATACTGGGCCGGACTAGCGTGCGCTAGGCTGCCGAGCTAGCGCCTTCTCGGCCCAGCCGCAATCGATGACCTCTGGACTAGATCGCTCGGCCAGTAGCGTCAGCGCCTTCCGGCTGTAGTGTGCGCTACCTGCCGGTCGTAGCGTACGCAGTGTCCGGTAGTAGCGTGCGCTATCTGCCGATCCACCGAGTCCAGTACCCCACTGCCATACTGCCTCGGCCCGCTAGCGCGTGCAGCCAACTGGCCGTAGCGTGCGCTACCTTCCGGCCGTAGCGTGCGCTACGCCGGTTCCTGCCGCACCCGTCCGGCCGGTGCCCGCAATCGTCCGGCCATCCCGCCGTCGGCCCGATGCGACCACTGTGGCTCGACGACTCGATTTCCGAAAACGTACGGAACGAACACGACGAAAAGTTCACAGACAACATCAAAGACCCGAAATGAAAACATAATACCATAATTAATCATACGCGACCAAGAAACAGGTCGAGACATCAATTACAGATACGGATACCCGTAACTTTCCGTAAATTACAAAATGGCCCAAAACGCCCGAAAATCACGATACGTGATCGAATAACCAAACCGGAGTTCACAACACGTCTAACGAAGTTAAACGGACTTACGGGAAACTCGAAACAGCAGTTTCGAACGAGATTCGCAAGAATCGAACTCAAGTGCGGAAAAGTCGCTAAAAAGCACGGAACTCAACAAAACAACACCGAAACGAACTCGGATGACAAAAAGTGTAGAATTAATCATTCTCAGAATGACGAAGCGGTCATGAGCGAGTCATCAAAACGGACTTTCGCCGAAAAAAAAAGAAATTACCGGAAATCGAAATTACGGGTTTTACACGGTGTGGATGTAAGACTCCCCCTCAAGTCTACATCTCCCCCTGATTTGTACATAAATTAAGGATACTTTGAAAAACTTGTGCATGTTTCGTTTTCCTCATTAAAAACTTAGGCGACTGGCGATTGCGGTGGAAACGAGGGATTCAGTGGAGACAGGCGACGGGGGATGGAGTTCGACAAAACCCAATGGGAGAAAATAAACCTTGGTCAAAGAAAAGAGTACAACGTAGGTGAGTAAGTTTATTTATGACTCACCCTTCTCCCTCTACCTTTACATCGATTTCGGGAGTTCGGAAATTCTCCGCATTCCGATACTTCTCACATGTTTTTCAAACAAGGCCTTGGGCAGAGATTTGGTGAACAAATCGGCCACATTCTCCTCAGATCTGACTTGCTTTACTTGAATATTGAGGAGAGCCTGTTGTTGCTGATTATAGAAGAATTTTGGAGATATGTGTTTTGTATTATCCCCCTTGATATACCCAAGCTTCATCTGTTCGATGCAAGCTGCATTATCTTCATATATGCACGTGGGTGCTCCAGTGACATTACTTAGTCCACTGTTACCTCGGATATGTGTAATGATAGCTCTTAACCAAATACACTCACGTACCGCCTCATGCAAAGCGATAATTTCGGCGTGATTAGATGAGGTAGCTACAAGGGTTTGCTTTGTGGATCTCCAAGATATAGCGGTGTTCCCAATAGCAAATACATAACCAGTTTGGGAACGACCTTTGTGTGGGTCGGAGAGATACCCTACATCAGCAAATCCTACCAATATGTTCGTCGGGGTAGGTTCTATGGCATTAGTATTTACTTTAGCATTTGCCTTTACGGAAGCAGCTTCCTTTGCCTGCTTGTAGGGAAAGAATAGTCCCAAGTCAATGGTTCCTTTTAGGTATTGGAATATATTCTTGATACCATTCCAATGACGTTGCGTCGGTGCTGAACTAAATCGAGCTAGTAAATTTACTGAGAAGGCGATGTCCGGTCGCGTACATTGAGCTAAGTACAATAGAGCGCCTATTGCACTTAAGTAGGGAATTTCAGCTCCCAAAAGCTCTTCGTCATCTTCCTTTGGACGAAATGGATTTTTCTTCGCATCCAAGCTACGACCGATCATGAGAGTGCTAACCGGGTGTGCTTTGTCCATGTTAAAGCGTCTAAGCATCTTCTAGACATAAGCGGACTGGTGGATGAGAATTCCACAGACTCTATGTTCTATCTGAATACCAAGACAGAAACGAGTCTTCCCAAGATCTTTCATCTCAAACTCGGTTTTCAAGTATCCGGTGGTTTCTCTTATTTCATCAAGAGTGCCGATTATATTCATATCGTCAACATACACTATGATTATCGCAAATCCGGAACTTGTTTTTTTTTATAAAGACGCAAGGACACAGTTCATCGTTCTTGTATCCCTTTCCAATCAAGTATTCACTCAGACGGTTATACCACATCCTTCCGGATTGTTTCAAACCGTAAAGTGAGCATTTCAAACGATCTGAATACGCACTCCGTGGTCTGGAGTTACTTGATGTGGGCAATGAAATGCCTTCGGGCACTTTCATGTAAATCTCCGTATCTAGATCCCCATAGAGATACGCAGTGACCACGTCCATTAGCTGCATTTCCAATCCTTCGGAAATAACTAGGCTGATTAGATAGCGGAACGTAATAACGTCCATTACGGGGGAGTACATTTCCTCGTAATCTATACCAGGGCGTTGTGAGAAACCTTGTGCAACAAGGCGAGCCTTGTACCTCAGGACTTCGTGATTCTCATTACGCTTTCTGACAAGAACCTATTTGTGTCCAACAGGCTTTACACTTGGCGGAGTTAGCACTACTGGGCCAAGTACCTTGCGTTTTGTCAGAGAGTCAAGCTCTTCCTGGATAGCTTCTTTCCATTTAGGCCAATCGGCTCTTTGTTGGCATTCTTCAACAGAGCGTGGTTCGACATCATCGTGCTCTATGATTTCTTGAGCAACTGTGTATGCAAACACATCATCAATGTGAGTGGTCGATCGTTCCATCAAATCAGACGCACTTTCATAGTTGATCGAGATCTCTTTGTTTTCTAATGCTGAATCGATCTCCGGGGCATCCCTCATTAATGATTCGTGGACATAGCTATAGTCAGAGATGATCTCGTGGGAAGGATTCCCAGTATTGATGATTAATGGGTTGGTTTGTGCCTCTCCTGCCCTTTTCTTCATTGGGCGGGTGTCTGTCGAACTGGGTGGCCTCCCCCTTTTCCTTTTGGGAGCCACGGCCTCGATCGCGCTTCCACTGGGTGCGATCGCATCACTCGGTACGTTGGTGATGTGCCCTTTATTCGGGACTTCTAACCTCGCAGGCACATTTGCTGCTGGAATGTGTGATCTTGTTACTTTGGCGATATCAGTAAACGCACCAGGCATCGAATCTGCTACGTTCTGAAGATCGAGGATTCGTTGTACTTCACGATCACATAGTGAGGTACGGGGATCATAATGAGACAGACTCGGGGCGTACCAGGACAATTTTTGTCATTCCTTGAGAAACTTCTTTTTCTCCTCTCCCCCTAATGATGGGAATTCTGACTCATTGAAGTGACAATCCGCAAAACGCGCGGTAAAGAGATCACCTGTCAAGGGTTCTAAGTAGCGGATAATTGTTGGGGATTCGTATCCAACGTAAATACCTAAACATCTCTGAGGACCCATTTTATTGCGTTGTGGGGGCTCAATCGGCACATATGTTGCACAACCAAATATCCGTAGGTGTGAAATATCCGGTTCATATCCAGTTACCAACTGGTACACAGAAAATGGTTGGCCAACGGTGGGTGCAAGCGAATAAAATGCAGTGCATGTAGGACTGCATATCCCCAAGCAGAGATGGGCAGATTGGTGCGCAAAACCAATGCCCGTGCTACCATTTGGATTCTTTTAATGGTTGCCTCTGCGAGACCATTTTATGTATGCACATGGGGAACGGGATGCTCTACATCGATTCCGATTGACATGCAGTAGTCATCAAATACTTTAGATGTAAATTCTCCTGCATTATCGAGTCGAATAGACTTGATAGGGTGATCAGGATAGTGAGTCCTTAGACGAATGATCTGAGGTAGGAGTTTTGCAAATGCAGAATTTCGAGTGGAAAGGAGTGCGACATGTGACCAGCGTGTCGAAGCATCCACCAATACCATAAAGTACTTAAATGGTCCGCATTCTGGGTGGATGGGTCCACAAATATCTCCTTGTATACGTTGTAAGAATGGGATGTTCGCTTTAGTATCTTTAGTGTAGGAAGGTCTCGCTCCTACTTTAGCTAAAGAGCAGGCTTTGCAGAATGAGCGATGTGATCTTGACATAGTCAATTGCTTAGAAGGGGCATATGTCTCTATTTCTTTAGATGACATAGCATGATTAACATCAATAATGTTCTTCGTGTTGAGTTGTTGCCCCTTTTTTACTCGAAAGAAAGGATGTCCGTGCAAGTTCTTTAGGATACAGATCATCATATCTCGACCAGGATGACCTAGTCTATCATGCCAAAGCCTATATGAGTCTTTGTCCCAAATTTCATTTATGGTGACAGCATAGGATTCGAATACCCCAATGGTTGTGGTGTACAGTCCAATATTTTGACTCTTAAGTTTTTCTAATATGCGTTTACGTCCACATTTATTAGATGTAATATAAAGGAACTCGATTCCATTCTCACAGTGGGTTTCGACGTGGAAACCATTGCTACGTATATCTTTAAAACTTAGTAAAGTTCGAGGGGCCCTAGGTGCGTATAGAGCATCGGTAACTCGGATAAGAGTGCCGTTAGGCAATAAAAATCGGGCATTGCCTCGCCCTTGGATGAGTTGGGAGGACCCAGTCATCGTGGTTACCGAGGATTGACATGCAATTAATTCCGCAAATAGAAGTCTATTCCTAAGAATGGTGTGGGTGGTCCCACTGTCAACCAAACATTCAAGTTCTCCCCGATTCATTCCTACGAAAAGGAGAGAAAAAAATTCGAACCATAAACATGCAAGCAATATTCATTTCTTCGAAATAAAGCTAAGGATATAACGTAAGCAGTAATAATATCTTGTTCTAGAAAAACAAAGTTTCATCACACCATTATTGGAAATAAAACATCGATAAAATAGTTCTGAGTTAACAATGCCAAATGTAAACGAGAAAGTAAACATAATGAAAACATTCAGTCATAAAGGGGTGCCTCTAATGACTGTGACACGTATGACTCATTGCGATTATCGGTGACTGTGAAATTGACGTTGGGGGACTCGTCGAGAGCATCTTCCTCCATATAGTGAGCCTCCCGTTCTTTGGACTCTCTATATTTCTTGTAGTGTGCTGCGACTTGTTTACTTACATGGCAGTTCTTGTACCAATGTCCAACATCTCCACATCGATAGCACGGTTCATTGCCAACTCTGACTTTGGGGGAGACATGGGGGGTAGGTGCTTTATTTCCTTGGCCAGAAGGGCTGGGAGCGCCAAGTCTTCTCATTACATTGGAAGAACCTCCACGTCCACGACCATGTCCTCGACCACTGTGCCCTCTTCCACGTTGTGGTTTGGGGTTGCCATGACTAGTCCCCTATGCATTGGGGTTCTTTCCACCTTTCACTTTGCCATAGTTGGCCTCGGGAACTTTCTTTGTCCCAGCCGGCCTGGCATTGTTGCTCACTAATACTTCATTGTGCCTCTCAGCTAGGGGTGAGCATGGGTCGGTTTGGGTCGGTTTTAGGCTAAAATCGAACCCAAACCGACAAGCTTCGGTTTTCAAAAAATCAAACCGAAACCGAAACCAACCCAATGGTTTCGGTTTCTCGATTTCAGTTTTACGGGTCGATTTGGTTTAAACCCAACCAACCCGATTTTTGGATTTAACAAGCAAAAAAAACTTAAAATGTGCATTGGATAGGAATCGAACCCGGGACCAATGCGCGGACTACCAACATCCTAACCACCAGACCAGGATACTGTTTTGTCTATTCTTCATAATGCATATAAACATATAAAATTTACGAAATATATATTAAATGATATCGGTTCGGTTCAGTTTTAATGGTTCGGTTTCTAGTGTATAAACCGAAACTGAGTTTTCGGTTTTTAAAAAATTCTAAACCCAAACCGATAGTTTTGATTTGGTTTCGGTTTTTCGGTTTCGGTTTCGTCGGTTTTTTCCGGTTTCTCGGTTTCCCGGTTCGGTTTTGCTCACCCCTCTCAGCCACTTGCAGTAGGTTGATAAGTTTATTGAAGGTAGTGATGCGTTTATTGTCATACTCCAGCCTATACTGGTTCGCTAGTATAAGGGCGGAAGTAGGGAAAGTGGAAAGAGTTTTCTGAATCATATCATCTTCTGTGAGGTCCTTTCCACAGAAATTAAGGCGTGCCTTCAGACGGAGCATATCTTTGTTGAAATCTTTGATCCGTTTATAATCAAGCAAGCGGATTTCATTCCACTGCACGGTCAACTCTGGGAGCAAAGTATTGTGGATGTTCCCAAAACGGCCCTTAAGGGCATCCCACAGTTCTTTCGGGTATTTCAACTGCAGATATTCCCACCTTAGGCTCGGGTCGATATGTCGCCTAAGGAACATTAATGCACTAGCTTTGGTTTTGTCAGACGGTACTTACCGCTTTTTCAAAGATAGTAGCACTATAGTCCTTAGCGATAAAAGTGGTCTCTACGTCAGAAACCCATCTATGGTACTCAAGCCCTTCTGAGTCCAAGATGTCAAATTCAGGACGAGTTGGATCAGCCATCTTGAGACAAGAAAAAAAGGAAAATGAATTTTCACAGTATATCATGAGTACTTTCCATGATAAAATTTTCAATAATATGGAGGGTTATTATTTTTCAGAACCAAGATATGGTCAAAATTACTTTCGATGCTATTGGGGTTTTTACCGATGAAATTGCTTTATCACGGTTCGAGTTGATATAGATAGTAGAAATAAGTCCTCTAGGTTCTACTAATGATGAGCTTAATACACATGTCATAACTAACAATGCATGCAAAATATATATATAGTTATAGATATAATCACATAGCCCTATGAATATATCTATACACGTATAAATGCAGTCAAAGATGTATCTTATGCCGCAATAATTTTTAATTCAATGTGAATTTATTTTAATTTAAGTTGCTTAAGTAATTTATTTTAATTTAGTTACAATTATGAATGCATCATGCTTTTGGTTTAATTAAGCATAAATAAATTGCAGAGTATAAATATGCAATCAATAGTAATTAAAAACATATAAATTCGCACATTGCAGATAGTAGGGTTCGTATTTGTGTACTTTGTTTCGTGAATAGGAGCGGAAAATCTGGATCGAAACCAGGATCGCCGAGCGGGTCAAAGAACGGTGCAGGTCTGGTCGCAAATGGGTCGCCGTTGGACGAGACGGCGCAGAGGCCGGACGAGCGAACAGCCGGGTTCGAACGGCGCGTGGGTCGGCGGGTCGGGCCGAATGTACTAGAACGGCGGTCGCGTGGGTCGGCGGTGGTAGGCGACCGAACGGAGATGGAGTTGCAGGTGGTGACTCTGGAAGTCGGAGGTCCGATCTGTGCAGGCGAGTTGAGAAGGAGATGACCGATGATCGGGTTCGCCAATTTGGGCGATTGAAATCGGAGCAGAGGTCTGGCGGCGATTTCAGATTGGAGGCCGGCGGCGGCTTCGGGGGGGGGGGGGGGTTGTGTGGCGTCGGACGTCGATGGTTGAGTTCCGATGACCGATTGGGGAAGGAAGGTGACCGGTCGGTTTGCAGGGTGGAGTGGCGGCGGTGGACTGTTGCCTCTAGGGTTTTTTTTTTCGATTTTTCGTTTTTTTTTTTTTGGAATTTTTTTTCAGAAAATCGGGAGAAAAATTTCGTTCTCAGTCGGGAACTACGTGCTGATAACGTGTTGAAGGGAAAATAACTTGAGACAGAAAGTAGGGCAAAAGTGTTGTATTATTCCATCAATGAGATCCCTTTAAATAGGGTGAAGTACATACAAACAGGCCTCAGTCAAATCCTAACTAGGAAAGCCCATAAACTAACAGACTTAGGCACAAAATAGGTATTATTCCTTTAACAATATATATATATATATATATATATATATATAGTGGTGGGACTGTGCAGTTCGATTCTTAGCAAAACTCTGAGGAACCGGAACTGGAACTGTTACTAAATAGCCAGTTCATTTTTCTTTTTCTTTTTGAGAAACCGAAGTGGAACCAAGCCTAGTGAAATCGGTTTGGTTATCCAAAGAAAACCACTAAGAATCGAAAATATAAACCAAGAACCGAATTGGAACTCAAGAACCAAAAAAATGGCATGAAGAAAATCGGAGAGAAGAGAATTTAATATATAATTTATATTTATTTTATCGTTTGTATATATAAGTTTTTTAATTTATATATTATCCGCCCAAAAGCCGAAAATATGCAAAAAAAAAAAAACTAATTGTAACTCAAGAACTAAAAAAATAGCATGAAGAAAAGAGGAGCGAGGAGAATTTAAAATATAATTTATATTTAATTTATCTTTATATATGTAATACTTATTTTATATAACATTCGGTTCTGGTTATCTATGTACAGAACTGGAACCTAGAACTGAAATTCTTCAAAATAACGGAACCAAAACCAAGAATTAAAATTTAGAAACAAAAGGAACTGAATAGTTCTGTTCCAATTTGGATTGGAGGTTGTTTCGGTTCCCTGATTGAAAGTCCCAGCCCTAACTACAGCTAGCCGAGATTCAAGACAAGAACACACTTAATCACATTAGTCCACAATATGCCAGAAATGTTGATAAAAAAGAGCATTCATGCCATCAGGGCTGGGCATTTAAGGGGCTACATATTGTAAAGTGCTTTCTTTACCTCGTCCGGAGAGAACACCAGTTGAACTTTACACATATTATTTTGATCCCTAAATGTCAAACACCGGAGAAAATTACCCAATTTTGCCCCATCAGTCCGAGTAATGTGATCTTTAAAATAGCCTCCAAGGCTATTTCTAACAGGCTGAAACCACATATGAATACTATCATAGCCGAGACCCAATCAGCTTTTGTGCCTAATCGACTTATTACAGATAATGTGCTTGTAGCGTATGAAGTTAATCATTTTTTAAAGCAAAAAATCAAAGGCAAAGATATTTTTATGGCTTTAAAACTTGACATGAGTAAGGCTTATGACCGGGTTGAGTGGATTTTTTTAGAAAGAGTGCTTGAGAGACTAGGCTTTGAGATTCAATTCATTAAGCTTATTATGCTTGGTGTGCGTTCGGTCTCCTACTCTATTTTACTTAATGGAAAACCTCTTGACCCTATCCAGCAGGAAAGGGGGATTCGTCAGGGAGATCCCCTTTTCTCCTTTTTTGTTCTTGTTATGTACTGAAGCTTTTAGCTCTCTTATTCGTGATGCAGAGGAGAGGGAGGTGTTACGGGGAGCGGGCATCACTCCACGAGCACCAAGGATCTCTCGTCTTCTTTTTGCGGATGACACTTTACTCTTTTGTCAAGCTTCTACTGGGGCGGCTCGGGAAATTAATGATATTCTTAGGCGTTATAGTCTTGCATCGGGGCAGAAAATTAATTTGGAAAAATCTACGGTGGTTTTTAGTCGAAATGCTTCGAGGGAGATGATTGATATAGTGAGGGATATTCTTCCGATTCAAGTAGTTGAGAAACATGATAAATATTTAAGGCTTCCTATGGCTATGGGAAGACCGAAGAGGGAAGTGTTTGGGTGGATTAGGGAGAAAGTGTGGAATAAAGTTCAAAGTTTTGGCAATAAGTTTCTCTCGAAAGCGGGAAAAGAAGTCCTTATCAAATCTGTTATCCAAGCTATACCTACTTATGTGATGGGATGCTTTAAACTCCCTGAATACCTTCTCAATGAAATTGAATCAATTATTGCTAAATTTCGGTGGGTGAATGGTAATGATAAGAAGATCCATTGGGTGAAGTGGGATCGACTTTGTGCTTCAAAGAGAGATAGGGGGATGGGTTTCCGTGACCTTAGATCTTTTAATCTTGTGATGCTTGGCAAACAAATTTGGAGAGTGGTTTATTATCCCCAAGCCTTATTTAGTCGGATTCTTAAAGCTAAGTATTTCCCAGACTCAGATATTCTTGATGCTAAGCCAAAGGGAAATAGTTCGTTTACTTGAAAAAGCATTTCAACAACAACAACAATATTACCCCAATGCCTCAACGGCTCCCGCAAAAAGCGGGGTAAGGGGGGATCGGATGTACGCAGCCTTACCCCTGTCTTAAAACAGAGAGGCTATTTCCGGATGATCCAAAATAAAAATTGCATCGAGAATTGCATGGAATGACTAGTACTCCATGAGAAACAGAAGTGCAGCTAGTTTAGTGAGTCATTTTGTTTTATTCCATTATAATCCAGAACCAAAGAATAAGGAGTCTTTGGCTCCATTGGAAATAATGGAAGATACTTGGAAAAGCATTTGTGTAACTTTAAAGTTGATGAAACATGGAATTAGATGGCGCATTGGTGATGGGCGTAATGTTATGATATGGGGTGATAACTGGCTGCCTAGGGAGTTTAGTATGGTACCTGTGACTCCTGATTTTTTTGATCTAGGTACAACTATTGTGGCTGGGCTTATTGATGAAGATTCGGTTTCCTGGAACAGTGATCTAGTGCGTACCATTTTCTGGGAAGAAGATAGTAACATTATCTTGCAAATTCCGCTGCCACAGGCTAGGCCAGATATTCGTATCTGGAACTTCACAAAGCGCGGCCACTATACTGTGAAATCAGGGTACTACCTAACCAGGAAGATCAGAGAATGGGAGCTGTTAGATAGAGTGGGTCAGCCAAGTGTGATTTATGATGCAAACTGGGATTGGATTTGGCGAGTTAAAATGCCGAATAAAATTAAGATTTTTTCCTGGCGTATTCTTAAGGCTGCTCTTCCAACTCTTGATGCGCTGAATCGTAGAGGGATAGTTGTTACTAATTTGTGTCCTGTGTGCCAAAATAATCCTGAATCACTTAGGCTCTGTTCTTTTGTACTGAATGAATCAGGCCCAATCCCAGAATCGAATTGGGTCGAATCGGCCCAATCGAATGGGACCGAATCGAATCAATCGAATGGACTCGAATCGAATCAAATATATATTAAGTGTAAATAATAATAATAATAATGGTAAATAATAATAATAGTAATCAACAAAAACAACGATAATAGTAATATTATTAGTAATAATAACAATAATAATAATTAAGATTAATAATAATAATAATAAGAAGAACGAATCGAATGGACTGAATCGAATCGAATCGAATGGACTGGTAATCGAATCGAATCAATCGAAAATCGAAAAATAAGCCCAAAAGAACAGGGTCTTATTCATATTGTCCGAGATTGTGATTTTGCTCGTTTATGTTGGGCGATATCACCTTTATCTGCTGCTCTTTTACACTCTAATAGCAGTGATATTAATGAATGGATTTTACAGATTAAAAAGCATGCCAAGGTTGAGGATTTGGAGCTGTTTATAGGGATCTGCTGGAACTTTTGGAGTAATCGCAACCAGATTGTACACGAAGTAAAAGCCTTTGATGCGCAAGATGCGGTGACTTTCGTGCAAAATTACATTATGCGATACAAGGAGGCGCATAATAAATTCTCCAGCCCCAGGCCACCTTATGTTGAGCAGAGCTGGACACCACCTCCAACTGGTTCCTTCAAGGCGAATTTTGATGCATCATTGAGTGCTGAAACTGGTAGTTGTCGAATTGGTGTAGCAGCGCAACAGTGACGGAGAAGTTCAAGCTTGGCTGAGGAAGAAAATTCCTAATGTTCGTGACATTGAAATAGGAGAAGCTTGGGCAGCTTATGAGGCCACTAAATTTGCTTTACAACAGCAGGTACAGTCAGTGATCCTGGAGGGCGACTATGAGTGTGATAGATCAATTACGGCAGCCTGATTTTTCGCTTTCTCCTGCTGGTGGTATACTTGCAGACATCAAATCGTTGGGACCAAGTTTACTTCTTTTTCTGTTTCTTTTACTCGTAGACTTGGTAATAAACTAGCACACCTGCTAGCACAATATTTTGATACCGACTATTTCGGTTTTTTTGTTTTACCTTTCCCCAACCCTGATGTACTGTGATTGCTTGATGATTTTATGAAGTATTGATTCTCAAAAAAAAAAAGATTCAAGACAAAATCAAACCTCAAGGATCCTTTTTTATAATTTTTGGAACTTCTCCATTTTCGTACATACTTCAAACAGGAGAGCTCATTTTTGTAATTGTCCTTTTTATTTATTGCTCTTTGTTAGGCGTAGTTTTATACTCTTATTTATCATTATTTTAAATTCATTTGAAGTGTAAACCTGCATAAATGAGCCTTTAATGCACTATTCTTTTATGTTTGGCAGGAAATTGGAGTCCGGAAGCTCGAACGATGAAAAACGTGCGAAAACGGCAAATTTTGGCCTGGGGCCGCGACACAAACCAAGTGAGCCGCGGCACACGAGACAACCAGCGAGCCCCGAGTGGACTGTACCGGGGGCCGCGGCACAAGTATCCTGAGCCGCGGCCCATGAGGAAAATGTAGCGCCCAGGTGTAGGCGCTGAAGGCTAGGGGCCGCGGCACAGATTAAGTGAGCCGCGGCCCACGGGGCGATTTTGATAGAAATTGCTGCGTTTCTGGGCCGTTTTGGAGCTTGTTCTCGACCTAATCACACAGACGCGTTTTGGAGGCTGAGAAAAGTTATAAATAGGGATTGAAGGTCATAAATCAGGGGATTATCATCATCGACGGATCGATCGCAGAATAGAGGATTGAAGGGAGAAGAAACAGAAGACATCAAGAAGCAGAGAGCAGAAGCAGAAGAATGGAGGGATCCGAGTTCTTCATTTGCGTTTGATCTTTATGCTTTCATTAATTATTTCTGTATTTTTATTCTTTAGCATGTCAGGCTAAAACTCTGTTCTAGGATTTTGATGAAATCAAAGTTTTGACGAATTTACTTTTGATTATCTATATATATATATATTCACTTTTTTGTTGAGTTTTCCCAATCGTTCTTAATGCTTTCAATTGTGTGGCCTATAATTGAATTGTTTTAATTACGCAACTCGAATCGGGAGAGGAGAGTTGGTGAGGAAATATTGGTGAGAACCGTTTTATCTTGTGAGATAGGAATATACTCATAGGAACTACGTGACTTTTTGAAGATTCCGTGCCTTTTGCCTATTGTCGAATTAATTCACCTAGGAATAGAGTGTATTATTTGCCTTAGAAAAATCTACTGACCTCGGGAGAGGCGGTAGAGTACTTTAGCAACCTTCACCTTCAATAAATTGGGAAATCATTAACATCAGATAATCGAGAGTAAATTCGGATAAACCGAGGTGGATTCATAATCCTAGATTTATTCATTATTTGATTTTCCTTCTTCAAGCGATCGTTTTTACTGTTTATTCTTTTATTATTTTCTTTAGTTATTACTTGCAACCCAACTTTCGACAGTTCAAATAAAATTAGAATACTTATAAATCGGTAATTAGTAATTCAGTCATCGTGGGAACGATATCTTACTCATCATTTTATTACTTGTCTACGATAACGTGCACTTGCGTTAAACGAAATTCGCAACAAGTTTTGGCACCGTTGCCGGGGACTGATTATTTTACTAATATCGATTTCAGTATTTCTAGTCTTAATTTGAACATTTTTTTATCATTTTTGTGTAATTTTATTTATTTGTTTTTCCCTTCAGGAGTTTCCGGTTAGTGCATGAGAAAATTCGGTAACGAAGGCCTACTACCTTTGGATACCGAACTCGAGCGCACTCTTCGGAGAAACAAAAAGGAGAAACGAGAGCTACCGACAACAGTCATCATGGCCGATAACACGGGGAATCACGAAGTGGAAAACCCCATTCAGCAAGCTCATCGGCATTAGCACTCCGCAATTATGCTATGCCGCAAATCAATGCGAACTTTTCGTGAATTCGACGTCCAACCATCCAGGCGAACAATTTCAAAATCAAGCCGGCTATAATTCAGATGGTGCAAGCGAGCCAGTTTTGTGGTTTGGCGAACGATGACCCCAACGCACATATCGCGTCGTTTCTCTAGATTTGTGACACCTTCAAGAACAACGGTGTCACCGATGATGCTATTCGTCTACGGCTTTTCCCTTTTTCTTTGAGGGACAAAGCCAAATTTTGGTTGAATTCTTTACCACCGGGCTCTATCACGACGTGGGCGGAATTAGCGCAAGCCTTCCTGGCCAAGTTCTTCCCACCATCAAAGACGGCGAGACTGAGGAACGAATTACTACCTTCGGACAATTCGATATGGAGTCGATTCATGAAGCTTGGGAGCGATACAAAGATTTATTACGGAGATGCCCACACCACGGCCTACCGGACTGGCTACAAATTCAGACGTTTTATAACGGATTGAGTGCTTCTACACGCACTCTCGTTGATGCAGCCGCTGGGGGCGCCTTAATGGGAAAAACGATAGCCGAAGCACACTCTTTATTGGAAGCAATGGCCGCAAATGCTTATCAGTGGCCTTCTAAACGAGTAATCTCGAAGCGAGTTATGGAAATCTCGAATAACGATCCGATCTCAACATTCACTACGCCATAGATGGCTTTCTACAACATTTAGGCATGGGTGTTACCTTCTTGGATGTTACCATAGCTATGAAATTTTGAACCTATCACAACATTGTGGTTATGGTGTTAACAAATCCATAAACGTATGTTACTCTAGCTATGAAAGGTGTGACACTTAGCAACACCATGGGATGTGTTACCTTAGAGTATTAGTAAATTTTTTTGATTATTTAAAATTAATAAATATTTAACTTTAAAAATAATTACATTGAATAAAATTATTGAAGTTATTAATATAAAAAGTAATATTCTATTAAATAATCAAATTATTTATATTTTATAAATATTAAAATATTTGTAAAGAATTTAGAATAAAAAGATTTTAAAATAAAGTAATATTCAAAAATTAATAATTTTTGAATAAAATTATTAGTAATTTTCATAGATAAAATAAGAGCTTGTAATAACTGTGAATTTTTATAAAATAATTAAAATAGTAAATTTAATAATTATAATTAAACATCAACAAATTAAAATAAATTTGTGATATTTTTTTAAGAAGAAAACTAAAAACAAAATAAAATATATACAGTGAATTATTGAAATGGGGTGAGAGCGGCAAAACAAATACACAAGCAGCAAAACGAAAAATAGGTCAAAGAAATTGGGGGAAATATGGGGCAAACACTCACTATCTAAATCTCTGCCGGAGCTTATACCTCTCTATAATTTAGTGGGTTCAATTAGGATCGAAAACGTAGTTCCGTTCAATTAGGTTTATTAAAGTGCTTAATTACTTTTATTAGGATTAAATAAAAAAAAAAAAGATTAAACAAAACCCTAAGTGTGATGCTTGTGCGCCGCACTCCTCATACTCTCCCACTCTCAAAATGCTCAGCGTCTCTCTCTCTCTCTCTCTCGCACCCTTTCACTCTCCATTTGGTATTTTCTTTTCTTTTGGAAGTCGTCCCTCTCATTTGTTCCTCTCATTTGTTTCTCCCGTATCTGCTTCTTCATGCTTCTCTCCCGAATTCGCTTTTGGAGTAATGACGTAATTCAGCAAACTAATTCCCAATTTGCAAGAGCAAATGTAACAATGGCGACGGTGATGATTTGGCTGGACATTGAGGAATTGAAGCGACTTGAGCATTGCGAACGCGCGTCGTTTCGCTTATTTCCTCCGAAATTCGCAACCTTGAGAAGGTTAGTCTCTCTGCATTCAACACAAATCTCCGATGTCGAATGTTTTTTGTTTTATTTTCCGACGATCGTATGCTAAGAAATGTTCACATGGAGGATGGGCTAGGGTTTTCCATTTTACATCTACAAACATCACAAAAACTAGGTTTCCAGAGCGTCTATGCTCCCCTCCTTCTCCTTCTTCACTGCTCTTCTGCTTTCATCAACCTCCGTGGCTTCAGTCGATCCACCGTAATCTTAGATGTATACTAGTAAAAAACTCGGGAATTTTTTATCTTCTTTATATGTTGCCTAAATGTCATTGGCTAATATTTGGAACAACATAAGTTGCAAGTTCGTATATAGTCATAATTACAGTAGGTTAATCACAAAGTGTTGTCTTTCATGATGAATCTGAATCTTGGGAAACTTATTAAATGGATAATGATGTATCGAAGAAGGTAATTCTATTTTTATAATTGCACATTATTGTAACACTAGGAATGATTATCGAACTTCTTACCACATTTAATGATAACCACCTTCAAAGTTCTCAATGATGTGACCTTTTGTTTTATCCACCATTTTTGTTTTATTTTACTTAAATCCTCTGAGGAAGATCTGATTTAGTTATTTAACTTTGCATTCTGATTTTAGCTTTGTGTCATCCCACAAGGATTCTGGACATGATGGTCATAAGCGGATTTAAGTATAACCTAGATTCGGTCATTATTTGAATTGGTTTAAGAGTTGAGTTATTTTTTCACATGTTGCCTAACATGTTATTGGCTAATAATTAGAAGAACATAAGTTGCAAGTTCGTATTATCCTTCTCCTTCTTCATTGCTCTTCTGCTTTCATCAACCTCCGTGGCTTCTGTCGATCCACCGTAATCTCAGCTGTATACTAGTAAAAAACTCGGGAGTTTTTTTTTCTTCTTTATATGTTGCCTAACATGTTATTGGCTAATAATTAGAAGAGCATAAGTTGCAAGTTCGTATTGACTCATAATTACAGTAGGTTAATCACAAAGAGTTCATTTGCAGGATGAATCTGAATCTTGGGAAACTTATTCAATGGATAATGATGCATCGAAGAAGGTATTCTAGTTTTATAATTGTACATTATTGTAACACTAGGAATGATTATTGAAATTCTTACCACATATAATGATAACCACCTTCAAAATTCTCAATGATGTGACCTTTTGTTTTGTCCACCTTTTTGTTTTATTTTACTTAAATCCTCTAAGGAAGCCCCGATTTACTTTTTAATTTTGCATTTCAATCTTAGCTTTGTGTCATCCACGAGGATTGGACATGATGGTCATAAGCGGATTTAAGTATAACCTCGTGGTGCACGTGCACCAGTGAATTCTCGAATCCGCCATTGTTTTGCAAGATTTGAATTGGTTTAAGAGTTGAGTTATTTTACTTTATATTATATTTTTTTCAAGAAGTTCAATTATTACCCTTCACGGAACCTCATTTGCAGGGGATGCTTTGTGCTGTGGGCCACCCTTTACTTGCTTCTTTTTATACGGGGTGATTCAATGCTTCATTTCGACCTGTTCTACCCCAATGAATTTGGGTCATGGACTTGATATGATGCGATGTATGTGCGATGGTTTGAGGATTGAAAGAGTGATTATAGTTGAATTTTTAAATTTTAGTATTCTGCTATTCAATGATTTCCGATAATAGTATGTTCTCACTGGATTAAATGAACTGGAAATGAATTGGAATGGGTGAATTTGTGTGATTGTTATTGAATAATTACTGAATGTTTCAATTCTAGGAACTTTTGGATGAGGTTGTACATTATAGCAAGTTTTGTACCATTTTCATGATCACAAGCTCGTGTAGTTGGTGTTGATCTTAACAATGAGCCTGAATTATTCCACGGATCTTGGTTAGTTCTGATTTGAAAAACGCGAACATATTGTTGTTGTCTTGTTTAGTTCTTAGCCGTAGACGATTTTGGTTATGCTTTTTGTGTGGGTATACTGATTTATTTTGTGCCATTGTTCCTGTGTAACCCATGACGTTGTTCCTTTTAGGTTTTACGAGTACAATTTTTTTTATACCTTCCTGCAAAGGTCATCTTTTAATGCTTAATTCGTGATTTCTTTTTCAATTATCAAATGCAGCGACCTCTGCACCGTCTCAGCAAATACCATCTCCAATTCAACACACTAACTCCTGTATCAAGTGCTCCGTTGTACCCAACTCTTTGTTGAATTATGTTCCTCTCAGGCCTCAGCTCTTTCAGCTGGGATCAGGATAATGATCAAGTATAGGTAGGAATGCTATCTTTTCGAGAATTTTGAGCTCTAGGCATGTTACTTTGGTGGAAATGATTCCATACTCCTTGGTGTCAAGCTTATAGATTTGCAATTGCCATAATTTATTTGTAAACTAGTTGATGCTTTGTTGCTGTATTTTCTTATTAATCAGTGTGTGGCATTTGTGATTGAGCTGCTGTGAGAGTGTGCTAATGACACATGTTTTAGCTAATAACAAACAATGATGGCAAATGACATACTCAACTCTCAAATTCTCCAGGTTTCCAAGCCGTACTCTGAGTTCTTCATGAGGGAAACACGAAAACAATGGAAGTAAATGAAGAGAATGCAGGAGAAGACTCCTCCAGCCGAGATGGATGCCGAGATGCCTATTGCTGCTATAGATGTCGGCATTGCTGAAGATAATAATGACTGGGAAGATGCTGGAGAAGAAGCTTATGATGGGGACTTTGGTGAGGATTAACACTTTCTTTGTGACCTGTACTACCAATATTAGCTTAGCTTCTATTATCTACATTAATTTTAATTGCATTTGTGTGTGCTTTGATCAGTCCAAGTTTGATCCACCTTCCCACTGTGCTATGATTATTGTGGTAGTTTTTTAAAATATTTTATTTATAACGATATTTCAGCCTTTAATATTTGATTTACTATATCATTCGGTAGAGCCTTAAAGGCATTCTTTATGCATTTCTTTTAGATTCTTACTGCATAAATTATATGTTCTTCTTCTAAATTCTAAAAATGTTTTACTTCTAAATAGACAATAACACCTCTTGTTCTTCTTCTAAATTCTAAGGTCGTTGTTAACAGGTGTCTATTTGGAAGCTTAGTAACCATCACTAATTATTGACTCTTCTTTCTTGTTTCACTCTGCGGCTCTCTCGTTGAAGAAGGTGAAGTTTGTGAATGGACACCAACTCGGGCACATTGGCTAATCCTTGGCTAATTGAATAAGTGTTCTCTGAGAATAGTTTCTTAGAGCCTTTTTGTATATTAGTCTTAGACGTCCACCGCTTTATGACGGTATATTTTGAACTAGTATTGGTTTTTGTCTCGCTTATGACATTGTGATGTGGTTGGTTAAAAATGACCAAGTTATTTTCTTCTAGTACTTGTAATGTAGTTGGTTGGATTTGTGATTGGATATAGTTGGTTTTTTTATGATGAGATTATGTAGTTGGATGATGTAGTTGGTTTTTGTGAATTGGTTTGTTGGTTTTTTAATGGGAAATGCTAAATTAAAAATTTACATTTTTATTTTGTTAAAATGAAGTGTTACCTTAGGTACTATATATATGTTGCAAATGTCTTTCATTGGTAACACTTAGACTAAAAATTGCTGCGCATTTTGTGGCCCCACCCGTGGCCCCCACAAAGTAAGTCCTACTAACAGGCCCAAGAAAAGTGGGTCCCACATATGGGCCCCTCCAGCTGACCCCACTAAGTGGGTCCCACCGGTGGGCCCGACCCGTGGGACCCACAAAATGGGCCCACATGTGGAACCCACTAAATTGGCTATATATTTTACAAAATTATAAAATCTATTGCAATACGAATCTGATGTTGCTGTGGGGTCCTTAAGATGTTGCTGTATAGTTCTTTGGTAACAAATAATCCTATGTTAGCTTAGGATGATCCACGTGTTGCCTTTGAGTCCAAAGGCTACTGCTCACAGAGCAACTTAGCTAAAGTGTTACCTTTGCCCATTTTGGGTCTGTGGCAACAGAAAATTGGGTCTAAGGTAACACAGTTATGTGGTTGCCGAAGGCCATTTATGGCGTAGTGATTGTCGGCCCAAGTCGCAGCGCTAACTCAGCAACTTCAAGCCTTTTCACATGCTCCTTCCCCCGTTACCATTGAATCATGCAATTGGTGTAACGGTTCTCATCCTAGCGCAGAGTGCCAAGTCGGAAACCCTTTCGAGCAACCTCCGATGGAACAAGCTTAGTTCGTGGGGAACGGAAACCGGCAAAACAATCCATACTCCAACACTTATAATCCGGGGTGGCGTAATCATCCTAACTTCTCATGGAGAAACGGGAAAATCTCGAACCAACCTCAGTTTGTTCAACACCAACAGCAACCTCCTCCCGCTCAAAAAATCTCTCTAGAGGAAGCAATTGCGAAATTGGCAGCAAATACGAGTCAGTTCATGACCCGTACGGAAGCAACATTGCAAAACCATTCCGCTTCTATTCGAAACTTGGAAGTCCAACTTGGCCAGATAACAAATGTGTTGACAGCCCGCCCGGAGGGTACCTTGCCAAGTACGACTGAAACAAATCCCAGAGAGAGTGTAAATGCCATTGGTTTGAGAAGTGGGAAAGAATTGGGTGAGCTGCCCGGGCAGAACAAAAAGAGAAGTGAGGATGAGGAGAAGAAAATTTCAGCGACCGAGGAATCACAAAATTCGAGACCCTCAATACTGTTTCCAGATAATCCGAAGGCATATGTACCACCCGTCCCGTTTCCGCAACGATTACAACAGAAAAAGGTGGACAAACAATTCTCCAAGTTTCTCGACGTTTTCAAGAAACTGCACATAAATATTCCATTTGCTGATGCGTTGGAACAAATGCCGAGCTATGTCAAGTTCATGAAGGAGATCTTATCAAATAAAAGGAAGCTCGAGGAATATGAGACAATGGCACTGACTGAAGAGTGCAGTGCGATTCTACAGAAAAAGCTTTCGCCCAAATTGAAGGATCCCGGAAGCTTCAATATACCGTGCACCATAGGAAACCTCTCTTTTGATAAGGCATTGTGTGATCTCGGGGCCAGCATTAATCTGATGCCACTTTCCATATTTAAGAAGCTAGACATCGGGGAAGCAAAGCCGACGACAATCTCGCTGCAATTAGCCGATAGATCGATCAAATATCCGAGGGGAGTGATAGAGGATGTCTTAGTCAAAGTCGATAAGTTCATCTTTCCGGCCGATTTCATTGTGCTTGACATGGAGGAGGATCAAGACATCCCAATTATTTTGGGAAGACCATTCTTAGCTACCAGCCGAACTCTCATAGACGTGGAAAAAGGGGAACTAACTCGACGGGTTCAAGACGAGCATGTCACTTTCCAAGTGTTTAAATCCTTTCCGTGCCCAAGTAGTGTTGAGAAGAGCTCGCAAATTGAAAGTGTAGATACCTTTGCGAAGGACACACACCGGAAGAATCGTCGGTCGAAAAATTCAGAATCCGTTTCAGCTGCCCCGACACCTAATAAGCATGAAGAGCAAGTCGCATACCTTAGGCATTTGAATATGTCGTCTTCAACATCCATTCATCCACAATCGGAAAAGTCTCATTCTGTCCTAAGTTCACCCGTGGAGTTGAAAATTAAGCCGGATGTCAAACGAGCACCAAGTCATGTGGAAAATGGGTGCTTCGGAAAGTTGTTTTGTTAAAATCTTTTCGCAAACAACATTGGGTTTCCAAACCAAAAATCGGATCGTTAAGGACCAATGGTCAAAATTTTAAAACACACATTAACGGTTCGATGGACGGGGCGGAGTTCAAATGGTGCTTGCGAAAAGCGAACTGATTTTCAAAAGTCCGACTGAAGACTATAAACTTAGCGCTTCTCGGGAGGCAACCCGAGTATTAGTTGTAGCTCTGTTATTTTTTAGTATTTTTCTTGCATTTTTGGATCTTTATTTTTCGTCATTTTTAGCTTGGACATGCTTATTTCTCACGCTCTTGATGTTTTCTGTTGAAAATTCTGTGCAGAAATCATCCCAGGTGAAATTTGAGCTAAGGGACGCGGTGCAAGGATAGTGAGCCGCGGCACACACGATTTGAAGGAAAAGGGCCAACCGAACTGTAATCTGTGCCGCGGCACGACCTTAATGTGCCGCGGCACACCAGGTCCATGAGCCGCGGCATATAAGCGCTGAGCCGCGGCACAACAGATGCACCAAATATGCCGAGGGACCTGTACTGTGGGCCGCAACACATATGTGCTGGGCCGCGGCACACTAACACTCTGAGCCGCGGCACATGGCAAAACGAACCAACAGGCCTAAGAGGCTATACTCTGGGCCGCGGCTCACTTAAGCTGTTCCGCGGCCCCCGCTTGGAAGTTCAAAAGCCCAGGTACCATTATAACACGATCGGCCGGCACACACCAGGTAAGCTTCTTCCTCTCATTTGCACAAGCGATCGGCCGAAAACATCTTCTCAACATCTTCTTTTTCCTCTTGCATACTACAATCCAAATCAGGTAATCCTAAATCCCTCAATCCTTATTCATACATGATTTGAGAAGTAAGGTATGGTTATTGTTATATTGTTAGTTTTTCTTTTTCAAAGTCCTATCAAGAATTGAGTTGGGAATATGAAGTTTTTGATTGATTATTGATGTTATCTGTCGAGTATGAAGGAATTGTTTATGATCGAATTGAGGATGTTATTTTGGGGGATTAAATCAAGCTATTACAATGTTTATTCTTCATTGGAACTCATGCAGTCAAGGTGTTCGATGAAATGCATGAATAAAAATTTTTCTTTGTTGAGTCAATATTTTGAAACTATGTGCAACCGAAATTGTTTATGGATTTACAGCGTACCCCAACCCTTACGATAGGTTTAAAACGAAAGCTCAATTTCAATTTTCTCTCACGGCGGTGCTAGCTCGTTAAATTCTTGATTCACGATTTGCATATCCTTAGCCGAGCAGTGTTGTTCTCCTTATTGCTTAAGTAAGTAAACTTCGGTGTTTATCTTTTCAGGACTCGCTATGGCTAGAAAGAGAAAGGTTAGCACAATGGCCAGGACGCAACCGTCCCCCACACGAGGGGAAACTTCACAGAGCCGAGCCGAGTTGGAGTCGCACCAATTTTCTGACCCGGAGATCCACAAAATTTTCAATGAAAAGATTCGTCCTCGACCTTTGATTCCGGAGCAGGGATTCACTCCAGCCCCCCAGGACGGGGAGCTTCTGACGATGATAGACGAGATGGGGTGGGCCCGTTTCGCTGCACCTCCCGATCTGGCGGTGATTTCCATTGTACAGGAGTTTTATGCGAGCGCTCTGTTGAAGCACATTCAGGCGGGGAAGATGATACCGCAGTCGGATACTCGGACTCAGGTCGTTGTCCGAGGCATTACGGTGGATTTTTCAGTGGCTGCTATTCGGAGATTACTCGAGCTGTATGTGGTTGATGAGACAGTCTATACGCGAGCTATGAGTGGCCTCACGAGGGAGGCCCTGCTCGAGACACTCACACTGCCCGGCTCCATCTGGGAGATGCGCGCCCCGGGTTCCTCGGCTTTCTACTTTAAGAGATCGCGCCTCAGTCGGCTTGGGCGAGCCTGGTTGTATTTCATCTGTGCTCGTGTAGATTCTACCTCACAGATTCGATCTGTTTTACTCTCTCAAGCCCGTATATTATACGCTATCACTTTGGGGCTCCGATTCGATGTGGCTCCTCTTCTGGTCCGATCTATTCTTCTATGCATTCAGGGAGGGGCCAAGACGAGTATGAAGCACCCCTCTCTCATCTGCGCTTTATGCCGGCAGTCGGGGATGACGTGGTCGGATGACGAGCCGATGCTAGCTCCCCAGGGTCCGATTGATCATCGCATCATTTTGCACTTCGATCAGTGGGGAGGAGCGCCGACACACGCTCGGGGGCGAGGATTTCTACTTGATGAGGCACACGAGCAGTCCCCCGAGCCTTTTCTTCTAACACAGGGGCAGGCGGAGTCCAGCCCGCCGCCCGATAGAGAGCATTTGTAGGCAATGTTCGATGGCCTGAGAGAGGAGATTAGGAGAGAGAGAGAAAGAGAGAGAGAGAGAGTCACTTGGCTGCGTGGAGAGAGGAGATGAGGAGTGAGAGAGAGAGCCATCTGGCTGCGTTGAAATAGGAGCTTCAGACGGAGAGAGAGCATCATCGCAGCCGTCCGAGATGTGATGGGAGAGCAGGCCCGCTGGGCCAACCGACGTGAGACGAGGCGCCGGGAAGCGAGAGATGCTTACCACCAGGAGCACCTTGCTGCATGGACGGCCCACATTATGCACCCGGACGGGCCATTCATTCCACCTGTTCGGCCAACCACGCCACCCTCCTCGCCGGATGGCGCCGACACCAGTTCGTGAGCAGACTGTAGGGGAGTACTTGACCTTTTCTTTTATTGCATATTACATTTTGTGTACATCGAGGTCAATGTACGTCCTAAGTTTGGGGGGGTTACTTTCTGTTGCTATACTTATTGCTGTTCTTATTCGTTTGCACTTTGTTAATTTTTGTTGCTAGCCTTGCTTGTCGTGATATTATTTGCATTCGTGAATTTTTCGTGCTTCTTTTTGTGTAAAACTGATGTTACGATACTGATTTCTCTCTGAAGAAACGGTTGAGTTTTAGTCGAGTTGTAGTCAGCGATATCTGTTTCTGTTGAGTATTCATATAGGTCCGAAATTTTTCTTTTCTTTCATTTTTGTAGAAATCTTAGCAGATAAGAAAGGAGACATACGTGTTTTCAAATCGCCATCTATACGTTTGGTTACACTTTTCGCGTAGCTAGTTGTCCAGTAACATGAGTTGTGTTGGCAATTAAGTTGAGTTTAGAGTCGGACAATTTTTCCCAAAAAAAATTGAGTTATTATTTGTTCTATGATGGGAAATCTAGTAACCGGGGGTATTCACGTGACCCGTTGTTTACTCTCGCGTAAAACGACAACCCTTATTAGACTAGTGGTTTAGAAATTTCGCATGTGCCGATGATGGGGAGCCTAGTAACTGGGGGTATTCGCGTGACCCGTTGTTTACTCTCGCGTAAAACAGCAACCTTGAATCGGACATGCGGGAATAGCTATTCGAGTTTTTTCTCCGCTGTGGAGGGGAACTTAGTAGCTAGAAGCATCCATGTGCCCCATGAGTGTCTTTTACGTCAAACAGTTTCCCAATACATGATAATGGAATTCCACCCTAGGATTATCCCGATGAAACATCCCGAGATCCGAACCTAGTGGTTAACTCGAATCATTTTAGTGATCACATATAAAGGAATACTGTCCGAAGGTTATTTTTTGATGATGAAACTCTTGAAATTTTTGCCACTAGACTGTGGGACTGGTCGACTTAGCTTGTGTATTTTAACCCTTCATATTGGCGGTCGGTTAAATTCACGCTTGTTAATCTTTGAGCTTGATATTCTTCATGAACGATTGATTAGGACTGAAATTGATTACTTAGTGGAATCAGTGTCCTGGATGTGACTCACTATTACGATACTTGTACTATTCTTTGAGATTTTCAGGGTAGTATTGATTAAGTTGAGCACTATGGACTTGCACGATTATTCACGATACATTTTGTTTAAAATTGATTTTTGCTTGAGGACAAGCAAAGGCTCAAGTTTGGGGGTATTTGTTAGGCGTATTTTTATACGCTTATTTATCATTATTTTATATTCATTTGAAGTGTAAACCTGCATAAATGAGCCTTTAATGCACTATTCTTTTATGTTTAGCAGGAAATTGGAGTCCGGAAGCTCGAACGATGAAAAACGGGTGAAAACGGCAAATTTTGGCCTGGGACCGCGGCACAAACCAAGTGAGCCGCGGCACACGAAGACAACCAGCGAGCCCCGAGTGGACTGTACCGGGGGCCGCGGAACAAGTATCCTGAGCCGCGGCCCAGGAGGAAAATGTAGCGCCCAGGTGTAGGTGCTGAAGGCTAGGGGCCGCGGCACAGATTAAGTGAGCCGCGGCCCACGGGGCGGTTTTGATAGAAATTGCCGCGTTTCTGGGCCGTTTTGGAGCTTGTTCTCGACCTAATCACACGGATGCGTTTTGGAGGCTGAAAAAAGTTATAAATAGGGATTGAAGGTCATAAATCAGGGGATTATCATCATCGACGGATCGATCGCAGAATAGAGGATTGAAGGGAGAAGAAACAGAAGACATCAAGAAGCAGAGAGCAGAAGCAGAAGAATGGAGGGATCCGAGTTCTTCATCTGCGTTTGATCTTTATGCTTTCATTAATTATTTCTGTATTTTTATTCTTTGGCATGTCAGGCTAAAACTCTGTTCTAGGATTTTGATGAAATCAAAGTTTTGACGAATTTACTTTTGATTATCTATATATTCCCTTTTTTGTTGAGTTTTCCCAATCGTTCTTAATGCTTTCAATTGTGTGGCCTATAATTGAATTGTTTTAATTACGCAACTCGAATCGGGAGAGGAGAGTTGGTGAGGAAATATTGGTGAGAACCGTTTCATCTTGTGAGATAAGAATATACTCCTAGGAACTACGTGGCTTTTTGAAGATTCCGTGCCTTTTGCCTATTGTCGAATTAATTCACCTAGGGATAGAGTGTATTATTCGCCTTAGAAAAATCTACTGACCTCGGGAGAGGTGGTAGAGTACTTTAGCAACCTTCGCCTTCAATAAATTGGGAAATCATTAACATCAGATAATCGAGAGTAAAATCGGATAAACCGAGGTGGATTCACAATCCTAGATATTCATTATTTGATTTTCCTTCTTCAAGCGATCATTTTTACTGTTTATTCTTTTATTATTTTCTTTAGTTATTACTTGCAACCCAACTTTCGACAGTTAAAATAAAATTAGAATACTTATAAATCGGTAATTAGTAATTCAGTCCTCGTGGGAACGATATCTTACTCATCATTTTATTACTTGTCTACGATAATGTGCACTTGCGTTAAACGAAATTCGCAACACTCTTTATCCTTTGGAGTACTGGGTCCTGACTTTATTATTTTTTTGTCTCAAATTCATCTCTAGAATATCATTCTTTTTTCAGGCCGCATAACCATGCTTATGATCAATTTAAGCAACCAGACTACATATAATGTCTAAGTTTGATCCAAGATCATTGCTGAACTGTCTGTGAAAAATAATACTGGCACCAATAAAAAGTTTTTTGCAGATGGACTAAAAAAGTCAGTCTCATGGATCGGGAACGAAGCATCGGACGAAAAATTGTCCCGAGAGGAGTATCACTTTAACTCCTGAAAAAGGCGATCTCAGAAGCCGAATCATGTTGTTGAAAGAAAATCCACTGCAACTAACTGAAAAGGGGACATTCCAAGCTTGGTTCCAGTCCCTCGAGATACAAAATCTCTTGTAAGTGTTGCTCCGTCTTCGATCAATGAGAAGCACTTAATTTTTCTGAAAAAAATCAAGTTTTTCAATCCCAAACAGAAAAAAAATTTGCAGCTAATGATTTTAACACTTGCTTCCCAATGTAACGCCCCAACCCGGCAAGGGTAGAAGTGTCACTTTATGGTGACATATCAGATACAACAGATTCAAATCAAACAGCGGAAGTCTTAATTAAAAATTATCAAAAGAGTATCAAAATGGGACTAAAACAACACCAAGTGTCCCCGAAACCGAACAAAAGAGAGTACGATACAAATGTCCGAAATCCGGAAATAACGGTAAGGAAATAAAGTTCATTATTAAAATAAAGCTATAGGGTAATCCACTCTCTCTCATCCCCAAGCTAATAACCCCGCTCCTAGCTTAAGTACGTGCCGCATGGAGAAGAAAAGCGGCTGAGCATAAAAAGCTCAGTGAACAGATATAAAGAAAATAACAAAACAGATCAAACGAGATAAGATAATCAAAGGAATGCGAAGATAGAATACATATGGTGTCAATGGATAATCAAAAGGATATCAAAGTTTAAGTATAAAGTGTATGAATGTGGATTTAGTATTTTACCCCAGGCCCAAACAAATATCCAAACATATAGTAGCCCAATGGAGTGATGAACTCCCAAATGTGAAGGGACTGCATGCACGCATGCCCAATCACCAAACAAATATATTATATATCTATATCATCATAGTAGCCCAAAAAAATAACAAACAAATCTAGGATGCATCCATACGCCCCTGCAAACAATTCATAATCATAATAATGGCCATAGCAGATAGCAGATAAGGGACGGTATGGTACATCTCTCGAACCACACTAGAGTCATAACATTGGTGCATCAATGCTACGGTCATGGACCCCCCATAACTGGGAACAAATAATACCTGGGTAAATACTGAAGGGTCAAAAAGTCCAATTCCAAATCAAAGTGTAGGTCTCATTCATATAGTCAAAGTTCAATATCAAAGGTTCTAATAATCAAAGGGCTAATATCAAATGTTCAGTTCACATGTATCAAATCAAAGATGCAATGTCAAGGTTCAAACGAAGAGTTCGAATATCAACAGTCCAAATTAAGATAGGCAAATAATATAGAAGAGAGAGAAAGTGTTGGAACATTTTGTTCCATACATAAATTAAAAAGTGTTTTGATGATTAATGTTGATAAGCAAAACAAAACAACAAAGAGACGAAGCAAATCATCGAAGGAATCGAAGTACAAAAAGCTGGAAAATCTCAAAGCTAACGTACGTAATATGTGATCATTAACGTACGTAATGGTAGCAGCTTAACGTACGTAATGGATGAGAGATAACGTACGTAAAGGAGTTCAAACAAGTGAACGTTGGAGAAGTCAAAGTCAGCAAAGCATACAACGGATATATGACGTCATGAGTGACGTAATGTTAACGTACGTAACAAAGGAAAGGCTAACGTACGTAACTCAAATGATGAAACTCACTGGACTGATTTGTGAAGATGCTAACGTACGTAATGAGGCTTACGTACGTAATGGAGAGCATATAACGTACGTAATGAGCAGTCTGGCAGCTAACGGCTAGTTTGAAGATGGAGCCTATAAATACCATCCCTATGGTATTGTTTGAGTACAACAACCTTGAGCAAATAGTCTATTCTTGTGATATTATTATACACATTCTTGTTGTTGATATTGAGCTTAATTGTAAATGTTTGAGTGAGAATTCACGAAAAACATACACGAGTGATAAAAGAAAAGATACGATTGGATTCGGTGTTATTAGGATCAAGGATCCGGCATTATTAGAATCGCAATCGCTATCGAGTGAGGTTTATCTAGTACCCATAGAAAGCTAGAGAGGTTGATTCCTTGTCCTACGAAAAGGAAAACGGTTTAACTTGGACCGACACAAAGACAAGTACGAGTGGTTTATCACGGACCAATAGAAGACGTGATTGTAACGGTTATACCTCGACCGATAGAAGAGAGGCGTAGAGGTTTTTATCTTGATCCTATAGAAAAGATACCTAGAGAGGACGTAGGCTCGTTTATAGCCGAACCTCTATAAATCCTCTTGTCCTTTATTTTCCGCACCTTTTATTTACGCTTCGCACACGGCGCAAATATCCGACCACATACCCAACAATTGGTATCGGAGCGGTACTCCAATACGCGGCTTAACATCCGAGGAGAAGATCCAAATGGCTTTTCAAATGGCTCCGTCGAAGGCCTTGCTCTCAACCGACCACCATTCTTTGATGGCTCAAATTATTTGACGTGGAAGAAGAAGATGTCGATATTCATCCGAGCATACGACATCGAAATTTGGAAGATTATTTGCCTTGGCCCGAAAGTTCCAATCAAATCCGACGGTACGCTCAAATCTTTCGAAGAATACGACGATGCCGATTGGAAAAATGACCATCTAAATTGTAAGGCTACTCAACTCTTATTTTGTGCCTTAAATCCGAAAGAGGTCAATCGAATCTCATCGTGTGAGAGTGCGAAAGAAATATGGAAAATTCTAGAAATCACACACGAAGGGACGACTCAAGTCAAGGAGACGAAAATAAATATGCTTCTCCATGACTATGAGTTATTCATGATGAAGGGTGACGAGTCCATCACCAATATGCTCGACCGATTCTCGGTCATCACCAATGGACTAGCTTCGTTTGGCAAACCATTATCTAGTAGTGAAAAAGTTAAGAAAATTTTACGATCACTACCTAGCGAATGGGACGGCACCGTGACCGCAATTATGGAATCTAAAGACCTCAACACGCTCGATTTTAGTGCCCTTGTTGGTTCACTAATCAATTATGAGATTGTTTTAAAATCACGAAGTGTCAAGCCGAAGCCGAAGGAACGATCGTTAGCCATGAAGGCTAAGATGTCGAGGAAGAAAGAAGAAATTCAGGTGGAGGAAAGCGACGAAGAATCGGCATATTATGCCAAAAACATTAATAAGTTTCAAACCTTATTAAACCGGAGGAAGAAGGATATCTCGGGCGAATCTAAAAAATTCGACAACTCTTGTCGATTATGTGGAAAACCAGGCCACTTCGCTAAGCATTGTCGTGTCAAACCCAAGAAGGAGGTTCTCGTGGCTACTTGGAGCGATGAAGATGAAGACGATGATTTCATCAATCAAAATAATCTCGCTCTCATGGCCCGGAGTTCGTTCGACGACAGCGACGTCGAAAGCCAGGTAAGTACATCCTCCCGTGATGAACTTTTTGATGCATTTGAATTATTGCATACGGATTTTCAAAATGCATTATCGGAAATCAAATCCCTTAAGTCTAAAATTAAATCTTTGGAAATTGAAAATTCCAAAATTATCAAGAAGGGAAAATTTGTCGAAATCGATCATTCGAAATGCATTGAAAATGAGAATATTTTGAAGAATGATCTTTTAAAAGTTCAAGATGAACTAAAATCTTTGACAAGAAAATTCTCGTGCAGCAACGATAAATTTGAACAAATGTTATGTGTTCAAAAATATACCTTAAATAAAGAGGGGTTAGGATTCAAACCACGTTCGAAAAACGAATCCGTTAACTTTAAAATACCCCATTGCGAAAAGTGTATGAAAATCGGGCATCACGTTTCAAATTGCAAAAGCCCTCGCCGGACGATAAAAATTAAGAAAATTTGGGTTCCTAAAGGAACAAATATTTCAAATATTGTTTATGTCTCGAAACAAAAACCAACTATAGGTTGGATCCCCAAAAATTGATTTTTGTATTTTACTCAGGGAGAGTATTTTTTAAAGGGGAGATATTATTTTCAGGGGGAGTTTTTACCCTTTATGCATTTATTTTTATCATGCATATTTTATATTGGTATTATTTATTTCAATTGTTATTTAATCCACTTTTTGATGAATACAAAAAGGGGGAGAGATAGAGAATGGAGAAATAAGTCGAAAATGTGATTAACCGTGAAAGGGGGAGAAAAATCGAAGAAAATCGATAGCATACAAAAAGAATTGAAAAATGAAGAGGAGAAGTGAAAAAATGACAGAAAAAGAAAAATGAGGAGACGTCGAAAAGACGATGAAAATTTAAAAATGGAGAAAAGAATAGAAGGAGTCGAAAAAATAATGGGAGAAGATTCTAACGAAACGGACAAAGTCAAAAACTTTGGTCTCAAAGATATACATATATTTGTATTTTTGCAGAAAATCCCATTGTCGGAGTGTTGTTTTGTAATCATCAAAAAGGGGGAGATTGTTGGAACATTTTGTTCCATACATAAATTAAAAAGTGTTTTGATGATTAATGTTGATAAGCAAAACAAAACAACAAAGAGACGAAGCAAAGCATCAAGGAATCAAGTACAAAAAGCTGGAAAATCTCAAAGCTAACGTACGTAATATGTGATCATTAACGTACGTAATGGTAGCAGCTTAACGTACGTAATGGATGAGAGATAACGTACGTAAAGGAGTTCAAACAAGTGAACGTTGGAGAAGTCAAAGTCAGCAAAGCATACAACGGATATATGACGTCATGAGTGACGTAATGTTAACGTACGTAACAAAGGAAAGGCTAACGTACGTAACTCAAATGATGAAACTCACATGACTGAGATGTGAAGATGCTAACGCACGTAACCACCATGGTTAACGTACGTAATGAGGCTTACGTACGTAATGGAGAGCATATAACGTACGTAATGAGCAGTCTGGCAGCTAACGGCTAGTTTGAAGATGGAGCCTATAAATACCGTCCCTATGGTATTGTTTGAGTACAACAACCTTGAGCAAATAGTCTATTCTTGTGATATTATTATACACATTCTTGTTGTTGATATTGAGCTTAATTGTAAGTGTTTGAGTGAGAATTCACGAAAAACATACACGAGTGATAAAAGAAAAGATACGATTGGATTCGGTGTTATTAGGATCAAGGATCCGGCATTATTAGAATCGCAATCGCTATCGAGTGAGGTTTATCTAGTACCCATAGAAAGCTAGAGAGGTTGATTCCTTGTCCTACGAAAAGGAAAACGGTTTAACTTGGACCGACACAAAGACAAGTACGAGTGGTTTATCACGGACCAATAGAAGACGTGATTGTAACGGTTATACCTCGACCGATAGAAGAGAGGCGTAGAGGTTTTTATCTTGATCCTATAGAAAAAGATACCTAGAGAGGACGTAGGCTCGTTTATAGCCGAACCTCTATAAATCCTCGTGTCCTTTATTTTCCGCACCTTTTATTTACGCTTCCGCACACGGCGCAAATATCCGACCCTATACCCAACAGAAAGGTCATGAGAGAGAAAGTAGTTGTACTCTTGCTGAAAGAGTACGGAATATCTGTACCTTATTCAACAGCAAAAGTAAACAAAGATAGATGGATCACAAGATACAGGATCACTCCCGCTTCACGGAACCTATACGGATCAATAACCAAGTATTATTTTAAGTTCAAATGAATTTGGTTACTCATTTTAGTAATATAATAGACTTTGAGTGTGTAACCACCTTTTTAAGAAAACTTAGCTTTTAATATCAAAATATGTATCACATTTTCAGATTTTTAAAGTATACTTGTGCACCTCCTACAGCCTTAAAAAAATTACCCCAAGTAGGTACATATATTTTCTACTTTGTGTAATTTTTGTAGAATTTCTAGGTAGTATAGCTATAGAACAAAAATTCTTTATCAAAACTAGTCCAGATTCGGTGATAGATCTGAGACTCAAAAAGTAAGGAATTAAGAGACCATGATGTGCTACTCTAAACCGTTTGACACTTGAACTTGTAAAATCAGAAAAGACATTCTCTCGACTTCTAAAAATTACAAGACTTATATATATATATATATATATTCAGAAAGTACTTTTCCAGAACTTGATTTTAGACTCAAGAATCACTCAAAAACACATTGGTATCATTAAAATGGACCCCTTTCAATATGACCCAAAACTCCTGACAAAGATACCCGAGATAAATTCAATACAACCCTAACCTTTATTAGCCTTTTTAACCTTTTTATCAGCTTTTATCTATGAACAGGTTACAACTTGACGAATTTCTGAACCACATCAGAACTCAAAAGTAAAATTCACAAAAATTCACACAGGTACTTCAATGTCTTTAAAACTCACACGAATTTTACCAGAATTTATTAGTTAGTTTAACCCTACACGAAAAATACTCAAACTCAGACTATTCAGAAAATCGACCTGCAGTTGTACCCAAAAAGTATCCGCCTCAACGACCTACCAAAACACCCAGGAAAAATTCCCAAAAATTTATGGTATTACTAATCATATAGAAGTTACATATTGGAGAGTTTCATGACCCAACTCATTATATTTTATGAATCAAAAATCTACAAAGTGAACTGATTTCAGACTCCCGAATTTCAGATTCAACACTTAATCACACAAAAATCAAAAACACGACCAAAACAACTCGAAATCACTCCAAACCAATTGGAGAACTTAACTAAGACATAATAATAGATTTTCATTAAAAGAAACTGAATTGAATCATTATATATCATGACCTATCTCGTTCACAAATTCATATATACAAGCTGTCTTAATTCCAGAATTCATTTAAGCCATCATATAACGTGTTTAATCATACCAACGCACCTGAGACCTTAAATCTACCACCAAGCCTTCCTTTGTGCACGCCTCGATCGAACGGGAATGGTAGAGAACTAGGTAGCCGCCGTTTTGAGTTTTAGGTTTTGGGGTTTTTAGTTTTGTGAAGTATGTGTGTGTGATATATATAGGCGAGTGGGGAGGAATTTTAAAAAGGACAATGCCTAAATTATGGGGATTTGATGGAAGACTTTGCCAAATTTAAAAACCCATCATGAAACTTGACATGATTCACGATTCCATATGTTTGTGTACAACATATCATTCGGCTAGGGACAAAAATAGAAAACGTGTGACAATTTTAGATGTGTACAAATTATTTCAGTATAAGTCTTATATTCGTATTACATTAATTTGTTCAAATGCTAATGATTTAAATACTTAGGTTATAATCGTAATGCAATATTTTAAATAATTAAACGTCTTTTATAGATTCGAGATTAAAGGGTATTTTAACATGTTCAAAAATCTGGGTTTTACAACTCTTCCTCTCTAAAAAAAAATTTCGTCCGCGAAATTGAAATGAAAACGGAAATGAAGACGTACCAAACTACGAAAAGAAATGAGGGTAACTTGTTCGCATCGATTCTTCGGTTTCCCAGGTAGCTTCACGCTCTGGGCGATTCTTCCAAAGAATCTTAACAAAGTGAATGACCTTATTTCTCATTACTCTCTCCTGTCTATCAAGAATGGTTTCCGGTTCTTCCGGAAGTGACATGTCTGGTTGAGTCTGGTCAAAAGGGTATGACACCACATGTAGAGGATGATAGTTGTATCCCCACAAAAGAGATACGTGGAAAACGTTATGCACATGTGCTAGTTGAGGTGGAAGAGCCAAACGATAAGACACCTCGCCCACACGTTCCAAAATCTCAAAAGGACCAATAATACGAGGACTCAACTTGCCCTTAATGCCAAAACGTTTGACGCCGCAAAAAGGAGAAACTTTCAGAAATACTCGGTCGCCAACCTAAAACTCTAACTCACGTCGGTGCTTGTCGGCGTAACTCTTCTGTCTGGACCTGGCTTCCTTAAGCCTCTCTCTAGCAACAGTCACCTTTTCGTTGGTGATCTCAATCATTTCAGGAACCTCAATAATCCGTTCACCTACTTCGTCCCATCCGAATACTAGCGTGCCAACTGTTGTTATACGCAAACTCGACTAAACACAAGTACTCGTCCCAACTACCAGTCCAATCAAGTGCACAAGCTCGTAACATGTCAACGTTTGGATAGTTCTCTCAGATTGACCATCCGTCTGTGGGTGAAAAGCGGTATTGAACTTAAGACGAGAGCCCCAAGCCTTATGTAACGCCTTCCAAAAACGCGAAGTAAACCTCGGATCTATATCAGAAACAATCGCAACTGGAGTGCCGTGCAATCTAACAATCTCCTGCTGGAAGATTTCTGCCAACATCGCTACACCATAACCTTTCTTGATCGGTAAGAAATGAGCTGACTTGGTTAGCCGATCAACGACTACCCAGATCGCATCATGTCCTTTCCGTGTGACCGGTAAACCCATAACAAAATCCATCGTTATCTCTTCCCACTTCCACTTGGGAATCTCTAACGTTTGCAAAAGACCACTAGCTCTTTGGTGCTCAATCTTTACCTGTTGGAAAGTCAAACACCTAGCAACATACGAAGCTACATCCTGCTTCATCCTGTTCCACCAGAAATGCTGTTTCAAATCCCGATACATTTTAGTAGATCCCGGATATATGGTGAATGGAGAACTGTGAGCTTCTGACATAACTGTCTCACGAAGTTCAGGATCGCTCGGAACACAAAGGCGATCTCCTAAACAAACAATGCCGTCATCATCAACCCGAAATTCAGATGTTTCCCCTCTTCCACATTCTCAACAATGGCCCATAACTCACCATCGTCATGCTGAGCTTCCTTAATCTTCAATATCAAGTTAGACTCAACCTTCAAGCTAGCTCAATAATCGTCGGGCCCAGGTAGACAAAACTCCACCTCCATGAGCTCAAGATCATGCAAAATCTTAGGCTCAATCTTCAGACTAGCAATCATACCCGACTTACGACTAAGAGCATCGGCAGCTACATTAGCCTTACCCAGGTGATACTGAATGTTAGTGTCGTAGTCCTTGAGTAACTCCAACCATCTACGCTGTCTCATGTTCAACTCCTTCTGGGTAAATATGTACTTGAGACTCTTATGATCCATGAAGATATCAACAGAATCCCCATACAGATAATGCCTCCAGATCTTAAGAGCAAAAACAACTGCAGCCAACTCTAGATCATGCGTTGGGTAGTTCTCCTCATAGGGTTTCAACTGGCGTGAGGCATACGCTGTAACACCCCCGATATATTCAGGAATATTACAGCGCCGTAAATCCTTTACATAAGAATTTACAAGGCTGAAGAAATGAAATGACAAAACAGATACCAACTTATGAAATCTCTGAAATAAAATACAACAGTCTGGTTCAATACCGAGAATTTCAAATATCCAGATGAAGAGTTATTAATACATCACCAAAATCCAAACATCATAAACTGACGACGTACTCGAGTACGTATTGAAATAACCAACAAACAACAGACAATAAGACCCGGCCGGAACATCACTCTTCACCCTCGTCGTCATGCAGCTCCAGTGGTTGTTTCCCCGCTCTTCTGGATCCTGAACATAAACAAATGTTCACCCCCGAAAGGGTTAGCACAACGATGCTAGTACAAGTACAATAATCATACAACAGTGATATAATCAACAATTATATCATTACCAGTTTCTCCAACGAGAAATATCAACAACACATATCATATCATAACAATTTCAACATATTGATGGTATTCCAACGATCCAGCGCACACAGCTATAGATTCCCATGATGATCCCGTCGGACCAACACATGGTGGAACTACCTGTCCAACGATCCAGCGCACACAACTATAGATTCCCATGATGATTCCCGTCGGATCAACGCATGGTGGACATATAATCACAACACATTTACACAATACAATCACATCATAACTGTCATAATATAAACAATTCTAATTAGAGTACTTGCCTCGGTTCGTTGACAAGAATAAAACTTCCACGAATATCAAAATACTCGAAGGTCGTCCCCTTCGATCAATCACGTTGTTAAGCTCGAACCTTAACAAAAGAAATAATATAGAATTCATCTCATACCGTACGAATGTCTAACAATCCAAAAATTACGGTAGGAAGTCCTTAAAATGCAATCTGTCTGGATCGCTTAACACACGCTAGGCATCCTATGTAGCGTACGTTAATGCTACTCGTTAGCGCACGCAATACACACAGCCTATCGTACGCTAACCATGCATGGTCAGTGCCTCACTGATCAGCCGACTGACTCGCCTGATGACTTAATGCACGCTAAGTTCCAAACGTGGCGTACGCTAAACATATTCGATAGCGCACATTAATTCACGTAGCTTAGCGCACGATAAGCGTTCATGGAAGTTCACTGAAGGGCAGCAGATTGAACATATGGTGATGAAGTATGTGAATTCCTCAGTGATTAATGTTTGTTATCCGAATACATGTTATGTTCATAAACTTATGAATGATCTCACGGATAATAACAACTTCGAGATACAAGTATACGTATAATCGTCACAACACCATAATCCATCTTGAATACAATTCTCATGCGAAGTTTGGTGATCTCCGGTTGGTGCATTAGATTCTACTATCATTATACACATTCAGACTTCATCTTTAGGTGAACTAACAATTCCAACTTATACGAAAGAATATTTCCTAAGATGATTCTTCCCTTAAGTCCTTATAACCGAAAATAATATCACCTCCAATTTATGATCACTAAGATAACATAAATCATATGGATAGCCAACTTCAGAATGTTTACCTCATCATTTGAAGTACTAGGATTCCAACTACAAGGTTCCAATGATAATATCATAAGCATAGACATTCTCATCTTCTAACCATGATGTTTGTTGAATAATACCAAAGAAAGAGGTCCCGATGTAACTTTTGGAGATAGCTCTAGAGGACAGACAAAAGGCTTTGGAGAGTTGCACCGAGGAAATATTGTGATATCCAAAGTTCATTATATCAAAGGGCTCAAGTACAATCTCCTGAGCATAAGCCAGTTCTGCGACGAGAAGAATCTAGTAGTCTTCACCATTTTGAAATGCATGGTGATAGATATCGTGTCTGGAGAAGTGAAGCTCCAAGGTTTCAGAAGAAGAGATGTCTACATGATTGATTGGAACACAGAAACACCCAACTCCTGTTTTCTATCCAAGACTGTAGCTAAGAATGGATGGTTGTGGCACAAAAGATTATGTCACCTGAACTTCAAAGCCATCAATAAAATCAGTTCTCAGAAGCTGGTCAGAGTACTTCCAAATGAAGCATTCAAGAAGGAAGCACTTTGTGATGCATGTCAGAAAGGAAAGCGCACTGCAGCATCGCTCGCCGCTCAGCCTACAACGCTCACAACAAGGATCTTAGATCTACTCCACATAGATCTATTTGGTCATATCAAGCCAAGGACTCTGAGCGGCCGAAAGCATGCACTTGTTATAGTAGATGATTATTCAAGGTACACTTGGATCATCTTCCTATATAAGAAAAGTGAAACCTTGACCAAGCTACCTGAGCTGCTGAGAAGGATCCAGAATGAGAAATCCCTATCCATAATCAAGATCAGATCAGATAGAGGAGGAGAGTTTCTCAACAAGGCGATAACTGATTACAGCGATCAGAATGGGATCCAGATGAGCTCTGCAGCCTGTGACGCCCACAGTAATGGTGTTGCCGAAAGAAGGAATGAACTCAAGGAAGCAAAGAAGGTCCATGATTGCGCATGACTGCGCCAAGAGGTTCGGGTCAAGCCGCCAACACACTGTCACACCTGCAGTGAGTATGAGAGTAGGGAGACATGGCAAAACTCCCTATGAGGTTTGGAATAATAGAACCCCTACTGTTGCTTACTTTCATGTTTTTGGTTGTAAGTGTTTCATCCACAATAATGGTAAAACCCAACTAAATGCCTTTGATGCTAAAACTGATGACGGTCTCTTTATGGGATACTCACAAAGAAGCAAGGCATATAGAGTTTTTAATAAAAGAACCTTAGTTGTGGAGGAAACACCCCATGTTGTTTTTGATGAATCTACCGTCGAGTACAGGAAATAAGTTGAGCTAATTGAGAACAAGCTCAAGTCAGCAACCCTTGAAGAAGTCATTATACATGACACCGGAATGGTGGACTCACCTGCAGACCAGACAGGTTCACCAAACCTATCTGATCCAGTTGTCGCTGATGAAGATCCAGCCGTAGCTGATAAAGACTCATCTGCAGATCAGACCCAACCTGCAGATGACAAGACTCAGAGCCGATCCAGCTTGGCACGTAACCCAGCTGATGCAGAAATCCACCAGAGCAATTCATCAGAGGGAACAGACCCAGAAGAAGACGATATCCCCAAATGGCTCAAGGATCACCGAATCCAGCAAATCATCGGAAAGTTGACTGATGGAGTTAAGACGAGACAGTCAACCCTACCAGCAGGAATGGCTATGTTCTCATGCTTTATGTCACAGATAGAACCCAAAACTACAGAACAAGCCTTGGAAGATTATTCATGGATTAATGCCATGCAAGAAGAGTTGGAGCAGATGGAAAGAAACAAAGTTTGGGAACTAACAGACAGACCTGATCACAAGAAAGTTATCGGCACCAAATGGGTGTACAAAAATAAGAGTGATGAAGACGGAGCTGTTGTTAGGAATAAAGCCAGACTTATAGCAAAAGGGTATGCACAGTGTGAAGGAATAGATTTTGATGAAACCTATGCACCTGTTGCAAGATTAGAGGCCATCAGACTATTCCTCGCATATGCTGCATTCAAAGATTTTGAAGTATATCAGATGGATGTAAAGAGTGCTTTTCTAAATGGAATCCTAGAAGAAGAAGTCTATGTAGAGCAACCCCCAGGTTTTGTCAAATGAGACAAAGTCTATAAGCTGTTGAAGGCTCTTTATGGACTTAAGCAAGCACCAAGAGCGTGGTACGAAACACTGTCTGTGTTTCTTGAGAAAAATGGATTTTGCAAAGGAAAGGTGGACAAGACCCTATTCAGAGTAGAACACGAAGGCCACATATTAATAGTCCAGATATATGTGGATGACATCATTTTCGGTTCAACCAATCCAGAGTTATGCGAGAAATTCTCAAATCTCATGTGTTGTGTCAAGATTTAACACCTTCCGACCGGCGATCGCCTCCGAGGCCGAGCGACCGACTTACAGGCCGAGCGACCGACTTACTGCCGAGCGACCAATGCAAGCCTGCCGATCGGCGACCAGGAGACCGAGCCTTAGCCCAGTGGACATGCTAGACTGGCCAACCGAAGGGCCCAGGGCGAATCCCGGTGCCGAGTGATCGACATCAAGACGATCGCCTTCGGCAAGACGGCGACCGACTTGGCGATCGACCGTCTCGCACTGGCGACCTACCCTTGGCGACCGACCCTTGGCGACCTCCATCCACTGGCCGATGACGACCTCCGAAGACCATCCAGGGACGACCGCCTCATGTCGATCACCACCGATGGCCATCCAAGTCGGCAAAGGCCGAGCCTCAAGACTGGCACCATGTGCAAAGGCCGAGACAAGATCCGCGAATCTCGGGCCATTGACCACAATCTGACAGATTCCTCCACCACCGACAGCCGCCGAAAGCTTGCCTGCAGGGCCACATGTTGACCGACTGACACGTGATGGCCCCTTATCGACCGCCACCGGGCGCCACCACCGCATCGACTTTATTCGAGACAACAAGATCTTCCTTGGACTTTAGCCTGACAGCCCAGGAGATCGCCCCATTAAAGTATTGGCCTGCAGACGATCGACAGAATATTAAAATGGCCGGCAGGCGATCGGCAGGAAAAGGACAGGACCCGGCTGTCCCTATATAAGCAAGGCAGCCTGCACTTGTATTTTCTCTGGGCAATCTCACAATTCAAGCACTCAATACAGAAACAATACTTGCACTTGGCTAACATCCAACTCTTGGCAACAGCTTTCTTTCGGTCTTACTTCTCCCGGCCTTTTCTCCTCGAGCAGATTACCGGCGGGACGAAGAACACCTAGCTTCGCTCAAGAGCCGGATCAACAGAGTCTTTTTACATTCATTGTATTTAGATTTCTCTCATTAATACTTGTATCCACGAATATTTGTATTAATAACATCTCGCGAGAGCATTCAAGCCCGGGCCTAACAAACCCGGCAAATCTTGTTTTATTTATCTTCTCTCGGAAGTGCTCCCGCATTTGTTTGTTGTCCGTCTTCCACAGATTAATCTTCGGATAAATATTTTGGGCAACAACAATTGGCGCTAGAGGAAGGGGATCAAACCTCGATTTTTTACACCCACTGTCCCGAAGAACACTCATCGTTTTCGGGGTAGATATTTGAAGTGACACTCACCGCACTTCAAAAGAAATCCTTCGAAAACATGTCTTCCGCCTCCGCCAAGAAAGCCGACCACCCGGCTGCACTTCCTGCTCCGCCCTGGCCCGAGCCGCACCGATGGTGGGAGGCCGCCGCGGTCGAGACGCCGATCCCATCCCGGACGGCGGCCCGAGCCTCTCGCTCGATCGGCCCGAACCAATGAACAGATCAAGAGGCCATAGCCGCCCTTCAGAACGACGGAGTGCTCTCGACGCGCCTCCGTCGCGCCCCTGCTCTCGCCAAGATCAAGCGGAAGCTTAAGGCACCATCGCCGAGCAACGCCAGAGGCTCTCGCCGCAACAAGAGGCGCTGGCACTGGGCACGTCTGCTGATCGCTGGCGACTCCGACTCGCGACCGGGCGCCCGGCCTGGGCCTACGAGACGACGGAGTTGGTGTCCGTCACCAGAGCTCGGCCTACCCGGCTCCCACAAGACGATCCAGCCCGCCTCGGCTCCCGCCGCGATTCCCGAGGTCGGCAGCAGTGGGCTCGAGGTCGGCACACGATCGCCTCGGCCCCGCCTCCCAAAGCCGATCCGCAAGCGGCCGAGCCGCGCGATCGCCGCAATGCAACGCCGATCGACGACATGAAGGCGCTCCGCAATCCGGCAGCGCCGTGAGGACGATCGCCCGCCGAGCGAGCCGCTCGCGATCGACATCGAGCTCGCCTGCAAAGACACGATCGCCTCCTAAGACACCCGTGTACCAAGGGCGATCGGACCCCAAGCACACCCGCACAAGTTCAACATCTACATGACCGGTGTGGGGCATCGGACGCGACCAGTGCCGAATGTTCCTCCGACATCGGACGACTCGCCACCGGTGGTACACTTCATTGCCACCTCGGTCCATGGCTCCTTTAACGAGCCGGCGCACGCCTTCACGTAACACTTCGCCACCGTGGCCGCCGCCGTAAGGTCGCCATCGCATGATGCAAATCGTGCAAGGAGAACAGAGTCCGACTCGGATTACATCGACCGGGTTGACATGATCATCCTCAACGGCGAGCCCGTAAGCGATGAGACCGCCCTCTACGCTGTCCTAGGAGGTTTTCAGGGTTTCTCGCCTATGTTCAGGCATCTCACGAAGACCCTGCCGACGACCTACGCAGCCTCTTCCGGCTAGAGCCGCAGACTTCCGTCTGTGCAAAGGATTCTTCTCACTTAGAGTAGACCGATCGGCGCCGTGCGACGACCTCCGCCTACTGCACCGATCGCTACTACCCAGCAGAGCCGGAGGACTCGATCACCGCCTACAGTCCATTCTAACATGAGTGACTAGCCGCCGCCCGATCGCCAATTTCAACCTACGAATAAAGCGATCGGCCGCCGAGCGACGATCACCAGTCTTCCGACCAGATCGCAACATCATCAGCAACCCGGTGGACACGATCGCCATCTACAGTCCAGCATATAACATGACGGACTAAGGCATTAGATCGCCTCCACCGCGCATCATAAAGCCATGGCCCTGGCAGTCGATGGAACCGGCTGCTTCGGTCATGCAAGGTCCCTTTCGGCCGAGATCGCCCGCCTTCGTTTAAATACGAGGCCGGCGTAGTCGGAGGGCCCTCCAACATTAATCAGTGGACTCATTCCACAACCCCATCTCAACGTACACCGTCGAGGTCGGCCATCTCCATGGCTGGCCGAGGTGGAAGCAGAGCTAACAAGCCGCGGGCGTGGAGTTGATTCATCCGACGCTGCCCCGCGCAAGGACTCCTCTAGACCGAGACCGCACGCCTTTCGTTTAAAAACAAGGCGAGGCGCAGCCTAACAGAGGACCCTCTGTTGTTGCCCAAAATATTTATCCGAAGATTAAATACTGCTGGAAGACGGACAACAAACAAATGCGGGAGCACTTCCGAGAGAAGATAAATAATACAAAATTTGCCGGGTTTGTTAGGCCCGGGCTTGAATGCTCTCGCGAGATGTTATTAATACGAATATTCGTGGATACAAGTACTAATGAGATAAATATAAATACAATGAGTGTAAAAAGACTCTGTTGATCCGGCTCTTGAGCGAAGCTCGGTGTTCTCCGTCCCGCCGGTAATCTGCTCGAGGAGAAAAGGCCGGGAGAAGTAAGACCGAAAGAAAGCTGTTGCCAAGAGTTGGATGTTAGCCAAGTGCTTGATGTTTTCTCCTGTATTGCGTATGTATTGCAAGAATGTGAGAGAGTGCAGCGTTGTTTTTCCCTTCTCTGGACAAGTGCTGGGAGTCTTGTTTATATAGGGGTAGCTTGATCTCGTCCCGTAGGGCCGATCGCCACGGCTATTAAAATAATCGCCGATCGTCTTCCGCCAATACTTTAATGGGGCGATCTCCCGGGCCGTCGGGCTAAAGTCCAAGGAAGAGGCCGCAGCTTGGGCGGTCCAATAAGGAGCCATCACGTGTCCGAGTCGGCCAACATGTGGCCCTACCGACAAGCTTTGCGGCCTCGTTTACCGTGGAGGGAATCACAAAGCTTTGGTCAATGGCCCGGATTCGCGGATCTTGTCCCGGCCTTTGCACATGGTGCCGCCTTGAGGCTCGGCCTTTGCCGACTGGATGGCCATCGGTGGTGATCGACATGAGGCGGCCGTCCTGGATGGTCTTCGAGGTCGCCATCGCCAGTGGATGGAGGTCGCCAAGGGTGGCCGCCAAGGGTAGGTCACTGTGTGCCGAGAGACGGCCGATCGCCAAGGGTGGCCGCCGAGACCGAGAGGCGATCGTCTTGATGTCGATCGCCGGCACCGGATTCGCCCCGGGCCCTTCTTGGCCGCGCCTAGCATGTCCACCGGGCTAAGGCTCGGCCGCTCGTCGCCGATCGGCAGCTTGCCTTGGTCGCTCGCGGTGACTCGGCCGCCGTACTCTAGTCGATCACGGCCGGAAGTTGTTAAATCTTGACACAACACCGCTTCACCTTGCTCCTATGTTGAAGACATGGGGCGAGGTGGTTCTTGCCGGTGATCGTGTATGGATGAGGACGGCGATCCGAGCCGACTTAGGACTTGGACTTGGGCTATCATGGTCGATCGCTTAGCTATCTTTCGGTCTTGTACCGCAAAAACAACATTGGCCGATCCCCACGGAAACTTGGTGGTTTCGCTTGCTTGAGGAATCGTGCACAACGCGGAGATCGATGGACCGACCCCATGACCGTGTCTTGGTGCACAAAGACAATGAGTGCCTCGTGACTCACTTTATTATGAGGGTCCTCTCATAGGCCGCGCCGCCTTGTTTTTAAACGAAAGGCGTGCGGTCTCGGCCTAGAGGAGTCCTTGCGCGGGCAATCGGATGAATCAACTCCACGCCCGCGGCTTGTTAGCTCGCTTCCACCTCGGCCACCATGGAGATGGCCGACCTCGACGGTGTACGTTGAGACGGGGTTGTGGAATGAGTCCACTGATTAATGTTGGAGGGCTCCGACTACGCCGGCCTCGTATTTAAACGAAGGCGGCGATCTCGGCCGAAAGGACCTTGCATGACCGGCGGCCTTCCATCGATCGCCAGTGGCCATGGCTTTATGATGCGCGGTGGAGGCGATCTTAGGCCTTAGTCCGTCATGTTATATGCCGGATCAGATGGCGATCGTGTCCACCGGCCGCTGGCGATGTTGCGATCTCGCCAAGATCGCGATCGTCGCCGGGCGCCGATCGCTTTATTCGTAGGTCGAAATTGGCGATCGGGCGCGGCTAGTCACTCATGTTAGAATGGATCAGAGGCGGTGATCGAGTCCTCCGGCTCGGGTAGTAGCGATCGGGCCGAAGATCGAGGTCTTCGTACGGCGCCGACCGATCTACTCTAGCCGAGAAGAAGCCTTTGCACAGACAGAAGTCTGCGGCTCTAGCCCTAAGGCTGCGTAGGTCGTCGGCGGTGGTCTTCGTGAGATGCCGAACATAGGCGAAACCCCGAAAACCTCCTAGATGCCAGAGAGGCGGTTTCATCGCTTACGGGCTCGCCGCTGAGGATGATCGTGTCAACCCGGCCGATGTAGTCCGAGTCGGACTCTGTTCTCCTTGCCCGATTTGCATCATGCGATGGCGACCTCCGGGCGGGCGACCCGGTGGCGAAGTGCTCCGTGAAGACATGCGCCACTCGTTAAAGGAGCCGATGGACCGAGGTGGCAACGAGGTGTACCACCGTGGGCGAGGTCGCCCAAAGGTCGAGGGAACATTCGGCACTGGTCGCGTCCGATGCCCCACACACCCGGCCATGTAGATGTTGAACTTGTGCAGTGTGCTTGGGGGTCCGATCGCCCGGTACACGGTGTCTTAGGAGGGGCGATCGTGTGCCGCACCGGGCGAGCTCGATGTCGATCGCGAGCGGCTCGCCGGGCGGGCGATCGCCTCGTGGCGCCCGCCGGATTGCAGGAGCGCCTTCATGTCGTTGATCCGACGTTGCATTGCGGCGATCGCCGCGGCTCGGCCGCTGCGGATCGGCTTTGGGAGCGGGGCCGAGGCGATCGTGTACCGACCTCCGACCCCACCGCCGCCGACCTCGAATCGCGAGCGGAGCCAAGCGCCGGATCGCCTTGAGGAGCCGGTAGTCCGAGCTCCCGGTGACGGATACCAACTCCGCTGCCTCGTAGCCGGGCCGGACCGCCTTGGCCGCTGTGTCGGGTCGCCGCCTGTGCGATCAAGACAGACGTGCCCGCCGCCGAGCGCCTCTTCTTGCGGCGAGAGCCTCCGGCGCTTGCTCGCCAAGAGTGCCTTAAGCTTCCGCTGATCTTCCGGCGAGAGACCGGGGGCGGCAGCAGGAGGCGCGCCGAGAGCACTCCGCTGCTCGGCGGGCGGCTATGGCCTTTTCGATCCGCTCATCGTTCGAATCGATCGAGCGAGAGGCTCGGCCGCCCCGGACGGATCGAGCCTCTCGATCATGGCGTCGCCTTCCACCATCGGCCGCGCTTGATCGACGGAACAGGTCTGCCGGCCGGGCCGCCGCTTTCTTCGACGCGAGGCTAAGACATGTTTTCTGAAGGATTTCTTTTGAAGTGCAGTGAGTGTCACTTCAAATATCTGCCCCGAGAACAGTGAGTGTTCTTCGGGACGGTAGGTGTAAAAATTCGAGGGTTGGAGGGCCCTTCCTCTAGCGCCAATTGTTGTTGCCCAAAATATTTATCCGAAGATTAAATACTGCTGGAAGACGGACAACAAACAAATGCGGGAGCACTTCCGAGAGAAGATAAATAATACAAAATTTGCCGGGTTTGTTAGGCCCGGGCTTGAATGCTCTCGCGAGATGTTATTAATACGAATATTCGTGGATACAAGTACTAATGAGAGAAATCTAAATACAATGAGTGTAAAAAGACTCTGTTGATCCGGCTCTTGAGCGAAGCTCGGTGTTCTCCGTCCCGCCGGTAATCTGCTCGAGGAGAAAAGGCCGGGAGAAGTAAGACCGAAAGAAAGCTGTTGCCAAGAGTTGGATGTTAGCCAAGTGCTTGATGTTTTCTCCTGTATTGCGTATGTATTGCAAGAATGTGAGAGAGTGCAGCGTTGTTTTTCCCTTCTCTGGACAAGTGCTGGGAGTCTTGTTTATATAGGGGTAGCCGGATCCTGTCCTGTAGTGGCCGATCGCCTGCCGGCTATTAAAATAATCTGCCGATCGTCTTCCGGCCAATACTTTAATGGGGCGATCTCCCTGGCTGTCGGGCTAAAGTCCAAGGAAGAGGCTGGCACAGCTTGGGCGGTCCAATAAGGAGCCATCACGTGTCCGGAGTCAGTCAACATGTGGCCCTACCGACAAGCTTTCGGCTGCTACCGGGTGGAGGGAATCTGCAAAGCTTTGGTCAATGGCCCGGATTCGCGGATCTTGTCCCGGCCTTTGCACATGGTGCCGCCTTGAGGCTCGGCCTTTGCCGACTTGGATGGCCATAGGTGGTGATCGACATGAGGCGGTCGCCCCGGATGGTCTTCGGAGGTCGCCATCGGCCGGTGGATGGAGGTCGCCAAGGGTCGGTCGCCAAGGGTAGGTCGCCAGTGCCGAGAGACGGCCGATCGCCAAGGGTCGTGGCCGAGACCGAGAGGCGATCGTCTTGATGTCGATCGCTCGGCACCGGATTCGCCCTGGCCTTCGCCGCTGCCTAGCATGTCCACCGGGCTAAGGCTCGCCGCTCGTCGCCGATCGGCAGCTTGCCTTGGTCGCTCTAAGAATGACTACGCCGTACTCCTAGTCGATCGCCGGTCGGAAGGTGTTAAATCTTGACACAACACCCTCATAATAAAGTGAGTCACGAGGCACTCATTGTCTTTGTGCACCAAGACACGGTCATGGGGTCGGTCCATCGATCTCCGCGACTGTGCACGATTCCTCAAACAAGCGAAACCACCTAGTTTCCATGGGGGATCGGCCAATGTTGTTTTTTGCAGGTACAAGACCGAAAGATAGCTAAGCCAATCGACCATGATTAAACCCAAGTCCGAGTCCTAAGTCACTCGATCGCCTCGTCCTCATCCGTACACGATCACCAAGAAGAACCACCTCGCCCCATGTCTTCAACATAGGAGCAAGTCGGGGCAATTGTTGTGTCAAGATTTAACACCTTCCGACCGGCGATCGCTCCGAGGCCGAGCGACCGACTTATGTGCCGAGCGACGACTTATCGCGAGCGACCAATGCAAGCTCGCCGATCGGCGACTCAGAGACCGAGCCTTAGCCTGGACATGCTAGATCAAGCCAACCGAAGGGCCTGTGGCGAATCCTGCCGAGCGATCGACATCAAGACGATCGCCTCAAGCACTCGGCGACCGACCCTTGGCGATCGACCGTCTCTCGGCACTGGCGACCTACCCTTGGCGACCGACCCTTGGCGACCTCCATCCACCGGCCGATGAAGACCTCCGAAGACCATCCAGGACGACCGCCTCATGTCGATCACCACCGATGGACATCCAAGTCGGCAAAGGCCGAGCCTCAAGATCGCACCATGTGCAAAGGCCGAGACAAGATCCGCGAATCTCGGCCATTGACCACAATCTGACAGATTCTCCACCACCTGACAGCCGCCGAAAGCTTGCCTGCAGGGCCACATGTCGATCGACTGGGACACGTGATGGCCCCTTATCGACCGCCACCGGGCGCCACCATCGCATTGACTTTATTCTGACAACAAGATCTTCTCGACTTTAGCCTCGATGCCCGTGAGATCGCCCCATTAAAGTATTGGCCTACAGACGATCGGCAGAATATTAAAATGGCCGGCAGCGATCGGCAGAAAAGGACAGACCCTACTGTCCCTATATAAGCAAGGCACCGCACTTGTATTTTCTCTCGCAATCTCACAATTCAAGCACTCAATACAGAAACAATACTTGCACTTGGCTAACATCCAACTCTTGGCAACAAATTTTCTTTCTGCCTTACTTCTCCCTACTTTTCTCCTCGAGCATTACCACGGGACGAAGAACACCTAGCTTCGCTCAAGAGCCGGATCAACAGAGTCTTTTTACATTCATTGTATTTAGATTTCTCTCATTAATACTTGTATCCACGAATATTTGTATTAATAACATCTCGCGAGAGCATTCAAGCCCGGGCCTAACAAACCCGGCAAATCTTGTTTTATTTATCTTCTCTCGGAAGTGCTCCCGCATTTGTTTGTTGTCCGTCTTCCAGCAGTATTAATCTTCGGATAAATATTTTGGGCAACAACATCATGCAAGGAGAATTTGAGATGAGTATGATGGGAAAGCTTAACTTCTTTCTCGGACTACAAGTTAAGCAGATGGAAAAAGGAATTTTCATCAACCAAGCAAAGTATACCAGAGATCTTATCAAGAGATATGGAATGGAATCAACCAAACCAGGAAGAATCCCTATGAGCACAAGTACTCACCTGGATGCAGATGAGGCAGGCATATCAGTGGACTCAACTCACTACAGAGAACTCATTGGATCTCTTCTGTACCTCACTGCAAGCAGGCCAGACATATCCTATGCATAGGAGTTTGTGCACGATTCCAGTCCAAGCCGAAGCAATCACACCTAGATGCAGCCAAGCGGATAATAAAATACCTCAAGTCTACAATCAATGTTGGACTATGGTATCCCAAGGATGATAATTTCGAGCTGTCAGGATACTCAGATGCGGATTTCGCAGGATGCAAAATCAACAGGAAGAGCACTAGTGGAACGTGTCAATTCCTAGGAACCAGACTGATATCCTGGTTTAGCAAGAAGCAGGTTTCTAACTCTATCTCCACCACATAGTCAGAATACCTAGCTGCAGGTAGCTCTTGTGCACAGATTCTATGGATCAGACAACAGCTAAGGGATTATAATATTATTGCAAATGAAGTTCCGATCTGGTGTGACAATAATAGTGCTATTGCAATAACCAACAATCCGGTTCTGCATTCAAGGACGATGCACATTGATGTTAAGCACCATTTCATTAGAGACCATGTGCTTAACAAAAGAGTTAGAGTTGAAAGAGTCAGCACCGACTATCAGATAGCTGACATCTTTACCAAACCCTTGCCAGAAGAAAGATTTTTGGAGCTGAGCAGAGATCTTGGATTACTAGATTGGGAATCTAGTACTGAAGCAAGCTGAAGCATTTCAGAGGAAGGAAAACGAAGGACGGACAAAGCAACCTAGCTGATCAGAATACCAGGCGAGAAGTCAACTCACCTGATGCAGAGCGGTCAACAGTCAACAAATCAGACCAGCTAAGTTTTCTAAATTGACCTCTAAATATTTAATCATTATCTGCCATATTTATAATATTATTATATTAATTTTAGTTCACAAATGGCATTTAAATATATATTTTTCTAAGCCAAGTGGCAATTTTAATACACGCGTCAATCACTTATTAAATCGACCTCCACGGTGGCCAATCAAAATCAACCGTCAAATTTTAAATGGGCCACCGATTCAAATTTGAAATTCAAAAGAATATCAAAAGGCGTACCACCATTTCAAATATATAATTAATTAATTCAGACGTCTTTTCATCTTCTTTATAAGGAAAGAAGACCCCTCACTTTACCCATTACGCTTTCAAACCCTAGATTTCTCAGAGCAAAGATTTCTTGAACACCGAAATACACTAAAATCTTTTGATTGCAGAAATGGCAACCTACTTCGAAGGCGTAAACCTGAAGACGGTCAAGGACCAGATCATTTTTTCGCTGGTCGTCGACTTTGAAGGATTATTGGAAGCAAATTTGGAGGATTATGATGTGTACAACCTAATCCGCGCAATGAAGCTCAATGGGATCTACCCATTCCTTGATATCAACCCGCAACATCTGTTCAAGGAGGATGTCATCGAGTTCTATCGCGAAGCTTGTTTGATTCAAGACGGAATTCGAAGCACTGTTCGCGGAAGGCAAATCGACATAACGCGAGAGTCGATTCGCAGAGTTTTCGGTATGAAGCACCGCGGCATAGCCGTCGAAGCGCTCAAACAGTCTTCTGCCGAGATTTGGAAGACGATTAAGGAAAAAAATGTGCCCGAAAAGCTGAAATTAACTGCCAAGAGGAATGAGCTTAAGAAAGTATATCGCTTTGCGCTGGACATAACCAACAAAATAATCATGGGGATGGCCGGCAGTTATGATCAACTGTCGTCGGCAAAATTTATGGTGCTGGGAGCACTAATTCAGGAAGAAGAAATCGACTGGGCTGATTACATCTTCAGGCAACTCGTGCGAGAGGTTAGCAAAGTCGAGTGGCTTGACGATGAGAAGAGGTTTAAGACAAAGCTGGCGTTTGGAACGCAGCTAAGTTAGTATTTGGAAAAGATTGGTGTGGCAAAGGGAAGCACTGATCCCTTCCACCCAAACAAAAGACTTGGTCATATGGACCACGAGAAGGTGAGAAAATTCGGAGGCGCAAAGAGAACAGCTCAGATGCTGAAGGACCTACCTGACACAAGGCCCTATCCGAGATATTATTCGTCAGGAGAGTCGGACAGACCTGCAGCCAATATCGCAACTGCAGTTGAGTCAGACACCGAGTCTGATGACACTCCAATAGCAGTCAGATTTAAGAGAAGGGGACCAGCCCCTGAAGGACCTTCTATTCTGTAGTCGTCTCCAGAGCCCTCTCCCAAGAGGCCAAGGAAACTGCAGTTCAGTGAAGAAGAGCAGCCTGAACACCTTGCCAGCCCCTCAGCCAAGTCACCAACTCATCTGGAGGACCAACCTGCCCCAGACACTCATGAGACTCGGATTGTGGCTGTACTCACCCCCTCAGCCTACATCTCTGAGGAAGAAGAAGCAGGTCTCATAATTTCTATCCCTGAAGCTGACTATACCTTTAACCTGTTAGAAAACAACACTTTCAATTTATCCATCGAACAACTTCAACTGGTTAAACCCCTAGCCCTAAAACAATCATTCTTTGAAATTTTTAGAGAATGGAAATTTTTGAAATCCTTATCCTTTGTCAAACTCCAATCTTTTATTGACACTTGTGGTTGGGACTATCCCCAAGCCACGGAGGATGTGCTGACAGATTTTTGCAAAACGTCAGACACAATTTTGATCCTCCATGAGGACTGGTTCATGTCCAACTTTAAAACCAACATGGACCAGTTCATCCACTGTATTATGCTTAGCATTTCTGATGGATCGTATGAGCATGATGTTAAGGAGGAAGTTGAAAAGGAGATTAGGATTGAGGAGGTGGTTGAAGAAGAAAATAAAGAAGTTATTGATGTAGATGATGAAGAAGAAGAAGAAGAGCAGGAAGAAAGAAAAACAGAAGAAAACAATCTAGTTGAAAAACAGTCAGGCGAAATTGAGAAGACAGAAGAGTTGGCTGATGAAGAAGAATAAGAAGAAGGATAAGAAGTAGAACAAGAAAAGGATGAAGGAAAGAAGGAGGATGATGATGAAGATGAAGGAGAAAAAGAGGAGAAGGATGATGACAACAATGATGATGATGATGATGATGATGATGATGATGGAGGAGATGAAGGAGCTGAAAAAGAAAATGAAAAAGAAAGGGATGAGGAGAAAGAAAATTTTGAAGAAAAAGAAGAAGAGAGGAAGGAAGATCAGGAGAGAGAGGAAGAGAAAGAAGAAGAGAAGGAGCCAGAGCCGGAGCCAGAGCCAATTCAAGAAGATGCAGATAGATCGTGGTACCCGCCTGCACACCACCTAGATGCGGAGTTAGTCAAGACTCCAGTGTCAGAACCCTGAGAAAACCCTCTCGACTACCCGCCGTGCATGTGAAGCTGCAGCCCAAAGGGTTCCTTTGCAGAAGGCTCAGGAGAACACTCTCCATCAACTCAGATATCACCTGCCATGACTGAGCTGATCAGGCAGATTGTGAAGGACACAATTGGAGAGCTGCTGGCGTCTCAGGTCACTCCTGACCTTCAATCAATCAATGCAAAGATCGACACTCTGTTGCAGAGAGGAGTTCCCCAGCCGCCTACCCCTACCAACAACAGAATGCCATTCGGCATGTCTGACTGGATGAGCAGAATGGAGCAGCAATTAACTACCCTTGTTGATGCTGGCAAAAAGGGGGAAGAGAGAGTTCAGGGGGAAGGGAGTAATCAAGGTGAGAAAAGAACAAAGAAGAGGCAAGATGTCCTTCAAATTGAAGGACCCTCAAGTCTGAAGAGGAAGGGAGGACCAGATCCAGATCAGGCTGACCAGCCTGAAGGCAAGAAAAAGAGGACTAGAGGAGGTTTTGAGCCTACTCTAGAGTGGGAAGGAAAAAAGCTGTGGTTTGTGGAGGACTTTATTCCAATAGAAGCTCTTAAGATGTGGGGATCTGCTAGAAAGAGATTTATCAGAGACTACTACATCTGGGAAATACTCCAGGATGATAAACTCTCCCCACAGCAAATCTTCATCAATTTCATGGAGGAAGTCCATCCGAAGCTCTGGGCCATTCTGAAGAAGCATGCTAAGGATCAAAATGCCTTTCCCAGGATTCCTCCATTCGCTGCCAAAGACCCCCCTACCTTGTAAAGAGGAGGTGCGTTGGATGAACTTGCGCTTCAGAGAAAAATCAAGAAGTTATGTCTTGAGAATAGATTTTCATCACAACAAGAACAAGACTTCGCAGCACTTGTTGTGAAGAGGAAATATGGTCTTGCTCCAGTCAAGATAAGACCAATTGGAGCCAAACCCTTCAGACCTGCCAATCAGCCTATTCGCAGAGGCAGAGGAAGAGGCAGATGACTTTATTTCCTTGTACTTGTATTTTTTTTATTATTTACCTGTAAAAACTTTCTTGTAAAATTTCAATCTTAATCAAAGTCAGAAATTTTGATAACAGTCTGTTGAATGACAATTTCTAGTTGTCTCAATGTTAGACTGATTTCAGTTTGTGTCTTGCACTTAAGTGCAGACTTGATCATTTGATTACTTGTTTAATGTTTTGCCATCATCAAAATAGGGGGAATTTGTTAGGAATACTTGTTAGATTTTGATGATGTCATTGATATAAAAACAAATGTTTATTACTTGGCAAAATGTAAGGAAGAACCAAATGAGTATCTTCCATAGGCCAAAATATGTTAAGTATAAAACTTGGCAAAATGTAAAGAAGAACCAAATGAGTATCTTCTGTAGGCCAAAAATTAGTTACGCTGAAAATCGGCTAAGTACTAAAGTACAGCTAAGTCCATCAGAGAGGATCAGCCGAGTCAAGTCAGAGTAGTTCTGGTCAACAAAAATTATCAGAGATGTTTGACTGCATCGCACCCAAGGTACTCAGCAAGTCACCCGACTGTGCAAGTCATGATCAGTGAAACATCAGAGAGGTCCAGACTGCAGAGAAGTTAACTGCTCATCAGCCTAGTCGAGATCAGCCAAGTACTCCAAGTCCACGTCAGCATGAGTTGAAAAGTCAAGTATTACGGAAAGTCACATGCAACGTGAAGAGACAAATTGGAGTGATTCCCGCAAGAGATATGATTTAAAATAAATCATCCAGACCCACCTTGAAGACTTTAATAGTTTTATAATCAAAAGATTCGGCGCATCACATGCAGAGTCTTCACAACGGTCGGAAGATAGAATAAAATAATGGGAATCCAGCCTTGCAACGTTCAGAAAGATTAAACAAAGAAGTCTCCCTCCAACGGACGGATTTGTTCAAAAGATTTGCAACGGCTACAAGGAAAAAGCTCAGAGATCATGACCAATATATATCCGAAGATTTGAAACTGAGCAACTACCGGTGCGAACATACTTTCAAGCGATCAAAGCAATCAAGCAATCTAAAGAAAACAAATAGCATCGTGAAAAGAGCAGTTCTGAAAGTTCATACTTAAAGAAGCTCTCAGTTGGAGAAGACAAAAACTCTTGTCTATAATCCTGAGTACGGGGTACTTCACTGGTTGAAGTAAGAGACTGTAAAGGCATCCGAGGATCGAGGATCAAGAGGTGCAAGGCAGTCAAGTGTGTACAACGGCACGGATTTCCACTGGTTGGAAGCTGTTGTAGTGTGGTTTGAATCACTGTAATATTTATCACTGGTTGAGAATTATAGTGAATTCATCTCCAACTGGTTTGGAGAAAAGTGGATTAGTAGAGGATTACCCCACCTCTGAGACCACTATAATCGCCTGCGTTATTTACTGTTTTACTGCATCATACTTTAACTGCTGCATTCATTGTTAAGTGTTTCATTAGTTGTTCTATATTCGTCATCAGCTGACTTCCGCACATATTAAAGAACAAACGACTCCAAGTCATTTGTCTACCTATCAGCTGAAGAAACTCACTCTTCGTGAAAAAGAGTTTAAGAGTTTCTTTAAGAGTTTCTACAAGTCTATTCCGCCCCCCCTCTAGACTTGTACCTGGACGACTTGTGACCTACAGACCAAAGGTCCCAGGACAAGTCCCGGTGCCGAGCGATCGACATCTATAGACGATCGTCTCTCGGTACTTGGCGATCGACTCCTGGTGGCCGACTCCCAGACGATCATCTCTCGGCACTTGCCGACCGATCCTTGGTGACCGACCGATGCCGACCCCTGGTGACCGACTAATGCCGACCGCCTCATGCCGCTCAAAGCCGATGGTCATCCAGTCGGCAAAGGCCGAAGCCTCAGGACAGAACCCACGTGTAGCGCCGAGACAAGATCCGCATTTCACGGATCGTTGACCCCAGCCTGTCAGCATCTTCCCACCAGCCGATAGGCCCGCCGAAAGGTGTCAGTAGGACCACATGTGACAGTGACTCCGGACGCAGGCCGGGCTCCTCATCGACCGCACACTGGCCGCCAAGAATCGCCTTGGACTTTAGGCAGACTGTCCATGTGACTTTAAGACGATCGCCCCAGTATTTTATTGGCCGGAAGGCGATCGCCCGCCAGGAATCAAGGCTCCACAGCCCCTATATATAGAAGGCTCCCTGCACTTGGATAAGTCTTCAACTCCCTTCGGATTTTATGCACAATACAGAAGCAATAGTCCAACTTGGCTTTCTCCTACTCTTGGCAACAGCTATCTCTCGGTTCATTCTTCTCTCAGCCTCGCTCGCACAGCAGACGATCGGCCGAGAGCAAGAACACCAAGGCTTCGCTCAAGAGCTGGATTAACAGGGTCTTTTTACACTCATTGTACTTAGATTCTCACATTAATACTTGTATCCACGAATATTTGTATTAATAACATCTCGCGAGAGCATTCAAGCCCAGGCCTAATAAACCCGGCAAATCTTGTGTTATTAACACCCTCTCGGAAGTGCTCCCGCAACTTTGTTTGTTGTCCGTTCATTCCAGCAGTATTTCATCTTCGGATAAATATTTTGGGCAACAACATATTTCACTGCGCCTTGATTCACACAATGAATTTGTGAGTATTCAGCAATTGTTTTTATGTATTGATGTGTATTCAATCTTCACATTTTTATTTTCCACATGAACATGTATGAAGTGATATAATACATCAATATGCTTGGTTTTGGAATGTTTAATTGGATTTTCTGAAATTATTAAAGAACTTGTGTTGTCACACACTATTTTGGTCTCCCTTTTGAATGTTGTTCATCCAGATTACTCAAGCACAACAACTTCCAGTAGCTAAGTATTCTACTTCTGTTGTTGAAGGGGCAGCAGATTATTGCTTCTTGCTAAACAAGATGACTAGCCTCTCTCCTAATAGTTGGCAGAATACTGAGGTGCTCTTACTGTTTACTTTGTATCCTGGAAAGTCGGAGGCTTAGTATCCAATTAGATAAATGTTGGAGCAAGATCGGAATATGCGCCGTGTTGCGGAAGCGTAAATTAAATGTGCGGAAAATAAACGACACACGGATATATAGAGGTTCGGCTATAATCGAGCCTACGTCCTCTCTCGGTATCTTTTTCTATAGGTTGAAGATAAAAACCTCTACGCCTCTCTTCTATCGGTCGAGGGATAACCGTTACAATCACGTCTTCTATTGGTCCGTGATAAACCACTCGTACTTGTCCTTGTGTCGGTCCAAGTTAAACTGTTTTCCTTTTCTATCGGACAAGGAATCAACCACTCTAGCTTTCTATGGGTACTAGATAAACCTCACGAAGATACGATTGCGATTCTAATAATGCCGGATCCTTGATCCTAATAACACTGAATCCAATCGTATCTTTTCTTTTACCTCTCGTGTATGTGTTGAATGTATAAACACTCAAACTAACAATATAAGCTCAATATCACAACAACAATAATATCGATATGAATATCTGATCAGTGAGTCGTTTGCTTTACGTTGTTGTATGGATGAGTACCAAGGATGTGGTATTTATAGCCTTCATCAACCAAACTAGCCGTTAGCTCCCTGTGCACTGATTACGGCTGTTATCTCTTCTTGCTTACGTACGTTAAACGTATTACGTACGTTAAGCCTCGCTTGCTACGTACGTTATCAATACAGCAGATCAGTCCAGTAGCATTCGTTTCTTTCCTTACGTACGTTACCAACCATCCGTTACGTACGTTAACTTTTGTCAACATGTCCGTTGCTTGCTGACCTATGCCATGACGTCATCTCCAACGTTCATCTCGTTTGAATTCAGAAACACTTGGTTACGTACGTTATCAGTATCATGTTACGTACGTTATTGTCGTCCACTTACGTACGCTATGCAATCTTCATTGCGTACGTTATGCATGTTCAGAACACCTTTTTGCACTTCGTTTCCTTCGATGCTTGGCTTCGTCTCTTTGTCGTTTTGTTTTGTATATCAACTTAAATCATCAAAACATTATTATAGCATGTATGGAACAAAATGTTCCAACAATCTCCCCCTTTTTGATGATTACAAAACAACACTTCGTCAGTGGGATTTACCTGCAAAAAATACAAATATATGTGTATGTGTACAGACCAAAGTTTTCTACTTTGTCCGTTTCGTTAGTTTCTTCTCCCATTTCTTTTTCGACTCCTTTCCTTTTCTTTTTCTTTTCGAATTTTCAAATTTTCATCATCTTTTCGACGTCTCCTCATTTTTCTTTTCAACTTCATCTTTTCGACTTTTCTTCTCCTTTCAACTTCTATTTTTCTTTTCAATTTCATTTTTTTTTACTTTTCTTCGATTTTCTCCCCCTTTCAGGGTTAATCCCATTTTTCTCCTTTCTCCCCCTTTTTGTTTTCATCAAAAAGTGTAATAATAAATATAATAATTCTAAATATAAAATATGCATAATACCAAATGAATATAACTATATGTATAAATAACTATATGCATGAATAGGGTATAAACTCCCCCTGAAAATATTATCTCTCATTAAAAAAATTATTACTCCCCCTAAGTAAAATATATTTTAATAAAAAATAAATTTTGGGGATCCAACCTATAGTTGGTTTTTGATTTGAAATATAGACGATATTTGAAATAATTATTCCTTTAGGAACCCAAATATTTTTAATTTTAATCGTCCGGCGTGGGCTTTTACAGTTAGAAATATGATGCACGGTTTTCAAATATTTTTCGCAACGGGGTATCTTTAAATTTAAGGACTCGTTTTTAGAACGAGGTGTGAATCCCAACCACTGTTTATTTAAAGTATATTTTTGAACCAAGAGCATATTTTCAAATTTCTCGTTTCCGAGAGAAAATTTCTTCGTTAAATTTTTGAGCTCGGTTTGGATTTTAATAAGATCATCCTTTAAAATATTTTCATTCTCAACACACTTTGAATGATCGATCTCAACAAATTTTCCCGTTTCAAGAATTTTGGAATTTTCAATTTCCAATGATTTATTTTTAAATTGAAGGGATTTAATTTCAGATAAAGCATTTTGATAGTCCGTATGCAATAATTCAAATGCTTCAAAAAGTTCGTTGTAAGAATTACTTACTTGGCTTTCGACGTCGCTATCGTCGAATGAACTTCGGGCCATGAGAGCGAGATTATTTTGATTGATAAAATCATCATCTTCGTCGTCATCGCTCCATGTTGCAACGAGAACCTCCTTCTTGGGTTTAGCTAGGCAATTCTTAGCAAAGTGGCCTAGTTTACCACATAATCGACAATTATTTTCGAATTTCTTAGATTCGCCCGAGATGTCTTTCTTTCTCCGGTTTAATAAGTTTTGAAACTTATTAATATTCTTGGCATAATATGCCGATTCTTCGTCGCTATCATCCACTGGAATTTCTTCTCTCTTTGATATCTTAGCCTTCAAGGCTATCGATCCTTCCTTCGGCTTCGGTTTAGCATTCCGAGATTTTAGGACTATCTCGTAGTTTATGAGAGAACCAACGAGAGCACTAAAATCAAAATTGTTTAAATCTTTAGATTCCATTATTGCCGTAACCGTGCCGTCCCATTCAACAGGTAGTGATCTTAATATTTTCTTGACTTTCTCACTACTTGATAATGGTTTTCCAAACGAAGCAAGTCCATTAGTGAAGACCGAAAATGGGTCGAGCATGTTGGTGATGGACTCGTCACCCATCACGAATAACTTGTAGTCATGGAGAAGCATATTAATCCTCATCTCCTTGACTTGAGTTGTCCCTTCGTGTGTGATTTCAAGAATTTTCCATATCTCTTTAGCACTTTCACACGATAAAATACGATTGACCTCTTCCGGATTTAAGGCACAATATAAGAGTTGAGTAGCCTTACAATTTAGATGGTCATTCTTCCAATCCTCGTCATTATATTCTTCAAAACTCTTAAGAGATCCGTCAGGTTTGATTGGAACTTTCGGGCCAAGACAAATGATCTTCCAAATCTCGATGTCATACGCTCGGATGAATATTGACATCTTTTTCTTCCATGTCATGAAATTTGCGCCATCAAAGAATGGTGGTCGATTGAGAGCAAGGCCTTCGACTGGAGCAAATTGGAACGCCATTTGGATCGACTCCTCGGATGTTAAGCCACGTATTGGAGGTACTGCTCTGATACCAATTGTTAGAGCAAGATCGGAATATGCGCCGTGTTGCGGAAGTGTAAATTAAATGTACGGAAATTAAACGACACACGGATATATAGAGGTTCAGCTATAATCGAGCCTACGTCCTCTCTCGGTATCTTTTTCTATAGGTTGAAGATAAAAACCTCTACGCCTCTCTTCTATAGGTCGAGGGATAACCATTTCTATTGGTCCGTGATAAACCACTCGTACTTGTCTTTGTGTCAGTCCAAGTTAAATCATTTTCCTTTTCTACCGGACAAGGAATCAACCGCTCTAGCTTTTTATGGGTACTAGATAAACCTCACGAAGATACCATTGTAATTCTAATAATGCCGGATCCTTGATCCTAATAACACCGAATCCAATCGTATCTTTTCTTTTACCTCTCATGTATGTGTTGAATGTATAAACACTCAAACTAACAATATAAGCTCAATATCACAACAACAATAATATCAATATGAATATCTGATCAATGAGTCGTTTGCTTTGCGTTGTTGTATGGATGAATACCAAGAATGTGGTATTTATAGCCTTCATCAACCAAACTAGTCGTTAGCTCCCTCTGCACTTATTACGGCTGTTATCTCTTCTTGCTTACGTACGTTAAATGTATTACGTACGTTAAGCCTCGCTTGCTACGTACGTTATCAATACAGTAGATCAGTCCAGTAGCATTCATTTCTTTCCTTACGTATGTTATCAACCATCCGTTACGTATGTTAACTTTTGTCAACATATCCGTTGCTTGCTGACCTATGCCATGACGTCATCTCCAATGTTCATCTCATTTGAATTCACGATGCGGCGGCAACCCAGGCAATTCATCTGGAAATACGTCTAGAAATTCATTCACAACTGGAATAGAGGACAACTGCACCTCGCTAATTTCCGACTTCAATGTATAACACCAATAGCCGGTACAACATTGTCGCAATAATTTCATCGCCTTCATCGCTCGGATAACCTTCCCAGAAGTACCAGGTTTCTGCCCTTCAAAAACGTGTTCGGTACCATCCGGCACAACTATCGAAATTAATTTCCGACGATAATCTATTATCGCTCCATGATGATCTAACCAATCATCACCGAGGATCAAATCTTCTCCTTTCATGTCAATCAAAATCAAATCGGATAGCCAATCTCTACCGCCAATGGTTACAGGACAATTGGCAATCCTTCGATCCCCAACTATCCTTTCCCCACTCAGGAATCCAACAATAAAAGGTTTACACGCAGAGAGACCATCAAGACCCAAACGACTCACACAAGACAATGATATAAAGGAATGAGTAGCTCCAGAATCAAACAATACATCTATCGGGTGCATACAAATATAAACAATACCTGATGTAGTTGCAGCCCCTACATCATCAGTGTAACACCCCCGATATATTCGGGAATTTTACAGCGCCGTAAATCCTTTACGTAAGGATTTACAAGGCTGAAGAATTGAACAAGTATAAAAAGGTACTAATAAATGGAAATAACGGAATTACAAGACATCGGCCCGACCCAATACAGAATAGTACAATTGTTCAACAACTTAATAATACATCACCAAATTCAAAATATCACAACCGACTTCGTACTCGAGTACTTATTGAAATAACGAATAAACAATGATAAGTAAACCGGCCGACATCACTGCACTCGCTGTCATACTGCTCCAGGGTTGTTTCCAGCCTCTCCGGATCCCGAACACAAACAAAATGTTCACCCCGAAGGGGTTAGCACAACGATGCTAAGACAAGTACCACAACATATTATTCATATCTCACGGTGAATAATAATGATAACGTAAACGACAAAATACCAACGAGTCTTCCTACGATAAACTCAAACATAACATACACAATCGATAATCACAACATGATATTAATACATACACATGGTAATTCCATCGATCCAGCTTCACCGCCTAGAACCCACGATGATCCCGCTGCACCAACCCGTGGTGGAAAACCCGTCCGATGATCCAACGACGCTAGCATAGATCCCCGATGATCCCGTCGGACCAACACGAGGTGGACATACAATAACGACATACATGCACGACAATATGTATAACAACAATACGTAAAACAATTAAGGTACTTGCCTCGATTTGAAGACAATAATAACACTTCCACTAAATGAACACTCGACGATCGTCCTTCTCAATCAATCACGTAACTAGACCAAACCTTAACAAAAGAAATGATATAGATTTATCTCACGCCGTATGAATGTTAAACAATTGATTAACGGCCAAAAGTTCAAAACTGCACCGCCTGAATAGCTTAGCGCACGCTAAGTACTCGTAGCGTGCATACTCGGCCCAATAGCGCACGCAAACAACAAAGCCTAGCGCACGCTAACGATGCATGGTCAAGACTCTCACCGACCACCACCGACTCGTCGATGGTCTAGCGACGTTACGCATTCAAACGTAGCGCACGCTAACAACTTCTCGAGAAGACGTTACATTGCATAGATAGCGTGTGCTATCTATGCATGGCGCCATCGTGAGCAGAACTGCTTGCCATGTTTGAAACAACGAAATCTTGCGTGATAATTCATGTTACTTCCATGAATACTATGTCTACACCCTCATGAATGATTATACGGATAAAGACAACTTCGATTCAAGGATATGCATGCCAATATAAAACCATATTCTTTTCCGACTTCAAATCTTCATACGATAATACGAAAACTAAATGGTTGAAATCAACACCTCTATATCACCATATTATCCTATCAAGTTGATAAACGCCCCATATATACTAGATAAATCCTTCCATGATCAAACCTTTAGATTTATCTAACAATAAGGATGTTAACGTCTAGTCCAAGATTACTATGAAATCATCTATTAGATTCGGTTAACCAATGATAGACGCTTCTCTTCACATATCCAAAGGTACTAAGATTCGAATCATGATGATTATAATCAAGGTATTCCAGGCTTATACAACTCACTATTCCAAACATGATATACTTGGATAATTCATCTATGAAAATCCATATCTTGTTAACATGATCATCTAAATCGTTAGAATCCAACTCTAAGTCTGGAGATAGATTGAACATACCTTAAAATGACGAAATCACTGAACCGTAAGGTAGAATCCAACTCCGGTTGGTTGTATGCCCTTCCAAGGTGCTATTCCACTTCCATGAACATTCCACGTGGTAACCAATGTATAAACATCAACAATATGTGTTCTAAGTGTATAAGAGTATTTCTACAACTCTCGAACTCTCAAGATTGAGGAAAGTGCGAAAGAAATGCAAGCCAACACTTGATGTCCCATTTATAATTTTCGCATTATTGATAAGTTAGCGCACGCTACTAAGCATCCCTTAGCGTGCGCTAATAATGGTTGACTTCGTAATTTGTCCAAAAGGCCGGGAATCTTATCCGACCCATGTCCCGGGCCGCGCACGAGCCACCGCCCCGCCAATAATTGAGTCCTTAGCGCACGTTACTCATACCGCATAGCGTGCGCTAATAATGGCCCGATAGCGCGTTAAGATACATTCTTAACGTGCGCTATCACGAGGTTGTTTGAGCAATTTTGCAAGTTGCTATACTTATGTATAATGATATTAATGCACTAAATATCATACTCCAATAATCAAAATCACCAATCCGAAATAATACATGGTTTGAATACGATGAAATACACTGTAATAAATCCGATATTACATACTCTCCTACTAAAAAGGAGTTTCGTCTCGAAACTCAAGACGAGAATAACTCGGGATATCTAGACTTCATATCGCCTTCGCTTCCCAAGTGGCTTCTTCCGCTCCATGACGTGACCACCGAACTTTGACCAAAACGATTGACTTGTTCCTCGCTTGCTTAACTCGATTCTCGAGTATCTTGACTGTCTTTCTTCAAACGTCCCATCCTCGCTCGACTTCGATCTCGCCAAATCGATGATATGACTGGGATCTCGTATATATCTCCGCAATCGGGATACGTGGAACACGTTATGAACATGACACAATGACGGTGGTAATGCTAATCAGTATGCCAACTCCCCAACTCTCTCGAGGATCTCAAATGGTCCGATATATCTGACTCACCTTTCCTTTCCTACCAAACGAAAGATTCCCTGGGTAGGAGAAACCTTCAAAAATACGTGATCTCCAAGATCTTGAACTCCAATGGACGGCGGCGTATGTCCGCATAGGATTTCGCGACTGCGGGCCAACACCTTTCACGAATCAAGGCTATCTTCTCTCGAGTCCGCTCGATCAACTCGGTTCTCTGTTCGATCAAGTCCGATGAATCGTCCCAACATAAGGGCGATCTGCATCTCCTTCCGTATAATGCCTCAAACGGTGCCATCTTAATGGAAGTATGCCAACTATTGTTGTAAGTAAATTCAATCAATGGTAGATGAACTTCCCAATCGTTTGACCAATCTAAGGCATGTGCCCTTAGCATATCTTCCATCGTTTGTATAGTTCTCTGCATTGTCCATCGATCAGGGTGATAAGTCAGATCAAGTTCAATTCGGTCCCCAAGGCCTTATGAACCGCCTTCCAAAAGTGAGACACAAACGGCCATCTCGATCGTAAACAATGGTCTTCGCGTACCATGCAATCGAACTATCTCTCAAATAAAGACTCGTGCCAACCTCTCTCGTCCCCACGTATCCTTAATGCCTAGAAAATGAGCCGATTTGGTTAAACGATCAACTATCACCCAAATCATGTTCATTCCCGTCCCGGTTTTCGGCATATTAGTGATAAAGTCCATTGATATGTCCTCCCACTTCCATTCGTGGATCGGGAGCGGCTTCAACATTCCAAAGCAGCCGTTGATGCTCGATCTTAACTCGACAAGTCAAGCATTTCAAACATAGTCCGCTACGCCTTTCTTCATGTTGCCCCACCGTAAATTCTCGCTTCAAGTCCTTATACATTTTATCGGTGCCCGGTGGATAGAATAGGCGAACTATGAGCTTCCTTCATAATCGTCTGCTTTAACATCAACATCGGAACGCAGAGTCGGTCCCAAATCTCAAAACTCCATCGTCATGAATTATGAATCCGGGCCTTTCCTTTGATCACTTCGCCATGCAACCGAATCATCGAGGATCATCTCTGCCTAGATTTGATTTCTTCTAATGACGGTTATCTCCATCACGCATGCTTGTCCCCGACTCTCTCAGAACCACACGTCAAACCCTTCACGAATCATCTCTCGCTGAAGGCTAAGTTGGGAGGTCAGTGTCTCCAGCATCTGAATAGAGATAGGCTTGCGGCTAAGTGCATCGGCCACTACATTCGCTTTGCCTGGATAATATAAAATCTCCAAGTCATAGTCCTTAATCGCCCAACCATCTTCTTTGCCGCATATTCAACTCTTTCTCGATCAATATGTACTTGAGACTCTTATGATCCGTAAAGATCCGATGCTGAGTCCCGCATGATAATGCCTCCAAATCTTCAAGGCAAAAACCACTGCTGCTAGTTCCAAATTATGTGTCGGGTAATTCACTTCATAAGGTTTTAGTTGTCGCGACGCATAAGCGATCACCTTATCATTCTGCATCAACACGCACCCAAGTCCTTGGTTCGAAGCATCACTGTAAACTATGAATCCTTCAGTTCCCCGCGGAAGTGATAGAATCGGTGCCGTTGTCAATTTCTTCTTTAACTCATCAAAACTAGTCTGACACGACTAGTTCCACTCAAACTTTTGAGTTTTCTGCAGAAGTCGAGTAAGTGGGCGGGAGATTTTAGAAAACCCTTCCACGAATCGACGGTAATATCCAGCAAGTCCTAAGAAGCTTCGGACCTCTTTCACATTCTTTGGAGGCTTCCAATCCAATATTGCTTCGACCTTCTGAGGATCTACTCGGACTCCTTTAGCTGACACCACATGGCCGAGGAACTTTACTTCCTTTAGCCTGTATTCTGATTTAGTAAGTTTGGCGTTCAATTGCTCGTTTCTCAAGAGTTCCAATACAATCCGCAAATGCCGCGCATGTTCTTCCTGACTCTTAGAATACACCAATGTCATCAATAAACACGACCACAAATTTATCCAAAATTCAATGAACACACGGTTCATTAATTGCATAAATACAAAGAAAAGTAGTGAGACCAAACGGCATCACTACAAACTCATAATGCCCGTAGCGAGTTACGAACGCTGATTTCTAACATCGACTCCTTAATCCTCGCTGATGGTATCCTCGATCTCGATCGATCTTAGAAAATACCGTTGCTCCTTGCAATTGGTCAAACAAATCATCAATCCGTGGCAACGGATACTTGTTCTTAATCGTCATCTTGTTCACTCTCGATAGTCAATACACACCCGAGCGATCCATCCTTCTTTCGGACAAAAAGAATCGCGCCTCCGTGGTGAAACGCTTGGTCAATATAGCCCTTGCCCAAGAATCCTCCACCGCTTCTTCGCCAGACATCTCAAGAGGTGCCATACGATACGGCGCCTTAGAAATTGGTGTTGCTCCGTGTTCCACCAATAGTAAATTCTACATCCCTTCGTGGAGGTAGCCTGTAATTCATCAGAAATACATCCGGAAATTCGCTCACAACAGAATAGATGAAAGTTCCACCATTTCGTCTTCTTTCTTCATTGCGTAGCACCAAGCATCAGATAGCCTTGTTTTAACAATTTGACTTTCATCGCCTTGATCAACTTTCCCGAGCTTCCTGGTTTCCATCCTCAAATGTAATCTCGGAACCATCGTCGCCGATCAGCGAGATATTCCTCCTTCGGTAGTTCACAATTGCTCCATATCGATTAAGCCAATCGTCTCCGAGTATTAGGTCATCTCCTTGTATTTCTATCACAATCGATTTGAGAGCCACTCTGCCTCCAAATGATACAGGAAATTTCTAGTTTCTAAGTTTCCGACAATCCTTTCTCCACTTAACCCAACCACATAAGGTTCACAAGCATGAAAATCGGAAATATTCAAACGATTTACACAAGACAAGGATATGAAAGAATGTGTAGCTCCAGATCAAATAAAACACTAATCGGGCCGGGAAAGGATCTCGGACAGCACTGATGCGACAAAGAAGATCCCGATCGTCTGTCCTCCTCATCTCGCATGCACGTGGGGAGCAGATCCGCACTCGATGTCCCCTTTCGGTCCCATTGTCCTCGCTCGCCCGCTGCCAAAATTCCGAGGCATCTCGAACACTTTGCCGCGCTCGTAGAATACCGCCTCCTTCTCGACTGCCGTGGTGTACGGCTCTAAAAGACTTTGCAGCCTCTTCACAAAACACCGCCCGATGTCCTCTCGCCCACAATCAAAACAAATCACGGCAGAAGGGGGCAATTCCGATAGTGCCCCGTCTGGCGCAGCTTAAAGCATTTCCTGGTAACATCGTAAAGTTGATGTCGCCCAAGTTCTTTCCGCTCCTAGTCGGGTGCGGAGGTTTCTGAAAGAGTGAAAGGACGACCGGGCCTTACGGGCCCCACTATTCTTGTGCTTTGTAAAAGTACCAGACTTTCTGCTTCTTGGTTTCCGCAAATTTCTCCATGGCCGCTTCCTTGATCTCATATGCCAACGCCTTATCCCGTATCATGAGTGTGGTACATTCAAATCCGGACATGTACCTCGAACTTCGTTTCATTCTCATATCGAAATGGATCATCATTTCGCATCCTGCTCGACCAAATGTCGAACAAATGCCACCGTTGGTTAAACGCCTTGATCGCTCGATACCGCACATCGTAAGGCCGAGCGGAGAAAACTCCCGAACTTTGGCTTCCTCACAGACGAGGGCACATCGAGCTTCCATCATCATTCTAAACTCGTCCAATCGGCGTCATGGTCTACAAAGCCGGATGGCTTCCCACCATTCGGACGCTTCCCTATCGTAAAATATTGAGCGATAGAGGCTTTCCATTGCCCGGCGCTTGATTCCGCAAAGATTTTCTCCACTCCTTTAACCAATGATCCTGTGTGGGAGTCTCAAATACCACGAATTTGGGTGGTTGCATCTTTGCCACTTCTTGCACCACCACGGTCACCTCGATTTCCCATATCCGGGATCCCTTGTCTCTCTCCCTCGCCGTAGTCCCACCGCCACTTGCATTCGGTCCACGACTGGGCGAACCGAGTCATCCGGTTCACCACTTGACGAAGGATCTCTGCACAGCAGATCTGTTCATTATTAATAGATTGCCGCGGCTCGCAGGAGCTATGATCGCCCGGTTAGAAGGCGACGCCTCCTTTCGGCATTTCTTCGTCAAGGCCCACGACCGCGACCACGTCCACGTCCGCCTCTCAACATACCGTAAGCATAAATACTCAATATACGTAAAACAACATCGTTCTAATATCCGAGTATAAAGAGATACAATATGCAAAGAACGAGATAGAGTTTAGGAACTTACAACCACTATTCGCATGAAGACGTAGGCGGCGGTGATGTCATTCACGGTGGTTACCCCAAAAGACATAAATGACCCCTATTTTAACCCAACGGCCAAGATATCCATAATCTTAGCTCGATACCATATTCTCGTAACACCCCGATATATTCTGAATATTATAGCCGTAAATCCTTTACGTAAGGATTTACAAGGTCAAGAATTGAACAAGTATAAAAAGGTACTAATAAATGGAAATAACGGAATTACAAGACATCGCTTCGACCCAATACAGAATAGTACAATTGTTCAACAACTTAATAATACATCACCAAATTCAAAATATCACAACCGACTTCGTACTCGAGTACTTATTGAAATAACGAATAAACAATGATAAGTAAACCTTGGCCGACATCACTGCACCCTCGTCGTCATATCGCTCCAGTGGTTGTTTCCAGCTCTCCGGATCCCGAACACAAACAAAATGTTCACCCTCGAAGGGGTTAGCACAACGATGCTAGTACAAGTACCACAAGATATTATTCATATCTCACGGTGAATAATAATGATAACGTAAACGACAAAATACCAACGAGTCTTCTCCTACGAAACTCAAACATAACATACACAATCGATAATCACAACATGATATTAATACATACACATGGTAATTCCATCGATCCACACACCGCTAGAACCCACGATGATCCCGCTGACCAACCCGTGGTGGAAAAACCCGTCCGATGATCCAGCGACGCTAGCATAGATCCCGATGATCCCGTCGGACCAACACGAGGTGGACATACAATAACGACATACATGCACGACAATATGTATAACAACAATACGTAAAACAATTAAGGTACTTGCCTCGATTTGAAGACAATAATAACACTTCCACGGAAATGAACACTCGACGATCGTCCTTCTCAATCAATCACGTAACTAGACCAAACCTTAACAAAAGAAATGATATAGGATTTATCTCACGTCGTATGAATGTTAAACAATTCGATTAACGGTCAAAAGTTCAAAACCGCACCGCCTGAATAGCTTAGCGCACGCTAAGTACTGTAGCGTGCGTTACGTCTCGATAGCGCACGCAAACAACAAAGCCTAGCGCACGCTAACGATGCATGGTCAAGACTCACCGACCACCAATTGACTCGTCGATGGTCTAGCGACGTTACGTACCAAACGTAGCGCACGCTAACAATCGCCGATAAGACGTTACATTGCATAGCATAGCGTGCGCTATCTATGCATGGCGCATCGGGTGAGCAAGAACTGCTTTCGCCATGTTTGAAACAACGAAATCTTGCGTGATAATTCATGTTACTTCCATGAATACTATGTCTACACCCTCATGAATGATTATACGGATAAAGACAACTTCGGATTCAAGGATATGCATGCCAATATAAAACCATATTCTTTTCCGACTTCAAATCTTCATACGATAATACGAAAAACTAAATGGTTGAAATCAACACCTCTATATCAGTCCATATTATCCTACTGAAGTTGATAAACGTCCTATATATACTAGATAAATCCTTCCATGATCAAACCTTTAGATTTATCTAACAATAAGGATGTTAACGTCTAGTCCAAGATTACTATGAAATCATCTATTAGATTCGGTTAACCAATGATAGAAGCTTCTCTTCACATATCCAGTGTACTAAGATTCGAATCATGATGATTATAATCAAGGTATTCGAGGCTTATACAACTCACTATTCCAAACATGATATACTTGGATAATTCATCTATGAAAATCCATATCTTGTTAACATGATCATCCAAATCGTTAGAATCCAACTCTAAGTCCTGGAGATAGATTGAACATACCTTAAAATGACGAAATCACTGAACCGTAAGGTAGAATCCAACTCCGGTTGGTTGTATGCCCTTCCAAGGTGCTATTCCACTTCCATGAACATTCCACGTGGTAACCAATGTATAAACATCAACAATATGTGTTCTAAGTGTATAAGAGTATTTCTACAACTCTCGAACCCTCAAGATTGAGGAAAGTGCGAAAGAAATGCAAGCCAACACGGTTGATGTCCCATTTATAATTTTCGCATTATTGATAAGTTAGCGCACGCTAATAAGCATCCCTTAGCGTGCGCTAATAATGGTTGACTTTAATTTGTCCGGTGCGCCGGGAATCTTATCCGACCCATGTCCGCCGGGCGCACGAGCCACCGCCCCGCTCAATAATTGAGTCCTTAGCGCACGTTACTCATACCCGCATAGCGTGCGCTAATAATGGTTCGATAGCGCGTTAAGATACATTCTTAACGTGCGCTATCACGAGGTTGTTTGAGCAATTTTGCAAGTTGCTATACTTATGTATAATGATATTAATGCACTAAATATCATACTCCAATAATCAAAATCACCAATCCGAAATAATACATGGTTTGAATACAGATGAAATACACTGTAATAAATCCGGATATTACAATCAGTCCGCCTCATTTCATACAATCGAGGTGGAGCCGATCCAGTACTTGGAGTACCCTTATGCTCGGTTTTGCCTCTGTCGCTACTGCGCCCGACACTCTGAGTGGGCTGACCTGTAACAGTGCCTGTTGGAGTAGGAGACTGCTTATCAAAGACGCTACCCGCTGTCTCACAATATGACGCCCGATGTCCCTGCTTCCCACACTTAAAACAAGTAATGGGGCATAATGAACATTGAAAGCAGACGTGCATTGGAACTCCATAATTAAAACAAGCTCTCGGCGCTCCTCCACTAGGCTGAGGTGAACCAACGGAAGACTGCACAGAAGATTGAGGCCTACGCGATCCGCTGCCTCAGAAACTACCAGAAAATTTTGGTTTCTTCGAGCTCGAAAACGTCGGAACCAGAACTTTCACCATCTCATAAGCGAGTGCTCTATCTTGGTATTCTGTCAAAGTGGTACATCCAAATCCCTCCATATACTTTCGGACCTCAGGTTTCATCCTAGCATTAAAATGAAGTATTTCATCCCTGACCCGATCTTGGACATACATTAACTGCTTATTGTATGTCTTGATTGCCTCATAGATAGGAACATCTTCGGGTTGAGCTCTAAAGAACTCACTTACTCTGGCTAGTCGTACAGGCGCTGGACAATATTGTGCCTCAATTAGTTCTCTAAGTTCCTCCCAAGTGACATCACGGTCCCTGGGCTTAACATCTCGCCACCAGTCCGAAGCGTCATCAACTGTCAGATATTGAGCGATTGGAACTCTCTTGGTTTCAGGGCAGCCAATACCGTCAAAGATGTTCTCCAGCTCAACTTACCGATGATCCCAGTTGTTCGCATCACCGGAACCATTGAATCTAGGAGTATTCATCTTCATAACTTCTTGAAGCCATCGATCCACAACAATCCTGCCAGTGTTAATGTTCTGCACCACTTGAGATAATTGGTGCACTTGCGTTACGACTTGTTGAAGAACGTTAGGCACTTCGGCCTCTGCACTCCCACCTGCACCTCCCGAAGGAATCGGATCTGATCTAGCCACAGAATGAGATGCCGAATCTGAAGCGGACATCTCGGATTCGGATATCTCTACTCTACCACGGCCTCGGCCACATTGATGGACAGATCTACCTCTCGGCATCCTGAAGAATAAGAAATGGTTCAACAAGGAAACGATTACAATAATAGATTACACGGTGACAAAAATAATTACTCCCAAGGAAAAGAAAAACCAACATCCAAAGAGGCTTCCATCATAGGCAACACGGGGTGGTAGCACGCCAATGATATCATAGACAACGACCGACTCACTTTAACAGACCCAAAAACACCGACAGTCTAGGTATCCATAAACCTAAGCTCCAATACCATATTCTGTAACAGCCCCGTGATTTATGGAGAATACAGCGTCGTAGATTCTTTTTGGAGAACCTACCAGGCTTAAATAAACATAGAACTCGTTAAAAATCCACAAAAACCGCAACATTCACTTATTTAAAAAAATCTGACTTCAAAATACGGCGTACAATACAAAAACCAAACAACACATCATCCTGTAGGATCACAACTGATACAACAGCTCACAACAGATACAAAAACATCCTTAAAAATCAACAACGACACGATATACGTCACATGACAGTACCCGCGCGAGTACAAAAACAAAACACGACTATGACCACGACAATACAACTACCAACTAAAAATAATGCACGACATCAATGCTGCCCTGTGCTGGCTCTCCCGCTGGACCTGTACCTGAATACACAACAAGTATAACCACCCCCGAAGGGGTCAGCAAGAAGTCGGTGCAAGTATAATGATTCTAGAATATGTACAACAAGTGAATACACAACAGAAATCACAGTGCCATCATAGATATTCCGGAATAAAATACCACAAGCAACATCACAAAACAACCTCCCTGACTGTACTAGCCCTGTACCTCACGCGAGATACACACCCCAGGAGTCCTCGTCAGGCCCTCTCTGGTTGTACAACCCAATCGAGTGATCCGTAGATACTTGGAGTCTAAAGGATCCCAGGGGACCCTACCTGGTTTTACTCGGCTCGCACACACTCAGTAACCATATGGCACAAATCACATTTTCTGAAATTACCACTTTTCACAAAATCACATTTTTCACATATTCATTTGGAGTACAATAAACACAATCAAAGTACTTGCCTCGACTGGAAACGACACAAGAATAACAAACGAAAGCACGTACAATCCAAACTCCTCCAACAATTCGATCCTAGTTCAACAAAATACCGAATCCATTATCACACCATGGAAATGGAAGGATTCACCCTCAGTTTTACCCTTAGGGACATTTAATCGAACACTACGAAGACAACATGGTTCAAATTCAAACTACGGAAGAAAACTTGGAATTTAATTCGTGAACTTCAAAGAAAAATGAAAGATTATGATTACAACATCATAATATAACACCAACCAGAGCTAGAATGGATTAAAATTGAAGATTTTAGCAAAAGCCCCAAAATATGAAGAACTAGGAATTTAAATGGATTTTACCTTGATTTGGACGGAACTCAAGTCGAGGATGATGTTAGACATGAATCAAACTACCCAAAATGATGCATAGTGATACTCCTGATCAGATTTCTCAAAATCTACCAAAGAATCACGAAGGAGGAAGAAAAAGGGCGAAAAATGGCTTCTAGACCCGTCACTCGTCCTTTTATAGCTGAGTGCATTATGGCCGTAACCGGAAGGGCCTTACGGACGTAACGGGTTCCTATCGGCTAATGCCCAAAATGCTAGGGTGCATTACGGTCGCTACTCGGCCAGGCATTACGACCGTAATGCTCATCATCTTACGACCGTAACCGGTCGTTCCCTTACGGCCATAACCGGCCTCTCCCTTACGGCCGTAACCAGCATCACCCTTATGGCCATAACGAGTCCTGCCGAGCTACTGCCCAATTTGTGCGGGTGCATTATGGCCGTAACTCTCAATGCCTTACGGCCATAACGCCCACTCACAGCCGTTAACTCGGCATTATTACGGCCGTAACCATCATGCCACAATTCCGACAGCCCGGCCAGAACGAACACGTACCAAAAATCACAAAATTCAACGATTACCAACCACGAACATTCCAATATCAATTCATGAATACACTCATCTCCAAATAACCATATTACAACAAGATGCATCTCAAAATAACACACATAAATACATGGATATTACAGTTTTCTGTTTGAGACAGTAGTGTCTTTTGGTGGATTTTATGGTTCAACATCTGATTCTATGAGTGAGAGTTATGCAATTGTTCTCCCAATTTGATGCTTCAATTGGTTCTCTTCTGCATCAAATGTCTACGATATTGATCTTAGCTTCATTTTATTTTACATGTATGGATTCTTCGATCACCATGGTTGTTTTGTTGAGAATCTTGTATGCCTTTTTGGTAGCTCAGTATCCAATTGAAATTCCTTCATGAGCCATTTATTTCCGAATGTTTTGAGGTGCTTTATCCCAATATTGTGTATGAAGCATTTTCCATTATTTGAGATGAGATTTTGAGGGTTTTCTCTCATTCCCGAGTTCATAAAGTGGTTTATTGAATGACTTGTTGTTCATGCACGTGTGTTTAACATAGGAAACTGTGTTGAGAGCTTATGCCCAAAATATTTGAGGGAGTTTGGCTTTTGCAATCATTGTTCTTGCAACTTCTTTGAATGTTGTGTTCCTCCTTCCAACAACTCCATTTTGTTGAAGTATTCTTATTGCTGAAATTTGATGAGCTATTCCATTTTCATTGCATTACTTAGTGATTGTGCTGTTGAAGAATTATGTTCCTCCACCACATCTTATCTTTTAAATGCTGAAGGTCTTCTCGTTCTGTAGTTGTTTCAATAGATATGACATTTTTGTTGAGCATTATTGTTTTTGTTTACAAATACTATCCAGGTGTATCTTGTGTGGTCATCAACTACAACAAGGGTATATTTCTTGTCACTTACACTCACTGGCTCTCCGGGTCCAAACAAATCCATGTGTAGGAGACTAAGTGCTTTGGTTGAGGATTTCTTGGCTTTGATTTGAATGACATCTTGATTCGCTTTCCCTTTTGACATCCATCACACAGTCCCTTCTTGTCGAAGATTATGTTAGGCATTCCTTCAACAAGATTTCTTCTGGCTAGTTTGTGATGAATTAGAAGTTCATGTGACTCGTGCGTTTGTGCCAAATCTAGCATTGGTCCTATTTACTAACTAGACAGGCTTCTTTTGTTGCAGTGCTCCAGTTGACAGGATAGAGAATTCCATCTCTTCTTGCTTTAAATATAGCTTCATTGGACCTTTCTTTGAACCCAAGTTGTCCTGCTTGAAAAACCTATTAGTCTTATTTTCTTGTTAGCACTTCATATCCTTTCTCACATAGTTGACTGAGACTTAATAAGTTCAAATGCAGTCCCTTCACATAGTATATTTATGCAGTCACTACGTTCTTTCTTTTAAGGGATTCAATTCCTTGTATCTGGCCTTGATTGTTGCCTCCAAATGTCATTTTCGGTCCCATTATCTTCTCCAGGTCTTTAAGGAGTTTTTTCTTCCCTATAATGCATCTGGAGAACCCTCTATCTATGTACTAGTCTATATACCATATGCCTTCATACTCCTTGAATGTTCCCTGTTTATGTGATTTAATTTTGGGAAGGATTTAGGTACCAACATGAGTGTGGGTGCTCTTGAGTTATTCTTTTTTGGGTTTCAAGAGAGCTCCATGCCATGATATGGGGCATGATAAATTTCTTGTTTCCTTGCTTAATTATAATCATATGGAACGCTTGAAAGTATTTTATGTTTATTGGGAGTCACGTGTCCTTGAGGCCTTGGTGTGCCAAAACCTATCTTTGTGTATTTAGATATATTTGGTTTGTCAAAGGTTTTATTTTGAAAGTAACATGTCTTATGATTTTGTGACCTATGGTTGTACCTTAGTTTTCTAGGTTTGTAGAAGTTGTTAGACCAATTTTTTTTGGGTACGATACCAGTTTTGTTCATTTTGATTCCAAGATTTTCTTTCTGGTAAAATGATATTTTAAAAATTTATGGACCTAATTTGTATTTTGACCAAAGTAGTAACAAATGGTCATGTGGTATATTTTAACATTAGATGGTTTTAGCCTTTTGTAAGGCATTTGTTGTCCATTGTTTGGACACCTCAACTTTTGTCAAAGAAATTATTTTCTGTTTTTTTTTTTCAAGTCTTAGGGATATTTTGGTTTGTCATCACTTCCCCCTTTACAAAGTAAACAGTCTTTGTGGGACTTTGTTATAATTGTATTTATTAAACAACATATTATATAAAATAAAATTCAAATGGCATTAAATTGGACTAGACATACGAGCTTAAAAGCTAAGAGATACAACTCAATACCATTTAACCAATCCAAATTTTAAAACAACTCTATAAAATATTTCATAAGAATTATCTCAATTAATTTTGTTCATCCACATTTGGAATCTAAACAATAAGGGCATGAGATCTCTAAAATTCCAAGAATCCCGCATGAATGAAATTAATGCACATGATGATAACGAATAGTTTTCCAGCTAATAGTCATTGCATTTGGAGAGATAGCTTGTGGCTTTGAATCTTTCATAGTGTAATACCATCGAATTTACTAGCTTTTCAATGAGCACGATGTCTTGAACTATCTGCAAAAACAAAAGAAAAAAAAACCATAATCAAACCAATTCATGGGTCACAGAAGAAGATAAACAAAATATAAAAGAATAAAATATTTTTATAATTTATTGAATTATATATTCGTTTTTCTTACATATAAGATACATATGTTATTAGAATTAATTTTTCTTGATACCATCGTGATCCATTTTACGAGAGCTTAAGTTTGACACTAATATTGATATGTGTGTTAACTCTTTTCATATATGTCATTATTAAATTTATTAAAATGTGCGAATTAATATTCAGCTCTAAAAATCGCAAAGATTTATGAACGCATACCCTTACACTTGTTATTAGCGGTATTCGATATTTCGAACTATACCTTGACGATGACTATATTTTGAGGAATTGATTGAACGATCCTGCTCTGGTAGAAGCAGTTAATTATTTTGCAGTTTAAATTATGTCTCTTATTTATCCCAAAGTGGTGGCTTCAAACCACACATTTATTAAGCTTACTTTCTGTAATTATAATACCTCCCATGTGATGAGTTCAATTATCACAAGACGGATGGTTTTACGTATGCAATTTATATATTATATATCACCATCGTGGTTGGTACCACATGAATAGTTTATATATCCTGCTCTCGAAGAAGCAGTTGATAAAAATAAATCCTACTCTGGAGAAGTAGTTGATCAATTATCTAAATCCTGCTCTCGAAGAAGCAATTGATAAAAATAAATCATACTCTGGAGAAGTAGTTGATCGATTATCTAAATCCTGCTCTCGAAGAAGCAGTTGATAAAAATAAATCCTACTCTGGAGAAGTAGGTGATCGATTATCTAAATCCAGCTCTCGAAGAAGTAGTTGATAAAAATAAATCCTACTTTGGAGAAGTAGTTGATTGATTATCTAAATGCTGCTCTCGAAGAAGCAGTTGATAAAAATAAATCCTACTCTGAAGAAGTAGTTGGTCAATGATTCAAATCACGCTCTCGAAGAAGAAGCAGTTGATGGAAATAATATCCGGTCTCCATGATTATTAAACACGAATGGAGAAAATTGAGCAAGTGATACCATAAGCTATCACCGATTAATTAAAGAAAATTCCATGCATTGTGGAATCATTTGACAAGTGATATGAAAAACTATCACTGAAAAATAATTGCTCAATAAATCCCATGTTGATTATATCACATGGTGGGATCATTAAAATCATATTGATTGGCAATATTTATGGAGAAACATATATCACATATTCATGATAATAATATATTTTTATAAAGGCAAAATATGATCTTATTATTGCTGGAAGAAGCACACAACAGTCAAAGTGAAAATATCAAAACTAGCTGAAAGGGTGTAAACACTCGACAATATGAAACGCGAAAAAGAAAATACATATGAAACCCGTTAAAAAAAAAGGTGCGTCTCGAGAGTATAAAACTCAGTAACTCTGCCACCACTTGACATCAGGGTTTATAATGAAAGATCTAAAGGATTTAAACTTCTTTTTCATTTGGCGCCAATGCTCTGTGGCTGATGAGCTTTGACTTCCAAATTCTTAACTGAAATATATGCCTGAAACTTTATAAGTAGATCAGCAACAGTATCAGCACATATTACTATATCTCTTGATGACTGAGATATAAACTTGTGATCTACTCCTTGATCCAGAAAGGCAAGCAAATCGCTGAAGCAATTATTAATATTCAACAAACCTATAGGTTTGGTATGGAAGTCCCGCTCAGCCCATGACGTGATGTTGAATATCTCATTGAGTGTGCCATAGCCATCTGGAAGAACAATAAAAGCATCACTATTATTCACCACATATATCAAACTATCATGCACAGACTGTGCCTGAAGCATCAACCCAGTTGAACCCCCTATAGTACTGGTTCTAACTGTGGGATAGTGTAAGGCACTTGTCACTCTTATTCTCCCATTTTGTGCAGCCTCTAAAAGATAACCCAAGAATCTATAATTACTCCCACCATACAATATATCGATTTTGTGTTTTCCTAATTCTTTTACGGATTGATATGCCATATCTATATGCTGGATATGACCTATCAGTTTGGATCCACCTAAAATACATATAGTTTTAATTGAATGAGATCTATATGAGGATTTTGATAACTCCATCTTTTTACACTAGACTTTCAAAAAAAATTGAGAGATACATTTTTTGATTTGTGGATCCCAAATTTAAAGAACAAACTTCTTACTAAACGACAAACGACTTTACTATTTTGATTGAAAAAGGAGCAGCAGATAAGTCATCACTTTTGACAAAATTGCAAAAGAAAACGAAAGATATGATATTACATTTTTCAATGAAAATGACGTTACCGATCGGCAGCTGATAAATATAAATATTGGAAAATAATATTCATCAACTTACATTATTTTTCTATTACCTTATACCAACTTTGACAAAATGGACTTACAAACTGGATCTTTTGAGATTAAGTTTTCATGACTATAACGTTCCCGTTCATCCTTAAATTGTATCCGCAAACCCATTAGTTCACGATGAACGTATCCACTCGGATGTGTATCAAGAATCTGTTGAATATCATGATCCATAGATTCCTTACTCAATCCATCCTTGATAAATGCTATTTTATCTTTTCGATTTTTGGATACAAACCCCACAGATTTGCATCGTGTGTCACATGTCCACCGAGCACATTTATAACACCCACCTAATCTTTTTGCTCTCCGTTTCTTTGCAAAACTACTCTTACCTGTACCTGGAATGTACTTAAATGAATTTGAAAATTCGCCAGATAGTCGAACTTGTGCTTCTATTAACCATCGAATATCTTCTGGGATGCCATTTCTCATTAGCACCCTTAATTTTTTGAGTCGAGCTCGATAAATTCTTTTTATGATATTCACTGGAAGAGATGGATAATATTTACAAAGATTCGAAAGCATTGAATCCATTATGATATTCAAACCCTCGATATGGGTGATTTTGAATACAATGATAATCTATTTATAGATTGGAAGTACGTGTATGAGATTTCACTCCGCGTTCGAATAGTTCATATCTTGAAGCGTATGAACTACGGCTCTATATTTGAATAATGAACATAATATGACATGTGGGAGCAGCGACTCCATGTTGATAATGATGTGCAATAATGGCACCGAAAGATGATGTGATATGCCGACAAAATATCTATATGGTGATACAGACACATCATGTCTTCAAATATTTGTTCTCGATTAATACCACTACTAGCCAATATTGGGAATGAATCCCTAATAAATTTGGAATATATTAAGGGGAAGTATGGGCCCACTTCCTCTACATGTGAACTACTAGATATTATGGATCCACTAGATAGTCACATGTGTATGTGACTCGTAATCAGAAATTTACGATATAATTTGCTCACGGTTTGAGCATATATTCCAGATTAGATTAAGCTAGTAATATATCCCAAATAAACTTTAATAGATCCCAGAAAAGACAAAATATGTGCATACAAGTGGGATATCAATTGGCATACTATTTGAAGTCCTCCAGCCAATATCGAGGACATAATATATAAACTCTCATGACTGAAGATGAATACTGAGACACTGGCATATGAGTTTGGTGCTCATGAAATCTCTCAGCATGAGGGGGAGTATTGGTAGTTGGGAATATGTGAAATGAAATGCATCACATTATATCCTCACAATTATATGAACTTGAAGTTCAAAGATGCACGACAGATTATTAATGTGAAATGAAATGCATCACATTATATCCTCACAATTATATGAACTTGAAGTTCAAAGCTTGAGATCCTTACGTCTCAGTCTGAGCTTCGGCGGGCTTTGATCGAGTTAGATGTTGAAGTTTTGTTGCCTGGGGCTGTCGGGCAACTTCGTGCTTTAGAGATTTCGTCGTCTTTGATCGATGAAATTAAGCTGAAGCAGTTAGAGGATCCGATGATTATTCAAATCCGAGAGAACGTTCTTAAGGGAAAGTCTCCTGGGTTTGTGATTCACGAGGATGGTGTTTTGAGATTCCAGAGTCGGCTTTGTGTGCCGAACGATCCAGTGCGGCGAGTATTTTGCGTGAGGCCCATTCTACACCCTATTCCGTTCATCCTGGTTCGAGTAAGATGTACAAGGACCTGAGGAGGAACTTCTGGTGGAATGATATGAAGGAGGAGGTCGCGCAATTTGTAGCAAAATGTTTGACTTGTCGTGAGTCAAAATTGAGCATCGACCATGGTCAAGTTATTGCACCACTTCGCTCCTAATGGAAATGGGAAGATATATCGATGGATTTTGTTACGAGTTTGCCGAGATCGAGGTCGGGCATGAATATGGTGTGGGTAGTTGTTGATTGTCTGACCAAGTCGGCACATTTTCTGGGCATCAAGGACACTTGGGGCCCGGAGAAGTTGGCTTGTGTGTTTATCGCGCAGATTGTGAGACTTCACGGTACTCCGAAGTCTATTGTTTCGGATCGTGATGGCCGTTTTGTATCGCACTTTTGGCAGGCGGTGCATAAGGCGTTGGGTACCCGTTTGCAGTTGAGTACCTCTTTTCATCCCCAAATGATGGATACGGAACGCACTATCCGGACATTCGAGGACATGTTGCGTGCTTGTGCTCTCGATCTGAGTAGTGACTGGGAGGAGCATTTGCCATTGATCGAATTCACGTACAACAATAGTTGGCACGCGTCGATCCGGATGGCACCGTATGAGGCGCTCTACGGGCGGCGCTGTCGATCGCCGATTTGTTGGAATGAAGCGTCCGATTTGGTCGGGACCGAACCGGATATTGTCCTAGAGACGAGGCGGAAGGTGGATTTGATTCGGGAACGGATGTTGACTGCCCAGTCGGCGAAGTCGTATGCCGACGTCCGTCGTCGACCTTTGGAATTCGAGGTGGGAGACCACGTTTTGCTAAAGGTGTCGCCGACGAAGGGAGTTTTTCGTTTCGGGAAGAAAGGGAAGTTGAGTCCGAGATTTATTGGACCCTTTGAGATTCTCAAGAGAGTCGGTGAGTTGGCATACCGTTTGGCGTTACCCCCGGCCTTGAGTCATGTTCATAGCGTTTTTCATGTTTCCCAGCTGAGGAAATATGTTCCGGATCCTAGTCACATCATCGACTTAGGCGAGGTCGAGATTGCCGAAGATTTTACCTTCGAGGAGCGCCCCTTAAAGATTTTGGAACACCGTGAGAAGCGACTGAGGCATAAGACCATTCCCTTGGTCAAAGTGCAGTGGTCGAGACATGGTGTCGAGGAGGCAACTTGGGAAACCGAGGATAGCATGCGTGCTAAGTATCCCGAGTTGTTTATTTCTTAAGTTTCGGGACGAAACTTGTTTTTAGAGGGGTAGAATGTAATATCCGCATTTTTCCCTTCTCTTATTATTCTCATTTTAGTGCATTTTCGTTTGTAACAGCTCGCTTGTAATCGTATTGTCATTTTGAGGACATTTGATATTGAACTTTTTGTCGTTCGAGCTTGATTCGGACTCGTTTTACTCGATTTGATGTTTTATGTTGTTATTTCGCATATTATCATAATCGTCATTCGGAACCGCCGTTTCGGGGTTGCCGAAGATCGATCTCATGTTATTGTGGGCGTTGTGAGCTTTTGTTGGTGTTTCGACCATATTTCGTACATTTCGCATGTTTGGACCGTTTTGTAAATTTCCCAGACTTTTGGGAAATTTACGCTTGATGTTGTTTTTCTGAACCTTTGAGTAGTCGGGAATATGTTTTCCTTCGGCACTTAAGTTCGTCGTTTCAGGCCCCTTATGTTCGTACCATCGTGAATTGTTCACCGTTGTATTTCGATTCTTTTTCGATACCCCCCTCTTTCATTTCTGGCCTGTGCTCCACAGAAAGGAATGTTACGTACGTAACACCCTTTTTGGTTACGTACGTAACGCCCTAGTGTATTCAGTTCAGGCGATTCTGCCTTTTTGGTTACGTACGTAACACCCTTTTTGGTTACGTACGTAACGCCTTGATATATCGATTCAGCGATTCTCGCTTTTGGTTACGTACGTAAGGCCCTTATGGCTTACGTACGTAATACGGCTTACGTACGTTAGCATGTGGTGGCTAACATACGTAACGAGCCCTGGGTTTATAAACCCAGGGGTTGACCGATTTCGGCCATTTTCACTCCTTCTCCTCCCCACCCGACTCCTAGGCGATTTCCTTGGTATTTCCGGCGATTTGAAGCTTGATAACTCCGAGCCATAATCTTCTTCGAGTTATTGGAGCATAGTATCAACCTCTAATCGTGTTCTTCGTCATTATTCAAGGTAAACTCCTAAAATCTTGTTTTGGGTAATTGAAGGGGTTTTCATGTTTCGTCCGATTCGTTCCGTATGTTAGATTAATTCATGATGTACATGATTAATCTTGTCGATTTCGTTGGTTACCCTACGGATTCATGGTATATTTCATAGTAATTTTGTAATCGAGAGGGTTTGGTTGTGGTCCGCCCTCGTCGTTGTTTCTATACGAATATACATGAATCGTAGGCGGGTTTTCGGGTGTATTCCAATTCCGTATTCATTTAGGATTGGTCGTGATTGTGTTCTTCGTATCGTTAGGTTCGTGATTATCGGCTCCTATCGGTCACCGGTGTTTTTCCTTCCGTTCGTTGCGTCGTTTATTATTCAAGGCAAGTATTCTTGGAAACCCTTATGCTTAACGTGAAATGGTAATGTATATTGTGTGTGCTTTACTCACCTCGGGAGGGTCCGACGGGCCTGGGGAATCTATGACTTCACTGGATTCATGAGTTTGTTTCGCTAGCCACTCGGGAGGGTCCTTAGAGGCCTCGGGTGGGATTCGTGGCTTCGTCCCGCCCCTGGCGTTGTTTTATGAAATGGCCACTCGGGAGAGTCCTTAGAGGCCTCGGGTGGGATTCGTGGCTTCGTCCGGTCTGGCAAATTGTTTGACCGTTGTCTCCTAAAAGACATGTCTGGTTTTGGTTTTGAAATGATATTGGTGCATGTAATATGAAATGTGTAATCGATTGGTTAGCCTTGATTACTTGTACTAGCGTAATTGCTAACCCTCCGGGGACCGTTGGGAAATTCTTGTTATGAATTTCGTGTTATGATCATCCTGACGAACGAGCTACTGACAAGACGAGGATGTTGGCCGGGGTCGTTGACATGTGCACTCGAGTCTACTTATTTCACTTGCCCACTTCGACATGGTTGTTTACTATATTTATGAACTGATAGACCGTACTCGCGAGTACTTAGGCTTTTCAATTCAAACCCCGTGTTGTATTATTTTAAATTGCTACATTGTCGACTGTTGCTTATTTCGCCGGTTACTCCGGGCGTACCTTTACATGTTATATTATTTAAATGTGTGTTCTCGCTAACCGAGATGGTTAGTCGAGGGGTGTTTCCTAGTTGTAGCCTGGTGGGTCCCATGTAGGGGTCCACGGCGCTGTAATATACTTCGAATATCTCGGGAGTGTTACAATAAACACGGCACGATTCTCCAACTAGATTGATGATGAATGACGACTGATACATGATACAATTACTCTGAACGGTGAATACAATGATTGAATATGAGTGACGAATGATCATTAATGAGTGAAAATTACTGAGTGACAACTACTGAATGATAATTAGTGAATGATAATGACTGAATTACAACCGGGTATTACACAGAGTGCACTGCAAAATTTGACATCGACCAACACAAAACAATAGGAATTCCATTATAGCCATAATTGATCATGGACTAGAAGGTTGGAACTCTTGACTCTCCTAGTAGCTTTATCCAATGAAAGTTTTTAAAATTTTGGATAGTTGTTCCCATCTAAAAACCTCATCGATGTCTTCGTGAAAAGCTTTCTAATACAATGAAAGCTGCAAGAGAAACATGGTTGTGATTCATATGGGTAGACGTAGAATAAAAACAAGTGATGAGCATCAAAGCATAGAAGCAGGATGTCATTATGTGAGAATGTATTTTAGGATCACTTGTAGCATGTACTAGAATAGGATATTTTCTAGTATCTATTTTTTTGTATATGTTTTTTTTATATGTTTTTATTACACTATGATAAATGTACATCTCCCTATTTGGTGTTATTGGATACGCAGATGTAATCACTAAAGATAGTTAATAACTGACGAACAGTGTACCAGTAGGTGATATTTGGTCATCTGATTTGGTATGATCTTTGAGAGATTCTAGTTTATTTGGCGTGAATTAGGAATCTAGTTTGTATACTATTTTCCTAATCTTTTATCTTCACCCTATTACCTCATGCCTCAGTTTGAATGCTTGATATTAGAGGTGAAAAATCTTAATCCCAGATGTCACGCGAAAAAGAATCTAAATGTGGCGTCATTGATACAGTAGCTTTCCTAGATCCGGACCCTAATATAGTCATATGCTTACATTTTCAACTCCTAGATATAAAATCGAATCAGCAGGCATAACTAAGGTCAAACCCTGGATACTAGTTTTACCATCATAAGAGAGGCACCATTTCATGGCAATAAGAAAGAATTGAAGTCATCAGGTTAATTGTAGCATTAACATCTACCTTGACTAACAGGTTTTCTTAAATGATGTAGCTACCTTAGGTATCTATAGGAGTCGCCTTTGTTACCATCGTTATTCTAGTAATCTGTACTAACTTTCTTGTCTTCTTTTTTTTTCCTGCACTATGCAGATGCTGGCATCTTGAATGCTTAAATTAAGAAGAAATCACAAAGAATGGAGAAGTGGTTCCCCTTATATAAAGCTGTGTAGGTGAAGTGAATGGAAATGATAAATCGCATATTTTACCCGGAGCACGCCAAAGTGTTGGATGATTCCATTGAACATGCAGTTAGGATGACAAGGAAGAAAGCGAACTTCTTCATAAGAGAACAAATTTGTTGGCAGCGGAAGCTGCAGGAATTACTTGCTTTGGTGAAACAAAACGAAGCAAAAATATCAGAAAATGAATTGAAGATCAAAAAGGTAGACCAGGGGTTCTCGGCTCGATTTGGCAACAAGTTTAGCCTAGCGGCATGTGATTTCCTCATCAACCAAGAAGTTCCCTTTCTTGTGTTAGTTACTGGTTTTACGGACTAAGGGTAGACCAGGGGTTCTCGACTCAATTTGGGTTACTATTAACTATTCACATAGATTCTTATTAGATTTTTAGGATCTTAATCTAGTATGATCTTATCTGTGGTGAGATGCTCAGGTTGGGTAACGGGTCAAAGTAGTTATTAGTTAACCCATTTGAGATAGAACACAAACCAGATTTACGCATTCATGACTCGTTCAACCCATTTGATTTGCTCCCCTTGATTAACTTGAAAGGTTATATGCAGTCAGCAGGTGCCTATTCTAACTGGACTCTAAACTTTTAACAGGGGTATAGCTTGAGACGTGTTCAAACCAGATCTTGAAGCATGCCAGTGTAGACCATGAAACCGAATGGGGCTTTACTGGGATGGATAGGATCAGCTTTTCTAGGCTAGCTATTTCATGCTTCTATTTTTCTAGTTGTGTTATTTTAAACTTATGCATATGTATCAAGATATATTAATGCTAGTTAACCATATAAACGCGTTATTCATCTTTGCATGTGGCAGAAAGACTGTTGTGGCGTTGAGAGAGATCGGAGTAGTTCATGTTACATGTCTTGAAGTGGTAAAGCTAGATATAAACAATATATGAAATTGTGTAAGGACACAAATCTATTTTTTTAACCCCTAATTGGGACGTTCCTACAAGATAGAATTCGACTTATAAAATGTTTTGTTGTGGTTTACGCCAACGTGATACTTTACAACTTTTTCATGATGAACTTGCGAATAGGACGAGTAGGGTTACACCATTTACGTCGGAACAATGGAATATAGTTAGAAAAATAAGCGAATTGCTCAAAGTTTTTAAAAACGCAACAACTTTATTATCGGGTGTTTATTATCCCACCAGTCATTTGGTACTTAATCAAATTTATTTAATGTGTTCAAAATTAAGCGACTACGAATTAAGTGGTGATTTATATGAAAAAATAGTTTCGCCCATGAAAGAAAAACTAAGAAAATATTTTAAAAAAATGCCACCGGTAATTACTTGTTCCGCCGCCTTGAACCCATGTATGAATATTAGCGGGGTGGAACTACTTATCGACAAAATCTCTATTGATTTAGAGTTGCATAACGAAAGCCGCTGGTTGTGAGCTGATGTGCCTAATATGCCTTTTTGGGGAATTGCAGAGGTGTTTGAGAGATGGACGTGTGATTGTTGTGCGTGTTGATGTGCGGGGCAAATCAACAAGGGTATTTTATTTCCGTCTAGTTCGTAAAAAATAAAAAAAATAACAATCTTGGAGTTATCACATATAAGATGGAGTAAGACCTATAAATGTAGAGTAGGTTTAAGTGTCGGTTTAATTAGTACAGATGTGCATCCAATAAATAGCTAATATTATGTTCCTTAACTAGTTGGTTTAGTTGGTTTGTGTATCCTGTGTCAGATTCAGGAAAGTAATCGACTTATTTAACCTTAAAAGTCAGATACTTGTCATTTTGGCAACTACAAACATGTATACTCTGAATTACTTATGATTTACAAATGGGCCAGTTTGGGTTTTTTTGAGTCAAAAAAATAAAATTATAATAATAAAGAAAAATAGAACTAAAAGAGGGAGCAGGTCAATTGATTCAAATTGGTCAGAAGCTACCCAATATATTTGAAGCATTTCTAAATTAGTTTTATTCAAATACCAAGTAAATATGTAACAAATAAGGTTTGCATTTGTTGACTATCACTGTCTATATTTAGAACATTGACAAAAAGTGTTTGCACCTGACCAGACCATACTAAAATCGACCCATTTTTTTAAACCTGATTCCAGTTTTGGGCTGTTGCCCAACCTTTTGGATTGGGTGCAAGATCTTAGTGATTTTTTGATTGTGCAGGATAGGAAGTAATGTGATCTTGCGGTGTACATGGACATACAAGTTGGTCAGCTCATCTTTCCCATAATCGCCTCACAATTTTTGGAATTACCACATTAGAGATTTTCTGCAGATTCCAATGAGTGTTTTCCGTGTAGAAACGAGTGGAACAAAATGAACTCTAAACAGAATATTCAAATGGGGGAGATTCTGGCAAAGAAGAAAAACTAAACTGAACAATCACAATGTTGACAAACATTAAGAGAGTAACATTCTTTTTTCCTATTTTACACTATTTGGCAAAACTTTCTCCTGGAGACCGATTTTTTCTAACAGCTACTTCTATTCTTTTTTTTTTTTGGCCGGAAGTATATATTCTTTGATTTTCTATATACAAGATATTACAAATGACAATACCTAGTTACATACAAATGATTTTGCCAACTGAGGTCTACCAGAATTATCTTACTAAGTTTGTAGTGTGTACTATCTATTAAGTTATTATACAAGTAATTGCATCTCCCATTTGAGTTTTCCAATGAATATTGCCTTGTAGCTTTTCCTCCCCTTGTGCTATTGATACATTTAAAGGCAGAACCAGCCCAGGAGGCAGTTTTCTCTTGATTTGTCTGAATAGAAATTAGAAGTTTGTGGCATTTTTTGTTTATTCTTGTATATTCAGTTAGTAGAAAAGATGCTATCTAGAGACTAAGAAGTTTCAATTTATGCTTCTAGGAAATATGTTAGAAGTGATACCTAAGTGGATTAGGAGCACGAGCATAACGCAATTTAGAAAACGAAAGGGTTTTCAAGCATCAAAAGGATAAACTAAGATGTTTTCACATTAAGCTTCTAAGCCCTCCCGCTTATGTTAAGAATATGGTTTGTAGGGGTAGCAATTCTCGACACGATATGAAAACGAGCCTAGAGCAGCACAAAAATAAACTGTCTAGGATGAGTAAAAAACAGGTTTCGGGTCGTTTTCATGTTGACCCACCAAAACCCATTTATTAGATAGTTGTGTCCGGGTTGGGGTGAGTTAAACAGGTTGCCCCGCTAACCCATTTACTAAATCATTTTAACATCAAAAATGAAACTTGTATGACTAAATAGGTTATAATGGAACAACGTGCCAACCTATCTAACTAGTTTAACCCGCTAAACCACTGGGTCGTATACAGGTTAAGGTTGCTACTACTGAAATAGGTCATGGTCGGGCTGAAAGGTGTCTGACCAGCCAACCTACTAACCCGAACCCAACCTGAATTGCCACCGTTTTGGTTTGTTTGTGCTCCATGCTTCTAATTCACTAGAGTAAATCATAATAAGCCAATTCCTAAATAGCGGTAAGGGTGGCAGAGGAGAAAAGCTTAGTTTGTAAACTACATTGAAAACTGGAAGTACCCCAAACTAACTAGAGAGCTGGTGCTCTAGGGAGGCGAGACAAATGTGAGTGTCAGGGAAATGAAGAACAGGGCATGCCTGTCAATATTTGATATCTAAACGTCAAGTTCACAAAAACTCACTTTAAGACATGAATAATGAAACCTTGCTAAAACGTAAATGATACAAGACTCTGGCAGTCTGACCCATTTCATGCAAGGAGAAGCTGTACTTGATGAAATACATCTTGTGATTATATAGAAAGCATAGAAGCCAAATATTTCTTCTCCCAATCCTCGAATAGTTTTTTCTTTCTTTGAATACCCTTTTCCTTTTTCTCCATTCTGAGAATAGCCTTTTCCTTTTTCTTCTCTATCTTCTCCTCAACGCTGAGGTTTGTGGTCATGTAGAAAGCATACAACCCCTTCAAACGGAGAAGAGCACTTTCCTTATCTGAAGAGGTGGATCTCATGTGCTCAACTAAGAAGCCCATTTCGCGAGCAGCTATGTCCTTATCCGGAGAGCTGTGGGTTGAGGGCATGTGGTGGTAATCAAGCAGCTTGGTAATTTTGAGAACAAACATTTGCATTTTCTTGACCTCTAGTTCTTTTTTCTTGGCCTCTAGTTCCTTTTTCTTGGCCTCTTGCATTGGAAGACCCCCAGGTGCTAAGGGAGAGCTGATAGTATACAACAACATATGATAAGTAACAAAGAGGAGTGGCATGGGATACATAGAGATTGATAGAGTAAATATAATAAACCTTAATATCTGTTGACCGAGGGAGGTTCTTGATCCGGATGGAGCATAAAGATAGTGACTGTTGCCATTATTATCCGCAGCAGCAACAAATGCTTCTAGCAATTCCTTCTTTGTTTTCGGCAAATACTGTATGCCAAAGTTGACAACATCAAGAGCCACATTGAAGCTTTTAAGTTGCATTGCAGAGGATTTCAATTGGTCAGAATCCATGCATAGTCGACTGAAACACACAAGACATAAATTAACATATATAGTGATTAAAAAAACTAAAAATCTGGTAGATAGACAAGTGTAGAGCCATGCCCTCCAGAAAACACAAGAAGCCTTCTTTTTGGAAGCTCGGTAGAGCGAAAAAAGCCCAAAGCGTGCCCCACAGGTATCCACGGCTGACCGAAGTACACTAAAACTGAGGATAAAATAGACACGTTAATGAGCTTGATGATTTAATAATTCAAATATCGATCATACAAACAAAGAGTAGGTTACATTTCAATGCAGAACGGATTTGGTCAAGATCACGAGTAGGTTCAACAAGACTTGAATCTGGTATCAAACCCATTGGCAGTAAGGCCACCTTATTATGTGGATGAGCCTGCAAAAGAAACAAACAATATGAATGAATGAATGAATGAATGTAAACAAATAAAAAGTTGGGACAGCAGCATACTTTGATTTTTTCTTCACAATATAATGCAATAGCTTTAGCTTGAGCTTTGTACACACCGCCTCCGTGGCGGCTGCTCAGCAAAGTAGAATTGTCCACAAAAATCACTGTGAGCTGCATATTACAGATCGAACAAAATTTGTTTATTTTTAATTTTATTTTTTTAAGCCATTAAAAACACCCCCAAAACAAACAAGGTAATTGAAGAAAGAGGGACCCAAACACCAAAATAACAAAATGAAACACCCCCACGAGGGCAATTAACACAACACAATACTAGAAAGATGAACGTACCTCGGGCTCCATCGATTGCTTGTCAACCAGAATCGATTGTTCGTCAATCGGTTACTTTTGATCTATCGATGATACGGCAACACTAATTAGGGTTTTCTTTACGATTTTATGTAGCATAAATTGATAGTTACAGAATTGAAACCATCGAACTGATTACCTGTCGCAAAAATTAGAAGTCGGCAGCAATTGGTAAGGCGGTTGGGGAATATTTGTGTGTATCGAAGGTTGTGGAAGATGGGAGATTATCTCTTTCACAAACGGGCTAAGATACCGGGTCTGTCTTACAGCAATGGGCTGGGCTGGGCTAAGCAGACGCGAATCAAAACGACATAGTGTGCGTCGTTTTCGACGCTACAATATTATATACTAATTTGCTATTTACTAGCCGAGTATTCGCGCCTAGCGGCAGCGGTGTCTAGTTTTCGACAAAAATTTGACGGCGAATGATTTTCTTCCGACGAACTCTATTTATATAGTTAGGGAATCATTTTTGAAGAATTTTTTTCTGATGGCATGTTTGCAAAGAGCTAATGTATAGTTTTCAACAAAAACTGGCAGTGTTAATATGTTTGTGTGTGTTTTCTTACGATGAAATTGTTTTAAGCTGGAGTGGTCGATTGAAATAATAATCACATAATTTAATAGAAGTGTGGCCACTTTAATTTTCAACTGCTGAAATAGAATATACCCTACTAACTCTAGTTTTTACTTAAAAAAGAAAATGAACAACTATTTTGAGACATTAAGAAAATGAAATATGGACTATTATTTTGAGACGGATAGAGTAATATTGTTATATCTAGTTAGATTAAAATTTGAAATAATAAATATCATTATAAACATTCATCCACCAAAATAGAAAATAATCATCATTTTTACAGTAAATGAAAGTACTAACTCTTGTGATGTATCACAATATATCCGATAAAGCAATTTTAGGAACAACTATTTGATCCACTCTTAATCCTTCCAGTTTGTAAATGTTGATCATTCTACATTTGGGATTCAAAATTTAAATTTTGACAATTGCTAATTTGGTATTGATACATTTAAAATTCAAAGTTTGAATTTTAACACTTGGTGTCAATACTTTCAGAATGAGTTGTACTTAAACTGCTGCATTGTGCAACTTAAATTGCATAAGGTCTAAGTTTATATATGAAATATCATAGTATTTGAAAAGTAAAGGCCCGTTTGGTTGTAAGTGGGTTTGGAATTGGATTTGGTATGAACGAAAGTGATGAGAGAGAAAATTAATAATTATTTAAATTATGTATTTCTTTATATATAAATTGAAATAGAAAAAATAAAAAATAAGGCTAACAATAAACAAATGTGTGGTTGAAAATTTAAAAGAAATAAAATGTAAAATTTTGATTGGATGATATAAACATTAGTGGTGGGAGGAATGAATCGCCCGATCCATCAGGAAATTTGAGCCTACGATTTAACCGGTGAACCGCGAACCCTAATTCCTGTTGTGCCGGCATTGGCCATTTCTGGCCGGCGTATCGTCGGAAAATTAATAATACAACGCTGCATTTATTTTCTCCCCTTCAATCTAACAGTAGTATAGCATATAGCTGGTTGTATTGCAGGTTCCCTTGCCGATTTTTCAAGCTGCTCGGAATCCTCTTGAAGGCTTCCTCTTTTCCAAGTCGTCTCGAAGGCTGGTATCATTGTACTTTTCCGTTAAATTTCATTTTTTATATATATCTATTATTTACTGTGCTCCCTCTGCGTTTTTCCTGCTTTAATTTTTTTTTTTACATTCTCATCGTATTTTCACTTTTGCTACACACTACCACATTTAATTTATTTTCGTAGTGCGTTTGTTGTTTTGTGTTGGTTGATGTCGCGTCGTTTGCGGGTTGGTAGTTGGAATTTGAGTACCTTGACGGGTAAACTTTTGGAGCTCGTGGATGTTTTAGGTAAGAGAAGGGTTGATGTGGCTTGTATACAGGAGACTAGGTGGAAGGGGGCGCAGTCCAGGGAGGCGAACGGCTATAAATTGTGGCATTCAGTCCTTGCTAACTCGAGTAATGGTGTGGGTATTCTTTTGTCTAAAGAGTTTAAGGACAACGTCGTGGAAGTGAAGAACGTCGTGGAAGTGAAGAGGTGTAATGATAGGATTATGTCCGTTGCAGTGGTGGTTGGGGAGAAGGTGGTTAACGTGGTATGTGCGTATGCCCCTCATGTTGGTTTAGGTGAGCTTGTTAAGGAAGCTTTTTGGGCCTCTTTAGATGAGTTGGTCGGGTGTATTCTGGACGATCAATTTATTATTTTGGGGGGCGATTTCAATGGGCACATTGGTGAGGGGTTGGATGGTTACCATAGTGCGCATGGGGGTTTCGGCTTCGGAGATAGGAATGCAGGAGGTTCCGGACTGTAGGAGTTTGTCATTGCGCATGAGTTGGTAATTGCAAACTCTATTTTTCAGAAGAGAGTTGAGCACCTCATCACCTTCAGTAGTGGGGGGCACAATACCCAAATTGACTACCTTCTTTTGCGCAGTCGTGATGCTAGGGCGTGCGTGGACTGCAAGGTGTTCCGGAGCGAGGCATGTGCTTCTCAACACCGGCTGCTGGCTATGGATTTATCCATGGGAGGTCGTGTTTTTAGCAGGGCTAGAGAAGCTAGACCTAGGATTCTCTGGAAGGATCTGAAGGGTGAGAAGGCGGCAATTTTCAAAGAGTCTCTGACCCGCGAAGGAGGTTTTTTGCAAGGGGCGATGCTAACCTTATGTGGACCAGCATGGCCAATGCTATTAGGAGGTTTGGCGAGAAGGTGGTGGGGGTTTCTTCGGGCAGGTCTAGTGGACCTAGGGAGGCTTGGTGGTGGAAAGGTTAAAGATAAACAAGCGTTATTTAAGGAGCTTTTGTCGGTTAGTGCTGGGGAGGAGAGAATCTTAAAGATTGTAGCGTACAAGGTGGCGAAAAGAGAGACTAAGAAGGCAGTGGCTAAGGCTAAAGGGGAGGCTTACAAGGAGATTTACAAGCGCCTAGACACCTGTTGGTCCCTGAGAATGATGAAGACTATCCTCACTGTACCAACACGAGTCTTTTCTATCGCGCTTTGTCCTCACTCACGCGCACCTAGAAAACTTCCCAGGGGGCTACCCATCCCATAACTACTCCAGGCCAAGCACGCTTAACTTTGGAGTTTTTATGAGATGGCTACCAGAAAAGAAGATGCATCTTGCTAGTATGAGTAGTCCAAATCAATTCATTTAACCACTTTCTAGTGCAGATCTCACAGGTCGAATCACAAGCCGCGCCTCGCGAATTTTTAAGCCCATGTAGGCAGGATGCTGAACCGAAGCCCAACAATCCCCCTCCCAGTACCTGCCATCATCTCAGCCCCATAGTCTGGAAACCTCCGCGAACTAGATTTGATCACACAGCCCTCTAGTGGCTGGATTCATTCACACAGTCCTCCAACACTTGACATCAACATCTGTTCTAACTCCGTTTATTTCTGCTGCGCCAGTATCTCAGTTCCAGCATACTAGATTTGTTCACATAGCCCTCCAGCACCTGACAACCTCAACAGCACCAACATCTTAGTTCCGGCCAACTGGCAACATTTGCTACATGCCCGCCTCTTAGTTCTAACACTCTGGCAGCCTCCATTGTAGGATACTTCGAGGGAATCCGCACCCGTGACTTGCTCCGATACCAATTGTTGGTCCCTGAGAATGATGAAGACTATCCTCACTGTACCAACACGAGTCTTTTCTAGCGCGCTTTGTCCTCACTCACGCGCACCTGGAAAACTTCCCAGGGGGTCACCCATCCCATAACTACTCCAGGCCAAGCACGCTTAACTTTGGAGTTTTTATGAGATGGCTACCAGAAAAGAAGATGCATCTTGTTGGTATGAGTAGTCCAAATCAACTCATTTAACCACTTTCTAGTGCAGATCTCACAGGTCGAATCGCAAGCCGAGCCTCGCGAATTTTTAAGCCCATGCAGGCAGGATGTTGAACCGAAGCCCAACAACACCAAAGAAGGAGCGAATGCTATTTTTAAACTAGCGAAAGCTAGGGAAAGAGGGCGGCGTAACCTGGGTCCCGTTAATTTTATTAAGGATGATTTGGGCCAAGTATTAGTGAACGATGTGGCTATTAAGGAGAGGTGGAATAAGTATTTTTTTGAACTTTTCAATGAGGCTAGGGGTAGTGACTCGGTGGTGCAAGGAGTTAGTCTATCTTCTGCCCGTTCGTTTAGTTCCTGTGAAAGCATCAACAAGGAGGAAGTAAAGGGTGCTCTAATGAAAATGGGTAGAGCTAAGGCGGTGGGCCCGGATCAGATCCCTATTGAAGTTTGGCTTTATCTGGGGGGAGTCGGAGTTCAGTGGCTAGCAGAGCTGTTCAACATCCTCCTCAGAGGTTCTAAGATGCCGACGGAGTGGAGGCATAGTATTGTCGTGCCGTTTTTCAAGAACAAAGGCGATGTTCAGAGTTGTAGTAACTATAGGTGTATTAAACTCCTCAGTCATACTATGAAACTTTGGGAAAGAGTGGTGGAATGCAGGGTTAGAAGAGAAGTTGAGATCTCAGAGAACCAATTTGGCTTCATGCCGGGGAGGTCCACGACTGAGGCCATTCATCTCGTCAGACGCCTTATGGAGAAGTTTAGAAAGCGGTGTAAGGACCTCCATATGGTGTTCATAGATCTAGAGAAAGCTTATGATAGCATTCCGCACGATGTTATTTGGAGGAGCCTACACTACACCATATATGGGTTTCAGCAACACCTGAAAAACTGTGTTCAAATGTCCAAAAAGTGTTGTTGAAGGTAAAAAAACAGGCTATGGCCACACTTTGACCAAATTCGAAAGTGTTACAAAAACGGCCGCAACCATAGGGGTCTAAAGTAACACTTTTCTTTTATTTGGTAACATGTTAAAAAAGTATAGCAATAGACCCCTATGCCAACACTTTTATTGTCTCTGGCTACACTAGATTTTGTGTTGCTGTAGACTTAAGGCCACACTTTTATATATTTAGTGACACAAAGATTTGTGTAGCTGTAGACCTATGCCAACACTCATGAGGTCTAATGTAACATTAAATTGTGAAACATTTTGACATCTTTACCAACAACTTTAACACTATGGCTACACTTATATATGAACAGTTCTAACTTTTGCCAACACAATTTTAATCTTTGCCAACACAATTTTTATATTTTGCCAACAAAAAAAATTATAAATTATAGTCTATGGCTACATTGTTGCAGATTTTTACCAACATTTTTCATGCTAAAAAGCAAAATATTATATTGGAAAATAAATATTACCATAAAACAGTCAATACCATTAAAACAATGTCAATCATAACAACATCCAAAATACATGACTGCTAATATTCAATCCATAATAGCTAAGAACAAGTTACGATCGCAATCCACAAATATAACAAAACTACTTGAGTCACTTAGCTAGCATAATATAAAATGATGAGATCAGTCACGGAGTGACATTGTCACCGCCATAGGACTCCTCGACTGATTTCTGAGAGTCATCAATCTTTAAGTTCAAATCTGGATTCTTCTCGACCAATATTTTCATCATTTCTCGAACTTTTTGGTCAAGTTTTTCATCCATCTCTTGTTGAAGTTGAGCCCTGATCTTAGCAGTTAGGTCCGCCACGTACTGATCAGCAACTTGAACGGATGGTGATGCTGAAGACTTCGATTTTGGTTGCTCTGTAATATACTCTTCTTGACTATATATATACACTCACTGGTAAGAAGAATGGGGATATGTCACATTATGTTAAGAAGGAGATGGTTGAATTTCACAAGGAAGAGATGATAAAGTATAGGGTAAGATAAATTAGAAAATCAATGTTAAACCTTTTCTGCATAAGGTAGCATAGACTCCCTGAGCATTTACATAAGGTAGCATAAACTGCTTAGTATACCGAAGAATACATGTTACTCGAAACTTACAGGCAATATGAATGGGTAAAAAGAAAACTGAAATCCTGAAACCTGATAACCAAGTTGAGCAGCTAGAACAAGTGTTGGGCCCCAAAATATTCACATCTGTTCTTACTTGAACATTTATCTCCTTTGATTTTGATATGCCAAAGGAGTCATTGTGGTATACCTCCTCTGTTATAGACTCAGTTTATAGAACGGAGAGGGTAGTATTATATTTAAAAATCAAATATAAGCTGACCAGAAAATCCTCAAATTTCACCCTCCAAAATATTGAAAATAAAAGGTAGAATTTACTTAAATAAGACACTAGAGAGAGAGGGAACCTGTTGAATATGATCAAAGACGTTGGGATAGTACTTAAATAGATGGCACTTCGCTGTGAATATGTACTCTTGAGTTTCGCCTTGGTACTATTCTAATCTTTTTCACTGCCAAAATCAAGTGTATAACGTTATCTCAATTGCATACCCAGCTTAACTGTGTTGAACAGTTCTACTACATCCACCCCATTAAATTAAATTAAAAAAAAAAAAAGCGACATCAGAAATAATATAACATCATACCTCCAACCAGAATCGTCCCCACATCTTTCTGTACTTTCAATGACCCTGCTTGTTCTGTACCCTTTTTCCAACTTAGCATTGGTTTCACACCTCGAGGTTGTAACAAGAACATATGCAGTCTGTTAAGTGAGAGAAAAAGACAAGGACTTTATGCTAATGCTTAAACATTTATCTCAGAGATGTTCAAGTATTAGTGTGTATGTGGATGATGGTAAGAAAAAGGGTGCAGTTGATAGTGCTAGAACTAAGAAATGTTCAATCATTTATGAGATTCCATTAAATATTGGTGACGGTCCTGAACATGATGAAGACAGTGAATTGGGGTCTGATGATGGCAGTGACTATGATATTTTTGATAAAGATGATATGGTTGAAATAGATGATAGCTTGAATGATGATGAACTAGGATCTGATGATGATGAGTATAAAGAGGCCAGGAAGAATATCAGAGAAGAGGAATTAGTGGTACGTGAAATTGTTGATGAAGACAATATAGTTGAAAACGTGGTGCGATATGAGGTACATAATAAGGTGCAAAATGTGCTACTAAATGAGTCATGTGAAGAAGCATTTTCATATTATGTTAATTCAGATGGCTACATGGATTCAGATTCCATAGATGAAGATGGAGAATTTGTTAGAAAGAAGACCATTAGATATATTTATGATCCCAAGTGTGATCATAAGAAATTGAATTTGCAACTTGGTATGAGATTTGCTGATGGATTTCAGTGTAAGGAAGCAATCAGATTGTGGGCAATTTATGAAGGTCATCCAATTCGCTTTAGAAGGGTTAGTAAAACACAGCTTCAGGATCGATGTACTTTGCCTTGCATTTGGAGATGCTACGGTAGTATAATCAAGGCAGAAAAATCATTTGCAATCAAAACGCTTGTAGGAAAACACACATGTACTTTTGATATCCACAACAAACTTGCAGATTATAAGTGGATTTCCAAGCAATATCTTAATGTGTTTGGAATGATACCTCATTTCAATATTGTTGACTTAGAGTTAGATATAAATGACAAGTTTGCAATTTAACCTTCAAGAGCCAGGTTATACAGAGCCAGGTCCAAAGCTTTTCAACTACTGAGAGGGTCTGTGAAGCAACATTATCATAAGTTGAGGTCTTATATTGCTGAATTGGTGAGGGCTGAGATGGCAGGTTTGAGCTTCTACTTGATGCTTCAGTATTCTAGGGTCTTTACATAGGTTGAATATACCTGAAAAAAAAAGTAGAAAATGTAAATAATTCAAATTGTTCAGTGTAGATAGAGAAATCTGTAGAAGTATGTCATGGGCTTGTGTAGAGTATTCATCATCTAAGACCCTGTCTTAGCTTTATCTATATCCCATAAAAAAAATAAAAAAGAATTATTTCACTATTTTAAATATCGTGATAAATATATTTCTGCTTAACAAACACCCAAAAGATGCATCCAGAAAAGGCAACTAACCGGTTGAGTATGCGCAAGTCTTGCCACGCGATGCAGCTTGACGACATAAGGAGTTTCAAAGTGCACAAGATCTTTATGTGACTTGATCTGTACAATTTCCAATATAAACACAGGAAATAAGTTTGTGAAAATGAAGGAAGAATTGGAACAAATAAAGCGTAATAATCGAGCAAAGTGAAGACGATGAAGGAATTTTACATCATTGTAAAGTTTGCAGGCAAAATGTGGAATGCGTGGGTACTGAAACATTTGTTTCACACCCAAAGAATGTCAAGAATGAGGTATCTTGCAAATGCTAATACTAATACAACACCACAGTTTATAGATTTTAACACCAATGGAAAAAAAAAATCAAACCGTGTCACAGCAAGACCGTGTTAACGAAATGAAACAAATCTTGATTAGGTAGAATCCCTGCATTTAAATAATTAGCCTATTTCAATATATGTCTGCCAACTGCCAAGTACTAGCAAACCTTCCACTATTTGAATTCTTGCAACAAATACAAAGATTACTCATTTAATAATAAACCGAACAAAAATGTAGCTCCCAATTTCAAACTATGTCAAATCAAGTCTTTCAAAATTTAACAAATGGAGAGTATATAAATGAACCTTGAGGTGCACCCATCTCTTTCTCAACCTTGCCCTGCATTTCGCGAAGCGCACCTGCTTCTTCCTCAATCTCCTGCAATCTCTTCCTCATACTCTCCAAGTCCTATACAATTTAAACACGGAAAAAAAATCACCAACATTGTCTCATATGTATGCTATTCGAATATATACACACACCCACGCATACACACACAGAAATTTAAAATGTGGAAGTAACTTATGTTATTCATGCTAGAAAACGTTCTTCTCTCTTTTCCCCATGCCACAAACATAAATGAATCGCAAATCTTAAGTACATGAGAGCAAAATAATTAAATACAAGAAGGAGAAAAATGTGGTCTTCTTAGGGGCCGATGACGAGCCACCACCAGCAATGGCGGGCCTCAGTAGGGGAATAGCGGAGGCGCCGTTTCGGTTGGGGGATCCGTCGCCAACGTCCTCCTCCATGAGATCCTCATCCTCCGGCTCGATATCAACCGCCTCCACTTCCGCGTTTGCCATTGGAGAGCTTTGAGACTTTGGGAGCTAAATGTTGAGTAGAACAAAGGGTTTGGCATAATGGAGAGCGAGTGTTATGATATTTATTTTTAGAATCGCACAATATTGAAACCCTTGATAGAGAGAGACATCGTTAGGAACTTTAATTTTTCTTATAATGATTAAAATCTATTTAAAATTTAATATATAACATAAATTATTAACAGTATCTTTTCGTAAATTATAAACTCTTGATAACAGAAATTTTACTTGTAGTGATATTAAAATATAATACACAGCATAAATTAATAATGGTAATATTTTACTTGTGTTTTTAGGAGTTAAATGAAAAAATCTGAAGTTGAAAATATTAATTCCCGGTCAAAACACATAAACTTCGCTTTTGTAATAATATTCTGATAAAATATAAAATTTCACACTATTAACTTCATTAATTATCAAATTAGTGAAGTCTTTGTATCCTAAAATTCCCAACTAGTTTCTGCTTTTTAGTATGATACCATTTACTGAAGTCTACGTGGGTGTTTTACTTCAGTAAATTGAAAGCGAAGTTGTTTTTTTGTTTTTTACTTCACTAATATACATAGCTGAAGTAAATTGTACCGAAGTCTGTGATGTTTATTTTACTAGTGCTGTCAGGCAATTTAGTAGTTGGGGATTGGGCTTTCCAATCATGAACCGGTTCCTAACTCGTGTAGAAATCATGAGCCGTCATCTCCCTAATCAAAGAAATGATATATTTCTAATGATAACATAATAATTAGCTAGATATGTTCATATAGAAAAGGACCTAAAATAAATAATTACTCCATCTGGTCCAAAATAACTGACGCTTTTTGACTATTTACATCTTTTAAGAAAGATAATTATTTCTCCAATTTAATGATCAAAGTACCAATATTTTCTCTTATTTAATGCTCATCTCTCTTACATTACTCCCTCCGATTAGGACGATTCATAAAATACCTTAAAAAAATTAGGTCGTTATAGTTGAAAATAATTTATTTGGACAGCCTAAAATATTTTAGCAAGTCCGCCTATTTCTTTTAGTGTTTAGTTACACTTTTTCTAAATAGCAACGGCTACACCAAATTTTGTGTTAGCGTAGATATTCAATTTGGTCTACGGTTGTAACACCCCCAAACCATTCGGGAATATTACAGCGCCGCAGACCCTCTCCGCGAGGATCTACCAGGCTAAATACAAAACAATGCATCACTTCACATGCCGACATGGCTACGTAAAGGACCGTTAGACCGATTAGGTCTTATATCACAACACACACAACATTACATACATGATATTTTCCCAGAACACATACCCACGCAGGGGCTAGAATACAATAACACTCCCATAAATCGGGGTAACAACACATCGGAGGGATAACCAACATGACTCTACCAAATACTCTACAATTGGTCTTCACGTGATTAGTATCTTCGTCTCCCATAATCCTTCGTATCGATCCTGTGATTCGCTCCCCAGCTACCTGCAAGTACCTGGACGCAATACAGACATCCACCCCCCGAATACTCGGGGGTTAGCAAAACTCCACTGTTTTGCTAGTGCAAGTATAAAACAGAAGTACAAGACATACACAACGTGCTTCAAGAATATAATAATCTTGAATATATTTTCCGAGATAATTCACTTAATCAAAACAGTTTGATTTATAAAAGGGTAGGAAATAATACCATGTATCTCTTACAAAACATTTTATAATCTCGGGAGTTTGAAAACATTTGGAAATAATAAATTCTCAAGTCTTTCGAAAACACTTGGGGGCACGGCCCAAAATCGTCTTTCCAAAATACGATTCCAATAATAAAACGCGGTTTCACAACCCAATTCACAACACACGGGGTCCAAGACCCAAATCATAAGCCACAGGGTCCACGACCCGAATCACATAACACATGTTCCTAAGGATTATTCGCGTCCCGTGCTAACAAGCCACGAACCTCAGATGCTCCCGTAGAACATACCCGAGTGAATAACCCAATAGGAAACCATACCAAATCACATGTCCTCGTGACAACAAATACGGAACCATTCCATACCACAACCATAAGTTATCCCAGACGGGATAACAAGCCACGAACCTCGGAGTCCCCGCAAGACATACCCGATGATAACCCCACAAGTTATCTCGGCATCGGGCTAGCAAGCCCCGAACCTCGGAGTCCCCGCAAGACATACCCGGATTGGATAACCCTACGGTCACGCCCGACCCATACTAGCAAGTATGGATCCCGGAGATTCAACAATCCTACCCGGAGGCACATCACTATCAACGATCACATAACAATGAGCAGAATATCAAGCCGAGCAACACTTAAACATCACAACCTCCTTTCAAAGGAGTATCAACTAATATCACACCCCATACGTTCTTACCGAACAAATACACATAACAATACGTAATCCCCGGCAAAGGATTACAGTCTATTAAACTCACTCAAAGTGGTCATAGCATCTTTTCAACATACAAAACCAACACACATATCCCGAGAACACATATATTCACGAAGTACACGAATTATCGTTGAAAGACAACATTTATCGAGAACATACCAATCCCTTTTTACGTTCATTAAACATTGGGTTTCGTATATAATCATTTATCAATAATTACGCCTACGAAACATGAAACATATGGACAAGATACTTACCTCGATATCACGAGCAACGAAACGACGAACGGGCACGATTGGGCAACCTTCGAACCTCCAAAAACGATCAAGACTTCGACAGCCCACGAATACTACGAAAATAGCATCACCATGAATCAATAACACTAATCGAAATCCGAAACGATCCTAAAAACGACAAGAATCTAAGTATTCGCAAAGAAATCAAGAATCGTTGATCCGGGCGATAAAAATCGATGAACGGTTAACAAAATCTGAAGATTACGGTGAAGACAACCAAAAATACACAACCGATCGGATGAGATCGGTTAAGAATCACAAATCCAAGGAAAAACCCCAAATTCAAGAAACTAGGGTTCTAAGAAGAGATTACCTTGATCTGGACCAAGAAGACGATTAGATGTTGTTAAACATCTACAAATCCGCTTCGAGATGAAGCTAGAAGAAGAAGATCGGTCCTAATCGCCTCTGGATCTCACTCCCGTCGGAAGGGATGAAGAAAAGTGGAAAATGACGACTTAACGCCGTTGTCCAAGATTTATACCGATGTTTATTAGCGCGCTAAACACTTCGCATTAGCGTGCGCTAACGGGTCAACGCTCCAGAAACCGCTTATAATACGGCTAGCGTGCGCTAGCTAAAAGCCGTAGCGTGCGCTAACGGGTCACAAAACCACCGAGAGCCCTCGGACGTAACCGCACTCGCCGGGTAGCGTGCGCTAGAAAGAAGAGAGAGCGTGCGCTAAGCAGTCGATAGCGTGCGCTAGCTATCGGCCTTAGCGTGCGCTAACAAAGCTCCAGTCCCAGTCCAGTAGCTACTGGACTTCCTCTGGACTGCCAGTTAGCGTGCGCTACACATTCAGTAGCGTGCGCTAACCACCACGCAGTAGCGTGCGCTATGCCTCAAGCATTAGCGTGCGTTACACCACCAAAACTCACATAGTGATCCGAAATGCCTCCAAACACATACCCCAATAATGCACGACCAAAATATGGCACAAAATTCCAACGATGAGGACAATGACAATCCGATAAAACCCAGAAAACCCATCGAATCCGGAATACAGATCTCGGGTATTACATTCTACCCCTCTTAAAAGAAGTTTCGTCCCCGAAACTTGAAACATAAAACGAATAACGCAAAACAATTCCAGATGGCACAAGCTATCCGTTATCGACAAGGTGAAACGAATCACATGCAGCACGTGTCTGCTACCATGCATGTCGCTACGTCAGAAAGATAACATAACGCGACGAACAAAATCAATATGGTTGACCAGTCCGAACAGTACGCCAATCACAATGCGATCTAATCGCTGAACAAATACGAAATTCCACAACACGAGGATTGGGAGGTCGAAAATGAAGCAAATTTCCCGAACTTAAGGAAATCACGAAGGAGTCCGAACGCTCAACAATTACTAAACGAGATCAACAAAAACTGAACCATCAAACGATTGAGTTACAACGATCGAGACAACAACAGTCGATCAATCATGTTCGAATCACGACGAACAATAATACTCAAACAACAACCCCAAAGTTCACATCTCGACTCGAGACAATATACGATCCGGTGAAGACAACAAGATGTGTATTCACATAAGATCCACAGAAAAGGGAATAGCAATTGGAAAGTCATAGCGACAAACGGTTTATTCTTAAACAATTCTAAAACTCGTTTGATCAACCAAAAGCACAAGACAGACAAGTTCAAAATATCAACGAACATAAACGATTCGACAGAGTCGAAGTACAGAGTTCAAAATCCGATTCACTTCAAATAAAAGAAGTTAATCTCCTAATATCAAAACAACAACACGAGGGAAATAACATAACAAACAATCGATAGGATAAGCCACTCGGGGCTTCTGAGTCGATCCGGATGTCGGTGCTCAAGTCCGTGCCCTAAGGCTCGGTAACCATCTCGCAAAATCGAACTCGGTGTCCTCGAGTCCACACTGTAACACGTTATCAAGTGAGAAGGACAATGTGCACGAACATGTCCCGCCACATTACGTTAAAACATCTCCCGGCTTTACCAGAGTCGAATGTAAGACTTGGAACTCTCGCCCACGCATCGAGCGATGGAGCTTCACAATGAAAGGCTACGACATTGAAAACTAGAAATACCAACTCCTGCACCGTCCACACGGTCATCGGACTTCCTCTCGCTTCTTCGACTCGGGCACACGCTCCGACGATAACGAAGCTAGTTCACGGGCTAATGCTCGATCTTGATAGTCCTCAATGAGGTGCAATTGAATCCCGACATATACACGCCAATATCCGGCTTCATCCGTCTCACAAAGTGAAGGATTCTCTCTTCCTCGGTTCTCACCTCTCGCACATAATCGAGTTGTTTGCTATAATCGATGATAGCTTGCGACACCGATATATCTTGCGGTTCGCCAAGTAGAATTCGCGAATCCTCCGCTCTCTAATCGGTTTCGGACGTAACTCGGCTTCCATAAATGCTTGGAACTCCGCCCACATGACATCACGATCACGAGGTTTAACAGGCTTCCCACCAATTAGCGGCATCTTTGTCGAGAAGGTACTGAGCGATAGGTACCTTCCGCTCTTCAGACATCCGACACCTCGAAAATCTTTCCCAACCGGAAAATCCAACCATCCCACCCAACGCATCCGCAAAGACCGCAAATCGAGGGGATTCATACGAACTACCTCGCGAAGCCATTGATTTACACCAACGTTCGACTCGCGTCAATGCTACGTTGAACCACCGGGTCAACCGAGTCATCTGAGTCGCTACTTGTTGCAATATAGTAGCAACACCCAAACTAAAATCATTCTCAACGACATTCCTCGATTCTGCATCCGATCCCCGTGGCCATCAACACCACGGTTACGACCACGACCTCGCCCCTCGGCATACTAACAAACAACAACCTATGGTAACGAAAGATCATAACACATAGCAAGATATTCACATCTCTGTCTTTAATCCAACATCATTAAATCATATACATATTACCATTTAATCCCAGCTAGAGCACAATATACAAACTATTATACCAAAAATCTTCATTTATAATGTCGTTGTTATGCGATTTATAAATGCAATGAAATTGAAATCATCCATTATATCAAAATCATTTTCTCAGACGCTTTTCCGCCACGGATCCTACCAAGTTGAAAACCATTTTCAAAACGTTCCAAAATGCCAAAAAGGCCGATGACGGTAATACTTTCCAAATACTCCCCAAAAGTCATTTTCCAAATACCAAATACCATCATCAAATACCATTTGGAATTACAAGGCGTAGAGGCGAAAATTCAATAGTTTCAAAATATATGTTAAGTCACCCGACAAAAGAGTTAGGAAAAAGGGTCAACGAAATAATTCAAATTTACAAACCCGAAAGGTCATTTTGAAACACACACTATTTGGTAAAAGTACCCAAAAAGTCATTTTGGACTTTACACACGCAATGACAAGAACACAGTTCAAATTACACATAGCCATACACAACAATTGTTATTCATGGACAACACACATAGAGTACGGTCTCAAACGGTCGATCTAACAATCGCAAAAGTTAGACTTACGGCCGAATTCAATTTCCGGCTTCGATCGTACCATTTAGTATATGATTTAACAGAGACTTAGCGTGCGCTAGCCATATTACGTTAGCACGCGTTAGCTATTCCAATCCAGCACACATCCATAAACATATACCAAGTAATATCAAAAGTCGAAGGTTACAAGTAATCAACAACATACTAATCCAAACGCCAACAATTTACATCCTAACTACATATCTTTTAACCGAAAAAGTGAAGGCAAAAGTCACATCTCAAGTAAACTTTTGGTAGACCTCGTTTAAGCATTTAAAAATCGAACTTTGAAAATTTTCAATGCAAGATGAAAATAAAATATATGTAGTTGAATCCTCAAAATCTTCGTTCTCGAGGTCATCATACGAAAATCAAATCATTTTTCCTCCTCGAAGGATGTTTTTAAATAGAATTTACGTGACTTCCCCAAAACATTTGAAGTTTAAAATACCACATTGATAAACCTTTATTAAGTAACTAGTCCAAAACATCATCCCTGTAAAAACGATTTCACACAAAGATGTATACATATATACATGCACACCGGTACTACTCTTTATTCCAACACAATACGAGAATCAAACAAGTATGGAGTAAGTATTCACGAGGCACAATTAAACTCCACATAATAACACAGAATCACATAAACTCGTATAACACGAGATACAATAAAATAGGGAGACTTACATCCACAGATCGCACGAAGATGATGGTTGCACCTCGATACTAATCACGACCGACAACTCAGACGACGCGTCGCGACACCACTCAGTCAGACCAAATCTGACAAGACAAGACCCGACAACACACAACTCAACCCGACAGCCTAGGTTTCCTCAACCTAAGCTCCGATACCATATTCTGTAACACCCCCAAACCATTCGGGAATATTACAGCGCCGCAGACCCTCTCCGCGAGGATCTACCAGGCTAAATACAAAACAATGCATCACTTCACATGCCGACATGGCTACGTAAAGGACCGTTAGACCTATTAGGTCTTATATCACAACACACACAACATTACATACATGATACTTGCCCGTAACACATACCCAAGCAGGGACTAGAATACAATAACACTCCCATAAATCGGGGTAACAACACATCGGAGGGATAACCAACATGACTCTACCAAATACTCTACAATTGGTCTTCACGTGATTAGTATCTTCGTCTCCCATCATCCTTCGTATCGATCATGTGATTCGCTCCCCAGCTACCTGCAAGTACCTGGACGCAATACAGACATCCACCCCCTGAATACTCGGGGGTTAGCAAAACTCCACTGTTTTGCTAGTGCAAGTATAAAATGTATACAAGACATACACAACGTGCTTCAAGAATATAATAATCTTGAATATATTTTCCGAGATAATTCACTTAATCAAAACAGTTTGATTTATAAAAAGGGTAGGAAATAATACCATGTATCTCTTACAAAACATTTTATAATCTCGGGAGTTTGAAAACATTTGGAAATAATGAATTCTCAAGTCTTTCGAAAACACTTGGGGGCACGGCCCAAAATCGTCTTTCCAAAATACGATTCCAATAATAAAACGCGGTTTCACAACCCAATTCACAACACACGGGGTCCAAGACCCAAATCATAAGCCACAGGGTCCACGACCCGAATCACATAACACGTGTTTCTAAGGATTATTCGCGTCCCGTGCTAACAAGCCACGAACCTCAGATGCTCCCGTAGAACATACCCGAGTGAATAACCCAATAGGAAACCATACCAAATCACATGTCCTCGTGACAACAAATACTAACCATTCCATACCACAACCATAAGTTATCCCCAGATCGGCTAACAAGCCACGAACTCCTGAGTCCCCGCAAGACATACCCGATGATAACCCCACAAGTTATCTCGGCATCGGCTAGCAAGCCCCGAACCTCGAGTCCCCGCAAGACATACCCGGATTGGATAACCCTACGGTCACGCCCGACCCATACTAGCAAGTATGGATCCTGAGATTCAACAATCCTACCCGGAGGCACATCACTATCAACGATCACATAACAATGAGCGTAATATCAAGCCGAGCAACACTTAAACATCACAACCTCCTTTCAAAGGAGTATCAACTAATATCACACCCCATACGTTCTTACCGAACAAATACACATAACAATATGTAATCCGCAAAGGATTACGCCTATTAAACTCACTCAAAGTGGTCATAGCATCTTTTCAACATACAAAACCAACACACATATCCCGAGAACACATATATTCACGAAGTACACGAATTATCGTTGAAAGACAACATTTATCGAGAACATACCAATCCCTTTACGTTCATTAAACATTGGGTTTCGTATATAATCATTTATCAATAATTACGCCTACGAAACATGAAACATATGGACAAGATACTTACCTCGATATCACGAGCAACGAAACGATTTAACGGCACGATTGGGCAACCTTCGAACCTCCAAAACGATCAAGACTTCGGCAAACTTACGAATACTACGAAAATAGCATCACCACGAATCAATAACACTAATCGAAATCCAAACGATCCTAAAACGACAAGAATCTAAGTATTCGCAAAGAAATCAAGAATCGTTGATCCGGCGATAAAAATCGATGAACGGTTAACAAAATCAAGATTACGGTGAAGACAACCAAAATACACAATCGATCGGATGAGATCGGTTAAGAATCACAAATCCAAGGAAAAACCCCAAATTCAAGAAACTAGGGTTCTAAGAAGAGATTACCTTGATCTGGACCAAGAAGACGATTAGATGTTGTTAAACATCTACAAATCCGCCAGAGATGAAGCTAGAAGAAGAAGATCGGTCCTAATCGCCTCTGGATCTCACTCCCGTCGGAAGGGATGAAGAAAAGTGGAAAATGACGACTTAACGCCGTTGTCCAAGATTTATACCGATGCTTATTAGCGCGCTAAACACCTGCATTAGCGTGCGCTAACGGGTCAACGCTCCAGAAACCGCTTATAATACGGCTAGCGTGCGCTAGCTAAAAGCCGTAGCATGCGCTAACGGGTCACAAAACCACCCAAGAGCCCTCGGACGTAACCGCACTACGGGTAGCGTGCGCTAGAAAGAAGAGAGAGAGCGTGCGCTAAAGCGATAGCGTGCGCTAGCTATCGGCCTTAGCGTGCGCTAACAAAGCTCCCGATCCGGTAGCTACCGGATCGCTCGATCGCCGGCTAGCGTGCGCTACACATTCAGTAGCGTGCGCTAACCACCACGCAGTAGCGTGCGCTATGCCTCAAGCATTAGCGTGCGTTACACCACCAAAACTCAAAAACTCACATAGTGATCCGAAATGCCTCCAAACACATGCCCCAATAATGCACGACCAAAATATGGCACAAAATTCCAACGATGAGGACAATGACAATCCGATAAAACCCAGAAAACCCATCGAATCCGGAATACAGATCTCGGGTATTACAACGGTAACACTAATTTATATCAATAATAACGTTAGAAAAATGTGTAGTCTTAAATCAAATTTGGCCAATTTTAAGGCATCAAAGGCTACACTTTTGCTTGCAACATCAAAAAAAATGTTGTTGAAATCCATATATGGTGTAGTGGTAGTAGAGAGGAGGGTGTCGTTGCCGTTCGTTAGGGCGATCCAAGACATGTATTCCCAAGCTAGAACGTACGTTAGGACCCCAGCTGGTGACACCCAGTATTTTCCGGTTGAGATAGGGCTACACCAGGGGTCGGCGCTAAGCCCTCTTCTCTTCGCTTTGATCCTTGACATCATTTCGCGGGGGATACAAGATGGCGTCCCGTGGTGCATGCTTTTTGCTGACGACATTGTGTTAGTGGCGGAGTCTGTAATACCCGGTTGTAATTCAGTCATTATCATTCAGTAATTTTATTCGGTGATTGTCACTCAGTGGATTTTCACTCATTTATAATCATTCACCAATCATATTCATTCACCGTGTTCACCGTTCGAAAAAACTTCGAGTGGTGTATCGTTATTGTTCATTGTTTCAACTTTCCTCATATGAGTTCGACTTTGTTAGATCACCATTAATTTTTGGTAAATCTAAAAATTCTAAATCTTTGCAATATTATAGAGCATCGAGTTAGCTTTCCAATGGTTCAAACGGTGAGTTAATCGGAGTCCGGACGAGAGAGTTATGGTCGTTTTAGCTCAACCGCTCATTTTTCGCTTGGCGATCATCGCGAACGAACTCGGCCGTGTCGTCCGACACGCCCGCGTGCCGTACTCGTCCGGAAAGTGCCGAAGTGTTCGCCTCAGACCCGACCGTGTCCGCTCGCACGGCCGAGTCGAACCCTTCCGGATAAGCCGAGCGATCGCCGACACGCCCGACCGTGTCGCCCGCACGGCCGAGTCATGCCGAAGTCAGCCGGACGGGTCATCGCCGGGAGGCCCTCGCGCCGCGACCGTGTCCGGGCAGACACGGTCGAGTCCCTGGGCCAGCTGTCGGCCAACTGTGCGACACGACCGTGCCGATCGGCACGGGCCGTGTCCGGCAGGGTAGTCAACCCCTATAAATTCATTTTTTGAGAATTTCAGCTCATTCCTTCCAGTTTTTTTCCACCTTTTGCGAGAGAGAAGCTTGAGGGAGGGTTTTTACTTCACAAATCATTTGGGTGTTTGATTTTTCTTCATCTCCTTTCGATCGTGAAGCTCGGATAATCAATCTAACGCGTGTTCTTCGGATTAAAGTACTTGAATCTTCAAGAGGTAATTCCTTCAACACTTTGGACTTCGATTTTGTGTTGAGATATGATGTTTTGGACGTTATAATCATGTTATATGAAGGGATATGTATATGATTATGAGTTTGTATAAGGATTCATTGGATTATTGAGGAATTATTCAAGAACACCTTGAATATCGAGTTGGAATTGGGGATTTTCGACTAATTGTTGTTATAGTCACGTTTTTGGATATTCATATCGGATTATTGAACGTATTGGAGATGTTTTATTGGTTTGAAATACTTCTTGGGGATTTTGATATTGGTATATTGAGGTTTGATTGTAAACAATCGGAGTTTGGATACAACGTGTTTGATTTAATGCCTCTATGGACTTGGTTTAGTCGTATCGACGTTTTGAGTTCGTTATATTCGTGTTTGATTCGTATATTGATCGGATTGTCGGTAATTGTATTGAATTAAGGTTGTTCGTGCGACCGACACTTCATTTAGGACATTTGTTCGTGGAAGGACTTTCTTCATCGGTATTTTGTAAGTTAATTCTTACTCGGTTAAAAGGATATTCATGCCTTTTGTTGTTGTTCATTCATAATCATAACTCATTCATCATTATATTAACCGTATCAAAACTTGTTGTTATCAATTAATCATTTCAGTCATAAGGAACGACGGTTCCAATCTTTTCATTGAGCTGTCATTTATTTCATTACCATTCCACCTCGGTGAGTCATTATTCATTTTCGATGTCACTTTTGTCATAAAGTGGCATTCCGGGTCATACTGGAGTGCCAGTTGGTATGTGTAGGATTTTCATGTCGGGCACATTATGGTCGTGTGTTGGTTGTTGGCCTCACATTGGACTGCACACGAGTCAATGTGTCTCGTGAGACCGATTAGGTACAAGACCACGCGTGTATTGATCGTTGGTGGCTTGTGCACGGACACATTTCCATCCGGGCGTAGTGTGGCGCCACCCTTTGAGCCGCATCATTAGTTGATTCATATAGCATGTTTGATTGCGTATGTTTCGGCAGATATTTCATAAATTCGTATATAATCATGATTGTGTATTTTCAACTCTTGAGGATTGTTGTTCTTTGTAATCGACCCCGTCTGGGATTTTGTTTTTCGTGTCATGGCAAGGCAAACGCACGGGAATAGCATGTTGATGTCGAGGAGTCCTAGTGATACTAGTAGGGGGCCCCGATCTTTCGCTTATTCATGTTATTGTCCTTTATTTTCCGCAGACTTTCATTTGAATACTCCGTTTCATTCAGTGTTGTGTATTTTATCTTCATATAAAATACACTAGTATTCGGTGTTGTCCTGGTGTGTTGTAACTAAACTCCTCATCGGAGTAATTATTGTTGTAATGTAGTTCGGTACTACATTTATCTTGTGTAATTCATTCATTTTCATTTGCCTGGTGGGTCCCAGTTGGGGATCTACGGCACTGTAATATCCGCCTAGTTGGGGTGTTACAGAGTTGGTATCGGAGAGTGGTTTTGAATACTACCTTCCGAGTCATGTCTCATTTGAAATCATCGTCATCGGACTAGTATCATTGGACTTTCGCGTCACGTGTGACCTGTGCAGATGCCGAGCCAATCAGATCGAAAGAACTGTAAGACTTCTAACGCCATGGTATAATTTCTGGCAATAGTCATTCATTCATCATTCATCATTTAACAATCCTCAAACATCATCATTCATTGTGATTGGGACAATCATGTTAACTCATTAATCACTTAATTCATTTCATTACTCAGTTAATAATCAGGACGATCATGTTAACTCATTAATTACTCAATTCATTTCATTACTCAGTTGTCAACCTAGATAATCATATTGTCAATCTTGTTAAGTTATTCAAGATAATCATTTCAAGAATTTCATCGTATAATCATGTAACTTCAGAAATCATTCATATAATCACTAAGTTAGAGCATGTATACTCATTTTCATCATCTCATGACATAATCATAACGTGCTAATCATGCAGAAATATAATCATTATGCGACCTCCCTACTTCAAAGATGGAGAGAGTCTGTCAGGATGCACGGGAGAGAAGGCAGTGCGGACCGAAACCCGAGAAATAATCACTCACCGGAAATCATGCCTAGGACTCGGCTCGATCGAGAAGATGTACGGGTTGATCCACTCACTTTTATGTGCCATGATGACCCATGTGCGCTTGCTCAATCATCATTGCGCCACTGACCGGATTAATCGAGAGAACTCTCCCGCACGAGCCACCGCTAAGGAAATTGCCGAGCAAAGAACTCCGCATATGTCAACAGGAAATCAACGGCGTAATCTATCCGAAGGCGGCTACCAACTCGCAAGAAGCCTCGTGTGAGTCCTATCGCTTCGAGCGACCTCCTACGGCACATAATCGTGCGGGATCTCATTCCCGAGCGCGCCTCGCCATCACCTGTTTCAATTGTGGAACGCCGGGTCATTTCAGCACTGAGTGTCTGAAACCGTCTATCACGTGCTATAATTGTGGGAATTTTGGGCATAAGGCCCATTTTTGCCGAAAGGACTCCAAGTCGGCTCCGGAGGCATCTCAGGCCCTGAAGCAATCAGCCTTTCAGAATCAGACTGCTTTGTCAACGTTGTTTAAGACACTGGAAGCAAATAGAGTTGGAGCTCGTATTTATCAGACGGGAGCGTCCGGTTTGGGGGCCGGCAAGTCCCAGATTTATATGATGAGGAGGATCGACGATTCGGTGGCCCGAATGATTTCAGGTATACTCGTAATTTTATTTCAACTTGTGTGTACCTTTTGATGTTGGTACACCGCATTCATTCATTTTCGATTCATGCTTGAATAGACTTGTTTCGGGATAGTCCTATTGCTTGTGGACCTCATACCATCGGTCTACCTGACGATGGAAGAATTTTCGGAATCATACCGAATTAAGCTTAATGACCGCGATTGGTTGATGGATCTAATCGTGGTGAACTTATCTTAGGACGATGTAATTTTCGGTATTAGTTGGCTTAACCGTCTTGATACTATCCTCAGTGCTTGTTAGCGTTTGGTCGCTATCTTTCCATCGTTGGTTGTCGAATGTGTGCTTCAGAGAAGTAATCCCCGTTGTTCCAGTAGAAATTTTATTATGGCGGAAGCAGAGAAATTCCGCAATCGAACTATCCAATCATTCATTGTATCATTTTCATCGATTGACCTTTCTAAGGCAATCGAGTTATTCAATCATTTCTTGTATCATTTCCATCGATTGGCTTTTCTAAGACAATCGAGTCATTCAATCATTCATTGTATCATTTTCATCGATTGACCTTTCTAAGGCAATCGAGTTATTCAATCATTCCTTGTATCATTTCCATCGATTGGCTTTTCTAAGACAATCGAGTCATTCAATCATTCATTGTATCATTTTCATCGATTGGCCTTTCAAAGGCAATCGAGTTATTCAAACATTCCTTGTATCATCTTCATCGATCGCCTTTCTAAGGCAATCGAGTTGTTCAATCATTATTGGTATCTCTTTTATCGATTGACCATTCTAGGCGATCGAAATGTTCAATCATTCGTGGTATCATTGTCATCGATTGACGCCGTATTTCAGACGAGTTATCCGGTTGCCTTCACATAGAGTAAGGGAATTCAGAGTGAGTTGAGCCAGACGCCCCTTTATCGAAGGCACCGTATCGGATGACCCCGACTGTAATGCAGGAGTTGAGGATTCAACTTGAGAAATAGTTCGAGAAAGGTTATCTCCGACCGATTGCGTCCCGTGAGGAGCACCAGCAGGATCTGTCAAGGAGAAGGATGGCTCGCCTCGTGTGTGTATTAATTACTGTGAGTTGAACAGGTGATGATCAAGAGTAGTATCCTTTACCTCGTATTGTTGATCTTTTAGATCAACTTCAGGAGCCTCGTATTTTCCAGATCGACTTAAGATCCGGATATCACCAGCCATGGATTCGAGAGTCGGATATCACGAGGACAGCATATCGAACACGCAAAGGTCATTATGAGTACGTAGTTATGCCGTTCGGGCTAACTATTGCACCTGCGGTATTCAGGGAGTTAATGAATCGGGTTTTCATCGACTTTTTAGATCAGTTTGTTGTTGTCTTCATCGAAGACATTTTGATTTATTCTCTTAGCCGAGAGGATCACGAGATTCATCTTCTTCAGGTTCTCGACGTGTTGAGACGAGAGCAACTTTATGGAAAGTTTTCCAAATGTGAGTCCTGGAGGTCCGAAGTGACTTTCTTGGACATGTAATTTCATCTGACAGAGTTCGTGTCGACCCTCAGAAGACGGAGACTATCCGAGATTGGCAACCTCCGAAAGATATTAAGTAAATCCGATGTTTCCTCGGATTAGTTGGTCAATTATCCAACCCACGACCTGGAGCTAGCAGCCGTGGTTTTCGCTGGGATTTGGCGTCGTTGCCTTTATGGCATCACCGTCATATCTTCACCAATCACAAGAGTTGAAGGATATATTTACTCACAAGGAGTTAAATATGCATGAGGCGGTGGTTAGAACTAATCAAAGATTTTGATATCGAGATCCTTTACCACTGGGCAAGGCGAACGTTGTCGCCGACGCCTTGAGTCGTAAGTCCGCAAGGGAGCAGATGCTTGCTCGCTTAACAGCCTGTAAGAAGCTTCAGCAGAATTCCTTAGACCCGAGATCGAGGTCCGGCTTCACAGTCGGAGACAGCTTTGTATGTTAGAGATTTCATCTCTTGAGGAGGTAATCAGAGAGAATCAGAGTTCAGACCCTTCATTGTTGCGCATCCGTGAAGATGTGGCTCAGGGGAAAGCCCCTGGATTCGTGATCCGCGAGGATGGACTTTTGAGATTTAAGAATCGGATGTGTGTACCGGCGAATGACGAGTTGAAAAACTCTATTTTGAGAGAAGCTCATGCTACCCCTTATTCTGTTCATCCGGGGTCCAGCAAGATGTACAAGGACTTGAAACAAAATTATTGGTGGAGTAATATGAAGCGAGAAGTCGCGGAATTTGTTTCGAGATGCTTAACTTGCCAACAAGTCAAGATTGAATATCAGCGACCGGCGGTTATGCTGAAAACCTCTCCCTATTCCGGAATGGAAGTGGGAAGACATTTCTATGGATTTCATCACGAGTTTGCCGACGAGTCGTCGTGGCATGAATGCGATCTGGGTGATTGTGGACCGCTCAACTAAATCAGCTCATTTCCTTGAGATCAAGGATACGTGGGGTCCCGAGAGACTGGATCAGTTGTTCATCAAGGAGATAGTGAGACTGCACGGTACTCTAAGAGTATCGCTTCGATCGTGACGGACGATTTGTTTCCCATTTTTGGAAATCAGTTCATCGTCTATGGGAAATCACTTAATCTCGATTGCCTTTCATCCTCAAACGACGGACAATCGAGAGAGAACTATTCGGACATTAGAGGACATATTGAGGGCATGCGTCCTCGATTAGTAGACGATTGGGAAGCCCAATTACCGTTGTTTAAGTCCACGTACAAGATAGTTGGCATGCCTCCATTAAGATGGCACCTTACGAGGCCTTGTACGGTCGTCTTTGTCGATCTCCTTTGTGTTGGGATGACTTGTCGAATCAATCGGACCGAGCCCGATATGCTTATAGCCGCCGAGAGAAGGTAGCTTTGATCAAGAGTCGTATGTTGATATTTCGAGTCGATAGAAATCATATGCGTGAAATCGTCGTCGACCACTAGAGTTCGAGACGGTGACCATGTTTTGGTCAAGGTATCCTAGAGTCGAGGTATTTTCCGCTTCGAAAACGGGAAGTTGAGTCCGAGATTCATGGACCGTTTGAAATTTTGGATCGAGTAGGCGAGTTAGCTTATCGATTGGCTTTACCTCCGGCTTTGAGCAGGATTCATAATGTGTTTCACGCCTCTCGATTGCGGAAGTATGTTGCCGACCCGAGTCACATACTTCGCCGACGAAATCGAGATCGCGGATGATCATTCGTACGAGGAGCGTCTGTACGAGTGTTAGAGCGGCGAGTCAAACAGCTTGAGGGATAAGTCGATTCCTTTGGTCAAGATTCAAAGGGTCTATACACGGAGTCGAAGAGGCTACTTGGGAAACCGAGGATAGTATGCGGGAGTGTTATCCCGAGTTGTTTGACCCTTAGTTTCGGGACGAAACTCTTTTAAGGGGGTGTATGTAATACCCGGTTGTAATTCATCATTATCATTCAAGAATTTTATTCGGTGATTGTCACTCGGTGGATTTTCACTCATTTATAATCATTCACCAATCATATTCATTCACCGTGTTCACCGCTCGGAAAAACTTCGAGTGGTGTATCGTTATTGTTCATTGTTTCAACTTTCCTCATATGAGTTCGACTTTGTTAGATCACCATTAATTTTTGGTAACTCCAAAAATTCTAAATCTTGCAATATTATAGAGCATCGAGTTAGCTTTCCAATGGTTCAAACGGTGAGTCAATCGGAGTCCTGGACGAGAGAGTTATGGTCGCTTTAGCTCAACCGCTCATTTTTCGCTTGGCGATCACCGCCAACGAACTCGGCCGTGTCGTCCGACACGGCCCGCGGCCGTACTCGTCCGGAAAGTGCCGGGTGTTCGCCTCGAGACCCGACCGTGTCGCCTGCACGGCCGAGTCGAACCCTTCCGGATAAGCCGGAGCGATCGCCGACACGCCCGACCGTGCCGCCTGCACGGCCGAGTCATGCCGAGTCAGCCGGACGGTCATCGCCGGAGGCTCCTCGCCGCGACCGTGTCAAGCGAGACACGGCCGAGTCCTCGCTGCCACCTGCCGCCAATCAGGCGACACGACCGTGCCGACGGGCACGGCCGTGTCCGGCAGGGTAGTCAACCCCTATAAATTCATTTTTTGAGAATTTCAGCTCATTCCTTCCAGTTTTTTTCCACCTTTTGCGAGAGAGAAGCTTGAGGGAGGGTTTTTACTTCACAAATCATTTGGGTGTTTGATTTTTCTTCATCTCCTTTCGATCGTGAAGCCCGGATAATCAATCTAACGCGTGTTCTTCGGATTAAAGTACTTGAATCTTCAAGAGGTAATTCCTTCAACACTTTGGACTTCGATTTTGTGTTGAGATATGATGTTTTGGACGTTATAATCATGTTATATGAAGGGATATGTATATGATTATGAGTTTGTATAAGGATTCATTGGATTATTGAGGAATTATTCAAGAACACCTTGAATATCGAGTTGGAATTGGGGATTTTCGACTAATTGTTGTTATAGTCACGTTTTTGGATATTCATATCGGATTATTGAACGTATTGGAGATGTTTTATTGGTTTGAAACACTTCTTGGGGATTTTGATATTGGTATATTGAGGTTTGATTGTAAACAATCGGAGTTTGGATACAACGTGTTTGATTTAATGCCTCTATGGACTTGGTTTAGTCGTATCGACGTTTTGAGTTCGTTATATTCGTGTTTGATTCGTATATTGATCGGATTGTCGGTAATTGTATTGAATTAAGGTTGTTCGTGCGACCGACACTTCATTTAGGACATTTGTTCGTGGAAGGACTTTCTTCATCGGTATTTTGTAAGTTAATTCTTACTCGGTTAAAAGGATATTCATGCCTTTTGTTGTTGTTCATTCATAATCATAACTCATTCATCATTATATTAACCGTATCAAAACTTGTTGTTATCAATTAATCATTTCATCATAAGGAACGACGGTTCCAATCTTTTCATTGAGTGTCATTTATTTCATTACCATTCCACCTCGGTGAGTCATTATTCATTTTCGATGTCACTTTTGTCATAACGTGGCATTCGGATCATCTTGGCGTGCGGTTGGTATGTGTAGGATTTTCATGTCGGGCACATTATGGTCGTGTGTTGGTTGTTGGCCTCACATTGATCGCACACGAGTCAATGTGTCTCGTGAGACTGATTAGGTACAAGACCACGCGTGTATTGATCGTTGGTGGCTTGTGCACGGACACATTTCCATCCCGGGCGTAGTGTGGCGCCACCCTTTGAGCGTACTGTTAGTTGATTCATATAGCATGTTTGATTGCGTATGTTTCGACAGGATATTTCATAAATTCAGATATAATCATGATTGTGTATTTTCAACTCTTGAGGATTGTTGTTCTTTGTAACTGACCCCGTCTGGGGATTTTGTTTTTCAGGTCATGGCAAGGCAAACGCACGGGAATAGCATGTTGATGTCGAGGAGTCCTAGTGATACTAGTAGGGGGCCCCGATCTTTCAGTTATTCATGTTATTGTCCTTTATTTTCCGCTGCAGACTTTCATTTGAATACTCCGTTTCATTCAGTGTTGTGTATTTTATCTTCATATAAAATACACTAGTATTCGGTGTTGTCCTGGTGTGTTGTAACTAAACTCCTCATCGGAGTAATTATTGTTGTAATGTAGTTCGGTACTACATTTATCTTGTGTAATTCATTCATTTTCATTTGCCTGGTGGGTCCCAGTTGGGGATCTACGGCACTGTAATATCCGCCTAGTTGGGGTGTTACAGAGTCGAGGAGGGAGGTGAACTCGAAGTTGGAGTTATGGAGGTCTAAGTTAGAATCCCAGGGCTTGCGTGTGAGCCGGTCTAAGACAGAGTATCTCTGGTGTAACTTTAGTGGTGAGGCCAACGAGGAAGATGTAGAGGTAATGATTGCAGATCAGATTGTTCCCCGTGCGGATAGTTCAAGTATTTGGGTTCGATCATTCAGAAGGAAGGTGAGTGTGAAGATGATGTCACTCATCGCATCAATGCGGGGTGGCTAAGGTGGAGAGCAACGACAGGGGTCTTGTGCGACAAGAAAGTCCATCTAAAGTTAAAGGGTAAATTCTATAGAGCGAAAATCCGACCTGCATTGTTGTATGGCTCTGGATGTTGGGCGATGAAGAAGTCGCTTGAGAGAAAGTTGGAAGCGGCTGAAATGAGAATGTTACGCTGGTCGTGTGGTCGCACAATGTTAGATAGAATCTCGAACGGGGTCTTCAGGAACGCGCTAGAAGTGGCGCCCATTTCAGCGAAAGTTAGGGAAGGGAGATTGAGATGGTTTGGCCACGTCCGCAGGAGGCAGGCTTCTGCTCCGGTGAGGAGGGTCGAGAGTTTAGTAGTTGACGGGGAGAGGAGGAGAGGCAGACCGAGGAGGACGTGGGAGGATCAGCTGAGATTAGATTTGAAGGCCTTAAACCGTTCCGAGACCATGACTGTTGATAGGTGCGCTTGGAGGCCCCAGATTAGAGTTGTGGATTCTTTAGTTGGGAGTGGTGCTGTAGTTGAGAGCCTCAGGGTTGGGTTGTCTCGGTTAGCTTTGACCTAGAGCATTGCATTTTTTCATTTATTGTATATTTTATTCTATTGCCTTTTGCGTGTGGTGTATTTTCGACACGGAGCTGCGCGCGGAGTCAACCTCTCTTCTATTTGAGCAGCGTTCATCGGGAGTGAAGTAGCCAAATTCCTCTTAGGTAAGTCCATGTGGATTAAGTCATGGGCTCAGGTATGGTAATGAGTTTTTTCGTATCATATGCTTCCCTTTATATTTTTCACTCAATATGTTGTTGTGCACTAAGCTGAGGGTCTTCAGGAAACAGACTCCCTACCGTAATAGGTAGGGGCATAGTCTGCGTACATCTTACCCTCCCCAGACCCTGCTCTGAGCGGGATATACTGGGTATGTTTGGTTTGGTTAGGTTTATGAATGAATCAATCATTCAAAGTGGTGGGGCCAAGAAAACAAAATGGTACCAAACAATTGATTTGATCTTTCTTTCAATCCACACCCATTGATACCCGGATACCAAACGGGCCCTAAAGGAGTTAACCAATTAAAAGGAAAATTTAAAAACAATTTTAATAGACATCAACTGGAACATATCCTAAAATTCTAAGGCCTTGTTCTCTTTGCTGTTTTGAGGTCATTTTCTGTTTTTATTTTCGAAAATACTAAAAACGTGTTCTTTTTATCATTTTCGAAAATGCATTTTGGAAAAAAAAATATTTGTACACAAAACGCAAAATGCCCAAAATCTCGTTTTGAGCGTTTTGTGTGTATTTCAACAAAAAATCTTCAAAATGCTCAAAATGCATTTTGAGTTTTTTTTTGGATTATCCTAATTTGAAACTAAGTCTAAAATAAAGATTTATGAATTTACTATTAACATTATAAAAAGAATATTTTGCAAAATAAATTTAATAGAACGCGTTTTCAACAACTTTGAAAACAAAAATAAAAACAGAAAACATAAAACATTTTGCAAAATGAAAGTACAAAACAAAATACAAACAGAACGCCCCCTGAAGTTTTCAAAAAAGTTCAAATGTCAAATTTCAATGAAATAGACACTTGTTTGTGGTGGGATGGGTCTTCTCAAGTATCATGTACAATAACAATGAGTGTGTATTTCTAAAGTTTAACAACAAACTCATAGAATAAACATTATAACAAAATTTACACCAAACGTTACACATTAAACTTTATAACAAATTTACACAACAAACATTATAACACAATTTATACCTTAAACATTATAACAAATCTACACAAAAAAACCTATAATTGTTATAATATACCATGAAAATGACGTTTCAATTACTCCTTTGTTTTTATATAGTGTGAATGACTATTATGCCCCTGATGTAAATATGTAATTACGATTGTGCCATCTGAAGTTTTCCTATAAATAGGACTTCAGTTATTAATGAAAATCACACCTCAGAATCATTCTCTAATTTCTCTCTCCACAATAATCCGATTTCATAACACATTATCAGCACGACTCTAACCAAATGAGTAATATGTCGAGAGTATGCTCCACAGTTGTATCGTATAGATGATCCTCTGTATGAGAAATCAAATTATTACTAATAATCAATTTTAGATCCATATCCCATCAATCAAAGTTCATCAAGAACTCCAACACCCAAAATCTAAGACACCACTTCCTGATCATTGATCGACCGTCCAGATTATCGGCTAATAACAATTTACAAAAATCTCTCTCTCTCTCTCTCTCTCTCTCTCTCTCACACACACACACACACACACACACACACACACACACACACACACACACACACACACTGATGATGATAGTCAACTAGCTACAGTCAGCAGTAAGAGTCAGTATTTGCTTATTCAGAGTTGTAGTAACTAGAGATGTTAAACGGGCTAGCCCTAGCGGTTCCGGGCTAGCCCTAGCGGGCTTCGGGCTAAAAAAGCCCGGATTTAAACGGGCTAGGAAATATTGGCCCTAACCCTAACCCTAACGGGTTTCGGGCTAAACGGGCTAAATATTTAAAAAATATATTTTTTATTTTTTTATAAGTAAAAAAAACAATAACAATATATTTTATATATATAGTAACAACTATACTATAATAAATATAACAAAAAATACACTTTTATTTATATATATATATATACACTATATTAACAAATACAGTAATAATATATATTATATATAATGTTAATATATATTATATATATAATATTAATATAGTGTATATATATAATATTAATATAGTGTGTGTGTGTGTGTATATATATATATATATATATATATATATATATATATATATATATCGGGCTAGCCTAATGTAAGCTAGCTTCTAACTAAGGCTAACGGTCCGGGCCAAAAAAGCCCGGATTTAAACGGGCTAGGAAATATCGGCCCTAACCTGGTTTTTTGGCGGGTTAAACGGGCCAGCCCTACGGGCCCGAGCCCGTTTAACATCTCTAGTAGTAACTATAGGGGTATTAAACTCCTCAGTCATACTATGAAACTTTGGGAATGAGTGGTGGAATACAGGGTTAGAAGAGAAGTGGAGATCTCAGAGAACCAAATTGGCTTCATGCTGGGGAGGTCCACGACTGAGGCCATTCATCTCGTCAGACGCCTTATGTAGAAGTTTAGAGATCGGTGTAAGGACCTCCATATGGTGTTCATAGATCTAGATAAGGCTTATGATAGCATTCCGCGCGATGTTATTTGGAGGATCCTAGTAGAGAGGAGGGTGTCGTTGCCGTTCGTTAGGGCGATCCAAGACATGTACTCCCAAGCTAGGACGTGCGTTAGGACCCAGTTGGTGACACCCAGTATTTTCCGGTTGAGATAGGGCTACACCAGGGGTCCGCGCTAAGTCCTCTTCTCTTCGCTCTAATCCTTGACGTCATTTCGCGAGGGATTCAAGATGGCATCCCGTGGTGCATGCTTTTTGCTGACGACATTGTGTTAGTGGCGGAGTCGAGGAGGGAGGTGAACTCGAAGTTGGAGCGTTGGAGGGCTAAGTTAGAATCCCAGGGCTTGTGTGTGAGCCGGTCTAAGACCGAGTATCTCTAGTGTAACTTTAGTGGTGAGGCCAACGAGGAAGATGTTCAGGTAATGATTACGGATCAGATCGTACCCCGGACGGATAAGTTCAAGTATTTGGGTTCGATCATTCAGAAGGAAGGTGAGTGTGAAGATGATGTCACACATCGAATCAAGGTGGGTGGCTAAGGTGGAGAGCAGCGACAGGGTCATGTGCGACAAGAAAGTCCCTCTAAAGTTGAAGGGTAAATTCTACAGAGCGGCAATCCGACCTGCAATGTTGTATGGCTTCGAATGTTGGGCGATGAAGAAGTCGCTTGAGAGCAAGTTGGAAGTTGCTGAAATGAGAATGTTATGTTGGTTGTGTGGTCGCACAATGTTAGATAGAATTGTGAACGGGGTTTTCAGGAACGCGCTGGAAGTGGCGCCCATTTCAGCGAAAGTTAGGGAAGGGAGATTGAGATGGTTTGGCCACGTCCGCAGGAGGCAGGCATCTGCTCCGGTGAGGAAGGTCGAGAGTTTAATGGTTGTCGGGGAGAGGAGGAGAGGCAGACCGAGGACGACGTGGGAGGAGCAACTGAGATTAGATTTGAAGGCCTTAAACCTTTCCGAGACCGTGACTGTTGATAGGTTCGCTTGGAGGCGCCAGATCAGAGTTGTGGATTATTTTGTAAGGAGCGGTGCTGTAGTTGAGAGCCTCAGGGTTGGGTTGTCTCGGTTAGCTTTGACCTAGAGTATTGTATTTTTACTTTTATTGTATATTTTATCGTATTGTCTTTGCGTGAGGTGTATTTTTGACAGGGAGCTGTGCGCAGAGCCAACCTCTCTTTTGTTAGAGCAGCGTTTATCGGGAGTGAAGTAGCCAAATTTCGCTTAGGTAAGTCCCATGTGGATCAAGCCATGTTCTCAGGTATGGTCTCGAGCTTTTTCGAATCATATGTTTTCTTTTGTATTTATCACACAAGATTCTGCTGTGCACTAAGGTGGGGGTCTTCACGGAAACAGCCTCCCTACCGTAATAAGTAGGGGCATGGTCTGTGTACATCTTACCCTCCTCAGACCCTGCTCTGAGCGGGATATACTGGGTATGTTTGGTTTGGTTTGGTTATGGATGTCCAAGTACAACTCTGGCATAGAGATTTCAAATCTGGATTATCCTAATTTCAAGGTGGGAAACTCTCTGTTGAAGAAAGGAATAGGAAGATCCATAGGTACATAAAAAAGATAAATGAAAGGAACTTTACCAAAAAAAATCAAGTATGCTTGTCGAAAAACACTTGCAGACAGCAGGCCACGTGTCAGAGGACAGTTCGCAAAGAACGATGAACTAGCGGAGATTGCAAGGATTTCTAGTACCGGGAATAGCCATAGAGCTGATGATACAGATGAAGATATCACCCTCATCTCAAATCCAAATATCCATGATCACCACCTTAAGGAAATCCTCAACAGCCTGGCGGATATCCTACTAATCTTCTATGGAAGGTCTACGACGTTTCTCTCGCCCCCTTCCTAGAACAACGAATCCGATCAACTACATCAGGTGCTATATATCCGACCCGGACGATGCCCAAAAGGAGGCAAGGTTTGGTTTCTTAAATATATCCTTTTTTTAATTTTAAAAAAAATGAATTATTAAGATAAAAGTGATATGTCGGCAAAGAAGAAAATAAACAAAAACAACCAACTGCCTTGGCGCAGTTGGCCACCTGACCTTCAATTTAGTTGGAGGTCAGGGGTTCAATTCCTAGTGGCAACCCTTTGGAATTGAATTTCTCAAGGCCCAATGATCCCTTAGTCTTTGATTAAGGGTTAGGGCCTAGCCCTCCGGGGTACGCTGGTGGAACAATTAAATATTAAGGGCTTCAAGCGGCAGTGTGGGAGGCCAGATCTTGGTGGGAACCTGCGGTTGGATTTGGGGGGGTCCAGCATGGAGCAATCACTTGGGGGACGACTCCTTGTGCGCGGTAATTGAGGATATTTAAGAACCTGGGAGCCAGATACACATCTCGCGATTTAACTGGTAGCAGTACTGTGGGGCCGGGGCTGTTATCTCGAGGACTAGTTAGCTGTAAGCTTGGAACCTCGGTATCAAAAAAAAAAAAAAAGAGTTGATTACAAAGAGAGAAGAACAGGATGAAAAAAAGAAGAAATAAAAAAAATATACGGGAAGAAGACAACACAAGTTGTCCACAAAAACAAAAGAAAAAAAAACCATAATCAAACCAATTCATGGGTCACGGAAGAAGATAAACAAAATATAAAAGAATAAAATATTTTTATAATTTATTAAATTATACATTCGTTTTTCTTACATATAAGATACATATGTTATCAAAATTAATTTTTCTTGATACCATCGTGATCCATTTTACGAGAGCTTCAATTTGACACTAATATTGATATGTGTGTTAACTCTTTTCATATATGTCATTATTAAATTTATTAAAATGTGCGAATTAATATTCAGCTCTAAAAATCGCAAAGATTTATGAACAAATACCCTTACACTTGTTATTAGCGGTATTTGATATTTCAAACTATACCTTGACGATAACTATATTTTGAGGAATTGATTGGACGATCCTGCTCTGGTAGAAGCAGTTAATTATTTTGCAGTTTAAATTATGTCTCTTATTTATCTCAAAGTGGTGGCTTCAAACCACACATTTATTAAGCTTACTTTCTGTAATTATAATACCTCCCATATGATGAGTTCAATTATCACAAGACGGATGGTTTTACGTATGCAATTTATATATTATATATCACCATCGTGGTTGGTACCACATGAATAGTTCATATATCCTGCTCTCGAAAAAGCAGTTGATAAAAATAAATCCTACTCTGGAGAAGTAGTTGATCGATTATCTAAATCCTGCTCTCAAAGAAGCAATTGATAAAAATAAATCATACTCTGGAAAAGTAGTTGATCGATTATCTAAATCCTGCTCTCGAAGAAGCAGTTGATAAAAATAAATCCTACTCTGGAGAAGTAGGTGATCGATTATCTAAATCCAGCTCTCGAAGAAGCAGTTGATAAAAATAAATCCTACTCTGGAGTAGTAGTTGATCGATTATCTAAATGCTGCTCTCGAAGAAGCAGGTGATAAGAATCCTACTCTGAAGTAGTTGATCAATGATTCAAATCACGCTCTCGAAAAAGAAGCAGTTGATGGAAATAATATTCGGTCTCCATGATTATTAAACACGAATGGAGAAAATTGAGCAAGTGATACCATAAGCTATCACCGATTAATTAAAGAAAATTCCATGCATGGTGGAATCATTTGACAAGTGATATGAAAAACTATCACTGGAAAATAATTACTCAATAAATCCCATGTTGATTATATCACATGGTGGATCATTAAAATCATATTGATTGACAATATTTATGGAGAAACATATATCACATATTCATGATAATAATATATTTTTATAAAGGCAAAATATGATCTTATTATTGCTGGAAGAAGCACACAACAGTCGAAGTGAAAATATCGAAACTAGCTGAAAGGCAGTAAACACTAGACAATATGAAACGCGAAAAAGAAAATACATATGAAACCCATTTAAAAAAAAGGGTGCGTCTCGAGAGTATAAAACTCAGTAACTCTGCCACCACTTGACATCAGGGTTTATAATGAAAGATCTAAAGGATCTAAACTTCTTTTTCGTTTGGCGCCAATGCTCTGTGGCTGATGAGATTTGACTTTCAAATTCTTAACTGAAATATATGCCTGAAAATTTATAAGTAGATCAGCAACAGTATCAGCACATATTACTATATCTCTTGATGGCTGAGATATAAACTTGTGATCTACTCCTTGATCCAGAAAGGCAAGCAAATCGCTGAAGCAATTATTAATATTCAACAAACCTATAGGTTTGGTATGGAAGTCCCGCTCAGCCCATGACGTAATGTTGAATATCTCATTGAGTGTGCCATAGCCACCTGGAAGAACAATAAAAGCATCACTATTATTCACAACATATATCAAACTATCATGCACAGACTGTGCCTGAAGCATCAACCCAGTTGAACCCCCTATAGTACTGGTTCTAACTGTGGGATAGTGTAAGACACTTGTCACTCTTATTCTCCCATTTTGTGCAGCCTCTAAAAGATAAACCAAGAATCTATAATTACTCCCACCATACAATATATCGACTTTGTGTTTTCCTAATTCTTTTACGAATTGATATGCCATATCTATATGCTGGATATGATCTATCAGTTTGGATCCACCTAAAATACATATAGTTTTAATTGAATGAGATCTATATGAGGATTTTGATAACTCCATCTTTTTACAATAGACTTTCAAAAAAAAAAAATTGAGAGATACATTTTTTGATTTGTGGATCCCAAATTTAAAGAACAAACTTCTTACTAAACGACAAATGACTTTTCTATTTTCATTGAAAAAGGAGCAGCAGATAAGTCATTACTTTTGACAAAATTGCAAAAGAAAACGAAAGATATGATATTACATTTTTCAATGAAAATGACGTTACCGATCGGCAGCTGATAAATATAAATATTGGAAAATAATATTCATCAACTTGCATTATTTTTCTATTACCTTATACCAACTTTGACAAAATGGACTTACAAACTGGATCTTTTGAGATTAAGTTTTCATGACTATAACGTTCCCGTTCATCCCTAAATTGTATCCACAAAGCCATTAGTTCACGATGAACGTATCCACTCCGATGTGTATCAAGAATCTGTTGAATATCATGATCCATAGATTCCTTACTCAATCCATCCTTGATAAATGCTATTTTATCTTCTCGATTTTTGGATACAAACCCCACAGATTTGCATCGTGTGTCACATGTCCACCGAGCACATTTATAACACTCACCTAATCTTTTTGCTCTCCGTTTCTTTGCAAAACTACTCTTACCTGTACCTGGCATTTACTTAAATGAATTTGAAAATTCGTCAGATAGTCGAACTTGTGCTTCGATCAACCATCGAATATCTTCTGGGATGCCATTTCTCATTAGCACTCTTAATTTTTCGAGTCGAGCTCGATAAATTCTTTTTATGATATTCACTGGAAGAGATAGATAATATTTACGAAGATTCGAAAGCATTGAATCCATTATGATATTCAAACCCTCGATATGGGTGATTGTGAATACAATGATAATCTATTTATAGATTGGAAGTACGCGTATGAGATTTGACTCCGCGTTCGAATAGTTCATATCCTGAAGCGTATGAACTACGGCTCTATATTTGAATAATGAACATAATATGACATGTGGGAGCAGCGACTCCATGTTGATAATGATGTGCAATAATGGCACCGAAAGATGATGTGATATGCCGACAAAATATCTATATGGTGATACAGACACATCATTTCTTCAAATATTTGTTCTCGATTAATACCACTACTAGACAATATTGGGAATGAATCCCTAATAAATTTGGAATATATTAAGGGGAAGTATGGGCCCACTTCCTCTACATGTGAACTACTAGATATTATGGATCCACTAGATAGTTACATGTGTATATGACTCGTAATTAGAAATTTACGATATAATTTGCTCACGGTTTGAGCATATATTCCAGATCAGATTAAGTTAGTAATATATCTCAAATAAACTTGAATAGATCCCAGAAAAGACAAAATATGCGCATACAAGTGGGATATCAATTGGCATACTATTTGAAGTCCTCCAGCCAATATCGAGAACATAATATATAAACTCTCATGACTGAAGATGAATACCGAGACACTGGCATATGAGTTTGGTGCTCATGAAATCTCTCAGCATGAGGGGGAGTATTGGTAGTTGGAAATATGTGAAATGAAATGCATCACATTATATCCTCACAATTATATGAACTTGAAGTTCAAAGATGCACGACAGATTATTAATCTTTGATACCAACTACAACTGCTTTGAGAAATACATAATAATTCCCCGAATATGAATCAAAGCAAATGATAAAAGGAGGCATATACTTTTGAGAAGTATATAGACATAAGCACAATGTGTAATTCCAATGGATGATTGATAATGAGATATCTCGGCAAGTTATATTGCCATGGGGAAATAAATATTGAAAAGTGTCGACACAATATAGCGCTATGAATGATATGAGAAATGATTGGAACGAGTATATCCATGAAATGAGGATAACAATGAAATGAAGATATCCATGAATGAAATAAGGACATCAATGATTGGAAAGATGATATCGATAAATGATATGAGTATATCCATGACTGTGAAATATAGATATTGGAAATGAGGATATTAAAATCCATGATTTGTGAGAATGAGGATATTGATATCCATCGAAATTGAATATATGCCCTTATAATAAAATGAAACATATGGGCTTACTGAAAGTGACTCCTAAGGAAATTTTGAGCATATTATCAGTGCGTGCAGTCACTCAAAATAAAGTGTTGTGAACGAAGATTATATGATGTACTCTTTTCCTTGACTGAGGTTTTATCCCACTGGGTTTTCTAGCAAGGTTTTTAACGAGGCTGTTTAATCACAACCAATATTGAATCTCCAAAAGAAATTTGGAATATATTGCAATGAATATGAGTTCGATATTACAAAACTGCACTGAAGATGATACTCGTACTAATCCTTGGAGGATTATTGAAATGCCTGGGGCATATTTATAAAATACGCATTGTACTCTTTTTCCCTTGACTGAGGTTTTGTCCCATTGGGTTTTCCTAGCAAGGTTTTTAATGAGGTAACTGGAATGGCGTATTAGTATGAATAATGTACTCTTTTTCCTTCATTAGGATTTTTCCCATTAGGTTTTCCCTATTAAGGTTTTAATGAGGCATATTCATGGCATAATGAGGAACACTACAAAGATCAAGATTATTCCTCAAAATAGAAGGAGTAGTTGTACTCTTTTTCTTTCGATCAAGTTTTTCCCAATGAGTTTTCTTGACAAGGTTTTAATGAGGCAACACGTGGATACTCCAACAACGACTGATATACATGACAGATTCACTCAGTTTTTGTCCCACGAGGTTTTACTGAAACGGCACAAGAATACTCATACAAGAACTATCGAGATAAGGGGGAGCAAATTTACGAGATTACAGATTGCTGAAGTTTTTATCCAACAGAGCTTTCCTACCAACATTATGATGCAACATGATATGATTGCCACAAGCTTCAATACAAACAGTTTGAAAATTTTTCTCCCGTTGGGTTTTTCTTCAAACTAGTTCAGCAGATATTTATGTAAATAGTCATTCAAGAGTGAGTGTTATAATATACCATGAAAGTGACGTTTCAATTACCCCTTTGTTTTTATATAGTGTGAATGACTATTATGCCCCTGATGTAAATATGTAATTACGATTGTGCCATCTGAAGTTTTCCTATAAATAGGACTTCAATTGTTAATGAAAATCACATCTGAGAATCATTCTCTAATTTCTCTCTAATTTCTCTCTCTACAATAATCCGATTTCATAACAATAATAAAGTTTACATTACAACTTATAACAAAATTTACACCAAAACAATTATAACAAATAGAGTAAATTACACCGTTCGTCCTTGTGGTTTACGTTGACCGCAACCTTTCATCCTTTGATCGAAAAAAATGCGCCATTTGTCCCTAAGTGCCAAACATTATCCGCCGTTTATCCCTCCCTCTAACAGCATTCAGTAACGTTTGTCAAGTCATTCCAAAAAAAGGTATTTTTGTCCTTCGAGGTCTACAACAAAGGGTAAAGTCGTCAATTAACATTATGACCCACTACTAGGGGTGAGCGCGGTTCCGGAACTGCGAGAACCGAGAACCGAAAAACGGATGGCGAAGGAACCGAGAACCGGACCAAGTAACATGTCTCGGTTCCTTACGGGTCCAACCGATTGGAACCGAAAATTGTAGATCTTGAATTTGAATTTGTGACAAAAAAAAAACTTCATGAATAATGATCTTAAGTTAATGATATGAAGCTTCTTGCATTTTACACCATCATGCGAACATGACACAAAGATATGATGAAGAACTGGTCCTGAACTAGATCTTTTCATATGATAAACTCTTTAATAAATAAGTATAAAGAGCCAATCACATCATGATATAACACCATAAAGGTCAGTATACTACAATATCATGGAAGAGCTGGAAGCCCGACTATCGTAAAAGTTGGTCATTAATTCATTTCCTGTAACGGACTAATATTGGAAAAGAAAACACTTTCCATTGTAAGAAAATATATTATAGAGTATTACATTACGTATCACTGGTACCAGCAAATGGTACCTAATACAAGAGTCCGAGAGTAACTGAATATCTGTAGTGGTAAACTTCAAATATGAATATATATATATATATATTGAAATGCTGAGAAATTTATTAACAACTAGGCTCCGAGGAGGAGAGCTAAAAGGATATGGAATTTTATTAATGGCACGCTAATCTTACTCGGACAAGAAGGATATGGGCGGTTCTTCGGTTCCAGAACCGCTACCCGCGGTTCCGGATCGAACCGAACTGAGAACTGAAATTCAAAAAATTGAAGAATCGAGAACCGAACCGCGGCTCTAAAAGTCGTTTCGGGTTGGGTTGGGTCGGTTCCAGTTCGGTTCTCGGTTCCAGTTCGGTTCTCGGTCTTTTTACTCACCCTACCACTACCAACTAAATCAACTGTGATAGCTAATTGTGAACCCCGCCACTACCAATCAAACTAACTATTACCCTTTTTTTTGGGTTGGGATCCTTTGCAGCACAGCATCGTGCTGTGCTGCATCCCAATCGTCCGATCACACACACCCGCACAGATGTGTGCTCGCGTGTTCCACCCGACGCACAGCAGTGCACAGCATGTGTTGTGCACTGCAGGAGACCCTCACCCTTTTTTTTCCTCTTGTTCCTCATCTTTATCTTCGCCATCCTCCACCACCACTAACTCATGCTACCCTCACAAATCCTAAAATCAACACTTAAAAATTAGACCTGTCAATTCGTTCGTGTCGTGTAGTTTCGTGTTTCGTGTACCAAAAATCCAAACCCATACACAATGAATCCGTGTCATGTCGTGTCGTGTACCGCGCAAATTTGTGTCGTTTCGTGTCGTGTTTTCGTGTCAGGCACATTATATAAAATAAATATTAAAATATTATAAAAATAATGATTTTAATATTTTAATATTATTTTTATAGGTTTTAGTAGACGAAATGAAACGAATGGCAACAAAAAGCGAATATTTACACGAAATTTATGAAAGTTCACATTATATTTTCAAATTTTAAAGTTTAGTATAGACAGAATCCATAGAATCTATATTTTTATTGAATTAAATATAAAATATTATATTTATTTATTTATTTATCTCGTGTACCTCATGTCGTGTCGTATACCCAAAGGGTAAACACAAAACCGACACTAAATCTCGGTCGTGTACTTTCATGTTCGTGTATTTTCGTGTCGTGTACTCAAAATGAACCCAAACACTAAGGGGGCGTTCTGTTTGTATTTTGTTTTGTACTTTCATTTTGCAAAATGTTTTATATTTTCTATTTTTATTTTTGTTTTCAAAATTGTTAAAAACGCGTTCTGTTAAATTTATTTTGCAAAATATTTTTTTTGTAATATTAATATTAAATTCATAAATCTTTATTTTAGACTTAGTTTCAAATTAGGATAATTCAAAAATAAAAACTCAAAATGCATTTTGAGCATTTTAAAATTTTTTTGTTGAAATACACACAAAACACACAAAACGAGATTTTGGGCATTTTGTATTTTATGCAAATATTTTTTTTATTTTCTAAAATGTATTTTCGAAAATGATAAAAAGAACACGTTTTAGTGTTTTCGAAAATAAAAACAGAAAATGACCTCAAAACAGCAAAGAGAACAGGGTCTAAATTTTAGTGTCGTTTTCATGTCGTGTGGTAAATTGCCGGGTCTACTAAAAACGCTTAATGAACATTTCATTGTCATTCTTTATAAACACCATTTTCATAAAATTAAAACCCACAAACACCAACACATCATCTTTCATTTTCAGTGAACCACATAACCACCAATACCCCATCAACATCTTACCAATTGAGCAAACAACAACAACACAATATGTTGCTTTCCCATAAAAAAAATCAATAACCATTACTGACTTTTTTTCTAAACAAAACAAACTTTGTAATGAATTTGCCACAAAGCAAATTCACAAATTAATTCAATATTGTATAAGACTAATGTTTAGTGAGTTGGGCTACATTTTTTTTATCCAAGTAGTTCGATTTCCTTCATTACCATCCTTTTACAATTCTATATCAGCCGAATAAACAAATATACATATATAATACAAAAACACAAGATAAAGTAAAAGATAAGCTCTTGAAAGAAAAAAAAATACTTCACATGGGCAGTCCCACGTGCCACATGTTGCCAAGGCACAGATCTGCTCCTGGGTGTTTGTGACGGTAGGCTGTGGAGGCCAAGAGTTATGATGGTGGTGATGACCAGAGGTGGTGGGCAGAGCGATGGTGGCCGGAATGGGTGATGAAGATGAGATATAGCGGCGGCGAAGGGAGCGGCAAATGGCGGGGAAGGCGGCTGCCACAAAAAAGTACCAAAATTGTTATATTAACTTAGATCTATGTATAAAATCTACAGATAAATTAAAATACATAGATCTATTTAAAAACTAAAAAAAATACCTTAAAACTATATAAAAAGAAAATCCCTTTTTGGTGGAGATGTGGGTTTTGGTGGAAGGGTGTTTTCGGTGGTGAGGATCTGTGGACGTGAGGTCGGACGGTAGAGGGCTCCGGCGGTTGAGGAGTGACGGTTCCGGCGGTGGAGGGTGAATGTTATGAATATGAATGGCGTCTCACACCTTAAGCCTTTTATAAAGGCAAATAACAGAACGCTCCCTAGCTACATATATTATTTATGGAAGAGATTGTTAACTGTCTATCAAGAATTTTTTTTAACGTACAGTAAAATCTTTATAAATTAATAATATTAAGATTGGAATATTTTATTAATTTAGCGAGATATTATTATATTAATAAATTAATAAATTATTAATTTAAAGAGTTGGTTTATATTCGTGAGCAACTCTCAAATTATCACGGATACCGTTCAAAATTCGGTTGATGATGAAGATGATGATTCTGTACCTTTGGAACCGGTCACTCGGAAAGAAGTATTGCAAGCGGCAACAACTCTTCACAATTTTTTGTTGCAATACGAGAATACAGTGCCTCAACTCTTAAGTGCAATTGGGAGATTTAAAGATGAACTCAATATAGATTTGAAGTTCACAAAAAAAAGCAGTACTATAAATTCATTTTTCTGTATAATTCTAAATTTTGGAATATTTAGTAATTATTAATAGTTTATTTGGGACCAATATATTTACATTGGGATTCAAAAAATTATTATTTTATTATTTTATCGATTAGGCCAATTTTGTCTTTAATTCTAAGTTGGAACCGGATAAATTATTAATTTTATCGAGGTTATTAATTTATCGAGTATTAAATTATAGAGGTTCTACTGTATTTTAAAAGAATGAGTTGAATAACAAAGCAAATAAGCCAATCATTTTATCTTTCTATTAATTTGCTATTTATAACCCCCCCTTTCAAACCATTTTATCTTTCTTCCCCTCTTTTTCTATCTTTTCTCTATTTTAAGGTTTAAACATATAGTAATATTTTTTAGTACCCGCGTGGCGTACAATTGCTTGTCGAGTAGTTTAGCCCGCCCGGTGCCACAAGATCATTGTCTTGATGGTTAGAACTATACGCTTAAAATATGGTTAGCTTAAAAGTTTAATACATAACTGCACTTGCAACATCTTTTTTCGACTTGAACACTTAAATTTACATAAGTATCTCTAATTAATTACTAGTTCTTATTTATTTGTTTTTAATTTTTATCATCTTAGTTTGTGTTTAGAATTTCTGAATTTACTGTTCGTCATGTCTATACGGAGTATAGATTCAACATATATACGGCGTGTTAGCTTACGTAGTGAATTATTTTCAAGCTGGGGCGCCTCTACGACGTATACACTTCCATTGTATACGGTGTGTAAGCTCTTATTCTTATTAGGGGCACGTATACGGCCGCATACAAACAATATCTATATGGCATGTGGTAGTTCTGTATGAAATAGCAACTTTTTTTTTTTTTTTGTTTCTTTTTGGTTTAATTTAGTTTGCTTTTAGTTTGCTAGCACTATTGATTCTTCTTGGGTCATATTTCATATAACATTTTAATGGCTGACATTAATAATATGACGATGACTCGTGACGATCATGGTGCGGGGGTTGTACGACCTAGGATTGAGGATAACGTTGCGTTTGAAATCAAATGTCACATTCTGAAAGAGCTAAGGGAAGTGCCCATTAGTGGAAAGGACGATGAAGATGCCAATGAGTATATTGATAAGGTGTTTGCAATATCCGACATGTTCAACCTTCCAGGAGTAAACAGATATCAAATCATGCTTACTATCTTTCCAAAAACCCTAATTGGAGGAGCACGAAGATGGCTACAAAGCCATCTGACTTTTACGTATCTGCATGAGTTCGTTGTACATATGCCTACTCCATGTGCAGATTCGTCCAGGTTGTCAATACAAACCAGGGGTGACCTTATTCCCTGTAATGATGCAAACCAGAAAGATAACACAAGACCTCCATACGAACCTAAACAAACTTAAAGACAATGAAAAAAAAGACCCAACTTAAAACAAGAAACTTCTTGAGCTTCTTCAACTGCTCATCCTCCTCCCTCATCAACATCAACTGCTCCTCCAAGTCTTCTTCAAGGTCATTCCATGCCCGCAAGAGGCCAGGAATCACATTGATTGTTCGGCAACACATTGGGGGATCTGTCCATCCAATAAACCCACATGCCGGACAACAGTAGAACCGTCGGACTGGGGTTCCTGTTTGTCCAGCTTGTTTTGATTGTTGCGTGTTTGCCACAGTAATAAATAACGACCATTTTTTTTATGTGTAAAAAAAGTTGTGTGGAAATGTGTGATGAAACGTTCATATTAAATTCGGGTAAAAACTTCGGATGCAAATTTAGTCCTTATATCAACAATGATATGACATGTGGACATATTAACCGAGAATAGTGAAATGACAATACTACCCTCAGTGACAAGGCACTTAACGATAAAAAATAATGAGAGTTAGTGAACAGTGCTTCTCTATGGCTGTTTTGCAAAAAATGTAAATATTAATGTCTTTTTCGCAACAAAAATTGTCTCGGTGTGATCTGATGCGAATTCTCACTTGTGATGCGAATTCGCTATCGAAACAATGGAAAGGCTGTTTGACGAGCTAAGCGACGAATCGGAAAGCTGTCAGAACCGAGAACACCGATTCACTACAAAGAATAACACGCTAGCAGACGCACTCGCGACAGGAAAGGATGACGGCAACTCGATACAGCAACAAGACAGGAACTTGGCCAAATGTAAAAGACTTGATACAGACCACCTCCAAAACAGCGACACTCGAAACAACACATTTCGGTCGGATGCGAATTGAAAACAGTAAACAAGTTCGAATGATCGAACAACACTTGATGCGAAATACCGAACAAGTATAAAACTATATCGAAAACAAGTAGAATATCGAAACAGGACAGAAATAGTTGTTTTATCGAATTAGACCTATAATTCGATAAAGTGATTTCTTCTCAAGACCTATTGAGAATCAATCGAATTAAGATTCGAAAACGCGTCGAATAATAATCAAAGTTTTGATGAAAAGCATTCACCAAGGAAAACACAAAGTGTATTCTTATTTCTTCAACATTCAATAATCCTTAATTACAACTTTATCACCCTATTTATAGGCAAAAGTAGTCTGACAAGAGCCTGACAAGATAATCTTAAATTATTACAAGCTGGGTTTAAAATAAGAAAAGATAATAAAAAGGTTCCTCATGTCACTTGCTGACAAAAGTAAAAGCTGGGCCTTATCTCCAAGTTGAAAGCTGATAGCCGCTTTTTCACACAGCATGTTGCCGAGAATCCTGCTGCCTTTCCAATAAAAAATGCTGAAATTCTTTTATTGTTTTACCACTTGGGCCCCCTTTCCCCAAGATGCAAGTTACCTATTGTTTAAGTTACTCCAAGTCCGGTTATTAAGGTAACTCCGTGTCTCGTTTTCTCGCCCAAGTATGTTGCATGGTCGCTTATGTCGATCATCACCTCGTCTTCTTCCCTTGGACTCGTCAACCTCGTATCATCCCCTCCCCCTGTAAAAGGAATTGTCCTCAATTCTGCAATCCTGTCTTCATCAAGATAAGGAGATAGATCGCCTATGTTGAAAGTAGCATGCACTCCATAATCGCCCGAAAGTTCTAACTTGTAAGCATTGTCATTCACGCTCGCAACTATTTTAAATGGCCCCTCGGCTCATGGCATTAACTTATTCTTGCGCTTACTCGGGAATCTTTCCTTCCTCAAATACACCCAAACTAAATCCCCGACTTTGAACACTCTTGGTTTCCTTTGTTTGTTTGATTTTCTTTTGTACGCCTCATTTATCTCTTTGATTCGGTTACACACCTATTCGTGTAGTTTCATCATCGATTTTAGTTTTGACTCTGCATCCTTATGCACCAATTCGTCATTCGGTAATGGTATTAAGTCTAACGGTATGTAAGGATTCAGACCATAAACTACTTCGAATGGCGATCGCGCCGTGGCATGAGTAGGAGAACAGTTATAAGCAAACTCCGCATGTGCGAGCTTCAAATCCCAATCCTTTTGTGTTTTGCTTACCAAGTCTCGCAACAGCGTTCCCAGTGTTCGATTAGTCACTTCAGTTTGTCCGTCTGTTTGAGGATGATGCGAAGTACTAAACAAAAGCTTGGTTCCCACCTTTCTCCACAATGTGTTCCAAAAGTAGCTTAGAAACTTCGAGTCCCGGTCCGAAACAATAGTTTTCGGAACTCCATGTAATCGTACCACCTCTCGGAAGTACAAGTCAGCAACATTACTCGCATCATCGGTTTTGTGACAAGAAACAAAATGAGCCATCTTTGAAAAACGATCGACAACAACCATAATCGCATCCTTACCTCGTTGGGTTCGAGGCAAAGCAACAATGAAATCCATCGAGACATATTCCCATGGCCTCTCCGGAATCGGTAAAGGTGTGTACATTCCTGGTTTGAACCAAAGTGGCCAGTAAAAATGTTCCTTAAGCACGTCTAATGTCTTGGCCGAACCAAAGTGGCCAGCCAAACCTCCCCCGTGAGCCTCTCAAACCAGCAATTCGCGAATCGTGTGCCTGGGTAGACAAAGCGATTTCCCTTAAAAAGAAAGCCTTCCTGTATCGAAAATTCTCCCATCAGTCTAGATTTGCAAAGGGCGAAGGTTTCGCCAAAATCCGCATCACTGTCATAATATTCTTTCATTGTATTGAATCCAAGCAATCGAACATCAAGGGTAGAGAGTAAGGCATACCGCCTGGACATCGCATCAGCCACCACATTGCTCTTACCGTCCTTATACTTCGAGAAAAGTGAAATGATTGCAAGAATTCCACCCACTTCGCATGTCTGGGACTCAACTTCTGTTGCCCATTAATATACTTTAAAGATTCATGGTCGGAATGCAGAATAAAATGTTTTGTCCGAAGGTAATGACTCTAATGATCAAGGGCTCTCATTATGGCGTAGAACTCCTTGTCGTAAGTGCAATAGTTGAGTCGAGCTCCACTCAACTTCTCCGAAAATTATGCAATGGGCCGCCTACCTTGAATGAGGACCGCCCCAATACCAACTCCACTAGCATCACACTCCACCTCGAACGATTGTGTAAAATTGGGTAACGCCAAGATAGGTGCTTCACATAACCTTGCCTTCAACTTTACAAATGCCCCTTGGGCAGCCCTGCTCCACACAAACGGACCCTTCTTCAAACACTCAGTTATCGGACTCGTTATGGTGCTGAAATCTCGAATAAACCTCCGATAAAAGGAGGCAAGACCGTGGAACGATCTAACTTCATTTACAGTTTTAGGAGTAGGCCACGACTTAATAGCTTCAATTTTCCCCTGATCAACCGACACTCCATCATTCGAAACAACATAGCCAAGAAAAGTTATGCTCTCGACGAGAAACGCACACTTTTCTTTCTTTCCATACAGCCTTTGAGACCTAAGAGTCTCGAATACTTGCCGTAGATGTCCGAGATGCTCCTCCACCGACCGAATATAAACCAAAATATCATCCAAATAAACAACCAAAAATCTGCCGAAAAATGCCTTAAGTACTTCGTTCATCAAACGCATGAAGGTACTCAGGGCATTTGTAAGTCCAAATGGCATGACGGTCCACTCATACAGCCCGTGCTTAGTTTTGAAAGCCGTCTTCCATTCATCTCCCTCCCGCATACGAATCTGGTGATAGCCACTTCGCAAATCGATTTTAGAGAAGACCACCGAGCCATGTAGCTCGTCCAACATATCACCAAGCCTTGGTATCAAGAATCGATACTTGATCGTTATGTTATTTACGGCCCGGCTATCGATACACATCCGCCAAGAACCATCCTTCTTAGGAACAAGTAGGACCGGAACCGCACATGGACTTAAACTTTCTCGAACATACCCGTGGCTCATTAGTTCTTCAATTTGTTTATGAAGTTCCCTCGTTTCCTCGGAATTACACCTATAGGCAACTTTATTCGGAAGAGGTGCACCTGGTATAAGGTCGATTTGATGCTCAATTCCACGAATTGGCGGCAAACCCGACGACAATTCTTCAGGGAAGACATCCGCGAACTCATGTAATAAGTCGACCACTATATCCTCGTTTTTCGCTGCCACGAAATCATCTTGAGTCTCCTTTATCACCAGCATGTAAACACGCTCACCACTCTCCATAGTGTGTTCAACTTCCCTTTTGCTAGCGAACATGGTGAGGTTCGGTTTTCCCCTCGTTTGGCACTCATGGAACGGATAGCTTGGGGTGACATCGGCTTCAACACGATCTTCTTTCCCTTATCTCGCAACTCGTATTCGTTGCTCCTTCCCCAATGCAAAACACCCCTATCAAATAACCAAGGGCGTCTCAAAAGTACGTGACAAGCATCTATTGGAATCACATCACATAATATCTCATCGTGATATGAACCCATTGCCATTCCGACCCGAACTTGCTTCGAAACCCTCACCGTACTTCCGTCATCAAGCCAATGTAAAGCATATAGCTTAGGGTGAGCTATGGTGGTTAGTCCAAGTTACGTCACCATTTCACTCGAATCTACGTTGGTGCAACTCCCTCCGTCGATAATCAAACTACACCACTTATCTCCCACTTGACACTTTGTATGAAATATTTGGTCCCGTTGTTCTGACTCACTCGGAACCGACTTGGCTTGCAAAGTGCGAAGGACCAAGGCTGTATCGTAATTCGGAGCATCGTAAGCCTCACATTTTTCTCCTTCTTCGTCTTCAATGTTGAAATCAAATACATCCCCCAGTCTTCCTTTTTCGTCCTCAACCAACAATTCGTCTCGGATCGTGACAGCTTCCCTTAGTGTCACCACTCGTTTGTTCGGACAGGCATTTTGATAATGCCCGAAGCCTTGACATTTGAAACATTTTACTTTAGCCAGACTCGTCTCCTTCAGTACGCAGGGTGTCCTAGAAATCACAACAGGGACCAGAGTCGGTACAGTTGCCTTAGTAGTTAAACTAGACCCGACGCTTGGGTTTCCAAATTTGCCTGGAAACTCGGGTTTATACAACTTCATCCTGTTTTAAGCTTCTAACTTTACACATAGCCCACATAATGTATCGAAGTCCTCGTATGGATACAGTTCCACCGAGTTAGCTATGCTTCGGTTCACGCCACGCATGAATCGCGACATCTTCTGCTCCTCATTCTCCTCTATTTCTCCCATTAAGGTCAGATTCTTAAACTCCTCAATGTATTCACTGACATTCAGCTTTCCTTGCATGAGATCTGCAATCTTTCTGTACAAGGACAACCAGTGTGATGTTGGTACATATCTTTTACGAACTTTTCTTTTTAATGAATCCCACGAATGGATCTTTTCTTTCCCCGCACGAGCTCTTCGTGTTTTAATTCCTTCGTACCAAAGTGAAGCTCCTTTCCCCAACTTGAGAATTGCATACTTACACCTTTTCTCATCGTCAAGGTCTTTAAACTCGAACATACGATCAATTTTTCATTCCCATTCCAGGTAAACTTCAGGGTCTGTCCCTCCAACAAACTCCGTAAGCTCGTTCACCTTGAACTCTTCGACATGGCGTGAGGGTCGTTCATAGTGACCACGCCTAGGTTGACAACGCTGGTCGCGTTGTTCTGGTACATCACGCAATGCGTTGCAAAGTTTTGCCAAGAAATCAGTGTCGTTGAGATCCATAATGCCAAAGATCAAGAACTTGGGCTCCGATGCCACTTATGATGCGAATTATCACTTGTGATGCGAATTCGCTATCGGTACAGCGGAAGGCTGTTTTGACGAGTAGAAGCGAATCAGCAAGAAACTGTCAGGAACTGAGAACACCAGTTCACTACAGCAATAACACGGGCTAGCGGTACGCACTCGCGACAAGAAAGGATGACGGCAACTCGATACAGCAACAAGACAGGAACTTGGCCAAATGTAAAAGACTTGATACAGACCACCTCCAAACAGCGACACTCGAAACAGCACGTTTCGGTCGGATGCAAATTGAAAACAGTAAACAAGTTCGAAGGATCGAACAACACTTGATGCGAAATACCGAACAAGTATAAAACTGTATCGAAAACAAATAGAATATCAAAACAGGATAGAAACAGTTGTTTTATCGAATTAGACCTATAATTCGATTAAGTGATTTCTTCTCAAGACCTATTGAGAATCAATCGGATTAAAATTCGAAAACGCGTCGAATAATAATCAAAGTTTTGATGAAAAGCATTCACCGAGGAAAACACAAAGTGTATTCTTATTTCTTCAACATTCAATAATCCTTCATTACAACTTTATCGCCCTATTTATAGGCAAAAGTAGCCTGACAAGAGCCTGACAAGATAATCTTAAATTATTACAAGCTGGGTTTAAAATAAGAAAAGATAATAAAAAGGTTCCTCATGTCACTTGCTGACAAAAGTAAAGTGACAAAAGTAAAAGCTGGGCCTTGTCTCCAAGTTAAAAGCTGATAGCCGCTTTTTCACACAGCATGTTGCCGAGAATCCTATTGCCTTTCTAATAAAAAATGCTGAAATTCTTTTATTCTTTTACCACTTGGGCCCCCTTTCCCCAAGATGCAAGTTACCTATTGTTTAAGTTACTCCAAGTCGTTATTAAGGTAACTCCGTGTCTCGTCTTCTCGCCCAAGTATGTTGCATGGTCGCTTATGTCGATCATCACCTCATCTTCTTCCCTTGGACTCGTCAACCCCGTATCATGATCCTTGCACTTTCGTGATAGTTTAGGATTAGCAATTTACCCAAGAAAAAAAAGAGTGTTTTTGAGAACAAGGTTGGAGATGGCATAAGAGATAATTTAGTTACATTTGTATTTGTTGCTTCTTAAAATTGATCATTTCAATATTTGTGACAATGATATTTGTCTCAAAATGAATAAATCATGAATTTTGCGATTTGCTCGAAAAAAGATGTATTTAAAGTGGCCATACTTGTATTGCATACGTATAAATTTTTGAAATATATGTCAAAGCCAAGGATTTTGGATCCGTTGTATATGAAAGACGCCTTCCATACCCCACTTCAGCAAGATTGAGTACGTTAATGGTGTATATAAAATACATCTCATAGTTATATATATATATATATATATATATATATATATATATATTATGTTACCAAAACCTCCCCTTGCGTACCAAACCTCTGTATAAAAGTAGCGATTAAAAATCCCATTTTTTTTCCTCCCCTTGCGTACCAAAACCTCTCATTTTTATAAATAAAAACCCTAATTTTTATAAATAATTAGTATAATATTTTTACATTTAATTCATTTAAAATAATAATAATAATTATGTATATGTTCCGGGAAATCCTTCCCGTATTGGTGTCTTACCTAATACTAGTTGTAGGGGGATAAGAGTTATGGAAGGTTCTGGACTCTTCCATAAGTAGTTGGATCCTGTTAGATGTCTTACCTTAACTAGGAATCACTGTATGGAAAGTCTCTTTGTAATGCCATATAAAGGCCTCTATTCATTGTTATCAATACAATTGATTTCATTGCCTTTACTTTTCTCCTCAAACACATTATCGACGTAGCTCGAATGAAAGAAAAAAATCGCCAAGCCTGCGCGACGAGCACCGCCACCGCAGCCTCCGCCACCGCCTGCCTCGCGCCACCCATCGCCAGCCTGCCGCCATGCCACCGCCGCCTTGCCACACGCCGCCATCGCTCAACTGGCTGCTGCCTGCCATCACGCTGCCACACTGCCGCCTCGCGCCACACCGCGCCACGCGCCGCCAGCCTGCCGCCGCCCACTGCCACTGCCGCTGGCCCATGCCACACGCCACTGCCGCTGCCGCTGCCGCCGCCACTTACTTGGCCCGCCCACCACCCACCACACCACCAGCCCGCCACACACTGGCCGCCTGCAGCCGTCACGCCGCCACACTGCCGCCATGCCCGCGCCAGCTGGCCGCCGCCACACTTGCCGCCGTAGCCGCCGCCTGGGCCACGCCGCTGCCAGAGCCCGCCTCGCCGCTTGCCGCACACGCCACGCCCAGCCAATAAGTCCGACCTTGCTCGACTCTCGAACCAAAACCCGAACATCAACTTATCTTCGGAAGCCGCCAAAATTGCGCCTCTGGTTTCACGTCGTCGCATCGAGTACCAACCGGTAGATCGAAGCACACCACAAATTCAGCACGTGCCTAATTTTATAATCGAGGTAATTATCTGACTTGTCCCTATTTCAATTCTCTCCTTTTGGGAATTTTTCTTTTGGGGACATGAGTTTTGGGTTCTTTATCTCCCACGCTACTTTGCGGTGGATGAGACCGCGAGAGAAGTCGGTATCTCTGCGTGTCGAAGAAAACTGTGTGACGGTCCAGGGGGAGTCACGGAATTGTTGAAAAGTCGATACTTGTGGTTTTTGCATACACCACGTATCTGGGTGCGATCTGATATCGCCGTTTTTTTTGTCGACTTTACTAAACAACAATTAAGGGAAGTAAATCGAGTAACGGTTATGTTACACGCTTTTAAAAGCATCGATTGTGACCGTTTACATTGTCACTGAAAATCCAACAAGACTAACTTCCTCTTGTTTATATCTTGTAGATGGCACAAAGCTCCAATGTTCATCCGGAGTTCGACATCCTTGACCATGCTGGTAAGGAGTACCATAGGTGGATCTCAGACGTTCGCTTGGCGTCGGTTGCAGAGATTTACCACCACCATCTTTCCCTCTAACGAGCCTACCGCTCAAGAACCGAGCGAGGAAACCAAGGCTAATGAACTGATGTACTTGCGTAGACATATACATCCGTTGTTGAAAAAGTGTTATATGAACTTGCAAACCCCCAAAGAACTATGGGATACACTCGAACAACGATTTAATAATGTGCATGATCAGCGCTTCCCCGAATTGCAACTTCAGTGGGAACAAATCCGATTTTTGGATTATGCGAATGTGGAAGCCTATAATCAAGCTATCCTCGATCTTCGCGCTGATCTTGGTTTTTGTGGTGTCAAGAAGTCTGATCAAGATTTGATCGAAAAGACTCTTAACACGTTTCCCGTGGGAGCAAGTGTGATTGCTCATCAGCTGCGCGTTGCCTATGAGGAAGGGAGAATTAAGAACTTTAGTGACCTTATCTCCCACCTCGCGAAAAAAGAAAGGCCCCACGAGATTATTCTCAATAGCAATGCGCACCCAGCTGGTACGAAGCCGATTCCGGAAGTGAATCATGCTACCCACAGGAAAGCACCACGACAAAATAGAAAAGGCAATGCTACTCAGTTTTTGCAAGCACCACGGATGCATGACTCGAGCAAGCGAGGGAAAAGACGAGGTCGTCGTTCCAATGTGTGGAAGAGGCAAGGTGGCTCGGCCACGGGACCCAGTGGAACCCAACCACGTGGACCGCCTCCTGCCACCGGGAATGGAACCACTCCAAAGGAAGGCCGGAATTGCTATACATGCGGATCGAAGAAGCATACTTACCGCAATTGCAAGGCGCCAAAGAACATCCAAGCTTATACAAGCACTATAAACAATATTTGACTCAAGAGTCGAATTACATGGAAGAAGATAATGAGAATACGGAGGTGAACCATATTGAGATCCAGACTGAGATCTCTCCTCTCACCATTGCGGACAAAGACCAACATATGGATGTTGCCGACTTTGACTAGTTTTCCGCTTTGGTTATGTTCTGTCTTGTTTCTAGTTTTCGAGAACTACTTTGGATTTTCATGAATGTAATAAAGTTGGCCATGATGAATAAAATTCTTTTAATTGCTGTGATTGTGCAAAGATGAATTTTATTTTTCCCTTCGAAAGCATGTTTGGTTTATCACAAAAACAATTGCTCAGTAAATGAATTGCTTGGTTAAATTTGATACATTGGTGGATTTTATCAAAACTTTTGATCAAGACTAGGCGCATCCTCCTTGGTATTTGTTTATGCTTTGAGAGTTCAAACGGAATCAGTGGTTTTTAAATGTCCTTAGTCTGCACGACATTCCTACTTTCTCTACAAGTCTACCAAGTTGGAGTTACCGAAAGGATCATTAGCCGAGATACAAATCGAACACCATGATGCGTTTTGAAGTATTTAAACGCTCCTATGGCCATATTACCATAGTATTGTATCAACAATAATGCCTTTGAAAAAGGCTTCAACCTTGCTATATCACTCAACAATAGGGAAATACCAAAATAGAAAATTTAAACGAGCACTGAGATCTGAGTTTAATGATCCAGAAAGTTAACGACCTATGGAAAGAAAGATACGGAAGTCTAGTTTCCAGAACAACTGACCGTTCGTCCATAGCCTTCTTAACGAAGAAGTTATTGCTGTTTTAATGAACAAAGGTCAAGCTGCACGGAAATTATTTCCAGCGATTGTGCTAACTTTGATCCTAACCAACTTGGTCGAATTTCCCCAAACTCGATGTTAATGAGTTTTCTCTATGTCTCTAATCATAAGACTAATCGAGTTTCATGTCTTATTGTAGATTTCTCGTGGCGAAATTGAGTGCCTTGCTGATAGTGGAACAACCCACACTATTCTTCGGAATAGGCAATTATTTAAGGATATTGTGCCATACATATCCTCAGTGACAACAATGATTGGTTCCTCCAAAGTAATTCAAGGGAGGGGACCTGCTCATTTCTTGCTACCTAATGGTACGCATATTAATGTCACAAATGCTCTCTATGCCCCAAGAGCAAACCGAACCTTGCTAAGTTTTAGGGACATCCGTGCCAACGGTTATCACCTTGATACACATTGTGAGAATGGGACAGAATTTTTGTGTGTTACTCTGGCAGAATGCGGAAGACGCCGCGTTCTCGAGAAACTTATGAGTCTAAGTAGTGGTCTATACCAGACTACAATAAGGGTTATTGAATCCTATGCTGTGAGTCACGAACTGTGTACTTCCGAAGCATACCAACTATGGCATGACCGACTCGGTCACCCTGGACGCGACATGATGATCCGCATTTTGAAAAACTCACATGGTCATCCGTTTTTCAAGTACAGAAAATGATTGGAAGCACCACTCGATATCGGCATTGATGTGCGTGAGCTTGATATCGTATCACTGGGACTAAAGATCGCACGCCCTGACAAGGTTGACGGTGCATCTCTCGTAAATCCCGAGGCTTCTGTGGCAATTTCTAATGCCCATAAATCGTTTTGCAAAGCCTATTCACTAGCAAAGTTGATACCATCTCCGTCCTTTGCTAAAGACTTAACACAAAACATTCGCTTCTTACAAAGAATTCAAGGGGACATATGTGGACCTATTCAACCAGAGTGCGGACCATTCAGATATTTTATGGTTCTGGTTGATGCATCGACGCGATGGTCACACGTCGCTCTGCTATCCACGAGAAATGCTGCATTTTCTAAACTCCTAGCACAAATCATCAAGTTACGGGCTAACCACCCGACTTCCCAATCTCGTCATTAAGATTGGACAATGCTGGAGAGTTTACGTCAAAGTCTTTTGACGACTATTGCATGTCGATTGGGATTGATGTTGAACATCCCGTCCCCCATGTTCATTCGCAGAATGGCCTTGCCGAGGCTATGATTAAGCGATTACAGCTTATCGCCCGAGCATTGGTATTGCGCACCAACTTGCCGATTTCTGCCTGGGGTTATGCAATTTTGCATGCGGCTATACTTATTCGCTTTCGACCCACTGCCAATCAACCGTTTAGTGCGTACCAGTTGGTAACTGGATATGAGCCTGATATTTCACACTTACGCATTTTTGGTTGTGCAGTCTATGTGCCAATTACGCCTCCACAGCGTACTAAAATGGGTCCGCAAAGACGATTAGGTATATATGTTGGCTATGAATCGCCCAAAATTATCCGCTATTTGGAACCTTTGACAGGAGATCTTTCTCGCAAGATTTGCAGATTGTCTCTTTGATGAGACAAACTTCCCGTCGTTAGGGGAGAGAGGAATCGAACGATTCCAGTTTAACGCTATGAAATTGTCTGGTGTGCTCCCTCCTTGCCTCATCCAGATCCCCGCATGCCTCAATCCGAGCTAGAAGTGCAACGTATTCTCGCCTTGAAAGTTGCGGATTCGATGCGGCGGCTTTACCGATCTGCGAAAGTGACAAGATCTACCATTCCCGCTGCGAATGTTCCTGCAAGGTTAGAAGTCCCAGTTATAGGGCAAGGTTCAGCCGCCCAAAGGAATGATGCCCCCGGCGTCAACCTTAGTGGTGGGACGGCTGCTTCGGCTGCTCTTATCCTTGCTCGAAAGAGGGGGAGGCCAGTGGGTAGAAAGGATACCAAACCTCGAAAGAGAAGAGGAACGGAGGCACAAAATCCTCTCATCATCGACATAGTGACTCCATCACACGAGATTATCTCTGAATACGGATATGTCCTCGAATCAACAATGGAACAATCGACGGACGCGTCGGAAACTTTGTTGATGTCAGAAAATAAAGAAATCTCGATGCAATGTATGAGTGAATACGTACTATTGGACAGGTCGTCCACGCTAGTCGATGATGCTTTTGCCTACTCCGTCGCTCAAGAAATTATTGAAGGCAGCGATCTTTGCGCTCGATTCTTTGAGTGTCAACAATGAGCCGATTGGCCGAAATGGAAAGATGCAATGCAGGCTGAACTAGACTCAATGGCTAAACGTGAGGTATTTGGCCGTATCGAGCCAATACCCGTGGGCGTTAAACCAGTTGGACATAAGTGGGTCTTTGTTCGTAAACGCAATGATAAGGATGAGGTCATGCGTTACAAAGAGAGACTAGTTGCCCAAGGCTTCTCGCAGCGCCCTGGCATTGACTACGAGGAGACATATTCTCCCGTTATGGACATCATCACATTCCACTACTTAGTCAGTTTGGTAGTGTCCGAAAAACTGAACATGCAGCTTATGGATGTGGTTACAACGTATCTTTATGGGGATATAGATACGGATATCTATATGAAAGTTCCCGAAGGGATTTCATTACCCAAATCAAGTAGATCTAAACCACGGAGCGCTTACGCTGTGAAATTGCATCGTTCACTATATGGGTTGAAACAATCCGGAAGGATGTGGTATAACCGCCTAAGTGAATACTTGGTTGGGAAGGGATACGAGAACAGTGGCATCTGTCCATGCATTTTCGTGAAAAGAACAGATGTAGGATTCGTGATTGTAACCGTCTATGTAGATGACATGAATGTCATCGGTGCCATAGATGAGGTCAATGAAATGGCTCGCTACCTTAAATCCGAATTCGAGATGAAAGATCTGGGGAGGACTCGATTCTGCATGGGCTTAGAGCTAGAACATCGAGATGATGGTATACTCATTCATCAGTCTGTCTATGTACACAAAATGCTCAGGCGATTTAGCATGGACAAGACACATCCTCTTGCTACCCCCATGATTGGTCGAAGTCTGGAAATGAACAAGGATCCGTTTCATCCCAAAGAGGAGGATGAAGAGGTCCTTGGAGCAGAAACACCGTACCTTAGCGCAATCGGTGCGTTGTTGTATCTGGCTCAATGTACTCGTCCAGACATCGCATTCTCTGTGAATCTGTTAGCGAGATTTAGCTCCGCTCCCACGATAAGGCATTGGAATGGAGTAAAACACATCTTTCGATACTTGAAAGGCTCCATTGACCTTGGATTGTTCTTTCCCTACGCAAAAGAGAGCGAAATTCCGAAAGGAATTGTTGAGGTTAAGACGATGCATACCGACCGTCGATCTTCCTCTGATATTGCAGCTAAGCATGGTAGCTTGACTACCAGAAGTGCTAATGCGAGCAACCTTACCCCTTATGCAGAGAATCCTAACGACACGTTAGTTAGATTTGCTGATGCCGGTTATCTCTCTGACCCGCATAAAGGACGTTCCCAAACTGGTTATGTGTTCACCATTGGGAATACGGCGATATCTTGGCGATCTACCAAGCAGACCCTGGTTGCTACTTCCTCGAACCATGCAGAGATAATTGCATTGCACGAATCCGTAAGGGAGTGCATTTGGCTACGGTCAGTCATAGACCATATACGAGGAATGTGTGGATTAGATCCCACTACAGCAACCCCGACTTGCATCTTTGAGGACAATGTGGCATGCATTGGGCAGATGAAGTTAGGTTTCATAAAGGGTGACAATACCAAGCATATTGCGCCGAAGTTCTTCTATAATCAGCAGCAGCATAAATTACTGAATATCGAAGTGAAACAAGTGAGTTCCGATGAGAATATCGCAGACTTGTTCACTAAGTCTCTGCTGAAATCTACATTTGAGAAACATGTGAGAAGCATCGGCATGTGTCGATTATCCGAGCTCAACTAATGATAGCTCGACAGAATGAGCTGTCATGTATACCTCAGGGGGAGTATACTTCACATGATTCTGACATTTGTAGTTGGTGCGTTGCGCTCTTTTTCCTCACCAAAGTCTTTGTTTTTCCCACGGGGTTTTATTTGACTTGGAAAGGTTTTTTACCGAGGCAACACCTTATGCACCATGTTAGTATTAGTGTTCGACACAAGGGGAGTGTTCCGGGAAATCCTTTCCGTATTAGTGTCTTACCTAATACTAGTTGTAGGGGGATAAGAGTTATGGAAGGTTCTGGACTCTTCCATAAGTAGTTGGATCCTGTTAGATGTCTTACCTTAACTAGGAATCCTATGTATGGAAAGACTCTCTTTGTAATGCCTATATAAAGACCCCTCTATTCATTGTTATCAATACAATTGATTTGCTGTCTTTACTTTTCTCCTCAAACAGTATAATATTTTTAAATTTAATTCATTTAAAATAATAATAATAATTATTATGTATAATATTTTTAAATTTAATTCATTTAAATAGTAATAATAATTATGTATAATATTTTTAATTTAATTCATTTAAAATAATAATAATAATTATGTATAATATTTTTTAATTTAATTCATTTAGAAAAGTATCATAATAATTATGTATAATATTTTTTATTTAAATTCATTTAAAAAATAATAATAATAATTATGAATAATAATTCTTAATTTAAGAGGGGTAAATCTGAAAATTGTTTGCCTTTGAATGGTTGAGAGAGGGAATGAATGCTTAATGGTTCAGATCTCTTTGTAACCATTAAGAGGTAAAAAATTTTTTGCCAAACAGTCGTAGCCTCTGAGCGATTCAGAGATAGGCTCTTAATGATTACATTAAGAGCCAAACAAACGGCCCCTAAATAAAAATTGCACCCTTGTAATAATCTTGTTTTTTCTCTTGATCCGACTCTCTAAAATCTCTTCTCGAAGCTTCTGATAAACGTCTGGTAGCAGTGTCTACATTTCTCTTCTGGGTTGCTTGATTATCAGATTTCCGGTCTCTAATTTGAGGAGGTGTAACAGCACTTCTAACAGTTCCCGTACTCCCGGACGCACCTATGCTGAAATCCCATCCAGAATTTCTTTGAGGTTTTCCCTGCCCACTGTGATTCAAATAATGGTGAATCAACGCTTCAAAAAACAACGGTCAAATTGTAAATCACAACTAGTTATCGACCACATTTCACCTGGCTCGAACAGTATCATCTACTCTTGGTTCCCTGGTAACCTTCACGGTATTAGAGCCTTCGCCAAAAGCTTGTATACCGTTTCTAGGGGTTTCCCCATCCTCCTTAAGTTGGAACTTTGGTCGTTCTCTGTCAAGATACAAGGATATTGTCAAGATAATAGAGAATGATTAAGTAAACGAAAGGGAAAGAATGAAAAGGATGTGAACAATACACCTCATTTTGTATCCAGAAAGATGATGTAATAGCATACAAGAAATGTACCTGATTCTCTCCAAGAATCTCGGGTTCTTCTTAGCATTCTTAATAAAGCGGTGTTTCAGAAGTTCCTTTGCACTTGGTCTCTGAAGTAGAGAATCAAAAAATCAGATTACCAGAGGGGTTAACAGTTAGAAACTCAGAACTAAAAGGGAAGGGTCCACTTTAAAATCTGTTGGAAAATCTGTGTTACAAACTTGCTGGGCAGAAAATAAAATACAACTGGAAAAAACAAATTACAATTCGAAATCCAGAAACTACAGGACTCAACAAAAAAAGGAAATTACGTAACTCAAATGTAATTGAAAATACAAGAAAATTAATAAAACCGTAAATGAAGTCGAGTCGAGGAGGCCTCTTCCCGCAAGACAAATATTGCCCCGGTAGTGCTCTTCGGTTTAGCAATTTGTCTCCAAAGGTAAAATGACTTTCGTCTCGACAGATGTAGCACCACAATTCCGGCGAGCTCCGGTGAACAAGAATGAGTTGAGAACTGAACTGACTTATGAAATCCAGGTATGCAGAATATATTTTCGTACTTTTCTGTGTGTCAGATGCATATGAGATGCATGCCTATTTATAGGCCATCTCACCTGCAGGGGATTTAAACACAGCCCTTAAGGCTGTCATAATGCAGGCATTCATGCCTGCATTAAACACAGGAGTTTCGAATTTCAAAAGTTGGCAGGAGTTACAGAATTCAAATCTGGCAATTACTCCTCCTCATAACACCTGGGAGGTTACTTCCGTGTTGGACTGAATTTGAACAGTCAGGACGCACCTGGACTGTATTCAGATCCTTAACCATTTGACGGATGTACCTGGACATCCTTATGTGCACATACGAGCCCAACTACGTTGTTGAGCTTGTCCAAAAAATTCTTTAAGCTAGCCCAATTCCTAGCTCACTGCCAAGCCCACGAACAGGCCCAAAGACCAGCCCAAAGACCAATTGCCAAGATCCAAGATCCAAGATCCAAGTCCAAGACCAAGGCCAAGGCCAAGGCCAAGGTCCAAGTTCCACGGCACGCGGCCGCAGCCGCGGCCGAGGCGAGGCGAGGCGGGCGGGCGGCGGCGGCTGCGCGCGCGTGTGCGCGCGTGTGGGCTTTAAGCCCATACACATGTGCCATTAATTATTACATGCATAAAGATAACTCCTTATATACTAGAATAATGATGGTTCATTATTCAATGTGGGATTCCATCCCTTATTAATTCACAATTAAGTGAAACTTTAATTCACTATTTCTCACTCACCGGGAATCAGTTTAGAGAAAGTGAATATACCACGATCATATACTCGGAACGTAGATCGATCCTATGATATTTAATTTTACAAAATAAAATTAAAATCATTAACAATTCCAACAATCCCCCACATGAGTGAAAATAGCCCAAATGCAATATGCAGACTCAAGCTCAGTCCTCAAGAGGCGTTAAAGTATAGGGATAGGTAATTCATGACTTTGAACCTTCCATAGTTAACATCATCGGGTACACAGGTGGATTAGTGGCTTGATGCTTTGAACTATTCCCCCACGGCGTGCACCAAGACAATGGTGCTAACACTTGAACACCTCAACCTCATCCGTTCTCACGTTTTGTGTCCTTTGTGGGCCTTGGACACCCCTTTGGATTCATAAGCGTATTTCATGAAGCGGCCCCCACTTCTCACTTATATAGGTGATTCTTTATCGAGTATCTTGCCATACTCAACCTCCTCGAGGTCTTTAAGAATCATTAAAAGTCATAGACTTATCCTCACCACTAGGCAAGCTTTCAACACTCAATTACTCTATAGGGAATAAACTTAGATGAGTGTTTCACACGAACTCTCATAGCTTAGTTCTCCCATTGAACCAAGTTCTTGGGATCTCCAGTCATCTTGGTTGGGTTACCACTATGATAATTCTCAATTTGTGGATTTTAAACCCATTCCCTCTAGCAATTTATTCATTTGATCACGGTTTAACCCTTTGGTTAGCGGATCCGCTAGATTAACCATTGACCTCACATAGTCAATAGATATAACCCCACTTTTGATCAAATGTCTCACGATATTATGGCGTCGACGAATATGTCAAGACTTTCCATTATACACGTTACTTCTCGCCCTACCAATAGCACCTTGGCTATCACAGTGAATCATCACTGCAGGCACTGGCTTGGACCAACATGGAATATCTTCTAGAAAGTTTCTGAGCCATTCGGCTTCTTCACCAGCTTTGTCCAAAGCTATGAATTTCGATTCCATGGTGGATCGGGCTATACACGTTTGTTTCGAGGACTTCCACGAGACAGTTCCACCCCCAATGGTAAACACGTAACCACTTGTAGAAAATGAACTTTTCGTATCGGATATCCAATTCGCATCACAGTACCCTTCAAGTAGCGGGGGGTATCTCGAATAGTGTAGCCCAAGGTTTTGAGTATACTTTAGTACCTCAAAACCCTAACGAGTGCTTTCCAATTCTCTTTGCTTGGGTTGCTCGTATAACGACTCAATTTGTTTACAGCACAAGCTAAATCGGGTCGAGTGCAATTTGTAAGATACATTAAACACCCAATGACTCGTGCATATTCTTCTTGTGCAATGGGGTCCCCTCGATTTTTGCTCAAGTGATCATTTAAATCTATTGGGGTCTTAGCCGGCAAGCTATCAAAAGCATTAAACTTTTTGAGAACTTTCTCGGCATAGTGAGATTGTGTCAAGATGATTCCATCTGATTTTCTCAAAATTTTCATTCCAAGAATCACATCGGCTAGCCCCATGTCTTTCATGTCAAAATTTCTTTTTAACATGTTCTTAGTATCGTAAATCACTTGTATATTGTTACCTATGATTAACATGTCATCTATATAAAGACACACAATAACATAACCGTTATTAGTGTTCTTAATATAAACACATTTATCACACTCGTTTATTTTAAAACCATTTGATAACATTACAATATCAAATTTCAAGTGCCACTGTAGTGGAGCTTGTTTCAATCCATATAGAGACTTAACCAGTTTGCATACCTTTTTCTCTTGTCGAGGTACTACAAACCCTTCAGGTTGTTCCATATAGATCTCTTCATCCAGATCACCATTCAGAAAAGCAGTCTTAACATCCATTTGATGAATCTCAAGATCGTGCAAAGCAGCAATCGCGAGAAGCACTCGAATAGATGTAATTCTCATTACAGGTGAATAGGTATCGAAAAAATCGTACCCTTCCTTCTGTTTGAAACCTTTGACTACTAAACGAGCTTTATACTTGTCAATTGACCCATCAGCCTTGTACTTTCTTTTAAGGATCCATTTTCATCCTAAGGGCTTACAACCTTCAGGTAAATCAACCAAAACCCAAGTTTGGTTTTCTAAAATTGAGTCAATTTCACTCTGAACAGCTTCTTTCCAGAGCAACCCGTCTCGTCTGGCATAAGCTACTTTGATCGACGTTGGTTCTTCATCCAACATGAATGCTATGTAGTCAGGTCTAAATGTCTTTGGTGTCCTAACCCTACTACCACATCTCGGTTCTACATCTTCCAGATTAGATCTCGATCGCTTACGTGACTTTGGATCTACATCCACAGGTTTTGAACTTGTTCCTTCATCTTCAACTCTATTGCTAGAATTGTTATCAACTTTATCATTATCCTTACAAGGATATATGTTTTCAAAGAATACAACATTCCTTGATTCAATTATTGTTCCCACAGTCATTTCAGGAACTTCTGACTTGTGGATAACGAACCGATAGGCACTACTGTTTAGTGCATACCCAATAAAGATACAATCGACCGTCTTAGGTCCGATTTTAACTTGTTTAGGTAGAGGTACCTCAACCTTAGCCAAACACCCCCACACTTTGAGATATTTGTATGAAGATTTTCTACCTTTCCACAACTCATAAGGGGTAATATCCTTACCTTTGCGTGGAATCTTGTTCAATATGTAGTTGGCTGTCAGGACAGCTTCCCCCTCATGTTCTAGGGCAACCCTGAGCTAATCAATAAGGCATTCATAATATCTTTAAGGGTTCGATTCTTACGTTCAGCAACGCCATTAGATTGTGGTGCATATAGAGATGTTGTTTGATGAATTGTACCACTTTCGTTGCATAATTCCTCAAACGGGGCTACATATTCGCCACCTCTATCGTTTCGAACCATCTTGATACGGCAGCCTAATTGATTTTCGGCTTCATTCTTGAAGTTCTTAAAAGCTTCAATAGCCTCATCTTTACTTCTCAAAAGATAAAGATAACAATATCTTGTGCAGTCATCGATAAAAGTGATAAAGTACTTCTTACCACCTCTAGTTTGCACAAACTTTAAATCACACACATCTGTGTGAATTAATTCAAGGGGTTGTGTGTTTCGTTTTACCGAATGAAACGGAAGTTTCGTCATTTTTGCTTCAACACAAATTTCACATTTGTTTTGAGTATTGACTTCATTTTATTTTAGTAAATCTAAGTTTACTAATCTTTTTATAGCATTTAGATTCACATGACCTAATCTACAATACCATAAATCAGAACACTCAGTCAAGTAAGAGGAAGCAATAGCATTTTCATTAGCAATACTGGACTTGGTTACATGGCGTTTAGCCAAAGCATTAAGTTTAAAGAGTCCCTCCGTGAGGTAACCCTTACCAAGAAACCTATCAAACTTTTTTATGATAATTCTATCCGACTCAAACACTAGTTTAAACCCCTTTTTAACTAGTATAGAGCCTGAGATCAAATTCTTCCTCATGTCCGGAACATGAAGCACATTCTTCAAGGTGAGTATCTGTCCGGACGTAAGTTTGAGGTCCACTTCTCCAACTCCGATAATTTCAGATGAAGCTGGATTCCCCATGTTGAGCTTCCTCCCCTCAACAGCTTGATAGTTCTTAAACTGGCTCCTATCGGCACCAACGTGGGCGGTCGCACCGGTGTCGACGTACCAACCACCTTGGTTCTCAACGTGGTTGACTTCTTCGGTGACCACAGCAGCAAGGTCATCCTCTTTCCATTCGCCGTTAGTCTCGGCGATGTTGGAAACATGTTTCTTCTTCTTATTGGCCTTCAGCTTTCGACAGTCTTTCGCCGTATGCCCATGTTTGCCACACTTGAAGCAATCGCCATCAAACTTCTTGACTGGTTGCTTCCCTTTGCTCTTGTTTTGGACACTTGGACGAGCCCTTTTATTGGAGGGACCTCCATGCTCCAGCAGATTGGCCTTAGCATCAATCAGGCCTTTTGGTTTGTGGTCATTTTTGCGCACATCAGACTCGATGCGCAATTTCACAATCAAGTCTTCAAGAGTCATCTCCTTTCGCTTGTGCTTAAGGTAGCTCTTGAAGTCTTTCCAACTGGGGGGAAACTTTTCGATCACAGTTGCAACGGTAAAAGTGTCTGGTAGGACCATTCCCTCGGCATTGACATCATGAACGATGAGTTGGAACTCTTGCACTTGTTCCATGATTGGTTTTGAGTCAACCATCTTGTAGTCCAAATATTTGGCGACTACAAATTTCTTTGTACCTGCATCATCACTACGGTACTTCTTTTCAAGTGCTTCCCACATCTCTTTTGATGTGTTTAAAATAGAATAAACATTGTACAAACTATCTTCTAAAGAATTCAGAATAAAGTTTTTACAAAGATAGTCTCCATTGTGCCAGTTGTCATAGGCAGCTTGGACTGTAAAACTAGTCTCTTGAGCATTTGGCACCGGTGGCGCATCTTCCTTAAGGAAGTTAGCAAACCCCAATGTTGTTAAATAGAACAACATCTTTTGTTGCCACCTTTTAAAGTCGGCACCACCAAACTTTGGTGGCTTCTCGGCGGTAGGCATCATCCTAGGCCCTGAGGTTGTTCCAAAAAAGGAACCACTCGTGTTGAACCCGTAGGCTCCAACACTAGATCCTAACATGGATCCCACGGTACCACTAAAAGTGGAACCAACGGTGACACTCGAGGTGGATCCACCGGTAGTCAGAAAGGGGTTCGAAAACACCCATGGAGTTGTTGATGAGGTAGTCGAGCTCATCATGCTGGACAAGGTTGCGGCAATTGTGTTTGCCACGGTCGAAGCTTCGGTCGCGGAGGCAAAGGCAGCGGTGGTGGCGGAGTCAGTGGCAGCAACGGTCGTCATCTACAGTTGTAGGATTTAGCAAGTATTATTTGTCTTGTGCTTGTTGGAAAAACTGTGTTACAAACTTGCTGGGCGGAAAATAAAATACAACTGGAAAAAACAAATTACAACTCGAAATCCAGAAACTACAGGACTCAACGAAAAAAGGAAATTACAGAACTCGAAACAGAATTGAAAATACAAGAAAATTAATAAAACCGTAAATGAAGTCGAGTCGAGGAGGCCTCTTCCCGCAAGACAAATATTGCCCCGGTAGTGCTTTCCGGTTTAGCAATTTGTCTCCAAAGGTAAAACGACTTTCGTCTCGACAGATGTAGCACCACAATTCCGGCGAGCTCCAGTGAACAAGAATGAGTTGAGAACTGAACTGACTTATGAAATCCAGGTATGCATAATATATTTTCGTACTTTTCTGTGTGTCAGATGCATATGAGATGCATGCCTATTTATAGGCCATCTCACTGCGAGGATTTAAACACGCTCTTAAATTTGTCATGTCTGAGCATTCATGCCTGCATTAAACACAGGAGTTTCGAATTTCAAAAGTTGGCAGGAGTTACAGAATTCAAATCTGCCAATTACTCCTCCTCATAACACCTGGGAGGTTACTTCCGGGTTGGACTGAATTTGAACAGTCAGGACGCACCTGGACTGTATTCAGCTCCTTAACCATTTGACGGATGTACCTGGACATCCTTATGTGCACATACGAGCCCAACTACGTTGTTGAGCTTGTCCAAAAAATTCTTTAAGCTAGCCCAAGGCCTAGCTCACGGTCAAGCCCACGAACAGGCCTAAAGACCAGCCCAAAGACCAAGATCCAAGACCAAGGACAAGGCCAAGGCCACGGCCAAGGTGCACGGTCCACGGAACGCGGCTCGCGGCCGAGGCGAGGCGAGGCGGGCGAACGGCGGCGGCGGCGCGCGCGTGTGCGCGCGTGTGGGCTTTAAGCCCATACACATGTGCCATTAATTATTACATGCATAAAGGTAACTCCTTATATACTAGAATAATGATGGTTCATTATTCAATGTGGGATTCCATCCCTTATTAATTCACAATTAAGTGAAACTTTAATTCACTATTTCTCACTCACCAGGAATCGGTTTAGAGAAAGTGAATATACCACGATCATCTACTCGGAATGTAGATCGATCCTATGATATTTAATTTTATAAAATAAAATTAAAATCATTAACGATTCCAACAAAATCTAGAAGAAACCCAAAGATGGTTGTTTGTACAATATAGCACTCTTTGACTACATTCAAATACATCTTACTGTAGGATTGTCAATACATCACATATTGTCGCATAGAGTAAGGCTGGTAGCATACATCGACAGGCACCTTCTTTTAACACAGTGAAACAAACTCTTTCATAGGACGAGAAAAGTGTTCGTCTAACTGCAAGAGAGCCATGTTGACGTCTGGTTTGGTCAACGTCACGTGTGCTGATCTGGACAAATGGATCGAAGACACGTAGAAAATAATAAATAAGATGGAAGATATTTGATCACTAAATTTTATTAATGACCTTTTGATAGCATAGAGCCGAGCAGAATTATGTGTGCCGGTCTGTGTTGTTTGCTTGTTAATCACAAGTCTTTATCGTTCTTTTTCAGTATAACTCTCTTTTTTCTCTCTCTCTTATTAATGCTGAAAATCCAAAGATCCTCTTTTCACTGTACATTCTTCTATATATAGACAATCTGAGCCAGTGGAGAGTTGACAGCTGGCGCATGTTTGGGGAATATGCCCATAACACTTGTCAGTCTGCATTTAAGTCATGGACACGTGGCGGCCTCTAAGGAGTGCCTTGGGAAGGGGCGCCACTGCATGCGTTAATTGGCATGCGGGTCTGTCTTGCCGACTTCCGGTGATGTCTATCCGATGGGGTCGGTCCTCGGGTCCCCCGCCGTTCAGGTCGGCTTCGGGTCTCCCGCCGTTCAGGTCGGCCTTGCCGCAATCTTGAATCGGGACTTTTTTGTCCTTTCTCTGCTCGGCCTTCCCGGATCAGATTCTGGGTCGGCCTTGGAGTCACCGTCCGGTCCGGTTTTTAGCGAGCCCGGTTGGAAATTGGGTCTTTTGTCCGGTCCGACTTCGGACTCTGCTCGGCCGGTTTAGCTGCCTGGAGTGCCTACGTGGATTCTGAGTAGGATGGGCTACCAACAAGGGCCCCCGAGTCCAGGGCCGTGCCGAGCTGGCCGGGGCTGGAGTCGTTTGATGTTGAGACCGATCCGGTTTGTGGGCGGATAAGATCTTTCGAATAGATGTCTCTTTGGGAGTCGCGTCGAATCGCTTCCCTGGTTTTTTAGGTGTCATCATGCGGGGGACGCGTGCCATAAGCAGACTGGGCGGCGCGCTCACGCGTTTCTCGAACTTCGCGACAGTTCAGTAGAATTTCTTGCTTCACGCGCCTGGCATTTAATGCCTACATTTCCCTATAAATAGGGCTTGTCTTCTCTTTCAGTGCTCCCTCCGTCATTTTTACGCATTGTTGCAGAGAGAAAGAAAATTTTTTCGGCGATTTTTTCTTCTTTTCCGATTTCACAGACCTTTCCGGTAAGCTCGCTTTTCTTTCTTTTTTCCTTCTCTATTTAAGATGTCGGAGACAAGGGACGAGACGGAGGTGGTTTTGACCGTGTCGCCGGACCGCACGGGTGTGGCGGATCTATCGATTGGTGAAGCTCCTATTGACTGGAGTGTTGAGGAAGAGGGAGATGAATTTGTGAAGTCGTCGGGATCTAGGGAAGTGGAGATGGTGGCGCCGCTGACAGTTGTCGGAGAAACTCCGGCGGAGGAGAGAGTCGAGCCGGTGGTGGCCCGGGCTCGACCTCGTCCGTCCCCTTTCGTGGAGGCGGATTGGGATTCAGCTTCGATTCCGAGTACCATTTCAGAGGAACAATTGGCAGCCTGGCGGCTGCGATTTAAAATTCCGGCGAGGGTGCGGATGTTTGTTCTGAATCCCGAGGAGAGGCCCCACAGTCCGCCCGTTGGTTGCACGGCGGTGTATTACCGCTCTCTACTTGCCGGGCTTCGGTTTCCGCTTCCGTTGACTTTTTCCCGGTGGCTAAGGCAGTGGGGCCTTCCTGTCCCCCAGGTTCATCCGAATTCCTGGGCTCGGGTGGTGGGCCTTTTTATTCTTTTTAATCAGCACGGCTGGCCCGAGCCCAGTTTTGAGGAGTTCAACAGCCTCTATCTATGGAGGTCGGTTGGTAGGTCCGGCTCGGGCTGGTTTTATCTGACGGCCCGGCATGCTATGCACAAGGAGTTAGTGGGGGTACCCGAGACCATCCATAGCTGGAAAGAACATTGGTTCTTTATCGGGGGACCGTGGAGGAGCTCTTTGGATGAGTGGGAGCCGGGGGTGGTAGATGCTGAGCTGCGGGTTCCTGTGCTTTTTACGGCCAAAATGAGTGAGTAGTATTTTCTGTTCTTGTTCTTTTTTTTGTCTAACGCTCATCATTTGTTGCCTGTGCAGAACGCATCCCGGCGTCAGAGACTTCTTCCGATTTCGACGACCGGGTCGAGCAGCTTTTGGACCTTCCTCTGGAATAAAGGAAGTCTCATCTTTTAGTGACCGAGGAGAATCTTTGGGCGGCCGGACTTAGATCGACCGATCCTAGTACAATGTCTTCTTCAAGTATCTTTTTTTTTTTTTTTGACATGTCTTCCTTTTCCAGCTCCTAAGGCAAAGACTTCATCTGGTCGGAAGGAAACGCCCGCGCAGCGCGTGGCAAGGCTGGCAGCTGAGGCCGCCGAGCGGAGGGAGCGGGCCGACAAGCGCAAGAGGGTGGAGACTGGGCCTGAGGACAGCGCGAACAAGGCCGAGGGTTCGTCTGCCCCTGAAGTCGTAGTGTCCGCCCCGACTCCTGTCCGGGCGGGTCGGGAGGAGCCCGTTATTGACTTGGAGGGCCATTATCTCCCGGTCAACCAGGAGCGGGTGGAGCCGTGTGACCAGATGAAGGGACGACCGCCGCGCTGGTTCCTTGACTATGTCCGGGCCGCTACCCCGACTCCTGAGATGCTCAGTCGGGTCCCTCCTGGGGTGTCTATCTCTAGTCATATTCCGATCCGGGGTTGGACGCCCAAGCTGGAAATGATGACTAATGATATAGATCCGGTTGAGCAGATCCAGTTCGGAAATGCCCTGGTCGGCCGGGCCATGTGCACCTACGTGAAGGCCTCTAATGAGTTTCTGGCTTCGACCGAGAGGCACAAGAAGACGGAGGCCGACCTCAAGGCTCTACAGGAGGAGCATCACCTGTGCCCTTCTTTGATCAAGTCTCTAGAGGGGGAGATAACCTCCATGAGGGGTGAGATGGAGCTTCTGGACGGTCGGGCCCTCCAGGCCGACATATGGAGGCTGAAGGCCGAGGAGCTGACCGATGCGGCCGATCAGGCGCAAAAGCAGTGCTTGGATATCCGGGCCGAGCACGAGGCTTATTTGAAGGAGACCAAGGCCCAGGTCGAAAGCCTGACCGAGCGTCTCAACTCCTGCGAGGCTTCGAGCTACGCTAGAGGCCGTGCCGAAGGGGTGGAGGCCTTCAAGGAGACGCCTGCCTTTGAGGAGCTGATCAATCTGAACTACGTCTCCACTTGTTTCGAGATTTTAGATCTTATGAAAGGTGGTAAGACCGTTCAGGAGATTGAGGCTTACATCACCTCTCAAGCGGCCGACCTTCATGTTGACATTGCTGGGGCCGACGAGCCGAAGGTGGCCGAGGATGAGGATGCCGGTCGGGCTCCGCAAGGCGAAGGCGAGGGGCAATATTTTCAGGCGGCCGGCCAGGATGGTGGGGCCGAGTAGTTTCCTTTAGATTTTGCTTCTAGCATGGCCTGCGTGCCTATTTTTGTCTTTCTTTTGTTTCACCTGATGTACGACCTGCGTGCCAACCTGCCTTAGGTCTTTTGTAATCGTCTGTATTTTGTAGCAACGACTTGATGAAATAAAATCTTCCTTGCAGTTTTCGTTGTTCTTTTTATTGTTCTTGGTTGGTCGCGCCGAGGCAAGCTCGGTCTTATAGTGCCGGAGGAGCCGGTCATTCGAGGTGCCGAGGCGAGCTCGGTCTTGTAGTGCCGGAGGAGCCAGTCTTATAGTGCCGGAGGAGCCGGTCTTATGAGGTGCCGAGACGAGCTCGGTCTTATAGTGCCGGAGGAGCCGGTCTTATGAGGTGCCGAGACGAGCTCGGTCTTATAGTGCCGGAGGAGCCGGTCTTATGAGGTGCCGAGACGAGCTCGGTCTTATAGTGCCGGAGGAGCCGGTCTTATGAGGTGCCGAGACGAGCTCGGTCTTATAGTGCCGGAGGAGCCGGTCTTATGAGGTGCCGAGATGAGCTCGGTCTTATAGTGCCAGAGGAGCCGGTCTTATGAGGTGCCGAGACGAGCTCGGTCTTATAGTGCCGGAGGAGCCGGTCATTCGAGGTGCCGAGACGAGCTCGGTCTTATAGTGTCGGAGGAGCCGGTCTTATGAGGTGCCGAGACGAGCTCGGTCTTATAGTGCCGGAGGAGCCGGTCTTATGAGGTGCCGAGACGAGATCGGTCGTATAGTGCCGGAAGAGCCGGTCTTATGAGGTGCCGAGACGAGCTCGGTCTTATAGTGCCGGAGGAGCCGGTCTTATGAGGTGCCGAGACGAGCTCGGTCTTATAGTGCCGGAGGAGCCGGTCTTATGAGGTGCCGAGACGAGCTCGGTCTTATAGTGCCGGAGGAGCCGGTCTTATGAGGTGCCGAGACGAGCTCGGTCTTATAGTGCCGGAGGAGCCGGTCATTCGAGGTGCCGAGACGAGCTCGGTCTTATAGTGCCGGAGGAGCCGGTCTTATGAGGTGCCGAGACGAGCTCGGTCTTATAGTGCCGGAGGAGCCGGTCATTCGAGGTGCCGAGACGAGCTCGGTCTTATAGTGCTGGAGGAGCCGGTCATTCGAGGTGCCGAGACGAGCTCGGTCTTATAGTGCCGGAGGAGCCGGTCATTCGAGGTGCCGAGACGAGCTCGGTCTTATAGTGCCGGAGGAGCCGGTCTAGTGAGGTACCAGTATTGAAAAAGGGAATAACGTCAAATTTTTTATTGATAATACCTTTTTAGATACATAGCGTTCCACGGGTAAGTTAATCTTTGGCCGTTCAAATATTCCAGCCGGTAGGCTCCATTTCTTTCGGCAGATTTTCCGGGATGGCTCCTGCGGTGTTGATCTCGCGGGCCCGGATGCTGAGATTGCATTCCCGGGCAGCCCTTTGATCTCCTCTGTGTACCTTGACGCCATCCGGGGTGGGGAATTTCATGCACAGGTGGTAGGTGGACTGAGTGGCTCTCAGCCTCGACATCACAGGTCGGCCTATGATGGCATTGTAGTCGCTGTGCACGTCGATGATCTTAAAGGTTGTGATCATCGTTCTTCTGATCAGCCCCTGACCAAATTCCAGGGCGAGGTCGATTTCCCCCGGTGGGGAGGTGCGGCAGTTGGCAAATCCCCGGATATCCTCGTTGCAGGGCCGGACATACGATTGGTCTACCTTCATCCTACGAAGGGTATGAAGGTATATGATGCTTGCATAGGCCCCGGAATCCACCAATACCCTGTGGACCGGGATCCCCATTATGGGCAGAGTGATGACAAGTGCGTCCGAATGGGGATGGTCCAAGCCGTCTGCGTCGGACTCCTCAAAAGTAACTGCTAGCTGGGGGTTTTTGGGGGTTTCTTCGGCCACTGATAGAAACCCTTCCGCTCGGCGCTCGGTCCGCTGATAGGAAGTGGTGGCTTCTCGGATGGATGCCTTTTTCTGGCGTTTGGACCGCTGATCATCGATCTCGGCGGTGCCCATGATCGTTAGAATTTCCCGGGGGGATTTGGGGGCCGGAGGCACCCGATCATTCTTGGCTCTCGTCGGGTCGGCCCTATCCTGGCGATCCCGAGGCGGGTTCCGGGTAAACCGCCTCAAGCCTGTCTCGTCGCATACCGCGACCAGGGCGGCGACGAGGTCTCGGCACTATTTGGTGTTGTGACCCGCTGACTCATGATATTTACAAAAGTGGGTCTGGTCCATGTCCTTCTGATCTTTATAGATCTGCCGAGGGACTGGGAGCAAGTTTCTGTCTTTTATTTGATCGAATATCGCCGCGGCTCCGATGGAATATATTTCAGTGAAATTGGCCATGAGCTCGGGCCGGCGATAGCTTTGAGTGGCCGGGACTGCCGAGGAAGAGGCAGGGGTTTTATTTTCCCGTCGAGGTTCTTGACGGGTCTCTTTGTAGTCACGCCTTTCTTCTTTCTTTTTATACGATCCTTTCTGATCGGAGGGCATGACTAACATTGGTGCCGGCATGGCTTCGTCGGCAGCTATGTGGGAGCTAGCGGGCTCCAAAAATTCCTGGTAGGTGAGTGGGACATTCTGGCACACCGTCCAGCGAAAGAAAGAATTTTTGAGAAGGCCGGCCTGGGCAATAATGGCCAGCGCATCGTCGGACATAGGCTCCGTCTCTAATATCCGTTTATTGAAACGGGATATATAATCTTTAAGGGACTCATTCGGCCCCTGGATCACGGAAGCAATGGATGAGCGTGGGGCGACCCGCACCAGGGACCCCATGAAGTGGGATCGGAACGTCGCCAAAGCCGAGCCCATGTTTGAACCGAATGATGGGGCGTCCGATACCACCTCTGGGCCCTCTCCCCGAGTTAGGGAAAACATTCGGCATCTAACGCGTCCCGAGACCCGTAGATCCATCCGCGATTATAATGCCCAAGATGGGCGTTAGTGGTCTGCTTTCTCCGTCAGATGGCGGAATTTGAGGAATTTTAAACTTCTCCGGGAGGGGTTCCGCCAGAACGCTAGGGGCCAGGGGACTCTCCTGGCTGTTGAGCCATTCCGAATTTTGGGATGGCTGGAGTTGTTTATTTTCGAGCTCCGTAAGGTGCTTTTTTAGAAATTCGATCTCGCTTGAATTATCGCTCGGAGTTGGAGGTAATAGTTGCGTTGGATTTAGGGACGGGTGGTGAGCCTTCTCTTCCTTATGGCTCCAACTCTGGACAGTAGGAGCCGGTGCTGCCTTCTCGATTTTTCTTCCCGCCCCAAGGCGATCAAAAACGGATAGGGGGCGCGAAAGCTTACTTTTTCGTGAGGGATGTGAGCTTTCGCTGTGTCTCTCTGCCCTTTCTCCGGCGGCCCCAGAGGCCGTCCTTTTTCTGTTTTGCCCCGAGGCACCGGGGCGGGTCGTCTGAGATTCTGCCTCGAGCTGATCCTCGGGTTTTTGAAGGGTCCCGCCCCCTGTAACTCTTGCCATAAGGGCCGCCATGCCTTGGATGAAGGCAGGGTGTTTAAAGCACTCAACCACTTTAAGGAGGTTTTCTTCCTCCATCGCGGGCTGAGGGTTTTTCGAACTGTTGTGAGACATCTCTGGTGAAGGGTCTATATCTACCTTTTTTATCGGAGGTTCAAGCCCTCCTTCTAGCGCCAATCTGTTGACATCTGGTTTGGTCAACGTCACGTGTGCTGATCTGGACAAATGGATCGAAGACACGTAGAAAATAATAAATAAGATGGAAGATATTTGATCACTAAATTTTATTAATGACCTTTTGATAAAGATAGAGCCGAGCGTAATTATGTGTGCTTGGTCATGTTGTTTGCTTGTTAATCACAAGTCTTTATCGTTCTTTTTCAGTATATCTCTCTTTTTTCTCTCTCTTATTAATGCTGAAAATCCAAAGATCCTCTTTTCACTGTACATTTCTTCTATATATAGATAATCTGGGCCAGTGGAGAGTTGACAGCTGGCGCATGTTTGGGGAATATGCCCATAACACTTGTCAGTCTGCATTTAAGTCATGGACACGTGGCGGCCTCTGAGGAGTGCCTTGGGAAGGGGCGCCACTGCATGCGTTAATTGGCATGCGGGTCTGTCTTGCCGACTTCCGGTGATGTCTATCCGATGGGGTCGGTCCTCGGGTCCCCGCCGTTGCCTCGGCCGGGTCTCCCGCTTGCTGTCGGCCTTGCCGCAATCTTGAATCGGGACTTTTTTGTCCTTTCTCTGCTCGGCCTTCCCGGATCAGATTCCGGGTCGGCCTTGGAGTCACCGTCCGGTCCGGTTTTTGGCGAGCCCGGTTGGAAATCGAGTCTTTTGTCCGGTCCGACTTGACTCGCTTCGGTTTAGTTCCTGAGCCTTACGCGATTCTCGAAGAGGACGCTACCAACAAACCATAAGAAAATAGTGAAGTCCTAATATATGCTACATCTATCTCAATTAAAAGAAACAAATAAATATCCTAAATTAAATTAGCCACATTAACAACGTTCAGATGTATAATTTCAGTAGAACTTCAGACCTGGGGTAGGTTTTCTCTAGGTATGATGAAAAGAACTCTCATTGGGTGAAGATCTGCTGTGCAGACACGTCAAAGTCTGCAACCTGTAAGAAAAGTCCAAATATAAGCTTAAATGGTAGCAATCTCATATGCAATACAAGTGGCATTTGAGTAATATGACCGGAGCATTAATGAAGTACCTTAACATCACCATTGGAAGTCAACAAAATGTTAGCGGCTGTCAAAATGTGAGACACATACCCAAGGGGCATTGGCATTGCATTTTCCAAGAAAAACACTTTGTGGTGGCTTTAGGGACTGCTTATTAAAACTGCTCATCTTAGATAACTATTCAAACTTCGAACTTCTTATTCAAAAAAGAATATTCCAAACATTTTAAAACTACAATCTAAACTAAAAATTAAAAACATAAACCTAAAAATCAAAACGCAACAAAGGTAATAAGCATTTAACTAGAGAGACACTCTTAGATACCCGGAATATATGCGATTCGAGGCTCCGTATAATGCCCATTACAAACAAGAGTGATGCTATATGTACACATACGTGTACACATATTTGTACACACATGCATCTCACCAATCCATTTAATATGGGACCCATTCATTTATTGTGGAACCACATTAAATGGATGGATGAGATGCATGTGTGTATACATATGTGTACACATTATGTGTACATTTAGCATTGTTCTACAAACAACCACAGCATAAAAAACCTCACTAACACCCTCCCCACCACTTTTCACCTTCCTAGACCTCACCTTCCACTTCCCATTCCGATCTCGCCAAACCCGACACACCTCGGTATCAAACCTAATCATCTCATATTTTACAACTTCTAGTACTCCCAATCCTTTGTTCATAGACTCAAGCACGCAAACAAAACCAACCGCACCCTTTTGGGTTGCTGACAGGTCCGGTCCAATAGTTTCGGATGCCCTGGGCAAAGGGCGAAAAATATGCCCCTTAATTTAAGAAACTAATAACATAATTTTTTAAAGGGGTCTGGAACCTAATCAAGCTAGGCGGCTCATCCCCACGCCGATTATTATTAAAAAGAAAAGTTACAATGTCATAAACCAAAATCCCGAAAAACAAAACAAACATAATATCACCTAAAACAATGTCTTTTTGCATTCCGTGAAGCAAAATCTTCAATTAAACAATCGTACGGATGGTTGTGATCTAGGATGGTTTTGATCTAGGAAACATTTTTCAACAAGTAATCAAACAACTAAGCAAAAATACCAAGTAATACCAAGCAAATAAGAAAATAATACCAAGTAATGCCAAGTAAATTAGCAAATAATACCAAGAAGTGAAATAAAAAATTTACTTGAAAGGAAAAAAATGGAAAGACAACACCTGGGATCCTGGGGATTGTCCTGGCAGTGGCCGATTGGGGAATATGAAACGGGCGAGAGCGAACCACCGGGCTGTGAAGATGAAGAAACCTGGGGCGAGCGACCTGGCTTTAGGACACACAACACAAACCCTAAAATTAAAAAAAAAAAAGATTGGGGACAGTGGAGGACGGAGCGACCGAGAGAGAGAGAGCAGGAGAGGAGCGGAGGGTTTTTATTGGTGTGGTGTGTGAGAGTGAGAGAGAGTCAAAGAGAGAGGAGCGACCGAGCAGGAGAGGAGGGTTTTGAAAAAAAATAATAAACCTAAGTACTAGGTGGCCACTGGATGCCTTTGTTGCTGCCCTGGGCGGAGGCCCATTTGGCCCAGCACAAGGGCCGGCCCTGGTTGCTGGTAGGTATACCAGGACAACAACAAAACATACACTCTTGCGGTTTCTTGACAATCCAAGACCCATACGGGTCGACTGACTCAAAACTCAAACGGGTTCAATACCCGACCCGTGAACAAAACTGAAACAAACACCCTCTTTAATCTTTGTTTACCACATGAATTATTAACAAAACGTTTTTAATCCATCATTTAATCCACGAAATCATTATCAAAAGTTCTACAATCGATTTACCTTGCATCTTTTTGATGATGGTGGCGTGGCAAGGCGGTGGAGGTGGCTGTGGTGTCGGTGTGGTGGTTCTAGAGAGAGAGGGAGAGGCAGTAAGAGGGATGTGAGAGAGAGTTTTATCTATTTTTTTTAAAGTAATGATACTTCCTCCGTTCTTTTATTATTGCAACGTGTTGACTATTACACTGTTCACATACTCTCTTTTGACCATCTTTTGTGATTTATATATATGAAAAAAATATAATCATGTGAGATCTTGTTAAATTCATCTCGAAATATACTTTCAAAATATCAACTTCTTATAATTTTTAAAAATAAAGAATTGAAGATATTTATAATCAAAGTTGTGCGTTAAGCCGTGAAAGTCAGGATATTGCATTATAAGAGAACAGAGGTAGTATAAATTTATGTGGACGAATGGTGTAATTGTTTAGAGCACTGAATGATTTATATACATTTATGTAAGAGAAATGATACATCCACATCTCCCAACCACACCCATGTACACTCGTGCTTTATGAGGTTGTACTGTATGCTTTCTGAGATATAATATTATTATGATTATTTTATTTATAATGTATAAAGTACAACCCCATAAAGCGGGTGTGTATGGGGTGTGGGGAGATGTATTATCATTCCTCTTTATGTAATTAACTCCTGATTAAATTATGCCATGTCAGATTTATGGCTACCATAGCAAGATTAAGAAAGTATGTGCATACTTTAGGAAAAAAAGGTCGACCTATAAAAGGAAAAAGTGACAAGTTCGATGCATTTTTAGACCATTTTCCCTAGTTACTAATGTATTTGTTGCTTCTTAAAATTAATCATTTCAATATTTGTGACAATGATAGTTGATAAATCATGCATTTTACTCGAAAAAAGATGTTTCTAAGATGTTTCTTATATGACTATATTTTTCTTAGCCTTAATTTATTATAAGAAGTTTAAGAAACTTTGTTAAGGTCGATACTACTTACTACTATGAAGAATGACTAAAATCAATATTAATTAGAACCTATAATGTTATGTTCTTTCTTTTAACCATAGATATAACAGCTAAGCCATCACTTTGGATGCTGCGAAGTTAGATCTCAAACGAGAATCCTAATATTTTTATATTTGTCATAACATTTAATTTGACAGCATCTCTTTTTATTAAAATATAACAGTAACAATACCAATGCTAAATAAAATATTTCTAAACAGCCAAACTATCAAGAGTCTTGTATATTTTCGTACTAAGTAAAAATATTCATGTTTCTATTCTGAAATGTTTCAAATAAATGTTTATTTTGCATTTCAACTGATCAAAAGAAAATAATTTAGTGTGTTGAGATGATATTTGATTGATGAACATTGTAGTTAGTGAGATTTACTATTTTTTTTACAAACTGAACTTTATTTGAAACGGAGTGAGTATTCTACCGTCAAAAGAGTTGAAAGTTTGAGACTTTAAGATCTTATGTATCGAAGCCATATAGGAGTAACGATTTCATAGAAATGACTTGGACTTCAAAACTTTTCTCGATGTGATTAATGTATTAATCTCGTAGAAATCATGGATTGATTTCAACAAAGCCCCAAATTAATGGACTCCTTACTAATAGTTCCCTAGCTATCAGTGTGCACCTTAGGTCCCTATCAACGTGCACCTTACAACATGAGGAGGATTTGTTTGCTTAGCTTGCTTGCTAAATACACACAGAGATTTATGAGGGAATAGTGGCATCAAGGCACAACGATCAACCATTCAGCGGCACGTACTATAGCCGATGTTGATTCATTCTTAAATAAACACTAGAAAAGCTAGCCAAACTGCAATTTAGAAACCCGTAAGGCCTTAACAAATACCAACAGGATATACGAAATCATATAGTTAAGGTTCAATCACACATGTTTTGCCATTAGGATGCCTAGTTCTCCTTTAACTTCAACGTTTTATAATGCTTACTGCGATTAACATGAAACTAGTTGTATAGTTTGTTCAACACCAAAACCCAAAAGAGATCAATAACTATAATCACCCATAACATTACAAATACATGTACCTAGTCCATACAACTTTTATACACTATTAAAACATTGAATAGAACTAACTGCACCATTTTATCTGATTGAGGACTAGAATTATAAGGTCTTAAAGTGAAAACATTCATATTACAAGGTTCATTTGAAAGCACTATTTTGTCGTCTACCGCAAGCTTACATACCTTTCATTAATCACATCGAAACCTCGAACCAGGCAACCAGCCACGAAGCCGGATTTTTCATACTCCCATGCAATTCCACGTTGTCCCTGTCTCCAATACCAAATCTACCTCCTCGTAAAGTCAACACCCTATTACCTCTCACCACATGTCCACCTCATATACTTCAAACACACCCTTATATATGGGGATTGATTCGCACACCATTTTTTTTTGATAAAACACTATTTTGTACAATACTGCAATGCACAGAGAGCACACAGTACAACACTGTAATGCATAAAGTGTGGTGAAAGAATAAAAAAAGTTGGTGTGCGAATCACCTCCCCTTCTATATATACACACACACAAACACCGTATCACCATATCCAAACACACCCATAACAAAACGAAACTCCAAAAAGCACAACTTTTCTTAACCTAATCCAAAAACCAACTTTACATTCAAATCTTTTCACTAAACTTATCATAACCCTAGTCTTAAAATTTCATAACCCTAATATATCTAACCATGCCTGTGCATGAACATGAACATTCTCGCCGGATACTAAAATATCCAACAATACGTCCATGTGAGTCAGTGTCACCAGTGACACTCCTCGCTTCTTTAATAACACTCTCACAATCGATAACCTCGTACAAAACAAAACCATTCTACACGAACTCACGCAACGCAAAGTCATCTATACATCTTGTCGAAAATGTTGAAATCGCTACAACAAACCTAGTTTTCTAGAGCGGAGTAAACCCGATCGAGAAGTCGAACACGCACCTCTATATCAACAGTAAAGAAAAGAACTTGCACAAGATAATGACCCTTAATTGAACCTTAATTAAGTATGAAAGAATGACGTACAATAACCCCTCCCACCTCACCTCCTTTTATGGAGATGAGGGAGGAAGAAAACCGACCCTAACTAGAGTTGAAACCGGCTGTAACAAGGAGGATAAGAGACACACGAATGATATGTTAATCACCCTATATATAACATATATAGTCGGCTATATATTGTGACCGACTACCCAACCTATTTGACTAAATACAATAGCTAGTTAACACTAAGACCCCCTATACTTAGTAATACTTGCTAATATGGATACTATAATACAACAATTTCCACCTTAGTATCATATTAGCCATATCCGATATGCAGCAGCTTCAACCAGCACTGGAACCTCGGATAGGGGTGTGCCTTCATCCACGCACTAGTAGCAATAACCGCTACTAACATTAGCTTAGTTCCTGACTCTATTGTGAAGTCCCTTTAGCCAAATAGCCACCTTTGCAGCCTCCATAGGTGTCATATACGCCGCTTTAGTTGTTGACAAAGCCTCTATATGCAGCATCATAGCTTCCTAGCTTCCTGCACATCCTTGTATCATGAACCCATACCTTGTGATTGATCTACCCATGACAGTGATCGATCTTCCCATGGCATAGTCAAAATCCACAAAAAACTATACGTCTGTCTGTAATCCACGATCAAACCCATCCAACATACCCACATCTGCATATGCTATGTCGGGTCTCGTGCAGACCATCTGATACTCCCGGCTTCCAACCGCATATATACATGACCACTTACCATTCTTTTCCACATCACAGTCCCCTGATAGACTACCCTCCAATGACAGTATGGAGTGTCCCTCCAACAAACTTTGTAACAAATTTCTGTTATGAAACCTGGACTGTGACCCCCTCAGAGTATTACCACTCTGATCCCTGATGATCTCCATACCAAGTATATTTCCTTTTGCTTTATCCAGCAAACCCTTGGTAACTCAGATCTCAGCCTTACATCCGCAAGAAAAAATCATACCATCTATATAGAGAAATAGATGTATGAACGTACCTGGTGTATACTCGTAGTAATAGTCACCGCTGTCATCACTGCTTTTCCTGCAACCGTTGCTGAGCACATACACATCTGACCGAGTATCTATGTTGGGATAACAAATCCCTGTATCGATGCTGCCCTATATCGATCGTATTGTCAGAATGTTTTGACAATATGCCAAATCCTGAATACCGCCTCTAGCTGTATCGAATAGCTGATCAAGTATCAAACCTGTATCGAAGACTTCTCGCAGTCCCTACAATACAATATATTGATCATACAGCAAAGAGTCCCGCAAAGCCAAAGTATGGAAACTGTCTCGAAACAGTGATACCTTCCATACAACTCTCAACAGTACAAGAAGGAATCTTCAGTATTCACTAGAAGTCAATTCCCGTTGATGAAGAAGTATTTAAATACTAAAGGATAAAGTATTTAAATACTCTAAGTCAGAAGATCTTCAAAATCCTACAGTATCCGGATCTCAGTAAATAATAGTTATCGCAGAATCTTGCCTCAACGGATATATTTCAGAAGGCTATATATATCTCCAGAGTTTGAAGATCATTAACAACTGAAAAACTACTGAACGACTGAACGAATTACAAACGATCAAGCTTACAAAGAAACATTCAGAGCAAAACATATCTCCCCAAGCTTTCTGCTATTCAGATATAAAAGAGATATACAAAGGTTTCAAACTCGACAACACATCATCAGCTTATAGCCCAGAAAGTCATAGCTGTTGTTCAACCCTGTTCTATCTTTGAACAAACTCATATCAGCCCTGTGTGGACTGAGGAATCTTTGCTTCTCCCGAACTGTGTGTGAAGGACTTGCATTGAAGAAGACGAAGCTTTAGAACTGTGTGTGAAGAAGCCAGTCAAAGTGTTAGCTCAAACCAATCTGTGTGAACGGTTGGAAGCTAAGATATTTATATCAATCTGTGTGAACGTTATATTGATTAAGTGTTGTTATAATTACGTAGTTATGTACGCAGTAATTATAATAAACTTTTTACTCCTGTGTGGAGGACCAGTGGACGTAGAGGGGTTTACCTCGAACCACTTTAAATACTGTGTTATTTATCTTCTGCTTTTATTGTTTTATTTAACTGTGATTATTTAAGTATACACTGCACATCGAGTTACTGTATCCATAACAACTTACTGTATTTAAGACTTCCGCTACGCACTCAGATATAAAACAGTACAGCTTGTTGTTTAAAACACTTTCCAAGCTGTATCCAGTATACTTAGTGGCCAACAAGTGGTATCGGAGAGGTTGATTCTAAAAAGAATCAGTCATATTTTTAACCAAATCAGATCCAAAATCACTTATTTTATAAAACAGTCTTTTTCATTCCTACATTCTCATATGGATACATCAATGATCAACAAAGTTCCTATGTTCTCTATTAATGAATTTGATGCTTGTAGAATCAGGATGGAGGCTCATCTTGCAGCAATGCACGAAGAGATGATTTTTGTTATACAGGATGGCCCCATTAAGATCATTAAGGTAAATACAGCCGCAAGGATTGAGGGCCAAGCCCATGCTGAGATGCTTGAGAAAGAACGCGAACAATGGACCATAGATGAAAGAAAGCGCGCCAACCTCGAAAATGTTGCGAAGAATGCGTTGTTTGTCACTCTCGATAAAGGCACATTCTCGAAGGTAAAGAGCTGTAAAACAGCCAAGGATATCTGGGATAAACTCAAGTTTATTTGTGAGGGAACTGAGCTCTCCAAAGAAAATAAAATTTCAAAATTAACTCAGCAATTTGAATCTTTTGAAATGAAACCAACTGAAACACTTGAGGAACTTGACCTCAAATTCATTGGAATTGTTGGTGAACTTGAAGCTTTGGGCAAAATTTATACTCAAAGGGAGAAAAACTTAAAGATTTTCAGATCTCTCCCTGCCCGATGGGACATTAAGACCACAGCTATGCGTGTGTCGTGTAACCTTAGTGAAATATCTACCTTTGATCTCTTTTCTGACCTCAAAGCTTTCGAGTATGATATAGACAGGAGAGAAAAAGCTGAAGAATCTCCAACTAGGACTACAGCCTTAACCGCTGTATCTAACCGTCGACACAGCATGCCCAACCCATCAAAGCCAAATTACAAAAATGCTGACAGTGACGACGATATCTGTTGTTTGTTGATTCTTTAGTCTAATACTCGCAAGCGCCCGATTTGTTCGATGTAGATATGCGGTGCAAGGTCGATTCCACAGGGAGGACTATGATAGTGAAGTAAATATAGTCCTATCGTTTTGAACCAAATTATATTAAATTCTAACCTAGTCCCAAATAATTTGATTTTTTATTGGTTATAATAATTGCAATAAATAACAGTAATTTTTAAGTAGATTTTAGGTAAATTGATTTTAAATAATTTACTAGGGTTTAGAATCCACCAATGTCTATTTATTATATAATTTATATTCTAATTACAAGAAATTCAGGGAATAGATTCTGAAATCAATCTCACTATTTCCCTATAGATTTGACAATAAGTACAAAATTATAATTCAAATATAGATTTTCCTTCGCTTGAAAAATATAATTTCTAAGCATTATATGTATCCAATTTAATGGAAAACAAATAATCAAAGAAATTAACTAATATCAATAATCACAAAGCAATGGGGAATTTATAACTGTAACACCCCCGATATATTCAGGAATATTACAGCGCCGTAAATCCTTTACATAAGAATTTACAAGGCTGAATAAAGGAAATGACAATAACACATACCAGTTTATGAAATTTCTGAAATAAAATTCAACCGACTGGTTCAAAACCGAAATTACAAATATTCCAAGAAGAGTTATTATTACATCACTAAAATACAAACATTATAAATCGACGACGTACTCGAGTACTTATTAAAATAACCAACAAATAACAGACAGTAAACCCGACCGGAACATCACTCTGCACCCTCGTCGTCATGCATCTCCAGTGGTTGTTTCCCCGCTCTCCTGGATCCTGAACATACACAAATTTTCACCCCCGAAGGGGTTAGCACAACGATGCTAGTACAAGTACAATAATCATACAACAGTGATATAATCAACAATTATATCATAACAAGTTTCTCCAACGAGAATATCCACAACACATATCATATCATAACAGTTTCAACATACTGATGGTATTCCAACGATCCAACAGACACAAACTATAGATTCCCATGATAATCCGTCGGACCAACACATGGTGGAACTACTCGTCCAACGATCCAACAGACACAGCTATAGATTCCCATGATGATTCCCGTCGGATCAACGCATGGTGGACATATATTCACAACATATTTACACGATACAATCACATCATAATTGTCATAATATAAACAATTCTAATTAGAGTACTTGCCTCGGTTCGTTGACAAGAATAAACTTCCACGAATACCAAAATACTCGAAGGTCGTCCCCTTCGATCAATCACGTGTTAAGCTCGAACCTTAACAAAAGAAATAGTACAGAATTCATTTCATGCCGTACGAACGTCTAACAATTCAACAATTACGGTTGGAAGTCCTTAATATGCAATCTGCCTGGATAGATTAACGCACGCTACGCATCCTATGTAGCGTACGTTAATGCTACTCGTTAGCGCACGCAACACACACAGCCTAGCGTACGCTAACCATACACGGTCAAGATTTCACCGTCGCCCAACCGACTTCGCTTTGATGACTTAGCGCACGCTAAGTTGCAAATGTGGCGTACGCTAAACATAGACGATAGCGCACGTTAATTAACGTAGCTTAGCGCACGCTAAGAGTGCATGGCAGTTCACTGGAGGGCAGCGGATTATACAAATGGTGATGAAGTAAACGAATTCCTCGGTGATTTGATGTTTGTTATCCGACTTCATGTTATGTTCATAACCCTTATGAATGATCTCAAGGATAATAACAACTTCGAGATGCAAGTATACATATAATCGTCATAACACCATAATCCATCTTGATTACAATTCTCATGCGAAGTTGGTGATCTCCGGTTGATGTATTAGATTCTACTATCATTATACATATTCAGACTTCATCTTGAGGTGAACTAACAATTCCAACTTATACGAAAGAATATTTCCTAAGATGATTCTTCCTTTAAGTTCTTATAACATCACCTCCAATTCATGATCACAAAGATAATATAAATCATACGGATTGTTAACTTCAGAATGTTTCTCTCATCATTTGAAGTACTAGGATTCTGACTTCAAGGTTCTAACAATAATATCGTAATTGTAGACATTCTAATCTTCTAAACATGACGTTGTTGAATAATTCACTAATGAAATTCAATATCTCGTTAACATGATCATCATATCCCTTGGAATCCAAATCTAAGACTGGTGATAGGTTGAACATACCTTAATATGCCGAAATCACTGAACCACAAGGTAGAATCCGACTCCGGTTGGTTATGTGCCACTCCAAGGTGTTACTTCTCTTCAATGATCACTCTCAAGTGATAACCAATATTCAAGGATCACTAATATATGTTCTCAGTGTGTTAGAGGGGTGATTAAAGCTCTCTGGCCTCTCAAGAATGAAGAATAGGCGAAAGAAATGAAAACCAAAACGGGCTGTTGTCCCATTAATAATATTCTGCATTTTAACAAGTTAGCGCACGCTACTAAGCTTTCCTTAGCGTGCGCTAATAAGAGTTGACTTCAGAACTGTCCAGGTTCATCCGCGGGAATCTTATCCGGACCCATGTCACCGGGCGCATGTGCTAGCCGTCCCGCTCAATAATTGAGTTCTTAGCGCACGCAACTCCTACATGCATAGCGTGCGCTAGTAGTAGCCCGATAGCGCGCGTTAAGCTACATTCTTAGCGTGCGCTATCACGAGTTTGCATGAGAAATTTTGCATGATGTTATACTTAAGTACAAGGACGCCAATGCAAGAAATATCATACTCCAATAATCAAAACCACAAATCCGAATAATACAGGGTTCGAATACAGGTAAAATACACAGTAATAAATCCGGATATTACATACTCTCCTACTAAAAAGGAGTTTCGTCCCGAAACTCAAGACGGAAATAACTCGGGATATCTGGACTTCATGCCATATTCCGTTTCCCATGTGGCTTCTTCCACTCCATGGCGTGACCATTGAACTTTGACCAAAACGATTGGTTTGTTCCTCAACTGCTTAACTCGACTCTCGAGTATCTTGACCGGTCTTTCTTCAACGTCCCATCTTGAGCAACTTCGATCTCGCTGAAATCAATGACATGACTAGGATCTGGTATATACCTCCGTAACTGGGATACGTGGAACACGTTATGAACATGGCACAATGACGGCGGCAATGCCAATCTGTATGCTAACTCTCCAACTCTCTCAAGGATCTCAAATGGTCCGATATATCTCGGACTCAGCTTTCCTTTCCTTCCGAAACGAAAGATCCCTCGAGTAGGAGAAACCTTCAACAGTACGTGGTCTCCAGTACTGAACTCCAATGGGCGACGACGTACGTCTGCGTAAGATTTCTGGCGACTTTGGGCGGTTAACAGCCTTTCACGAATCAAAGCTATCTTCTCTCGAGTCTGTACGATCATCTGTGGTTCTGTCCCGGTCAAGTCTGATGAATCATCCCAACATAGGGTCGATCTACATCTCCTCCCGTATAATGCCTCAAACGGTGCCATCTTAATGGAAGCATGCCAACTATTATTGTAGGTAAATTCAATCAACGGTAGGTGAACTTCCCAATTAGTTGACCAATCTAAGGCACAAGCCCTCAGCATATCTTCCACTGTTTGAATAGTCCTCTCTGACTGTCCATCAGTCTGTGGGTGATAAGTTGTGCTGAAGTTCAATTCGGTCCCCAAGGCCTTATGAACTTCTTTCCAAAAGTGGGACACAAAACGGCTGTCTCGATCAGAAACAATGGTTTTCGGCGTACCATGCAATCGAACTATCTCTAAAATAAATACTCGTGCCAATTTTTCTGGTCCCCATGTGTCCTTAATGCCTAGGAAATGAGCTGATTTGGTTAAACGATCAACTATCACCCAAATCATGTTCATTCCCGTCTTGGTCCTCGGGATATTAGTGATAAAGTCCATCGATATGTCCTCCCACTTCCATTCAGGAATCGGGAGCGGCTTCAACATTCCGGCAGGCCGTTTATGCTCGATCTTAACCTGCTGACAAGTCAAGCATTTCGAAACATAGTCCGCTACATCTTTCTTCATGTTGCCCCACCAGAAATTTTGCTTCAAGTCCTTATACATTTTACTGGTGCCCGGGTGGATAGAATAGGGCGAACTGTGAGCTTCCTTCATAATCGTCTGTTTCAGAACATCGATATCAGGAACGCAGAGTCGGTTCTAGAATCTCAAAATTCCATCATCATGAATTAGGAATCCGGGGGCTTTTCCCTTGATTACTTCATCAGAGGATCATCCGCCTGTCTAGATTTGATTTCTTCGGTTAATGACGAAGTTAATTCCATTACGCACAGTTGTCCTTGGACTCTTTGTAACCACACTTGAATTCCTTCTCGAATCATCTCTCGTTGAAGGCTAAGTTGGGAGGTCAGCGTCTCTAGCATTTGAATAGAAACAGGCTTGCGGCTGAGTGCATCGGCTACTACATTCGCTTTGCCTGGATGATACAAAATCTCCAAGTCATAGTCCTTAATCAGCTCTAACGATCTTCTTTGCCGCATGTTCAATTCCTTCTGACTCAAGATGTATTTGAGACTCTTGTGATCCGTAAAGATCTGACAGTGAGTCCCGTACAGATAATGCCTCCAGATCTTCAAAGCAAAAACTACTGCTGCTAGCTCCAAATCATGTGTGGGGTAATTCACTTCATAAGGTTTCAGCTGCCGTGAAGCATAAGCGATCACCTTGTCATTCTGCATTCATACTCATCCGAGTCCTTGGTTCGAAGCATCACTGTAAACTATGAATCCTCCAGTCCCCTGTGGAAGTGATAGAATCGGTGCCGTCGTCAATCTCTTCTTTAATTCGTCAAAACTAGTCTGACACGACTCGTTCCACTCGAACTTTTGAGTTTTCTGCAGGAGTTGAGTAAGTGGGCGGGAGATTTTGGAAAACCCTTCCACGAACCGACGATAATACCCATCAAGTCCTAAGAAACTTCGGACTTCTTTCACGTTCTTTGGATGTTTCCAATCCATAATTGCTTCGATTTTCTGCGGATCTACTCGGACTCCTTCTGCTGATACCACATGACCGAGGAACATTACTTCTTTTAGCCAGAATTCACACTTAGAGAGTTTGGCGTACAGTTGCTCGCTTCTCAAAAGTTCTAGTACAATCCGCAAATGTTGTGCATGCTCTTCCGGGTTCTTAGAATACACCAGAATGTCATCAATGAACGCGACCACAAATTTATCCAAATATTCGATGAATACTCGGTTCATCAACTGCATGAATACAGCAGGTGCATTAGTGAGACCAAATGGCATCACTACAAACTCATAGTGTCCGTAGCGAGTTCTGAATGCTGACTTTGGAACATCAGATTCCTTAATCCTCAGCTGATGGTATCCTGATCTCAGATCGATTTTAGAAAACACTGTTGCTCCTTGCAACTGGTCAAACAGATCATCAATCCGTGGCAACGGATACTTGTTCCTAATCATCATCTTGTTCAGCTCTCGATAGTCGATACACAGTCGAAGCGATCCATCCTTCTTTCGGACAAAAAGGACTGGCGCTCCCCAGGGTGAAACACTTGGCTGAATATAGCCTTTGTCCAGTAACTCCTCCAGTTGCTTCTTCAGTTCATACATTTCAGTAGGTGCCATACGATACGGCGCCTTAGAAATTGGTGTAGCTCCGGGTTCCAGCTCAATGGTAAATTCTACATCCCTTCGTGGAGGTAGCCCATGTAACTCGTCAGGAAATACATCTGGAAATTCGTTCACAACAGGAATGGATGAAAGTTCCACAATTTCGTCTTCTTTCTTCATTGCATAGCACCAAGCATTCGATACACTGTTTCAACAATTTGTGACTTTCATTGCTTTGATCAACTTTCCTGAGCTTCCTGGTTTCCATCCTTCAAACAGTACTTCGTAGCCATCATCAGCGATCAGCGAAATATTCCTCCTTCGGTAATTTACAATTTCTCCATATCGATTAAGCCAATCGTCTCCGAGTATTAGGTCATCTCCTTGCATTTCTATCACAATTAGATTTGAGAGCCACTCCCTACCCCCAAATAATACAAGAAAATCTCTAGTCTCTAAGTTCCCAACAATCCTCTCTCCACTCGGTAAACCAACAACATAAGGTTCACAAGTATGAAAACCAGAAATATTCAAACGATTTACACAAGACAAAGATATAAAAGAATGCGTAGCTCCTGTATCGAATAAAACGCTAACTGGCTGGGAAAGGATCTGGACAGTACCTGATGAGACAGCAGCATCCTGATCGTCTATCCTCCTCATCTCATACAGACGTTGGGGAACAGATCCGGCACTCAATGTCCTCTTTCGGTCCCATTGTCCTCTGCCTCGTCCGCGGCCAAAATTTTGAGGCATCTGAACACTTTGCTGCGTCTGTTGGATACTAGCTTCCTTCTGAAATGGCTGTGATGAACGGGTTCCATTGTATTTGGTGGCGTCCTTGCAAAATGTCGCACGGTGCCCTTCCTGTCCGCAGTAAAAACATGTAACTGGGGTGCGCAAACAATCGCGCCAAAGGTGGCCTGGGCGACCACAATTAAAGCACTTCCTAACTGTATCCGTCGTGGCTGACACTGTTCCATAATTCTTTCCGCTCTTAGATGGGTGTGGAGGTTTCTTGAAAGAAAAAGAAGACTGGGCCTTGCGGGGCTCACTGCTCTTGTGCTTTGTAAAAGTACCAGAGACTTTCTGTTTCTTCGACTCCATAAACTTCTCCATTGCCGCTTCTTTCATTTCGTACGCCAACGCCTTATCCTGGTATTGGCGGAGAGTGGTACATTCAAAACCAGACATGTACCTCTGTATTTCTGGTTTCATTCTCATTTCAAAATGAATCATCATCTCCGCATCTGTTCTGACCAGATGTCGAACAAATGCTAATTGCTGGTTAAACGTCTTAATCGTCTGGGATACGGGTTCATCTGATGGCTGAGCGGAGAAAAATTCTCGAATTTTGGCTTCCTTCACAGGACGAGGGCAATACTGAGCTTCCATCCTCATTTTAAATTTCGTCCAATCGGCATCATGATCTGCAGGTCGGATAGCTTCCCACCACTCGGATGCTTCCCCTATAAGAAAGTACTGGGCAATAGGAGCTCTCCTGTCGTCCGGGAAATTAATTCCAGCAAAAATTTTCTCCAGTTCATTCAACCAATGGTCCCAAGTGGGAGTCTCGGAAAAGCCGTCAAATTTGGGTGGTTGCATCTTTGCCACCTCTTGTAACCATCGGTCACCTCGATTTCCCATTTCTGGAATCCTTTGTTGTCCATCTCCCTGCTGAATTCCTGCCGCCACTTGCATTCGGTCCACGACCTGAGCGAACTGAGTCATCTGGTTCACGACTTGACGAAGGATTTCTGGTACACTAGGTTCCGGTTCGTTATTGATGGATTGTTGCGGCTCGCCTGAGCTATGACTAGCCTGATTAGAAGGCGACGCCTCCCTTTCAGCATTCCTTCGTCCGCGTCCATGACCGCGACCACATCCACGTCCGCCTCTCAACATACTGTAAGCACAAGTACTTAATATACAGGAAACAACATTGTTCTAATGTTCAAGTATAAAAAGTACAACATGTAAAGAACGAGATAGAGTTTAGGAACTTACAACCACCGTTCGCATGAAGACGTAGGCGATGCTGATGTCATTCACTACGGCCATACCTCAAAAGACGTAAATGACCCCTATTTTAACCCAATGGCCAAGATATCCAAAATCTTAGCTCCGATACCATATTCGTAACACCCCGATATATTCAGAATATTACAGCGCCATAAATCCTTTACATAAGAATTTACAAGGTGAATAAAGGAAATGACAATAATGTATACCGATTTATGAAATTTCAAATAAAATTCAACCGATAGTTCAAAACCAAAATTACAAATATTCCAAGAAGAGTTATTATTACATCACTAAAATCCAAACATTATAAATCGACAGCGTACTCGAGTACTTATTAAAATAACCAACAAATAATGAATGATAAACCCGGCCGGAACATCACTCTGCACCCTCGTCGTCATGCATCTCCAGTGGTTGTTTCCCCGCTCTCCTGGATCCTGAACATACACAAATTTTCACCCCCGAAGGGGTTAGCACAACGATGCTAGTACAAGTACAATAATCATACAACAGTGATATAATCAACAATTATATCCTAACAAGTTTCTCCAACGAGAATATCCACAACACATATCATATCATAACAGTTTCAACATACTGATGGTATTCCAACGATCCAGCGCACACAGCTATAGATTCCCATGATGATCCCGTCGGACCAACACATGGTGGAACTACTTGTCCAACGATCCAGCGCACACAGCTATAGATTCCCATGATGATTCCCGTCGGATCAACGCATGGTGGACATATATTCACAACATATTTACATGATACAATCACATCATAATTGTCATAATATAAACAATTCTAATTAGAGTACTTGCCTCGGTTCGTTGACAAGAATAAACTTCCATGAATATCAAAATACTCGAAGGTCGTCCCCTTCGATCAATCACGTGTTAAGCTCGAACCTTAACAAAAGAAATAGTACAGAATTCATTTCATGCCGTACGAACGTCTAACAATTCAACAATTACGGTAGGAAGTCCTTAATATGCAATCTGCCTGGATAGATTAACGCACGCTATGCATCCTATGTAGCGTACGTTAATGCTACTCGTTAGCGCACGCAATACACACAGCCTAGCGTACGCTAACCATGCACGGTCAGTACCTCACTGGTCAGCCAACTGACTCACCTGATGACTTAGCGCACGCTAAGTTGCAAATGTGGCGTACGCTAAACATACACGATAGCGCACGTTAATTAACGTATCTTAGCGCACGCTAAGAGTGCATGGAAGTTCACTGGAGGGCAGCAGATTATACAAATGGTGATGAAGTAAACGAATTCCTCGGTGATTTGATGTTTGTTATCCGACTTCATGTTATGTTCATAACCCTTATGAATGATCTCAAGGATAATAACAACTTCGAGATGCAAGAATACGTATAATCGTCATAACACCATAATCCATCTTGATTACAATTCTCATGCGAAGTTGGTGATCTCCGGTTGATGTATTAGATTCTACTATCATTATACATATTCAGACTTCATCTTGAGGTGAACTAACAATTCCAACTTATACGAAAGAATATTTCCTAAGATGATTCTTCATTTAAGTTCTTATAACATCACCTCCAATTCATGATCACAAAGATAATATAAATCATACGGATTGTTAACTTCAGAATGTTTCTCTCATCATTTGAAGTACTAGGATTCTGACTTCAAGGTTCTAACAATAATATCGTAATTGTAGACATTCCAATCTTCTAAACATGATGTTGTTGAATAATTCACTAATGAAATTCAATATCTCGTTAACATGATCATCATATCCCTTGGAATCCAAATCTAAGACTGGTGATAGGTTGAACATACCTTAATATGCCGAAATCACTGAACCACAAGGTAGAATCTGACTCCGGTTGGTTATGTGCCACTCCAAGGTGTTACTTCTCTTCAATGATCACTCACAAGTGATAACCAATATTCAAGGATCACTAATATATGTTCTCAGTGTGTTAGAGGGGTGATTAAAGCTCTCTGGCCTCTCAAAAATGAAGAATGGGCGAAAGAAATGAAAGCCAAAATGGGTTGTTGTCCCATTAATAATATTCTGCATTTTAACAAGTTAGCGCATGCTACTAAGCTTTCCTTAGCGTGCGCTAATAAGAGTTGACTTCAGAACTGTCCAGGTTCATCCGCGGGAATCTTATCCGGACCCATGTCCTGGCTGGCGCATGTGCTAGCCGTCCCGCTCAATAATTGAGTTCTTAGCGCACGCAACTCCTACATGCATAGCGTGCGCTAGTAGTAGCCCGATAGCGCGCGTTAAGCTACATTCTTAGCGTGCGCTATCACGAGTTTGCATGAGAAATTTTGCATGATGTTATACTTAAGTACAAGGATGCCAATGCAAGAAATATCATACTCCAATAATCAAAACCACAATTCCGAATAATACAGGGTTCGAATACAGGTAAAATACACAGTAATAAATCCGGATATTACAACAACTATCAAAAATACGTGATATAATTGATGAAATAATATTCCCCTATTGAAGCGAAAATCATAATCGTTAAAAACATTTATTTGGAATTATTATATAAATATTAATAATAATATAGACATGGTTTCATGATAACCCCAGTAAAACAAAATTACTCACTTATAATAACAACACAAATAAATAAATATTCCATAATATTATTACACAAAAATAATTTTATTACGCAATATTTTTTTTCTCTCCCTTACAATAATATCTCTCTATTTTTTCTCCTTTTTTCTCCTCCCCAAAACACTACACATTCGTCCACTATTTATACTACTTCAAAATCAATAAAATAATAATTTTTATAATTTTAAAATCCCACCCCCAATAATTCACGGTTGCCCATTAATGCTTTGTCATGGATGACATCAGCAGAGAGTTGAATTTCCGATCCAATCGGGTGTTGACACGTGGCACAATATGGTCCGTCTATTTAACTGTCCTTCGAACGGTCATAACTTCTTCATACGAACTCGGATTCGGATGATTTTTTTTTAAAAATGATCATCTTGACGAGACGAATAAAATGAGACCAGTCGTGACTATATTTGAATTTTGTAAAAATATCACCCTTGAACCAATTGATCTGTCTTGTATCGGTTGGTTAACCTGCAGATATAATTTAATTCCAATTAATTATCCAAAAATGACATAAAATTATAGAAAATTTTAACAAAATGAAATAATATAAATATATGGTAAAATGAATAAATTATCACATAAAATACACAATTATATACATAAAATACTAATAAAAATATTACTCAAAATATACCAAACAAATTCCCCCACACTTATCTTTTGCATGTTCTCGCGCAAATCTTATACTCGAGTTATAATACTCATATGCTGAAAAAAAAATCATGACAAAACCAATATCAAGAGAGAACAAGTGATCATGACCCAAGTGAGATCAGAGAAAAATAGGATGTCGCACCAAATTCTAACAACTTCATTGAGAATCGAATGCAAAAAGATTCAATACCCTCACGGTGGATATCACTCTTCACTCAAGTGTATATACAGGATATTCGAGAAGAGTTCACTCATATCAAAGCATAATGTGTCATTACCATATGCTTGGTCAAAAATCAAATCTCCACTACTTAAAAATAAACTCATGCATAAATCAAAAGGTCTTTCTTTTGGTTGTAACGTGGCTTTGGGTATGGGTAGGATAAAGGGAAAATTATGAGGTTTGCTAGCCAAGATCAATTGTGAATTTAGATGCATAACAAATCCTACAAATAAAAATCAACACCCCCTTTCTGTAATGAAAACTCTCAAACCATCATCCCCAAGTTATTCTGTACATGGTAATTGAATATTCATCTGGTAAGGTCATACTCTTGTGTAAGAAAAAGTATGCAATGGATCTTCTGGAAGGAATTATGTATCACTCAAGGGATAGTTCAAGTGCTATTTTATGTATATATAGTGATGATTTTCGCACTTGACCTCCCGCTTTTTTTTTTCAGGCCGTTTTTTTTTGCCTTTATTTATATTTTTTTGCCTTTATTTATATTTTTTTTTATTCGGTTCAATACTCCAATGTACTTCACACCCTTTCACTTTCAACAAAAGCTCTTAATCTCCACAATACTCTTATGAACATCGGTCCCTATTTGTCACACATCTAGTTCACAATTAAATCCTTAACTAGAGGGTGCAAATGGATGAGTCATCAACAAGAATGGATAATGGATAAAGTAATGTGTTTGGTCAAAGAAATAGGCTCAGGCTCAATGGGGCTTCTAAGGATAAAATGATATCAAAACGAATTCATAAGAGATATAGAAACTCACCCTTGTAGTCCGTTGATTAGATGGATTCCTTCTCTTGAGATATTCCCCAAGCTTTAGGCGATCTCCCTGCAATTCAATCCGCTCCAAGCTCTTGAATGATCCAATGCCTAAAGCACCGCGTCTCTACTTGCCACGCGCCGGAGAAACGACCGGAACGACGATCACCTTTCTATCCTCCGAGGATACGGCTAGAGCTAAGTGATGAAGATTCCAATATGAAATTATAACACTCTAAGTGTATAACTCACAATCTCTCTTTTATTTCTCAATTTTCCTCCAAGAAAAATCAAGAACTTGTGAAGAAAAATGGAAGAAGACTTGGAGAAGATGATGAAGACTTTGAGAAAAGTTTTCTCTCTCTCCCTCACTCTCTCTCACATTGGAATCAAAATGGGTGTAGAGTGATTGTCTTGTTTTTCCTTTTTATTCAACTCCACACATATTAGAACTCATGCTAATAAGAATCAACCCCACCTATACAATTATCTTCCATTAAAGAATGGAGACAAGAGTCCAAAAGGAAGGTGGCTTGAAATGGGGGGCAACCCATGTAGAAACCAGACGAGTTCAGTTCGTTACGGACTCCCGTAAGTCCAAACAGATAAACTCTGATTCCATTCCGATGTATTTATATCGATTAATTAATCCAATTAATTTTATTATATCAAATACATTATGACATAATTAATTTCTCCAAGAAATAATTATATCCATGAATTAAATTAACCACCCAGTAATTTATTTACTTCATTAGGCCATAAATTAATTTATCTAATAAATCAATTTAAACATCCAATGTCCCAAATTTAGATATCCAATATCTAATATTCATAATGAGATAATTAAGCTTGATTCATTCCGTCGTCAATCCTAATGCGCGACTCGGTAGGTCCATCTCAGTCAGCAATGGGAGGAACCAAAGAGTAGTAGCACCACATAGCCAACCTGGCGGCCTACATTGTACCCCAACTGAGAACGAATGATGGGATCATTCAAGAACCATTCTGTCGTGAATACCAGTATACGTATAAACCCTTCTTTCAAATGTCCCGATCAAGTTATAGGGTCACGGTCAGTCAAACCCTATCTGTACTTGACGCTATGCATGAGTTAAAGCAAATCGAGATCATCGAGCTCTCGTGTATCTAATACAACTAGCTCCAATGCTTTGGCCAAAGACTTATGATCTCATCCGCCAATAACCACATAGGACATATAACCCGCTCACTAACGGGAGAAAGAATTCTATCTTGGTATTCAGTAGGACCTGCTACTTTCCCATCAAGATGCACGTCGAGGTTGACCCCCATCTTCCGGTTTACAGGGTCGAACTACTCTAATGAAAATCTTGACGTCACAAGCACATCCACACTAAATCCTCAAGTCGAAGGTTCACAAATACCTATCACAACCTTTCGATTCCGTCATTGACTATCCCGGAGTGAAATCCGTGTGACGAATCGAGGGTGAGTCGGTTCGAGTATACTAATCCAATTAGCATACCTATAACGTGTGCTCCCACTAACCATTAGTGTTCGATGGGCACTCTCCATGTCAAAGAACACGTCATAGAAGTCTTCACATAAACTTAAAGCCCAGTCAAGTTTCATCGACTTGCGAACGATTAAGTATTTGAGTTATAAACCTTTCGAGTGCCGACCCCCTTATCCAATAAGGAGTGGAATGTTTTGCTCTCAAATACACAGACTAGTTTCTTTATATATATTTACGAGTCAGGAACGCCAGTAACTTCCAGTAAATAAAAAAACATCCATTGCCTTATATTAATGATTTACATAATAACAAGTACAATGCCCTCACTCAACATCCTCTGAATGGCATTCGAGTGCATACTTCCAACAGAGGCATGTCCTTAGTTTGCGTATCCACAATAGTGTCAATACGTGGTACACTAGGTGTTTGTACAATTGGTATTGTTGAAATCTCGCCCCTAAGTTCTTCTAGAATGACCTCACTCCTAGGCTTGTGGCTTATTACATAGTCCTCCTCTAAGAATTGGGCATTGGTGCTGACAATGACCTTTTGATCTTTAAGACTGTAGAATAAGCCACCCTTCGTTCCCTTCGGATATCCTACAAACACTTGTACTTTTGTACGAGATGCCAACTTATCAGCTTCCTTATTCATCCCGTGTGCTGGTGAACCCCAAATCCGAACATATCCTCGACTGGGCTTGCGCCTATTCCACAGTTCTGTGGGTGTTTTTGGAACTGATTTCGAAGGCACAAAGTTTAAAATGTACACCGCTGTTTCCAAGGCATATCCCCAAAACGAAATAGGCAAATCAGAATAACTCATTATTGACCTAACCATCTCTAATAAAGTACGATTCCTTCGTTCAGCAACACCATTTTGTTGTGGTGTACCAGGCGTAGTGAGTTGTGCCAAGAAATCCAAAAACTCTCCACTAAGATACTCGCCACCACGATAAAATCGTAGTGACTTGATACTCTATCCATGACGCTTCTCCCTTTCATCCTTGAATTCTTTGAACTTATCAAAAGATTCAGCCTTATGTCGCATCAAATAGATGTATCCATATCTCGAATAATCATCTATAAACGTGATGAAGTATTCGAAACCACCCTTAGCCTGGATGTTCATTGGACCATATACATCGGTGTGTACTAATTCCAATACATTTTGTGCGTGATTTCCTTTGCTTTGGAAAGCCCTTTTAGTCATTTTCCCTTCTAGACAGGATCTACAGATTGGAAATGACTCAACTTGGAGAAAATCCAGTGGGCCATCGCTCACCAGTCTTTGAATCCTTCTAAGGTTAATATGACCTAATCGTAAATGCCACAAATATGTTTGATTTATGCTCAAAGGTTCTTTTCTTTTATTAGGATTAGTCAAAGAATTAAGTGATTTATAATTATGCAAGGGAGCTGGTGCAGCATTAATGATATAAAGTCATTCATTATAAGTACTCGTGCATTATCTTCAAAAGAGACTGAATATCCATCACAACGCAATTTAGAAACTGAAATTAAATTCATTCTAAATTCAGGTACTAATAACACATTATTTAGGACTAGAATCCTATCATTAACTTTTAACTGCACGACTCCCACTGCAACAGCCTTCAGCCTGGAATAGTCGCCCCAGTTAATAGTAATCTCATCCGCACTAAGTACCTTGGTTACATGGAACCCCTATGAGTCATAACAAAGATGATCAGTGGAGCCCGAATCTACTATCTACGAAGTGATAGAACAGACAGCCAAATATGTTTTGACTACTAGTGCATGAGACGTACCTTTCTAGGGCAGTCACTCTTGAAATGCCCCTTCAGACCAGACTTATAGCATTTGCCCTTCGGCTTTTTGTTTGCCTCGGACTGAGGAGCCTTGGACTGAGGAGCCTTGCCCTTAGCTTTGAAGATTGCCACTTTCTTCTGGCCAACCTGCTTTTTCTTCTTTCCCCATTTGGGTTTTGAAGAACTAGCACCGGTTGCCGCAAGAATTTGATGATGACCTTGTTTGAAGAGACCTTCAGCAGATTGAAGCTCTGTCAGAAGTTCCGCTAAAGTGTAAGTCCTACCATTCATATTGTAGTTGAGGCGGAACTGCTCAAATCTTCTTGGCAAACTGCCCAAGATAATATCGACCTGTGACTCGGCATCGATAGTGGCCCCTAGTATGCTTAGTTCGTTCAAATGAGACATCATTTTCAGAACATGATCCCTTACTAGAGTCCCTTCAGATATTTGGGTTGTCATCAACACCCTCATTGCATTTTTCCTAGCCACCCGGTTCTCATGACCAAACATCTCGGTGAGTTTTTTCATCATTTCCGCGGTTGAGGCCATCATCTGATGCAGCAATACATTTGTCAATGAAGCCAAAATGTAACAGCGAGCCATCTCATCAGACTTTTTCCATTTTTGGAATTCAGTCAACTCTTCAGGAGTGGCATCCGGTTCTAGTTCCAGAGGGCTTTCCTCAGTTAAAACAAATATATGCCCCTCGGTAGTCAAGACAATGTCAAGATTTCTTTTCCAGTCGGCAAAGTTAGTGCCATCAAGTTTATTTTCTTTGAGAATAACAGCTAGTGGATTAAAAGACATCTGAGAATAAAATTAAAACACCATTCATCACATAATTCGATGCAAAATATATTGAAAAACCTTAAAACACAATATATATGCAGTCAACCAATACCTCAAAAAAACCGCACATGCAAGCCACGTTAGTGTGGATGTTTACATATATATTTTTCAAGTAGATTTTAACGTCTTTAATTTTACTATCCAGTCAAGATGCGTTTTGACAAGTAAAATTAATAGTTGGTTCCTCTTGGCCATGTATTAAATTAACATAGACTCCATGAGAAGCTTATTAATTAATACACCTAAGTGAACACCATAATTTAACAATCCTTAGAATATTATTTAATGATAATAGTCCTACAGATGGAGAGGACCTATCATAAAAATAATATTCACCTTTTTGCTATCTAATTAAAGTTTAAAACTTGTGAGCCAATAATCAGCATATCCGATGTGGAGGAAGACTCTAATGTCAACACGCATGTTAATTATTTCACAATTTAAACCAATTATGGAGGCCAATTTGATTTTGAAAAATCAATTATTAAAATCACTTAGTTATTTTGAAAAATTAAGGTTTTTAATTTTCTCATCCTAACATGCAAGAAACATATCACGCATATATCCATACATGCCATTCATCAAAACAGTAAAACCAATATAAAAAATTGGATAATCAAATCTAATTATCATGGCTTTTATTCCTCATTTTGAATAACGAAAAAATCCTCGGCTCTTTTGCTTCCACTGCTTCAAGCATCTCGTCACCTCCTCCCGGTTGGGTCACAAAAATTGCCAAATTTAGAAATTTTCTTCCATGCAAAATTAATTGCACAAGAAATTTCTAAATTAAAATTATTGTGCTCTAACGGACGCAACGAACGGCGGATAAACGAATAGGACCATACACCGAACGAATCTGCCCGGACAAAAACCCGACCCGCTGCCCAACCCGACCCGCAGCCCGGCACCCTGCTACTGGCCGAGCACGGCAGGCCGGATTCGGCCGAGATAGCAAGCTGGCCGATTCCCGATCGGCAGCAAGCTCGTCTCGGTCGGTTCGTCCGATCAAGACTCCATTTCGCGCTGGACTTCTTTTCCTTCAGTACTTTGTGTATTCCAATTCGATTACAAATTTTACACCAAATAAAATACATCAAATTTACAACAAAAATTACAAGGAAAAATAAATCATATTCTACCCGTGGATTTTCTCACGGGAAAAACTTTATACATGCCTCAAAACCGGGCCAAGTTACCAAAACGTGTAAATAAATAAATAAAATCACATAGCCATAATAATTGGATCATATTCACCTCCAAGACAATTTCTAGCAAAATATTCCAAACATCATACCATATGAATATTTAAATTTCTAGCAAATTGATCACAAATTAATTAAATTGAACAGAACCTAAAGACCGTCTCCGATACCAATGGTTGGAGTATAAAACGCAGCGGAAGCGAGATGGAAAAAATAGGTTTTATAAACTAACCAACATAAATAGCAGATATATTTAGGCTTGTCAATTAATTAATTAAACAGATAAATTAACAATTTAAATATATGTATTTACGCAGTAGAAATTGGTAATTCATACCTTTGAAGCGAAATGGTGGAAAAATTCTTTCTGGGTCGATTGAACTCCCCTTCGTACTCCTTGGTCTTCTTGTATTTCTACCACAAGATCTTCTAGAGTATATCCCGCCTAAGATCTGGATATCGTGTGGGCAATAATCTACCGGATCAAACTTGGACTTGCAGTATGGGATAGGCCGAAAATTCTTCAAGAAATACCTCACAAATTTTTCTCTCTATTTTTCTTGAATATTTATGTATTTAGAAAAATATTGTATTAACTAAGTTATGGAATCCAAGACACAAGTCAAGATCCACAATAAAACACAAAATTAGAGAAAAAATCGGAATTCTTGTGCCAACAAGGGTATGAAAATCGGCCTCCATGTATGTCCTATTTATAGGTGTTTTGGGCTACTCTAGGGATCTTAAGGAGGATAAGATAAGGACTCTCAATAGGATCTTCTTTCCAATATTAGGACTCTTCCTAATATGATGACTCTATTAATATCAACTTAGTCCACTAAAAGGTTGATCTTGCACTTCCTACAAAAATCCCAAATTACGAAATTGGGCTCCTTTTTGAATTAATTATTTCACGTGTTTAAGATATTCCATGTCCATTAATTAATTTAAGCTACTGACAGCTTTTAATTAATTAATGTGTTATACATGAGTATCCAACTCGACTTTTATTATTATATCGAAAAATTAATTCCACCTGCAGGATTTAATATAATAATCCTTTCGAGTGCCTCAAAGGATATGATTAACCCGACTGGTCGGGGCACGATTTCTAGCTATAATATTTATTATTATATAAATAATAATATTGCCCAAAATATCGAGCATATTGAGTCAATCATTGTGGCTCTCACCATGATAAATCAAAGCAATAAATATTAAATGTATATAATTAAAATTAGTCACCAGAATTAAGAGATAATAATTGTTCGAGATGTACGTTCTTCTTATAGTCATTACAGAAGAATCTATCTCACCTCGATCCTGTTCAACATATACCGAATACACTAATATATGCTAATGGTCAAGACCAACCAATCTCAAGCATGTATTACAACCTCTCACATAACGGTCTAATGTTATATAGGTTGTGAACTAATTATTACTATATAAGGAACCGATAATGTGATCTTCTGTTTGACTCGACACACCACATTATCTATAATATAAAGTAATTTAGACAACCCTTGCATAACCATAGCGTGAATAAATATGCAAAACATGTGATAAATGAATTAAATATTCTCATAGATAACGACCGGGAAATTAGGTAATACAAGCATAAAGTATGGTTTGATGTATACAATCCTAACATTAATCTCTTAGAAAAATTAGCCATCTCCTTCTACAGTAGAATTTGCGGATCGGTCATCTAGTCCTCTTTCCTTAGTTGATCTTGATCAATAGTACAAACCTTCGAGTAAGTAATTTGTGTTGTAGTATTTATCAATATTATTTATAAGGATCTAGCAATCCGGTTTTGTGGAATTGTTCATGTGTAGATCACCCAAAGATTTGTTTCTAGTCCGGATCTAGATCTGTTCATCGGATTAAGGTAATTCGATTAACCCTTTAATCAAACAATTAAATTACTGCATGAGATCCTAAATTGGGTTTTCATATTAATTCTCCCGCTGCGTTTTACCCTTGATTTATGTATTTGATGCATGGAAACCCAATAGTGGTATCGTAGCCAACTTGCAAGTAATTTAATTGTTTATGTAGAACATGTTTATGTGTAAATTATGTTCTTGATTATGTTTATAAAATATAGATTTTACAAAAAAAAATTCTGATTTAATTTGATTAAATCGGATTGTTTAAAAATAATTGTCGGGACTGTTTTTCGCGTAAACTGCTGTCCAGAACTTTTCTGGAATAGCACAGCAATTCGAGCAGGTTCGGGCAGGTCGGGTCTGGGTCGGACTAGGGCCCGCGGGCTGCGGGCCTCGGTAAAATTGTTGGGATTCGGTGCCTAAATCGAAGGCCCAGCGGAAGCGGTAAAACGAAAATTAATTCGATCCAAATCCCTACGAGGATCGATCGAGCTACGTATATACGAATATTAAAACGAAGCACAAGAGATACGAGAAAACATACCTTTGTAGTCCGTTGATTAAATGGTATCCTTCTCTTGAGCTATTCCCCAAGCTTTGCTTGATCTCTATGAATCCAATCCGCTCCAAGCTCTTGGATGATCCAACGCCGAAAGTACCGCGTCTCTACTTGCCACGCGCCGGAGAAACGACTGGAATGACTAAACCTCGTTATCCTCCAAGGATACGGCTAGAACAAGATTATAGGAGCTTGAACATAAAGATTATTACACTCTAAGTGTTTAATCTATTTTCTCTCTATTTTTCACTCAATCTTTCTATAAGAAAATTGAAGAAAAGAATGAACAAGATGAAGATGAAAACCATGGAAAATGAACTCTAAGTTCTTTCTTTCTCTCTACCTCTTGCAAAAGGAGCCGTGAGTTTCTCTTACCAAAAGTTAAAGAGTGGAAGTCTTCATTTATTCCTTTATCAACATCTCCCCAAATCACCTTTCACATTATAATAAGAGATACCATATATCTTAAGTCTTTGGTCTTCCATTTATAAAATGGAGACAAAGACTAAGTGGAAGGTTGGTGGAAGGGGTTGGCCATCTAGAAGAACTGGGATGAGTTTGGTTCGTTTCAGACTCCCGAAAGACTAAACAGATAAACTCCAATTCCGTTTCGATGTATTTATATCAATTAATTAATCCAATTAATTAATCATATGAAATACATAATAATATAATTAATTTCTCCAAGAAATAATTATATTTATGAATTGAATTAATCACCCAGTAATTAATCTAATTCATTAGTCCGTAAATCAATTTAACCAATAAATCGATTTAGACATCCAATGTCCCAAAATAAGATATCCAATATCTAATATTCATAATGAGAGAATAAGCTCGATCCATTCCGTCGTTAATCCTATTGCGCGACTCGGTAGGTCCGTCTCAGTCAGTAATGGGAGGAACCAAAGAGTAGTAGCACCACCTAGCTAGCCTGGCGGCCTAAACTATACCCCAACTGAGAACGAATGATTTGGATCATTCAAGAACCATTCTGTCGTGAATACCAATATATGTATAAACCCTTCTTTCAAATGTCCCGATCAAGTTATAGGGTCACGGACAGTCAAACCCTATATGTACTTGACGCTATGTATGAGTTAATGCAAATCGAAATCATCGAGCTCTCGTGTATCTAATACAACTAGCTCCAATGCTTTGGCCAAAGACTTATGATCTCATCCGCCAATAACCACATAGGACATATAACCCGCTCACTAACGGGAGAAAGAATTCTATCTTGGTATTCAGTAGGACCTGCTAATTTCCCATCAAGATGCACGTCGAGGTTGACCCCCGTCTTCCGGTTTACAGAGTCAAACTACTCTAATTAAAATCTTGACGTCACAAGCACATCCCTACTAAATCCTCAAGTCGAAGGTTCATGAATACCTATCACAACCTTTCGATTCCGTCATTGACTGTCCCGGAGTGAAATCCGTGTGACGAATTGAGGGTGAGCCGGTTCGAGTATACTAATCCAAGTAGCATACCTATAACGTGTACTCCCACTAACCATTCGACAGGCACTCACCATGTCAAAGAACACATCATACAAGTCTTCAAATAAACTTATCGCCCAGTCAAATTTCATCGACTTGCGAACAATTAAGTATTTGAGCTATAAACCTTTCCAGTGCCGCCCCCCTTATACAATAAGGAGTGGAATGTTTTGCTCTCAAATACACGGACTAGTTTCTATATGTATATATACGAGTCAGGAATGCCAGTAACTAACAGTAAATAAAGAAACATCTATTGCCTTATATTAATGATTTATATAATAACAAGTACAATGCCCTCACTCAACATTCTCTGAGTGGCATTCGAGGGCATACTCCTAACAATCTCCCAGTTGCACTCAATGCCACACACTATGGTATCTAATACCCATGTTCTACAGATGAAGCTCTAAGCTAATATGAGAAAGTGGCTTGGCCAGTGGATCAGCGACGTAGTCGGCTGACTCAACTCTATGTAGCACAATGTATCTCTTTGCGAACAAATTCTTTACGAGATGATACTCTCTCTCAATATGTTTGGTACTGTTATGAAACCTCGGCTCCTAGGCCTGTGCTACCGCTCTAGCAGCGCAGCACAAGGTGTCATGTGAAGTTTACCCAGTAACTTTTAAATCCTTCCTTTGGAGGCCTCTGAGGCCGCTTTATACTCAGCCTAACAGGTGGAACCAGCAGTCACGCTATACTTGACACTATGCCAAGATACTGCTCCTTTATTAAGAGTAAATGTTGCCAGAAGTAGACATAGAATCGTCTTTCTGTCCTTGGAAGTCCAATACAGTGAATCCCATTACATTCAGTTCTCCACCGCCATATTTAGGAACCAAATCTCTAGTCCTTCTAAAGTACTTAAGAACGTTCTTTACGGCGATCTAATGTTCCCTAACTGGGTTAGCCCGAAACCTACTTACCACGCTCCCAGCATGCACAGTGTCAGGTCTCATACACAATAAAGTATATATATTAGGCTACCCATTTCCGAAGCATATGGTATATTTCTCATTTCCTTTCATTGTTCCTCACCATGATGACACATCTTCGAGGAGAGTTTTATTCCATGTCGCATCGGAAGGAACCGTCTTTTAGAATAATCCATTTTAAATTGCTTTAAGATTTTATCTATACAGAGGACTTAGGAAAAACTTATCATTCTCTTCGATCTATCCCAGTAGAATCGAATCTCAAGAATATAGGTTTCTTCTCCCAAGTCTTTCATGGAGAAATTACTCGAAAGCCAAGCTTTCACAGAACTGAGTATTCCCACATCATTTCCTATTAGTATAATGTTATCTACAAATAGTACTAAGAATGTGATCTTGCTCCCACTAACCCTCTTGTATACACAAGGTTCCTCTTTATTTTGCACGAAGTCAAACTCTTTGATTGTCTCGTTAAAACAAAAGTCCCTACTACATGAAGACTACTATAGTCCACTTCATGGAGTCTACATCCACCATTGCTAGGTCATAGGTCGTTGGGTCGGTCTCTTGGCTATCACCTGGAACCTCATAGAGACCCAGCTCCTCCAAGTGTACAAGGCCATACCTCTCAGGTAAATGAGACACCCTACTAGACCTACGAGGTTGTTGTACTTGTTTTTCAGAAGGTTCGGTTCCAATTTTTTGCGCAGGTGTCTCCTGAGGAGTTTCATTGTATTCTTCCAAAGAAATATTTCTACCTGCTCAGTCTTCCTGAATGAACTCATATTCTAGGAAGTGTGCATGCAAAGCAACAACGATCGATCAATCTTTGGGCATGTAGAATAGATAACCCATCGCCTCAGATGGGAATCCAATGAAACATCTCCTCACGGACCTCGCTTCTATTTTGTCCACCTTAGTCTTCTTGACATGGGCGGGACATCCCCAAATCCTAATGTGATTAAGACTTGGTTTCTTGCCCTCCCACATCTCACGTGGAGTTTTAGGAACAGATTTAGAAAGATATCTGTTCAAGATATATGCAACAGTCAGGAGTGTATACCCCACAGGTAAATCGGTAAGTCAGTATAGCCCACCATGGAACGGACCATGTCCAACATGGTCTGGTTCTTTCTTTCTAACACACCATTTAACTGAGGAGTGCCTGGAGGTGTTAGTTGTGATACTATTCCATGTTCCTTAAGGAACTCGTCAAACTCCGTACTCATATACTCGCCACCTCGGTCCGACCGAAGTGCTTTGATATGATTTCCAGTTTGTTTCTCGACCAGGGCCTTAAATTCCTGGAATTTCTCAAAGGCCTCGGATTTATGTTTCATTAAGTATACATAACCATACCTATTATGATCATTTGTAAACGTAATGAAACACTGATATCCGTCACATGCTGCTTCCAAAGCACCACATACGTCGGTATGGATTAATCCTAGTTTATCAGCGCCTCTTTCAAAAGTCCCTGTGAAGGGGTACTTAGTCATTTTTCTTTAAGGCAAGATTCACAGGTAGGAAAGGGATCCGATCCCAATGGACCTATAAGTCCATCTTTTTCCATTTTGTAAACCTTGGTCTCACCAACAAGACCAAGTCTAAGATTCCATTTCAAAACTTGATTAGTTTCATCCATACCACATTTCCTAGTCATATTATTCACAACGACTTTGTTACTGAGGTTTAGATGATACAGTCCATTTAACAATGTGGCAGTTCCCACTAGTTTATTTCTGAAATAAATTTTGCAGGAACCATCACCAATGAAAAATGAAAAGCCTTTTAGGTCCATGGCCGGAATTTATACAATATTTTTATGCCCCTTGGGCAAAACAAGTACATCTTCTAAAGTCAGAACAAAACCAGATTCTAAACCCAAAAGAAGTGATCCTATGTCGGTTGCTTCGACACTATGCCTTCTTCCGACAGTGATCATCACTTCCCCAACTCCAAGCTCCCTACTTTGTTCCAGATCCTGATTTACGGTACTAATATGAGAACTAGCACCTGAATCCAGTATCCAAGAAGTATAAAATACAGTAGCAGAACAATTTGTTTCCAAAACTAAAAGTTCTGTACCTGAAGTGCCTTGAAGAATCGGACAGTCTCTTGCCTAGTGTCCCAGCTCACCGCACTTGAGACACGCGTCCTTTTTCTTCTTGCTCTTTGGAACCATCGGGGCCTTGCCCTTATCCTTAAGGTCCTTGACTTGTGGTCCAGTCTGCTTCTTGGTCTTTTTCTTTTTATTCTTAGACCTCCAAGGTCCAGAAGAAATGACAAGGGCATACTCCTTCATCCGTGGAGTCTTCATCTGAGACTGAGCAGTCACGAGTTTGTTCATTAGCCCAGCTAAGTTTCATGCAATCTCATTGCATTTGAAGTTCATAACAAACTATGAGAAGGAATCAGGGAGAGACTGTAGGATAAGGTCGGTTTGGAGAGAATTATCAATTTTAAAATCAAGAGCCTCCAATCTCTCGATCATGGATATCATTTTGAGGACGTGTTCCCCAACCTTCTCACCTTCCTTCATCGTTGCACCGAACAATTGCTTGGATATCTCATATCTAGCAGTTCTGCTGTGCTCACCATAAAGCTTGGTTAAGTGAGATAGAATCTGCCTAGCAGAAGTCATTTTCTCATGAGCTCTCTGAAGCTCATTAGACATATAAGCCATCATGTAAGCACGGACTTTTACGTCATCCTTAACCCACTTTTTGTGGTTTTCAATCTCTTCTTGATTGGCTCTTGTCCGCACTAGAGGCGTCGGAATGTCGTCTCCAAGACGTATCCCAGTGCCTCTATACTGAGGACTATCATCAGATTGCGGAGCCAATCCACAAAGTTAGGTCCGTTCAAGGTGTTTTTTTCGAGTAGAATTGCGAGTGGATTCATTTTCATATAGAGAGTTATGTCTGCCTTAAGTATGATAGATTAATTTAGTGACTCGTTCAATTATGATCTGAGTATAGAATTAAGGTCTTTTATATTCTTGTTACCCAGCTCCCACTATTTTTATCGGAATAACACACTCCCATGTGAAATCCGGAAGTATCGTCGCTCTACTTCATAATGGTGATCGAGCTCTTTATAAATCTTAATAGAGGGCAACCGAACAGGTTTCTAGTCTATTAATTTTCATAAAGTGGTATCCAACACCAACCCATCTAATGGATGATTCGATCTTCTTTTTCCCCTTGTTCACTCTCCTCAACCTATACGGTTTCTATGGTTCGTGAACAAGTTAAGTTTATACCATCGAAGCAAATCAGTTTTACAATTGAATCTTATCCAGCAACCTATGAGGTTTCTAGGGATAAAATTTGCTCCAACCGAAGGCATCCAATGCACTACCGGTAATTTATCCATCCTCCCCGAACGACTACCCCAATAACACGGAACCATAGCACATCCGGTTTGGAATTTAATTTCCCGAAAGCTCGATGGAGGGAAGGAAAACTTTGAAACTTATAAACTTAATAATTTGTCGTGGGAGAATTTTCGCGATTAACGTTACACTTTGCACATTAATCATTTAAGCGCGTTTGTGGCATTCATATAATATGAAACAACCATTGACAACCTAGTTGCTACCAACATGTGGTCTATGGACCGTTCCTAGAAAAAAAACTCCATAATCTAATTACAAGTCTCTCTCTTGAATCTTCGTCTTCTCGAAATGGATCTTCCTCCGGTCTTCATCATTACATATAAAATTTACATTGAAAATTGCATCCTAGATACAAATATTTCTAGTAAAATAAATAGGCTCAAAACGACCTTTACAACCCAATCGAATAAAACAAACGATTCAAAACTAAGTCCATGAACCACATCCCCATTCAAAAGCATTCATCCAATAAATACTATATAAACGGAAAGTGTAGAGACACATTGATCCAATCAACAATTCGAATCGAACCAATCGATTCACACAACAAGTAATATGAAAAACGTTCAAATAATTCGGTCACCTCAAATATTCCAATTAATCAAATTTCCCTTATAAAATGAAATACCATAAATCATTTTAATCATATTAAATCCAATTAAACATGCGGGAGATTAATTTTCAAGAATACACGAAAAAATCGAGCCGGGGCAAAAGTGGCCTGCCACGGCCGAGACACTGTCGGCAGTCTACTGGCCAGACACGGCCCGTGTTGCCTGACACGGTCGGGTCGTGCCGGCATAGTCCTAGACTATCCTGCTAGACTCAGCCATGTCCAAATGACACGGTCGGGTCGTCCCAACAGCCTGTCGGCCATACATGGCTCGTGTCGCCTGACACGGTCGGGTCGTCCCGACAGTCTGTCGAGACTGGCCGGCTGGCACGGCCCGTGTCACCTGACACGATCGGGTCAGCCCGGCAGCTTCCTGCCCGTTGTCCGAAAAGTGGTCCGACGACGATTCGGAGCTCTATTTTCGACCGGATATCCAATATCGATATTTTTCAACATTCATATCTTCAATATAAATCATATTTCCCAGAAATTAAAGATTTATATTTAGACATAAACGTATGAAAAATACAACTATTACGAATGGAAAACATATACTATGATTACAAATATAAATGATTTCAAATCATTCACCATCTAATCAAGCATTCTAAATGCCAATATCGTATATACGATCGCAAGACCTACACTCCGATACCCTTGAAGTCCGTTGATTAAATGGTATCCTTATATTGAGCTATTCCTCAAGCTTTGCTTGATCTCTACGAATCCAATTCGCTCCAAGCTCTTGGATGATTCAACGCCGAAAGTACCGCGTCTCTACTTGCCACGCGCCGGAGAAACGACCGGAACGACTAAACCTCGTTATCCTCCACAGATACGGCTAGAACAAGATTATAGGAGCTTGAATATAAAGATTATTACACTCTAAGTGTTTAATCTATTTTGTCTCTATTTTTCTCTTAATCTTTCTCTAAGAAAATTAAAGAAAAGAATGAACAAGATGAAGATGAAGTTGAAGACCATGGAAAATGAACTTTAAGTTCTTTCTTTCTCTCTCCCTCTTGCAAAGGAGCCGTGAGTTTCTCTTACCAAAAGTTAAGAGTGGAAGTCTTCATTTATTCCTTTATCAACATCTCCCCAAATCACCTTTCACATTATAATAAGAGATACCATATCTCTTAAGTCTTTGGTCTTCCATTTATAAAATGGAGACAAAGACTAAGTGGAAGGTTGGTGGAAGGGGTTGGACATCTAGAAGAACCGGGATGAGTTTGGTTCGTTGCAGACTCCCGAAAGACCAAACAAATAAACTCCAATTCCGTTACGATGTATTTATATCAATTAATTAATCCAATTAATTAATCATATCAAATATATATTTATGAATTGAATTAATCACCCAGTAATTAATTTAATTCATTAGGCTGTAAATCAATTTATCCAATAAATCGATTTAGACATCCAATGTCCCAAAGTTAGATATCCAATATCTAATATTCATAATGAGAGAATAAGCTCGATTCATTCCATCGTTAATCCTATTGCGCGACTGGGTAGGTCCGTCTCAGTCAGCAATGGGAGGAACCAAAGAGTAGTAGCACCACCTAGCCAGCCTGGCGGCCTACACTGTACCCCAACTGAGAACGAATAATTAGGATCATTCAAGAACCATTCTGTCGTGAATACCAGTATACGTATAAACTCTCTTTCAAATGTCCCGATCAAGTTATAGGGCACAGTCAGTCAGACCCTATCTGTACTTGACGCAATGCATGAGTTAATGCAAATCGAGATCATTGAGCTCTCGTGTATCTAATACAACTAGCCCAATGCTTTGGCCAAAGACTTATGATCTCATCCGCCAATAACCGCATAGGACATATAACCCGCTCACTAATGGGAGAAAGAATTCTATCTTGGTATTCAGTAGGACCTGCTACTTGCCCATCAAGATGCACATCGAGGTTGACCCCCGCCTTCCGGTTTACAAGGTCGAACTACTCTAATGAAAATCTTGACGTCACAAGCACACCCCTACTAAATCCTCAAGTCGAAGGTTCACGAATACCTATCACAACCTTTCGATTCCGTCATTGACTATCCCGGAGTGAAATCCATGTGACGAATCGAGGGTGAGTCGGTTCGAGTATACTAATCCAATTAGCATACCTATAACGTGTGCTCCCACTAACCATTAGTGTTCGACAGGCACTCACCATGTCAAAGAACACGTTATACAAGTCTTCACATAAACTTAATGCCCAGTCAAGTTTCATCAACTTGCGAACGATTAAGTATTTGAGCTATAAACCTTTCAGTGCCGACCCTATTATCCAATAAGGAGTGGAACGTTTTGCTCTCAAATACACGGATTAGTTTCTATATGTATATTTACGAGTTAGGAATGCCAGTAACTACCAGTAAATAAAGAAACATCCATTGCCTTATATTAATGATTTACATAATAACAAGTACAATGCCCTCACTCAACATCTTCTGAGTGGCATTCGAGGGCATACTCCTAACAAAAATAGCAAAATATAGCGCGACCAAAGGGATTCGAACCCGCACTGGTTCAGCCGAAGGCCGCGCCCGGACCATCTTGGCCGGAGCACCTTTTTGTGAATCTTGTTCACTGATATTCTACTTGACTCTTGTTTTTGAAAAATCAAAATTAAGGTTTTAAATGCATTTTTGCGGCCGGCGGGATTTGTACCTGTGCGGTCGTGGGAGAGATTCGCTCGGCCATCTGGGCTAGGGATCCATATTGTTGATTTTTGATCAGATATTATTCTTATGCCTGACTGTCAGGCAGATTAATATTGTCATCAATTAATTATTTGATAATTAATTTTAATACTCTGATTAATTAATTATGTGATAATTAATTTTTAGTAGATGTTTGGTGTATGGCATGACCATAAATTGACCAATGTGATTGGAAATTTTGAATTTATTTTTGGGTTGGTTTTACGGCCTGCGTGTTGTTTAATTATAATTGATTTTATGGCCTGCGTGTCATTTTCACCTCTTGTAATTTAATTTACTAGTGTAGTGTTAAATTTCATTAATGTAATGAAGATAAGAAGGACGAGAAGGACGGACTCGAGGAGCCAATTGATCGCGTATGACGTTCCAAGGAGTTGGGAATATCAATGAAGACCAATTGCAACCTTTTAGATTGACCCTTGTGATTTTTATGTTGGCTCATGGAAATCACGTTAGGAATTATGGTCATGCTATACACGGTTCTATGCCTTTATTGTCATGTGATGCGATGCATGTTTAAATTTATGCATGTTTGTGATGCTATGTATGTTTAAATGCATGTTAGAAAACATAGACATTAACATATGATAAAAATCCCTCGTTAAAAAATTTAAATGCCGTTCATTTGAAAAACACCTATCAAGACTTCGATCATTTTGAGTGGGTCATCCCAAAGTCAAGGCCGGATTATTTTAGTAAGTCTGTATTTAAATGAACTAAGAATTCAAAAGAGTTTTGAAACTTGAGGCATAAGATGGGATTATAACATGCTTGGGCATAATATGCCAACTCCCAATAATATAATCTACGAGTTACATATGATGTAATCGATAAAGAGTTATCCACCTAAAGTAGCTCAATTATAGGTGTCATGCCATAGCTGAGTTTAGGATTGTGCAAAATGGGATCTTAGCCCACTAAAATTACAAATGTTGTAAAATTGAGGGTACTTTGTTTTAGTGGGAGTGTTTTTCGAGAAATAAAATAATGTGATAAATACTTTTCATATTAAATTTCGTAGATAGTAGAATGGCATCAAACAACATGTCCACGATTTCATTGTGATCTGTCCTTAAGAAGGACAAGCTCAAAGAAAACGGCAACAACTATCTAGAGTGGATCCGAAGCTTGAGAATAGTTCCCCAGCAAGAAAGAAAGTTGTACGTTCTTGAGGAAGAAATTCCCGATGAGCCTGCTGACAATGCAAACAAAGCAACAAAAGATAAATGAAAGAAACATTGTGATGATCCCATTGATGTCAGTTGTCTTATGTTGGCTACCATTTGTCCAGAACTTCAAAAGAATCTGGAGGAAATGGAAGCTTATGAGCTAAATGCAATTTAGGCAAGAGAGTCCTTTCAAGCCTTCTATGCTTGCAAGATGGTTAAGGGGACACCTGTCAGATCTCATGTACTCAAGATGAAAGGATATATTGATCATCTTGATAGGCTTGGTTTTCCACTTTCCAAGGAGCACTCCACAGATGTGATACTAAACTCATTGCCCGATAGTTTCGGTCAGTTCATTATGAACTATAATATGAATGAGATGGAGAAGTCAATTGCTGAGCTGCATGGGGTGCTTAAAACGGCTGAGCAGAATATTAAGAAGAAACCAAGCCACGTGCTGATGGTCAGCAAAGGGAAGTCCTTCAAGAACAAAGGCAAGGGCAAGGGTAAGGCAAAAGTTGCCAATTCTAAAGACTCTACTAAGCCAGTTTTCAAGGCTAAAGCTCCCAAAGATGGAAATTTCCATCTTTGCAATAAACCAGGACACTGGAAAAGAAATTGCAAGGTTTACTTGGAAGAGCTAAAGCATACCAAGGGTAGTGAGACTTCCACAGGTATATTTGTTATATCAGTTAGCTTATCTACTTCTAACTCCTGGGTATTGGATACTGGATGTGGATCTCACATTTGTACAAATGTGCAGGGGTTGAGAAACAGTAGAGAGCTGAAGAAAGGGGAAATGGATCTAAGAGTCAGCAATGGAGAAAGAGTTGCTGCACTAGCCGTAGGAACTTATGATCTAGTTTTACCCAATGGGATTTTGTTAGTTTTGAACAATTGCCTTTATGTTCCTGCTATGAATAAGAATATTATTTCAGTTTCTACATTAGATTGTGAGGGTTACAGTTTTCTTATTAAGAATAAGATTATTTGTATTTTCTTTGATGACTTGATTTATGGTACTGCAAAGTTATATACTGGCCTTTACAATATTGATCTAGATGAGTCCGACACTTTGGAAGTCTATTACATCGCATCTAAGAAACATAAGCTCAATGATTCTAATCCGATGTACTTATGGCATTGTCAACTTGGTCACATAAACAAGAAACACATTTCTAAACTCCAAAATGATGGACTTTTAGACTCTTTTGACTATGAATCATATGGGACGTGCGAATCTTGTTTATTGGCAAGATGACGAAGAATCCTTTCACCAGTCATGGAGAAAGGGCAAGTGATCTATTAGGCCTAATACATACTGATGTATGTGTACCTCTTAGCACTCATGCCAGAGGCGGATACCAGTACTTCATTACATTTACCGATGATTTTAGCCGGTATGGATATGTTTATCTTATGAAGTATAAACAAGAATCTTTTGAAATGTTCAAAATATTCTAGAATGAAGTACAGAATCAACTTGGCAAGAAAATTAAAGCCCTTCAATCGGATCTAGGTGACGAATACTTGAGCCAAGATTTCGATGATCACCTTAGGATTTGTGGAATTGTTTCCCAACTTAGTCCTCCCGGAACACCTCAGCATAACGGAGTGTCCGATAGGAGGAATCGAACTTTATTAGATATGGTTTGATCTATGATGAGTCGAACAGAGCTTCCATTATCATTTTGGGGCCACACCTTAGAAACAACAGCATTCACCCTTAACCGTGTTCCATCTAAAGCAGTTGAAACGACACCATTTTAAAAATGGACTGGTAAGAAACCAAACTTGTCTTTTCTGAAGATCTGGGGTTGCGAAGCATTCGTAAGGCGCCAAGTGTTTGACAAACTGGCAGCCAGATCTGAAAAATATTTATTTGTGGGATATCCTAAGGAAACTAAAGGATATTACTTTTATAAACCCGCAGAGAACAAAGTTTTTGTTGCTCGAAATGTTGTATTCTTAGATAGGGTATTTATTTCCTAAAGAGATAGTGGGAGAAGAGTAATTCTCGAGGAAACTCGAGAGTCACAAGAATACATTGCTTCACCGATGGAAACTGAACAGGCTCAACAATCCGTTGAAGAGCCAGTTCAAAGTACACAAGTCCCTCGCAGATCTGATAGGATGCGACATGGACGTGAGAGATATGGGTATCTCATAACAGAGGATGATGATGCATCGCTCATAGATGATGGGCCTAGTACCTATATAGAAGTTGCTTCAGGACTAGAGTCCGAGGAATGGTTAGAAGCCATGAAGTCGGAGATGTAGTCCATGTATGACAATCAAGTTTGGAACTTGATAGATCCACCTGAGGGTGTTAAAACTATTTGGTGCAAATGGGTCTACAAAAAGAAGATAGACATGGACGATAATATTCAAGCCTATAAAGCTAGACTAGTGGAAAAAGGTTATAGACAGATTCATGGTGTTGACTATGATGAGACTTTTTCGCCAGTAGTCATGCTTAAATCAATTAGAATTTTATTGTCATTGGTGCATACTATGATTATGAAATATGGCAAATGGATGTCAAAACAGCATTCCTTAATGGAAACTTACTCGAGGATGTGTACATGACACAACCTGAGTGTTTTGTTCATCCAGAAAATTCTAAAAAGTTTTGCAAGCTTCAAATATCCATTTATGGGTTGAAGCAGGCTTCTCGGAGCTGGAATCTTCGATTTGATGAAACTTTCAATGAGTTTGGGTTTATTCCAAATGAGGATGAACCATGTGTGTACAAGAAGGTTAGTGGGGGCATAGTTATTTTCTTAGTCTTATATGTAGATGACATATTATTCATTGGAAATGAATACCCACCTTGCAGACAGTTAAGACTTGGTTGGAAAGTTGTTTCTCAGTGAAAGACTTAGGAGAAGCTGCTTACATTCTTGGGATAAAAATCTATAGAGATAGATCAAAGAGAATGACTGGTCTGAGCCAATGTACCTACATTAACAAAATATAGAATAGGTTCAATAAGCAAGACTCCAAGAGAGGACTCTTGCCAATGTCACATGGCATTCATCTGATTGAGACTTGGAGTCCATCGACTCCTTATGAGCGAGCCCGCATGAGCAAGATACCATATGCTTCGGCCATTGGATCGATCATGTATGCTATGATTTGTACTCGACCAGATGTATCGTTTGCCCTTAGCATGACAAGTCAATACCAATCAAATCTAGGTGAAAGTGACTGGACAACAGTGAAAACCATCCTAAAGTACTTAAGAAGAACTAAGGATGCTTTCCTAATTATTGAGGGGTGGGAAACGAGTTGGCTTTAAATGGTTCCGCCGATGCGAGTTTCGAAACCGACAGAGATGATTCTAAATCGCAAACTGGTTATGTATTTGTATTGAATGGAGGTGTTGTGAGTTGGAAGAGCTCCAAGCATAGACGGTTTCTGATTCTATAATAGAAGTTGAGTACCTAGCAGCATCGGATGCAGCTAAGGAATTCGTATGGATCAAGAAGTTCATTACCGAACTAGGAGTGGTACCGACCATCCAGGGTCCCATAAGCCTTTATTGTGACAATAATGGTGCTATTGCACAAGCTAAAGAGCCTAGGTCCCATCATAATTCCAAACATATACTCAGAAAATATCACCTAGTCAGAGAGATCGTCAGACGAGGAGGTATTACAATATGCCAAGTAGCAACGAAAAAGAATGTTGTAGATCCACTTACCAAGCCTCTCTCACAAGAAAAGCATGTTGAGCATGCTAGAGTCATAGGACTAAAAGTCATGAATGAATAGTCCTAGTGCAAGTGGAAGATTGTTGGAAATAGTGTACATTTAAATAAAGTTATTTGGTATCATTTATTTCTCGTTGATTATTATAATGTATGCATGTTTTAATATTATAATAATCGAATAATAGTTACTCACGAATAATAACATTATTCAAATGTCCCTGGTACAATCGCATTGAGTAGAGACTCAATACTAGTATAAGTTTGATTGATAATCATCAGATGATTATGCGTATGGTACGGATCAACCTTCTGGGCATTGGTTGGAGAACTAAAACTGGACAGTACCGCATTGAGATTACTGCATGGAAATGTTATAAGTGAATCTCAATATAAGAGTATGTCAATAAATCCTTGAACCTGAGATTATGATAGAGTCCAACATGATAACTGCTATGCCTTGACATAATCCAACGTCATCTGAAACATGGTGATAATAAAGCTTAGTGATCGAGATTAGTGGGAGTCATGTAGAGGGCAATCAATAATCAAGATGGGGATTTGTCCCTCTCTTTAGTGAGAGAGATATCTGCTGGGCCCCTCGATAAGTAGGACTGAAGGAAATGCATGGCCATGATCAAATGAATAGTTATTTGATTCAATCAGTCTACTTAAGATTGAGAAAGCATTTGAACAGAAATAAGTATGACAGACTCCATGACTTAGTTCAAATATGTATCGCGTGACACAGGGATTTGACATGTTAAAAGGTTTAATAGACTATTAACTTATATTATTTGGGTAATCATAATGTCTTGCTAGAGGCTGCTTATGATTTATTATTTAATAAGGTATTAAATAATTGCTATTATAATATAAGTCTTTTGGGTCGCACGTACGACAATTATAGACAAGTAGGGATAAATATCAATTGGGAATAATAAATATAATATTAGATATTATATTTCTTAGGAGATTAAATAATATGTAATATATAATATTGGATATTATATATATTGTATTATTTAATAAGTTGAGGGGTAACTAAGTAAATACTAGAGTCATGACTCTAGGGATTACTTAGTATAAATAAGAGATCTATGACAAGGATTTGTCATAAGAAGACAACACCAAAAATCGCCCCCCACCTTTAATCTCTTAAAAAAATCGGCCATATCCTTCTACAGTAGAATTTGCGGATCGGTCATCTAGTCCTCTTCCCTTAGTTGATCTTGATCAATAGTACAAACCTTCGAGTAAGGAATTTGTGTTGTACTATTTATTAATATTATTCGTAAGGATCTAGCAATCCGGCTTGTGGAATTGTTCATGTGTGGATCACCCAAAGAGGAAGGGGATATTCATCTGCTTGTAGTCCGGATCTAGATCTGTTCGTTGGATTAAGGTAATTCGATTAACCCTTTAATAAAACAATTAAATTACTGCTTGAGATCCTAAATTGGGTTTTCATATTAATTCTTCCGCTGCGTTTTACTATTGATTCATGTATTTGATGCATGGAGACCCAATAGATGGTGGTCTGGAACTCCTTCTGCCTATGTATGGATGCAGGGGCCTCTTGATTGAGTGAAAAGATGACTGGTCTTTACAGGGCCCACTGTTCTTCTGCTCTGCAAAAACCACGAGAGAGTTTCTGCTTCTTGGACTCAGAAAACTTTTCCATCATTGTTTCATTCATATCATAGGACAGAGCTTTATCTTGATACTGACGAAGAGTGGTGCATTCAAATCCCGACATGTACAGATGTACCACCAGTTTCATCCTCATGTCAAAATGGAACATCTTCTCTACATCGATTCTGACCAGGTATCGAACCAATGACAGTTGCTGATTAAACGTCCTAATCACTTGAGCCACGGGTAAGTCCACAGGTTGAGCAGGAAAGAACTCTCAAACTTTAGCCTCTCTGATCTGAAGAGGGCAACACTGAGCTTCTATTATTAGCTTGAATTCTCCCCAATTGGCATCATGGTCTGTAGGTCGGATGGCCTCCCACCACTCAGACGCTTCTCCAGTCAAGAAGTATTGGATGATAGGGACTTTTCGGTCATCCGAGCAGTTGAATCCTGCAAACACTTTGTCCAATACTCTCAACCAGGGATCCCATGTAGGTAGCTCAGAAAAACCATCAAATTTTGGTGGGTGCATCATAACCACTTCTTGTAGCCATTTATCTCCTCGATATCCCAAGTTCGAAATGCCCTAAGATCCTCCTCTCAGTTGTAGGCATATCGACACTTGCATTCAGTCCACCACTTGAGCAAATTGGGTCATCTGGTTAACCACTTGACGAAGCACATCAAGAACATCAGGATGATCGTTTGCCTCAACAGTTTGCTCTCGATCGTTGTTGACAGATTCCTATCGTTCGCCAGAACTGAGATTAGCCTGATTCGATATAGATTCAGAAACTGAGGGTGTACCTTCCATTCAAGTATTCCCGCACCCACGTCCACGACCGTGACCACGTCCACGACCTCGTCTCAACATATTGTAAGCATACATATTCAATATATGAGGAGTAATATCATTCTAAAGTTTAATTATCATAAAAGGCATAACATTATAAGATAATAATTGAGTTTTTGGAAACTTACAACCATGGGTCGCATGATGACATAGGAAGTACAGTGATGTTATTCACGGCTGGTTAACCAAAAGATACATCTGGACCCTAATTTAACCCGACTGCTAAGGTATCCATAATCTTAGCTCTGATACCATATTTTGTAACACCCCCGAGATATTCAGAGTTATTACAGCACCGTAAATCCTTTATGCAAAGATTTACTAGTCTAATTTAATAAAACAAACACTTATCAAATACCACCAATGAAGTTATTATTACAAACTGAGATTCTCAAAATAAACGATGAGCCTAAATAGAATTCATCAAGACATAATCATCAAAATCAAACAACAAAATGGTGTACTCGACTACTTCTTTCAAACAAACACAAATTGAAAGGACTTCTCCACACGGCCAATATCACTCTACACCCTCATCATCATGTTGCTCTTGTGGTTGTTTTCCCGCTCTCATGGATCCTGAACATAAAACACATGTAAACCCTGAAGGGGTTAGCATAACGATGCTAGTAAAAGTATGATAATTATACAACAAGAAATTATTCAAAAATTCACAAATAATAATAACAACTTACGGACTCCTCCTACTAGAAGAACTATAATGCATTACACAACATGAAAGTCTCAACATAGACATCCGCAATCCAGCATTCACTGCCTAAATCACTAGATGATCCCGTCGGACCAACAAGTGGTGGAAAACCCATCCAATGATCCAGCACACTGTTGGGAAAAACAATAACCCTGTATCGAATCAGCCGGGATACCCGATCCCTGTATCGATTGTTATTTGTTATTGAGAAGGTTTTGACATATATGCCAAATATACAATAAGGAAACTGTATCTAGGATTCAAGACTTTATCCTATATCGAAAACCTGCCTCGAATCAGCATCAGTGAAGCTCGTCAGTACAGCAAGAAGACTTGCAAAAGATCAAGTATGGAAACTGTCTCGATGCCCTAAATACAGTCATCTTCCATACAGTTCACAAAAGGACAAGAAAGAACACAAGTCAAGTCCCGTTGAACAAAGAAGTATTTAAATACTCAAGGATAAAGTATTTAAATACTGTCAGTCTTCAGATCTTCAGAATCCCGCGAAATCCGGATCATGTCATATTCCCGTTGAAGGAAATCTTATTCAAACAGACATCTCAACGGATACTTTCTTCAGAGGCTATATATATATATATCCTTGAAAGACATTGAAGATCAGTCACCAACCAACTGAACGAACTCAAGTAACATAACTCACAAAAGCTATCAAAGTTATCATCTGAGCAAACATATCTCTAGAGCATACTGCAAGTTAGAACGAAAGAGATATACAGTGCTCAACATCAAGAACAGCTATCATCAGCTCAAGAACGTGATATTCAAAGTCACGTTTCTTACTCGGTTACCTACCTTTTACCTCTGTAAAACCGAGCTCGTGTGAACTCAACAAGTTATTCGACTGTGGGACGGATAAGGACGAAGCTTTGGAACTGTGTGTGAAGAAGCTAGTCAAGAAGGAAGCTTTAACCAACTGTGTGAACGGTTGAAAGCGACATTCTTTGTATCAATCATGTGAACGATACAAGGATAGGTTTGTTTATAATTACGTAGTTGTGTACGCAGAATTATATAATAAACTTTTACTCTGTGTGGAGGACCGGTGGACGTAGAGGGGTTTACCTCGAACCACTTAAATTAATGTGTTATTTACCTTCGCTTACTGTTTGAAATAATCAAGTATATATTAAGTATACACCTAATACGTCGTTGCTGTATTCACGGCAACTAACTGTATCCAAGACTTCCGCTACGCACTCAGATTTAGATTCCAAACAGTTTGTTGTTTAAACGATTTTCCAAACTGTATCCAGTATACTTAAGTGGCCAACAAGTGGTATCAGAGCGGTTGATTCTAAAAAGAATCAGTCGTATTTCTTTTTAACCGAATCAGATTCAAATCACTTATTTTCAAAACAGTTTCTTTCATTCCTATATTATCAGTATGGATACTTCTATGATTAACAAAGTCCCTATGTTCTCTATTAACGAATTTGACGACTGGAGAATTAGAATGGAAGCTCATCTTGCAGCAATGCACGAAGAGATGATTTTTGTTATACAGGATGGTCCGATCAAGATCATGAAGGTCAATCCATCCGCAAGGATTGAGGGCCAAGCCCATGCTGAAATGCTCGAAAAATAACGCGAGCAATGGACAACCGATGAAAGGAAGCGAGCCAATCTCGACAACGTGGCTAAGAACGCGTTATTTGTCACTCTTGACAAAGGCACGTTCTCAAAGGTAAAGAGCTGCAAAAAAAACCCAAAGAAATCAGGATAAACTCAAGTTAATTTGTGAGGAACCGAGCTCTCAAAAGAAAACAAGATTTCAAAACTTACTCAAAGAATTTGAATCTTTTGAAATGAAACCAACGGAAACACTTGAGGAACTTGACCTCAGATTTACTGGTATTGTTGGTGAACTTGAAGCGTTGGGCAAGATTTACACCCAAAAGGAGAAGAACTTAAAAATTTTCAGATCTCTCCCAGCCCGATGGGACATTAAGACCACAGCTATGCGTGTATCCTGTAATCTTAATGAAATATCCACTTTTGATCTCTTCTCTGACCTTAAAGCATTTGAGTATGACATTGACAGAAGAGAGAAAGCTGAAGAATCTCCTTCAAAAGTCACAGCTCTCGCTGCTGTATCGAACCGTCGACACAGCATGCCTAGCTCGTCGAAGCCCGGTCACAAGAGCGCTGACAGTGACGACGACATCCTGTCACAAGATGAAATGGCGCTTCTAATGCATAAATTCAAAAAGTTCATTAAACAACTGAAAGACTCCCATGTGCCCAAACCTCACAACAAGGTAAGTACCAAACATCATCCGGTGATGCTAACTCGTGCTATAATCACAGGAAACCGTGCCATTATGCAAACAAATGTCCTCATCCCAAAGTCCAAAGATTGCCCGAGGCCGAGCAAGAAGAGAGAGATGAAAGAAGACGTGCTTGGAAAGACAAGCTCAAGGCCCCGATTGGAGAATCGAAGCCTCCCCACACCATCCAAATCGCCAGAATGTCTTCAGTGGTCACCGAAAGTGATTCATCCGACATGAGTTCGATGATAAAGCATACATGTGCTTTATGGCCAAAGATGTTCCGTAAGGTGAAGACAATGACGATGAGGTAAGTTCAACCTCGGTTATTCCACCTAATGCATCTCATACTTTCGAAAATATGATGAATGAATTCAAAAACATTCAAAAGGCCCATGAGACTTTAAAATCGAGAATATACACTTCAATTAACAAATCTAGAGCCGAAAGATGAAAATGACTTGCTAAAAATAAATTATGAAAATATGTCTCTTGACCGTGAAACCAAGAAGGTCGATTTTGAAAAACTCATGGAGAGCAATCGTCAACTTGCTCATGAACTAAATGAGGTTAAAACCCATAATGAGAGCAAGACAAATGATTTGGCTCTACTACAAACCAAAATTACAACTCTCGAGAAGCGAGAAACCGAACTTGAGACCATTCTCAAGTCTTTGAAAAATCGTCCAAAAGAATGGAAGAAATTCTGAGCACTGGGCAACATGCTCATGATAAAAGTGGCTTAGGATACAGCTCATGTTCGAATAAAGGAAAAACTAGTACTGTGTTCGTCAAGAGTGTGGAACACATTCCTGAATCAGAAGATACTCCTAGTCCCATAAAGGAACTCCGCTCAGACCGAGAAAACCGAAAGCCGCAATTCCGCCTCAACTCTACTATTCGAGACAAAGTGGAACCATCAACCACTCGAAGGCGTAATCTACAAGATGCTCCACAAGCATATCATCAAAGCCGATACCATTCAGAAGAAGACGGTATCCAACCACCAAAGGCCCGCACAACAAGACACTCAAGATAAAGGCGCCTAGGTATTGGATACAGGAGCCCCGTTATCCCTTAAAACAAAGAGATGCCGGTCAAGATCAACAACAAGATTGGGATTCCAACCGAGACCCGTAAGACAAGTCATAGGCCTAAGAAAATGGCTCCACCTCCTAGACGGCACTCAGACCGAATAATAATAATAACCCCGAATTTTACATGCATAATAATTATCGTGATTATAACAACTACGGATATGCCCCGTAGATACCGCAATACTGCCGAGTACATCCTACAAGAAACCAATTCCCGTCAGAAAATCTGGTACCTAAAGGAACTAACATATATGGACCCAAAACTCAAAGGGGACCTAAATCTACCTAATTTCTTTGTTACAGACATTCTAGAGGAGGATACCGGTACTTCGATAGTGGATGCTCTCGTCACATGACTGGAGATAGGAGCAAGCTATCTGATTTTGTAGAAGGTCGCGGTCCAAAAGTTCGCCGGTGATAAGTCTAAAGGAAGAACAAGAGGGAAAGGAAACCTACTTGTCGGGAAATTCAAGGTCACCGATGTTGCATATGTTGAAGGCTTACAGTATAATCTACTTAGTATTAGCCGCTTCGTGATAAACAGCTTCTCGGTGAAGTTCTATATAGATCGATGTAGAGTCAAGAACACCCAAACAAGGAAGTTGTGCTTACAGAAGCAGATCGTAATATGTACATTGCCGATCGAAGCCTATGAGCTCCTCAATTCCATGTTTTGTTGCCAAAGGCACTGCAGATCTTAGTCAAGCTATGGCACAAGAGGATGTCTCACGTCAACTTCAAGACGATCAACAAGCTTTCAAGACAGGTATGGTTAGAGGTTTGCCGATGTGTCATTCAAGAAGGACAAATGTCTGCGGTCCATGCCGTAAAGGCAAGCAAATCAAGTCAACCCGAAAAGCAAATCCTACCTTTCAACCCAAAGAGTGTTGGAAATGCTACACATGGATCTCTACGGTCCCGTAGACCCAGAAGTTTGGGAGGTAAGAAATATTGCATGGTTGTTGTTGATGATTATTCCGTATGCTTGGACGATCTTTCTTAGCAAGAAGAAGGAAACAACATTAAGGCCGCCCAGCTCCGAGGATGTTGCGTAATGAAAAAGCATCGAGTATCGTGTGCATTCGTTCCACAGAGGTACCGAATTTACTAACCGCTTTATAGAGCAATACTGCGGAGAATGGAATACAAAGATTTAATACTCAAATGCCCGTACACCTCAACAAAATGGTGTTGCCGAGCGAAAGAATAGGACGTTGAAAGAAGCAACAAGGACAATGATTGCCGCAAGCAAATTGCCACACAAGCTTACGGGGTGAAGCAACCAATACAAACGTGCTACACTCAAAACCGCTGTATCGTCAACAAGCACCACAACAAAACAAACTTACGAGGTATGGAATAACAAAACTCCATTAGTTTCGTACTTTCACATTTTGGATGCGGGTGTTATGTTTTGAACAATGGGAAGGACCAACTTAGAACCTTTGATGAAAAATCGATGAAGGAATATTCATAGGATACTCCTCCACAAAGAAAGCTTTAATCTTTAATAAAATGAGGTCGACGATCGAGGAATCGGTTCATGTAGTGTTCGACGAACCACACCATGACCCTACAGAGTAGATGATATCACTCAGACATTCACCATCTATCTATCTTGGATCCACCTACACCCATAGAACCCGTAGTTGATTTAGAAATCAACCTCGCACCGTAAGAATCGATGTGGATGAAGCCGATGCTATTCAAGTCAAGCCGTACCCACAAGAACTTTCGATACAAGACGGGATCCCGAACTAGAACCCGACCAAGATGGTTGAGAGATCACCCGCAATAGCCGATCATTGGAAACATTAATGCCGGTGTTTCTACTCGTAGGAGAATACAGAGTACACAAGGAAATGTACTTTGTGCACAAGAAGAATCTAATGTCAAGTCTCACGGTTCCTGAATGGAAATCTCAATCCGAACTTAGGAGACTCAATATGTGCACTATCGCCGTATTCTTAGCCCAAATCCAACTCGTTTCGACCATAGACGCTCTTAACAACTCTCATTGGATAACATCTATGGAAGAAGAGCTTAACGGTTTCGAAAGAAATAATGTGTGGTATCTTGTACCTGCACCGACACACCAATCGGTTATAGGAACCAAATGGGTATTTCAAACAAAAAGGATGGAAATGGACTTATCATAAGGAACAAATCCACTAGTAGCACAAGGCTATTGTCAGAAAAAGGAATCGACTATGATGAAACCTTCGCCCTATAGCGAGACTAGAAGCCATTAGGATATTTTTAGCCTTTGCCGCCCATAAAAGTTTTATCGTATACCAAATGGACGTCAAGAGTGCTTTCTGAATGGAGAGCTTACGTAAGAAGTCTATGTTGAACAACCACCGTGGTTTGCCAACACAGACGGTATCGATCTAGTTTACAGCTAAGGAAAGCCCTGTACGGACTTAAACAAGCCCCTAGAGCCTCGGTATGAAACCCCGTCCCAAGATTCTAATCAACAACGGATTTGAGAAAGGTGTCATTGACAAAACCTTGTTCAAGATACAGAAGGTGATAACCTTCTAATGGTACAAATCTATGTCGATGATATTATTTTTGGTTCAACTAACCTTGCTCTATGTCGAGGTTCTCACATCTCATGCAAAGCAAATTTGAAATGAGTATGATGGGGAACTTAGTTATTTCCTAGGTTTGGTGTAAAGCAGCTTGCCTACAGTATATTCATCAACCAGAGAAATACAAGAAGGAGCTTTCAACAAATTTGGAATGAACAATTCCAAATCTTCGCTAACCCCCATGAGCACTTCCGTGCAAATTAGTGCCGATGAAGCCGAAAGCCGTTTGACCAATCACTCTACAGAAGCTCATCGGTTCGCTCCCGTACCTAACGGCTAGCAGTGCCCGATATCCAGCTTTGTTGGAGTGTGTGCGAGATACCAAGTTGCACCTAAGGAATCACACTTCAATACAACTAAACGAATCCTGAAATACGTTAAAGGAACAATGATGCAGGATCGTGGTATCCTAAGAAAGGCGGATTCGATTTAGTTGGATACAATGACTCGGATCTTGGAGGTCGCAAGCTAGATAGAAGAGTACAAGCGGAACTTGTCACTTTCTCGGACCTAGACTCGTATCTTGGTTCGAAGAAGCAATTGGCAAATTCTCTTTCCACGGTGAATCGTAATACTATGTCATTGGGTAGTCAGTATGCATCCTTTGGATGCAGAACAACCGCCGATTATGGAATCGATGCTAGAGAGACTCCAATCATGTGTGATAGAACGAGTGCAATTGCAATCACGCACAACTCGCTTTTGCACTCGCGCACTAAGCATATCAACATGAAGCATCATTTTATCGTAAATCATGTCGAAAACAAGGATGTTCGCCTGAAAAGGTTCATACGCACATCCAGTGGCCGACATTTTCACCAAGCCTCTCGACACAAAGAAGATTCAACATGCTAAGAACAGATTGGGGATACTACAATGCACTCGTAAGTAAATTTACTGCTTTTACTCAACAATTGAGGGAATGTCAGTAAGACCCGTGAATACAAAGATTCAACATTAATTATCTCGTACACTCGAAACATCAATACAAGATCGTAGCGAACGAAGGCATATGAATCCTACGGTGATGTGTGCAATAATTAAGGGGGAATACTGTAGACCCATGAATACAAAGATTAATCCAAATATTGCTCTATGGAATTCAAAACCTATTAGTACCTTTTTAAGGGGGAACGTCAGACGACGGAGAACAAAGACATACTATAGGATTTCGATTCAAGATGTAATATAATATTATTTCCTTTTAAAATAATTTTTGTCCACGTGCCTGCTTTTATGTCAAACGTCATGTTCATTAAATGCCTTACACGACATCCGACAATCAATCTCAAAAGCCGCGATGTTTTTAAATTGTTTATTATTTTTAAACCGCTTTAGGCATTTAGGGTAATCAACCTATGTCGAAGTGGGACCCGCCGTATTTTAAAACCTTTTAATGGATTAGCGTACGCTTACACTAAATCCATCCCGACCGTCGATTTCAAAACCGGTTCCCATCCCTTAAAATCGACCATTCGTACTGCAAACCCTATTTCGCCGCCCAAGTATAAAAGGATCAGATTCGCCATTAGAGACTCTTTACGCTTCGCAATTACAAGAGATCTCAAGCAAAATTTACATATTTTCTCGCATAATCACCGCAAATTTCTACCGTTTTCTTCCACCTTCGTTTTAAGAAAACATCCATGGCTAGTCAATCTTCTTCCTGCTCAAGAAATCCTCCAACATCATTGATGGCCGGATCTTCTCGAAACCTCGTTATCATCGAGCGTATCATCTCTGAAATCAACGACACCGAACCAATGGAGTATATTATTACTCGCCTTGAGCAACAAGGTCTTTATCGCCGGAGCAAAACCGCCGACAAATACGACGCCCATCTGGTTGAGGAATTCTACCTCAACGCCGCCGTTCGCTTTTCGTCACTAGCCAGGAGGACATGTTGCCGACATCACCGCAATACCCAAGGAGTGCAAATCGCATCAATAGCGACCTACTCGGAAAATCTACAGGCTGCCCGCCGACGGCCTGACCATGGACCAACTTGAGACATTCGGGTCTCAAGAACTGATTACCAAGTTTTATGGACTTTTTACAGGGTCCAAAGTGGTTGACATGGTGACAACCACGTGTCACAAGAAAAATTTTCTTCTTTATTTCGTTTATCTCGCATGACTTCGCTCCAGAATCATTGAAAATCGAACCGGTGCTCAAATGTGCACGAATCTAAGGTTCAGAATGATGGTAGCTATTTTGACCTGTGAAAAGGTCAATTGGTGCCAAATCATTTTGAAACGTCTTCAAGAAGAGGTGTGCAAGCCTGCCACCCAAATGAAATCATTTGGTTTAATGCTGAACTACATACTGACGAAGTGCGGAGTGATGCAATCCGCCGATGCCAAGAAAAATAGCTCACGGATATATTTAGGAGGCGTCAAGCCCACTGCTTATAACCAGAGCACCATGCATGCCAACTATCCGCAAACCAGGCACATGCCTATTTCTGACAACCCCAGAGATGTAACCGTGAAGGTCCTGAAATGGAATCTTCAAAGAAGAAGCACAAGCGTTCTCACGGCAAGAAGCACTCACTGGGTGAGAAGTCCAAAAGAGACTCCTGAGGCTCTCAAAAATCAAAACCAAGCACTCCGAGGATGTCTCGCCCGTGGCGCAACCCACTAAAGAACCCTGTGGCCCAACCCCTGCGGAAGAGGTGTCTCCCGCCGCATCGACAGCAGATCCCGAGCCTTTGGCGGCTACGACGGATATAGAGACATCTCGCCAACATTCAAGACGTTAGCACGTCACGCCCATTTGGAGCCAAAAGCTACTTCTCCTCTACGGGATTCCACACCCGTGGGATCCAATTTCCTTCGGCACCATCCCCTGCAAGGAGTCCATCTTCCGTGCAGATCCCATACTGCATCTGAATCCTCAAACAGCGTCTCCGCACGTGATTCAAGTCCCTCCCCGACTCAATCATAAATCAAATACTTCTTTCGGTTAAAATTGAACAAGCGTACGAAAGATTCCTGCAATGGAAAGGCTATAGGCTAGCTCCGCATTTACACACTGCATAACCGGAGCGAATGGAGCCACGAAGAGCGGTTCGTCTCAAGTAACAGACTAATCAAATTGAGGCCCCGCTACGATGGGACAACGCCTCTTGCAAAGATCTCATTGAAAGCCACATGCCGCACAAATCCGACGCCAAGAAAAGGAAAGAAGAAGTCGAGGACTCTCCCATAAATCCAAAAGTCGACGACGATCATGACTCGACGATGACGACGATGCTCTTCAAGCAGTGTCCGAGAATGAGCCGTGAAGAGGTCAAGCCCGAGCCGCCTCTCCACCTGAAAAGACGAAGGACCTTCTAACCAAGCCAATCCACCTTCGCCACGGTCGGAGAACATTCCCACCAGAGGAATCACCCTCCATGAGGAAGATCAAGAAATTTTGGAACAGCACCCGAGCACATTGCGACCGAAGAAGCCATTCCTACCACCTAACAGAGGATTCGGTCCCTCCTGCATCCGCATCTGCCGAAGAACCTTCGCCACAGGATGCTTCTGAACCAACTGTCGCCGTACCACAAGAAGCTACTCCCGCCCCTGCAACCTTGGAATCCGAGGACGGTAACGAACCTGAGGATGTCCAACTTACTTCACGTCCATCCGTGAATGTAAGGAGGTTGAACTGCACTGAAGACTTCGCCCAGCCTGACTCTCCTATCTCTGCTGCACGTAAAGAGCGCCTGCGAGCTCTTGGCCTTCAGACTGTATTTATCCAAGACGCAGTAAACGCTTTATCTTCTGTTGAAAAGGCACTGAATTGGATGCATACCTCTGCCGTAGAAGAAATGACCACTCTTCAACACGAAGTATCTCGAGTTGTCGACGCATTCATCCTTCTGCCAAAAGTTTTCAAGCAAGCCTTGAAAATCATGGAAGATAAACAAGAGAAACTACTGAAGGAGGAAGCTTCAAAGACAAGAATTGCTGAAGCCAAGACCGCCTGTGCAATGATTGAGAATACTCTCAATCACGTGCGCACGACAAAAGCATTCAAGAGATGTCGCAGACTCTTTCCTCCCTTGTTGAAAGAATAAACAAGATCGAGACCAAACAGACGCCGCTCTTGAAATCCTGCAAAGTCTTGATGAAGCCAAAAAGGGGGAAGAGGCACGAGAAGCCGCAAGGAGAATAAGACTGCAACAGAAAGGGAATTTGAGGCTGCTCAGAGCGATGCTCAGCCGAATTGAACAAGCTAGCACCTCAATCCCAAAGCTTTAGAATTTCGTGCTCCGCACTGTAATTCCATGACCCAAATGTCCCTTGGCAAAATCTTATCCAAAGACCTTCTAAATACGCCGACCAACCGCAACCCAACCGCCAAGAAGTGAAGCACTGGAGGAAGAATGAACCGATGAGATATTTTGTCGACTCATCAGGAATCCGCCATCTTCAAAAATTATAAAACGTTAGCGGAGGCAGCAGACAAGTTTTCAAAGATGCTAGAAGAAGGTAAACTCCCTCTCCAAGTCGAGATGAAATCAAAACATAGAAGAGGAGATCGGGTCACCCATCTAGAAGATTGGATACTTGCCTTTGATCGTTCATATGAAGGAAGAGCGATTTACCAGGAACGAGGCAATGATTCACTTCAAAACTGGTGGTGCGGCACCGAGAATGAGCCAGGAAAGAGACCTTGGAGGCACGCGGATTATAGATGAGGAGATGAAATTTATGTATATTATTTTTGTCTTTGTAATTTCTATTCAACACAGCAAACTTTGTACTCAATCATTTTGAATATCAATAAAATAGTTTGTTTGTCTTGAAAGATTACAACTCGTAATCTACTGTGTTTATGTATGATTACTTAAAATTGTTTGATAGGAATCTCAAGTTAGATAAACTTGATTGAAAAATAAGCATGCGAACTAGTCTACGAACAGTTCATAGTTTCATTGTAAACTTAGAATACATTGTAAGATTGTGCTGCGCGCCAATCATAAAGCTTAAGTTGTAATAAATCTCAAATCAGATCGAACATGCTCAGCGAGCTTCATTATTGTGTAGACTAAGTCACTAAGTCGACCTATTGACAAAAGACCAAGAAATCGCCAAAAGTCATCGAAGAAGAATGCTTCATGAAGAAGGTTTTGGCATCATCAAGAAGACTCAAGAGTTGAAGTAAGTTAGTCTTGGCAAATTGTCAAAAAGGGGGAAATTGTTGGGAAAAACAATAACCCTCAGATTTAATCAATGATACCCGATCCTCGTATCGATTGTTATTTGTTATTGAGAAGGTTTTGACATATATGCCAAATATACAAGAAGGAAACCGTATCGAGGATTCAAGACTTTATCCTATATCGAAAACTCCGCCTCGAATCAAAGATCGCTGAAGCTCACAAGACAAAGCAAGAAGACTTGCAAAAGATCAAGTATGGAAACTGTCTCGATGCCCTAAATACAGTCATCTTCCATACAGTTCACAAAAGGACAAGAAAGAACACAAGTCAAGTCCCGTTGAACAAAGAAGTATTTAAATACTCAAGGATAAAGTATTTAAATACTGTAAGTCTTCAGATCTTCAGAATCCCGCGAAATCCGGATCATGTCATTTTCCCGTTGAAGGAAATCTTATTCAAACGGACATCTCAACGGATACTTTCTTCAGGGGCTATATATATATCCTTGAAAGACATTGAAGATCAGTCACCAACCAACTGAACGAACTCAAGTAACATAACTCACAAAAGCTATCAAAGTTATCATCTGAGCAAACATATCTCTAGAGCATACTGCAAGTTAGAACGAAAGAGATATACAGTGCTCAACATCAAGAACAGCTATCATCAGCTCAAGAACGTGATATTCAAAGCTGTTGTTCTTACCTGGTTACCTACCTTTTACCTCTGTGTAAAAACCGAGCTCTGTGTGAACTCAACAAGTTATTCTGACCTGTGTGGGACGGATAAGGACGAAGCTTTGGAACTGTGTGTGAAGAAGCTAGTCAAGAAGGAAGCTTTAACCAATCTGTGTGAACGGTTGAAAGCGACATTCTTTGATTCAATCTGTGTGAACGATACAAGGATAGGTTTGTTTATAATTACGTAGTTGTGTACGCAGTAATTATATAATAAACTTTTTACTCCTGTGTGGAGGACCAGTGGACGTAGAGGGGTTTACCTCGAACCACTTAAATTACTGTGTTATTTACCTTCTGCTTTTACTGTTTGAAATAACTGTGATATATTAAGTATACACCTAATACGTCGTTGCTGTATTCACGGCAACTAACTGTATCCAAGACTTCCGCTACGCACTCAGATTTAGATTCCAAACAGTTTGTTGTTTAAACGATTTTCCAAACTGTATCCAGTATACTTAAGTGGCCAACACACACACTATCATAGATTCCAAGATGATCCCGTCAGACCAACATGTGGTGGACAAACAACAACGACATATATATGTACGTCAAAATGAATGACATTAATACGGAAACAATAATTAAAGTACTTGCCTTATAATGACGATAAGGATTCAATACTTTCAACGAACATCAACACACTCGAAGGAAGTCCCATCGATCAACCTATTGCGTGGACCTTAACTATCAAGGTAACACCATAATGACTAATGGTTTTGGATAATCGTATGATAACATTTTCATCATAAGTTGAACACACATTACAAACCAAAATATGGGAGTACTTTCAATACGTATGTCTAAATCAGCCCTCTTAATCATCATGTAACATTATGAACGAATCGTCCAATGAAACTATGATTAACTTATCCACCTTGATCGAAGAATTAATCATATCTCTAATTATGAATTTCAATTCCCAATTGTGGCAATTCCTTATCTGAGGGTTCTAACGGTCTAACATGTTTATTACCAACATGTTCATTACCTCTTAATAATCAATGTAGAAGGATAAATCAATCGAAATTATTTCTAAAAGGAATGATCATATTCTTAGTGAGAAATCTTAACATTCATCCTTATGATTATCTACCAAGAGTAACATCATCCTCAAGTCCTCAATTAAATACTCCAACCTATTATTATCAATCAAACATATATGCTTCATCTATTCAATGGTTCCCTATCCGGCACATGATCAATGAAAGAAGCCTAAACATCTTCCAAAGGGGACATTTTAACAAAATTACGGTTTTTAGGTTAGTTCACATTCAAACTTTGTACCTCATAGCATAAGTAAGCATGAAAACTATGATCAATTCGTATATTTACTCTAATATCATAACTTAATCTCTTAATATGCTTGTTCCAAGTACTAAATGAATCTACATGATGTTATGAACATATTCAACATAATTGACTACCATTCCGATCAAAACATGCATATATCGGAGGATAACTATGTTCAACAAGTACTCCTCTCCAGAATCACATAAAACATCTCAGTTTAAATGTAAGAATGAAGGTGTATTTGATTACCTTAAAATACAAATGAAGACTAACACGAGTGAAGAACGTTCTGTTAAAACATTCAAGAATTGATGAAATATTGCTTAATCTACGAACCCACACCTATTCCACGAGTTATGGACGTCCAGGAAGGAGTTTTTGTAGCTTAGAGGTGGGTTAAAGATGAAAAATGAGAGTATGGTTCAGGAGGAAATGAAACAGGGTTGATGTATTTAAATATAATACTATCCTTAATGTATGTTGGTCATATAATGTTACGTACACTAGCACCTTAACGTATGCTAACCCACTGCATTGGCATACACTATAGATTTACGTAGCTTACTGCTTCATTTCTGTCCTATCAACACGTATGTTGTTATAATACTTACATACAATACTTAATCGACTTTGCGTAAGTTATACTTATATTATATCATACGCTAATAGTCATTGACGTAACTTTTCAGAAAGTTGTCCAGGTTCGTGTAGGAGGATCTGATAATATCCTTCATCCGGCTCCACCTGCCGACCACGCCTGTTCTGCTTTTGACTGCCTCTTGCGTAAGCTAGGTAGTTGTCTTATGTATGTTAGTTTGGATCATTAGCGTACGCTAGGCACATTAGTTAGCGCGTATGCTAATATTCATGCAGGTACATGCATGAATTAACAACCTTCTCACAATACGATTATGAATGCTAGATTATGGGTAAGGAAATCATACTTTAGTCCATTATATGATATAATCATACACCTCATGATTCAAATACAGATACAATACACTAGAATTATTCGGGTATTACAACAAACGCCCAGTAAGACCATTCCACAAGTTCAAGCCAACATAATTATACATTATTATGAACTAAATACATTTTCACAATTTGTATAGGTCAACAAATCTGAAACATTGAAATCCAAATATGTATATATATATATATATGTCATTGATACATAACGAAATATAAATCACATAAACACCAAGACTTCGCATACCGAAGTCACGACCACATCCACAAAAATAGCCTCCTCGATCGGTTCCCACATCTTCCTATCCTCCTAGACATACAACAACAACACACCAAAATCTATCCTCACATAATCTAACCGGGAATGCCACAAAATCTAACTCCTCTTAAACTTCTCGTAAAGCACTTTAAGTTCGAAGAACACACTAATTCTCAATAAATTCAACTTAAATTCTATGAAATCCCAATATAAATCAACAATAGCAAATCCAATCTATGATTACGTGTTTAATTCAACTCATAATCTCATACCCATGAACTACATATTAATTAAATGAACTACGGTTGGAACCCTTACCTCAAAATCCAACGAATCCTCAAAACCCAATGGTATAACTCTTCCAATCAAGCTCCTAAGATTATATGATATGTTAATATCAGGAAGGATTGATGTTTAATGCTCTAAAAATGTCCAGAAGTGGTCTAGGTTTGGAGGTTTTACGAATGAGGCGAGAGGATTGAGGAAATGGGGTAATGTTGGCCACAAAGTATATAGTAAACAACTTAGAAAGGGAGGACACAATAAGCTATATGTTTTTCGAAGTTATTTGCGCAGCGGAAGATTAATATTAAGTTGCTGTAAATACATCAACTAGGAACTCTCATGTTTGCTTGATGTGTACAGAGTTTTCACAATATATATACTTTAAATCACAGGTAGATATGAAAACAGTAGGGACGAAATGTAAATTACACACAGATATGAGTGGTTCGAGGTAAACCCCTCTTGTGACAGGATGTCATCGTCGCTGTTTGCTGCCTTTTGTGCCGACTTGGATGTGTTGGGTGCTAAACTACGTCTCCTATCAGATACAGCAAGCAGTGTTGTAGTGTTGGCAGGTGACTCTTCAGATTTCTCTCTCCTGTTTATATCATATTCGAATTCCTTCATGTCATAAAAGAGATCAAAAGTGGAAATAGCATTTAAGTTACAGGACGCGCATAGCTGTGGTTTTTATGTCCCATCGGGCAGGGAGTGATCTAAATATTTTCTGTAATACCCACTATTTTCGTAATGCAATATTATTATTTATAATGATATTATAATGCATTTTATTTTATTTAATTTCATTTAGAAGATCATGAACATTTATTTCGACGTATCATAAGTCCTAGCCCGAGTCATTTCGTCATATATATATTCAAGTCGTCATTATTTATTTTATAATAGTGTTATTAATTATTCGAGTATAATACTAACACTATTATCATTAATATATATCATTATTATTAATAATATTATTAATACCGTTTTTATTAAGTATTAATATCATTATTATCTGTATTATTTCCAGATTTTTATAATCAACATTACCAAATAATTATTATCCTACATTTACTATTATTACTATTATTATTAGCATCATTACCATGGACCAAATGTACGGTGCTGACCAAGATTAACAAATTAAGCCCATAAAATTACCCTAACCCTAATTTTTAATATAGTATAAATACAATACATCTGCAATACAAAATATTACATCACATAATACAGTCTTCCCTCAGTCGTTCGTTCCCCAACCCTAGATTCTGTAGTACAAAATACATATACACAAAAATACATAGAACACAATACAAGTTCATCGGCAGAAAACACAAGGAGGAGAAGAGATATAATCTGCTAATCTACGACTCATGCTGTCTTGCTCGTCCTCCATCTTCCCAGCAGCAACTTGGAATCTGCAACTTCATCTTCCCAGCTTTTAAATCCCTCAAAGGTAAAACTGTTAAACTTAACTTTCTCCATTTAATTTTGAGTTTTATCATTCGTTTGTCAGTTCAGAATTTATCTGCAAACAACAACAATTTTATATCAAATATACATTAACAAATTAACAACAAACAAACACCAAATCTGAAACATAAACCGAGATGTCCCGAACCTGTATCATCATCAAAACCAAAACTCAACCGAGTTCATTCGCTCAGAATATGAACTCACGAAACAGGAAGCAACACTCATCTCGTTTATTACCCAAAGCAGACCCTTTTATCAACAAATCCAGGCCCGACTTCAAACCACTATCAATCCGAACAACTCCAGAAATTCCCGACCCGACTTTGAAACCCATCAAACCCTGCTGAACAAAACAACCCGAATTTTAACCCTGACCATTCCAATCGGCTGAATGAAACAAACCATGGCTGAAAGTCATTCACATTACAAACTTCAAATCAGGAAAACTTTATTCAGAAACCCGAGAAAAACCGAACCCAAATCCGCAATGAAATCTCATAACCCGGTCTAAACCTTTACCTGAGCAGAATCGGACTCTTACTGCGAGCTTTCCTCTGGAGATTTGCCACTTGTACACCGCCCATCGGTCCGCCGAGTCGAACCACTTCCAGAGGTCCAGGGCCGTAGCCCTTCCTTTCACCACTGCCTTATTACTGGTCGGAGTCTGACCGGAAGCTAATCGAGGGTCGATGTGTGTTTGATTTTTAGTGGGTGCTAAGAGTTGTGTGTGTGTAATTTTCCTGCAACTCCTCTCAGCCGAGGAGAATTCTAGAGAGAGGGGGAGAGGACAGTATAGAGAGAGAGGCGATAGATAGGAGAGAAGTGGGTTTTTGTCAGCTGAACCGTGAGGATATGGGTATTTATACCCGCGATTATTTAAGGTTTTCCATTTAAGTCCTCTCATTTTCTAGCAGCCTTCAATTCAGCACCAGACAGTTTAAATTAATTCGATTTTAACCTAGTCAGCTTCTCAACAGTCTGACCCGAGTCAACTTTAAAACTTCAATTCAATCCTAATTTTGACCAAAATATTAAAACGTTGACTTTCAATTTATATTAATAATTAACCTGAATTTATACATAAGTATTTTAATTTCAGTCATTAATAATATTAACTCTTCGATTAATATTAATAAGCAATTGTAATTTATTTTCAGTTATTATATAGTGATATTTGTATATTTCATTTATGATATAAATAATAAATTGTAAGGATTATAATTATTATTATATATAGACTTTATCGAGGATTTACGGGCTTAGGACTGTGAGTCGAGCATCTTCATTTCATGTCAGACATCATCATTTATTCAGGTGGGAATTTTCACTATCACTTTAATTGCTTTAATTAGACTGTGTATGTGATGTTCTATTCATGTTTAAAATTTTTATGCACGTTGTAAATTAGGCTAACCTGTATTCGTGTAAGAGGCTATCTTAAGATATACGTTGTTGCGGGAACACCTGTGCAACCTCAATATTCACATGCATGCTCGATTCATGCTATATGTGGTATTGTGTTTATGTTTGATGTTGTTGCGGGGGCACCTGCGCAACCTCAATATTCGTGTATGCGTGCTCGATTCATGCTATACGTAATATTGTGAGTACGCATTGACGTTGAGGAAAAATATGATAGATTATTCATGTTTTGATTTCCATGAGATTTTATATCACTGCGATCAGTGTGATTTCCACGAGGTGAAGGAAGCTCACCCCCACCTTTATTGATCCCGCAAGTTGAACCGATCCGGATGGACAAAGGAGCGAGCCGAGAAGGCATATGAAAGAGAATTTATTACATGATGTTTTCTTTATGTTAAATGTTTTGAAACTTATTTGGAGAACTAGAAATTTATAAATTATGAATTATTCTTCCGCCGCAATTTTTTACCTCGTATCTACGATGAAGTGTTGCCTTATTTAAAGGCATATATATTTTTATGTCATTGTAGCAACTCGACTTTGTAGGCGAGAATATTTATATTCTCAAAAATATATTTTTCGTCAAAATTTACCTTTTATTTATTTTCCCCAATAATTACCCTAGAAAGACGGGGCGTTACATAGTGGTATCAGAGCGGGTTTTACCTTTCTGAAGACTCGCTAGAATATAAAAGTATCATATGCTCTCAGCTTCACCACTTTGTCACTTCGTCAAAGGTACCAAGTTTCAGTCATTATTCATGCATATGTCATTTCTTTTTTACTTACATAATTATATATGTATGTACGAACTGTTAGAATAGCCAAACCTTGGATGACACCATGTAAGAAGGTCCCAGCTACTTTTAACTCGCGTCTTCTAGCACGCAAAGACTGGTGGGACGATCTTAGTTTACCACAAAATGCACCACACTATGTCATTGATATGCTTAGTAAGTGGCTGCAATCAGGGAGACAAGGTTCTGTCACGCGACAGCTAGAGCACCTGATGAAGAAGTTATCTGAAGACTGGAGTTGCTGCATTTTCCGGCTTTGGAAAAAGGCCATCAAGAGATCGCTAGAAGAGCGAGAGGCCGTGGATGATTTCCAGTTCGTCGCTGGACGCTTATTGGATTTGTATGCTTGAGAGGCGATTCCAGCTGCAAATTGGGATGCCGACTCTATGGACGAGGAGGACTAGGAGGAGGATCCCGAAGAATATCCAGAGGAAGATACAGAAGAAGTTCCCGATGAGAGCTCAAAGATGGATCTCGCAGAAAATATGAAGGATGTTTTGATGGCAGATATCGAGTCTGAAGATGAACTCACTTCGTGGATTGAGCCACGACCCCTATTCCTGTTATAGAGATTATTAGCAGTGACGATGGGGAGTTGTGCGTGTAGACTCGAAAGCTAACAAGTTGAAGATAGAGATTAAGGAACATAGCTTCTTAGCCAACTTGCACATAGTTGAACTTAGCGATTTTGATGTCATTTTGGGTATGGATTGGTTGGACAAGCATAGAGCTGTAGTCGAATGCTCCGAGAGGAGGGTAGCTTTATGTCCGTCTAATGATGTCAGGACCGTATTCGAGGGAGTGAGACACTCTAGTACCCTGAAGGTGATTTCAGCCATGAAAGCGGTGAAAATGTTGAAGAAGCGTAGTTGCCAAGGATTCTTGGTGAATGTGATGGGGAAAACAACTTCGGAGAAGACGGTAGCTAATATACTTATCATCAAGGAGTATCCAAATGTCTTTCTCGAAGACTTGCCCGGAGTTCCGTCGAATCGTCAAGTTGAGTTCTCGATTGATTTAGTGCCAGGAGCGGCACCAATATCGAAAGCTCTGTATAGAATGGCACCTAAGGAATTGCAAGAGCTGAAAGTACAACTCCAGGAACTACTCGACTCTAGATTTATCCGACTGAGTGTTTCGCCATGGGGTGCGCCAGTACTCTTCGTGAAGAAAAAGGATGGAAGTTTGAGGATGGGCATAGATTATCGTGAACTTAATCGACTCACGGTAAAGAATAAATATCCAGTTCCTAGAATAGAGGACCTATTCAATCAACTTGGAGGTTCGGGGGAGTATTCTCGAAAGTATATTTGAGATCCGGATATCACCAGCTGAGGATTAAGGATGATGATATCTCGAAGACAGCATTTCGAACTCGATATGGACACTATGAGTTTATAGTGATTCCATTTGGTTTGACTAATGCGCCAGCGGTATTCATGGATCTCATGAACCATGTTTTTCAACCTTATTTGGATAAGTTTGTCATTGTGTTCATAGATGACATACTTGTATATTCAAAGACCAAGGTTGAACATGAGTAGCATCTTAGAACAGTATTAGGAATACTGCGCAAGTAGAAGTTGTATGCGAATTTCAACAAGTGTGAATTCTGGCTTAACCGAGTTGCATTTTTAGGACATGTGGTCACTTCTAAAGGAATTGAGGTTGACCCGATTAAAGTTGAGGCAGTCAATGAATTGAAAGTACCGAGTAATGCGAATGAAGTCGCAGCTTCTTGGGATTAGCCGGTTATTATCGAAGATTTATCGAGGGATTTTCGAAGATTGCTGCACCTATGACTAAATTGACTAGAAAGGGAGAAGTTTTCATAGGGAATGAAAAGTGCGAAAAGAGTTTCCAAGAATTTAAGCGAAGATTGACTGCAGCACCAGTGTTGACCATTCCCCGATCCGACGAGAGAATTCGTCATCTACAGTGATGCATCCAAGCAAGGCTTGGGATGTGTATTAATGCAAGAGGGCAAGGTAGTTGCCTATGCTTCGAGACAGTTGAAACCGCACGAACTGAACTACCCTACTCATGATTTGGAATTAGCAGCGGTAGTTCATGCCTTGAAGATTTTGAGACATTACCTGTATGGAGGTAAGTGTGAAATTTATACAGACCACAAAAGTCTGAAATATATTTTCACACAGAACAAATTGAATATGAGGCAACGCAGATGGCTAGAGTTGGTCAAAGACTATGATTGTACAATTCATTACGACCCTGTTAAAGCAAATGTAGTTGCTGATGCACTGAGCCGTAAGGCGAGAGGAGACTTAACTTGTTTGTTGACCAAGGAGGAAAGCTTGGTCAAGGAATTTGCAAGGATGAACCTTGATATGGCTACACCAACGAATCCAGTTGAGTCATTATTGGCTAGTTTGGTGATACAACCAACCTTGAGGGAACAAATCAAAGAAGGTCAAGGACAGGACGACTTCTTGGTGAGGAAGACTGAAGCTCTAGATTCTTCACTCATCACATGCAAGACTTGCATGAAACATCTTGTGTAACAAGTCTTCTACACATTTCACTTCCCAACCCTCCTTATCCCAACTTTAAATACTTACACCTTAACCTAACCACCCTTTACACTTACCACAACCCAAAAAATCTGCATTTGAGAGTCTAAGAGAGAGAGAGGGCCGAATAAAGAGGAAGAAGAAGGAGGAAGAAAAATTTCAACAAGAAATAGGTAATCTCATCCCTTATAACTATTTCCATAATTTCTTATGAAAACCTCCATAACCTAACCTTAATCTTAATACATGCAAACATAATTACCACCTTGGGGGTGCTTGTGGATTGGCCAAACCATGTAGTAGTAGAGGAGAAGTCGTTTTCCAACTTTCAAGACTTAGAACCGACGAAATCCGATAAGATCAAGGTGGGTGAAAACTCTTTCAAACTTTAAAGTAGAAATCTATTCTTCTCTTGTGATGCATGTGATAAATCTGAAGTATTTCAAGATTCTTTTGATATGATCTATGTTAAAATCTTCATGTTGTAATTTCATGTTATGATTTTATGTATAGCTATGTGAATATTCGTTTTTCTTAAACAAAATCATCAAATATTATGAAAAATATGAAAGTATGTACTAATCTGAAATTCTTGTATAAATACATGTTTTTAAAGATGAATGTTATGGTTATAACAACATGCAATATGATTTATTGAATTTAAACGACAACTGATTTGGTAGTCGGGTGTCGATTTTGTGATAACTTGAAAATTATATGTTTTCTTCTATGTATTGTTGAAACCCTACCAAAATCTGAAATCTTTGGTTATATGATTTTGTTATGATATATGGATAATTTATTTGCGGCCAAAATGGGACTCGAAACTAGTAAACGGAGCTTTTAGGCATACATTGTAATTTTTAAAGTTTGAGGACTAAATTGAAATTTCGAAAATAAAACATTCTGGACTTTGGACAGTACATATTATACCATGTGTAGGCTGTCCATAAAGTTTCAAGCGATTCGGATCTCGATATCTAAACTTAATAATCCAAATCGCAAATTTTAAATAATTTCGGGGTCAAAATGCAAGAATTCCAAACTTCTGGATCAAGTCCGAAATTTTCTGGAATTTACAAAAATCTGTAATTCCAGTTTCATCATAAGTCATCTCGTAAAATTTCGTTAAATTCCGAGCTAAATTCATAGCCCTATATGCCTCGGAACAATTTGCTTAAGTTTTGGGGCAATATCGTAATTTCTGGAAATTTCAGTCCCGAAACTGGAAATTTCCGAATTTTCCTTAAATCTGGAGTTGAGGAATTATTTTTGGCTTCCTCATAAAATTACATAACCATCCGATTTCGTTTCATATTCTAACTCTTAGGTTTGAACCTAAGGGTAAAAATGTCCTTTCAAACTATTTACGAAACTCTCGTTTTGTTTCGTCGAACCTACCCATTTAATATATCTGATCTGAATCCATCAGACCGTTAATAAATTATTGAGAATATTTTCAAGTTTATATACTAGTCCCACTCCGCATTACCGGGCCACAAATAAAATTAACCATATTCCATACTTAATCAAAAGACGCTATTAACCTCACTGACCGAACGTTTACGTGATACTTGTGAAACGCGTCAAATTGATAACTGTGACTGTCCGGGAACTAAGTGCTATACAAACAAAGTGCCACGGACGGGTCCGCCTCTAACTCTATCGGAAAAAAGTGCCACGGTTGACGGACGGGGGCCACCTCTTGAGTCCATATGAAACAGAGTGCCGACCTACAATCTGGGGGCCACCTCTTGAGCTGTAGGAGCCACCTCTAGAGTCCCAAATCGTGTCAGGGATGGTTAGACCGAGTCTTGGATCGAGCAGCGTGGCTGCGGTTCATGAACAAGGCTACCGTTGTTTCCTATTCCCATAACCGAGGAACGGAGTGTTCCGAGGGACCTGGGTCGTAGACTTGGGGTATAATCGCGATTATGGTGTGATCCGGGTATTGACCCACAGTTAAGGACATACCGAGCCCAGATAAGAGATAAGGAAGCACACGCTATGTAATATCCGGGGATAATTTTTTTTTCGTGTTACTGTTGAGTTGTACATATTCATTTGGAATTGTACAAGTATTGTTGTTTTGGACTGATACAATGTATATTGTATTGGAATATTTCGGGATCGAAATATTATACTTGTCGTCGAGTTAGTTTAAATCGTTTGAATGATGGTTGGAGAGTTTGGATTTTTGGCTAAGTACACTAGCCTTAACGTACGCTACATGGGTAGACTTACGTACGTTATGGGCTGAGTATTACGTACGTTATGCCTGTAAGGTTATGTACGTAATGCTTGGTAGGTGGCAGGAACCTTCCTCGTAGTCGCTTTCGGCCGGTGGGTCCCGAGCATCTTCCGATCGGATCTCACTATTGCAGTCAACGAACCCTTACGTACGTTAAGAGGCGAGCTCTACGTACGTAATGTAGGTCTTGTTAACGTACGTAATAAGTTCTTGTTTACGTACGTTAAGGCCTTCGTATTTTAGTCCAGTCAGTTCTGGATTTTTCATTACGTACGTTAATGTCTTAGCATAGCGTACGTAATGCTTCTTACGTACGTTAACCTTAGTGTATAACGTACGTAATGAATTGGTCAGTCTATTTATCTTGGTTTCGTCTTTCATTTCCTCACGAACCAAAACACATTTTCTCTCCCTAGAATCGTCCGTTGGGACTTGTTATTGATGTTTAGCCTCTTCCAACTCGATCTTGATCATCCTAGCTTGGATTGAAGCTTGAAGTTGGAAGCTTGTTGGTGCTCCTTTGGTGTTTGGAGGCTTCTTCTTGTTCTTCTTTGGTAAGTTCCCTCAATCTCTTGTTCTTCAAGTGATTTTCGAGTTGTTGTTGTTGTTTTCTTCGGGTATTGTTTGATTCATGGAGTATATCATGATTCTTCATGGTTTTGATAAACTTTTGATGAAGAACATGTTGGTATAGCTTGAGTATGATTATGTTCTTGATGTTTTAGATTGTTGGGAGGTTTTTAATCATGTCTAGGAAGGATTATGTTAAGATTGTTATATGATTAACATAAGTCTTGAGATGATTATTGTTGTTGGTGGTGTTCTTGAAAGATTTTAACCATTTTAGTAAGGATTTATGATGATTTAGGAGATGATTATCATAATTTGGAAATGGTTGAGTGAATCTTGTGGTTTAATCCGAATTCATGAGGTTATGATGAAGGATTTTTATTTCAAACATCATGGTTATTGAGTGGATGATGCTCTTGGGGTGATAATGATAATATTGATAATATTATCATTGTAGGAGGATCAATTTGATGATATTGGTGATATTATCACTTTGAGATGTTTGTTTCGATGATTGTTCTTAAATGAATCTTGTTGAATGGATTTCACAAGTGTTAAGAACGTAATGATCATGTTAATTGATCATCGAGGTGTTGGAGAATGTTAGAATTCATAGTTGAGGACTATGATATTCGTTCGTGCGGTGTGATCGATTCGTGTTTGAATCTGGCTTTGTCCTTGTCGTTGTTTTCTATTGATTTTGTGTTTGTGAATGAATCGTTTTCATTCAAGGTTGTTCGAGTGTTTGTGATCGTCGGGAGGCGCCGTTCGTCGTTTCGTGCCAGGACGTTGATCGTGGAAGGACCTTCTCGCCTTCTGTTTGAGGCAAGTTTTATACTTGTACTGGTCAATGAGATTAATGTTATCATATATGTGTATGAATGTGTTGTATCATTTCGAGACATAGTCTCTTCGTGATTTATTGATATTTGGGGATTGTTTGATACAATACCCTTCGGTGATTTTACCAGTTGTGATTGTTATTCGTTAACGGCCGGTTTAAGGCATTGAGATTCTTGTTGTCGATAGCCGGTTCGCGGTATCGATGTATCGATTATTATTGTTGACGCTAATGTCGTTCTGAGGCATCGTTGAATCGTTATTATCGAATTGAAACTATTACTATGATGTTGCATTGGCCGATTGAAGGCGTTTGATATATTCGTTATCATATCTGTTTTGGTGGTCAGTTAAGACGCCGGGACATCCACTCTACCGTATCATTGTGTATCGATTGACCGTTCTAAGGTAATCGATGTATTTAATTGGGAATATCGAAGATAATTCCCATCCGATGTATCATTGTGCATCGATTGACCGTTCTAAAGTAATCGATGTATCTAATTGGGAATATCGAAGATAATTCCCATCCGATGTATCATTATGTATGGATTGACCATTCTAAGGTATTCGATGTATTTAATTGGGATTATCGAAGATAATTCCCATCCGTTGTGTCAGTTATCGATTGACCGTTCTAAGGTAATCGATGTATTTAATTGGGAATATCGAAGATAATTCCCATCCTATGTATCATTGTGTATCGATTGACCATTCTAAGGTATTCGATGTATTTAATTGGGATTATCGAAGATAATTCCCATCCGTTGTGTCATCGTTATCGATTGACCGTTCTAAAGGTAATCGATGTATTGATTTGGGACTGTCAAGGATAGTTTCCATCCGTTGAGTTGTTGTGATCGATTGGCCATTCCAAGGCAGTCGAGGTATTTGAATTGGGACCGCCGTGGACGGAGCCCATTTGTGAGTTACTGTTGTCGTGTTGGCCGACTCAAGGCAGCATGCTATTATTCTTGTGAGTTGGTAATCTTGGGATTGTTACTGTTGTGATTAATTATGTTTTGGAGACTAGTCTCGGCTAGTGCTCGATGGGTAAGCTTGGGGCTTGAACCTTCGCGGTTGGTTTCCCAACACCTACTGATTCGGAGGTCACGGTCATGTTAATGATCTCATTATGGGTAAGCTTGGGGCTTGAACCTTCGCGGTTGGTTTCCCAACACCTACGATTCGATGAGGTCACGGTCATGTTAATGATCTCATTATGGGTAAGCTTGGGGCTTGAACCTTCGCGGTTGGTTTCCCAACACCTACGATTCGGATGGGTCACGGTCATGTTAATGATCTCATTATGGGTAAGCTTGGGGCTTGAACCTTCGCGGTTGGTTTCCCAACACCTACTGATTCGAGAGTCACGGTCACTGGGTGATCTCATTATGGGTAAGTCTGCGGCTTGAACCCTCGCGGTTGGTTTCCCAGCACCTGCAATTCAGCAGGTCACGATCATTGGATGATCTCATTGTGATACGGCTTCGTGCCGTGGCTTCGGCCCTCATTGATACTGACTTGGCTGTTTTGGCTTCGAGCCATTGTGGTGATTGGACTTGGTGAGTGACATTCGTGGTATTATGATGATAAACGGCTTGGTACATTGGTCATTAAGGCCATTGTGATGTATCGGTATTCCTGTCGGAGCCTTCGGGCATTGTGATTCGTATCTATTTCAGTGTTTGGCTTGGGTTACCTTCGGGTGATGTATTGTTGCGTTCTGTATTGATGATTCGCCATTGGGCACTTGTGTTCTAACCTGTTGAGCAGGTATTGATCGGATGCCGTGGGCATAGTATTCCACGAATGCTCGATTCTTACTTTGGTTTGTGAGCATCTCGTATTACCATTACTATACTATTTCATTCTGCCCTTTGGATGCATATCATGTTGTACATGTATTTGATAATCATTATCTGGATGATCGACCGTGGGCGGAACATGTTTTCATGTTTTAGGTGTTTGCGAGAGAGTTGAGACACGGGGCATGACGGTGGCGGCGAGGCATTCAAGCGATACTAGTCCGAGATGTTTTGGTGTTCATGTCGGTCAGCGGTTGGAGTACTCCGGTTTGTCGATTATTGTCATTTTGTATTATCCGAGCAAGGCTCGTGGATGTCGTTGTATTGTATTTGGGCCATGTAGGGCCACTGTTGTCATTGAAATTCCATATCGGAATATTATGTTGGATGTCAGTGTAGGGATTGTGATTCCCTTTTTGGTCAGTTAGTTGTATTTTTGGTCGTGTTAGCCTGGTGGATCTCCTGGTGTGGGGTCCACGGCACTGTAATAACCCAATAGGATTTGGGGGTGTTACAGAAGATGGTATCAGAGAATTGGGTTGTGAGATACCCTGATATGTGAGTTATGTGGTTCTACCGACGCGGTAGTAGTGGACTGTCAGGTTATGACAATCTGGACAATCAGGATTTGTGAGTCGTGGTAGTTGAACGACTGTATGGGTCTTTCTTTCATTGAGTCGCTGTCAGTGAAGACTAGTATCGCAAGACCTCGAAGCTTCGTATGACCTGTGTAAGGACTCGATTCTCTTGTATGTTCATACATTCATTATGCCATTGATTATACATGTTTTGTTGAAATCTGTAGGTAACATTTGTGTTACGATTCATTCATGATTATTTGTTTTGGAGCGTGTGGGCTCAGTATTGGCTATAATTAGCATGTTTGAGGTGACTATTTATCTGCTGAGTATGTATACTCGTGTTTGGCTAATGACTTAGCATTGTGGATTGGCCGTTGAGACATATTTGAGCTTTGTTCATGGTCGAACGTTATTCTTTCAGTATGGAAAGAGGAAACCGAGGACGTGGCAGAGGGGGTAAGGGCTGCAGAGCAGGCCGAAACCCATAACCTCGTGATTATGCGCGTGCGGATGCCGAGAGGGATCAGAATTCAGCCGGAGATGTGACTTATGCGACCGGTTCCCCTTCGAAACGTCATACTCGAGGAGTCGACCAGACTGAGAGTGATCACATCGACCCTTACTTGCTTATGAGGGGCATGATGACCCAGATGACTCAGATGACGCAGATAATGGAAACCATACAGACCTCAGTGGTTCGTGGTCCACCGCAGCAGGGATCCCAGGTGCCGTTTTATGGACAGTCCAGGAGAGTGAGTCAGATTATCGGCGACATCTCTCGTCAGAGGCCACCTATCTTTGAGGGTTCTTCAGAACCAGCTGATATTGTTCACTGGCTTGAACATTTTGATAAACTCTTCGACATGGTTCAGTGTTCGGAAGAGAGCAAGGTGGCAGTAGCGGCTTACTATTTGAGTAAAGGCGCTTATTCTTGGTGGCTTTCAGTGAAACCCACCGATCGTGATTGTGCTTGGAGTGAGTTTAAGACTCTCATGTTAGAGAGGTATTATCCGGCTCCACTTCGTGAAGCCAAGCTGTCAGAGGTTTTGAACCCCGAATCCGTCGAGGACGAGGGTGTTATTGTTATTGCGGAGAAGTTTGAGGGACTCCTTCAGTTTGCTTCATCTGTTATCCGTACTGAGGCGGATAAGATCAAGTATTTTAGCAAGAGACTGAACCCGCAGTTGAGGATGCAGTTGTTCAACCATAATTGCAATTCACTTGGTGAGTTCATCGAGAAGGCTCTTGGAGCAGAGCTTTTGATCAAGGAGCTTGCTCGGAAGAACCCTTCAGTTTCTTCCGGTGAGAGGACTAGGATGCTGGTTTGTTCAGAGGGATATCGGGCTCCGACATCCAAGAAGTCATCTTCTAGTCATCTTCGTGCTGGGAAAGCATCTTCTTCTCAGGTGTCGGGTTCGACCGTTGTTTGCTTTAACTGTGATACAATAGGACATCGAAGTACTCGGTGCTTGATGCAGTCTATTGCTTGTTTTCTGTGTGGGAGGCAGGGACACCTTCAGAAATACTGCAGGGGTTCTAATGCCAGTAGATCTCAAGGAAGCTCACGCGCCTCGAGAGATTTTGTTGCTTCAGTCCGTACTCCATCCAAAGGGTCATATCGGGCTTCGGGAGCCAGAGGTATGGACACCCGAGGAGGAGCGGCGAGCTCAGATTTGAGTCTTTCTCGAGTCGATGAGATCGATGAGTTCGATGACCCGGAGGGTGTTGATTTCGGATACATTTGAGATGTAGTTTTGATTTGTATTTTCCTTGTTTCCCGGATTGATATTTGACTCAGTCTGTATTGTAATGTTGTGGTTGTGAACCATTTATTACTGATCTATCTTGTTATGATAGCTTCTGAGAATCTTGAGATTTGAGGTCGTTTGATGTGTTTTTCCTTCCTTTTTGGTGTTATACCCGAGATTTTGTAATAATCTGGGTAATTGTTCATTTCAATCCGAGACGCCGAGTCGTGAGGACTTGGGTGTGCAGTTGATATGGTCCCAAGGACCACATATGCGTTGTTATTTTCCTTTTGTGGCATGAGTCAGTGTTTGCTTGAGCGTTTAATGCTGATGAGAACGGGGGAGTGTACACCGATGATTATAGACATGTACAATGGGCGGCACCCACGGGGTGTGTACGCCGGTGTTACTAATCATGCGATTGGTACGACTTCCTGGCTGGTCTCTAGCGGGAGAGTTATGTTTCGGCTGATCTCGCAGTTGGTTGAGTGTTTTTATCCCTTGTTTTTCGCCGTGTTCGGGCAGAGGAGACGCGGGAACCCGTGAGGTTGGCCCGATTACTCAGGCGAAGTGGTTCGCAGTGAGGAGTATTCCTGGAGATGTTGTTTTCTTATCCTGATGGATAGTTCGTACCCTGTGTTTTTGCACCCTGAGTTTCGGGGACAAAACTCTTTTTAAGGGGGGGGAGTATGTAATATCCGGGGATAATTTTTTTTTTCGTGTTACTGTTGAGTTGTACATATTCATTAGGAATTGTACAAGTATTGTTGTTTTGGACTGATACAATGTATATTGTATTGGAATATTTCGGGATCGAATATACTTGTCGTCAAGTTAGTTTCGTCGTTTGAATGATGGTTGGAGAGTTTGGATTTTTGGCTAAGTACACTAGCCTTAACGTACGCTACATGGGTAGACTTACGTACGTTATGGGCTGAGTATTACGTACGTTATGCCTGTAAGGTTACGTACGTAATGCTTGGTAGGTGGCAGGAACCTTCCTCGTAGTCGCTTTCGGCCGGTGGGTCCCGAGCATCTTCCGATCGGATCTCACTATTGCAGTCAACGGACCCTTACATACGTTATGAGGCGAGCTCTACGTACGTAATGTAGGTCTTGTTAACGTACGTAATAAGTTCTTGTTTACGTACGTTAAAGCCTTCGTATTTTAGTCCAGTCAGTTCTGGATTTTTCATTACGTACGTTAATGTCTTAGCATAGCGTACGTAATGCTTCTTACGTACGTTAACCTTAGTGTATAACGTACGTAATGAAATGGTCAGTCTATTTATCTTGGTTTCGTCTTTCATTTCCTCACGAACCAAAACACATTTTCTCTCCCTAGAATCGTCCGTTGGGACTTGTTATTGATGTTTAGCCTCTTCCAACTCGATCTTGATCATTCTAGATTGGATTGAAGCTTGAAGTTGGAAGCTTGTTGGTGCTCCTTTGGTGTTTGGAGGCTTCTTCTTGTTCTTCTTTGGTAAGTTCCCTCAATATCTTGTTCTTCAAGTGATTTTTGAGTTGTTGTTGTTTTCTTCGGGTATTGTTTGATTCATGGAGTATATCATGATTCTTCATGGTTTTGATAAACTTTTGATGAAGAACATGTTGGTATAGCTTGAGTATGATTATGTTCTTGATGTTTTAGATTGTTGGGAGGTTTTTAATCATGTCTAGGAAGGATTATGTTAAGATTGTTATATGATTAACATAAGTCTTGAGATGATTATTGTTGTTGGTGGTGTTCTTGAAAGATTTTAACCATTTTAGTAAGGATTTATGATGATTTAGGAGATGATTATCATAATTTGGAAATGGTTGAGTGAATCTTGTGGTTTAATCCGAATTCATGAGGTTATGATGAAGGATTTTTATTTCAAACATCATGGTTATTGAGTGGATGATGTTCTTGGGGTGATAATGATAATATTGATAATATTATCATTGTAGGAGGATCAATTTGATGATATTGGTGATATTATCACTTTGAGATGTTTGTTTCGATGATTGTTCTTAAATGAATCTTGTTGAATGGATTTCACAAGTGTTAAGAACGTAATGATCATGTTAATTGATCATCGAGGTGTTGGAGAATGTTAGAATTCATAGTTGAGGACTATGATATTCGTTCGTGCGGTGTGATCGATTCGTGTTTGAATCGGGCTTTGTCCCTGTCGTTGTTTTCTATTGATTTTGTGTTTTTGAATGAATCGTTTTCATTCAAGGTTGTTCGAGTGTTTGTGATCGTCGGGAGGCGCCGTTCGTCGTTTCGTGCCAGGACGTTGATCGTGGAAGGACCTTCTCGCCTTCGGTTTGAGGCAAGTTTTATACTTGTACTGGTCAATAAGATTAATGTTATCATATATGTGTATGAATGTGTTGTATCATTTCGAGAGATAGTCTCTTCGTGATTTATTGATATTTGGGGATTGTTTGATACAATACCCTTCGGTGATTTTACCAATTGTGATTGTTATTCGTTAACGGCCGGTTTAAGGCATTGAGATTCTTGTTGTCGATAGCCGGTTCGCGGTATCGATGTATCGATTATTATTGTTGACGCTAATGTCGTTCTGAGGCATCGATGAATCGTTATTATCGAATTGAAACTATTACTATGATGTTGCATTGGCCGATTGAAGGCGTTTGATATATTCGTTATCATATCTGTTTCGGTGGTCAGTTAAGACGCCGGGACATCCACTCTACCGTATCATTGTGTATCGATTGACCGTTCTAAGGTAATCGATGTATTTAATTGGGAATATCGAAGATAATTCCCATCCAATGTATCATTGTGCATCGATTGACCGTTCTAAAGTAATCGATGTATCTAATTGGGAATATCGAAGATAATTCCCATCCGATGTATCATTGTGTATCGATTGACCATTCTAAGGTATTCGATGTATTTAATTGGGATTATCGAAGATAATTCCCATCCGTTGTGTCATCGTTATCGATTGACCGTTCTAAGGTAATCGATGTATTTAATTGGGAATATCGAAGATAATTCCCATCCGATGTATCACTGTGTATCGATTGACCATTCTAAGGTATTCGATGTATTTAATTGGGATTATCTAAGATAATTCCCATCCGTTGTGTCATCGTTATCGATTGACCGTTCTAAAGGTAATCGATGTATTGATTTGGGACTGTCAAGGATAGTTTCCATCCGTTGAGTTGTTGTGATCGATTGGCCATTCCAAGGAAGTCGAGGTATTTGAATTGGGACCGCCGTGGACGGAGCCCATCCGTGAGTTACTGTTGTCTTGTTGGCCGACTCAAGGCAGCATGCTATTATTCTTGTGAGTTGGTAATCTTGGGATTGTTACTGTTGTGATTAATTATGTTTTGGAGACTAGTCTCGGCTAGTGCTCGATGGGTAAGCTTGGGGCTTGAACCTTCGCGGTTGGTTTCCCAACACCTACGATTCGATGAGTCACGGTCATGTTAATGATCTCATTATGGGTAAGCTTGGGGCTTGAACCTTCGCGGTTGGTTTCCCAACACCTACAGTTCAGTAGGTCGCGGTCATGTTAATGATCTCATTATGGGTAAGATTGGGGCTTGAACCTTCGCGGTTGGTTTCCCAACACCTACAGTTCAGTAGGTCACGGTCATGTTAATGATCTCATTATGGGTAAGCTTGGTGCTTGAACCTTCGCGGTTGGTTTCCCAACACCTACAGTTCAGTAGGTCACAATCACTGGGTGATCTTTTTATGGGTAAGTCTGGGGCTTGAACCCTCGCGGTTGGTTTCCCAGCACCTGCAATTCAGCAGGTCACGGTCATTGGATGATCTCATTGTGATACGGCTTCGTGGCGTGGCTTCGGCCCTCATTGATACAGCTTCGGGCTATTTTGGCTTCAGGCCATTGTGGTGATTGACAGCTTCGGCTGAGTGACATTCAGGGTATTATGATGATAAACAGCTTCGGGCTATTCGGCTGTTAAGGCCATTGTGATGTATCGGTATTCCTGTCGGAGCCTTCGGGCATTGTGATTCGTATCTATTTCAGTGTTTGGCTTGGGTTACCTTCGGGTGATGTATTGTTGTGTTCTGTATTGATGATTTGCCGTTGGGCACTTGTGTTCTAACCTGTTGAGCAGGTATTGATCGGATGCCGTGGGCATAGTATTCCACGAATGCTCGATTCTTACTTTGGTTTGTGAGCATCTCGTATTACCATTACTATACTATTTCATTCTGCCCTTTGGATGCATATCATGTTGTACATGTATTTGATAATCATTATCTGGATGACTGACCCCGTGGGGGCGGAACATGTTTTCATGTTTTAGGTGTTTGCGAGGAGAGAGTTGAGACACAGGGGCATGACGGTGGCGACGAGGCATTCAAGCAATACTAGTCCGAGATGTTTTGGTGTTCATGTTAGTCAGGCAGTTGGAGTACTCCAGTTTTGTCAGTTATTGTCATTTTGTATTATCCGAGCAAGGCTCGTGGATGTCGTTGTATTGTATTTGGGCCATGTAGGCCCACTGTTGTCATTGAAATTCCATATCGGAATATTATGTTGGATGTTAGTGTAGGGATTGTGATTCCTTTTTTGATCAGTTAGTTGTATTTTTGGTCGTGTTAGCCTGGTGGATCTCCTGGTGTGGGGTCCACGGCACTGTAATAACCCAATAGGATTTGGGGGTGTTACACGCTAAGTGTGAGAGCGAAGGCTCAGCATCTTGGGGCGACGGTCCAAATCTTGGGGCGACGGCCTATCTTGCTAGGTGTAATAAGGAGAGTCTAGAATCCAAAGTCCACATCGGCAGGATTCGAAACTGAATTGACTGATCGACTGATTGACTGACTGCTTGACTTGATATCTGTCCACGGGGACAGGATTATAATAAAAATTTTACAACTACACACTGACTGTTGTTTCTAAAGTTTCGACATAATTGTAATTGTTCTTATTTTTTTTATAATTGATAAAACCATGCATCACTTAAAAATTTTCAAAAGAAAGAGCCACAATCGCACACGATCACCCACTCACTGAGACCTTTTGTCTCACCCCACCGTTTTCCATTTTATACTAGAGAATGAGCAAACAGCAGAGGACGAAGAAGGCTTCGTGGAAGAGGCCGAATAGAAGATTGTCTTCAAGATTTAGGACATCTGTTCTTAGAATTTCTGTTGTTATCCCAACTTGTAATAGTTAACTATGCTTTGTACTTAACTCGTTTGGTATTTTTCCGCTGCAAACTTATGAACAGTGTAGTTTCGATATCAGCTTTGTTACAGCGAATCTTAGTACATCGGGCTAAGATGGTTGTTTGAAATGTTATCTAATCTTTTTTTTGCTTCCGCTATTTAATATCGCATTTTAATTGATTGATCGACCGATGCGTCGCGCCCTCGTCCTTCCCGATGTTGGGGGCGTGAAAGGAGTGGTATCGGAGCCCGCTTTGTGAGAAGGACACTTACAACGGGCTAACCAGGATAAGATTCTTCGGACTTAGATGGGAATTCCACCTAGGACGAAGTGAACCATAGGATTGAGACCTAATGTAGATTACTCGAGTCAATTCTCATTAAAGATCTCTTTCGACTTATCGCTATTCACTTGGAATATGCATAGTCAAATTCAAAATTCCTAAGTCATTGGTCAAAGTACTTTATTAAGTACCCACGGCATTTCTCGACTGAATTAACTCTTCTATTGAACTCTTGAAATTGATATAACTTACTTCACTTATCCATTTCTCAAAGTCATGTCACTATTCATTCAAAATTGATGAAGTCCCTTTAAACTCTACTAAACTCCATTACTTCTCAAAATGGGGTATTATTGTTCTTTTGTCGTTAAAAATCATATAAGCATTTATTGAATCATTAAGTTCACTGCCTTAATGATTATTCATGCTTAATAGAACCTAATATTGGATATTAGATTTTACGAGGCACTGACTTAGTTTCATTTATTAATTAGATGGACCCCTCAGACAAGAAGATTGTGACCCGGGGAATCGAAGATACGCCTACCCCGCCGGCGACAATTACTGCAGATCAGCTTCAACAGGCCCTTAGTCAAATTAGGGGTGTTTCTAGACCCATTCTAAAAGCAGCTATTTTGGGCGATTCAGGAGAGGGGGAGACCCAGAACTTGAGGTCCGTGATTGCACACATTTTTCAAGATATAACGGCGTATCGTAATCTGAGGGACAAGCTGTTTCAGTTATTGGAGAAGAAAGGGCAAGAAAACGAGGAGTTGGAAGAAAGGGCACGTCGCCTGGAAACTCAATCGCTAGTGGAGAATCGGACAATTGCCCAGCTTCGCACAACCAAATTCTTCCAAATGCATAAGATCAAGATGCTGGAGAAAACGCTCCGTTCCACACGTCGCGAGCATGAAGAGTTCCAGATGGTGGCCAGGAAGAAATTAGCTATGGTGATGCGACTATTTGCATACTCCACGACTAAGGTAGGGGAGGCATCACATGCTCCACTGACGGACCCTACACATTTTGAGGAAGATCCGGAGGAGGACTTCGAGGAAGATCCGGAGGAGGACTTCGAGGAGGATCTGGAGGAGGACCCCGAGGAGGATGTGAGGATGGGTTCCGAAGAGGACTAGAGACTCAGTTATGAAATGGCTGACCGAAGACGCGGACGTCCTCGCATGAATTGTGAAGAGCAGCATCAACGCGACGATCGCTCATGCTCTCCTCTACGAGGAGGAATTGAGAACGATGCCATGACCCAAGCCCTCACTCAACTGACGAACTTCATACAACAACAGACTGCCAACAACAGGAACCACAATGAAACTCATGATCGTACCCTAGAAAGATTCTTACGTTTCAACCCAGTTTAATAGATTGTCTAAATACGCACCGGGATTGGTTACAACTGAGGAGGACAAGCTCTATAAGTTCACTAGAGGACTGAGGCAGTCGCATCAACAGAGTCTTCTAACTGTTCAGCTGAAGACACTTACCCAAGCAGTGGAAGCCGCCATCCGGATCGGGAGCGGAACTGCGAGGTTAGCTCAACAGCAGAGCCGATTCTCCAACAACGCCAAGAGGCCTGATACCCGACCAACATCAAGGCCACCACAGAAGTTTAAGAGGACGGGAGCTCAGGGGAGCCCAAGCGGAGCAAAAGCGCCAGTTCTCACCAAACCAACAACACCATGCACCCACTGTGGTAGGAAAGGACATAAGTTAGATTTGTGTTGGAGGAAGCTCGGAAAGTGCCTGCGTTGCGGCAGCCCAGATAATCAAATTCGAGAGTGCCCAGATATGAACACCCCGACAATCAAACCAGCTATTGAAGCCAAACCAGGAAACAACAAAGGGAAAGCCCCAGCATGAGTATTCTCTCTAACTGGCCATGAGGCAACGGAAAACAATGATGTGGTGGAAGGTACACTCCCGATATCTAATCAACTTGCATGAACACTTATAGATCCAGGATCATCCCATTCGTTTGTTGCACCGCATTTTTCTAAGAAACTTGATAGGCCGTTAGAATCTTTATCATTATGCCTAGAAGTATCTACCCCGATGGGAGTTAGTCAACTAGCAGATAAAGTCCATTATGCGTGTGATGTGATCATCAGTGGTAACTGTTACTCTGCTGATTTAGTAGTGCTTCCAATATTAGAATGTGACGTCATCCTAGGAATGGATTGGCTATCTAAGCACTACGCACAATTGGATTGTCATTCTAAGATAGTTAGGTTTTGCGAACCTAACAAGCCAATTGTGGAATTAATTGGAGACGCTAGAGTCAACCTAGCACCTATTATATCAGCTATCAAAGTTAGTAAGGCAGTTGCCAAAGGGGCAACCGGATTTTTAGCCTTCATCATCAACAAACACATGAGTAAGTCGGGCATAGAAACTATGCGTGTGCTATCCGAATACGCTGACGTATTTCCCGAAGAATTGACCTCCCTACCACCTGACAGAGAAGTTGAATTCAATATCGAAATCATGCCTGGGAAGGCACCCATTGCAAAGGCACCATACCGAATGGCACCACTGGAGCTTCAAGAGTTGAAGGTCCAACTGCAGAAGTTGCTCGACGTGGGTTTTGTGCAACCCAGTGTATCACCTTGGGGAGCTCCGGTGTTGTTTGTCAAAAAGAAGGATGGAACATTGAGGCTTTGCATAGATTACCGTGAACTCAAAAGCATTACAGTTAAAAATAAGTATCCTCTCCCGAGGATAGATGAGTTGTTTGAACAACTCCAAGGAGCTACGGTGTATTCCAAGTTCGATCTTCAACATAATACCAGTAAAAGATTAAGAATGAAGATGTTCCTAAAACTGCATTCCAAACTAGATACGGCCACTACGAGTTTGTCGTGATGCCTTTTGGACTCATGAATACTCCTGCGGCATTTATGGATTTAATGCACAGAGTATTTCAACCCTATCTCGACCAATTCGTAGTAATTTTCATCAATGACATACTAGTGTACTCTAATTCGGAAAAAGATCACGAGAGATATCTTAGACTAGTGTTGGATACACTAAGGCAGCACAAGTTGTAAGCCAAGTACAATAGGTGTGAATTTTGGTTGAGGGAAGTGGCATTTCTAGGCCATATTATTTCTGGAGAAGGGATTGTTGTTGATCCATCTAAGATAGAAACTATTATGGATTGGAAGAGGCCAGAAAATGTAACTGAGATCAGAAGTTTTCTTGGACTTGCGGGCTACTACCGTAAATTCATCAAAGACTTCTCGAAGATAGCGGGACCCCTCACCCGGCTAACCCAGAAACAAGTAAAATTTGAATGGACGGATAAATGCGAGTCAAGTTTCCAGGAACTCAAGAAGAGACTTACTACCGCACCGATACTGACACTTCCAGAAGGAACCCAAGGATTTGTTGTATATAGTGACGCCTCAAAGGATGGCCTCGGTGCCGTACTGATGCAGAATGGTAAAGTTATCGCATACGCTACCAGGCAACTCAAGATGCACGAGAAGAATTATCCAACGCACGACCTCGAACTTGCTGCAATAGTATTCGCCTTAAAGAAATGGCGACATCATTTATATGGCATTGAATTCACCGTGTTTACGGATCATAAAAGTCTCAAGTACCTATTTTCTCAAAAGGAACTTAATCTCCGACAGAGAAGATGGGTAGAGCTTTTAGAAGATTACCATTGTGAAATTCAACACCACCCAGGGAAAGCGAACGCCGTGGCCGATGCCCTAAGTAGAAAGGCTAGAGTGGCCCGACTCATGGTTCGGGAATGGCAAGCTCTTGAGGAACTGAGCTACCTGAAACCCATTCATGAAGGTACTCGTTTAAATTGCGCCAACCTCACAGTTAAATCGAATATATTGGACGATATTCGATTAGCCCAAGAGAGAGATCCAAAACTTCAAGAGTTTAAAGACAAGATCACTAAGGGCGTGAAACCCTAGTTTAAAATTACCAAGGATATAACTGTAAGGTTTAAGGGACGGTTATGCATACCTCACGACGAGGAGCTCAAAATACGAATTCTCGAGGAAGCTCATTGCTCGAGATATACGATACACCCAGGAGGTAACAAGATGTACCGAGACTTGAAGAAACACTTTTGGTGGGTAAACATGAAGAACCAAGTGGCAGAATTCGTGGCACGATGCCTCACATGTCAGAGAGTCAAAGCTGAGCATCAGCGACCCTCAGGACTACTACAGCCACTAGAAGTCCCTGAATGGAAATGGGAAATGGTAACCATGGATTTTATCACGAATTTACCAACCACAAGAGGAGGTTATAACACCATTTGGGTGATCGTCGACAGATTGACAAAATCATCTCATTTTGTGCCGGTGAAAAAGGACGACAGTCTACAAAATCTGGCTAGGACCTATATTAGAGAAATCATTCGACTTCATGGAGTGCCAACAGACATAGTATCGGACAGAGATCCTTGATTCGTATCTCGTTTTTGGAAAGTCTTTCATAAGGAATTAGGAACTTCCTTAAGCTTCAGCACTAGTGCACATCCCCAAACCGACGGGCAATCTGAACGAACCATTCAAACCCTTTGAAGACATGTTACGAGCTTGTGTACTAGACTTCCAAGGAAATTGGGATCACCATCTGTCATAAGCCGAGTTTGCATACAACAACAGTTTCCAAGCGACCATCGGGATGGCATCTTATGAAGCTCTATATGGGAGGAAGTGTCGATCCCCGCCCCATTGGGAAATTGATGACCATTGGACGCCGAAGACTCAACGATCAGAACCTTCAGCAATAAGCACATATTTGGTGAGGGAAGCCATAGATAAAGTACGACTAATCAAGGATAGGATCCGCACAGCGCAAAGCAGACAGAAGAGTTACGCCGATCAATGTCGGAAGGATCTAGAATTTGAAGTAGGAGATCAAGTCTTCCTGAGGTTAACACCGCGGAAAGGTTTGATAGTGTCAAGAAAAGGAGGAAAGTTAAGTCCCCGATATGTAGGACCATTCAAAATCACGGAAAGGATTGGACGACTAGCGTACCGATTGGAACTACGACCCAATCTGTCTGTAATGCACGATGTTTTCCATGTTTCGAGATTAAAGAAGTATAATCCAGACCCAACGCATATTCTTAATTCTGACATTCCGCCGATCAAGGATAACTTGTCTTATGAAAAGATGCCAATCAAAATCCTCGACCGGCAAGTACGCGAATTGAGGAAGAAGCAAATTCCTTTGGTTAAAGTCGTCTGGTCAAATCATAACAGAGAAGAAGATGCGACATGGGAGGCCGAGGAAGAAATGAAGAAATCTTACCCCGAGTTGTTCAAGTAGGAATTTGGGGACCAAATTCTTCTAAGGAGGGGAGGATGTAAAACCCCCTAAATTCGATAACTTATCACATGTACAATGTATCGAATCATGATGTAATTTAATAATAGTTATTTTAAGACATGATATAATCTACATCTAGTCTCATTTTATTTTACTTATTTATTTCGTAAATTATTTTATGAATCAAATAATAAATTAATTAAAATTTGAAGTGGGAACATATATTCTTAATGGGCCAAGTGTATCAATACTCACACATGAACACACTATAAGACTCAAGCCCAACTTAATGAAATTCCTAAGACTTAAAGTTACACTTCAAAGCCCAACCCAACTAATTAAATCCTTTACCATTTTAATTATACTCTTAATTTAACAATATATATATATATATATATATATATATATATACATATGGGCGGCCATGAGGGAGGAAGAGTGAAGCTCTAGATTCTTCACTCATCACATGCAAGACTTGCATGAAACATCTTGACACATGTAACAAGTCTTATACACATTTCACTTCCCAACCCTCCTTATCCCAACTATAAATACTTACACCTTAACCTAACCACCCTTTACACTTACCACAACCCAAAAAATCTGCATTTGAGAGTCTAAGAGAGATAGAGGGCCGAACCAAGAGGAAGAAGAAGGAGGAGGAAGAAAACTTTCAACAAGAAATAGGTAATCTCATCCCTTATAACTATTTCCATAATTTCTCATGAAAACCTCCATAACCTAACCTTAATCTTAATACATGCAAATATAATTCTCACCTTGGGGGTGCATGTGGATCGTCCAAACCATGTAGTAGTAGAGGAGAAGTCGTTTTCCAACTTTCAAGACATAGAACCGACGAAATCCGACAAGATCAAGGTGGGTGAAAACTCTTTCAAACTTTAAAGTAGAAATCTATTCTTCTCTTGTGATGCATGTGATAAATCTGAAGTATTTCAAGATTCTTTTGATATGATCTATATTAAAATCTTCATGTTGTAATTTCATGTTATGATTTTATGTATAGCTATGTGAATATTCGTTTTTCTTAAACATAATCATCAAATATTATGAAAAATATGAAAGTATGAACTAATCTGAAATTATTGTATAAATACATGTTTTTAAAGATGAATTTTATGGTTATAACAACATGCAATATGATTTATCGAATTTAAACGACAACCGATTTGGTAGTCGGGTGCCGATTTTGTGATAACTTGAAAATTATATGTTTTCTTCTATGTGTTGTTAAAACTCTACCAAAATCTGAAATTTTGTGTTATATGATTTTGTTATGATTTATGGATAATTTATTAGCGGCCAAAATGGGACTCGAAATTAGTAAATGGAGCTTTTGGGCATAAATTGTAATTTCTTAAAGTTTGAGGACTAAACTGAAAATTTCAAAAATAAAACATTCTGGACCTTGGACAGTACATATTATACCATGTATAGGCTGTCCATAAAGTTTCAAGCGATTCGGAGCTTGATTTCTAAACTTAATAATCCAAATCGCAAATTTTAAATAATTTCGGGGTCAAAATGCAAGAATTCTAAACTTCTGGACCAAATCCGAAATTTTATGGAATTTTCACAAATCTGTAATTCCAGGTTCATCATAAGTCATCTCGTATAATTTCGTTAAATTCCGAGCTAAATTCATAGCCCTATATGCCTCGGAACGATTTCTTTAAGTTTTGGGGCAATATCGTAATTTCTGGAAATTTCAGTCCCGAAACTGGAAATTTCGGAATTTTCCTTAAATCTGGAGTTGAGGAATTATTTTTGGCTTCCTCATAAAATTTCATAACCATCCGATTTCATTTCATACTCCAACGCTTAGGTTTGAACCTAAGGGTAAAAACGTCCTTTCAAACTATTTATGAAACTCTCGTTTCGTTTCGTCGAACCTACCCATTTAATATATCTGATCTGAACCCATCATACCAATATTAAATTATTGAGAATATTTTCGAGTTTATATACTAGTCCCACTCCGCATTACCGGGCCACAAATAAAATTAACCATATTCCATACTTAATCAAAAGACGCTATTAACCTCACTGACCGAAATTTACGTGATACTTGTAAAATGCATCAAATTGATAACTGTGACTGTCCGGGTACTAAGTGCTATACAAACAAAGTGCCACGGACGGGTCCGCCTCTAACTCTATCGGAACAAAGTGCCACGTCGACGGACGGGGGCCACCTCTTGAGTCCATATGAAACAGAGTGCCGACCTACAATCTGGGGGCCACCTCTTGAGCTGTAGGAGCCACCTCTAGAGTCCTAAATCATATCAGGGATGGTTAGACCGAGTCTTGGATCGAGCAGCGCGGCTGCGGTTTATGAACAAGGCTATCGTTGTTTCCTATTCCCATAACCGAGGAACGGAGTGTTCCGAGGGACCTGGGTTGTAGACTTGGGGTATAATCGCGATTATGGTGTGATCCGGGTATTGACCCACAGCTAAGGACATACCGAGCCTAGATAAGAGATAAGGAAGCACACGCTAAGTGTGAGAGCGAAGGCTCAGCATCTTGGGGCGACGGCCTATCTTGCTAGGAGTAATAAGGAGAGTCTAGAATCCAAAGTCCACATCGGCAGAATTCGAAACTGAATTGACTGATCGACTGATTGACTGCCTTCTTGACTTGATATCCGTCCGCGGGGATAGGATTATAATATTACAACTACACACTGATTATTGTTTCTAAAATTTCGACATAATTGTAATTGTTCTTTTTTTTTATAATTGATAAAACCATGCATCACTTAAAAATTTTCAAAAGAAAGAGCCACACTCGCACACGATCACCCACTCACTGAGACCTCTTGTTTCACCCCACCGTTTTCCCTTTTAAACAAGAGAATAAGCAAACAGCAGAGGACGAAGAAGGCTTCGTGGAAGAGGCCGAATAGAAGATTGTCTTCAAGATTTAGGACTTCTGTTCTTAGAATTTCTGTTGTTATCCCAACTTGTAATAGTTAACTATGCTTTGTACTTAACTCGTTTGGTATTTTTCCACTGCAAACTTATGAACAGTGTAGTTTCGATATCAGCTTTGTTAGAGCGAATCTTAGTACATCGGGCTAAGATGGTTGTTTGAAATGTTATCCAATCTCTATTTTGCTTCCGCTATTTAATATCGCATTTTAATTGATTGATCGACCGATGCGTCGCGCCCTCGTCCTTCCCGATGTTGGGGGCGTGACAGAGAGGATGTAGGCATATTTGACCAAACCTCTATAAATCTTGTGTCGTTTATATTCCACATTTGAATACTCTTTCGCAAATGCAAAAGAGTTTAAAAACTCTACCCCGCACTATTAACCTTCCTTTAAGTGGCGGTACATAAACCAAACATGGCCTTTTTGGCATGTTCTAACAATTGTGTAAATGAATTTTAGCCAAGTGGGTTTCAGTGTGGGACCCACGATGCTGTAAATCACTGCATGGTTTTGAGAGTGTTATAATGTTATCATCGGAAGCATAAGTAAGATCAGAATATAAAAACAGGCTCTTGTAAAACAATAATATAAGGGATAACTCAATGGATATGAAATCATATTATTGTCAAAACAAGAATCAACACCTCAATCACTTTACACTCCAAATTATTAACTTTATCATATTGCTTCATGCTCTTATATATAGAAAGGTAACATTCTCAACATTGATATGAAAAATGAGTTCTCACTTCTCAATATTAATTATATCTCGATGGGTTGCTATAAAAGGGCCTCAAGTATTAAAGGTACATCTCTACCTGCTATATCTGACATCATAAAATTAACGGAAAAAATAAAATTATTAACTTTGACCAATGCATCTTCAGCAATTCCTTCCTAAAGTTGATGCTAGCCCCCAAGTCAAAAAACGCTCTCTTGAACTTGTCTCCTATAATGCATGCGATTATAAAACTCCCATGATCTTTCTTCTTAATAAGTAGTCTTTTATGGAATGTGGCATTGCACTCTTGACTGAGTCTACCCATCTCGAAAGCCACTAACTTATTTTTCTTGGACATTATATCCTTCGGAATTTTCCTAGTGCGACATATGTTGTAAGGCATCAATCAGAGGGAATATTAATGTTGATTTTTAAAAATTTCTAGAATTTTAGTGAATTGATCATAATCTTTTTATTTTGAGAACTTTGAGGAAATGGTAATGGAATGGAAGGATAAAGAGTAGAGCAAGTAGATATTGGCTACTCATCGCTTTTTATATAACTTCCAATGACTCGACTTCCTTTTCAAAATGCACATTTGGTACTTTAAAAATTAAAAAAATGGTTTTCAAATATGTAAATGCCATGTGTTGCTCTGAGATTGTGTACCTCAAATATTTTTAATTAATGACGATGCACATGGTCTTAAAAAGCAGTGTTTAAGTATGTGAATATAATAATGGATAATACCGAAACTAGTCAACATCCTCCGGTGCTTGTGTTGTATCCACATATTATAAAATATTCCTTGGAGCATACATGATTTATTTCTTAAAGCAATTGGATAAAAATACTATGTTTAAAGGTCCTATAAAATTCTTCTTGATTAGAATACAGTACGGCTACAAGATGGACCGCTATGTACTTATCTTCCTACAATAATGGGGTGCTGTTTTTACAATAATAATTATCGAATATTGTACTCATCGGACCTATAGTATTCCCCCTCAATTGACGAGTAATAACTGAATTTGAAATCTCGTAGGGGTCTAATCAAGTTGTAGAATGTAACATCCAAAAATGACGGCTATTACAGTATCGTGGATTCCAAAAACTAGGACCCAATAGGTGATACAAATACACAAATCGACCATAATATAATAGTAGTATCGAGCCACAAAATATTAACCATCACTCCGATTGTAATATCCGCACTTTATATTTTTAGTAGTTTCCATTTTTGGTGTATTTCCATTTTGGATGACTCGCTTGTAATTGTTTTGGTATTCTATAACTATTTTTTTCTGCATTCTTGGCCATCCGAACGAGTTTCAGAGTTGTCTCATGAGAATCCGCATATTAGTGTAACTTTTCTGCGTTTAGGCTCGAAATTTTTGTTTCGTTGTTTCCACGAGCTCATTTAATTTGTTTAAGCCTGATATGGTTTCAGGGGTTGTTTTCCGACCTCGAATCGTGATCTTCAGGAGTTTGAGCCGTTTTATAATTTTCCATAGTAATGAATATTGATATTTGTGATTGTTTTTCCGCTCTATTGGACGGTTGGAATCATGTGTTTGTTTAGAGCTTGAGTTTGTGTGTTGGTGGACTTTAACAAGTGCTTCGTTGTTTTAACCACAGAGTTTTCTATTTTTTGAGACGTGGTCGAACTGATCGAGCTTCACGAATGTACTATTGGGCAAAGGAGCTAGCACACGCTAATTGTATCATTAGCTCACGCTAATGTGTTACAATAGCGCACGATAATGCTATCATTAGCGCACGGTAACGGGACTGTACAGAACACTTAGGTTCTTGGATCGAGTCTGTTAGAGCATGCTAATACCCTTGTTAGCGCACGCTAACGGAACTGCAGTCCAACCTTCGTCATTTTCACCTCTTTCTCCTTCCTCCCGGCAAACAGCGACGATTCTGAGTGTTTGGGCATGTAATCCGACCAGATATCATCCATATAAACATATTCAAGTCCCTGGTATGGATTTATCATCATCTAATCCCCCTTCACCGTACCAATCAAGGTAAACTTCTTACGAACCCTAGTTTTGGGTATTTTGGGGGGTTTTGTTATGATTTCGCCCTCCTATCCACTTTAGCTTAGATTTATGTTATATTATGATTGTGTAATCGTAAACCCTTATTTTTCTTGAAGTTTTGTGGATTAAAGTCCGTGATTTCCACTGTTACTGGATTATACTCGAATATACTATCGTAGTGTTCGATAAATGGTTCCACAGGGTAGAACTTAGGGTGATTCTTTATGTTCCATAAGTGTTGTAGTTTATTGAGTATCATTATGTGCTAGGAATGAAATTTTGGATAGTGTTCACACTGAAGTCCTTTTCGTTCATCGTTTATCCACATCGTAATAATCAAGGCAAGTACATGCATTACATAGTGTTATGTATTATGTGAATTCGACATGATTGATGTTTTTCGAAAAATATAAGTGTGTGTTTGTTGTTGTTCTTCCACCTGGGGATGGTCTGACGGACCCTCTAGGGATCCATGCTAAGGGCGCTGGATCATGGAAGTGGTTTCCCACTTGTGGAGGGTTCAACGGGACCTCTGGGGGCTGATGCTAAGCGGTACGATGTAGGTCACAAGGCGTCAGGTATAAGTCTATAGGGAGTGGGTTGAATAGACTTATAAAATATTTTACTTAAATAACTGTTTTCAAAAACACGGATGAAGTAAATGCAGCTAGGTTACTCGCCTGATATAAATGCAGTTAACCTTTGTCAGCTGTAAAATGGTTTTGCGGAATGACAGCTGATTTTGAATGCAATAGTTAATATAAATGCAACTGTTAACTATGATGTTAAAGCAGTAAATCACACAACACTTTTATAGTGGTTTCAGAAGGCGGGTAATCCTCTACTAGTTCATTTCTCTCCAAACCAGTTAGAGATAAATTCACTATCACTTTCAACCAGTGAAATTAATGTTACACTGAATCTTTTTACAATAGCTTCCTACCAGTGGAAACTCGTGGCCGTTGTATCTCCTTCCGTTGATTGTTTAACACCTCTTGATCGAAAACCCATCAATGCCTCAACAACTTGCAAGCTGCCTATCACCTTCCAATCAAGAACCCGTGGATGTTTCACAACCTCTCACTTTCAAGAACTTGTTCAATAAAGTACCCCTTACTCAACTTTAAGACAAGAGTGTTATCTTCTCCAACATTAAGAGCTTCTCAGTATTAGCTTTAAGAACTTGCTCTTCACGATGCTATAGATTTGATTTGATTGCTTTGATTGCTTGTAAGTATTGTTCGCATCGTACTTACGCTCAATCTTTCTTCATATATTTATAGTACGATCTTGGGCTCTTCATAGCCGTTGCATCTTGTAACAAATCCGTCCATTGGAGAGTGGAGTTCTTGTTTAGCTTTTCATTTCTTTGCAAGTTTTTGTCCCTTTATTCAAATCTGACCGTTTGAAGATGTATCTTCATGTTGCACTGCTTTTCTTTGATTGCTATATTTAGAAAGTCTTCAGTGTGAGAATCTCAATGAATATCAATCACTTTGTCTCTTTAGCTGTTACGTCTGCATGTGTTTTGCCGTCATTGTTGACTTTTCAATATTTTCTGACGTGGACAGTTGATATTCAAAACTTGATTGATATATCGTCTGATAACAACTCATCCGATATTTCTCTTGGTTAAACCTGCCTGGTATGTTAGTCAAAGTTAGTTGATGTTCTGCCTTGACAAAAGTTGTCTGATATCCGGTCTTGAAAGTTGCTTGTTATTCACTTGGTCAAACCTCAACTAATATTATGCTTTGACCAGATCCATCTAGTACTTTAGCTGTTTTGTACTTAGCCAAAATTGTCTTTAGAGATATTCAGTTATACTTCAGACGTGGTCAAACTCGACTGATATTTTCTTTGATCGAAACCCGACTGATGTTTCTGGCAAACACTGGTGATATCTTGCGTCGACCATAACCTAGGCTGATAATATGTCTGTTCTAAACTTAGCCAGATTTCTATTTGATCCACATGATCAATACTTAGGATAATCATTTAAAGGCCTATAGAAGATACTCATTTGGTTCTTCTTTACAATGCCAAGTACATAAATTTGAAATAATCTGTAATCCAGGTATGACATCATTGAAATCTGAAAATTATATTCCTAACAAATTCCCCATATAGTAAAATCATCACACAAATAAGTAAAGTACTGAAATGTAAAGACTTAGTCTGTTTGAGACAACTAGTGGATGTCTTTCAAGTCGACTGTAATAAACTTTTAAGATTTGAGATTACAGCACAGTCCTTAATGAAATATTACAAAAAAAATGAAAGTAAAAGTTCCAAGTGATTGACAAAAAAAAAAAATTAAGATCCCCCTCTTCTTCCTCTGGTCCTTGATGGAGGGAGAGACTTTAGTGGCTTTGCTCCAATTGGCCTTTTCACAACTGCTATTAGTGTAACACCCCCAAGATATTCAGGGTCTATTACAGTGCCGTGGACCCCTACATGGGACCCACCAGGCTAAACACGAAAATACTACTCGTCTAACCATCTCGGTTAGTGAGAAAATACACATCACTAAGATGAAAATAGAATAGAACGCCCGGTATGACCGGCGGAACAATCATCACTAACAATCATAAATAACAATTACTGATGTAAATAACAATCAGAGTAAAATGCCTAAGTACTCGCGAGTACTATCTATAAGTTTGCAAATTTAGAAAATGGCCACATCGAAAAGGACAACAGAAACAAGGAAATACAAAAGCACACGTCAACAACCCTGGCCAGCATCCTCGTATTATCCCAGCGCCCGCTCGTCCGGCTGAACATAACCTGAAATTCATAAAAAGAATTTCCCCAAAACGGGTCCCCAAAGGGGTTCGCAATTATGCTAGTACAAGTAACCAATGAACAACTTACACTTTACACATATAGTCAAAGCATGCATGAGAAAATATTAGTTTGAAGCACACATTTCTGGAAACGCCAAATCCCAAAACACATTTATAAAATGCACAACAATTAACCATGGACCTAACCCTCTGTGGACCCCTACCGAGACCCCGTCGGATCTAACCCGTAGTGGTAAAAATCAAGCTCGCGGATCCATGCCTCTGTGGACCCCTACCATGACTCCGTCGGATCTAACCTATAGTGAGCATACACACACACGTTACTCATGCAATACTACCATGTTAGGCATGTAAGTTCATTAAGATTACTTGCCTCGATATCACGACGAAAAGACGGAAGGAAACAATCGCGGTTGCGAGAAATTGGGCACACCGAACCTAGAAGATTCGTCAAACACCATCACAACCAATTCGACAAGAATAACAATAATGGAAGACAATCGAAACCCCACTTACGATTCATGTACGTTCGTACAAAACAACGACGAGGACGGATCGCAACCGAACCCTCTCGATTCCATAAATACCACGAAACTTACCATGAAATCGTAGGGAAAACAACAATACCACTAAAATTAATCATATACATCATGGATTAATCAACGATACAGAACGAATCGGACGAAAACTCAAAACCCCCAAATATCCGAAAATAGGGTTCTAGGAGATTACCTTGAATTAAGAATGAAGAACAAGTGTTGGTGTTGTTAATCTACACCAAGAACTCAAGAAAGATGTTAGCTAGGAGTTTCAGGACTTTGAATCGCCGCAGATCGCCCAAAAATCGCTCAAGAATTGGAGAGAGAGAAAGAAATAAAAAAGTGACAAATCTGGGTCAACTCTCTGGTTTATATAGCCATAGAGTTTTAGCGTGCGCTAACGAGTGGAGTTAGCGTGCGCTACCCGGCTAAAATCAGTCCAGAACCTACGGTTCTGGCCCGTTAGCGTTTGCTACCAGAGGATAGCGTGCGCTAACAGCCCCTCGATAGCACGCGCTATCGGTCCATAGCGTGTGCTACCTGGGCACCAGGCCGAGTCCGGAAACAATCTACCTAGTACTGGACTGTCGGATTAGCGCGTGCTATCGGTCAACCAGCGTGCGCTAAGTCGAAGCCATTGTGTGCGCTAATATACAAATGTAGCGTGCGCTAAGCTGTTCGTCCAGAGAGCAGAGAGCAGAAAAACCCACTATCACTGTTGTGTTCGAGCCGTTAGCCCACGCTACTAAACAGTCGTAGCGTGCGCTACAAAACAACGATAGCGTCCGCTACACGACAACAGTAGCATGTGCTATCGAGTGCAGGCAACAACACAGACAACACAGAGGGATGGAAAACAGCAAATTCCATCTTGGATTAAAACAACGCGCATCCCACACCAAATAAAGAATCGAAGGAGACACACGAACAACAAGATTGAGTCAGAGCCAAACCGCTAAAAGAAAACACGATTCCGACTACCCAAGGGTACGAAAAACTACAATGTTAGTAATCACCCCAAAACTTTCGGAAATTACAAAACGGCCCAAAACATCTGAAACACACGATACATGATAGAAACAAGAAATGAAAGCTCACAACATGACAGACCTGCGGCAACCCCGAAACGGTGTTTCCGAACAACTTTACGAGAGTCGAATGAAATAGCGATAGAAATGACATTAAACACGGAATTGAATAAAACAAGTCCGAAACAAGCTCGGATGACAAAAAGTCCAATATTAAATATTCTCAAAATATCAATACGGTTACAAGCGAGTCGCTAAGAAAAACGAAAACTACACCAAAAATGAAAATATCGGGAAAAGAAAAATGCGGATATTACATTCTATCCCTCTAAAAATAAGTTTCATCCCGAAACTTAAGATACAAACAACTCGGTTACTTAGCATGCATGCTATCCTCGGTTTCCCAAGTTGCCTCCTCGACACCATGCCTCGACCACTGTACCTTGACCAAAGGAATGGTCTTATGCCCCAGTCGCTTCTCACGGTGCCCCAAAATCTTAAAGGGGCGCTCCTCGAAGGTAATATCCTCGGCGACATCAATCTCACCATAGTCGATGACGTGACTAGGATCCGGAACATATTTCCTTAGCTAGGTAAATGGAAAATGCTATGAACGTGACTTAAGGCCGGAGGCAACGCCAAATGGTATGCCAACTCACTAACTCTCACGAGAATCTCAAAGGGCCCAATAAATCTCGGACTCAACTTTCCCTTCTTCCCGAAGCGGAAAACTCCCCTCGTCGGCGACACCTTTAGCAAAACGTGGTCTCCATCTCAAACTCCAAAGGTCGACGATGGACATCGGCATATGACTTCTGTCGACTCTGAGCAGTCAACATCCTCTCTCGAATCAATTCCACCTTCCGCCTCGTCTCTATAGCGATATCCAATTCGGTCCCAACCAAATCGGACGCCTCGTTCCAGCATATCGGCGATCGACATTGCCGCCCATAAAGTGCCTCATACGGGCCACTCAAATTGACGCGTGCCAACTATTATTGTACGTGAATTCGATCAACGGCAAATGTTCCTCCCAATCACAGCTCCAATCGAGACCACAAGCACGCAACATATCCTCAAATGTCTGGATAGTGCGTTCCAACTGCCCATCTGGCTGAGGATGAAAAGAAGTACTCAAATGCAAATGAGTTCCCAACGCCTTATGTACCGCCTGCCAAAAGTGCGATACAAAACGGCCATCACGATCCGAAATAATAGACTTTGGAGTACCGTGAAGCCTCACAATCTGCATAATAAACACACGAGCCAACCTCTCTGGACCCCAAGTATCCTTGATGCCCAGAAAGTGTGCCGACTTGGTCAGACAATCCACAATCTCCCAAATTGTATTCATCCCAGACTTCGATCTCGGCAAGCTCGTAATGAAGTCCATCGAAATATCTTCCCATTTCCATTCCGGAATGGGAAGCGACTGCAGTAACCCGGATGGTCGCTGATGCTCAATATTGACCTGCTGACAAATCAAACACCTCGCTAAAAATCGTGCGACCTCCTCCTTCATGTCATTCCACCAAAAGTTCCTCCTCAGGTCCTTGTACATCTTACTCGAACCAGGATGAACTGAATAAGGTCTAGCATGGGCCTCTCACAAAATACTCTGCCTCAATTCCAAGTCGTTCGGTACACAAAGCCGACTCTGGAATCTCAACACACCATCATCGTGAATCACAAACCCGAGAGACTTCTCTTTAAGGACATTCTTTCGGATTTGAGTAATCATCGGATCCTCCAATTGCTTCAGTTAATTTCATCGATCAACAACGACGAAATCTCCAAAGCGCAAAGTTGCCTGACATCTCCTGGAAACAAAATCTCAACACTCAACTCAATCAAATCCCACTGAAGCTCAGATCGAGACATAAGGATCTCAAGCGTCCGCAATGCAACCGGTTTCCGAATCAAGGCATCTGCCACGACGTTCGCCTTGTAATACCCGTAATTTCGATTTCCGGTAATTTATTTTTTTCGGCGGAAGTCCGTTTTGACGGATCGGTCATGACCGTTTCGTCATTTCAAGAATGATTAATTCTACACTTTTTGACATCCGAGTTTGTTTCGGTGTCGTTTTGTTGAGTTTCGTGCTTTTAGCGACTTTTCCGCACTTGAGTTCGATTCTTGCGAATCTCGTTCGAAACTGCTGTTTCGAGTTTCCCGTAAGTCCGTTCAACTTTGTTAGACGTGTTTTGAACTTTGGTTTAATTATTCGATGACGTATCGTGATTTTCGGGCATTTTGGGCCATTTTGTAATTTACCCAAAGTTATGGGTATCCGTATCTGTATTTGTTGTCTCGACCCTTTTCTTGGTCGCATATGATTAATTATTGCATTATGTTTTCATTTCGGGTCATTGATGTCGTCCGCGAACTTTTCGTCGTGTTCGTTCTGTGCATTTTCGGAAATCGAGTCGTCGAGCCCTGGTGTTCGAGCACTGGCCGGACGGTTGCGGGACTGGCCGGACAATTGCGGGCACCGGACGGACGGGTGCGGCAGGAACCGGCATAGCGCACGCTATCGGATGGCCTAACGCACGCTATCGGGTCTGGACAGTAGAGTCCTGAGGGTCTGGAATCGGGTAGGCTCGGCAGGTAGCGCACGCTACTGCCGGACACAACGTACGCTACGGCCGGCAGGTAGCGCACGCTACGGTCGGAAGGCTGCGCACGCTACTGCCGGCAGCGATCTAGTCGATGAGTCACCGGATTGTGGCACAGGCGATAGCGCACGCTAGTCCGGCCCAGTATAAATGTGGCAGAGCAGCCTATTTTCACTCATTTTTCATTTCCTTTCTTTTCGATCCGCGGCTGGAGCTTCGGAGGCGACGAAGCCATGTTGTTCAACAACAAATCCACGAAGTTCTTGAGTTCATAACGTCAATCAATCATCCACTATCGTCCTTTGATCCAGCGAATCAAGGTAATCTTCCTTAGAACCCTAATTTCGTGAATTTGGGGGTTTTTGCATTTTTGTCCGATTCGTTCCGTGTTGTTGCTTAATTCATGATGGGTATGATTAATCTTGGTAGCATTCTTGTGTTTAACATCATTTAATCCATTGTTCTTCATCGAATCGAAGTATATTTCTTGATTTCCTTGGAATCGACTTTTTGGGGGATTTATTCCCGATCTCGTTTTCCATCCGTTTTTGTTGGATAGATTGTGGTTAAATGATGTTGTTAAACATATTCTATAGATTGTATATCCATATTTCAACCTGGAATTCCATTTTCATGTTTTGTCGGGACGAATCGTGTTCTTGGCCGTTTTGGGGAAAACACTTGAACATTCGTCGTTCGTTCTTTGAATTCAACGGCTTTGAGTCATGCTATGGAATTCATTTTCATTGTTGTTAGTGTCCTCTGTAGTTTATGACCGCGAGTTGGCGATCGGTGGAGTCGGCGGGTTCGTAGTCGGTTCGTGCCAACCTACTTCGGTCGTTTCTCCGCGTTGTGGTTGTTCGAGGCAAGTACCTTACCCATACTATTCTTGTTTTATGGATATGATAATTGGTGATCGTCTAAATGTGCTTGTTTGGTCGTTTGAAAATTATTTTCAAAAGATTCGATCAGCCTTGTTAAAGTCTCTCTTTCAAAACGCGTGTGTTTTGTAAGTGTGTGGGTTGTAAGTGACTACGTGTATCCTTTTGATATGTTTGGAGTTGGTGTGGTGTTTGATAATGCGTGTGTACATATATGGCTTCATTGCAGTGTATTGCGGTTTTGACATGATGTGATGTTAGTTGTTACTCCTTTGAAAGGAGGTTGCGATGCTTAATGTTGTTTCGTTTCATAATCGATTATTGTTGTGTGCTTGTTATACGTGATGTGCCTCCGGGTAGGATTGTTGAATATCCGGGATCCATACTTGCTAGTATGGTTCGGGCGAGACCGTAGGGTTATCCAATCCGGGTATGTCTTGCGGGGACTCCGAGGTTCGTGGCTTGTTAGCCCGATGCCGGGATAACTAGTGGGGTTATCATCGGGTATGTCTTGCGGGGACTCCGAGGTTCGTGGCTTGTTAGCCCGATGCCGGGATAACTTATGGTTGTGATATGTGTGTGATTTGTTTAGCTAGCCAGCTCGGGAGGGTCCTTCGAGGCCTCGGGCGGGATCAATGGTATTACCCTGTTCCCAAGGCGATGCATGTTTTGTGATTTGTTTAGCTAGCCAGCTCGGGAGGGTCCTTTGAGGCCTCGGGCGGGATCAATGGTATTATCCTGTTCCCAAGGCGATGCGCGTGCGCGATTATGTTTTGTTGATTTTTATGTCCGCTGAGGACACGTGATGTTGGGCTCTGGCCCTGTGAATTGTTATCGGTTTTCTATTTGCGAAAACAAAACCTTTGGGCTGTGACCCCTGTTGATTTTTGGAAAGAGAAGGATTCGGAAATCCTAAATTGTTTTCTATTAAAACTCTCGATGGCATTTTAAACTGTTTTATAAATTATTTCCCTTGATTTGTGATCTTTCGGTTTTGGAATGTTTTACCAAACTCATGCCTCGGGAAGTGCTTTTCGTTACGTTTGGAACTTTGAAGATTCCTGGTTATTGTTATTCGTGGAATGTGAATTGTATGGCTCGTATTTGTACTTTGTTCTTGCACTAGCAAAACAGTGGAGTTTTGCTAACCCCCGAGTATTCAGGGGGGTGGATGTCTATTTTTGCATTCAGGTTTTAGAGCATAGCACAGGGTCGGCACGAAGGATGATGAAAGATGACCGATACTAATCACACGAGGACCCGTTGATGTCGTATTGTTCTAGTTGTATTTTCTTTTCCGCTATAGTATCTTTTCCCCGTTGTACGGGAGTTTATCGTATTTTGACCCCTGCGTGGGTATGTGTTTGGAATTGAGTTGTATGTTATTATTGAAAGACCAAATCGGTCTACTGAGTCATTTTAGCCTTAAAGGCGATGTTTAGATGTTTGATTTTAGTTATCAGCCTGGTAGATCCTCGAGGTGAGGGTCTACGGCGTGTAATATCCCTGAGTGGATTGAGGGTGTTACATAAATGGTATCGGAGATTAGGTTGTGGAAACCTAGGCTGTCGGGTCTGTGGTGTCTATTGAGTTTTATCTCATCGGATTTTGTCTGACTGAGACGTGTCGCGACGCGTCGTCTGAGTTTGTTGGTCGTGATTAGTATCGTGGGGCGATCATCATCTTCGTGCGACCTATGGTTGTAAGTCTCCCTTCTTTGTGTTGTGCCTCGTGTGACACGAGCTATTTTTATGATTATTTGTTCAGTGACGGAATCCTCTTATGGATTTTGATTTCTTGATATGTGGTTATTTGACCCTCATATTTCGTTCATATGAGGAGTAGCGTTGCTGGATTGTGCATGATTGACTTTATTTCGTTTATCCGCTGCGTGAGTTCTTTTGTAATGGCTTTCGGTATTTTACCAACTGAGTCTTGTTTCGAAAACCGATTCCTTTAACCGAGTTTTTGGCATTATGGCCTTGATCGCTTTGGCGAAATTCTTATGACGGTGTTTAGTATTTTGTAAATGGCTTTTGTGAGTTTTTGAAATATTACCGTCATCGGCCTTTTTGACGTTGAAAATGATTTTTAGCCTGGTGAGTTCCGGCGCGGGACCCACGGCGCTATAATGTTTTGTGTAATTACCTGAAATTTTTGGGCATTCTAGCCCATTGAATTATCTTTTGAAAACCTTGAGTATCTTAGAAAATAAATTTCGAGACGTACTTTTAGAATGAATTATTTCTCGTGGTACATCCAAGGTGCCACAATATGTTTCAAAATTCTTCTATCTCGAGGACCAAAATGTTTTGAGATATTTTCAATGTTTTAGAAACACTTTTATTTAGACCCGAGGGCCGAATATTCTGAAAATTTTTACTAGGAGAAAGTGTCCTCATTTTTATCTAATGTGAAATGGTTCTCCAAAGTCTCGATAACGATGTTTCACGTTTGTACTTTTTTTTGAAAGGTGATACTCAAGATCAACCGGTGTTCTTCTAAATTATTTTCAAAATGAGGTTTTCGTTTTTAAAACCTATCCATTCCCGTTTGAGGGCTGGGTATGTATATATGATCGCGTTGTCATTTTGATGTTTGCTCCCGATTATGATTGAATTGGCGGTGTGAGCGTTGAGTCTCTTTCCACACATTTGTCGTGTTAGCCCTCTGTGAGAGGTGGGATGTTGGTGTTGAATATTGTCGCCCCGTAGTAATTTCTGCGTTATCGCTCGTGTGCGAACTGTTAGAGATTGTTTGGTACGACCCTGTGCATCGGTGATTATTCCATTATATGTCGGTTGTTTAATGTATTGTTACCTTGCTTCTGTTTTTGGGAATTTCGTAGGCGAGGTCGAAGGTAATACCCGTACTATTTTGACTTTTGTAATTTCTCTTTCTCCATTCTTTCAACTCGCTCGTGTTCGTTGATACTTTCTGAACTTGTTCTGTATTTTGGTTTCATCGTCCGAACGAGCTGTGAACTTGTTGTGGGTCGATCCGGTTATCGCCGTGACTTTTTCGAGTTCGGTTCGATTCTTGTGAACCTTGTTCGGAAGTGACATCATTTGGTTCTATTAGTTCTTTTATTCGAAGTGGATCAGATTTGGAATTCCTATGTTTTCGACTCTGTCGACTCGTTTATGCTCGTTAACATTTTCTGAACTTTCCCTATCCCTTGCTTTTGTTGATCGAACGAGTGTGGTATTGTTTCGGAATAACTCGTTTGTCGTTGTGACTTTTCAATCGCTATTCCCTTTCATGTGGACCTTATGGGAATGCACGTCTTGTTATTCTCACCAGATCATCCTGTGAGTTGTTGTTTGAATTTTATTATCCTTCGTGTTTCGGACATGATTGTTCGATTTTTGTTGTCTCGATCATTTGTTTGTTCGGTTTTTGTTCTCGTTTCGTGATTGTTGAGCGTTCAGGCTCCTTCGTAATTCCCTTCAGTTCGGGAAATTAGTCTCGTTTTCGATCTTCCAACCCTTGGGCGGTGGAATTCCGTATTTGTTCAGTGATTGGCTCGCGTTTTGATTGATGTACCGTTGGGTCGGTCAATCATATTGATTTTCGTTCGTTATGTTTTGTGATTGTTCGGATAATTGACTTGACTCTATTATCCATTTGATGACGCTTGTCACTTGTTGGTTTTATTATGTTTCTACCGGTGGGGTTGTGTTGATCGTCGTGGAGCGTGTTTTCACGCCGTATGTCTCTTTACGTTTCTTGCAGCGTTTCGCCGTCGGGCGCGAGTTTTCGGTTTTTGCGTATCTCGTCGAGTTTTCCTGGCAGGGAATATTGCTTCTCCCTACATGTTTTAAGTTTCGGGACGAAACTTCTTTGAAGGAGGGTAGAATGTAATACCCGTAATTTCAATTTCCGGTAATTTATTTTTTTCGGCGGAAGTCCGTTTTGACGGCTCTGTCATGACCATTTCGTCATTTCGAGAATGATTAATTCCACACTTTTTGTCATCCGAGTTCGTTTCGGTGTCGTTTTGTTGAGTTCCGTGCTTTTTAGCGACTTTTCCGCACTTGAGTTCGATTCTTGCGAATCTCATTCGAAACTGCTGTTTCGAGTTTCCCGTAAGTCCGTTTAACTTTGTTAGACGTGTTGTGAACTTCGGTTTGGTTATTCGATCATGTATCGTGATTTTCGGGCGTTTTGGGCCATTTTGTAATTTACCCAAAGTTATGGGTATCCGTATCTGTATTTGTTGTCTCGACTCTTTTCTTGGTCGCGTATGATTAATTATTGCATTATGTTTTCATTTCGGGTCGTTGATGACATCCGCGAACTTTTCGTCGTGTTCGTTCCGTGCGTTTTCGGAAATCGAGTCGTCGAGCCCTGGTGTTCGAGCACTGGCCGGACGGTTGCGGGACTGGCCGGACGATTGCGGGCACCGGCCGGACGGGTGCGGCAGGAACCGGCGTAGCGCACGCTACGGCCGGAAGGCTGCGCGCGCTAACCGGCAGGTGTAGCGCACGCTATCGGCTGGCCTAACGCACGCTATCGGGTCTGGACAGTGGAGTCCTGAGGTTCTGGAATCGGGTAGGCTCGGCAGGTAGTGCACGCTACTGCCGGACACTACGTACGCTACGGCTGGCAGGTAGCGCACGCTACGGCCGGAAGGCTGTGCACGCTACCTGGCCGAGCAGTGTAGTCCAGTAGGTCACTGGATTGCGGCCTGGGCCGATAGCGCGCGCTAGCTCGGCAGCCTAGCGCACGCTAGTCCGGCCCAGTATAAATGTGGGAGAGCAGCTTATTTTCACTCATTTTTCATTTCCTTTCTTTTCGATCCGCGGCTGGAGCTTCGGAGGCGACGAAGCCATGTTGTTCAACAACAAATCCACGAAGTTCTTGAGTTCATAACATAAATCAATCATCCGTTATCGTCCTTTGATCTAGCGAATCAAGGTAATCTTCATTAGAACCCTAATTTCGTGAATTTGGGGGTTTTTGCATTTTTGACATGATGTGATGGTAGTTGTTACTCCTTTGAAAGGAGGTTGCGATGCTTAATGTTGTTTCGTTTCATAATCGATTATTGTTGTGTGCTTGTTATACGTGATGTGCCTCCGGGTAGGATTGTTGAATCTCCGGGATCCATACTTGCTAGTATGGGTCGGGCGAGACCGTAGGGTTATCCAATCCGGGTATGTCTTTCGGGGACTCCGAGGTTCCTCGCTTGTTAGCCCGATGCCGGGATAACTAGTGGGGTTATCATCGGGTATGTCTTGCGGGGACTCCGAGGTTCGTGGCTTGTTATACCGATGCCGGGATAACTTATGGTTGTGATATGTGTGTGATTTGTTTAGCTAGCCACCTCGGGAGGGTCCTTCGAGGCCTCAGGCGGGATCAATGGTATTACCCTGTTCCCAAGGCGATGCATGTGTTGTGATTTGTTTAGCTAGCCAGCTCGGGAGGGTCCTTTGAGGCCTCGGGCGGGATCAATGGTATTACCCTGTTCCCAAGGCGATGCGCGTGCGCGATTATGTTTTGTTGATTTTTATGTCCGTCGAGGACACGTGATGTTGGGCTCTGGCCCTGTGAATTGTTATCGGTTTTCTATTTGCGAAAACAAAACCTTTGGGCTGTGACCCCTGTTGATTTTTGGAAAGAGAAGGATTCGAAAATCCTAAATTGTTTTCTATTAAAACTCTCGATGGCATTTTAAACTGTTTTATAAATTATTTCCCTTGATTTGTGATCTTTCGGTTTTGGAATGTTTTACCAAACTCATGCCTCGGGAAGTGCTTTTCGTTACCTTTGGAACTTTGAAGATTCCTGGTTATTATTATTCAAGGAATGTGAATTGTATGGCTCGTATTTGTACTTTGTTCTTGCACTAGCAAAACAGTGGAGTTTTGCTAACCCCCGAGTATTCAGGGGGTGGATGTCTATTTTTGCATTCAGGTTTTGGAGCATAGCACAGGGTCGGCATGAAGGATGATGAAAGATGAACGATACTAATCACACGAGGACCCATTGATGTCGTATTGGTCTAGTTGTATTTTCTTTTCTGCTACAGTATCTTTTCCCCGTTGTACGGGAGTTTATCGTATTTTGACCCCTGCGTGGGTATGTTTTTGGAATTGAGTTGTATGTTATTATTGAAAGACCAAATCGGTCTACTGAGTCATTTTAGCCTTAAAGGCGATGTTTAGATGTTTGATTTTAGTTATCAGCCTGGTAGATCCTCGAGGAGAGGGTCTACGGCGTGTAATATCCCTGAGTGGATTGGGGGTGTTACATGCCTTGCCCGGATGATAAAGGATCTCGAGGTCATAATCCTTAATCAACTCCATCCACCTTCTCTGTCTCATATTCAACTTCCGCTGAGTGAATATGTACTTCAGACTTTTATGATCGGTAAAAATCTGACATGCAGAGCCAAAAAGATTGTGACGCCAAATCTTGAGCGCAAAGACAATTGCCGCTAACTCCAAATCGTGAGTAGGGTAGTTGAGCTCGTACGGCCTCAACTGTCTTGATGCATATAGTCTTGCCATGCTGCATCAATACGCACCCAAGACCCTGACCCGAAGCATCACTATAAATATCAAAACCCTCGTTGCCACACGGCAATGCCAAAATTGGGGCTGAAGTCAAACGCCTCTTCAGCTCCTCAAAACTCGACTGTCTCTCGTCATTCCAGGCAAACTTCTCAGATTTCTGAGGCAACTGTGTAAGTGGCCAGGCCAGTTTCGAAAACCCCTCGACGAACATATGATAGTATCCAGCCAAACCCAAGAAACTACGAACCTCCTTCACATTCTTAGGCGGCACCCAATCCAACATTTCCTCAATCTTCTGTGGATTCACACGGACCCCCTCGACTGAAATCACATGACCCAGAAACATCACTTCCCTTAGCCAGAACTCACATTTCGAGAACTTCGCATAGAGTCGCTCGGTCCTCAAAATGTGTAACACCACACGCAGATGATGCACATGCTCCCCCTCATTCCTCGAATAGATAAGGATATCGTCAATGAAGACGACAACACACTCATCCAAATACTCTATGAAAACTTTCTTCATCAACTGCATGAACACTGCCGGCGCGTTGGTTAGTCCAAAAGGCATAACCACAAACTCATAATGTCCGTATCTCGTCCGAAAAGCTATTTTCGGAATATCGGACTCCTTCACCCGAAGTTGATAGTACCCCGATCTCAAGTCGATCTTCGAGAACACCGCAGCTCCTTGCATCTGATCGAACAAGTCATCAATCCTCGGAAAGGGATATTTTTTCTTGATGGTAACCTTGTTTAGCTCGCGGTAGTCGATACATAAATGCAGTGAACCATCCTTCTTCCGCACAAACAGAACTGGTGCGCCCCAAGGCGAAGCGCTCGGTCGAATATACCCTGACTCAAGAAGCTCACTCAACTGCTTCTTTAACTCAGCCATCTATGAAGGTGCCATGCGATACGGCGCCTTCGAAATCGGAGCCGCACCCGGCTCTAACTCAATAGCGAACTCAACCTCACGACCTGGTGGTAACCTCGGCAACTCATCAGGAAAGACATCAGGTAACTCACAGACGACTGGGATCGATGAAAACTCAACCCCTCCATCCTCCGCCTTCAAGGCGTAACACCAGTAACTAGTATACCCCTTCTGCAGGAGTCTCATCGCCTTCAAGACGTTAATCACGAACTTCTGGTTTCCCATCTTCCGCCCCTTGAAAGAGTGATCGATGCTGTCCTCGGCTAACATGGTGATGATTTTCGTGCGGTAGTTCATGATTGCACCATGCCGCTCGAGCCAATTATCCCCGAGAATCAAATCCTCACCCTCAATACTCACAACAATAAGATTAGAGGGCCAATCTCTCTAACAAATAAACACATAACAGTCTCAGACCTCCTAATCACCAACGATCCTATCACCGCTAGGAAGCTTAACGATGAAAGGCTCACAAGGCATTAAACAATCGAGACTCAAGCGGCGCACACACTCTAGAGAGATGAATGAATGCGTAGCACCCGAATCAAAAAGCATACTGACAGGATGCCACTGGATATGACCGATACCTATATCCACGGTGGCTGCTGGATCATCGACCCTTCTCATCTCGTAAACTCACGGATGAGCAGAGCCGACACTGGAAGCTCCCCCTCTAACAGGCTGAACCCGACCTCTTCCTCGACTGGCACTCGATAGAGGTTGCGGAGCAAACGACTCCTGGTTCACACTCGGTTCCCTAGGCGCTGGGAAGGAAGCCTGGGCACCAAGAGTTCTCTCTCTCTCAGCACAAAAAGCAGCCTTATGGCCCGACTGGTCACACCGATTAAACGTCAACAAAGGACTCGAACAAGCTCGACTGATGTGGCCTGATCGGACACAGTTAAAACACTTCACATCACGGGAAGGAGTACTGGCAGCCCCGCGGAAACCCCCAGTAGAACGAGCTGGACCACCACCAACGGGAAAGTTAGCAGACTGAGAATTATGCTGACCTCCACCCTTGTGCCCGAAAAATTTCCGGCGGACTTCTGTTTCTTGCTCTCACGAGCCGCCTCACTGGCCGTCAAAAACATATCGTATGCAAGATCTCTACTCTGATAATCCTTCAAGGTGGTGCACGCGATCCCAGACATGTAGTCATAAATCTTCAGTTTCATCCGCCTGGAAAAGTGGAAAATCTTGTCGCTCTCCTCTCTAACTTGGGTCGTCACGAAGCCCAACTCCCAGTTGTAATCAGCAATAGGTTGAGAAACAGGAATATCCCGAGGCTGAGCATCATAAAAAGCATAGACTCGAGCCTATTTAACTGGCCATGGGCAATATTCGATCTTTATCAGGTCCTTGAACTCGACCCATGAAGCAACATGGTCCTTAGGCTCAACAGCCTCCCACCAGTCAGTGGCGTCCCCAGTGAGAAAGTACTGGGCAATAGGGACCTTGCGATCCTCGGGACAGTCGGTGGCAACAAAGATCTTGGATATCTACTTGATGACATCCTGAAGCCAATGATCTGCTCCGCCCCGAGTAGCATGGGACGGAGTCAGGTTCTGAACCGCCTGAGCTATCGCAGCCATTTGGTTCACCATTTGTTGCATCACAGCTGCAACACCAAGATCGGCGCCACCACCAGTTGTGCCCTCTTGAGTAGCACTATGGCTTTGATGACCATCAGTAGTACCAGCCCTAGAATTTTGCGACGTGGCTACCTCACTGGCTGCCCCACGTCCCCGTCCGCGTCCCCAACCACAACTGCGACGCCTACCTCGGCCTCTCCCAGCATCCATAATGAAGATAAGAGGTAGCAATAGCAATTCGATGATAAGTACGATAAGACAAATAGTCACAATTCAAGAATCGAAAGTACGATACAAGGAAACAAAGAATCGAGCCAGGTAAACTTACGAGCACTGGAAGTACCGAGATGATGGCAGCGGGGTGACAATGTGCAAAACAAAACATAACTAGACTCAATTAACCGACAATCCTAGGTATCCATAAACCTAGAGCTCTAATAGCATTTTTTGTAACACCCCCAAGATATTCAGGGTATATTACAGCGCCGTGGACCCCTACATGGGACCCACCAGGCTAAACACGAAAATACTACTCTTCTAACCATCTCGGTTAGCGAGGAAATACACATCACTAAGATGAAAATAGAATAGAACGCCCGGTATGACCGGCGGAAAAATCATCACTGACAATCATAAATAATAATTATTGATATTAATCAAAATCCGAGTAAAATGTCTAAGTACTCCCTAGTACTATCTATGAGTTTGCAAATTTAGAAAACGACCACATCGAATAGGACAACAGAAACAAGGAAATACAACAACACACGTCAACAACCCCGCCAAGATCCTCAGACGTCCCTGCCCGCTCGTCAATGTAACATAACCTGAAATTTATAACAAGAATTTCCCCAAAACGGGTCCCCAAAGGGGTTAGAAATTACGCTAGTACAAGTAACCAATGAACAACTTACACCTTACACATATAGTCAAAGCATGCAAATGAGAAAACATAATCTTGAAGCACACATTTCCAGAAACGCCAAAACCTAAAACACATTTATAAAATGCACCACAATTAACCGCGGACCCACGCCTATGTGGACCCCTACTGAGACCCCATCAGATCTAACTCGTAGTGGTTAAAAGAAAGCTCATGTATCCATGCCTCTGTGGACCCCTACCGAGACCCCGTCCGATCTAACCCGTAGTGAGCATACACACACACACACGTTACTCATGCCATACTACCATGTTAAGCATGTAAGTTCATTAAGGGTAATTGCCTTGATATCACGATGAAAAGACGGATGGAAACAATCGCGGTTGCGAGAAATTAGACACCTAACCTAAACGATTCGTCAAACACCATAACAACTAATTCGACAAGAATAACAATAACGGAAGACACCCAAAACCCCACCTACGATTCATGTAAGTTCGTACAAAACAATGACGAGGACGGATCACAACCCAACCCTCTCGATTCCATAAATACCACGAAACTTATCATGAAATCGTAGGGAAAACAACAATGCCACTAAGATTAATCGTATACATCATGGATTAATCAACGATACGGAATGAATCGGATGAAAACTCAAAACCCCCCAAATATCCCAAAATAGGGTTCTAGGAGATTACCTTGGATTAAGGTTGAAGAACAAGTATTGGTATTGTTAATCTACACCAAGAACTCAAGAAAGATGTTAGCTAGGAGTTGCAGGACTTTGAATCGTCGGAGATCGCCCAAAAATCGCCCAAGAACCAGAGAGAGAAAGAAAGAAATGAAAAGGTGACAAATCTGGGTCAACTCTCTGGTTTATATAGCCAAAGAGTTTTAGCGTGCGCTAACAATTAGAGTTAGCGTGCCCTCCCCGGCTAAAATCAATCCAGAACCTACGGTTCTGGCCCGTTAGCATGCGCTACTAGAGGATAGCGTGTGCTAAGAGCCCCTCGATAGCGCGCGCTATCTGGCCATAGCGTGCGCTACCTGGGCACCAGGCCGAGTCCAGGAACAATATGCCCAGTACTGGACTGCCGGATTAGCGTGCGCTACCGGTCAACTAGCGTGTGCTAAGTCGAGGCCGTAGCGTGCGCTAATATACAAATGTTGCGTGCGCTAAGCTGTTCGTCCAAAGAGCAGAGAGCGGAAATAACCCACTGTCACTGCTGTGTTCGATCCGTTAGCACGCGCTACTAAATGGTCGTAGCGTGCGCGACAAAAAAATGATAGCGTGCGCTACACGACAACAGTAGCGTGCGCTATCGAGTGCAGACAGCAGCACAGACACCACACAGGGATGGAAAACAGCGAATTCCATCTCGGATGAAAACAATGCGCTTTCGACACCAAACAACGAACCGAAGGAGACACACGAACAACAAGATTGAGTCAGAACCAAAGCGCTAAAAGAAAACACGATTCCGACTACCCAAAGGTATGGAAAACTACAACGTTATTAATCACCCCAAAACTTTGGGAAATTACAAAACGGCCCAAAACATCCGAAACACACGATACATGATTGGAACAACAAACAAAAGCTCACAACATGCATAACAACATGATACGGACCTGTGGCAACCTCGAAACGGTGGTTCCGAACAATGGTTACGAGAATCGAACAAAATAGCGATGGAAATGACATTAAACACATAATTGAATAAAACAAGTCCGAAACAAGCTCGGATGACAAATGGTCCAATATTAAATATCATCAAAATATTAATACGGTTACAAGCGAGTCGCTAAAAAAATGAAAAATACACCAAAAATGAAAATACCGGGAAAGAAAAATGCGGATAGTACAATTAGCACATAATCTTCTTGAATATTGAAGAAGCAAACTCTTGATCTTCTGGTGAGTTATATTTATTTTAAATGCATACTTGTCTGATCTCTTTTTGAAGAGCAATCTCATCCAGTTCTCCATTCATAAGTTTGGGTGCTTCTTCAGGTCTGAAGTCTGGAATCATGGGATATGCATTGAATTCTTGCTCAGCATGCTTCTTCAATATTTCCCATAGATTGGGCCAATTGAGCTCCATAATGTCAATAAAAATTTGTTGTGGGGAATAGTTAGGATCTTGAAGTATTTCCCATAAATGATACTTCTCTATGAATTGCTTTATTGTTGTTCCCCACATTGGTTCAACTTCTATAGGCAAGAATTCCTCCACATAATATAATTATTTTCCTTCCCACTGAAGTGGTTGAGGTACTTCATGCCTGGTTCTTCTTTTCTTAGATGCATGGCCTTCTGCATGTGGTGCAGCTGTGCTTTTCCTCTTCTGAGAACTTGAGGTTCCTGCTTCAAGGTAATGGATGATTTGAGGTGTGCTTTTGGGAACTAAGGATAATGCCTCATGCTTCCATTTGGATCTCATTTTTCTCCCTTTTTGACAATATCATTGATTTGTGCCAGCTGCTCCTCCACCTTATGCATGAAGTGTTTCATGCCAAGTGGCATCTTTGAAGATGTTGGTGGGGGAGAGGGTTCTTTCTTGTTCAACAGTGAGTCCATTTTGTCATTAGGGGATAGCAGGTGAGGTTCTACCCTTGTTGCCAGAAGTTTTACAACAGCTTCCTCTACCATAGTTCGAACCATTTCAGTGAAGTTAGGGGGTAGTTGATATACAGGCGCTTCTGCCTGAGGAATGTATTCAGCTGACCTTTCTTCTGCAGCTGACTTTTGAGAAATGGATTTCTAAGTTGAGATCCTTTTGTCAACTAGATTTTGATCAGATGGTGTTTTTGCTGATTGTTCCCCATGCCTTTCTGAATTCTCAGCTGCTGGGGGCTGAGCTAAGCTGGAGGCCTAATCAGGTGCATCCTTGTCATGGTCCTCATCATCCTTCTCCTCTTTATTCTTTCCTTCTTCTCCTCCTTATTCATTTTATTCTTCTTTTTCTTGATTTTCTTCCTCTCTGACCTCTTCTTTTTCTTTTTCATCTTCTTCTTTCTCTCCTTTTGTGACTTCCTAATCCGCTTTTTCAACTTATTCTCTTACTTCTTCATTCTCCTTTTCAGCTACTTCATTTTATCCTTCGTCTTTATTTTCTCATTCTCCTCCATCAATTTTTTCTTCATAATCAAAAGTTTTCCCTTGTGCTTCTCCTTCCATAATGTTAAGAATGAACTATTCCATATTCTGTTTGAAATTTGATATGATCCAGTTCTCATCCATTAGCAGGCTCATGTCTGACTCATGGCAGAACGCTGTGATGAGGTATTCTGTGGCTATGGGGTAGTCCCATCCACTTTTCTCAACTGCCTCTTTTAGCTTAGGGAAGCTAAGAGTCTTTAATCCTTTTCATTCATTGTATATGTTGACAAATGAAAACTTAAGAGCTTGTTGTCTTACCAATTTCAATTTTGCCATTATAAGGTTCAGAGGATTGTTCTCCCTGAGGTTGAAAGAGTATTGGACATTTTGTTTCTCAAAGAGTTATTTTGCTTCTTTTTCAGTGAGACTTGGCAGTGTCAGTAGTGGAATTACAGGAAGAAGTTTCTCAGCACGACCTTCTTCTAGTTGAGCTGCGGGTGTTGGAGGTGCAGCTAAGATGGTGGTGGCTACCTGTATATCCTTTTCTTCTGCATGTGAGTGGTCCATCAGTCCCTTTTGTCTTTTGGGAGATGGTTCTGGAGAAGATGTGATGTGAACATGTTCTTCTCTCTCAGGTGACTTTCTTCTTAAGAGCATGGATATTGGAATGTCGTCACTGTCTAAGCTGTCTTTAAGTGTAGTTGCAGGAGCGGTTGGAGGAACATGTGAGGTTTAAGGAGTAGGTGGAATGTGTTCATTTGCAGCTAACTTTTCAGATGGGATGTCAGTTGTAGTTTTCTCAGCAGTGGTTGGAGCAGGCAGAATCTCAGTAGTGGTTGGAGTAGGAGGAATCTCAGTTGTGGTTTCCTCAGCTACAGTTAGGATTTCAGCTGTGGTTTTCTCAGCTGCATTTTTCTCAGTTGCAACTGAGTCAACCTCTTTCTTTTCTGAGTCCGTGACTCCTTTGTATGAGGATGTTCGAGTCTTCATCCTCTCTAGTAATTCTGTCGCCCTAGGATATTTGTCTGCAAACTTTTCCATGGTTGCTTGGTCTAGGTGACCAAGTCTCTTACTGCTGTGGAAGTTCTCAGCTTTGCCTCTGGCCTTTCCTAGAAACTCCAAAATCCAACTGATTTGAGTTCGAAAAGCTAATTTCTGCCCGAACTTCTTGTTTTCACTGTCCGAGCTCACTTTATTCACCTATTAGACTAATTTCCTGTAGATGTAGTGAGGCTAATTTATCCTTTAACTTTGAATCATGGCGCCATGACTATGTATTTTGAGGACGACAATTGATCAAAGCTTCCTGCCATACCCATCACAATTTTGCTTGTGATGTCCAGCATATATCTAAACTCCTTCTTAAGGTCTGGCTTCCTTGCTGTAAATTTTATCTTCATCGTCTGTCTCAGGCATTTTAATCTCGTGCCATATCTCCATTGGGATTTTGTTACAGGGCCTCAACTGCAATGCCCCAACTCTCCATTTTGAAAGCATTTGCGATGGTCTGCGTTGTTATGAGAATAGGTTCTCCAAAAATTGACCTTTAAATGCCCCTTTCTGTGACTTGGACCTCCTTGTAAAAGCATATGACAGCCTCCTTGAAGAGCCGTGTAGGGTTGATGTCCAGAAAGTGGTAGATTCCATTCTTTTTCATCATCCGGATCAGTTGCACCATTAAAACAGAGTTGTTTGATTCCAGTAGTCCAAAAAATTCGACAACGATGTTGAATATTATTTGCTCCTTTACCATCCTTAGATTGATGTTTTTGAAGTAGTAGTGGTGTCCATATCTGCAAATTTTCTGAGTTTTAGTGTAGTGAAATTCTAGGGTTTTGCTTTCTGGACAAACTAGGGTTTTCTGCTTGAAGTTTGAAGATGATGGGCTTTTTGAAGAATTTTAGTCATCTTAAATAGTTACCCTGATAGTTGGTTTTAAAAATTAATAAATAAATAAAGAAGTGGCGGTTCGTGTGACATGATTGGACAACATAATGTAAATGTGGAGTTACTGTGATCGTATGTTTTTGACCACGTGTAATAATGTAAAGTGAAAGAAAATTTAAAACATAGACGGCTGACTGTTTGACTTCTGATCGGCTGCAATTTCAATTCCTTTGAATAAACTTAGATGTGATTAAGATCAGGTAACTTTTTGCATCATGGTTGTGATCTTGATCAGCTAGCTTTCCTCGTCTATGGTTCTGATCCTCGTCTGGTTCTGATCAGGTGACTTTCTTTATCTGGTTCTGATCAGGTGACTTTCCTCATCTGGTTCTGATCAGGTGGCGTTCCTCGTCTGTGGTTCTGATCAGGTGACTTTCATCGTATGTTCTTTTTATCAGGTGACATTCTTCATCTTTAGATTTTCAGCTAGGCACTATATTCCCAGTCTAGAAGACCAAGATCCCTGCTTAGTTCGAGAAACCTTTCTTTTGGTATAGGTTTTGTGAATATATCAGCAATCTGGTACTATGTGTTGACTCTTTCCACCCTTACTCTTTTGTTGAGCACATGGTCTTTGATGAAATGATGCTTGACATCTATGTGTTTCGTCCTCGAATGTAAGACTGGGTTGTTTTGTTATAGCAATTGCGCTCTTATTGTCATACCGGATAGGAACTTCATTGGCAATGATATTGTAGTCCCTTAGCTGTTGTCTGATCTATATAATTTGAGCACAACAACTACCTGCAACTAGGTATTCTTACTCAGCTATAGATATTAAATTAGACACATGCTTCTTACTAAACCAAGATATTAGTCTGGTTACAAGGAATTGACATGTTCCACTGGGGCTTTTCCTATTGATTTTGCATCCTGTAAAGTCAGGATCAGAATATCCTTATTATTCAAAGTTATCGTCTTTTGGATACCATAATCCAACATTGATTGTAGGTTTTAGGTACCTAATTATCCTTTTTGCTGCTTCCTGATGAGACGGCTTTGGCTTTGACTAGAATCTTGCACATAGTCCTACTGCATATGAAATGTCAGGTCTGCTTGCAGTGAGATATAATAAGGGTCCAGTTAGTCCTTTGGAGTGTGTTGGATCTACTGGAATGCCTCCATCATCTGCATCAATGTGTAAAGATGTGCTCATTGGTACTCCCAGGGTTTTGTTGACTCCATGCCAAATCTCTTAATCAGCTCCCTTGCGTACTTTGATTGCTTGATGAATATTCCAGTGTCAACTTGTTTGACTTGCAAACCAAGAAAGAAATTCAGTTTGCCCATCATGCTCATTTCAAATTCTCCTTGCATGAGAGTTGAGAATTTTTCACACAGCTCAGGGTTTGTTGATCCAAATATAATATCATTCACATATACTCGAACTAGTCGTATGTGGTCTTTGGGTTCAATCATGAAGAGAGTTATGTCCATCTTTCTTTTGCAAAATCCATTCTTCTCAAGAAATACGGATAGAGTTCCATACCAGGCTCTTGGTGCCTGTTTGAGTCCATATAGAGCTTTTAGTAACTTGTATAACTTGTCTCCTTTCACAAATTCAGGGGGTTGCTCAACATAGACTTCTTCTTCTAGTACTATATTGAGAAATGCACTTTTCACATCCATTTGGTAAACTTCAAAATCTTTGAAGGCTGCATATGCAAGAAATAGCCTGATTGCTTCTAGCCTTGCTACTGGTGCATATGTTTCATCAAAATCTATTCCTTCACATTGACCATATCCTTTTGCAACCAATCTGGCCTTATTTCTAACAACATCACCATCTTCATCACACTTGTTTTTGTACACCCATTTGGTGCCAATGACCTTCTTATGATTTGGTCTGTCTGTTAGTTCCCATACGTTGTTCCTCTCCATGTGGTTTAATCCGTTTTGAATTGCAATCACCCATGTATAGTCATTCAGGGCTTGATCTGTTGTTTTGGGCTCCATTTGGGACATGAAGCAAGAGAACATTGCTATTCCTGTTGGTTCTATTGAGTTCCTGGTTTTGACTACATATGTTAGGTTCCCAATGATTTGTTGAATGGGATGGTCCTTCAACCATTTGGGGGTATCATCTTCATTTTATGCTTTTGATTGAAGATATTCGTTGTCCATTCCCCCTTGTTGAGTTGCTTTGAGGGACTGTGTCTGTCTCTGCATCAAATTAGTTTTGACAAACTGCAGCTGCATCTGGTTCAGCTATGATTTAGTCACCTACAGTTGGATCAACTGTGGTAGAATCAGCTGTGGTTGGATCAGCTATGTTTGGAGATCCTGACTGATCTGCAGTTGGGTCTTGATCAGCTGTGTCCGTAATTCTTGTGTCATTGATGATGACTTCTTCTAGGGTGGTGGATTTGAGCTTTTCTCAATTTGTTCCACCTATTTCCTGTACTCAACAGAAGATTCATCAAGGACAACATGAGGTATTTCTTACACAACTAATGTTCTTTTATTAAAGACTCGATATGCCTTGCTTATCTGTGAGTATCCCATAAAGAGACCATCACCAGTTTTTGCATCAAAGGCATTTAGTTGGGTTTTTCCATTGTTGTGGATGAAACACTGGCAACCAAAAATATGAAAATATGAAACAATTGGTATTCTGCCATTCCAAATCTCACAGGGAGTTTTACTATGTCTCCCTACTATCATACTTCTGTTTTGAGTATGAAAATCAATGTTGACAGCTTCAACCCAGAACTTTTTAGGAAGATCAGTCTCAGCAATCATTGTCCTGGATGCTTCCATGAGGGTTCAGTTCATTCTTTCAGCTACACCATTTTGTTGTGGTGTTCTTTCAGCTGATACTTCATGCTAAATCCCATTCTAATCACCATACCCAGTTATGGCCTTGTTGAGAAATTCTCCTCCGTTACCTGATCTGGTATTTATGATTGATAAGGATTTCTCATTTTGAATTTTCCTTAGCGGCTCAAGTAGCTTGGTTAGAGTTTCACTCTTCTTGTAGTGAAACACTAACCAAGTGTGTCTTGAGTAGTGATCCATAACTACTAAGGCATGCTTCCTTCCACTCAGAGTTCTTGGCTTGATGGGACCAAATAAATCAATATGAAGTAGGTCCAAAATTCTGTGAGTAATAGTGATAGGTTGAATTGATTTGAAAGACAATTTTGTTTGCTTTCCTTTCTGGCATGCATCACAGAGTGTCTCCTTCTTAAATACTTCTTCAGGAATCCCTCCGACTAACTTATGTGAGCTTATCTTTTTGAGAGCTTTGAAGTTCAGATGATACAGTCTCTTGTGCCAGAGCCATCCATTTTCAGCTATTATTCGGGATATGAAACAGGTGTTTGGAGTGCATGTATTCCAATCTATCATGTAGACATCCCTTCTTATGTAGCCTTGTAGTTTCAATTCTCCAGATAAGATATCAATTACCATGCATTTCCAAATAATGAAAACTACTAGGTTCTTTTCATCACAGAACTGGCTTATACTCAATAGGTTGTATTTGATCCCTTTGACATACTGCACTTTTGAGATGATAATGTTTCCTCTGTGCATCTCCCCATAACCTTTTGTTCGTCCACAATAGCTATTTCCAAAGGTTACATCTGGACCTCTTTATTGGATGTAGTTTGTCAGAACTTTCTTGTTTCCTAACATGTGCCTTGAGAATCGTGAGTCCACAAACCATTCTTCACCTCCTACTGTTGAACTTGAGGTGACCTGATAGTTGTCCTTCCACCTTTTCTGCGATCATACAAGCATAGATTTAGGTACCCAAATTTGAGTGGGTACTTTAGGGTTAGTAGATTCCTGGAGAATTGATTTCTCTTGGTGTTTTGAAGATGATGTTGGTTATTTCTATAGAGTGCATATTGTCTTGTTCTATATCATTGAGTTGGTTTGTATATAAGATATGACTGACAATGGTTTTGGTGTGGGCCATTCCTAAATATTGGCTGAGACCGGTTATTAAAGTTTTGGGGTCTCCACACCTGATAATTTTCAAAGTTTGGATTACCTCAAGGTTTCCATTTACTTCTCCAATTGTGAGATCTATTTTGTGGGAGTATTTGGTAATAAGCAGAATAATGTTTTGACTGCTGATGCTGTTTTGTCCATTGCCTAGTCTTTTGTCTAGGTTGCTGCCTTGTAAACCTTGGCTGCTATCTTTGTTTGTTGGCTCAAGATCTGACAATTGTTTCTCCCTTTATGAAAGTGGTTTTGAACTTTAGGGAGTATTTGGGTCATATCCAAGGCCTGATTTTAAATAAAGTGGCCTCTGGTTTATACATAAACCATCCAAGGTTATAGATGCTTTTAAAGATGTTATTTCTTTTGCCTGTGTATTACTCAATTATGTCGGTTTAGAAAACTCAATTTTGATATGAGCAAGTGCAGCTAATTTTTCACTATTTAAGGTAGTCAAACTCTTAATCTCAGCTGTGTAATTTTAGCAAAGTTTTTCAAATTTTCATCACTCTGTTTTTCAAACTCAGGTCTGATGTTTAATGACTCTAGGCCAAGTTTTTCCAAATCGTTTTTCAGTTGCCTATTCTCATCTTTCAGCTGTGTATTTTCAATTGTCACGGTCAAGTGTGCAGTTTTTAATGTTTCAAAATCTTTGAAAAGCTGATTTACAGATTTATGAAGATCAATATCTCCAGACATACCTGAGCTGACATATCTTGAAGTTGGAGGTTTAGATGGTACCTCTTCATCAGCTAGATTGGCCATCAAGCAATTGTAGTTGTCACCATCACCTGAAAAGAATCCACTGCTTGATTCCAATCTCTCTTGGATCTGATCTTCTTCAATGAAATCTTTTCTCTTGTCTCTCTTCTTGCCCATGTCCTTCTTATCTACATCTATCTTGAGATCAGGGCAGTCGAACTGGATATGTCCCGTCTTATGACAGCTGTATCATTCTACCTTCCAGTTTCCAACTTTTTGGTTCTTCCTTGGGTTTTCCTTGTAGCTCTCTTTATATTTTGAGTAGTTCTTCCTGAAGTTGCTGAATCTTTGCATAATGAATGCCATTTCTTCCTCAAAGTTTTGAGGACTTGGAGGATTAACTTCAGTATGGCTTTTTGCAGGTGATTCTGCTGCGAAAGCTATTCCTTTTTCAGCTGGCTCAGTAGATGATTAGCAGGGCAGCTCTAACTAAAATGCCTTGAGGCCTGAGAATATTTCTTGGATCTTTATATTTTTTAGATCCTTGGATTCCCTCATCGCAACGGCCTCCATTCTCCATTTTGAGGTAAGAGACCTTAGTAACTTCAATATCATCTCGCAGTTGCCATAGATTTTACTAGGAGAGTTTATTTCATTGATGATCTCAGTGAATCTGGTATCCACTTTATCAATAGTTTCTCCATTCTTCATCTTGAAGTTGTCAAACTTTTGGGTAGCTATTGACAACTTGTTTTCTTTGATAAGATCTATTCCCTCACACATTACAGTTAATGTGTCCCATATCTCTTTGGCATTTTGGCAATTTTTGATATTCACCATGGTGGCTTTGTCAAGAGTCTGGTACAAGATATCTCTGGCCTGGTTGTCAAGTTCGGCCAACTTTATTTATTTCTAGGTCATCTCTGTTCTTCTTTTTGGAATCTGCTTTGGTTTCCCGGATGCAATATCTTCATTTGTATTGTCCTTCAGAAAGGTGAAGGGTCCATCCTCAATTATACACCACATATCATCATGGATGGATGATAGATGTGCCTCCATTCTTATTTTCCATAAGTCATATTCATCAACAGAGAACACAGGTAATCTAGAGTGCATATGTTGCATGTGTTCCACTTTAACGAGAGATTTAACCGTATATACTCAAGTATATGGATCTGGTTCTGTAAAATTGAACAAACCTCTCTGATACCACTTCTACGTCACAAGGCATCAGGTATAAGTCTAGAGGGGGAGGGGGGTAAATAGACTTATAAAACCTTTTACTTAAATAACAATTTTCAAAAACACGGCTGAAGTAAATGCAGCTACGTTACTCGTCTGATATAAATGCAGTTAACCGTTGTCAGCTGTAAAATAGTTTTGCGAAATGACAACTAACTTTGAATGCAACAGTTAATATGAATACAACAGTTAAGTATGATGTTAAAGCAGTAAATCACACATCAATTCAGTGGTTTTAGAGTTGGCACAATTCACTACTAGTCTACTTCTCTCCAAACCAGTTGAAGATAAATTCACTATAACTTTGAACCATTGAAATTAATGTTACAATGAATCTTGTTAAAACAGCTTCCAACCAGTGGAAACCCGTGGTCGTTGTATATCCTTCCGTTGGTTTCTGCAACCAGTGAACAAATTGACGAAGCCAAGTTACGGCCGTAACTACAGAATGTTACGGCCATAAGTCATCCAAGTTACGGCCGTAACTCCTTAATGTTACGGCCGTAGCTATTGACAGATTGTTATGATTTGTCTAATTTTTTATACTTTTTGTGTATTATTGAGGGGATGGTTGGCATTGATCCGATCTATTGTAAAAATGCTTGAGTTTTGGAGCTATTAGATGACTTTAGGTGTATAAATAGACCCCTTAGATCCTTCATCATTCATCATTCATCATATAATTTTTCACTTTTTGTAAACTTTTCTTTTTGTGTGAAGAACACACTTGTGTTCTTGAGTGATTTGCTTTAGTGTGGTATAGCATATGTTGTTCAGAGACTTTATTGCTTCTTTCTACTTTATCTACTAAGGGAGCGAGGATCAATTCTCTCTCTTGATTCAACTAATAATGACTACCAAAGCTTGTATTATGTATAATAAACCCTTCATGGGCTAAGTTACCTTTAGTTGGGATTATAAACAAGGTTAGTCATGTTATTTATGTTTGTATAAAAGATCTATTGTGAATTACTTATTATTGTGTGTGATTTTCATTGTTTTAACAATCTTTATTTATTTGGCCAATAAATGACGATATTTGTGGTCTTCATATGTTTGATTAGATCAAATGATCTTCACTCTAAGTTGTTCTAGGGGATAGAAATATACCTCTATACCTTAGATGATTCTTTGAGTTATTTTCATAAATCCTAATGCTATTTCTTGAAGCCAATTAACATAGAAATATAGTGGATTGATTCAATATGTAAGGGACATTTTATAGTTCGAAAGAGAACTAAGTTTGTAATCCCAACTATTTCATTTTATCGTTAATCAATCTATTATTATTGCTATCTTTTTATTTCCTTATAATATTAGAACTAATATTGCATTTTCTTTGCAATTATTAAACCAAACTTTTTAATTGTGTGTTTCACTTATCTTAGTATCTATAAAAATAGACTAATAGTGTATAATTCAAATTATAACCAAACTTCCTCGTGGGATCGATAAACCGGACTCAAAAAGTCCACTTTACTACTTGATACGATATCGTGCACTTGCGATAGTTACACTAAGACCGTGTCAAGTTTTTGGCGCCGTTGCCGGGGAAGTATAAGTTATATTTGAAATCTTACATTGTAAACTATTTTTATAGGTACAAATTTCTCGACATTGTAACTTAGTACTCAATTGTGTTTGTCCGGTCAAGTTGCGGATAATGGTACTCCGTGACTATTAAAGTCGGATTTTTTAGTTTCCCACAACAACTGATATTTGAAAATATTTCCTCCATTTATTTTCATTTTTATTTTTTTATAATGGAAGAAATATTGTATGAAATTGAAAAAAGATTTCTCTTTCTAAGCAAAAATGCAATTTTAAAAATTTACAAGGCAAGGCTTGAAAGGATGAGGTTGCTTATGAATAAAAGCACACCTTTTGACATAAGATTCATAATTGAAGCCAAAGTAAGAATAGAGGGTGAATTCACAGAAACACCGACTAGATTTTTATCAGGGGTTGGAAAAAGTTCATATGCAAAGAAACGACGAGCAAAGATGATATCCGTTTGTTATAAATGTGCTAGATGGAACTGTAATTTAAAATTTCGATCTTTAGGAATTCCATCTACAGACAGAGAAGATAAAATTCAATTCATTAAGGATGGTCTGAATAAAGAGAATTTAGATGATATCGAAATTTCTCTTGACACGCATCCTAGTGGACTCGTACATTACGGAATTCGATGTTTGTGGAATAAATTCAAACCAGAATATGAACAACGTCTTGGGAATCTGACGTTAAAAGTCTCTGTTTGCCAATTTGTAAGAAAATTGGATGGGAAGCTTCTGTAACACCCCAAGATATTCAGAGTATATTACAGCGCCGTGGATCCCTACATGGGACCCACCAGGCTACAATATCGAACACCCCTTGACTAACCATCTCGGTTAGCGAGGAAACGCAATCAAATAGACATCACATGAAAATACACCCAGAACAACTGACCAAAAGAGTAACAATCGTCATTATAGCAATTTAAAATAATACAACACGGAGTTTGAATTTGAAAAGCCTAAGTACTCGCGAGTACAGTCTATCAGTTTATAAATATAGGAAACAACCATATCGAATTAGACACAGGAAATAAGACGACCCAAATGCACATGTCAACGACCCTGGCCGACATCCTCGTACTGTCCCGGTGCTCGCTCGTCCGGATAATCATAACCTGAAATCCATAACAAGAATTTCCCCAAAACGGGTCCCCAAAGGGGTTAGAAATTACGCTAGTACAAGTAATCAAGGCAAACCAATCGCTTACACATTTCATAGTACATGCACCAATATCATTTCAAAAACCAAAACTAGACATGTCTTTTCCGGAAACAAACAGTCACAATTAATTTGCCTAGGACCGGGACGAAGCCACGAATCCCACTCGAGGCCTCTAAGGACCCTCCCGAGCTGGCCACATTCATAAAACAAATCAAGCACCACACGTCACCTAGGACCGGGACGAAGCCACGAATCCCACTCGAGGCCTCTAAGGACCCTCCCGAGCTGGCTAGCGAATCAAACTCATGAATCCAGGACGAAGCCATAGATTCCCCCGAGGCCCCGTCGGACCCTCCCGAGGTGAGTAAAGCACACACAATATACATTACCATTTCACGTTAAGCATAAAGGTTTCCAAGAATTACTTGCCTTGAATATTTTGATGACGCAACGAACGGAAAGAATAATCACCGACGAACACTAGGAATCAACGGAACCGAACCTAACGATTCGAAGAACATAATTACAACCAACTCAAGCCGAATACAGAAATGGAATACACCCGAAAACCCGCCTACGATTCATGTATATTCGCACAAAATAACAACGAGGGCGGACCACAACCAAACCCTCTCGATTCCGCAAAACTATGAAAATATACCATGAATCCGTAGGAAATTTAATGATATCAACAAGATTAATCATATTCATCAAGAATCCATCAACAAAACGGAAAGAATCGGACAAAAACCCCAAAATCCCCAATTATCCAAAAGGTAGGGTTTCAAGAGATATTACCTTGAGGATTCAAGTATTTAGATTCGTAGAACACGCGTTGGATTGATTGTCTGGGCTTCACAACCGAAGAAGAATGATGAAAATCAACCCCCAATTGATAAAGATGAGGAACTCTCCTCCTCTCTCACTCTCTCTCGCGTCAATGGAAGAAGAAGAAGGAAATGAGCTGTTTACGCTCAAAACAACACAATTATAGAGGGTTGACCGCATTGTGTGCCGCGGATCAGCTGAGGTGTGCCGCGGCACAGGCCAAAAATTACTCCCAGGGTTCGGCAGTGTGCCGTGGCTCACCTGACATGTGCCGCGGCACCCGGTACAGTCGGGTTTTTGGCCGAAAATGCCACACGACTGTGCCGCGGCACCGGATGGGTGTGCCGCGGCACTGACTCGGCAGTGTGCCGCGGCACCGGACGGGTGCGCCGCGACACACAGTACAGTCCGCTCGGCCAACTACTGGAGAAATGTGTGTGCCACGGCGCACACACCTTGTGCCGCGGCTCACACCCCCTCTTGGGTCCTAAATGATGAAAAATGATCCGGGAAGAGAATAAAAGCAATAGGAATCAATATTTGGGAACCAACAACACGAAATGGATCAACGGCAACCCCGAAATGGCGGTTCCGCACAACAATAATGAGAATACAGTTCAGCAGATGACAGGAAGGATACATTGAGAGATACACGAGGGTCACTACGACCGAAAAATGAAGATATAAGGGAAAGAAAAATTCTGATATTACATTCTACCCCTCTAAAAATAAGTTTCGTCCCGAAACTTAAGAAACAAACAACTCAGGGTAGCTAGCACGCATGCTATCCTTGGTCTCCCAAGTTGCCTCCTCGACACCGTGTCTCGACCACTGCACTTTGACCAAAGGGATGGTCTTATGCCTCAGTCATTTCTCACGATGCTCCAAAATCTTCAAAGGACGCTCCTCGAAAGTAATATCCTCGGCGACATCAATCTCACCATAATCGATGGCGTGACTAGGATCCGGGACATATTTCCTCAGCTGGGAAACATGAAAAACGCTATGAACATAACTCAAGGCCGGGGGTAACGCCAAACGGTATGCTAACCCACCGACTCGCTCGAGAATCTCGAAGGGTCCAATAAATCTCGGACTCAACTTCCCCTTCTTCCCGAAACGGAAAACTCCTCTCGTCGGCGACACCTTCAGCAAAACATGGTCTCCCACATCGAATTCTAAAGGTCGATGACGGACATCGGCATATGACTTCTGTCGACTCTGGGCCGTCATCATCCGTTCCCGAATTAAATCTATCTTCCGCCTCGTCTCTAAAACGACATCCGGATCGGTCCCGACCAAATCGGACGCCTCATTCCAACAAATCGGTGATTGACATCGCCGCCCATAAAGTGCCTCATACGGTGCCATCCGAATCGACGTGTGCCAACTATTGTTGTACGTGAATTCGATTAATGGCAAATGCTCCTCCGTCATTGCTCGATCGAGGCGCCGCACGCAACATATCCTCGAACGTCTGGATAGTGCATTTCGACTGTCCATCTGACTGAGGATGGAAAGAGGTACTCAAACGCAAATGAGTACCCAACGCCTTATGTACAGCTTGCCAAAAGTGCGATAAAAAACGGCCATCACGATCCGAAACAATAGACTTCGGAGTACCGTGAAGCCTCACTATCTGCGCGATAAACACACGAGCTAACTTCTCCGGGCCCCAAGTGTCCTTGATGCCCAGAAAATGTGCCGACTTGGTCAGACGATCAACAATCACCCATACCATATTCATGCCCGACCTCGATCTCGGCAAACTCGTAATGAAGTCCATTGATATGTCTTCCCATTTCCATTCCAGAACGGGAAGTGACTGCAATAATCCAGCCGGTCGCTGATGCTCAATTTTGACCTGCTGACAAGTCAAACATCTCGCCACAAACTGTGCGACCTCTTCCTTCATGTCATTCCACCAGAAATTCGTCCTTAGGTCCTTGTACATCTTACTCGAACCAGGATGAACGGAGTAAGGTGTAGCATGGGCCTCGCGCAGAATACTCTGTCTCATCTCGGAGTCGTTCAGCACACAAAGCCGACTCTGGAATCTCAAAACACCATCCTCATGAATCACAAACCCAGGGGACTTTCCCTTAAGAACGTTCTCTCGTATTTGAGTGATCATCGGATCCTCTAACTGCTTCAGCTTAATCTCATCGATCAAGGACGACGAAACCTCTAAGGCACAAAGTTGCCCGACAGCCCCAGGCAACAAAACCTCAACATCAAACTCAATCAAAGCCCGCCGAAGCTCAGACTGAGACGTAAGGACCTCAAGCGTTCGCAACGCAATCGGTTTCCGACTCAAGGCGTCGGCCACGACGTTCGCCTTGCCCGGATGATAAAAGATTTCGAGGTCATAATTCTTAATCAGCTCTAACCACCTCCTCTGCCTCATATTCAACTCCCGCTGAGTAAATATATATTTCAGACTTTTATGATCGGTAAAAATCTGACATGCAGAGCCGAAAAGATAGTGACGCCAAATCTTGAGCGCGAAAACGACTGCCGCTAACTCCAAATCATGAGTAGGGTAGTTAAGCTCATACGGCCTCAACTGTCTCGACGCAAAGGCAATGGTCTTGCCGTGCTGCATCAATATGCACCCAAGACCCTGGCCCGAAGCATCGCTATAAACGGCGAATCCCTCGTTGCCACACGGCAACGCCAAAACCGGGGCTGAAGTCAAACGCTTCTTTAGTTCTTCAAAACTCGACTGTCTCTCGTCATTCCAGACGAACTTCTCGGATTTCTGGAGGAACTGTGTAAGTGGCCGAGCTAGTTTCGAGAAACCCTCGACGAACCTACGATAATAGCCAGCCAATCCCAAGAAACTACGAATCTCTTTCACATTCTTGGGCGGTGCCCAATCTAACACTGCCTCAATCTTCTGCGGATCCACACGAACCCCCTCGGCTGAAATCACGTGACCTAAAAACATCACTTCCTTCAGCCAGAACTCACATTTCGAGAACTTTGCATAGAGTTGCTCGGTCCTCAAAATGTCTAACACTACCCGCAAATTATGGGCATGCTCTTCCTCATTCCTAGAATAAATAAGAATATCGTCAATGAAGACGACGACACACTTATCCAAATACTCGATAAAGACTTTGTTCATCAACTGCATGAACACCGCCGGCGCGTTGGTTAACCCGAAAGGCATAACTACAAACTCATAATGTCCGTATCTCGTCCGAAAAGCCGTTTTCGGCACGTCGGACTCCCTCACCCGGAGCTGATAGTACCCCGATTTCAAATCAATCTTCGAGAATACCGCAGCTCCCTGCAACTGATCGAACAAGTCATCAATCCTCGGCAAAGGATACTTGTTCTTGATGGTCACTTTGTTTAGTTCGCGATAGTCGATACACAAACGTAGTGAACCATCCTTCTTTCGCACAAACAGGACCGGTGCACCCCAAGGCGAGGCGCTCGGTCGAACATACCCTGACTCAAGAAGCTCACTCAACTGCTTCTTCAACTCTGACATCTCTGAAGGTGCCATGCGATACGGCGCCTTCGAAATCGGAGCCGCGCCCGGCTCTAATTCTATAACAAACTCAACCTCACGATCCGGTGGCAATCCCGGCAACTCGTCAGGAAACTCACTAACGACTGGAATCGACGAAAGCTCGACTCCACCATTCTCCGCATTCAAGGCGTAGCACCAATAACCACTACACCCATTTCGCAGGAGTTTCACTGCCTTCAAGGCGTTAATAACAAACTTCTGGTTTCCCCCCTTTCGCCCTGCGAAAGAGTGTTCGGTGCCGTCCTCGGCTAACATAGTGATGATTCTCGTACGGTAGTTCAAGATTGCGCCATGCCGCTCGAGCCAATCATCCCCGAGAATCAAATCCTCACCATCGATACCCACGACAATAAGATTAGAGAGCCAAGCCCTCTCACAAATAATCACAGAACAGTACCGGGCTTCTCGATCACCGACAATTCTATCACCGCTAGGAAGTTTAACGATGAATGGCTCGCAAGGTGACAAGCAGTCGAGACTCAAACGGCGTACACACTCTAGAGAAATGAATGAATGCGTAGCACCCGAATCAAAAAGCACACTGACAGGATGGGAATGGATATGAACGGTACTGCCGCCACGATGTTCTTTGGATCATCGGTCCTCCTCATCTCGTAGATACGCGGCTGGGCAGAGCCGACACTGGAAGCTCCTCCTCTAGTGGGCTGACCCCGACCCCTACCTCGGCCGGCACTCGGTGGAGGCGGCGGAGCAAATGAGCCCTGGTTCACACTCGGCTCCATAGGTGCTGGGTGAGAAGAACGGGCGCCCATGGCTTGTCGAGCTTCTCGCAAAAAGAAGCTTTGTGGCCCGACTGACCACAAGTATGACAAGTCAAAGGTGGACGAGGACAATCCCGGTTCACATGGCCTGGCTTGCCACAGTTAAAGAATCTAGGGTCCCGGACGACGGTTCCGGCGGCACTTCGAAAGCTCCCAGAGAAACGAGCCGAACCGCCCGTAGAAATATTTGCAGCCTGAGATTTCTGCTGGCCTCCACTCTTGGGACCAGAAAAATTTCCGACCGACTTCTGCTTCTTGCTCTCACGAGCCAAATCGCTAGCCTTCACCGACATATCATAAGCAAGAGCTCGACTTTGATAATCCTTCAAGGTAGTACAGACGAGCCCAGACATATAGTCCCGAATGGACAGTTTCATCCTCCTGGAAAAATGGAAAATTTTGTCGCTCTCTTCGACAACTTGGGTCTTCACATAGCCCAACTCCTTTTAAAAATCGGCAATAGCTTGGGAAACGGGAATATCCCGTGGTTGAGCGTCATAGAAAGCATGCACTCGAGCCTGTCTGACCGGCCACGGACAATATTCGGTCTCCATCAATTCTTGAAATTCGGCCCATGAAGCAACATGATCTTTGGGACCAACGACCTTCCACCAATCCATAGCATCTCCCGTGAGAATGTATTGAGCAATAGGGACCTTACGGTCCTCGGGGCAGTTGGTAGCAGTGAAGACTTTGGATATCTCCTTGATCCACCCTTCCCAGCCGATCGGGTCCGAAGCTCCCGAAAACTGAGGAGGATGCATCTTGATGACATTCTGAAGCCAGCGATCCGCTCCACCCCGATTAGCATGGGCCTGATCGGGGTTCTGGACCACCTGAGCTATAGCCACCATCTGGTTAACCATTTGCTGCATAACAGCCGCAATACTAAGATCGGCGCGCTCTTGAGAAGAAGCATGACTGTGACGGTCACCGGTACTGCCAGCTCTCGAAGAATGCGACGTGGCCGCCCCACCGGCTGCCCCACGTCCTCGGCCGCGTCCACGACCACGACCACGACCACGGTTTCCTCCGGCATCCATACTGATGTTGAGAGATAACAGAAGTATATCGATGATGAGTAAGGGAGGAAAAGCAACTACGATTCAAAAGTGGAAATACAATGCAAGAAACAAAAGAGCCGAATAAGAGAACTTACGAGCACTGGAAGTACTCGGATGCTGGCAGCGGTGTGTCAATGTGCAAAACAAAACACGACTAGACCCAAATAACCAACAAGCCTAGGTATCCATAAACCTAGAGCTCTGATACCATTTTCTGTAACACCCCAAGATATTCAGAGTATATTACAGCGCCGTGGATCCCTACATGGGACCCACCAGGCTACAAAATCGAACACCCCTTGACTAACCATCTCGGTTAGCGAGGAAACGCAATCAAAATAGACATCACATGAAAATACACCCAGAACAACTGACCAAAAGAGTAACAATCGTCATTATAGCAATTTAAAATAATACAACACGAAGTTTGAATTTGAAAAGCCTAAGTACTCGCGAGTACAGTCTATCAGTTTATAAATATAGAAAACAACCATATCGAATTAGACACAGGAAATAAGACGACCCAAATGCACATGTCAACGACCCTGGACGACATCCTCGTACTGTCCCGGTGCTCGCTCGTCCGGATAATCATAACATGAAATCCATAACAAGAATTTCCCCAAAACGGGTCCCCAAAGGGGTTAGCAATTACGCTAGTACAAGTAATCAAGGCAAACCAATCGCTTACACATTTCATAGTACATGCACCAATATCATTTCAAAAACCAAAACTAGACATGTCTTTTCCAGAAACAAACAGTCACAATTAATTTGCCTAGGACCGGGATGAAGCCACGAATCCCACTCGAGGCCTCTAAGGACCCTCCCGAGCTAGCCACATTCATAAAACAAATCAAGCACCACACGTCACCTAGGACCGGGACGAAGCCACGAATCCCACTCGAGGCCTCTAAGGACCCTCCCGAGATGGCTAGCGAATCAAACTCATGAATCCAGGACGAAGCCATAGATTCCTTCGAGGCCCCGTCGGACCCTCCCGAGGTGAGTAAAGCACACATAATATACATTACCATTTCATGTTAAGCATAAAGGTTTCCAAGAATTACTTGCCTTGAACATTTTGATGACGCAACGAACGGAAAGAATAATCACCGACGAACACTAGGAATCAACGGAACCGAACCTAACGATTCGAAGAACATAATTACAACCAACTCTAGCCGAATACAGAAATGGAATACACCCGAAAACCCGCCTACGATTTATGTATATTCGCACAAAATAACAACGAGGGCGGACCACAACCAAACCCTCTCGATTCCGCAAAACTATAAAAATATACCATGAATCCGTAGGAAAATTAATGATATCAACAAGATTAATCATATTCATCAAGAATCCATCAACAAAACGGAAAGAATCGGACAAAGACCCCAAAATCCCCAATTATCCAAAAGGTAGGGTTTCAAGAGATATTACCTTGAGGATTCAAGTATTTAGATTCGTAGAACACGCGTTGGATTGATTGTTCGGGCTTCACAACCGAAGAAGAATGATGAAAATCAACCCCCAATTGATAAAGATGAGGAACTCTCCTCCTCTCTCACTCTCTCTCGCGTCAATGGAAGAAGAAGAAGGAAATGAGCTGTTTACGCTCAAAACAACACAATTATAGAGGGTTGACCGCATTTTGTGCCGCGGCTCAGCTGAGGTGTGCCGCGGCACAGGCCAAAAATTAATCCCAGGGTTTGGCAGTGTGCCGCGGCTCACCTGACATGTGCTGCGGCACCCGGTACAGTCGGGTTTTTGGCCGAAAATGCCATACGACTGTGCCGCGGCACCGGATGGGTGTGCCACGGCACTGACTCGGCAGTGTGCCGCGGCACCGGACGGGTGCGCTGCGGCACACAGTACAGTCCGCTCGGCCAACTACTGGAGAAATGTGTGTGCTGCGGCGCACACACCTTGTGCCGTGGCTCACACCCCCTCTTGGGTCCTAAATGATGAAAAATGATCTGGGAAGAGAATAAAAGCAATAGGAATCAATATTTGGGAACCAACAACACGAAATGGATCCACGGCAACCCCAAAATGGCGGTTCCGCACAACAATAATGAGAATACAGTTCAGCGGATGACAGGAAGGATACACTGAGAGATATACGAGGGTCACTACGACCGAAAAATGAAGAAATAAGGGAAAGAAAAATGCGGATATTACAGCTTCTCCCCGACTCATAGAAGGCGTTTAGGCCGTTTCTGAACGTAAAATCAAAGAAAGATGTGAGCCACAATCACAACTACTGTACACACACGTAAGTATCTTTTATTTTTGTCGTGTGGTGAGATTTTCTGAATAAAAAATGTGATACGCGATAAATGTTTTCATTATTCTATTGAGTAGTTGAAGCGCAATCAACGCAATCACAAACTTGTTAAACAATTTTTACCTTATTTTTCTTCTATAAATAAACATTGTGCTTGTTTATTTCATTCATACCTCAAACTTGCACTTTTCTCTGTTTCTCTCTAAATAATTTCTTTTCAAAAATGGAGTCATCATCTTCAACAAAAAAAATTAGCACAGTTTGCATTTTTGGTGGAGCTAGTTATGGAAAAGAGGCATGCTTTACTGAAGCAGCCCAGAACTTGGGTCGTACCTTAGGAGAAAAATGCATTCATGTAGTTTACGGAGGAGGAAGTCTAGGACTAATGAGACGAGCTGCTGCTTCTGCCTATATGGAAGGAGTAAGAGTGTTGGGAATAATCCCAAAACCTCTGGCTAAAAGTAAAATCACTGAGTCAACTATTGGAGATGAGTTTAGATCTATAAATATGCAAGATCGCATAACTCACATGATAAATAATTCTGGCGCCTTTATCACCCTTCCCGGTGGTTTTGGCACCCTTGAGGAACTTTTTCATGTGGTTACCAGAGCCCAGCTAAATGTTCATCAAAAACCAATAGGTCTGCTTAATGTCAATGGTTTCTTTGATGGTTTACTGTCTTTCATCGACTACTCTACTGAAAAGGGATTTATTTCAGAACGTGCTAAACGAATCATAGTCGTTGCAACAACACCAGAAGAACTAATCAAAAAACTCAATGAATTTGTTCCTCAACCAGATCCAGCTCTAGCTAAAATTTTCTGGATGGAAGATTTTACCGTAAGAAAACGAAAAGTGGATTCATTCCTCTCCCTTTGATAACCCATATCGGACCTCTTGTATTTTTACTTTCTGTCGTGTGTAATAATCGTGCTAAATGGTGGCATCTTAAGGAGTTTCTTCTTGATCTCTTGACGCGCATCTATTCGCGATTTATGTATTGTTATTTTTTTTTTACTGTAATTTTTATTGTGTGTTTTTTATAAAAAGCATTGATGGCAGCGTAAGGTGACTCTTCGGACTTTCTTGATGCGCATCTTAAAAATTGTGTTATACTTACGAGTATATTTTATTTTCTTTTGTTGTGTGCCTCGTATATTTATTCTCTTGCAGATTCTAAAAGGCGTTATCTCAAACATCAACTTTCTTAACAGGGAGTATTCTGCTTTTATGCATTGTTTTTTATTTTTTTAAAAAATACTGAGGACAGTTTTATTTTCAAGTTTGGGGGTGGTTTGTTTAATTATTTTGGTGTGTTGTTATTTTGGTGTGCTTAGATTGATTTGGTTATTTGCCTTAATTTTTTTTATTTATATATATATATATAGTATTTTGATTTATGAGATTTCTAGATCTGACCATAACACCAATAAATTAGCTATATACAAGCTTCTAAAATCGTTTTAACCGGTAAAAAAATTGTATATTCCAAAATGTTTTGAGCCTTAATCTCTCTTTCCAAGCCTTGTAATTATCATATAAAATCGAGTCATTCGTTACCTTGAGAAAAGAAGAATCAATCGGTTGATTAAAAATAGAACTGAAATTTACTTAATTTGTGGAGTTTTTATGCTTAAACTAAGAAATGATTTTCTGCAAAAATTGAATTCCCTAAAAAAAGGAGTCATTGGTGAAAAGAGCTACACGTTAGCAAATAACGGTGTAAAAGCTATCACCTAAAAAAAATGACGAAAAGGAGAAGTGTTGAGCAGCAACAACTGCCTAATTTTGGGGGTCTTAAATTTTGCGAAAAATAAAGGACTAACCATTGTTGGTGAGTAGCTGCCGTCTCAGAAAAATTGGTGAAAAGAGCTACACGTTAGCAAATAACGGTGTGAAAGCTATCACATTTTTAAAAAAAAAAATGAGATAGAAATTGTGTTGGTGAAAAGAGCTACACGTTATCAAATAACGGTGTGAAAGCTATCACTAAAAGGGATGTAGTTTATGAGCAGATTTGAATTAATTAGCGGCTGAATTTCAATACACTCAATTTCGTGAATAATCACAATATTTGATGACGCCAATGAAATTCTTCTTCATATTAGGTCGAAAAATAAACGAGTGATCGAGAGCAACCATTAAAGGGAGTCGTGTGTATCACGAGTGGGAAAGAAATAATCAACCTTTTGGGGGGAAACCTTACATGTTGGAATTACAATACTAAAACCGTGTTTTAACTTCAAAATCATTTGTAGATTTATTTTGAATCTTGATTCATTTATATCTACTATATAAGCTGGTTGTTGTGTATTAATGGCATTTTGATCTCCTTTTCTCTTTTTATATTTTAATTTATGTGTGTATTAATTTTCTTATTTTTGTTTTATTTTTATTTTTACTTTTGGAGCGTGAATAATAAAGAGTCTTTCTCGGGACTACCAAGAATTCAAGTTTGGGGGTGTGATAAGTGTCAGTTTTATACACTTATCCATGTAATATCCGTGTTTTCTATTTTTGGTAATTTCTATTTTTGATGTATGTTCGTTTCGGACAACTCGCTTGGCACTGTTTTGGAATTCTGAATCTATTTTGTTCTTGGAGTTTCTCCGTTGGGATGAGTCTCGATGATGTTTTTACGTAATTTCATCTTGAGTTATACTTTATCGCATGTGTATTCGATTCTCGTTAAACTCGTTCGATTTCGTCATTTTCCTATTTCCATAAGTTCGTATGGTTGAGTAAAGCATGTTGTGAGTTTCGGATTGTTAATCCGACGTTGTATCGTGATTTTTGGATGTTTGGGCCGTTTTTGTAATTTTTTATAAGTTTAGGGAATTTGTTCCTTGTTCGATGTTGGTTGTGTACCTCGGACCGTTTTGGGGTTCCGTACTTCCATTTCGTGTTATTGTTTCCCAAATATCGATTCCTATTGCTTTTATTCTCTTCCCGGAACATTTTTCATCATTTTGGGACCCAAGGGGGGTGTGGGCCGCGGCACAAGGAATGTGCGCCGCGGCACACATTGTCGATTCTGGCGGCCGATGCAGTGGGCCGCGGCACATGCCGGCAGGGCCGCGGCACACTGCCGAGTCACTGCCGCGGCACACTCGTCCGGGCCGCGGCACACTCGAGTTGCACTTATCGGCCAAACCTTCTGTACCGTGTGCCGCGGCATATGCCGACGGGGCCGCGGCACAATGCCGAGTCACTGCCGCGGCACATTCGTCCGGGCCGCGGCACGCTGCCGATCACTAGGCGCAGTTTTGGCCCTGTGCCGCGGCACACTTCGGCTGGGCCGCGGCACACAGAGCAGTCAACTCTATAACTGCATTTTTTTTCAGCGAGATTCACTCATTTTCTCATTCCTCTTCACTTCTTCACGTCGGGGCCACTTCTAAGGCGAGGGTTCATTAGATTTTCATCCAAACACCGTTTCGGAAGTATAACTTAGCATCATATCATCACCACAACACCAAATCATCTATTGTTCGGCTTCGAATCAAGGTAAGATCTCCTATAACCTTAGTATGTATTTGGGGAGGGTTTAGTGGTGATCTTGCCTTTTAATCCGATTTAACCGGTGTTGCTGTTAGATTTCGATAGTTTACTCGTGATCCTTGGTTCCCTTGTTATTGGATGGGATGAAATACCGTTATACACCGTTGACCGATTTCAACTCCCTATGCACTCTTGTTGTTCGATGGATTGTCCCAACGGGTAGAACTAGGATGAATTTCTTCGTATTCATGAGGTTGAGATTGGTTGTATATCATTATTGTGTTAGGGTCGGATTTGAGAGGATTGTTCGGACCAAAACCTATTCCTTCGTTGTTTCCTTCGCGTCGTATTATCCAAGTCAAGTACATGTATTATATTTCATTATGTGTGTACGGTTTTGATGCGAATGATGTAAACTGGTTTATCGAACGTTTGTGATGGTTACTCTTCCACCTGGGGATGGCATGGGGCCTCTGGGGGCCGATACTAATGGGTACGGCCACGGAAGTGGACTTGGGTGCGTGCGTTGATGTTCTTCCACCTAGGGACGGTCCGACGGGACCTCTGGGGGCCGATACTAATGGGTACGGCTGCGGAAGTGGTTTCTCACATGGGGACGGTCCGACGGGACCTCTGGGGGCCGATACTAATGGGTACGGTCGCGAGTTACCAAACGTGGATAATTGTGATGTGGAAAGCTTGATGATATATTGTTTTGGTGTAAATGTGATATTCCGGAATATTGATTCTTAAAATGATTTTTCCTAATGATTTGTTTGTGTTGAATCGGGTATGTATATAATGTTGTGTAATTGTGTACTTGCACTAGCTATTCGAATGCTAACCCCTTAAATGGGGGAAATGCGTCTTATGCATTTCAGGTACCGGGAGAGCTGAGGAGCAGGCACGGGACGCGCACACAAAGGATGGGCTGGCATGATGATGTGGCTCGAGTCTGTATTTTTATGTTTTGGCATTGCATTTGTCGAGTATTTGAGTTAGACTGTTTATTTTTCAACTTGGTTTAAGTCCCCTGCGTGGGCGATGAATTGGTATTTAACATATACTTCATGTACTCCGTTAAAATGTTTTGGTCAGGGCCACAACCTTATTTACTTTTTGAATGCACCTTTTGGGATATCTTTGTGGTTTACGAGTCATGAGTTAGCCTGGTAGACCTCACGGGGGTTCTACGGCTTGTAATGCTCCATTTGTGAATTGGGGTGTTACATTTATGGTATCAGAGCTTAGGTTTTGAATACCTAGGCTGTCGGTAAATTTTTATGTCTGTCAGTTGCGTCATTAGAGTCAGTCGTTGAGCCTAATATCATCATGCTACCGTCTTTTCGTGTGACCCGTGGCTGTAAGTCTCCTCAAACTCTTATATTTCTGTAATTCATTTTCTTGCGTAGTTCGGAATTATGAATTGTGATACAAACTTTGTCAATTGTGAATCTTTCTGATCTTGTTCTTTTCATTCTTCCTTTAGTATGTTGAGAGGTCGTGGTAGACCAGCTAGGGGACGCGGCCGAGGCCGTGGTCGGGGTGCTGATAATGAAGAGGGCTCACTTTCTCAGTCCTCTGCGGACTCAGCCTCTCACTCAGTGCCGTCGGGTGATAATGCCGACACCGGGGCTACTGCCGTACTTCAGCAGTTAGTAGCCCAGCTTGCTCAGATAGCTCAGGGTGGACGCCAGAATCCGCCCCCGACACCTGAAGAGGAAGCTAGTAAGTGGCTTCAGACAGTGACTAAGATGCACCCTCCTCGTTTCTCCGGATCTTCTGACTTCCTCGGTTGGGAGAATTGGCTCTTTCAGTTGTCCAGGACCTTTGATGCCGTAGCTTGTCCTGAAGACAGGAGGGTACATATTGCCCAGTACCTCCTGGATAAAGAAGCTGTGGAATGGTGGGAGGCCGTTGCGCCTCGAGACCGTCGAGCTACTTGGGAAGAGTTCAGGGCTGCTATGGAAGCAGAATATTGTCCGCTGCCAGTCAAAGAACGCCAAATTGTGGAGTTCTTCACTGCCACACCTCAGGATGTGCCGATTTCACAGGCCATTATCTCTTACAATCAGCAGTTGGGTTTTGTGAAAGATTAGGTGAGTACGGAGGCCGATAAAATCCGTTACATCAATATGCGCATGAATCCGCATATCAAGCAGAGTATGGCACCGCTCATGTGTGCCACTTTGAAGGAATACCAGGATAGCGCTCTAGCGATCGAGATGGCCGTCCCGGAATCAGAGACTATTTCGGAAGCTAAGAAGCAGAAGACTACTGGCGGATTCTCGGCCGGTAAGGGTGGTCAGTTTTCGAGGTCTCGTTCTGCCCCTACACCGGGAAAGAGGACGTTTCATCAGGCCGGTGGATCTCAGGGGAACCGTTAAGTCCAGTCTGTTGCAACTGGCGGGAGAGTTTGTTTTAATTGCAGTCAGCCCGAGCATGTTGTGAAGGATTGCCCATTTCCGTTAGTTGCTTGCTTTACTTGCGGACAGACCGGGCATCGGGCAGCTCATTGTGAGAGGGCCACCAGGGCCGCTAGAGTTCGGACTACCACTGCCGATCAGAGGGATCACAGCACTCCAGCTACTCATGTTCCGCAGGGTTCGGGTCGTGGTAGGGGACGGGGTCAGCCGGATCGCCGCGCAGCCTCGAGTTCGGGTTCAGTTCACCCCCGATTGTATCAGATGAGGCGCTCAGAGGAGGCAGACGTTCCGGTGGCGTCAGGTACCACTCAAATCCTTACTCATCCAGTTTCAGTGCTTTTTTATTTGGGTGCTACCCATTCCTTTATTGCATCGGATTGTGTGAGTCGTATTGGCTTTGACTGCTTGTTTGAGTGTGAACCATTTGTAGTGAGTACGCCCAGCGGGGAACGTATGGTTGGGGACCGGGAAGTTACGGATTGCCCAGTGAGGATCGGGAGCCGAGATTGGCCCTCGAATCTCATTGTTATAGACCTTAAGGGTGAGGATTTGATCCTCGGAGACGATTGGTTGGATCGTCACGGTGCTATCATGAACTATGAGACTCGTACCATCTCGATAGTGGCCGAGGACAGCACCGAGCATACCCTCGTCGGTCGTAAGCCGGGTAGGTTGGGGAGTGTGATTAGCGCCTTGAAGGCGATGAAACTTCTGAACCAGGGTTGTGTCGGTTACTGGTGTTACGCTCTGAAGGCAGAAGATGGTGGAGTTTATTTGTCGTCTATTCCAGTTGTTAGTGAATACCCCGACGTATTTCCGGATGACTTGCCGGGATTACCACCACATCGAGAGGTGGAGTTTCCTATTGATCTAGAGCCGAATGCAGCCCCTATTTCTCGAGCGCCGTACCGTATGGCACCATCGGAGATGTTAGAGTTGAAGAATCAGTTGGGAGAGTTGTTAGATAAAGGGTATATTCGACCGAGCGCATCGCCTTGGGGTGCGCCTGTACTTTTTGTTAAGAAGAAGGATGGATCGCTTCGTTTATGCATCGACTATCGAGAATTAAACAAGTTAACCATCAAAAATAAATACCCTTTGCCCCGGATTGACGACTTGTTTGATCAGCTTCAGTGGGCGACAGTCTTTTCGAAAATTGACTTGCGATCGGGCTACTACCAGTTGAGGATTCGGGACATCGATATACCAAAAGCTGCCTTTCTGACGAGATATGGCCATTACGAGTTTGTGGTTATGCCTTTCGGGCTAACCAATGCCCCAGCAGTGTTCATGCAGTTGATGAACAAAGTTTTTATTGAGTATCTGGACAAATCCGTAGTCGTCTTTATCGATGACATTCTTATCTATTCACGGAGTCGGGAGGAGCACGCCTTACATCTCCGGATTATATTATACATTTTGAGAGCTGATCAGTTGTATGTGAAGTTCTCTAAGAGTGAGTTTTGGCTCGAGGAAGTGATGTTCCTCGGACATGTGATTTCAGAAGAGGGAGTTCGGGTAGATCCGTAGAAGATAGAGGTAGTGTTGGCTTGGGAGCCGCCTAAGAATGTGAAGGAGGTGAGAAGTTTTCTGGGTCTTTCCGGCTATTACCGTCAATTTGTTGAGGGATTTTCTAGGATTGCTAAACCGCTCACTCAGTTGCTCCAAAAGACTCAGAAATTCGAGTGGACCGCACACAGACAGAATAGTTTTGACGAGTTGAAGAGACGACTAACTACCGCACCCGTGTTAGCATTGCCTCAGGGGAACGAAGATTTCGTAGTGTATAGTGATGCTTCGGGCCTTGGGCTTGGATGTGTTCTGATGCAGAGAGACAGGGTGATTGCTTATGCGTCCCGCCAGTTGAAACCTTATGAGGTAAATTATTCAACGCACGATTTGGAGTTAGCTGCGGTCGTTTTCGCCTTAAAGATATGGAGGCATTATCTCTATGGGTCGTCATGTAAGATTTTTACGGACCACAAGAGTCTGAAGTACATCTTCAGTCAGAAAGAGTTGAATATGAGGCAGCGTAGGTGGTTAGAGCTAATTAAAGATTACGACCTCGAGATACTTTATCATCCGGTTAAGGCTAACGTAGTGGCTGATGCGTTGAGCCGAAAGCCGGTGGCATTACAGATGTTAGAGGTACTCACGCCACAGAGCAGGATCCATCGGGATTTTATTTGTCAGAATATCGAGGTTTGGGTTCAGAGAATTCAGGGTCAGTTATGTGTGTTGGAGATCACTTCGTCCTTGACTGATGATATCAAGGTGAAACAGTATGATGATCCGTTTTTGGTCCAGCTGAGGGAGGATGTGAGGAAGGGGAAAGCCCCTGGATTTGTGGTTCAGGATGATGGCGTTCTGAGATTTCGCGGCATATTATGTGTACCGAATGACTTTGATTTGAAGCAGAAGATTTTGAGTGAGGCTCATACTACGCCTTATTCCATACATCTTGGTACGAGCAAAATGTACAAGGATGTGAGGAGTAACTATTGGTGGAGCAATTTGAAGACGGACGTTAGCGAGTTTGTGGCGAAGTTTTGACCTGTCAGCAGGTTAAGATTGAGCATCAGCGGCCCGCGGGGTTGCTACGACCACTTCCCATTCCGGAATCAAAGTGGGAAGACATCTCTATTGATTTCATTACCGGGATGCCTAGGACTCGGACCGGAATGAACATGATTTGGGTTATTGTTGATCGAATAACCAAATCAGCTCATTTCCTGGGTATTAAGGACACTTGGGGTCCGGAGAGGCTGGCACGAGTATTTATAGCAGATATCGTGAGATTGCATGGGACTCCTAGGAGTATTGTTTCAGATCGAGATGGCCGGTTTGTATCACATTTTTGGCAGGCTGTTCATCGAGCTTTGGGGACTGAGTTGAGACTCAGTACGTCTTACCACACTCAGACTGACGGACAGTCAGAACGGACGATCCAGACGTTGGAGGATATGTTGAGAGCCTGTGCCTTAGATTGGAAGGATGATTGGGAGTCGCACTTGCCGTTAATCGAGTTCACGTACAACAATAGTTGGCACGCCTCGATTAAAATGGCACCATTTGAGGCATTATATGGGAGTAGGTGTAGATGTTAGGAATATGCCCTCGAATGCCACTCAGGGGATGAGAGAGTAAGGGCATTATACTTGTAATTATGGAATAATTAATAAAAAGGCAATACGATTCATTCACTGTTTATTGTATTTCAATTGCATTCTTGACTTGGTAAACATTGAAGTGAAGTCCATGTAAATAAATCGAACATTCCATTCTCGTTATGGGATAAGAGAAAATGTACTGGAAGTGTTTAAAGTTTATTTACGTAAATTGTTCGCAAGTCAATAAACTTAAAATGGGCATTAAGTTTTAATATGACTTGTATAACTGATGCTAGGACGTGTGCACGTCTTGATAGCATAGTTATAAGTATATTGGTGGGGCCAGTATACTCGAACACGACTCATACTCGATTCAGTCACACGGTATTCACTCTCGGAGAGTCGATGACGAATCGAAAGGTTGTGATAGTATACGTGGACCTTTGACTTGAGGGTTCGGTAGAAGATGTGCTGTGACGTTTAGTTTGTCATTAGAGTAGTTAGACTCATTTGCTTAATTCTTGAGTCGACCTCGAAGTGCGGACTATACGGGCGGTAGCGATCTTTCTTGTACGCCAAGAAAGGATTCTATCTCTGTTAGTGAGCAGCGAATGTCTATACGGTTAATGGCAAATAAGATCATAAGTCTTTGGCAAAGCATTACGATATAGTCGTATTAGATACACTATTAATCGGTCGGTCTTGATTTGCATTAACACATGTATAGAGTTTAGTCAACGATGAGGTTTGACTTTACCGTGACCGAAGACTTGACCGGACATCGATGAAGGGTCTATACGTATATAGTATTCACGACATAATGGTTACGGAATGATCCCTTCATTCGTTCTCGATCGGGGTTTACTGATGCGGCCCGCTAAGTGGCTAAGTCTTGCCCACACTCATTGGTTCCTCCCAATGCCGGTGAGACGGACCTACGAGTCGCGCATCGGGAGCGTTGACGGATAAATGTGAATTTATTATCTCTCTATTAATATTAGATATTGGATATTTAATTATGATTTATTGGATAAATCAAATATCGGTCTTATGAATTTAAATTAAGTTCTAGGGTAATTAATTTAATTCATAAATTATATTTCTTAGAGAAATATATATTTGTATTTGATATAATTAATTAATTAGATTAATTAATTAATATAAATACATTGATGATTAAAAGGAGTGTATTTAGCGAAGTCGTTTGACGAACGTCCAAGACACGAGCCGAGTGGCTCGGCTCGTTTTCTAGGAAACTTCCTTGTGGCCACCCACTCCTCTCACATGGCATGATCACCATGCATGTGTTTTGTGTTGTCTTGTCATGAATAATTGTTAAGTTGAGATTCTTTCTCAATTTATAATTACATAAATGAGTTGTTTTATATCTTTATAAAAACCAACTCATATGGTGTATGATGAGTCTTGAAAAAAACACACACACATACACATACTCATTCATTGGAGCTGCTGGACGTGAGCTTTGAGTGAGGGAGGAGAAATTTTTTTTCTTTTTCTATAATTTTCATCTTAGAGGTGTTATAAAAGTTAAGAAAAAATTGAGAGAAAAAATTCCTACGAGTTCCCTAGCCGTGTTCTTGGAGAACGGAGTCTCGTTGAAATTTTTCCGGCAACTTCCGGCGTGTGAAGTAGAGGCTTGAACTTTCGGTGCTTGGAACGAAGGGATTTCGTGTTCGGGACGGGATCGTGATCATCGGCTACACTTTACGAAGATTTATTTCAAAGGCTTCAAGGGTATGAATCTTTATCTTCGTATTTATTTTTCGTATATCGTTACTTGATCGATCTGTTTGGGATTCGTTTTTATTTCATTGCGTATTTCGTTTTATTTTCTAATCCCAACGGTGGTATCGGAGCGAGGTCAATGATATCGTATATACGATTATTTGTGCATTTTGAATGCTTTTGGATGATGATTATGATTTAGAATCATATTTGGAATAACTTTAGATTTTAAATTGTTCGTTGTAGCATCACGTTTTGGAAGCGGGCGAAAAAGCGAAGAAGCGGAGTGTGGCGGTGGTGCAGCGGCCCGACCTTTGCTGTTTGCCAGTGCGGCGTGCTCGGCCATGACTCGGCAGAGCTGAGAGTGCTCGGCCAGGCGAGCATGATCGGCCCGATCTGCCGGCGATGGCTCGGCGAGCGGCCCTCGGGTTTTTGGCCCGATTTTGAATCGGGCATGGTGAGCCTAAATCGGATTGTCCGGACTCCGTTTTAAGTTTATATTTCGTTTTTAACTATTTCCCAAAATTTAAATTGGATTTTATTTTGACTAAATTAATATTTGGAATATTTTGAGTTAAGGGAAATAAATTAAACGAGAATATTATTTTTGGCGGATTACTTGAGCGAATTAAAATGATGATTATTAGTATTAATTTGATTAATATCATTAAAATTGAATAGATTAATTTTATATTGATTGGATTAATATATTAATTGATTATTTAATTTTAATGCCACTTTATATTAATTGGATAAATATAGTAGAAATTGAATAGATTAATTTATATTAAAATTAATTGTTTAATTTCGTTGCCATTACATGTTGTATGGAATCCTTATGTGATGGTGATATAGCTCGTGGACTTAGTTTTTGATTTGTTCGATTCGATTGGGTTGTAAAGGCCGTTTTGAGCCTATTTATTTTTACTAGAAAATTTGTATAGGATGCATTTTTTCAATGATGTAAGTATTATTTTGGGTATGACGAAGACCGATGACAACCGACCGAGAAGACGAAGAATCGAAGACTGTATTTTTTTATTTATTGGGTCATTCGCTTGGCCCAAGATTTAGGAATTAGGTCCATGAGCTATATGTTGGTAGTAACTAGGTTACTATTTTACATTTTCATTTTGAATGATTGACAAACATACAAACGCGTATAATTGAATTAATGTGCAAAGTGTAACATTAATCGCGAAATTCTCCCGACTACAAGCAGGACTAAGTTTGAAAAAGGTTACGAGTTTTCCTACCCTCCATCAAACTCGTAGAAAATTGATACCCGATTTGGTGTGCTATGCTTCCGAGTTATCGGGGTAGTACATTTGGTAGAGGTTGAAAAATTCTTGAGTGCATTAGATGCCTTCGGTTGGTGATAAATTTCGCCCCTAGAAACCCGATAGGTTGCGGGTGAGATTCAATAGTCAACCGATAGACGTTGATGGTCAACAACTTAGATAGTCTGGATTGCCAAGAAACGATAGGTTGAGGGCATGAAGACTAGGGGTAAAAGAAGATCAAATCATCCGTCGGACGGGTTGGTGTTAGACACCACTTTACGAGAAATTAATTGGCAAGAACCCGATAGGTTGCGTCTGTTAAAATTTGTAAAGAACTTGATCACCACTAAGAAGTCGATCTAACCATGATTTCGGATTATAACATGGGAGTGTATAATTAGATAAAATTAGTGGGAGCCGAGACAAGAATTATACAAGCCCTTAAGTTCTATACTCGGTCATAATTAAACAAGTCACTAATTTAATCTTGTCTAAATCTTTGCGTAAAACGAAATTGAATCTCTCTAAAATGGCTAAAAACCCACTTGCAATACTACTTGAAAAGAATCTCCTAAGCGGCCCTAACTTTGTTGGTAGTTGCGGAATCGATGATTGTACTCGGTATGGAGTCTGGGATACGTCTTGGGCGGACATTCCACCGACTCCAATCCGGACTAGGGGTAATCGGAAGACATTGACATCCATGAAAAATGGGTCAAGGATGATGTGCTAGTTCGTGGTTTTATGATGGGCTCAATGACTAATGAGGCTGCGAGAGCGCACGAGAAAATGACTTACGCTGGCGATTCTCGCACACTTGACCGAACTTTATGGAGAGCACGGTGGGACTGCTAGATATGAGATATCAAAGCGGTTGTTCGGTGCTAGGATGAAAGAAGGGGAGAAAGTGGGAGACCACGTCCTTAAGATGATCTCTATGATTGAGAGGCTCGAGGTGCTCAACTTTAATATGGATTTATCCCTTCAAATTGATCTCATCCTTCAATCTCTACGACTCTTTCACGCAGTTTGTAATGAATTTCAACCGTAATGAAATTACATGCACATTAGCCGGGCTAATGAATAAACTGGTGACACGATCTAACATGAAGACTAAACCGAGAGAAATTTGCTCTTGTGATTTCTTCGGGCCTAAGAGGTCCAAGAACAAGAAGAAAAGACCTACGAGCAAGACAAACCCAAGAAAGGGGTGCAAAAGGAAAGGGCAAGGCCGAAAGGTTCAAAAGGTAGGCGGTCAAAACCTACGGACAAATGCCTTGAATGCGGTGGTGGGCCCTTTGCGAAGGACTTGTCCCAAGATTAATGGCGCATCAGTGCGGAACTTTTTGTTTTTGAAACTAATTGTTCCGCTCTTGTATATTACGCTTCATGGATTACGGATTCGGTGCCACTTCTCACATTTGTACTATGAATCGGGATCTGGGCAGTAGAATACTTGAAGGCGGGAAATAATGATCACTGTTGGAAGCGGACAAAGTGTCGAGGCAACCGATATTGGATCAATCCTTACGGGTTTAGAATGGTTTTATTTTGACATTAGATGAAGTACTTGTTTTGCCCAAGGGGCATAAAAACATTGTATCCATTCCAGTCTTGGACCGGAAATGATTTTGTTTCTTCATTGGCAATGGCGGTTGTAAAATTTATTTTCGAAATAAATTGGTTGGAACAACTACATTGTTGAATGGTTTATATCATCCGAACATGCAAAATAAAGCAGTGAACACTATAACTAGGAAACGTGGTAGGCAAGATACTAATCAAGCTCTTAAATGGCACCTTAGACTTGGTCATGTTGGTGGACCAAGGTTCAAAAATGGAGAAAGATGGACTTTTAAGTCCATTGGGTGTAGAACCCTATCCAACTTGTGAATCTTGCCTTAGAGGCAAAATGACTAAGTTCCCCTTCACGGGGACTTTTGAAAGGGTGCCGATAAACTTGGATTGGTGCATACCGATGTTTGTGGTGCTTTAGAAGTAGCCGAGACGGATATCAATATTTCATAACGTTCACGAGATGATCATACTAGGTATGGGATTGTGTACTTAATGAAACATAAATCAAGCCTTTGCTAAATTCAAAGAATTTAAGGCCCTAGTTGAAAAACAAAGTGGATGTCATATCAAAGCACTTCGGTCGGACCGAGGTGGCGAATATATGAGCAGAGTTTGATGAGTTCCTTAAGGAACATGGAATAGTTTCACAATTCACGCCTCCGGGAACCCCACGGTTAAATGGTGTTTGAAAGGAGAAATCGGACTTTGTTGGACATGGTTCGCTCCATGTTAAATTACACCGATTTACCTATTTACAATGGGGTATGCCTTACTAACCGCCTATATCCTAAATAGATGTCCTTCCAAATCTGTTCCTATCACTCCATGAGATGTGGAAGGGTAAGAAACCAAGCCTTAATCACATAAGGATGCGGGGATGTCCACCTATGTCAAAAAGGCTAAGGTGGACAAGCTGAGCGAGGTCCATAAAAGGGCGTTTCATAGGATACCCGGAGGACTCGATGGGTTATCTATTCTACATGCCGAGAAGACCATAGGGTCGTTGTGGCATTACAAGCGCACTTCCTTGAGGATGAATTCATTCGGGAAGGTGGCTCGGGTAGAAATATCTCTTTGGAAGAGCATAATGAAACTCCTAAGGAGACATCGATCGGTGATCAAGAACCGAACCTATTGTAACACAACCTCCACTTGAAGGTCGATAGGGTATCTCACTTACGAGAGGTATGGCTATACACATGTCGAGGAACCGGGTCTCCACGACACACACGATGCGGTGAAAAGCGACCTGTCACCTATGACCAAGCGATAGTGGATGTAGACTACGATAAATGGCAAGAAGCAATGGAAGGCTGAGATAGACTCGATGCATACCAATCAGTCTGGACTCTAGTAGATCTTCCAAGTGGCATGAGGACTATTGGAAATAAATGGATCTATAAGAGAAAGGCGATGGGGATGGCAAGGTTGATGCCTATAAGGCCGGGCTTGTGGCAAAGGGTTATACCCAAAGGGAAGGAATCGATTATCATGATACCTTCTCGCCAGCTATGATAAAGTCGATTCGCATGATGCTTGCCATTCTTGCCTATTATGATTATGAAATATGGCAAATGGATGTCAAACGGCTTTTCTAAATGGATACCTCGAGGAGAAATCTATATGGAACGACTAAAGGTTTTGTGTCCAAAGCTAATATTCATAAAGTGTGTAAGGCCAACGAGCCATTTATGGTCCGAAGCAAGCTTCTCGGAGTTGGAACCTTCGATTTGTGAAGCGATTAAGGACTTTGACTTCGAGCGAAATGAGGAGGAACCGTGTGTTTACAAAAGATCGGTGGGAGCAACATTGCGTTTTTAGTACTATATGTAGATGATATTCTACTTATAGGAAATAACATAGCAATGCTCGGCCTTTGTGAAAGCTTGGCTTTCTAAAGCGTTCTCCATGAAAGACTTGGGAGAAGCTTCCTATATTCTAGGGATCCGTCTTTACAGAGATAGACGCGAAGAATGATAGGACTTTCCCAAGCCCTTTATATCGATAAAATCTGAGAAGATTCAAGATGGATGAATCTAAAGAGGGTTCCTTCCCATGCGACATGGAATTCATCTCACCACGAAAATGTGTCCTCAAAGTGAGGAAGACAAGAGAGAGATGAGTAAGGTACCTATGCCTCGGCGATGGGTAGCCTCATGTACGCTATGTTGTGTACGAGACCGAGACTTAGCCTACTGTTGTGAGTATGGTAAGTCGATTTCAAGCAAACCCGGGAAGGGAACATTGGACTCTTGTAAAGAACATTCTTAAGTACTTAAGAAGAACTAGAGATTTAGTTCTTACTTATGGTGGTGGAGAACGAAGGTGATTGGATTCACCGATTCGATTTTCAAGGAGACAATGACGACTCTAAGTCGACATCCAGGTATTTATTTACTCTCAATGGAGGAGCGATATCTTGGAGAAGCTCCAAGCAAGCGGCTCTCAGATTCCACTGCCAGCGAGTATCAAAGGCGCCTCGGAGGCTAGCAAAGAAGCATTTTGGATGCGAAGTTTATACAAGAACTTCAAGTGGTGCCTAACGCGGAGTTGCCTATATCACTATTACGTGATAATGATGGGAGTATCGCCCAAGCCAAGGAGCCGAGGGCTCACCACAACACCAAGCATATAGAGAGAAAGTACCACATCGTTCGAGATGGTGGAAAAAGGATATGTTTCATTGGAAAGAGTAGACTCGGAAGACAATGTCTCGACCGTGACTAAGCCATTATCTCGGGCCGTCTTAGAAAGACATCGAAGAGCATGGGTATTGGATACCATGATGTGTGGCATTGAGTGCAAGTGGGAGATTGTTAGGAATATGCCCTCGAATGCCACTCGGGGATGAGAGAGTAAGGGCATTATACTTGTAATTATGGAATAATTAATAAAAAGGCAATACGATTCATTCACTGTTTATTGTATTTCAATTGCATTCTTGACTTGGTAAACATTGAAGTGAAGTCCATGTAAATAAATCGAACATTCCATTCGTTATGGGATAAGAGAAAATGTCTTGGAAGTGTTTAAAGTTTATTTACGTAAATTGTTCGCAAGTCAATAAACTTAAAATGGGCATTAAGTTTTAATATGACTTGTATAAGCGATGCTAGGGCGTGTGCACGTCTTGATAGCATAGTTATAAGTATATTAGTGGGGCAGTATACTCGAACACGACTCATACTCGATCGATCACACGGTATTCACTCTCGGAGAGTCGATGACGAATCGAAGGTTGTGATAGTATACGTGGACCTTTGACTTGAGGGTTCACTAGAAGATGTGCTGTGACGTTTAGTTTGTCATTAGAGTAGTTAGACTCATTTGCTTAATTCTTGAGTCGACCTCGGGTGCGGACTATACGGGCGATTAGCGATCTTTGCGTACGCCAAGAAAGGATTCTATCTCCTGTTAGTGAGCGGCGAATGTCTATACGGTTAATGGCAAATAAGATCATAAGTCTTTGGCAAAGCATTACGATATAGTCGTATTAGATACACTATTAATCGATCGGTCTTGATTTGCATTAACACATGTATAGAGTTTAGTCAACGATAGGGTTTGACTTTACCGTGACCGAAGACTTGACCGGGACATCGATGAAGGGTCTATACGTATATAGTATTCACGACATAATGGTTACGGAATGATCCCTTCATTCGTTCTCGATCGGGGTTTCTGATGCGGCCCGCTAAATTTGGCTAAGTCTTTGCCCATACGCATTAGTTCCTCCCAATGCCGGTGAGACGGACCTACGAGTCGCGCATCGGGAGCGTTGACGGATAAATGTGAATTTATTATCTCTCTATTAATATTAGATATTGGATATTTAATTATGATTTATTGGATAAATCAAATATCGGTCTTATGAATTTAAATTAAGTTCTTGGGTAATTAATTTAATTCATAAATTATATTTCTTAGAGAAATATATATTTGTATTTGTTATAATTAATTAATTAGATTAATTAATTAATATAAATACATTGATGATTAAAAGGAGTGTATTTAACGGAGTCGTTTGTGAGCGTCCAGATTACGAGTCGAGTGGCTCGGCTCGTTTTCTAGGAAACTTCCTTGTGGCCACCCACTCCTCTCACATGGCATGATCACCATGCATGTGTTTTGTGTTGTCTTGTCATGAATAATTGTTAAGTTGAGATTCTTTCTCAATTTATAATTACATAAATGAGTTGTTTTATATCTTTATAAAAACCAACTCATATGGTGTATGATGAGTCTTGAAAAAAAACACACACATACACATACTCATTCATTGGAGCTGCTGGACGTGAGCTTTGAGTGAGGGAGGAGAAAATTTTTTTCTTTTTCTATAATTTTCATCTTAGAGGTGTTATAAAAGTTAAGAAAAAATTGAGAGAAAAAATTCCTACGAGTTCCCTAGCCGTGTTCTTGGAGAACGGAGTCTCGTTGAAATTTTTCCGGGCAACTTCCGACGCGTGTGAAGTAGTGGCTTCGAACTTTCGGTGCTTGGAACGAAGGGATTTCGTGTTCGGGACGGGATCGTGATCATCGGCTACACTTTACGAAGATTTATTTCAAAGGCTTCAAGGGTATGAATCTTTATCTTCGTATTTATTTTTCGTATATACGTTACTTGATCGATCCTGTTTGGGATTCGTTTTTATTTCCGCTGCGTATTTCGTTTTATTTTCGGAATCCCAACAGTAGATCGCCGTTGTGTTGGGATGATGTGTCCGAGCTGATTGGTACCGATCCCGATATGGTAGTTGAGACGAGAGAGAAGATTGCTCTGATTCGTGATAGATTGTTCACGGCCCGGAGTCGGCAGAAGTCTTATGCCGATACACGTCGCCGACCGTTGGAGTTTGAGGTGGGAGACCTTGTGTTGCTTAAGGTGTCGCCGACATGGGGAGTTTACCGCTTCGGTTGGAAGGGTAAACTTAGTCCGAGATTTATTGGACCGTTCGAGATTCTAGAGAGAGTTTGAGAGCTTGCATATCGGTTAGGTTTGCCGCCGTCCCTGAGCCACGTGCATAACGTATTTCATGTTTCCCAACTTAGGAAGTACGTACCGGACCCTAGCCATATTATTGATTTTGGAGAGATCGAGTTGGGGCCCGACATTACCATTGAGGAGAGGCCGATTCAGATTTTAGAGCGTCGGGTGAAGCAACTTTGTCATAAAACCATTCCTCTGGTTAAAGTTCAATAGTCGAGGCACGGATCCGAGGAAGCCACATGTGAGACGGAAGAGAGTATGCGGTCGAGATATCCCGAGTTATTCGCGTTGTAAGTTTCGGGACGAAATTTATTTTTAGGGGGAGGTAATGTAATATCCGTGTTTTCTATTTTTGGTAATTTCTATTTTTGGTGTATGTTCGTTTCGGACAACTCGATGATGTTTTTACGTAATTTCATCTTGAGTTATACTTTATCGCATGTGTATTCGATTCTCGTTAAACTTGTTCGATTTCGTCATTTTCCTATTTCCATGAGTTCGTATGGTTGAGTAGAGCATGTTGTGAGTTTCGGATTGTTAATCCGACGTTGTATCGTGATTTTCGGATGTTTGGGCCGTTTTTGTAATTTCCTATAAGTTTAGGGAATTTGTTCCTTGTTCGATGTTGGTTGTGTACCTCGGACCCTTTTGGGGTTCCGTACTTCCATTTCGTGTTATTGTTTCTCAAATATTGATTCCTAATGCTTTTATTCTCTTCCCGGATCATTTTTCATCATTTTGGGACCCAATGGGGGTGTGGACTGCGGCACAAGGAATGTGCGCCGCGGCACATGCCGGCAGGGCCGCGGCACACTGCCGAGTCACTGCCGCGGCACACTCGTCCGGGCTGCGGCACACTCGAGTTGCACTTATCGGCCAAACCTTCTGTACCGTGTGCCGCGGCACATGCCGATGGGGCCGCGACACAATGCCGAGTCACTGCCGCGGCACACTTCGGCTGGGCCGCGGCAAACAGAGCAGTCAACTCTATAACTGCGTTTTTTTCAGCGAGATTCACTCATTTTCTCATTCCTCTTCTCTTTTTCATGTCGGGGAGACTTCCAAGGCTAGGGTTCATCATATTTTCATCCAAACACCATTTGGGAAGTATAACTTAGCATCATATCATCACCACAATACCAAATCATCTATTGTTCGGCTTCGAATCAAGGTAAGATCTCTTATAACCCTAGTATGAATTTGGGGAGGGTTTGGTGGTGATCTTGCCTTTTAATCCGATTTAACCGATGTTGCTGTTAGATTTCGATAGTTTACTCGTGATCCTTGGTTCCCTTGTTATTGGATGGGATGAAATACCGTTATACACCATTGACCGATTTCAACTCCCTATGCACTCTTGTTGTTCGATGGATTGTCCCAACGGGTAGAACTAGGATGAATTTCTTCGTATTCATGAGGTTGAGATTGGTTGTATATCATTATTGTGTTAGGGTCGGATTTGAGAGGATTGTTCGGACCAAAACCTATTCCTTCGTCGTTTCCTTCGCGTCGTATTATCCAAGGCAAGTACATGTATTACATTTCATTATGTGTGTACGATTTTGATGCGAATGATGTAAACTGGTTTATTGAACGTTTGTGATGGTTACTCTTCCACCTGGGGATGGCATGGGGCCTCTGGGGGCCGATACTAATGGGTACGGCCACGGAAGTGGACTTGGATGCGTGTGTTGATGTTCTTCCACCTAGGGACGGTTCGACGGGACCTCTGGGGGCCGATACTAATGGGTACGGCCGCGGAAGTGGTTTCTCACATGGGGACGGTCCGACGGGACCTCTGGGGGCCGATACTAATGGGTACGGTCGCGAGTTACCAAACGTGGATAATTATGATGTGGAAAGCTTGATGATATATTGTTTTGGTGTAAATGTGATATTCCGGAATATTGATTCTTAAAATGATTTTTCCTAATGATTTGTTTGCGTTGAATCGGGTATGTATATAATGTTGTGTAATTGTGTACTTGCACTAGCTATTTGAATGCTAACCCCTTAAATGGGGGAAATGCGTCTTATGCATTTCAGGTACCGGGAGAGCTGAGGAGCAGGCACGGGACGCGCACACAAAGGATGGGCTGGCATGATGATGTAGCTCGAGTCTGTATTTTTATGTTTTGGCATTGCATTTGTCGAGTATTTGAGTTAGAATGTTTATTTTTCAACTTGGTTTAAGTCCCCTGCGTGGGCGATGAATTGGTATTTAAAATATACTTCATGTACTCCGTTAAAATGTTTTGGCCGGGGCCACGGCCTTATTTACTTTTTGAATGTACCTTTTGGGATATCTTTGTGGTTTACGAGTCATGAGTTAGCCTGGTAGACCTCACGGGGGTTCTATGGCGTGTAATGCTCTATTTGTGAATTGGTGTGTTACAATCCATGGTTTGTATCGATAAATATCTGTTATTATGATTGTTTCAGGAGAGATAATGATTTAAATTTGGGAGCATTTGACAAGATTTATTTTTACACATTTTATCATCACTTTTACAGCCTAATATTTGTTATTTCATCCAACTTAAAAAATTAAAGAGATACTTTGCTTATGTTTCGAAGGAGAAGGGATTCAAGGAGCCTAAATGATGCAAAACTAGTAAAAATATTGAAATTAAAGGTGTACATCCATAAATGTGCAGCGATACACTTTATAAAAGATCGATAGCATGTTCTGGACTCTATGACGTGGCACCCTTACTCCTTTGACACAACACACTTATATGTTTGCATGTAAAATGCAGTTTCAACTCGTTTGTTTCGGAGGAAGAGTATATATAAGCCAAAAAAGGATCAGATGATGGTGGGAAAAGGCCGAGACATGGAAGCGGCTGAAGAAACAAGGACTTGAGGCTAGAAAATCAATCGAAGGCAAGAGAAGATGAGGGAACAAATTTCACTTTTTTTTTTGGAAGGTCGGCTTTATATTAAACTAGCAAAAGCTAGAACAAAAAAACAACTAAGAGACATTATCTATAGGATTACCTAACCAACTTATCCAACTAAGACGCAACTTAGGATTTCTAGATGAAATCTACAAGAATGATTGAGAAATAATAGAATCCCATAAAGTCGCCTTTTTAGGCTTACAATCAGAAAAAATTAAAGCATTACGGAAATTCCATATAGACCACATCAAAGTAGCTGATACACCTTCTAGAATATATCTAGCCGTCTTTGTCACCTTACAAGCATCAACCCACGAAAACCACTCCCCAATGCTAGCCACACCCGGGATATCCAAATCGCACCATCTAGCTAGTAACCTCCAAAGCTCTCGAGCCATCCCACAAGAAAAACAGAGATGATCGACATTCTCTACGTGATCACCACACACTGGACATAATAAAGAATCAATATCAATACCTTTGCGTTCCAAGTTCACCATAGACGGAAGTTTATCCAGATTCAATCTCCACATAAATATATTAACTTTGATAGGAACAACTCTATTCCATCTAGTGCACGACAACCCACAAGGCAAGGTATGCTCATCAATAAACTTACGAGCAGACGCAATAAAGAACCCATCAGAAGCTAAAGACCATTTCCAGCCATTCTTATTATCCGAGATCATGATGTCTTGAATCACAGCCTTTAAATCTTTGAGATGGCTAGACTCCACCCCACCTCTTGGAGCCCTCCTAAGAACCATGTTCCATTCAGAAATATTAATACGATGTGCCACCTTACTCTTCTTATCTCCTTCTAATGCATACACACGAGGGAATAAAACTTTTAACAGACTATCCCCACACCACGTCTCATCCCAGAAGCTAATATACATTCCATCTCCAAGAGAACGCTAACAAGCAGCAAGCAAATTAACACCTTTTCTTTGGAGCTGCAAAACCGAATTAACAATAACCTTTCATGTTTTTAAGGAAGAGTTTATTATTCTAAGGTTTGTTGAGATATCAAAGGATCATTATAGTGAATTACCGATGATATGAGAGAAAAATATTTATTCTATTATCACTCAAGAATAGAATTACAAACTCACAAAATAAAAACTCTCAAACTCACTCAATCTCAACTTACTCTTTGAACTCACTCTTGGAGATGAGATACAAATCAACAAAATGCCTTGTTATTTATAGGAGTAAATGTGGTGTGAAATCATGGTGTGAAAGGATGGTGTGAATGGATGAAGCTTCCAACTTCAAAGTTGATGGCTTCAACAATTGTTGGTGGAGAAATCTTCAAAGATGGTGGCTTCTAGATTACTTGACATTTGAGAAGGTGTGTTGGTGATGATTTTTAACACTCCCCTTCATTACCAACACTCCTCATGCGTAATACCATTCCAAGTAGGTCTCGAAATTCAAAAATCTTTGTTGCAGATAAGCTCTTCGTAAATATGACTGCAACTTGGTTTTCGGTCCTGACTGGTTTCATGTCAATGTCTCCTTTAAGTACTTTCTCACGTAAGAAATGATAGTGTACTTCCACATGTTTGGTCCGAGCATGAAATACTGGATTCTCGGCCAGCAGCTGATGATTGTCACAGTGTAATGCAACTCCATCTTCTATTGGTTGGTTCAAATCCTTCATGAGTTGAGTAAACCAAGCACACTCTTGTGCTGCCATCGCCCCTGCTCTATATTCCACTTTAGTAGTTGAAAGAGAAACGGTAGGTTGTCTCTTACTGCACCATGATATTGCTCCTGAACCAAGATTGAATATATATATTCTATAGTCGATCTCTGGGTGTCATGGTCTCCGGCATAGTCAGCATCACAATAGCCGCTGACCTTGCTTTGTACTCCCTTCTTGTAGAAAAGTCCCCAATCAATTGTGCCTTTAACATATCTAAGGATTCTTTTAACTGTTTCAAGATGTGACTTCTTCGGTTTCTGCAGGAACCTGCTAACAACACCTACAACGAATGCTATGTCAGGTCTGGAAAGAGTTAGATAGATAAGACTACCTACTATCTGTCGGTACATTCTTGTGTCCTCCAAGTCTTTCCCATCGTAGGCACACAACTTTAAGTTTGGCTCCATTGGGGTAGATATTGGCTTGCAGTCAGTTAGCCCAAACTTCTCGATTAAATCCCTTGCATATTTCTGCTGACCAAGAAATATACCATCATTTGTTCTTTCAACTTCCAATCTTAGGAAGTGTTTCAGTTCACCAAGTTCCTTCATTTGAAATCGGACTGACAAGTTTGCCCTTGTTCATTGAATCTCGTCTTCGTCATCGCCAGTGATGATTAGATCATCCACATATACAAGGACTACTGCTAGCTTTCCTCCTTGAGTTTTCACGAACAAGCTTGAATCTGCTGGGGCAACATGATAACCACTTTGGACTAGAAACTCAACAATTTTCCCGTACCATGCTCGGAGTGCCTGCTTCAAGCCATACAACGCCTTCTTCAACTTGCACACGTACTCAGGCTTTTCATGATTCACAAATCCTTTGGGTGATCAATATAGATATCACGATCAAGTTCCCCATGTAAAAACACATTCTTCACATCCATTTGCCATAATTTCCAAGACTTACTTGCTGCTAAGGCTAGTAAGACACGAACTGTAGTAATATTTGCAACTGGACTAAACGTCTCGTCATAGTCTATGCCATACTCTTTAGAGAATCCACGAACAAATAATCGAGCCTTGTACCACTCAATTGTACCATTTGGACGAATCTTCAACTTGTAAACCCATTTGCAGGATATGGGTCTAACACCTTCAGGTTTTGGCACTAAATTCCAAGTTTGATTTTGTTTTAATGCCAAAATTTCTTCTTCCATGGCCTTTCTCCATTCTGGACTACTTGATGCTTCTACAAATGTACTTGGCTCTTTGACTTCAGCATAGGCAGCATCTACATACTTTGGATTTGGCCGTCTTTCTCTGGTTGACCTTCGCACTTGAGGTTGTGAAGGTTCCTGCTCTTCTGGTTGACTAGTCTATACTTCATCTGGTGTTTCATGTACACCTGTTCTCCAAGGGCTTCTTGATTTGGACCGTACCTCAACTTGATCCGACGGGGTGGTTCTTCTATGTCATTGTTGTCTTGAGAGGAATGTAGCTGCAACTTGGTTTGTAGCTTTTCTTGCAGCTCATGTGTATTTGGTAATGCCACCTTGTTTGCCCACCATGAAGATGCCTCATCGAATACAACATTTCGTGAGATATAGATCTTGTTTGTATTTGGATCGCAGCATCTCCAGCCTTTCTTTTGTTAATCATATCCAACGAATATGCGGTGGGCTGACTTTCTTGTCGAACTTGCTGCGATCTTCATCTGCAATAAACACATAACATACGCAACCAAATACTAAAAAATAATTCACTGTTGGTTTTACATTATACAATTTTTGAAATGGTGAAATAAATTCCAGCCTCGGTTGTGGTAACCTGTTGGTGATATAGATTACTGTCTTCATGCATTCTACCCAAAATCTTGTATCAACATTCTTTGCATGTAGAAGACTTCTACATGTCTCTGCTAGGTGGCGGTTCTTCCTCTCCGCTACTCCATTTTGCTGTGGAGTTCTTGCACAAGTCAGTTGCCGTCTGATGTTGCACTCCTTGAGGTAGTTATTGAATTCATTTGAAGTGTATTCTCCTCCATTATCAGTACGGAGGCACATGATCTTCCTCCCAAACTCACATTCTACCGTATCCTTGAATTTCCTTAATTTTTCAAAAGCTTCATCTTTATACTTCAAGAAATATACCCATACATACCTTGAGAAATCATCAATAAAGGTTATCAAATATTGATAATCGCTTGTTGACTTTTGTTTGATCTTCCCAAGCACATCTGAGTGGACCAATTCCAACGGCTCTCTTGCTCTGAACTTTGACTCTTTGTAAGGCAGTTGATGTGCCTTACCATTGTAACACCCCCAATCCGCTCAGAGATATTACACGCCGTAGAACCTTTCCTCAAGGATCTACGAGGCTGGTAACAACATAGAACATCTCAACAATTCCTTTAAGGCTAAAATGACTCCGTAGACCGATTTGGTCTTTCAATAAATACATACAACTCAAATACATTACATGCCCACGCAGGGGTCGAATACAACACACTCCCGTACAACGGGAAAGAATACTGCAGCGGAAATAAAATATAACTAAACCAATAACATCATATGGGTCCTCGTGTGATTAGTATCGTTCATGTTTCATCATCCTTCGTGCCGACCCTGTGTTATGCTCCCAAACCTGAATGCAAAAATAGACATCCACCCCCCGAATAGTCGGGGGTTAGCAAAACTTCACTGTTTTGCTAGTGCAAGAACAAAGTGTAAATATGAGCCATACAATTCACATTCCACGAATAACAATAACCAGGAATCCTCAAAGATCCAAACGTAGCGAAAAGTACTTCCCGAGGCATGAGTTTGGGTAAAACATTCCAAAACCGAAAGATCACAAATAAAGGGAAACAATTTATAAAACAGTTTAAAATGCCATCGAGAGTTTTAATAGAAAACAATTTAGGATTACCGAATCCTTCTCTTTCCAAAATCAACAGGGGTCACAGCCCAAAGGTTTTGTTTTCGCACATAGAAAACCCCTAACAATACACAAGGTTAAAACGCACGTCACGCGTCCTCGACGGACATAAACCATAGACACGCACCCGTGAAGTTTCACTCGTGAATCCAGGGCGAAACCATTGGAATTCCCTCCGTGGCCCCGTCGAACCCTCCCGAGGTGAGAAAACACATTCACAAAACAAACACACGCACTCGTAAAGTTTTTACTCGTGAATCCAGGGTGAAGCCATTGGAATTCCCTCTGTGGCCCCGTCGAACCCTCCCGAGGTGAGTAAAATACATTCACACAACACACACAACAACTCGTGAAGTTTTTACTCGTGAATCCAGGGTGAAGCCATTGGAATTCCCTCCGTGATCCCGTCGTACCCCCCGAGATGAGTAAAATGCATTCACCACTCGTGAATCCAAGGTGAAGCCATTGGAATTCCCTCCGTGATCCCATCGGACCCCCGAGGTGAGCGAAGCAATCATGCACAAATATATCATTATGCAACCATATTTGACATAAAAAGGTACTCAACTTATCAACTTATGACTCGTGAACATCACAGGTGTATAATCTGCAGACTTTTTAGTCGATCAAGAAAACAACGTTGTTAAAGCACCATGCCGTGTTATATTATAGAGCACATATAACAATTAACATATTGGTAGATGCTCATGAATCCAAAAATATGTTAAGGCGACTTTTTAGATGTTGTGGAACGAGGTGGGAAACCCGAGCGTTGCGGCGGGGTGTTTTGCTAAAGGAGTAGTTTCCGTTGTGTTTAGTAACTGCTGTAAGCTGGAATTGGTGGCAAGAATATTATAACACTGCAAGATTGTCAGTGTTTTGCTTACATAAGGCTAACACGCAGTTGCTGCATAAATGTTATGCAAAAAATGAGGTTGCCAGGCAAAAATGGGAGAAACAATATACTAAGACTGTTTGAACCTGGAAATGGCCACATGTACCAACTCAAAAAACACAAAAGCACGCATGTTCGAAATACAGTAAGAAGCAATTCGACACACAATAATCAATTTTAACTAAACGTCCAAACACCATGTTACTCGGAAAGGCTCCCATCGTTTTTTGGTACGCCTGGTTGGACATTTTCTGCTCTTCAATAGTGATGATGGTGGTGTTGAACTGTTTCAAGTACTGCAACAATACATGGGTTTTGTGAAGTGGTCATAAAGTAAAAAAAGAAAATTAATTTGAAAGTGACAAAAATTGGCATCAATTAAGACCATTTATTCAGCAAGGATAACTATACATATAGAAATCAACGTACCCATTATTAGTGACATCAGTGTTAGGAAGCGAAAAAAGAGGCTCTGTATCCCAGTCTGGTGTAGCAAGGGTACCATCAATACTTTTGTTGGTAATAACTTTATGTTCGAGTTTCATAAAAACAAAAGACGGCAGTTCATAGAATGAACATTTTGCTCTTCCATCCATTCACAAACTCCTTTTCCCGAATATTGTGTTGCAAGCCATTGTAGTAAGTGGTCTTGCTTGAACCTGGAGCACCGCTGACTACTTGACAAAACACCATCTTTTACCCCCGTGGCACAACCCTGAAATTAAAATGTGAAAGAAAAAGCAAAGATTATTATAGAAAAATAAAAGGCAGGTAGTTTTCAATTTATGAGTAGCACACTCACCACTTGTTAGTGGATCGACCCTGCCAGACTCATTTTAAGCTTACACCCATACTTAAAAATGGCTCTTTTCATGAACCCCATAATTGAGCTAGTCTACTCATTTTTTGCTTTTAATTAATTAGTTTTTAATAATTTTATTTCTATCGGATGATGATGTAAATCTAGTCTTAATCGGATTAAATAACTGATTTACTCAAGAAATAACATGTTTATTAAATATTCTCTTTGTTGAATTTTGATATATTCAGGTTGTAGGGCTTTCCGATCTGGAATTCGGCGGTCTTTCGGATTCAAAATCGAGTTATATATCAAAAGTTATCATCCGAAGAAGATTCGGGGCAAAACGCAAAGTCGAGAAGTGCAGGTGGCGTAGCTCTCAAAGCAACCCGTGAACAAATTGTGAAGCCAAGTTACGGCCGTAACTACGAGAATGTTACGGCCGTAAGTCATCAAGTTACGGCCGTAACTCCTTAATATTACAGTAGTAACTATTGTGATTGTTATGATTTGTCTAATTTTTTATACTTTTTGTGTATTATTGAGGGGATGGCTGGCATTGATCCGATCTATTGTAATAATGCTGGAGTTTTGGAGCTATTAGATGACTTTAGGTGTATAAATAGACCCCTTAGATCCTTCATCATTCATCATTCATCATATAATTTTTCACTTTTTGTAAACTTTTCTTTTTGTGTGAAGAACACACTTGTGTTCTTGAGTGATTTGCTTGAGTGTGGTATAGCATATGTTGTTCAGAGAGTTTATTGCTTCTTTCTCCTTTATCTACTAAGGGAGTGAGGATCAATTCTTTCTCTTGATTCCACTAATAATGACCACCAAAGCTTGTATTATGTATAATAAACCCTTCATGGGATTATAAACAAGGTTAGTCATGTTATTTATGTTTGTATAAAAGATATATTGTGAATTACTTATTATTTTGTGTGATTTTCATTGTTTTAACAATCTTTATTTATTTGGCCAATAAATGACGATATTTATGGTCTTCATATGTTTCGAAAGAAAATATGTTTGATTAGATCAAATGATCTTCACTCTAAGTTGTTCTAGGGGATAGAAATATACCTCTAGACCTTAGATGATTCTTTGAGTTATTTTCATAAATTCTAATGCTATGTATTGAAGCCAATCAACATAGAAATATAGTGGATTGATTCAATATGTAAGGGGCATTTTATAGTTCGAAAGAGAAACCGTCTTTTTTAGGAAAATCGAATCTACACAACATAATAAGTAAATTCATCTTATGATCTCCTATACATCTTCTATAACTAATGACGAACTAAGATTGTAATCCCAACTATTTCATTTTATCGTTAATCAATCTATTATTATTGCTATCTTTTTATTTCCTTATAATATTAGAACTAATATTGCATTTTCTTTGCAATTATTAAACCAAACTTTTTAATTGTGTGTTTCACTTATCTTAGTATCTATAAAAATAGACTAATAGTGTATAATTCAGATTATAACCAAACTTCCTCGTGGGATCGATAAACCGGACTCAAAAAGTCCACTTTACTACTTGATACGATATCGTGCACTTGCGATAGTTACACTAAGACCGTGTCAAGTTTTGGCGTTCTTAGGGAAGTATAAGTTATATTTGAAATCTTACATTGTAAACTATTTTTATAGGTACAAATTTCTCGACATTGTAACTTAGTACTCAATTGTGTTTGTCCGGTCAAGTGGTGGATAACGGTACTCCGTGACTATTAAAGTCGGATTTTTCAGTTTCCCACAACAACTGATATTTGTAAATATTTCCTCCATTTATTTTCATTTTTATTTTATTATAATGGAAGAAACATTCTATAAAATTGAAAAAATATTTCCCTTTCTAAGCAAAAATGCAATTTTAAAAATTTACAAGGCAAGGCTTGAAAGGATGAGGTTGCTTATGAATAAAAGCATACCTTTTGACATAAGATTCATAATTGAAGCTAAAGTAAGAATAGAGGGTGAATTCACAGAAACACCGACTAGATTTTTACCAGGGCTTGGAAAAAGTTCATATGCAAAGAAACGACGAGCAAAGATGATAGCCGTTTGTTATAAATGTGCTAGATGGAACTGTAATTTAAAATATCGATCTTTAGGAATTCCATCTACAAACAGAGAAGATAAATTCAATTCATTAAGGATGGTCTGAATAAAGAGAATTTAGATGATATCGAAATTTCTCTTGACACGCATCCTAGTGGACTCGTACATTACGGAATTCGATGTTTGTGGAATAAATTCAAACTAGAATATGAACAACGTCTTGGGAATCTGACGTTAAAAGACCTTGTTTGCCAATTTGTAAGAAAATTGGATGGGAAGCTTCTCCCCGACTCATAGAAGGCATTTAGGCCGTTTCTGAACGTAAAATCAGAGGAAGATGTGGGCCACAATCACAACTATTGTACATACACGTAAGTATCTTTTATTTTTGTCGTGTGGTGAGATTTTCTGAATAAAAAAAATGTGATACGCGATAAATGTTTTCATTATTCTATTGAGTAGTTGAAGCGCAATCAACGCAATCACAAACTTGTTAAACAATTTTTACCTTCTTTTTCTTCTATAAATAAACATTGTGCTTGTTTATTTCATTCATACCTCAAACTTGCACTTTTCTCTGTTTCTCTCTAAATAATTTCTTTTCAGAAATGGAGTCATCATCTTCAACAAAAAAAATTAGCACAGTCTGCATTTTTGGTGGAACTAGTTATGGAAAAGAGGCATGCTTTACTGAAGCAGCCCACAACTTGGGTCGTACCTTAGGAAAAAAATGCATTCATGTAGTTTACGGAGGAGGAATGTAATACCACCAGTATTACATGCTTTTTACTTTGGGCGCTCACGTCTATTTTTCCTGTTTGATAAATAAATGTACTCCATTGCAATAAAACATATTCTGTATAATATGGTTGTACGGCATCGTATCTATTATTCGTGTATTGTGATGGCATGATGATTGTGAACTTTGTTGACATACCTCGATTTCTTTAGGTATTGATCGGTGCGAATTTGACGGTGGAGATAGTCTTGTTCCCGGTTAGATTTCCGTTCGTCATTGAGATGGATTCGTGTCTTAATAAATTTATGCGATGATAATTTGACATACAAAGCTGTCGCTACGTACGTTATACTCCGATCCATTACGTACGCTATGTCTGAGCCATTACGTACGTTATATGTTGGCCCTTACGTACGTAACAACGGTCTTCGGTCTTCGGACATGAATCTTCGTCCGGTAGTACGCGTGCCGACCAACTTTCGGCGTGATTGCGATAGGCAAGTCAACGAGGTGTTACGTACGTAAACCCGTTTTCGTTACGTACGTAACGATGTGGGTGAATCGTTCCAGTGACTTCCTTACGTACGTTAAGTATTTTGCCATAACGTACGTAAAGCCTCTTACGTACGTAATGCATGAGGCATAACGTACGTAAGGGCAACTTTAGTTTATAAAAGAACACCTTGCCTTTCATTTCTCACGTCCCAAACATCATCCCTCTTCCTTGTACACTACTCTCCACCATCGTTGAACCAATTCTAGCCTCCCAATTCAAGTGCTATCCTATTAGAGTGCGTTAATCAAGCTTCGGGGAAGGTCTTGAAGGTGTTATCTTCTCGTTCTCCTTCGTCCACCGTCGTTATTCATCATCTTTTGTCAATTAAGGTAAGTTTATTCAATCTTGAACTCATTTCAGTATTGTTTAGTAAGTTTTAGTAAACCTCGGATGCCTTGGGTAGCTTAGAACCCTCCGTAATAATCGAACCGGTATATAGCTATCGCAATTGTTAATCGATATCCATCAAAGCTTGAAATTGGAATGAATAATGGTAGAACTCATAATCATATTGCTAATCACCAACTTCTCGGAATCATCTTGAAGGATTTCATATATAACCATACTATCATGTTGAATAAAACCGTCAATGAATCCTTGATGAAGTTACCAACAATTTCTAGCTAGATAGATACCGAAACATGTTAAAATGATGGATTAATCGTTCTAGACTTGCATATTAAGACAACGATGAAATATTGGTGATTGTCGGTTATAATTAACTAGGAATGTCGTGTTAAAACACTATTGTTTAGCGGACGGATAACTTATAGAGAATGTTGCCGAACCTAAGAACTTAATGGCACGCATTATGGATAAAAAATGGAGAAATTCGATTCCGACATCATAAACAACTAGGATAGGGTTTTAACATACGGGGGGGGGGGGGGGGGAGGAACGTCGTTGATCATTATTAATATCACGAGATGTTAATCGACAAACATGTAATAGGTTGGATTTCCAAGTGCGATCGTTCTAGCCGTTGCCTTGTCCGGAGATAACTCGCGTCGGATTTGAGGCAAGTGAATCTTGCTCAGACTTTACGTCTTATAATTTCAGACATAATAAATGTTACTATTGTGGAATGGTGCTATTACGATTATCTTGTCCGGAATATTCCCGAGTAGATACTACCGTGACCCTTGGCCGCGGCCTTGGGAGTTTTCTTGTTGGACCGTGTCGCGGGATAAAACCTGAATGGTACCCACGTCCGGAGTATTCCTGTGTAGATACTTCCGTGACCCTTGGTTGCGACCTTGGGAGTTTATGTGCTGATAAAAAGGAATAACATGGAACATTCGGTGATAACTTTATTCCTGGAAATTATTAGATTTTATTTTTGAGTTAGGTTGGGATTGTTTCTGACCTAGGTTACTGGCACGACATGTCGTGCCAGGTAAATTTGTTGAATTTGTGCAGGACACCCCCGAAGGTTACGGCCAGGCGTGAGCTGTGTTGGAAGAAGGCCTGTTAATTCCTTAAATAAATTTGAACATTCCACGTTGTGTAATACCCGTATGTACGGACACTATTTGCATTTGTACCTTGGGGTGCACGAATACTTTCTTAATTACTTCCGTATATTACCACTTTCAATAAAATATTTTAGAAACTTGCCTTGTGGGTCCCTCATGGGATCTACGGCCTTTGTGGCGTCCGGTTCATTTGGGGCGTTACGAGAAAATGGTATCGAGCCTAAACACTCACGTGGAAAGTTTTACCAAAAATATTTTGAAAACGTTTTGCCTTCAAAATCCAACACTCTGACGGCCGTAACTCCTCGAGGGATGTCGAGGTAGAATACATGTAAATTCTTATGGATCAAGTATGATGTTTGGATTGATAAGGACTCAAAGAATGTTTGCATTAAACTAACTGTTAGATTGAGCGAACATCACCAATGGCACGTCGAGGAGCTAGAAGAAAGCGTAAATGACGCACAAGGTTCGCTATGAACCGGCGGGGAGACGAAACAGGAGAAACTAACCCGGTAGGAAATCAACCTCCGCTGTGTCAGGCAGCGAGCGAAGCGGAAAACCCGAGAACAACGGGGATTTGATCCGGCCTTTGTTCGGACTCTCGCCAGAGCCATTGCTATGGGAATCGCTCGAGTCAGCCAGGCGAGCAGTGCAGTCATTAACATAGAAGAAAACAGGAAGGACCGTTGGGTGGGAGAAATCTTGAAGGCGGACCGCCATTATTCGGCGGGTCGGGGATAAGCACGTGGACGATTGGATCTCGGAAATGGAGCGCCTTGAGGTGATCGGTGCCGAAACCGGAAAGTGCCACTCGGAATCAACCCGACTCCGTGACACCGCGGCCGATGGTGGAGGACCTATAAGCCGAGAGGACGGGATAGTCGGATGGCGAGTTTTCCAAACTATTGAGAGGCGATTCACATCCCCGTCGATTCGGGCCTGCAGCGCAGAGCTTCTTGGCGAGGACCTCGGAATTTGCAGTGCAGAAATCATTCGGGCATACGGGACCGAGCTAAGCTATGTCGCCTGAGATGGTTCCATCCGAAGACCGCGAATTTGTCACCTTGCTCAACGGTTGCCGGAGGATGTTCAACGCTACGCGGCGGGGTTTCATTGCACCACGTTGAGGGCATATGAGGCGTGGTCACGGCATACGCCGATACGGTTGTCGATTCGGATGCGGGCACAACCAAAAGAAGCGAGAAGACGGCAAATCGGTGCGGGAGCACCAAAGAGTGAATTTGGGTGGGTTCCCCTCCAAATCATCGGCTTCGTCCCAGCGAAAGGAACATCCGGCGGGCCTTCTCACCGGAGTGTTTCAATTGTGGCATAGCGGGGCATACCATGAGTCGGTGTCGTAAAGCATCGACAAAGTGTTTTCATGCGGAAGAGGCGGGCACATGTCTCGCTCTTGTTCTCGGATCAAACCTACTCCAAACCTAGCTCCTCGAGTCAACAAGGTTCGATACGAGACATCCGGAGCGTCTGCCATGTCCGACTACCGATCTCCACCTCACCGATCTCCTCTACGGTGCGGAAGAGGGCGTGGTCGCGGGGAGTCTTGCACCTGCTCGGGGACACTGCCGTCCCGCATGTTCGAACTAAGGGCTCTGACGACCCGACCACTCTGTTGTCTCGGGTACTCTCCTTATTAAATCTCGGCTGTTCATGTCTTGTTTGATCTTGGAGCAACCCACTCGTTTATATCCGTAGAATGTGTTAACCATTTACATCTCCCTTGTGTACCACAGTGAGTCATTTCTTGTTAAACTACCGAGGGCGGCGGGGTGGAGGGTAACTTAGAAGTTGGCTGTCAGGATTCGTATCAATAATCTGGGCCGGACCCGATCTCATGGTCTTTCCACTCCAAAAGCGAAGATGTGATCTTAGGTATGGGTGGATGACGAAGCACAAGACGGTGTTGGATACCTATCGCGACCGTTTCTATCACGACCCATGACGGTGCCACTCACACGATTAGAGGCCGAGAGCACTTGGCACAAAGGGTCCCTCGGTCTCCTTTCAGGTAGCACCTCGTGATGATCGAGGAGCGTATTGCAGTGCTATATTCTTCGAGGAGGGCACGTCACAATTGTCGGTTGCTAATATTCACTGTAGTGAATGAATTTCGGACATATTCCCGACGAACTACGGATTGCCACCACATAGGAGGTCGATCTCTCAATCGAACTTGAGCCGAGAGCGACGCCTATCTCCAAGGCACCATACGGGATGGCACCGGCCGAAATGAAGGCGAAGTCACAACTCGAAGAATTGCTAAGGAAGGGGCTCATTCGTCAAGTACTTCGCCATGGGGTGCGCCGATTCTTTTTGTGAAGAAAAAGGACCGCTCTCTGCTTTGTGTATCGATTAAAGGGAACTTAATAAGGTCACTATTAAGAACCGTTACCCACTTCCAAGGATTGATGATTTCTTGGACCAGCGCAAGGGCGGCCGTGTTTTCAAAGATCGACTTACGTTCGGGATATCACCAATTAAGAATTCGAGAGGAGGATATTCCTAAGACCGCATTTCGATCGAGATATGGGCACTACGAGTACATGGTGGTGTCGTTTGGCACGACTAATGCTCAGTGTTTTATGGAATTAATGAACGGGGTTACGCAATTTCTCGATAAATGTGTGGTGGTTTTCATTGACGATATTTTAATCTATTCCGGCCGATGGGAGCATGAGGAACACTTGAGGCGGGTGTTGAGCGTTTTAAGGCAACATCAAGCTGTATGCTAAACTTTCTAAATGCGAGTTGGATGCAGGTGACCTTTTTGGGACATGTGATTTCGGCGGGAGGCGTTAAAGTAGACCCCGGAAGATCGAGACGGCTATGAATTGGGAACCACCTAGGAATGTCAAAGAGGTGAGAAGTTTCTGGGATTGGCGGGATATTATCGACGGTTTGTCGAGGCCTTCTCTGTGTCGCTCGGCCATTAACAAATGCGCTTAGGAAGGACACCAAGTTTGTTTGGACAACGGATTGTCGGAGAGCTTCGACAAGGCGAAGAGGAAGCTTACTCTTGCCCGGTGTTGGTACTACCGCGAGGTATGGAGGGATTCGTAATATGCAGCGATGCGTCTAAGCACGGGTTAGGATGTGTGTTCATGCGGAATGACGGGGTTATCGCTTACGCCTCTCGTCAACTTAAACCGTATGAGGTGAACTACCCGACACATGACTTGGAACTAGGCGGTGGTCACGCTCTTAAGATCTCGAGACATTACCTATATGGGGTTACAGCAAGATCTTTACGGACCACAAGAGTTTAAAGTATATTTTCACGCGAAAGAGTTAAATATGAGGCAGTCGTTGGTTGGAGCTAATCAAGGATTACGATGTGGAGATTCTATATCACCACAGTAAGGCCAACGTCGTAGCGAGCCGAGTCGGAAAAATGCGCAGGAGGTGACACAATCTGGTTTGTGATGCAGTGGAGTTGCGGCAAGATCTCCGGAGAAATGACATTGAAGTGTGGATACAACACCGCCGGGGGCAGTTGAGCTCGATTGATATTCGCTCGTCCTTGCTTTGGGACGAGATACGCCTGCACCGATGGAGGATCCGGAACTTCGTGCGATCGGCGCAAAGGCCGAAGGAGGAGTTATTTGGACTACGGGATCCAAGGGGGCTTAGTTAGATTCAAGAACCGGATTTGCATCCCACCTAATGACGAGCTTAAGCAAACTATACTTAAGGAAGCTCATTCTACTCCCTATTCGATACATCCCGGGCGAGCAAAATGTACAAGGACTGCGAAAGAGTTTCGGTGGAAGAATATGAAGCAAGAGGTAGCAAGGTTTGTCGCTCGATGTATGGTATGTCAACAGTGAAGATTGAACACGTAGACCGTAGGAATCATGCGGCCCTTACCCATTCGGAATGGAAATGGGAGAGCATATCAATGGACTTTGTCACCAAGTTACAGTGACGGCGGGGAAAAGACACGATATGGGTTATTGTAGACCGTGACAAAGTCGGCACACTTCATTCAATTCAGAGGCCATCGGAGCAGAGCAGTGGCTACCATCTTTGTTCGGGAAATCGTGAGATTACATGGCATTCCCTCGGGGATTATTTCGGATAGAGACACTAGATATGTGTCCGCTTACGGAAGAGGTCCACCGAGGCCATGGGTACTCAAGCGCATTTCGTGCTTGCCTATCATCCTCAAACAGATGGACAAACAGAACGCACCATACAGACCCTGGAGGATATGTTGAGAGCATGTGTACTCGATTGGGGCAAGGACTGGGCTAAACACCTCTGCCTAGCAGAATTTTCGTACAACAACAGCTGGCATGCAAGCATAGGCATGGCCCCCTTTGAGGCCCTGTATGGTAGAAAGTGCAAGTCTCCCCTATGTTGGGACGATGCGTCCGATGTCATTGCCACCGAGTTGGATCTAATCCAGGAATCTATTAAGAAGATATCCATTGTTCGAAAACACATGTTGGCAGCACAGAGTCGCCAAAAGTCTTACGCTATGGACCGACAGCGACCGTTGGAATTTATGGTTGGGGATCATGTTTGGGTTAAAGTATCGCCAATGCGGGGCATTCGACGCTTCGGCCAAAAGGGCAAGCTAAGCCCGAGATTTATTGGCCCGTTCGAAATACTGGACCGAGTCGGTAAACTCGCTTATCGGCTAGCATTACCGCCATCGTTAGACGGAATGCATAATATCTTCCACGTCTCCCAGCTGAGGAAGTACGTGTACGATCCTAGCCACAAGATCAACTTCGAGGAAGTAGAGATTTCCAATGATGCTACCTTTAGGGAAGTTCCAACAGCGATTTTGGATCGACGCGTAAAGACACTAAGGAACAAGAACATACCCCTTGTGAAGGTTCAGTGGTCGCACCACGGTACGGAAGAAGCGACTTGGGAGACCGAGGCGAGCATGAGAGAGAATCATCCCGAGTTATTTTCTTAGTTTCGGGACGAAACTATTTTAAGGGTGGTATGTAATACCACCGATTATTATGCTTTTACTTTGGGCGCTCACGTCTATTTTCTGTTTGATAAATAAATGTACTCCATTGCAATAAAACATATTACGTATAATATGGTTATGCGGCATCGTATCTATTATTCGTGTATTGTGATGGCATGATGATTGTGAACTTTCGGTGACATACCTCGATGTCGTTAGGTAATTATCGGTGCGAATATGACGGTGACCAAAGTCTTGTTCCCGAGAGATTTCGGATGACATGGAGAGAGTCGTGTCATAATAAATTAATGAGATGATAATTTGACAAACAAAGCGTCGCTACGTACGTTATACTCCGATCCATTACGTGCGCTATGTACGAGCCATTACGTCGTTATATGTTGGCCCTTACGTGCGTAACAACGGTCTTCGGTCTTGGACAGAATCTTCGTCCGGTGAATGCAGCGTGCCGACCAACTTTCGGCGTGATTGCGACAGGCAAGTCAACGAGGTGTTACGTACGTAAACCCGTTTTCGTTACGTACGTAACGATGTGGGTGAATCGTTCCAGTGACTTCCTTACGTACGTTAAGTATTTTGCCATAACGTACGTAAAGCCTCTTACGTACGTAATGCATGAGGCATAACGTACGTAAGGGCAACTTTAGTTTATAAAAGAACACCTTGCCTTTCATTTCTCCCGTCCCAAACGTCATCCCTCTTCCTTGTACACTACTCTCCACCATCGTTGAACCAATTCTAGCCTCCCAATTCAAGTGCTATCCTATTAGAGTGCGTTAATCAAGCTTCGGGGAAGGTCTTGAAGGTGTTATCTTCTCGTTCTCCTTCGTCCACCGTCGTTATTCATCATCTTTTGTCAATTAAGGTAAGTTTATTCAATCTTGAACTCATTTCAGTATTGTTTAGTAAGTTTTAGTAAACCTCGGATGCCTTGGGTAGCTTAGAACCCTCCGTAATAATCGAACCGGTATATAGCTATCGCAATTGTTAATCGATATCCATCAAAGCTTGAAATTGGAATGAATAATGGTAGAACTCATAATCATATTGCTAATCACCAACTTCTCGGAATCATCTTGAAGGATTTCATATATAACCATACTATCATGTTGAATAAAACCGTCAATGAATCCTTGATGAAGTTACCAACAATTTCTAGCTAGATAGATACCGAAACATGTTAAAATGATGGATTAATCGTTCTAGACTTGCATATTAAGACAACGATGAAATATTGGTGATTGTCGGTTATAATTAACTAGGAATGTCGTGTTAAAACACTATTGTTTAGCGGACGGATAACTTATAGAGAATGTTGCCGAACCTAAGAACTTAATGGCATGCATTATGGATAAAAAATGGAGAAATTCGATTCCGACATCATAAACAACTAGGATAGGGTTTTAACATACGGGGGGGGAGGAACGTCGTTGATCATTATTAATATCACGAGATGTTAATCGACAAACATGTAATAGGTCGGATTTCCAAGTGCGATCGTTCTAGCCGTTGCCTTGTCCGGAGATAACTCGCGTCGGATTTGAGGCAAGTGAATCTTGCTCAGACTTTACGTCTTATAATTTCAGACATAATAAATGTTACTATTGTGGAATGGTGCTATTACGATTATCTTGTTCGGAGTATTCCCGAGTAGATACTACCGTGACCCTTGGCCGCGGCCTTGGGAGTTTTCTTGTTGGACCGTGTTGCGGGATAAAACCTGAATGGTACCCACGTCCGGAGTATTCCTGTGTAGATACTTCCGTGACCCTTGGTTGCGACCTTGGAAGTTTATGTGCTTATAAAAAGGAATAACATGGAACATTCGGTGATAACTTTATTCCTGGAAATTATTAGATTTTATTTTTGAGTTAGGTTGGGATTGTTTCTGACCTAGGTTACTGGCACGACATGTCGTGCCAGGTAAATTTGTTGAATTTGTGCAGGACACCCCCGAAGGTTACGGCCAGGCGTGAGCTGTGTTGGAAGAAGGCCTGTTAATTCCTTAAATAAATTTGAACATTCCACGTTGTGTAATAACCGTATGTACGGACACTATTTGCATTTGTACCTTGGGGTGCATGAATACTTTCTTAATTACTTCCGTATATTACCACTTTCAATAAAATATTTTAGAAACTTGCCTTGTGGGTCCCTCATGGGATCTACGGCACTGTGGCGTCCCGGTTCATTTTGGGGGCGTTACAAGGAAGTCTAGGACTAATGGGACGAGCTGCTGCTTCTGCCTATATGGAAGGAGTAAGAGTGTTGGGAATAATCCCAAAACCTCTGGCTGAATGTAAAATGACCGAGTCAACAATTGGAGATGAGTTTAGATCTGTAAATATGCAAGATCGCATAACTCACATGATAAATAATTCTGGCACCTTTATCATCCTTCCCGGTGGTTTTGGCACCCTTGAGGAACTTTTTCATGTGGTTACCAGAGCCCAGCTAAATGTTCATCAAAAACCAATAGGTCTGCTTAATGTCAATGGTTTCTTTGATGGTTTACTGTCTTTCATCGACTACTCTGCTGAAAATGGTTTTATTTCAGAACGTGCTAAATGAATCAAAGTCGTTGCAACAACACCAGAAGAACTAATCAAAAAACTCAATGAATTTGTTCCTCAACCAGATCCAGCTCAAGCTAAAATTGTCTGGATGGAAGATTTTACCGTAAGAAAACGAAAAGTGGATTCATTCCTCTCCCTTTGATAACCCATATCGGACCTCTTGTATTTTTACTTTCTGTCGTGTGTAATAATCATGCTAAATGGTGGCATCTTAAGGAGTTTCTTCTTGATCTCCTGACGCGCATCTATTCGCGATTTATGTATTTTTATTTTTTTTACTGTAATTTTTATTGTGTGTTTTTTATAAAAAGCATTGATGGCAGCGTAAGGCGACTCTTCGGACTTTCTTGATGCGCATCTTAAAAATTGTGTTATACTTACGAGTATATTTTATTTTCTTTTGTTGTGTGCCTCATATATTTATTCTCTTGCAGATTCTAAAAGGTGTTAGCTCAAACATCAACTTTCTTAACAGAGAGTATTCTGCTTTTATGCATTGTTTTTTATTTTTTTAAAAAAACTGAGGACAGTTTTATTTTCATGTTTGGGGGTGGTTTGTTTAATTATTTTGGTGTGTTTAGATTGATTTGGTTATTTGCCTTAATTTTTTTTATTATATATATATATATATATATTTATAGTATTTTGATTTATTAGATTTCTAGATCTGGCCATAACACCAATAAATTAGCTATATACAAGCTTCTAAAATCGTTTTAACCGGTAAAAAATTGTATATTCCAAAATTTTTTGAGCCTTAATCTCTCTTTCCAAGCCTTGTAATTATCATATAAAATCGAGTCATTCGTTACCTTGAGAAAAGAAGAATCAATCGGTTGATGAAAAATATAACTGAAATTTACTTAATTTGTGGAGTTTTTATGCTTAAACTAAGAAATGATTTTCTGCAAAAATTCAATTCCCTAAAAAAAGGAGTCATTGGTGAAAAGAGCTACACATTAGCAAATAACGGTGTAAAAGCTATCACCTAAATAAATGACGAAAAGGAGAAGTGTTGAGCAGCAACAGCTGCCTAATTTTGGGGGTCTTAAATTTTGCGAAAAATAAAGGACTAACCATTGTTGGTGCGTAGCTGCCGTCTCAGAAAAATTGGTGAAAAGAGCTACACGTTAGCAAATAACGGTGTGAAAGCTATCACCTTTCAAAAAAATGAGATAGAAATTGTGTTGGTGAAAAGAGCAACACGTTAGCAAATAACGGTGTGAAAGCTATCACTAAAAGGGATGTAGTTTATGAGCAGATTTGAATTAATTAGCGGCTGAATTTCAATACACTCAATTTCGTGAATAATCACAATATTTGATGACGCCAATGAAATTCTTCTTCATATTGAGTCGAAAAATAAGCAGTGACAGAGCAACCATTAAAGGGAGTCGTGTGTATCACGAGTGGGAAAGAAATAATCAACCTTTTGGGGGGAAACCTTACATTTTGGAATTACAATACTAAAACCGTGTTTTAACTTCAAAATCATTTGTAGATTTATTTTGAATCTTGATTCATTTATATCTACTATATAAGCTAGTTGTTGTGTATTAATGGCATTTTGATCTCCTTTTCTCTTTTTATATTTTAATTTATGTGTGTATTAATTTTCTTATTTTTGTTTTATTTTTATTTTTATTTTTGGAGCGTGAATAATAAAGAGTCTTGCTCGGGACTACCAAGAATTCAAGTTTGGGGGTGTCATAAGTGTCAGTTTTATACACTTATCCATAGTTTGTATCGATAAATATCACCCATAATTGAGCTAGTCTACTCGTTTTTTGCTTTTAATTAATTAGTTTTTAATAATTTTATTTTTATCGGATGATGATGTAAATCTAGTCTTAATCGGATTAAATAACTGATTTACTCAAGAAATAACATATTTATTAAATATTCTCTTTGTTGAGTTTTGATATATTCGTGTTGTAGGGCTTTCCGAGACAAATTCGGCAGTCTTTCCGGATTCAAAATCAGAGTTATATATCAAAAGTTATCATCCGAAGAAGATTTGGGGCAAACACGCAAAGTCTGAGAAATTATGGGCTTAAAACGTAACTCTCAAAGCAACCAGTGAACAAATTGACGAATCCAAGTTACGGCCGTAACTACAGAATGTTACGGCCGTAACTCATCCAAGTTACGGCTGTAACTCCTTAATGTTACGGCCGTAACTATTGTGATTGTTATGATTTGTCTAATTTTTATACTTTTTGCGTATTATTGAGGGATGGCGGCATTGATCCGATCTATTGTAATAATCTTTGGAGCTTTGGAGCTATTAGATGACTTTAGGTGTATAAATAGACCCTTAGATCCTTCATCATTCATCATTCATCATATAATTTTTCACTTTTTGTAAACTTTTCTTTTTGTGTGAAGAACACACTTGTGTTCTTGAGTGATTTGCTTGAGTGTGGTATAGCATATGTTATTCAGAGAGTTTATTTCTTCTTTCTCCTTTATCTACTAAGGGAGTGAGGATCAATTCTTTCTCTTGATTCAACTAATAATGACCACCAAAGCTTGTATTATATATAATAAACCCTTCATGGGCTAAGTTACCTTTAGTTGGGATTATAAACAAGGTTAGTCATGTTATTTATGTTTGTATAAAAGATCTATTGTGAATTACTTATTATTGTGTGTGATTTTCATTATTTTAACAATCTTTATTTATTTGGCCAATAAATGACGATATTTATGGTCTTCATATGTTTCGAAAGAAAATATGTTTGATTAGATCAAATGATCTTCACTCTACGTTGTTCTAGGGAATAGAAATATACCTCTACACCTTAGATGATTCTTTGAGTTATTTTCATAAATCCTAATGCTATGTATTGAAGCTAATCAACATAGAAATATAGTGGATTGATTCAATATGTAAGGGGCGTTTTATAGTTCGAAAGAGAAACCGTCTTTTTTAGGAAAATCGAATCTACACAACATAATAAGTAAATTCATCTTATGATCTCCTATACATCTTCTATAACTAATGACGAACTAAGTTTGTAATCCCAACTATTTCATTTTATCATTAATCAATCTATTATTATTTCTAAGGCAATCGAGGTATTGAATTGGGGCTGTCGAGAATAGTTCCCATCCGTTGTGTCATTGTCATCGATTGACCATTCTAAGGTAATCGAGGTATTGAATTGGGACTGCTGAGGACGGTGCCCATCCATGAGTCATCATTATCGTGTTGGCCGACTCAAGACAGCACACTATCATTCTCGTGAACTCGATAATCTTCGGATCGTTGCCGTTTGTGATTAATTATATTTCGGAGGCTAGTCTCGGCTAGTGCTCACTATGGGTAAGATTGGGGCTTGAACCTTCGCGGTTGGCTTCCCAACACCTACAACTCAGTAGGTCACGATCGTGTTTATGATCTTATTATGGGTAAGCTTGGGGATTGAACCTTCGTGGTTGGCTTCCCGACACCTACAGCTCAGTAGGTCACGGTCGTGGTTATGACCTTATTAGCCCTCATTAACTATAGCTTTGAGCTGTTCCGGTTTCAGTGTTTATGTTGATTGACAGCTTCGGCTGAGTGACTTTCAGGTCTTTATGATGTCTTGATAATTTCATTGGAGCCTTCGGGCATTGTGATTCATATTTAATTCAGTTCTGGTTTGGTTCATGTCGTGTAATTCATTGTGGTACTCTGTGATTATGATTCGCCGTTGGGCACTTATGTTCTAACCTGTCGAACAAGTATTAATAGTATGCCGTGGGCATAGTGTTTCATGAATGCTCGGTTCTTACCTTGGTTTGGGAGCATCTCGTATTATTATTATCATTGTACCATTTCATTCGGCCTTTGGATGCATATCATGTTATACATGTATTTGATATTCATTATCTGGATGACTGACCCCGTGGAGGCAGAACATGTTTTCATGTTTTAGGTGCTTGCGAGGAGAGAGTTGAGACACAGGGGCATGATGATGGCGACGAGGCATTCGAGCGATACTAGTCCGAGTTGTTCATGTTGGTGAGTCAGTTGGAGTGTTCTCCAGTTTGTCAGTCATTGTCATTATGTTTTACCCGAGCAAATGCTCGTGGATGTTGTTGTATTTTATTTTTGGCCATGTAGGCCCATTAATGTCATTGAAATTCCTTATCGGAATATTGTGTCGGATATAATGGTAGAGACTATGATTTTCCCTTGTTGTTTAATTTAATGTATTTTAGTCATGTTCGCCTGGTGGATCTCCTGGCGTGGGGTCCACGGCACTGTAATAACCCAATAGGATTTGGGGGTGTTACAGAAGATGGTATCAGAGCTTTTGGGTTGTGAGATACCCTGATATTTGAGTTATATGGCTCTACCGATGCGGTAGTAGTGGGACTGTCAGGTTATGACAATCTAGTCAGTCGAGTTTTGTGGGTCGTAATATTAGTACGACTGCACGAGTCATTCATTCATCGAGTTGTCGTCAGTGAAGACTAGTATCACGAGACCTCGAAGCTTCGTATGACCTGTGTAAGGACTCGATTCTCTTTATGTTCATACATTCATCATGTCATTAATTATTCATGCTTTGTTGAAACTTATATGTGATATTAGTGTTATGATTGATTCATGACTAATTGTTTTGGAGCATGTGTGACTTATGTAAGCGTTAAGGATCAACTTATTCATCAGTTAATAATCCTCAATCATCATTTTGATCTTGTCGATCATGTTTCATTCATCACTCAGTCAACCTCATTGTTCAGTTAATTCATTCATCACTCAGTCAATCTCATCGCTCAGTTAATTCATTCATCACTCAGTCAATCTCATTGTTCAGTTAATTCATTCATCACTCAGTCAATCTCATCGCTCAGTTAATTCATTCATCACACAGTCAATCTCATTGTTCAGTTAATTCATTCATCACTCAGTCAATCTCATCGCTCAGTTAATTCATTCATCACTCAGTCAATCTCATTGTTCATTTAATTCATTAAACATCTAGTCCATCTCACGGTTCAGTTGTTGATCTTGCGGAGCAAATTTTCAACCTTGTTAACTTGTTCAAGATAATCATTTCAGGAATTTCATCAGATAATCATGTCACCTCACTCGGTCTTTCATGCGATCTTATCATATTCCGGCGTCATGTCGACGATCATTTTATTTCATTATTAATGCATTCATTGTGTTAGAGCGTGTATGCTCATTGTTATCATTCTGTCTCGTAATCATAAGGCAATCTTCATACGAGATATGTAATTATCACGTGACTTTCCTGCCTCGGTATGGGAAGAGCTGTCAGAGGGACATCAGACTCCGACGTCTAAGAGATGGTTTTCTAGTCGTCTTCGTGCTGGGAGAGCATCTTTATCTCAGACGACGAGTTCGACTGTTGTTTGCTTTAACTATGATACAATAGGACATTCATCACCGGTTTTGAGCAAGTTAATTCTTGCTCGGTAATAGGATAATCATTCATTTCATTTGTCATTCATTCATTCATATAATTCATTCATCATATATCAATCACGTTGAGACTTATAATTATCAAACTAATCGTTCACTTCACGGGGAACAATGGTTCTAATCATTTCATTTAAGCTATAACTCATTACGTTTTCATTTCACCCCGGTGAGTCATTCTTGATCCTTGTTGGATTTCGATTCATTATCATTCATTATGATCATTCTTGTTCTTGTGTATCTCATTGATTTTTCCTGGTGGGATATTTCTTCTCCCTACTTGTTTTAAGTTTCGGGACGAAACTTCTTTTAAGGGGGTAGTATGTAATATCCGCAATTTCGATTTTCCGGTAATTTTCTTTTTTTTTTGGCGGAAGTCCATTTTGACAACTCGCTCATGACCGTATCGTCATTCTGAGAATGATTAATTCTGCACTTTTTGTCATTCGAGTTCGTTTCGGTATCGTTTTGTTGAGTTCCGTGTTCTAAAACGGCTTTTCCGCACTTGAGTTCGATTCTTACGAATCATGTCCGAAAATGTTGTTTCGAGTTTCTCGTAAGTTCATTTAATGTTATTATTCTTGTTGTGAGCTTTGGCTTGGTGTTTCGATCGTGTATCGTGTATTTCGGACGTTTTGGGCCATTTTCGTAATTTCCCAAAGTTTGGGGTAATTACTTCCGTTGTCGAATTTCGAGCCTTCGGGTGGTCGGAATCGTGTGTTCTCTTAGCTCTTAGATTCTTCTTTGCGAGTACGTCGTAACCGTATCATGGATTCGTATTCAGGTTCGGGTTTTGGGGTCATCGGGCCGTCAGAGTGGCCACGGCCAGAGCCGGGCCTGGCCTGGCCGAGTTACGGCAGGTGCCGGTTACGGCCGTACGTGCTCAGCAGGCATGGACTGATGAATGCCAGTTACGGCCGTAAGGGCCGAGAGTCACGGCCGTATGGCGCCTGGCAGTTTCCGGACGAATGCCGGTTACGGCCGTAGGGACCTGCCGGGTACGGCCGTAAGTGTGAGTTACGGCCGTAAGTCCCTGTCGGTTACGGCCGTGAGCGATCGGCGGGTTTGGACAAATGCCCGTTACGGCCGTAAGGCACTGCCGGTTACGGCCGTAACCCTGCCGGCTATATATAGCCTGGGCTCGGCCAGACCTTCATTTTTACTCGTTTTTCTCCTTTTTTCAGCGGCTGGCAACGGGAGGCTCGGGAAATCGAGTTCTTGTCCGATTCTAATCAATTCCAAGACATTTTGGAAGATTCTTGTTGATTATATGATCATCCAATCCGTGTTCTTCGTCGAATCAAGGAATATTTCTTGATTTTCCTCCAAGTTGACTTTTTGGGGAATTTGTTCTTGATTTCGATTCTAGTCCGATTTTGATGAATCAGTTGATGCTAGTGAACATTATTAATCGTGTTCTATGGATTGTATACCCATATTTTCGATTCGTTAAACCCGATTGATGATTCTTAGGCTCTTGAGGAACTTTGAACATTTAGTGTTCGATTAAATGCCTCAAAGAGTTTCTTTCGGTCGTTATGTTGATTTTGATTGATATTGTGTTATTGAATGAATTGTATTTCATTCAAGGTGGTTCGAGTACTTGTGTTTATCGGAGGACGCCGTTCATTGTTCGTGGAAGGAATTCATCGCCTTCGGTTGAGGCAAGTTTTATACTTGTACTAGTCAATGAGATTAATGTTATCATATATGTGTATGAATGTGTTGTATCATTCCGAGACTTAGTCTCTTCATAAGTTCATTGATATTAGGGGATCGTTCGATACGATACTCTTCGGCAATTATGCCAAATGTTTATTATCATTCATTAATGGCCGGTAAGGCATTGAGATATTCGTTGTTAATGTTATTATCGATCACCGGTTCGCGGTATCGATGTTTCAGTTGTTGTTGATAATATTGATGTCGATCTAAGACGTTGTTGTAATCATTGATATTAATGTTGGCGTCCTGTCATTCATGTTGTATTGGCCGATTGAAGGCATTGTTGTATTCGTTCTCATCTTCGTCGTTAGTAGCCGATTAAAGGTGCCGAGGCATTCATTGTATCATTGTTATCGATTGTCCGTTCTAAGGCAATCGGTTCAATCATTCATTGTATCATTGTCATCGATTATCCGTTCTAAGGCAATCGAGGGCTCAATCATTCATTATCTCATTGTCATCGATTAGCCGTTCTAAGGCAATCGAGGTGCTCAATCATTCATTGTCTCATTGTCATCGATTATCCGTTCTAAGGCAATCGGGGAGTTCAATCATTCATTGTATTATTGTCATCGATTAGCCATTCTAAGGCAATCGAGGTGTTCAATCATTCATTGTATCATTGTCATCGATTAGCCATTCTAAGGCAATCGAGGTGCTCAATCATTCATTGTCTCATTGTCATCGATTAGCCGTTCTAAGGCAATCGAGGTGCTCAATCATTCATTGTATCATTGTCATTGATTAGCCGTTCTAAGGCAATCGAGGTGCTCAATCATTCATTGTATCATTGTCATCGATTAGCCGTTCTAAGGCAATTGAGGTGCTCAATCATTCATTGTATCATTGTCATCGATTAGCCGTTCTAAGGCAATCGAGGTGCTCAATCATTCGTTGTATCATCGTTATTAATTGGACGTTTTAAGGCAATCGAGATATTGAATCATCCGCTACATCATTGTTATCGGTTGGCCATTCTAAGGCAATTGAGGTATTGAATTGGGGCTGTCGAGGATAGTTCCCATCTGTTGTGTCATTGTCATCGATTGACCATTCTAAGGTAATCGAGGTATTGAATTGGGACTGCTGAGGACGGTGCCCATCCGTGAGTCATCATTATCATGTTGGCCGACTCAAGGCAGCACACTATCATTCTCGTGAACTCGGTAATCTTCGGATCGTTGCCGTTTGTGATTAATTATATTTTGGAGGTTAGTCTCGGCTAGTGCTCATTATGGGTAAGCTTGGGGCTTGAACCTTCGCGGTTGGCTTCCCAACACCCACAACTCAGTAGGTCACGGTCGTGTTTATGATCTTATTATGGGTAAGCTTGGGGCTTGAACCTTTGCGGTTGGCTTCCCAACACCTACAACTCAGTAGGTCACAGTCGTGTTTATGATCTTATTATGGGTAAGCTTGGGGCTTGAACCTTCGTGGTTGGCTTCCCGACACCTACATCTCAGTAGGTCACGGTCGTGGTTATGACCTTATTAGCCCTCATTAACTACAGCTTCGAGTTGTTCCGGTTTCAGTGTTTATGTTGAGTGACAGCTTCAGCTGAGTGACTTTCAGGTCTTTATGATGTCTTTATAATTTCATTGGAGCCTTTGGGCATTGTGATTCATATTTAATTCAGTTCTGGTTTGGTTCATGTCGTGTAATTCATTGTGGTACTCTGTGATTATGATTCGCCGTTGGGCACTTATGTTGTAACCTGTCGAACAGGTATTAATAGTATGCCGTGGGCATAGTGTTTCATGAATGCTCGGTTCTTACGTTGGTTTGGGAGAATCTCGTATTATTATTATCATTGTACCATTTCATTCGGCCTTTGGATGCATATCATGTTATACATGTATTTGATATTCATTATCTGGATGACTGACCCCATGGGGGCAGAACATGTTTTCATGTTTTAGGTGCTTGCGAGGAGAGAGTTGAGACATAGGGGCATGATGATGGCGACGAGGCATTCGAGCGATACTAGTACGAGTTGTTCATGTTGGTCAGTCAGTTGGAGTGTTCTCCAGTTTTTCAGTCATTGTCATTATGTTTTGCCCGAGCAAATTCTCGTGGATGTTGTTGTATTTTATTTTTGGCCATGTAGGTCCATCATTGTCGTTGAAATTCCTTATCGGAATATTATGTCGGATATCATGGTAGGGACTATGATTTTCCCTTGTTTTTAATTTAATGTATTTTAGTCATGTTACTTTGGTGGATCTCCTGGCGTAGGGTCCACGGCACTATAATAACCCAATAGGATTTGGGGGTATTACAGATAAAGAAGTATTTAAATACTAAAGGATAAAGTATTTAAATACTGTAAGTCATCGAAAGATCTTGAAATCCCGCAATATCCGGATGTCAGTCAAATATCAAGTTGTCGCAAAATATTGCTCAACGGATCTATTTCAAACGGATATATTTCAGAGGCTATATATATCTCCAGAGTTTGAAGATCATCTACAGATCATATACAGAGACATATACATACATACACACGACTTACAAATGAACAAGTGCTTACAAGAATATTCAGAGCAAAACATATCTCCCTATGCTTTCTGCTATTCTGATCGAAGAGATATACAGTGCTCAAACCATGAACAACACATCATCAGCTATAAGCTCATAAAGTCAAGTTGTTGTTCAAATATTGTTCTAACCCTTAAACAAACCCATCAGCCCTATGTGGACTGAGAAACCTTGCTATTCCCGAACTGTGTGTGATGGACTTTCATTGAAGAAGACGAAGCTTCAGAACTGTGTGTGAACAAGCCAGTCACGTGTTAGCTCAAACCAATCTGTGTGAACGGTTGAAAGCTAAGATCTTTATATCAATATGTGTGAATGATATATTGATTAGGTTTGTTTATAATTACGTAGTTGTGTACGCACACTACACCATAGATTGGCTATAGCAACCGGATTAAAAAAAATTCATCAAAAAACGTTGCTATTGATAGACCAGCTCGGATATATTGCAATGCATTTATAAAGTGTTACAATTGAAGCGAAAAAATTGGAAATAGTGTAAAATTTACATTCTATTGCAACAATTTAAGAATTCGTTGCTGTACATAGCAATTTGGGGCCCAAATTTAGGCGGGTACTAAAAAAATCGAGCGGGCTTTTGGAAGATTTTGCCGGCAGAATAAAACCAATATTAAAAAAGTTTAATAATCGCTGCTGTTGCTGGGCGATTTACACACACACTGGTGCGATTTACACACACTAGCGATTTCTTCCTCTTGGCCGGCCCAGATTTTAGTATCATCCTCCGATTCTGGATTTCCTCCATCGCGATCTCAGCCGCTCTTCCTCTTGTGTGTCGGTCGTCGGGCGACGACTTCGCCGTGAGTTTGCAGGTTAGCCGCCGAGTTCAACAGCGACCGAGTTCAACAAACCCTAGGAATGGTGGTCAGAACAAGCACGGTCGTGGTCATGTCAATCCTATTCATTTGCTCTAAATGGGGCAAATGCCGCTTTAAGGTGCATCTCTATACTCTATACATAACCTATTGAAGATTATATTTATTATATAACTTTTTCATTAAATTCGAGATCATTAACATAATCTTTAGTTATAGTACTTTGCATATTTAAGAGTTCTTGAAGTGTCTTTCATCTTGTCTTTGATTCCCTCTTGCATATTTAAGAGTTCTTTTCTTCAAAAATGCTTGTCAAATCTGTTATTCGGATATCTGTATTTGGAGTATGTTTTTGGTGACCATAGCAAATTATAAAGCTTCTATACTTGACATTACTTTAATCACTACAAAAGTTATGGACACATTTTATCTCTCTTGGTTAAAATCAATACAATGGCTTCGATTTATTCTTTTGAGGCCCCATCCATAACAAGAAATTATATGGATACTTGCATAAGGGCTTTATGCAATTCGGATGTCAAAGAGAAGGATTCAAATTAGGAAAAGACGTTGCTTTACGGAAACACTTATTAGTTCAGCTAAAAACCCTTCAAGACAATTTGGTGGGAACCCTCTTCTCAACGCTCAACCCTTGCATTCTTTGCAGTCGAATGCACGGTAACCTCTGTCCAGTTCTTTTACAACACTGGCTAAACAAAGACCACGACATGAAAATATTAGGAAGCTCCCAAAATCTAAGTGCAAAGGGTTATGAAGTCAATAGTCCTAGAGTGGTGGAGGCTATTTTTATGAGTGTTCAGTTATTATATCGGACAATTTTGTCCCACCTTTTTTGAAGTTTTGAATTGGGAATCATTTGCGGTTTTTGTGAAGGAGAAAGATATACGGATTTGAAGAACATTCTCCTTTCGGTTTCAGACACGAGGTACTTGGTTATGCAGAAGAGGGTACATCAGGTACAACGACATTTTCTTTGGCATGTTAAGCCTGAGAAGTATGACATCTTCCATATGATACTTCATTCAATATGGTACAACATAGTCTTTAGAGTAAATCCGAGGTAATAATGGTGGTCGGCCTGCTTATAATCATCTTTAGAAGTAATATTCGAGCGTGGAGTACACAACTTTTGAGCAACAATCATAGAAAAATTTGATTTACAATATGCATATAGAGAGCTGACTATTAAGAAATTGTTTGCCATCTATTTTTCACTTCATTATTATCTCATACATTTATACAGATGTGTATAGATGTACCTAGTTTTATTCACTCAGCACAAGAGATCATTATTGTAAAGCATTGTATAATTGTATAACTTTTGATAAGTAAGAAAGTCGTTTTTTAGATTTATAATTTACTATTTACGATATTTGTTGCATACTGTCTTGTTAGCACTTAGCAGTAATGGAAATCACTTGAATTCTTGCTTGAAAATGACGTAAAGAGGAATAAATGTTTTAAATCATATACACATGGAATTCTGGATGGCCTACAAACATAATCAATATTGAAATTCCAATAGTCTGAGGTATGAAGTGCAGTCTTGCGTTCACTGTTAAGTTATGCTGCTTGAAATGCATGCTGGATTATGCTTTCATGTTCCATTTACTGCATTGGCAGGAGATGAGGCTTATCCTTCATTATTAGGAGCAGCTGCGTGAGTAAAGAGAAGAATTTCATTGGTAGGCAGCTATTTTGTTTTTGCCTACATCTTGGTTTACAGCTATTTCAATTTCTTTAATGCTTTTACTTGTATTTTGGATTGTTGTTTTAGTGGCTTTGCTAATTGATGATGACTGAATGCTTGTGAGGTTTACTTCCAATTATAACATATGATCTTTTTTAAGTTTTACCATTATAAAATAAAATCTTACTACTATAAAAACAGATTTCGTTATGGTAGGTTATTTGGATGTTTTTGTCTAATTGTTGTTGCTCGGCCATTAAATGTCTTTATTGCTTCTTTGATTGCATCAATATGATTTTTATTTGGTTGCTATTTTGACAATTGCATGCGATAGCTTGCCGATTTCGTTATGTTTGTTTATTTGGATATCGATTTGTGGTCTGATTCATGTTCCTGTGGCCATTTCATATTGACTGTTTGATTGCATCAATATGTTTTTAGCTTCTGCCTGTTATAAAGTTATGGTGTTAATGTTATTTTCAAATGGGCGACGCCATACTGCGGTCAGAATGGAAGTGGGAGTAGCAAACGTGCAGTTTATATGCACCAATTATACTACTCGTCCCAGGAACACGCGACATATAATTTGACATTTATATGAGTTCTTATACGCGCATTCATTATTGAAACATTATAAAAGCATATTTAGATTAAGAAATTGCAAATAACTCTTTACCATTTGCATTTTGAAGTTTAAATAGCATTACTTCATCCAAAATCAGACCTTAGAACTTTGTAAAAATTCTAGAATTCATTCAACTCTGTAACACCCCAAACTAGGCGGATATTACAGTGCCGTGGACCCCCGACTGGGACCCACCAGGCAAATGAAAATGAATGAATTACACAGGTAAATGTAGTACCGAACCACATCACAACATCAATTTCTCCGATGAGGAGTTTTATACAACACACCCAGGATAAAATAGAATACATGTGTATTTTATGTGACGATAAAATACACAACACTGAATGAAATGAGCATTCAAACGGAATGTCTGCAGCGGAATAAATAAAGGAAACACAAATGACTGAATAAATGACTGAACAGACTGGGGCCCCCTACTAGTATCACTGGGACTCCTCGCCGTCACCGTGCTCTCCCCGTGCTTTAGCCTTGCCATGACCTGAAAAACAATATCCCCCAACGGGGTCAGTTACACAGAACAACAATCCTCAAGGGTTGAAAATACACAATCATGATATATCTGAAATTATGAATTATTCTGTCAAAACATACGCAATCAAACATGCTATATGAATCGACTAATCAGTACGGCTCAAAGGAATGGCGCCACACTACGCCCGGGATGGAAATGTGTCCGTGCACAAGCCACCAACGATCAAACACTCGTGGTCTTGTACCTAATCGGCCTCACGAGCAATCGACTCGTGTGCACAGTCCAATGTGAGGCCACCAACCAACACTCGACTATAACGTGCCCGACATGAAAATCCTACACATACCAATACACGCCAAGATGACCTAATGCCACAATATGACAAAAGTGACAATGAAAATGAATAATGACTCACCAAGATTTAATGATAGCTCAATGAAATGATCGGAACCGTCGTTCCTTATGGTAGGTGATTAATTGACAATGACGAGCTTTGATACGATTAATACAATGATGAATGAGTTATGATTATGAATGAACAACGACAAAAGGAATGAATATCCTTTTAACCGAGTAAGAATTAACTTACTCAATACCGATGATGAATGTCCGTCCACGAACAACGTCTAAATGAAATATCGGTCGCTCGAACAACCTTGAACAACATTAATTACCAACAATCGATCAATACGAATCAAATATGATCCTAACCGACCCAAACGTCGACACAACAATATTCAAACCGAATATATCGAAACCAACTCCAAGATGAGTATTTCAAACCATCAAAACACTTTCAATGATATCAATAATCCATTAGGAATCCATACTTCATAATTACAACAACTTCAATCGGAAAATCCCCAATTAATCAAGTCAACCCCAAGGGTTCTTGAAGAAATTCAAAATAACCGTTTAAAATCGTAGGAATATGCTTATACAAGTTAGATAATCCATAACTAACATATTCCAATGATAATCCAAGCTTACGAAGAAATCGGAAGGAAAACCCCAAAAATCCGAAATTCTAGATCCAAGAGATTAATACCTTTGTTAGATGTGATGAAGATGATGAAATGATGATCAATCGAAAGATGAGCTTGAAGATGATGATTGATGACTACACCTCGAAGAATCCTCTCGATTCGCTCCAAGCGTCCAAAACCAACGAAAGAATGAAATGGGATGAAAAATGACGAACTCTGACTAAACTGTCCAATTTATACTCATTCCAGGTTAGCGTGCGCTAGCCCTTGTGCATAGCGTGCGCTAACGAGCAATTTGGGTAGTCCAGTACCCCATGTCCGAACACGGTAGCGCGCGCTACGTACCTATTTGTAGCGTGCGCTACGGACATACTACTAGCGTGCGCTAATATCCATTATTAGCGTGCGCTAGCGAAATATTCGACGCCCAGCACTGGAGTCCAGAAAACCGTCTGCCCTCTGATCTGACCTCGATAGCGTGCGCTACAACCATTGCTTAGCGTGCGCTAAAATATCAGTTGCGTACGCTACCATCAACACATAGCGTACGCTATGAATGAATTCGGTGCAGTCCAGTAGCCACTGGACTCAACCTGATCCGCCCCTAGCGCGCGCTACTCCACACATATAGCGTGCGCTACTACAACCCGTTAGCGCGCGCTACTTACCACTCGTAGCGTGCGCTACAATTATTCTCACCTGCAGTCCAGTACCTTCTGGACTGCAGCCAAGGTAGCCTTAGCGTGCGCTAAAGCCGAGCGGTAGCGTGCCCTACCTATACCCAATTAGCGTACGCTAAAAGGAGTATGTAGCGTGCGCTACTCCTCAAGCTCAGCTTGCAACGAAAATGACAATGATGATAAACACGGCACGAAACTCCAATGAGACTAGTGATGAATGACGATTGATACACGATACGATAGCTCTGAATGATGAATAACATGACTGAATATGAGTGACAACTGATCAATGATGAGTGAAATTACTGAGTATCAATTACTAATTGATAATTACTGAGTGATAAATACTGAATGATAATTACTGAGTGATAACTGGGTATTACATACACCCCCCCTTAAAAGAGTTTCGTCCCCGAAACTAAGGGTCAAACAACTCGGGATAACTCTCCCGCATTCTATCCTCGGTTTCCCAAGTAGCCTCTTCGACTCCGTGTCTAGACCACTGAATTTTAACCAAAGGAATCGTCTTATTACTCAACTGTTTGATTCGTCGCTCTAAAACTCGTATAGGACGTTCCTCATATGAATGATCGTCGGCGATCTCGATTTCGTCGAACTGAAGTATGTGACTCGGGTCGGCAACATACTTCCGCAACTGAGAGACGTGAAACACATTATGAATTCGGCTCAACGCCGGAGGTAAAGCCAATCGATAAGCTAACTCGCCTACTCGATCCAAAATCTCAAACGGTCCAATGAATCTCGGACTCAACTTTCCCCTCTTCCCAAAACGGAAGATACCACGACTCGGGGATACCTTGACCAACACGTGGTCACCTGTCTCGAACTCTAATGGTCGACGACGGTTATCTGCATATGATTTCTGTCGACTCTGAGCGGTCAACAAACGACTCCTGATCAAAGCTACCTTCTCACGGGCGGCTATAAGCATATCGGGCTCGGTGCCGATTGATTCTGATAAGTCGTCCCAACACAACGGAGATCGACAACGACGACCATACAAGGCCTCGTAAGGTGCCATCTTGATCGAAGCATGCCAACTATTATTATACGTGAACTCGATCAATGGTAGTTGGGCTTCCCAATCGTCTTTCCAATCGAGGACGCATGCCCTCAACATGTCCTCTAATGTCTGAATGGTCCTCTCGATTGCCGTCAGTTTGAGGATGAAAAGCGATCGAGATTAAGCCGAGTTCCCATAGCGCGATGAACCGATTTCCAAAGTGCGACGACACAAACCGTCCGTCACGATCGGAAGCGATACTTTTAGGAGTGCAGTGCGATCGACTATCTCTTTAATGAACAATGGGCAAGTCTCTCGGGACCCCACGTATCCTTGATCTCAAGGAAATGAGCTGATTTGGTTAAGCGGTCCACGATCACCCGGATCGTGTTCATGCCTGACGACTCGTCGGCAAACTCGTGATGAAATCCATAGAAATGTCTCCCCATTTCCACTCGGGAATAGGAAGAGGTTTGACATACCCAGCCGGCCGATGTTCAATCTTAACTTGTTGTGAGTTAAGCATCTCGAAATAAATTACGCAACTTCTCGCTTCATATTACTCCACCAAGTATCTGTTTCAAGTCCTTGTACATCTTGCTAGACCCCGGATGAACGAGAATAAGGGGTAGCATGAGCTTCTCTCAAAATAGAGTTTTTCAACTCGTCGATCGCCGATACGCACAACCGATTCTTAAACCTCAAAAGTCCATCCTCGTGGACCACAAATCCGAGGGCTTTCCACAGGCCACATCCTCTCGGATGCGCAACAATGATGGGTCCGAACCACGATTCTCTCGGATTTCCTCCTCGAGTGACGATGAAATCTCTAACATACAAAGCCGCCCGAACTCGAAGCGGACCTCGATCTCGGGTCTAAGGAATTCTGCTGAAGCTCATACGAATCTGTTAAGCGGGCGAGCATCTGCTCTGAACGGACTTACGACTCAAGGCGTCGGCGACAACATTCGCCTTGCCCGGTGATAAAGGATCTCGATATCATAATCTTTGATTAATTCCAACCACCGCCTCGCGCATATTTAACTCATACGAGTAAATATATACTTTAAGCTCTTATGATCGGTGAATATCGGATGTAACGCCATAAAGATAATGACGCCAAATTTTCAAAGCGAACACCACGGCTGCTAGCTCCAGGTCGTGGGTCGGATAATTAATCTCGTAAGGTCTCAATTGCCGTGAAGCATAGGCAATAACCTTCCCGTTCTGCATGAGCACACATCCGAGACCCTGTCCGGACGCATCACTATAGACCACAAACCCTTCCGTCCCCTGCGGCAAGGAAAGTACAGGTGCTGACATTAACCGGCTCTTGAGTTCCTCAAAACTCCGTTGACACGCGTCGGACCACGTGTATTTCTTATCCTTCCGCAAAAGGTTCGTTAAGGGTTGAGCGATTCGAGAAAATCCCTCTACAAATCGCCGATAATAACCCGCTAATCCGAGGAAACTTCGGATTTCCTTAACATTCTTCGGAGGTAGCCAATCTCGAATAGCCTCCGTCTTCTGAGGATCGACGCGAACTCCGTCCGATGAAATTACGTGTCCGAGAAACGTCACTTCGGACATCCAAAACTCACATTTGGAAAACTTCCCATAAAGTTGTTCTCGCCTCAACACGTCGAGAACTAGATGAAGGTGAGACTCGTGTTCCTCCCGGTCACGAGAATAAATCAAAATGTCATCAATGAAGACAACAACAAATCGATCCAAAAAGTCGATGAAGACCCGATTCATTAACTCCATGAATACCGCAGGTGCATTAGTCAATCCAAACGGCATAACCACAAACTCATAATGACCATAGCGTGTTCGAAACGCCGTCCTTGCGATGTCCGACTCTCGAATCCGCAACTGATGATATCCAGATCTTAAGTCGATCTTGGAAAATACTGAAGCTCCCTGAAGTTGATCTAAGAGATCATCAATACGGGGTAAGGGATACTTATTCTTGATCGTCACCCTGTTCAACTCCCGATAATCAATACATAAGCGGAATGAACCATCCTTCTTCTTGACAAACAACACTGGTGCTCCCCACGGGGACGCACTCGGTCGGATATAACCTTTCTCGAACAACTCCTCAAGTTGGTTCTTTAATTCCTACATTTCGGTCGGGGCCATCCGGTACGGTGCCTTCGATATCGGGGATGTACCAGGCTCCAACTCAATCGTGAATTCCACATCCCTCTGTGGAGGCAAACCAGGTAACTCGTCTGGAAAAACATCGGCATATTCCCTCACCACCGGAATATCCGTTAACATTACTGATGATTTCTCGGTTTTGGCCATAAAGCACCAATAACCGACACATCCCTGATTGAGTAATCTTACTGCTTTCATCAAATTAATGACTTTGCGAGCAGTAGGGATTACCTCCCTGAAACACATATTCAACTCCATCGTCTCAAATGATAGTGACCAAACGCTTTCGGACACTAATGATGGCATCATGACGATCCATCCAATCAATACCCAAGATGATGTCGTCCCTCGGTAAATCTACTACGATTAGGTCCGCCGCCATACGACCATGGCCAGATCGGACAATTACGAATCTCACGGCTACCGATAATGCGTCTACCATCGGGTAGGCCAATGACATATGGCTCACAACTAGTAGCACTACCGCACGTAGTCTACTCAAACATGACTCGGAAATGAATGAATGAGATGCACCGGTATCAAAAAGGGTACACACGAAGTTGAGATAGAATATCGAGTGTACACGAGATCATCCGGCCTCGGGATCATCGGTCTTCTTCATCTCATAAATTCGGGGCTTGGCCCCGAACCGGATGCTCCGTCGATAGCTCTTGGCTCCGCCTTTAGCTCTGTCGTTTTGAATGACGCCGAGTGAGTGGCTCGATTACGCACCTGAATGACACAGGGCTTGAGATGACGCGGAGTGGGTTTAGAGTCCCTACGGCAAAACGGGCCCTATGCCCGGCAATCCCACGATTGTGGCACGTGATGCATCAAGCTTGGACACTTGGTGCCGAAATGACCTGTTCCTCACAGTTGAAACAAGTGATGGCCAGGCGGCGCTCGCGGCGGCCCGAGATTCCGCCGGTTTAGACGCCGGGAGGTCGCTCGAAAAAGTAGAGCCCGCACGTGGTTTCTTGAAAGTGGCACGACTCCGTCGGGCCGATTACGATTCTTGGACTTCTTGCTAGCGAGACGAAGGTTGCCGCTTAGCAATTTCCTTAGCGAAGCTCGTAGGTGAGAGCTTTCTCGATGAACTCGGCAGTGGTACAGATTATGATTAAGCAAATCAAGTCTCATACGGGGTTTGACCTCTTCTTTGAAATACTTGATCTTGTCCGCTCGAGTGAATGATAGATGAGGCGACGGAAGAAGTTCTCGAAATTTTTCGGCGATGGCTACAAAGTCAACATCAGCCGAATGGTCGGGAGTGAGGAAGTCCGACAACAAGGCCTCCCTCAGTGGGGCCGGATAGTACCTCTCCATCATGAGAGTCTTGAACTGATCCCAAGTACATGTTCCGTCGTGGGCCTCAACGATAACCACCATGAATGAGCGCTCTTCCGAGATAGTAAGCCGCAATCGAAACTTTATGCCCTTCGGGGCAATCCACCATAGCAAATAACTTCTCAAAATGCTCAAGCCGGTGAACAATATCCGCCGGCTCGGATGAGCCCTCAAAAGTAGGTGGTCATTTGGCGAGATATCGGCCCGATGATATTGCTTACACCCCTCTCTTGCCTGCGAGGTGGCGACGGAGGAGCTCACGATTTTGATTGACGGAGTTATGCATCGTCTCCATCAACCGAGCCATCGGGTCAATTGGGCCATCATGCCTGCATAAATGCGAGTGGGTCGACCCGAACACCCCGACCGAGCCGTGTCCGGTACGACTCACTGACGGTGAATGATCGCGTCGGTGTGAGTGAGTGGCGGCGTGCCGCTCGATGAGTTAGCATTATTCCCGGCATTTGCACGGGTATTCGCACGAGTTCTCGGGATTCGGCCCGCTCCACGGCCTCGTCCTCCACGCCCCTCTGCCACCCTTTCCATATCAAGTGGAAAGTCATATGATGATTATATATCTCGCATGAGTATCACATTATGATTGTATTATGAAATGATGAAAATGAGCATACGCTCAAATACAAACGATTACATGAATGATTGATTGACGTGACATGATTATCTGATGAAGTTATGAAATGATTATCTTGGATGAGTTAACAAGATTAATGATCCGATCTTCCCGATCAACAATGAACAATGAAATGAATTGGTGATTAATGAGTTAACTCGACCGTCCGGTCAAAATGACAATGATGATTGAGGATTGTTAATCGATGAATTATGAATGAATGATTTATGCCGTAAATTATACCATGGCATTAGAAATCTTACAGTTCTTGGTCCGATTGGCTCGGCTTTTGCACAGTCACACGTGGCGCGAGAGTCCAATGATACTAGTCCGATGACGATGATTTCAAATGAGACATGACTTGGAGGGTAGTATTCAAAACCACGCTCCGATACCAACTCGTAACACCCCAAACTAGGCGGATATTACGGTCCGTGGACCCCGACCAGGACCCACTGTGCAAATGAAAATGAATGAATTACACAGTAAATGTAGTACCGAACCACATCACAACATCAATTTCTCCGATGAGGAGTTTTATACAACACACCTGTGATAAAATAGAATACATGTGTATTTTATGTGACGATAAAATACACAACACCAATGAAATGAGCATTCAAACGGAATGTCTGCAAATGGAATAAATAAAGGAAACACAAATGAATAAATGATCAATGCAGATCGGGCCCCTACTAGTATCACTGGGACTCGCCGTCACCGTGCTCTCCCGTGCTTTAGCCTTGCCATGACACGAAAAACAATATCCCCAACGGGCCGCCATACGTAACAACAATCCTCAAGGGTTGAAAATACACAATCAAGATTAAATCTCAAATTATGAATTATTCTCACAAACATACGCAATCAAACATGCTATATGAATCGACTAATCAGTACGGCTCAAAGGAATGGCGCCACACTACGCCCGGGATGGAAATGTGTCCGTGCACAAGCCACCAACGATCAAACACGCGTGGTCTTGTACCTAATCAGTCTCACGAGCAATCGACTCGTGTGCACAGTCCAATGTGAGGCCACCAACCAACACACGACTATAACGTGCCCGACATGAAAATCCTACACATACCAACCGGCACGCCAGTATGACCCGGAATGCCACAATATGACAAAAGTGACAATGAAAATGAATAATGACTCACCAAGATTTAATGATAGCTCAATGAAATGATCGGAACCGTCGTTCCTTATGACTGAGGTGATTAATTGACAATGACGAGCTTTGATACGATTAATACAATGATGAATGAGTTATGATTATGAATGAACAACGACAAAAGGAATGAATATCCTTTTAACCGAGTAAGAATTAACTTACTCAATACCGATGATGAATGTCCGTCCACGAACAACGTCCTAAATGAAATATCGGTCGCTCGAACAACCTTAAACAACATTAATTACCAACAATCGATCAATACACGAATCAAATATGATCCTAACCGACCCAAACGTCGACACAACAATATTCAAACCCGAATATATCGAAACCAACTCCAAGATGAGTATTTCAAACCATCAAAACACTTTCAATGATATCAATAATCCATTAGGAATCCATACTTCATAATTACAACAACTTCAATCGGAAAATCCCCAATTAACCGAAGTCAACCCCAAGGGTTCTTGAAGAAATTCCGAAAATAACCGTTTAAAATCGTAGGAATATGCTTATACAAGTTAGATAATCCATAACTAACATATTCCAATGATAATCCAAGCTTACACGAAGAAATCGGAAGGAAAACCCCAAAAATCCGAAATTCTAGATCCAAGAGATTAATACCTTTGTTCCGATGTGATGAAGATGATGAAATGATGATCAATCCGAAAGATGAGCTTGAAGATGATGATTGATGACTACACCTCGAAGAATCCTCTCTGATTCGCTCCAAAACGTCCAAAACCAACGAAAGAATGAAATGGGATGAAAAATGACGAACTCTGACTAAACTGTCCAATTTATACTCATTCCAGGTTAGCGTGCGCTAGCCCTTGTGCATAGCGTGCGCTAACGAGCAATTTGGGTAGTCCAAGATTCCCATGTCCGAACACGGTAGCGCGCGCACGTACCTATTTGTAGCGTGCGCTACGGACATACTACTAGCGTGCGCTAATATCCATTATTAGCGTGCGCTAGAAATATTCGACGCCAAAGACCGGAGTCCGTAAAACCGTCGCCTCTCGATTCGACTCGATAGCGTGCGCTACAACCATTGCTTAGCGTGCGCTAAAATATCGATTGCGACGCTACCATCAACACATAGCGTACGCTATGAATGAATTCGGTGCGATCCAAGAGCCACCGGACTCAACACGATCCGCCCCTAGCGCGCGCTACTCCACACATATAGCGTGCGCTACTACAACCCGTTAGCGCGCTACTTACCACTCGTAGCGTGCGCTGATTATTTCACCGCACCAAGACCTCCGGATCGCAGCCCAAGGTAGCCTTAGCGTGCGCTAAAGCCGAGCGGTAGCGTGCGCTACCTATACCCAATTAGCGTACGCTAAAAGGAGTATGTAGCGTGCGCTACTCCTCAAGCTCAGCTTGCAACGAAAATGACAATGATGATAAACACGGCACGAAACTCCAATGAGACTAGTGATGAATGACGATTGATACACGATACGATAGCTCTGAATGATGAATACCATGACTGAATATGAGTGACAACTGATCAATGATGAGTGAAATTACTGAGTATCAATTACTAATTGATAATTACTGAGTGATAAATACTGAATGATAATTACTGAGTGATAACTGGGTATTACAAACTCATATCCTCCCCACAGTCCAACAATCACAATTCAACTTAGTTACACAGGTTTCCAACATAAGACAACAAGCTGTTGTAACTCAAAACCACCCCTCCCTCCCTCTCTCTCTCTCTCTCTCTCTCTCTCTCTCTCTCTCTCTCTCTCTCTCTCTCTCTCTCTCTCTCCCTCCCTCCCTCCCTCCCTCTCTCTCTCTCTCTCTCTCTCTCTCTCTCTCTCCCTCGCTCCCTCCCTCCCTCCCTCTCTCTCTCTCTCTCTGTTAATTGTAAGAAGCCTCGGTTTAGAATACAAACCAGCACTGCTTTTCGAATCACCTCCACCATTACTTCTACTCAACGCCATGTCAAACTGAAAAATGTATATAACTTCTTTATTTTTTATGTGCTACTTCCAAAAGGCGGGAAGAAAAAGAGAATTTAACATTTCCCTCTTTCTTTCGAATGCTACATTAGGTGTACTTTAATGTGGAAGGTATCAGGATTTCAAAATAGAGTTAATGTTACATTTACAATTTAGTATATTGCTCCTCGCCATCATTGTTCATATGTGTCTTGACAGTCGATGCCTAACTCTATCTTCGCCGTAATTGTAGGTCTTATGCCCAGGCCGTCATGGCTACACGCTTAGTCAACAGCCATGGTCGCAGCTCAGCCTCTATCTGCGGATATAATCTATTAAACACCATTTTCTTCTGTCCACTTGCATCATATTAACTGTAGTCACAACTAAATTACACCATTAATCTACACAAGAAAAAAAATGAGGAAGAAATCTTCAGCCGCAACTACCAAAGAAAGACAATCCAATCGAGAACCAAAAAAAAAAAAACCTAGCCAAGTCCCACAGGAACCTCAAATCCATAATGGCACCCCAGAAATGGAAATCAAAAACTCCATATAACTCATAGAAAACAAAACAAACAACAAACAATGAAACGGACCGTGCCTATTGACAATTTGATTGAAGATGTTAATGTGACGCTATGTGCTGCTGGTTTAGGGATTTGTCTCAAACTTTGATCTTCCAGTGTTGTTTCTATTGACAATTTGCGGACCGTGCTTGATAATTTATTATAGTGCTTCGTGGCTGGTTTTATTGTGTTTCTACTTCCATTATCTATTTTGCACTGGAGTTGGTTTAGCCTCAGAAATGTAATTGATTTCCAATGATGAAATCAACTTCTCATTATCCAATGTAAATATCTGTTACTTTGTCTAAGATGGCAGATGAAAGAATCTGAAAAAAAAACATGTTGTCCACAGAATACGATTCCTAACCTCTTTTAGTCGAATCCCAAGACCAACTTCTAATTATTATACTTGCAGTCCAGTCAGTAAGAGTCTTGATTGAAACTAACATATTATCCACTAAATACCCCTCTCTTATGATAGTGTGTATAGTTAAGAATGTTTACTTGTTGCTATCAGTGTTTTTATTACGTGATGCCTTATTGTCTGGGGTTGAGTTGGTGATTTATCTAGTAATGTACAGGGTCTGGAATTTGTCTTTGGGCTGTACTTACAATTGTTTTTTTTTTGTTGTTGTGGTGAATCATGTTAACAGGTTTTGTCATGTGGGGGAAACAAGTTTGAAGTAAGGAAAGGATACGATGCTTTCAAGGTAGATGAGCCAAACCGGACTTGCTCGTGCAGAATGTGGCAAATATCAGGTTTGCCTTGTTGCCATGCAATAGCTTGTATTTTTAAGTTGAATAGGAAGGCTGAGGAATATGTGCCGGAATGTTTTAGGAAGGATAGGTACTTACACTAACATATGGCCAATATATGAAACCTGTTGATGGCATTGATTTATGGCCAGATGTTAGTCATCTTTCAAGGATTTTAGGACCAATCCCTAAGTCAATGCCTGGTAGACCTAAGCGGAAAAGGGTTAGGGCATCCCATGAAAAGAAATCGACAACTAAGATCAGTAGGGCTGGGATTGTTATGACTTGGCGGTGAAACTGGCCATAATAGGAAAGGATGTACAAACCAGCCCAAACCCGCTCCGTCTAAGGAAAAAGGCAAAGCGGGAAGACCATTCAAGAAACAGAACACGAAAACTCAGTTGGTAGATGACCATGACATTCCTAGGTTTGTTAATAACACTGATATCAATGAGTTTGAAATGGGAGCTACAAATATGAGAGGTATGTTAGGTGATGGTAGACTGTTTTACTTGGGAAAACAAAAGAACAAAAGGGGTGGTTCTAGTGTGGATAGGGGTCACTTGAAAATGAGAGGGGGTAGAACCAAAAGTGGTAGACTTATGGATGGTGCTAGTTCAGATACTATTGAGGATGAACAACGTATGAATTCTGGTATGCCTGGCAGAACTGGGAATGATCCAAACATAGCAGGTACTTCTGACTAAACATAATTTTGTAAAGCCTTACGTTTAGTTGCTGTAACAGATAATCCTGATATACAATTTTTTTGTAATCTATTAATGATAGCTACTCAAGAATCTCAAGTGCGTGGGTCAGTCAATTTGCCAAGTAAAGTTGTTACAAGATCAAGGAAAGCTGCAGCATCGGAGATTGTTGAAATCCGAAGAATGCCGGGAGGAGCAAGGGGTGGAAATAGGCGGAACAGGTGCAACCTCAATGTCTAGTGGGAAGAAGACAAAAGCAGTTGTGGGTGCAACAAAGACATTGCTTGGAAGAAAAACAATGTCAGCAGTGCAACAAACTAGAGAAAAAAGTGCAGCTAAAATGCTACCACCAAGCTGAAGATGAAGATGAAGAGGAAGAGGAAGAAGAGCCATGACTCATGTTTATATAATGTTTAACTAAGAATTTGGTCTATGTATTACTACGTTAGATTGTGTCACTTAAACTTAGTTATTTTGCTTCAACTTGGTCATTTTCCTAAACTTAGTCTCAGTAAATTTATTGATGTTGGAACAACAATAATATTGCTTGGTTGGATTGATGCTACGATATACCAATTGAAATAAATCTAATGGTCATGCCAGTTTTTTTATTTAGCGTTGCAATAGAAGCTTAAATGTTGCCATATATGTCATATTCATTAATAAAATTAGATTGCATTTGATTCTAAATACGTTGCAATTGGGCATATATATGTTGCCTTAGGGTTGCCTGAGTCCATGTATTGCAACAATTAACACAAAAAAAACGTTGCAAAAAAATGTTGCCATAGGTAGTCCAATATATTGCAATGGTGTTAAACCTGTTGCTATAGCCGTTAAATCGTTGCCATATACTATATTTGCAACGATAATTTGCCGTTGCAATATGGTACCAAATTTGTTGCCATAAGGGCCCTATGGCAACCAGAGCAAAGGACACGCTTGATTTTTGCATAATCGTTGCAATAGGCCCTATTGCAATGAATTTAGGGCATATTGCAACGTATTTTACACGTTGATGTATGCAATCTATGGTGTAGTGGCAGTAATTATAATAAACTTTTTACTCCTGTGTGGAGGACCAGTGGACGTAGAGGGGTTTACCTCGAACCACTTTAAATATTGTGTTATTTACCTTCTGCCTTTATTGTTTTATTAATTGTGATTATTTAAGTATACACTGCACACCGAGTTGCTGTATCCTCAACAACTTACTGTATTAAAGACTTCCGCTATGCACTCAGATTTAAAAACCATACAGGTTGTTGTTTAAAACACTTTCCAAGCTGTATCCAGTATACTTAGTGTCCAACAAGTGGTATCAAAGCGGTTGATTCTAAAATGAATCAATCGTATTTTTAACCGAATCAGATCCAAAGTCACTTATTTTTATAAAACAATCTTTTTCATTCCTACATTCTCATATGGATACCTCAATGATCAACAAAGTTCCTATGTTCTCTATTAATGAGTTTGATGATTGGAGAATCAGGATGGAGGCTCATCTTGCAGCAATGCATGAAGAGATGATTTTTGTTATACAGGATGGCCCCATCAAGATAATGAAGGTAAATCCGGCCCCTAGGATTGAAGGCCAAGCTCATGCTGAGATGCTTGAAAAAAAGCGCGAACAATGGACTTCTGACGAAAGAAAGCGCGCCAACCTCGACAATGTTGCGAAGAATGCGCTGTTTGTCACCCTCGACAAAGGCACATTCTCTAAGGTAAAGAGTCAGAATCACCAAGGATATCTGGGATAAACTCAAGTTGATTTGTGAGGGAACTGAGCTCTCAAAAGAAAACAAGATTTCCAAATTAACTCAGCAATTTGAATCTTTTGAAATGAAACCAACTGAAACACTTGAGGAGCTTGACCTCAGATTCACTGGAATTGTTGGTGAACTTGAAGCTTTGGGCAAAATTTATATTCAAAGGGACAAAAAACTACAGATTTTCAGATCTCTCCCTACCCGATGGGACATTAAGACCACATCTATGCGTGTGTCATGTAATCTTAGTGAAATATCTACTTTTGATCTCTTTTCTGACCTCAAGGCATTTGAGTACGATATAGACAGGAGAGAAAAGCTGAAGAATCTCCCGCTAGGACTACAGCCTTAGCCGCTGTATCCAACAGTCGACACAGCATGCCCAGCCCATCAAAGCCAAATTACAAGAATGCTGATAGCGGTGACGATATCCTGTCACAAGATGAAATGGCGCTCCTCATGCACAAGTTCAAAAAGTTCATCAAGCAGTTTGGAAAGACTCCCTACAGGCCCAAGCCTGTTCACAAGGTAAGTACAGAAACTTCCTCTGGCGACGCTAACCTGTGCTATAATTGCAGGAAAGCAAGACATTATGCAAACAAATATCCTCATCCCAAAGTTCAAAGGTTTCCGGAAGCCGAGCAACAAGAGAGGGATGAACGAAGACGTGCTTGGTAAAACAAGCTAAAGGCACTGATAGGAGAATCAAAAGCCTCCCCCACACCATCCAAATCCGAAGAATGTCTTCAGGTAGTCACTGAAAGTGACTCATCTGACGATGAATTCGAAGATAAGGCATATATGTGCTTTATGGCAAAGGACATTCCGGAAGAAGAAGATAGCGATGATGAGGTAAGCTCAACCTCAATTATTCCAGTAAATGCATCACATACTTTCGAAAAAATGACGAATGAATTTAAGAATATTCAAAAAGCCCACGAGACTTTGATAAATGAAAACATTCAGCTTCAACTTTCCAACATAGAGCTGAAAGAAAAAAACGACTTGCTAAAGATAAAATATGAAAATATGTCAATCGATTGTGAAAACAGCAAGGTCGAGCATGAAAAAATCGTGGAGAGAAATCATCAACTTACTCATGAACTAAGTGAGACTAAGTCTCAAAATGGAAGCAAGACAAATGATTTTGTTCTACTTCAAGCAAAATTTAATACTCTCGAAAAGCGAGAAAGCGAACTTGAGACCATTCTCAAATCTTTCGAGAAATCATATAAAAGAATTGAAGAAATTCTAAGCACTGGGCAACATGCTCATGATAAAAGTGGCTTAGGATATAGCTCATTTTCCAACAAAGGGAAAACTAGTACTGTGTTCGTCAAGAGTGTGGAACACATTCCTATATCGGAAGAAACTCCTAGTCCTGTGAAGGAACCTGCTGCTCCGCGAAAAGCAAAGGCTGCCATTCCGCCCCTGCAATCCTATTCGAGACAGTGGAATCATAAGCCATTTCAACCTATAAGGCGCACGCAATAGCATGCTCCCCAAGCATATCAACAGCGCCAACAGCCGTTCAGAAAGAAGGCTATATCCAAATACCAAAGGCCCGCACGGCAGTACTTTCAGTACAGCACACCTAGGTACTGGATACAGGAGACTCATTATCCATCAAGAAAGCAGGTGTCCGCACAGCATCGACAACAGCCTTGGGAATCTAACTGGAAACCCAGAAGGCAAGCAGTAAGGCTAAATAAAATGGCTCCACCTCCGAGACGGCATAAGTACTGGATTAATAATAATAACCCTGATTTTTACATGTATAATGATTATCACAGATACAGTAACTACGTACATGCCCCACGTAGATACCGCAAATATGTACCAAATGTAACCTACTGTAAGCCAATTGCTGTCAGGAAAATTTGGGTAGCAAAAGGCACTAACATTCACGGACCCAACAATCAAAAGGGACCTAAATCTACCTAATTTGTGTGCTACAGGACATTTTGGAGAAGGACATATGGTACTTCGACAGTGGATGCTGTAACACCCCCAAGATATTCGAGGTGTATTACAGCGCCGTGGACCCCTACATGGGACCCACCAGTCTAACACAACAAAATACCACTCGACTAACCGTCTCGGTTAGCAAGGAAACAATTGTTAACAACAAGAACATAAAACAACACGTCTGGTACGACCGGCATAATAAACATCAACCGACAAATACAGTAACTCCAACGAAGACCAATCACAATCCAAAAGGAAAAGCCTAAGTACTCGCGAGTACAATCTATAAGTTTACAATTTGGAAAACATCCACAACAAAAGAGACAGTAGGAATTAACAAGACTCAATTGCACATGTCAACAACCTTGGCCGACATCCTCGTACCATCCCAGCGCCCGATCGTCTGACTGAACATAACCTGAAATCCATAACAAGAATTTCCCCAAAACGGGTCCCCAAAGGGGTTAGCAATTACGCTAGTACAAGTATTCAAGGCAAACCAATCGCTTACACATTTCATAGTACAATGCACCAAAATCATTTTGAAAGTCAAAACCAGACATGTCTTTTCCGGAAACAAACAGTCAAACAATTTGCCTTGGGAACAGAGTAATATCATAGATCCCGCCCGAGGCCTCTAAGGACCCTCCCGAGCTGGCCATATTATAAAACAAAACACGCACGTGCATCGCCTTGGGAACAGAGTAATATCATAGATCCCGCCCGAGGCCTCTAAGGACCCTCCCGAGCTGGCTAGCTAAACAAACTCATGAATCCAGGACTCAACCCTTTGGATTCCCTCCGTGATCCCGTCGGACCAACCCGAGGTGAGCAAATCACACACAAAATACATTACCATTCCACGTTAAGCATAAAGGTTTCCAAAAATACTTGCCTTGAATAATTGACGACGCAACGAACGGAAAGGAAAGTCACCAACGAACGCTAGGAACCAACGAAACCGAACCTAACGATTCGAAGAATACAATCACAACCATTTCTAAATGAATACGGAATTGGAATACACCCGAAAACCCGCCTACGATTCATGTATATTCGTATATAAACAACAACGAGGGCGGACCACAACCAAACCCTCTCGATTCCGTAAAAACCACGAAATATACCATGAATCCGTAGGGAAACTAAGAATACCAACAAGATTAATCATATTCCCAAAACAAGAATAGTATGGACAAGGTACTTGCCTCGAACAACCACAACGCGGAGAATCGACCGAAGTAGGTTGGCACGAACCGACTACGAACCCGCCGACTCCACCGAATGCCAACTCGCGATAATAAACTACGAAGGACAATAACAACAATGAAATGAATTCCATAACACGACTCAAAGCCGTTGAATTCAAAGAACGAATGACGAATGTTCAAGTGTTTTCCCCAAAACGGCCAAGAACACGATTCATTCCATCAAAACCCGAAAATGGAATTCCAAGTTGAAATATGGATATACAATCCATAGAATGTGTTTAACGACATCATTTAACCATAATCGATCCATCAAAAACGGATGAAAAATGAGATCGAGGACAAATCCCCCAAAAAGTCGATTCGAAGGAAATCAAGAATTATACTTCGATTCAACGAAGAACAATGGATTAAATGATGTTAAACACAATAATACTACCAAGATTAATCATACCCATTATGAATTAATCAACAACACGGAACGAATCGGACAAAAGTGCAAAAACCCCCAAATTCACGAAAGTAGGGTTCTAAGGAAGATTACATTGATTCGCTGGATCAAAGGATAATAACGGATGATTGATTGACGATATAACCTCAATAACTTCGTGGATTTGTTGTTAAACAACATGGCTCCATGATAAGCACACCCTCAGCCGCGGAAGAGAAGGAGAAGAAGGAGAAAAATGGCCAAAAACCCGTCTGCAGGGCCATAAATGGGCTGCACAAAGGTGCCGCGGCCAGCCGAGTGTGCCGCGGACAGGCCAAATTTGCGCCCAAAGGATCGGCAGGTGCGCCCGGCCGACATGTGCCGCGGCACTGACATGCATTTGGTTGCCGAAAAATGCACGAGTGTGCCGCGCCTCGCCAAAGATGTGCCGCGGCCCACGCAGACGGCTCGCCGCCGAGCCGCGAGCACTACCGGCCGTAACTCGGCCAGTGCCGGCCTGGGCCCAGATTGCCCAGCCATGACTCGGCCGGGGCCAACTCCGACGGCCCGAACGACCCCGAAACCCGAACCTAAATACGAATCGATGATACGGTTATGACGAACTCGCAAAGACGAATCTAAGAGCTAAGAGAACACACAATTCCGACCACCCGAAGGCTCGGAATTCGACAACGGAAGTAATTACCCAAAACTTTGGGAAATTACGAAAATGGCCCAAAACGTCCGAAAATCACGATACGTGATCGAATAACCAAACCGAAGTTCATAACACGTCTAACAAAGTTAAACGGACTTACGGGAAACTCGAAACAGTATTTTCGAACGAGATTCGCAAGAATCGAACTCAAGTGCGGAAAAGTCGCTAAAAAGCTCGGAACTCAACAAAACGATACCGAAACGAACTCAGATGACAAAAAGTGCAGAATTAATCATTCGCGGAATGACGAAACGGTCATGAGCGAGTCATCAAAATGGACTTCCGACGAGAAAAGAAAATTACCGAAATTCGAAATTGCGGATATTATAGATGCTCCCGGCACATGACAGGAGATAGAAGAAAGCTATTAGATTTCGTAGAAGGTCGCGGTCTAAAAGTGCGCTTCAGTGATAAATCTAATGGAAGAACAAGAGGAAAAGGAAACCTTCTTGTTGTAAAATTCAAAGTCACCGATGTAGCTCATGTTGAAGGCTTACAATACAATCTACTTAGTATTAGCCAGTTTTGTGACAAACAGTTCTCGGTGAAATTCTATATTGATCACTGTAGAGTCAAGAACATCCTGACCAAAGAAGTTGTGCTCACAGGAAGCAGATCAGGTAATATGTATATTGCTGACTGGATGCCTACGAGCTCCACAATTCCTTGTTTAGTTGCCAAAGACACTGCAGATCTAAGCTGGTTATGGCACAATAGGATGTCACACGTCAACTTCAAGACAACAACAAGCTCTCAAGACAGGGACTGGTTAGAGGATTGCCGAATGTATCATTCCAAAAAGACAGTGTCTGTGGACCATGTCAAAAAGGCAAGCAAATCAAGTCCACCCTGAAGAGCAAATCCTATATTTCAACCCACAAAGTGTTGGAAATGCTACACATGGATCTCTATGGTCCTGTATACCCGGTATGTTTGGGAGGTAAGAAATACTGTTTTGTTGTTGTTGATGATTACTCCAGGTATGCTTGGACAATTTTCCTAAGCAAGATGAAGGAAACAACATCAAAGCTGCCCGAGCTCCTGAGAAAGCTTCAAAATGAAAAAGGATCGAGTATTGTGTCCATTCGTTCCGACAGAGGTACAGAATTTACTAACCGCTTTATAGAGCAATACTGTTCGGAAGATGGGATACAACACTAATACTCAGCTGCTCGTACACCTCAACAAAATGGTGTTGCCGAGCGAAAGAACAGGACGCTGAAGGAAGCAACAAGGACAATGATTGCCGCAAGCAAGTTGCCATAGCATTTCCGGGGTGAAGCAACCAATACAGCATGCTACACTCAAAACCGTTGTATCGTCAACAAGCACCACAACAAAACAGCATATGAGGTATGGAACAACAAAACTCCATTAGTTTCGTATTTTCACATTTTTGGATGCAGGTGCTATGTGTTGAACAATGGGAAGGATCAACTTAGAACCTTCGATGAGAAGTCGGATGAAGGAATATTTGTAGGATATTCCTTCGTCAGCAAAGCTTACAGGATCTTTAATAAAAGGATGCTGGCGATCGAGGAATCAGTTCATGTAGTGTTCGACGAACCTCACCATGACCCTACAGGAGTAGATGTTGTTACTCAGAACATCCAACAACTTTACATTTTAGATCCACCAACTCCCATAAAACCTGTTGTTGACCTAGAAATCAACCCCACAGCTGTAAGAATCGATGTAGATGAAGCCGATGCTGTACAAGCTGAAGACGAAACTATAGCAACTCAAGATACAGTACGGGACCCCGAATTAGAACCCGACTGAAGATGGTTGAGAGATCACTCGCAAGATCTGATCATTAGAAAGATTAATGCTGGTGTTTCTACCCATAGGAGAATATAGAGTACATAAGGAAATGTACCGTGTGCACAAGAAGAACCAGATACTAAGATATCCCCATTCCCTGAATGGAAATTTCAATCCGAGCTTAGAAGACTCAATATATACACTATTGTTGTATTCTTAGCCCAGTTCGAACCTGTTTCTACCATAGAAGCTCTCAATAATTCTCATTGGATAACATCTATGGAAGAAGAGCTTAACGGTTTCGAAAGAAACAATGTATGGTATCTTGTACCCAGACCTACGCATCAATCAGTTATTGGAACCAAATGGATATTTAGAAACAAGAAGGATCGAAGTGGACTAATTATAAGGAATAAATCCAGACTAGTCGCACAAGGCTATAGACAGGAAGAAGGCATAGACTACGATGAGACGTTTGCCCCTGTAGCCATACTAGAAGCTATTAGGATATTTTTATCCTTTGCCGCTCATAAGAGCTTCATTGTATACCAAATGGACGTCAAAATTGCATTCCTAAATGGAGACCTTGCCGAAGAAGTTTATATTGAACAACCACCAGGGTTTGCCAACACAGATGGCGTAGACCTAGTATACAGGCTGAGGAAAGCACTGTATAGACTTAAGCAAGCCCCTAGAGCATGGTATGAGACCTTGTCCCAGTATCTAACCAATAATAGATTTGAGAAAGCTGTTGTGGACAAGACCTTGTTCAAAATACAGGAAGGAGATGACCTTCTAATGGTTCAAATCTATGTAGATGACATTATATTTGGTTCAACTAACCTTGCTTTATGTCAAAGGTTCTCTCATCTCATTTAAAGTAAATTTGAAATGAGTATGATGGGAGAACTTAGTTATTTCCTAGGTTTGCAGGTAAAGAAGTTGTCTAGAGGGATATTCATCAACCAGGAAAAATACAGCAAGGAGCTTCTCAACAAATTTGGAATGAATACTTCCAAATCATCATCAACCCCCATGAGCACTTGCGTGCAAATTAGTGATGATAAAGCCAGAAAGCCATTTGACCAATCACTCTACAGGAAGCTTATTGGCTCTCTCCTGTACCTAAGGGCTAGCAGGCCCGATATCCAATTTGTTGTAGGAGTGTGTGCGAGATATCAAGTAGCACCCAAAGAATCACACTTCAATACCGCTAAACGAATCCTGAAGTATATTAAAGGAACAATCGATGTAGGACTATGGTATCCTAAAGAAGGCGGATTCGATTTAGTTGGCTACAGTGACTCGGATATCAGAGGCTGCAAGCTAGATAGGAAGAGTACAAGTGGAACTTGTCACTTTCTTGGACCTAGACTTGTGTATTGGTTCAGTAAGAAGTAATTGGCAAACTCACTTTCCACTACCAATCAGTACTATGTCACCGGTAGTTGTTGTATGCGCATCCTTGGATGCAAAGAACGATTGTCAGATTATGGGATTGAAGCCAAGGAAACGGCCATCATGTGCGATAGCACGAGTGTAATTGAAATAACGGACAACCCTATATTGCACTCGTGCACTAAGCATATCCACATGAAGCATCATTTCATTAGGAATCATGTCGAGAACAAGGATGTTCGACTGGAAAAAGTTCATACAGATATCCAGTTGGCCGACATTTTCACCAAGCCTCTCGACACAGCAAGATTCAACATGCTTCGACAAGAATTGGGATTGCTACAGCCTAACTCCCTGTAAGTATTTACTGTTTTTACTCAACAATTGAGGGGGAATGCTGTAAGAACCAAGAATACAGTATCCACCATTAATTATCTGTACACTCAGAGCCTTCAATACAGCACTGTAGGGAACAAAGCGATATGAATCATCTTACAGCTGACGTGTGCAATAATTAAGGGGGAATACAGTATGACCCATGAATACATCATTAATCCAAAAGTTGCTGTATGGAATTGAAACCTATATGTACCTTTTAAGGGGGAACACTGTATCGTCGCGGATACAACACATACTATGGGAATTCGATTCATTATATATTATAATATTTCATTTTAAAAACATTTTTTCTCCACGTGCCCTGTTTTCATGTCAGACGTCTTTTACATTAAATGCCTTACACGACATCTGGACAATCGAATCTCAAAAGTTGTGATGTTTTCAAATTGTTTAATATTTAATACCACTATTTCGGGCATTAAGGGTAATATGAAATGTCATAAGTGGGACCCGATCCTATTTTAAAATTCAATGGATAAGTGTACCAGCTACACTCAGTCCATCATAACCGTTCATTTTAAACACTGGTTCCCATCCCTTAAATCTGACCATTCGTTCTCTAAAAACCCTTCTTCGCCGCCTTCTATAAAAGGACTATAAATGCCATTTGAGACTCTTTACGCCTTCTGCATATTTTAAGAGCACTCGAGCATTCAGCCTACATGATTTTTCTGTGTTTACTGCATATTTTTCTTGAATCTTTTTCACCGTTACTTGAGAAATCATCAATGGCGTCTACCCAGACATCTTCCACCTATCTCAAGAAGTCACTCAACTTCATCGATGGACGGATCTTCTCCAGATCTGTTGTGCTGGAACGTATTCACGCTGAAGGTGATGACGTTGATTCCACGGAGGTCGTCGTTTCAATAATCCGTCAACAAGGCCTCTACCGCCTTGGGAGCCTCACCGACGAAAAATATGACGCTCATCTGGTTGAGGAATTCTACCTCAACGCCGTAGTTCATTTGCTGTCACTGGCTCAGGGAGGCCATGTCTCTGATATCACAGCCGTTATCAGCAGAGTGGAGATCCGCGTTGACCAAGAGCTTCTCCAGAACATCTTCAGGCTACCTTCTGATGGCATGACTATGGAAGAACTTGAGACCTTTGGGTCCCAAGAACTGTTGACTCAGTACTATGCCTTATTCACCGGTTCAGCAATGGTGGAAGTGGTTCACACCACATGCCATAAGAAATTTTTTTGTTTACCTTTCGTTTACTTACATGATTTTTGCTGCCGTATTATTGAGAACCGAACAGGTGCCTTTGAGATGTGCACTAATCTCAGGTTCAGGATGATGGTCGCGATAATGACCTGCGAGAAGGTCAATTGGTGTCAGCTCATCCTTAAGCGTTTGCCGGAAGAGGTATCTAAACCTGCTTCGCAGAAGAAATCGTTTGGTTTGTTCTTAAACCATATTTTGACGAAGTGTGGACTTCCACAAACTACAGAGACAAAGAAGATCAGTTAATAGATATTATTCGGAGGCATCAGGCCCAATGCCTTCAACCAGAGCATCTTGATCGCCAACAGACCTTTTATCCAGAATTTGCCGCAGTCTGCAGATCCGAGGGACGTTTCTTCTAAGTCCCAAAGTGTTGAATCTTCGAAGAAGAGAAAAAGATCTCAGAGCAAAAGTCCAGTTGCTGTTGAGAAGCCAAATAGGAAGCTAAGGAGGCTTACAAAGGTTAAAGCTACAGAACCCTCCGAGGATGCTCCTCTCGTGGCGCAACCCACTGATCAACTACCCCAGGGCCCAACCCCTATGGAAGAGATGCCCGATACTGTCGATATAGTAGATCCCGAGCCCTTGGGGGCTACGACGGATACTAGGACATCTTCCAACTCAAAAGACTCTGGCGAGTCGGCTGCCTGTTTGGAGCCAAAAGCTATCTCTCCTATACGGGATTCCACACCCGTTCAGGATCCATCTTCCTTTGGGGTACCATCCCCTATAAGGAATCCCTCTCCGATACAGGATTCCACACCTGTAGAGGAGCCCCTTCCTACAGCAAACCCAAGCGCTGTACGGAGCCCTTCCCTGGACACAATCATTTCCAAGACCCTACTTTCCATTCAAATCGAACAGTCTTTCGAGTGGTTTCTCCAATGGAAAAGCTACAGACTTGCTCTGTACAAAACTCTGTACAACTGGAGCGAGTGGAGTAACAAAGAAAAATTTGTTGGACACTCAAGAAATTGCTGTCCTGATCCAATGGGACAACTTATTCGTTAAGGAACTTATTGAGAGCCATCTGTTTGATAAGTACGAAGCTCGAAGGAAAGGGAAATCTTCGTCCATGGAATCTCCCGATAGTCCAAAGTCCGATCCTGATTCTGACGATGATGACGATGCACTCCAAGCTGGTCTGCGGATGAGTCATGAGGAAGCCCAAGCAAAGAGATATTAAGGGACATCTACTCATCAGTCGCCCCTTCGCCATAGCAAGACACTGTTCCTGACAATGAGGATTCAGTCCCTCATGTCGTGGAGGAACAACATGTTGCGCAATAGGCACCCGAGCCTGTCATCGCCCCCGCCGAAGAAAGATCTAGTGCCATCCAGCAAGAGGAATCAATCTCTCTGCCGGAACAAGCGGATGCTGAGAGACACCAGGAGAAATTGGGGGTTCACCATGTTTAAATGATGAACCTTGAGGGCGGGCGATCGTGTCCACTGATTAATTTTGGAGGGCCCTCAGACTACGCTGGCCTCGTATTTAAACGAAGGGCGGGCGATCTTGGCCCAAAGGGACCTTGCATGGCCGAAGCAGCCGGTTCCATCGACTACCAGGACCATGGCTGTAAGTTGTGCGGTGGAGGCGATCTCGTGCCTTAGTCCATCATGTCAGATGGTGAACTGTAGGTGGCGATCGAGTCCTCCGGTTTTGATGATGAAGCTTGATAATGGCGATCGGGTTGGAAGACTGTGATCGTCGCTCGGCTGTCGATCGCGTTATTCAGAGATTGATACTGGCAATCGGGCCGGAAGACTGGTGATCGTCGGTCGGCTTCCGATCGCGTTATTCATAGGTTGATATCGGCGATCGGGCGGGAGATCGTCGTTCGGGCGACGATCGCGCTGCTCATAGGCTAAGCAGAAACCTTTGCCTGGCCAGAAAATCTGCGGCCTTAGCTCGGAAGATCGCATAAGTCGCGGGTTGGTCCTTCGTAAGATGCCTGAACATAGGCGAAAGACCATGGAATCCTCCTAGGACCACGTGGAGGGCGATCTCATCGCTTACGGGCTCTCCGTTGAGGATGATCTCGTCTACCCGGTCGATGTAGTCCGATTCGGACTCTTTTTCCCCTTGTTAGATTCGCAACATGCGATGAGGACCTTCTGGCCGAGCGACTCTGGTGGCGAAGTACTCTGTGAAGACGTTCGCCAGTTGGTTAAAGGAGCTGATGGACCGAGGCGGCAATGAGGTGTACCACCTCTAGGCAAGGTCGTCCAGCGTCAGAGGGAACATTCGACACCTGGTCGCGTCAGATGCCTCACACCCGGTCATGTAGATGTTGAACTTGCTCAGGTGTGTTTTGGGGTCTGATCTCCCTTCGTACGAAGGTGTTTGCGGAGGGGCGACCTTGTGCTGTACGGGGGCGAGCTCGATGTGGACAGCGAGCGGCTCGCCCGGCTCGGCGATCTTCTTCTTGGCGCCTGCCCCGGATTCCAGGAGCGCCTTCATGTCGTCGAGCTGGCGTTGCATCGCAACCATCGCCGTGGCTCGGTCGCCTGCGGATCGGCTTTGGGAGCGGGAGCCGAGGCGATCGTGTACCGATCTCCTGACTCCGCTGCTGCCGACCTCGGCTATTTGGCGAGGGGGAGCCAGACGGCTGGGCTGCCTTCTGGGAGTCGGATAGGCCGAGCTCCTGGTGACGGACTCGAGCTCCGCTGCCTCATAGCCGGGCCGGATCGCCCGATCGCCAAGACGGCCGCCGCCTGTGCGATCAGCAGAGGTGCCCACTGCGAGCGCCTCTCCTTGCGGATAAAAGCCTCCTGGCGATCGCTCGGCCAGTAACGCCTTGAACTTCCGCTTGGTCTTCCGGCGGATGGCCGAGGGGGTGATAGCGGGAGGCGCGTCGAGAGCACTCCGTCGCTCCTGTAGGACGGCCATGGCCTCCTCGATCTGTTCCGCGGTTCGGAACTGATCGAGTGAGAGACTTGGACTGCCCCCCAGGGGCGGGATCGACCGTCTCGGACCGCGGCGGCTACCCTCTGCCATCGGCTGTGGCTCGGACTGAGACGGAACGAGGCGCCTGGCGGATCGGTCGGCGGCTTTCTTCGATGTGGAGGCGGAAGATATGATTCTGAAAGCTTTGAAGAACAGTGAGTGTTTCTTCAGGTATATGCCCCGGAGAACAGTGAGTGTTCTTCGAGACGGTAGGAATAAAAAATTTGAGGGTTAGATCCCCTTCCTCTAGCGCTAATTGTTGTTGCCCAAAATATTTATCCGAAGATGAAATACTGCTGGAATGAACGGACAACAAACAAAGTTGCGGGAGCACTTCCGAGAGGGTGTTAATAACACAAGATTTGCCGGGTTTGTTAGGCCCGGGCTTGAATGCTCTCGCGAGATGTTATTAATAGAAATATTCGTGGATACAAGTATTAATGTGAGAATCTAAGTACAATGAGTGTAAAAAGACCCTGTTAATCCAGCTCTTGAGCGAAGCCTTGGTGTTCTTGCTCTCGGCCGATCGTCTACTGTGTGAGCGAGGCTGAGAGAAGAATGAACCGAGAGATAGCTGTTGCCAAGAGTAGTGTAACACCCCCAAAACCGTATGGGAATATTACACGCCGTAAACCCTTTCCGCAAGGATCTACCAGGCTAAACGTCCATAAACAACCAAATGCTTGCCCGGCCAGGGTCAAACAATATAATAATACACTGCTAAGGTCACTTACACATAAACACACAGACCGATGAGGTCACACAACTCTATCAACAGGATCGACTAACAACATTACCCACACACAGGTTCGAAATACAATACAACTAAGACCGAATCAACTCTAACAATACAAATAAACTCTACCAACTCTCAACTCTTGATTAGTATCGCACTCGTCATCCCTTGTGCTAATCCCGTGATCGCTCCCGAACTCGCATGTACCGGACGCAAACAGACATCCACCCCCGAATACTGGGGTTAGTAAAACTCCACCGTTTTACTAATGCAAGTATCAAACCATACGAAATGTAACAAGCAAATAGCAACTACGAATTTAATACGGAAATCAATTATCAAAATGTTCTAGAAGTTTTAGAATTTCGAACTCAAGTAAGAGATATTTGAAAAGGAACACATCATCTCGGGATTTTTAAAGCGTAAATTATTTTGGATCTCGAGTCCCAATTTACAAAACCCTTTTCGTAAACAATAGGGCCTTAGCCCGATTCTCGCTTCAAAGCATACTAAATAATATATCATTATGAGTCCGAGATCCATATTTAAAATGTTACCCGAACAATCATCGCTACACGATCATTGTTCGTACACATCATGTACCGAACTCCGAGGCCTCGACGGACCTTACCCGACCACACACATTGTTCGTACACATCATGTACCGAACTCCGAGGCCTCAACGGACCCTACCCGGCCACACACACCGCTCGTACACATCATGTACCGAACTCCGAGGCCTCAACGGACCCTACCCGGCCACAACATCGTTCGTACACATCATGTACCGAACTCCGCAGGCCTCGCCGACCCTACCCGGATCACACACCTTGTCCGTACACGCCATGTACCGACTCCGCAGGCCTCGCTGGACCCTACCTGGATCACACACTTTGTTCGCACCTATCATGTACCGAACTCCGCAGGCCTCGCTGACCCTACCCGGAACACACACACATCGACACGACACAATTCATAATCATTAAATGTCAAGCCATTCCACATTACACCGAAATGTTCAATCAAGTATGTAAACCAAAACAACACAAATATCATGATCATCACAACGACTCTTAACCAACATAACACACATTCGTACACAATACATTGAACAACCACATGTACAACCATCTCATATGTACATCGCAATCCCGCACAAATGGCACGACGCCTAACACGGATACCAATATATCACTATTATCACAAAGCCTTCAAATTTCTGGAAAACACAACCAACTCAAACGGAACATATTTACGAGGCAAGCAAAATCGTCATACATATAATACGTAATTACTAGTCACAAGATACAAGTCGTATAATAAGATACTTGCCTTAATAACCGCTACCAAACGCTCAAGAACACCGCTCGACCGAAGCTCGGACTCAAGGAGACAACGAACGGAAGGGTTCCGACTGAGTTCTTCACAAGAATTCGACCCTAACAACATATAATCAATAAATCATCGATCATACGAGGAAGAATAATCGTAGAACGCTTGAATTCTCTTTGTGACATTTTATCGAACACCTTCAAGGCGTCGATAAAATACTCAATAAAACGACAAATCCATGGCAATCCAACCGTGGAATAACAAGGAATTAGATATAATATAGCTTAACAATCATCAATCCATCAATATTCTGAGTTAAAACGGATTAAACGGACGAAATCGAACAAAATACCCAAAATCCCCAAAATTAGATTTCTAGAAAATCGACTGATTCGCTCGATCAAAGGATGTTATAGGATGGATGATTGATGATATGAACTCCAAAACTTCATGGATTTGTTGACAAACAACATCTCTCCATGATAGGAACAACCTCACCATGAAGAGAAGTAGAAGCAGGAGAAAAATGGCGAAAAACGATCACGGGCCTTAAATAAAGCCGCATAAGCAGCCGCGGCACAGCCCAAAAATGGCTCCCGGTGGTCGGCGGTGTGCCGCGGCTCAGCCGAGTGTGCCGCGGCACCAGTCATGGCTTTGGCGAAAAATGCCACAGAGTGTGCCGCGGCCTTGCCAAGATGTGCCGCGCCCTACGGTGATGCCCGCCGGCCGGAGCCGCTGAGCACTACCGGCCGTGACTCGGCCAGAGCCGCCGAGCACCGCGGCCGTGACTCGCGATCTGCCTGGGGCCAGATTGCCCGGCCATGTCGGGCCGGCTAACTCCGACGGCCCGAACGACCCCGAAACCCGAACCTGAATACGAATCGATGATACGGTTACAACTTACTCGCAAAGACGAATCTAAGAGCTAAGAGAACACACAATTCCCACCAACCGAAGGCTCGGAATCCGACAACGGAAGTAATTACCCAAAACTTTGGGAAATTACGAAAATGGCCCAAAACGTTCGAAAATCACGATACGCGATCGAAACACCAAACCAAAGCTTGCAACAAGAATAATAACATTAAATGAACTTACGAGAAACTCGAAACAACAGTTTCGGACGAGATTCGCAAGAATCGAACTCAAGTGCGGAAAAGCGTCTAAAAAGCTCGGAACTCAGCAAAACGATACCGAAACGAACTCGGATGACAAAAAGTGCAGAATTAATCATTCTCGAAATGACGAAACGGTCATGAGCGATTCGTCAAAACGGACTTTCTCCGAAAAAAATAAATTACCGGAAATCGAAATTACGGGTATTACAAGTAGGAGAAAGCCAAGTTGGAGTATTACTTTTGTATTGTGCATAAAATCCGAAGGGAGTTGAAGACTTATCCAAGTGCAGGGAGCCTTCTATATATAGGGGTTGTGGAGCCTTGATTCCTGGCGGGCGATCGCCTTCCGGCCAATAAAATACTGGGGCGATCGTCTTAAAGTCACATGGACAGTCTGCCTAAAGTCTAAGGCAGCTGCTGGCAACCAGCTGTGCGGTCCAATGAGGAGCCAGCACGCGTCCGGAGTCACTGTCACATGCGGTCCTACTGACACCTTTCGGCGGGCCTGTCGGCTGGTGGGAAGATGCTGACAGGCTGGGGTCAATGATCCGTGAAATGCGGATCTTGTCTCGGCGCTGCACGTGGGTTCTGTCCTGAGGCTTCGGCCTTTTCCGACTGGATGACCATCGGCTTTGAGCGGCATGAGGCGGTCGGCATTAGTTTGTCACCAGGGGTCGGCATCGGTCGGTCACCAAGGGTCGGTCGGCAAGTGCCGAGAGATGATCGTCTGGGAGTCGGCCACCAGGAGTCGATCGCCAAGTACCGAGAGACGATCGTCTGTAGATGTCGATCGCTCGGCACCGGGACTTGTCCTGGGACCTTCGGTCGGCCGATCTATCTTGACTGCTTGGCTACGGCTAGGTCGCCTGGCCGCTGGTCGGCAGTTCTGCCTTGTCTGCGGGGCTAAGACTAGGTCGCCCGATCTCTGGTCGGCAGTTCTGCCTCGGCTGCTGGTCTACGGCTAGGTCGCCCGATCTCTGAGGCGATCGTCGGTCGGAGAGTATAATTCTCGACACAACAAAATACAAATTGAGCACGGGATCATTGATTATAAATAAAACCAGAGTAAAAGAGGTAGCAAGAGATATAAGCTGACTTGCTCAAGACTAATCCCCACGAGAAGATCCAATGACAAGTCAAATAGTCAATAAAAGGAGCTTATTTTTTAGACAGTTATTAATGCACATGCAAATAAATAATGGTTAATGTGCACACTTATTAGGCAAAAATAGTGGGAACATGGAATAAAAACGTCAGTTATCATATTAACTTCTTCCATAATGGATACATTATGACGAATATACCCACCGTCGTCTATAAAAAGAAAACTGACCCTTCCAAAACAACTCCTTACATTTTTTAGTCTCTCTCTCTCTCTCTCTCTCTCTCTCTACTATCACTTTGCGATAAGAACCCCATTTTTTAGGTTGGAAAGGGCAAAGAAATCTCAGAAACCTCATTCTTATAAACCCTCTCTCGGATCTCTTGAAAAGTTATGGCTTGGAAACATGATCGATCTTGAAGATTTCTTACAAGAAGAAAAAGACAAGAATATTGCGAAGAAAATCACCAAGAACCTCTGTTGGAAATATTTACTTGAATAAACAAATGTAAAACACAAATTAAAATATAACCCTGCAAAACAAACGTTAATTTCGTAACTGGACAGGATTTAACAAAAAGAAAGGATATATAGTATGACGATGTTGAATCTAGAAGATCTGTATCCTTAAAGAAAATTCGCCATCACCACTGTGTATCGTTTGCCTCCCAGGATAAAACAACACCTCGATGAACTGATATATTAAGCACTGCACCCCAAGGAAACTAGAATGAACGTACACCATCACCACACAAGAACGAGAGAAATGAAAATACTCTATGGAACTGGAGAAGGAATTTTCGAAGCGTAAAAGTTTTTAAAATCGGACCCCTCATGTCTGTTTTTATAAGGAGGACGAGAGAGAGAAGTGTGCTGGAGGAACTCTCCAATAATTAGGATTGGTATCATAATAGTTATCCTACTATTAATCTGATTGTTATCAATTAATTTTGGTACTTATCCGAATATTAATTTCGATAATAATCACTTAATTTGGTACTTATCATAATCCAAAAATTTCAGATTAATTTAATGAAGTTGTTGGCAAATAAAATTGCAGTAAAAAGATAACTTTGAGATCGAGACATTTCGCCCAAATCGCCCTTCGACCCGACCCGAGCCGAGCCGAGTCGATCCCTTCGACTCGGATCGGCTCGGCTCGGCGATGGCGGCGTGTGTGTGTGTGAGGACTGTCCAATCACACATCCACTCATGTCTCCATTAGTTATTGTGAACTAGTATTTATGCATATAACCTTATATGCACATTAAATTTCTACTTTTCAATGTGGGAAGTCCCACACTCATTTCCAAGGAGATAACTTTGGAGCATTAATGCTCATTCATCTCTCCATTTTCAGTATTTTTGTATGTTCTGGAAGGCTCTTGCGGAGCAATACATATTCTAAACAAATCTCGACATCGTTTCATTGCCGAGTCTACTCAAAATGATGCCTGAAATCGGACTTTAAAATCCATTATAAGTCCATTTTCCAGCAATCCCCCACATGAATGAGATTGATGATCCAACAATACAGACCTGACATGGAGATTGATTTGGTGATAGTTATTGCGGTTAGACATTGCATAGGATAGGCAGAGTATGTGAACCTTCTCCCAAAAAGATATATTTACCTTACTGGCTAGACAGTGTGACTAGGTGCCCTTGAACTGTCTGACCATTTGTGTAAGTGATGATATATCCTTCACAAAGCCTTTCTTCATTTATCTGTTCTCATTATTGCGTCCGTTTTAGCCGTAGACTCTGCCGTGATTCTGTGGGAGATTCTGAAGAACTTACAATTCCTTTTTGAAGCGGCCCCTCTTCTCTCCAACATAGGTGATTCTTTATAGTGTCGAATAAACCCGTGTTTTACTCCACCCGACCTTACATTATTGTTATAAGAATCATTAAAAGCAAAGCTTATCCTCTTCCTATGGGTATCACTGTGTTCATCCTAGGAATAGGTAAGTTTGGGGTGAGTCCCCCGCAGCCAGTTATCATGCCCAGTCTTATGAATTGGTTGTCCCTTTAAACCTAGATCTTGGGATCTCTAGTCAGCTTAGGTTGGGTATCCTCCATAAATCCATCAGCTCATTCCTGTTGATTTTTCAACAAGGTCTCTTGATAACCCTTTGGTTAGCGGATCGACAATATTATCCTTTGACGCTACATAGTTAATGGTAATAACTCCTGTTGTTATCAGCTGTCTAATGGTATTATGTCTTCATAGTATATGACGAGACTTGCCATTATATATTGTGTTATGTGCTCTACCAATGGCAGATTGACTGTCACAATGAATGCAGACTGCAGTCACATGCTTTGGCTATTTAAGAATATCTTCTAGAAATTGTCTCAACCATTCCGCTTCTTCAGCACATTTGTTGAATGCTATAAATTCTAATTCCATCATGGATCGAGCTATAACTATCTGTTCTGAAGATTTCAATGCCACTGCTGCACCAACTAGTGTGAATTCATATCCACTTATAGACTTAGATTCTTCTATGTCAGATATCCAACTCGCATCAGTATATCCTTCAAGTACTACTGGATATTGGGTATAGGGCAGCCCATACTCACGAGAACCCCTTAAGTACCTAAGTACGCTTATGATCGCTTTCCAGTGTTCTTTCCCCGGATTACTCGTGTGTTGTTGCCCAAAATATTTATCCGAAGATTAATACTGCTGGAAGACGGACAACAAACAACAATTGCGGGAGCACTTCCGAGAGAAGATAAATAATACTAGATTTGTCGGGTTTGTTGGGCCCGGGCTTGAATGCTCTCGCGAGATGTTATTAATACAAATATTCGTGGATACAAGTATTAATGAGAGAAATCTAAATACAATGAGTGTAAAAAGACTCTGTTAATCTGGCTCTTGAGCAAAGCTCGGTGTTCTTCGTCCCTACCGATCGTCTTCTTGATGAGGGAGGCCGGGAGAAGTAAGAACCGAATGATAGCTGTTGCCAAGAGTTGGAGATAGCCAAGTGCTGGGTGTTGATTCAGTATGCTGAAATCGCGATAATGTAGAGTGTTTAGAGAGTCAGAATCTCGGTCTTTAGACAAGTGTAGGGAGCCGTGTATTTATAGTGGCAGCCGAGTCTTGTCCTCTGGCGGGCGATCGCCTTCCGGCCATTATAATAATGGGGCGATCATCTACCGGCTAATATTATAATGGGGCGTTCACACAGGCTATCGGGCTAAAGTCCAAGGTAGGTGCCGGCGCCAGCTGGGCGGTCCAATGAGGAGCCAGCACGCGTCCAGATTCACTGTCACCCTACTGACAAATTTCGGCGGGCCTGTCGGCTGGTGGAAAGATTCTGCCAGGTTGTGGTCAACGATCCGTGATATGCGGATCTTGTCTCGGATCTTGTACGTGGTGTCTGTCCTGAGGCTTGGTCTTTGCCGACTGGATGACTATCGGCATGATGCGGTCGTATCTAACTGGCCACTGAGGGTCGTCATCGGACAGTCGCTGAGGGTCGGCATCGGTCGGTCACCAAGGGTCGGTCGGCAGATGCCGAGAGAGGATCGCCCGCTTGTCGGTCGCCAGTAGTCGGTCGCCGAGTACCGAGAGATGATCGTATTTGGTGTCGATCGCTCAGCACCGGGACTTGTCCTGGGACCATCGATTGGCCGATTTAGCTTGTCCGCTGGGCTAAGGCTTGGTCGCCTGGTCGCTGGTCGGCAATTCTGCCTCGGCTGCTCGGCAGTGGCTAGGTCGCCCGATCTCCGAGGCGATCGCCGGTCGGAGAGTGTAATTCTTGACACAACATCGTGTACCAACTTAGTCTACTTACTGAGTAAGCTATCTCTGGCCTTGTACATCTCATTAAGTACATCAGACTTTCAATTATCCTGGAGTACTCCAGTTGAGATACTCCTTCATCCTTATTCTTGGATAGTCTTAGTGTCATATCCACTGGGTTTTTGCTATGTTGAGATCATATTTGTTAAATCTTTCAAGAATTTTAACCACATAGTGAGTTTGACTTAGCATGAGACCTTTCGGTGTTCGTATGATTTTAATCCCTAAAATCACATCTACTAGTCCCATATCTTTCACGTCAAATCTCGATCTCAAGATGTCCTTTTTATACTTAGTTATTCTCTCATTATTCCCAGCAATGAGCAAATTATCTACATATAGACACAAACTAAGATAGCTATGTTATGTGTCTTTCACATAAGCACACTTATCACATTCATTAAATTTTGAATCCACCACATAACATAGCATGGTCAAACTTTTTATGCCACTGATTTGGCACTTGCATCAGTCCGTACAAAGACTTTACCAACTTACAAACTTTCCTTTCTTGTCTAGGAGCAGAAAACCCCCTGGTTGTTCCATATGGATTTCGTCAGCTAAGTCTCCATTGAGAAAGACAGTATTAACATCCATTTGATGAACTTCAAAACTTGACAGTGAAGTAATATCAAGTATCATCCTTGTTAGCCACAGAGTATATATTAAACAACTTAGAAAGTGACAACTTAGAAAGTGACAATAGAATAAGATGTATGTTTTTCAAAGTTAATGCGTAGCGCAAGTCCCATAGTGAGTTGTTGTAAGTACAGCAACTAGGTCCTCTCCTGTTTGCTTGATGCGTACAGGGTTTTCACAATGTATACTTTAAATCACAGTTATAAATGAAAACAGTAAGGACAGAATATAAATAACACACGGATATAAGTGGTTCAAGGTAAACCCCGTTACGTCCACTGGTCCTCCACACAGGAGTAGAACATTTATTAAAATCACTACGTACACAACTAAGTGACTTTAACTAAACCTATCTCTGTATCATTCAGACAGATTGATACAGGGACCAGAGCTTTGGCTCTTCATACAGATTGGCTTTAGCTCTTTAGACTTGCTTCTTTTCACACAGATCGAAGATTCATCTTCAATGCTATTCTTCCCACACAGGTCGGAACTAGCAAGGACTTAGTCCACACAGGGCTAAGGTTGATCTCAATGGTAAATATATTAGAATTATTGGGATTCAGTGAATAAAAACGAGATACGCAGCGGAAAATAAACCGGTCCAACCGGATAAAATCAAACCCCAGAAACGGATCGATCAAGCATTGTATAAATAAATATGAAAATACGAAGATAAATTTAAGAGATCATACCCTCATAGACGTTTGATAATATCTTCTTGAAGAAAAAATCTCGAGCCAAGCTTTGATCGTTTCTGGTCACCAACACAAACACGAATCCAATTCGTTGTAGCTATATGAATGATCAAAACATCGAAGATGCCGAATGTCTCTATGTTATCACGCATCGGATATTGATTGGAAAAATAATATATCAATTCGTTCTCAAATATCACGGCTAGGAATTGATACAATATTTTCTTCTCTTCTCTTCTTCCTTTTATTTCTCTCAAAGATGAATAAGATGAAGAAAATAATTTCTATCTCTCTCCTCAAAATACCTCACAGCACTCTTGGTGTGTATGTGTGTGTTTTCTTAAGTCTTCATTCCAAGTGAAAGACTTACTTATTAATAATGTAAAGGTGAGAATAAAATGATGAGATATACCTACTCATCCATTTTGTCTCCATCTCATTATTAAAACACCTCCACATGGTCAAGATGCTTCAAGGAAGCTAAGAGGAAAGAGGGGAGGCGGTCCATTGGTGGTTGGTGAGAAAAACGAACAGAGCCACTCGGTTCGTGTACCGGACGTTCGCGCGTCTAATACACTTTGTTTTATCTAAGATGTATTTATACTTAATTAATTAATCTAATTAATTAATTTTATCAAATACAAGATTATAATAATATAATTCCAAGAAATAATTATTTATAAATTAAATTAATCACCCGATAATTAATTTCAATTCACTAGACCGCATGATTTATCAAATAAATCAAATTAGATATCTAATATCCAATATTAATGAAGAGATAGTAAATACATATTTTATACATCAAATATCCTTATGCGCGACTCCATAGGTCCATCTTATTCGGTTATGGGAGGAACCAAGGAGTACGGGTAACACTTAGCTAGTCTAGTGCTCCGTATCGTAACCCAATTAAGAACAAATGATAGGATTATTCCCAAAACCAATATATCGTGAATACCATATATGTATAAATCCTTCAATCATATGTCCTGGTCAAGTATTAGGGTCACGGTAAAGTCAGATCCTATTGTACCTTGACTCTATGCACTTGTTTAATATAAACCGAGATCACCAAGCTCTTGTGTATCAAATACAACTAGCTCTAACTGCTTTGGCCAAAGACTTATGATCTCATTTGCCATTAACCGCATAGGACATTTACCTGCTCACTTACAGGAGAAAGAATTCTATCTTCGTATCCAGTAGAGACTGCTACTTGCCCACTAAGTTGCGTTTCGAGGTTGACCCCACCAACTGGCGATTGGATCGAACTACTCTAATGACTAACTTAATGTGACAAGAACATCTCCTACTGAAACCTCAAGTCAAAGGTCCACGTATACCTATCACAACCCTTTGATTCAGTCATTGACAATCTGAGAGTGATATCCATGTGACCGAATCGAGGTGAGTCGTGTTTGAGTATTCTAATCCCATTAGTATACCTATAATGTGTGTAAAACCCCACAAAAACCATGTAAGCGTTAGACTCAGTAAATATAGTTGTAAGATATCATCTCATTGTCATGAATAAAAATTTTGTTATGAATCCCTTGATGTTCCGATTGATTAATTGTTAATCGCCCAAATTTAAATTTTGATTATTAATTATTTAGCACACATAATTAATTAAATAACATACTAAAATAACTAATGGGCCAAGACCTAAAACATAAACTTAATAGATTGGGCTCACAACATACCTTACAACTAAAATAACTAATAACCCAACCCACTACAATAATAATAACTCATACACTTAAAATAAAAAAAAATCTGAAAATGAAGATTTTGGGCGGCCAAGGGGAGGGAAAAGAGGAAGGGTGTAAAGTTTTCTAGAGCCTTCACCTTCCCCATGTAAGACTACATTCATTAGTCTTCCCACACTTCCCCAAGCCCTAAATATGCCAAATAAATACCTATACTTAATGCTAGCCACCCCTTCTCCATTTTCAACACAACAAAAATCTCCAATAGAGAGAGTTTAAGAGAGAGCCGATTTTTAGGAGTAAAGGAGGAGGAAGAAGAAAGAGAAAAATCTCAAGTAAACTAGGTAATCTTACTCCCTCTAATCTCTTCTATAATATATACTTAGTAAAATCTTCATATACTAACTTAAACCCTCTCATGCAAAAATAAAACACATCCTTGGTGCATGTTGATTCGGCTGAACCGGGTAATGTGAGAGGGGAGATCGTCTTTCAACGTTCGAGACCTAGAACCGACTAGTTCCGACAAGAATCAAGGTGGGTGAAACTCTTTCAAACCTTTAAGTAATAATCTTTTCTTACTTATAATACATGTAAATCTGAAATTTATTCAAGTATGATGTTGACAAATTATTGAAATCACCATATTAAAAATTCATGCTATGATATTTGTGCTTTGAATTACATGTATATTCACTTTTCTTGAATTTTACTTTCGAAAATTATGAAGTATGGTGAGCATGGACAAATCTGGAAATATTTATATAAATACATGTCTTAGAGATATATGTTATGGTTATATTAACATGTAATATAATTTGTTGGATTAAACGATAACCGATTTGGTAGTCGGATTTCGATTATGTGAAAAATTGAATATTGTATGTTCTATTTGAAATCTTATTGAAACCCTACCAAAATCTGGAACTATATGTTATATGATTAAGTTAGGGTATGTGGATAATTTATTTGTGGTAAAACGGGACTTGATTTGAGTAAACGCAACTTTAGGGGTATAAATTGTAATTTATAAAAAGTTGGGACTAAACTGAAATTTTCGAGAATAAACTGTTATGGACCCTAAATAGCATAAATTTTATCACATATAGGCTGTTCGTAAAGTTTCATGTGAATCGGAGTTCGATATCTAAGCTTATTAGTCAAATTTGCAATTTTAAAATAATTCCGGGGTCAAAATGCAAGAAATCAAAAATTCTGGACCAAGTTCGAATTTTCTAGTCTTTTTCACAAATCAGAGATCACAGGTTCATCACGAGCCATCTCGTAAAATTTCGTTAAATTCCGAGCTAAATTCGTAGCTCTAAAGGCCTCGGAGCAATTTTGTTAAGTTTTGGGGCAATTTCGTAATTTCAGGAAATTTCAGTCCTGAAACTCGAAATTCCGAATATCTTCTTAAATATGAAATTGAAATAGTATCTTTGACCTTCTTATAAATTTTCACGATCATCCGAGTTCATTTCATATCTCCAAAATGCTTAGGCTCAACCTAAGGGTATAAACGTCGTTTCGACCAACTTCAGAAAAATTCTCGACTTCTTTTCATCGAACCTACCAATACAATACATCTGACTTGAACCCTTTAAAACCATTGATGAAATATTGATAATATTTTCAAATTAATATACAAGTCATATCCCGTATTACCGTGCCACAAATATAAGTAACCATATTCCAAACTTAATCAAAAGACGTAATTAGTCTCACTGATCGAATGTTTAAGTGTTACTCGTGCTATGCAAATAACTGACAATTGTGACTGTCCGGGAACTAAGTGCTATACAAACAAAGTGTCACGGACGGGTCCGCCCTCTAACTCTATCGGGACAAAGTGCCACGTCGACGGATGGGGGCCACCTCTTGAACCCATACGAAACAGAGAGCTGACCTAAAATCCGGGGGCCACATCTTGAACTGTAGGAGCCACCACTAGAGTCCCAAATCGAGTCTGGACGTTTAGACCGAGTCTTGGATCGAGCAGTGCGGCTGCGGTTCATGAACAAGGCTGCCGTTGTTGCCTATTCCCATAACCGAGGAACAGAGTGTTCCGAGGGACCTGGGTCGTAGAACTTGGGGTATAATCACGATTATGGTGTGATCCGGGTATTGGTCCACAGCTAAGGACATACCGAGCCCAGATAAGAGATAAGGAAGCACACGCTAAATGTGAGAGCGAAGACTCAGCTACTGGGGCGACGGTCCAAATTTAGGGGCGACAGCCTATACTGCTAGGAGTAATAAGGAGAGCCTAGAATCCAAAGTCTACATCGGCAGGATTCAAAGCTAGATTGACTGATCGAGTGATTGACTGATTGATTGACTTGAAATCTATCCACGGGGACATGATTATATTATTTCACTACTAAACAATTATCTTTGGATAAATCGCAGTATATCTTTGAAACCTTTTTCACTTTTCTTATAACTTGACAAAGTCATTCATCACTTAAAATTTTCAAAGGAAAGAAAGCCACACTCGCACACGATCACCCACTCACTGAGACCTTTTGTCTCACTCCACCGTTTTTCCTTTTAAACCACATAATGAGCAACCAGCAGAGGACAAGGAAGGCTTTGTGGAAGAGACCGATTAGAAGTCCGCCGCCTAGACTTAGAATTTCTATTTTTATCCCGACTTGTAATAATTTACTATGTTTCGTACTTTGAATCGTCTGTTATTTTCCGCTGCAAAATTATGATCACTATAATTTGATTATCAAATTTTGTTACAACGAATCTTAGAACATCGGGTTAAGATCGTTGATTGAAAATTTTATCCAATCGTTATTTAGCTTCCGCTATTTATTGCTACACTTTATTTGATTGATCGACTAGTACGTCGCGCCCTCGTCCTTCCCGATGTTGGGGGCGTGACAATGTGTGCTCCCACTATCCCTTAGTGAAGACAGAAACTTTACATGTCAAAATACACGTAATACAAGTCTTGTCTAAACTTACTTCCCATTTAAGTTATCTCGACTTGCGAACCAGTTAAGCATTTCGAGCCCTAAATACTTCCAATGCCTATCTCCTTATCTCCATAAGGAGTGAAATGTTTTCTCTCAAATGCAAGGACTATTATTTTATATACCAAATCACAATGCCTGTGATATACAATAATATAGAAATAATAAATGCCTTTATTTAATATAATATTCATAATAACAATACAATGCTCTCACTCTCTCATCCTCTGAATGGCATTAGAGGGCATATCCTAAAAATATCCCACTTGCACTCAATGCCACAAACTATGATATCTAATACCCATACTCTCCACATGTTTCTCTCAGACCTTCTGAGATAGTGGCTTGGTAAGCGGATTGGCAACGTTATTTGCTGTGTCTACTCTCTGCAATATAAATTTTCCTTTCTGAACCATTTCTCTGACAAAATGATACTTTCTCTCAATATATTTGGTGTTGTGGTGAGCCCTAAGCTCCTTAGCATGCGCAATAGCTCCATTGTTGTCACAAAACAGCGTCACAGGATTCTCTGCGTTAGGAACCACTTGAAGTTCCTCAGTGAACTTCTTAATCCAAAAAGCTTCTTTACCAGCCTCCGTGGCTGCCTGATATTCGGCTTGACATGTAGAGATTGCAGTAAAGCTGTGTTTGGCACTTCTCTAAGAGACTGCCCCACCATTCAGAGTAAAGATATACCCTGATGTGGACATCTGAGCGTCCATGTCCCCTGAAAAATCTGAGTCCGTATAACCCATCACTTTAAGTTCTCCACCGTCGTATGTAAGAACCAAGTCTTTAGTCCTATTCAGGTACTTCAGAATGTTCTTCACAGCAGTCCAATGTTCCTACCCTGGATTTGACTGAAATCGACTTACTATGTTCACAACATAGGCAATGTCCGGTCTAGTATAAATCATACCATATATGAGGCTACCAACTGCCGAAGCATAGGGTACCTTGCTCATCTTCTTTCCATCTTCCTCACTTAGAGGACACATCTCTAAGGAAAGTTTTGCACTATGTTGCATAGGAAGGAACCCTCTTTTAGAATCTTCCATCCTAGATCGCTTCAGGATCTTTTCTATATAGAGGGCTTGGGAAAGACCTAATATTCTTTTCGCTCTATCCCGGTAGAAGCGAATACCCAGAATATAGGTAGCTTCTCCCAAGTCTTTTATTGAGAACTATTTAGAAAGCCAAACTTTCACAGAAATCAGCATTCATACACCGTTTCCTATAAGTAGAATGTAATCTACATATAGTATTAAGAACGCAATTTTGATCCTGCTAACCTTCTTGTAAATACAGTGCTCCTCTTCCTTTTGGACAAAATCAAACTCTTTGACTGTTTCGTTAAAACAAAGATTCCAACTCCGTGAAGCTTGCTTTAGTCCATAAATGGCACGTTGAAGTTTGCATACTTTATGAATATTGGTTTCAGATATGAATCCCTTAGGCTATTCCATATGTAACACCCCCAATCCGTTTAGGGACATTACACGCCGTAGATCCTTTCCGCAAGGATATACCAGGCAAAAAACCACAAAACAAACCCACACATGGCCAATTCGACCAAAACATAAAACCATAGACCGATTAGGTCTCTCAAAATACAACATAAAAGTACAACTGATAAACCAAAATACAACTCGATCACAAGTTACACAACCTGTCCATCCTCTTAAGGATGACAAAGAACTAGAAATAAATACTTGGACCGACAGATCACTGATGGACAACCGACTACAACTGTGACTAATATCGCTGCTTTACATCATCCTCCATGACGATCCTGTGGTTGCTCTCTTTCAAATCGGAATACCTGAAAAACACAACATAATCCCCCAACGAGGGGTTAGCGATGGAAATCGCTAGCAAGTAACCAAGCTATACAATTATACATCAAGAATACGACTGTTATGAAAATAACATCTCGACAAGGTAGTAACACGATCCCCGAGTCTAAAGTCTTTTGAAAATTATTTCCTTAAAAACAAATCATGTGAATCCCTCCAGAAATCACTTTAAGAGATTATTTAGAGACTTCGGGGGTCTCAGTGTAAAATCCTGAAATATGAATGTTTTTCCTTTCCAAAAAGGTTTTCTTTCAAAATCATACAAATGATTTTATTCTCAACCCAAACCTCAAGACCAAAACCATATTCACCAATATAATCGGGATTCAAGATTCAAACATAAACAATTCAGAGATATCAAATCAACAGTCAAAATGTCTCTATGGCCCCGAAGGGTCCCACCCGGATTAGCTCATCAAAAATAAATTCAAACACACCCATAAGTTATCTTGACATCGTACTCGCAAGTAACGATTCTCGGAGCCCTCTCCAGACTTACCCGATTAGATAACTTTATGGTCAACTCGTAACGTCTGGCCGTACTCGCAAGTAATGCGCCTCCGGAGGCCTCGACAGAACCCTACCCGGATAACATCATTCAAACACGCCCATAAGTTATCATGACATCGCACTCGCAAGTGACGATTCTCGGAGCCCTCTCCAGACCTACCCGAATTGATAACTTTATGGTCACAACGTAACGTCTGGCGGTACTCGCAAGTAACGCGCCGCGGAGGCCTCGACGGAACCCTACCCGGGCAATATCTCAATTCCCCAATTAAACACAACAACAAAGATACAATATTCACCACAACCGCAAACACGTAACACATAAGTTAATGCATCATAACTTCCACAAAGGCACAACATTCACCGCACACCATCATTCAAGAAAAGGCTAACGAGCGAATAATACAAGTATTACGGGATTCCACAAATCCTCAGTTAACTACTCATTTCTAGTATCCACTTTAAGCATGAAATAATATGAAATGGTTGTTATCATTCTTCATGAAACTCAAGTTTACGTTCTTAATTACTTTCATAAAATCACATCTTCGTTAAATATAAGTTACGGTTAAATATACCGTCACTAACAAGTCCACGCTAAATTCACGACACGTCACATTCTCAAAGTATAAGGAATATAGACGAGACACTCGCCTCAAGTCCAAAGCACGCGAAGCAACGGGAAGCTCGACCGAAACCGTCGAATCCTCCAACTAGGTTGAAAACACAAGAACAACATAATTACTACGAAATCGATCACAAGGAAGATGGAAAACATACGAAATTCTCAGCAAGAACTCGTAGAGACATAGGATCGAACACTTGGGGTTCAATACCTCCCCAAGGACATCAAGAACTTTCCCGAACCCGAATACGATAAGAAATATGAATCAAATCGCTGGAACATATTCAATACAACCGAATAATAATACTCAACTCCGCGATTCACGAAGAACGACTTGAATCCTAAAGATTCTCAAAATACATAGAAAAGGGTTTCCAAGAGATTTACCTCGAATCAATGATGAAGAACACGAATTGATGATGTTAATCAACACCAAGAACTCACGAAAGATGAAGGCTTGGAGTTACAAGACTTCAAAATCGCCCCTCTGAAGAACTCATGCATCGCCCGACGAACAAAAACGAAGAGGAGTGAAAATGAGGGTTGCTGTCCTCTGCTCGCTGTTTTAAAACAACAGGCTGTTAAGGCCGTAACAACAATAGGATAACGGCCGTAACATTAGGCCTATTACGGCCGTAAGTAGTGGGGTGTTATGGCCGTAACACCCTGCTGGACAGCAGCTTGGGAAGGCTGCTGTCCGAACCGCCCCGAACGATGCCGAAACCCGAACCTGCTAATAATCCGAATATATGGTTACGAAGCATCCCCGATGATGAATCTAAGCGCTAAAAAGAAACACACTTCCGACTGTCCGAAGGTTCGGAATAACGACAACGAAAGTAATTACCCCAAACTTTTGGAAATTACGAAACGGCCCAAAACATCCGCAAATCACAATATGACATCAAACAACCAAACCGAAGTTCACAACACGCATAACAAAGCTCAACGGACTTATAGAAAACACGAAACTGTAGTTTCAAACCACCATTATACGAAATGAACTAAATAGCGGAGAAAGTCGCTCAAAACACGGATTCGGGTAAAACATCCCCGGAACAAACTCGAATGACCGAACACGAAGAACAAAACATTACCAAAATGTCAAAACGCTCGCAAGAGAGTTCTGGAAACCAAAAAAATGCCAAAAACGAAAAATTACCGAAAGAGAAAATCACGGATATTACATTCTACCCCTCTAAAAAGAAGTTTCGTCCCGAAACTTAAAAAAGAAAGAAAAAGTGAAGTCACAAACAACAAAGCACGACTGATAAAATCTCAACGGTCTCGATGAATCGATCCCGATACTGATGCTGAAATACGATTATGGGAAGCTTCATGGAATAATTCACAATACTGAACTCTGTGGCCCTCGAGTCCACAATTATAACAAGTAATCAGTTGCGAAGGACAATTAGCTTGCACATGACCAACAATGTTGCAATTGAAACACCTCCCAGTCTGACTAGGAGTCAACGAAGATGATTTGTAACTCTTGGTTCCACCGAACGAAGAAAATGAAGGTTTCGCTGTACGGCTACGCGAAACTCGATGAGGAGAAGTTCCGACTCTCACACCATCCAAAAAGTCTCCAGACGTCCTCTGTCTCTTCGGCTCATACGAAGGCCCAATAGATGACGATGCCATCTCGTACGCCATGGATCGATTCTGATACTCTCTCAAAGTCGCACAAGTGAAACCCGACACGTACTGTCGAATCTATGGTTTCATCCGCATATCGAAATGGCGGATTTTGTCTTCCTCCGTCCTCACCTGCCCCTTCACGTAAGCGAGCTGCCGACTAAAATCGATAATAGCTTGCGACACGGGTATATCTTGCGGCTCGGCTAGATAAAAATATCGAATTCTCTGCTCTCGGATCGGCTCTGGACAGAACTCCGCTTGCATCAACTTCTTGAACTCATCCCAAGTAACAGCATGATCCTGAGGCTCAACGGCCTCCCACCAATTAGCAACGTCACTATCGAGAAGGAACTGGGCGATAGGAATCCTCCATTCCTCTGGACAACCAACCGCCTTGAAAATCTTTTCCAATTGGAAAAGCCAACCGTCCCAGCCCAAAGTATCACCTTCGCCCGCAAAACGGGGAGGACGCATATGAACCACTTCTCTAAGCCACTAAGTCGATCCGATGTTCTCAGTCACGGTAGTGTTACACTAAACGGCCTGGGTCAAATAAGTCATCTGGTATGCCACCTACTGAAGTATAGTAGCAACACCAACACCAACGACGTCACCGGCAGCATGATCCTGATCTCGTGACTGATTGCCACGGCCCCGACCTCTGGCCCTCGACATACTAAACTGAACAACCGTTCGTTAAAACGAGACATAACAACACATAACATCAATCACAAAAAAGGGTCCATATAAGGCACACCAGGAAACACAGAAATATTCTTGCTAACAAGAATCACCATAGGTGTTCACACAATAAACTCATATCTGATAGTTCTCATAGATTCGGAAATGAATATTTTTGACAACAACATTTATCGAGTCATCACTCATTAGAACCAAGCACATAGATAAACCACTCGAAACATTCAACACATGCCCAAGGCATCAAGCACAGCTATCACCGCATACACGACAATATCATCAAATTTTAAACCATTCTCAACTGTTATCACCGTTTTTGAAACAAAACCAAACTTTCATAAAATAGTCGTAAAACTTCACACTAAAGTTGACCAAGCTCATAGATTTACCAATAACCAAGAACATCTCAATTCAGTTGAACTTTTGAAATTCTCAAGTCAAAATGTTTGAGTTAAAGCACTGAATTTTCCGAAATTTATTAAAGTTCAAACTTCCTAATAAGAGTCACAGAAAAACAGTTTAATGACCACAACTCGAGCATCATCAACATGGGTAATGATATTAGTCAGCACGCGTATCTTTCAAACACAAGTGCCGAACGTACATAAAAAAATGGAATTTCCTTCTCAAACAACAAAAATGTTTGTAATTATCGCTTCTTCATAAAATGGATCAAGGATTTCTTATTTTGAAAATTTTGAAAAAATGTAAAAAATATTTTAGAAGACTTGTCGTTCCCCATAAAGCGGAAGGGACTCAGTCTAGAATTTTTTTTTTGAAATCATTAACATCCCATTCCGTTTTGAAGCGAAACTTTCGAATCTTAGCAAAAATTTCCAAAATCCTTTCGATCATAACCAAAATGATGGTAATATTTTTCAAAGTCCAAAACACTATAAAACGCCTACTTCAGATACCGTCTGAAAGGTGTCATTTGAAAATACAAGACTAACTCGTCAAAGTTTAACCATTTTCAAAATCCCTGCAAAACTGTTGATTAACTGCACCATCAAAATATTTTCAAAAATCGGTTCTCTACAAACATACTCAGGCTCATAAATGCAATCAAGAAAAACATTTTCAATCCTACACGCAGCGGACACAATTACAACTATTTAAAAGCAATCAAACCTGAAACTACCTGCCCAATCGGCAAACGAGATTATAAATCCAATCAAATATAATTCGCGAACACCAAGTTCAAACATACGTCAAAACTACCCATCTGAGTTCCTCATGAACTCTACCGACAATACATTCCCTGGAACACGTCAAAATTCACAGTTTTCATATGTTATTGCACCAACCGATGTCCAACCATCAATACATTCAGCTCAAAATACACACGATATAACACATGTACCAAACACGGATTTCACCTTACGACACTACACAAACAAAATTACGAACCACAATCATCACACATACAGGAAATCATGAAACACCAATACCTCGCATAAAAGAGGAGACTTACGTCCACAGGCCGCACGGAGATGATGGCCGCACCACGATAATAATCACAACGAATCAAAATTGATCACAACGGATCACAATGATCACACTTGTTCACAATTGCTCACCCGGGTGACATGACAAGACACGACTCGACAAGACCCAACTGCCTAGGTTTTTGCAAACCTAAGCTCTGATACCATTTATGTAACACCCCCAATCAGTTTAGGGACATTACACGCCGTAGATCCTTTCCGCAAGGATCTACCAGGCAAGAAACCACAAAACAAACCCACATGTGGTCAATTCGACCAAAACATAAAACCATAGACCGATTAGGTCTCTCAAAATACAACATAGAAGTACAACTGATAAATCAAAATACAACTCGATCACAATTTACACAACGTGTCCATCCTCTTAAGGATGACAAAGAACTATAAATAAATACTTGGACCGATAGATCACTGACGGACAACCGACTACAATTGTGACTAATATCGCTGCTTTACATCATCCTCCATGACGATCCTGTGGTTGCTCTCTCTCAAATCGGAATACCTGAAAAACATAACATAATCCCCCAATGAGGGGTTAGCGATGGAAATCGCTAGCAAGTAACCAAGCTATATAATTATACATCAAGAATACGACTGTTATGAAAATAACATCTCGACAAGGTAGTAACACGATCCCCAAGTCTAAAGTCTTTTAAAAATTATTTCCTTAAAAACAAATCATGTGAATCCCTCCAGAAATCACTTTAAGAGATTATTTAGAGACTTCGGAGGGTCTCAGTGTAAAATCCTGAAATATGAATGTTTTTCCTTTTCAAAAAGGTTTTCTTTCAAAATCATACAAATGATTTTATTCTCAACCCAAACCTCAAGACCAAAACCATATTCACCAATATAATCGGGATTCAAGATTCAAACATAAACAATTCAGAGATATCAAATCAATAGTCAAAACGTCTCTGTGACCCTGAAGGGTCCCATTCAGATTAGCTCATCAAAATAAACTCAAACACACCCATAAGTTATCTTGACATCGTACTCGCAAGTAACGATTCTCGGAGCCCTCTCCAGACTTACCCGATTAGATAACTTTATGGTCAACTCGTAACGTCTGGCCGTACTCGCAAGTAACGCGCCTCCGGAGGCCTCGACGGAACTCTACCCGGATAACATCATTCAAACACGCCCATAAGTTATCATGACATTGCACTTCCAAGTGACGATTCTCGGAGCCCTCTCCAGACCTACCCGAATTGATAACTTTATGGTCACAACGTAACGTCTGGACGTACTCGCAAGAAACGCGCCGTCGGAGGCCTCGATGGAACCCTACCCGGGCAACATCTCAATTCCCCAATTAAACACAATAATAAAGATACAATATTCACCACAACCGCAAACACGTAACACATAAGTTAATGCATCATAACTTCCACAAAGGCACAACATTCACAGCACACCATCATTCAAGAAAAGGCTAACGAGCGAATAATACAAGTATTACGCGATTCCACAAATCCTCGGTTAACTACTCATTTCTAATATCCACTTTAAGCACGAAATAATATGAAATGGTTGTTATCATTCTTCATGAAACTCAAGTTTACGTTCTTAATTACTTTCATAAAATCACATCTTCGTTAAAAATAAGTTACGGTTAAATATACCGTCACTAACAAGTCCACGCTAAATTCACGACACATCACATTGTCAAAGTATAAGGAATATAGATGAGATAGTCGCCTCAAGTCCAAAGCACGCGAAGCAACGGGAAGCTCGACCGGAAACCCTCGAATCCTCCAACTAGGTTGAAAACACAAGAACAACATAATTACTACGAAATCGATCACAAGGAAGATGGAAAACATACGAAATTCTCAGCAAGAACTCGTAGAGACATAGGATCGAACACTTGGGGTTCAATACCTCCCCAAGGACATCAAAAACTTCACCCGAACCCGAATACGATAAGAAATATGAATCAAATCGCTGGAATATATTGAATACAACCGAATAATGATACACAACTCCACGATTCACGAAGAACGACTCGAATCCTAAAGATTCTCAAAATACACAGAAAAGGTTTTCCAAGAGATTTACCTCGAATCAATGATGAAGAACACGAATTGATGATGTTAATCAACACCAAGAACTCACGGAAGATGAAGGCTTGGAGTTACAAGACTTCAAAATCACCCCCTGAAGAACTCTTGCATCGCCCGACGAACAAAAACGAAGAGGAGTGAAAATGAGGGCTGCTGTCCTCTGCCAGCTGTTTTAAAACAGCAGGCTGTTACGGCTGTAATAGTAATAGGATAATGGCCATAACATTAGGCCTATTACGGCTGTAAGTAGTGGGGTGTTACGGCCGTAACACCCTGCTGGACAGCAGCTTGGGAAGGCTAATGTCCGAACCGCCCCGAACGATGCCAAAACCTGAACCTGATAATAATCCGAACATATGGTTACGAAGCATCCCCGATGATGAATCTAAGCGCTAAAAAGAAACACACTTCCGACTGTCCGAAGGTTCGGAATAACGACAACGAAAGTAATTACCCCAAACTTTGGGAAATTACGAAATGGTCCCAAACGTCCGTAAATCACAATATGACATCAAACAACCAAACCGAAGTTCACAACACACATAACAAAGCTCAACGGACTTATAGGAAACACGAAACCATAGTTTCGAACCACCATGATACGAAATGAATAAATCGCGGAGAAAGTCGCTCAAAACACGGATTCGGGTAAAACAGCCCCGGAACAAACTCGGATGACCGAACACGAAGAACATGTAACACCCCAAACTAGGCGACTATTACAGTGCCTTGGACCCCCGACTGGGACCCAACAAGTGAATGAAAAATAATGACTTAAATAATATAATTGTAGTACCGAACCACATTATATCATTAATTTACTCCGATGAGGAGTTTCAAGTATAACACACCCAAGATAATACAGAATACATGTTTATTTTGTATGAAGATAAAATATACAACACTGAATGAAAATGAGTATCCAAACGGAAATCTGCAGCGGAAATAAAATGAAGACAACATGAATGACTGAAAGGACTGGGGCGCCCTACTAGTATCACTGGGACTCCTCGCCGTCAACATTCTCTTCCCGTGCCTTTGCCTTGCCATGACCTAAAAACAATGTCCCCCAACGTGGTCAGTTACACAGAACAACAATCCTCAAGAGTTGAATATACACAATCATGATATATCTTAATTATGAAATTAAGCTGAAGAGGGGCATCGTAGTACGCCCGTAATGGTATTTCCATGTTCACTAGACGAGTGACCGGACTCACCCGTCCTTGTACCTAATTAGTCTCACGGAGGTACGTTACCGTGTGCACAATCCATTGTGTCGGTGAACCCGAACACATGACCATCACGTGCCCGACTAAAAATTCCACACATCACCACTCGGCCATGCAATACGAACCCAGAAGGTCATATGAAAGATAATGACCATGATGAGTATTAATGAATACTAATCTGACAAAGTCAAGAATGACTCACCGAGATGAAATAATAGTGAAGTGAATGATAGCTCAATGAAATGATTGGAACCGTCGTTCCTCGTGAATGAAGTGATTATTATAATTACAAGTCTCAATACAGTTAATACATTATGAATGAATTATGATTATGACTGAACAACAATGAAAGGAATGAATATCCTTTTAACCGAGTAAGAATTAACTTACACAACACCGGTGAAGAATGTCCTTCCACGAACAAACGTCCTAAATGAGATGTCGGTCGCTCGAACAACCTTGAATAACACAATTACCAACAATCCGTTCAACATACGAATCAAACACAATTATAACTAACTCAAAACGTCGATACGACTAAACCAAGTACATTGGGGCATTATATCAAACACGTTGTAACCAACTTCGATTGTTTACAACCAATCCTTAATTATACCAATATCAAATCCCCAAGGAGTGATACAAACCAACAAAACATCTTCAATACAATCAATAATCCAATATGAATATCCCAAATCGTGATTTCAACATCAACTAATCGAAAACCCCCAAATCCAACTCAATATTCAAAGTGTTCTTGAATAATCCTTCGATAATCCAATGAATATTCATACAAACTCATAATCATATGTATATCTCTTCATACAACATGATTATAATGTCCAAAACATCATATCTCAACACAAAATCGAAATCTAAGATGTTGAAGAATATTACCTCTTGAAGATCCAAATACTTTGATCCGGTGAAATCGTGTTAAATCGACTATCCAAGCTTCACAAACGAATGAAGATGATGAAAACCGAACACCAAGTGATTGATGATGAAAAATCTCTCCCTCAAGCTCTCTCTCTCGGAAACAAGGTGAAGAAGTGGTGAAATGAGCATGAAAATCCCGTTCAATCCTTTAAATACAGCTCCGAGTTACGGCCGTAACTCACCTCTCTTACGGCCGTAACTTCCAAGGTCAACGGCCGTACGACCGTAACAAGCCCTCCTTACGGGCGTAACTCGGCCTCGTTGAAAAATCTGCCGACAGACATACGGCCGTACCCGCACATGCCTTACGGGCGTATCTAGACTGATACGGTCGTACTCGGAAAGACTTACGGGCGTATAAAACCTTCATCCAAACTGACCGGGCACCCTGCTCGAATAGTACGGCCGTAACCGGCCAAGCCTTACGGTCGTACCTGCCTCATCTTATGGCCGTATGCCGCAACCCTTAAGGCTGTAAGCCCTCTTCGTCCGACATTTCCTGAAACCAACGAACGCATGATACGGCCGTAGCCTTCCTATCCTTACGGCCGTATCTCACCTTCGGCCAAAACAACCTTAAGCCAACGAATGCATGTTACGACCGTAATGCATGATTAGTTACGGCCGTAACTCCTTGCTGAAAGTGCTGAAAATCCGACAACTCCATCTACTTGCTACAACCAGTGAATGATCCGACATATAATACTCGTATGCATGTAATTAAGTCCAATAACACGCGATAGATAATACTTCCAACACAAGACTACCATTCACGATGATTATGATAATACTCTCGTCTCGATCCTCAAACGGAGATGAATGACGATCGGTAACTGATACACGGTTACAATATGCCAACGATGAATACAAATGAATGAATCATGAATGATGAGTGATTATTAATGAGTGAAAATTACTGAGTGACAATTACTGACTGATAACTACTGAATGATAATTAATGAATTACAACCGGGTATTACATACTCCCCCCCTTAAAAAGAGTTTCGTCCTCGAAACTAAGGGTCAAACAACTCGGGATAACTCTCCCGCATACTATCCTCAGTTTCCCAAGTAGCCTCTTCGACTTCGTGTCTAGACCACTGAATATTGACCAAAGGAATCGCCTTGTTCCTCGACTGTTTGATTCGCCGCTCTAAAACTCGTATAGGACGCTCCTCATACGAATGATCATCCGAGATCTCGATTTCGTCGAACTGAAGTATGTTGCTCGAGTCGGCGACATACTTTCGCAACTGAGAGACGTGAAACACTTTATGAATTCGGCTCAACGCCGGAGGTAAAGCCAATCGATAAGCCAGACTGCCTACTCGATCCAAAATCTCAAACGATCCGATGAATCTCGGACTCAACTTTCCCCGCTTCCCGAAACGGAAGATACCTCGACTCGGGGATACCTTGACCAAAACGTGGTCACCTACCTCGAACTCTAGTGGTCAACGACGATTATCTGAATATGATTTCTGTCGACTCTGAGCGGTCAATAAACGACTCCTGATCTAAGCTACCTTCTCACGGGCGGCTAAAAGCATATCGGGATCCGTGCCGATTGATTCTGATAAGTCATCCCAACACAAAGGAGATCGACAATGATGACCGTAAAAGGCCTCATAAGGTGCCATCTTAATCGAAGCATGCCAACTGTTATTGTGCATGAACTCGATCAACGGTAGTTGGGCTTCCAAATCGTCTTTCCAACCGAGGACGCATGCCCTCAACATTTCCTCCAATGTCTGAATAGTTCTCTCTGATTGTCCGTCGGACTGAGGATGAAAAGCTGTGCTGAAATTAAGCTGAGTTCCCATGGCACGATGAACTGATTTCAAAAACATGACATGAACCGCCCGTCACGACTGGGCCCAGGCCGGCACTGGCCGAGTCACGGCCGGTAGTGCTCGGCAGCTTCTGGCCGAGTCACGGCCGGCAGTGCTCGGCAGCTTCTGGCCGAGTAGTCCGTGTGCCGCGGCACATGCTGGCAGGGCCGCGGCACACTCTGTGGCATTTTTCGGCCAAACCGATCAGACGGTGCCGCGGCCGCCGACCACCGGGAGCTATTTTTGGGCACTGCCGCGGCACACTCAGGGCCGCGGCACCTTGTGCGACTATTTAAGGCCCAGCAGTCGTTTTTTCGCCATTTTTTCTCCTTCTTCTACTTCTCTTCTGCGGCTGGGGTTGTTCCTATCATGGAGAGATGTTGTTGGTCAAAAAATCCATGAAGTTTTGGAGTTCATATCATCAATCATCCATCCTATAACTTCCTGAGAGAAGAGGCATCCAAAACGCGCATATCTGAGGCCAAGACCGCAGCAGCTATGATCGAAACCACTTCTCATCTTCGAGCCCACGACAAAAGTATCAAGGATATGTCGCAGGTGCTTTCCACCCTTGTTGAGAGAATGACAAACATTGAGACGAAACAGGATGCTGCACTGGAGATCCTAGGACGTCTTGATGACGCCAAAAAGGGGGAAGAAGCCAGAGAAGCAGCTAGGAGAATAAGGCTACAGCACGAAAGGGAATTTAATGCTGCTCAATACAGCATTACCGCTGAACTGAAAAAGCTAGCCCCTCCCTCTCAAAGTTTCAAGATTTCAGGCTCCTGACCTGAATTTCATGATCCCAATCTCCCATGGCAAAGCTTAATTCGAAGACCTTCTGAAATTCGTCTGCCAACCAACCGCCCTCCAACTGCCGATGAAGTGAAGCAATGGAGGAAGAATGAACTGATGAGATATTTTGTTAAACTCATCAGGGAATCCGCCATCTTCAAAGGTTATAATACATTAGCGGAGGCTGCAGACAAATTCACAATGATGTTAGAAGAAGGAAAGCTTCCTCTCCAAATCGAGATGAAATCCAAACATAGAAGAGGAGATCGGATCACCCATCGAGAAGACTGGATTCTTGCCTTTGACAGATCCTATGAAGATAGATCAATATACCTAGATCGAGGCAATGACTCCCTACAGCACTGGTGGCATGGAACCGAGAATGACCCAGGGAAAAATCCATGGAAACATGCCGACTATAGGAGCTGAAATCCTTAGTATATTAGTTTTGTTTATAATTTTTCTTTCGAAACAGCAAACCTTGTACTATATTTTTGAATATCAATAAAAATGTTTGCTTGTCTTCAAAGATTACAACTTGTAATCTACTATGTTGATGTACAATTACATAACTTAATATTGTTGAGATAACAATCACAAGTACAGAAAGTTGTTTGAAAATAAAGCTGTACGAACTTGTCTACGAACAGTTCATAATTTCAGTTGTATGCATTTAGAATACATTGTAAGATTGTGCATGCGGGCCAATCATATGCTTAAGTTGTAAAAATTTTTAGCTGTATCGAACTCGCCTGCGAGCAGTTCATAAATTAGACTAAGTTGCTGAAAGACAGACCATTTGACAGAACACCAAGAAATCTGCCAGAAGTCATCAAAGAAGATTATTTCATTTAGAAGGTTTTGGCATCATCAAGAAGACTTGAAAGTTTTAAAGTCTTGGCAAATTGTCAAAAAGGGGGAAATTGTTGGGATAACAAATACCCTGTATCGAAACAGCCAGGATATTCAATCCCTGTATCGAATGGTGTTGATAAGTGGTTCTGACATATATGCCAATCCTCAATACAGTAAGGAAACTATATCGATAAGTTGAAGTGTCAACCTGTATCGAAACCCTGTCACAGATCCAGCATACAGTGAAATCTTTCAGTACAGCAAAGAAGTCTTATAAAGACTAAGTATGCAAGATGTCTCGAACTGTCAATACAGTGAACTTCCATACAACTCTCAACAGGACAAAGAAGGAATCTTTTTTCCCACTAGAAGTCAAGTCCCGTTGATATAAGAAGTATTTAAATACTAAGAGATAAAGTATTTAAATACTGTCAGTCAACAGATCTTCAAATCCCGCTAAATCCGGATCGTGCTTTTCATCCCGTTGGAACGGAATCTTGCTCAACGGATATATATTTCAGAGACTATATATATCTCCAGAGTTTGAAGATTGAAGACAACTGAACTACTGAACGATCAAGCTTACAAAGAAATACTCAGAGAAAAACATATCTCCAAAGCTTACTGCAACTCAGATCTAAGAGATATACAATGCTCAACATCTTGAACAACACTTCATCACGACCATCTAAATTGTAAGGCTACTCAACTCTTATATTGTGCCTTAAATCCAGAAGAGGTAGACACCCACAAGATGATCCAAATAGTCGATGAAAACTCGATTCATTAACTCCATGAACACCGCAGGTGCATTAGTTAACCCAAACGGCATTATCACAACTCATAATGACCATAGCGTGTTCGCAACGCTGTCCTTGCGATATCCGACTCTCGAATTCACAACTGATGATATCTAGATCTTAAGTCGATCTTGGAAAATACTGAAGCTCCCTGAAGTTGATCTAAGAGATCATCGACACACAAACGAAAAGAACCGCCCTTCTTCTTGACAAATTACACTGGTGCTCCCCACGGGGACGCACTCGATCGAAAATAACCCTTCTCGGTCAAATCCTCCAATTGATTCTTTAGTTCCTGCACTTCGGTCGGGGCCATCCGATATAGTGCCTTCGACAATGGGGACGTACCAGGCTCTAACTCTATCGTGAATTCCACATCCCTCGGTGGAGGTAAACCAGGTAGCTCGTCTCTGAGTACATCGTCAATCGATAACAATGATACCATGAATGGTTGAACACCTCGATGGCCTTAGAACGGCCAATCGATGACAATGATAAAATGAATGATTGAACATCTCGATTGCCTTAGAATGGCCAATCGATGACTATGATACAATGAATGATTGAACACCTCGATTGCCTTAGAATGGCCAATCGATGACAATGATATAATGAATGATTGAACACCTCGATTGCCTTAGAACGGCCAATCGATGACAATGATACAATGAATGATTGAACATCTCGATTGACTTAGAACGGCCAATCGATGATAATGATACAATGAATGATTGAACATCTCGATTGCATTACAACGGTCAATTGATGACAATGATACAATGAAGGACTGGACACCTCGATTGCCTTATAACGGTCAATCAATAACAGTGTTACCATGAATGATTGAACAACCCTGATTGAGTAATTTCACTGCTTTCATCATATTAATGATTCTTCTGGAACAACGGGGATTACCTCCCTGAAATACACACTCGGCTCCAACGAATGAAGTGATAGTGACAATACGCATACGAACGCTAAGGATGGCATCATGATGATCCATCCAACTAATACCCAATATTACATCGTCCTTAGGTAAATCCACCACAATTAGGTCCGCCAACCAATCGCGGTCATTAAGCTTAATTCGGTCAGTCCTTAACCTCATGATTTCCGAAAATTCTTCTACCGCCTGGTAGACCAATGACATAAGGCTCACAACTAGTGGAGCTATCCAGAAGTAGTCTACTCAAACATGACTTGAAAGTGAATGAAAGCGATGCACCAGTCTCGAAAGGGGTACACACAGATTGGGATAGAATTTTGAGTATACCTAAGATCATTCGGGCCTCCGGATTGTCGGTCCTCTTCATCTCGTGAATTCGGGGCTTGCCGGCCCCCGAACCGGATGCTCCTATATGATAAGTATGAGCTCAGCCTTTAGTTGCTCCCGTCGTCTTAAACAGCACGAACTGAGTGGCCTGATTCTGAACCGATGATTGCTTCGGGGCCTGAGATGCCACTGGAGTATGCTTGGAGTCTCTTCGGCAGAAACGGACCTTATGCCCGGCAATCCCACAGTTGAAACAGGTGATAGCCTGCCTCAAACACCTAGTGCTGAAATGACCAAGTTCTCCAAAGTTGAAACAGGTGATGGCCGAACTGGCCGCTCGGGACTCAGACTCTGCGGGTTTATGCGCCGTAGGAGTTCGCTAAGAAAAATTAGAGCCCACATGAGACTTCTTGAAGGTTGACTGACCGCCTTCGGACTGATTACGCTTTGTTGATTTCTTGCTAGCAGATGAAGGTTGTTGCTCAGCAATTTCCTTAACACTAAGCTCATCAGTAAGAGCTTTCTCGATTAATTCGGTCAGAGTAGCGCATTGGTGATTAAGCAATTGCATCTGGGCCATCATGCCTTGCATAAAAGCGAGTGGATCAACCCGAACACCTTCTGATTGAGCTGTGTCTCGGGTACGACTTCCTGACTGTGAATGATTATTCCCCGGTTTTCGGCCCGCACCGCGACCTCTCCCCCTGCGTCCTTTGACAGCTCTCTCCATACTGGAGTAGGAAGTCCAAATGATGATTATAGATCTCGCATGAGTACCTCGTTATGATTACGTTATGAAATGATAAAAAATGAGCATACGCACTCTGACACAGTGATTACATAAATGATTAACTGAGATGACATGATTATCTAATGAAATTCTTGAAATGATTATCTTGGACAAGTTAACAAGATTAATTATATGATCCTCAAGATCAACAACTGAACAATGAAATGAACTGAGTGATTAATGAGTTAACACGATCGAAATGATCAAAATGAATGATGATGAGGATTGTTGACTGTTGAATGATAAATGAGTGATTCTTATTGCCAGAAATTATACCATGGCGTTAAAAATCTTACAGTTTTTTCGGTCTGAGGGGCTCGGCATTTGCACAGGTCACACGTGATGTGAAAGTCCAATGATACTAGTATGATGATGATGATTTCAAATGAGACAAGATTCGGAAGGTAGTATTCAAAACCACGCTCCGATACCAACTCTGTAACACCTCAAACTAGGCGACTATTATAGTGCCGTGGATCCCCGACTCGGACCCACCAGGCGAATGAAAATTAATGACTTAAATAATATAATTGTAGTACCGAACTACATTATATCATTAATTTACTCCGATGAGGAGTTTCAAGTATAACACACCCAAGATAATACAGAATACATGTATATTTTATATGAAGATGAAATATACAGCACTGAATGAAAATGAGTATCCAAACAGAAATCTGCAGCGGAAATAAAATGAAGACAACATGAATGACTGAAAAGGACTGGGGCCCCCCTACTAGTATCACTGGGACTCCTCGCCGTCAACGTTCTCTTCCCGTGCCTTTGCCTTGCCATGACCTCAAAACAATGTCCCCCAACGGGGTCACTTACACAGAACAACAATCCTCAAAAGTTGAATATACACAATCATGATATATCTTAATTATGAAATTAAGCTGAAGAGGGGCATCGTAGTACGCCCGTAATGGTATGTGCATGTGCACAAGACGAGTGACCGGACACACCCGTCCTTGTACCTAATTAGTCTCACGGAGGCACGTTACCGTGTGCACAGTCCATTGTGTCGGTGAACCCGAACGCATGACCATCACGTGCCCGACTAAAAACTCCACACATCACCACCTGGCCACGCAATACGAACCCAGAAGGTCATATGAACGAGAATGACCATGATGAGTATTAATGAATACTAATCCGACAAAGTCAAGAATGACTCACCGAGATGAAATAATAGTGAAGTGAATGATAGCTCAATGAAATGATTGGAACCGTCGTTCCTCGTGAATGAAGTGATTATTCGATAATTACAAGTCTCAATACAGTTAATACATTATGAATGAATTATGATTATGACTGAACAACAACGAAAGGAATGAATATCCTTTTAACCGAGTAAGAATTAACTTACACAACACCGGTGAAGAATGTCCTTCCACGAACAAACGTCCTAAATGAGATGTCGGTCGCTCGAACAACCTTGAATAACACAATTACCAACAATCCGTTCAACATACGAATCAAACACAATTATAACTAACTCAAAACGTCGATACGACTAAACCAAGTTCATTGGGGCATTATATCAAACACGTTGTAACCAATCTTCGATTGTTTACAACCAATCCTTAATTATACCAATATCAAATCCCCAAGGAGTGATACAAACCAACAAAACATCTTCAATACAATCAATAATCCAATATGAATATCACAAATCGTCATTTCAACATCAACTAATCGAAAACCCCCAAATCCAACTCAATATTCAATGTGTTCTTGAATAATCCTTCGATAATCCAATGAATATTCATACAAACTCATAATCATATGTATATCTCTTCATACAACATGATTATAACGTCTAAATTATCATATCTCAACACAAAATCGAAATCCAAGATGTTGAAGAATATTACCTCTTGAAGATTCAAATACTTTGATCCGGTGAAATCGTGTTAAATCGACTATCCAAGCTTCACAAACGAATGAAGATGATGAAAACCGAACACCAAGTGATTGATGATGAAAAATCTCTCCCTCAAGCTCTCTCTCTTGGAAACAAGGTGAAGAAGTGGTGAAATGTGCATGAAAATCCCGTTCAACCCTTTAAATACAGCTCCGAGTTACGGCCGTAACTCACCTCTCTTATGGCCGTAACTTCCAAGGTCAACGGCTGTACGGCCGTAACAAGCCCTCCTTACGGGCGTAACTCGGCCTCGTTGAAAAATCTACCGACAGACATACGGCCGTACCCGCACATGCCTTACGGACGTATCTAGACTGATACGGCCGTACTCGGCAAGACTTACGGGCGTATAAAACCTTCGTCCAAACTGACCAGGCACCCTGCTCGAATCGTACGGCCGTAACCTGCCAAGCTTTACGTTCGTACCTGCCTCATCTTACAGCCATACGCCACAACCCTTACGGCCGTAATCCCTCTTCGTCCGACATTTCCTGAAACCCACGAACGCATGATACGGCCGTAGCCTTCCTATCCTTACGGCCGTATCTCACTTTCGGCCAAAACAACCTTAAGCCAACGAATGCATGTTACAGCCATAATGCATGATTAGTTACGGCCGTAACTCCTTGCTGAAAGTGCCGAAAATCCGACAACTCTGTCTACTCGCTACAACCGGTGAATGGTCCGACATACAATACTCGTATGCATGTAATTAAGTCCAATAACACGCGATAGATAATACTTCCAACACAAGACTACCATTCACAATGATTATGATAATACTCTCGCCTCGATCCTCAAACGGAGATGAATGACGATCGGTAGCTGATACACAGTTACAATATGCCAACGATGAATACAAATGAATGAATCATGAATGATGAGTGATTATTAATGAGTGAAAATTACTGAGTGACAATTACTGACTGATAACTACTGAATGATAATGAATGAATTACAACCGGGTATTACAGAACAAAACCATACCAAAATGTCAAGACGCTCGCAAGCGAGTTCTGGAAACCAGAAAATGCCAAAAACAAAAAATTACCGAAAGAGAAAATCACGGGTATTGCACCATGTAAATCTCTTCCTCGAGGAATCTATTTAGGAATGCCGTTTTCACATCCATTTTCTATATTTCATAATATAAGTGGGCTGCTATGGCAAGCATCATGCGAATAGACTTAATCATAGCTACATGCGAGAAGGTCTCTAAATAATCGATTCCTTCTCTTTGGGAATAACCCTTTTCCAGAAGCCTGGCCTTATAGGTATCAACCTTGCCATCTCCACCAGTCTTTCTTTTATAGATCCATTTGTTTCCAATAGGCACCATGCCTTTAGGGTGATCTACTAAAGTCCAGACCTGATTAGTATGCATCGAGTCTATCTCAGCTTCCATAGCTTCTTTCCACTTTGTGGAGTCAACATCTACCATCGCTTGGTCGTACGTAGAAGGATCATTATCTTGACTACTTCTATCATCTCATGGACACCCAGTTTCTCTCGATGCAGATAGCCATAGCTCTCAGGTAATTGAGAAATTCTACTAAACTTGCGAGGTTGTGTTTGTATTTCAGAAGGATCGATTCTAATATCTTGCACAGGTGTCTCATTTGGTGTTTCTTTTATTTCTTCCAAAGAAATATTTCTACCTGCGCCTCCCTCCTGAATGAACTCATCTTACAGGTACTGTGCTTGTAAATCAACGATGATCCTATGATCTTCGTACATGTAGAATAGATATTCCATGGAATCTCCTGGATATCCTATGAAACGTCCTTTCACAGACCTATCTTCCAATTTCTCTAGTTTAGTCTTCTTGACATAAGCAGGGCATCCCCAAATTATAATGTGATTAAGACTTGGTTTCCTACCTCTTCACATCTCATGTGGAGTCTTACAAATAGATTTGGAAGGACATCTGTTCAAGATATGAATAGCAGTAAGGAGCGCGTGTCCCCACAGATAAATCGGTAGATCAGTATAGTTTAGTATGGAGCGAACCATGTCCAACAAGGTTCGGTTCCTTCTTTCTGATACACCTTTTAATTGTGGAGTAGCTGGAGGAGTGAATTGTGACACTATTCCTAGTTCTTTTAAGAACTCATCAAACTCAGTACTCATGTACTCACCACCTCGGTCTGACCGAAGAGTCTTAACATGGTTACCTATTTGATTTTCAACTACGGCTTTAAATTTCTTGAATTTATTTAAAGCTTCAGACTTATGTTCCATTAAGTACACGAAAACATACCTAGTATGATCATCAGTGAATGTAATGAAATACTGAAAGCCATCTCGTTCCACTTCAAAAGGTCCACAAACGTCGGTATGATCAATCCAAGTTCTTCAGCAGCTCTTTCAAAAGACCCTGCGAAGGGTAACTTAGTCATTTTGCCCTGAAGGCAAGATTTACAAGTTGGATAGGGATATGATCCCAATGGACCCGTAAGCCCATCTTTCTCCATTTTATGAACCTTGATCTGACCAATATGACCAAGTCTAAGATGCCACTTAAGTGCTTGGTTTGTTTCATCCCTACCACGCTTTCTAGTTAGAGTGTTCTCTGTTGTTTTATTCTTTAGATTCAAATAGTATAAACCATTTAATAATGTAGCAGTACCAACCAATTTATTTCTAAAATAAATTCGACAGGACCCATCTCCAATAAAGAAGTGAAATCCCTTTCGGTCCATGACCGGAATTAATACATATTTTTATGCCCCTTGGGCAAAACAAGTACATCATCCAAAGTAATTATAAAACCGGATTCTAAATATAACATAAGTGATCCGATGCCAGTAGCCTCGACACTATGCCTGCTGCCGACTGTCACCATCACTTCTCCAGCTCCAAGATTTCCACTTTGTTCCAGATCCTGATTCATCGTACATATGTGAGAACTCACACCAGAATCAAGTATCCATGAAGTAAAATAAATATTTACAGAACAATTCGTTTCCAAACTAGTAGTTCCGTACCTGAAGGCGCATTACGGCCACGTTTTGGACAGTACCTCCTCCAGTGGCCTAGCTCACCGCAGTTGAGGCATACATTCGTTTTCTTGACCCCCTTGCTCTTTTGAACCATTAGGGCTTTGCCCTTTCCATTATCGATCTTGGCTATTGGACCTAACTGCTTTTTGTTCTTTTTCTTCTTATTCTTGGACTTCCAAGTCCCAGAAAAATCACAAGTGCAGCTTCCATTCCCTATGTCTTCATCTGAGACTAGGCAGTCGTCAGTTTGTTCATTAGCCCAGCTAAGTTATATGCAATCTCATTGCAGTTGAAGTTCATGACAAATTGGAAAAAGGAGTCAGGAAGTGACTGCAGGATAAGGTCAGTTTGGAGAGATGCATGTATCTGAAGATCAAGAGCTTCTAATCTCTCAATCATCGAGATCATCTTGAGGACATGGTCCCCAACCCTCTCTCCTTCCTTCATCCTGGTGCCGAATAATTGCTTCGATATCTCATATCTAGCAGTTCGACTATGCTCTCCATAGAGCTCAGCCAGGTGCGCTAAGATGGCTCTCGAAGACGTCATTTTTTCATGGGCACGTTGAATCTCATTAGTCATTGAGCCTAACATGTACCCGCGCACTCTTACGTCATCTTTTTACCCATTTCTCATGGGCATCGACTTCTTCCTAATTGGCTTGGATTCTTGCAGGAGCCGCTGGGATGTCCGCCTCCAAGACGTATCCCAGCATTTCCACAGTGAGGACAATCCTCATGTTCTGAAGCCAGTCCACATAGTTCGGACCAGTCAGGACGTTCTTTTCAAGTAGTATAGCGAGTGGGTTCATTGTCATTTTGAGAGATTTTGTTAACTACAGAGAATAATTTAAGATTCATTAGTGATTGTTTAATTATGACCCGAGTAAAGATTTAAGGACTTTCTTTATTCATAACACGGCTCCCACTATTTTATTGACATTTGCACACTCACATGTAAAATCCGGAAGTCACGGTTGACTTCTTAGTGGTGATCGAGTTCTTTACAAAGTTTAATAGAGGGAAACCCATACGGTTTCTACTCTATCATTCTTTATAAAGTGGTGTCTAACACCAACCCATCTAATGGATGATTCGATCTTCTTTTACCCCAAGTTCACTTGACCTCAACCCATTCGGTTTCTATGGCTCGCTGAACTATCTAAGTTTAAACCTTCAACTCCTATTAGTCTGACAATTGAATCTTACCCGGTAACCCATACGGTTTCTAGGGGTTTGATTTGTCACAACCAAAGGCATCTAATGCACTCTAGGAATTTATCAACCTTCCACAAAAATATTACCCCGTCATACTCTGAAGAATGATATTTCAGTTTAGATTTCAATTTTCCATGAGTTTGACGGAAGGTAGGAAACCTCGTAACCTTTATAACTTATGGTTTGTAAGTGGGAGTTTAACGCGATTATATGTTACACTTTGCACATTAATCCGTTTATAAGCGCGGTTTGTCGGTTTGTTGTTTGTCATACAATATGAAAACATACACAACCTAAAACTAACAACATGCAGTTCATGGACCGTTCCTAGAACAAAAACATCGTAATCTAATTACATGTCTTCGATCTTTAATCTTTGTCTTCTCGAGCGGATCTTCCTCCGATCTTCGTGATTACATATAAATTTTACATTTGAAAAATTGCATCCTATACAAATTTTCTAGTAAAATAAATATGCTCAAAACGGCCTTTACAACTCAATCGAACAAAACAAATGATTCAAAACTAGGTCCATGAACTACATCCTCATTCAAAATTAATGCAACAATCACATTAAATAAATGGTAAAAATGTTAATCTAAATATTGATCTAATCAACAAAAATTAATCCAACAATTAGAATTAATCCAATTAATTCATACAACCATTAATTTTAACTTGTTTCGGATGAGAAAATATTTCATTAAATTAAGTCCCCTAAGAATGAAAATTACCATAATTATATCTTAGTCAAATTAAATCTAATTTAATTTGTGGGAAATTAATTACCGAACGAAATGTAAAAAACGGAGTCGAAAAACACACGGCCCGACCAAGCCGGGAGTTGCCCAGCACACAGCCCAGGAAGCTGTCGAGCAGGGCCGTACCACATGGCCGGATCGCGATCCACTACTGGGACCGCACGGCAGCGCCCGGCCAGCTCCAAGCTGTCGGGTCCGTTCTTATTTTCAGCTCGTTTTTTCGCCCCGATTCCAAAAATAATATTTTTCTAATCTTAATATTACACATTTAAATCAGATTTTCAAAAGAAAAATAGATTTATAGTGTAACATAAAATCATGAAAAAATAATTTTTTAAATGAACAATTGAAAATCAACGATTAAAACGATTATGATTCCAAATCATAAGAACAATCAACCAAGCATTCCAAATTCTAAATATCGTATACACGATCGCAAGACCTCGCTCCGATACCACTGTTGGGATTCGGTGAATAAAAACGAGATACGTTGCGGAAAATAAACCGCTCCAACCGTATAAAACCAAACCCCAAAAGCGGATCGATCAAGCATCTTATAAACAAATATGAAAAGACGAAGATAAAATTAAGAGATCATACCCTCATACACCTTTGATAATATCTTCTTGAAGAAAATTCCCGAGCCAAGCTTTGATCATTTCCGGTCACCAACACGAATACGAATCCAATTTGTTGTAGCTTGATGAATGATCAAAACATAGAACATGCCGAGTGTCTCTACGTTATCATGCAATGGATATTGATCGGAAAAATAAAATATCAATTCGTTCTCAAAGAACCCAGCTAGGAATTGATACAATATTTTTCTTCTCTTCTCTTCTTCCTTTTCTTTCTCCCAAAGATGAATAAGATGAAGAAAATAATTTCTCTCTCCTCAAAATACCTCACGGCACTCTTGGTGTGTATGTGTGTATTTTCTTAAGTCTTCATTCCAAATGAAAGACTTACTATTAATAATGCAAAGGTGAGAATAAAATAATGAGATATACCTACTCATCCATTTTGTCTCCATCTCATTATTAAAATACCTCCATATGGTCAAGATACTTTGAGGAAGCTAAGAGGAAGGGGGGAGCCCATTGGTAGTTGATGAGAAAAACGAACCGAGCCACTCGGTTCGTGTACCGGACATTCGCGCATCTAATACACTTTATTTTATCTCAGATGTATTTATACTTAATTAATTAATCCAATTAATTAATTTTATCAAACACAAAATTATAATAATATAATTCCAAGAAATAATTATTTATGAATTAAAATTAATCACCCGGAAATTAATTTCAATTCACTAGACCCCATGATTTATCAAATGAATCAAATTAGATATTTAATATCCAATATTAATGAAGAGATAGTAAATACATATTTTATCCATCAAATATCTTTGTGCGCGACTCCATAGGTCCGTCTTAGTCGGCAATGGGAGGAACCAAGGAGTACAGGTAACACTTAGCCAGTCTAGTGCTCCGTATCGTAACCCAATTAAGAATGAATGATAGGATCATTCCCAGAACCATTATGTCGTGAATACCGTATACATATAAACCCTTCAATCATATGTCCCGGTCAAGTATCGGGGTCACGGCAAAGTCAAATCCTATTATAACTTGACTATATGCACTTTTTAATGCAAACCGAGATCACCGAGCTCTTGTGTATCAAATATAACTATCTCCAACTACTTTGGCCAAAGACTTATGATCTCATTTGCTATTAAACGCACAGGACATTTACCTGCTCACTTACAGGAGAAAGAATTCTATCTTGGTATTCAGTAGAGACTGCTACTTGCCCACTAACTTGCATTTTGAGGTAGACCCCACCAACAGGAGATAGGGGTGTTCAAAAATATCCGACCTGAGCTACCCGGCCCAACTACCCGATGACCCGAACTAAATATTCCGGGTATTTTTAAAAATTTTAAATTTTTTTCGGGCCGGATACCCGACCCGAAAAAAAGTTATATAATTGGGCTGGGTCATGGGCCGACTTGTTGTGTAAATTCGGGTACCTGAAAACCCGATTATTTTTTAATGGTTATTTTTTTTATAAATTTAATTATTTAATTTGTAATTATATGAAACTTTATCTTTCACATAATATGAATTATATTTAATATGAGAATTCATGTATTTTCAGTAATGGTATTTATTCTCACTAGTTTGGAAATTTACAAGAAGATAAAATCTTTAAATAAAAAATAATATATTTTTTCATATATATAATTGAATATTGAATTAAACATAATTATATAATAAAAAATGATATATATAAAAAAATTTAGTTAGTTTTGAATTTACTTATTGTACGGAAAATATTTATAATTTATTTAGTACTCGGGGAATTAATTTATATAATAAATTCAAAAATAAATTTATATTAAAATTACAAATTATTTATAAAAACTTAAAATTAGTTGTATTAAATTTTGGGTTGGGTACCCTATGACCCGACCCGAAAAAATAGGGTACCCGCTTTTTTGGGTACCCGACTTTTCGGGTCGGGTCACGGGCCGAATTTTTCATTACCCATAACCGGGTACCCGTAAATTCGAGTGCCCAAAAACCGGCTACCCGGTTATGAATACCCCTAACAGGCGATTAGATCGAACTACTCTAATGACTAACTTAATGTCACAAGCACATCTCCTACTGAAACCTCAAGTCAAAGGTCCACGTACACCTATCACAATCTTTCGATTCAGTCATTGACAATCACAGAGTGATATCCATGTGACCGAATCGAGGTGAGTTGTGTTCGAGTATTCTAATCCCATTAGCATACCTATAATATGTGCTCCCACTAACCCTTAGTGAAGATAGACACTTTACATGTTAAAGTACACGTTATAGAAGTATTGTCTAAGCTTACTGCCCAGTTAAGTTTTATCGACTTGCGAACTACTTAAGCATTCGAGCCCTAAACACTTCCAGTGCCTATCTCCTTATCTCCATAAGGAGTGGAATGTTTGGTCTCAAATGCAAGGACTATTATTTTATATACCAAATCACAATGCCTGTGATATACAATAATATAAAAATAATAAATGCATTTCTTTAATATAATATTTATAATAACAATACAATGCTCTCACTCTCTCACCCTCTAAGCGGCATTAGAGGGCATATTTCTAACAAGAATAAGTTCAAACAGAAGTTGTATGCTTTGACCAGCGTTTGCTGTATGCTGTGCTGTTTACGTTGAGGACTTGTATATTTCTTCGCTTAGATATTGTTGTATGCTCAGGAAATATACTGCTCTTTCTTAGCTTGATGTCATAGATAATTTTCAGATGTATTGCACGAGATGAATTGTGTAAGCGTACAATGTCCTCTTGCTTGGGACTATTTATAACCTCGGAAATAGATCCATTATAAATGTAGTCGTTGTCCGGTTGGTAAGATCTAGACGTCTCTGATTTGCAGCTTCAGAATGTTTGAATTAAAGGCAATTCGCATTTAATGCTTCAGACATTCTTTATGACTTTGCATTAAATGCTCTTCAGTGCGTTCAGACTGTTTTCTCTTTCGACCGCATTAAATATGTTGGAGCAATTTCGATATTTGCGCCGTTGTGCGGAAGCGTAAAAAATAAAGTGCGGAATATAAACGACACACGGATTTATAGAGGTTCGGCTATTAACGAAGCATACGTCCTCTCTCGGTATCTTTTTCAATAGGATGAAGATCAAACTCTACACCTCTCTTCTATCAGTCGAGGGATTACCGTTACAAGCTCGTCTTCTATCGGTCCGAGTAAAACTGTTCTCTTACTTGTCTTTTTGTCGGTACAAGTTAAAACGTTTTCCTTTTCTATTGGATAAGGAATCAACCACTCTAACTTTATATCGGTACTAGATAAACCTCACTAAGATAGCGATTGTGATTCTAACAATGCCGGATCCTGGATCCTAATAACACCGAATCCAATCGTATCTTTTCTTTTACCTCTCGTGTATGTGTTGAATGTATAAACAATCAAACTATCAATATAAGCACAATTACAACAACAATAGTATGTATATCAATATCTGCTGAATATATCGTTTGCTTGAATTTGTTGTAGGATGAATACCATTAGAAGTGGTATTTATAGCCATTTCTCTTCCAACTAGCCATTAGTTTCATGTGCCTTCATTACGTACGCTATCACTCCAATATTACGTACGCTAGAGATATTACGTACGTTAACCTCTACTGGTTACGTACGTTATCTTCTCCATAAAACAGTTCAGTAGCTTCTGTCTTCTGTGTTACGTACGTTATCCATTGTCCATTACGTACGTTAACATTTGTCAACATATCCGTTGCTCGCTGACCTATGCCATGACGTCATCTCCAACGTTCATCTTGTTTGAATTCGCAAACACACCATTATGTACGTTAGCGATCCTTTCTTACGTACGTTAAGCTCCTCATATTACGTATGCTATATATCACAAGTTACGAACGTTAAGCATGCTATTTCCAGCTTTTTGCGTCTTCGACTTCTTCGATGCTTTGCTTCGCCTCTTTGTTGTTTTGTTTTATTTATCAACTTAATTATCAAAACTCTATTAATGAATGTATGGAATAAAATATTCCAACAATCTCCCCCTTTTGATGATTACAAAACAACACTTCGTCAATGGGATTTACCTGCAAAATACAAATATATGTGTATATGTACAGACCAAAGTTTTCGACCTTGTTCGTTTCGTTAGTTTCTTCTCCCATTTCTTTTTCGACTCCTTCTTTCCTTTTCTTTTTATTTTCGATTTTTTTTTTTAATTTCTCATCATCTTTTCGACGTCTCCTCATTTTTCTTATCAACTTTTTTTTCTTCGATTTCTCCCCCCTTTCAGGCTTAATCTCATTCTTCTCCTTTTCTCTCTCCCCCTTTTTGTCTTCATCAAAAAGTATAATAAATGATAATAAAATAATAATAATGCATAAAATGGGTAAAAACTCCCCCTGTATAATACATCTCTCCATTAAAATATAAAAGCTCCCCCTGAGTTAAATATCAATTTGATAAAAATCAATTCTTGGGGATCCAACCGAGAGTTGGTTTTTGTTTGGAAATATGGAAGATGTTAGGAATAACGGTTCCTTTTGGAATCCAAATCTTTTTGATTTTTATCGTCCGTCTTGGGCTTTTGCAATTTGAAATATGGTGCCCAATTTTCAAATATTTGTCACATCGGGGTATATTGAAATTTAAGGATTCGGTTTTAGAATGATGTTTGAATCCCAACCCCTGTTTATTCAAAGTATATTTTTGCACGGACATCATTTGTTTAAATTTCTCGTTTCCACACGAGAATTTCTTTGTTAAATTTTTCAGCTCGGTTTGAATTTTCAAAAGATCATTCTTTAAAATATTTTCATTTTCAACACATTTTGAATGATCGGTCTCGACAAATTTTCCCTTCTCAAGAATTTTGGAATTTTTAATTTCCAATGATTTATTTTTAGATTTAAGGGATTTGATCTCGGATAAAGCATTTTTAAAATCGGTATGCAGTAATTCAAATGCTTCAAATAATTCATCGTGAGACGGTGTACTAACCTGGATTTCGACGTCGCTATCGTCGAATGAACTTCGGGCCATGAGAGCGAGATTATTTTGATTGATGAAATCATCATCTTCGTCATCGCTCCATGTTGCAACGAGAACCTCCTTCTTGGGTTTTACTCGGCAATTCTTTGCAAAGTGGCCTGGTTTACCACATAGTCGACAATTGTTGTCGAATTTCTTATATTCGCCCGAGATGTCTTTCTTTCTCCGGTTTAATAAGGTTTGAAACTTATTAATATTTTTGACATAATATGCCGATTCTTCGTCGCTTTCATCAACCGGGATTTCTTCTCTTTTTGACATCTTAGCCTTCAAGGCTATCGATCTTTCCTTCGGTGTCGGCTTTGCATTTCGAGATTTAAGGACAATCTCATAATTTATTAGTGAACCAACGAGGGCACTAAAATCAAGATTATTGAGATCATTCGATTCCATAATTGCCGTCACCATTTCGTCCCATTCAACGGGTAGTGATCTTAAGATTTTCTTGACTTTCTCACTACTTGATAATGGTTTACCGAATGAAGCAAGTCCATTTGTGATGACCGAAAATCAGTCGAGCATGTTGGTGATGGACTCGTCACCCTTCATCATGAATAGCTCGTAGTCATGGAGAAGTATATTGATCTTCGTCTCCTTGACTTGAGTTGTCCCTTCGTGTGTGATTTCAAGAATTTTCCATATCTCTTTAGCACTTTCACACGATGAGATACGATTGACCTCTTCCGGATTTAAGGCACAAGATAGAAATTGAGTAGCCTTACAATTTAGATGGTCGTTCTTTCAATCCGCATCATCATATTCTTCGAAAGATTTAAGCGTACCGTCGGATTTTGAGAGGAATTTTTGGACCAAGACATATTACTTCCCAAAGCTCGATGTCAAATGCTCGGATGAATATTGACATCTTTTTCTTCCACGTCATGAAGTTTGAGCCATCAAAAAATGGTGGTCGGTTAAGAGCAAGGCCTTCGACTGGAGCAATTTGGAACGCCATTTGGATCTTTTCCTTGAATGTTAAGCCGCTTATTAGAGGTACCGCTCCGATACCAATTGTTGGAGCAATTTCGGTCTTTCCGCCGTTGTGTGGAAGCATAAAAAATAAAGTGCGGGATATAAACGACACACGGATTTATAAAGGTTCGGCTATTAACGAAGCCTACGTCCTCTCTCGGTATCTTTTTCAATGGGATGAAATCAACCTCTGCACCTCTCTTCTATCGGTCGAGGGATTACCGTTACAAGCTCGTCTTCTATATGTCCGAGTAAAACTGTTCTCTTACTTGTCTTTTTGTCAGTCCAAGTTAAACCGTTTTCCTTTTCTATTGGACAAGGAATCAACCACTCTATCTTTCTATCGGTACTAGATAAACCTCACTAAGATAGCGATTGCAATTCTAACATTGCCGGATCCTTGATCCTAATAACACCGAATCCAATCGTATCTTTTCTTTTACCTCTCGTGTATGTGTTGAATGTATAAACACTCAAACTATCAATATAAGCACAATTACAACAACAATAGTAAGTATATCAATATCTGATGAATGTATTATTTGCTTGAAGTTGTTGTAGGATGAATAGCATTAGAAGTGGTATTTATAGCCATTTCTCTTCCAACTAGCCGTTAGTTTCCTGTGCCTTCATTACGTACGCTATCACTCCAATATTACGTACGCTAGAGATATTACGTATATTAACCTCTACTAGTTACGTACGTTAGCTTCTTCATAAAACAGTTCAGTGGCTTCTGTCTTTTGTGTTACGTACGTTAGCCATTGTCCATTACGTACGTTAACATTTGTCAACATATCCGTTGCTCGCTGACCTATGCCATGACGTCATCTCCAACGTTCATCTTGTTTGAATTCGCAAACACACCATTACGTACGTTAGCCATCCTTTCTTATGTATGTTAAGCTCCTCATATTACGTACGCTATATATCACAAGTTACGAATGTTAAGCATGCTATTTCCAGCTTTTTGCGTCTTCGACTTCTTCGCTGCTTTGCTTCGCCTCTTTGTTGTTTTGGTTTGTTTATCAACTTAATCATCAAAACTCTATTAATGAATGTATGGAATAAAATATTCCAACAAAATATTGTCCTATCATGAATAAATGCTGCTTTAACCGTGAAAATAAAAAAAGTTTATTTCACAACGGTTTAAAGCTATTCTTCAGTCCTATTGGATGAGTTTTACTTTCCATAAGTAAAACTCTTACAGCCAGACTGCTGTTTCCAACACTCTTCAACTTCAGCTGCATGATAATGTAGGCTCTGTAGGATTGGACTCTATCGGAAGATCTCTTGCTGTATGGATATGATGTACGAAGTTTCCTAACAACTTCCATACTTAGCGAATTGCACTCTAAAGACTTGTTTTTGTACGATGGCGATTACTAAAAACAGACTGTGTTTATCCCAACAATTTCCCCCTTTTTGATAATGCCAAAACTTCCTATAGATACAGAAAGGCTGTCTTCAAGTCTTCTGTTCGAAAGATCCGATCTTCATGACTTAGTCTAAAAATTTGAACTGCTCGCAGGAAAGTTCTAAAAATGAAAATCCTACTGGACTAAGTGTATTACAATTTAACTTATGATTGGCGCACAAGCAAAATCTTACAGACTGTAATATAGATAGAATACATCTTAATCTATGAACTCTTTGCAGACAAGTTCGTATAGCTTGTGGATTAACAAGTTTCTACTTGTTTAGTATGTCAATACTTCATGATCAAAATAGTAAAAACAGTAAGAGTAGATTACGAGATAACCAAAAAATTTATTGAAGATGGAAAAGTACATGGTTTGAAAGATAAAAAAAAATAAATACTGCATCGACGAGCATACAGTAGGATAAAAATACAGCATATAACCGACAGAAGCTAGTTCCTATAATGAGAATGCTTCCAAGTCTTCCGAGTGGGAGCATGATCGGTACTCCACCAGTTGACTAAGGAGTCTTTGCCTCGGTCCCTGTAGATACTTAGTCCTTAATGGGAAACATCGTAGGCAAGGATTCAATCTTCCGGATGGGTGACCCGTTCACCCTTCTGCTGTTTATACTTCATTTTAAGCTGTAAGGGAAGCTTTCCTTCTGCCAGTAGCCTTGAGAACTCGTTGGAGGCATCCTCCAGAGTTTTAAATATATTGAATATGGCAGACTCCCTGATTAGAGTACAGAAGTACCTCCTCAGTTTATTGTTCTTCCAAGGTTTCAGATCCTCTGCTGAAGGCTGTCGGTCTGTTGGGAGCAAAATCTTAGCGGCTTTCGTATTTGACCTGGACTGGGTCCGGCCAGTTGTCTGATTGTAGTGGCGACGCTTTCTTCTAATGCAGCCTCCATTTCTCTTTCTCTCTCTAGCCTCCAGTTCCTGGCAGCCTCTCTGGACTCTTCCCCCTTTTTGGCATCATCAAGATCCGAGACCTTGCCGTGAATTTCGCTAAGGAGTTTCATTGATTTGGCCTGTTGGGTCTTTAGATCATTGACGCTGTCGGCCAGCCTCCCAACCACTGTTGTAAGATCATTGATCTTGTGATCATGGTCAGTCAGTTTGGAGCCGGTATATTCAAGGGCGGCGACAGTCTTGGCCTCGGCCACACGGAGCTTTTCTTGCTCTTGCCTCAGGATCTACTCCTTATGCTGTTTCAGTTGGTTCAGAGCTTGCCATAATGCTGTTGGCATGAGGCGAAATGCATCTTCCACATCATTGATGACTGATTTTAGCTTCGAGAGCTCATCCTGAGATATCTCACGCATCGAGTCTAACTCTTTTCCAACGTCATACAGGGCCTTGACGAAATCCTGCAGAAATACAGTTTGGCGAACGATGGCTTGTAGTTGCTCAATTCGTGCTTCGGTGCGCGGAGAGACAGGGCGCGCAATATTTGAGTCTGATGGTTCTCTGAGTTGTCTAAGAACTATGTTATGATGGGGTCTTCGTGGTCTGTTGTGAGTGAGGAACCCGTCATCAGATTCAGAGTGGGTCCCTGTAGAGATAGGAGATTCAACCTGTTCGGAAGCAGGGGCTTCGGAAGGTTGAGCTGTTCGGTCTGTCTGGGAGACAGAAAGGACTGATTCCTCCTGCCTTTGTTGGTTTTCAGTAGTCGGAACTACATGAGGGACTGAATCCTCCTACTGACTCTCAGCTTCTGCCTATTCTGGAAGAGGGACGGATTCCTCTTAGCGGACAGCACGGGTGGCGTCTTCTTCTTCATCATGTACAAGATAGGCTTACTATATGGAAGAAGCAGCTGGTTCTTCATGGATGATAGGAGGGACTGATTCCTCCTGTTTCTGTTCTTTCTTATATACTTCCTGTTGCGGGGGCGGGGTGTAATATCCTGGAATTTCAGTATAAATTTTTCGCATTGTTTTACCCGAGTTATACTGCATAGTGTAGGATATTACAGTATGGATAGTATAATTTAAGGACTGAGATGATTGTGTTGGAATAATTGTCGTACTTGGTTGACAATTGCACTTGACGATATTGTGTATCAGGTATATCGTATGGAAATGTTATTGGAATGAGTATGTGTATTCACTATGTCGTGTATACGTATTCGGTATATTGAGGCGACAGGCAGGAGCAGTTGTAAATGGCTAAGTATAGAAGCTATAACGTACGTTAAGCATAGGAGCTTACGTACGTTAAGATGCAAGCGTAACGTACGTTACGTAGAGTACATAACGTGCGTTATGTGGAGATCGAACAAGATCCGATCTATGATCAATGAGTGGCCCGGTGTCGGCAACTTTCAGCACGAATGTGTACAAGAGAGTCAACGAAGGATTCAACATATGTTATGTTGATCGTGTTACATATGTTATTTGAGCATGAAGATTACATACGTTATACCTATTGTGTTATATACGTAAGAGTATATGTTGATAAGAACCGTAGCTTTTGGATTGTGGATTACGCAGTTATTGTTGTGAGATTACGTACGTTAAGGGTGTGTCCTGTAGCAAGTCAACGTCTGTATTACGTACGCTATGGCATAGGCCTTACGTACGTAATATATGGTATGAATTGAGGCAGCGACCTCTGGATTGGCATTAAGTACACCATCAATGTAGGGTAACGTACGTAATGTGTGTTACGTACGTTAGATGGATCAGGTAAGGTACGTAATGACTGAAATTTATATAAATATGTGAGACCCGTCACTTTGGCATTTTTGGAGATGTTCACTTCATTTTTCGCGCTTCAACCCTCCAAGATGGATTTTTGGCTCTTCTAACTTGATTATGAGCTTTATGGCATGGATTGGAGCTTGAGATATGCTGATATTATTGATTCTTGAGGTGTTGATTGTGTTGTTCATCTTCCAGAGGTATGTTGGATAATCCCACTCTTTAATTTCGGATTTTGATGTTGTTGTTGATGATTAATTCATATGATGATGGATATGGTGGTATTGTTGTGATTCTTGATGTTATGTGAAGATTATGTTGAAGTGTATGATGATATATGTCTTTGGTTATGAGTTAGATGATGGTTTAGATGTTAGAAGACATTGCACTATGTCGTTTGTTTGATTATGAACATGACTACAGGTAAATTCATATTCTTGAAGAAAACTTGACTTCTATATGTACCATGATATGAGAATGGATTTAGGAAGATTGTGGATAATCTTGGAATATGATTATCCATAATATTGAACTATTCAGATAGTCCGGTCGGTCGATTATGTCAGTATTATTGTTTTCCATAAATTTATGAATATGAATGAGGAACCTTGCCAATTCGTATTTAAGGTTGGAGTTGGAATCGAGAATGTTGAGATCCTTGTTATTGGTTTGGACTGATTGTCGATATGATTATCGGATTTCAGACTTTTATCGTAGATGTGAGTTCGTAATTGATTATGTTGAATTGTTCGATCTTGTATATGATCTAGGTATCGTTGGACCGTTGAGTTCGTTAGTTGGTTATATCGATTGTGGTTATCAAATGTGTTGTTAATTGAACTTTGCATTCGGTTGTGATAATTGATCATTGGTTATAACGGTTATGTTGCGGCAGAGACTAAAGAGTACGTGGATTGCTTTTGTAACACCCCCGATATATTCAGGAATATTACAGCGCCGTAAATCCTTTACATAAGGATTTACAAGGCTGAAGAATTGAACAGACATTAAAAGGTACTAACGAATAGAAATAACGGAATTTAGATACAACAGTTCTGACCAAATACTGAAAATACAATTGTTCAACAGGAACTTAATAATACATCACCAAAATCAAATTCAACATAAATGACTTCGTACTCGAGTACTTACTGAAATAACCAATAATCAACAGACAAATGAACCCGGCCAAAACATCACTCTGCACCCTCGTCGTCATGCAGCTCCAGTGGTTGTTTTCCCGCTCTCCTGGATCCTGAACATAAACAAAATGTTCACCCCCAAAGGGGTTAGCACAATGATGCTAGTACAAGTACAACAACATATTATTCATATCTCACGAAGAATAATAACGTAAACGACAAAATACCAACGAGTCTTCTCCTACGAGAAACTCATAAATGACATACACAACTGATAATCACAACATGCTATCATAACATACACATGGTAATTCCGTCGATCCAGCGTTCACTGCCTATAACCCACGATGATCCCGTCAGACCAACCCGTGGTGGAAAAACCCGTCCGATGATCCAGCGCACGCTAGCATAGATCCCCCGATGATCCCGTCGGACCAACACGAGGTGGACACACAATAACGACATACATGCGCGACAATATGTATAACAACAATACATAAAACAAATAAGGTACTTGCCTCGATTTGAAGACAAGAACAATACTTCCACGAAAACGAATACTTGAAGATCGTCCTCCCCAATCAATCACGTAACAAGATCAAACCTTAACAAAATAAATGATATAGGATTTATTTCACGTCGTACGAATGTTTAACAATTCGATTTAAGGCCAAAAGTTCATAAAATGTAATCTGCCTGAACTGCTTAGCGCACGCTAAGTACTCTGTGTAGCGTGCGTTAAGTCTGCTCGATAGCGCACGCAACCAACGAAGCCTAGCGTATGCTAACTACACATGGTCAGTACTTCACTGATCAGTCGACTGACTCGTCTGATGGCCTAGCGTACGTTACGTACCAAACGTAGCGTACGCTAACTCGTGCTCGATAGCGCACGTTAATCTTGATAGCTTAGCGTGCGCTATCTGTGCATGGCAGTTTACTGCTGGGCAGTAAACTGTTCTCATCATGATCAAAACAATGAAATCTTCCATGATAATTCATGTTACCTCCTTGAATATCATGTACATACGATTATGAATGATCTTACGGATAACAATAACTTCGGATTCAAGGATATGCATACCATTATAAAACCATATTCCATTACGACTACAAATCTTCATACGACAATTCGAAAGGCTTAACGGTTGATATTGACACCTTTATATCATTCAAAATTATCATACTGAAGTGGTTTAACATTCCATCTATACTAGATAAATCCTTCCATGATCAATCCCTTAGATTCATCTAACAACAATGATGTTAAAGTCAAGTCCATGATTGCTATGAAGTCATCTACTAGATTCGGATTACCAATGATAGAAGCTTCCTTTACTTGTTCAATGTAATAAGATTCGAATCATGATGATCATAATCAAGGTACTTAAGGCTTAATCATCTCAATATTCCAAACATGATATACTTGGATAATTCATCTATGAAAATCCATATCTTGTTAACATGATCATCCAAATCGTTAGAATCCAACTCTAAGTCTGGAGATAGATTGAACATACCTTAATATGATGAAAATTACTGAACCGTAAGGTAGAGTCCAACTCCGGTTGGTTGTATGACACTCCAAGGTGCCAATGATTACTCCCAAGTGATAACCAATATATAAACACCAACAATATGTGTTCTAAGTATGTAGGAGGGTTATCTCAGCTCTCTGGCCTCTCAAGAATGCATAAGGAACGAGTAAAATGTAAGTCAAAACGGGTTGGTGTCCCATTTATAATATTCTGCATTTCGACTGATTAACGCACGCTACTAAGCTATCCTTAGCGTGCGCTAATAAGAGTTGACTTCAGAACTGTCCAGGTTCATCCGCGGGAATCTTATCCGGACCCATGTCCCGGCTGGCGCATGTGCTAGCCGTCCCGCTCAATAATTGAGTTCTTAGCGCACGCAACTCCTATCTGCATAGCGTGCACTAATAGTAGCCCGATAGCGCGCGTTAAGCTACGTTCTTAGCGTGCGCTATCACGAGTCTGCATGAGAAATATTGCATGTTTCTATACTTATGTACAATGATATCAATGCAAGAAATATCATACTCCAATAATCAAAACCACAAATCCGAATAATACAGGATTTGAATACAGATGAGATGCACCGTAATAAATCCGGATATTACATACTCTCCTACTAAAAAGGAGTTTCGTCCCGAAACTCAAGACAAAAATAACTCGGGATATCTAGACTTCATATCAGCTTCCGTTTCCCAGGTGGCTTCTTCCATTCCGTGACGTGACCATTGAACTTTGACCAAAACGATTGGTTTGTTCCTCAGCTGCTTAACTCGACTCTCGAGTATCTTGACCGGTCTTTCCTCAAACGTCCCATCCTGCGCGACTTCGATCTCGCCGAAATCAATGATATGACTGGGATCTGGTATATACCTCCGTAACTGGGATACGTGGAACACGTTATGAACATGGCACAATGACGGCGGCAATGCCAATCTGTATGCCAACTCCCAACTCTCTCGGGATCTCAAATGGTCCGATATATCTCGGACTCGGCCTTTCCTTTCCTTCCAAACAAAAGATTCCCGAGTAGGAGAAACCTTCAAAAGTACATGGTCTCCAAAGATTGAACTCTAATGGGCGACGGCGTGCGTCCGCATAGGATTTCGCGACTGGTGGTCAACACCTTTCACGAATCAAGGCTATCTTCTCTCGAGTCTGCATGCGATCAACTCGTTCTGCTCGATCAAGTCGGCGAATCGTCCCAAAGATAGGGCGATCTGCATCTCCTTCCGTATAATGCCTCAAACGGTGCCATTTTAATGGAAGCATGCCAACTATTATTGTAGGTAAATTCAATCAACGGTAGATGAACTTCCCAATCGTTTGACCAATCTAAGGCACAAGCCCTCAGCATATCTTCCACCGTTTGAATGGTCCTCTCGGATTGTCCGTCAGTCTGCGGGTGATAAGCTGTACTGAAGTTCAATTCGGTCCCCAAGGCCTTATGAACTGCCTTCCAAAAGTGAGACACAAAACATCCGTCTCGATCAGAAACAATGGTTTTCGGCGTACCGTGCAATCGAACTATCTCCGAGATAAATACTCGCGCCAATTTCTCTGGTCCCCATGTGTCCTTAATGCCTAGGAAATGAGCTGATTTGGTTAAACGATCAACTATCACCCAAATCATGTTCATTCCCGTCTTGGTTCTCGGCATATTAGTAATAAAGTCCATCGATATGTCCTCCCACTTCCACTCAGGAATCAGAAGTGGCTTCAACATTCCGGCAGGCCGTTGATGCTCGATCTTAACCTGCTGACAAGTCAAGCATTTCGAAACATAGTCCGCTACATCTTTCTTCATGTTGCCCCACCAGAAGTTCTGCTTCAAGTCCTTATACATTTTACTGGTGCCCGGGTGGATAGAATAGGGCGGACTGTGAGCTTCCTTCATAATCGTCTGTTTCAGAACATCAACATCGGGAACGCAGAGTCGGTTCTGAAATCTCAAAACTCCATCATCATGAATTATGAATCCGGGGGCCTTTCCTTTGATCACTTCATCACGTAGCCGAATCATCAGAGGATCATCTTCTTGTTTAGATTTGATTCCTTCGGTTAATGATGAAGTTATCTCCATCACGCACAGTTGTCCTTGGACTCTTTGTGACCATACTTCAATTCCTTCACTAATCATATCTCGTTGAAGGCTAAGTTGGGAGGTCAGCGTCTCCAGCATCTGAATAGAAACAGGTTTGCGGCTAAGTGCATCAGCCACTACATTCGCTTTGCCTGGGTGATACAAAATCTCCAAGTCATAGTCCTTGATCAGCTCTAACCATCTTCTTTGCCGCATGTTCAACTCTTTCTGACTGAATATGTACTTGAGACTCTTATGATCCGTAAAGATCTGACAGTGAGTCCCGTACAGATAATGCCTCCAGATCTTCAAAGCAAAAACTACTGCTGCTAGTTCCAAATCATGTGTTGGGTAATTCACTTCATAAAGTTTCAGCTGTCGCGACGCATAAGCGATCACCTTATCATTCTGCATCAATACGCACCCAAGTCCTTGGTTCGAAGCATCACTGTAAACTATAAATTCTCCAGTTCCCTGTGGAAGTGATAGAATCGGTGCCGTCATCAATCTCTTCTTCAATTCATCAAAGCTAATCTGACACAACTCATTCCACTCAAACTTTTGAGTTTTCTGCAGGAGTCGAGTAAGTGGGCGGGAGATTTTAGAAAACCCTTCCACGAATCGACGGTAATATCCAGCAAGTCCTAAGAAGCTTCGGACTTCTTTCACGTTCCTTGGAGGCTCCCAATCTATAATTGCTTCGATCTTCTGAGGATCTACTCGGACTCCTTCAGCTGACAACACATGGCCGAGGAACATTACTTCCTTTAGCCAGAATTCACACTTAGAAAGTTTGGCGTACAATTGCTCGTTTCTCAAAAGTTCCAATACAATCTGCAAATGCTGCGCATGTTCTTCCGGGCTCTTAGAATACACCAGAATGTCATCAATGAACACGACCACAAATTTATCCAAAAATTCAATGAACACACGGTTCATCAATTGCATAAATATAGCAGGTGCGTTAGTGAGACCAAACGGCATTACTACAAACTCATAATGTCCGTAGCGGGTTCTGAATGCTGATTTCGGAACGTCAAATTCCTTAATCCTTAGCTGATGATATCCTGATCTCAGATCGATTTTAGAAAATATTGTTGCCCCTTGTAGCTGGTCAAACAGATCATCAATACGTGGCAACGGATATTTGTTCTTAATCGTCATCTTGTTCAACTCTCGATAGTCAATACACAGTCGGAGCGATCCATCCTTCTTTCGGACAAAAAGAACTGGTGCTCCCCAGGGTGAAACGCTTGGCTGTATATAGCCCTTGTCCAGTAACTCCTCCAGCTGCTTCTTCAGTTCGTACATCTCAGTAGGTGCCATGCGATACGACGCCTTAGAAATTGGTGTAGCTCCGGGTTCTAGCTCAATGGTAAATTCTACATCCCTTCGTGGAGGTAGCCCAGGTAACTCGTCAGGAAATACATCTGCAAATTCATTCACAATAGGAATGGATGAAAGTTCCACAATTTCGTCTTCTTTCTTCATTGCATAACACCAGTACCCGATACAGCCCTGTTTCAACAATTTGACCGCTTTCATCGCCTTGATCAATTTTCCTGAGCTTCCCGGTTTCCACCCCTCGAACAATATTTCGGAACCATCGTCAGCAATCAGCGAGATATTCCTCCTTCGGTAGTTTACAATTGATCCATATCGATTAAGCCAATCGTCTCCGAGTATCAGGTCGTCTCCTTGCATTTCTATCACGATCAGATTTGAGAGCCACTCTCTGCCTCCAAATGATACAGGGAAATTTCTAGTTTCTAAGTTTCCGACAATCCTCTCTCCACTCGGTAAACCAACAACATAAGGTTCACAAGTATGAAAACCGGAAATATTCAAACGATTTACACAAGACAAGGATATAAAAGAATGTGTAGCTCCTGTATCGAATAAAACGCTAACTGGCTGGGAAAGGATCTCGACAAGACACGGCGGCGACAAGAAGATCGTCGTCCTCCTCATCTCATCTCGCATGCACGTGGGGGAGCAGATCCGGCACTCGATGTCCCCTTTCGGTCCCATTGTCCTCTGCCTCGTCCGCGGCCAAAATTCTGAGGCATCTGAACACTTTGTTGCGTCTGTTGGATACTGGCTTCCTTCTGGATTGGCTGTGGTGTGCGGGCTCTTAAAGACTTTGCAGCCTCTTCACAAAACACTGCCCGATGTCCCTCTCGTCCACAATCAAAACAAGTCACGGCAGGAAGGGGGCTATTCCGTCGATAGTGCCCCGTCTGGGCGCAGTTAAAGCATTTCCTGGTAACATCAGTAATAGTTGATGTCGCTCCGAAGTTCTTTCCGCTCTTAACTGGGTGCGGAGGTTTCTTGAAAGAGTGAAAGGATGACTGGGCCTTACGGGGCCCGCTGTTCTTGTGCTCGGTAAAAGTACCAGAGACTTTCTGTTTCTTGGATTCCGAAAATTTCTCCATAGCTACTTTCTTGATCTCATACGCCAACGCCTTATCCTGGTATTGACGGAGTGTGGTACATTCAAAACCGGACATGTACCTCTGAATTTCTGGTTTCATCCTCATATCGAAATGGATCATCATTTCTTCATCTGTTCTGACCAGATGTCGAACAAATGCCAGCTGCTGGTTAAACGTCTTAATTGTCTGGGATACCGGCACATCAGAAGGCTGAGCGGAGAAAAACTCCCGAATTTTGGCTTCCCTCACAGGACGAGGGCAATACTGAGCTTCCATCATCAATCTAAACTCTGCCCAATTGGCATCATGGTCTACAAGCCATATGGCTTCCCACCATTCGGACGCTTCCCCTATCAGAAAGTATTGCGCGATAGAGGCTCTCCGGTCATCTGGGCAGTTAATTCCGGCAAATATTTTCTCCAGTTCTTTCAACCAATGGTCCCAGGTGGGAGTCTCAGAAATACCGTCGTATTTGGATGGTTGCATCTTCGCCACCTCTTGCAGCTATCGGTCACCTCGATTTCCCATGTCTGGAATCCCTTGCTGTCTCTCTCCCTGTTGTAGTCCCACCGCCACTTGCATTCGGTCCACGACTTGGGCGAACTGAGTCATCTGGTTCACCACTTGACGAAGGATCTCTGGTACAGCAGGATCTGGTTCGTTATTACTAGATTGTTGCGGCTCGCCTGAGCTATGACTGGCCTGGTTAGAAGGCGACGCTTCCCTTTCAGCATTTCTTCGTCCACGTCCACGACCGCGACCACGTACACGTCCGCCTCTCAACATACTGTAAGCATAAATACTCAATATACAGGAAACAACATCGTTCTAATATTCGAGTATAAAGAGACACAACATCTAAAGAATGAGATAGAGTTTAGGAACTTACAACCACCTTTCGCATGAAGACGTAGGCAGTGCAGTGATGTCGTTCACGGCCGGTTACCTCAAAAGACATAAATGACCCCTATTTTAACCCAACGGCCAAGATATCCATAATCTTAGCTCCGATACCATATTCTGTAACACCCCCGATATATTCAGGAATATTACAGCGCCGTAAATCCGTTACATAAGGATTTACAAGGCTGAAGAATTGAACAGACATTAAAAGGTACTAACGAATGGAAATAACGAAATTTAGATACAACAGTTCTGACGAAATACTAAAAATACAATTGTTCAACAGGAACTTAATAATACATCACCAAAATCAAATTCAACATAAATGACTTCGTACTCGAGTACTTATTGAAATAACCAATAATCAACAAACAAATGAACCCGGCCAAAACATCACTCTGCACCCTCGTCGCATGCAGCTCCAGTGGTTGTTTTCCCGCTCTCCTGGATCCTGAACATAAACAAAATGTTCACCCCCGAATGGGTTAGCACAACGATGCTAGTACAAGTACCACAACATATTATTCATATCTCACGAAGAATAATAACGTAAATGACAAAATACCAACGAGTCTTCTCCTACGAGAAACTCATAAATGACATACACAACTGATAATCACAACATGCTATCATAACATACACATGGTAATTCCGTCGATCCAGCGTTCACTGCCTAGAACCCACGATGATCCCGTCAGACCAACCCGTGGTGGAAAAACCTGTCCGATGCTCCAGCGCACGCTAGCATAGATCCCCCGATGATCCCGTCGGACCAACACGAGGTGGACACACAATAACGACATACATGCACGACAATATGTATAACAACAATACATAAAACAAATAACGTACTTGCCTCGATTTGAAGACAAGAACAATACTTCCACGAAAACGAACACTTGAAGATCGTCCTCCCCAATCAATCACGTAACAAGATCAAACCTTAACAAAATAAATGATATAGGATTTATTTCACGTCGTACGAATGTTTAACAATTCGATTTACGGCCAAAAGTTCATAAAATGTAATCTGCCTGAACTGCTTAGCGCACGCTAAGTACTCTGTGTAGCGTGCGTTAAGTCTGCTCGATAACGCACGCAACCAACGAAGCCTAGCATATGCTAACTATGCATGGTCAGTACTTCACTGATCAGTCGACTGACTCGTCTGATGGCCTAGCGTACGTTACGTACCAAACGTAGCGTACGCTAACTCGTGCTCGATAGCGCACGTTAATCTTGATAGCTTAGCGTGCGCTATCTGTGCATGGCAGTTTACTGCTGGGCAGTAAATTGTTCTCATCATGATCAAAAAAATGAAATCTTCCATGATAATTCATGTTACCTCCTTGAATATCATGTACATACGATTACGAATGATCTTACGGATAACAATAACTTCGGATTCAAGGATATGCATACCATTATAAAACCATATTCCATTACGACTACAAATCTTCATACGACAATTCGAAAGGCTTAACGGTTGATATTGACACCTTTATATCATTCAAAATTATGATACTGAAGTGGTTTAACATTCCATCTATACTAGATAAATCCTTCCATGATCAATCCCTTAGATTCATCTAACAACAATGATGTTAAAGTCAAGTCCATGATTGCTATGAAGTCATCTACTAGATTCGGATTACCAATGATAGAAGCTTCCTTTACTTGTTCAATGTAATAAGATTCGAATCATGATGATCATAATCAAGGTACTTAAGGCTTAATCATCTCAATATTCCAAACATGATATACTTGGATAATTCATCTATGAAAATCCATATCTTGTTAACATGATCATCCAAATCGTTAGAATCCAACTCTAAGTCTGGAGATAGATTGAACATACCTTAATATGATGAAAATTACTGAACCGTAAGGTAGAATCCAACTCCGGTTGGTTGTATGCCACTCCACGGTGCTATTCCACTTCAATGATTACTCCCAAGTGATAACCAATATATAAACACCAACAATATATGTTCTAAGTATGTAGAGGGTTATCTCAGCTCTCTGGACTCTCAAGAATGCAGAAGGAACGAGTAAAATGTAAGTCAAAACGGGTTGTTGTCCCATTTATAATATTCTGCATTTCGACTGATTAACGCACGCTACTAAGCTATCCTTAGCGTGCGCTAATAAGAGTGTACTTCAGAACTGTCCAGGTTCATCCGCGGGAATCTTATCCGGACCCATGTCCCGGCTGGCGCATGTGCTAGCCGTCCCGCTCAATAATTGAGTTCTTAGCGCACGCAACTCCTATCTACATAGCGTGCGCTAATAGTAGCCCGATAGCGCGCGTTAAGCTACGTTCTTAGCATGCGCTATCACGAGTCGGCATGAGAAATTTTGCATGTTTCTATACTTATGTACAATGATATCAATGCAAGAAATATCATACTCCAATAATCAAAACCACAAATCCGAATAATACAGGATTTGAATACAGATGAGATGCACCGTAATAAATCCGGATATTACAGCTTTGGTCGGGGCTGAGGAGCTCGTAGACGAAGGCAATGGAATTGGTAATGGCTTCGTCGTATCGGTGTCGAGGCAAATTTATACTTGCTCAGTTCATAATATTTAATAAATGGTTTTGATTTCATTTCATTTATAATTCATATAGCAATGATATTATAAATATGAATTGTCGGGATGATGATATGTATATTATGCTTTGGTTTGGGTTAGATCATAATGTATATGATTTAAAGGGGGTTTGGTGAAAATGGAGATGTGGATTATATTTGATCTATAATATGGGATGTTGGGTATCAAGGATAGTTTATCGTGACGACATTGATCTCGAGGTGGTGGTTTGTTGATAGTGATGGACTGTACTTCATTCGGGATTATCCGAATAATTGTGTATTCGTTTAGAGATGTTGTTCGTGGAAAGGTTAGTGTCTCCGGATTCGAGGTACTTTAGTATTGCTCAATTATGAGGATAATTATTCCGATGCATTGTTGTATATGTTGTATGTTGATGTTTCATGTAATGAGTATGCGTCGTTGTTTGGTGTATTTTTGTGTTGTTGTCTTTCTTTAGAACTATAATTTTAATGGGCCGATGTGTTTTTACGGTAAGATTACATTGGTAGTATTCTTACTTTATAATTACATTGATATGTAATTGTTTATGAAGATGTGATCGTTATCATTGTTGAGTATTGTGGCTGACCCCGTCGTGGGCTTTATTTTTAGGTACTCGGAGAACGAGCTAGTAGCGGTCGTGAAGAGATGAGCTTCCCGGGTGATACTGGTGGCGGTGTGTAATTGGAAATTGAGTATTTTGCTGGTTGATTTTTTGCCGCTGCAAATGTATTTTTAACTGCTTGTTGTATCCGATGCATGTGTATTTTAAAATGGCCTTTTGGTATTTCGCAACTCAGGTTATTTTGGAAAATCGTTTTCTAAACTTTTTGCTAGTATGTGTAAGCGGTGGCTTAGCATATACTTTTAAATCTGTTGAGTTTTGACATTTTGGCCTTGTACTTCTAAATGAGATTTTACGATGGTATTTCATAAATAAATTTTATAAAGTCTTTCAGTATTTTAAAAGATATTACCGTCATTTGCCTTTTGGCGTGTTTGAAATGATTATGAAAATAATTTTAACCTTGTGGGTTCCGACGTGGGGCCCACGGCGCTGTAATTTCCTCGGATAGTTTTGGGGGTGTTACAGAAGATGGTATAATAGCTTGGGTTTCGTGAAACCTGGGCATGTGTGTTGTGTAGCTATACCGGTGCGGTAGTAGCGTGACTTTTGAAAACAATTTTTCGGACTTTTGAGTCAAACCAATTTTTGGAGGTTCCAAACTTTTTGAGATATTTTCAAAAATGGCTATATTGCGGTACTGGTGTGTGTTGGTATTGTGTTGAGACTTCGTAGGGGAGTTATATGCTAGTATCACGGGAGATCATCGGCTTCACGCACATGTAAGTATATTGTTTTGGTTATTCGCTTGTGGCGGCGATTGACTGCTTTCGTGATGAGTTTGAATATTTTGGTTGAGATGTTGTCTGTGACAGGATTGCAAGTTTCGAGGACGAAACCTATTTTGAGAGATGTAGTATGTAATATCCTGGAATTTCAGTGTAAATTTTTCGCATTATTTTACCCAAGTTATATTGCACAGTGTAGGATATTACACTACGGATAATATAATTTAAGGACTGAGACAATTTTGTTGGAATAATTGTCGTACTTGGTTGACAATTGCACTTGACGATATTGTGAATCAGGTGTATCGTATGGGAATGTTATTGGAACAAGTATGTGCATTAAGTATGTCATGTATACGTATTCGGTATATTGAGGCGACATGCATGAACAGTTGTAAATGGCTAAGTATAGAAGCCATAGCGTACGTTAAGCATAGGAGCTTATGTACGTTAAGATGCAAGCGTAACGTACGTTACGTAGACATAACGTGCGTTATGAGGAGAATTGGACATGATCCGAGCTATGATCGATGAGTGTACCCGGTGTCGGCAACTTTCGGTGTGGATGTGTACAGGAGAGTCAACGAAGGATTTAACGTACGTTATGTTGATGGTGTTACGTACGTTATTTGAGCATGAAGATTACGTACATTATACATGTTGTGTTATGTACGTAAGAGTATATGTTGATAAGAACTGTAGCTTATGGATTATGGATTACGTACATTATTGTTGTGAGATTACGTACGTTAAGGGTGTGTCCTGTAGCAAGTCAATGTCTGTATTACGTACGCTATGGCATAGGCCTTACATACGTAAGACATGGTACGAATTGAGGCAGCGGCCTCTGGATTTGCATTACATACGCTATCAATTTATGGTAATGTACGTAATGTGCATTACGTATGTTAGGTGGATCAGGTAACGTACGTAACGACTGAAGTTTATATAAATATGTGAGACCCGCCACTTTGGCATTTTTGGAGAGGTTCACTTCATTTTTCGCCCTTCAACCCTCCAAGATGGATTTTTGGCTCTTATAACTTGATTATGAGCTTGATGGCATGGATTTAATCTTGAGATATGAAGATACTATTGATTCTTGAGGTGTTGATTTTGTTGTTCATCTTCAAGAGGTATGTTAGATAATCCCTCTCTTTAATTCCGGATTTTAATGTTGTTGTTGATGATTAATTCGTATGATGATTGATATGGTGGTATTGTTGTGATTATTGATGTTATGTGAAGATTTTGTTGAAGTATATGATGATATATGTCTTTGGTTATGAGTTACATGATGGTTTAGATGTTAGAAGACATTGCACTATGTCGTTTGTTTGATTATGAACATGACTACGTGTAAATTCATGTTCTTGAAGAAAACTTGAATTCTATATGTACCCTGATATGAGAATGGATTTAGGAAGATTGTGGATAATCTTGGAATATGATTATTCATAATATTGAACTATTCGGATAGTCCGGTCGGTCGATTGTGTCGGTATTATTGTTTTCCATAAATTTACGAATATGAATAAGGAGGAACCTTGCCAATTCGTATTTAAGATTGGAGTTGGAATCGAGAATGTTTTGATCCTTGTTATTGGATTGGATTGATTGTCGATATGATTATCGGATTTTGGGCCTGTATCGTAGATGTGAGTTTCTAATTGATTATGTTGAATTGTTCGGTCTTGTATATGTCCGAGGTATCGTTGGACCGCTGAGTTTGTTAGTTGGTTATACCGATTGTGGTTATAAAATACGTTGTTAATCGATCTTTGCATTAGGTTGTGATAATTAATCGTTGGTTATAACGGTTGTGTTGCGGCCTAGACTGACGAGTACGTGGATTGCTTTCGTCGGGGCTGAGGAGCTCGTAGACGAAGATAATGGAATTGGTAATGGCTTCGTCGTATCGGTATCGAGGCAAGTTTATACTTGCTCAGTTCATAATGTTTAATAAATGTTTTGATTTCATTTTATTTATAATTCATATAGCAATGATATTATAAATATGAATTGTCTGGATGATGGTATGTATATTATGCTTTGGTTTTGGTTAGATCACAATGTATATGATTTAAAAGGGATTTGGTGAAAACAGAGATGTGGATTATCTTTGGTCTATAATATGGGATGTTGGGTATCGAGGATAGTTTATCATGCCGACATTGATCTAGAGGTGGTTGTTCGTTGAGAGTGATGGACTGTACTTCATTCGAGATTATCCGAATAATTGTGTATTCGTTCAGAGATGTTGTTCGTGGAAAGGTTAGTGTCTCCGGCTTTGAGGTAATTTAGTATTGCTCAATTATGAGGATAATTATTCCGATGCATTGTTGTATATACTGTATGTTGATGTTTCATGTAATGAGTGTGCATCGTTGTTTGGTGTATTTTTATATTGTTGTCTTTCTTTAAAACTGTAGTTTTAATGGGCCGATGTGTTGGGGGGTAAAACCTGAATGGTACCCTATGGAACTGTGTTGGGGGATAACCTGAATGGTACCCCGTGGAACTGTGTTGAGGGATAAAACCTGAATGGTACCCACGTCCGGAGTATTCCTGTGTAGATGCTTCCGTGACCCTTGGTTGTGACCTTGGGAGTTTATGTGCTGATAGATAGACAACGTTGAGCATTATGTGAACTATTGTCTAACAGAATACGATATTGTAGTCGTGTCGATATTTCATTGTCGAGTTGTCGTTGTTCACTTTTGTAAGTGCTTTTTATCCTTATTGGATATGTGTTTATTTGCGTTTCGTTGTCATGTTGCATCGTGACATATCTGGAGTCACATCTGCGTGCCGATTGGTTAGGGTTCCGACTCGAGTTCTTCACAAGAATTCGACCCTAACAACATATAATCAATAAATCATCGATCATACGAGGAAGAATAATCGTAGAACGCCCGAAAACCCCTCTATGACATTTTACCGGACACTTACAAGGCATCGATCAAGAACTCGACCAAATTGACGAATCGATACGATCCAACCATGGAAGAATAAAGAAAATGATATAATATATCTAAATTATCATCAATCCATCAAAATCCTAAGTTAAATCGGATTAATCGGACGAAAACAACCAAAACCCCCAAATTTCCCAAAACTAGATTTTTAGGAAATCTGACCTGATTCGGTAGATCGGAGGATGTTATAGGACGGATGATTGACGATATGAACCTCCAAACTTCATGGATATGTTGTTAAACAACATGGCTTCAAGCTTAGAACACGCCCAGCTGCGTAAGAGGAGAAGAAGAAGGTGAAAAATGGCAAGAAAAACGTCTGCAGGGCCTTTATAGGGGTTGACTGCCCTGCCGGACACGGCCCGTGCCGATCGGCACGGTCGTGTCGCACAGCTGGCCGACAGGGACTCGACCGTGTCCTGCTTGATACGGTCGCGGCGCGGAGGGCCTTCCGATAGTGACCCGTCAAGCGGCGACTTCGGCATGACTCGGCCGTGTCTGGAACACGGTCGGGCGTGTCAGCGATCGGTTCAGCTTATCCGGAAGAGTTCGGCACGGGCCGTGTCGGACGACACGGTCGGGTCCTGAGGCGAGACTCCGGCATTTCTGGACGAGTGCGGCACGGGCCGTGTCGACACGGCCGAAGTTCGGCCGGCAGTTGATCGCCAATAACGGCGGGTGAGCTAAAATGACCATAACTCTCTCAGGACTCGATTGACTCACCGTTTGAACCATTGGAAAGCTAACTCGATGCTCTATAATATTGCAAGGATTTAGAATTTTTGGAGTTACCAAAAATTAATGGTGACTTTACAAAGTCGAACTCCCACGTGAAAAAGTCGATTAAGGACACGGAACTCAACAAAACGACACTGAAACGAACTCGGATGACAAAAAGTGCAGAATTAATCATTCTCGGAATGACGAAACGGTCATGATAGAGTTGTCAAAACGAACTTCCTCCGAAAAAAGAAAATTACCGAAATTCGAAATTACGGATATTACATTCTACCCTCCTTAAAAGAAGTTTCGTCCCGAAACTTAAAACAAGTAGGGAGAAGCAATATCCCGCCAGGAAAACTCAACGAGATACGCAAGGAAACGCGTAACTTACGCCCATCGGCGAAACGTTACAAGCAACGCAAAGGAATATGCGGCGTGAAAACACGCTCCACGACGACCAACACAACGCCGCCGTTAGGGATATAATAAAACCAACAAGTGACAAGCGTCATCAACTGGATAATACAATCAAGTCAATTATCCGAACAAACACAAAACACAACGGACGAAAATCAATACGATTGACCAACCCAACGGTACATCAATCAAAACGCGAGTCAATCGCTGAACATATACGGAATTCCACCGCCCAAGGGTTGGAAGATCGAAAACGAGACTAATTTTCCGAACTTGAAAAGGTCACAACGATATATAGATCACTTTGGGACAATATCAGAACTCGCTCGAATGATAAAGATGAGAAACAACACCAGGTCAGAAGCATCAACGAACACAGTCGAGTCGATACGATTGGACGAAACAGAAGAGAAAGAAAGAAAAATGCGGGTATTACATCATATCACCTTTAAAAGAGGTTTCGTCCCGAAACCTAAACAACGAACGAAGTCTTTGGAATAGCAACCTTCCCGACCATATCCTCTTGGTTCACATCCGATCTTCATGGCCATTAGTATCGTGGTCACGACTGCGTCCTCTGCCCATCGGCATACTAAGCGAATTCCCACTCAATACGATTGCACAACTTCGCAAAATATTATACTAAGGTTCCAACTCAGCACGACATATCACATGAGGTAACCAATAACAACTCGAAAAGAAAATCCACGAGGTATCCTTTTAAAGGAAATCTTTTGAAAATCCTTGGATTTGTATATCTATTTAAAATAAACTTTAAAAGTACTTTTGGTACCTCGGGTTGTTTCATCAAAACTTGCAAACAACATACTTTAACCGTCTCATTTGAAATCATTTGAAGTCATCATGCCTCCACGTATCATCATCACCGTTAACAACTAACAAGTTAACCATGTAAGATCATCAAATCATTCTTACATACTCTAATATTTCCAAATCCGAGTTTGAACTTTACATCGAGTGAGATTTTTCATCTTTCACTATATATTTTTGAAAATAAAAATCGTATTGTTTTTTTAATAAAACTATTTTTATTGTGTGAAAGATTTTTGAAAATCATTCACTCAAATTATTTGAAAATGCAACAATACGTTAAAATCATTTTGAAAATTCTCCCAACACTTCACAAACATCAACGACGGTAAAATTTTACAAAATGTTCAAGGTACTTTAAAACAACTCTTTCAAATACCGTCGAGGTTTTATTTGAGAATCTAGGCCGGCTCGCAAATTTCAAACAATTTCCAAAGTTCATACGAAGCCGCTGCTAATCGCACTTGCACAAACTTATGAAAGTTTTAGAAAAGCGTGTTCGAACACACTCGCAGCAGACATAATTTATCAATTCATCAAACACAATCAATTATCACCTAGCAATACGAAAAGTCTTAACACACATTCACGCACAACAGTTGTTATCACTAGACACCACGTAGAGAATACAACTACAGGTGATTGGCCGCAAAAGTTAGACCTAATGGCTATAATGCGGTTCCATAGCCTCTGCCCAGACTGACTAACGCTCGCTACAACACATATTTAGCGTGCGCTACCCATGCTGCATTAGCGCGCGCTAGCCTTACACTTAGCGTGCGCTAACGGTTCTATTTTAGCAACATGATTGCGAACATATATACGACATTACTGGAATCGAAGGTCACAATTAAACAGCAACAATATTCGAATCTCAAAGCCATCGATTCACATATTTACAACACATCATGAGCAACCATCAAAAGGCAATTGTCATTCAAAACCGAAAAGTTAAAAGCAAGGATCACGTCTTGAGTATATTTTGCGAGAACTCATTTGAGTTCAAGACTCGTGTTTTGAAAACTTATAGTACATGAGAAAAGAATTATCAATAATTCGAGTTTTGAACTTTCACCTTGTGGTCAACATACGAAAATCAACTTTTTCCTCCTTGGAGGGCATTTTAAAAATTTTACGTGACTCCCGAAAGGATTCGAAAACTTAAAATTCCAAGGTTTATACTCTTGCAAGAAAAACGATTTATACAAAGATACATTCAGCAATATCATTCTACATTTTAGTGCAAGACGGGAATCAACAAATATATGTCACTTACTCACGATGCACCTTCAAATACTAACTACATAAAACAGAATCACACAGGCTCGTATAGCTCGTGGTACAACCTGTAGTAGGGAGACTTACATCCACAGATCGCACGAAGATGATGGCTGCACCCTGATACTAATCACGGCCGACATTCCAAATGACGCGTCGCGACACGACATCAGTCAGACTCAATCTGACAAGAGAAGACCCAACAATACACGACTGGACCCGACAGCCTAGGTTTCCGCAACCTAAGCTCCGATACCATAAATGTAACACCCCCAGATCAAACCGGGAATATTACACGCCGCAGGCCCTCTCCGTGAGGATCCACCAGGCTAGACATCAAAACAACACATTACATTACATACCGACGAATCAAAATAACGGACCAATAGACCGATTTGGTATTTCGCCACTGACTTACAAATCAAAATACATAAACTCATCCAGACTCATACCCACACAAGGGTAAAATACTTGCAACAACTGAAGACAGCGGAAAAGACAATACAATGGACTCCGACTAACTGAACCCAAAACTGGCCTTCGTGTGATTAGTATCATTCGTCTTTCATCATCCCTCGTGCCGATCCTGTGTCTTGCTCCCGAAAACCTGCATGTACCTGGACACAATACAGATATCCACCCCCGATTACTCAGGGGTTAGCAAAACTCCACTGTTTCGCTAGTGCAAGTATAAAGTACAAATACGAGCCATACACAACACATTCCGAGAATATAACGAAAGACTTCCCGAGATATATTTAGTTAAAAATAGTTCAAGTCTTGAAAGCAGAAACGAAGCAAGTAAGCATTTTGAAAACATTTCCAAATCTCGGGAGTTTTGAAAACATCAAAAATTGAAAATGTTCTTAATTCCTCGAAAGCCATTTAGGGTCACAGCCCCAAAGTTCATTTTTCAAAATACAAATCCGTTTAATAGAACACGGGGTCCACGACCCAACCATTCCGGTCACAAAACACAGGATCCACGACCCGATCATCCACTTCAATTCACTTACAAGGACACATTACACATAACACATTAATCCTATGCCATTCTAGCCAAGCACCAAGACTCGATATATAATGTCTCTCGACCCCAAGCACAAAGCATTGTGATACTCCGGACAATATCACAATTAACGAAAACATCAACGTCAATATCACAGCAACCACACTTGGTAACCCGTGGCCGTACCCATTAGTATCGGCCCCTAGAGGCCCCGTCGGACCGTCCCCAGGTGGGAAACCACTTCCGCGGCCGTACCCATTAGTATCGGCCCCAGAGGCCCCGTCGGACCGTCCCTAGGTGGGAAACCACTTCCGCGGCCGTACCCATTAGTATCGGCCCCCAGAGGTCCCGTCGAACCGTCCCCAGGTGGAAGAGCATAAACACGCACCCAAGTCCACTTCCGTGGCCGTACCCATTAGTATCGGCCCCCAGAGGCCACATGCCATCCCCAGGTGGAAGAGTAACAACTCACAGATTACAAAACCACAACTCTCAAAGGTCAAACACACAAAATATATATAGTCGAGGTACCTTGCTAGAATGGCCACATTATCCAACACGTTCTCACGACCCAGAACTATAACAATTCACAAGGGATTACAAGATCTCAACAGCACCGAACGACACAACCAATACCACTCGAACTCTCATATTCATCCATAACCACGTGACTCCAAGCACATAATTTCACAAGAGAATTACACTGTACATTTACCGATGCCATAATCATACATAATGACGTCACACGAAAGTAAGGTGATCCTATACTCGTCACTAACCCACATATCCAACTAAGCATATTAATTCCCGACACACACGGTTCACCTTTACGAAAAGCATGATGGTAAATATACCGATTCTTTTGAAAAATGGTTATTAATATTTATTTAGCACATATCGACGATTAACAACCATAATATCCACAAAACACGTAATGTATGGGCAAGATACTTGCCTCGATAATCGATACCGGACACTCCTACAATCACGGCTCAGTCGGGACACCTCGAACACCTACGATTCCCCGGCGAAGGAAAAGAATACACCCACGATCGAGAAGCTTGAATAAAGCAGCGAGCGGAAGGGTTCCGACTCGAGTTCTTCACAAGAATTCGACCCTAACAACATATAATCAATAAATCATCGATCATACGAGGAAGAATAATCGTAGAACGCCCGAAAACCCCTCTATGACATTTTACCGGACACTTACAAGGCATCGATCAAGAACTCGACCAAATTGACGAATCGATACGATCCAACCATGGAATAATAAAGAAAATGATATAATATATCTAAATTATCATCAATCCATCAAAATCCTAAGTTAAATCGGATTAATCGGACGAAAACAACCAAAACCCCCAAATTTCCCAAAACTAGATTTCTAGGAAATCTGACCTGATTCGATAGATCGGAGGATGTTATAGGACAGATGATTGACGATATGAACCTCCAAACTTCATGGATATGTTGTTAAACAACATGGCTTCAAGCTTAGAACACGCCCAGCTGCGTAAGAGGAGAAGAAGAAGGTGAAAAATGGCAAGAAAAACGTCTGCAGGGCCTTTATAGGGGTTGACTGCCCTGCCGGACACGGCCCGTGCCGATCGGCACGGTCGTGTCGCACAGCTGGCCGACAGGGACTCGACCGTGTCCTGCTTGACACGGTCGCGGCGCGGAGGGCCTTCCGATAGTGACCCGTCCGACAGCGACTCGGCATGACTCGACCGTGTCCTGGAACACGGTCGGGCGTGTCGGCAGTCGGTTCTGGCTTATCCGGAAGAGTTCGGCACGGGCCGTGTCGGACGACACGGTCGGGTCCTGAGGCAGAGACTCCGGCATTTCCGGACGAGTACGGCACGGGCCGTGTCGGACGACACGGCCGAGTTCGGCCGGCAGTGATCGGCCAATAACGAGCGGGTGAGCTAAAACGACCATAACTCTCTCGTCCGGACTCCGATTGACTCACCGTTTGAACCATTGGAAAGCTAACTCGATGCTCTATAATATTGCAAAGATTTAGAATTTTTGGAGTTACCAAAAATTAATGGTGACTTTACAAAGTCGAACTCCCATGTGAAAAAGTCGATTAAGGACACGGAACTCAACAAAACGACACTGAAACGAACTCGGATGACAAAAAGTGCAGAATTAATCATTCTCGGAATGACGAAACGGTCATGATAGAGTTGTCAAAACGAACTTCCTCCGAAAAAAGAAAATTACCGAAATTCGAAATTGCGGATATTACAGTTGTTTACTTGCTATCATGCAAAAATCTCCTTTGATTGAGTGCGCTATTTGTGTTGTGAAACTCTAGAACGTGCATTGGTATCTTACTCAAAACTACGAAGTGTGTGCAAAATAGTGAAAGTGATTTTAGGCGATTTTTTTTTAGCTTTTCAATTTTTTTTGCCTACCCCAAAAAATTACTAATTCCTCGTTAACCCAATTGAGCTTATTGCCTATTTTATTGTCAACCACATACTGAGCTTTCCATCACTATGAATCCTTTGACCCATACTTGAACAGTTAGAAATTATTTTTGACAAGGATGAAGATATTGTGTGGTGACATTGGGTGATATATATTGTTGGTAGTGTTGAAAAATGGAGAAAATATTTACTCCGCTGTTTTTGGGAACTTACTAACCGGGTGTATTCATGTGACCCATGTTTACATTCGCGTAAAACAGTTACCTTAGATATGAGTATGCATAAAAGCGACTTGTGTATGTTTTTATCCTAGTAACCGGTATATTCATGTGACCCATCGTTTACATTCGCGTAAAGCAGATAATAAACAACCCGAAAAAAATGGTTGATTGAAAAGCAAGAAAAAGAGCTCGGATAAATCGAAGTATAAGTAAGGGGATTGATAGAAAGCTTAATTAAATAGCTTCTAAAGTGCTTACCGATTGATAAAACTCGATTCAGCATATTTTCTAATGTTCGGTTTCAAGTCACTTTATCCATATTTCCCTACCCCAACCAAAGAGCCGACATTACAACCTTAAAGTCCTTTTTGATTCACAACGTTACACACACAAATGGTAGAGATAAAAGACGATTTGCACGCCTATGGAAATTTTCACTTCATTAAATAAGCTTGAGCGAAAATATGTCCCATATACACTTGAGAGTGAGCGATACACTTATCCAAATGAGTTCTATGAATTCATGCTTTTTGTTTAAAAGGAAACTTTCTTGAGATTTGACAAAATTATAAAAACTTGGTCTAATTTACCCCTTGAGATGTGGTAAAAAAATTATTATTGGTACGTTCAATCATACCATATCTGAGGTTTACTTGAGGACAAGCAAATAATTAACTGTGGGGTATTTGATTAGTGCATAATTGATCTAAAAATTCATATACAAAATATTCCTTTTACGGGCATAATCGTACTGATTTGTGATTAAAAATATATATTTTACAGATATGTCCAAACATGAGCTAAAAATGGTTATTTTACAGATTACTGACATGAAGCATCAAAGAGGACGGAAAACAAGATCAAATCCAAAACGACGGGAATTTTTCCAGGAAAAATGACCATACAAAACGGCGCAAAATGGACCGTGTTCTGTCGGCCGTTTCACATACGGCGCAAAAAAGGTCGTGTCTTGGGCCGTTTCACACACGACCGGCATTTAGCGCCGTGTCCTCACGCGTATTCCGGAAGAGACCGAGTCACCACAAAACGGCGCACAACACGGCGAAAAATGGGCCGTTTTTCATAACCGTTTTTGAGACTGATATTTGTGGAATTTTCCACATTTAGCATCTTGTGAGCTCAACAACTATGTATGAAGTCAATGATCTGAAAATCAAGACATGCAAGGAAGATCAAGTGTGAATCAAACACCAAAGACTTGTCAAAGATGCCACAAATTAAATAATCAATTGTATTCTTGAAAATCACCTATAAAAGGACATCTTCATCCATTGCAAAATTACTCCTCTTCTTGTCAAGAAACTCCCATTTCTGTTAGCAAGATATTTTCTCCTTTGAACTCTCACTTTACTTTGTATTTCATTTTTAGTTTAAAGTTTTTCTTTCATTTAGTTTGTAATTGAAAAGTGCTTGATCAATAAGCACTTAGTATTTTACTTTCAATTTTGGTAAGCTTGTAACCTTTAAACAAGTTTGAAGTTATATTTTGATGTTTGTTTCTTGCACTTTGATTCATCATATTCAAATAAGTTTTATCTATTGTCATTAAGTTCTAGTAATTAAAAGTTTATATATATATATATATTATGTATATCAATTATTTCTATTATAATTTTAGTTTGTATAAACCAATGAGTAGCTAATCTTTCTTCCTAGGGAAGGGGATTTCTATTAGGTTATATATTGAGTATTTGATTGATTTACACTATTTTGATTAAAAAGGACTAATTGGTTTAAATAGAGATTGATCATATCCTATTTCTACTAATGAAATCTCCTTGATTGATTGTTGAGTGAATTGGAAACATATCTCTTCAATCTATCAAGTGTTAATCTTTTTATCAACATCTTAAGATTGCGAAAGTGGTTAAGACATCTTTGATTACGAAAGTACAGAGGTGAAAAGTTGATTACTCGATAAACATTCGTTTTTCTTTTATATCCGTGTAAATCAATTCCTATACTTAATTAAAAACCTAATTTAATGAACCCGTAATCCCCTAGATTTTATAAATTCCCAACTCATTTCAATCATATTCATTTCCACTAGTTAAAAAAAATAGTCTTCTTAAAAATAGTAGTATTAAAAATAGTCTTACTTAAAAATAGTCTTATTAAAAAGTCTTATTAAAAATAGTTTAAATTAAACATAGTGCATTTTAATTAAGTTAATATTTAAAAACCCAATAATCTATTTTAGTATTTATTTCTCGTAATTTGTAACAAAATATTATACGAAGCCCTGTTGGACAATCCTCGAGAGAAAAGACCTTGGTAGAACTTACCAAAACTACTTCTACCTCGTATATATTTGCGAGCGACTCAAAAACTCCTATTTTTAGGATAAGTTTTTGACCGATCACCGTGAAGAAAAATCTTCAATTAAACAATCATACGGATGGTTGTGATCTAGGATGGTTGTGATCTAGGAAACATTTTTCAACAAGTAATCAAACAACTAAGCAAAAATACCAAGTAATACCAAGCAAATAAGAAAATAATACCAAGTAATGCCAAGTAAATTAGCAAATAATACCAAGAAGTGAAATAAAAAATTTACTTGAAAGGAAAAAAATGGAAAGACAATACCTGGGATCCTGGGGATTGTCCTGGCAGTGGCCGATTGGGGAATATGAAATGGGCGAGAGCGAACCACCGGGCTGTGAAGATGAAGAAACCTGGGGCGAGCGACCTGGCTTTAGGACACACAACACAAACCCTAAAATTAAAAAAAAAAAAAGATTGGGGACAGTGGAGGACGGAGCGACCGAGAGAGAGAGAGCAGGAGAGGAGCGGAGGGTTTTTACTGGTGTGGTGTGTGAGAGTGAGAGAGAGTCAAAGAGAGAGGAGCGACCGAGCAGGAGAGGAGGGTTTTGAAAAAAAATAATAAACCTAAGTACTACTAGGTGGGCTGGCCCTGGATGCCCCTTGGGCTGTTGCTGCCCTGGGCGGAGGCCCATTTGGCCCAGCACAAGGGCCGGCCCTGGTTGTTGGTAGGTATACCGAGACAACAACAAAACATACACTCTTGCGGTTTCTTGACAATCCAAGACCCATACGGGTCGACTGACTCAAAACTCAAATGGGTTCAATACCCGACCCGTGAACAAAACTGAAACAAACACCCTCTTTAATCTTTGTTTACCACATGAATTATTAACAAAACGTTTTTAATCCATCATTTAATCCACGAAATCATTATCAAAAGTTCTACAATCGATTTACCTTGCATCTTTCTGATGATGGTGGCGTGGCAAGGCGGTGGAGGTGGCTGTGGTGTCGGTGTGGTGGTTCTAGAGAGAGAGGGACAGGCAGTAAGAGGGATGTGAGAGAGAGTTTTATCTATTTTTTTTTTAAAGTAATGATACTTCCTCCGTTCTTTTATTATTGCAACGTGTTGACTATTACACTATTCACATACTCTCTTTTGATCATCTTTTGTGATTTATATATATGAAAAAATATAATCATGTGAGATCTTGTTAAATTCATCTCGAAATATACTTTCAAAATATCAACTTCTTATAATTTTTAAAAATAAAGAATTGAAGATATTTATAATCAAAGTTGTGCATTGGCAAGCGTGAAAGTCCAGATATTGCAGTTATAAGAGAACAGAGGTAGTATAAATTTATGTGGACGAATGGTGTAATTGTTTAGAGCACGGGAATGATTTATATACATTTATGTAAGAGAAATGATACATCCACATCTCCCCAACCACACCCATAGACACTCGTGCTTTATGAGGTTGTACCGTATGCTTTACAGATATAATATTATTATGATTATTTTATTTATAATGTATAAGGTACAACCCCATAAAGCCGGGTGTGTATGGGGTGTGGTTGGGGAGATGTGGTTGTATCATTCCTCTTTATGTAATTAACTCCTGATTAAATTATGCCATGTCAGATTTATGGCTACCATAGCAAGATTAAGAAAGTATGTGCATACTTTAGGAAAAAAAAGGTCGACCTATAAAAGGAAAAAGTGACAAGTTCGATGCATTTTTAGACCATTTTCCCTAGTTACAATTGTATTTGTTGCTTCTTAAAATTAATCATTTCAATATTTGTGACAATGATAGTTGATAAATCATGAATTTTACATTTTACTCGAAAAAGGATGTTTCTAAGATGTTTCTTAGATGACTATATTTTTCTTAGCCTTAATTTATTATAAGAAGTTTAAGAAACTTTGTTAAGGTCGATACTACTTACTACTATGAAGAATGACTAAAATCAATATTAATTAGAACCTATAATGTTATGTTCTTTCTTTTAACCATAGATATAACAGCTAAGCCATCACTTTGGATGCTGCGAAGTTAGATCTCAAACGAGAATCCTAATATTTTTATATTTGTCATAACATTTAATTTGACAGCATCTCTTTTTATTAAAATATAACAGTAACAATACCAATGCTAAATAAAATATTTCTAAATAGCCAAACTATCAAGAGTCTTGTATATTTTCGTACTAAGTAAAAATATTCATGTTTCTATTCTGAAATGTTTCAAATAAATGTTTATTTTGCATTTCAACTGATCAAAAGAAAATAATTTAGTGTGTTGAGATGATATTTGATTGATGAACATTGTAGTTAGTGAGATTTACTATTTTTTTTACAAACTGAACTTTATTTGAAACGGAGTGAGTATTCTACCGTCAAAAGAGTTGAAAGTTTGAGACTTTAAGATCTTATGTATCGAAGCCATATAGGAGTAACGATTTCATAGAAATGACTTGGACTTTAAAACTTTTCTCGATGTGATTAATGTATTAATCTCGTAGAAATCATGGATTGATTTCAACAAAGCCCCAAATTAATGGACTCCTTACTAATAGTTCCCTAGCTATCAGTGTGCACCTTAGGTCCCTATCAACGTGCACCTTACAACATGAGGAGGATTTGTTTGCTTAGCTTGCTTGCTAAATACACACAGAGATTTATGAGGGAATAGTGGCATCAAGGCACAACGATCAACCATTCAGCGGCACGTACTATAGCCGATGTTGATTCATTCTTAAATAAACACTAGAAAAGCTAGCCAAACTGCAATTTAGAAACCCATAAGGCCTTAACAAATACCAACAGGATATACGAACTCATATAGTTAAGGTTCAATCACACATGTTTTGCCATTAGGATGCCTAGTTCTCCTTTAACTTCAACGTTTTATAATGCTTACTGCGATTAACATGAAACTAGTTGTATAGTTTGTTCAACACCAAAACCCAAAAGAGATCAATAACTATAATCACCCATAACATTACAAATACATGTACCTAGTCCATACTACTTTTATACACTATTAAAACATTGAATAGAACTAACTGCACCATTTTATCTGATTGAGGACTAGAATTATAAGGTCTTAAAGTGAAAACATTCATATTACAAGGTTCATTTGAAAGCACTATTTTGTCGTCTACCGCAAGCTTACATACCTTTCATTAATCACATCGAAACCTCGAACCAGGCAACCAGCCACGAAGCCGGCTTTTTCATACTCCCATGCAATTCCACGTTGTCCCTGTCTCCAATACCAGATCTACCTCCTCGTAAAGTCAACACCCTATTACCTCTCACCACATGTCCACCTCATATACTTCAAACACACCCTTATATATGGGGATTGATTCGCACACCATTTTTTTTGATAAAACACTATTTTGTACAATACTGCAATGCACAGAGAGCACACAGTACAACACTGTAATGCATAAAGTGTGGTGAAAGAATAAAAAAAGTTGGTGTGCGAATCACCTCCCCTTCTATATATACACACACACAAACACCGTATCACCATATCCAAACACACCCATAACAAAACGAAACTCCAAAAAGCACAACTTTTCTTAACCTAATCCAAAAACCAACTTTACATTCAAATCTTTTCACTAAACTTATCATAACCCTAGTCTTAAAATTTCATAACCCTAATATATCTAACCATTCCTGTGCATGAACATGAACATTCTCGCCGGATACTAACATATCCAACAATACATCCATGTGAGTCAGTGTCACCAGTGACACTCCTCGCTTCTTTAATAACACTCTTACAATCGATAACCTCGTACAAAACAAAACCATTCTACACGAACTCACGTAACGCAAAGACATCTATACATCTTGTCGAAAATGTTGAAATCGCTACAACAAACCTGGTTTTCTAGAGCGGAGTAAACCCGATCGAGAAGTCGAACACGCACCTCTATATCAACAGTAAAGAAAAGAACTTGCACAAGATAATGACCCTTAATTGAACCTTAATTAAGTATGAAAGAATGACGTACAATAACCCCTCCCACCTCACCTCCTTTTATGGAGATGAGGGAGGAAGAAAACCGACCCTAACTAGAGTTGAAACCGGCTGTAACAAGGAGGATAAGAGACACACGAATGATATGTTAATCACCCTATATATAACATATATAGTCGGCTATATATTGTGACCGACTACCCAACCTATTTGACTAAATACAATAGCTAGTTAACACTAAGACCCCCTATACTTAGTAATACTTGCTAATATGGATACTATAATACAACAATTTCCACCTTAGTACCATATTAGCCATATCCGATATGCAGCAGCTTCAACCAGCACTGGAACCTCGGATAGGGGTGTGCCTTCATCCACGCACTAGTAGCAATAACCGCTACTAACATTAGCTTAGTTCCTGACTCTATTGTGAAGTCCCTTTAGCCAAATAGCCACCTTTGCAGCCTCCATAGGTGTCATATACGCCGCTTCAGTTGTTGACAAAGCCTCTATATGCAGCATCATAGCTTCCTAGCTTCCTGCACATCCTTGTATCATGAACCCATACCTTGTGATTGATCTACCCATGACAGTGATCGATCTTTCCATGGCATAGTCAAATCCACAAAAAACTATACGTCTGTCTGTAATCCACGATCAAACCCATCCAACATACCCACATCTGCATATGCTATGTCGGGTCTCGTGTAGACCATCTGATACTCCCGGCTTCCAACCGCATATATACATGACCACTTACCATTCTTTTCCACATCACAGTCCCCTGATAGACTACCCTCCAATGACAGTATGGAGTGTCCCTCCAACAAACTTTGTAACAAATTTCTGTTATGAAACCTGGACTGTGACCCCCTCAGAGTATTACCACTCTGATCCCTGATGATCTCCATACCAAGTATATTTCCTTTTGCTTTTTCCAGCAAACCCTTGGTAACTCAGATCTCAGCCTTACATCCGCAAGAAAAAACCATACCATCTATATAGAGAAATAGATGTATGAACGTACCTGGTGTATACTCGCAGTAATAGTCGCCGTTGTCATCACTACTTTTCCTGCAACCATTTCTGAGCACATACACATCTGACCGAGTATCTATGTTGGGATAACAAATCCCTGTATCGATGCTGCCCTATATCGATCGTATTGTCAGAATGTTTTGACAATATACCAAATCCTGAATACCGCCTCTAGCTGTATCGAATAGCTGATCAAGTATCAAACCTGTATCGAAGACTTCTCGCAGTCCCTACAATACAATATATTGATCATACAGCAAAGAGTCCCGCAAAGCCAAAGTATGGAAACTGTCTCGAAATAGTGATACCTTCCATACAACTCTCAACAGTACAAGAAGGAATCTTCAGTATTCACTAGAAGTCAAGTCCCGTTGACAAAGAAGTATTTAAATACTAAAGGATAAAGTATTTAAATACTGTAAGTCAGAAGATCTTCAAAATCCCGCAGTATCCGGATCTCAGTAAATAATAGTTATCGCAGAATCTTGCCTCAACGGATATATTTCAGAAGGCTATATATATCTCCAGAGTTTGAAGATCATTAACAACTGAAAAACTACTGAACGACTGAATGAATTACAAACGATCAAGCTTACAAAGAAACATTCAGAGCAAAACATATCTCCCCAAGCTTTCTGCTATTCAGATATAAAAGAGATATACAGTGCTCAAACCTTGGACAACACATCATCAGCTTATAGCCCAGAAAGTCATAGCTGTTGTTCAACCCTGTTCTATCTTTGAACAAACTCATATCAGCCCTGTGTGGACTGAGGAATCTTTGCTTCTCCCGAACTGTATGTGAAGGACTTGCATTGAAGAAGACGAAGCTTCAGAACTGTGAGTGAAGAAGCCAGTCAAAGTGTTAGCTCAAACCAATCTGTGTGAACGGTTGGAAGCTAAGATATTTATATCAATCTGTTTGAACGATATATTGATTAAGTGTTGTTATAATTACGTAGTTGTGTATGCAGTAATTATAATAAACTTTTTACTCCTGTGTGGAGGACCAGTGGACGTAGAGGGGTTTACCTCGAACCACTTTAAATACTGTGTTATTTATCTTCTGCTTTTATTGTTTTATTTAACTGTGATTATTTAAGTATACACTGCACATCGAGTTACTGTATCCATAACAACTTACTGTATTTAAGACTTCCGCTACGCACTCAGATTTAAAATAGTACAACTTGTTGTTTAAAACACTTTCCAAGCTGTATCCAGTATACTTAGTGGCCAACAAGTGGTATCGGAGAGGTTGATTCTAAAAAGAGTCAGTCATATTTTTAACCAAATCAGATCCAAAATCACTTATTTTATAAAACAGTCTTTTTCATTCCTACATTTTCATATGGATACATCAATGATCAACAAAGTTCCTATGTTCTCTATTAATGAATTTGATGCTTGGAGAATCAGGATGGAGGCTCATCTTGCAGCAATGCACGAAGAGATGATTTTTGTTATACAGGATGGCCCCAATTAAGATCATGAAGGTAAATACAGCCGCAAGGATTGAGGGCCAAGCCCATGCTGAGATGCTTGAGAAACAACGCGAACAATGGACCACAGATGAAAGAAAGCGCGCCAACCTCGAAAATGTTGCGAAGAATGCGTTGTTTGTCACTCTCGACAAAGGCACATTCTCGAAGGTAAAGAGCTGTAAAACAGCTAAGGATATCTGGGATAAACTCAAGTTGATTTGTGAGGGAACTGAGCTCTCCAAAGAAAATAAAATTTCAAAATTAACTCAGCAATTTGAATCTTTTGAAATGAAACCAACTGAAACACTTGAGGAACTTGACCTCAAATTCATTGGAATTGTTGGTGAACTTGAAGCTTTGGGCAAAATTTATACTCAAAGGGAGAAAAACTTAAAGATTTTCAGATCTCTCCCTGCCCGATGGGACATTAAGACCACAACTATGCGTGTGTCGTGTAACCTTAGTGAAATATCTACCTTTGATCTCTTTTCTGACCTCAAAGCTTTCGAGTATGATATAGACAGGAGAGAAAAAGCTGAAGAATCTCCAACTAGGACTACAGCCTTAACCGCTGTATCTAACCGTCGACACAGCATGCCCAACCCATCAAAGCCAAATTACAAAAATGCTGACAGTGACGACGATATCTGTTGTTTGTTGATTCTTTAGTCTAATACTCGCAAGCGCCCGATTTGTTCGATGTAGATATGCGGTGCAAGGTCGATTCCACAGGGAGGACTATGATAGTGAAGTAAATATAGTCCTATCGTTTTGAACCAAATTATATTAAATTCTAACCTAGTCCCAAATAATTTGATTTTTTATTGGTTATAATAATTGCAATAAATAACAGTAATTTTTAAGTAGATTTTAGGTAAATTGACTTTAAATAATTTACTAGGGTTTAGAATCCACCAATGTCTATTTATTATATAATTTATATTCTAATTACAAGAAATTCAGGGAATAGATTCTGAAATCAATCTCACTATTTCCCTATAGATTTGACAATAAGTACAAAATTATAATTCAAATATAGATTTTCCTTCGCTTGAAAAATGTAATTTCTAAGCATTATAGGTATCCAATTTAATGGAAAACAAATAATCAAAGAAATTAACTAATATCAATAATCACAAAGCAATGGGGAATTTATAACTGTAAGACCCCCGATATATTCAGGAATATTACAGCGCCGTAAATCCTTTACATAGGAATTTACAAGGCTGAATAAAGGAAATGACAAAAACAGATACCAGTTTATGAAATTTCTGAAATAAAATTCAACCGACTGGTTCAAAACCGAAATTACAAATATTCCAAGAAGAGTTATTATTACATCACTAAAATCTAAACATTATAAATCGACGACGTACTCGAGTACTTATTAAAATAACCAACAAATAACAGACAGTAAACCCGGCCGGAACATCACTCTGCACCCTCGTCGTCATGCATCTCCAGTGGTTGTTTCCCCGCTCTCCTGGATCCTGAACATACACAAATTTTCACCCCCGAAGAGGTTAGCACAACGATGCTAGTACAAGTACAATAATCATACAACAGTGATATAATCAACAATTATATCATAACAAGTTTCTCCAACGAGAATATCCACAACACATATCATATCATAACAGTTTCAACATACTGATGGTATTCCAACGATCCAGCGCACACAGCTATAGATTCCCATGATGATCCCGTCGGACTAACACATGGTGGAACTACCTGTCTAACGATCCAGCGCACACAACTATAGATTCCCATGATGATTCCCGTCGGATCAACGCATGGTGGACATATATTCACAACATATTTACACGATACAATCACATCATAATTGTCATAATATAAACAATTCTAATTAGAGTACTTGCCTCGGTTCGTTGACAAGAATAAACTTCCACGAATATCAAAATACTCGAAGGTCGTCCCCTTCAATCAATCACGTGTTAAGCTCGAACCTTAACAAAAGAAATAGTACAGAATTCATTTCATGCCGTACGAACGTCTAACAATTCAACAATTACGGTAGGAAGTCCTTAATATGCAATCTGCCTGGATAGATTAACGCACGCTACGCATCCTATGTAGCGTACGTTAATGCTACTCGTTAGCGCACGCAATACACACAGCCTAGCGTACGCTAACCATACACGGTCAGTACCTCACTGGTCAGCCAACTGAATCGCCTGATGACTTAGCGCACGCTAAGTTGCAAATGTGGCGTACGCTAAACATACACGATAGCGCACGTTAATTAACGTAGCTTAGCGCACGCTAAGAGTGCATGGCAGTTCACTGGAGGCGTGATTATACAAATGGTGATGAAGTAAACGAATTCCGCGGTGATTTGATGTTTGTTATCCGACTTCATGTTATGTTCATAACCCTTATGAATGATCTCAAGGATAATAACAACTTCGAGATGCAAGTATACGTATAATCGTCATAACACCATAATCCATCTTGATTATAATTCTCATGCGAAGTTGGTGATCTCCGGTTGATGTATTAGATTCTACTATCATTATACATATTCAGACTTCATCTTGAGGTGAACTAACAATTCCAACTTATACGAAAGAATATTTCCTAAGATGATTCTTCATTTAAGTTCTTATAACATCACCTCCAATTCATGATCACAAAGATAATATAAATCATACGGATTGTTAACTTCAGAATGTTTCTCTCATCATTTGAAGTACTAGGATTCTGACTTCAAGGTTCTAACAATAATATCGTAATTGTAGACATTCCAATCTTCTAAACATGATGTTGTTGAATAATTCACTAATGAAATTCAATATCTCGTTAACATGATCATCATATCCCTTGGAATCCAAATCTAAGACTGGTGATAGGTTGAACATACCTTAATATGCCGAAATCACTGAACCACAAGGTAGAATCCGACTCCGGTTGGTTATGTGCCACTCCAAGGTGTTACTTCTCTTCAATGATCACTCACAAGTGATAACCAATATTCAAGGATCACTAATATATGTTCTCAGTGTGTTAGAGGGGTGATTAAAGCTCTCTGGCCTCTCAAGAATGAAGAATGGGCGAAAGAAATGAAAGCCAAAACGGGTTGTTGTCCCATTAATCATATTCTGCATTTTAACAAGTTAGCGCACGCTACTAAGCTTTCCTTAGCGTGCGCTAATAAGAGTTGACTTCAGAACTGTCCAGGTTCATCCGCGGGAATCTTATCCGGACCCATGTCCCGGCTGGCGCATGTGCTAGCCGTCCCGCTCAATAATTGAGTTCTTAGCGCACGCAACTCCTACATGCATAGCGTGCGCTAGTAGTAGCCCGATAGCGCGCGTTAAGCTACATTCTTAGCGTGCGCTATCACGAGTTTGCATGAGAAATTTTGCATGATGTTATACTTAAGTACAAGGATGCCAATGCAAGAAATATCATACTCCAATAATCAAAACCACAAATCCGAATAATACAGGGTTCGAATACAGGTAAAATACACAGTAATAAATCCGGATATTACATACTCTCCTACTAAAAAGGAGTTTCGTCCCGAAACTCAAGACGGAAATAACTCGGGATATATGGACTTCATGCCATCTTCTGTTTCCCATGTGGCTTCTTCCACTCCATGGCGTGACCATTGAACTTTGACCAAAACGATTGGTTTGTTCCTCAACTGCTTAACTCGACTTTCGAGTATCTTGACCGGTCTTTCTTCAAACGTCCCATCTTGAGCAACTTCGATCTCGCTGAAATCAATGACATGACTAGGATCTGGTATATAGCTCCGTAACTGGGATACGTGGAACACGTTATGAACATGGCACAATGACGGCGGCAATGCCAATCTGTATGCTAACTCTCCAACTCTCTCAAGGATCTCAAATGGTCCGATATATCTCGGACTCAGCTTTCCTTTCCTTCTGAAACGAAAGATCCCTCGAGTAGGAGAAACCTTCAACAGTACGTGGCCTCCAGTACTGAACTCCAATGGGCAACGACGTACGTCTGCGTAAGATTTCTGGCGACTTTGGGCGGTTAATAGCCTTTCACGAATCAAAGCTATCTTCTCTCGAATCTGTACGATCATCTCTGGTTCTGTCCCGATCAAGTCTGATGAATCATCCCAACATAGGGTCGATCTACATCTCCTCCCGTATAATGCCTCAAACGGTGCCATCTTAATGGAAGCATGCCGACTATTATTGTAGGTAAATTCAATCAACGGTAGGTGAACTTCCCAATTAGTTGACCAATCTAAGGCACAAGCCCTCAGCATATCTTCCACTGTTTGAATAGTCCTCTCTGACTGTCCATCAGTCTGTGGGTGATAAGCTGTGCTGAAGTTCAATTCGGTCCCCAAGGCCTTATGAACTTCTTTCCAAAAGTGGGACACAAAACGGCCGTCTCGATCAGAAACAATGGTTTTCGGCGTACCATGCAATCGAAATATCTCCAAAATAAATACTCGTGCCAATTTTTCTGGTCCCCATGTGTCCTTAATGCCTAGGAAATGAGCTGATTTGGTTAAACGATCAACAATCACCCAAATCATGTTCATTCCCGTCTTGGTCCTCGGTATATTAGTGATAAAGTCCATTGATATGTCCTCCCACTTCCATTCAGGAATCGGGAGCGGCTTCAACATTCCCGAAGGCCGTTTATGCTCGATCTTAACCTGCTGACAAGTCAAGCATTTCGAAACATAGTCCGCTACATCTTTCTTCATGTTGCCCCACCAGAAATTTTGCTTCAAGTCCTTATACATTTTACTGGTGCCCGGGTGGATAGAATAGGGCGAACTGTGAGCTTCCTTCATAATCGTCTGTTTCAGAACATCGATATCAGGAACGCAGAGTCGGTTCTGGAATCTCAAAATTCCATCATCATGAATTAGGAATCCGGGTGCCTTTCCCTTGATTACTTCATCACGTAACCGAATCATCAGAGGATCATCCGCCTGTCTAGATTTGATTTCTTCGGTTAATGACGAAGTTAATTCCATTACGCACAGTTGTCCTTGGACTCTTTGTAACCACACTTGAATTCCTTGTCGAATCATCTCTCGTTGAAGGCTAAGTTGGGAGGTCAGCGTCTCTAGCATTTGAATAGAAACAGGCTTGCAGCTGAGTGCATCGGCTACTACATTCGCTTTGCCTGGATGATACAAAATCTCCAAGTAATAGTACTTAATAATCTCTAACCATATTCTTTGCCGCATTTTCAATTCCTTCTGAATGAAGATGTATTTGAGAATCTTGTGATCCGTAAAGATCGCGGTGAGTCCGTCTGAGATAATGCCTCCAGATCTTCAAAGCAAAAACTACTGCTGCTAGCTCCAAATCATGTGTTGGGTAATTCACTTCATAAGGTTTCAGCTGCCGTGAAGCATAAGCGATCACCTTGTCATTCTGCATTCATACGCATCCGAGTCCTTGGTTCGAAGCATCACTGTAAACTATGAATCCTCCAGTCCCCTGTGGAAGTGATAGAATCGGTGCCATCGTCAATCTCTTCTTTAATTCGTCAAAACTAGTCTGACACGACTCGTTCCACTCGAACTTTTGAGTTTTCTGCAGGAGTTGAGTAAGTGGGCGGGAGATTTTGGAAAACCCTTCCACGAACCGACGATAATACCCAGCAAGTCCTAAGAAACTTCGGACTTCTTTCACGTTCTTTGGATGTTTACAATCCATAATTGCTTCGATTTTCTGCGGATCTACTCGGACTCCTTCTGCTGATACCACATGACCGAGGAACATTACTTCTTTTAGCCAGAATTCACACTTAGAGAGTTTGGCGTACAGTTGCTCGCTTCTCAAAAGTTCTAGTACAATCCGCAAATGCTGTGCATGCTCTTCCGGGTTCTTAGAATACACCAGAATGTCATCAATGAATGCGACCACAAATTTATCCAAATATTCGATGAATACTCTGTTCATCAACTGCATGAATACAGCAGGTGCATTAGTGAGACCAAATGGCATCACTACAAACTCATAGTGTCCGTAGCGAGTTCTGAATGCTGACTTTGGAACATCAGATTCCTTAATCCTCAGCTGATGGTATCCTGATCTCAGATCGATTTTAGAAAACACTGTTGCTCCTTGAAACTGGTCAAACAGATCATCAATCCGTGGCAACGGATACTTGTTCCTAATCATCATCTTGTTCAGCTCTCGATAGTCGATACACAGTCGAAGCGATCCATCCTTCTTTCGGACAAAAGGATGGCGCTCCCGTGGTGAAACACTTGGTGAATATAGCCTTTGCCCAAGAACTCCTCCATTGCTTCTTCGGTTCATACATTTCAAGAGGTGCCATACGATACGGCGCCTTAGAAATTGGTGTAGCTCCGGTTCCACTCAATGGTAAATTCTACATCCCTTCGTGGAGGTAGCCTGTAACTCGTCAGAAATACATCTGGAAATTCGTTCACAACAGAATGGATGAAAGTTCCACAATTTCGTCTTGTTTCTTCATTGCATAGCACCAGCACCCGATACACCCTGTTTCAACAATTTGACACTTTCATTGCTTTGATCAACTTTCCCGAGCTTCTGGTTTCCATCCTTCAAAGTGCCATTAGCCATCATCAGCGATCAGCGAAATATTCCTCCTTCGGTAATTTACAATTGCTCCATATCGATTAAGCCAATCGTCTCCGAGTATTAGGTCATCTCCTTGCATTTCTATCACAATTAGATTTGAGAGCCACTCCCTACCCCCAAATAATACAGGAAAATCTCTAGTCTCTAAGTTCCCAACAATCCTCTCTCCACTCGGTAAACCAACAACATAAGGTTCACAAGTATGAAAACCAGAAATATTCATACGATTTACAAAAGACAAAGATATAAAAGAATGCGTAGCTCCTGTATCGAATAAAACGCTAACTGGCTGGGAAAGGATCTGGACAGTACCTGATGAGACAGCAGCATCCTGATCGTCTGTCCTCCTCATCTCATACAGACGTGGGGGAACAGATCCGAAACTCAATGTCCCATTTCGGTCCCATTGTCCTCTGCCTCGTCCGCGGCCAAAATTTTGAGGCATATGAACACTTTGCTGCGTCTGTTGGATACTAGCTTCCTTCTGAACTGGCTGTGATGAACGGGTTCCATTGTATTTGGTGGCATCCTTGCAAAACGTCGCACGGTGCCCTTCCATCCCTTGATCAAAACATGTAATCGGGGTGCGCAAACAATCGCGCCAAAGGTGGCACAGGCGACCACAATTAAAGCACTTCCTATCGTATCCGTCGTGGTGACCTTTGTTAGTAATTCTTTCCGCTCTTAGATGGGTGCGGAGGTTTCTTGAAAGAAAAAGAAGACTGGGCCTTGCGGGGCCCACTACTCTTGTGCTCTATAAAAGTACCAGAGACTTTCTGTTTCTTCGACTCCATAAACTTCTCCATTGCCGCTTCTTTCATTTCGTACGCCAACGCCTTATCCTGGTATTGGCGGAGAGTGGTACATTCAAAACCGGACATGTACCTCTGGATTTCTGGTTTCATTCTCATTTCAAAATGAATCATCATCTCATACATTACGACCGGATGTCGAACAAATGCTAATTCTTTGGTTAAACGTCTTAATAAATGCAGGATACGGGTTCATCTGATGGCTGAGCGGAGAAAAATTCTCGAATTTTGGCTTCCTTCACAGGACGAGGGCAATACTGAGCTTCCATCCTCATTTTAAATTCCGTCCAATCGGCATCATGATCTGCAGGTCGGATAGCTTCCCACCACTCGGATGCTTCCCCTATCGAAATCTTGGGCAATAGGAGCTCTCCTGTCGTCCGGGCAATTAATTCCAGCAAAAATTTTCTCCAGTTCCTTCAACCAATGGTCCCAAGTGGGAGTCTCGGAAAAGCCGTCAAATTTGGGTGGTTGCATCTTTGCCACCTCTTGTAACCATCGGTCCCCTCGATTTCCCATTTCTGGAATCCTTTGTTGTCCATCTCCCTGCTGAATTCCTGCCGCCACTTGCATTCGGTCCACGACCTGAGCGAACTGAGTCATCTGGTTCACGACTTGACGAAGGATTTCTGGTACACCAGGTTCCGGTTCGTTATTTATGGATTGTTGGGGCTCGTCTGAGCTATGACTAGCCTGATTAGAAGGCGACGCCTCCCTTTCAGCATTCCTTCGTCCGCGTCCACGACCGCGACCACGTCCACGTCCGCCTCTCAACATACTGTAAGCACAAGTACTTAATATACAGGAAACAACATTGTTCTAATGTTCAAGTATAAAAAGTACAACATGTAAAGAACGAGATAGAGTTTAGGAACTTACAACCACCGTTCGCATGAAGACGTAGGCAGTACAGTGATGTCATTCACGGCCGGTTACCTCAAAAGACGTAAATGACCCCTATTTTAACCCAATGGCCAAGATATCCAAAATCTTAGCTCCGATACCATATTCTGTAACACCCCCGATATATTCAGGAATATTACAGCGCCATAAATCCTTTACATAAGAATTTACAAGGCTGAATAAAGGAAATGACAATAACAGATACCAGTTTATGAAATTTCTGAAATAAAATTCAACCGACTGGTTCAAAACCGAAATTACAAATATTCCAAGAAGAGTTATTATTACATCACTAAAATCCAAACATTATAAATCGACGACATACTCGAGTACTTATTAAAATAACTAACAAATAATGCATGATAAACCCTACGAACATCACTGCACCCTCGTCGTCCCGCATCTCCGGTGGTTGTTTCCCGCTCTCTGGATCTGAACATACACAAATGTTCACCCCCGAAGGGGTTAGCACAACGATGCTAGTACAAGTACAATAATCATACAACAGTGATATAATCAACAATTATATCATAACAAGTTTCTCCAACGAGAATATCCACAACACATATCATATCATAACAGTTTCAACATACTGATGGTATTCCAACGATCCAGCGCACACAGCTATAGATTCCCATGATGATCCCGGCGGACCAACACATGGTGGAACTACTTGTCCAACGATCCAGCGCACACAGCTATAGATTCCCATGATGATTCCCGTCGGATCAACTCATGGTGGACATATATTCACAACATATTTACACGATACAATCACATCATAATTGTCATAATATAAACAATTCTAATTAGAGTACTTGCCTCGGTTCGTTGACAAGAATAAACTTCCACGAATATCAAAATACTCGAAGGTCGTCCCCTTCGATCAATCACGTGTTAAGCTCGAACCTTAACAAAAGAAATAGTACAGAATTCATTTCATTCCGTACGAACGTCTAACAATTCAACAATTACGGTAGGAAGTCCTTAATATGCAATCTGCCTGGATAGATTAACGCACGCTACGCATCCTATGTAGCGTACGTTAATGCTACTCGTTAGCGCACGCAATACACACAACCTAGCGTACGCTAACCATGCACGGTCAGTACCTCACTGGTCAGCCAACTGAATCGCCTGATGACTTAGCGCACGCTAAGTTGCAAATGTGGCGTACGCTAAACATACACGATAGCGCACGCTAATTAACGTATCTTAGCGCACGCTAAGAGTGCATGCGATTCACCGGAGGCGTGATTATACAAATGGTGATGAAGTAAACGAATTCCTCGGTGATTTGATGTTTGTTATCCGACTTCATGTTATGTTCATAACCCTTATGAATGATCTCAAGGATAATAACAACTTCGAGATGCAAGTATACGTATAATCGTCATAACACCATAATCCATCTTGATTACAATTCTCATGCGAAGTTGGTGATCTCCGGTTGATGTATTAGATTCTACTATCATTACACATATTCAGACTTCATCTTGAGGTGAACTAACAATTCCAACTTATACGAAAGAATATTTTCTAAGATGATACTTCATTTAAGTTCTTATAACATCACCTCCAATTCATGATCACAAAGATAATATAAATCATACGGATTGTTAACTTCGGAATGTTTCTCTCATCATTTGAAGTACTAGGATTCTGACTTCAAGGTTCTAACAATAATATCGTAATTGTAGACATTCCAATCTTCTAAACATGTTGTTGTTGAATAATTCACTAATGAAATTCAATATCTCGTTAACATGATCATCATATCCCTTGGAATCCAAATCTAAGACTGGTGATAGGTTGAACATACCTTAATATGCTGAAATCACTGAACCACAAGGTAGAATCCGACTCCGGTTGGTTATGTGCCACTCCAAGGTGTTACTTCTCTTCAATGATCACTCACAAGTGATAACCAATATTCAAGGATCACTAATATATGTTCTCAGTGTGTTAGAGGGGTGATTAAAGCTCTCTGGCCTCTCAAAAATGAAGAATGGGCGAAAGAAATGAAAGCCAAAATGGGTTGTTGTCCCATTAATAATATTCTGCATTTTAACAAGTTAGCGCATGCTACTAAGCTTTCCTTAGCGTGCGCTAATAAGAGTTGACTTGAGCTGTCGAGTTCATCCGCGGGAATCTTATCCGACCCATGTCACTGGTGGCGCATGTGCTAGCCGTCCCGCTCAATAATTGAGTTCTTAGCGCACGCAACTCCTACATGCATAGCGTGCGCTAGTAGTAGCCCGATAGCGCGCGTTAAGCTACATTCTTAGCGTGCGCTATCACGAGTTTGCATGAGAAATTTTGCATGATGTTATACTTAAGTACAAGGATGCCAATGCAAGAAATATCATACTCCAATAATCAAAACCACAAATCCGAATAATACAGGGTTCGAATACAGGTAAAATACACAGTAATAAATCCGGATATTACAACAACTATAAAAAATACGTGATATAATTGATGAAATAATATTCCCCTATTGAAGCGAAAATCATAATCGTTAAAAACATATATTTGGAATTATTATATAAATATTAATAATAATATAGACATGGTTTCATGATAACCCCAGTAAAAGAAAATTACTCACTTATAATAACAACACAAATAAATAAATATTCCATAATATTATTACACATAAATAATTTTATTACGAAATATTTTTATTTCTCTCCCTTACAATAATATCTCTCTATTTTTTCTCCTTTTTTCTCCTCCCCAAAACACTACACATTCATCCCCTATTTATACTACTTCAAAATCAATAAAATAATAATTTTTACAATTTTAAAATCTCACCCCCAATAATTCACGGTTGCCCATTAATGCTTTGTCATGGATGACATCAGCAGAGAGTTGAATTTCCGGTCCAATCGGGTGTTGACACGTGGCACAATATGGTCCGTCTATTTAACTGTCCTTCGAACGGTCATAACTTCTTCATACGAACTCGGATTCGGATGATTTTTTTTTAAAAACGATCATCTTGACGAGACGAATAAAATGAGACCAGTCGTGACTATATTTGAATTTTGTAAAAATATCAGCCTTGAACCAATTGATATGTCTTGTATCGGTTGGTTAACCTGCAGATATAATTTAATTCCAATTAATTATCCAAAAATGACATAAAATTATAGAAAATTTTAACAAAATGAAATAATATAAATATATGGTAAAACGAATAAATTATCACATAAAACACACAATTATATACATAAAATACTAATAAAAATATTACTCAAAATATACCAAACAAATTCCCCCACACTTATCTTTTGCACGTTCTCGGGCAAATCTTATACTCGAGTTATAATACTCATATGCTGAAAAAAAAATCATGACAAAACCAATATCAAGAGAGAACAAGTGATCATGACCCAAGTGAGATCAGAGAAAAATAGGATGCCGCACCAAATTCTAACAACTTCATTGAGAATCGAATGCAAAAAGATTCAATACCCTCACGGTGGATATCACTCTTCACTCAAGTGTATATACAGGATATTCGAGAAGAGTTCACTCATATCAAAGCATAATGTGTCATTACCATATGCTTGGTCAAAAATCAAATCTCCACTACTTAAAAATAAAGTCATGCATAAATCAAAAGGTCTTTCTTTTGGTTGTAACGTGGCTTTGGGTATGGGTAGGATAAAGGGAAAATTATGAGGTTTGCTAGCCAAGATCAATTGTGAATTTAGATGCATAACAAATCCTACAAATAACAATCAACACCCCCCTTCTGTAATGAAAACTCTCAAACCATCATCCCCAAGTTATTCTGTACATGGTAATTGAATATTCATCTGGTAAGGTCATACTCTTGTGTAAGAAAAAGTATGCAATGGATCTTCTGGAAGGAATTATGTATCACTCAAGGGATAGTTCAAGTGCTATTTTATGTATATATAGTGATGATTTTCGCACTTGACCTCCCACTTTTTTTTTCCAGGCCGTTTTTTTTGGCCTTTATTTATATTTTTTTTGCCTTTATTTATATTTTTTTTATTCGGTTCAATACTCCAATGTACTTCACACCCTTTCACTTTCAACAAAAGCTCTTAATCTCCACAATACTCTTATGAACATCGGTCCCTATTTGTCACACATCTAGTTCACAATTAAATCCTTGACTAGAGGGTGCAAATGGATGAGTCATCAACAAGAATGGATAATGGATAAAGTAATGTGTTTGCTCAAAGAAATAGGCTCAGGCTCAATGGGGCTTCTAAGGATAAAATGATATCAAAACGAATTCACAAGAGATATAGAAACTCACCCTTGTAGTCCATTGATTAGATGGATTCCTTCTCTTGAGATATTCCCCAAGCTTTAGGCGATCTCCCTGCAATTCAATCCGCTCCAAGCTCTTGAATGATCCAATGCCTAAAGCACCGCGTCTCTACTTGCCACGCGCCGGAGAAACGACCGGAACGACGATCACCTTTCTATCCTCCGAGGATACGGCTAGAGCTAAGTGATGAAGATTTCAATATGAAATTATAACACTCTAAGTGTATACCTCACAATCTCTCTTTTATTTCTCAATTTTTCTCCAAGAAAAATCAAGAACTTGTGAAGAAAAATGGAAGAAGACTTGGAGAAGATGATGAAGACTTTGAGAAAAGTTTTCTCTCTCTCCCTCACTCTCTCTCACATTGGAATCAAAATGGGTGCAGAGTGATTGTCTTCTTTTTCCTTTTTATTCAACTCCACACATATAACAACTCATGCTAATAAGAATCAACCCCACCTATACAATTATCATCCATTAAAGAATGGAGACAAGAGTCCAAAAGGAAGGTGGCTTGAAATGGGGGGCAACCCATGTAGAAACCGGACGAGTTCAGTTCGTTACGGACTCCCGTAAGTCCAAACAGATAAACTCTGATTCCATTCCGATGTATTTATATCGATTAATTAATCCAATTAATTTTATTATATCAAATACATTATGACATAATTAATTACTCCAAGAAATAATTATATCCATGAATTAAATTAACCACCCAATAATTTATTTACTTCATTAGGCCATAAATTAATTTAGCCAATAAATCAATTTAAACATCCAATGTCCCAAATTTAGATATTCAATATCTAATATTCATAATGAGATAATTAAGCTTGATTCATTCCGTCGTCAATCCTAATGCGCGACTCGGTAGGTCCATCTCAGTCAGCAATGGGAGGAACCAAAGAGTATTAGCACCACATAGCCAACCTGGCGGCCTACATTGTACCCTAACTTAGAACGAATGATGGGATCATTCAAGAACCATTCTGTCGTGAATACCAGTATACGTATAAACCCTTCTTTCAAATGTCCCGATCAAGTTATAGGGTCACGGTCAGTCAAACCCTATCTGTACTTGATGCTATGCATGAGTTAATGCAAATCGAGATCATCGAGCTCTCGTGTATCTAATACAACTAGCTCCAATGCTTTGGCCAAAGACTTATGATCTCATCCGCCAATAACCACATAGGACATATAACCCGCTCACTAACGGGAGAAAGAATTCTATCTTGGTATTCAGTAGGACCTGCTACTTTCCCATCAAGATGCACGTCGAGGTTGACCCCCATCTTTCGGTTTACAGGGTCGAACTACTCTAATGAAAATCTTGACGTCACAAGCACATCCACACTAAATCCTCAAGTCGAAGGTTCACGAATACCTATCACAACCTTTCGATTCCGTCATTGACTGTCCCGGAGTGAAATCCGTGTGACGAATCGAGGGTGAGTCGGTTCGAGTATACTAATCCAATTAGCATACCTATAACGTGTGCTCCCATTAACCATTAGTGTTCGATGGGCACTCTCCATGTCAAAGAACACGTCATACAAGTCTTCACATAAACTTAAAGCCCAGTCAAGTTTCATCGACTTGCGAACGATTAAGTATTTGAGCTATAAACCTTTCGAGTGCCGACCCCGTTATCCAATAAGGAGTGGAATGTTTTGCTCTCAAATACACAAACTAGTTTCTTTATATATATTTACGAGTCAGGAATGCCAGTAACTTCCAGTAAATAAAAAAACATCCATTGCCTTATATTAATGATTTCCATAATAACAAGTACAATGCCCTCACTCAACATCCTCTGAGTGGCATTCGAGGGCATACTTCCAACAGAGGCATGTCCTTAGTTTGCGTATCCACAATAGTGTCAATACGTGGTACACTAGGTGTTTGTACAATTGGTATTGTTGAAATCTCGCCCCTAAGTTCTTCTAGAATGACCTCACTCCTAGGCTTGTGGCTTATTACATAGTCCTTCTCTAAGAATCGGGCATTGGTGCTGACAATGACCTTTTGATCTTTAAGACTGTAGAATAAGCCACCCTTCGTTCCCTTCGAATATCCTACAAACACTTGTACTTTTGTACGAGATGCCAACTTATCAGCTTCCTTATTCATCCCGTGTGCTGGTGAACCCCAAATCCGAACATTTCCTCGACTGGGCTTGCGCCTATTCCACAGTTCTGTGGGTGTTTTTGGAACTGATTTCGAAGGCACAAAGTTTAAAATGTACACCGCTATTTCCAAGGCATATCCCCAAAACGAAATAGGCAAATCAGAATAACTCATTATTGACCTAACCATCTCTAATAAAGTACGATTCCTTCGTTCAGCAACACCATTTTGTTGTGGTGTACCAGGCGTAGTGAGTTGTGCCAAGAAATCCAAAAACTCTCCACTAAGATACTCGCCACCACGATAAAATCATAGTGACTTGATACTCTATCCATGACGCTTCTCCCTTTCATCCTTGAATTCTTTGAACTTATCAAAAGATTCAGCCTTATGTCGCATCAAATAGATGTATCCATATCTCGAATAATCATCTATAAACGTGATGAAGTATTCGAAACCACCCTTAGCCTAGATGTTCATTGGACCATATACATCGGTGTGTACTAATTCCAATACATTTTGTGCGTGATTTCCTTTGCTTTGGAAAGCCCTTTTAGTCATTTTCCCTTCTAGACAGGATCTGCAGATTGGAAATGACTCAACTTGGAGCAAATCCAGTGGGCCATCGCTCACCACTCTTTGAATCCTTCTAAGGTTAATATGACCTAATCGTAAATGCCACAAATATGTTTGATTTATGCTCGAAGGTTCTTTTCTTTTATTAGGATTAGTCAAAGAATTAAGTGATTTATAATTATGCAAGGGAGCTGGTGCAGCATTAATGATATAAAGTCCTTCATTATAAGTACTCGTGCATTATCTTCAAAAGAGACTGAATATCCATCACAACACAATTTAGAAACTGAAATTAAATTCATTCTAAATTCAGGTACTAATAACACATTATTTAGGACTAGAATCCTATCATTAACTTTTAACTGCACGACTCCCACCGCAATGACCTTGACTGGAATAGTCGCCCCAGTTAATAGTAATCTCATCCGCACTAAGTACCTTGGTTACATGGAACCCCTATGAGTCATAACAAAGATGATCAGTGGAGCCCGAATCTACTATCTACGAAGTGGTAGAACAGACAGCCAAATATGTTTTGACTACTAGTGCATGAGACGTACCTTTCTTAGGGCAGTCACTCTTGAAATGCCCCTTCAGACCAGACTTATAGCATTTGCCCTTCGGCTTTTTGTTTGCCTCGGACTGAGGAGCCTTGGACTGAGGAGCCTTGCCCTTAGCTTTGAAGATTGCCACTTTCTTCTGGCCAACCTGCTTTTTCTTCTTTCCCCATTTGGGTTTTGAAGAACTATTACCGGTTGTCGCAAGAATTTGATGATGACCTTGTTTGAAGAGACCTTCAGCAGATTGAAGCTCTGTCAGAAGTTCCGCTAAAGTGTAAGTCCTACAATTCATATTGTAGTTGAGGCGGAACTGCTCAAATCTTCTTGGCAAACTGCCCAAGATAATATCGACCTGTGACTCGGCATCGATAGTGGCCCCCAGTATGCTTAGTTCGTTCAAATGAGACATCATTTTCAGAACATGATCCCTTACTAGAGTCCCTTCAGATATTTGGGTTGTCATCAACACCCTCATTGCATTTTTCCTAGACACCCGGTTCTCATGACCAAACATCTCGGTGAGTTTTTTCATCATTTCCGCGGTTGAGGCCATCATCTGATGCAGCAATATATTTGTCAATGAAGCCAAAATGTAACAGCGAGCCATCTCATCAGACTTTTTCCATTTTTGGAATTTAGTCAACTCTTCAGGAGTGGCATACGGTTCTAGTTCCAGAGGGCTTTCCTCAGTTAAAACAATTATATGCCCCTCGGCAGTCAAGACAATGTCAAGATTTCTTTTCCAGTCGGCAAAGTTAGTGCCATCAAGTTTATTTTCTTTGAGAATAACAGCTAGTGGATTAAAAGACATCTGAGAATAAAATTAAAACACCATTCATCACATAATTCGATGCAAAATATATTGAAAAACCTTAAAACACAATATATATGCAGTCAACCAATACCTCAAAAAAACCGCACATGCAAGCCACGTTAGTGTGGATGTTTACATATATATTTTTCAAGTAGATTTTAACGTCTTTAATTTTACTATCCAGTCAAGATGCGTTTTGACAAGTAAAATTAATAGTTGGTTCCTCTTGGCCATGTATTAAATTAACATAGACTCCATGAGGAGCTTATTAATTAATACACCTAAGTGAACACCATAATTTAACAATCCTTAGAATATTATTTAATGATAATAGTCCTACAGATGGAGAGGACCTATCATAAAAATAATATTTACCTTTTTGCTATCTAATTAAAGTTTAAAACTTGTGAGCCAATAATCAGCATATCCGATGTGGAGGAAGACTCTAATGTCAACACGCATGTTAATTATTTCACAATTTAAACCAATTATGGAGGCCAATTTGAATTTGAAAAATCAATTATTAAAATCACTTAGTTATTTTGAAAAATTAAGGTTTTTAATTTTCTCATCCTAACATGCAAGAAACATATCACGCATATATCCATACATGCCATTCATCAAAACAGTAAAACCAATATAAAAAAATTGGATAATCAAATCTAATTATCATGGCTTTTATTCCTCATTTTGAATAACGAAAAAATCCTCGGCTCTTTTGCTTCCACTGCTTCAAGCACCTTGTCACCTCCTCCCGGTTGGGTCACAAAAATTGCCAAATTTAGAAATTTTCTTCCATGCAAAATTAATTGCACAAGAAATTTCCAAATTAAAATTATTGTGCTCTAACGGACGCAACGAACGGCGGATAAACGAATAGGACCATACACCGAACGAATCTGCCCGGACAAAAACCCGACCCGCTGCCCAACCCGACCCGCGGCCCGGACCCTGCCATCGACCGAGCACGGCAGGCCGGATTCGGCCGAGATAGCAAGCTGGCCGATTCCCGATCGGCAGCAAGCTCGTCTCGGTCGGTTCGTCCGATCAAGACTCCATTTCGCGCTGGACTTCTTTTCCTTCAGTACTTTGTGTATTCCAATTCGATTACAAATTTTACACCAAATAAAATATATCAAATTTACAACAAAAATTACAAGGAAAAATAAATCATATTCTACCCGTGGATTTTCTCACGGGAAAAACTTTATACATGCCTCAAAACCGGGCCAAGTTACCAAAACGCGTAAATAAATAAATAAAATCACATAGCCATAATAATTGGACCATATTCACCTGCAAGACAATTTCTAGCAAAATATTCCAAACATCATACCATATGAATATTTAAATTTCTAGCAAATTGATCACAAATTAATTAAATTGAACAGAACCTAAAGACCGTCTCCGATACCAATGGTTGGAGTATAAAACGCAGCGGAAGCGAGATGGAAAAAATAGGTTTTATAAACTAACCAACATAAATAGCAGATATATTTAGGCTTGTCAATTAATTAATTAAACAGATAAATTAACAATTTAAATATATGTATTTACGCAGTAGAAATTGGTAATTCATACCTTTGAAGCGAAGTGGTGGAAAAATTCTTTCTGGGTCGATTGAACTCCCCTTCGTACTCCTTGGTCTTCTTGTATTTCTACCACAAGATCTTCTAGAGTATATCCCGCCTAAGATCTGGATATCGTGTGGGCAATAATCTACCGGATCAAACTTGGACTTGCAGTATGGGATAGGCCGAAAATTCTTCAAGAAATACCTCACAAATTTTTCTCTCTATTTTTCTTGAATATTTATGTATTTAGAAAAATATTGTATTAACTAAGTTATGGAATCCAAGACACAAGTCAAGATCCACAATTAAACACAAAATTAGAGAAAACAATCGGAATTCTTGTGCCAACAAGGGTATGAAAATCGGCCTCCATGTATGTCCTATTTATAGGTGTTTTGGGCTACTCTAGGGACCTTAAGGAGGATAAGGTAAGGACTCTCAATAGGATCTTCTTTCCAATATTAGGACTCTTCCTAATATGATGACACTATTAATATCAACTTAGTCCACTAAAAGGTTGATCTTGCACTTCCTACCAAAATCCCAAATTACGAAATTGGGCTCCTTTTTGAATTAATTATTTCCCGTGTTTAAGATATTCCATGTCCATTAATTAATTTAAGCTACTGACAACTTTTAATTAATTAATGTGTTATACATGAGTATCCAACTCGACTTTTATTATTACATCGAAAAATTAATTCCACCTGCAGGATTTAATATAATAATCCTTTCGAGTGCCTCAAAGGACATGATTAACCCGACTGGTCGGGGCACGATTTCTAGCTATAATATTTATTATTATATAAATAATAATATTGCCCAAAATATCGAGCATATTGAGTCAATCATTGTGGCTCTCACCATGATAAATCAAAACAATAAATATTAAATGTATATAATTAAATATTAGTCACTAGAATTAAGAGATAATAATTGTTCGAGATGTACGTTCTTCTTATAGTCATTACAGAAGAATCTATCTCACCTCGATCCTGTTCAACGTATACCGAATATACTAATATATGCTAATGGTCAAGACCAACCAATCTCAAGCATGTATTACAACCTCTCACATAACGGTCTAATGTTATATAGGTTGTGAACTAATTATTACTATATAAGGAACCGATAATGTGATCTTCTGTGTGACTCGACACACCACATTATCTATAATATAAAGTAATTTAGACAACCCTTGCATAACCATAGCGTGAATAAATATGCAAAATATGTGATAAATGAATTAAATGTTCTCATAGATAACGACCGGGAAATTAGGTAATACAAGCATAAAGTATGGTTTGATGTATACAATCCTAACATTAATCTCTTAGAAAAATTAGCCATCTCCTTCTACAGTAGAATTTGCAGATTGGTCATCTAGTCCTCTTTCCTTAGTTGATCTTGATCAATAGTACAAACCTTCGAGTAAGTAATTTGTGTTGTAGTATTTATCAATATTATTTATAAGGATCTAGCAATCCGGTTTTGTGGAATTGTTCATGTGTAGATCACCCAAAGATTTGTTTCTAGTCCGGATCTAGATCTGTTCATCGGATTAAGGTAATTCGATTAACCCTTTAATCAAACAATTAAATTACTGCATGAGATCCTAAATTGGGTTTTCATATTAATTCTTCCGCTGCGTTTTACCCTTGATTTATGTATTTGATCCATGGAAACCCAATAGTGGTATCGTAGCCAACTTGCAAGTAATTTAATTGTTTATGTAGAACATGTTTATGTGTAAATTATGTTCTTGATTATGTTTATAAAATATAGATTTTACAAAAAAAAAATCTGATTTAATTTGATTAAATCGGATTGTTTAAAAATAATTGTCGGGACTGTTTTTCGCATAAACTGCTGTCCAGAACTTTTCTGGAATAGCACAGCAATTCGAGCAGGTTCGGGCAGGTCGGGTCTGGGTCGGACCAGGACCCACGGGCTGCGGGCCTCGGTAAAATTGTTGGGATTCGGTGCCTAAATCGAAGGCCCAGCGGAAGCGGTAAAACGAAAATTAATTCGATCCAAATCCCTACGAGGATCGATCGAGCTACGTATATACGAATATTAAAACGAAGCACAAGAGATACGAGAAAACATACCATTGTAGTCCGTTGATTAAATGGTATCCTTCTCTTGAGCTATTCCCCAAGCTTTGCTTGATCTCTATGAATCCAATCCGCTCCAAGCTCTTGGATGATCTAACGCCGAAAGTACCGCGTCTCTACTTGCCACGCGCCGGAGAAACGACTGGAATGACTAAACCTCGTTATCCTCCAAGGATACGTCTAGAACAAGATTATAGGAGCTTGAACATAAATATTATTACACTCTAAGTGTTTAATCTATTTTCTCTCTATTTTTCACTCAATCTTTCTCTAAGAAAATTGAAGAAAAGAATGAACAAGATGAAGTTGAAAACCATGGAAAATGAACTCTAAGTTCTTTCTTTCTCTCTACCTCTTGCAAAAGGAGCCGTGAGTTTCTCTTACCAAAAGTTAAGAGTGGAAGTCTTCATTTATTCCTTTATCAACATCTCCCCAAATCACCTTTCACATTATAATAAGAGATACCATATCTCTTAAGTCTTTGGTCTTCCATTTATAAAATGGAGACAAAGACTAAGTGGAAGGTTGGTGGAAGGGGTTGGCCATCTAGAAGAACTGGGATGAGTTTGGTTCGTTTCAGACTCCCGAAAGACTAAACAGATAAACTCCAATTCCGTTCCGATGTATTTATATCAATTAATTAATCCAATTAATTAATCATATCAAATACATAATAACATAATTAATTTCTCCAAGAAATAATTATATTTATGAATTGAATAAATCACCTAGTAATTAATTTAATTCATTAGGCCGTAAATCAATTTATCCAATAAATTGATTTAGACATCTAATGTCCCAAAATAAGATATACAATATCCAATATCTAATATTCAAAATGAGAGAATAAGCTCGATTCATTCCGTCGTTAATCCTATTGAGCGACTCGGTAGGTCCGTCTCAGTCAGCAATGGGAGGAACCAAAGAGTAGTAGCCGCACCTAGCCAGCCTGGCGGCCTAAACTATACCCAAACTGAGAACGAATGATTTGGATCATTCAAGAACCATTCTGTCGTGAATACCAATATACGTATAAACCCTTCTTTCAAATGTCCCGATCAAGTTATAGGGTCACGGTCAGTCAAACCCTATCTGTACTTGACGCTATGCATGAGTTAATGCAAATCGAGACCATCGAGCTCTCGTGTATCTAATACAACTAGCTCCAATGCTTTGGCCAAAGACTTATGATCTCATCCGCCAATAACCGCATAGGACATATAACCCGCTCACTAACGGGAGAAAGAATTCTATCTTGGTATTCAGTAGGACCTGCTACTTTCCCATCAAGATGCACGTCGAGGTTGACCCCCGTCTTCCGGTTTACAGAGTCAAACTACTCTAATTAAAATCTTGACATCACAAGCACATCCCTACTAAATCCTCAAGTCGAAGGTTCACGAATACCTATCACAACCTTTTGATTCCGTCATTGACTGTCCCGGAGTGAAATCCGTGTGATGAATTGAGGGTGAGCCGGTTCGAGTATACTAATCCAAGTAGCATACCTATAACGTGTACTCCCACTAACCATTCGACAGGCACTCACCATGTCAAAGAACACATCATACAAGTCTTCAAATAAACTTAACGCCCAGTCAAGTTTCATCGACTTGCGAACAATTAAGTATTTGAGCTATAAACCTTTCCAGTGCCGACCCCCTTATACAATAAGGAGTGGAATGTTTTGCTCTCAAATACACGGACTAGTTTCTATATGTATATATACGAGTCAGGAATGCCAGTAACTAACAGTAAATAAAGAAACATCTATTGCCTTATATTAATGATTTACATAATAACAAGTACAATGCCCTCACTCAACATTCTCTGAGTGGCATTCGAGGGCATACTCCTAACAATCTCCCAGTTGCACTCAATGCCACACACTATGGTATCTAATACCCATGTTCTACAGATGAAGCTCTAAGCTAATATGAGAAAGTGGCTTGGCCAGTGGATCAGCGACGTAGTCGGCTGACTCAACTCTATGTAGCACAATGTATCTCTTTGCGAACAAATTCTCTTACGAGATGATACTCTCTCTCAATATGTTTGGTACTGTTATGAAACCTCGGCTCCTAGGCCTGTGCTACCGCTTTGGAAGCGCAGCACAAGGTGTCATGTGAAGTTTACCCAGTAACTTTTAAATCCTTCCTTTGGAGGCCTCCGAGGCCGCTTTATACTCAGCCTAACAGGTGGAACCAGCAGTCACGCTATACTTGACACTATGCCAAGATACTGCTCCTTTATTAAGAGTAAATGTTGCCAGAAGTAGACATAGAATCGTCTTTCTGTCCTTGAAAGTCCAATACAGTGAATCCCATTACATTCAGTTCTCCACCGCCATATTTAGGAACCAAATCTCTAGTCCTTCTAAAGTACTTAAGAACGTTCTTTACGGTGGTCTAATGTTCCCTAACTGGGTTAGCCCGAAACCTACTTACCACGCTCCCAGCATGCACAGTGTCAGGTCTCATACACAATAAAGTATATATATTAGGCTACCCACTTCCGAAGCATATGGTATATTTCTCATTTCCTTTCATTGTTCCTCACCATGAGGACACATCTTCGAGGAGAGTTTTATTCCATGTCGCATCGGAAGGAACCCTGTTTTAGAATAATCCATTTTAAATTGCTTTAAGATTTTATCTATATAGAGGGCTTGGGAAAAACTTGTCATTCTCTTCGATCTATCCCAGTAGAATCGAATCACAAGAATATAGGTTTCTTCTCCCAAGTCTTTCATGGAGAAATTACTCTAAAGCCAAGCTTTCACAGAACTGAGCATTCCCACATCATTTCCTATTAGTATAATGTTATCTACAAATAGTACTAAGAATGTGATCTTGCTCCCACTAACCCTCTTGTATACACAAGGTTCCTCTTTATTTTGCACGAAGTCAAACTCTTTGACTGTCTCGTTAAAACAAAAGTCCCGACTACATGAAAACTACTATAGTCCACTTCATGGAGTCTACATCCACCATTGCTAGGTCATAGGTCGTTGGGTCGGTCTCTTGGCTATCACCTGGAACCTCATAGAGACCCAGCTCCTCCAAGTGTACAAGGCCATACCTCTCAGGTAAATGAGACACCCTACTATACCTATGAGGTTGTTGTACTTCTTTTTCAGAAGGTTCGGTTCCAATTTCTTGCACAGGTGTCTCCTGAGGAGTTTCATTGTATTCTTCCAGAGAAATATTTCTACCTACTCCCTCTTCCTGAATGAACTCATCTTCTAGGAAGTGTGCATGCAAAGAAACAACGATCGATCGATCTTTGGGCATGTAGAATAGATAACCCATCGCCTCAGATGGGAATCCAATGAAAAGTCTCCTTACGGACCTCGCTTCCATTTTGTCCACCTTAGTCTTTTTGACATGGGCGGGACATCCCAAATCCTAATGTGATTAAGACTTGGTTTCCTGCCCTCCCACATCTCATGTGGAGTTTTAGTAACGAATTTGGAAGGACATCTGTTCAAGATATATGCAACAGTCAGTAGTGTATACCCCACAGCTAAATCGGTATGTCAGTATAGCCCAACATGGAACGGACCATGTCTAACACGGTCTGGTTCCTTCTTTCTGACACACCATTTAACTGAGGAGTGCCTGGAGGTGTTAGTTGTGATACTATTCCATGTTCCTTAAGGAACTCGTCAAACTCCGTACTCATATACTCGCCACCTCGGTCCGACCGAAGTGCTTTGATATGATTTCCAGTTTGTTTCTCGACTAGGGCCTTGAATTCCTGGAATTTCTCAAAGGCCTCGGATTTATGTTTCATTAAGTATACATAACCATACCTATTATGATCATCTGTAAACCTAATGAAACACTGATATCCGTCACATGCTGCTTCCAAAGCACCACATATGTCGGTATGGATTAATCCTAGTTTATCAGCACCTCTTTCAAAAGTCCCTGTGAAGTGGTACTTAGTAATTTTTCCTTTAAGGCAAGATTCACAGGTAGGAAAGGGATCCGATCCCAATGGACCCATAAGTCCATCTTTTTCCATTTTGTAAACCTTGGAAAATGAACTCTAAGTTCTTTCTTTCTCTCTCCCTGTTGCAAAAGGAGCATTGAGTTTCTCTTACCAAAAGTTAAGAGTGGAAGTCTTCATTTATTCCTTTATCAACATCTCCCCAAATCACCTTTCAGAATATAATAAGAGATACCATATCTCTTAAGTCTTTGGTCTTCCATTTATAAAATGGAGACAAAGACTAAGTGGAAGGTTGGTGGATGGGGTTGGCCATCTAGAAGAACTGGGATGAGTTTGGTTCGTTTCAGACTCCCGAAAGACTAAACAGATAAACTCCAATTCCGTTTCGATGTATTTATATCAATTAATTAATCCAATTAATTAATCATATGAAATACATAATAATATAATTAATTTCTCCAAAAAATAATTATATTTATGAATTGAATTAATCACCCAGTAATTAATTTAATTCATTAGTCCGTAAATCAATTTAACCAATAAATCGATTTAGACATCCAATGTCCCAAAATAAGATATCCAATATCTAATATTCATAATGAGAGAATAAGATAGATCCATTCCGTCGTTAATCCTATTGCGCGACTCGGTAGGTCCGTCTCAGTCAGCAATGGGAGGAACCAAAGAGTAGTAGCACCACCTAGCCAGCCTGGCGGCCTAAACTATACCCCAACTGAGAACGAATGATTTGGATCAGTCAAGAACCATTCTGTCGTGAATACCAATATATGTATAAACCCTTCTTTCAAATGTCTCGATCAAGTTATAGGGTCACGGTCAGTCAAACCCTATCTGTACTTGACGCTATGTATGAGTTAATGTAAATCGAGATCATCGAGCTCTCGTGTATCTAATACAACTAGCTCCAATGCTTTGGCCAAAGACTTATGATCTCATCCGCCAATAACCACATAGGACATATAACCCGCTCACTAACGGGAGAAAGAATTCTATCTTGGTATTCAGTAGGACCTGCTACTTTCCCATCAAGATGCACGTCGAGGTTGATCCCCGTCTTCCAGTTTACAGAGTCAAACTACTCTAATTAAAATCTTGACGTCACAAGTACATCCCTACTAAATCCTCAAGTCGAAGTTTCACGAATACCTATCACAACCTTTCGATTCCGTCATTGACTGCCCCAGAGTGAAATCCGTGTGGCGAATTGAGGGTGAGCCGGTTCGAGTATACTAATCCAATTAGCATACCTATAACGTGTGCTCCCACTAACCATTCGACAGGCACTTACCATGTCAAAGAACACATCATACAAGTCTTCAAATAAACTTAATGCCCAGTCAAGTTTCATCGACTTGCGAACGATTAAGTATTTGAGCTATAAACCTTTCCAGTGCCGACCCCCTTATACAATAAGGAGTGGAACGTTTTGTTCTCAAATACACGGACTAGTTTCTATATGTATATATACGAGTCAGGAATGCCAGTAACTACCAGTAAATAAAGAAATATCTATTGCCTTATATTAATGATTTATATAATAACAAGTACAATGCCCTCACTCAACATTCTCTGAGTGGCATTCGAGGGCATGCTCCTAACAATCTCCCACTTGCACTCAATGCCACACACTATGGTATCTAATACCCATGTTCTCCAGATGACGCTCTAAGCTAATATGAGAAAGTGGCTTGGCCAGTGGATCAGCGACGTAGTCGGCTGACTCAACTCTATGCAGCACAATGTATCTCTTTGCCAACAAATTCTCTTACGAGATGATACTCTCTCTCAATATGTTTGGTACTGTTATAAAACCTCGGCTCCTAGGCCTGTGCTACCGCTCTGGTAGCGCAGCACAAGGTGTCATGTGAAGTTTACCCAGTAACTTCTAAATCCTTCCTTTGGAGGCCTCTGAGGCTGCTTTATACTCAGCCTAACAGGTGGAACCAGCAGTCGCGCTATACTTGACACTATGCCAAGATACTGCTCCTTTATTAAGAGTAAATGTAGCCAGAAGTAGACATAGAATCGTCTTTCTATCCTTGGAAGTCCAAATCTCTAGTCCTTCAAAAGTACTTAAGAACTTTCTTTACGGCCGTCTAATGTTCCCTAACTGGGTTAGCCCGAAACCTACTTACCATGCTCCCAGCATGCACAGTGTCAGGTCTTGTACACAGTAAAGTATATATATTAGGCTACCCATTTCTGAAGCATATGGTATATTTCTCATTTCCTTTCATTGTTCCTCACCATGAGGACACATCTTCGAGGAGAGTTTTATTCCATGTCGCATCGGAAGGAACCGTCTTTTAGAATAATCCATTTTAAATTGCTTTAAGATTTTATCTATACAGAGGACTTAGGAAAAACTTATCATTCTCTTCGATCTATCCCAGTAGAATCGAATCTCAAGAATATAGGTTTCTTCTCCTAAGTCTTTCATGGAGAAATTACTCGAAAGCCAAGCTTTCACAGAATTGAGCATTCCCACATCATTTCCTATTCGTATAATGTTATCTACAAATAGTACTAAGAATGTGATCTTGCTCCCACTAACCCTATTGTATACACAAGGTTCCTCTTTATTTTGCACGAAGTCAAACTCTTTGATTGTCTCGTTAAAACAAAAGTCCCTACTACATGAAGACTACTATAGTCCACTTCATGGAGTCTACATCCACCATTGCTAGGTCATAGGTCGTTTGGTCGGTCTCTTGGCTATCACCTGGAACCTCATAGAGACCCAGCTCCTCCAAGTGTACAAGGCCATACCTCTCAGGTAAATGAGACACCCTACTAGACCTACGAGGTTGTTGTACTTGTTTTTCAGAAGGTTCGGTTCCAATTTTTTGCGCATGTGTCTCCTGAGGAGTTTCATTATATTCTTCCAAAGAAATATTTCTACCTGCTCCGTCTTCCTGAATGAACTCATCTTCTAGGAAGTGTGCATGCAAAGCAACAACGATCGATCAATCTTTGGGCATGTAGAATAGATAACCCATCGCCTCAGATGGGAATCCAATGAAACGTCTCCTCACGGACCTCGCTTCCATTTTGTCCACCTTAGTCTTCTTGACATGGGCGGGACATCCCCAAATCCTAATGTGATTAAGACTTGGTTTCTTGCCCTCCCACATCTCACGTGGAGTTTTAGGAACATATTTAGAAGGATATCTGTTCAAGATATATGCAACAGTCAGGAGTTTATAACCCACAGGTAAATCGGTAAGTCAGTATAGCCCACCATGGAACGGACCATGTCCAACATGGTCTGGTTCTTTCTTTCTAACACACCATTTAACTGAGGAGTGCCTGGAGGTGTTAGTTGTGATACTATTCCATGTTCCTTAAGGAACTCGTCAAACTCCGTACTCATATACTCGCCACCTCGGTCCGACCGAAGTGCTTTGATATGATTTCCAGTTTGTTTCTCAACTAGGGCCTTAAATTCCTGGAATTTCTCAAAGGCCTCGGATTTATGTTTCATTAAGTATACATAACCATACCTATTATGATCATTTGTAAACGTAATGAAACACTGATATCCATCACATGCTGCTTCCAAAGCACCACATACGTCGGTATGGATTAATCCTAGTTTATCAGCGCCTCTTTCAAAAGTCCCTGTGAAGGGGTACTTAATCATTTTTCTTTAAGGCAAGATTCACAGGTAGGAAAGGGATCCGATCCCAATGGACCCATAAGTCCATCTTTTTCCATTTTGTAAACCTTGGTCTCACCAACAAGACCAAGTCTAAGATTCCATTTCAAAACTTGATTAGTTTCATCCATACCACATTTCCTAGTCATATTATTCACAACGACTTTGTTACTGAGGTTTAGATGATACAGTCCATTTAACAATGTGGCAGTTCCCACTAGTTTATTTCTGAAATAAATTTTGCAGGAACCATCACCAATGAAAAATGAAAAGCCTTTTAGGTCCATGGCCGGCATTTATACAATATTTTTATGCCCCTTGGGCAAAACAAGTACATCTTCTAAAGTCAGAACAAAACCGGATTCTAAACCCAAAAGAAGTGATCCTATGTCGGTTGCTTCGACACTATGTCTTCTTCCGACAGTGGTCATCACTTCCCCAGCTCCAAGCTCCCTACTTTGTTCCAGATCCTGATTTACGGTACTAATATGAGAACTAGCACCTGAATCCAGTATCCAAGAAGTATAAAATACAGTAGCAGAACAATTTGTTTCCAAAACTAAAAGTTCTGTACCTGAAGTGCCTTGAAGAATCGGACAGTCTCTTGCCTAGTGTCCCAGCTCACCGCACTTGAGACACGCGTCCTTTTTCTTCTTGCTCTTTGGAACCATCGGGGCCTTGCCCTTATCCTTAAGGTCCTTGACTTGTGGTCCAGTCTGCTTCTTGGTCTTTTTCTTTTTATTCTTAGACCTCCAAGGTCCAGAAGAAATGACAAGGGCAGACTCCTTCATCCGTGGAGTCTTCATCTGAGACTGAGCAGTCACGAGTTTGTTCATTAGCCCAACTAAGTTTCATGCAATCTCATTGCAGTTGAAGTTCATAACAAACTATGAGAAGGAATCAGGGAGAGACTGTAGGATAAGGTCGGTTTGGAGAGAATTATCAATTTTAAAATCAAGAGCCTCCAATCTCTCGATCATGGATATCATTTTGAGGACGTGTTCCCCAACCTTCTCACCTTCCTTTATCGTTGCACCGAACAATTGCTTGGATATCTCATATCTAGCAGTTCTGCTGTGCTCACCATAAAGCTCGGTTAAGTGAGATAGAATCTGCCTAGCAGAAGTCATTTTCTCATGAGCTCTCTGAAGCTCATTAGACATATAAGCCATCATGTAAGCACGGACTTTTACGTCATCCTTAACCCACTTTTTGTGGTTTTCAATCTTTTCTTGATTGGCTCTTGTCCGCACTAGAGGCGTCGGAATGTCGTCTCCAAGACGTATCCCAGTGCCTCTATACTGAGGACTATCATCAGATTACGGAGCCAATCCACAAAGTTAGGTCCGTTCAAGGTGTTTTTTTCGAGTAGAATTGCGAGTGGATTCATTTTCATATAGAGAGTTATGTCTGCCTTAAGTATGATAGATTAATTTAGTGACTCGTTCAATTATGATCTGAGTATAGAATTAAGGTCTTTTATATTCTTGTTACCCAGCTCCCACTATTTTTATCGGAATAACACACTCCCATGTGAAATCCGGAAGTATCGTCGCTCTACTTCATAATGGTGATCGAGCTCTTTATAAATCTTAATAGAGGGCAACCGAACAGGTTTCTAGTCTATTAATTTTCATAAAGTGGTATCCAACACCAACCCATCTAATGGATGATTCGATCTTCTTTTTCCCCTTGTTCACTCTCCTCAACCTATACGGTTTCTATGGTTCGTGAACAAGTTAAGTTTATACCATCGACGCAAATCAGTTTTACAATTGAATCTTATCCAGCAACCTATGAGGTTTCTAGGGATGAAATTATCTCCAACCGAAGGCATCCAATGCACTACCGGTAATTTATCCATCCTCCCCGAACGACTACCCCAATAACACGGAACCATAGCACATCCGGTTTGGAATTTAATTTCCCGAAAGCTCGATGGAGGGAAGGAAAACTTTGAAACTTATAAACTTAATAATTTGTCGTGGGAGAATTTTCGCGATTAACGTTACACTTTGCACATTAATCATTTAAGCGCGTTTGTGCCATTCATATAATATGAAACAACCATTCACAACCTAGTTGCTACCAACATGTGGTCTATGGACCGTTCCTAGAAAAAAAAACTCCATAATCTAATTACAAGTCTCTCTCTTGAATCTTCGTCTTCTCGAAATGGATCTTCCTCCGGTCTTCATCATTACATATAAAATTTACGTTGAAAATTGCATCCTAGATACAAATATTTCTAGTAAAATAAATAGGCTCAAAACGACCTTTACAACCCAATCGAATAAAACAAACGATTCAAAACTAAGTCCTTGAACCACATCCCCATTCAAAAGCATTCATCCAATAAATACTATATAAACGGAAAGTGTAGAGACACATTGATCCAATCAACAATTCGAATCGAACCAATCGATTCACACAACAGGTAATATGAAAAACGTTCAAATAATTCGGTCACCTCAAATATTCCAATTAATCAAATTTCCCTTATAAAATGAAATACCATAAATCATTTTAATCATATTAACTCCAATTAAACATGCCGGAGATTAATTTTCAAGAATACACGAAAAAATCGAGCCGGGGCAAAAGTGGCCTGCCACGGCCGAGACACTGTCGGCAGTCTACTGGCCAGACACGGCCCGTGTTGCCTGACACGGTCGGGTCGTGCCGGCATAGTCCTAGACTATCCTGCTAGACTCAGCCATGTCCAAATGACACGGTCGGGTCGTCCCAACAGCCTGTCGGCCAGACATGGCTCGTGTCGCCTGACACGGTCGGGTCGTCCCGATAGTCTGCCGAGACTGGCCGGCTGGCACGGCCCGTGTCACCTGACACGATCGGGTCAGCCCGGCAGCTTCCTGCCCGTTGTCCGAAAAGTGGTCCGACGACGATTCGGAGCTCTATTTTCGACCGGATATCCAATATCGATATTTTTCAACATTCATATCTTCAATATAAATCATATTTCCCAGAAATTAAAGATTTATATTTAGACATAAACTTATGAAAAATACAACTATTACGAATGGAAAACATATACTATGATTACAAATATAAATGATTTCAAATCATTCACCATCTAATCAAGCATTCTAAATGCCAATATCGTATATACGATCGCAAGACCTACACTCCGATACCCTTGAAGTCCGTTGATTAAATGGTATCCTTATATTGAGCTATTCCCCAAGCTTTGCTTGATCTCTACGAATCCAATTCGCTCCAAGCTCTTGGATGATTCAACGCCGAAAGTACCGCGTCTCTACTTTCCACGCGCCGGAGAAACGACCGGAACGACTAAACCTCGTTATCCTCTACAGATACGGCTAGAACAAGATTATAGGAGCTTGAATATAAAGATTATTACACTCTAAGTGTTTAATCTATTTTCTCTCTATTTTTCTCTTAATCTTTCTCTAAGAAAATTAAAGAAAAGAATGAACAAGATGAAGATGAAGTTGAAGACCATGGAAAATGAACTTTAAGTTCTTTCTTTCTCTCTCCCTCTTGCAAAGGAGCCGTGAGTTTCTCTTACCAAAAGTTAAGAGTGGAAGTCTTCATTTATTCCTTTATCAACATCTCCCCAAATCACCTTTCACATTATAATAAGAGATACCATATCTCTTAAGTCTTTGGTCTTCCATTTAAAAAATGGAGACAAAGACTAAGTGGAAGGTTGGTGGAAGGGGTTGGACATCTAGAAGAACCGGGATGAGTTTGGTTCATTGGAGACTCCCGAAAGACCAAACAAATAAACTCCAATTCCGTTCCGATGTATTTATATCAATTAATTAATCCAATTAATTAATCATATCAAATATATATTTATGAATTGAATTAATCACCCAGTAATTAATTTAATTCATTAGGCTGTAAATCAATTTATCTAATAAATCGATTTAGACATCCAATGTCCCAAAGTTAGATATCCAATATCTAATATTCATAATGAGAGAATAAGCTCGATTCATTCCATCATTAATCCTATTGCGCGACTCGGTAGGTCCGTCTCAGTCAGCAATGGGAGGAACCAAAGAGTAGTAGCACCACCTAGCCAGCCTGGCGGCCTACACTGTACCCTAACTGAGAACGAATAATTAGGATCATTCAAGAACCATTCTGTCGTGAATACCAGTATACGTATAAACTCTCTTTCAAATGTCCCGATCAAGTTATAGGGTCACAGTCAGTCAGACCCTATCTGTACTTGACGCTATGCATGAGTTAATGCAAATCGAGATCATTGAGCTCTCGTGTATCTAATACAACTAGCTCCAATGCTTTGGCCAAAGACTTATGATCTCATCCGCCAATAACCTCATAGGACATATAACCCGCTCACTAATGGGAGAAATAATTCTATCTTGGTATTCAGTAGGACCTGCTACTTGCCCATCAAGATGCACATCGAAGTTGACCCCCGCCTTCCGGTTTACAAGGTCGAACTACTCTAATGAAAATCTTGACGTCACAAGCACACCCCTACTAAATCCTCAAGTCGAAGGTTCACGAATACCTATCACAACCTTTCGATTCCGTCATTGACTATCCCGGAGTGAAATCCATGTGACGAATCGAGGGTGAGTCGGTTCGAGTATACTAATCCAATTAGCATACCTATAACGTGTGCTCCCACTAACCATTAGTGTTCTACAGTCACTCACCATGTCAAAGAACACATTATACAAGTCTTCACATAAACTTAATGCCCAGTCAAGTTTCATCAATTTGCGAACGATTAAGTATTTGAGCTATAAACCTTTCAGTGCCGACCCTATTATCCAATAAGGAGTGGAACGTTTTGCTCTCAAATACACGGACTAGTTTCTATATGTATATTTACGAGTTAGGAATGCCAGTAACTACCAGTAAATAAAGAAACATCCATTGCCTTATATTAATGATTTACATAATAACAAGTACAATGCCCTCACTCAACATCTTCTTAGTGGCATTCGAGGGCATACTCCTAACAAAAATAGCAAAATATAGCGCGGCCAAAGGGATTTGAACCCGCACTGGTTCAGCCGAAGGCCGCGCCCGGACCATCTTGGCCGGAGCACCTTTTTGTGAATCTTGTTCACTGATATTCTACTTGACTCTTGTTTTTGAAAAATCAAAATTAAGGTTTTAAATGCATTTTTGCGGCCGGCGGGATTTGTACCTGCGCGGACGTGGGAGAGATTCGCTCGGCCATCTGGGCTAGGGATCTATATTGTTGATTTTTTATCAGATATTATTCTTATGCCTGACTGTCAGGCAGATTAATATTGTCATCAATTAATTATTTGATAATTAATTTTAATACTCTGATTAATTAATTATGTGATAATTAATTTTTAGTAGATGTTTGGTGTATGGCATGACCATAAATTGACCAATGTGATTGGAAATTTTCAATTTATTTTTGGGTTGGTTTTACGGCCTGCGTGTTGTTTAATTATAATTGATTTTATGGCCTGCGTGTCATTTTCACCTCTTGTAATTTAATTTACTAGTGTAGTGTTAAATTTCATTAATGTAATGAAGACAAGAAGGACGAGAAGGACGGACTCGAGGAGCCAATTGATCGCGTATGACGTTCCAAGGAGTTGGGAATATCAATGAAGACCAATTGCAACCTTTTAGATTGACCCTTGTGATTTTCATGTTGGCTCATGGAAATCACGTTAGGAATTATGGTCATGCTATACACGGTTCTATGCCTTTATTGTCATGTGATGCGATGCATGTTTAAATTTATGCATGTATGTGATGCTATGTATGTTTAAATGCATGTTAGAAAACATAGACATTAACATATGATAAAAATCCCTCGTTAAAAAATTTAAATGCTGTTCATTTGAAAAACACCTATCAAGACTTCGATCATTTTGAGTGGGTCATCCCAAAGCTGGGCGCTCGGATTATTTTAGTAAGTCTGTATTTAAATGAACTAAGAATTCAAAAGAGTTTTGAAACTTGAGGCATAAGATGGGATTATAACATGCTTGGGCATAATATGCCAACTCCCAATAATATAATCTACGAGTTACATATGATGTAATCGATAAAGAGTTATCCACCTAAAGTAGCTCAATTATAGGTGTCATGCCATAGCTGAGTTTAGGATTGTGCAAAATGGGATCTTAGCCCACTAAAATTACAAATGTTGTAAAATTGAGGGTACTTTGTTTTAGTGGGAGTGTTTTTCGAGAAATAAAATAATGTGACTAAATACTTTTCATATTAAATTTCGTAGATAGTAGAATGGCATCAAACAACATGTCCACAATTTCATTGTGATCCGTCCTTAAGAAGGACAAGCTCAAAGAAAACGGCAGCAACTATCTAGAGTGGATCCGAAGCTTGAGAATAGTTCCCCAGCAAGAAAGAAAGTTGTACGTTCTTGAGGAAGAAATTCCCGATGAGCCTGCTGACAATGCAAACAAAGCAACAAAAGATAAATGAAAGAAACATTGTGATGATCCCATTGATGTCAGTTGTCTTATGTTGGCTACCATTTGTCCAGAACTTCAAAAGAATCTGGAGGAAATGGAAGCTTATGAGCTAAATGCAATCTAGGCAAGAGAGTTATGAGACCTTTCAAGCCTTCTATGCTTGCAAGATGGTTAAGGGGACACCTGTCAGATCTCATGTACTCAAGATGAAAGGATATATTGATCATCTTGATAGGCTTGGTTTTCCACTTTCCAAGGAGCACTCCACAGATGTGATACTAAACTCATTGCCCGATAGTTTCGGTCAGTTCATTATGAACTATAATATGAATGAGATGGAGAAGTCAATTGCTGAGCTGCATGGGGTGCTTAAAATGGCTGAGCAGAATATTAAGAAGAAACCAAGCCACGTGTTGATGGTCAGCAAAGGGAAGTCCTTCAAGAACAAAGGCAAGGGCAAGGGTAAGGCAAAAGTTGCCAATTCTAAAGACTCTACTAAGCCAGTTTTCAAGGCTAAAGCTCCCAAAGATGGAAATTTCCATCATTGCAATAAACCAGGACACTGGAAAAGAAATTGCAAGGTTTACTTGGAAGAGCTAAAGCAGACCAAGGGTAGTGAGACTTCCACATGTATATTTGTTATATCAGTTAGCTTATCTACTTGTAACTCCTGGGTATTGGATACTGGATGTGGATCTCACATTTGTACAAATGTGCAGGGGTTGAGAAATAGTAGAGAGCTGAAGAAAGGGGAAATGGATCTAAGAGTCAGCAATGGAGAAAGAGTTGCTGCACTAGCCGTAGGAACTTATGATCTAGTTTTACCCAATGGGATTTTGTTAGTTTTGAACAATTGCCTTTATGTTCCTGCTATGAATAGGAATATTATTTCAGTTTCTACATTAGATTGTGAGGGTTACAGTTTTCTTATTAAGAATAAGATTATTTGTATTTTCTTTGATGACTTGATTTATGGTACTGCAAAGTTATATACTGGCCTTTACAATATTGATCTAGATGAGTCCGACACTTTGGAAGTCTATTACATCGCATCTAAGAAACATAAGCTCAATAATTCTAATCCGATGTACTTATGGCATTGTCAACTTGGTCACATAAACAAGAAACGCATTTCTAAACTCCAAAATGATGGACTTTTAGACACTTTTGACTATGAATCATATGGGACGTGCGAATCTTGTTTATTGGCAAGATGACGAAGAATCCTTTCACCAGTCATGGAGAAAGGGCAAGTGATCTATTAGGCCTAATACATACTGATGTATGTGTACCTCTTAGCACTCATGCCAGAGGCGGATACCAGTACTTCATTACATTTACCGATGATTTTAGCCGGTATGGATATGTTTATCTTATGAAGTATAAACAAGAATTTTTTGAAATGTTCAAAATATTCTAGAATGAAGTACAGAATCAACTTGGCAAGAAAATTAAAGCCCTTCAATCGGATCTAGGTGACGAATACTTGAGCCAAGAATTCGATGATCACCTTAGGAGTTGTGGAATTGTTTCCCAACTTAGTCCTCCCGGAACACCTCAGCATAACGGAGTGTCCGATAGGAGGAATCGAACTTTATTAGATATGGTTTGATCTATGATGAGTCGAACAGAGCTTCCATTATCATTTTGGGGCCACACCTTAGAAACAACAGCATTCACCCTTAACCGTGTTCCATCTAAAGCAGTTGAAACGACACCATTTTAAAAATGGACTGGTAAGAAACCAAACTTGTCTTTTCTAAAGATCTGGGGTTGCGAAGCATTCGTAAGGCGCCAAGTGTTTGACAAACTGGCAGCCAGATCTGAAAAATATTTATTTGTGGGATATCCTAAGGAAACTAAAGGATATTACTTTTATAAACCCGCAGAGAACAAAGTGTTTGTTGCTCGAAATGTTGTATTCTTAGATAGGGTATTTATTTCCTAAAGAGATAGTGGGAGAAGAGTAATTCTCGAGGAAACTCGAGAGTCACAAGAATACATTGCTTCACCGATGGAAACTGAATAGGCTCAACAATCCGTTGAAGAGCCAGTTCAAAGTACACAAGTCCCTCGCAGATCTAATAGGATGCGACATGGACGTGAGAGATATGGGTATCTCATAACAGAGGATGATGATGCATCGCTCATAGATGATGAGCCTAGTACCTATATAGAAGTTGCTTCAGGACTAGAGTCCGAGGAATGGTTAGAAGCCATGAAGTCGGAGATGCAGTCCATGTATGACAATCAAGTTTGGAACTTGATAGATCCACCTGAGGGTGTTAAAAGCATTGGGTGCAAATGGGTCTACAAAAAGAAGAAAGACATGGACGATAATCTTCAAGCCTATAAAGCTAGACTAGTGGCAAAAGGTTATAGACAGATTCATGGTGTTGACTATGATGAGACTTTTTCGCCAGTAGTCATGCTTAAATCAATTAGAATTTTATTGTCATTGGTGCATACTATGATTATGAAATATGGCAAATGGATGTCAAAACAGCATTCCTTAATGGCAACTTACTCGAGGATGTGTACATGACACAACCTGAGTGTTTTGTTCATCCAGAAAATTCTAAAAAGTTTTGCAAGCTTCAAATATCCATTTATGGGTTGAAGTAGGCTTCTCGGAGCTGGAATCTTCGCTTTGATGAAACTTTCAAAGAGTTTGGGTTTATTCCAAATGAGGATGAACCATGTGTGTACAAGAAGGTTAGTGGGGGCATAGTTATTTTCTCAGTCTTATATGTAGATGACGTATTATTCATTGGAAATGAATACCCACCTTGCAGACAGTTAAGACTTGGTTGGGAAGTTGTTTCTCAGTGAAAGACTTAGGAGAAGCTGCTTACATTCTTGGGATAAAAATCTATAAAGATAGATCAAAGAGAATGATTGGTCTGAGCCAATGTACCTACATTAACAAAATATAGAATAGGTTCAATAAGCAAGACTCCCAGAGAGGACTCTTGCCAATGTCACATGGCATTCATCTGAGTGAGACTTGGAGTCTGTAACACCCCCAGATCAAACCGGGAATATTACACGCCGCAGACCCTCTCCGTGAGGATCCACCAGGCTAGACATGAACACAACACATTACATCACATACTGACGAATCAAAATAACGAATCAATAGACCGATTTGGTCTTTCGACACTGACTTACAAATAAAAGTACATAAATTCATCCAGACTCATACCCACGCAAGGGTAAGATAATTACCACCACAAACAATAAGACAGCGGAAAAGACAATACAATGGACTCGACTAATCGAACCCAAAGCGGCCTTCGTGTGATTAGTATCATTCGTCTTTCATCATCCCTCGTACCGATCTGTCTTGCTCCGGAAACTGCGTGTACACGGACACAAACAGATATCCACCCCCGATTACTCGGGGTTAGCAAACTCCACTGTTTCGCTAGTGCAAGTATAAAGTGCAAATACGAGCCATACACAACACATTCCAAGAATATAACGAAAGACTTCCCGAGATATATTTAGTTAAAAAATAGTTCAAGTCTTGAAAGCAGAAACGAAGCAAGTAAGCATTTTGAAAATATTTCCAAATCTCGTGAGTTTTGAAAACATCAGAAATTGAAAAGTTCTTAATTCCTCGAAAGCCATTTAGGGTCACAGCCCCAAAGTTCAATTTCCAAAATACAAATCCGTTTTAACAAAACACGGGGTCCACGACCCAACCGTTCCGATCACAAAACACAGGGTCCACGACCCGGTCATCCACTTCAATTCACTTACAAAGACACATTACACATAACACATTATTCTTATGCCATTCTAGCCAAGCACCAAGACTCGATATACAATGTCTCTCAACCCCGAGCACAAAGAATTGTGATACTCCGGACAATATCACAATTAACGAAAACATCGTCATCCTCAAGATGAAAACCACAACTGGTAACCCGCGGCCGTACCCCTTAGTATCGACCCCCAGACATCCCGTCGGACACTCCGGGTGGGAAACCACTTCCACGGCCGTACCCCTTAGTATCGACCCCCAGACATCCCGTCGGACACTCCGGGTGGAAGTTCATCCACACACGCACCCAAGTCCACTTCCGTGGCCGTACCCCTTAGTATCGACCCCCAGACATCCCGTCGGACACTCCGGGTGGAAGGAAAAACACACACACACGTTCCAAAATCACAGTTGCAAACCACAAGCCTCGAAGGTCAATCACAGTATATATAGTCGAGGTACCTTACTAGAATGGCCAGTTCATCCAACATATACTCACGACCAAGTAATGATACGATTCACAAGGAAGCACAAGATTTCAACAGCACCGAACGGCACAACTAGTATCACACAAACTCACATATTCATCCATAAACACGTGACTCCAAGCACATAAGTTGACAAAAGAATTACACTTTACATTTACCAATGACATAATCATACGCAATGACATCACAAGAAAGTAAGGTGATTCAATACTCGACACTAGCACACATATTCAACTCAGCACATTAATTCCCGACACACACGGGTCACCTTTACAAAAACCATGATGATAAATATTCCGATTCTTTTGAAAAATAGTTATTAATATTTATTTAGCACATATCGACGATTAACAACCGTAATATCCACAAAACATGTAATGTATGGGCAAGATACTTGCCTCGAAAATCGATACCGGACACTCCTACAATCACGGCTCAATCGGGACACCTCGAACACCTACGATTCCCCGGCGAAGGAAAAGAATACACCCACGATCGAGAAGCTTGAAAACAACGACGAACGGAAGGGTTCCGACTCGAGTTCTTCACAAGAATTCGACCCTAACAACATATAATCAATAAATCATCGATCATACGAGGAAGAATAATCGTAGAACGCCCGAAAACCCCTCTATGCCATTTTACCGGACACCTTCAAGGCATCGATCAAGAACTCGACCAAATCGACGAATCGATACGATCCAACCATGGAAGAATAAAGTAAATGATATAATATATCTAAATTATCATCAATCCATCAAAATCCTAAGTTAAATCGGATTAAACGGACGAAAACGAACAAAATACCCAAAATCCCCAAAATTGGATTTCTAGAAAATCTCACCTGATTCGGTAGATCGGAGGATGTTATAGGATGGATGATTGATGATATAAACTCCAAAACTTCATGGATTGATTGTCCAACAACATCTCTCCATGATTAACCAAGCTCCAGCCGCGGAAGGGAAGAAAACGAGTGAGAAAAATGGCCAAAACCCCGTCTGCAGGGCCATAAATAGAGTGCCACGGTGTCTGCAGCCCCGGGAGTGTGCGCGGCACGAGCCCAAAAATGGCTCCCGGTGGTCGGCGGTGTGCCGCGGCTCGGAGTGTGCCGCGGCACCAGTCATCGGTTTGGCCGAAAAATGCCACAGTGTGCGCGGCCCTGCCCGGCATGTGCCGCGGCCCTACGGCCACGGCCGCTTTCGGCCGGAAGCTGCCGATCACTACCGGCCGTGACTCGGCGAGCTGCCGATCACCGCGGCCGTGACTCGGCAAGATCTGCCAGGCCTGCATTGCCGGCCATGTCGGCCGGCTAACTCCGACGGCCGACGACCGAAACCCGAACTCGAATACGAATCGATGATACGGTTACGACGTACTCGCAAAGACGAATCTAAGAGCTAAGAGAACACACAATTCCGACCACCCGAAGGCTCGGAATTCAACAACGAGTAATTACCCAAAACTTTGGGAAATTACGAAAATGGCCCAAAACGTCCGAAAATCACGATACGCGATCGAAACACCAAACCAAAGCTCGCAACATGAATAATATCATTAAATGAACTTACGGGAAACTCGAAGCAGCGGTTTGGACGAGATCGCAAGAATCGCACTCAAGTGCGGAAAAGTCGCTAAAAGCTCGGAACTCAACAAAAGCGATACCGAAACGAACTCGGATGACAAAAAGTGCAGAATTAATCATTCTCGAAATGACGAAAGCGGTCATGAGCGAGTCGTCAAACGGACTCGGATGAAAAAGAAATTTACCGAAAAATCGGAAATTGCGGATATTACATTCTACCCTCCTTAAAAGAAGTTTCGTCCCAAACTTAAAACAAGTAGGAGAAGCAATATCCTGCCAGAAAACTCAACGAGATACGCAAGGAAACGCGTAACTTACGCCCATCGGCGAAACGTTACAAGCAACGCAAAGGAATATACGGCGTGAAAACACGCTCCACGACCAACACAACGCCGCCGTTAGGGATATAATAAAACCAACAAGTGACAAGCGTCATCAATGGATACAATCAAGTCAATTATCCGAACAAACACAAAACACAACGGATTTAAAATTAATACGATTGACCAACCCAACGGTACATCAACCAAAACGCGAGCCAATCGGCCGAACAAATACGAATTCCACCGCCAGGGTTGGAAGATCGAAACGAGACTAATTTTCCGAACTTGAAAAGGTCACAACGTTATATAGATCAATTTGGGACAATATCGAACTCGCCGAATGACAAAGGTGAGAAACAACACTGTGTCAAGCATCAACGAACACGGTCAGTCGATACGATTGGGACGAAACAAGAGAAAGAAAGAAAAATGCGGGTATTACATCATATCACCTTTAAAAGAGGTTTCGTCCGAAACCTAAACAATGAACGAAGTCTTTGGAATAGCAACCTTACCGACCATATCCTCTTGGTCCACATCCGATCTTCATGGCCATTAGTATCGTGGTCACGATCAAGTCCTCTGCCCATCGGCATACTAAGCGAATTCCCACTCAATACGATTGCACAACTTCACAAAATATTATACTAAGGTACCAACTCAGCACGACATATCACATGAGGTAACCAATAACAACTCGAAAAGAAAATCCACGAGGTATCCTTTTAAAGGAAATCTTTTGAAAATCCTTGGATTTGTATATCTATTTAAAATAAACTTTAAAAGTACTTTTGGTACCTCGGGTTGTTTCATCAAAACTTGCAAACAAGATACTTTAACCGTCTCATTTGAAATTATTTGAAGTCATCATGCCTCTACGTATCATCATCACCGTTAACAACTAACAAGTTAACCATGCAAGATCATCAAATCATTCTTACATACTCTAATATTTCCAAATCCGAGTTTGAACTTTACATCGAGTGAGATTTTTCATCTTTCACTATATATTTTTGAAAATAAAAATCGTATTGGTTTTTGAAATAAAATATTTTTTTTTGGTGTGAAAGATTTTGAAAATCATTCACTCGAATTATTTGAAAATGCAACAATATGTTAAAATCATTTTCGAAAATTCTCCCAACACTTCACAAACATCAACGACGGTAAAATTTTACAAAATGTTCAAGGTACTTTAAAACAACTCTTTCAAATACCGTCGAGGTTTTATTTGAGAATCCTAGGCCGGCTCGCAAATTTCAAACAATTTCCAAAGTTCATACGAAGCCGCCGGCTAATCGCACTTGCACAAACTTATGAAAGTTTTAGAAAAGCGTGTTCGAACACACTCGCAGCAGACATAATTTATCAATTCATCAAACACAATCAAATATCACCTAGCAATACGAAAAGTCTTAACACACATTCGCGCACAACAGTTGTTATCACTAGACACCACGTAGAGAATACAACTACAGGTGATTGGCTGCAAAAGTTAGACCTAACGGCTATAATGTGGTTCTATAGCCTCTGCCCAGACTGACTAACGCTCGCTACAACACATATTTAGCGTGCGCTACCCATGCTGCATTAGCGTGCGCTAGCCTTACACTTAGCGTGCGCTAACGGTTCTATTTTAGCAACATGATTGCGAACATATATACGACATCACTGGAATCGAAGGTCACAATTAAACAACAACAATATTCGAATCTCAAAGCCATCGATTCACATAATTACAACACATCATGAGCGACCATCAAAAGGCAATTGTCATTCAAAACCGAAAGTTAAAAGCAAGGATCACGTCTTGAGTATATTTTATAGAACTCATTTGAGTTCAAAACTCGTGTTTTGAAAACTTATAGTACACAGTGGAAAAGAATTATCAATAATTCGAGTTTTCAGAACTTTCAGCCTTGTGGTCAACATACGAAAATCAACTTTTTCCTCCCTTGGAGGGCATTTTAAAAATTTTACGTGACTCCCCGAAAGGATTCAAAAACTTAAAATTCCAAGGTTTATACTCTTGTAAGAAAAATGATTTATACAAGGATACATTCAGCAATATCATTCTACATTTTTAGCGCAAGACGGGAATCAACAAATATATGTCACTTACTCACGATGCACCTTCAAATATTAACTACATAACACAAAATCACACAGGCTCGTATAGCTCGTGGTACAACCTGTAGTAGGGAGACTTACATCCACAGATCGCACGAAGATGATGGCTGCACCCTGATACTAATCACGGCCGACATTCCAAACGACGCGTCGCGACACGACATCAGTCAGACTCAATCTGACAAGACAAGACCCAACAATACATGACTGGACCCGACAACCTAGGTTTCCGCAACCTAAGCTCTGATACCATAAATGTAACACCCCCAGATCAAACCGGGAATATAACACGCCGCAGACCCTCTCCGTGAGGATCCACCAGGCTAGACATGAACACAACACATTACATCACATACTGACGAATCAAAATAACGAATCAATAGACCGATTTGGTCTTTCGACACTGACTTACAAATAAAAGTACATAAATTCATCCAGACTCATACCCACGCAAGGGTAAGATAATTACCACCACAAACAATAAGACAGCGGAAAAGACAATACAATGGACTCCGACTAACTGAACCCAAAACTGGCCTTCGTGTGATTAGTATCATTCGTCTTTCATCATCCCTCGTACCGATCCTGTCTTGCTCCCGAAAACCTGCGTGTACCTGGACACAAAACAGATATCCACCCCCCGATTACTCGGGGGTTAGCAAAACTCCACTGTTTCGCTAGTGCAAGTATAAAGTGCAAATACGAGCCATACACAACACATTCCAAGAATATAACGAAAGACTTCCCGAGATATATTTAGTTAAAAAATAGTTCAAGTCTTGAAAGCAGAAACGAAGCAAGTAAGCATTTTGAAAACATTTCCAAATCTCGGGAGTTTTGAAAACATCAGAAATTGAAAAGTTCTTAATTCCTCGAAAGCCATTTAGGGTCACAGCCCCAAAGTTCAATTTCCAAAATACAAATCCGTTTTAACAAAACACGGGGTCCACGACCCAACCGTTCTGATCACAAAACACAGGGTCTACGACCCGGTCATCCACTTCAATTCACTTACAAGGACACATTACACATAACACATTATTCTTATGCCATTCTAGCCAAGCACCAAGACTCGATATACAATGTCTCTCAACCCCGAGCACAAAGCATTGTGATACTCCAGACAATATCACAATTAACGAAAACATCGTCATCCTCAAGATGAAAACCACAACTGGTAACCCGCGGCCGTACCCCTTAGTATCGACCCCCAGACATCCCGTCGGACACTCCGGGTGGGAAACCACTTCCGCGGCCGTACCCCTTAGTATCGACCCCCAGACATCCCGTCGGACACTCCGGGTGGAAGTTCATCCACACACGCACCCAAGTCCACTTCCGTGGCCGTACCCCTTAGTATCGACCCCCAGACATCCTGTCGGACACTCCGGGTGGAAGGAACAACACACACACACGTTCCAAAATCACAGTTGCAAACCACAAGCCTCGAAGGTCAATCACAGTATATATAGTCGAGGTACCTTACTAGAATGGCCAGTTCATCCAACATATACTCACGACCAAGTAATGATACGATTCACAAGGAAGCACAAGATTTCAACAGCACCGAACGGCACAACTAATATCACACAAACTCACATATTCATCCATAAACACGTGACTCCAAGCACATAATTTGACAAAAGAATTACACTTTACATTTACCAACGACATAATCATACACAATGACATCACAAGAAAGTAAGGTCATTCAATACTCGACACTAGCACACATATTCAACTAAGCACATTAATTCCCGACACACACGGGTCACCTTTACAAAAACCATGATGATAAATATTCCGATTCTTTTGAAAAATTGTTATTAATATTTATTTAGCACATATCGACGATTAACAACCATAATATCCACAAAACACGTAATGTATGGGCAAGATACTTGCCTCGATAATCGATACCGGACACTCCTACAATCACGGATCAGTCGGGACACCTCGAACACCTACGATTCCCCGGCGAAGGAAAAGAATACACCCATGATCGAGAAGCTTGAATAAAACAACGAACGGAAGGGTTCCGACTCGAGATCTTCACAAGAATTCGACCCTAACAACATATAATCAATAAATCATCGATCATACGAGGAAGAATAATCGTAGAACGCCCGAAAACCCCTCTATGACATTTTACCGGACACCTTCAAGGCATCGATCAAGAACTCGACCAAATCGACGAATCGATACGATCCAACCATGGAATAATAAATTAAATGATATAATATATCTAAATTATCATCAATACATCAAAATCCTAAGTTAAATCGGATTAAACGGACGAAAACGAACAAAATACCCAAAATCCCCAAAATTGGATTTCTAGAAAATCTGACCTGATCGGAGGATGTTATAGGATGGATGATTGATGATATAAACTCCAAAACTTCATGGATTGATTGTCCAACAACATCTCTCCATGATTAACCAAGCTCCAGCCGCGGAAGGGAAGAAAACGAGTGAGAAAAATGGCGAAAACCCGTCTGCAGGCCATAAATAGAGTGCACGGTGTGCGCGGCCCAATGAGTGTGCCGCGGCACGAGGCCCAAAAATGGCTCCCGGTGGTCGGCGGTGTGCGGCTCGGCCGAGTGTGCGCGGCACCGTCTGGTCGGTTTGGCCGAAAAATGCCACGAGTGTGCCGCAGCCACGCCGGCATGTGCGCGGCCCTACGGCCGGCTGCTCGGCCGGAAGCCGCCGATCACTACCGGCCGTGACTCGGCCGTCAATCATCGCTGCCGTGACTCGGCCGATCGCCTCGCCCAGATTGCCGCCATGTCGTAGGGCCAACTCCGACGGCCCGACGACCGAAACCCAAACTGAATACGAATCGATGATACGGTTACGACGTACTCGCAAAGACGAATCTAAGAGCTAAGAGAACACACAATTCCGACCACCCGAAGGCTCGGAATTCAACAACGGAAGTAATTACCCAAAACTTTGGGAAATTACGAAAATGGCCCAAAACGTCCGAAAATCACGATACGCGATCGAAACACCAAACCAAAGCTCGCAACATGAATAATATCATTAAATGAACTTACGAGAAACTCGAAACGACAGTTTCGGACGAGATTCGCAAGAATCGCACTCAAGTGCGGAAAAGTCGCTAAAAAGCTCGGAACTCAACAAAACGATACCGAAACGAACTCGGATGACAAAAAGTGCAGAATTAATCATTCTCGAAATGACGAAACGGTCATGAGCGAGTCGTCAAAACGGACTCCGGATGAAAAAGAAATTTACCGAAAAATCGGAAATTGCGGATATTAGAGTGTCCATCGACTCCTTATGAGTGAGCCCGCATGAGCAAGATACCAGCTTCGGCCATTGGATCGATCATGTATGCTATGATTTGTACTCGACCAGATGTATCGTTTGCCCTTAGAATGACAAGTCAATACCAATCAAATCTAGGTGAAAGTGACTGGACAACAGTGAAAACCATCCTAAAGTACTTAAGAAGAACTAAGGATGCTTTCCTAATTATTGAGGGGTGGGAAACGAGTTGGCTTTAAATGGTTCCGCCGATGAGAGTTTCGAAACCGACAGAGATGATTCTAAATCGCAAACTGGTTATGTATTTGTATTGAATGGAGGTGTTGTGAGTTGGAAGAGCTCCAAGCATAGACGGTTTCTGATTCTATAACAGAAGTTGAGTACCTAGCAGCATCGGATGCAGCTAAGGAATTCGTATGGATCAAGAAGTTCGTTACCGAACTAGGAGTGGTACCGACCATCCAGGGTCCCATAAGCCTTTATTGTGACAATAATGGTGCTATTGCACAAGCTAAAGAGCCTAGGTCCCATCATAATTCCAAGCATATACTCAGAAAATATCACCTAGTCAGAGAGATCGTCAGACGAGGAGGTATTACAATATGCCAAGTAGCAACGAAAAAGAATGTTGCAGATCCACTTACCAAACCTCTCTCACAAGAAAAGCATGTTGAGCATGCTAGAGTGATAGGACTAAAAGTCATGAATGAATAGTCCTAGTGCAAGTGGAAGATTGTGGGAAATAGTGTACATTTAAATAAAGTTATTTGGTATCATTTATTTCTCGTTGATTATTATAATGTGTGCATGTTTTAATATTATAATAATCGAATAATAGTTATTCACGAATAATAACATTATTCAAATGTCCCTGGTACAATCGCATTGAGTAGAGACTCAATACTAGTATAAGTTTGATTGATAATCATCAGATGATTATGCGTATGGTACGGATAAAACTTCTGGGCATTGGTTGGAGAACTAAAACTGGACAGCACGGCATTGATATTACTACATGGAAATGTCATAATTGTATCTCAATATAAGAGTATGTCAATAAATCCTTGAACCTGAGATTATCATAGAGTCCAACATGATAACTGCTATGCCTTGACATAATCCAACGTCATCTGAAACATGGTGATAATAAAGCTTAGTGATCGAGATTAGTGGGAGTCATGTAGAGGGCAATCAATAATCAAGATGGGGATTTGTCCCTCTCTTTAGTGAGGGAGATATCTGCTGGGCCCCTCGATAAGTAGGACTGAAGGAAATGCATGGCCATGATCAAATGAATAGTTATTTGATTCAATCAGTCTACTTAAGATCGAGAAAGCATTTGAACATAAATAAGTATGACAGACTCCATGACTTAGTTCAAATATGTATCGCGTGACACAGGGATTTGACATGTTAAAAGGTTTAATAGACTATTAACTTATATTGTTTGGGTAATCATAATGTCTTGCTAGAGGCTGCTTATGATTTATTATTTAATAAGGTATTAAATAATTGTTATTATAATATAAGTCTTTTGGGTCGCACGTACGACAATTATAGACAAGTAGGGATAAATATCAATTGGAAATAATAAATATAATATTAGATATTATATTTCTTAGGAGATTAAATAATATGTAATATATAATATTGGATATTATATATATTGTATTATTTAATAAGTTGAGGGGTAACTAAGTAAATACTAGAGTCATGACTCTAGGGATTACTTAGTATAAATAAGAGATATATGACAAGGATTTGTCATAAGAAGACAACACCAAAAATCGTCCCCCACCTTTAATCTCTTAAAAAAATCGGCCATATCCTTCTACAGTAGAATTTGCGGATCGGTCATCTAGTCCTCTTCCCTTAGTTGATCTTGATCAATAGTACAAACCTTCGAGTAAGGAATTTGTGTTGTACTATTTATTAATATTATTCGTAAGGATCTAGTAATCCGGCTTGTGGAATTGTTCGTGTGTGGATCACCCAAAGAGGAAGGGGATATTCATCTGCTTGTAGTCTGGATCTAGATCTGTTCGTTGGATTAAGGTAATTCGATTAACCCTTTAATAAAACAATTAAATTACTGCTTGAGATCCTAAATTGGGTTTTCATATTAATTCTTCCGCTGCGTTTTACTATTGATTTATGTATTTGATGCATGGAAACCCAATAGATGGTGGTCTGGAACTCCTTCTGCCTATGTATGGATGCAGGGGCCTCTTGATTGAGTGAAAAGATGACTGGTCTTTAAAGGGCCCACTGTTCTTCTGCTCTGCAAAAACCACGAGAGAGTTTCTGCTTCTTGGACTCAGAAAACTTTTCCATCATTGTTTCATTCATATCATAGGACAGAGCTTTATCTTGATACTGACGAAGAGCGGTGCATTCAAATCCCGACATGTACAGATGTACCACCTGTTTTATCCTCATGTCAAAATGGAACATCTTCTCTACATCGATTCTGACCAGGTGTCGAACCAATGACAGTTGCTGATTAAACGTCCTAATCACTTGAGCCACGAGTAAGTCCACAGTTTGAGCAGAAAAGAACTCTCAAACTTTAGCCTCTCTGATCTGAAGAGGGCAACACTGAGCTTCTATTATTAGCTTGAATTCTCCCCAATTGGCATCATGGTCTGTAGGTCGGATGGCCTCCCACCACTCAGACGCTTCTCCAGTCAAGAAGTATTGGGTGATAGGGACTTTTCGGTCATCCGAGCAGTTGAATCCTGCAAACACTTTGTCCAATACTCTCAACCAGGGATCCCATGTAGGTAGCTCAGAAAAACCATCAAATTTTGGTGGGTGCATCATAACCACTTCTTGTAGCCATTTATCTCCTCGATATCCCAAGTTCGAAATGCCCTAAGATCCTCCTCTTAGTTGTAGGCCTATCGACACTTGCATTCAGTCCACCACTTGAGCAAATTGGGTCATCTGGTTAACCACTTGACGAAGCACATCAAGAGCATCAGGATGATCGTTTGCCTCAACAGTTTGCTCTCGATCGTTGTTGACAGATTCCTATCGTTCGCCAGAACTGAGATTAGCCTGATTCGATATAGATTCAGAAACTGAGGGTGAACCTTCCATTCAAGTATTCCCGCACCCACGTCCACGACCGTGACCACGTCCACGACCTCCTCTCAACATATTGTAAGCATACGTATTCAATATATGAGGAGTAATATCATTCTAAAGTTTAATTATCATAAAAGGCATAACATTATAAGATAATAATTGAGTTTTTGGAAACTTACAACCATGGGTCGCATGATGACATAGGAAGTACAGTGATGTTATTCACGGCTGGTTAACCAAAAGATACATCTGGACCCTAATTTAACCCGACTGCCAAGGTATCCATAATCTTAGCTCTGATACCATATTTTGTAACACCCCCGAGATATTCAGAGTTATTACAGCACCGTAAATCCTTTATGCAAAGATTTACTAGTCTAATTTAATAAAACAAACACTTATCAAATACCACCAATGAAGTTATTATTACAAACTAAGTTTCTCAAAATAAACGATGAGCCTAAATAGAATTCATCAAGACATAATTATCAAAATCAAACAAAAAAATGGTGTACTAGACTACTTCTTTCAAACAAACACAAATTGAAAGGACTTCTCCGCATGGCCAATATCACTCTACACCCTCGTCATCATGTTGCTCTTGTGGTTGTTTTCCCGCTCTCATGGATCCTGAACATAATGTTGTGCGGCATTTAAACACGCCTCGAAGGCGATCGTCATAGCAGTCGGGAAGTCTACCATGAGAGATATGCTCGGGGCAAACACCCTGAACTCGGCACCCACGGCGATCGCCTTTTGTTGATTGGCGATCGTCTTTTGTTGATTGGCGATCGTCTCGTGCCATGTATTAATCCAATATCCGTCAAAAGTCATTAAAGCCCAAATCTCGGGCTGGGACCCGCGTGCAGATCTCAAAAGGTGCTGACAGACAAGATCGGTGCCCACAGCCTGTCACCTACTTCACCTACCAACAGGGCCGCAGACCTGCGAAAAGTACTGACAGACAAGACCTGTGCTCACAGTCTGTCACCTACTTCACCTACCAACAGTACCGCCGAAAAGGTGGGTGACAGCGACTCAGGACGCATGCGAGTTCCCCGTCAGACCGTACAGCCGGCTGTCAGTAACAACCGCGGACTTTAAGGGAAAAGCCCCACGCGACGAGACGATCGGCCGTCTTATTATAATATAAATAACGACGATCGCCTGCGATCGCAGGGGGGCCCCCAGGAACTTGGTCTGCTATAAATAGAAGGTCCATAACACAGAATAGGGACTTCGAAAACACAGCAAACAAGAGAGAGAAAAGAGAAAGACATTCTCACACATAGAACATCCATAGCAAGAATTCACAGAACTCCATATCTGATTCTTCCGGCATTCTATACGCTCCACAGCTTAGAAAACTAGAATTCTTTACACTCTTTGTGATAGATTCTAACATTAATATTTGTACTCAACAGTATACTTATTAATAAAATCTCGCGAGAGCATTCAAGCCCGGGATTAACAACCCCGGCAAATCTTGTGTCATTTAATTTCTCACGGACGTGCTCCCACACTTGTTGGTTACTCGATCATTCCAGCAACACTATCTTCGGATAATATTTTGGGTAACAACAATTGGCACTAGAAGGAGGGCAGATACCTTCACTTTTATTCCGATCGTCTCGTAGAACACTCATTGTTCTCCGGACTCACACTTGAAGAAACACTCCCTGTTCTTCAAAAGAAATCAACCTTCAGAAAAATGACGTCTGCAACAACTTCCAAGAGAGCCACCGAGGTCGTAGGAAATATCATTCCGACCGGACGAGAATCCCGGCCGCGACGGAGGGCGACCGCGGCGACGCTAGGTCCTCACTCCCGCCCCCAAGGGACGGCCCTAGTCTCTCACTCGATCGGTTCCTGCATCGCGGAGCAGATCGAGGAGGCCATAGCCGTCCTCGGGAGCGACGGATTGCATGCGACTCGCCCACCATCACTCCGTCAACCATCCGCCGAGTGGCAAGCGGAAGCTCAAAGGGATATATGTTGAGAAATCAACAGAAAACCACGAGCCGCAGCAAAGGCTCTCGTTAGGCGGGACGACTCCGTCTTGACCGCCTAGGGAGTGATCCCTCGTGGCGTCCCGGGCAGTCGGGCCCGAGTCGGGAGGCATCGGAGTCCGAATCCGTCACCAGGAGTTCGGCATACCCGACTCCCAGAAGACAGGCCGGTCGACAGGCCCCCACTCGCCCAAGAAATGAATCCGCGGGCAGAGAACTCGTCATCCACCATGGGGGCAGGGATCGGTACATGATCGCCTCGGATCGCGCTCCCGTGCCAATCGGCAAGCGGTCGGCCCACGGTGATGGCCGCAATGCGGCGCTTGACTCGACGAAATGAAGGCGCTACTAGACATCGGCGGGCGCCGGGAGATCGATCTCTGGACCAAGTGAACCACTCGCGGTCCGGATCGAGCTCGCCGGTTCAACCAACAATCGCTCCCCACAGACACCTCTATATGAGGGAAGATCGGATCCGAGACCCACTTGAGCAAATTCCGGATCTACATGACCGGATGTGGTGCATCGAGATGCGGCGAAGTGTCGGATGTTCCCGCTAACTCGGCGACCTCGCCCAGTGGTACATCTCACGCCACCTCGCTCAATCAATTGCTTCGAGAAGTTGGCGACGACTTTACGTCGTGCGCCGCAAAGTCGCTCGTCCTGAAGGCCCCCACCGCATGATGAAAATCAAGCAGGGGAAGGACGAGCCAGATGAAGATTACATCGACCGGGTGGACGAGATAGTCCTCACCGGCGAACCCATTAGCGACGAGCTCGCCCTCTATTCCGTCCTGGGGGGATTTCACGGCCACTCACCCATGTTCAGGCATCTCACAAAGGATATCCCCCCGACCTACTCGGTCTTCCGCATCAGAGCCGCCGATTTCCTGGCCAGGCAGAGGATGCTCTCCCTCCGTTTAGATGAGGAACCCACCGGAGAGGGGAAGATGCCATCCCATGTTCAGAAGAAGTCGGTCGCCAAGCCCAGAAAGGCGGTCGCCAAGCCGCCTGGCGAATTCAAAGCCTTCGGTGATGTAGAGGTTCACCTCCTCCACAACCTCAACTTATCTCCAACCCACATCTTCAACGCAATTAAGGGGCGGGAGTGGCTTTCGAAACCGAAGCCAATAAGGGACCACGGTCATCTGGACCGAAGCAAATTCTGTGCCTACCACAAAAGTCCCGGCCACAATACCAGCCAATGCCGCGACCTCCTCAGGCAACTCTGGCGACTGTTCGAAGAAGGCAAATTAGACAACCTAGTCACCAAGCCAGAACCTCGAACAGAGAGAACCGGAGGGCGCGATCGCCGGCAAATCGAAAGGACGCCTCCTAATCCGGTCGCCAGGATCGAACACGAGCCAGAGCATTCCGAGGAATCGATTCCTCCGATCAACCCTGGCGGTCGGATTAATATGCTCCAAGCAGGAGGTGGGAACCTCAGGGGCCTTTCCCCGGTTTCCACCGCGTCAAACAGGAAGCGGAAGGCCGAACTGAGGGCATTCGCCGGAGTCCATATTGTGGTGCCCCCAGAGCCGACCATCGCTAGAGACGCGCTCATCACCTTCTCCAATAAAGACAGGGAGGGGGTACAATGCCCCAAGGAGGATGCATTGGTGATCTCTGCCTGCATCCTTGGGAAGGCGGTCGACCGCGTGCTGGTTGACAACGGGAGCTTCTGCAATATCATATTCAAAACAGCTCTGGATCAGCTCGGAAACCTGACCAAATTCATCAAGCCATTCGGCACCGTGCTCCAAGGATTCGGCGACAGCACTGTCCAGGCCTATGGGAGGATCAAGCTCTCCGTCGAGCTGATATGCTTTTACGATCCCAAGGTTAGGATTACTAGGAACCTAAATTTTGTAATCATAGATAGACCCAGCATCTATAATGGGTTCCTAGGTCGTCCATTCTTAGAAACCTTTGAGGCGGTCGCTTCGTCCTTCTTTTATTGTATCAAATTCCCCACTGCCGATGGGACGGTCGGTCTTGTAAAGGGGACCAATAATGGCAAAAGATGTTTAAATTACTCCTATGTCGTTCTGTTTTCAATACTTCCCGATATGTGTAACATTGAAACGATCGATGATCGACCCATGGAGATCGGCGAACCAAACACATCGTACCAACCCAACTCAGAGGACGCCATCTCGGATCAGTTAACGGACGACATCGAGCCAAGGATCGGTTTCGAGCCAAGTCTCGACGTCGATCCAAGGATCGAGTCCGGAAACCGTTCCAAGCAAGAAGCGACCGTCCCCATCGAAGAGTTGGAGAGTATAGCCATAGATCCGGCTCGTCCAGAACGGGAAGTACAGATCGGCGCAAGCATCGACCTCGCACTGAAAGGAGATCTGGTCAATTTGCTACGTAAGAACATCGGAGTCTTCGCCTGGTCGCATCAAGATATGGTTGGCATAAGTCCCGAGCACGCTTGCCACTATCTAAAGATCGACCCGACGATGAAGCCTGTTCATCAAAAACGTAGGAAATTCGGCCCCGAAAAATACGCGGTGCTCGACATAGAGGTCCAAAAGTTGCTCGACAACAAGTTAATCGGGGTAGCTACGGACGACCCACAATGGGTCGCTAACGCGGTACTCGTCAAGAAGCCAACTGGTTCCTGGAGGTTATGCATCGACTTCACCGACCTCAACGCGGCTTGTCCAAAAGATCACTTTCCGATGCCTCATATTGATCACTTGGTCGATAGTACTGCAGGCTGCGAAATGATGTCGTTTATGGATGCCTTCGCCGGATATCATCAAATCCCAATGGCGGAGAAAGACATAAAACACACATCTTTACACACGGAAAAAGACATATACTTTTGGGTCCGGATGCCGTTCGGCTTGAAGAATGCGGGGGCGACCTACCAGCGCCTGGTCAACAGGATGTTTGCTAATCAGATCGGCAAGACCATGGAGGTATACATCGACGACATCGTGGTCAAAAGCCTCAAGAAGGAATATCACCTCAATGAACTCGCCGAGACATTCGCCATCCTCGAAAAGTTCAACATGAAGCTGAACCCCAAGAAATGCAACTTTGGGGTGGGCTCCGGGAAATTCCTGGGGCACATTGTCAGCCAGAGGGGGATCGAGGCGAATCCCACCAAGATACAGGCGATCCTCGACATGCAGGAACCTCGGAACATCAAGCAGGTACAACGCCTCACAGGTTGTCTGGCCGCCCTCAACCGCTTCATATCTCGGCTCGGTGATAAAAGCAAGCCTTTCTTCGCGACCATCAAAAACAAAAAGTTCGCATGGACGAGGGAGAGTCAGATGGCGTTCGCCAAAATAAAGGAATATTTATCCAACCCCAAGATCCTGGCAAAGCCGATCCCCGGGGAGAAATTATTCCTTTACCTAGCGGCCTCGGAGGTCGCGCTGAGTGCGGTCTTGGTGCGAGCGGAGGGACTAGTCCATCTGCCGATCTACTATGTCAGTCAAGCGCTCCACGACGCTGAAACACGCTATACGCCTTTGGAGAAGATCGCCTACGCTCTAGTCATGAGTGTCCGTAAGCTAAGAGCCTACTTTTTCGACCATCAAGTGGAGGTTTTGACAACTCTCCCTCTAAGGCAAGTTCTACATCGACCGGACACCAACGAGCGACTCCTCAAATGGTCACTAGAGATCGCCCAATACGGCATCACATACGCTCCTCGCACGGCGATCAAGGGCCAAGCTCTGGCAGACTTCGTGGTGGAGTTAACATTCCCTCACAGTCCGACCCATGTCGGTCGACTACCTGAAGGCGTATGTTGACGGTTCGGCGACCAACTCGCGATCAGGGGCAGGGATCGTCCTCATTAGCCCCAACGGACAAAGCTTCACAAATGCCGTGCGTTTCGGGTTTCGAGCGACCAACAATGAAGCCGAATACGAGGCCTTGGTAGGCGGGCTCGACCTGGCTCTCGCCCTAGACGTTCGTCGCCTCCATATCTTCATGGACTCCCTCCTGGTGGTGAACCAAGTCAAAGGAGAATATGAGGCACGTGGCGAACAGATGATCAAATACCAAGAGCTGGTTGCCGAGATGTGCACGAAATTTGAAGAAGTACAAATCGAACAAGTCCCGAGAGAGCACAACTCTCAGGCCGATGCCCTATCCAAGCTAGCATCGTCGGATGGGGCAGCCGATTTCTCTAATATCCAAATTACAAAGTCAGAAAGGCCGGCAATCAAAAGAAACCTGGTGGCCACGATTGCGTATCAAGAAAGTGGATGACTCCATTCATCACATACTTGAAGGGCGGGACGGTCCACGGCGGCCGTATCAAAGCTCGCCAACTCGGCTCCGAGCGACCGGATACACCTCTTTGGGCGATTGTCTTTACAAGCGAGCTTTGATCTTCCTCCTCAAGTGTATTACAGGAGGAAGGACGGCTCGTTTTAGCCGATATCCACGACGAATGCAGGAAATCACGGCCGTGGGACGAGCTCTCATCCGAGAAGACAACCAGCAAGGTTTTTAAGCCGTCACTTCAGAAGGATGCGATCGCCTATGCCAGGTCGTGTCATAGATGTCAAGTAATGGGACCAAGTATTAAAATCTCCCCCGAGCAGCTCACCTCGATGTACAGCCCATGGCCATTCGCTCAATGAAGCATCGACCTTATAGGTCCCTTACCGACGGCTCCAGGAGGCTGTAAGTTCGCCATCGTCGGGGTCGACTATTTCACAAAATGGGTAGAGGCCGAACCACTAAACAAGATCGGCCAAGAGCAAGTGATCAAGTTTATCTGGAGAAACATCATATGCCGGTTCGGTCTACCCCAGGCCATCATCTCCGACAATGGAAAGCAGTTCGACGGCTTAGAAGTCATGCAATTCTGTGATAAGTGGGGAATCAAAAGGTTGTTCTCGGCTCCCTATCACCCTCAGACGAACGGGCAGGTAGAGGCAGTGAACAAAATCCTCAAACACACAATTAAAGCGCGACTCGAATCCAGGCTAGGCTGATGGGCGAGCGAGCTCCCAGATGTTTTGTGGTCTTACCGAACAACGACCCGCAATTCAACGGGCGAAACCCCATTCGCCCTAGCCTTCGGAACAGAAGTGGTGATTCCCTCGGAGATCGCCGTCCTCAGCCATCGAACCGAGCAAGAGATGACGATCGATAATGATGTGGCCCGGCGGATCGACCTCGACATGCTCGAAGAACGTCGACTGACCTCGGAAATGAAGAACACTATCCACAAAAGGAGATCCGAAAAGTTCTTCAATTCAAAGGTCGGAAAGCGATTTCAAGTGGGCGATCTCGTCCTCAAAAAGATCCAAACCCACACAGGTGTCTTTGGACCAAGTTGGGAAGGCCCCTTCAGAATATCGAAATGGCTAACTAAGGGAGCCTACGAGCTGGAACACCCCGATGGTACTCCGGACCGGTATCCCTGGAACGCTGTACATCTGAAGAAATACTATCAATGATAACTTTGTATTCATTTTCCACTGCCAAATGTACAAGGAACATAATGAAATATTTTTGTTCTCTATCCCATCTATTCTGGCGATCGCCCCACAAGCATATTACATACCGTAGAGGATCTTCGTTCAAGAATGAGAATCCGAGGTAGAATACAATACAGCCATGGCACTGGAGGTCGATGGAACCAACAGCTTCGCCCATGCAAGGTTCCTTCGAGCTTAGATCGCCCGCCCTTCGTTTGAATACGAGGCCGGCGTAGCCGAAGGACCCTCCAAAACTAATCAGTGGACACGATCGCCCTCCCTCAATGGTTCATCATCTAACTTGGTGAACCCGGGCAATGCGACGTGCCACTACCCCCGTCTCAACGTACACCGTCGAGGGTCGCCATCTTCATGGCGGGCCGAGGTGGAAGCAGAGCTGACAAGCCGCGGGCGTGGAGTCGAATAAACCGACGACGCCCCGCGCAAGGATTCCCCCAGACCAAGATCGCCCACCTTTCGTTTTAACACAAGGCAGGCGTAGTCTAACGGAGGACCCTCCCAAAAAGTGAGTCGCGGGATACACAACGTCCCTCGCACACAAAGACACGATAAGGGAGGTCGGTCAATCGAACACCCCAACCATACATGATTCTTGAAGCAGTGGCGAAGATAGCCGCGGACAACCTAGTTTTCGTTTCCTTACTTACAATAAGCAAACAAAAACAAGGGGGCAGAGATGGGTCGAGCTAATCCCAAATACGATCGAACAAAAGGAACCACACACGATCGGCCTCACTCAAACACATGCGCTCAAACACGCGCAGGACGATCGAAGTCGTCCAACAAAAATTACAAGTAAGAATTCCGATTCAAAACATATCAATGCTTTCAACACTCAGACAATCGATCGGATGAACAAAACGTCGAAAGCAATCATACACATACTTGTAAAAGTTGCACGAAAACATTCAAAGGTGATCGTATGAAAAGAAGAACATTTTATTCATAACGCAAGTTGAGTACATTACGGGGCCCGAAGGCATTACAAAAAGAAAAACGAAAAGTACATAGTGCTGTAGGAAAACAAAAATGCCTCTCAAGGCTCCGCCTGCTGGTCTTCGCCCTCGGTTTGCGGATCGGCTTCGGCCTCGGGATGAATGAGTTTGCAGTATACCAACTCAAGTCGATCCGAAGTCGGCCAAGTCAAGGATCGGCAAGGAGAACTCCGGTGCAAAGGATGCGCGAGGCGTAAGTTTTGAAGCTCTCCATCAAGGGACCGATCTCGATCCACTGCCTCTTTTTGCGGCTCGGGCGTCGGCATATGCCAAGTAATAGGCAAACTCGCCGTGGCGCGCCACACTTTGGTAGGATCGGTCTCGATCGCCTTGATTGGCCCTTCAACTCCACGGCCGTCTTCTCGGCCTCCGCCCGGCTCGGCAACCTTGGCGGCATTCTCATCCACAGGACTTCTCCGGCTCTTTCCTTGCCGCGTCGGCTCACCGCTAAGCCGATCAACCATCGCCTTGATCCGGTCGCCTCCTCTGCGACGCCGCGAGCTTCTGGCGAGCCGCGCTCCTCATCACGGGACCGATCGGCAGCCTCCTTGGAGCGGCTCAGCTCCTGCATCAATCGATCCACATCCCGCTTAGCCCTTTTGGCCGTCTCCTCATACTCCTTCTCCATAGCCCGGATCCGGTTGGCATCCTCGATATTTTTGTTCCGGCGGCCTCGAGGTCGCGATGGAGATGAGCGGTGGAGGGTCGCCTCAAAATCCCTTGCGGCTTGGACGGCCATCGTCGCCGTCGAAGAGCCAGGCAACGGTCGCCTGCATGGCGTCTCCGGATCGCCGACGGCGATCGCATCGAGGTCGGTCGTCCAAGCCTTGGGCAAAGAGGTGATGGCACGGCGAACGTAGCGGGGACATCGAGAGGTTGTTGCGGAGCCTTGCTCGACAGAAAGTCCGGCACCATGGGAGCAACGTACGGATCGGCGAGGCAGACCTGCAGGCGCAAACCAAGGAAACCAAAAGAGTTAGCCTAAGACTTACTCAGAACGCCTAGCTCGGAAAGTTCAAAACATTCTCACCTGTTGACCAGCTCTGGATCACGGCCGGAAAAGGGCTTTCCCCGAGGAGTCTCGGCGTCAGCGATCGCCGTCCTTTTCAAGTAGCCGGAAGACGACCTGGAGCTGGATGCCGACGGCACAGGACCGAACCCCTCCGCCATCGAGCGGAGAAAGCGGGGAGCGGCGATCGGCGGCTCCAGAATAGCTAAATCCGCCTCAGCCGACGGAAGGGACGCCTCCGGCCTCCGCCTCTTGCGGTTGCGCTGGAGTTGTTCCTCACCTTGAGATTCCGGTTCGGCGACCGGCACCGCAATGGGCTTCACCACAGGGGCAGGGCGAGACGACGTCATGACAACGCGACCCGTTTTCTTTCCCAGATGAAGGCGACCGAGAAAACCGGGATTAGACATGGCGATCTCCTGCGGTAGCTCGGTGATACGGGGAAAATAAATCTCTGCCAAAGAAGAAACTAAAACAAGTTATACACTTACGTAAACATGGCGACCTCTTGGAGACAATCGCCTCGCAGAAAAGAGTGGATAAAAAGTCATACCAGGTGCCTTTAGGTGGCGAGGGAAGCGAAACAGTCGAGCTCCCAGCCGATGAGATTCGTGGCTGACTGATCGAACGTCTTTATAGGAAACCGGCAATGCGCGAATCCGCTCCCAGACGATCGAGAAATCAAAGGGGAGATCGTCGATCGATGGAACAAGGGATCCTGCAAAAAGGGAAATAAATTAGATCAGTCCAAGGAGTATCCAAATAAAGGGAGAAAGGAAACCCTTACTTGGATTCCTCTCCCGAAAATTGGTAGGGATATCCAACTCCTCCTCCCGTGGTTCGATGCCGACCTCCATGCACCACCAACCCGGACCACTTTTTGTGTCGCCCGAGTCTTGCTCGGCACCCCGATAACCACCCTACCCTGGCGACCTTGGATATGGTAACCGCCGATCGATCCCTTCTGCACAGTCAGCTTGAAAAGATAATTCATCTCCAGCGCAGAAGGCAAGCGAAACAACCTGTGACCGCCAAATAATGTCAGTGTGCTGATAATCTGCAGCCAGGCGTTCGGCGTCAACTGAAGAGGCGCCAAATTCCAGGCGATCAGCAGATACGAAGCAACGGCAGCAAGGGAAACCGCAGACCGGCAGCCAGGGTCATTTCGTTGATGGCGACCATACCCTCGGGAGGCTGGTCGGCACGTTCGTTCTCGGAGGGCACGTGCAATGACACATCAGAGGGAATATGATATTTGGCCCTCCAGCGGGTCGTGTCCTTCCAGGTCGCCGAACTCCGAATCTGACCAAGAGTCCATTGGGACGGTTCAGCAGCCCGAAACTCCGTCCGCTTCACGTGTACATAGGGATGAGCGGCGGAGTAAGCCTCGAAATCAAACTCCGGACAGGGCCCGGCAATCCCCTCCATAAGTTTAGCAAAAGCCGTATAGACAGGGCCAGAGACGCTGTCTTTTTCCCAAGACAAACGCATCAGTTCGTCTTCCTCCACCGGCGACGCATCTCGCTCCTCCGCCGCCGCAGAGCCCGCCACTACGGCCTCTTTGAAAAGCTCCTCAAGCTCTGCGGGTGCAATCCCCGCACGAATAGCCTCTGCGGCCGTTTCCACGGGGATTCCCACAGGAATTTCCTCCCGGTCCGGCGAAGCCGCGGCGGCAGAAGTGCTTCCGACCTCGAAGGCCTTAGATCCTCCCGACATATTCTCAAAAAATTAAGGGAGAGAGAAAAAATGGGGTTTCTTACCTAAAGAAAGGAAGACGGTCGGCACAACAAGCTACGGAAATTTTTGCAGAGCTTCAGCAGGAAGGCAAGGACGCGTAAAAGATGAAAATGGAGTAGCCCTAGCCCCTTTTATAGATGGAGGCAGGGGTCTCTGGGCAAATAGGCGAAAGTCCGAGGGCTGGGATGCAACCGACAGCCAGGACGCAATAAATGCGGCCCTCGAGTCCCGCGTACGCGTCTTTTCGAGGGCACGCCAATCGACAAAGTCTGACGAACCGTCGGGCTCCCTCAATAGAAACGCGACGCGTGTCCTTGCATTGTTTCGCGAGCCCGCGTCCCTTTTGCCGCCGCTCCCAGCGCAAAAGGAGGTCGTCCAAATTTGAAATCAGATCGCCCGGTCGTCTAAAACATTGGCGATCGCCAAAAGTGCCACCTCACCCCGTGTTTTCAACATCGAGCCGAGCTGGGGGGCAATTGTTGTGCGGCATTTAAACACGCCTCGAAGGTGATCGTCATATCAGTCGGGAAGTCTACCATGAGAGATATGCTCGGGGCAAACACCCTGAACTCGGCACCCACGGCGATCGCCTTTTGTTGATTGGTGATCGTCTTTTATTGATTGGCGATCGTCTCGTGCCATGTATTAATCCAATATCCGTCAAAAGTCATCAAAGCCCAAATCTTGGGCTGGGACCCGCGTGCAGATCTCAAAAGGTGCTGACAGACAAGATCGGTGCCCACAGCCTGTCACCTACTTCACCTACCAATAGGGCCGCAGACCTGCGAAAAGTACTGACAGACAAGACCTGTGCTCACAGTCTGTCACCTACTTCACCTACCAACAGTACCGCCGAAAAGGTGGGTGACAGCGACTCAGGACGCATGCGAGTTCCCCGTCAGACCGTACAGCCGGCTGTCAGTAACAACCGCGGACTTTAAGGGAAAAGCCCCACGCGACGAGACGATCGGCCGTCTTATTATAATATAAATAACGACGATCGCCTGCGATCGCAGGGGGGCCCCCAGGAACTTGGTCTGCTATAAATAGAAGGTCCATAACACAGAATAAGGACTTCGAAAACACAGCAAACAAGAGAGAGAAAAGAGAAAGACATTCTCACACATAGAACATCCATAGCAAGAATTCACAGAACTCCATATCTGATTCTTCCGGCATTCTATACGCTCCACAGCTTAGAAAACTAGAATTCTTTACACTCTTTGTGATAGATTCTAACATTAATATTTGTACTCAACAGTATACTTATTAATAAAATCTCGCGAGAGCATTCAAGCCCGGGATTAACAACCCCGGCAAATCTTGTGTCATTTAATTTCTCACGGACGTGCTCCCGCACTTGTTGGTTACTCGATCATTCCAGCAACACTATCTTCGGATAATATTTTGGGTAACAACACATAAAACACATGTAAACCCTGAAGGGGTTAGCATAACGATGCTAGTAAAAGTATGATAATTATACAACAAGAAATTATTCAAAAATTCACAAATAATAATAACAACTTACGGACTCCTCTTACTAGAAGAACTATAATGCATTACACAACATGAAAGTCTCAACATAGACATGGTAATCCGCAATCCAGCATTCACTGCCTAAATCACTAGATGATCCCGTCGGACCAACAAGTGGTGGAAAACCCATCCAATGATCCAGCACACACTATCATAGATTCCAAGATGATCCCGTCCGACCAACATGTGGTGGACAAACAACAACGACATATATATGTACGTCAAAATGAATGACATTAATACGGAAACAATAATTAAAGTACTTGCCTTATAATGACGATAAGGATTCACTACTTTCAACGAACATCAACACACTCGAAGGACGTCCCATCGATCAACCTCTTGCGTGGACCTTAACTATCAAGGTAACACCATAATGACTAATGGTTTTGGATAATCGTATGATAACATTTTCATCATAAGTTGAACACACATTACAAACCAAAATATGGGAGTACTTTGAATACGTATGTCTAAATCAGCCCTCTTAATCATCATGTAACATTATGAACGAATCGTCCAATGAAGCTATGATTAACTTATCCACCTTGATCGAAGAATTAATCATATCTCTAATTATGAATTTCAATTCCCAATTGTGGCAATTCCTTATCTGAGGGTTCTAACGGTCTAACATGTTTATTACCAACATGTTCATTACCTCTTAATAATCAATGTAGAAGGATAAATCAATCGAAATTATTTCTGAAAGGAATGATCATATTCTTAGTGAGAAATCTTAACATTCATCCTTATGATTATCTACCAAGTGTAACATCATCCTCAAGTCCTCAATTAAATACTCCAACCTATTATTATCAATCAAACATATATGCTTCATCTATTCAATGGTTCCCTATCCGGCACATGATCAATGAAAGAAGCCTAAACATCTTCCAAAGGGGACATTTTAACAAAATTACGGTTTTTAGGTTAGTTCACATTCAAACTTTGTACCTCATAGCATAAGTAAGCATGAAAACTATGATCAATTCGTATATTTACTCTAATATCATAACTTAATCTCTTAATATGCTTGTTCCAAAATGAATCTACATGATGTTATGAACATATTCAACATAATTGACTACCATTCCGATCAAAACATGCATATATCGGAGGATAACTATGTTCAACAAGTACTCCTCTCCAGAATCACATAATACATCTCAGTTTAAATGTAAGAATTGTAGGTCACAAGTCGTCGAGGAACAAGTCTAGAGGGGGGATGAATAGACTTGTTGAAACTCTTGAACTCTTTTTCACGAAGAGTGAGTTTCTTCAGCTGATAGTTAAACAAATGACTTAGAGTCGTTTGTTCTTGGATATGTGCGGAAGTCAACTGATGACGAATAGAAATCAACTTAATGAAACACTTAACAATGTATGATGCAGTAAAACAGTAAATAACGCAGGCAATTATAGTGGTCTCAGAGGTGGGGTAATCCTCTACTAATCCACTTTTCTCCAAACCAGTTGGAGATGAATTCACTATAATTTTCAACCAGTGATAAATATTACAGTGATTGAAAACACACTACAACAGCTTCCAACCAGTGGAAATCCGTGCCGTTGTACACACACTTGACTGCCTTGCACCTCTTGATCCTCGATCCTTGGATGCCTTTACAGTCTCTTACTTCAACCAGTGAAGTACCCCGTACTCAGGATTATAGACAAGAGTTTTTGTCTTCTCCAACTTAAGAGCTTCCTTAAGTATGAACTTTTAGAGCTGCTCTTTTCACGATGCTATTGATTGCTTTTGATTGCTTGATTGCTTTGATCGCTTGAATGAATGTTCGCACCGGTAGTTGCTCAGTTACAAATCTTCGGATATATATAGATCACGATCTCTGAGCTTTTTCCTTGTAGCCGTTGCAATTCTTTTGAACAAATCCGTCCGTTGGAGGGAGACTTCATTGTTTAATCTTTCTGAATGTTGCAATGCTGGATTCCCATTATTTAATTTTATCTTCCAACCGTTGTGAAGACTTCTGCATGTGAGCGCCGAATCTTTTGAATATAAAAGGATTAAAGTCTTCAAGGTGGATCTGGATGATTTATTTAAATCATATCTCTTGCGGGAATCACTCCAATTTGTCTCTTCACGTTGCATGTGAGCTTTCCGTAATACTTGACTTTTCAACGCATGCTGACGTGGACTTGGAGTACTTGGCTGCCTTCGAGTAGGCTGATATGCAGCTAACATCTCTGCATATAGGTCCTCTCGGTACATTCCTTGCTTGTGACTTATCCAGTCAGTGACTTCACGAGGTACCTCAGCGATCTGGTCAAACTTCTCTGATAAATTTTGTTGACCAGAGCTACTCTGACTGGACTCGGCTGTTCCTCTCTGATGGACTAAGCTGTACTTAGTACTTTGCCGTTTTTCAGCCTAACTAATTTTTGGCCTACAGAAGATACTCATTTGGTTCTTCTTTACATTTTACCAAGTTTTCATACTTAACATATTTGGCCTATGGAAGATACTCATTTGGTTCTTCCTTACATTTTTCCAAGTAATAAACATTTGATTTTATATTAATGACATCATCAAAATCTAACAAGTATTCCTAACAAATTCCCCCTATTTTGATGATGGCAAAACTAAGTAAGAAATTAAATGACCAAGTCTGCACTTAAGTGCAAGACACAAACTAAAATCAGTCTAATATTGAGACAACTGGAAATTGTCATTCAACAGACTGTTATAAGATTTCCTGTCTTTGTTTATTATTGAAATTTTACAAGAAGGTTTAAGTACATAAAACATTACAAGTAAAAGAAATAACTAAAAGTCATCTGCCTCTTCCTCTGCCTCTTCGAATAGGCTGCTTGGCAGATTTGAAGGGTTTAGCTCCAATTGGTCTTATCTTGACTGGAGCAAGACCATATTTCCTCTTCACAACAAGTGCTGTGAAGTCTTGTTCTTGCTGGGATGTGAATCTGTTCTCAAGACACAATAGCTTGATTTCTCTTTGAAGCGCTAACTCATCAAGTTCACCGTCCAGACGGGTCGGTGCTTCCTCTGCCCTGAATGAGGGAATCATAGGATAAGCATTTTGATCTTTAGCGTGCTTCTTCAGAACAGCCCAAAGCTTCGGATGGATTTCTTCCATGAAGTTTATGAAAATTTCCTGTGGGGAGAGTTTATCATCCTGGAGTAGTTCCCAGATGTAATAGTCTTTGATGAACCTCTTCTTTGCAGATCCCCACATCTCAAGAGCTTCAAATGGAATAAAGTCCTCTACAAACCACATCTCCTTCCCTTCCCATTCTAGAGTAGGTCCAAAGCCACCTCTAGTCCTTCTTCTCTTTCCTTCAGGCTGGACAGCCTGGCCTTCTGGATCTACGGCTTCCTTTCTCTTCAGACTGGAGGGTCCTTCAATTTGAAGGACATCCTGCTTCTTCTTGCTTCTTATTTCTCTCTCTTCCCCCTGAATTCTCTCTTCCCCCTTTTTGCCAGCATCAACAAGAATAGTTAATTGCTGCTCCATTCTGCTCATCCAATCAGACATGCCAAATGGCATTACATTGTTGGTAGGGGAGGGGCCGAGAATCTCTCTGTAGAAGGGTGTCTATCTTGGCATTGATTGACTGAAGGTCAGGAGTGACCTGAGACGATAGCAACTCTCCAATAGTATCTTTGACGATCTGCCTGATCAGCTCAGTCATGGTGGGGGATATCTGAGCTGATGGAGAGTGCTCTCCTGATCCTTCTGCAAAGGAACCACTAGACTGCAGGCTCCTGTCTGCCATTTGGTAGGTCGAGAGGGTTTTCTCAGGGTCCCCGACTGAGTCTTGACCCGACTCTGCGTCTAGGCTGGTGTACCGGGCAGGTACCACAGTCCTATCTGCAGCTTCGTGAATAGGCTCTGGTTCCGGCTCTGGCTCCGGCTCCTTTTCTGCTTCTCTCTCTTTCTCTTCTTCTTTCTCCTGATCCTCATCTTTCTCTTTTTCATTTTCTTTTTCTGCTCCTGCATCTCCTCCATCATCATTATCATCATCATCATCATCATTCTTATCATCATCCTGCTCCTTCTTTTCTCCTTCATCATCCTCATCCTCCTTTTCTTCTTCATCTTTTTCTTGATTTACCTCTTCTCCTTCTTCTTCATCTCCTTCATCAGCCAATTCTTCTGTCTTCTCAATTTCTTCTGGCTGTTTTTCAACTGGAATATTTTCTTCTGTTTTTCTATCTTCTTCTTCTTCTTCAGCCACCAAATCAATAATTTCATTATCTCCATCTACTTCTTCAATGCTAATCTCCTTTTCAATTTCCTCCTCCTCCTCTCCAAAAACGCCATCAAAAATGCTGAGCATGATAGAATGGATAAAGTGGTCCATGTTTGTTTTAAAATGGGACATGAACCATTTATCCTGGAGGATTAAAGCTAAGTTTGATTCTTTGGAAAATTCAATCAGAACCTCCTCAGTGGCTTGGGGATATTCCCAACCATTAGTTGCTATGTAGGTTTGAAGATTTGTAAAAGTCATAGTCTTGAAAAATTTCCACTATTCAAAAATATGTACAAAAGAGTGTTTTACTGCTTGTGGCTTAACAAGCTGGAGTTGTTTAATTGAAAGGTTGAAAGTGTTATTTTCTAATAGGTTAAAAGTATAATCAGCTTCAGGAATAGAGATTATGAGACCTGCTTCTTCTTCTTCGGATATGTAGACTGGGGGGGTGAGAACAGGCACAATCCGAGTTTCAGTGGTGTCTGGTGCAGGCAGGTCTTTCCGGGTGAATTGGTGATCTGACAGGGGGGATGGAAAGGTGTTCAGATTGCTCTCCCTCGCTAAACTACAGTTTCCTTGTCCTCTTAGGAGAGGGTTCCGGTGATGACTGCAGGGTAGATGGTCCTTGAGGGGCTGGTCCCCGTCTCTTGAATCTGACTGCAATGGGTGTATTGTCGGACTCGGTGTCGGACCCGACTGCAGTTGGGATATCAGCTGCAGGTCTGTCCGACTCTCCTGATGAGTAGTATCTTGGGTATGTTCTTGAGTCCAGAAGCTCCTTCAACAACTGAGTTGCTTTCCCAGTGCCTCCGACTTTCTTCTTCTCATGGTCCATATGACCAAGCCTTTTATTGGGGTGGAAGGGGTCAGTGTTTCCCTTTGCCACTCCGGTCTTCTCCAAAAACCAACTGAGATGCGTTCCGAACGCTAGCTTTGTCTTGAACTTCTTCTCATCGTCAAGCCACTCGACCTTGTTGATCTCTCTCACGAGTTGCCTGAAGATATAGTCTGCCCAATCGACTTCTTCTTCCTGAATCAAAGCACCCAACACCATAAACTTCGACGACAACAGTTGATCATAACTGCCCGCCATCCCCATGACTATTTTGTTGGTAATATCCAATGCAACACGGTAAATCCTTTTTAGTTCATTCCTTTTGGCTGTGAATTTCAATTTTTTCGGGATATTTTCGACCTTAATCTTTTTCCAGGTTTCGGCGGCGGATTGCTTGAGAGCTTCGACCGCTAAACCACAGTGCTTCATCCCGAAGACAGAACGAATCGTCTCTCGATCTATGCTGACAGGTACTCCGCCAACTCTGCTATGAATCCCGTCTTGAATCAGATAAGCGTTGAGATAGAACTCAACGACATCCTCTTTGAACAGATGTTGCGGGTTGATGTCGAGAAATGGGTAGATCCCATTAAGCTTCATTGCCCAAATCAGATTGAGCATGTCATAGTCCTCCAAATTAACTTCGATTAAACCTTCAAAGTCGACAACCATTGAGAATATGATCTGATCTTTCACCGCCTTCAAATTAACTCCTTCGAAAGATGCCATTTCTGCAAATAGAGGATTTTAGTGTATATTTTTGCTCTGAAATATCTAGGGTTTCTGTAGGCGTAAAGAGTAAAGTGAAAGGTCTTCTTTCCTTATAAAGAATATGAAAAGACGTTTGTATTAGTTTATTATATATTTGAACGGTGGTACGCCTTTTGATATTCTTTTGAATTTCAAATTTGAATCGGTGGCCCAATTTAAAATTCGACGGTTGATTCTGATTGGCCATCGTAGAGGTTGATTTAATAGGCGTTTGACGCGTGTATTAAAATTGCCACTTGGCTTATAAAAATGTATATTTAAATGTCATTCGTTAGCCAAAATTAATATTATAAATATGGCAGATAATAATTAAATATTCAGAGGTCAGTTTAGAAAACTTAGCTGGTCTGTTTTGTTATTTGTTGGCCACTCTGCAACAGTTAGTTGACTTCTACTTTGGTATTACGAGCAGCTAAGTTGCTTAAATCGGCCTTCGTCTTTTCCTTTGCATCGGCTAAGCCGATTAAAGTCCGTCCTTCGTCTTCTATGCTTTAACTTGCTTCAGTACTAGATTCCCAATCTAGTAATCCAAGGTCTCTGCTCAGCTCTAGGAATCTTTCTTCTGGCAAGGGTTTAGTGAAGATGTCAGCTATTTGGTAGTTTGTGCTGACTCTTTCAACTCTAACCCTTTTGTTAAGCACATGGTCTCTAATGAAATGGTGCTTAACATCAATGTGCTTCGTCCTTGAGTGCAAAACCGGATTGTTGGTTATTGCAATAGCACTATTGTTGTCACACCAGATAGGAACTTCGTTGGCAATGATATTATAGTCCCTTAGCTGCTGTCTAATCCATAAAATTTGTGCACAACAGCTACCTGCAGCTAGGTATTCTGACTCTGTAGTGGAGATAGAGTTAGAAACCTGCTTCTTGCTAAACCAGGATATCAGTCTGGTTCCTAGAAATTGACACGTTCCACTAGTGCTCTTCCTGTTGATTTTGCATCCTGCGAAATCCGCATCTGAGTATCCTGATAGCTCGAAGTTGTCATCTTTGGGATACCATAGTCCAACATTAATTGTAGACTTTAGGTACTTAATTATTCTCTTGGCTGCATCTAGGTGTGATTGCTTCGGCTTGGACTGGAATCTTGCACAAACTCCAACGGCATATGATATGTCTGGCCTGCTTGCAGTGAGGTACAGAAGAGATCTAATGAGTCCTCTGTAGTGGGTTGAGTCCACTGATATGCCTGCCTCGTCTGCATCCAGGTGAGTACTTGTGCTCATTGGAATTCTTGCGGGTTTGGCTGATTCCATTCCACATCTCTTGATGAGATCTCTGGTATACTTTGCTTGGTTGATGAAAATTCCTTTTTCCATCTGCTTAACTTGTAATCCGAGAAAGAAGTTAAGCTTTCCCATCATACTCATCTCAAATTCTCCTTGCATGAGGTTGGAGAATTTCTCGCATAGCTCTGGATTGGTTGACCCGAATATGATGTCATCCACATAAATCTGGACTATTAATATGTGGCCTCCGTGCTCCACTCTGAATAGGGTCTTGTCCACTTTTCCTTTGCAAAATCCATTTTTCTCAAGAAACACAGACAGTGTTTCATACCATGCTCTCGGTGCTTGCTTGAGTCCATACAGAGCTTTCAACAGCTTATAGACTTTGTCTCCTTTGACAAAACCTGGGGGTTGCTCTACATAGACTTCTTCGTCTAGGATTCCGTTCAGAAAAGCACTTTTTACATCCATCTAGTAGACTTCAAAGTCCTTGAATACAGCATATGCGAGGAATAATCTGATGGCTTCTAATCTTGCAACAGGTGCATAAGTTTCATCAAAATCTATTCCCTCACACTGTGCATAACCTTTTGCTACAAGTCTGGCTTTATTCCTAACAACAGCTCCGTCTTCATCACTCTTGTTTTTATACACCCATTTGGTGCCAATAACTTTATTGTGATCAGTGCATGCATTAGTTCCCAAACTTTGTTTCTTTCCATCTGCTCAATTCCTCTTGCATGGCATTAATCCATGAATAATCTTCCAAGGCTTGTTACGTAGTCTTGGGTTCAATTTGTGACATAAAACATGAGAACATCGCCATTCCTGTGGTAGGGTTGGTCGTCTCGTCTTAACTCCATCGGTCAACTTTCCGATAATTTGCTGAATTGGGTGATCCTTGAGCCATTTGGGGATATCGTCCTCTTCTGGGTTTGTTCCCCCTGTTGGATTGCCCTGGTGGTTATCTGCATCAGCTGGGTTCTGATCTGCAACTGGATCAGCTACCGCCTTATCATCTGCAGCTTGGTTCTAATCTGCAGATGAGTCTTTGTCGACTCATTTAGGTCTTCTTCAACAAGCTGGATCGGATAAGTTTGGTGATCTGTCGATCTGCGATTGGGTCTTGGCGGCTACGGTTGGGTCATCGGTGAGTGCAGGTGAGTCCACCATTCCAGTGTCATGTATAATGACTTCTTCAAGGGTTGCTGACTTGAGCTTGTTCTCAATTAGCTCAAGTTGTTTCCTGTACTCAACGGTAGATTCATCAAAAACAACATCGGGTGTTTCTTCCACAACTAAGGTTCTTTTATTAAAAACACTATATGCCTTGCTTCTTTGGGAATATCCCATAAAGAGACCGTCATCAGTTTTAGCATCAAAGGCATTTAGCTGTGTTTTACCATTGTTGTGGATGAAACACTTACAACCAAAAACATGAAAGTAAGCAACAGTAGGAGTTCTATTATTCCAAACCTCATAGGGAGTTTTGCCATGTCTCCCTACTATCATACTCTGATGCAGGTGTGACAGTGTGTTAACGACTTGACCCAGAACCTTTTGGGTAGGTCATACGCAATCATGGACCTTCTTTGCTTCCTTCGAGTTACATTCCTTCTTTCAGCAACACCATTCTGTGGGCGTCTGCCGCAGAGAGCTCATCTTTGGATCCCATTCGATCGCTGTAATCGGTTATCGCCTTGTTGAGAAACTCTCCTCCTCTATCTGATCGATCTTGATTATGGAGAGGGATTTCTCATTCTGGATCCTTCTCGGCTCGAGTAACTTGGTCAGGGTTTCAGTTTTCTTGTATAGGAAAATGATCCAAGTGTACCTTGAATAATCATCTACTATTACAAGTGCATGCTTTCGGCCGCTCAAAGTCCTTGGCTTGATAGGACCAAATAGATCCATGTGGAGTAGATCTAAGATCCTTGTTGTGAGCGTTGTAGGCTGAACTGGCTTGAACGATGCCTTGGTCTGCTTTCCCTTCTGACATGCATCACAGAGTGATTCCTTCCTGAATGCTTCATTTGGAAGTCCTTTGACCAGCTTCTGAGAGCTAATCTTGTTGATGGCTTTGAAGTTTAGGTGACATAGTCTTTTGTGCCACAGCCATCCATTCTCAGCTACAGTCTTGGATAGGAAACAGGAGTTAGGTGTTCCTGTGTTCCAATCAATCATGTAGACATCTCTTCTTCGGAAACCTTGTAGCTTTATTTCTCCAGATAAGATGTCTATCACCATACACTTCAAGATGGTGAAGACTACTAAATTCTTCTCGTCACAGAACTGGCTTATGCTCAGGAGATTGTACTTAAGCCCTTTGACATAATGGACTTTGGATATCACAATGTTTCCTCGGTGCAGCTCTCCAAAGCCTTTTGTCTGTCCTCTAGAGCTATCTCCAAAGGTTACATCGGGACCTCTTTCTTTGATGTATTTGGTCAGCATCTTCTTGTTCCCAGTCATATGCCTCGAGCATCCAGAGTCTACAAACCATTCTTCACCTCCAAAATTTGAGCTTGAGGAGATGTGGTTGTAGTCCTTCCACCTTTTCTGCAATTAAACAAGCAGAGATTTAGGTACCCAAATTTGTGTGGGTCCTTTAGGGTTAGTTGGTTTCCTGGAGAATTGATTTCTCCTGGGATTATAGAAATTGTTATTATTATTATTATAACCCTTATAATGTGTTTGTGATCGAGGTCTGAATCTTCTGGTTGGATTGTATACTGGATATTCCTCAAAATTTTGATAGTGTGGGCCATATCTAAATCTAGGCTGAGACCATTTATTAAATCTTTGTGGTCTCCACACTTGTTCATTTTGGTGATTAGGATAACCTTGAGGTTTCCATCTGCCCCTCCCATTATGAAATCTATTTTTGGGTAGTTGTTGGTAATAGTGGGCATGTTATGCAGAATTTCTTTGCTTTTGCACGGACCAGCTGCCTAGTCGCTGTCTAAGTGGTCACTGGTGTAACTGACGGCGGCTGAGGCGTTTGACTTGGGCATTGCACTGTTTTGAATATCGGTTTATATACGAGGCTCGTGATCGAGACTATTGTTTCTCCCTTGATAAACTTGGTTTGAACTAGAGGGAGTGTGAGAATCATATCAAGGCTGATTTGGTATATAGTGACCTTTTATAAGTACACAATTCTCCGAGAGTTGAAGACGCCTTCAGGAGGTTATTTCTGCGCTTTGAGTTTTATTTATCTCGAGCCGACTTAGTAAACACGGACTTTGGCATGAGCAAGTGCGGTGATTTTCTTTAAGTAAAATGGTTAGCCAATCTATCTCATTTGTATTGACATTTGCACAGTTTTAAAGTCGATTGTAGTTGTCTCAACCTTATTCGAGATCTAAGTGAGTTTTGAAATCAATTTTAATTTTATTCTCATCTTGTAGTGAGTCTTCTCTGTGTCTGACTTGGTGTGCGATTTTGAGTGTTTCAAAATCTTTAAATAAGCGATTTACCGATTCATGTAGATCCATATCTTGTGACATGGCTGAGCTATTATTTGAACCGGTGGGTTTAGAAGTTACCTCTTCATCAGCTAGGTTTGCCATCAGGCAATCATACTCCTCGTCTTCATCAGAAAAGAAACCGCTGCTTGATTCGACATGCTCCTGGTCTTCTCCGATGAGGGCCTTTCTTCTATCTTCCTTTCTGCCCACCTCCTTCTTGGTTTCGTCCTTCTTGAGCTCGGGACAATCCATTTGGATGTGTCCTATTTTGTGACAGTTGTAGCATTCTACTTTCCAGCTTCCAGCCTTCTGGTTCCTTCTTGGATTCTCCTTGTAGTTTTTCTTATACTTGGAGTAGTTCTTTCTGAAATTGCTGAACCTTTGCATTATGAAAGCCACTTCTTCCTCAAAATCTAGTGGATTTGGAGGTTTCACATCAGATAAGCTCTTGGCAGGGGACTCGGCTGCAAATGCGATTCCCTTCTCTGCAGGCTCAGTTGAGGATGAACTTGGAAGCTCGAACTCATAAGCCTTCAGATCGGAAGAAACGACTCACGAATCTTTATCCTATTCAGGTCCTTGGACTCTCTCATGGCTACGTCCTTCATGCTCCATTCGGGGTTGAGAGATCTGAGGACCTTAAGTGCCATTTCCCTGTTGCCATAGGTTTTGCCCAGGGAGTTGATCTCATTGATAATTTCAGTGAACCTTGTGTCCATTTGATCTATGGATTCACCATTCTTCATTTTAAAGTTGTCAAATTTTTGGATAGCAATTGACAGCTTGTTTTCCTTGATCAGCTACGTTCCTTCACACATTAGAGCTAATGTGTCCCAGATTTCTTTGGCATTCTTACAGTTCTTGATCTTGACCATGGTGGATTTGTCAAGAGTTTGATATAACACATCTCTGGCCCGGTTGTCAAGATTAGCCAGCTTTCTTTCTTCGAGAGTCAACTCCGTCCTCTTCTTAGGAATCTTTTCTGGCCTCCCTGCTGCGATCTCCTCTGCTGTGTTGTCCTTCTCAAAGATGAATGGACCGTCTTCAACGATGCACCACATGTCGTCATGAATTGAAGATAAGTGTGCCTGCATCCTTATCTTCCACAGATCATACTCGTCAACTGAAAACACAGGGAGTCTAGAGTGCATGTGTTCCATTAAAGTGAGAGTAAAGATATATATATATATTTGATATAGATCTGGTTCGTGAAATAAATGAACCAACCTCTCCGATACCACTTGTAGGTCACAAGTCGTCCAGGAACAAGTCTAGAGGGGGGGTGAATAGACTTGTTGAAACTCTTGAACTCTTTTTCACGAAGAGTGAGTTTCTTCAGCTGATAGTTAAACAAATGACTTAGAGTCGTTTGTTCTTGGATATGTGCGGAAGTCAGCTGATGACGAATAGAAATCAACTTAATGAAACACTTAACAATGTATGCAGCAGTTAAAGTATGATGCGATAAACAAGAAATAACGCAGCAATTATAGTGGTCTCGAGGTGGGGTAATCCTCTACTAATCCACTTTTCTCCAAACCATTGGAGATGAATTCACTATAATTTTCAACCATGATAAATATTACGGTGATTCAAAACACACTACAACAGACTTCCAACGGTGGAAATCCGTGCCGTTGTACACACACTTGGCGCCTTGCACCTCTTGATCCTCGATCCTTGGATGCCTTTACAGTCTCTTACTTCAACCAGTGAAGTACCCCGTACTCAGGATTATAGACAAGAGTTTTTGTCTTCTCCAACTTAAGAGCTTCCTTAAGTATGAACTTTTAGAGCTGCTCTTTTCACGATGCTATTGATTGCTTTTGATTGCTTGATTGCTTTGATCGCTTGAATGAATGTTCGCACCGGTAGTTGCTCAGTTTCAAATCTTCGGATATATATAGATCACGATCTCTGAGCTTTTTCCTTGTAGCCGTTGCAATTCTTTTGAACAAATCCGTCCGTTGGAGGGAGACTTCATTGTTTAATCTTTCTGAACGTTGCAATGCTGGATTCCCATTATTTAATTTTATCTTCCGACCGTTGTGAAGACTTCTGCATGTGAGCGCCGAATCTTTTGAATATAAAAGGATTAAAGTTTTCAAGGTGGGTCTGGATGATTTATTTAAATCATATCTCTTGCGGAAATCACTCCAATTTGTCTCTTCACGTTGCATGTGAGCTTTCCGTAATACTTGACTTTTCAACGCATGCTGACGTGGACTTGGAGTACTTGGCTGCCTTCGAGTAGGCTGATATGCAGCTAACATCTCTGCATATAGGTCCTCTCGGCTGTTCACTGTTTGTGACTTATCTGGTCAGGTGACTTCCCTGAGGTACCTCGGCTGCAGTCTGGTCAAACTTCTCTGATAAATTTTGTTGACCAGAGCTACTCTGACTAGACTCGGCTGTTCCTCTCTGATGGACTAAGCTGTACTTAGTACTTTGCCGTTTTTCAGCCTAACTAATTTTTGGCCTACGGAAGATACTCATTTGGTTCTTCTTTACATTTTACCAAGTTTTCATACTTAACATATTTGGCATATGGAAGATACTCATTTGGTTCTTCCTTACATTTTGCCAAGTAATAAACATTTGATTTTATATTAATGACATCATCAAAATCTAACAAGTATTCCTAACAAGAATGAAGGTGTATTTGATTACCTTAAAATACAAATGAAGACTAACACGAGTGAAGAACGTTCTGTTAAAACATTCAAGAATCGATGAAAGATTGCTTAATCTACGAACCCACACCTATTCCACGAGTTATGGACGTCCAGGAAGGAGTTTTAGTAGCTTAGAGGTGGGTTAAAGATGAAAAATGAGAGTATGGTTCAGGAGGAAATGAAACAGGGTTGATGTATTTAAATATAATACTATCCTTAATGTATGTTGGTCACATAATGTTACGTACACTAGCACCTTAACGTATGCTAACCCACTGCATTGGCATACACTATAGATTTACGTAGCTTACTGCTTCATTTCTGTCCTATCAATACGTATGTTGTTAAAATGCTTACATACAATACTTAATCGACTTTGCGTAAGTTATACTTATATTATATCATACGCTAATAGTCATTGACGTAACTTTTCAGAAAGTTGTCCAGGTTCGTGTAGGAGGATCTGATAATATCCTTCATCCGGCTCCACCTGCCGACCACGCCTGGTCTGCTTTTGACTGCCTCTTGCGTAAGCTAGGTAGTTGTCTTATGTATGTTAGTTTGGATCATTAGCGTACGCTAGGCACATTAGTTAGCGCGTATGCTAATATTCATGCAGGTACATGCATGAATTAACAACCTTCTCACAATACGATTATGAATGCTAGATTATGGGTAAGGAAATCATACTTTAGTCCATTATATGATATAATCATACACCTCATGATTCAAATACAGATACAATACACTAGAATTATCCGGGTATTACAACAAACGCCCAGTAAGACCATTCCACAAGTTCAAGCCAACATAATTATACATTATTATGAACTAAATACATTTTCACAATTTGTATAGGTCAACAAATCTGAAACATTGAAATCCAAATATGTATATATATATATGTCATTGATACATAACGAAATATAAATCACATAAACACCAAGACTTCGCATACCGAAGTCACGACCACATCCATAAAAATAGCCTCCTCGATCGGTTCCCACATCTTCCTATCCTCCTAGACATACAACAACAACACACCAAAATCTATCCTCACATAATCTAACCGGGAATGCCACAAAATCTAACTCCTCTTAAACTTCTCGTAAAGCACTTTAAGTTCGAAGAACACACTAATTCTCAATAAATTCAACTTAAATTCTATGAAATCCCAATATAAATCAACAATAGCAAATCCAAGCTATGATTACGTGTTTAATTCAACTCATAATCTCATACCCATGAACTACATATTAATTAAATGAACTACGGTTGGAACCCTTTCCTCAAAATCCAACGAATCCTCAAAACCCAATGGTATAACTCTTCCAATCAAGCTCCTAAGATTATATGATATGTTAATATCAGGAAGGATTGATGTTTAATGCTCTAAAAATGTCCAGAAGTGGTCTAGGTTTGGAGGTTTTACGAATGAGGCGAGAGGATTGAGGAAATGGGGTAATGTTGGCCACAGAGTATATAGTAAACAACTTAGAAAGGGAGGACACAATAAGCTATATGTTTTTCGAAGTTATTTGCGCAGCGGAAGATTAATATTAAGTTGCTGTAAATACATCAACTAGGAACTCTCATGTTTGCTTGATGTGTACAGAGTTTTCACAATATATATACTTTAAATCACAGGTAGATATGAAAACAGTAGGGACGAAATGTAAATTACACACATATATGAGTGGTTCGAGGTAAACCCCTCTTGTGACAGGATGTCATCATCGCTGTTTGCTGCCTTTTGTGCCGACTTGGATGTGTTGGGTGCTAAACTACGTCTCCTATCGATACAAGCAAGGTCTTTGTAGTGTTGGCAGGTGACTCTTCAGATTTCTCTCTCCTGTTTATATCATATTCGAATTCCTTCATGTCATAAAAGAGATCAAAAGTGGAAATAGTATTTAAGTTACAGGACGCGCATAGCTGTGGTTTTTATGTCCCATCGGGCAGGGAGTGATCTAAATATTTTCTGTAATACCCGCTATTTTCGTAATGCAATATTATTATTTATAATGATATTATAATGCATTTCATTTTATTTAATTTCATTTAGAGGATCATGAACATTTATTTCGACGTATCATAAGTACTAACCCGAGTCATTTCGTCATATATATATTCAAGTCGTCATTATTTATTTTATAATAGTGTTATTAATTATTCGAGTATAATACTAACACTATTATCATTAATATATATCATTATTATTAATAATATTATTAATACCGTTTTTATTAAGTATTAATATCATTATTATCTGTATTATTTCCAGATTTTTATAATCAACATTACCAAATAATTATTATCCTACATTTACTATTATTACTATTATTATTAGCATCATTACCATGGACCAAACGTACGGTGCTGACCAAGATTAACAAATTAAGCCCATAAAATTACCCTAACCCTAATTTTTAATATAGTATAAATACAATACATCTGCAATACAAAATACTACATCACATAATACAGTCTTCCCTCAGTCGTTCGTTCCCCAACCCTAGATTCTCTAGTAAAATACATATAGACAAAAATACATAGAACACAATACAAGTTCATCGGCAGAAAACACAAGGAGGAGAAGAGATATAATCTGCTAATCTACGACTCATGCTGTCTTGCTCGTCCTCCATCTTCCCAGCAGCAACTTAGAATCTGCAACTTCATCTTCCCATCTTTTAAATCCCTCAAAGGTAAAACTGTTAAACTTAACTTTCTCCATTTAATTCTGAGTTTTATCATTCTTTTGTCAGTTCAGAATTTATCTGCAAACAACAACAATTTTATATCAAATATACATTAACAAATTAACAACAAACAAACACCAAATCTGAAACATAAACCGAGATGTCCCGAACCTGTATCATCATCAAAACCAAAACTCAACCGAGTTCATTCGCTCAGACTATGAACTCACGAAACAGGAAGCAACACTCATCTCGTTTATTACCCAAAGCAGACCCTTTTATCAACAAATCCAGGCTCGACTTCAAACCACTATCAATCCGAACAACTCCAGAAATTCCCGACCCGACTTTGAAACCCATCAAACCCTGCTGAACAAAACAACCCGAATTTTAACCCTGACCATTCCAATCGGCTGAATGAAACAATCCATGGCTGAAAGTCATTCACCTTACAAACTTCAAATCAGGAAAACTTTATTCAGAAACCCAAGAAAAACCGAACCCAAATCCGCAATGAAATCTCATAACCCGGTCTAAACCTTTACCTGAGCAGAATCGGACTCTTACTGCGAGCTTTCCTCTGGAGATTTGCCACTTGTACACCGCCCATCGGTCCGCCGAGTCGAACCACTTCCAGAGGTCCAGGGCCGTAGCCCTTCCTTTCACCACTGCCTTATTACTGGTCGGAGTCTGACCGGAAGCTAATCGAGGGTCGATGTGTGTTTGATTTTTAGTGGGCGCTAAGAGTTGTGTGTGTGTAATTTTCCTGCAACTCCTCTCAGCCGAGGAGAATTCTAGAGAGAGGGGGAGAGGACAGTATAGAGAGAGAGGCGATAGATAGGAGAGAAGTGGGTTTTTGTCAGCTGAACCGTGAGGATATGGGTATTTATACCCGCGATTATTTAAGGTTTTCCATTTAAGTCCTCTCATTTTCCAACAGCCTTCAATTCAGCATCAGACAGTTTAAATTAATTCGATTCTAATCTAGTCAGCTTCTCAATTCTCACAGTCTGACCCGAGTCAACTTTAAAACTTCAATTCAATCCTAATTTTGACCAAAATATTAAAACGTTGACTTTCAATTTATATTAATAATTAACCTGAATTTATACATAAGTATTTTAATTTCAGTCATTAATAATATTAACTCTTCGATTAATATTAATAAGCAATTGTAATTTATTTTCAGTTATTATATAGTGATATTTGTATATTTCATTTATGATATAAATAATAAATTGTAAGGATTATAATTATTATTATATATAGACTTTATCGAGGATTTACGGGCTTAGGACTGTGAGTCGAGCATCTTCATTTCATGTCAGACATCATCATTTATTCAGGTGGGAATTTTCACTATCACTTTAATTGCTTTAATTAGACTGTGTATGTGATGTTCTATTCATGTTTAAAATTTTTATGCATGTTGTAAATTAGGCTAACCTGTATTCGTGTAAGAGGCTATCTTAAGATATACGTTGTTGCGGGAATACCTGCGCAACCTCAATATTCACATGCATGCTCGATTCATGCTATATGTGGTATTGTGTTTATGTTTGATGTTGTTGCGGGGGCACCTGCGCAACCTCAATATTCGTGTATGCGTGCTCGATTCATGCTATACGTAATATTGTGAGTATGCATTGACGTTGAGGAAAAATATGATAGATTATTCATGTTTTGATTTCCATGAGATTGTATATCACTGCGATCAGTGTGATTTCCACGAGGTGAAGGAAGCTCACCCCCACCTTTATTGATCCCGCAGGTTGAACCGATCCGGATGGACAAAGGAGCGAGCCGAGAAGGCATAGGAAAGAGAATTTATTACATGATGTTTTCTTTATGTTAAATGTTTTGAAACTTATTTGGAGAACTAGAAATTTATAAATTATGAATTATTCTTCCGCCGCAATTTTTTACCTCGTATCTACGATGAAGTGTTGCCTTATTTAAAGGCATATATATTTTTATGTCATTGTAGCGACTCGACTTTGTAGGCGAGAATATTTATGTTCTCAAAAAATTATTTTTCGTCAAAATTTACCTTTTATTTATTTTCCCCAATAATTACCCTAGAAAGACGGGGCGTTACATAGTGGTATCAGAGCGGGTTTTACCTTTCTGAAGACTCGCTAGAATATAAAAGTATCATATGCTCTCAGCTTCGCCACTTTGTCACTTCGTCAAAGGTACCAAGTTTCAGTCATTATTCATGCATATGTCATTTCATTTTTATTTACATAATTATATATGTATGTACGAACTGTTAGAATAGCCAAACCTAGGATGACACCATGTAAGAAGGTCCCAGCTACTTTTGACTCGCGTCTTCTAGCACGCAAAGACTGGTGGGACGATCTTAGTTTACCAGAAAATGCACCACACTATGTCATTGATATGCTTAGTAAGTGGCTGCAATCAGGGAGACAAGGTTCTGTCACGCGACAGCTAGAGCACCTGATGAAGAAGTTATCTGAAGACTGGAGTTGCTGCATTTTCCGGCTTTGGAAAAAGGCCATCAAGAGATCGCTAGAAGAGCGAGAGGCCGTGGATGATTTCCAGTTCGTCGCTGGACGCTTATTGGATTTATATGCTTGAGAGGCGATTCCAGCTGCAAATTGGGATGCCGACTCTACGGACGAGGAGGACTAGGAGGAGGATCCCGAAGAATATCCAGAGGAAGATACAGAAGAAGTTCCCGATGAGAGCTCAAAGATGGATCTCGCAGAAAATATGAAGGATGTTTTGATGGCAGATATCGAGTCTGAAGATGAACTCACTTCGTGGATTGAGCCACGACCCCCTATTCCTGTTATAGAGATTATTAGCAGTGACGATGGGGAGTTGTGCGTGTAGACTCGAAAACTAACAAGTTGAAGATAGCGATTAACGAACATAGCTTCTTAGCCAACTTGCACATAGTTGAACTTAGCGATTTTGATGTCATTTTGGGTATGGATTGGTTAGACAAGCATAGAGCTGTAGTCGAATGCTCCGAGAGGAGGGTAGCTTTATGTCCGTCTAATGATGTCAGGACCGTATTCGAGGGAGTGAGACACTCTAGTACCCTGAAGGTGATTTCAGCCATGAAAGCGGTGAAAATGTTGAAGAAGCGTAGTTGCCAAGGATTCTTGGTGAATGTGATGGGGAAAACAACTTCGGAGAAGACGGTAGCTGATATACTTATCATCAAGGAGTATTCAAACGTCTTTCTCGAAGACTTGCCCGGAGTTCCGCCGAATCGTCAAGTTGAGTTCTCGATTGATTTAGTGCCAGGAGCGGCACCAATATTGAAAGCTCTGTATAGAATGGCGCCTAAGGAATTGCAAGAGATGAAAGTACAACTCCAGGAACTACTCGACTCTAGATTTATCCGACTGAGTGTTTCGCCATGGGGTGCGCCAGTACTCTTCGTGAAGAAAAAGGATGGAAGTTTGAGGATGGGCATAGATTATCGTGAACTTATTCGACTCACGGTAAAGAATAAATATCCAGTTCCTAGAATAGAGGACCTATTCAATCAACTTGGAGGTTCGGGGGAGTATTCTCGAAAGTATATTTGAGATCTGGATATCACCAGCCGAGGATTAAGGATGATGATATCCCGAAGACAGCATTTCGAACTCGATATGGACACTATGAGTTTATAATGATTCCATTTGGTTTGACTAATGCGCCAGCGGTATTCATGGATCTCATGAACCATGTTTTTCAACCTTATTTGGATAAGTTTGTCATTGTGTTCATAGATGACATACTTGTATATTCAAAGACCAAGGTTGAACATGAGTAGCATCTTAGAACAGTATTAGGAATACTGCGCAAGTAGAAGTTGTATGCGAATTTCAACAAGTGTGAATTCTGGCTTAACCGAGTTGCATTTTTAGGACATGTGGTCACTTCTAAAGGAATTGAGGTTGACCCGATTAAAGTTGAGGCAGTCAATGAATTGAAAGTACCGAGTAATGCGAATGAAGTTCGCAGCTTCTTGGGATTAGCCGGTTATTATCGAAGATTTATCGAGGGATTTTCGAAGATTGCTGCACCTATGACTAAATTGACTAGAAAGGGAGAAGTTTTCGTAGGGAATGAGAAGTGCGAAAAGAGTTTCCAAGAATTTAAGCGAAGATTGACTGCAGCACCAGTGTTGACCATTCCCCGATCCGACGAGAGAATTCGTCATCTACAGTGATGCATCCAAGCAAGGCTTGGGATGTGTATTAATGCAAGAGGGCAAGGTAGTTGCCTATGCTTCGAGACAGTTGAAACCGCCTGGCGAACTACCTACTCATGATTTGGAATTAGCGGTAGTTCATGCCTTGAAGATTTTGAGACATTACCTGTATGGAGGTAAGTGTGAAATTTATACAGACCACAAAAGTCTGAAATATATTTTCACACAGAAGAAATTGAATATGAGGCAACGCAGATGGCTAGAGTTGGTCAAAGACTATGATTGTACAATTCATTACGACCCTGTTAAAGCAAATGTAGTTGCTGATGCACTGAGCCGTAAGGCGAGAGGAGACTTAACTTGTTTGTTGACCAAGGAGGAAAGCTTGGTCAAGGAATTTGCAAGGATGAACCTTGATATGGCTACACCAATGAATCCAGTTGAGTCATTATTGGCTAGTTTGGTGGTACAACCAACCTTGAGGGAACAAATCAAAGAAGGTCAAGGACAGGACGACTTCTTGGTGAGGAAGACTGAAGCTCTAGATTCTTCACTCATCACATGCAAGACTTGCATGAAACATCTTGTGTAACAAGTCTTCTACACATTTCACTTCCCAACCCTCCTTATCCCAACTTTAAATACTTACACCTTAACCTAACCACCCTTTACACTTACCACAACCCAAAAAATCTGCATTTGAGAGTCTAAGAGATAGAGAGGGCCGAATAAAGAGGAAGAAGGAGGAAGAAAAATTTCAACAAGAAATAGGTAATCTCATCCCTTATAACTATTTCCATAATTTCTTATGAAAACCTCCATAACCTAACCTTAATCTTAATACATGCAAACATAATTCTCACCTTGGGAGTACTTGTGGATTGGCCAAACCATGTAGTAGTAGAGGAGAAGTCGTTTTCCAACTTTCAAGACTTAGAACCGACGAAATCCGATAAGATCAAGGTGGGTGAAAACTCTTTCAAACTTTAAAGTAGAAATCTATTCTTCTCTTGTGATGCATGTGATAAATCTGAAGTATTTCAAGATTCTTTTGATATGATCTATGTTAAAATCTTCATGTTTTAATTTCATGTTATGATTTTATGTATAGCTATGTGAATATTCGTTTTTCTTAAACAAAATCATCAAATATTATGAAAAATATGAAAGTATGTACTAATCTGAAATTCTTGTATAAATACATGTTTTTAAAGATGAATGTTATGGTTATAACAACATGCAATATGATTTATTGAATTTAAACGACAACCGATTTGGTAGTCGGGTGTCGATTTTGTGATAACTTGAAAATTATATGTTTTCTTCTATGTATTGTTGAAACCCTACCAAAATCTGAAATCTTGTGTTATATGATTTTTTTATGATATATGGATAATTTATTTGCGGCCAAATGGAACTCGAAACTAGTAAACGGAGCTTTTAGGCATAAATTGTAATTTCTTAAAGTTTGAGGACTAAAGTGAAATTTCGAAAATAAAACATTCTGGACCTTGGACAGTACATATTATACCATGCGTAGGCTGTCTATAAAGTTTCAAGCGATTCGGATCTCGATATCTAAACTTAATAATCCAAATCGCAAATTTTAAATAATTTCGGGGTCAAAATGCAAGAATTCCAAACTTCTGGACCAAGTCCGAAATTTTCTGGAATTTTCAAAAATCTGTAATTCCAGGTTCATCATAAGTCATCTCGTAAAATTTCGTTAAATTCCGAGCTAAATTCATAGCCCTATATGCCTCGGAACAATTTGCTTAAGTTTTGGGGCAATATCGTAATTTCTGGAAATTTCAGTCCCGAAACTGGAAATTTCCGAATTTTCCTTAAATCTGGAGTCGAGGAATTATTTTTGGCTTCCTCATAAAATTACATAACCATCCGATTTCGTTTCATATTCCAACTCTTAGGTTTGAACCTAAGGGTAAAAATGTCATTTCAAACTATTTACGAAACTCTCGTTTCGTTTCGTCGAACCTACCCATTTAATATATCTGATCTGAACCCATCAGACCGTTAATAAATTATTGAGAATATTTTCGAGTTTATATACTAGTCCCACTCCGTATTACCGGGCCACAAATAAAATTAACCATATTCCATACTTAATCAAAAGACGCTATTAACCTCACTGACCGAACGTTTACGTGATACTTGTGAAACGCGTCAAATTGATAATTGTGACTGTCCGGGAACTAAGTGCTATACAAACAAAGTGCCACGGACGGGTCCGCCTCTAACTCTATCGGAACAAAGTGCCACGTTGACGGACGGGGGCCACCTCTTGAGTCCATATGAAACAGAGTGCCGACCTACAATCTGGGGGCCACCTCTTGAGCTGTAGGAGCCACCTCTAGAGTCCCAAATCGTGTCAGGGACGGTTAGACCGAGTCTTGGATCGAGCAGCGTGGCTGCGGTTCATGAACAAGGCTACCGTTGTTTCCTATTCCCATAACCGAGGAACGGAGTGTTCCGAGGGACCTGGGTCGTAGACTTGGGGTATAATCGCGATTATGGTGTGATCCGGGTATTGACCCACAGCTAAGGACATACTGAGCCCATATAAGAGATAAGGAAGCACACGCGAAGGCTCAGCATCTTGGGGCGACGGTCCAAATCTTGGGGCGACGGCCTATCTTGCTAGGTGTAATAAGGAGAGTCTAGAATCCAAAGTCCACATCGGCAGGATTCAAACAGAATTGGTGATCGGCGATTGGTATCTGCTTGACTTGATATCTGTCCACGGGGACAGGATTATAATAAAAATTTTACAACTACACACTGATTATTGTTTCTAAAGTTTCCACATAATTGTAATTGTTCTTATTTTTTTTTATAATTGATAAAACCATGCATCACTTAAAAATTTTCAAAAGAAAGAGCCACAATCGCACACGATCACCCACTCACTGAGACCTTTTGTCTCACCCCATCGTTTTCCATTTTATACTAGAGAATGAGCAAACAACAGAGGACGAAGAAGGCTTCGTGGAAGAGGCCGAATAGAAGATTGTCTTCAAGATTTAGGACATCTGTTCTTAGAATTTCTGTTGTTATCCCAACTTGTAATAGTTAACTATGCTTTGTACTTAACTCGTTTGGTATTTTTCCGCTGCAAACTTATGAACAGTGTAGTTTCGATATCAGCTTTGTTACAGCGAATCTTAGTACATCGGGCTAAGATGGTTGTTTGAAATGTTATCTAATCTTTTTTTTTGCTTCCGCTATCTAATATCGCATTTTAATTGATTGATCGACCGATGCGTCGCGCCCTCGTCCTTCCCGATGTTGGGGGCGTGAAAGGAGTGGTATCGGAGCCCGCTTTGTGAGAAGGACACTTACAACGGGCTAACCAGGATAAGATTCTTCGGACTTAGATGGGAATTCCACCTAGGACGAAGTGAACCATAGGATTGAGACCTAATGTAGATTACTCGAGTCAATTCTCATTAAAGATCTCTTTCGACTTATCGCTATTCACTTGGAATATGCATAGTCAAATTCAAAATTCCTAAGTCATTGGTCAAAGTACTTTATTAAGTACCCACAGCATTTCCCGACTGAATTAACTCTTCTATTGAACTCTTGAAATGGATATAACTTACTTCACTTATCCATTTCTCAAAGTCATGTCACTATTCATTCAAAATTGATGAAGTTCCTTTAAACTCTACTAAACTCCATTACTTCTCAAAATGGGGTATTATTGTTCTTTTGTCGTTAAAAATCATATAAGCATTTATTGAATCATTAAGTTCACTGCCTTAATGATTATTCATGCTTAATAGAACCTAATATTGGATATTAGATTTTACGAGGCACTGACTTAGTTTCATTTATTAATTAGATGGACCCCTCAGACAAGAAGATTGTGACCCGGGGAATCGAAGATACGCCTACCCCGCCGGCGACAATTACTGCAGATGAGCTTCAACAGGCCCTTAGTCAAATTAGGGGTGTTTCTAGACCCATTCTAAAAGCAGCTATTTTGGGCGATTCAGGAGAGGGGGAGACCCAGAACTTGAGGTCCGTGATTGCACACATTTTTCAAGATATAACGGCGTATCGTAATCTGAGGGACAAGCTGTTTCAGTTATTGGAGAAGAAAGGGCAAGAAAACGAGGAGTTGGAAGAAAGGGCACGTCGCCTGGAAACTCAATCGCTAGTGGAGAATCGGACAATTGCCCAGCTTCGCACAACCAAATTCTTCCAGATGCATAAGATCAAGATGCTGGAGAAAACGCTCCGTTCCACACGTCGCGAGCATGAAGAGTTCCAGATGGTGGCCAGGAAGAAATTAGATATGGTGATGCGACTATTTGCATACTCCACGACTGAGGTAGGGGAGGCATCACATGCTCCACCGACGGACCCTACACATTTTGAGGAAGATCCGGAGGAGGACTTCGAGGAAGATCCGGAGGAGGACTTCGAGGAGGATCTGGAGGAGGACCCCGAGGAGGATGTGAGGATGGGTTCCGAAGAGGACTAGAGACTCAGTTATGAAATGGCTGACCGAAGACGCGGACGTCCTCGCATGAATTGTGAAGAGCAGCATCAACGCGATGATCGCTCATGCTCTCCTCTACGAGGAGGAATTGAGAACGATGCCATGACCCAAGCCCTCACTCAACTGACGAACTTCCTACAACAACAGACTGCCAACAACAGGAACCACAATGAAACTCATGATCGTACCCTAAAAAGATTCTTACGTTTCAACCCAGTTTAACAGATTGTCTAAATACGCACCGGGATTGGTTACAGCTGAGGAGGACAAGCTCTATAAGTTCACTAGAGGACTGAGGCAGTCGCATCAACAGAGTCTTCTAACTGTTCAGCTGAAGACACTTACCCAAGCAGTGGAAGCCGCCATCCGGATCGGGAGCGGAACTGCGAGGTTAGCTCAACAGCAGAGCCGATTCTCCAACAACGCCAAGAGGCCTGATACCCGACCAACATCAAGGCCACTACAGAAGTTTAAGAGGATGGGAGCTCAGGGGAGCCCAAGCGGAGCAAAAGCGCCAGTTCTCACCAAACCAACAGCACCATGCACCCACTGTGGTAGGAAAGGACATAAGTTAGATTTGTGTTGGAGGATGCTCGGAAAGTGCCTGCGTTGCGGCAGCCCAGATAATCAAATTCGAGAGTGCCCAGATATGAACACCCCGACAATCAAACCAGCTATTGAAGCCAAACCATGAAACAACAAAGGGAAAGCCCCAGCACGAGTATTCTCTCTAACTGGCCAGGAGGCAACGGAAAACAACGATGTGGTGGAAGGTACACTCCCGATATCTAATCAACTTGCATGAACACTTATAGATCCAGGATCATCCCATTCGTTTGTTGCACCGCATTTTTCTAAGAAACTTGATAGGCCGTTAGAATCTTTATCATTATGCCTAGAAGTATCTACCCCGATGGGAGTTAGTCAACTAGCAGATAAAGTCCATTATGCGTGTGATGTGATCATCAGTGGTAACTGTTACTCTGCTGATTTAGTAGTGCTTCCAATATTAGAATATGACGTCATCCTAGGAATGGATTGGCTATCTAAGCACTACGCACAATTGGATTGTCATTCTAAGATAGTTAGGTTTTGCGAACCTAACAAGCCAATTGTGGAATTAATTGGAGACGCTAGAGTCAACCTAGCACCTATTATATCAGCTATCAAAGTTAGTAAGGCAGTTGCCAAAGGGGCAACCGGATTTTTAGCCTTCATCATCAACAAACCCATGAGTAAGTCGGTCATAGAAACTATGCGTGTGGTATCCGAATACGCTGACGTATTTCCCGAAGAATTGACCTCCCTACCACCTGACAGAGAAGTTGAATTCAATATCGAAATCATGCCTGGGAAGGCACCCATTGCAAAGGCACCATACCGAATGGCACCACTGGAGCTGCAAGAGTTGAAGGTCCAACTGCAGAAGTTGCTCGACGTGGGTTTTGTGCAACCCAGTGTATCACCTTGGGGAGCTCCGGTGTTGTTTGTCAAAAAGAAGGATGGAACATTGAGGCTTTGCATAGATTACCGTGAACTCAAAAGCATTACAATTAAAAATAAGTATCCTCTCCTGAGGATAGATGAGTTGTTTGAACAACTCCAAGGAGCTACGGTATATTCCAAGTTCGATCTTCAACATAATACCAGTAAAAGATTAAGAATGAAGATGTTCCTAAAACTGCATTCCAAACTAGATACGGCCACTACGAGTTTGTCGTGATGCCTTTTGGACTCATGAATACTCCTGCGGCATTTATGGATTTAATGCACAGAGTATTTCAACCCTATCTCGACCAATTCGTAGTAATTTTCATCAATGACATACTAGTGTACTCTAAGTCGGAAAAAGATCACGAGAGATATCTTAGACTAGTGTTGGATACACTAAGGCAGCACAAGTTGTAAGCCAAGTACAATAAGTGTGAATTTTGGTTGAGGGAAGTGGCATTTCTAGGCCATATTATTTCTGGAGAAGGGATTGTTGTTGATCCATCTAAGATAGAAACTATTATGGATTGGAAGAGGCCAGAAAATGTAACTGAGATCAGAAGTTTTCTTGGACTTGCGGGCTACTACCGTAAATTCATCAAAGACTTCTCGAAGATAGCGGGACCCCTCACCCGGCTAACCCAGAAACAAGTAAAATTTGAATGGACGGATAAATGCGAGTCAAGTTTCCAGGAACTCAAGAAGAGACTTACTACCGCACCGATACTGACACTTCCAGAAGGAACCCAAGGATTTGTTGTATATAGTGACGCCTCAAAGGATGGCCTCGGTGCCGTACTGATGCAGAATGGTAAAGTTATCGCGTACGCTACCAGGCAACTCAAGATGTACGAGAAGAATTATCCAACGCACGACCTCGAACTTGCTGCAATAGTATTCGCCTTAAAGAAATGGCGACATCATTTATATGGCATTGAATTCACCGTGTTTACGGATCATAAAAGTCTCAAGTACCTATTTTCTCAAAAGGAACTTAATCTCCGACAGAGAAGATGGGTAGAGCTTTTAGAAGATTACCATTGTGAAATTCAACACCACCCAGGGAAAGCGAACGCCGTGGCCGATGCCCTAAGTAGAAAGGCTAGAGTGGCCCGACTCATGGTTCGGGAATGGCAAGCTCTTGAGTAACTGAGCTACCTGAAACCCATTCATGAAGGTACTCGTTTAAATTGCGCCAACCTCACAGTTAAATCGAATATATTGGACGATATTCGATTAGCCCAAGAGAGAGATCCAAAACTTCAAGAGTTTAAAGACAAGATCGCTAAGGGCGATAAACCCGAGTTTAAAATTACCAAGGATATAATTGTAAGGTTTAAGGGACGGTTATGCATACCTCACGACGAGGAGCTCAAAAGACGAATTCTCGAGGAAGCTCATTGCTCGAGATATACGATACACCCAGGAGGTAACAAGATGTACCGAGACTTGAAGAAACACTTTTGGTGGGTAAACATGAAGAACCAAGTGGCAGAATTCGTGGTACGATGCCTCACATGTCAGAGAGTCAAATCTGAGCATCAGCGACCCTCAGGACTACTACAGCCACTAGAAGTCCCTGAATGGAAATGGGAAATGGTAACCATGGATTTTATCACGAATTTACCAACCACAAGAGGAGGTTATAACACCATTTGGGTGATCGTCGACAGATTGACAAAATCATCTCATTTTGTGCCGGTGAAAAAGGACGACAGTCTACAAAAGCTGGCTAGGACCTATATTAGAGAAATCGTTCGACTTCATTGAGTGCCAACAGACATAGTATCGGACAGAGATCCTTGATTCGTATCTCGTTTTTGGAAAGTCTTTCATAAGGAATTAGGAACTTCCTTAAGCTTCAGCACTAGTGCGCATCCCCAGACCGACGGGCAATCTGAACGAACCATTCAAACCCTTTGAAGACATGTTACGAGCTTGTGTACTAGACTTCCAAGGAAATTGGGATCACCATATGTCATTATCCGAGTTTACATACAACAACAGTTTCCAAGCGACCATCGGGATGGCATCTTATGAAGCTCTATATGGGAGGAAGTGTCGATCCCCGCCCCATTGGGAAATTGATGACCATTGGACGCCGAAGACTCAACGATCAGAACCTTCAGCAATAAGCACAGATTTGGTGAGGGAAGCCATAGATAAAGTACGACTAATCAAGGATAGGATCCGCACAGCGCAAAGCAGACAGAAGAGTTACGCCGATCAATGTCGGAAGGATCTAGAATTTGAAGTAGGAGATCAAGTCTTCCTGAGGTTAACACCGCGGAAAGGTTTGATAGTGTCAAGAAAAGGAGGAAAGTTAAGTCCCCGATATGTAGGACCATTCAAAATCACGGAAAGGATTGGACGACTAGCGTACCGATTGGAACTACGACCCAATCTGTCTGTAATGCACGATGCTTTCCATGTTTCGAGATTAAAGAAGTATAATCCAGACCCAACGCACATTCTTAATTCTGACATTCCGCCGATCAAGGATAACTTGTCTTATGAAAAGAAGCCAATCAAAATCCTCGACCGGCAAGTACGCGAATTGAGGAAGAAGCAAATTCCTTTGGTTAAAGTCGTCTGGTCCAATCACAACAGACAAGAAGATGCGACATGGGAGGCCGAGGAAGAAATGAAGAAATCTTACCCCGAGTTGTTCAAGTAGGAATTTGGGGACCAAATTCTTCTAAGGAGGGGAGGATGTAAAACCCCCTAAATTCGATAACTTATCACATGTACAATGTATCGAATCATGATGTAATTTAATAATAGTTATTTTATGACATGATATAATCTACATCTAGTCTCATTTTATTTTACTTATTTATTTCGTAAATTATTTTATGAATCAAATAATAAATTAATTAAAATTTGAAGTGGGAACATAAATTCTTAATGGGCCAAGTGTATCAATACTCATACATGAACACACTATAAGACTCAAGCCCAACTTAATGAAATTCCTAAGACTTAAAGTTACACTTCAAAGCCCAACCCAACTAATTAAATCCTTTACCATTTTAATTATACTCTTAATATATATATATATATATATATATATATATATGGGCGGCCATGAGGGAGGAAGAGTGAAGCTCTAGATTCTTCACTCATCACATGCAAGACTTGCATGAAACATCTTGACACATGTAGCAAGTCTTATATACACATTTCACTTCCCAACCCTCCTTATCCCAACTATAAATACTTACACCTTAACCTAACCACCCTTTACACTTACCGCAACCCAAAAAATCTTCATTTGAGAGTCTAAGAGAGAGAGAGGGCCGAACCAAGAGGAAGAAGAAGGAGGAGGAAGAAAACTTTCAACAAGAAATAGGTAATCTCATCCCTTATAACTATTTCCATAATTTCTGATGAAAACCTCCATAACCTAACCTTAATCTTAATACATGCAAATATAATTCTCACCTTGGGGGTGCATGTGGATCGGCCAAACCATGTAGTAGTAGAGGAGAAGTCGTTTTCCAACTTTCAAGACATAGAACCGACGAAATCCGACAAGATCAAGGTGGGTGAAAACTCTTTCAAACTTTAAAGTAGAAATATATTCTTCTCTTGTGATGCATGTGATAAATCTGAAGTATTTCAAGATTCTTTTGATATGATCTATATTAAAATCTTCATGTTGTAATTTCATGTTATGATTTTATGTATAGCTATGTGAATATTCGTTTTTCTTAAACATAATCATCAAATATTATGAAAAATATGAAAGTATGAACTAATCTGAAATTATTGTATAAATACATATTTTTAAAGATGAATTTTATGGTTATAACAACATGCAATATGATTTATCGAATTTAAACGACAACCGATTTGGTAGTCGGGTGCCGATTTTGTGATAACTTGAAAATTATATGTTTTCTTCTATGTGTTGTTAAAACTCTACCAAAATCTGAAATTTTGTGTTATATGATTTTTTTATGATTTATGGATAATTTATTAGCGGCCAAAATGGGACTCGAAACTAGTAAACGGAGCTTTTGGGCATAAATTGTAATTTCTTAAAGTTTGAGGACTAAACTGAAAATTTCGAAAATAAAACATTCTGGACCTTGGAAAGTACATATTATACCATGTATAGGTTGTCCATAAAGTTTCAAGCGATTCGGAGCTTGATATCTAAACTTAATAATCCAAATCGCAAATTTTAAATAATTTGGGGGTCAAAATGCAAGAATTCTAAACTTCTGGACCAAATCCGAAATTTTATGGAATTTTCACAAATCTGTAATTCCAGGTTCATCATAAGTCATCTCGTAAAATTTCGTTAAATTCCGAGCTAAATTCATAGCCCTATATGCCTCGGAACGATTTCCTTAAGTTTTGGGGCAATATCGTAATTTCTGGAAATTTCAGTCCCGAAACTAGAAATTTCGGAATTTTCCTTAAATCTGGAGTTGAGGAATTATTTTTGGCTTCCTCATAAAATTTCATAACCATCCGATTTCATTTCATACTCCAACGCTTAGGTTTGAACCTAAGGGTAAAAACGTCCTTTCAAACTATTTATGAAACTCTCGTTTCGTTTCGTCGAACCTACCCATTTAATATATCTGATCTGAACCCATCATACCATTATTAAATTATTGAGAATATTTTCGAGTTTATATACTAGTCCCACTCCGCATTACCGGGCCACAAATAAAATTAACCATATTCCATACTTAATCAAAAGACGCTATTAACCTCACTGACCGAAATTTACGTGATACTTGTAAAATGCGTCAAATTGATAACTGTGACTGTCCGGGAACTAAGTGCTATACAAACAAAGTGCCACGGACGGGTCCGCCTCTAACTCTATCGGAACAAAGTGCCACGTCGACGGACGGGGGCCACCTCTTGAGTCCATATGAAACATAGTGCCGACCTACAATCTGGGGGCCACCTCTTGAGCTGTAGGAGCCACCTCTAGAGTCCCAAATCATGTCAGGGATGGTTCAGAGTTTTGAGGAGCTCAAGAGCCGTTTAATTTCAGCACCTGTTCTTTCTTTACCACAAGGGATGGAAGGATTCGTGGCTTATAGTGACGCGTCCGGAAACGGTCTCGGATGTGTACTAATGCAGAACGAGAAAGTTGTTGCCAATGCTTTGCGGCAACTGAGACCTAACGAGGTCAATTATCCGACCCACGACCTGGAGCTAGCAACTGTAGTATTCGCGTTGAAGATTTGGCGTCATTATCTTTATGGCATCACCTGTCAGATTTTCACCGATCATAAGAGTTTGACGTATATATTTACTCAGAAGGAGTTAAATATGCGACAGAGACGGTGGTTGGAACTGATTAAAGATTATGATATTGAGTTGATAAAACCATGCATCACTTAAAAATTTTCAAAAAAAAGAGCCACACTCGCACACGATCACCCACTCACTGAGACCTTTTGTTTCACCCCACCGTTTTCCCTTTTAAACAAGAGAATAAGCAAACAGCAGAGGACGAAGAAGGCTTCGTGGAAGAGGCCGAATAGAAGATTGTCTTCAAGATTTAGGACTTCTGTTCTTAGAATTTCTGTTGTTATCCCAACTTGTAATAGTTAACTATGCTTTGTACTTAAATCGTTAGGTATTTTTCCACTGCAAACTTATGAACAGTGTAGTTTCGATATCAGCTTTGTTACAGCGAATCTTAGTACATCGGGCTAAGATGGTTGTTTGAAATGTTATCCAATCTTTATTTTGCTTCCGCTATTTAATATCGCATTTTAATTGATTTGATCGACCGATGCGTCGCGCCCTCGTCCTTCCCGATGTTGAGGGCGTGACAGAGAGGATGTAGGCATATTTGACCAAACCTCTATAAATCTTGTGTCGTTTATATTCCACATTTGAATACTCTTTCGCAAATGCAAAAGAGTTTAAAAACTCTACCCCGCACTATTAACCTTCCTTTAAGTGGCGGTACATAAACCAAACATGGCCTTTTTGGCATGTTCTAACAATTGTGTAAATGAATTTTAGCCAAGTGGGTTTCAGTGTGGGACCCACGATGCTGTAAATCCCTAGATGGTTTTGAGAGTGTTATAATGTTATCATCGGAAGCATAAGTAAGATCAGAATATAAAAACAGGCTCTTGTAAAACAATAATATAAGGGATAACTCAATGGATATGAAATCATATTATTGTCAAAACAAGAATCAACACCTCAATCACTTTACACTCCAAATTATTAACTTTATCATATTGCTTCATGCTCTTATATATAGAAAGGTAACATTCTCAACATTGATATGAAAAATGAGTTCTCACTTCTCAATATTAATTATATCTCGATGGGTTGCTATAAAAGGGCCTCAAGTATTAAAGGTACATCTCTACCTGCTATATCTGACATCACAAAATCAACGGAAAAAATAAAATTATTAACTTTGACCAATGCATCTTCAGCAATTCCTTCCTAAAGTTGATGCTAGCCCCTAAGTTGATGCTAGCCCCCAAGTCAAAAAACGCTATCTTGAACTTGTCTCCTATAATGCATGCGATTATAAAACTCCCATGATCTTTCTTCTTAATAAGTAGTCTTTTATGGAATGTGGCATTGCACTCTTGACTGAGCCTACCCATCTCGAAAGACACTAACTTATTTTTCTTGGACATTATATCCTTCGGAATTTTCCTAGTGCGACATATGTTGTAAGGCATCAATCAGAGGGAATATTAATGTTGATTTTTAAAAATTTCTAGAATTTTAGTGAATTGATCATAATCTTTTTATTTTGAAAACTTTGAGGAAATGGTAACGGAATGGAAGGATAAAGAGTAGAACAAGTAGATATTGGCTACTCATCGCTTTTTATATAACTTCCAATGACTCGACTTCCTTTTCAAAATGCACATTTGGTACTTTAAAAATTAATAAAATGGTTTTCAAATATTTAAATGCCATGTGTTGCTCTGAGATTGTGTACCTCAAATATTTTTAATTAATGACGATGCACATGGTCTTAAAAAGCAGTGTTTAAGTATGTGAATATAATAATGGATAATACCGAAACTAGTCAACATCCTCCGGTGCTTGTGTTGTATCCACATATTATAAAATATTCCTTGGAGCATACATGATTTATTTCTTAAAGCAATTGGATAAAAATACTATGTTTAAAGGTCCTATAAAATTCTTCTTGATTAGAATACAGTACGGCTACAAGATGGACCGCTATGTACTTATCTTCCTACAATAATGGGGTGCTGTTTTTACAATAATAATTATCGAATATTGTACTCATCGGACCTATAGTATTCCCCCTCAATTTACGAGTAATAACTAAATTTGAAATCTTGTAGGGGTCTAATCAAGTTGTAGAATGTAACATCCAAAAATGACGGCTATTACAGTATCGTGGATTCCAAAAACTAGGACCCAATAGGTGATACAAATACACAAATCGACCATAATATAATAGTAGTATCGAGCCACAAAATATTAACCATCACTCCGATTGTAATATCCGCACTTTATATTTTTAGTAGTTTCCATTTTTGGTGTATTTCCATTTTGGATGACTCGCTTGTAATTGTTTTGGTATTCTATAACTATTTTTTTCTGCATTCTTGGCCATCCGAACGAGTTTCAGAGTTGTCTCATGAGAATCCGCATATTAGTGTAACTTTTCTGCGTTTAGGCTCGAAATTTTTGTTTCGTTGTTTCCACGAGCTCATTTAATTTGTTTAAGCCTAATATGGTTTCAGGGGTTGTTTTCCGACCTCGAATCGTGATCTTCAGGAGTTTGAGCCGTTTTATAATTTTCCATAGTAATGAATATTGATATTTGTGATTGTTTTTCCGCTCTATTGAACGGTTGGAATCATGTGTTTGTTTAGAGCTTGAGTTTGTGTGTTGGTGGAATTTAACAAGTGCTTCGTTGTTTTAACCATAGAGTTTTCTATTTTTTGAGACGTGGTCGAACTGATCGAGCTTCACGAATGTACTATTGGGCAAAGGAGCTATCACACGCTAATTGTATCATTAGCTCACGCTAATGTGTTACAATAGCGCACGATAATGCTATCATTAGCGCACGGTAACGGGACTGTACAGAACACTTAAGTTCTTGGATCGAGTCTGTTAGAGCATGCTAATACCCTTGTTAGTGCACGCTAACGGAACTGCAGTCCAACCTTCGTCATATTCACCTCTTTCTCCTTCCTCCCGGCAAACAGCGACGATTCTGAGTGTTTGGGCATGTAATCCGACCAGATATCATCCATATAAACATATTCAAGTCCCTGGTATGGATTTATCATCATCTAATCCCCCTTCACCGTACTAATCAAGGTAAACTTCTTACGAACCCTAGTTTTGGGTATTTTGGGGGGTTTTGTTATGATTTCGCCCTCCTATCCACTTTAGCTTAGATTTATGTTATATTATGATTGTGTAATCGTAAACCCTTATTTTTCTTGAAGTTTTGTGGATTAAAGTCCGTGATTTCCACTGTTACTGGATTATACTCGAATATACTATCGTAGTGTTCGATAAATGGTTCCACAGGGTAGAACTTAGGGTGATTCTTTATGTTCCATAAGTGTTGTAGTTTATTGAGTATCATTATGTGCTAGGAATGAAATTTTGGATAGTGTTCACACTGAAGTCCTTTTCGTTCATCGTTTATCCACATCGTAATAATCAAGGCAAGTACATGCATTACATAGTGTTATGTATTATGTGAATTCGACATGATTGATGTTTTTCGAAAAATATAAGTGTGTGTTTGTTGTTGTTCTTCCACCTGGGGATGGTCTGACGGACCTTCTGGGGATCCATGCTAAGGGCGCTGGATCATGGAAGTGGTTTCCCACTTGTGGAGGGTTCAACGGGACCTCTGGGGGCTGATGCTAAGCGGTACGATGTAGGTCACAAGGCGTCAGGTATAAGTCTATAGGGGGTGGGTTGAATAGACTTATAAAATATTTTACTTAAATAACTGTTTTCAAAAACACGAATGAAGTAAATGCAGCTAGGTTACTCACCTGATATAAATGTAGTTAACCTTTGTCAGCTGTAAAATGGTTTTGCGGAATGACAGCTGATTTTAAATGCAACAGTTAATATAAATGCAACTGTTAACTATGATGTTAAAGCAGTAAATCACACAACACTTTTATAGTGGTTTCAGAAGGTGGGTAATCCTCTACTAGTTCATTTCTCTCCGAACCAGTTGGAGATAAATTCACTATCATTTTCAACTAGTGATATTAATGTTACACTGAATCTTTTTACAATAGCTTCCTACCAGTGGAAACTCGTGGCCGTTGTATCTCCTTCCGTTGATTGTTTAACACCTCTTGATCGAAAACCCATCAATGCCTCAACAACTTGCAAGCTGCCTATCACCTTCCAATCAAGAACCCGTGGATGTTTCACAACCTCTCACTTTCAAGAACTTGTTCAATAAAGTACCCCTTACTCAAATTTAAGACAAGAGTGTTATCTTCTCCAACATTAAGAGCTTCTCAGTATTAGCTTGAAGAACTTGCTCTTCACGATGCTATAGATTTGATTTGATTGCTTTGATTTCTTGTAAGTATTGTTCGCATCGTACTTACGCTCAATCTTTCTTCAGATATTTATAGTACGATCTTGGGCTCTTCATAGCCGTTGCATCTTGTAACAAATCCGTCCATTGGAGAGTGGAGTTCTTGTTTATCTTTTCATTTCTTTGCAAGTTTTTGTCCCTTTCTTCAAATCTGACCGTTTGAAGATGTATCTTCATGTTGCACTGCTTTTCTTTGATTACTATATTTAGAAAGTCTTCAGTGTGAGAATCTCAATGAATATCAATCACTTTGTCTCTTTAGCTGTTACGTCTGCATGTGTTTTGCCGTCATTGTTGACTTTTCAACATTTTCTGACGTGGACAGTTGATATTCAAAACTTGACTGATATATCGTCTGATAACAACTCATCCGATATTTCTCTTGGTTAAACCTGCCTGGTATGTTAGTCAAAGTTAGCTGATGTTCTGCCTTGACAAAAGTTGTCTGATATCCGGTCTTGAAAGTTGCTTGTTATTCACTTGGTCAAACCTCAACTAATATTATGCTTTGACCAGATCCATCTAGTACTTTAGCTGTTTTGTACTTAGCCAAAATTGTCTTTAGAGATATTCAGTTATACTTCAGACGTGGTCAAACTCGACTGATATTTTCTTTGATCGAAACCCGACTGATGTTTTACCGGCCAAACCTGGCTGATATCTTGCGTCGACCATAACCTAGGCTGATAATATGTCTGTTCTAAACTTAGCCAGATTTCTATTTGATCCACATGATCAATACTTAGGATAATCATTTAAAGGCCTATAGAAGATACTCATTTGGTTCTTCTTTACAATGCCAAGTACATAAATTTGAAATAATCTGTAATCCAGGTATGACATCATTGAAATCTGAAAATTATAATCCTAACAAATTCCCCATATTTTGATGATGACAAAACTTAATTATCAAATATAGTAAAATCATCACACAAATAAGTAAAGTACTGAAATGTAAAGACTTAGTCTGTTTGAGACAACTAGTGGTTGTCTTTCAAGTCGACTGTAATAAACTTTTAAGATTTGAGATTACAGCACAGTCCTTAATGAAATATTACAAAAAAAATGAAAGTAAAAGTTCCAAGTGATTGACAAAAAAAAAAATTAAGATCTCCCTCTTCTTCCTCTGGTCCTTGATGGAGGGAGAGACTTTAGTGGCTTTGCTCCAATTGGCCTTTTCACAACTGCTATTAGTGTAACACCCCCAAGATATTCAGGGTCTATTACAGTGCCGTGGACCCTACATGGGACCCACCAGGCTAAACACGAAAATACTACTCGTCTAACCATCTCGGTTAGTGAGGAAATACACATCACTAAGATGAAAATAGAATAGAACGCCCGGTATGACTGGCGGAACAATCATCACTAACAATCATAAATAACAATTACTGATGTAAATAACAATCAGAGTAAAATGCCTAAGTACTCGCGAGTACTATCTATAAGTTTGCAAATTTAGAAAATGGCCACATCGAAAAGGACAACAGAAACAAGGAAATACAAAAGCACACGTCAACAACCCTGGCCAGCATCCTCGTATTATCCCAGCGCCCGCTCGTCCGGCTGAACATAACCTGAAATTCATAAAAAGAATTTCCCCAAAACGGGTCCCCAAAGGGGTTCGCAATTATGCTAGTACAAGTAACCAATGAACAACTTACACTTTACACATATAGTCAAAGCATGCATGAGAAAATATTAGTTTGAAGCACACATTTCTGGAAACGCCAAATCCCAAAACACATTTATAAAATGCACAACAATTAACCGCAGACCTAACCCTCTGTGGACCCCTACCGAGACCCCGTCGGATCTAACCCGTAGTGGTAAAAATCAAGCTCGCGGATCCATGCCTCTGTGGACCCCTACCATGACTCCGTCAGATCTAACCCATAGTGAGCATACACACACGTTACTCATGCAATACTACCATGTTAAGCATGTAAGTTCATTAAGATTACTTGCCTCGATATCACGACGAAAAGACGGAAGGAAACAATCGCGGTTGCGAGAAATTGGGCACACCGAACCTAGACGATTCGTCAAACACCATCACAACCAATTCGACAAGAATAACAATAATGGAAGACAACCGAAACCCCACTTACGATTCATGTAAGTTCGTACAAAACAACGACGAGGACGGATCGCAACCGAACCCTCTCGATTCCATAAATACCACGAAACTTACCATGAAATCGTAGGGAAAACAACAATACCACTAAAATTAATCATATACATCATGGATTAATCAACGATACAGAACGAATCGGACGAAAACTCAAAACCCCCAAATATCCGAAAATAGGGTTCTAGGAGATTACCTTGAATTAAGAATGAAGAACAAGTGTTGGTGTTGTTAATCTACACCAAGAACTCAAGAAAGATGTTAGCTAGGAGTTTCAGGACTTTGAATCGCCGGAGATCGCCCAAAAATCGCTCAAGAATCGGAGAGAGAGAAAGAAATAAAAAAGTGACAAATCTGGGTCAACTCTCTGGTTTATATAGCCATAGAGTTTTAGCGTGCGCTAACGATTGGAGTTAGCGTGCGCTACCCGGCTAAAATCAGTCCAGAACCTACGGTTCTGGCCCGTTAGCGTTTGCTACCAGAGGATAGCGTGCGCTAACAGCCCCTCGATAGCACGCGCTATCGGTCCATAGCGTGTGCTACCTGGGCACCAGGCCGAGTCCGGAAACAATCTACCTAGTACTGGACTGTCGGATTAGCGCGTGCTACCGGTCAACCAGCGTGCGCTAAGTCGAAGCCATTGTGTGCGCTAATATACAAATGTAGCGTGCGCTAAGCTGTTCGTCCAGAGAGCAGAGAGCAGAAAAACCCACTATCACTGCTGTGTTCGAGCCGTTAGCCCACGCTACTAAACAGTCGTAGCGTGCGCTACAAAACAATGATAGAGTCCGCTACACGACAACAGTAGCATGTGCTATCGAGTGCAGGTAGCAGCACAGACAGCACAGAGGGATGGAAAACAGCAAATTCCATCTTGGATTAAAACAACGCGCATCCGACACCAAATAAAGAATCGAAGGAGACACACGAACAACAAGATTGAGTCAGAACCAAACCGCTAAAAGAAAACACGATTCCGACTACCCAAGGGTACGAAAAACTACAATGTTAGTAATCACCCCAAAACTTTCGGAAATTACAAAACGGCCCAAAACATCTGAAACACACGATACATGATAGAAACAAGAAATGAAAGCTCACAACATGACAGACCTACGGCAACCCCGAAACGGTGTTTCCGAACAACTTTATGAGAGTCGAATGAAATAGCGATAGAAATGACATTAAACACGGAATTGAATAAAACAAGTCCGAAACAAGCTCGGATGACAAAAAGTCCAATATTAAATATTCTCAAAATATCAATACGGTTACAAGCGAGTCGCTAAGAAAAACGAAAAATACACCAAAAATGAAAATATCGGGAAAAGAAAAATGCGGATATTACATTCTATCCCTCTAAAAATAAGTTTCATCCCGAAACTTAAGATACAAACAACTCGGTTACTTAGCATGCATGCTATCCTCGGTTTCCCAAGTTGCCTCCTCGACACCATGCCTCGACCACTGTACCTTGACCAAAGGAATGGTCTTATGCCCCAGTCGCTTCTCACGGTGCCCCAAAATCTTCAAGGGGCGCTCCTCGAAGGTAATATCCTCGGCGACATCAATCTCACCATAGTCGATGACGTGACTAGGATCCGGAACATATTTCCTTAGCTAGGTAAATGGAAAATGCTATGAACGTGACTTAAGGCCGGAGGCAACGCCAAACGGTATGCCAACTCACTAACTCTCACGAGAATCTCAAAGGGCCCAATAAATCTCGGACTCAACTTTCCCTTCTTCCCGAAGCGGAAAACTCCCCTCGTCGGCGACACCTTTAGCAAAACATGGTCTCCACCTCAAACTCCAAAGGTCGACGATGGACGTCGGCATATGACTTCTGTCGACTCTGAGCAGTCAACATCCTCTCCCGAATCAATTCCACCTTCCGCCTCGTCTTTATAGCGATATCCAATTCGGTCCCAACCAAATCGGACGCCTCGTTCCAGCATATCGGCGATCGACATTGCCGCCCATAAAGTGCCTCATACGGGCCACTCAAATTGACGCGTGCCAACTATTATTGTACGTGAATTCGATCAACGGCAAATGCTCCTCCCAATCACAGCTCCAATCGAGACCACAAGCACGCAACATATCCTCAAATGTCTGGATAGTGCGTTCCAACTGCCCATCTGGCTGATGATGAAAAGAAGTACTCAAATGCAAATGAGTGCCCAACGCCTTATGTACCGCCTGCCAAAAGTGTGATACAAAACGGCCATCACAATCCGAAATAATAGACTTTGGAGTACCGTGAAGCCTCACAATCTGCATAATAAACACACGAGCCAACCTCTCTGGACCCCAAGTATCCTTGATGCCCAGAAAGTGTGCCGACTTGGTCAGACAATCCACAATCTCCCAAATCGTATTCATCCCAGACTTCGATCTCGGCAAGCTCGTAATGAATTCCATCGAAATATCTTCCCATTTCCATTCCGGAACGGGAAGCAACTGCAGTAACCCGAATGGTCGCTGATGCTCAATATTGACCTGCTGACAAATCAAACACCTCGCTACAAATCGTGCGACCTCCTCCTTCATGTCATTCCACCAAAAGTTCCTCCTCAGGTCCTTGTACATCTTACTCGAACCAGGATGAACTGAATAAGGTGTAGCATGGGCCTCTCACAAAATACTCTGCCTCAATTCCAAGTCGTTCGGTACACAAAGCCGACTCTGGAATCTCAACACACCATCATCGTGAATCACAAACCCAAGAGACTTCCCTTTAAGGACATTCTTTCGGATTTGAGTAATCATCGGATCCTCCAATTGCTTCAGTTAATTTCATCGATCAACAACGACGAAATCTCCAAAGCGCAAAGTTGCCTGACATCTCCTGGAAACAAAATATCAACACTCAACTCAATCAAATCCCACTGGAGCTCAGATCGAGACATAAGGATCTCAAGCGTCCGCAATGCAACCGGTTTCCGACTCAAGGCATCCGCCACGACGTTCGCCTTGTAATACCCGTAATTTCGATTTCCAGTAATTTATTTTTTTCGGAGGAAGTACATTTTGACGGCTCGGTCATGACCGTTTCGTCATTTCGAGAATGATTAATTCTACACTTTTTGACATCCGAGTTTGTTTCGGTGTCGTTTTGTTGAGTTCCGTGCTTTTTAGCGACTTTTCCACACTTGAGTTCGATTCTTGCGAATCTCGTTCGAAACTGCTGTTTCGAGTTTCCCGTAAGGCCGTTCAACTTTGTTAGACGTGTTGTGAACTTTGGTTTGGTTATTCGATGACGTATCGTGATTTTCGGGCGTTTTGGGCCATTTTGTAATTTACCCAAAGTTATGGGTATCCGTATCTGTATTTGTTGTCTCGACCCTTTTCTTGGTCGCATATGATTAATTATTGCATCATGTTTTCATTTCGGGTCATTGATGTCGTCCGCGAACTTTTCGTCGTGTTCGTTCCGTGCATTTTCGGAAATCGAGTCGTCGAGCCCTGGTGTTCGAGCACTGGCCGGACGGTTGCGGGACTGGCCGGACAATTGCGGGCACCGGACGGACGGGTGCGGCAGGAACCCGCATAGCGCACGCTATCGGCTGGCCTAACGCACGCTATCGGGTCTGGACAGTAGAGTCCTGAGGGTCTGGAATCGGGTAGGCTCGGCAGGTAGCGCACGCTACTGCCGGACACAACGTACGCTACGGCCGGCAGGTAGCGCACGCTACGGTCGGAAGGCTGCGCACGTTACCTAGCCGAGCAGTCTAGTCCAGTAGGTCACTGGATTGCGGCCTGGGCCGATAGCGCGCGCTAGCTCGGCAGCCTAGCGCACGCTAGTCCGGCCCAGTATAAATGTGGCAGAGCAGCCTATTTTCACTCATTTTTCATTTCCTTTCTTTTCGATCCGCGGCTGGAGCTTTGGAGGCGACGAAGCCATGCTGTTCAACAACAAATCCACGAAGTTCTTGAGTTCATAACATCAATCAATCATCCGTTATCGTCCTTTGATCCAACGAATCAAGGTAATCTTCCTTAGAACCCTAATTTCGTGAATTTGGGGGTTTTTGCATTTTTGTCCGATTCATTCCGTGTTGTTGATTAATTCATGATGGGTATGATTAATCTTGGTAGTATTCTTGTGTTTACCATCATTTAATCCATTGTTCTTCGTCGAATCGAAGTATATTTCTTAATTTCCTTCGAATCGACTTTTTGGGGGATTTATTCCCGATCTCGTTTTCCATCCGTTTTTGTTGGATAGATTGTGGTTAAATGATGTTGTTAAACATATTCTATGGATTGTATATCCATATTTCAACTTGGAATTCCATTTTCGTGTTTTGTCGGGACGAATCGTGTTCTTGGCCGTTTTGGGGAAAACACTTGAACATTCGTCGTTCGTTCTTTGAATTCAACAGCTTTGAGTCATGCTATGGAATTCATTTTCATTGTTGTTAGTGTCCTATGTAGTTTATGACCGCGAGTTGGCGATCGGTGGAGTCGGCGGGTTCGTAGTCGGTTCGTGCCAACCTACTTCGATCGTTTCTCCGCGTTGTGGTTGTTCGAGGCAAGTACCTTGCCCATACTATTCTTGTTTTATGGATATGATAATTGGTGATCGTCTAAATGTGTTTGTTTGGTCGTTTGAAAATTATTTTCAAAAGATTCGATTAGCCTTGTTAAAGGCTCTCTTTCAAAACGCGTGTGTTTTGTAAGTGTGTGGGTTGTAAGTGACTACGTGTATCTTTTTGATATGTTTAGAGTTGGTGTGGTGTTTGATAATGCGTGTGTACATATATGGCTTCATTGCAGTGTATTGCGGTTTTGACATGATGTGATGTTAGTTGTTACTCCTTTGAAAGGAGGTTGCGATGCTTAATGTTGTTTCGTATCATAATCGATTATTGTTGTGTGCTTGTTATACGTGATGTGCCTCCGGGTAGGATTGTTGAATATCCGGGATCCATACTTGCTAGTATGGGTCGGGCGAGACCGTAGGGTTATCCAATCCGGGTATGTCTTGCGGGGACTCCGAGGTTCGTGGCTTGTTAGCCCGATGCCGGGATAACTAGTGGGGTTATCATCGGGTATGTCTTGCGGGGACTCCGAGGTTCGTGGCTTGTTAGCCCGATGCCGGGATAACTTATGGTTGTGATATGTGTGTGATTTGTTTAGCTAGCCAGCTCGGGAGGGTCCTTCGAGGCCTCGGGCGGGATCAATGGTATTACCCTGTTCCCAAGGCGATGCATGTTTTGTGATTTGTTTAGCTAGCCAGCTCGGGAGGGTCCTTTGAGGCCTCGGGCGGGATAAATGGTATTACCCTGTTCCCAAGGCGGTGCGCGTGCGCGATTATGTTTTGTTGATTTTTATGTCCGTCGAGGACACGTGATGTTGGGCTCTGGCCCTGTGAATTGTTATCGGTTTTCTATTTGCGAAAACAAAACCTTTGGGCTGTGACCCCTGTTGATTTTTGGAAAGAGAAGGATTCGGAAATCCTAAATTGTTTTCTATTAAAACTCTCGATGGCATTTTAAACTGTTTTATAAATTATTTCCCTTGATTTGTGATCTTTCGATTTTGGAATGTTTTACCAAACTCATGCCTCGGGAAGTGCTTTTCGTTACGTTTGGAACTTTGAAGATTCCTGGTTATTGTTATTCGTGGAATGTGAATTGTATGGCTCGTATTTGTACTTTGTTCTTGCACTAGCAAAACAGTGGAGTTTTGCTAACCCCCGAGTATTCGGGGGGTGGATGTCTATTTTTGCATTCAGGTTTTGGAGCATAGCACAGGGTCGGCACGAAGGATGATGAAAGATGAACGATACTAATCACACAAGGACTCGTTGATGTCGTATTGTTCTAGTTGTATTTTCTTTTCCGCTACAGTATCTTTTCCCCATTGTACGGGAGTTTATCGTATTTTGACCCCTGCGTGGGTATGTGTTTGGAATTGAGTTGTATGTTATTATTGAAAGACCAAATCGGTCTACTGAGTCATTTTATCCTTAAAGGCGATGTTTAGATGTTTGATTTTAGTTATCAGCCTGGTAGATCCTCGAGGTGAGGGTCTACGGCGTGTAATATCCCTGAGTGGATTGGGGGTGTTACATAAATGGTATCGGAGATTAGGTTGTGGAAACCTAGGTTGTCGGGTCAGTGGTGTCTATTGAGTTTTATCTCATCGGATTTTGTGTGACTGAGACGTGTCGCGACGCGTCGTCTGAGTTTGTTGGTCGTGATTAGTATCGTGGGGCGATCATCATCTTCGTGCGACCTGTGGCTGTAAGTCTCCCTTCTTTGTGTTGTGCCTCGTGTGACACGAGCTATTTTTATGATTATTTGTTCAGTGACGGAATCCTGTTATGGATTTTGATTTCTTGATATGTGGTTATTTGACCCTCATATTTCGTTCATATGAGGAGTAGCGTTGCTGGATTGTGCATGATTGACTTTATTTCTTTTATCCGCTGCGTGAGTTTTTTTGTAATGGCTTTCGGTATTTTACCAACTGATTCTTGTTTCGAAAACCGACTCCTTAACCGAGTTTTTGGCATTATGGCCTTGATCGCTTTGGCGAAATTCTTATGACGGTGTTTAGTATTTTGTAAATGGCTTTTGTGAGTTTTTGAAATATTACCGTCATCGGCCTTTTTGACGTTGTAAATGATTTTTAGCCTGATGAGCTCCGGCGCGGGACCCACGGCGCTATAATGTTTTGTGTAATTACCTGAAATTTTTGGGCATTCTAGCCCATTGAATTATCTTTGAAAACCTTGAGTATCTTAGAAAATAAATTTCGAGACGTACTTTTAGAATGAATTATTTTCTCGTGGTACATCCAAGGTGCCACAATATGTTTCAAAATTCTTCTATCTCGAGGACCAAAATGTTTTGAGATATTTTCAATGTTTTAGAAACACTTTTATTTAGACCCGAGGGCCGAATATTCTGAAAGTTTTTACTAAGAGAAAGTGTCCTCATTTTTATCTAATGTGAAATGGTTCTCCAAAGTCTCGATAACGATGTTTCACGTTTGTACTTTTTTTTGAAAGGTGATACTCAAGATCAACCGGTGTTCTTCTAAATTATTTTCAAATTGAGGTTTTCGTTTTTAAAACCTATCCATTCCCGTTTGAGGGCTTGGTATGTATATATGATCGCGTTGTCATTTTGATGTTTGCTCCCGATTATGATTGAATTGGCGGTGTGAGCGTTGAGTCGCTTTCCACACATTTGTCGTGTTAGCCCTCTGTGAGAGGTGGGATGTTGGTGTTGAATATTGTCGCCCCGTAGTGATTTCTGCGTTATCGCTCGTGTGCGAACTGTTAGAGATTGTTTGGTACGACCGTGTGCATCGGTGATTATTCCATTATATGTCGGTTGTTTAATGTATTGTTACCTTGCTTCTGTTTTTGCGAATTTCGTGGGCGAGGTCGAAGGTAATACCCGTACTATTTTGACTTTTGTAATTTCTCTTTCTCCATTCTTTCAACTCGCTCGTGTTCGTTGATACTTTCTGAACTTATTCTGTATTTTGGTTTCATCGTCCGAACGAGCTGTGAACTTGTTGTGGGTCGATCCGGTTATCGCCGTGACTTTTTGGAGTTCGGTTCGATTCTTGTGAACCTTGTTCGGAAGTGATATCATTTGGTTTTATTAGTTCTTTTATTCGAAGCGGATCAGATTTGGAATTCCTGTGTTTTCGACTCTGTCGACTCGTTTATGCTCGTTAACATTTTCTGAACTTTCCCTATCCCTTGCTTTTGTTGATCGAACGAGTGTGGTATTGTTTCGGAATAACTCGTTTGTCGTTGTGACTTTTCAATCGCTATTCCCTTTCCTGTGGATCTTATGGGAATGCATGTCTTGTTATTCTCACCAGATCATCCTGTGAGTTGTTGTTTGAATTTTATTATCCTTCGTGTTTCGGACATGATTGTTCGATTTTTGTTGTCTCGATCATTTGTTAGTTCGGTTTTTGTTCTCGTTTCGTGATTGTTGAGCGTTCAGGATCCTTCGTAATTCCCTTCAGTTCGGGAAATTAGTCTCGTTTTCGATCTTCCAACCCTTGGGCGGTGGAATTCCGTATTTGTTCAGTGATTGGCTCGCGTTTTGATTGATGTACCGTTGGGTCGGTCAATCATATTGATTTTCGTTCGTTATGTTTTGTGATTGTTCGGATAATTGACTTGACTATATTATCCATTTGTTGACGCTTGTCACTTGTTGGTTTTATTATGTTTCTACCGGTGGGGTTGTGTTGATCGTCGTGGAGCGTGTTTTCACGTCGTATGTCTCTTTACGTTTCTTGCAGCGTTTCGCCGTCGGGCGCGAGTTTTCGGTTTTTGCATATCTCGTCGAGTTTTCCTGGCAGGGAATATTGCTTCTCCCTACTTATTTTAAGTTTCGGGATGAAACTTCTTTTAAGGAGGCTAGATGGCAAGAATACCGGAATGGAGTCAAAGCTCGGCTTGGTTCTTGACCAAGGTGAGTCAAATCCAGCTTAGTACATCTCGGGTGACGGAATAAGGCGGCCAGAAGCGACGAGCAGTCGCGGTCGAAGCTCCCACCCCCAAGAAGAAAAATCTAATGGAAAGATCAGATTGTTACAGAAGACCAGATCGAGGGTCTGAAAGAGCTTTCGAATGGGCGTCCGCGATTCTATAGCATAGGGGGACACTGCAGGTCTTTCACCAACGGCTGGCACTGAATTAGCGCGATGCGAAAGAGTCCGGATACCTTTTGAACTCGCACTACATAGAGTCTCGGACTACAGAGAGATGTAATACCCGTAATTTCAATTTCCGGTAATTTATTTTTTTCGGCGGAAGTCCGTTTTGACGGCTCTGTCATGACCATTTCGTCATTTCGAGAATGATTAATTCCACACTTTTTGTCATCCGAGTTCGTTTCTGTGTCGTTTTGTTGAGTTCCGTGCTTTTTAGCGACTTTTCCGCACTTAAGTTCGATTCTTGCGAATCTCGTTCGAAACTGCTGTTTCGAGTTTCCCGTAAGTCCGTTTAACTTTGTTAGACATGTTGTGAACTTCGGTTTGGTTATTCGATCATGTATCGTGATTTTCGGGCGTTTTGGGCCATTTTGTAATTTACCCAAAGTTATGGGTATCCGTATCTGTATTTGTTGTCTCGACCCTTTTCTTGGTCGCGTATGATTAATTATTGCATTATGTTTTCATTTCGGGTCGTTGATGTCATCTGCGAACTTTTCGTCGTGTTCGTTCCGTGCGTTTTCGGAAATCGAGTCATCGAGCCCTGGTGTTCGAGCACTGGCCGGACGGTTGCGGGACTGGCCGGACAATTGCGGGCACCGGCCGGACGGGTGCGGCAGGAACCGGCGTAGCGCCTTCTGGCCGGAAAGGCTGCGCTTGGCAGGTGTAGCGCACGCTATCGGCTGGCCTAACGCACGCTATCGGGTCTGGACAGTGGAGTCATGAGGGTCTGGAATCGGGTAGTGTAATACCTCCGGTATTCCATGCTTGATTACTTTGTACTGTATGAATGTTTGGTTATATGACGTCATTTCTATTTATGTATTCCATTGAGTGCTATATAATTGTACAATGTGAACGAAATGAGGGTGACACACCTTGATGCCGTGAGACGATCGTCGGTGCGAATATGACGGTGGCCAACGTCTTGTTCCCCGATAATTGTTGACGAGCGGAAGGGATGGTCACCCGAGATGGTTAGAATGTGTTTGAGGCTAAAATTTCTGTCTAACGTACACTATAACCCATGCCTAACGTACGCTAAATTTCAATGGTTACGTACGTTAAGGCAGCCACATTACGTACGTAACGGGTAGGTCGGTCTCCCGACCAGAATCTTCCTTTGACACGGACAGGGCTACTTTCGGCGGGCTAGATGACAAACGAGTCAACTGTTTGTTACGTACGTAATGCCCAAGAATCAACGTACGTAACACTTGGGCACATTTCGGGCAGTTAGTTCCTTACGTACGTTGTCATCGCCTTTATTACGTCGTAATACACCTTACGTCGTAACACTCTTATCGTTAACGTCGTTATCTAAATCGATTTTATAAAATGATAACTCCCTTCTTCATTTGCGTCCCAACACCAAGTCACTACTATCCTTGGAGAAATTCCTAGCCCTATACGGTTCTTAAGCCTTAAACACTTGAATTAACATTGAGGAGGTAGATTCTTGAGCTTCGGTGAAGATTATCCAAGTCATTCAAGTCACTTCGTTCTCCTCGTAGTTCTTGTGAATCCGTCAACTATCTTCACTATTCTTCTTCTTCCAAAGGTAAGCCACCAATCCCTGGAGTTATATCTTCGATGTTTTCTTAGTTATACTTGTTATATTGCGGGTATGGGGTAGATTTTGCTAAACTTCGTAGACAATCTTGTCGGATGAAATTGTGGTAACCGTAAATTCCGTTTCTTATATGTTTAGTTTCATACAAACGAAATTTCACTTCAAATCATCACTAGGAATGTAAAATTTGTGAATCAATTGTGGGGAAATTCATAGTAATCCGTCACCGTATGTTCCATTGTTCGTAGCTACCCTCACCTTTGATTTTTGACACTTAGAAAAACTAAGGAAGTAATTCGATAGTATAATCAATATGGGTTGTTAAACCACCGGAGTTATTGTGCAATAAAATCCGTCGATTGTAGTATTCGGAATATAGAATTATAATAGAAAGCATAGGATTCGATTTCGCCATAATAATTCATTGACAATAGAAGAATGGTAGGATTATCTTCTTGAATAAATCGATATACCTAATGTTAACTATAAGATTGAACGAGATAATGGTACACGACACTTGAAAACTTGGAAACGATACTCATACCGACAATTAAAACTACACTAGGAATCCGGTTAGGAAAGGGAGACTAGTTTTATTCATTATGGTCCATACGAGGGGTTAATCGGATGTTTCGTGGCTAGGTTAATCTCGAGCGGGCGTGGGGACTTCGTCATCATAAAGCACCTACTATCGGATCACAGGCAAGTGAAATCTTGCTCGTGAATTTCTAATATCAATGTTATACCGTATGTGTGTACGTGCCATTTTGATATAAGTCGACGTTGTCTTTCTCTAAAGATATATAAATGGGCCGATGTGTTGGGGATAAAACACATATGGTACCGCGTGGAAATGTGTTAGGGGTAAGACCCGAATTGGGCACCTATGCTACGGATTATTCCCGTGTGGATACTTCCGTGACCCTTGGTTGCGACCTTGGGGGTTTATGTGATAAAGAGAGAGACACGTCGGTTAAGTGGTGAAATATTCCTTGTGATTACTAGGTACGGTGATTGTAAAAATGTCGTATACTGTTGTTAGTAGTTGTTATTTGATATGCATTCTCTGACTCTGGTTACCTGGTATGACGAGTCATACCAGGTAAAATTGTTCATCATGTGCAGGACATTCCCGAGGGGTCCGGTCAGACTTGAGCGGTGTTGGGATTATCTTTAACCGTTGCTTAAATTGGAATAAATTGTTTTCTTTGGAAAAACATTTGTTGTGTAATAATTCTTCGAATTACATTTTTTCCTTAAATCTTTCGTTTCACGTCATGTAACCCTTGAATTTGAGGTTTTATCACGATTTTCTTAAAATGCCTATTTTTTTTATTTGCCTTGTGGGTCCCACGTGGGATTCACGGCACTGTAATACCTCGGGATATTTTGGGGGTGTTACAGAAAATGGTATCAGAGAGAAACTCCTGGTTGAATAAACTTTTTCCTATTTCCTTCTTTTTTTAAAAAAAAATCCAACACCCCAAGCGATCGAAGCTCCTCATGGGAATGCAAGTAAGTGATATGTGTGTGTTTCTATTTTGTGCAATATTTAATTGTATGCGTGGAACTGGCTTTAGATTAATACCGTTAGCGATGGCACGCCGAGGAGCTAAAAGGGTGGTGAATGACGCTCAGGGTTCCGCCGCGAACCACAATGAGGACGGGAACACTGCCGAGACCCATCCTGCTGGGGGCGGCCGCCACCGATTAATCAAAATGATCGGGAAGGCTGACGCCGTAACAACAACCGGGAGGCATGGACCCAACTTTTGTTCGGGCCCTTGCTCAGCTATCGCCATGGGAATTGCTCGTGTCAATCGGGCGGAACGGATACCGGTCATCAATGTGGAAGAAAACGGGGAAGGGATCGATGGTGGGAGAGATGTCAAGGCTAGGCCTCCATTATTTGTGGGGACAGAGAGAAACACGTGGGCGAGGATTTACGAAATGGAGACCGCCTTGAAATGTCGGATGCCCGAAAGCGTAAAGGTGCCGCTCGGAATTAATCAACTTCGTGACACCGCTGCACGATGGTGGAGAACTTACAGGCGGAGGACCGAGTGGTCGGGTGGACCGAATTTGCCCGACTACTACGGAGCGAAATCTTGTCCCCGAGATCAGCCCGAACCGCTCGCGCACGAGACTTTTCGATGCCGGCCCGCGTAACATGCCGATGCGAGAGATCATTCGGGCCTACCGAACCGAGCTAAGTTACATCTCCCGGATGGTTCCATCAAGATCAACGAATATGCCATCTTGCACGAGAGGTTAGGAGGATGTACAACGCTATGCCGCCGGATTTCACCGCACCACCACGAGAGCATACGAGGGCGTAGTCACGGATATCTTTGATACAGGTTAATACCGACATCGGGCATAACTCGAAGAAGCGAAGACATCGATTCAGCACAGGAACAACAACAAAAGCGAATTCGGGACCCGCATCTTCTTTTAAGTCGGCGGTTTCGTACCAACGAAGGGTGTATCTGATCGGCCTTACCGTAGGGACTGTTTCAATTGTGGCATGACCGGGCATACTAAGGATCGGTGTCAGAAGACGGCCACCAAATGTTTCACTTGCGGAAAGAGTGGACACATGTCTCGTTATTGCTGGCGGGCCAATTCCGCTCAGAGCCCAGCTTCGCAACCAAGTCAACAAGGCTCTGTGCAATCCCCTAGGACGCCTGCTGTTTCCAACTACCGAGCTCCATCCCACCAGAACCAACCACCACTGCACGGTGCCGGACGAGGCCGTGGGCGCGGCGGAGGTACCTCGTCCTTCTCGGAGTCAGTGCCGTCTCGTGTATTTGAGCTGAGGGCTACGGATGGTCAGCCTGCGCCAGCTATTTCAGGTACTCTTCTTGTTAACTCTCAGCCAGTGCATGTACTATTTGATACCGGAGCCACCCATTCGTTTATATCTGTGGAATGTGTTGAACGCTTAAATCTTGTTTGTGTACCTTGTGATCCCTTTACCGTAAAACTACCCGAGGGTAGTAGATTAAGCGGTGATCAAAAGGTTCGAGACTGTCGGATCTGCATCAACGATCACAGCTGGACCGCTAATCTTATGGTCTTCCCGCTCCAGAATGAAGATATCATATTAGGTATGGACTGGATGCCATTGCACAGAACGATCTTGGATACCTATCACCTGACTATCTCCATTTCGGCTCATGATGGTACCACACATGTCATCAGTGGACGTGAACACTTCAAGATACAAAGGTTCTCTCGGCATTATCGCATCGAAGCCTCCTGCGGCTCTCGAAATGAATACTACGGTGTTATGTTCTTCGAGAGGACACTTCACAACTTGCAATCACAAACATTCGGTGGTGAATGAGTTTCCAGACGTTTTCTGATGAACTACGTACGCCACCGCAGAGAAGTTGACCTTGCCATTGAACTCGAACCGGGACGAGACCTATTTCCAAAGCTCCTTACGAGAATGGCACCGGCCGAGATGAAGGAATTAAAGATCTGACTCGAAAATCTGTTGGAGAAAGGGTTGATCCGCCCAAGCACCTCGCCGTGGGGCGCGTGCAGACTTCGTTAAGAAGAAAGACAACTCTCTACGCTTGTGCATCGACTACGGGGAGCTGAATAAGGTTACTATCAAGAATCGTTATCCACTACCAAGGATTGACGACCTCTTGGATCGATTACAAGGCGATCGTGTTTTCAAAGATCGATTTACGGTCCGGATATCACCAATTGAGGATTCGGGAGGAAGATATACCCAAGACTGCATTTCGGTCGAGGTATGGGCATTACGAATACATCGTGGTATCATTCGGGTTGACTAATGCCCCATCCGTTTTCATGGAACTGATGAATAGAGTTTTGATTGATTTCCTCGATAAATGCGTGGTGGTTTTTATCGACGACATCCTGATATATTCTCGAAGCCGACAGGAACACGAGGAACATTTGAGGCAAGTGCTGGGCGTGTTAAGACAACACCAACTTTATGCGAAACTGTCCAAGTGCGAATTCTGGATGCCGGAGTTAATTTTTCTCGGGCATATTGTTTCGGCAGAAGGTGTCAAGGTCGACCCACAAAAAATCGAGACAATAACGAGTTGGGAACCCCCGAAGAATGTCAAAGAGGTTAGGAGCTTCCTAGGATTGGCGGGTTACTATCGAAGATTCGTCGAGGCTTTTTCCTGTATCGCCCGACCGTTAACGAACCTACTGAGAAAGAGCACCAAATTTGTATGGACTGCAGACTGCCAGAAGAGCTTCGACGAGCTCAAGAGAAGGTTAACTACTGCCCCAGTACTAGTGATACCACAGGGTACAGAAGGATTCATTATATACACGGATGCATCCAAGCATGGACTAGGATGTGTCTTCATGCAGAATGGCAGAGTCGTTGCGTACGCATCCCGACAACTGAAGCCGTACGAAGTAAATTACCCGACACATGACTTGGAGCTAGCCGCGGTGGTGCATGCCCTCAAGATTTGGAGGCACTATCTTTACGGAGTTACTTGCAAAGTTTTCACGGATCATAAGAGTTTGAAATATATCTTCACACAGAGAGAACTAAACATGAGACAGAGGCGTTGGTTGGAGCTAATCAAGGACTACGATGTGGAAATTTCCTATCATCCCGGAAAAGCCAATGTGGTAGCTGACGCTCTTAGTCGGAAGACTACACAAGAGGTGATGGTATCCAGCATAACAGTTCAGCCCAGACTGCAGCAAGAGATCAGGAGAAGCAACACCGAAGTATGGATACAACGTAGGCAAGGACAATTATGCTCAATCAATATACTTTCGTCCTTACTAGACGAGATACGTCTAGCACAGATGGAAGATCCTGAATTACGTGCGATTGGTGAAAGAATCGAGAGAGGGGATGTTTCCGACTATAAGATTCAGGGTGACCTGGTGAGGTTCAAGAACAGAATATGTATTCCATCAAATGACGGACTGAAGCAAACTATATTGAAGAAGGCGCACTCCACCCCTTATTCTATTCACCCCGGAGCAAGCAAGATGTACAAGGATCTAAGACAGAGTTTTTGGTGGAAAAACATGAAGTGGGAGGTTGCTAGGTTCGTCGCCCGATGTATGACATGCCAACAAGTGAAGATCGAACACCGCAGACAGTGGAATTATGCAACCCCTACCCATCCCGGCGTGGAAAAGGGAGAGCATAACAAAGGACGGTGTCACTAAGCAACCCACCGCGGTGGGAGGAAAGGATACGCTATGGGGCATTGTTGATCGATTGACCAAGTCAGCACAATTCATTCCTAATCAAGAGACAACCGACAGAAGCGGTGTTGTCATTTTCATCAGAGAAATCGTAAGGCTACATGGTGTTCCCTCGTCCATCATTTCGGATAGGGACACCAGATATGTGTCTCGTTTTTGGAAAGCCATCCATAAAGCTATGGGGACACAGATACACTCTAGCACGGCTTATCATCCTCAGACAGATGGACAGACCGAGCGGACGATTCAAACCTTGGAAGATATGTTGAGGGCGTGCGTGCTCGATTGGGGAAAGGATTGGGCTAGACATTTGGGGTTAGTGGAGTTCTCGTACAACAACAGCTGGCACGCAAGCATGGGTATGGCACCGTTTGAGGCCCTGTATGGGCGAAGATGCAAGTCACCATTATGCTGGGATGATGCCTCCGACACCGCGGTTACCGAGTTGGATCTTATCCAGGAGTCCATTAAGAAGATCTCTATAGTTCGGAAACACATGTTGGCCGCACAGAGGCGAAATCTTATGCCGAGAACCGGCAGTGACCGTTAGAATTTACGGTCGGGGATCATGTTTGGGTCAAAGTATCACCTATGCGAGGCATTCGGCGTTTCGGCCAGAAGGGCAAGTTAAGCCCGAGATTTATAGGTCCGTTTGAGATATTGGACCGGGTAGGAAAACTCGCGTATCGATTAGCTCTACCGCCGCACCTGGATGGAGTGCATAATGTTTTTCACGTCTCCCAGTTAAGGAAGTATGTCTATGACCCGAGCCACAAGCTCAATTTCGAAGAAGTGGAAATTTCCGATGACGCTACCTTTAGGGAGATACCGATCGCCATTCTGGATCGGCGTGTGAAGATGTTAAGAAATAAAGCCATACCCCTCGTGAAGATTCAGTGGTCGCACCACGGCACGGAAGAGGCGACTTGGGAAACCGAGTCGAGCATGAAGGAGAGTCATCCCGAGTTATTTTCTTAAGTTTCGTGACGAAACTATTTTAAGAGGGGTGATATGTAATACCTCCGGTATTCCATGCTTGATTACTTTGTACTGTATGAATGTTTGGTAATATGACGTCATTTCTATTTATGTATTCCATTGAGTGCTATATAATTGTACAATGTGAGCAAGCGAGGGTGACACACCTTGATGCCGTGAGACGATCGTCGGTGCGAATATGACGGTGGCCAACGTCTTGTTCCCCGATAATTGTTGACGAGCGGAAGGGATGGTCACCCGAGATGGTTAGAATGTGTTTGAGGCTAAAATTTCTGTCTAACGTACGCTATAACCCATGCCTAACGTACGCTAAATTTCAATGGTTACGTACGTTAAGGCAGCCACATTACGTACGTAACGGGTAGGTCGGTCTCCCGACCAGAATCTTCCTTTGACACGGACAGGGCTACTTTCGGCGGGCTAGATGACAAACGAGTCAACTGTTTGTTACGTCGTAATGCCCAAGAATCAACGTCGTAACACTTGGGCACATTTCGGGCGATTAGTTCCTTACGACGTTGTCATCGCCTATTACGTCGTAATACACCTTACGTACTTATCTCTCTTATCGTTAACGTCGTTATCTAAATCCAGCTTTATAAAATGATAACTCCCTTCTTCATTTGCGTCCCAACACCAAGTCACTACTATCCTTGGAGAAATTCCTAGCCCTATACCCGGTTCTTAAGCCTTAAACACTTGAATTAACATTGAGGAGGTAGATTCTTGAGCTTCGGTGAAGATTATCCAAGTCATTCAAGTCACTTCTCGTTCTCCTCGTAGTTCTTGTGAATCGTCAACTATCTTCACTATTCTTCTTCTTCCAAAGGTAAGCCACCAATCCACAGTTATATCTTGATGTTTTCTTAGTTATACTTGTTATATTGCGGGTATGGGGTAGATTTTGCTAAACTTCGTAGACAATCTTGACGGATGAAATTGTGGTAACCGTAAATTCCGTTTCTTATATGTTTAGTTTCATACAAACGAAATTTCACTTCAAATCATCACTAGGAATGTAAAATTTTGTGAATCAATTGTGGGGAAATTCATAGTAATCCGTCACCGTATGTTCCATTGTTCGTAGCTACCCTCACCTTTGATTTTTGACACTTAGCAAAACTAAGGAAGTAATTCGATAGTATAATCAATATGGGTTGTTAAACCACGGAGTTATTGTGCAATAAAATCCGTCGATTGCGGTATTCGGAATATAGAATTATAATAGAAAGCATAGGATTCGATTTCGCCATAATAATTCATTGACAATAGAAGAATGGTAGGATTATCTTCTTGAATAAATCGATATACCTAATGTTAACTATAAGATTGAACGAGATAATGGTACACGACACTTGAAAACTTGGAAACGATACTCATACCGACAATTAAAACTACACTAGGAATCCGGTTAGGAAAGGGAGACTAGTTTTATTCATTATGGTCCGTACGAGGGTTAATCGGATGTTTCGTGGCTAGGTTAATCTCGGCGGGCGTGGGGACTTCGTCATCATAAAGCACCTACTATCGGATCACGAGCAAGTGAAATCTTGCTCGTGAATTTCTAATATCAATGTTATACCGTATGTGTGTACGTGCCATTTTGATATAAGCCGACGTTGTCTTTCTCTAAAGATATATAAATGGGCCGATGTGTTGGGGATAAAACCTGTATGGTACCCGCGTGGAAATGTGTTAGGGGGTAAGACCCGAATTGGGCACCTATGTTAGGGGTATTCCGTGTGGATACTTCCGTGACCCTTGGTTGCGACCTTGGGGGTTTATGTGATAAAGAGAGAGACACGTCGGTTAAGTGGTGAAATATTCCTTGTGATTACTAGGTACGGTGATTGTAAAAATGTCGTATCTTGTTGTTAGTAGTTGTTATTTGATATGCATTCTCGACTCTGGTTACAGTATGACTCGTCATACTGTAAAATTGTTCATCATGTGCGGGACATTCCCAGGGGTCCGGTCAGACTTGAGCGGTGTTGGGATTATCTTTAACCGTTGCTTAAATTGGAATAAATTGTTTTCTTTGGAAAAACATTTGTTGTGTAATAATTCTTCGAATTACATTTTTTCCTTAAATCTTTCGTTTCACGTCATGTAACCCTTGAATTTGAGGTTTTATCACGATTTTCTTAAAATGCCTATTTTTTTTATTTGCCTTGTGGGTCCCACGTGGGATTCACGGCACTGTAATACCTCGGGATATTTTGGGGGTGTTACAGGTAGGCTCGGCAGGTAGCGCACGCTACTGCCGGACACTACGTACGCTACGGCTGGCAGGTAGCGCACGCCTTCTGGCCGGAAAAGGCTGCGCCTTCTGGCCGGCGATCTAGTCCATTAGGTCACTGGATTGCGGCCTGGGCCGATAGCGCGCGCTAGCTCGGCAGCCTAGCGCACGCTAGTCCGGCCCAGTATAAATGTGGCAGAGCAGCTTATTTTCACTCATTTTTCATTTCCTTTCTTTTCGATCCGCAGCTGGAGCTTCGAAGGCGACGAAGCCATGTTGTTCAACAACAAATCCACGAAGTTCTTGAGTTCATAACATCAATCAATCATCCGTTATTGTCCTTTGATCCAGCGAATCAAGGTAATCTTCCTTAGAACCTTAATTTCGTGAATTTGGGGGTTTTTGCATTTTTGACATGATGTGATGGTAGTTGTTACTCCTTGGAAAGGAGGTTGCGATGCTTAATGTTGTTTCGTTTCATAATCGATTATTGTTGTGTGCTTGTTATACGTGATGTGCCTCCGGGTAGGATTGTTGAATCTCCGGGATCCATACTTGCTAGTATGGGTCGGGCGAGACCGTAGGGTTATCCAATCCGGGTATGTCTTGCGGGGACTCCGAGGTTCGTGGCTTGTTAGCCCGATGCCGGGATAACTAGTGGGGTTATCATCGGGTATGTCTTGCGGGGACTCCGAGGTTCGTGGCTTGTTATCCCGATGCCGGGATAACTTATGGTTGTGATATGTGTGTGATTTGTTTAGCTAGCCAGCTCGGGAGGGTCCTTCGAGGCCTCAGACGGGATCAATGGTATTACCCTGTTCCCAAGGCGATGCATGTGTTGTGATTTGTTTAGCTAGCCAGCTCGGGAGGGTCCTTTGAGGCCTCGGGCGGGATCAATGGTATTACCCTGTTCCCAAGGCGATGCGCGTGCGCGATTATGTTTTGTTGATTTTTATGTCCGTCGAGGACACGTGATGTTGGGCTCTGGCCCTGTGAATTGTTATCGGTTTTCTATTTGCGAAAACAAAACCTTTGGTGTGACTGTTGATTTTTGGAAAGAGAAGGATTCGGAAATCCTAAATTGTTTTCTATTAAAACTCTCGATGGCATTTTAAACTGTTTTATAAATTATTTCCCTTGATTTGTGATCTTTCGGTTTTGGAATGTTTTACCAAACTCATGCCTCGGGAAGTGCTTTTCGTTACCTTTGGAACTTTGAAGATTCCTGGTTATTGTTATTCATGGAATGTGAATTGTATGGCTCGTATTTGTACTTTGTTCTTGCACTAGCAAAACAGTGGAGTTTTGCTAACCCCCGAGTATTCAGGGGGTGGATGTCTATTTTTGCATTCAGGTTTTGGAGCATAGCACAGGGTCGGCATGAAGGATGATGAAAGATGAACGATACTAATCACACGAGGACCCATTGATGTCGTATTGGTCTAGTTGTATTTTCTTTTACCTTTCTGAGATCTTTCCCCGTTGTACGGGAGTTTATCGTATTTTGACCCCTGCGTGGGTATGTTTTTGGAATTGAGTTGTATGTTATTATTGAAAGACCAAATCGGTCTACTGAGTCATTTTAGCCTTAAAGGCGATGTTTAGATGTTTGATTTTAGTTATCAGCCTGGTAGATCCTCGAGGAGAGGGTCTACGGCGTGTAATATCCCTGAGTGGATTGGGGGTGTTACATGCCTTGCCCGGATGATAAAGGATCTCGAGGTCATAATCCTTAATCAACTCCATCCACCTTCTCTGTCTCATATTCAACTTCCGCTGAGTGAATATGTACTTCAGACTTTTATGATCGGTAAAAATCTGACATGCAGAGCCAAAAAGATTGTGACGCCAAATCTTGAGCGCAAAGACAATTGCCGCTAACTCCAAATCGTGAGTAGGGTAGTTGAGCTCGTACGGCCTCAACTGTCTTGATGCATATAGTCTTGCCATGCTGCATCAATACGCACCCAAGACCCTGACCCGAAGCATCACTATAAATATCAAAACCCTCGTTGCCACACGGCAATGCCAAAATTGGGACTGAAGTCAAATGCCTCTTCAGCTCCTCAAAACTCGACTGTCTCTCGTCATTCCAGGCAAACTTCTCAGATTTCTGAGGCAACTGTGTAAGTGGCCAGGCCAGTTTCGAAAACCCCTCGACGAACATATGATAGTATCCAGCCAAACCCAAGAAACTACGAACCTCCTTCACATTCTTAGGCGGCACCCAATCCAACATTTCCTCAATCTTCTGTGGATTCACACGGACCCCCTCGACTGAAATCACATGACCCAGAAACATCACTTCCCTTAGCCAGAACTCACATTTCGAGAACTTCGCATAGAGTCGCTCGGTCCTCAAAATGTGTAACACCACACGCAGATGATGCACATGCTCCCCCTCATTCCTCGAATAGATAAGGATATCGTCAATGAAGGCGACAACACACTCATCCAAATACTCTATGAAAACTTTCTTCATCAACTGCATGAACACTGCCGGCGCGTTGGTTAGTCCAAAGGGCATAACCACAAACTCATAATGTCCGTATCTCATAAGCTGTTTTCGGAATATCGGACTCCTTCACCCGAAGCTGATAGTACCCTGATCTCAAGTCGATCTTCGAGAATACCGCAGCTCCTTGCAGCTGATCGAACAAGTCATCAATCCTCGGAAAGGGATATTTTTTCTTGATGGTCACCTTGTTTAGCTCGCGGTAGTCGATACATTAATGCAGTGAACCATCCTTCTTCCGCACAAACAGAACTGGTGCTCCCCAAGACGAAGCGCTCGGTCGAATATACCCTGACTCAAGAAGCTCACTCAACTGCTTCTTTAACTCAGCCATCTATGAAGGTGCCATGCGATACGGCGCCTTCGAAATCGGAGCCGCACCCGGCTCTAACTCAATAGCAAACTCAACCTCACGACCTGGTGGTAACCTCGGAAACTCATCAGGAAAGACATCAGGTAACTCACAGACGACTGGGATCGATGAAAACTCAACCCCTCCATCCTCCGCCTTCAAGGCGTAACACCAGTAACTAGTATACCCCTTCTGCAGGAGTCTCATCGCCTTCAAGACGTTAATCACGAACTTCTGGTTTCCTCTCTTCCGCCCCTCGAAAGAGTGATCGATGCTGTCCTCGGCTAACATGGTGATGATTTTCGTGCGGTAGTTCATGATTGCACCATGCCGCTCGACCCAATTATCCCCGAGAATCAAATCCTCACCCTCAATACTCACAACAATAAGATTAGAGGGCCAATCCTCTAACAAATAAACACATAACAGTCTCAGACCTCCTAATCACCAACGATCCTATCACCGCTAGGAAGCTTAACGATGAAAGGCTCACAAGGCATTAAACAATCGAGACTCAAGCGGCGCACACACTCCAGAGAGATGAATGAATGCGTAGCACCCGAATCAAAAAGCATACTGACAGGATGACACTGGATATGACCGATACCTATATCCACGGTGGCTGCTGGATCATCGACCCTTCTCATCTCGTAAACTCACGGATGAGCAGAGCCGACACTGGAAGCTCCCCCTCTAGCGGGCTGAACCCGACCTCTTCCTCGACTGGCACTCGATAGAGGTTGCGGAGCAAACGACCCCTGGTTCACACTCGGTTCCCTAGGCGCTGGGAAGGAAGCCTGGGCACCAAGAGTTCTCTCTCTCTCAGCACAAAAAGCAGCCTTATGGCCAGACTGGTCACATCGATTAAACGTCAACAAAGGACTCGAACAAGCTCGACTGATGTGGCCTGATCGGCCACAGTTAAAACACTTCACATCACGGGAAGAATGCTTGCGGCCAGAAACCCCGATAGAGCAGTGGACCACCACCAACGGGAAAGTTAGCAGACTGAGAATTATGCTGACCTCCACCCTTGTGCCCGAAAAATTTCCGACGGACTTCTGTTTCTTGCTCTCACGAGCCGCCTCACTGGCCGTCAAAAACATATCGTATGCAAGATCTCTACTCTGATAATCCTTAAAGGTGGTGCAGGCGATCCCAGACATGTAGTCATAAATCTTCAGTTTCATCCGCCTGGAAAAGTGGAAAATCTTGTCGCTCTCCTCTCTAACGTGGGTCTTCACGAAGCCCAACTCCAGATTATGTCAGCAATAGTCGAGAAAGCGAGAATATCCCGAGGCTGAGCATCATAAAAAGCATAGACTCGAGCCTATTTAACTGGCCATGGGCAATATTCGATCTTTATCAGGTCCTTGAACTCGACCCATGAAGCAACATGGTCCTTAGGCTCAACAGCCTCCCACCAGTCAGTGGCGTCCCCAGTGAGAAAGTACTGGGCAATAGGGACCTTGCGATCCTCGGGACAGTCGGTGGCAACAAAGATCTTGGATATCTCCTTGATGACATCCTGAAGCCAATGATCTGCTCCGCCCTGAGTAGCATGGGACGGAGTCAGGTTCTGAACCGCCTGAGCTATCGCAGCCATTTGGTTCACCATTTGTTGCATCACAGCTGCAACACCAAGATCGGCGCCCCCACCAGTTGTGCCCTCTTGAGTAGCACTATGGCTTTGATGACCATCAGTAGTACCAGCCCTAGAATTTTGCGATGTGGCTGCCTCACTGGCTGCCCCACGTCCACGACCGCATCCACAACCACAACTGCGACGCCTACCTCGGCCTCTCCCAGCATTCATAATGAAGATAAGAGGTAGCAATAGCAATTCGATGATAAGTACGATAGGACAAATAGTCACAATTCAAGAATCGAAAGTACGATACAAGGAAACAAAGAATCGAGTAAGGTAAACTTACGAGCACTGGAAGTACCGAGATGATGGCAGCGGGGTGACAATGTGCAAAACAAAACATAACTAGACCCAATTAACCGACAATCCTAGGTATCCATAAACCTAGAGCTCTAATAGCATTTTCTGTAACACCCCCAAGATATTCAGGGTATATTACAGCGCCGTGGACCCCTACATGGGACCCACCAGGCTAAACACGAAAATACTACTCTTCTAACCATCTCGGTTAGCGAGGAAATACACATCACTAAGATGAAAATAGAATAGAACGCCCGGTATGACCGGCGGAAAAATCATCACTGACAATCATAAATAATAATTATTGATATTAATCAAAATCCGAGTAAAATGTCTAAGTACTCACGAGTACTATCTATGAGTTTGCAAATTTAGAAAACGACCACATCGAATAGGACAACAGAAACAAGCAAATACAACAGCACACGTCAACAACCCTGGCCAGCATCCTCGTACTGTCCCAGCGCCCGCTCGTCCAACAGAACATAACCTGAAATTTATAACAAGAATTTCCCCAAAACGGGTCCCCAAAGGGGTTAGAAATTACGCTAGTACAAGTAACCAATGAACAACTTACACCTTACACATATAGTCAAAGCATGCAAATGAGAAAACATAATCTTGAAGCACACATTTCCAGAAACGCCAAAACCCAAAACACATTTATAAAATGCACCACAATTAACCGCGGACCCACGCCTATGTGGACCCCTACTGAGACCCCATCAGATCTAACTCGTAGTGGTTAAAAGCAAGCTCATGGATCCATGCCTCTGTGGACCCCTACCGAGACCCCGTCGGATCTAACCCGTAGTGAGCATACACACATACACACGTTACTCATGCCATACTACCATGTTAAGCATGTAAGTTCATTAAGGGTAATTGCCTTGATATCACGATGAAAAGACGGATGGAAACAATCGCGGTTGCGAGAAATTAGACACCTAACCTAAACGATTCGTCAAACACCATAACAACTAATTCGACAAGAATAACAATAACGGAAGACACCCAAAACCCCATCTACGATTCATGTAAGTTCGTACAAAACAATGACGAGGACGGATCACAACCGAACCCTCTCGATTCCATAAATACCATGAAACATATCATGAAATCGTAGGGAAAACAACAATACCACTAAGATTAATCGTATACATCATAGATTAATCAACGATACGGAATGAATCGGATGAAAACTCAAAAACCCCCAAATATCCCAAAATAGGGTTCTAGGAGATTACCTTGGATTAAGGTTGAAGAACAAGTATTGGTATTGTTAATCTACACCAAGAACTCAAGAAAGATGTTAGGTAGGAGTTGCAGGACTTTGAATCGCCGGAGATCGCCCAAAAATCGCCCAAGAACCAGAGAGAGAGAAAGAAAGAAATGAAAAGGTGACAAATCTGGGTCAACTCTCTGGTTTATATAGCCAAAGAGTTTTAGCGTGCGCTAACAATTAGAGTTAGCGTGCCCTCCCCGGCTAAAATCAATCCAGAACCTACGGTTCTGGCCCGTTAGCGTGCGCTACCAGAGGATAGCGTGCGCTAAGAGCCCCTCGATAGCGCGCGCTATCGGGCCATAGCGTGCGCTACCTGGGCACCAGGCCGAGTCCAGGAACAATATGCCTAGTACTGGACTGCCGGATTAGCGTGCGCTACCGGTCAAATAGCGTGCGCTAAGTCGAGGCCGTAGCGTGTGCTAATATACAAATGTTGCGTGCGCTAAGCTGTTCGTCCAAAGAGCAGAGAGCGGAAATAACCCACTGTCACTGCTGTGTTCGAGCCGTTAGCACGCGCTACTAAATGGTTGTAGCGTGCGCGACAACAAAATGATAGCGTGCGCTACACGACAACAGTAGCGTGCGCTATCGAGTGCAGACAGCAGCACAGACACCACACAGGGATGGAAAACAGCGAATTCCATCTCGGATGAAAACAATGCGCTTTCGACGCCAAACAACGAACCGAAGGAGACACACGAACAACAAGATTGAGTCAGAACCAAAATGCTAAAAGAAACGATTCCGACTACCCGAGGGTATGGAAAACTACAACGTTAGTAATCACCCCAAAACTTTGGGAAATTACAAAACGGCCCAAAACATCCGAAACACACGATACATGATCGGAACAACAAATAAAAGCTCACAACATGCATAAAAACATGATACGGACCTGCGGCAACCTCGAAACGGTGGTTCCGAACAATGGTTATGAGAATCGAACAAAATAGCGATGGAAATGACATTAAACACAGAATTGAATAAAACAAGTCCGAAACAAGCTCGGATGAGAAATGGTCCAATATTAAATATCATCAAAATATTAATACGATTACAAGCGAGTCGCTAAAAAAATGAAAAATACACCAAAAATAAAAATACCGGGAAAGAAAAATGCGGATATTACAATTAGCCCATAATCTTCTTGACTATTGAAGAAGCAAACTCTTGATCTTCTGGTGAGTTATATTTATTTTAAATGCATACTTGTCTGATCTCTTTTTGAAGAGCAATCTCATCCAGTTCTCCATTCATAAGTTTGGGTGCTTCTTCAGGTCTGAAGTCTGGAATCATGGGCTATGCATTGAATTCTTGCTCAGCATGCTTCTTCAATATTTCCCATAGATTGGGCCAATTGAGCTCCATAATGTCAATAAAAATTTGTTGTGGGGAATAGTTAGGATCTTGAAGTATTTCCCATAAATGATACTTCTCTATGAATTGCTTTGTTGTTGTTCCCCACATTGGTTCAACTTCTATAGGCAAGAATTCCTCCACATAATATAATTATTTTCCTTCCCACTGAAGTGGTTGAGGTACTTCATGCCTGGTTCTTCTTTTCTTAGATGCATGGCCTTCTCCATGTGGTGCAGCTGTGCTTTTCCTCTTCTGAGAACTTGAGGTTCCTGCTTCAAGGTAATGGATGATTTGAGGTGTGCTTTTGGGAACTAAGGATAATGCCTCATGCTTCCATTTGGATCTCATTTTTCTCCCTTTTTGACAATATCATTGATTTGTGCCAGCTGCTCCTCCACCTTATGCATGAAGTGTTTCATGCCAAGTGGCATCTTTGAAGATGTTGGTGGGGGAGAGGGTTCTTTCTTGTTCAACAGTGAGTCCATTTTGTCATTAGGGGATAGCAGGTGAGGTTCTACCCTTGTTGCCAGAAGTTTTACAACAGCTTCCTCTACCATAGTTCGAACCATTTCAGTGAAGTTAGGGGGTAGCTGATATACAGGCGCTTCTGCCTGAGGAATGTATTCAGCTGAGCTTTCTTCTGCAGCTGACTTTTGAGAAATGGATTTCTCAGTTGAGATCCTTTTGTCAACTAGATTTTGATCAGATGGTGTTTTTGCTGATTGTTCCCCATGCCTTTCTGAATTCTCAGCTGCTGGGGGCTGAGCTAAGCTGGAGGCCTAATCAGGTGCATCCTTGTCATGGTCCTCATCATCCTTCTCCTCTTTATTCTTTCCTTCTTCTCCTCCTTATTCATTTTATTCTTCTTTTTCTTGATTTTCTTCCTCTCTGACCTCTTCTTTTTCTTTTTCATCTTCTTCTTTCTCTCCTTTTGTGACTTCCTAATCCTCTTTTTCAACTTATTCTCTTACTTCTTCATTCTCCTTTTCAGCTACTTCATTTTATCCTTCGTCTTTCTTTTCTCCTTCTCCTCCATCAATTTTTTCTTCATCATCAAAAGTTTTCCCTCGTGCTTCTCCTTCCATAATGTTAAGAATGAACTGTTCCATATTCTGTTTGAAATTTGTTATGAACCAGTTCTCATCCATTAGCAGGCTCATGTCTGACTCATGGCAGAACGCTGTGATGAGGTATTCTATGGATATGGGGTAGTCCCATCCACTTTTCTCAACTGCCTCTTTTAGGTTAGGGAAGCTAAGAGTCTTTAATCCTTTTCATTCATTGTATATGTTGACAAATGAAAACTTACCAATTTCAATTTTGCCCTTATAAGGTTCAGAGGATTGTTCTCCTTGAGGTTGAAAGAGTATTGGACATTTTGTTTCTCAAAGAGTTCTTTTGCTTCTTCTTCAGTGAGACTTGGGAGTGTCAGTAGTGGAATTACAGGAAGAAGTTTCTCAGCACGACCTTCTTCTAGTTGAGCTGCGGGTGTTGGAGGTGCAGCTAAGATGGTGGTGGCTACCTGTATATCCTTTTCTTCTGCATGTGAGTGGTCCATCAGTCCCTTTTGTCTTTTGGGAGATGGTTCTGGAGAAGATGTGATGTGAACATGTTCTTCTCTCTCAGGTGACTTTCTTCTTAAGAGCATGGATATTGGAATGTCGTCACTGTCTAAGCTGTCTTTAAGTGTAGTTGCAGAAGCGGTTGGAGGAACATGTGAGGTTTAAGGAGTAGGTGGAATGTGTTCATCTGCAGCTAACTTTTCAGATGGGATGTCAGTTGTAGTTTTCTCAGCAGTGGTTGGAGCAGGCAGAATCTCAGTAGTGGTTGGAGTAGGAGGAATCTCAGTTGTGGTTTCCTCAGCTACAGTTAGGATTTCAGCTATGGTTTTCTCAGCTGCATTTTTCTTAGTTGCAACTGAGTCAACCTCTTTCTTTTCTGAGTCCGTGACTCCTTTGTATGAGGATGTTCGAGTCTTCATCCTCTCTAGTAATTCTATCGCCCTAGGATATTTGTCTGCAAACTTTTCCATGGTTGCTTGGTCTAGGTGACCAAGTCTCTTACTGCTGTGGAAGTTCTCAGCTTTGCCTCTGGCCTTTCCTAGAAACTCCAAAATCCAACTGATTTGAGTTCGAAAAGCTAATTTCTGCCCGAACTTCTTGTTTTCACTGTCCGAGCTCACTTTATTCACCTATTAGACTAATTTCCTGTAGATGTAGTGAGGCTAATTTATCCTTTAACTTTAAATCATGGCGCCATGACTATGTATTTTGAGGACGACAATTGATCAAAGCTTCCTGCCATACCCATCACAATTTTGCTTGTGATGTCCAGCATATATCTAAACTCCTTCTTAAGGTCTGGCTTCCTTGCTGTAAATTTTATCTTCATCGTCTGTCTCAGGCATTTTAATCTCGTGCCATATCTCCATTGGGATTTTGTTACAGGGCCTCAACTGCAATGCCCCAACTCTCCATTTTGAAGGCATTTGCGATGGTCTGCGTTGTTATGAGAATAGGTTCTCCAAAAAATGACCTTTAAATGCCCCTTTCTGTGACTTGGACCTCCTTGTAAAAGCATATGACAGCCTCCTTGAAGAGCTGTGTAGGGTTGATGTCCAGAAAGTGGTAGATTCCATTCTTTTTCATCATCCGGATCAGTTGCACCATTAAAACAGAGTTGTTTGAGTCCAGTAGTCCAAAAAAGTCGACAACAATGTTGAATATTATTTGCTCCTTTACCATCCTTAGATTGATGTTTTTGAAGTAGTAGTGGTGCCCATATCTGCAAATTTTCTGAGTTTTAGTGTAGTGAAATTCTAGGGTTTTGCTTTCTGGACAAACTAGGGTTTTCTGCTTGAAGTTTGAAGATGATGGGGTTTTTGAAGAATTTCAGTCATCTTAAATAGTTACCCTGATAGTTGGTTTTAAAAATTAATAAATAAATAAAGAAGTGGCGGTTCGTGTGACATGATTGGACAACATAATGTAAATGTAGAGTTACTGTGATCGTATGTTTTTGACCACGTGTAATAATGTAAAGTGAAAGAAAATTAAAAACATAGATGGTTGACTGTTTGACTTCTGATCGGCTGCAATTTCAATTCCTTTGAATAAACTTAGATGTGATTAAGATCAGGTAACTTTTTGCATCATGGTTGTGATCTTGATCAGCTAGCTTTCCTCGTCTATGCTTCTGATCCTCGTCTGGTTCTGATCAGGTGACTTTCTTTATCTGGTTCTGATCAGGTGACTTTCCTCATCTGGTTCTGATCAGGTGGCGTTCCTCGTCTGTGGTTCTGATCAGGTGACTTTCATCGTATGTTCTTTTTATCAGGTGACATTCTTCATCTTTAGATTTTCAGCTAGGAACTATATTCCGAGTCTAGAAGACCAAGATCCCTGCTTAGTTCGAGAAACCTTTCTTTTGGTATAGGTTTTGTGAATATATCAGCAATCTGGTACTATGTGTTGACTCTTTCCACCCTTACTCTTTTGTTGAGCACATGGTCTTTGATGAAATGATGCTTGACATCTATGTGTTTCGTCCTCGAATGTAAGACTAGGTTGTTTTGTTATAGCAATTGCGCTCTTATTGTCACACCGGATAGGAACTTGATTGGCAATGATGTTGTAGTCCCTTAGCTGTTGTCTGATCTATATAATTTGAGCACAACAACTACCTGCAACTAGGTATTCTTACTCAGCTATAGATATTGAATTAGACACATGCTTCTTACTAAACCAAGATATTAGTCTGGTTACAAGGAATTGACATGTTCCACTGGGGTTTTTCCTATTGATTTTGCATCCTGTAAAGTCAGGATCAGAATATCCTTATTATTCAAAGTTATCGTCTTTTGGATACCATAATCCAACATTGATTGTAGGTTTTAGGTACCTGATTATCCTTTTTGCTGCTTCCTGATGAGACGGCTTTGGCTTTGACTAGAATCTTGCACATAGTCCTACTGCATATGAAATGTCAGGTCTGCTTGCAGTGAGATATAATAAGGGTCCAGTTAGTCCTTTGGAGTGTGTTGGATCTACTGGAATGCCTCCATCATCTGCATCAATGTGTAAAGATGTGCTCATTGGTACTCCTAGGGTTTTGTTGACTCCATGCCAAATCTCTTAATCAGCTCCCTTGCGTACTTTGATTGCTTGATGAATATTCCAGTGTCAACTTGTTTGACTTGCAAACCAAGAAAGAAATTCAGTTTGCCCATCATGCTCATTTCAAATTCTCCTTGCATGAGAGTTGAGAATTTTTCACACAGCTCAGGGTTTGTTGATCCAAATATAATATCATTCACATATACTCGAACTAGTCGTATGTGGTCTTTGGGTTCAATCATGAAGAGAGTTATGTCCATCTTTCTTTTGCAAAATCCATTCTTCTCAAGAAATACGGATAGAGTTCCATACCAGGCTCTTGGTGCCTGTTTGAGTCCATATAGAGCTTTTAGTAACTTGTATAACTTGTCTCCTATCACAAATTCAGGGGGTTTCTCAACATAGACTTCTTCTTCTAGTACTATATTGAGAAATGCACTTTTCACATCCATTTGGTAAACTTCAAAATCTTTGAAGGCTGCATATGCAAGAAATAGCCTGATTGCTTCTAGCCTTGCTACTGGTGCATATGTTTCATCAAAATCTATTCCTTCACATTGACCATATCCTTTTGCAACCAATCTGGCCTTATTTCTAACAACATCACCATCTTCATCACACTTGTTTTTGTACACCCATTTGGTGCCAATGACATTCTTATGATTTGGTCTGTCTGTTAGTTCCCATACGTTGTTCCTCTCCATGTGGTTTAATCCGTTTTGAATTGCAGTCACCCATGTATAGTCATTTAGGGCTTGATCTGTTGTTTTGGGCTCCATTTGGGACATGAAGCAAGAGAACATTGCTATTCCTGTTGGTTCTATTGAGTTCCTGGTTTTGACTACATATGTTAGGTTCCCAATGATTTGTTGAATGGGATGGTCCTTCAACCATTTGGGGGTATCATCTTCATTTTATGCTTTTGGGACTGTGTCTGTCTCTGCCTCAAATTAGTTTTGACAAACTGCAGCTGCATCTAGTTCAGCTATGATTTAGTCACCTACAGTTGGATCAACTGTGGTAGAATCAGCTGTGGTTGTATCAGCTATGTTTGGAGTTCCTGACTGATCTGCAGTTGGGTCTTGATCAGCTGTGTCCGTAATTCTTGTGTCATTGATGATGACTTCTTCTAGGGTGGTGGCTTTGAGCTTTTTCTCAATTTGTTCCACCTATTTCCTGTACTCAACAGAAGATTCATCAAGGACAACATGAGGTATTTCTTACACAACTAATGTTCTTTTATTAAAGACTCGATATGCCTTGCTTATCTGTGAGTATCCCATAAACATACCATCACCAGTTTTTGCATCAAAGGCATTTAGTTGGGTTTTTCCATTGTTGTGGATGAAACACTGGCAACCAAAAATATGAAAATATGAAACAATTGGTATTCTGCCATTCCAAATCTCACAGGGAGTTTTACTATGTCTCCCTACTATCATACTTTTGTTTTGAGTATGAAAAGCAGTGTTGACAGCTTCAACCCAGAACTTTTTAGGAAGATCAGTCTCAGCAATCATTGTCCTGGCTGCTTCCATGAGGGTTCAGTTCCTTCTTTCAGCTACACCATTTTGTTGTGGTGTTCTTTCAGCTGATACTTCATGCTGAATCCCATTCTAATCACCATACCCAGTTATGGCCTTGTTGAGAAATTCTCCTCCGTTACCTGATCTGGTATTTATGATTGATAAGGATTTCTCATTTTGAATTTTCCTTAGCGGCTCAAGTAGCTTGGTTAGAGTTTCACTCTTCTTGTAGTGAAACACTAACCAAGTGTGTCTTGAGTAGTGATCCATAACTACTAAGGCATGCTTCCTTCCACTCAGAGTTCTTGGCTTGATGGGACCAAATAAATCAATATGAAGTAGGTCCAAAATTCTATGAGTAATAGTGATAGGTTGAATTGATTTGAAAGACGATTTTGTTTGCTTTCCTTTCTGGCATGCATCACAGAGTGTCTTCTTCTTAAATACTTCTTCAGGAATCCCTCCGACTAGCTTATGTGAGCTTATCTTTTTGAGAGCTTTGAAGTTCAGATGATACAGTCTCTTGTGCCAGAGCCATCCATTTTCAACTATTATTCGGGATATGAAACAGGTGTTTGGAGTGCATGTATTCCAATCTATCATGTATACATCCCTTCTTATGTAGCCTTGTAGTTTCAATTCTCCAGATAAGATATCAATTACCATGCATTTCCAAATAATGAAAACTACTAGGTTCTTTTCATCACAGAACTGGCTTATACTCAACAGGTTGTATTTGATCCCTTTGACATACTGCACTTTTGAGATGATAATGTTTCCTCTATGCATCTCCCCATAACCTTTTGTTTGTCCACAACAGCTATTTCCAAAGGTTACATCTGGACCTCTTTATTGGATGTAGTTTTTCAGAACTTTCTTGTTTCCTAACATGTGCCTTGAGAATCGCGAGTCCACAAACCATTCTTCACCTCCTACTCTTGAACTTGAGGTGACCTGATAGTTGTCCTTCCACCTTTTCTGCAATCATACAAGCATAGATTTAGGTACCCAAATTTGAGTGGGTACTTTAGGGTTAGTAGATTTCCTGGAGAATTGATTTATCTTGGTGTTTTGAAGATGATGTTGGTTATTTCTATAGAGTGCATATTGTCTTGTTCTATATCATTGAGTTGGTTTGTATATAGGATATGACTGACAATGGTTTTGGTGTGGGCCATTCCTAAATATTGGCTGAGACCGGTTATTAAAGTTTTGGGGTCTCCACACCTGATAATTTTCAAAGTTTGGATTACCTCAAGGTTTCCATTTACTTCTCCTATTGTGAGATCTATTTTGTGGGAGTATTTGGTAATAAGCACAATAATGTTTTGACTGCTGATGCTGTTTTGTCCATTGCCTAGTCTTTTGTCTAGGTTGCTGCCTTGTAAACCTTGGCTGCTGCCTATACTGTTTGTTGGCTCAGCAGTCTGGACAATTGTTTCTCCCTTTATGAAAGTGGTTTTGAACTTTAGGGAGTATTTGGGTCATATCCAAGGCCTGATTTTAAATAAAGTGGCCTCTGGTTTATACATAAACCATCCAAGGTTATAGATGCTTTTAAAGATGTTATTTCTTTTGCCTGTGTATTACTCAATTGTGTCGGTTTAGAAAACTCAATTTTGATATGAGCAAGTGCAGCTAATTTTTCACTATTTAAGGTAGTCAACCTCTTAATCTCAGCTGTGTAATTTTAGCAAAGTTTTTCAAATTTTCATCACTCTGTTTTTCAAACTCAGGTCTGATGTTTAATGATTCTAGGCCAAGTTTTTCCAAATCGTTTTTCAGTTGCCTATTCTCATCTTTCAGTTGTGTATTTTCAACTGTCACGGTCAAGTGTGCAGTTTTTAATGTTTCAAAATCTTTGAAAAGCTGATTTACAGATTTATGAAGATCAATATCTTCAGACATGCCTGAGCTAACATATCTTGAAGTTGGAGGTTTAGATGGTACCTCTTCATCAGCTAGATTGGCCATCAAGCAATTGTAGTTGTCACCATCACCTGAAAGGAATCCACTGCTTGATTCCAATCTCTCTTGGATATGATCTTCTTCAATGAAATCTTTTCTCTTGTCTCTCTTCTTGCCCATGTCCTTCTTATCTGCATCTATCTTGAGATCAGGGCAGTCGAACTGGATATGTCCCGTCTTATGACAGCTGTATCATTCTACCTTCCAGTTTCCAACTTTTTGGTTCTTCCTTGGGTTTTCCTTGTAGCTCTCTTTATATTTTGAGTAGTTCTTCCTGAAGTTGCTGAATCTTTGCATAATGAATGCCATTTATTCCTCAAAGTTTTGAGGACTTGGAGGATTAACTTCAGTATGGCTTTTTGCAGGTGATTCTGCTGCGAAAGCTATTCCTTTTTCAGCTGGCTCAGTAGATGATTAGCAGGGCAGCTCTAACTAAAATGCCTTAAGGTCTGAGAATATTTCTTGGATCTTTATCTTTTTTAGATCCTTGGATTCCCTCATCGCAACGGCCTCCATTCTCCATTTTGAGGTAAGAGACCTTAGTAACTTCAATATCATCTCGCAGTTGCCATAGATTTTACCAGGAGAGTTTATTTCATTGATGATCTCAGTGAATCTGGTATCCACTTTATCAATAGTTTCTCCATTCTTCATCTTGAAGTTGTCAAACTTTTGGGTAGCTATTGACAACTTGTTTTCTTTGATAAGATCTATTCCCTCACACATTACAGTTAATGTGTCCCATATCTCTTTGGCATTTTCGCAATTCTTGATATTCACCATGGTGGCTTTGTCAAGAGTCTGGTACAAGATATCTCTGGCCTGGTTGTCAAGTTCGGCCAACTTTATTTCTTTCTAGGTCATCTCTGTTCTTCTTTTGGGAATCTGCTTTGGTTTCCCGGATGCAATATCTTCATCTGTATTGTCCTTCAGAAAGGTGAAGGGTCCATCCTCAATTATACACCACATATCATCATGGATGGATGATAGATGTGCCTCCATTCTTATTTTCCGTAAGTCATATTCATCAACAGAGAACACAGGTAATCTAGAGTGCATATGTTGCATGTGTTCCACTTTAACGAGAGATTTAACCGTATATACTCAAGTATATGGATCTGGTTCTGTAAAATTGAACAAACCTCTCTGATACCACTTCTACGTCACAAGGCGTCAGGTATAAGTCTAGAGGGGGAGGGGGGTAAATAGACTTATAAAACCTTTTACTTAAATAACAATTTTCAAAAACACGGCTGAAGTAAATGCAGCTACGTTACTCGTCTGATATAAATGCAGTTAACCTTTGTCAGCTGTAAAATAGTTTTGAGAAATGACAACTAACTTTGAATGCAATAGTTAATATGAATACAACAGTTAAGTATGATGTTAAAGCAGTAAATCACACATCAATTCAGTGGTTTTAGAGTTGGCACAATTCACTACTAGTCTACTTCTCTCCAAACCAGTTGAAGATAAATTCACTATAACTTTGAACCATTGAAATTAATGTTACAATGAATCTTGTTAAAACAGCTTCCAACCAGTGGAAACCCGTGGTCGTTGTATATCCTTCCGTTGGTTTCTTAGCACCTCTTGATCGAAATCCCGTGGATGCCTCAACAACTCGCAAGCTATCTATCACCTTCCAATTAAGAACCCGTGGATGTTTTACAGCCTCTTGATAAGTGTCAGTTTTATACACTTATCCATGATTTGTATTGATAAATATCACCCATAATTGAGCTAGTCTACTCGTTTTTTGCTTTTAATTAATTAGTTTTTAATAATTTTATTTTTATCGGATGATGATGTAAATTTAGTCTTAATCAAAATAAATAACTGATTTACTCAAGAAATAACATGTTTATTTAATATTCTCTTTTTGAATTTTGATATATTCAAGTTGTAGGGCTTTCCGAGACGAATTCGGAAGTCTTTCCGGATTCAAACTCAGAGTTATATATCAAAAGTTATCATCCGAAGAAGATTTGGGGCAAAAACGCAAAGTCTGAGAAATTCTGGGCTGAAAACGTAACTCTCAAAGCAACCAGTGAACAAATTGACGAAGCCAAGTTACGGCCGTAACTACAGAATGTTACGGCCATAAGTCATCCAAGTTACGGCTGTAACTCCTTAATGTTACGGCCGTAACTATTGACAGATTATTATGATTTGTCTAATTTTTTATACTTTTTGTGTATTATTGAGGGGATGGTTGGCATTGATCCGATCTATTGTAAAAATGCTTGAGTTTTGGAGCTATTAGATTACTTTAGGTGTATAAATAGACCCCTTAGATCCTTCATCATTCATCATTCATCATATAATTTTTCACTTTTTGTAAACTTTTCTTTTTGTGTGAAGAACACACTTGTGTTCTTGAGTGATTTGCTTGAGTGTGGTATAGCATATGTTGTTCAGAGACTTTATTGCTTCTTTCTCCTTTATCTACTAAGGGAGTGAGGATCAATTCTTTCTCTTGATTCAACTAATAATGACCACCAAAGCTTGTATTATGTATAATAAACCCTTCATGGGCTAAGTTACCTTTATTTGGGATTATAAACAATGTTAGTCATGTTATTTATGTTTGTATAAAAGATCTATTGTGAATTACTTATTATTGTGTGTGATTTTCATTGTTTTAACAATCTTTATTTATTTGGCCAATAAATGACGATATTTATGGTCTTCATATGTTTGATTAGATCAAATGATCTTCACTCTAAGTTGTTCTAGGGGATAGAAATATACCTCTATACCTTAGATGATTCTTTGAGTTATTTTCATAAATCCTAATGTTATTTCTTGAAGTCAATTAACATAGAAATATAGTGGATTGATTCAATATGTAAGGGACATTTTATAGTTCGAAAGAGAAACCGTCTTTTTTAGGAAAATCGAATCTACACAACATAATAAGTAAATTCATCTTATGATCTCCTATACATCTTCTATAACTAATGACGAACTAAGTTTGTAATACCAACTATTTCATTTTATCGTTAATCAATCTATTATTATTGCTATCTTTTTATTTCCTTATAATATTAGAACTAATATTGCATTTTCTTTGCAATTATTAAACCAAACTTTTTAATTGTGTGTTTCACTTATCTTAGTATCTATAAAAATAGACTAATAGTGTATAATTTAAATTATAACCAAACTTCCTCGTGGGATCGATAAACCGGACTCAAAAAGTCCACTTTACTACTTGATACGATATCGTGCACTTGCGATAGTTACACTAAGACCGTGTCAAGTTTTTGGCGCCGTTGCCGGGGAAGTATAAGTTATATTTGAAATCTTACATTGTAAACTATTTTTATAGGTACAAATTTCTCGACATTGTAACTTAGTACTCAATTGTGTTTGTCCGGTCAAGTGGCGGATAACGGTACTCCGTGACTATTAAAGTCGGATTTTTTAGTTTCCCACAACAACTGATATTTGTAAATATTTCCTCCATTTATTTTCATTTTTATTTTTTTATAATGGAAGAAACATTGTATGAAATTGAAAAAAGATTTCTCTTTCTAAGCAAAAATGCAATTTTAAAAATTTACAAGGCAAGGCTTGAAAGGATGAGGTTGCTTATGAATAAAAGCACACCTTTTGACATAAGATTCATAATTGAAGCCAAAGTAAGAATAGAGGGTGAATTCACAGAAACACCGACTAGATTTTTATCAGGGGTTGGAAAAAGTTCATATGCAAAGAAACGACGAGCAAAGATGATATCCGTTTGTTATAAATGTGCTAGATGGAACTGTAATTTAAAATTTCGATCTTTAGGAATTCCATCTACAAACAGAGAAGGTAAAATTCAATTCATTAAGGATGGTCTGAATAAAGAGAATTTAGATGATATCGAAATTTCTCTTGACACGCATCCTAGTGGACTCGTACATTACGGAATTCGATGTTTGTGGAATAAATTCAAACCAGAATATGAACAACGTCTTGGGAATCTGACGTTAAAAGTCTCTGTTTGCCAATTTGTAAGAAAATTGGATGGGAAGCTTCTGTAACACCCCAAGATATTCGTAGTATATTAATACACGTGGATCCCTACATGGGACCCACCAGGCTACAATATCGAACACCCCTTGACTAACCATCTCGGTTAGCGAGGAAACGCAATCAAATAGACATCACATGAAAATACACCCAGAACAACTGACCAAAAGAGTAACAATCGTCATTATAGCAATTTAAAATAATACAACACGGAGTTTGAATTTGAAAAGCCTAAGTACTCGCGAGTACAGTCTATCAGTTTATAAATATAGGAAACAACCATATCGAATTAGACACAGGAAATAAGACGACCCAAATGCACATGTCAACGACCACGGCCGACATCCTCGTCTCGTCCCGGTGCTCGCTCGTCCGGATAATCATAACCTGAAATCCATAACAAGAATTTACCCAAAACGGGTCCCCAAAGGGGTTAGCAATTACGCTAGTACAAGTAATCAAGGCAAACCAATCGCTTACACATTTCATAGTACATGCACCAATATCATTTCAAAAACTAAAACTAGACATGTCTTTTCCGGAAACAAACAGCCACAATTAATTTGCCTAGGACCAGGACGAAGCCACGAATCCCACTCGAGGCCTCTAAGGACCCTCCCGAGCTGGCCACATTTATAAAACAAATCAAGCACCACACGTCACCTAGGACCGGGACGAAGCCACGAATCCCACTCGAGGCCTCTAAGGACCCTCCCGAGCTGGCTAGCGAATCAAACTCATGAATCCAGGACGAAGCCATAGATTCCCTCGAGGTGAGTAAAGCACACACAATATACATTACCATTTCACGTTAAGCATAAAGGTTTCCAAGAATTACTTGCCTTGAATATTTTGATGACGCAACGAACGGAAAGAATAATCACCGACGAACACTAGGAATCAACGGAACCGAACCTAACGATTCGAAGAACATAATTACAACCAACTCTAGCCGAATACAGAAATGGAATACACCCGAAAACTCGCCTACGATTCATGTATATTCGCACAAAATAACAACGAGGGCGGACCACAACCAAACCCTCTCGATTCCGCAAAACTATGAAAATATACCATGAATCCATAGGAAAATTAATGATATCAACAAGATTAATCATATTCATCAAGAATCCATCAACAAAACGGAAAGAATCGGACAAAAATCCCAAAATCCCCAATTATCCAAAAGGTAGGGTTTCAAGAGATATTACCTTGAGGATTCAAGTATTTAGATTCGTAGAACACGCGTTGGATTGATTGTCCGGGCTTCACAACTGAAGAAGAATGATGAAAATCAACCCCCAATTGATAAAGATGAGGAACTCTCCTCCTCTCTCACTCTCTCTCGCGTCAATGGAAGAAGAAGGAAATGACCTGTTTACGCTCAAAACAACACAATTATAGAGGGTTGACCGCATTGTGTGCCGCGGCTCAGCTGAGGTGTGCCGCGGCACAGGCCAAAAATTACTCCCAGGGTTTGGCAGTGTGCCGCGGCTCACCTGACATGTGCTGCGGCACCCGGTACAGTCGGGTTTTTGGCCGAAAATGCCACACGACTGTGCCGCGGCACCGGATGGGTGTGCCGCACCGACTCGCGGTGCGCTGCACCGGACGGTGCGCGCCGCGACACACAAGATCCGCTCGCCAACTACTGGAGAAATGTGTGTGCCACGGCGCACACACCTTGTGCCGCGGCTCACACCCCCTCTTGGGTCCTAAATGATGAAAAATGATCCGGGAAGAGAATAAAAGCAATAGGAATCAATATTTGGGAACCAACAACACGAAATGGATCCACGGCAACCCCGAAATGGCGGTTCCGCACAACAATAATGAGAATACAGTTCAGCAGATGACAGGAAGGATACACTGAGAGATACACGAGGGTCACTACGACCGAAAAATGAAGATATAAAGGAAAGAAAAATGCGGATATTACATTCTACCCCTCTAAAAATAAGTTTCGTCTCGAAACTTAAGAAACAAACAACTCAGGGTAGCTAGCACGCATGCTATCCTTGGTCTCCCAAGTTGCCTCCTCGACACCGTGTCTCGACCACTGCACTTTGACCAAAGGGATGGTCTTATGCCTCAGTCGTTTCTCACGATGCTCCAAAATCTTCAAAGGACGCTCCTCGAAAGTAATATCCTCGGCGACATCAATCTCACCATAATCGATGACGTGACTAGGATCCGGGACATATTTCCTCAGCTGGGAAACATGAAAAACGCTATGAACATGACTCAAGGCCGGGGGTAACGCCAAACGGTATGCTAACCCACCGACTCGCTCGAGAATCTCGAAGGGTCCAATCAATCTCGGACTCAACTTCCCCTTCTTCCCGAAACGGAAAACTCCTCTCGTCGGCGACACCTTCAGCAAAACATGGTCTCCCACCTCGAATTCTAAAGGTCGACGAAGGACATCGGCATATGACTTCTGTCGACTCTGGGCCGTCATCATCCGTTCCCGAATTAAATCTATCTTCCGCCTCGTCTCTAAAACGACATCCGGCTGGGTCCCGACCAAATCGGACGCCTCATTCCAACAAATCGGTGATCGACATCGCCGCCCATAACGTGCCTCATACGGTGCCATCCGAATCGACGTGTGCCAACTATTGCTGTACGTGAATTCGATTAATGGCAAATGCTCCTCCCAGTCGCTGCTCCAATCGAGAGCGTACGCACGCAACATATCCTCGAACGTCTGGATAGTGCGTTTCGACTGTCCATCTGACTGAGGATGGAAAGAGGTACTCAAACGCAAATGAGTACCCAACGCCTTATGTACAGCTTGCCAAAAGTGCGATACAAAACGACCATCACGATCTGAAACAATAGACTTCGGAGTACCGTGAAGCCTCACAATCTGCGCGATAAACACACGAGCTAACTTCTCCGGGCCCCAAGTGTCCTTGATGCCCAGAAAATGTGCCGACTTGGTCAGACGATCAACAATCACCCATACCATATTCATGCCCGACCTCGATCTCGGCAAACTCGTAATGAAGTCCATTGATATGTCTTCCCATTTCCATTCCGGAACGGGAAGTGACTGCAATAATCCAGCCGGTCGCTGATGCTCAATTTTGACCTGCTAACAAGTCAAACATCTCGCCACAAACTGCGCGACCTCTTCCTTCATGTCATTCCACCAGAAATTCGTCCTTAGGTCCTTGTACATCTTACTCGAACCAGGATGAACGGAGTAAGGTGTAGCATGGGCCTCGTGCAGAATACTGTCTCATCTCGGAGTCGTTCGGCACACAAAGCCGACTCTGGAATCTCAAAACACCATCCTCATGAATCACAAACCCAGGGGACTTTCCCTTAAGAACGTTCTCTCGGATTTGAGTGATCATCGGATCCTCTAACTGCTTCAGCTTAATCTCATCGATCAAGGACGACGAAACCTCTAAGGCACAAAGTTGCCCGACAGCCCCAGGCAACAAAACCTCAACATCAAACTCAATCAAAGCCCGCCAAAGCTCAGACTGAGATGTAAGGACCTCAAGCGTTCGCAACGCAATCGGTTTCCGACTCAAGGCGTCGGCCACGACGTTCGCCTTGCCCGAATGATAAAGGATTTCGAGGTCATAATCCTTAATCAGCTCTAACTACCTCCTCTGCCTTATATTCAACTCCCGCTGAGTAAATATATATTTCAGACTTTTATGATCGGTAAAAATCTGACATGCAGAGCCGAAAAGATAGTGACGCCAAATCTTGAGCGCGAAAACGACTGCTGCTACCTCCAAATCATGAGTAGGGTAGTTAAGCTCATACGGCCTCAACTGTCTCGACGCAAAGGCAATAGTCTTGCCGTGCTGCATCAATATGCACCCAAGACCCTGGCCCGAAGCATCGCTATAAACGGCGAATCCCTCGTTGCCACACGGCAACGCCAAAACCGGGGCTGAAGTCAAACACTTCTTTAGTTCTTCAAAACTCGACTGTCTCTCGTCATTCCAGACGAACTTCTCGGATTTCTGGAGGAACTGTGTAAGTGTCCGAGCTAGTTTCGAGAAACCCTCGACGAACCTACGATAATAGCCAGCCAATCCCAAGAAACTACGGATCTCTTTCACATTCTTGGGCGGTGCCCAATCTAACACTGCCTTAATCTTCTGCGGATCCACACGAACCCCCTCGGCTGAAATCACGTGACCTAAAAACATCACTTCCTTCAGCCAGAACTCACATTTCGAGAACTTTGCATAGAGTTGCTCCGTCCTCAAAATGTCTAACACTACCCGCAAATGATGGGCATGCTCTTCCTCATTCCTAGAATAAATAAGAATATCGTCAATGAAGATGACGACACACTTATCCAAATACTCGATAAAGACTTTGTTCATCAACTGCATGAACACCGCCGGCGCGTTGGTTAACCCGAAAGGCATAACTTCAAACTCATAATGTCCGAATCTCATCCGAAAAGCCGTTTTCGGCACGTAGGACTCCCTCACCCAGAGCTGATAGTACCCCGATTTCAAATCAATCTTCGAGAATACCGCAGCTCCCTGCAACTGATCGAACAAGTCATCAATCCTCGGCAAAGGATACTTGTTCTTGATGGTCACTTTGTTTAGTTCGCGATAGTCGATACACAAACGTAGTGAACCATCCTTCTTTCGCACAAACAGGACCGGTGCACCCCAAGGCGAGGCGCTCGGTCGAACATACCCTGACTCAAGAAGCTCACTCAACTGCTTCTTCAACTCTGACATCTCTGAAGGTGTCATGCGATACGGCGCCTTCGAAATCGGAGCCGCGCCCGGCTCTAATTCTATAACAAACTCAACCTCACGATCCGGTGGCAATCCCAGCAACTCGTCAGGACGAAAGCTCGACTCCACCATTCTCCGCCTTCAAGGCGTAGCACCAATAACCAGTACACCCCTTTCGCAGGAGTTTCACCGCCTTCAAGGCGTTAATAACAAACTTCTGGTTTCCCCCCTTTCGCCCTGCGAAAGAGTGTTCGGTGCCGTCCTCGGCTAACATAGTGATGATTCTCGTACGGTAGTTCATGATTGCGCCATGCCGCTCGAGCCAATCATCCCCGAGAATCAAATCCTCACCCTCGATACCCACGACAATAAGATTAGAGAGCCAAGCCCTCTCACAAATAATCACAGAATAGTCCCGGACTTCTCGATCACCGACAATTCTATCACCGCTACGAAGTTTAACGATGAAAGGCTCGCAAGGTGACAAGCAGTCGAGACTCAAATGGCGTAAACACTCTAGAGAAATGAATGAATGTGTAGCACCCGAATCAAAAAGCACACTGACAGGATGGGAATGGATATGAACGGTACCTGTCGCCACAGTAGCTGATGGATCATCGGTCCTCCTCATCTCGTAGATACGCGGCTGGGCAGAGCCGACACTGGAAGCTCCTCCTCTAGTGGTCTGACCCCGACCCCTACCTCGGCCGGCACTCGGTGGAGGCGGCGGAGCAAACGAGCCCTGGTTCACACTCGGCTCCATAGGTGCTGGGTGAGAAGAACGGGCGCCGCGAAACTGTCTGAGCTTCTCGCAAAAAGAAGCTTTGTGGCCCGACTGACCACAAGTATGACAAGTCAAAGGTGGACGAGGACAATCCCGGTTCATGTGGCCTGGCTTGCCACAGTTAAAGCATCTAGGGTCCCGGACGACGGTTCCGGCGGCACTCCGAAAGCTCCCATAGAAACGAGCCGAACCGCCCGTAGAAATATTTGCAGCCTGAGATTTCTGTTGGCCTCCACTCTTGGGACCAGAAAAATTTCCGACCGACTTCTGCTTCTTGCTCTCACGAGCCAAATCGCTATCCGTCACCGACATATGATAAGCAAGAGCTCGAGTCTGATAATCCTTCAAGGTAGTACAGCCGAGCCCAGACATATAGTCCCGAATGGACAGTTTCATCCTCCTGGAAAAATGGAAAATTTTGTCGCTCTCTTCGACAACTTGGGTCTTCACATAGCCCAACTCCTTGTTAAAATCGGCAATAGCTTGGGATACGGGAATATCCCGTGGTTGAGCGTCATAGAAAGCATGCACTCGAGCCTATCTGACCGGCCACGGACAATATTCGGTCTCCATCAATTCTTGAAATTCAGCCCATGAAGCAACATGATCTTTGGGACCAACGGCCTCCCACCAATCCGTAGCATCTCCCGTGAGAAAGTATTGAGCAATAGGGACCTTACGGTCCTCGGGGCAGTTGGTAGCAGTGAAGACTTTGGATATCTCCTTGATCCACCCTTCCCAGCCGATCGGGTACGAAGCTCCCGAAAACTGAGGAGGATGCATCTTGATGACATCCTAAAGCCAGCGATCCGCTCCGCCCCGATTAGCATGGGCCTGATCGGGGTTCTGGACCACCTGAGCTATAGCCGCCATCTGGTTAACCATTTGCTGCATAACAGCCGCAATACTAAGATCGGCGCGCTCCTGAGAAGAAGCATGACTGTGACGGTCACCGACGCCAGCCTCGAAGAATGCGACGTGGCCGCCCCACCGGCCGCCCCACGCCCCTGGCCGCGCCCACGACACGACCACGACCACGGTTTCCTCCGGCATCCATACTGATGTTGAGAGATAACAGAAGTATATCGATGATGAGTAAGGGAGGAAAAGCAACTACGATTCAAAAGTGGAAATACAATGCAAGAAACAAAAGAGCCGAATAAGAAAACTTACGAGCACTGGAAGTACTGGGATGCTGGCAGCGGTGTGACAATGTGCAAAACAAAACACGACTAGACCCAAATAACCAACAAGCCTAGGTATCCATAAACCTAGAGCTCTGATACCATTTTCTGTAACACCCCAAGATATTCAGAGTATATTACAGTGCCGTGGATCCCTACATGGGACCCACCAGGCTACAATATCGAACACCCCTTGACTAACCATCTCGGTTAGCGAGGAAACGCAATCAAATAGACATCACATGAAAATACACCCAGAACAACTGACCAAAAGAGTAACAATCGTCATTATAGCAATTTAAAATAATACAACACGGAGTTTGAATTTGAAAAGCCTAAGTACTCGCGAGTACAGTCTATCAGTTTATAAATATAGGAAACAACCATATCGAATTAGACACAGGAAATAAGACGACCCAAATGCACATGTCAACGACCCTGGCTGACATCCTCGTACTGTCCCGGTGCTCGCTCGTCCGGATAATCATAACCTGAAATCCATAACAAGAATTTCCCCAAAACGGGTCCCCAAAGGGGTTAGCAATTACGCTAGTACAAGTAATCAAGGCAAACCAATCGCTTACACATTTCATAGTACATGCACCGATATCATTTCAAAAACCAAAACTAGACATGTCTTTTCCGGAAACAAACAGTTACAATTAATTTTCCTAGGACCGGGACGAAGCCACGAATTCCACTCGAGGCCTCTAAGGACCCTCCCGAGCTAGCCACATTCATAAAACAAATCAAGCACCACACGTCACCTAGGACCGGGACGAAGCCACGAATCCCACTCGAGGCCTCTAAGGACCCTCCCGAGCTGGCTAGCGAATCAAACTCATGAATCCAGGACGAAGCCATAGATTCCCTCGAGGCCTCGTCGGACCCTCCCGAGGTGAGTAAAGCACACAAAATATACATTACCATTTCACGTTAAGCATAAAGGTTTCCAAGAATTACTTGCCTTGAATATTTTGATGACGCAACGAACGGAAAGAATGATCACCGACGAACACTAGGAATCAACGGAACCGAACCTAATGATTCGAATAACATAATTACAACCAACTCTAGCCGAATACAGAAATGGAATACACCCGAAAACCTGCCTACGATTCATGTATATTCGCACAAAATAACAACGAGGGCGGACCACAACCAAACCCTCTCGATTCCGCAAAACTATGAAAATATACCATGAATCCGTAGGAAAATTAATGATATCAACAAGATTAATCATATTCATCAAGAATCCATCAACAAAACGGAAAGAATCGGACAAAAACCCCAAAATCCCCAATTATCCAAAAGGTAGGGTTTCAAGAGATATTACCTTGAGGATTCAAGTATTTAGATTCGTAGAACACGCGTTGGATTGATTGTCCGGGCTTCACAACCGAAGAAGAATGATGAAAATCAACCCCCAATTGATAAAGATGAGGAACTCTCCTCCTCTCTCACTCTCTCTCGCGTCAATGGAAGAAGAAGAAGGAAATGAGCTGTTTACGTTCAAAACAACACAATTATAGAGGGTTGACCGCATTGTGTGCCGCGGCTCAGCTGAGGTGTGCCGCGGCACAGCCAAAAATTAATCCCGTGGTTTGGCGGTGTCCGCGGCTCACCCGACATGTGCCGCGGCACCCGATCAATCGGGTTTTTAGCCGAAAATGCCACACGACTGTGCCGCGGCACCGGATGGGTGTGCCGCGGCACTGACTCGGCAGTGTGCCGCGGCACCGGACGGGTGCGCCGCGGCACACAGTACAGTCCGCTCGGCCAACTACTAGAGAAATGTGTGTGCCGCGGCGCACACACCTTGTGCCGTGGCTCACACCCCCTCTTGGGTCCTAAATGATGAAAAATGATCCGGGAAGAGAATAAAAGCAATAAGAATCAATATTTGGGAACCAACAACACGAAATGGATCCACGGCAACCCCGAAATGGCGGTTCCGCACAACAATAATGAGAATACAGTTCAGCAGATGACAGGAAGGATACACTGAGAGATACACGAGGGTCACTACGACCGAAAAATGAAGATATAAGGGAAAGAAAAATGCGGATATTACAGCTTCTCCCCGACTCATAGAAGGCGTTTAGGCCGTTTCTGAACGTAAAATCAGAGAAAGATCTGAGCCACAATCACAACTACTGTACACACACGTAAGTATCTTTTATTTTTTTCGTGTGGTGAGATTTTCTGAATAAAAAAATGTGATACGCGATAAATGTTTTCATTATTCTATTGAGTAGTTGAAGCGCAATCAACGCAATCACAAACTTGTTAAACAATTTTTACCTTATTTTTCTTCTATAAATAAACATTGTGCTTGTTTATTTCATTCATACCTCAAACTTTCACTTTTCTCTGTTTCTCTCTAAATAATTTCTTTTCAAAAATGGAGTCATCATCTTCAACAAAAAAAATTAGCACAGTCTGCATTTTTGGTGGAGCTAGTTATGGAAAAGAGGCATGCTTTACTGAAGCAGCCCAGAACTTGGGTCGTACCTTAGTAGAAAAATGCATTCATGTAGTTTACGGAGGAGGAAGTCTAGGACTAATGAGACGAGTTGCTGCTTCTGCCTATATGGAAGGAGTAAGAGTGTTGGGAATAATCCCAAAACCTCTGGCTGAAAGTAAAATCACTGAGTCAACTATTGGAGATGAGTTTAGATCTATAAATATGCAAGATCGCATAACTCACATGATAAATAATTCTGGCGCCTTTATCACCCTTCCCGGTGGTTTTGGCACCCTTGAGGAACTTTTTCATGTGGTTACCAGAGCCCAGCTAAATGTTCATCAAAAACCAATAGGTCTGCTTAATGTCAATGGTTTCTTTGATGGTTTACTGTCTTTCATCGACTACTCTACTGAAAAGGGATTTATTTCAGAACGTGCTAAACGAATCATAGTCGTTGCAACAACACCAGAAGAACTAATCAAAAAACTCAATGAATTTGTTCCTCAACTAGATCCAGATCTAGCTAAAATTGTCTGGATGGAAGATTTTACCGTAAGAAAACGAAAAGTGGATTCATTCCTCTCCCTTTGATAACCCATATCGAACCTCTTGTATTTTTACTTTCTGTCGTGTGTAATAATCGTGCTAAATGGTGGCATCTTAAGGAGTTTCTTCTTGATCTCTTGACGCGCATCTATTCGCGATTTATGTATTGTTATTTTTTTTTTACTGTAATTTTTATTGTGTGTTTTTTATAAAAAGCATTGATGGCAGCGTAAGGTGACTCTTCGGACTTTCTTGATGCGCATCTTAAAAATTGTGTTATACTTACGAGTATATTTTATTTTCTTTTGTTGTGTGCCTCGTATATTTATTCTCTTGCAGATTCTAAAAGGCGTTATCTCAAACATCAACTTTCTTAACAGGGAGTATTCTGCTTTTATACATTGTTTTTATTTTTTTAAAAAAAACTGAGGACAGTTTTATTTTCAAGTTTAGGGGTGGTTTGTTTAATTATTTTGGTGTATTGTTATTTTGGTGTGTTTAGATTGATTTGGTTATTTGCCTTAATTTTTTTATTTATATATATATATATATATATATATATAGTATTTTGATTTATGAGATTTCTAGATCTGACCATAACACCAATAAATTAGCTATATACAAGCTTCTAAAATCGTTTTAACCGGTACAAAAATTGTATATTCCAAAATTTTTTGAGCCTTAATCTCTCTTTCCAAGCCTTGTAATTATCATATAAAATCGAGTCATTCGTTACCTTGAGAAAAGAAGAATCAATCGGTTGATTAAAAATAGAACTGAAATTTACTTAATTTGTGGAGTTTTTATGCTTAAACTAAGAAATGATTTTCTGCAAAAATTCAATTCCCTAAAAAAATGAGTCATTGGTGAAAAGAGCTACACGTTAGCAAATAACGGTGTAAAAGCTATCACCTAAAAAAATGACGAAAAGGAGAAGTGTTGAGCAGCAACAACTGCCTAATTTTGGGGGTCTTAAATTTTGCGAAAAATAAAGGACTAACCATTGTTGGTGCGTAGCTGCCGTCTCAGAAAAATTGGTGAAAAGAGCTACACGTTAGCAAATAACGGTGTGAAAGCTATCACCTTTTTTAAAAAAAATGAGATAGAAATTGTGTTGGTGAAAAGAGCTACACGTTAGCAAATAACGGTGTGAAAGCTATCACTAAAAGGGATGTAGTTTATGAGCAGATTTGAATTAATTAGCGGCTGAATTTCAATACACTCAATTTCGTAAATAATCACAATATTTGATGACGCCAATGAAATTCTTCTTCATATTAGGTCGAAAAATAAACGAGTGATCGAGAGCAACCATTAAAGGGAGTCGTGTGTATCACGAGTGGGAAAGAAATAATCAACCTTTTGGGGGGAAACCTTACATGTTGGAATTACAATACTAAAACCGTGTTTTAACTTCAAAATCATTTGTAGATTTATTTTGAATCTTGATTCATTTATATCTACTATATAAGCTGGTTGTTGTGTATTAATGGCATTTTGATATCCTTTTCTCTTTTTATATTTTAATTTATGTGTGTATTAATTTTCTTATTTTTGTTTTATTTTTATTTTTATTTTTGGAGCGTGAATAATAAAGAGTCTTGCTCGGGACTACCAAGAATTCAAGTTTGGGGGTGTGATAAGTGTCAGTTTTATACACTTATCCATGTAATATCCGTGTTTTCTATTTTTGGTAATTTCTATTTTTGATGTATGTTCGTTTCGGACAACTCGCTTGCAATCGTTTCTAATTCTGAATCTATTTTGTTCTTGGAGTTTCTCCGTTGGGATGAGTCTCGATGATGTTTTTACGTAATTTCATCTTGAGTTATACTTTATCGCATGTGTATTCGATTCTCGTTAAACTCGTTCGATTTCGTCATTTTCCTATTTCCATAAGTTCGTATGGTTGAGTAAAGCATGTTGTGAGTTTCGGATTGTTAATCCGACGTTGTATCGTGATTTTCGGATGTTTGGGCCGTTTTTGTAATTTCCTATAAGTTTAGGGAATTTGTTCCTTGTTCGATGTTGGTTGTGTACCTCGGACCGTTTTCGGGTTCCGTACTTCCATTTCGTGTTATTGTTTCCCAAATATGGATTCCTATTGCTTTTATTCTCTTCCCGGATCATTTTTCATCATTTTGGGACCCAAGGGGGGTGTGGGCCGCGGCACAAGGAATGTGCGCCGCGGCACACACATTGTCCAGCTGCCGAGCAACAGTATCAGGCCGCGGCACATGCCGGCAGGCCGCGGCACACTGCTGAAGTCATCGCCGCGGCACACTCGTCCCGGCCGCGACACTCGAGTTGCACTTATCGCCAAACCTTCAGACCGTGCCGGGGCATATGCCGACGGGGCCGCGGCACAATGCCGAGTCACTGCCGCGGCACATTCGTCCGGGCCGCGGCACGCTGCCGATCACTAGGCGCAGTTTTGGCCCTGTGCCGCGACACACTTCGGCTGGGCCGCGGCACACAGAGCAGTCAACTCTATAACTGCATTTTTTTTCCGCGAGATTCACTCATTTTCTCATTCCTCTTCACTTCTTCACGTCGGGGCGACTTCTAAGGCGAGGGTTCATTAGATTTTCATCCAAACACCGTTTGGGAAGTATAACTTAGCATCATATCATCACCACAACACCAAATCATCTATTGTTCGGCTTCGAATCAAGGTAAGATCTCCTATAACCCTAGTATGAATTTGGGGAGGGTTTAGTGGTGATCTTGCCTTTTAATCTGATTTAACCGATGTTGCTGTTAGATTTCGATAGTTTACTCGTGATCCTTGGTTCCCTTGTTATTGGATGGGATGAAATACCGTTATACACCGTTGACCGATTTCAACTCCCTATGCACTCTTGTTGTTCGATGGATTGTCCCAACGGGTAGAACTAGGATGAATTTCTTCGTATTCATGAGGTTGAGATTGGTTGTATATCATTATTGTGTTAGGGTCGGATTTGAGAGGATTGTTCGGAACAAAACCTATTCATTCGTCGTTTCCTTCGCGTCGTATTATCCAAGGCAAGTACATGTATTATATTTCATTATGTGTGTACGGTTTTGATGCGAATGATGTAAACTGGTTTATCGAACGTTTGTGATGGTTACTCTTCCACCTGGGGATGTCATGGGGCCTCTGGGGGCCGATACTAATGGGTACGGCCATAGAAGTGGACTTGGGTGCGTGCGTTGATGTTCTTCCACCTAGGGACGGTCCGACGGGACCTCTGGGGGCCGATACTAATGGGTACGGCCGCGGAAGTGGTTTCTCACATGGGGATGGTCCGACGGGACCTCTGGGGGCCGATACTAATGGGTACGGTCGCGAGTTACCAAACGTGGATAATTGTGATGTGGAAAGCTTGATGATATATTGTTTTGGTGTAAATGTGATATTCCGAAATATTGATTCTTAAATGATTTTTCCTAATGATTTGTTTGTGTTGAATCGGGTATGTATATAATGTTGTGTAATTGTGTACTTGCACTAGCTATTCGAATGCTAACCCCTTAAATGGGGGAAATGCGTCTTATGCATTTCAGGTATCGGGAGAGCTGAGGAGCAGGCACGGGACGCGCACACAAAGGATGGGCTAGCATGATGATGTGGCTCGAGTCTGTATTTTTATCTTTTGGCATTGCATTTGTCGAGTATTTGAGTTAGACTGTTTATTTTTCAACTTGGTTTAAGTCCCCTGCGTGGGCGATGAATTGTTATTTAACATATACTTCATGTACTCCGTTAAAATGTTTTGGCCAGGGCCACGGCCTTATTTACTTTTTGAATGCACCTTTTGGGATATCTTTGTGGTTTACGAGTCATGAGTTAGCCTGGTAGACCTCACGGGGGTTCTACGGCGTGTAATGCTCCATTTGTGAATTGGGGTGTTACATTTATGGTATTAGAGCTTAGGTTTTGAATACCTAGGCTATCGGTAAATTTTTAGGTCTGTCAGTTGCGTCATTAGAGTCAGTCGTTGAGCCTAATATCATCATGCTACCGTCTTTTCGTGCGACCCGTGGCTGTAAGTCTCCTCGAACTCTTATATTTCTGTAATTCATTTTCTTGCGTAGTTTGGAATTATGAATTGTGATACCAACTTTGTCAATTGTGAATCTTTCTGATCTTGTTCTTTTCATTCTTCCTTTAGTATGTTGAGAGGTCGTGGTAGACCAGCTAGGGGACGCGGCCGAGGCCGTGGTCGGGGTGCTGATAATGAAGAGGGCTCACTTTCTCAGTCCTCTGCGGACTCAGCCTCTCACTCAGTGCCGTCGGGTGATAATGCCGACACCGGGGATACTGTCGTACTTCAGCAGTTAGTAGCCCAGCTTGCTCAGATAGCTCAGGGTGGACGCCATAATCCGCCCCCGACACCTGAAGAGGAAGCTAGTAAGTGGCTTCAGACAGTGACTAAGATGCACCCTCCTCGTTTCTCCGGATCTTCTGACTCCCTCGGTTGGGAGAATTGGCTCTTTCAGTTGTCCAGGACCTTTGATGCCGTAGCTTGTCCTGAAGACAGGAGGGTACATATTGCCCAGTACCTCCTGGATAAGGAAGCTGTGGAATGGTGGGAGGCCGTTGCGCCCCGAGACCGTCGAGCTACTTGGGAAGAGTTCAGGGCTGCTATGGAAGCAAAATATTGTCCGCTGCCAGTCAAAGAACGCCAAATTGTGGAGTTCTTCACTGCCACACCTCAGGATGTGCCGATTTTGCAGGCCATTATCTCTTACAATCAGCAGTTGGGTTTTGTGAAAGATTAGGTGAGTACGGAGGCCGATAAAATCCGTTACTTCAATATGCGCATGAATCCGCATATCAAGCAGATTATGGCACCGCTCATGTGTGCCACTTTAAAGGAATACCAGGATAGCGCTCTAGCGATCGAGATGGCCGTCCCGGAATCAGAGACTGTTTTGGAAGCTAAGAAGCAGAAGACTACTGGCGGATTCTCGGCCGGTAAGGGTGGTCAGTTTTCGAGGTCTCGTTCTGCCCCTACACCGGGAAAGAGGACGTTTCATCAGGCCGGTGGATCTCAGGGTAACCGTTAATTCCAGTCTGTTGCAACTGGCGGGAGAGTTTGTTTTAATTGCAGTCAGCCCGAGCACGTTGTGAAGGATTGCCCATTTCCGTTAGTTGCTTGCTTTACTTGCGCATGCACCGGCATCGGGCGGCTCATTGTGAGAGGGCCACCAGTGGCCGCTTAGAGTTCGGACTACCACCGCCGATCATAGGGATCACGGACTCAGCCTACTCATGTTCCGCAGGTTCGGTCGTGGTAGGGGACGGTCACCGGATCACCGCTGACCTCGAGTTCGGGTTGATTCACCCCGATCAGACGATGAGGCGCCGGAGGAGGCAGACGCCCGGTGGCGTCAGTACCACTCGATCCTTACTCATCCGGTTGGTGCTTTTTGATTCGGGTGCTACCCATTCCTTTATTGCATCGGATTGTGTGAGTCGTATTGGCTTTGACTGCTTGTTTGAGTGTGAACCATTTGTAGTGAGTACGCCCAGCGGGGAACGTATGGTTGGGGACCGGGAAGTTAGGGATTGCCCAATGAGGATCGGGAGCCGAGATTGGCCCTCGAATCTCATTGTTATAGACCTTAAGGGTGAGGATTTGATCCTCAGAGACGATTGGTTGGATCGTCACGGTGCTATGAAGTGTATAGGCATGATACTTGTCTCGATACCACGAGCAACGGAACAACGAACGGATACGGTCGGGTAGCCCTCGAACTTCCAACAATGATCAACAACCTGACAACCTCAGGAATACTACGAGAATAACATCACCACGAATAAATAACACTAATAGGAATCCGAATCAATACGGAAAACAAGGATCCGAGGGTTTCTTCAAGAAAATCAAGAATCAAGCTCCGGGTGATAAAAATCGATGAATTATAAAATTCGAAGATCATGGCCAAGACAACAAGAATAACATAATCAATTCATCAACCACCGATTAAATCGAAAAATCACGAAGAAACCCCCAAAATTACACAACTAGGGTTCTAAGGAAGAAAATACCTCGATCCGACGAAGAATAAGTATTCGAGGATGATATAATCGACAAGAATCTTCCAAAATGCCTTGGAATTGATTAGAACCAACCAAGACCTCTTCTCCTCGTCTCTCCCGTCGCTATCCGCCACAGAAATGGAAAAGGTGAAGTGAAATGAAGTCTGGCTGAGCCCAGGCCTATATATGGCCGACAGTGTTACGGCCGTAACCGGCAGTGTCTTACGGCTGTAACTCGGTCAACGCCTATAGCGTACGTAACGGCCGAAGCCTTACGTACGTAATGAGCACCCCTTACGGCCGTACTCGTCATATCCTTACGGCCGTAACCAAGTCCTCAGGGCTACTGCTCGAAATCTACCGATGCATTACGGCCATAACCGGCCAATGCCTTGCGGCCGTAACGAAGCCTTACGACCGTAACCTGATGATCCTTATGTCCATAATCGAGTTCTCCCAGGCCAGGGTGTGCGGGAGTCTTATGGCCGTAATCGGCCAGGCCTTACGGCCGTAACTCAACCCAGTCAACACCCGACCATCCGGCACGATACTCGACGACATCTCGATCAGGCAAACACACCGACTAAGATCCAGAACAAAAATGAATAGGCTACGAAACTCAACGTATCACAGTATAAGCAAACGATTTCAAAGACGCGGACGACAACAATCCTCTCGATCGGTGAAAAATTCAACGAAATTGGAATGAAGATCTCGGGTATTACAAAGATGAGGCTGGGAAAGCAATAGATCAGACATTCTACAAGAAGCTAATCGGATAACTCATGTACATGATAGCAAGCAGGACGAATATCATGTTCAATATAGGTATGTCTGTGAGATAACACTAAAACAGCCAAGAGAATCCACAATTACGTCAAGAGAACACAAAATGTAGGGATTTGGTACAATAAGAAAAGATGATTTAACCTAGTTGGCTATAAGGACTCTGATCTTGGAGGCTTTTAAGTTAGATATAAAGAACACAAACGAGAGATATCACTTATCTGACCGACTTATATCATACTTCAACAAGAACTAACTGTACAACTCGCTATCTACAGCCGAGTCGGAGTACTATGTCGCTAGAGGATACTGTGTGAAGATACTATGGATGCAACAACAAATCCTTGATTACGATATTGAGGCTACGTAGATGACTATTATGTGTAATAATACGAGTGTAATCACAAGAAAGCGCAATCATCGAGAAAGTCCATACAGACCTTCAGATATCAGAGAACTTCACAAAGCTACTGATTGAATCGAGATTCTATCTATTTAGATAAGAACTGGGACTTCTATGTAATATCCGTCTAAAGTTTTTCATTTTTATACTATTGTATTATACATATGGTGTCCAGATATTTTGTGGTCAACTATTCGTAATTGACATTCGTATTGTTTTGACTGTTAGATGTTGCATGGTAAGTTGTGTTTTTGGTTAAGTACATTAGATCCAGCATATGCTATGATCAGTGCCTAGCGTATGTTATCACGACGAGTGTTACGTACGTTAAGATTAACATATTACGTACATAACCGAGGGTATTAGATCGCATCTCAACTTTTTACATGTGGGGCCGTGCAGGGCTGGAGTGTTTGGCTCGATTAAGACAACCAAGTCAACGAACGAGCATTACATATGTAATGTCGTTGTGTTAGTGTACGCAATGGTGGTGAGAGAACATACGATAGTTTGTCAACATACAAAAGGCAATGTACGAATTGAGGTAGTAGACTCTGGAGGATGTTTACGTATGTAATATTGTGGTGTTAGAGTACTTAAAGGAGGTTAACATACATTAACCTCTTTAGGTATCGTACATTAATGAAAGTGAAGATTATAAAGACATGTCCTGTCATTCATTTTTCCACAAACCAACCCTGAGTTTTCTCTCTAGAAATCATCCTCGTACCCTTCTAATTGATTATGAGCCTCTTCCATCCTATATTGGAGCTTCATATCTTGGATTGTAGATTGGAAGCTTGAGGATTGGAATGTATTCTTGAAGTTTTGGGGGTTATTCTACATCTTCAATAGGTATGTTGTCTAATCTTCTGTTAAACCCGAGATGATGATAATATTGCTGATGATTACTTCATATGATGCTAAATTGATAAAGTATAGTTTGATTATTATTGAAATTATGAACACGTGATGAAGAACACGATGATTAGGACTTAAAAATGAGTATGTCCTTAATGTTTAGGAATACCTAGATGTTATAATCATGTTTTAAAAGAATTATACTCAGCTTGCTTGATTTATTAACATAATTGAGGATGAATAATTACAGTTTGAGTTAATGATGAATTTGGAGATGACTACATAGTTTTGTTATAATTAACTTAAACTTGATTTTAAATCTGAAATTCTTGATGAGTTAGTGAATGATGATTGCTTAACATATTATGATTAAGTATTGGTAATGTCCTTGAGAATATTATTATGATTAATGATGATATTGTCATAATATGATGATTATTTGATTCCTTGTAATATAGATGATCATGAATGTTGAAGAACATTATGAACATGCTGATTGGATTATAAAGATAAACTAGGGGTATTAAAGTTCATAAATTAGGATGTTGTTATTCATTGGAGTAGTTTGAACTATTCGTGTTGATTTATGGATGTCGATTTCCATGAACTCTATAACGATATTGTGGGATTATGTTATTAAATGAATTGTATTTCATTCAAGGTTGCTTGCTCGAGTGAGTGTTGTTTGTCAAAGGATGCCATTCGTTTGTTTGCGGAAAGTCTTTTTTTTCTCCGGAATGAGGCAAGTTATCTTGATTGGTTATAATGATAATTGATTCTTATGAGTGTTATACATTTCGTGTATATATAAAGCTATATGACTCTATGATTCATACTGAGGTGTTATTATTGATTATGTCGTCCGTTTCCTTGTGGGATTGTACTCCCAAATTCACTATATTTGATATCGTTGGTCTCGTTGATTGTTGTTGTCACTTCAGTAAGTGTCCTTGATCCTCGTCGGATATGTGATTAATTGAGGTTCTTTGTCATGTTTCATCGTGATGTATCTGGAATCATATCTGCATGCAAGTTGGTTATGTGTAGGATTTTTAGTCGGGGTATGTTCAACAGTCGAGTTTATTTCATTGATATCTATTGTAACTAATTTGTATTACATCTTGAGATTTATTATCATATATATATCTGACCCTATAGTTTTGGTCGGAATACTTGTTGTTGTATTTTAGGTCGAGGGAAGGCCAAGGCATGGGAAAAGCATTGTGACGGCAAATGGTTTGAAGGACACTAGTTTTGGGGGGCCGAGTATTCTTTTCTCTGGTTATGACTGTGTATTTTCATTTCCGCTTTGCAGTATTATTTGCAATTGTATTATTACTTGGAGTATAATCCATCTTCATATGGTTTACACTTGTATTTGAATCTTGTGTGTGGTGGCGATTAGATCCATCTGATATATAAACTTCTCATCGGAGTGATGGTTAATATTTCGTGGTTCGGTACTACAATTATATCACGGTCGATTTGTGTATATGTAGCGCCTGGTGGGTCCTGGTGTGGAATCCAGGACACTGTAATAGCTGCCATTCTTGGGGTGTTACAGAAGATAGTATCAGAGAGAATTGTTTCTCCTTAATCGAACTAGTATCAAGAAACCTTCGCGTCACGTGTGAACTGTGCAAGTGCTATGCCCTGCAAGCCAAATACGATATGCGATTTTTGTGCCATGATTAATTACTGGCAAGATGTTTATTTGCAGAATTGATCTTTTTGCTGATCTTTATATTTTGAGGTTTGTTGCGGAAGTTATCTTATTGATATTCTGCGGAAAATATGAATATGTTTGATTAATTGATCTTGTTTCGACCCTTTGTTTATATGATATTTGTATAGCATTCATTGTGCAATTAATTCTTGACGAAATACTTCTCTACATGTAGTCTCATTGTTACTATTATCTTAGAGTAATTTTGTGATTGGACGTAAAGATGAGTATGAATTGTGCTCATGACTATTATTTGATTCTTTTAGTATGGAAAGAAACTTGAGAGGTCGTGGTAGAGGGGGCGAGGCCGTGGAAGGGGCCGAATCCTGAGCCCACGAGCCCACATGCGTTCGAATGCGAAACAAAGTTCAGCGGGCACTGATTCACTGACTGAAAACCATTCGCAGCACACCGAACACCATGAGGGTGCGTACGTCGACCCTTATGTACTTATGCCAGGCATGACGTCCTAGATGACCCAAATGGGTTGACTGGTGGAGACTATGCATAATGCTGCTACTGCTTGCCAATAGTGAAGACCCCAACCACCGCGTTCTGTGCACGGTGGGATTATGAGTCGGATTGTTAGTGACATCTCTCATCAATGACCTTCGACTTTTGAGGGCTCCTCCGAGCATGTTGATATTGCTCACTGGATCGAACACTTTGAGAATTTGTTTGAAATGCTAGATTATCCTGAGGAGAATCGAGTTTTTGTGGCAACTTACTACCTTAGTAAGAGTGCCCATACATGGTGGATTTGTGTGAAATCGACTGATGGCTTGTGCAACTAGGACTGATTCAGAAATCTCATGTTGGATCGTTATTACCTGGCTCCACTTCGTGAGGCTAAGCTATCAGCGTTGCTGAATCCGAACCCATCTGATGATGATGACATCTTATCGATTGCCGAGAAGTTTCAAGGGCTTCTTCCATTTGCCTCGTCAATTATTGAGATAGAGGCTCATAAAATCAAATACTTCCTTAAGTGGTTGAAACCTCGGATGAGAATGCAGTTACTTAATCATCACTGCATGACTCTACTAGAGTTCATTGAGAAATCCCTTTAGTATGAACTTAATACTAAGGAGATTTCTAAGAAGCAGCCGCACTCTGCTAATAAAATATCAAGAGACCAGAACAAAGCTGATGGTAATGGGGGAACATTCAAGAAACCCCAAACTAGCCAACTTTTTTTTAGCGGCTACCTGTGGCGCCAAAACCAGCAGGATCACATTTCTATGGGTCAGTTCGGCCATTGTTTTTTTTAGTTATGGAGAGCAGGGTCACATCAGCTCTAAATGTCCAAGGCTAGCTGTTTCATGCTTTACATACGAAATTACTCGACATTGTGCTCGTTTTTGTAGAGGTGGATCGTGGCATACTCCGATGGCCTAATATGCTCCAGTTCAGTCTATAGCCCAGGACCACACACCCCCGTCCTCCTCCCATCAAACTATAGGGGCAAACAGAGGAGTATGTCATGAAGGTCAAGCTAGTACAACTGGTATCAGGACTGCAAAGCCGAGAATTTATGAGATGAAGAAGGTCGTGATCCCGAGGCCATCATGATTGCTGGTACACTCGAGATCCTATTTCAGCATGTGTGTACTCTTTTTTATACTGGTGCTTCACATTCTTTTAAATTTGCATCTTGCTTGAGCCGATTGCATCTAGGTAATATTTTCGAGTGAGAGCCTTATGTTATTGGTCTACCTTATGGTAGAAGAATTGTTGGGAATCGTAAAGTTCAGTAACTGTTCGGTTCAAATGAACGATCATTAGTGGTTTTCAGATTTGGTTGTGTTGATTTACCTAAAGATGATTTAATCTTGGGTATTGACTGGATGGATCACCATGATGCCATACTTGGCATCCGTAAGCAGATAGTGACCATCACTTCTAATGATGGTCTTGGATGTGTTTTTCGGGGTGATCATCCCAACCGTTCCGGAAGAATCATCAGTGCAGAAAGCAGTGAAACTGATTAATCAGGGATCTGTTGGTTATTGGTGCTACATGACCATGACAGAGGATCGACTAGTTGAATTTACCGATATTCAAGTGGTTTGAGACTACCTAAATGTTTTTCAGGATGAATTGTCGAGTTTACCTCCACAGCGAGAGGTAGAGTTTACCATTGAGTTAGAGCCAGTTACGTCCCCACTTTCAAAAGCCTTGTATCGTATGGCTTTGACTGAGATGCAGAAGCTGAAGAGTCGGCTGGAGGATTTGACTGAGAAGGGTTATATTCTACCCATTGTTTTCCCGTTGGGAACACCAGTGCTATTTGTATGGAAGAAGGACGGTGTATTGATTACCGTGAACTAAACTTGGTAACAATCAAGAACAAATACCCTTTGCCTTGTATTAATGTTTTATAAGATCAAATTTAGTAGCTATGGTATTTGCTTTGAAAATATGGCGCCATTACTTGCATAGAGTCACTTATCAGATTTTTATTGATCACAGAGTCTGAAATACATTTTTACTCATAAGGAGTTGAATTGAGACAGGAGGAGGCTACAATTGATCAAAGATTATGATATCCAGACCCTGTACCACCCAAGAAAGGCAAACTTAAGTGATGATACCTTGAGCTGTAAGACAGTACAAGAGAAAATGCTTGCCCGTTTGACAGTTCATACGAAACTACAACTAGAAATTGTGAAACCGGAGATTGAGGTCTGGCTACAATGTGTACAAGGGAAACTGTACATTTGAGATTTCGTCGTCCCTTGAGGATACTCCCAGATCAAAGCAGATTACAGGCCCATTCTTATCGTGGATCCAGAATCAAGTAACTCAGGGAAAGCCCTTGGATTTGTGGTCTACGAGGATGGACTTGTACGTTTCAAGAATCGATGTGTACTAGCAGACGAAGACTTGAAAAGCTATATTATGAGAGAGGCTCATACTACCCGATACTCAGTTCATCAGGGGTCTAACTGTTAGGATTTGATGCCTAAAACAAAGGCGCGGTGGAAGAATGATACGAAATAATATCGAACCCCTAAAGAGGACCGATCATGCAATGTATATACGAATATTAAAAGGACAAAAGTTAAGATATAAAACCGTACCCTTGAAGTCCTTTGATTGAAAGTGGAAGTTGATGCCAGTGACCGCAAATCGGATTTGACAAGCCCTCGATGATCTAAACACCAAAAGCACCACGTCTCTAATAGCCACGCACCGAGAGATGATCAGAACAAAAACTACTTTATTATCCTCCAAGGCTACGGTTAGAAACAAGTAGTAGGATATGAATCTCTCAACTATGTGATCACTCTAAGTGATTTACAATTTTGTACTTGTTTTTCTGTCTCTCTAAGAGTGGATGAACTTGAACATCTCTCTCTAATAGTGTACGAACTTGAACATCTCTCTCTAAGAGTGTACGAACTTGAACAAAAATTAACTCTCTCTCTCTCCCTATTAGTCTTGGCTGATTTTGTTTTAGTCTTGTGAAGGAGAATGAACTTTTTTATATCAAAGTCCATACATACTTCCAAGGATACACCTAAGGGTAGATGATACATCCAATCACCCCTTTTGTCTCCAAGTGTTAGGAAACCACCTCAACACATGCAATATGGGGGCAAAGTCATCTTCCAAGATGCTACAAGGTGTGGGGCGACCCACACAATAATAGAGAAGGATTCGGTTTGTTTCGGTCCATGAAACGGACCATCGTGTATTCAGTCCGACTGATACATCTTGGTTCATCTCAATTAAAATTAATCTAATTAATTATATCAAGATATTATTTCTCCAAGAAATATAATGCATGAATTAAATCAATTACCCAGTAATTTATTTAATTCACATGACCAATTTGATTTATTTAATAATTTAAATAATACATCCAATGCCTGAATTTCACAATAAGAGATGAAATACAAATTATTTCATTGTCTCCTAATGCCTGACTCGGTAGGTCCATCTCAGTAAGTAATGGGAGGAACCAAAGAGTAATATCACCACCTAGCCAGTCCCGTGGCTTATAGTGTAACCTTACTCAGAACGAATGATAGGTATCATTCAAGAACCATTCTATCATGAATAACAGTAAACGTATAAACCATTCTTTCAATTGTCCCGATCAAGTTATAGGGTCACGATCAGTCAAACCATATTTGTACTTGACGTTATTTTTGAGTTAATTCAAATTGAGATAAGCTGTCGTGTATCCAATACAACTAGCTAAAATGCTTTGGCCAAAGAATTATGATCCCATATACCAATAACCACATAGGACATATACCTGTTCACTTACACGAGAAAGAATCCTATCTTGGTTTTTAGTAGAACCTGCTACTTCTTTGTCAAGACGCACGTCGAGGTTGACCCCCACCTCTCGGTATTCTGGGTCGAATTACTCTTGTGAAAATATTAACGTCACAAGTACATCCCCACTAAATCCTCAATTTGAAGGTTGACGAATACCTATCACAACCTTTCGATTCCGTCATTGACTGTCCCAGAGTGAAATCAGTGTGACGAATCGAGGGTGAGTCAGTTCGAGTATACTAATCCCATTAACATACCTACAATGTGTGCTCTCACTAACCATTAGTGACGACATGCACTTTCCAAGCCAAAGAACACGTCATACAAGTCTTCACATAAACTTAACGCCCAGTCAATTTTCATCGACTTGCGAACGATTAAGTATTTGAGCCATAAAATTTTCCAGTGCCTATCCCCTTATCTAATAAGGAGTGGAATGTTTTCTCCCAAATACATGGACTAGTTTCTATATATATATGTACAAGTCAGGAATGCCAGTGACTCTCAGTAAGTAAAGAAACATACAATTGACTTCTGATATTAGTTTACATAATCACAAATACAATGCCCTCTCTCATACAAACTATGGAATCCAATGAAACGTCCCTTCGCGGACCTAGCTTCCAACTTCTCCACCTTAGTCTTCTTGACATAGGCGGGACATCCCCAAATCCTAATATAATTAAGACATGCTTACCTACCCTCCCACATCTGATGTGGAGTTTTAGGAATGGACTTGGAAGGACATCTGCTCAAGATATGAGCAGCAGTAAGGAGCACATACCCCCACAGGTAAATTGGTAAGTCGATGTAGCTAAGCATGGAACGGACCATGTCCAACAAGGTTCAGTTCCTTCTTTCCGACACACCATTTAACTGAGGAGTTCCTATAGGTGTAAGTTGTGACACTATTCTGTTGCTCCTTTAGGAACTCATCAAACTCTATACTCATATATTCGCCACCTCAGTCTGACCGAGGTGCTTTGATATGATTATCAGTTTGTTTTTCGACCAGGGCTTTAAATTCCTGTAATTTCTCGAAGACCTCGGATTTATATTTCATAAAGTATACATAACCATACCTAGTATAATCATCCACAAACATAATGAAATACTGATATCCTGCACGTGCTGCTTCGAGAGCGCCCCATACATCGGTATGGACTAATCCAAGTTTATCAGCGGCTCTTTCAATAGTTCCTATGAATGGGGACTTACTCATTTTACCTTTCAGGAAAGATTCATAAATTGAAAATGGATCTGATCCCAATGGACCTATAAAGTCCATCATTTTCCATTTTGTAAACTTTGGTCTGACCAATATGGCCAAGTCTAAGACGCCATTTCAAAACTTGATTAGTTTCATCCCTACCATGCCTCCTAGTCATAGTATTTACAACGACTTTGTTACTTAGGTATAGATGATACAGTCCATTTAATAATGTAGCAGTGCCTACTAATTTATTCTTAAAATAAATTTTGCAAGTACAATCACCAATGGAAAATGAAAAGCCTTTCTGATCTACGACTGGAATGGATACAATATTTTTATGCCCCTTGGGCAAAACAAGTACATCACCCAACGTTAAAACAAAGCCGGATTCCAAATATAAAGAAGTGATCCTATATCAGTTGATGTGACACTATGCCCGCTTCCGACAGTAATAATTACTTACCCAGCTCCAAGCTTCCTACTTTGTTCCACCTCTGATCGGCATGGATCAAATTTAAAAAAAGGATCAAACAGTTGAGAAACCATATGATTCCCCTACTAAAGATTCAGTGGCTGAGACACGAAATCGAGGAGGCTATATGGGAGACCGAGGATATCACGCGGAAGAGATATCTAGAGTCGTTTATCCCTTAGTTTTGAGTTTGAAACTCTTTTTAAGAGGCGAGTATGTAATATCCATCCATAATTTTTCATTTTTATACTTTTGTATTGTACATATGGTGCATGTATTATTGTATTATATTTGAATTTATACAATGATTATTATATCGGGATATTTTGGGGTCAACTACTCATAATTGACGTCCATAATATTTTGACAGACGTTGCATGGTAAGTTGTGTTTTTGGTTAAGTACATTAGATCTAGTGTATGCTACAATCAGTGTCTAGTGTATTCTATCACGATGAGTGTTATGTACGTTCAGCTTGACATGTGGGACAGTGTATGGCTAGAATATCTGGCTCGATTAAGATAGCCAAGTCAACGGTCATTACGTCCGAAACGTCTCTGTGTTAGCGTATGTAATGGTGGTGAGATAACATATGACAGTTTGTCAACGTATGCAAGGCAATGTATGAATTGAGGCAGTAGCCTCTGGAGGATGTTTACATATGTAATATTGTGGTGTTAGAATACGTAAAGGATGTTAACGTACGTTAACCTTGTAGGTAGCGTACGTTAATGAAAGTGCAGATTAAAAAGATATGTCTTGTATTTCATTTTTGCACGAACCAACCCTGAGTTTTCTCTCTAAAAATCATCCTCGTGCCCTCCTAAGTGATTATAAGTGTAATATCCGCAATTTTCGATTTTCGGTAAATTTCTTTTTTTTTTTCGGCGTAAGTCCGTTCTGACGACTCGCTCATGACCGTTTCCTCATTCCGAGAATGATTAATTCTGCACTTTTTGTCATCCGAGCTCGTTTCGGTGTCGTTTTGTTGAGTTCCGTGCTTTTTAGCGGTTTTTCCGCACTTGAGTTCGATTCTTGCGAATCTCGTCCGAAACTGTTGTTTCGACTTTCTCGTAAGTTCATTTAATGTTATTATTCATGTTGCAAGCTTCGGTTTGGTTATTCGATCACGTATCGTGATTTTGGGGCGTTTTGGGCCATTTTTTTAATTTCCCAAAGTTTGTGGTAATTACTTTCCGTTGTCGAATTTCAAGCCTTCGGGTAGTCGGAATCGTGTGTTCTATTAGTGCTCGGATTTTTCTTTTCGAGTACTTCGTAACCGTATCTTTGATTCGTACTCAGGTTCGGGTTTCGGGGTCGTTCGGGCCGTCGGAGTTGGTCCCGGCCGAGTCATGGCCGGGCATGCTCGGCCAAAGCGCCTCGCCGAGTAACGTGCGGTAGTGACCGCGATACGCACGTAAGGCCCACGGCCGTAACGTACGTAACGTTCCGGCATTTTCCAGGCAGGGAGTTCGGCCATGGCCGGTTACGTACGTAAGCCATGGCCGGTTACGTACGTAACCCGGCCGGCAGTCGGCCTATTTAAGGCCTCGTAGCGTTTTTCTTCAGCCATTTCACTGGGTTTTCCTTCTCTTCCGCGGCTGGAGGTGTTGGAATCATGGAAGGATGTTGTTATACAATTAATACATGAATTTTTGAGTTTCATATCATCAATCATCCATCCTATAACATCCTCCGATCTACCGAATCAGGTCAGATTTCCTAGAAATCTAGTTTTGGGGAATTTTGGTGTTTTGGTTGTTTTCATCCGTTTAATCCGATTTAACTTAGCATTATGATGGATTGATGATTATTTAGATGTATTATATCATTTCCCTTGTTATTCCATGGTTGGATCGTATCGATTCGTTATTTTGGTCGAGTTCTTGATCGACGCCTTAAAGGTGACCGATAAAATGTCATAGAGGGGTTTTCGGGCGTTCTACGATTATTCTTCCTCGTATGATCGATGATTTATTGATTATATGTTGTTAGGGTCGAATTCTTGTGAAGAACTCGAGTCGGAACCCTTCCGTTCGTTGTCTTCTTCGGGGTCCGAGCTTCCCGATCGAACCGTGTTCTTCGGATCGTTTGGTAGCGGTTATTAAGGCAAGTATCTTATTATACGACTTGTATCTTGTGACTAGTAATTACGTATGATATGTATGACGATTTTGCTTGCCTCCGTAAATATGTTCCGTTTGAGTTGGTTGTGTTTTCCGAAATTTGAAGGCTTTGTGATAATAGTGATATATTGGTATCCGTGTTAGGCGTTGTGCCATTTGTGCAGGATTGCGATGTACATATGAGATGGTTGTATATGTGGTTGTTCAATGTATTGTGTACCGAATGTGTGTTATGTTGGTTAAGAGTCGTTGTGATGATCATGATATTTGCGTTGTTTTGGTTTACATACTTGATTGTACATTTCATTGTAATGTGGAATGGCTTGACATTTAATGATTATGAATTGTCGTGTCGATGTGTGGGTGTTCCAGGTAGGGTCTGACGAGGCCTCAGGAGTTCGGTACATGATGTGTACGAACAGAGTGTGTGATCCGTAGGTCCGCGAGGCCTCTGGAGTCCGGTACATGACGTGTACGGACAAGATGTGTGATCCAGGTAGGGTCTGACGAGGCCTCTGGAGTTTGGTACATGATGTGTACGAACGATGTTGTGGCCGGGTAGGGTCCGTTGAGGCCTCCGGAGTTCGGTACATGATGTGTACGAACAGTGTGTGTGGCCGGGTAGGGTCCGTTGAGGCCTCCGGAGTTCGGTACATGATGTGTACGAACAGTGTGTGTGGTCCGGGTAAGGTCCGTCGAGGCCTCCGGAGTTCGGTACATGATGTGTACGAACAATGATGGTGTAGCAGTGATTGTTCGGGTAACATTTTAAATATGGATCTCCGACTCATAATGATATATTATTTAGTATGCTTTGAAACGACAATCGGGCTAAGGCCCTAATGTTTACGAAAAGGTTTTGTAAATTGGGACTCGAGGTCCAAAAGAATTTCTGCTTTAAAAATCCCCGAGATGATGTGTTCCTTTTCAAATATCTCTTATTTGAGTTCGAAATTCTTAAACTTCTCTGGAACATTTTGACAATTGATTTCCGTATTAAATTCGTAGTTGCTATTTGCTTGTTACATTTCGTATGGTTTGATACTTACACTAGTAAAACAGTGGAGTTTTACTAACCCCCGAGTATTCGGGGGGTGGATTTCTGTTTTGCGTCCAGGTACATGCAGATTCAGGGAGCAACACGGGATTGGCACAAGAGGATGACGAGCTGCGATACTAATCAAGAGTCGAGAGTTGGTAGAGTTTGGTTGTATTGTTAGAGTTCTTTCAGTCTTCCGCTGGATTGTGTTTCGACCCCTGTGTGGGTAATGTTGTTAGTCAGTACTGTTGATAGAGTTGTATGACCTCATCGGTCTGTGTGTTTATGTGTAAGTGACCTTAGCAGTGCAGTATTATTATATTGTTTGACCCTGGCCGGGCAAGCATTTAGTCGTTTATGGATGTTTAGCCTGGTAGATCCTTGTGGAAGGGGTCTACGGCGTGTAATATTCCTATACGGTTTTGGGGATGTTACAATTATGGTATCAGAGCTTAGGTTGCGGAAACCTAGGATGTCGGGTCGAGTCGAGTCGTGGTTTGTCGAATAATGTGTTGTCTTGTCGTTCGAGTCGTCAGGTGACAAGTTGAGTTGTGCGTAGTCACAACGTGTCGGATATGTTGTCAGATGAGATTAGTATCGTGGGCGACCGTCATCTCCGTGCGGCCTGTGGACGTAAGTCTTCTCTTTTATGCGAAATACCTGTGTATCATGATTGTATCTAAATGAGTTAATTGCGGTGCATAATTTTATTTGCACGGTGTTGTGAATATAGTTGTATTTAATACGGGTGACATATAGTATATGTATAAAACTGGGCCTATTGTTGTTTTACCTTTGAACCACTGTGAGGGGTGGTATGGTGTGAAAATTGAGAACCTTGTTGGGTTTCGAATAAGGTATCGTCGATTGAGTTCGCGAGAAACTCCGAGGAATGGCTTTGTTATATGTTTAAACTAGATGCTGTGAGACGTATTCAATTGGATTGTGCATGTTGGACTGTATTTTTTTTTATCCACTGCGTGAGTTATTTTGTAATGGCTTTCGGTATCTTACCGACTGAGTTTTATTTTGAAAATCGATTCCCTTAACCGAGTTTTTGGCGTTATGGCCTTGATCGTTTTGGCGAAATTTTTATGACGGTATTTAGTATTTTGTAAATGGCTTTTGTGAGTTTTTGAAATATTACCGTCATCGGCCCCTTTTGGCATTTTTGTAAATGGTTTTTATCCTGGTGGGTTCCGGCGCGGGACCCATAGCGCTTTAATGTTCTGTGTAATTACCTGAGATTTTTGGGCATTCTAGCCCATTGAATTATCTTTGAAAACCTTGAGTATCCTAGAAATAAATTTCGAGACGTACGTTTAAAATGAATTATTTTCTCGTGGTACATCCAAGGTGCCACAATATGTTTCAAAATTTTTCTACCTCGAGGACTAAAATGTTTTGAGATATTTCCAATGTTTTAGAAACACTTTTACTTAGACCCGAGGGTCGAATATTTCCGAAAGTTTTTCACGAAAAGAAAGTGTCCTCATTTTTATCAAATGCGAAATGGTTCTCCAAAGTCTCGATAACAATGTTTGCACTACTTTTTGTAAAGTGATACTCAAGATCAACTGGTGTTTCCAAACTATTTTCAAAAGGTGGTTTTCGTTTTTAAAACCTATCATTCCTGTTTGCGGACCGGAAATGCGTGTATGGTTTTCGAACTTTCGTTACGGTGTTAACCCCGAATTGTGATTGAATTGGTGGCGTGAGCGTCGAGTCGTTCGCCACGCATATATTTTGTTAGCCCTTGTGGGAGGTGTGATGACGATCCTTAATGTTGCCATTTCGTGGTGGTTTGCGTGTTAACGCACCTGTGTGAGCTGTTAAAGCTTGGGTTTGTACGTTTGTGTACATGTGTGATTGTTTCATAATGTTTGTAATTATGTGCTGGTTATCGTTCGGGCCGTTGAGGTCGCCGAACGATACCGTCGATTGTTGTAGTGTTTGTGTGTGTATTACTTTACGATGGTAATCGTTGTATATGATATATGTTATGATTCTTTGTTGTGCCAAGTTGGCATCTCCGGTTTGTTGTTTTGCGACGTTATATTCCATTGTACCTAGCAGTTGTATTTTCGGTATGCCGAGCCGAGGTGTTTCAACCGTGGTGTGCCGGGGGCATGCACGTACCAATTATCTTTCGTCACGGGATCTAGTTTTGCGAGTTGGGTTCCGAGTCTTTCGGGCGCGAACTTGATCTGAGATATCGAGAATCGGCTCTAAGAGGCCCATGGAAGATGTTTCGTCGGTTGCTTGTTGTATTGTCACCTTGATTTCGTGTTGTGAGTTTTGGAACGACACTTCTTTTAGAAGAGGTCGAATATAATACCCGTATTGTTTTGGACTTCTGCATTTTCTCTTTCTCAATTCTATCGGCTCACTCGTGTTCGTTGATACTTTCTGAACTTGTTCTGTATTCCGGTTTCATCGTTCGAACGAGCTGTGATCTTGTTGTGGGTCGATCTGGTTATCGCTATGACTTTTTCGAGTTCGGTTCGATTCTTGTGAACCTTGTTCGGAAGTGACATCATCTGGTTTTATTAGTTCTTTTATTCGAAGTGGATCGGATTTTGAACCTCTGTGTTTTCGACTCTGTCGACTCGTTTATGTTCGTTGACATTTTTGAGCTTGTCCTGCCCCTTGCTTTTGTTGATCGAACGAGTGTGGTATTGTGTCGGAATAACTCGTTGTCGTTGTGATTTTTTTTTCAATTGTTGTTCCCTTTCATGTGGACCTTAAGTGAATCACATCTTGTTGCTTTTACCGGATCATATATTGTCTCGAGCCGAGACGTGAACCTGGGAGTTGTTGTTTGAATTTTATTGTTCTTCGTGATTCGAACATGATTGTTCGATTTTTGTTGTCTCGACCGTTGTGGTTCGATCGTTTGATTGTTCGGTTTTTATTGATCTCGTTTCGTGATTGTTGAGCGTTCAGACTCGTTCCTAATTTTCTTATATTCGGGAAATTTGTCTCGTTTTCGATCTTCCAACCCTTGAGCGGTGGAATTCCGTATTTCTTCAGCGATTGGCTCGCGTTTTGATTGATGTACCGTTGGGGTGGTCAATCATATTGATTTTCGTTCGTTGTGTTTTGTGATTGCTCGGATAATCGACTTGGTTGTATTACCTGTTTGATGACGCTTGTCACTTGTTGGTTTTATTATTTCTCTATCGGTGGCGTTGGGTTGGTCGTCGTGTGGCGTGTTGTCACGCTGTATATCCTTACGCGTTGTTTGTAACGTTTCGCCGTTTGGTATTAGTTACGCGTTTCTTGCGTATCTCATTGAGTTTTCCTGGCGGGATATTGCTTCTCCCTACTTGTTTTAAGTTTCGGGACGAAACTTCTTTTAAGGAGGGTAGAATGTAATATCCGCAATTTTCGATTTTCGGTAAATTTTTTTTTTTTCGGCGTAAATCCATTTTGACGACTCGCTCATGACCGTTTCGTCATTCCGAGAATGATTAATTCTGCACTTTTTGTCATCCGAGCTCGTTTCGGTGTCGTTTTGTTGAGTTCCGTGCTTTTTAGCGGTTTTTCCGCACTTGAGTTCGATTCTTGCGAATCTCGTCCGAAACTGTTGTTTCGACTTTCTCGTAAGTTCATTTAATGTTATTATTCATGTTGCAAGCTTCGGTTTGGTTATTCGATCACGTATCGTGATTTTGGGGCGTTTTGGGCCATTTTCGTAATTTCCCAAAGTTTGGGGTAATTACTTTCCGTTGTCGAATTTCAAGCCTTCGGGTAGTCGGAATCGTGTGTTCTATTAGTGCTCGGATTCGTCTTTTCGAGTACTTCGTAACCGTATCTTCGATTCGTACTCACGTGTAATATCCGCAATTTTCGATTTTCGGTAAATTTCTTTTTTCGGCCGAAGTCCGTTTTGACGACTCGCTCACGACCGTTTCGTCATTTCGAGAATGATTAATTCTGCACTTTTTGTCATCCGAGCTCGTTTCGGTGTCGTTTTGTTGAGTTCCGTGCTTTTTAGACGCTTTTCCGCACTTGAGTTCGATTCTTGCGAATCTCGTCCGAAACTGTTGTTTCGAGTTTCTCGTAAGTTCATTTAATGTTATTATTCTTGTTGCAAGCTTTTGTTTGGTGTTTCGATCGCGTATCGTGATTTTCGGACGTTTTGGGCCATTTTCGTAATTTCCCAAAGTTTTGGGTAATTACTCCCGTTGTCGAATTCCGAGCCTTGGTGGTCGATTGTGTGTTCTCTTAGCTCTTAGATTCGTCTTTGCGAGTACGTCGTAACCGTATCATCGATTCGTATTCGAGTTCGGGTTTCGGGGTCGTTCGGGCCGTCGGAGTTGGCCCCGGCCCACATGGCCGCGCACTCTGGGCCCAGGCGGTCTTGGCGAGCCACGGCCGGCGTGATCGGCGGCTTCGGCGAGTCACGGCCGGTAGTGATCAGCGGCTCCGGCCGGCGGCCGTCTTGCCGTAGGGCCGCGGCACATGCGGCAGGGCGGCACACTCTGTGGCATTTTTCGGCCAAACCCATGACCGTGCCGCGGCACACGCCGATCGAGCCGCGGCACCGCCGACCACCGGGAGCCATTTTTGTTGGCCCCGCGGCACCTCACACTCCATGGCCGCGGCACACTGTGCAGCCTATTTATGGTCCTGCACACGGGTTTTTGGCCATTTTTCTCCTTCTTCTCATTTCCTTCCGCGGCTGGGGGTGATACCACCATGGAGCCATGTTGTTTGACAACAAATACATGAAGTTATTGAGGTTATATCATCAATCTATCATCCTATATCGTCCTTTGATCCAGCGAATCAAGGTAATCTTCCTTAGAACCCTAATTTCGTGAATTTGGGGGTTTTTGCGTTTTTGTCCGATTCGTTCCGTATTATTGATTAATTCATGATGGTTATGATTAATCTTGATAGTATTCTTGTGTTTAACATCATTTAATCCATTGTTCTTCGTCGAATCGAAGTATATTTCTTGATTTCCTTCAAATGGACTTTTTGGGGGATTTGTTCTCGATCTCGTTTTCCATCCGTTTTTGTTGGATAAATTGTGGTTAAATGATGTTGTTAAACATATTCCATGGATTGTATATCCATATTTCGACTTAGAATTTCGTTTTCGTGTTTTGTCGGGACGAATCGTGTTCTTGGCCGTTTTGGGGAAAACACTTGAACTTTCGTCATTCGTTCTTTGAATTCAACGGATTTGAGTCGTGTTATGGAATTCATTTCATCGTTGTTATTTTCCTTCGTAGTTTATTGTTGCGGGTTGTCATTCGGTGGAGTCGGCAAGTTCGTAGTCAGTTCGTGCCAACCAACTTCGGTCGATTCTCCACGTCGTGGTTTCGAGGCAAGTATCTTATTATACGACTTGTATCTTGCGACTAGTAATTACGTATAATATGTATGACAATTTTGCTTGCCTTCGTAAATATGTTCCGATTGAGTTGGTTGTGTTTTCCGAAATTTGAAGGCTTTATGATAATAGTGATGTATTGGTATACGTGTTAGGCGTTGTGCCATTTGTGCAGGATTGCGATGTACATATGAGATGGTTGTACACGTGTTTGTTCAATGTATTGTGTACCGAATGTGTGTTATGTTGGTTAAGAGTTGTGATGATCATGATGTTTGTGTTGTTTGGTTTACATACTTGATTGTACATTTCGGTGTAATGTGGAATGGCTTGACATTTAATGATTAGGAATTGTGTCGTGTCGATGTGTGTGTGTTCCAGGTAGGGTCTGACGAGGCCTCTGGAGTTCGGTACATGATGTGTACGAACAAAGTGTGTGATCCGGTAGGGTCCGAAGCCTCTGGAGTCCGGTACATGATGTGTACGGACAAGGTGTGTGATCCGGTAGGGTCAGCGAGACCTCTGGAGTTCGGTACATGATGTGTACGAACGATGTTGTGGCGGGTAGGGTCCGTTGAGGCCTCCGGAGTTCGGTACATGATGTGTACGAACAGTGTGTGTGGTCCGAGTAAGGTCCGTCGAGGCCTCGGAGTTCGGTACATGATGTGTACGAGCGGTGTGTGTGGTCCGGTAAGGTCCGTCGAGGCCTCTGGAGTTCGGTACATGATGTGTACGAACAATAATCGTGTAGCAGTGATTGTTCGGGTAACATTTTAAATATGAATCTCGGACTCATAATGATATATTATTTAGTATGCTTTGAAGCGAGAATCGGGCTAAGGCCTAATGTTTACGAAAAGGTTTTGTAAATTGGGACTCGAGGTCAAAAGAATTTACCTTTAAAAATCCCGAGATGATGTTTTCCTTTTCAAATATCTCTTACTTGAGTTCGAAATTCTAAAACTTCTCGGGAACATTTTGATAATTGATTTACGTATTAAATTCGTAGTTGCTATTTGCTTGTTACATTTCGTATGGTTTGATACTTGCACTAGTAAAAGCAGTGGAGTTTTACTAACCCCGAGTATTCGGGGTGGATGTCTGATACTGCGTCCGGTACATGCGAGTTCGGGGAGCGATCACAGGATTGGCACAAGGGGATGACGAGTGCGATACTAATCAAGAGCCGAGAGTTGGTAGAGTTTAGTTGTATTGTTAGAGTTGATTCGGTCTTCCGTATTGTATTTCGACCCCTGTGTGGGTAATGTTGTTAGTCAGTCCTGTTGATAGAGTTGTGTGACCTCATCGGTCTGTGTGTTTATGTGTAAGTGACCTTAACGGTCTGTATTATTATATTGTTTGACCCTGGCCGGGCAAGCATTTGGTTGTTTATGGACGTTTAGCCTGGTAGATCCTTGCGGAAAGGGTTTACGGCGTGTAATATTCCCATACGGTTTTGGGGTGTTACATTTATGGTATCAGAGATTAGGTTGCGGAAACCTAGGCTGTCGGGTCGAGTCGAGTCGTGGTTTGTCGAGTAATGTGTTGTCTTGTCGTTCGAGTCGTCAAGTGACAAGTTGAGTTGTGCGTAGTCACAACGTGTCGGATATGTTATCGGATGAGATTAGTATCGTGGGCGACCGTCATCTCCGTGCGGCCTGTGGACGTAAGTCTCCTCTTTTATGCGAAGTACCTGTGTATCATGATTGTATCTAAATGAGTTAATTGCGGTGCATAATTTTATTTGCACGGTGTTGTGAATATAGTTGTATTTAATACGTGTGACATATAATATATGTATAAAACTGGGCCTATTGTTGTTTTACCTTTGAACCACTGTGAGGGGTGGTATAGTGTGAAAATTGAGAACCTTGTTGGGTTTCGAATAAGGTATCGACGATTGAGTTTGTGAGAAACTCCGAGCGGTTTTGTTATATGTTTAAACTAGATCTTTGTGAGACGTATTCAATTGGATTGTGCATGTTGGATCGTATTTTTTTATTTGCGTGAGTTCTTTCAAATGGCTTTCGGCCTTTTGCCAATCGAGTTTGATTTGAAAACCGATTCCTTTAACCGAGTTTTGGCGTTATGGCCTTGAGCGTTTTGGCAAAATTCTTGTGACAATACTTAGTATTTTGTAAATGGATTTTGTGAGTTTTGAAATATTACCGTCATCGGCCTTTTAACGTTGTAAATGGTTTTTAGCACAGTGAGTTCCGGCTCGGGACCCACGGCGCTATAATATTTTGCGTAATTACCTAGAGTTTTTGGGCATTCTAGCCCATTGAATTATCTTTAAAAACCTTGAGTATCTTAGAAAATAAATTTCGAGACGTACTTTTAAAATGAATTATTCTCTCGTGGTACATCCAAGGTGCCACAATATGTTTCAAAATTCTTCTACCTCGAGGACCCAAAATGTTTTGAGATATTTTCAATGTTTTATAAACACTTTTACATAGACCCGAGGGTCGAATATCCTGATAGTTTTTCACTAAGAGAAGGTGTCCTCATTTTTGTTCAAACGCAAGATGATTTTCAAGGTCTCGAAAATGAGGTTTGTTCAACTTTTTGTAAAATGATATTCAAGATCAACTGGTGTTTCCAAACTGTTTCCAAAAGGTGGTTTTCGTTTTTAAAACCTATCATTCCTGTTTGTAGTCCAGGAATGTGTGTATGATATTCACATTGTTGTTAGAATGTTAGCTCCCGAGTATGATGGAATTGGTGGTGTCAACGTTGAGTCGTTCGCCATCCATATGTTTTTGTTGTCCCTTTGTGGGAGGTGTGATGACGATCTTTAATGTTGTCATTTCGTGGTGACTTGCGTGTTATCGCACCTGTGCGAGCTGTTAAAGCTTGGGTTTGTACGTTTGTGTACATGTGTGATTGTTTCACGATGTTTGTAATTATATGTTGGTTATTGTTCGGGCCGTTGAGGTCGCCGAACGATACCGTCGTTGCTGTAGTGTTTGTGTGTATTATTTTACGATGATAATCGTTGTATATGATATGTATTGATTCCTTGTTGTGCTGAGTTGGCATCTCCGCTATGTTGTTTTGCGACGTTATGCCCCATTGTATCTACCATTTGTATTTTCGGTATGCCGAGCCGAGGCGTTTCAACCGTGATGTGCCGGGGCATGCACGTGTAAATTGTCCTTCTCGTCAGTAACACATTTCAAGTGTGGACTCGAGGGACACCGAATTCAGTTTTGCGATTTGACTACCAAGACTTTCAGAGTTCGCGCTTGACACGCTTATCAGAATCGTCTCTAAGAGGCCCATGGGAGATGTTTCTGTCGGTTGCTTGTTGTGTTGTCACCTTGATTTCGTGTTGTGAGTTTCGGGAACGACACTTCTTTTTAGAAGAGGTCGAATATAATACCCGTATTATTTTTGGCCCCTGCATTTTCTCTTTCTCAATTCTATCGGCTCGCTCGTGTTCGTTGATACTTTCTGAACTTGTTCTGTATTCCGGTTTCATCGTTCGAACGAGCTGTGATCTTGTTGTGGGTCGATCTGGTTATCGCTGTGACTTTTTCGAGTTCGGTTCGATTCTTGTGAACCTTGTTCGGAAGTGACATCATCTGGTTTTATTAGTTCTTTTATTTGAAGTGGATTGGATTTTGAACCTCTGTATTTTCGACTCTGTTGACTCGTTTATGTTCGTTGACATTTTCTGAGCTTGTCCTGCCCCTTGCTTTTGTTGATCGAACGAGTGTGGTATTGTTTCGGAATAACTCGTTTGTCGTTGTGATTTTTCAATTGCTATTCCCTTTCATGTGGATCTTATGTGAGTGCACATCTTGTTGTTTTCACCGGATCATGTTTTGTCTCGAGTCGAGATGTGAACTTCGGAGTTTGTCGGTTGAACCTTATTGTTCTTCGTGATCCGAACATGATTATTCGATTTTTGTTGACTCGATCATTATGGTTGATCATTGATTGTTCGTTTTTTTCGTTGATCTCGTTTCGTGATTGTTGAACGTTCAGACTCCTTCGTAATTTCCTTAAGTTCGAGAAATTAGTCTCGTTTCGATCTTCCAACCCTTGGGCGGTGGAATTCCGTATTTGTTCAGCGTTTGGCTCGCGTTTTGATTGATGAACCGTTGGGTTGGTCAATCGTATTGATTTTTGTTCGTTGTGTTTTTTGATTGTTCAGATAATCGACTCGATTGTATTATCTGTTTGATGACGCTTGTCACTTGTTGATTTTATTATGTCTATGCCGGTGGCGTCGTGTTGGTCGTCGTGGAGCGTGTTTTCACGCCGTATATTCCGTTGCGTTGCTTGTAACGTTTCGCCGTTGGGCATGAGTTACGCACTTCTTGTGTATCTCGTTGAGTTTTTCCTGGCGGGATATTTCTTCTCCCTACTTGTTTTAAGTTTCGGGACGAAACTTCTTTTAAGGAGGGTAGAATGTAATATCCGCAATTTTCGATTTTCGGTAAATTTCTTTTTCGGCCGAAGTCCGTTTGACGACTCGCCACGACCGCTTCGTCATTTCGAGAATGATTAATTCTGCACTTTTTGTCATCCGAGCTCGTTTCGGTGTCGTTTTGTTGAGTTCCGTGCTTTTAGACGCTTTTCCGCACTTGAGTTCGATTCTTGCGAATCTCGTCCAAACTGTTGTTTCGAGTTTCTCGTAAGTTCATTTAATGTTATTATTCTTGTTGCAAGCTTTGGTTTGGTGTTTCGATCGCGTATCGTGATTTTCGGACGTTTTGGGCCATTTTCGTAATTTCCCAAAGTTTTGGGTAATTACTCCGTTGTCGAATTCCGAGCCTTGGGTGGTCGAATTGTGTGTTCTCTTAGCTCTTAGATTCGTCTTTGCGAGTACGTCGTAACCGTATCATCGATTCGTATTCGTGTTCGGGTTTCGGTCGTCGGGCCGTCGGAGTTGGCCCCGGCCGACATGGCCGGCAATCTGGGGCCTGTGCCGCATCGCCGAGCCACGGCCGGCGTGATCGGCAGCTTCGGCCGAGTCACGGCCGGTAGTGATCGGCGCTCCGGCCGAGCAGCCGTGCCGTAGGGCCGCGGCACATGCGGCAGGCCGCGGCACACTCGTGGCATTTTTCGCCAAACCGATCAGCATGCGTGCCGCGGCACACGCCGGATGAGCCGCGGCACACCGCCGACCACCGGGAGCCATTTTTGGCCCCGGGCCGCGCACACTCCTCACGGCCGCGGCACACTGTGCAGCCTATTTATGGTCCTGCACACGGGTTTTTGGCCATTTTTCTCCTTCTTCTCATTTCCTTCCGCGGCTGGGGGTGATACCACCATGGAGCCATGTTGTTTGACAATAAATACATGAAGTTATTGAGGTTATATCATCAATCAATCATCCTATATCGTCCTTTGATCCAGCGAATCAAGGTAATCTTCCTCAGAACCCTAATTTCGTGAATTTGGGGGTTTTTGCGTTTTTGTCCGATTCGTTCCGTATTATTGATTAATTCATGATGGGTATGATTAATCTTGATAGTATTCTTGTGTTTAACATCATTTAATCCATTGTTCTTCGTCGAATCGAAGTATATTTCTTGATTTCCTTCAAATAGACTTTTTGGGGGATTTGTTCTCGATCTCGTTTTCCATCCGTTTTTGTTGGATAAATTGTGGTTAAATGATGTTGTTAAACATATTCCATGGATTGTATATCCATATTTCGACTTAGAATTTCGTTTTCGTGTTTTGTCGGGACGAATCGTGTTCTTGGCCGTTTTGGGGAAAACACTTGAACTTTCGTCATTCGTTCTTTGAATTCAACGGATTTGAGTCGTGTTATGGAATTCATTTCATCGTTGTTATTTTCCTTCGTAGTTTATTGTTGCGGGTTGTCATTCGGTGGAGTCGGCAAGTTCGTAGTCGATTCGTGCCAACCAACTTGGTCGATTCTCCACGTCGTGGTTTCGAGGCAAGTATCTTATTATACGACTTGTATCTTGCGACTAGTAATTACGTATAATATGTATGACAATTTTGCTTGCCTTCGTAAATATGTTCCGATTGAGTTGGTTGTGTTTTCCGAAATTTGAAGGCTTTGTGATAATAGTGATATATTGGTATACGTGTTAGGCGTTGTGCCATTTGTGCAGGATTGCGATGTACATATGAGATGGTTGTACACGTGTTTGTTCAATGTATTGTGTACCGAATGTGTGTTATGTTGGTTAAGAGTCGTTGTGATGATCATGATGTTTGTGTTGTTTGGTTTACATACTTGATTGTACATTTCGGTGTAATGTGGAATGGCTTGACATTTAATGATTAGGAATTGTGTCGTGTCGATGTGTGTGTGTTCCAGGTAGGGTCTGACGAGGCCTCTGGAGTTCGGTACATGATGTGTACGAACAAAGTGTGTGATCCAGGTAGGGTCAGACGAGGCCTCTGGAGTACGTTACATGACTTGTACGGACAAGGAGTGTGATCCGTAGGGTCAGCGAGACCTCTGGAGTTCGGTACATGATGTGTACGAACGATGTTGTGGCCGGGTAGGGTCCGTTGAGGCCTCCGGAGTTCGGTACATGATGTGTACGAACAGTGTGTGTGGTCCGGGTAAGGTCCGTCGAGGCCTCCGGAGTTCGGTACATGATGTGTACGAACAGTGTGTGTGGTCCGGGTAAGGTCCGTCGAGGCCTCTGGAGTTCGGTACATGATGTGTACGAACAATAATCGTGTAGCATTGATTGTTCGGGTAACATTTTAAATATGAATCTCGGACTCATAATGATATATTATTTAGTATGCTTTGAAACGAGAATCGGGCTAAGGCCCTAATGTTTACGAAAAGGTTTTGTAAATTGGGACTCGAGGTCCAAAAGAATTTCTGCTTTAAAAATCCCCGAGATGATGTGTTCCTTTTCAAATATCTCTTACTTGAGTTCGAAATTCTAAAACTTCTCGGGAACATTTTGATAATTGATTTACGTATTAAATTCGTAGTTGCTATTTGCTTGTTACATTTCGTATGGTTTGATACTTGCACTAGTAAAACAAAGGAGTTTACTAACCCCCGAGTATTCGGGGTGGATGTCCTGCTGCGTCTGTACATGCGAGTTCGGGAGCGATCACGGGATTGGCACAAGGGGATGACGAGTGCGATACTAATCAAGAGTTGAGAGTTGGTAGAGTTTAGTTGTATTGTTAGAGTTGATTCGTCTTCCGTATTGTATTTCGACCCCTGTGTGGGTAATGTTGTTAGTCGATCCTGTTGATAGAGTTGTGTGACCTCATCGGTCCGTGTGTTTATGTGTAAGTGACCTTAACGGTCTGTATTATTATATTGTTTGACCTGGCCGGCAAGCATTTGGTTGTTTATGGACGTTTAGCTGGTAGATCCTTGCGGAAAGGGTTTACGTCGTGTAATATTCCCATACAGTTTTGGGGTGTTAAATCAGGTTCGGGTTTCGGGGTCGTTCGGGCCGTCGGAGTTGGTCCCGGCCGAGTCATGGCCGGGCATGCTCGGGCGACTCGCCGAGTAACGTGCGGTAGTGACCGGCGAGCGTGACGTAAGGCCGATTACGTCGTAAGGCCCTCGCCGGTAACGTGCGTAACGTTCCGGCATTTTCCAGGCAGGAGTTCGCCATGGCGATTACGTCGTAAGCCATGGCCGATTACGTCGTAACCCGGCCGTGATCGGCCTATTTAAGGCTGGCAAGTTTTCTTGACCATTTCACTCGGTTTTCCTTCTTTTCCGCGGCTGGAGGTGTTGGAATCATGGAAGGATGTTGTTATACAATTAATACATGAAGTTTTGAGTTTCATATCATCAATCATCCATCCTATAACATCCTCCGATCTACCGAATCAGGTCAGATTACCTAGAAATCTAGTTTTGGGGAATTTTGGTGTTTTGGTTGTTTTCATCCGTTTAATCCGATTTAACTTAGGATTATGATGGATTGATGATTATTTAGATGTATTATATCATTTCCCTTGTTATTCCATGGTTGGATCGTATCGATTCGTTATTTTGGTCGAGTTCTTGATCGACGCCTTAAAGGTGACCGATAAAATGTCATAGAGGGGTTTTCGGGCGTTCTACGATTATTCTTCCTCGTATGATCGATGATTTATTGATTATATGTTGTTAGGGTCGAATTCTTGTGAAGAACTCGAGTCGGAACCCTTCCGTTCATTGTCTTCTTCGGGGTCCGAGCTTTCCGATTGAACCGTGTTCTTCGGAGCGTTTGGTAGCGGTTATTAAGGCAAGTATCTTATTATACGACTTGTATCTTGTGACTAGTAATTACGTATGATATGTATGACGATTTTGCTTGCCTCCGTAAATATGTTCCGTTTGAGTTGGTTGTGTTTTCCGAAATTTGAAGGCTTTGTGATAATAGTGATATATTGGTATCCGTGTTAGGCGTTGTGCCATTTGTGCAGGATTGCGATGTACATATGAGATGGTTGTATACGTGGTTGTTCAATGTATTGTGTACCGAATGTGTGTTATGTTGGTTAAGAGTCGTTGTGATGATCATGATATTTGCATTGTTTTGGTTTACATACTTGATTGTACATTTCATTGTAATGTGGAATGGCTTGACATTTAATGATTATGAATTGTGTCGTGTCGATGTGTGGGTGTTCCAGGTAGGGTCTGACGAGGCCTCTGGAGTTCGGTACATGATGCGTACGAACAAAGTGTGTGATCCAGGTAGGGTTTGACGAGGCCTCTGGAGTCCGGTACATGACGTGTACGGACAAGATGTGTGATCCAGGTAGGGTCTGACGAGGCCTCTGGAGTTCGGTACATGATGTGTACGAACGATGTTGTGGCCGGGTAGGGTCCGTTGAGGCCTCCGGAGTTCGGTACATGATGTGTACGAACAGTGTGTGTGGCCGGGTAGGGTCCGTTGAGGCCTCCGGAGTTCGGTACATGATGTGTACGAACAGTGTGTGTGGTCCGGGTAAGGTCCGTCGAGACCTCCGGAGTTCGGTACATGATGTGTACGAACAATGATCGTGTAGCAGTGATTGTTCGGGTAACATTTTAAATATGGATCTCCGACTCATAATGATATATTATTTAGTATGCTTTGAAACGAGAATCGGGCTAAGGCCCTAATGTTTACGAAAAGGTTTTGTAAATTGGGACTCGAGGTCCAAAAGAATTTCTGCTTTAAACATCCTCGAGATGATGTGTTCCTTTTCAAATATCTCTTATTTGAGTTCGAAATTCTAAAACTTCTCGGGAACATTTTGATAATTGATTTCCGTATTAAATTCGTAGTTGCTATTTGCTTGTTACATTTCGTATGGTTTGATACTTGCACTAGTAAAACAGTGGAGTTTTACTAACCCCCGAGTATTCGGGGGGTGGATGTCTGTTTTGCGTCCAGGTACATGCCGATTCAGGGGAGCAGTCACAGGATTGGCACAAGAGGATGATGAGCTGCGATACTAATCAAGAGTCGAGAGTTGGTAGAGTTTGGTTGTATTGTTAGAGTTCTTTCAGTCTTCCGCTGGATTGTGTTTCGACCCCTGTGTGGGTAATGTTGTTAGTCAGTACTGTTGATAGAGTTTTATGACCTCATCGGTCTGTGTGTTTATGTGTAAGTGACCTTAACGGTCTGTATTATTATATTGTTTGACCCTGGCCGGGCAAGCATTTAGTCGTTTATGGATGTTTAGCCTGGTAGATCCTTGTGGAAGGGGTCTACGGCGTGTAATATTCCTATACGGTTTTGGGGATGTTACAATAAGTCTCTTCCATCTTATATCAGAGCTTCATATATTTGGATTGGAGCATAGAGGTTAGAAGATTGGAGTGTATTCTTGAAGTTTTGGGGGTTGTTCTTCATCTTCAATAGGTATGTTGTTTAATCTTGTGCTAAATCTGAGGTGATGATAATATTGTTGATGATTCCTTCATATGATGCTGAATTGATAGAGTATAATACAATTATTGAAATTATGAACACATGACGAAGATCATGATGATTATTACTTATAAATGGGAACGTCCTTAATGTTTCAGAATACTTAGATTTTTTAATCATGTTTTAGAATAATTATACTCATCTTGCTTGATTGATTAACATATTGAGGATGAATACTTATAGTTTGAGTGTTCTTGAGGGGACTATTGCAAAGGAAGCGAATGATGAATTGGGAGATAACTATCATAGTTTTGATATAGTTAAGTTAAACTTGCTGTTAAATCCGAAATTCTTGATGAATTAGTGATTGATGATTGTTTAAGACATCATGTTTAAGTATTGGTAATGTCCTTGAGAAGATTACAATGATTAATGATGATATTGTCATAATATGATGATTATATGAACTTGTATCTGAAAATTCTTGTAAGACAGATGATCATGATTGTTGAAGAACATTATGAACAAGTTAATCGGATTATAAATATGAATTGGGGGGATAAAGTTCATGCATGAGGATGTTGATATTCATTGGAATAGTTTGAACTAATCATGTTGAGTTATGGATGTCGATTTCCATGAATTGGATATAGATATTGTGGTATTGTCTTATTGAATGAATTATATCTCATTCAAGGTTGCTTGCTCGAGTGAGTGTTGTTTGTCAAATGACGCCGTTTGTCTGTTCTAGGGAAGACTATTTTTCATCTCTGGAATTGAGGCAATTATCTTGCTTGGTTATAATGACAAGTGATTCTTGTCAATGTTATAAATTTGGTGTATGTGTAAATCTTTATGAATCTACGATTCATACTGAGGTGTTGTTATTGATTGTGCTAATCATTTCGTTGTGGGATTGTACTCTCATATTCACTACCCTTTGTTGTTGCCCAAAATATCTATCCGAAGATTAATACTGCTGGAAGACGGACAACAAACAAATGCGGGAGCACTTCCGAGAGGAGATAAATAAAACGAGATTTGCCGGGTTTGTTAGGCCCGGGCTTGAATGCTCTCGCGAGATGTTATTAATACAAATACTCGAGGATACAAGTATTAATGAGAGAAATCTAAATACAATGAGTGTAAAAAGACTCTGCTGATCCGGCTCTTGAGCGAAGCTCGGTGTTCTTCGTCCCGCCGGTGATCTGCTCGAGGAGAAAAGGCCGGGAGAAGTAAGACCGAAAGAAAGCTGTTGCCAAGAGTTGGATGTTTGCCAAGTGCAAGTATTGTTTCTGTATTGAGTGCTTGAATCGTGAGATTGCCGAGGAAAAATACAAGTGCAGTGCCTTGCTTATATAGGGGCACGGGTCCTGTCCTTTGTCGCCGATCGCCGGCCATTTTAATATTCGCCGATCGTCACGGCAATACTTTAATGGGGCGATCCTGGTCAAAGCTAAAGTCCAAGGAAGATCTTGTTTCGGGCTAAAGTCCAAGGAAGGGGCTCGGCAGGCGGTCAATAAGGAGCCATCACGTGTCCGAGTCGGTCAACATGTGGCCCTACCGACATGCTTTCTGCGGCCTGTCGGCTGGTGGAGGGAATCTGTCGGGCTTTGGTCAATGGCCCGAGATTCGCGGATCTTGTCTCGGCCCTTTGCACATGGTGCCGATCTTGGTGCTCGGCCTTCGCCGACCAGGTGGCCATCGGTGGTGATCGACATGAGGCGGTCGTCCTGGATGGTCTTCGGAGGTCGCCATCGGCCGGTGGATGGAGATCGCCAAGGGTCGGTCGCCAAGTGTAGGTCGCCAGTGCCGAGAGACGGTCGATCGCCAAGGGTCGGTCGCCGAGTCCGAGAGGCGATCGCCTTGATGTCGATCGCTCGGCACCGGATTCGCCACGCCCTTCGGTTGGATCTAGCATGTCCACTGGGCTAAGGCTCGGTCGACTGGTCGTAGATCGTCATGCTTGCCTTGGTCGCTCGGCCGTGACTCGGTCGCTAGGCCTCTCATTCGGACGCTCTGCCGTGGAGGCGATCACCGGTCGGAAGCTCTTAAATCAAGACACAACAATAGCCCCGACTTGCTCCTATGTTGTAGTCATGGGGCGAGTTGGCTCTTTCTTGGGATCGTGTACGGTTGTGGACGGGCGATCTGAGCTGTCTTAGGACTCGGACTTGGGCTTAATCATGGTAGATTGGCTTAGCTATCTTTCTGTCTTGTACCGCAAAAACAACATTGGCGATCCCCACGGAAACTTGGTGGTTTCGCTTGCTTGAGGAATCGTGCATCGCGGAGATCGATGGACCGACCCCATGACCGTGTCTTAGTGCACAAAGACAATGAGTGCCTCGTGGCTCACTTTATTATGAGGGTCCTCTAGTGCGCCTCGCCTTGTTTTTCAACGAAAGGCGTGCGGTCTCGGTCTAGAGGAGTCCTTGCGCGGGCGGCGTCGGATGAATCAACTCCACGCCCGCGGCTTGTTAGCTCTGCTTCCACCTCGGCCGGCCATGGAGATGGCCGACCTCGGCAGTGTACGTTGAGACGGGGTTGTGGAATGAGTCCACCGATTAAGGTTGGAGGGCCCTCCGACTCCGCCGGCCTCGTAGGTCAACGACGGGCGGGCGATCTCGGCCGAAAGGACCTTGCATGGCCGAAGCCGGTTCCATCGTTGCCCGGGGCCATGGCTTTATGATGTGCGGTGGAGGCGATCTTATGCCTTAGTCCGTCATGTCATATCTTTGGATGTAGTTAGCGATCGTGTCCATTTGGGTTCTTGATGATGTTGCGATCGCGGAAGGCGCGATCGTCGCTCGGCGGCCGATCGCTTCATTCGTAGGTCGAACTTGGCGATCGGGCGGCGGCTAGTCCCCCGTGTTAGAATGGACTGTAGGCGGTGATCGAGTCCTCTGGCTCTGCTGGGTAGTAGCGATCGGGCTGGTAGACTGGAGGTCGTCGCACGGGCGCCGATCGGTCTACTCCTAGGCTGAGAAGAAGCCTTTGTCTGGACAGGAAATCCGCGGCTCTAGCCCGGAAGGCTGCGTAGGTCGTCGGCAGGGTCTTCGTGAGATGCCTGAACATAGGCGAGAAACCCTGAAAACCTCCTAGGACAGCGTAGAGGGCGGTCTCATCGCTTACGGGCTCGCCGTTGAGGATGATCGTGTCAACCCGGTCGATGTAGTCCGAGTCGGACTCCTGTTCTCCTTGCCTGATTTGCATCATGCGATGGCGACCTTACAGCCGGCGACCACAGTGGCGAAGTGTTCCGTGAAGACGTGCGCGCCACTCGTTAAAGGATCCAATGGAAAGAGGTTGCAATGAAGTGTACCACCGGTGGCGAGGTCGTCCGGTCGGAGGAACATCCGCACTGGTCGCGTCAAGCCCCACACCCGGTCATGTAGATGTTGAACTTGTGCAGTGTGCTTGGGGGTCCGATCGCCCTTGGTACACGGGTGTCTTAGGAGGGGCGATCGTGTCTTGCCGCACCGGCGAGCTCGATGTCGATCGCGAGCGGCTCGCTCGGTGGGGCAATCGTCCTCACGGCGCCTGCCCGGATTGCAGGAGCGCCTTCATGTCGTCGATCGACGTTGCATTGCGGCGATCGCCGCGGCTCGGCCGCCTGCGGATCGGCTTTGGGAGCGGGGACCGAGGCGATCGTGTACCGACCTCCGACCCTGCTGCCGCCGACCTCGGGAATTTGGCGAGCTGGAGCCAGCGGCCGGATCGCCTTGTGGGAGCCGGTAGCCGAGCTCTGGTGACGGACACCAACTCGCTGCCTCGTAGGCCGGGCCGACCGCCTGAGTCGCTGTGTCGGGTCGCCGCCTGTGCGATCGAAGACAGACGTGCCCCGGCCGCCGAGCGCCTCTTCTTGCGGGCGAGAGCCTCCTGCCGCTTGCTCGGCCGGTAGTGCCTTAAGCTTCCGCTTGATCTTCCGGCGAGAGACCGGGGCGGCAGCAGGAGGCGCGTCGAGAGCACTCCGTCGTTTCAAGGGCGGCTATGGCCTCTTCGATCTGTTCATTGGTTCGAATCGATCGAGCGAGAGGCTCGGGCCGCCGTCCCGGGACGGGATCGAGCGTCTCGATCGCGGCGGCCGCCTTCCACCATCGGCCGCGGCTCGGACAGGGACGGAACAGGTGCAGCCGCTGGCCGGCTTTCGACGCGGAGGTGGAAGACATGTTTTCTGAAGGATTTCTTTTGAAGTGCAGTGAGTGTCACTTCAAATATCTGCCCCGAGAACAGTGAGTGTTCTTCGGGACGGTAGGTGTAAAAAATCGAGGGTTGGATCCCCCTTCTTCTAGCGCCAATTGTTGTTGCCCAAAATATCTATCCGAAGATTAATACTGCTGGAAGACGGACAACAAACAAATGCGGGAGCACTTCCGAGAGGAGATAAATAAAACGAGATTTGCCGGGTTTGTTAGGCCCGGGCTTGAATGCTCTCGCGAGATGTTATTAATACAAATACTCGAGGATACAAGTATTAATGAGAGAAATCTAAATACAATGAGTGTAAAAAGACTCTGCTGATCCGGCTCTTGAGCGAAGCTCGGTGTTCTTCGTCCCGCCGGTGATCTGCTCGAGGAGAAAAGGCCGGGAGAAGTAAGACCGAAAGAAAGCTGTTGCCAAGAGTTGGATGTTTGCCAAGTGCAAGTATTGTTTCTGTATTGAGTGCTTGAATCGTGAGATTGCCGAGGAAAAATACAAGTGCAGGCTGCCTTGCTTATATAGGGGCAGCCGGGTCCTGTCCTTTTGCTGCCGATCGCCTGCCGGCCATTTTAATATTCTGCCGATCGCCTGCCGGGCAATACTTTAATGGGGCGATCCCCTGGGCTGTCAGGCTAAAGTCCAAGGAAGATCTTTTTGTCGCTAAAGTCCAAGGAAGGGCTCGGCTTGGGCGGTCGATAAGGAGCCATCACGTGTCCGAGTCGGCCAACATGTGGCCCTACCGACATGCTTTCGGCGGCTGTCGGTGGTGGAGGGAATCTGGGCTTTGGTCAATGGCCCGAGATTCGCGGATCTTGTCTCGGCCCTTTGCACATGGTGCCGATCTTGGTGCTCGGCCTTCGCCGACTGGGTGGCCATCGGTGGTGATCGACATGAGGCGGTCGTCCCTGGATGGTCTTCGGAGGTCGCCATCGGCCAGTGGATGGAGATCGCCAAGGGTCGGTCGCCAAGTGTAGGTCGCCAGGTGCCGAGAGACGGTCGATCGCCAAGGGTCGGTCGCCGAGTACTGAGAGGCGATCGCCTTGATGTCGATCGCTCGGCACCGGGATTCGCCCTGGGCCCTTCGGTTGGCCAGTCTAGCATGTCCACTGGGCTAAGGCTCGGTCGCCTGGTCGTCGATCGGCAGGCTTGCCTTGGTCGCTCGGCAGTGACTCGGTCGCTCGGCCTGTAAGTCGGTCGCTCGGCCTTGGAGGCGATCACCGGTCGGAAGGTGTTAAATCTTGACACAACACCCTTGATATCGTTTGTCTCGTTGATCGTTAATTTCATTTCGATAAGTTTACTTGATCGTATTTGAATATGTGATTAAATTGAGTTTCTTTGTCATATTGCATCATGAGATTTCTAGAATCATAACTCCGTACCGGTTGGTTATGTGTAGGATTTTTGGTCGGGCACATATAGGTCGTGTGTTGATGTTTCCACATTAGACTGTGCGCACGAGACGATGACTTCGTGAGACTAATTAGGTACATTGTCCCACGTATATCTGGATACCGTATACGGGATGGACATGTGCACGGACATATTTTCAAATCGGGCGTACTTTGATGTCCGTCTTGAGCCATATTGATTGGTTGTTCATACACCATGTAAGATTGGGTATGTCCGACAGTTTGTGATTGGTTGTTTCATACGCCCGAGGGGTATGTTTAACAGTCTGATTTGTTTCATTGGAATCTATTTTATATGATTTGTATAACATCTTGAGATTTATTGTCATGTATATCTTGTAATATCCGCAATTTTCGATTTTTGGTAAAAAAAAATTTTTCGGCCGGAGTCCGTTTTGACGGCTCGATCATGACCGTTTCGTCATTCTGAGAATGATTAATTCTACACTTTTTGTCATCCGAGTTCGTTTCGGTGTTGTTTTGTTGAGTTCTGTGCTTTTTAGCGACTTTTCCGCACTCGAGTTCGATTCTTGCGAATCTCGTCCAGCTATTTGTTTCGAGTTTCCCACAAGTCCGTTTAACTTTGTTAGACGTGTTGTGAACTTCGGTTTGGTTATTCGATCACGTATCGTGATTTCCGGGCGTTTTGGGCCAATTTGTAATTTCTTGGAAGTTACGGGTATCCATATCTGTATTTGTCGTCTTGACCCTTTTCTTGGTCGCGTGTGATTAATTATTGCATTACGTTTTCATCTCGAGTCGTTGACGTCGTCCGCGAACTTTTCAGCGTGTCCTTCCTGTCAAACTGTAGAACTGTATTCTCGTTATTGTTGTGCGGAACCGCCGTTTCGGGGTTGCCGTGGATCCATTTCGTGTTGTTGGTTCCCAAATATTGATTCATATCGTTTTATTCTCCTTCCGGATCATTTCTATCATTTTGGAACCCAATAGGGGGTGTGGGCCGCGGCACAAGATGTGCGTGCCGCGGCACACAAATTCCTTCAGTTGATTGGTCGAACAAACTGTACTGCGTGCCGCGGCACACCCATCCGGTGCCGCGGCACACCTGTCCGGTGCCGCGGCACACTCGTGTGTCATCTGCGACCAAAACCCGTCTGTACCGGGTGCCGCGGCACACGCAGGCCGTGCCGCGGCACAATGCCAAAACCTGGGAGTAAATTTTTCTAATGATTTAGAAATGCATTCGCTTAGACCCGAAGGTCGAATATAACTGAAAAGTTTTAATTTAACGAAAGAGGTCTTCATTTTTATCAAACGCAAGATGATTTTTTTTTAGTCTCGATGACGATGTTTGTACTATTTTTTGATATATGATACTCAAGATCAACTGGTGCTTGCAAGTTATTTTCAAAAGATGGTTTTCGTTTTCAAAACCTATCATTCCTATTTGTGGTCCGGGAATATATGTGTGATGTCCGTGCTCTCGTTAGGGTGTTAGCCCCCGAGTTGTTGTTGAATTGGTGGTGTGAGCGTTGAGTCGTTCGCCACACAGTTGTCGTGGTAGCCTCTGCGAGGGGTGTGAGATTGGTATTGGATGTTGTCGCCTCGTAGCGGTTTATGCGTTATCGCATATATGCGAGCTGTTAGAGATCGGGTTGGTATGATTGTGTGCATCGGTGATTGTTCCACGTTGTGTCGGTTACTTATTGTATTGCTACCTTGGTTCCGTTGTTGTGAGTTTCGGGGGCGAGGTCAATAGTAATGCCCGTACTATTTTGACTTCTGTATTTTCTCTTTCTCCAGTCTATCGATTCGCTCATGTTCGTTGACACTTTATGAACTTGTTCTGTATTTCGGTTTCATCGTTCGAGCAGTGTGATCTTGTTGTGGGCGATCTGGTTATCGATGTGATTTTTTCGAGTTCGGTTCGATTCTTGTGAACCTTGTTCGGGAGTAACATCATTTGGTTCTACTAGTCCTTTTATTCGAAGGATCGGATTTTGAACTTGTATATTCTACTTTGTCGACTCATTTATGTTCGTTGACATTTTCAACTTTCCTATCCCTTGCTTTTGTTGATCGAACGCGTGGGTAGTATTGTTTGAATAACTCGTTTGTCGTTGGGGCTTTTCAATCGCTATTCCCTTTCTGTGGATATTGTGGGAGCATACGTCTTCTTGTTCTCAAGGTCATCCTAGGAGTTGTTGTTTGAATGTTATTATCCTGCGTGTTTCGGACATGATTGTTCGATTTTGTTGTCTTAATCGTTTGTTTGTTCGTTTTTGTTCTCGTTTCGTGATTGTTGAGCGTTCAGGCTCCTTCGTAATTTCCTTAAGTTCGGGAAATTAGTCTCGTTTTCGATCTTCCAACCCTTGGGCGGTGGAATTCCGTATTTGTTCAGCGTTTGGCTCGCATTTTGATTGATGAACCGTTGGGTTGGTCAATCATATTGATTTTCGTTCGTTGAGTTTTGTGATTGTTCGGATAATCGACCCGATTGTATTGTCTATTTGATGACGCTTGTCACTTGTTGATTTTATTATGTCTCTACCAGTGACGTTGCGTTAGTCGCCCTGGAGCGTATTTTCTCGCCGTATGTCTCTTTGCGTTCCTTGCAGCGTTTCGCCGTCGGGCGCGAGTCTTCGGTTTTGTGTATCTCGTCGAGTTTTCCCGGCTAGGGATATTGCTTCTCCCTACTTATTTTAAGTTTCGGGACTAAACTTCTTTTAAGGAGGGTAGAATGTAATATCCGCAATTTTCGATTTTTGGTGAATTTCTTTTTTAGTAGAGTCCGTTTTGGCTCGCTCATGACCGTTCGTCATTAGAGAATGATTAATTCTACACTTTTTGTCATCCGAGTTCGTTTGGTGTTGTTTTGTTGAGTTACGTGCTTTTTAGCGACTTTTCACTTTTCGAGTTCGATTCTTGCGAATCTCGTCCGAAGCTATTGTTTGAGTTTCCCATAAGTCCGTTTAACTTTGTTAGGCGTATTGTGAACCGGTTTGGTTATTCGATCACGTATCGTGATTTAGGCGTTTTGGGCCAATTTGTAATTTCTTGGAAGTTACGGGTATCCATATCTGTATTTGTCGTCTTGACCCTTTTCTTGGTCGCGTGTGATTAATTATTACATTACGTTTTCATCTCGAGTCGTTGACGTCGTCATGAACTTTTCGGCGTGTCCTTCTGTCAAAGCTGTAGAAGCAGATTCTCGTTATTGTTGTGCGGAACCGCCGTTTGGGTTAGTGGATCCATTCGTGTTGTTGGTTCCCAAATATTGATTCATATCGTTTTATTCTCCTTAGGATCATTTCTATCATTTTGGAACCCGATAGGGGGTGTGGGCGCGGCACAAGATGTGCGTGCGCGGCACAAATTCCTTGATTGATTGGTCGAACAAAGCAGCTTTGCGTGCGCGGCACACCCATCCGGTGCCGCGGCACGGTGCGAGCGATGCGCGGCTTTGTCGGTGCCGCGGCACACTCGTGTGTCATCTGCGACCAAAACCCGTGTCATGGGTGCCGCGGCTGCGCAGCGTCTTGCGGCACAATGCCAAAACACAGGAGTAAATTTTCGGCTGTGCCGCGGCACACGAAGCGGTCAATCTGCGCCTTTCGTCTTTAATAGGCGAAATCGACCGTCTTCTTCCTCATTTTCACTGCGGCGAGAGAGTGAGAGGGAGGGAGAGTTCCTCATTATTATCAATCGGGAGTTGATTTTCATCATTCTTCTTCGGTTGTGGCTTGGACGATCAATCCAACGCGTGTTCTACGGATCTTAGCACTTGAACCTCCTAAGGTAATATTTCTTGAAACCCTCCCTTTTGGATAATTGGGGATTTTGGGGTTTTTGTCCGATTCTCTCCGTTTTGTTAATGGATTCTTGATGAATATGATTTATCTTGTTGATATCATTAATTTTCCTACGGATTCATGGTATATTTTCATAGTTTTGCGGAATCGAGAGGGTTTGGTTGTGGTCCGCCCTCGTTGTTATTTTTATTCGAATATACATGAATCGTAGGCGGGTTTTCGGTGTATTCCATTTCCGTATTCAGCTAGAGTTGGTTGTAATTATGTTCTTCGAATCGTTAGGTTCGGTTTCATTGGTTCTAGCGTTCGTCGGTGACTTTCCTTTCCGTTCGTTGCGTCGTCAATAATTCAAGGCAAGTATTTTTGGAAACCTTTATGCTTAACGTGAAATGGTAATGTATATTGTGTGTAATTTGCTCACCTTGTGTTGGCAGACGGGTCAAGGAGGGAAATCTATCTTTGCCGCCCTGGATTTCACGAGTTTCGTACCGCTAGCCAACTCGTTAGGGTCCTTGTGAGGCCTCGAGTGAGAATGTATCTTTGCCGCCTGTTCTCACGGCATAGCGTGTGCGTGGTTTTGTTTTTTTAATTGTAGCCAACTCGATAGGGTCACTATGAGGACTCGAGTGAGAATGTATCTTTGCCTTGTTCTCAAGGCAAATTGTTTGACTGTTTATTTTCCGGAAAAGACACGTCTTGTTTTGGTTTTCGAAATGATATTGGTGCATGTACTATGAAATGTGTAAGCGATTGGTTTGCCTTGAATACTTGTACTAGCGTAATTGCTAACCCCTTTGGGGACCCGTTGTCGGGGAAATTCTTGTTATGGATTTCAGGTTATGTTCAGTCAGACGAGCGGGCGCTGGGATGGTACGAGGATGTTGGCCAAGGTTGCTGACATGTGCAATTGAGTCTTGTTACTTCCTACTGTCTCTTTTGATGTGGATGTTTTCCAATTTGTAAACTTATAGATTGTACTCGCGAGTACTTAGGCTTTTCCTCTCAGATTGTGATTGGTCTTTGTTGGAGTTACCGTATTTGTCGGTTGATGTTTCTTATGCCGGTTGTGCCGGACGTGTTGTTTTATGTTCTTGTTGTTAATAATTGTTTCCTTGCTAACCGAGATGGTTAGTCGAGTGGTGTTTTCTTGTGTTAGCCTGGTGGGTCCCATGTAGGGGTCCACGGCGCTATAATACACCTCGAATATCTTGGGGGTGTTACAGAAAATGGTATCAGAGCTCTAGGTTTATGGATACCTAGGCTTGTTGGTTATTTGGGTCTAGTTGTGTTTTGTTTTGCACATTGTCACACACATTAGGCATCTCAGTACATCCAGTGCTCATAAGTTCTCCTTACTCGATTCTCTTGTTTTCTCGTATTGAAATTCCACTTCTTGAACTGTGATTGCCTCTCTCGTACTTATCGTCGAGTTGTTTCTCGATCCATCCGGTTTGTGTACTTTTGATTCTAGTATTGCGCCGTCCTTTGTCTCTCTGGAGTATGTGCGCCGTTCCGGGCTTGACCGTTTGTCGTTTTGCGAGCCTTCCATCGCTAAACTTCCTAGCATTGGTGGGATCGTTGGTGACCGAAAGATCCGAGTTTTGCTCCGTGGTATATTGTGAGAGGGCTTGACTCTCTAATCTTTTGTTGTATGATGGAATCTGTGTTTGGTAATTGCGATATACTAAATGTATGTTGAGCCGAATGTACCGATGAGTTGGACACCGAAGGGTGCAGTATAATGTAGAAGTTTTGAACATTGATATATTCCGGTATAGGTATTGATGGCAGAGTTTGTTGAGAAACTCACATAGCTGGTTTCGACATACGTCCAAATCGGTGATCTTTGGTTACACTGTTAAACTTGAAGAGATAGTTTGACATATGCTTGGAATTGGTATTTCCGAGTTGCGCTTTTTGAACTGGTGATTTTTGAATGTCGTATATGAGTGTGTCCGGGAATTGTTGGTACTTGGATAATTATTGTTATTTACGACCAATGTGTTTCTATTAATAATAATACATGCGGCGTGCATGCTTGAAAATCTCTGAGACTTGATCGTATTGTGGGTTTTTAAAAAGTGACATGAATTTGGGGCGAGCCAGCCTTGTATTTTCAAATAAAACCTTGTGTCGTATTTAAAGGTCGTGTATAAAAGTGTTTTAGGACATTTTATAAAATGTTACCGTTGTTAAGCCCTTGTCGTGTTTGAAAGGGTCTTGAAAACGATTTTTAACTTATCGGTTTTATTTTCGAATAACTAGAGTATACGATTTTAAAATCAGATTAGCCTGGGGAAACCTAGGCTATCGAGTCAAGTTGTGTTTGTTGAGTTTTGTCTTGTCGGATTTTGTCTGACTCAGTCACATCGCGACGCGTCGTTTGATATCATTGGTCGTGATTAGTATCGAGGGGTGGTCGTCACTTACGTGCGACCTATGGATGTTAAACTCCCTTCCTTGTGTTGTGCCTCGCGTGACACGAGTTATTTGTATGATTAGTCGTTGAATGATGGAATCCTTCTGTGGATTTTGATTTCACGATATGTGTTTATTAGACTCTCGTATTTGATTTATACGAGGAGTGTCGTCTCTGCTGATGTATTTTCGTACCGTATTTTATCCGCTGCGTGAGTTCTTTCAAACGGCTTTCGGTATTTTGCAAACTGAGTTTTATTTCGTAAAACCGATTCCTTGAATCAAGTTTTGGCATTTTGGCCTTGAATATTTTATGATGGTTTGACAAATGATTTTGTGAGCTTTGGAAAAGTATTACCGTCATTGGTCTTTTTAGCATTTTCGAAATGACATGGGAAATTGTGCTTAGCCTGGTAAACCCGTGTGAGAAAGGTTTACGGCATGTAACTTTTCGGATATGTTCTGTTGTTGTCTCTGTGGGTCATTAGCGCACGCTATGCCTTGCGGCTAGCGCGCGCAAGAGTGCGTGGGTAGCACGCTAAGGGGAGGATAGCGCACACTACAGTAGTTCGGGGCGATCCAGAGCTCTTGGGTGGAGTCTCAAGTTCTCGTTAGCGCACGCTAACACTTGGGGTTAGCGCACGCTAACGGTGTATTTTTGGTCGGGAGTTTTGTTTGGTGCCGTGATAGCGCACGCTAACCTTAATGATTAGCGCACGCTAATTGTGGCGATATAAATCTTGGACACCGATCTAGAAGTTGCATTTTCTTCATTTCTTCTTCTTCCTCCATGATTTTGAGACGTAGCGACTCGGTTTCGCATCGGGCTGATTTTTCTTCCATCCAAAGGTGTTTTGGAGTATCCTAGATGATTTTTAACATCATCTAATCCATTGTTCTTCGCCTAATCTGGGTATTTTCTTGAATCCCTAGAGTTGACTTTTTGGAGTTTTGTTCTTGATATCGTTTTCCATCCAGTTTTGATAAACCGATTGTTGTTTTAACGATGTTGTTAAACATATCCTGAGGATTGTATATCACTGTCGTGATTTTGAGCGATTTGATGCGTGTGACATGATGTGTTTAAGTAAGTGTTGATACGTGCGAATTTTGGGCATTTTGGCCTATTGTACTTCTGAAAAACCTTGAGTATCTTAGGAAATAAACCTCGAGACGTACTTTTAAAATAAATTATTTTCTCACAGTGCTCTCAAGATGCCTACTAGTGCCATGCTATGTTTCAAAATTATTCTACTTTGAGGATCAAAATATTTTGAAATATTTCTAATGATTTAGAAATGCATTCGCTTAGACCCGAAGGTCGAATATAACTGAAAAGTTTTAATTTAACGAAAGAGGTCTTCATTTTTATCAAACGCAAGATGATTTTTTTTTAGTCTCGATGACGATGTTTGTACTATTTTTTGATATATGATACTCAAGATCAACTGGTGCTTGCAAGTTATTTTCAAAAGATGGTTTTCGTTTTCAAAACCTATCATTCCTATTTGTGGTCCGGGAATATATGTGTGATGTCCGTGCTCTCGTTAGGGTGTTAACCCCCGAGTTGTTGTTGAATTGGTGGTGTGAGCGTTGAGTCGTTCGCCACACAGTTGTCGTGGTAGCCTCTGCGAGGGGTGTGAGATTGGTATTGGATGTTGTCGCCTCGTAGCGGTTTATGCGTTATCGCATATATGCGAGCTGTTAGAGATCGGGTTGGTATGATTGTGTGCATCGGTGATTGTTCCACGTTGTGTCGGTTACTTATTGTATTGCTACCTTGGTTCCGTTGTTGTGAGTTTCGGGGGCGAGGTCAATAGTAATGCCCGTACTATTTTGACTTCTGTATTTTCTCTTTCTCCAGTCTATCGATTCGCTCATGTTCGTTGACACTTTATGAACTTGTTACGTATTTCGGTTTCATCGTTCGAGCAGTGTGATCTTGTTGTGGGCGATCGGTTATCGATGTGATTTTTTTTCGAGTTCGGTTCGATTCTTGTGAACCTTGTTCGGGAGTAACATCATTTGGTTCTACTAGTCCTTTTATTCGAAGGGATCGGATTTTGAACTTCTGTATATTCTACTTTGTCGACTCATTTATGTTCGTTGACATTTCTGAACTTTCCCTATCCCTTGCTTTTGTTGATCGAACGTGGGTAGTATTGTTTCGGAATAACTCGTTTGTCGTTGGGGCTTTTCAATCGCTATTCCCTTTCCTGTGGATATTGTGGGAGCATACGTCTTCTTTGTTCTCCGGGTCATCCTAGGAGTTGTTGTTTGAATGTTATTATCCTGCGTGTTTCGGACATGATTGTTCGATTTTTGTTGTCTTAATCGTTTGTTTGTTCGTTTTTTGTTCTCGTTTCGTGATTGTTGAGCGTTCAGGCTCCTTCGTAATTTCCTTAAGTTCGGGAAATTAGTCTCGTTTTCGATCTTCCAACCCTTGGGCGGTGGAATTCCGTATTTGTTCAGCGTTTGGCTCGCATTTTGATTGATGAACCGTTGGGTTGGTCAATCATATTGATTTTCGTTCGTTGAGTTTTGTGATTGTTCGGATAATCGACCCGATTGTATTGTCTATTTGATGACGCTTGTCACTTGTTGATTTTATTATGTCTCTACCAGTGACGTTGCGTTAGTCGCCCTGGAGCGTATTTTCTCGCCGTATGTCTCTTTGCGTTCCTTGCAGCGTTTCGCCGTCGGGCGCGAGTCTTCGGTTTTGTGTATCTCGTCGAGTTTTCCCGGCTAGGGATATTGCTTCTCCCTACTTATTTTAAGTTTCGGGACTAAACTTCTTTTAAGGAGGGTAGAATGTAATATCCGCAATTTTCGATTTTTGGTGAATTTCTTTTTTTCGGCCGGAGTCCGTTTTGACGGCTCGCTCATGACCGTTTCGTCATTCTGAGAATGATTAATTCTACACTTTTTGTCATCCGAGTTCGTTTCGGTGTTGTTTTGTTGAGTTCTGTGCTTTTTAGCGACTTTTCCGCACTCGAGTTCGATTCTTGCGAATCTCGTCAAGCTATTGTTTCGAGTTTCCCGCAAGTCCGTTTAACTTTGTTAGACGTGTTGTGAACTTCGGTTTGGTTATTCGATCACGTATCGTGATTTCCGGGCGTTTTGGGCCAATTTGTAATTTCTTGGAAGTTACGGGTATCCATATCTGTATTTGTCGTCTTGACCCTTTTCTTGGTCGCGTGTGATTAATTATTACATTACGTTTTCATCTCGAGTCGTTGACGTCGTCCGCGAACTTTTCAGCGTGTCCTTCCTGTCAAACTGTAGAACTGTATTCTCGTTATTGTTGTGCGGAACCGCCGTTTCGGGGTTGCCGTGGATCCATTTCGTGTTGTTGGTTCCCAAATATTGATTCATATCGTTTTATTCTCCTTCCGGATCATTTCTATCATTTTGGAACCCAATAGGGGGTGTGGGCCGCGGCACAAGATGTGCGTGCCGCGGCACACAAATTCCTTCAGTTGATTGGTCGAACAAAGCATCTGCGTGCGCGGCACACCCATCCGGTGCAGCGGCACGGTGCGAGCGATGCGCGGCACACTGTCGGTGCCGCGGCACACTCGTGTGTCATCTGCGACCAAAACCCGTCTGTGCCGGGTGCCGCGGCACTGCGCGAGCCGTCTTGCGGCACAATGCAAAACACAGGAGTAAATTTTCGGCTGTGCGCGGCACACGAAGCGGTCAATCTGCGCCTTTCGTCTTTAATAGACGAAATCGACCGTCTTCTTCCTCATTTTCACCTGCGACGCGAGAGAGTGAGAGGGAGGGGGGAGAGTTCCTCATTATTATCAATCGGGGAGTTGATTTTCATCATTCTTCTTCGGTTGTGAAGCCCGGACGATCAATCCAACGCGTGTTCTACGGATCTTAGCACTTGAACCTCCTAAGGTAATATTTCTTGAAACCCTCCCTTTTGGATAATTGGGGATTTTGGGGTTTTTGTCCGATTCTCTCCGTTTTGTTAATGGATTCTTGATGAATATGATTTATCTTGTTGATATCATTAATTTTCCTACGGATTCATGGTATATTTTCATAGTTTTGCGGAATCGAGAGGGTTTGGTTGTGGTCCGCCCTCGTTGTTATTTTTATTCGAATATACATGAATCGTAGGCGGGTTTTCGGGTGTATACCATTTCCGTATTCAGCTAGAGTTGGTTGTAATTATGTTCTTCGAATCGTTAGGTTCGGTTTCATTGGTTCCTAGCGTTCGTCAGTGACTTTCCTTTCCGTTCGTTGCGTCGTCAATAATTCAAGGCAAATATTTTTGGAAACCTTTATGCTTAACGTGAAATGGTAATGTATATTGTGTGTAATTTGCTCACCTTGTGTTGGCCCGACGGGTCAGGAGGAAATCTATCTTTGCCACTGGATTTCACGAGTTTCGTACCGCTTGCCAACTCGTTAGGGTCCTTGTGAGGCCTCGAGTGAGAATGTATCTGCCTGTTCTCACGGCATAGCGTGTGCGTGGTTTTGTTTTTACGTAATTGTAGCCAACTCGGTAGGGTCCCTATGAGGCCTCGAGTGAGAATGTATCTTTGCCGCCTGTTCTCAAGGCAAATTGTTTGACTGTTTATTTTCCGGAAAAGACACGTCTTGTTTTGGTTTTCGAAATGATATTGGTGCATGTACTATGAAATGTGTAAGCGATTGGTTTACCTTGAATACTTGTACTAGCGTAATTGCTAACCCCTTTGGGGACCCGTTGTCGGGGAAATTCTTGTTATGGATTTCAGGTTATGTTCAGTCAGACGAGCGGGCGCTGGGATGGTACGAGGATGTTGGCCAAGGTTGTTGACATGTGCAATTGAGTCTTGTTATTTCCTACTGTCTCTTTTGATGTGGATGTTTTCCAATTTGTAAACTTATAGATTGTACTCGCGAGTACTTAGGCTTTTCCTCTCAGATTGTGATTGGTCTTTGTTGGAGTTACCGTATTTGTCGGTTGATGTTTCTTATGCCGGTTGTGCCGGACGTGTTGTTTTATGTTCTTGTTGTTAATAATTGTTTCCTTGCTAACCGAGATGGTTAGTCGAGTGGTGTTTTCTTGTGTTAGCCTGGTGGGTCCCATGTAGGGGTCCACGGCGCTGTAATACACCTCGAATATCTTGGGGGTGTTACATATCTGACCTTATGGTGTTTGGCGAACTACTTGTTGTATTTTAGGTCGAGGGAAGGCCAAGTCACGAGAAGAGCATCGTGACGGTGAAGGATTTGAAGGATTCAAGTTTGGGGGCCCAAGTGTTATTTTATCTAGTTATGATTGAACCGTGTATTTTCATTTCCACTTTGTAGTATTTCTTTTCAGTTGTATTATTACTTGGGGTATACTCCATCTTCGTATGGTTTGTACTTGTATTTGAATCATGTGTCGTGGCGATTAGAACCGTGTGATGTATAAACTCCTCATCGGTGTAACACCCTAATAATCACAAGGGCTGTTACACGTCGTAGAGCCTTTCACAAGGTCTACCAGGCTTACCAAAATACAACCACGCATACCATATAGACATAAAATATGTAATAACGTAAATTTGGCCAGGGCCTCGGCCAAAACATTTTGATTTGAATATAGTAAGATAGAATATAACATAAATCCATTGTCCACACAGGGGACATCAACAAATAACCTTCAAATAAAGAAACATCTCTTTAACTGAATCCAACAGACCACAATAACATACTAAAATAATTACCCAGAGACTCGAGACTCATAACATCATGCTTGACCATTCTTTGCGTGTGCTTCCCATGCCTGCTCCTCAGATCCTCCAATACCTGAAATGCATTAAACGCATTTACCCATTTAAGGGGTTAACATTTGAATAACTAGTTTCAAGTACACAATTACATCACATTATATACAAGTACAATTCAACATCACTTCCACATTATGAAAATACTTGCCAACAATATTCCAGAATATTAATATTCATCGAAAACATCATCATTATCAAAACCATTTCATCACGTATCATTATCACGAAAACCACACTTGGTAACCCACGGTCCTGTGTTAGGAATATAATTTTAAGATTTTGATGATGTCATACCTGTATTAAAGATTATTTCAAATATATATACATGGCATTATAAAGAAGAACCATATGAGTATCTTCAATAGGCCTTTAAATGATTAGGCTAAGTATTGATCATGTTGATCAAATAGAAATTTAGCTAAGTTTAGAACAGGCGTATTATCAGCCGAGATTATGGTCTACGCAAGACATCAGCCAGGTTTGACCGATAAAACATCAATCGGGTTTCGGTCAAAGAAAAATATCAGCTGAGTTTGACCACATCTAAAGTATAGTTGAATATCTCTGAAGACAATTTTGGCCGCGTACATAATAGCTAAAATACCAGCTGGGTCTGGTCAAAGCATAATATCCGTTGAGGTTTGAACAAGTGAATAACAGCCAACTTTGAAGACCAGATATCAAACAACTTTTGTCCAGGCAGATCATCAGCTAAGTTTGACCAACATATCAGGCAGGTTTGACCAAGAGAAATATTAGATGAGTTTTTATCAGATAATATATCATCCAAGTTTTGAATATCAACTTTCCACGTCAACAAACGTTGAAATGTCAACAATAACGGCAAATCACATGCAGACGTAAAATCTAAAGAGACAAAGTGATTGATTCCTGGAAGTTAAGGAATAGAATATTCATCGAGATTCACGCCCTGAAGAATTTCTAAATATAGTAATCAAAGAAAAGCAGCGCAACGGGAAGATATATCTTCAAATAGTCAGATTTGAAGAAAGGGACAAAGACTTGCAAAGAGATGAAAAGATAAACAATGAAGTTCACTCTCCAATGGATGGATTTGTTACAAAATGCAACGGCTATGAAGAGCTCAAGATCGTACTATAAATATCTGAATAAAAGTTGAGCAAAAGTACGATGCGAACAATACTTACAAGCAATCAAAGAAATCAAAGCAAATCTATAGCATCGTAAAGAGCAAGTTCTTAAAGCTAATACTGAGAAGCTCTTAAAGTTGGAGAAGACAATACTCTTGTCTTAAAGTTGGAGTAAGGGGTACTTTCTTGAACAAGGTTCTCGAAAGTGAGAGGTGACACATTCTTAATGTAACTATCGCAAGTGCACGATATCGTATAAAGTAGTAAAGTGGACTTTTTGAGTCCGGTTTATCGATCCCACGAGGAAGTTTGGTTATAATTTGAATTATACACTATTAGTCTATTTTTATAGATACTAAGATAAGTGAAACACACAATTAAAAAGATTGGTTTAATAATTGCAAAGAAAATGCAATATTAGTTCTAATATTATAAGGAAATAAAAAGATAGCAATAATAATAGATTGATTAACGATAAAATGAAATAGATGGGATTACAAACTTAGTTCGTCATTAGTTATAGAAGATGTATAGGAGATCATAAGATGTATTTACTTATTATGTTGTGTAGATTCGATTTTCCTAAAAAAGACGGTTTCTCTTTCGAACTATAAAACGCCCCTTACATATTGAATCAATCCACTATATTTCTATGTTGATTAGCTTCAATACATAGCATTAGGATTTATGAAAATAACTCAAAGAATCATCTAAGGTCTAGAGGTATATTTCTATCCCCTAGAACAACTTAGAGTGAAGATCATTTGAACTAATCAAACATATTTTCTTTCGAAACATATGAAGACCATAAATATTGTCATTTATTGGCCAAATAAATAAAGATTGTTAAAATAATGAAAATCACACACAATAATAAGTAATTCACAATAGATCTTTTATACAAACATAAATAACATGACTAACCTTGTTTATAATCCCAACTAAAGGTAACTTAGCCCATGAAGGGTTTATTATATATAATACAAGCTTTGGTGGTCATTATTAGTTGAATCAAGAGAAAGAATTGATCCTCACTCCCTTAGTAGATAAAGGAGAAAGAAGAAATAAACTCTCTGAACAACATATGCTATACCACACTCAAGCAAATCACTCAAGAACACAAGTGTGTTCTTCACACAAAAAGAAAAGTTTACAAAAAGTGAAAAATTATATGATGAATGATGAATGATGAAGGATCTAAGGGGTCTATTTATACACCTAAAGTCATCTAATAGCTCCAAAGCTCCAGCATTATTACAATAGATCGGATCAATGCCAGTCATCCCCTCAATAATACGCAAAAAGTATAAAAAATTAGACAAATCATAACAATCTGTCAATAGTTACGGCCGTAACATTAAGGAGTTACATCCGTAACTTGGATGAGTTACGGCCGTAACATTCTGTAGTTACGGCCGTAACTTGGCTTCGTCAATTTGTTCACTGGTTGCTTTGAGAGTTACGTTTTCAGCCCAGAATTTCTCAGACTTTGTGTTTTTGCCCCAAATCTTCTTCGGATGATAACTTTTGATATATAACTCTGATTTTGAATCCGGAAAGACTGCCGAATTCGTCTCGGAAAGCCCTACAACACGAATATATCAAAATTCAACAAAGAGAATATTTAATAAATATGTTATTTCTTGAGTAAATCAGTTATTTAATCCGATTAAGACTAGATTTACATCATCATCCGATAAAAATAAAATTATTAAAAACTAATTAATTAAAAGCAAAAAACGAGTAGACTAGCTCAATTATGGGTGATATTTATCGATACAAACCATAGATAAGTGTATAAAACTGACACTTATGACACCCCCAAACTTGAATTCTTGGTAGTCCCGAGCAAGACTCTTTATTATTCACGCTCCAAAAATAAAAATAAAACAAAAATAAGAAAATTAATACACACATAAATTAAAATATAAAAAGAGAAAAGGAGATCAAAATGCCATTAATACACAACAACAAGCTTATATAGTAGATATAAATGAATCAAGATTCAAAATAAATCTACAAATGATTTTGAAGTTAAAACACGGTTTTAGTATTGTAATTCCAAAATGTAAGGTTTCCCCCCAAAAGGTTGATTATTTCTTTCCCACTCGTGATACACACGACTCCCTTTAATGGTTGCTCTCGGTCACTCGTTTATTTTTCGACTCAATATGAAGAAGAATTTCATTGGCGTCATCAAATATTGTGATTATTCACGAAATTGAGTGTATTGAAATTCAGGCGCTAATTAATTCAAATCTGCTCATAAACTACATCCCTTTTAGTGATAGCTTTCACACCGTTATTTGCTAACGTGTTGCTCTTTTCACCAACACAATTTCTATCTCATTTTTTTGAAAGGTGATAGCTTTCACACCGTTATTTGCTAACGTGTAGCTCTTTTCACCAATTTTTCTGAGACGGCAGCTACGCACCAACAATGGTTAGTCCTTTATTTTTCGCAAAATTTAAGACCCCCAAAATTAGGCAGCTGTTGCTGCTCAACACTTCTCCTTTTCGTCATTTTTTTAGGTGATAGCTTTCACACCGTTATTTGCTAACGTGTAGCTCTTTTCACCAATGACTCCTTTTTTTAGGGAATTGAATTTTTGCAGAAAATTATTTCTTAGTTTAAGCATAAAAACTCCACAAATTAAGTAAATTTGAGTTCTATTTTTCATCAACCGATTGATTCTTCTTTTCTCAAGGTAACGAATGACTCGATTTTATATGATAATTACAAGGCTTGGAAAGAGAGATTAAGGCTCAAAAAATTTTGGACTATACAATTTTTTACCGGTTAAAACGATTTTAGAAGCTTGTATATAGCTAATTTATTGGTGTTATCGCCAGATCTAGAAATCTAATAAATCAAAATACTATAAATATATATATATATATATATAATAAAAAAAAATTAAGGCAAATAACCAAATCAATCTAAACACACCAAAATAACAACACACCAAAATAATTAAACAAACCACCCCCAAACATGAAAATAAAACTGTTCTCAGTTTTTTTAAAAAAATAAAAAACAATGCATAAAAGCAGAATACTCCCTGTTAAGAAAGTTGATGTTTGAGCTAACACCTTTTAGAATCTGCAAGAGAATAAATATATGAGGCACACAACAAAAGAAAATAAAATATACTCGTAAGTATAACACAATTTTTAAGATGCGCATCAAGAAAGTCCGAAGAGTCGCCTTACGCTGCCATCAATGCTTTTTATAAAAAACACACAATAAAAATTACAGTAAAAAAAATAACAATACATAAATCGCGAATAAATGCGCGTCAATAGATCAAGAAGAAACTCCTTAAGATGCCACCATTTAGCATGATTATTACACACGACAGAAAGTAAAAATACAAGAGGTCCGATATGGGTTATCAAAGGGAGTGGAATGAATCCACTTTTCGTTTTCTTACGGTAAAATCTTCCATCCAGACAATTTTAGCTTGAGCTGGATCTGGTTGAGGAACAAATTCATTGAGTTTTTTGATTAGTTCTTCTGGTGTTGTTGCAACGACTTTGATTCGTTTAGCACGTTCTGAAATAAAACCATTTTCAGCAGAGTAGTCGATGAAAGACAATAAACCATCAAAGAAACCATTGACATTAAGCAGACCTATTGGTTTTTGATGAACATTTAGCTGGGCTCTGGTAACCACATGAAAAAGTTCCTCAAGGGTGCCAAAACCACCAGGAAGGATGATAAAGGCGCCAGAATTATTTATAATGTGAGTTATGAGATCTTGCATATTTACAGATCTAAACTCATCTCCAATAGTTGACTCGGTGATTTTACATTCAGCCAGAGGTTTTGGGATTATTCCCAACACTCTTACTCCTTCCATATAGGCAGAAGCAGCAGCTCGTCCCATTAGTCCTAGACTTCCTCCTCCGTAAACTACATGAATGCATTTTTCTCCTAAGGTACGACCCAAGTTGTGGGCTGCTTCAGTAAAGCATGCCTCTTTTCCATAACTAGCTCCACCAAAAATGCAGATTGTGCTAATTTTTTTTGTTGAAGATGATGACTCCATTTTTGAAAAGAAATTATTTAGAGAGAAACAGAGAAAAGTGCAAGTTTGAGGTATGAATAAAATAAACAAGCACAATGTTTATTTATAGAAGAAAAAGAAGGTAAAAATTGTTTAACAAGTTTGTGATTGCGTTGATTGCGCTTCAACTACTCAATAGAATAATGAAAACATTTATCGCGTATCACATTTTTTTTATTCAGAAAATCTCACCACACGACAAAAATAAAAGATACTTACGTGTATGTACGGTAGTTGTGATTGTGGCTCACATCTTCCTTTGATTTTACGTTCAGAAACGGCCTAAACGCCTTCTATGAGTCAGGGAGAAGCTTCCCATCCAATTTTCTTACAAATTGGCAAACAAGGTCTTTTAACGTCAGATTCCCAAGACGTTGTTCATATTCTGGTTTGAATTTATTCCACAAACATCGAATTCCGTAATGTACGAGTCCACTAGGATGCGTGTCAAGAGAAATTTCGATATCATCTAAATTCTCTTTATTCAGACCATCCTTAATGAATTTAATTTTATCTTCTCTGTTTGTAGATGGAATTCCTAAAGATCGACATTTTAAATTACAGTTCCATCTAGCACATTTATAACAAACGGCTATCATCTTTGCTCGTCGTTTCTTTGCATATGAACTTTTTCCAAGCCTTGGTAAAAATCTAGTCGGTGTTTCTGTGAATTCACCCTCTATTCTTACTTTAGCTTCAATTATGAATCTTATGTCAAAAGGTATGCTTTTATTCATAAGCAACCTCATCCTTTCAAGCCTTGCCTTGTAAATTTTTAAAATTGCATTTTTGCTTAGAAAGGGAAATATTTTTTCAATTTTATACAATGTTTCTTCCATTATAAAAAAATAAAAATGAAAATAAATGGAGAAAATATTTACAAATATCAGTTGTTGTGGGAAACTGAAAAATCCGACTTTAATAGTCACGGGGTACCGTTATCCGCCACTTGACCGGACAAACACAATTGAGTACTAAGTTACAATGTCGAGAAATTTATACCTATAAAAATAGTTTACAATGGAAGATTTCAAATATAACTTATACTTCCCCGGCAACGCCAAAAACTTGACACGGTCTTAGTGTAACTATCGCAAGTGCACGATATCGTATCAAGTAGTAAAGTGGACTTTTTGAGTCCGGTTTATCGATCCCACGAGGAAGTTTGGTTATAATCTGAATTATACACTATTAGTCTATTTTTATAGATACGAAGATAAGTGAAACACACAATTAAAAAGTTTGGTTTAATAATTGCAAAGAAAATGCAATATTAGTTCTAATATTATAAGGAAATAAAAAGATAGCAATAATAATAGATTGATTAACGATAAAATGAAATAGTTGGGATTACAAACTTAGTTCGTCATTAGTTATAGAAGATGTATAGGAGATCATAATATGAATTTACTTATTATGTTGTGTAGATTCGATTTTCCTAAAAAAGACGGTTTCTCTTTTGAACTATAAAATGCCCCTTACATATTGAATCAATCCACTATATTTCTATGTTGATTGGCTTCAATACATAGCATTAGAATTTATGAAAATAACTCAAAGAATCATCTAAGGTCAAGAGGTATATTTCTATCCCCTAGAACAACTTAGAGTGAAGATCATTTGATCTAATCAAACATATTTTCTTTCGAAACATATGAAGACCATAAATATCGTCATTTATTGGCCAAATAAATAAAGATTGTTAAAATAATGAAAATCACACAAAATAATAAGTAATTCACAATAGATCTTTTATACAAACATAAATAACATGACTAACCTTGTTTATAATCCCAACTAAAGGTAACTTAACCCATGAAGGGTTTATTATACATAATACAAGCTTTGGTGGTCATTATTAGTTGAATCAAGAGAAAGAATTGATCCTCACTCCCTTAGTAGATAAAGGAGAAAGAAGCAATAAACTCTCTGAACAACATATGCTATACCACACTCAAGCAAATCACTCAAGAACACAAGTGTGTTCTTCACACAAAAAGAAAAGTTTACAAAAAGTGAAAAATTATATGATGAATGATGAATGATGAAGGATCTAAGGGGTCTATTTATACACTTAAAGTCATCTAATAGCTCCAAAACTCCAGCATTATTACAATAGATGGGATCAATGCCAGCCATCCCCTCAATAATACACAAAAAGTATAAAAAATTAGACAAATCATAACAATCTGTCAATAGTTACGGCCGTAACATTAAGGAGTTACGGCCGTAACTTGGATGACTTACGGCCGTAACATTCTGTTGTTACGGCCGTAACTTGGCTTCGTCAATTTGTTCACTGGTTGCTTTGAGAGTTACGTTTTCAGCCCAGAATTTCTCAGACTTTGCATTTTTGCCCCGAATCTTCTTCGGATGATAACTTTTGATATATAACTCTGATTTTGAATCCGGAAAGACTGCCGAATTCGTCTCGGAAAGCCCTACAACCTGAATATATCAAAATTCAACAAAGAGAATATTTAATAAACATGTTATTTCTTGAGTAAATCAGTTATTTAATCCGATTAAGACTAGATTTACATCATCATCCGATAAAAATAAAATTATTAAAAACTAATTAATGAAAAGCAAAAAATGAGTAGACTAGCTCAATTATGGGTGATATTTATCGATACAAACCATGGATTGTAACACACCAATTTACAAATAGAGCATTACACGCCATAGAACCCCCGTGAGGTCTACCAGGCTAACTCATGACTCGTAAATCACAAAGATATCCCAAAAGGTACATTCAAAAAGTAAATAAGGCCATGGCCCCGGCCAAAACATTTTAACGGAGTACATGAAGTATATTTTAAATACCAATTCATCGCCCACGCAGGGGACTTAAACCAAGTTGAAAAATAAACATTCTAACTCAAATACTCGACAAATGCAATGCCAAAACATAAAAATACAGACTCGAGCTACATCATCATGCCAGCCCATCCTTTGTGTGCGCATCCCGTGCCTGCTCCTCAGCTCTCCCGGTACCTGAAATGCATAAGACGCATTTCCCCCATTTAAGGGGTTAGCATTCGAATAGCTAGTGCAAGTACACAATTACACAACATTATATACATACCCGATTCAACGCAAACAAATCATTAGGAAAAATCATTTTAAGAATCAATATTCCGGAATATCACATTTACACCAAAACAATATATCATCAAGCTTTCCACATCACAATTATCCACGTTTGGTAACTCGCGACCGTACCCATTAGTATCGGCCCCCAGAGGTCCCGTCGGACCGTCCCCATGTGAGAAACCACTTCCGCGGCCGTACCCATTAGTATCGGCCCCCAGAGGTCCCTTCGAACCGTCCCTAGGTGGAAGAACATCAACGCACGCACCCAAGTCCACTTCCGTGGCCGTACCCATTAGTATCGGCCCCCAGAGGCCCCATGCCATCCCCAGGTGGAATAAACCATTAGTAACCATCACAAACGTTCAATAAACCAGTTTACATCATTCGCATCAAAACCGTACACACATAATGAAATATAATACATGTACTTGCCTTGGATAATACGACGCGAAGGAAACGACGAAGGAATAGGTTTTGGTCCGAACAATCCTCTCAAATCCGACCCTAACACAATAATGATATACAACCAATCTCAACCTCATGAATACGAAGAAATTCATCCTAGTTCTACCCGTTGGGACAATCCATCGAACAACAAGAGTGCATAGGGAGTTGAAATCGGTCAACGGTGTATAACGGTATTTCATCCCATCCAATAACAAGGGAACCAAGGATCACGAGTAAACTATCGAAATCTAACAGCAACATCGGTTAAATCGGATTAAAAGGCAAGATCACCACCAAACCCTCCCCAAATTCATACTAGGGTTATAGGAGATCTTACCTTGATTCGAAGCCGAACAATAGATGATTTGGTATTGTGGTGATGACATGATGCTAAGTTATACTTCCCAAACAGTGTTTGGATGAAAATCTGATGAACCCTCGCCTTGGAAGTCTCCCTGACATGAAGAAGAGAAGAGGAATGAGAAAATGAGTGAATCTCGCTGAAAAAAATGCAGTTATAGAGTTGACTGCTCTGTTTGCCGCGGCCCAGCCGAAGTGTGCCGTGGCAGTGACTCGGCATTGTGTCGCGGCCCCATCGGCATGTGCCGCGGCACACGGTACAGAAGGTTTGGCCGATAAGTGCAACTCGCGTGTGCCGCGGCCCGGACTAGTGTGCCGCGATAGTGACTCGGCAGTGTGCCGCGGCCCTACCGGCATGTGCCGCGGCCCACGGTACAGACTGCTCGGCCAGAAACTGGACAATGTGTGTGCCGCGGCGCACATTCCATGTGCCGCAGTCCACACCCCCCTTGGGTCCCAAAATGATGAAAAATGATCCGGGAAGAGAATAAAAGCATTAGGAATCGATATTTGAGAAACAATAACACGAAATGGAAGTACGGAACCCCAAAACGGTCCGAGGTACACAACCAACATCGAACAAGGAACAAATTCCCTAAACTTATAGGAAATTACAAAAACGGCCCAAACATCCGAAAATCACGATACAACGTCGGATTAACAATCCGAAACTCACAACATGCTCTACTCAACCATACGAACTCATGGAAATAGGAAAATGACGAAATCGAACAAGTTTAACGAGAATCGAATACACATGCGATAAAGTATAACTCAAGATGAAATTACGTAAAAACATCATCGAGTTGTCCGAAACGAACATACACCAAAAATAGAAATTACCAAAAATAGAAAACACGGATATTACATTATCTCCCCCTAAAAATAAGTTCCATCCCGAAACTTACAACGCGAATAACTCGGGATATCTCGACCGTATACTCTCTTCCGTCTCCCATGTGGCTTTCTCGGATCCGTGCCTCGACCATTTAACTTTAACCAGAGGAATGGTTTTATGACAAAGTTGTTTCAACCGACGCTCTAAAATCTGAATCGGCCTCTCCTCGATGGTAATGTCGGGCCCCAACTCGATCTCTCCAAAATCAATAATATGGCTAGGGTCCGGTACGTACTTCCTAAGTTGGGAAACATGAAATACGTTATGCACGTGGCTCAGGGACGGCGGCAAACCTAACCGATATGCAAGCTCTCAAACTCTCTCTAGAATCTCGAACGGTCCAATAAATCTCGGACTAAGTTTACCCTTCCAACCGAAGCGGTAAACTCCCCATGTCGGCGACACCTTAAGCAACACATGGTATCCCACCTCAAACTCCAACGGTCGGCGACGTGTATCGGCATAAGACTTCTGCCGACTCCAGGCCGTGAACAATCTATCACGAATCAGAGCAATCTTCTCTCTCATCTCAACTACCATATCGGGCTCGGTACCAATCAGCTCGGACACATCGTCCCAACACAACGGCGATCTACACCTACTCCCATATAATGCCTCAAATGGTGCCATTTTAATCGAGGCGTGCCAACTATTGTTGTACGTGAACTCGATTAACGGAAAGTGCGACTCCCAATCATCCTTCCAATCTAAAGCACAGGCTCTCAACATATCCTCCAACGTCTGGATCGTCCGTTCTGACTGTCTGTCAGTCTGAGGGTGGTAAGACGTACTGAGTCTCAACTCAGTCCCCAAAGCTCGATGAACAGCCTTCCAAAAATGTGATACAAACCGGCCATCTCGATCTGAAACAATACTCCTAGGAGTCCCATGCAATCTCACGATATCTGCTATAAATACTCGTGCCAGCCTCTCCGGACCCCAAGTGTCCTTAATACCCAGGAAATGAGCTGATTTGGTTAGTCGATCAACAATAACCCAAATCATGTTCATTCCGGTCCGAGTCCTAGGCATCCCGGTAATGAAATCAATAGAGATGTCTTCCCACTTTGATTCCGGAATGGGAAGTGGTCGTAGCAACCCCGCGGGCCGCTGATGCTCAATCTTAACCTGCTGACAGGTCAAAACTTCGCCACAAACTCGCTAACGTCCGTCTTCAAATTTCTCCACCAATAGTTACTCCTCACATCCTTGTACATTTTGCTCGTACCAGGATGTATGGAATAATGCGTAGTATGAGCCTCACTCAAAATCTTCTGCTTCAAATCAAAGTCATTCGGTACACATAATCTGCCGCGAAATCTCAGAACGCCATCATCCTGAACCACAAATCCAGGGGCTTTCCCCTTCCTCACATCCTCCCTCAGCTGGACCAAAAACGGATCATCATACTGTTTCGCCTTGATATCATCAGTCAAGGACGAAGTGATCTCCAACGCACATAACTGACCCTGAATTCTCTGAACCCAAACCTCGATATTCTGACAAATAAAATCCCGATGGATCCTGCTCTGTGGCGTGAGTACCTCTAACATCTGTAATGCCACCGGCTTTCGGCTCAACGCATCAGCCACTACGTTAGCCTTACCCGGATGATAAAGTATCTCGAGGTCGTAATCTTTAATTAGCTCTAACCACCTACGCTGCCTCATATTCAACTCTTTCTGACTGAAGATGTACTTCAGACTCTTGTGGTCCGTAAAAATCTTACACGACGACCCATAGAGATAATGCCTCCATATATTTAAGGCAAAAACGACTGCAGCTAACTCCAAATCGTGCGTTGAATAATTTACCTCATAAGGTTTCAACTGGCGGGACGCATAAGCAATCACCCTGTCTCTCTGCATCAGAACACATCCAAGCCCAAGGCCCGAAGCATCACTATACACTACGAAATCTTCGTTCCCCTGAGGCAATGCTAACACGGGTGCGGTAGTTAGTCGTCTCTTCAACTCGTCAAAACTATTCTGTCTGTCTGCGGTCCACTCGAATTTCTGAGTCTTTTGGAGCAACTGAGTGAGCGGTTTAGCAATCCTAGAAAATCCCTCAACAAATTGACGGTAATAGCCGGAAAGACCCAGAAAACTTCTCACCTCATTCACATTCTTAGGCGGCTCCCAAGCCAACACTACCTCTATCTTCTACGGATCTACCCGAACTCCCTCTGCTGAAATCACATGTCCGAGGAACATCACTTCCTCGAGCCAAAACTCACTCTTAGAGAACTTCGCATACAACTGCTCAGCTCTCAAAATGTATAATATAATCCGGAGATGTAAGGCGTGCTCCTCCCGACTCCGTGAATAGATAAGAATGTCATCGATAAAGACGACTATGGATTTGTCCAGATACTCAATAAAAACTTTGTTCATCAACTGCATGAGCACTGCTGGGGCATTGGTTAGCCCGAAAGGCATAACCACAAACTCGTAATGGCCATATCTCGTCCGAAAGGCAGCTTTCGGTATATCGATGTCCCGAATCCTCAACTGGTAGTAGCCCGATCGCAAGTCAATTTTCGAAAAGACTGTCACCCCCTGAAGCTGATCAAACAAGTCGTCAATCCGGGGCAAAGGGTATTTATTTTTGATGGTTAACTTGTTTAATTCTCGATAGTTGATGCATAAACGAAGCGATCCATCCTTCTTCTTAACAAAAAGTACAGGCGCACCCCAAGGCGATGCGCTCGGTCGAATATACCCTTTATCTAACAACTCTCCCAACTGATTCTTCAACTCTAACATCTCCGATGGTGCCATACGGTACGGCGCTCGAGAAATAGGGGCTGCATTCATCTCTAGATCAATAGGAAACTCCACCTCTCGATGTGGTGGTAATCCCGGCAAGTCATCCGGAAATACGTCGGGGTATTCACTAACAACTGGAATAGACGACAAATAAACTCCACCATCTTCTGCCTTCAGAGCGTAACACCAGTAACCGACACAACCCTGGTTCAGAAGTTTCATCGCCTTCAAGGCGCTAATCACACTCCCCAACCTACCCGGCTTACGACCGACGAGGGTATGCTCGGTGCCGTCCTCGGCCACTATCGAGATGGTACGAGTCTGATAGTTCATGCACCATATGAATAGTTGAGAAACCAATCGTCTCCGAGGTCGTGGTAGATTGATTTGATCCTCGGAGACGATTGGTTGGATCGTCACCTTGCCCAATGGCCCAGCTCACTGCATTTAAGACATGGATCCGTCTTCTTGCTCTTAGGAACCATCGTGGCCTTGCCCTTATCTTTATAATCCTTGCTTTGTGGGCGTATCTGCTTCTTGGTCTTTTTCTTCTTATTCTTAAACCTCCAAGATCCATAAGAAATAACAAAGGCAAAATCCTTCACCCTTGGAGTCTTCATTTGAGACTGAGCGGTTACAAGTTTGTTCATCAACCCTGCTAAATTGCAAGCAATCTCATTGCAGTTGAAGTTCATGCCAAACTGTGAGAAGGAATCAGGAAGAGACTGCAGGATAAGGTCGGTCTGGAGAGAAACATGCATCCTAAAATAAAGAGTCTCCAATCTCTCGATCATAGAGATCATTTTGAGGATTAGGTCCCTAACTTTCTCACCTTCCTTCATCATTGCACCGAAGAGTTGCTCAGATATCTCATACCTAGCTGTTCGATTGTGCTCACCATAAAGCTCGGTTAAGTGAGATAAGATTTACCTAGCAAAAGTCATTTTCTCATGAGCTCTCTGAAGCTCATTAGACATAGAGGCCATCGTATAGCCACATATTCTAATGTCATCCTTAACCCACTTTTCGTGGTTTCAACCTCTTTCTGACTAGCTCTGGTCCACAATGGAGCCACCGGAATTCTCTAAGACGTATCTGTAACACCCCCAATCCACTCAGGGATATTACACGCCGTAGACCCTCTCCTCGAGGATCTACCAGGCTGGTAACAACATTTCACATCTCGACAATACCTTCAAGGCTAAAATGACTCAGTAGACCGATTTGGTCTTTCAATAAAATATACAACTCGATTACAAACACATACCCACGCAGGGGTCAAAATACAATAAACTCCCGTACAACGGGGAAAAGATACTGCAGCGGAAAAGAAAATACAACTAGACCAATACGACATCAACGGACCCTCGTGTGATTAGTATCGTTCATCTTTCATCATCCTTCGTGCCGACCCTGTGTTATGATCCAAAACCTGAATGCAAAAATAGACATCCACCCCCCGAATACTCGGGGGTTAGCAAAACTCCACTGTTTTGCTAGTGCAAGTATAAAATACGAAAACGAGCCATACATATCATACTCCACGAAACATGTTAATCATAAACATACTTCCCGAGGTGATTCACTTAATTAAACGATTAAATCGAAAGATGGGGTAAACCCGATAAACATCTTGTGAAAAATATTTTACGACCTCGGGAGTTTTGAATACATTGGGATTTAAAATCCTCGTGCCTTTCGAAAACATTTAGGGACACACCAAAAGTCATTTTCCCAAAACATAAATTCGATAACAACAAGTGGGGTCCACGACCCGATCGTACCATAACAACTGTTTCCACAGTTATTCGCGTCTGTCTAGCAAGCCACGGACCTCAGATGCTCCCGTAGAACAAACCCGAGTGAATAACCCACAGGGAAACTATATCAAATCACATGTCACCGTAACCGCAGTTACGTGACTAAAAGCACATATACTTACATAATCAAACCACAACCATAAGTTATCCCGGCATCGTGCTAACAAGCCACGAACCTCGGAGTCCCCGCAAGACATACCCGATGATAACCACACAAGTTATCTCGGCATCGGGCTAGCAAGCCCCGAACCTCGGAGTCCCCGCAAGACATACCCGTATTGGATAACCCTACGGTTTCGCCCAACCCATACTAGCAAGTATGGATCCCGGAGATTCAACAATCCTACCCGGAGGCACATCACATACAATAAGCACACAACAATAACCGATTATCAAGACAAGCAACACTAAGCATCACAACCTCCTTTCAAAGGAGTAACGACTAACATCACATCATGTCGAATACCCACCGAACAAATATACAATTCAATGCACAATCCTCGGCAAACAATTATGGTCAATGCGATCATAACGTCTCTCAACGTCTGAAACTAACACACATATTCCGAGAACATATCCATTCACGATGTATACGACTTATCGTTGAAATACTATATTTATCGAGAACATACCGATCCTTTTAACGTTCATTAAACATTGGATTTCGCATAAAATCATTTATCAATAATTATGCCTAAGAAATATGAAATGTATGGGCAAGATACTTGCCTCAAAATCGGTACGCAAGTATTCGACGAACACGGCTCAACCGGAAAGCTTCAAACGCCCGATGCTATCGAAAGGAAGACGACAACGAAGCGGAAGGTTCAACTCGGTTTCTTCGTAAGAAACTCGACCCTAACATCATATAATTAATAAATCAATGATCATACGATGAGGAATAATCGTAGAACGCCCAAAACCCTCTATAACATTTCTAGGACACCTTCAAGGCGGCGGTCAAGAACTCGACCCAACAAACGAATCGATACGAACCAACCAAGGAATAACAACGTAAATGATATAATACCTCTAAATAATCATCAATACAACATAATCCTAAGAAAAATCAGATTAATCTGACGAAAACAACCAAAATACCCAAATTCCCAAAACTAGATTTCTAGGAAATCGACTGGTCGGTAGATCGTAGGATGTTATAGGATTGATGATTGATGATATGAACTCCAAAACTTCATGGATTGATTGTCCAACAACATCTCTCCATGATTACACCATCTCGGCCGCGGAATGGAAGAAGAGAAGTGAGAAAATGTCAAGAAAAAGCGGCGCCGGGCCTTTTATAGCCGATCAGCCGGGTTACGTCACGTAATCGCCATGGCTTACGACGTAATCGCCATGGCGAACTCTCTGCTGGAAAATGTCGGAACGTTACGTGCGTTACGGCCAGGGCCTTACGTGCGTAACGGCCTTACGTGCGTAATGGCCGATCATTACCGCCGTTACTCGGCGGTGGCTGGCGATCATGCCCGGCCACGACTCGGCGGGACCAACTCCGACGGCCCGACGACCCCGAAACCGAACACGAGTACGAATCGAAGATACGGTTACGAAGTACTCGAAAAAGCGAATCCGAGCACTAATAGAACATACGATTCCGACTACCCGAAGGCTCGAAACTCGACAACGGAAAGTAATTACCCCAAACTTTGGGAAATTACGAAAATGGCCCAAAACGCCCGAAAATCACGATACGTGATCGAAACACCAAGCCAAAGCTCGCAACATGAATAATAACATTAAATGAACTTACGAGAAAGTCGAAACAACGATTTGGACGAGATTCGCAAGAATCGAACTCAAGTGCGGAAAAACCGCTAAAAGCACGGAACTCAACAAAAGCGACACCGAAACGAACTCGGATGACAAAAGTGCAGAATTAATCATTCTCGGAATGACGAAAGCGGTCATGAGCGAATCGTCAAAACGGACTTCCGCCGAAAAAAGAAATTTACCGAAAATCGAAAATTGCGGATATTACATTCTACCCTCCTTAAAGAAGTTTCGTCCGAAACTTAAAACAAGTAGGAGAAGCAATATCCCGCCAAGAAAACTCAATGAGATACGCAAGAAACGCGTAACTAATGCGAAACGGCGAAACGTTACAAACAACGCAACGGAATATACGGTGTGAAAACACGCTCCACGACGACCAACACAATGTCGCCGTTAGGGATATAATAGAACCAACAAGTGACAAGCGTCATCAAATGGATAATACAATCAAGTCAATTATCCGAACAATCACAAAACACAACGAACGAAAATCAATACGATTGACCACCCCAACGGTACATCAACCAAAACGCGAGCCAATCGCTGAAGAAATACGGAATTCCACCGCCCAAGGGTTAGAAGATCGAAAATGAGACAAATTTCCCGAATATAAAGAAATTAGGAAGGAGTCTGAATGCTCAACAATCACGAAACGAGATCAACAAAAACCGAACAATCAAACGATCGAACCACAACGGTTGAGACAACAAAAATCGAACAATCATGTTCGAATCACGAAGAACAATAAAATTCAAACAACAACTCTCAGGTTCACGTCTCGGCTCGAGACAATATATGATCCGGTAAAAGCAACAAGATGTGATTCGCATAAGATCCATAGGAAAGGGAATAGCAATTGAAAAGTCACAACGACAAACGAGTAATTTCAAAACACCACACTCGTTCGATCAATAAAAGAAAGGGATAGGGCAAGCTCAGAAAATGTTAACGAACATAAACGAGTCGACAGAGTCGAAAATATAGAAGTTCAAAATCTGATCCACTTCGAATAAAAGAACTAGTAGAACCAAAAGATGTTACATCCGAACAAGGTTCACAAGTATCGAACCGGACTCGGAAAAGTCACAGCGATAACCAGATCGACCCAAAACAAGATCACAGCTCGTTCGAACGATGAAACCGAAATACAAGTGTCAACGAACACGAGCGAGTCGATAGAATTGAGAAAGAGAAAATGCAGGAGCCAAAAATAATACGGGTATTATATTCGACCTCTTCTAAAAGAAGTGTCGTCCCCGAAACTCACAACAACGAAATCAATGTGACAACACAACAAGCAACCGATAGAAACATCCTTCGAAGGCCTCTCAAAGCCGATTCTGATACTTGTGCTGAAGCGCGAACTCCGAAAGTCTCGGTAGCCAATTCGCAAAACTGAATTCGGTGTCCCCCGAGTCCACACTTGAAATGTGTTATCGACGAGAAGGACAATTTTACACGTGCATGCCCCGGCACATCACGGTTGAAACGCCTCGGCTCGGCATACCGAAAATACAAATGCTAGATACATTGGGGCATAACGTCGCAAAACAACATAGCAGAGATGCCAACTCAGCACAACAAAGAATCATAACACATATCATATACAACGATTACCTTCGTAAAGTAATACGCACACAAACACTACAGCGACGATGGTATCGTTCGGAGACCTTAACGGCCCGAACAATAACCAGCACATAATTACAAACCTCATGAAACAATCACCCATGTGCATAAACGCACAAAAATACAAGCTTCAACATCTCACCCTCGTGCGACAACAGGCAAATCACCACGAGGCGACAATTAGTAAATACCAGTTCACACCTCTCACAGAGGGCTAGTACTACAAATACGTGGCAACGCCTCAACGTTCATGCCACCAATTCGATCATATTCTAAGCTAACATCATAACGACAATGCGAACATCATACATACATTCCCGGACCATAACGGAATTGATAGGTTTTAAAGAAAATGAAACCACATTTTGAAAAACAATTTGGAAAACACCAATTGATCTTGAGTATCACATTTTCAAAAAGTTGTACAAACACCATTATCGAGACTTTGAAAATCATCTTGCGTTTGAACAAAAATGAGGACACCTTTCTTTTAGTGAAAAACTTTCAAAAATATTAGACCCTTGGGTCTAAGCAATCGCATATGAAAATATCTCAAAATATTTTTGTTCCTAAACCGTAAAATTTTAGAAATGTTTTGCGTCATTTGAAAACATCTTGTAAACACCGCAAGAAAATAATTCGTTTTAACATTACGTCTCGAATTTTAGTTTTCTTAGATACTCAAGGTTTTTAATAATAATTCAATGGGCTAGAATGCCCAAAAAGTTTAAGTACTTACACGGAACATTATAGCGCCGTGTGTCCGCGCCGGAACCAATGAGCTAAAAATCATTTACAAAAACGCCAAAAAGGCCGATGTGTAATATTTCAAAACTCACGAAGCCATTTAGAAAATAATCAATTCCGTCATAAGAATTTTGCCAATCCGATCAAGGACATTATGCCAAAACCTCGGTTAAGGGAATCGATTTTCCAAATAAAACTCGGTCGGTAAAATACCGAAAGCCATTACAAAATAACTCACACATCGGATAAAAGAAATAAAGTCAAACATGCACAAGACAGCAACACTACTCCTCATATGAACGAAAAAAAAAAATGGGAGTCAAATAATCACGCATCACGAAATCAAAATCCATAAGAGGATTCCGTCACTTAACAAATAATCATAAAAATAGCTCGTGTCACACGAGGCACAACACAAAGAAGGGAGACTTACATTCACAGGTCGCACGAAGATGATGATCGCCCACGATACTAATCACGACCAACAAACTCAGACGACGCGTCGCGACACGACTCAATCAGATAAAATCCGATGAGACAAAAACTCAATAGACACCACTGACCCAACAGCCTAGGTTTCCACAACCTAAGCTCTGATACCATTTATGTAACACCCCCAATCCACTCAGGGATATTACACGCCGTAGACCCTCTCCTCGAGGATCTACCAGGCTGGTAACAACATTTCACATCTCGACAATGCCTTCAAGGCTAAAATGACTCAGTAGACCGATTTGGTCTTTCAATAAAATATACAACTCGATTACAAACACATACCCACGCAGGGGTCAAAATACAATAAACTCCCGTACAACGGGGAAAAGATACTGCAGCGGAAAAGAAAATACAACTAGACCAATACGACATCAACGGACCCTCGTGTGATTAGTATCGTTCATCTTTCATCATCCTTCGTGCCGACCCTGTGTTATGCTCCAAAACCTGAATGAAAAAATAGACATCCACCCCCCGAATACTCGGGGGTTAGCAAAACTCCACTGTTTTGCTAGTGCAAGTATAAAATACGAAAACGAGCCATACATATCATACTCCACGAAACATGTTAATCATAAACATACTTCCCGAGGTGATTCACTTAATTAAACGATTAAATCGAAAGATGGGGTAAACCCGATAAACATCTTGTGAAAAATATTTTACGACCTCGGGAGTTTTGAATACATTGGGATTTAAAATCCTCGTGCCTTTCGAAAACATTTAGGGACACGGCCCAAAAGTCATTTTACAAAAACATAAATTCGATAACAACAAGTTGGGTCCACGACCCCATCGTACCAAAACAACTGTTTCCACAGTTATTCGCGTCTATGCTAGCAAGCCACGGACCTCGGATGCTCCGTAGAACAAACCCGAGTGAATAACCCACAGGAAACTATATCAAATCACATGTCACCGTAACCGCGATCACGTGACTAAAAGCACATATACTTACATAATCAAACCACAACCATAAGTTATCCGGCATCGTGCTAACAAGCCACGAACCTCGGAGTCCCCGCAAGACATACCCGATGATAACCACACAAGTTATCTCGGCATCGGGCTAGCAAGCCCCGAACCTCGGAGTCCCCGCAAGACATACCCGTATTGGATAACCCTACGGTTTCGCCCGACCCATACTAGCAAGTATGGATCCCGGAGATTCAACAATCCTGAGCGGAGGCACATCACATACAATAAGCACACAACAATAACCGATTATCAAGACAAGCAACACTAAGCATCACAACCTCCTTTCAAAGGAGTAACGACTAACATCACATCATGTCGAATACCCACCGAACAAATATACAATTCAATGCACAATCCTCGGCAAACAATTATGGTCAATGCGATCATAACGTCTCTCAACGTCTGAAACTAACACACATATTCCGAGAACATATCCATTCACGAAGTATACGAATTATCGTTGAAAGACAATATTTATCGAGAACATACCGATCCTTTTAACGTTCATTAAACATTGGATTTCGCATAAAATCATTTATCAATAATTATGCCTAAGAAATATGAAATGTATGGGCAAGATACTTGCCTCAAAATCGTACGCAAGTATTCACGAACACGGCTCAACGGAAAGCTTCAAACGCCCGATGCTATCGAAAGGAAGACGACAACGAGCGGAAGGGTTCAACTCGGTTTCTTCGTAAGAAACTCGACCCTAACATCATATAATTAATAAATCAATGATCATACGATGAGGAATAATCGTAGAACGCCCGAAAACCCCTCTATAACATTTCTAGGACACCTTCAAGGCGTCGGTCAAGAACTCGACCCAACTAACGAATCGATACGATCCAACCATGGAATAACAAGGTAAATGATATAATACATCTAAATAATCATCAATCCATCATAATCCTAAGTTAAATCGGATTAATCGGACGAAAACAACCAAAATACCCAAATTCCCCAAAACTAGATTTCTAGGAAATCGACTGGTCGGTAGATCGTAGGATGTTATAGGATTGATGATTGATGATATGAACTCCAAAACTTCATGGATTGATTGTCCAACAACATCTCTCCATGATTACACCATCTCCGGTAGCGGAATGGAAGAAGAGAAGTGAGAAAATGTCAAGAAAAACGCGCCGAGGCCTTTTATAGCCGATGCGGACGGGTTACGTAATCGGCCATGGCTTCTGAACGTAACCGCCAGCTTACTGAACGTAACGCCATGGCCGAACTCTACTGCGAAAATGCGGGCGTTACGTGCGTTACGGCCGTGGCCTTACGTGCGTAATCGGCCTTACGTGCGTAATGGCGATCATTACCGCCGCGTTACTCGGCCGGTGGCGCTGGCCGATCATGCCGGCCATGACTCGCGGGACCAACTCCGACGGCCCGAACGACCCGAAACCCGAACTCGAGTACGAATCGAAGATACGGTTACGAAGTACTCGAAAAGACGAATCCGAGCACTAATAGAACATACGATTCCGACTACCCGAAGGCTCGAAACTCGACAACGGAAAGTAATTACCCCAAACTTTGGGAAATTACGAAAATGGCCCAAAACGCCCGAAAATCACGATACGTGATCGAAACACCAAGCCAAAGCTCGCAACATGAATAATAACATTAAATGAACTTACGAGAAAGTCGAAACAACAGTTTCGGACGAGATTCGCAAGAATCGAACTCAAGTGCGGAAAAACCGCTAAAAAGCACGGAACTCAACAAAACGACACCGAAACGAACTCGGATGACAAAAAGTGCAGAATTAATCATTCTCAGAATGACGAAACGGTCATGAGCGAATCGTCAAAACGGACTTCCGCCGAAAAAAAGAAATTTACCGAAAATCGAAAATTGCGGATATTACAGTATCCCAGTGCCTCCATACTGAGGACAATCATCAGATTGTGGAGCCAGTCCACAAAGTTTGGTTTGGTTAGGTCTTTTCTATTCATTTAACCCAGCTCCTGCTATTTTTATCTGAATAGAACACTCCCTTGTGAAATCCCGAAGTATTAGTTCACTTAACTTCATAGTGATGATCGAGTTCTTTATAAATTTTAATAGAGGGCAACCGAATAGGTTTCTGGTCTATTAATCTTTATAAAGTGGTGTCCAACACCAACCCATCTAATGGATGATTCGATCTTCTTTTTCCCATTGTTCACTTCCCTAAATCTATACAGTTTCTGTAGTTCGTGAACAAGTTAAGTTTATACCATCGACGCTTATCAGTTTCATAATTGAATCTTATCCGGCAACCAAATAGGTTTTCTAGATAAAATTTGTTCTAACCGAAGGCATCCAATGCACTCTCAGAATTTATCGACCCTCGCCGAATGGATACCCCAATAACTCAGAAGCATAGCACATCCGGTTTGAATTTCAATTTTTCGAGAGCTCGATAGAGGGAAGGAAAACCTTGAAACCTTTTCAACTTAATATTTTCCCGTGGGAGAATTTTCGCGATTAATATTACACTTTGCATATTAATTCATTTAAGCGCGTGACATTCATACCATATGAATAAACAAACACAACCTAGTTGCTACCAACATGTAGTTCATTGACTGTTCCTAGAACCAAAAACATCATAATCTAATTACATGTCTTGAGTCTTGAATTTTCGTCCTCTCGAATGGATCTTCCTACGGTCTTCGTCATTACATATAAATTTTACATTGAAAATTACATCCTAAATACAATTTTTCTAGTAAAATAAATAGACCCAAAATGGCCTTTACAACCCAATCAAAAAAACATTTCAAAAACTAGGTCCATGAACTACATCACCATTCAAGTAATAATGCAACAATCACATTAAAATTAATGGCATAAAAATTAATCTAACTACTGATCCAATCAATATAAATTAATCTATCTAAAAGAATTAATCCAATTAATTCAAACAACCATTAATTTTAACTTGTTCCGGACGAGAAAATATTTGATTAAATTAATTCCCCTAAGAATAAAATTATAATAATTATATCTTAGTAAAATTAAATTCAATTTAATTTGTGGGAAATCAATTACCAAACGAAATATAAAAAAACAGAGTCGAAAAACACACGGCCGGGCCAAGCCCCGGCACTTCCCAGCAGGCTGGATCGCGATCCGCATAATGGGACTGCACGGCAGCGGCCTGGCAGCTCCAAGCTGCCGAGTCCGATCACGTTTTCAACTCGTCTTTTCGTCCCGATTCCAAAATTAATATTTTTCTAATCTTTATATTACATATTTAAATCAGTTTTTAAAAAGAAAAATAGATTTATATTGTAACATAAAATCATGAAAAATTAAGTTTTAGATGAACAATTAAAAATTAATGATCAATACAATTACGATTCCAAATCATAAAAACACCCAATCAAGCATTCCAAATGCTGAATATCATATATACGGTCGGAACACCTTGCTCTGATACCACTGTTGGGATTCGATGCCTAAAATGAAGGCGCAGTGGAAACAAAATACGAAATAATACCCTAAAGTGGACCGATCATGCAACGTATATACGAATATCAAAAGGACAAGAGTTAAGATATGAAACTGTACCCTTGAAGTCCTTTGATTGAATGTTGAAGTTGATGCTGGTGACTGCAAATCGAATTTGACAAGCCCATGATGATCCAAACGCCGAAAGCATCGCATCTCTACTAGCCACGCGCTGGGAGATGATCAAAACAACAACTACTTGATTATCCTCCAAGCATACGGCTAGAAACAAGTAGTAGGATATGAATCTCTCAACTATGTGATCACTCTAAGTAATTTACAATTTTGTTCTTGTTTTTCTTTCTCTCTCTAAGTGTGTAAGAACTTGAACAAAAATGAACTCTCTCTCTCTCTCCCTATTAGTCTTCGCTGATTTTGTGTAGTCTTGTGAAGGAGAATGAACTTTGTTTCATAACAAAGTCCATACATACTTCTAAGGATACACCTAAGGGTAGATGATACATCTAATCACCCCTTTTGTCCCCAAGTGTTAGGAAACCACCTCGACACAAGCAACATGGGGACAAAGTCATCTCCCAAGATCCTCCAAGGTGTGGGGTGTCCCACACAATAATAGAGAAGGATTCAGTTCATTTCAGTCTATGAAACAGATCGTCGTGTATCCAGTCCGACTGATACATCTTGGTTCCTCTCAATTAAAATTAATATAATTGATTAATCAAATTAATTAATTATATCAAGATATTAGTTCTACAAGAAATAATAATGCATGAAAGTACCCACTAATTTATTTAATTTGCCAGACCGATTTAATTTATCTAATAAATTAAATAAGACATTCAATGTCAGAATTTCACAATAAGAGATGAAATACAAAATATTTCATCGTCTCCCTAATGCAGGACTCGGTAGGTCCGTCTCAGTAAGAAATGGGAGGAACCAAAGAGTAATAGCACCACCTAGCCATTCCCGCGGCCTATACTATAACCTTACTGAGAACGAATGATAGGTATCATTCAAGAACCATTATGTAATGAATACTAGTAAACGTATAAACCCTTCTTTCAATTGTCCCGATCAAGTTATAGGGTCACGATCAGTCAAACCCTATTTGTACTTGACGCTATGTTTGAGTTAATTCAAATTGAGATCACTGAGCTGTCGTGTATCCAATACAACTAGCTCAAATGCTTTGAACAAAGAATTATGATCTCATCTGCCAATAACCACATAGGACACATACCTGTTCACTTACAGGAGAAAGAATCCTATCTTGGTTTTTAGTAGAACCTGCTACTTGTCCATCAAGATGCACGTCGAGGTTGACCCCTACCTCTCGGTATTCCAGGTCAAACTACTCTAGGGAAAATCTTAACGTCATAAGTACATCCCCTCTAAATCCTCAAGTTAAAGGTTCATGAATACCTATCACAACCTTTCGATTCCGTCATTGAATGTCCCTGAGTGAAATCCGTGTGACGAATTGAGGTTGAGCCGGTTCGAGTATAATAATCCCATTAGCATACCTACAACGTGTGCTCCCACTAACCATTATTGACAACTTGCACTTTCGAAGTCAAAGAAAACATCATACAAGTCTTCACATAAACTTAATGCCTAGTCAAGTTGCATCGACTTGCGAATGATTAAGTATTTGAGCTATAAACTTTTCGAGTGCCTATCCCATTATCTAATAAGGAGTGGAAAGTTTTCTCCCAAATACATGGACTAGTTTCTATATATATATTTACAAGTCAGGAATGCTAGTGACTCTCTGTAAATAAAGTAACATACAATTGCCTTCTGATATTAGTTTATATAATAACAAGTACAATGCCCTCTCTCATAATTCCTCTGAGTGGCATTTGAGGGAATATTCCTAACACTAACAAGATGTATAATGTAATATCCGCACTTTCTATTTTTAGTAATTTCTATTTTTGGTGTATATTCATTTCGGACGACTCTCTTGTTACTGTTTTGGAATTCTAAATCTATTTTGTTCTTGGAGTTTCTCCATTTGGACGAGTTTCGGAGATGTTTTTATGTATTTTCGTTATGAGTTATGTTTTGTCGCATGTATGTTCAATTTTCATAAAACTCATTCGATTTCGCTGTTTCTTTGTTTCCATGAGTTCGTTTGGTTGAGTTGTTCATTTTGTGAGTTTCGGATTGTTAATCCGACGTTGTATCGTGATTTTCGGACATTTGAGCCGTTTTGTAATTTCCTATAAGTTTACAGAATTTTATCTCCTTTGTTATATTTCAAACCTCCCAGTAGTCGGAATCGTACATTCGAATGGAGAGGTTGTGCTTACAGGTTGTTGTTTTCTTGTCATGTCTCGTTATTCGCTGATATCTATCAGTTTCATGCCTTCCGAGTCGGGTGCAATCTGACCGAGTTTCCTAACTGTACTCTATACAGGAACAGTTAGCGCACGCTAATGTTTTTCCGTAGCGTGCGCTATGAGGGTAAAACTAGCACACGCTAGACTTACATTTTGCATATACTAATGCATCTGGGCAGAATACCCTGGAACTGGATAGAAGGTTCAGTATTTCTGAACTTAACCAGGTAGTGTACGCTAATTGAGTGTTAAAGAACGCTAATTGCCAACCTTAGCGCACGCTAATCTTTGTCCGTAGCGTGCGCTAAGCCTGTCTGATATAAATAGGACAGCAACAACCCAACTTCGTCATTTTCCATCCTTACTTCTTTTCTTCAGCTTTGGGCGATTCCAGAGGAGGGTTGGAGCCGATTTCAACCAAATATCATCATCCACTAACATCCTTGTATTCCTTGTGTGAATTCATCAAGTTCTTAACGTCTTCCGCCACCCAAATTAAGGTAAAAATTCCTAAACCCTTGTTTTGTGATTTTGGGGGAATTTTGGGGATTTCTTATAATTTGACCCTTTTTAATCCGATTTATCATAGATTATTACTAGACTTCAATTGTATACTTGTATTCCTTCGTGTTTCCTTGAGGATTTGTGGATTAAACTCCGATTATTCCATTATTCATCACATATACTCGATGATACCCTAGTAGTGTTCGACGAATTGTCCCATTGGGTAGAACTAGGATGAATTCCTACGTTTTCACAATATTGAGGTTGGTTGTATATTGTTATTATATTCGGAATGGATTTGTGAAGATTATTCGGACCGGAACCTTTCCTTTTCACCGTTTCCTTCACATCGTGTTATTCATGGCAAGTACATGTATTACATTCCGTTATGTGTATACAGTTTTGATGCGAATGATGTGAATTGTGTTATTGCATGGATGTGTTGTCATTCTTCCACCTGGAGATGGCATGTGTGGCCTCTGGGGGCCGGTACTAATGGGTACGGCCACGGAAGTGGACTTGGGTGCGTGTATTGTTGTTCTTCCACCCGGGGATGGTTCAACGGGACCTCTGGGGGCCAATACTAATGGGTACGTCCGCGAAAGTGGTTTCTCACCCGGGGACGGTCCGACGGGGCCTCTGAGGGTCGATACTAATGGGTATGGACGCGGGTTACCAAGTGTGGATAGTTGAGATGTTGAAATATGTTGATACACTGTTTGATGTAAACGTGATATTCGGGAATATTGATTACAAATTTTTTTCCTTAAATGGATTGCTTGTGTCGATTCGTGTATGTATATAATGTAATGTAATTGTGTACTTGCACTAGCTATTCGAATGCTAACCCCTTAAATGGGGGAAATGCATTTATGCATTTCAGGTGTCGGTCGAGCTGAGGAGCTGGCACGGGATATGCACGCAAAGGATGGCCCAGCATGATGATGAGGCTCGAGTCTATGTTTTATGTTTTGTCATTGTATCTACTTGGGTGTTGGAGTTAGACTAATTACTTTTTAAACTCGGTTAAAGTCCCCTGCGGGGGCAATGAACTTGTATTTGACTTATACTTCATGAAGTTCGATTAAAATGTTTCGGCCGAGGCCACGGCCGTATTTTACTATGACTAATGTATCTTATGGGATTTGTTTGTCGATTATGTGTCATGTGTTAGCCTGGTAGACCTTATAAGGGTTCTACGGCGTGTAACGTCACTTACGTGATTTGGGGTGTTACATTTATGGTATAGGAGCCTTAGGTTATAAATGCCTAGGCTGTTGATTAATTTTGGGTCTGTCAGTCGTGTCGTTAGAGTCAGTCGTTGAGCCTAATATCATCGTGCTACCATCTCTTCGTGCGACCCGTGGCTGTAAGTCTTCTCGACTCTCATATTTATGTGATTCATTTCCCTTGTGTCGATTTGGAATTGTAAATTGTCGTACCAACTTTATAAACTATGAATTTTTTTTTCTGATCTTGTTCCTGTCAATTCTTTTCTTCAGTATGTTGAGAGGTCGCGGTAGACTAGCTAGGGGGCGCGGCCGAGGCCGTGGTCGTGGTGCTAATAGTGAGGAAGTTCCGCTTTCTCAGTCCTCCGCAGATTCGGCCTCTCATTCACTGCCGAACACTCTACCTCTAAGTTCTAACGGGCAGCAGAATTTCACAGTCTGTCACGATTAGCTGTCGGGTAGTAATGCCGACGCCGGGGCTACTTCTATACTCCAGCAGTTGGTAGCTCAGCTCACTCAGATAGCTCAGGGTGGACGTCAGAATCCGCCCCCAACTCCAGAGGATGAAGCTAGTAAGTGGCTTCAGAAAGTGACCAAGATGCACCCCCCTCGATTCACTGGTTCTACTGACTCCCTCGGTTGGGGGAATTGGCTATTTCAGATGGGCAGGACTTTCGATGCCATAGCTTGTCCCGATGACAGGAGGGTACATACTGCTCAGTACCTCCTAGATAAGAAAGCTACGGAATGGTGCGAGGCTGTGGAGCCCAGAGACCATTTAGTCACTTGGGAGGAATTTGAGACTGCTATGGAAGCAGAATACTGTCCATCGCCCGTTCGAGAGCATAGGATCGTGGAATTCTTCACTGCTACACCCCAGGATGTACCGGTTTCTCAGGCCATCATCAACTATAATCAGCAGTTGAGCTATGTGAAAGATCAGGTGAGGACCGAGGCTGATAAAATTCGCTACTTCAATATGCGCATGAAGTCTCATATCAGGGAGAGCATGGCACCAATCATGAGTGACACATTGAAAGAATACCAGGATCGTGCTCTAGAAATTGAGATGGCAGCCCCGGAGTCAGAGTTGGGTTCTGAGGCTAAGAAACAGAAGACTACTGGCAGATTCTCGGCCTGTAAGGGTGGTCGATTTTCGAGGTCTCAATCTGCTCATATATCTGGGAAGAAGCCGTTTCACCAGGCTGGAGGGTCTCAGAGTAACCGTTCTGTCCAGTCCCCTACACCTAGCGGCAGAGTTTGTTTTAATTGCAGTCAGTATGAACATGTGATGATGGATTGTCCATTTCCGTCAATTACTTGCTTTACTTGCGGACAGACCGGGCATCGGGCAGTTCATTGCGAGAGGGCTACGAGGGCCGCCAGAGCTCCGACTACCACTACCGTTCAGAAGGAGCACAGCACTCCAGTTACTCATGTTCCTTAGAGTTCGGGCCGTGATAGGGGTCGGGGTCATCCGGATCGCCGTGTGGCATCGAGTTCGGGCACAGTTCACCCTCAGTTATATCAGATGAGACGCACAGAGGAGACAGACATTCCGGTGGCATCAGGTACCACTCAGATCCTTTCTCATCCAATTTCAGTGTTTTTGATTCGGGTGCTACTCACTCTTTTATTGCTTCGGATTGCGTATGCCGTATCGGTATTGACTGCTTGTTTGAGTGTGAACGGTTCGTAGTGGGTATGCCTAGTGGGGATCGTATAGTTGGGAACCGGGAAGTTAGAGATTGCCCAGTGAGGATCGGGAGCCGTGATTGGCCCTCGAACCTCATTGTTGTAGACCATAAGGGTGCGGATTTTATCCTTGGGGATGATATGTTGGATCATCACGATGCCATCATGAACTATTGGACTGGTACTATCTCGATAGTGGCTGAGGATGGCACAGAGCATACACTTGTTGGTTGTAATCCAGGTAGATCGGGAAATGTGATTAGTGCCTTGAAGGCGATGAAACTTCTGAACCAGGGTTGTGTAGGCTATTGGTGTTACACTTTGAAAGAAGAAGATGGTGGAGTTGACATGTCATTGATTCCAGTTGTGAACGAGTATCCTGGCGTATTTCCGGACGACTTGCCGGGATTCCCACTGCAGCGGGAAGTTGAGTTCCTTATCGATCTAGAGCCGAACGCGGATCCTATTTCTCGAGTGCCGTACCGCATGGCACTGTCAGAGATGTTAGAGTTGAAGAAGCAGTGGGGAGAGTTGTTAGATAAAGGGTACATCCGACCGAGCGCATCGCCTTGGGGTGCGCCTGTGCTTTTTGTTAAGAAGAAGGATGAGTCGCTTCGTTTATGCATCAACTATCGAGAATTAAATAAGTTGATCATCAAAAACAAATACCCTTTGCCCCGAATTGACAACTTGTTTGATTAGCTTCAAGGAGCGAAAGTCCTCTCGAAGATCGATTTACGATCGGGCTATTACCAGTTGAGGATCCGGGACAGTGATATACCGAAAGCTGCTTTTCGGATAAGATATGGCCATTACGAGTTCGTGGTTATGCCTTTCGGGCTAACCAATGCCCCAGCAGTGTTCATGCAGTTGACGAACAAAGTCTTTATTGAGTATCTGGACGAATTCGTAGTCGACTTTATCGATGACATTCTTATCTATTCCCGGAATCGGGAGGAGTATGCTTTACATCTCCGGATTGTGTTAGACATTTTGAGATCTGAACAGTTGTACGCGAAGTTATCTAAGTGTGAGTTTTGGCTCAAGGAAGTGATATTCCTCGGGCATGTAATTTCAGCGGAGGGAGTTCGGGTAGATCCGCAGAAGATAGAGGCAGTGACGGCATGGGAACAGCCTAGGAATGTGAAAGAAGTGAGGAGTTTTCTGGGACTTGCAGGTAATTACCGTAGATTCTTTGAAGTATTTTCTAAGATCGCTAGACCACTCACCCAATTACTCCAAAAGACTCAGAAGTTCGAGTGGACCGCAGACAGGCAGGATAGTTTTGATGAGTTGAAGAGACGATTGACTACCGCACCCGTTTTAGCATTACCTCTGGGGAACGAGGATTTTGCGGTGTATAGTGATGCTTCGGGCCTAGGGCTCGGATGTGTTTTGATGCAGAGAGATAGGGTTATTGCTTATGCATCCCGTCAGTTGAAACCTTACGAAGCAAATTACGCCACTCATGATTTAGAGTTAGCTGCGGTCATCTTCGCTTTAAAAATATGGAGGCATTATCTCTATGGGTCATCGTGTAAGATTTACACAGATCACAAGAGTCTGATGTACATCTTCAGTCAAAAGGAGTTGAACATGAGACAGCGTAGGTGATTGGAGTTAATTAAAGATTATGACCTCGAAATTCTTTACCATCGGGGTAAGGCTAATGTTGTTGCAGACGCGTTGAGTCGTAAGCCGATGGCGCTACAAATATTGGAAGTACTTACATCTCAAAGCAGGATCCAGCGGGATTTGATTTGTCAGAATATCGAGGTATGGGTTCATAGAGTTCAGGGTCAGTTATGTGCATTAGAAATAACTTCGTCCTTGGTTGATGATATCAAGGCGAGACAGTATGAGGATCCATTGTTGGTCCAGTTGACAGAAGACGTGAAGAACGGGAGAGCCACTGGGTTTGTGGTTCAGGATGATTGGATTTTGAGATTTCGCGGCAGATTATGTGTACTGAGTGATATTGAGTTGTGACAGAAAATTTTGAGTGAAGCTCATACTACGTCTTATTCCATGCATCCTGGTATGAGCAAAATGTACAAGGATGTAAGGAGTAACTACTGGTGGAGCAATTTGAAGACCGACGTTAGAGAGTTTGTGGCGAAGTGTTTGACCTGTCAACAGGTTAAGATTGAGCATCAGGGACCCGCGGGGTTATTACGACCACTTCCATTCCGAAGTGGAAGTGGGAGGACATTTCTATGGATTTTATTACCGGTATGCCTAGGACTCGGACTGGAATGAACATGATTTGGGTTATTGTCGATCTACTAACCAAATCTGCTCATTTACTGGGTATTAAGAATATATGGGGACCGGAGAGACAAGCACGAGTGTTTATTTCATAGATCGTGAGGTTTCATGGGACTCCTAAGAGTATTATTTCGGATCGATATGGCCGGTTTGTATCACATTTTTGGCAGCCTATTCATCGAGCTTTGGGAACTCAGTTGAGACTCAGTACATCCTACCACCCTCATACAGACGGACAGTCGGAGCGGACGATACAGATGCTGGAGGATATGTTGAGAGCATGTGCCTTTGACTGGAAGGATGATTGGGAGTCACACTTGCCACTGATCGAGTTCACGTACAACAATAGTTGGCATGCCTCGATCAAAATGGCACCATTTGAGGCATTGTATGGGAGGAGGTGCAGATCACCGTTGTGTTGGAATGAGGCATTCGGGTTGATTAGTACCAAACCGGATATAGTAGTTGAGACAAGAGAGAAGATTGCTTTGATTCGTGATAGGTTGTTGACGGCCCAGAGTCGACAGAAGTCTTATGCCGACACGCATCGCCGGCCGTTGGATTTTGAGGTGGGAGACCATGTTTTGCTTAAGATGACGCCGACACGGGGAGTTTACTGCTTCGTCCGGAAGGGTAAACTTAGTCCGAGATATATTGGACCGTTCGAGATTTTAGAGAGAGTTGGAGAGCTTGCATATCGGTTAGGCTTGCCGCCGTCCTTGAGTCATGTGCATAACATGTTTCATGTTTCCCAGCTTAGGAGGTATGTGCCGGACCCTATCCATATTATTGATTTTGGAGATATTGAGTTGGGGCCCGACATTACCATCGAACAGAGGCCGATTCAGTTTTTACAGCGTCGGGTGAAGCAACTTAGGCACAAAACCATTTCTTTGGTTAAAGTGTAATGGTCAAGATATGGATCCGAGGAAGCCACGTGGGAGACGGAAGAGAATATGAAATCGAGATACCCCGAGTTATTCACGTTGTAAGTTTCAGGACGAAACTTATTTTAAGGGGGAGAGAAGTAATATCCGCACTTTCTATTTTTAGTAATTTCTATTTTTGGTGTATATTCATTTCAGACGACACGCTTGTTACTGTTTTGGAATTCTGAATCTATTTTGTTCTTGGAGTTTCTCTATTTGGATGAGTTTCGGAGATGTTTTTACGTATTTTTGTTTTGAGTTATGTTTTGTTGCATGTACGTTCGATTTTCGTAAAACTCGTTCGATTTTGCTGTTTCTTTGTTTCCATGAGTTTGTTTGGTTGAGTTGTTCATGTTGTGAATTTCGAATTGTTAATCCGACGTCGTATCGTGATTTTCGGATGTTTGGGCCAGTTTGTAATTTCCTATAAGTTTAGGGAATTTTATCTCCCTTGTCGTATTTCAAACCTCCCAGTAGTAGGAATCGTACATTCGGATTGAGAGGTTGTGCTTACATGTTGTTGTTTTCTTGTCATGTCTCATTATTCGCTGATATCTATCAGTTTCATGCCTTTCGAGTTAGGTAGATTGACCGAGTTTCCTAACTGTACTCTGTACAGGAACAATTAACGCACACTAACGTTTTTTCGTAGCATGCGTTATAAGGGTAAAACTCTAGACTTACATTTTGTGTACGCTAATGCATCTGGGCAGAATACCCTGGAACTGGACAGAAGGTTCAGTATTTCGGAACTTAACCAGGTAGCGTACGCTAATTGAGTGTTAACGTACGCTAATTGCTAACCTTAGCGCATGCTAAGCTTGTTTCTACGTACGGTAACGGGAGGACAGAAGTCTCTGACTGCGTTCTGCACCCCGATAGCCACGCTAATCTTTGTGCGTAGCGTGTGCTAAGCCTGTTTGATATAAATAGGACAACAATAGCCCAACTTCGTCATTTTCCATCCTTACTTCTTCTCTTCAGCTTGGGGAAATTCCAGACCAGGGTTAGAGCCGATTTCGACCAAATATTATTATCCACTAACATCCTTGCATTCCTTGTGCGAATTCATCAAGTTCTTAATGTCTTCCGCCACCCGAATCAAGGTGAGAATCCCTAAAACCCTTGTTTTGAGATTTTGGGGGAATTTTGGGGATTTCTTGTGATTTGACCATTTTTAATCCGATTTATCATAGATTATCACTAGACTTCAATTGTATATTCCTTCGTGTTTCCTTGAGGATTTGTGGATTACACTCTGATTTTTCCATTATTCGTCACATATACTCGATGATACCCTAGTAGTGTTCGACGAATTGTCCCATTGGGTAGAACTAGGATGAATTCCTACGTTTTCACAATATTGAGGTTGGTTGTATATCGTTATTGTGTTAGGAACGGATTTGTGAAGATTATTTGGACCGAAACATTTCCTTTCACCGTTTACTTCACGTCGTGTTATTCAAGGCAAGTACATGTATTACATTCTGTTATGTGTGTACAGTTTTGATGCGAATGATATAAACTGTGTTATTGCATGGATGTGTTGTCGTTCTTACACTCGGGGATGGCATTTGTGTCCTCTGGGGGCCGGTACTAATGGGTACGGCCACGGAAGTGGCCTTGGGTGCGTGTGTTGTTGTTCTTCTACCCGGGGATGGTTCGACGAGACCTCTTGGGGCCGATACTAATGGGTACGGCCACGGAAGTGGTTCCTCACCCGGGGACGGTCCGACGGGGCCTCTGGGGGTCGATAATAATGGGTACGGCTGCGGGTTACCAAGTGTGGATAGTTGTGATGTTCAAATATGTTGATACACTGTTTGATGTAAACGTGATATTCTGGAATATTGATTACAAATGTTTTTCCTTAAATGAATTGCTTGTGTCGATTCGTGTATGTATATAATGTAATGTAATTGTGTACTTTCATTAGATACTCGAATGCTAACCCCTTAAATGGGGGAAATGCGTTTTATGCATTTCAGGTGTCGGTCGAGCTGAGGAGTTGGCACGGGATATGCATGCAAAGGATGGCCCTGCATGATGATGAGGCTCGAGTCTATGTTTTATGTTTTGTCATTATATCTACTTGGGTGTTGGAGTTAGACTGATTAATTTTTAAACTCGGTTAAAGTCCCCTGCGTGGGCAATGAACTTGTATTTGACTTATACTTCATGAAGTTCGATTAAAATGTTTTGGCCGAGGCCATGGCCCTATTTTTGTAATACCTGGTTGTGAATTCATTTATTATCATTCAGTAATTGGCACTTAGTAAATTTTTTTTCACTCTTTAATAATCATTCATCATTCATGTGCATTTATTTTTATTCATCGTTCGTTGTATCTTTGAGCCATGTATCATTTATCATTCGTCGTTTAACCCTGTTTGGGAATCGAGATGAGAATATTATCATAATCATTGTGATTGGTAGCCTTGTGTTGGAAGTATCATTACTGCATGTGATTGGACTTAATCATACTCATGCAAGTTATGTATGTCGGACCATTCATCATTCGTTACAAGGAGGCAGAGTTTTCGTATTTTTCATCTCCAGTTGAGAGTTACTGTCGTAACCTATATTGCATTACAGCCATAACATGCGTTTGTTAGTTCAGTGTCATTTTTGTCGAAGGCTACTTACGGCCATAAGATTTTGAAGATACGGCCGAAAGTGATGATCAGTGGGTTCAGGGGTGTCTCGACGAAGGCTACTTACGGCCGTAAGGGAGTCCTTGTTACGGACGTAAGTCGAGAAGTTTGGTCGGTATGGTTTTTCGACGAAGGGTACTTACGCCCGTAAGTATAGGCGGTTTACGGCTGTTAGGTCGTTGACCTTGGTTTGTTACAACCGTAAGGTGGCAGAGTTACGGCCGTAACTCTGCACAGTATATAACGAGCGGGCCGAGTTTTTCAGCCTTATTTCTTCATTTCTCCACTTTTGGCCAAGAGAGAGAGAGTCTTGGCATAGATTTTTTTCATCATCATAACACTTGTGTATTCATGTTCTAATCACCTACCTTCGGTTGTGGAGCTTGGATAGTCCATTAACTCGAGTTTCGACAGATTGAAGGGTTTGGATCTTCAAAGGTAATTTCTTCAAAATCTTATATTTCAATTTTGAGATGGAGTATGATGTTTTAGATGTTATAATCATGATATGTGAAGGAATATACAAATGATTATGAGTTTATATGAATTATCATTGGATTGTTGGAGGATTATTCAAGAACATTTCAAATGTTGATTTTGGAATTGGGGGTTTTGATTAGATGTTGTCGTAATCTCGAATTATGTATTCCTACGGGATTATCGATTTTATTGAAGATATTTTGTTGGATTGAATCATTCATTGGAGGTTTGGAATCGATATAAGTGAGATTAGTTGTAAACAATTGAAGATTGTTTACAACGTGTTTGTTAAATTGCCCCAATGAGTTGGGTAGTGTTGTATCGACCTTTTGAGTTGTTTATGATTATACGTGGATATGTATATTAAGCGAATTGTTGGTAATTGTGTTATTCAAGGTTGTTCGAGCGACCGATAATCTCTTTAAGTACGTTGATCGTGGAAAGACTTTCTCGCCGTCAGTTTGAGGCAAGTTTTATACTTGCACTAGTCAATGAGATTAATGATATCATATATCTGTATGAATGTGTTGTATCATTCCAAGACTTAGTCTCTTCAGGAGTTCATTGATATTAAGGGATCGTTTGATATGATACTCTTCGGCAATTATGTCAAATGATTATTGTTGTTCGTTAATGGCCGGTTCAAGGTATTGAGATACTTATTGTTAATGTTATTGTAGATAGCCAGTTCGCGGTATCGATGTATCAATTGTTGTTGTTGATATTGATGTCGATCTAAGACATTGTTGTAATCATTTCTACTGATGTTGGTGTTTTGTCATTGATGTTGTATTGGCCGATTGAAGGCATTGGCATATTCGTTCCTCATCTACGTCGTTGGTAACCGACTAAAGGTGCTGAGGCATTCATTGTATCATTGTTATCGATTGTCTGTTCTAAGGCAATCGAGATATTGAATCATCCGTTGTATCATTGTTATCGATTGACCATTATAAGGCAATCGAGGTATTGAATTGGGACTGTCGAGGATAGTTCCCATCCATTGTGTCGTTGTTATCAATTGACCATTCTAAGGTAATCGAGGTATTGAATTGGGACAGCCGAGGATGATGCCCATCCGTGAGTCATTGTTCTCGTGTTGGCCGACTCAAGGCATCACACTATCATTCTCGTGAACTCGGTAATCTTGGGATCATTGCCATTTGTGATTAATTGTGTTTTGGAGGCTAGTCTCGGCTAGTGCACATTATGGGTAAGTTTGGGGCTTGAACCTTCGCGGTTGGTTTCCCAACACCTACAGATCAGTAGGTCACAGTCACTAGGTGATCTCATTATGGGTAAGTTTGGGGCTTGAACCTTCGCGGTTGGTTTCCCAGCACCTACAGTTCAGTAGGTCACGGCCATTGGATGGCCTCATTATGATACGGCTTTGTGCCGTGGCTTCGGTCCTCATTGTGATACGGCTTCGTGCCGTGGCTTCGGCTCTTATTGTGATACTGCTTCGTGTCGTAGCTTCGGCCCTCATTGTGATACGCTTTCGTGCCGTGGCTTCGACCCTCATTGTGATGCGGCTTCGTGCCGTGGCTTCAGCCCTCATTGTGATACGGCTTCATGCCGTGGCTTCGGCCCTCATTGTGATATGGCTTCGTGCCGTGGCTTCGGCCCTCATTGTGATACGGCTTCATTTCGTGGCTTCGGTCCTCATTGATAAAACTTCGGGCTGTTTTGGCTTCAGGCCGTTGTGATTATTGACAATTTCGGCTTTGTAACTTTCAGGTGATTGTGATATTTGGCAGCTTCGGCTGAGTGACTTTCAGGCCAGTGTGATGTCTTAGTATTTTCATGGGGCCTTCGGGCATTGTGATTCGTAATTATTTCAGCTCTAGTTTGGTACATCTTCGTGTAATTCATTGTGGTGTTCTCTATTGATGATTCACCATTAGGCACGTATACTCTAACCTGTTGGGCAGGTATTGATCGTATGCCGTGGGCATAGTGTTTCATGAATGCTGGGTTCTGACCTTGGGTTGTGAGCATCTCGTATTATTATTATTATTGTACCGTTTCATTCTGCCTTTGCATGCATATCATGTTATACATGTATTTGATGTTCATTAGCGGGATGACTGACTCCGTGGAGGCGGAACATGTTTTCATGTTTTAGGTGCTTGCGAGGAGAGAGTTGAGACACAGGGGCATGACGATGACGACGAGACATCCGAGCGATACTAGTTCAGAGTTGTTCGGTGTTCATGTTGGCCAGTCAGTTTGGAATATTCTCCAATTTGTCAGTCGTTGTCATTATGTATTATCCGAGCAAAGCTCATGGATGTGGTTGTATTTTATTTTGGCCATGCAGGCCCATCGTTGTCGTTGAAATTCCTTATCGGGATATTGTGTCGGATATCATAGTAGGGACTGTGATTTCCCTTGTTGGTTAATTTGTTGTATTTTCAGTCGTGCTCGCCTGGTGGATCTCCTGGTGTGGGGTCCACGAAACTGTAATGACCCAATGGGATTTGTGGGTGTTACAATTTTACTATGACTAATGTGTCTTATGGGATTTGTTTGTGGATTTTGTGTCATGTGTTAGCCTGTTAGATCTTATGAGGCTTCTACGGCGTGTAACGTCCCTTACGTGATTTGGCGTGTTACATATAAAGACTTGAAACGATATTAATGGTGGGGAAATATGAACTGAGAAGTTGTAGAATTTGTTTCAAGGTGTATCACCTGTCAACATGTTAAGATTGAACATCAGCAACCGGCGGGTATGCTGAAACCACTCCCTATTCCAGAATGGAAATTGGAGGACATATCAATGGATATTATCGCAAACTTGACGATGAGTTGTCATTGTATGATTACATTTTGGTGATTGTAGATCATCTGACCATGTTTTGCTTAAGATGACGCCGACACGGGGAGTTTACTGCTTCGGCCGGAAGGGTAAACTTAGTCCGAGATATATTGGACCGTTCGAGATTTTAGAGAGAGTTGGAGAGCTTGCATATCGGTTAGGCTTGCCGCCGTCCTTGAGTCATGTGCATAACTTGTTTCATGTTTCCCATCTTAGGAGGTATGTGCCGGACCCTAGCCATATTATTGATTTTGGAGATATTGAGTTGGGGCCCGACATTACCATCGAACAGAGGCCGATTCAGTTTTTACAGCATCGGGTGAAGCAACTTAGGCACAAAACCATTTCTTTGGTTAAAGTGTAATGGTCAAGATATGGATCCGAGGAATCCACGTGGGAGACGGAAGAGAATATGAAATCGAGATACCCCGAGTTATTCACGTTGTAAGTTTCAGGACGAAACTTATTTTAAGGGGGAGAGAATGTAATATCCGCATTTTCTATTTTTAGTAATTTCTATTTTTGGTGTATATTCATTTCAGACGACACGCTTGTTACTGTTTTGGAATTCTGAATCTATTTTGTTCTTGGAGTTTCTCTATTTGGATGAGTTTCGGAGATGTTTTTACGTATTTTTGTTTTGAGTTATGTTTTGTTGCATGTACGTTCGATTTTCGTAAAACTCATTCGATTTTGCTGTTTCTTTGTTTCCATGAGTTTGTTTGGTTGAGTTGTTCATGTTGTGAATTTCGAATTGTTAATCCGACGTCGTATCATGATTTTCGGATGTTTGGGCCATTTTGTAATTTCCTATAAGTTTAGGGAATTTTATCTCCCTTGTCGTATTTCAAACCTCCAAGTAGTAGGAATCGTACATTCGGATTGAGAGGTTGTGCTTACAGGTTGTTGTTTTCTTGTCATGTCTCGTTATTCGCTGATATCTATCAGTTTCATGCCTTTCGAGTTAGGTAGACTGACCGAGTTTCCTAACTGTACTCTGTACAGGAACAGTTAACGCACGCTAACGTTTTTTCGTAGCATGCGTTATAAGGGTAAAACTCTAGACTTACATTTTGTGTACGCTAATGCATCTCGCGTAATACCTCGAATCGACAAGGTTCAAGATTTCGAACTTAACCGGGTAGCGTACGCTAATTGAGTGTTAACGTCGCTAATTGCTAACCTTAGCGCATGCTAAGCTTGTTTCTACGCATTAGCAGGAGGACAAGTCTCGATCGCGTTCGCACCCCGATAGCCACGCTAATCTTTGTGCGTAGCGTGTGCTAAGCCTTGTTTGATATAAATAGACAAAGAATAGCCCAACTTCGTCATTTTCCATCCTTACTTCTTCTCTTGACTTGGGAAATTCCAGACCAGGGTTAGAGCCGATTTCGACCAAATATTATTATCCACTAACATCCTTGCATTCCTTGTTCGAATTCATCAAGTTCTTAACGTCTTCCGCCACCCGAATCAAGGTGAGAATCCCTAAAACCCTTGTTTTGAGATTTTGGGGGAATTTTGGGGATTTCTTGTGATTTGACCATTTTTAATCCGATTTATCATAGATTATCACTAGACTTCAATTGTATATTCCTTCGTGTTTCCTTGAGGATTTGTGGATTAAACTCTGATTTTTCCATTATTCGTCACATATACTCGATGATACCCTAGTAGTGTTCGACGAATTGTCCCATCGGGTAGAACTAGGATGAATTCCTACGTTTTCACAATATTGAGGTTGGTTGTATATCGTTATTGTGTTAGGAACGGATTTGTGAAGATTATTTGGACCGAAACATTTCCTTTCACCGTTTCCTTCACGTCGTGTTATTCAAGGCAAGTACATGTATTACATTCTGTTATGTGTGTACGGTTTTGATGCGAATGATATAAACTGTGTTATTGCATGGATGTGTTGTCGTTCTTACACTCGGGGATGGCATTTGTGTCCTCTGGGGGCCGGTACTAATGGGTACGGCCACGGAAGTGGACTTGGGTGCGTGTGTTGTTGTTCTTCTACCCGGGGATGGTTCGACGGGACCTCTTGGGTCCGATACTAATGGGTACGGCCACGGAAGTGGTTCCTCACCCGGGGACGGTCCGACGGGGCCTCTGGGGGTCGATAATAATGGGTACGACTGCGGGTTACCAAGTGTGGATAGTTGTGATGTTCAAATATGTTGATACACTGTTTGATGTAAACGTGATATTCTGGTATATTGATTACAAATGTTTTTCCTTAAATGAATTGCTTGTGTCGATTCGTGTATGTATATAATGTAATGTAATTGTGTACTTTCACTAGATACTCGAATGCTAACCCCTTAAATGGGGGAAATGCGTTTTATGCATTTCAGGTGTCGGTCGAGCTGAGGAGTTGGCACGGGATATGCACGCAAAGGATGGCCCTGCATGATGATGAGGCTCGAGTCTATGTTTTATGTTTTGTCATTGTATCTACTTGGGTGTTGGAGTTAGACCGATTACTTTTTAAACTCGGTTAAAGTCCCCTGCGTGGGCAATGAACTTGTATTTGACTTATACTTCATGAAGTTCGATTAAAATGTTTTGGCCGAAGCCATGGCCCTATTTTTGTAATACCTGGTTGTGAATTCATTTATTATCATTCAGTAATTGGCACTTAGTAAATTTGTTTTCACTCTTTAATAATCATTCATCATTCATGTTCATTTATTTTTATTCATCGTTCGTTGTATCTTTGAGCCATGTATCATTTATCATTCGTCGTTTAACCCTGTTTGGGAATCGAGATGAGAATATTATCATAATCATTGTGATTGGTAGCCTTGTGTTGGAAGTATCATTACTGCATGTGATTGGACTTAATCATACTCATGCAAGTTATGTATGTCGGACCATTCATCATTCGTTACAAGGAGGCAGAGTTTTCGTATTTTTCATCTCCAGTTGAGAGTTACTGCCGTAACCTATATTGCATTACGGCCATAACATGCGTTTGTTAGTTCAGTGTCATTTTTGTCGAAGGCTACTTACGGCCATAAGATTTTCAAGATACGGCCGAAAGTGATGATTAGTGGGTTCAGGGGTGTCTCGACGAAGGCTACTTACGGCCGTAAGGGAGTCCTTGTTACGGACGTAAGTCGAGAAGTTTGGTCGGTATGGTTTTTCGACGAAGGGTACTTACGCCCGTAAGTATAGGCGGTTTATGGCTGTTAGGTCGTTGACCTTGGTTTGTTACAACCGTAAGGTGGCAGAGTTACGGCCGTAACTCTGCACAGTATATAACGAGCGGGCCGAGTTTTTCAGCCTTATTTCTTCATTTCTCCACTTTTGGCCAAGAGAGAGAGAGTCTTGGCAGAGATTTTTTTCATCATCATAACACTTGTGTATTCATGTTCTAATCACCTACCTTCGGTTGTGGAGCTTGGATAGTCCATTAACTCGAGTTTCGACAGATTGAAGGGTTTGGATCTTCAAAGGTAATTTCTTCAAAATCTTATATTTCAATTTTGAGATGGAGTATGATGTTTTAGATGTTATAATCATGATATGTGAAGGGATATACAAATGATTATGAGTTTATATGAATTATCATTGGATTGTTGGAGGATTATTCAAGAACATTTCAAATGTTGATTTTGGAATTAGGGGTTTTGATTAGATGTTGTCGCAATCTCGAATTATGTATTCCTACGGGATTATCGATTTTATTGAAGATATTTTGTTGGATTGAATCATTCATTGCAGGTTTGGAATCGATATAAGTGAGATTAGTTGTAAACAATTGAAGATTGTTTACAACGTGTTTGTTAATTGCCCCAATGAGTTGGGTAGTGTTGTATCAACCTTTTGAGTTGTTTATGATTATACGTGGATATGTATATTATGCGAATTGTTGGTAATTGTGTTATTCAAGGTTGTTCGAGCGACCGATAATCTCTTTAAGTACGTTGATCGTGGAAAGACTTTCTCGCCGTCAGTTTGAGGCAAGTTTTATACTTGCACTAGTCAATGAGATAAATGATATCATATATCTGTATGAATGTGTTGTATCATTCCAAGACTTAGTCTCTTCAGGAGTTCATTGATATTAAGGGATCGTTTGATATGATACTCTTCGGCAATTATGTCAAATGATTATTGTTGTTCGTTAATGGCCGGTTCAAGGTATTGAGATACTTATTGTTAATGTTATTGTAGATAGCCAGTTCGCGGTATCGATGTATCAATTGTTGTTGTTGATATTGATGTCGATCTAAGACATTGTTGTAATCATTTCTACTGATGTTGGTGTTTTGTCATTGATGTTGTATTGGCCGATTGAAGGCATTGGCATATTCGTTCCTCATCTACGTCGTTGGTAACCGACTAAAGGTGCTGAGGCATTCATTGTATCATTGTTATCGATTGTCTGTTCTAAGGCAATCGAGATATTGAATCATCCGTTGTATCATTGTTATCGATTGACCATTATAAGGCAATCGAGGTATTGAATTGGGACTGTCGAGGATAGTTCCCATCCTTTGTGTCGTTGTTATCAATTGACTATTCTAAGGTAATCGAGGTATTGAATTGGGACCGCCGAGGATGATGCCCATCCGTGAGTCATTGTTGTCGTGTTGGTCGACTCAAGGCATCACACTATCATTCTCGTGAACTCGGTAATCTTGGGATCATTGCCATTTGTGATTAATTGTGTTTTGGAGGCTAGTCTCGGCTAGTGCACATTATGGGTAAGTTTGGGGCTTGAACCTTCGCGGTTGGTTTCCCAACACCTACAGATCAGTAGGTCACAATCACTAGGTGATCTCATTATGGGTATGTTTGGGGCTTGAACCTTCGCGGTTGGTTTTCCAGCACCTACAGTTCAGTAGGTCACGGCCATTGGATGGCCTCATTATGATACGGCTTTGTGCCGTGGCTTCGGTCCTCATTGTGATACGGCTTCGTGCCGTGGCTTCGGCTCTTATTGTGATAGTGCTTCGTGTCGTAGCTTCGGCCCTCATTGTGATACGGTTTCGTGCCGTGGCTTCGACCCTCATTGTGATGCGGCTTCGTGCCGTGGCTTCAGCCCTCATTGTGATACGGCTTCATGCCGTGGCTTCGGCCCTCATTGTGATATGGCTTCGTGCCGTGGCTTCGGCCCTCATTGTGATACGGCTTCATTTCGTGGCTTCGGTCCTCATTGATAAAACTTCAGGCTGTTTTGGCTTCAGGCCATTGTGATTATTGACAATTTCGGCTGAGTAACTTTCAGGTGATTGTGATATTTGGCAGCTTCGGCTGAGTGACTTTCAGGCCAGTGTGATGTCTTAGTATTTTCATGGGGCCTTCGGGCATTGTGATTCGTAATTATTTCAGCTCTAGTTTGGTACATCTTCGTGTAATTCATTGTGGTGTTCTCTATTGATGATTCGCCATTAGGCACGTATACTCTAACCTGTTGGGCAGGTATTGATCGTATGCCATGGGCATAGTGTTTCATGAATGCTCGGTTCTGACCTTGGGTTGTGAGCATCTCGTATTATTATTATTACTGTACCGTTTCATTCTGCCTTTGCATGGATAGCATGTTATACATGTATTTGATGTTCATTAGCTGGATGACTGACTCCGTGGAGGCGGAACATGTTTTCATGTTTTAGGTGCTTGCGAGGAGAGAGTTGAGACACAGGGGCAGGCGACGAGACATCCGAGCGATACTAGTTCAGAGTTGTTCGGTGTTAATGTTGGCCAGTCAGTTTGGAATATTCTCCAATTTGTCAGTCGTTGTCATTATGTATTATCCGAGCAAAGCTCATGGATGTGGTTGTATTTTATTTTGGCCATGTAGGCCCATCGTTGTCGTTGAAATTCCTTATCGGAATATTGTGTCGGATATCATAGTAGGGACTGTGATTTCCCTTGTTGGTTAATTTGTTGTATTTTCAGTCGTGCTACTTTGGTGGATCTCTGGTGTGGGGTCCACAGCGTAATGACCCAATGGGATTTGTGGGTGTTACAATTTTACTATGACTAATGTGTCTTATGGGATTTGTTTGTGGATTTTGTGTCATGTGTTAGCCTGTTAGATCTTATGAGGCTTCTACGGCGTGTAACGTCCCTTACGTGATTTGGCGTGTTACATATAAAGACTTGAAACGATATTAATGGTGGGGAAATATGAACTGAGAAGTTGTAGAATTTGTTTCAAGGTGTATCACCTGTCAACATGTTAAGATTGAACATCAGCAACCGGCGGGTATGCTGAAACCACTCCCTATTCCAGAATGGAAATTGGAGGACATATCAATGGATTTTATCGCAAACTTGACGATGAGTTGTCATTGTATGATTACAATTTGGTGATTGTAGATCGTCTGACCATGTTTTGCTTAAGATGACGCCGACACGGGGAGTTTACTGCTTCGGCCGGAAGGGTAAACTTAGTCCGAGATATGTTGGACCGTTCGAGATTTTAGAGAGAGTTGGAGAGCTTGCATATCGGTTAGGCTTGCCGCCGTCCTTGAGTCATGTGCATAACGTGTTTCATGTTTCCCAGCTTAGGAGGTATGTGCCGGACCCTAGCCATATTATTGATTTTGGAGATATTGAGTTGGGGCCCGACATTACCATCGAACAGAGGCCGATTCAGTTTTTACAGCATCGGGTGAAGCAACTTAGGCACAAAACCATTTCTTTGGTTAAAGTGTAATGGTCAAGATATGGATCCGAGGAAGCCACGTGGGAGACGGAAGAGAATATGAAATCGAGATACCCCGAGTTATTCACGTTGTAAGTTTCAGGACGAAACTTATTTTAAGGGGGAGAGAATGTAATATCCGCACTTTCTATTTTTAGTAATTTCTATTTTTGGTGTATATTCATTTCAGACGACACGCTTGTTACTGTTTTGGAATTCTGAATCTATTTTGTTCTTGTAGTTTCTCTATTTGGATGAGTTTCGGAGATGTTTTTACGTATTTTTGTTTTGAGTTATGTTTTGTTGCATGTACGTTCGATTTTCGTAAAACTCGTTCGATTTTGCTGTTTCTTTGTTTCCATGAGTTCGTTTGGTTGAGTTGTTCATGTTGTGAATTTCGAATTGTTAATCCGACGTCATATCGTGATTTTCGGATGTTTGGGCCATTTTGTAATTTCCTATAAGTTTAGGGAATTTTATCTCCCTTGTCGTATTTCAAACCTACCAGTAGTAGGAATCGTACATTTGGATTGAGAGGTTGTGCTTACAGGTTGTTGTTTTCTTGTCATGTCTCGTTATTCGCTGATATCTATCAGTTTCATGCCTTTCGAGTTAGGTAGACTGATCGAGTTTCCTAACTGTACTCTGTACAGGAACAGTTAACGCACGCTAATGTTTTTTCGTAGCATGCGTTATAAGGGTAAAGCTCTAGACTTACATTTTGTGTACGCTAATGCATCTGGGCAGAATACCCTGGAACTGGATAGAAGGTTCAGTATTTCGGAACTTAACCAGGTAGTGTACGCTAATTGAGTGTTAACGTACGCTAATTGCTAACCTTAGTGCATGCTAAGCTTGTTTCTACGTACGGTAATGGGAGGACAGAAGTCTCTGACTGCGTTCTGCACCCCGATAGCCACGCTAATCTTTGTGCGTAGCGTGTGCTAAGCCTGTTTGATATAAATAGGACAGCAATAGCCCAACTTCGTCATTTTCCATCCTTACTTCTTCTCTTCAGCTTGGGGAAATTCCAGACCAGGATTAGAGCCGATTTCGACCAAATATTATTATCCACTAACATCCTTGCATTCCTTGTGCGAATTCATCAAGTTCTTAACGTCTTCCGCCACCCGAATCAAGGTGAGAATCCCTAAAACCCTTGTTTTGAGATTTTGGGGGAATTTTGGGGATTTCTTGTGATTTGACCATTTTTAATCCGATTTATCATAGATTATCACTAGACTTCAATTGTATATTCCTTCGTGTTTCCTTGAGGATTTGTGGATTAAACTCTGATTTTTCCATTATTCGTCACATATACTCGATGATACCCTAGTAGTGTTCGACGAATTGTCCCATCGGGTAGAACTAGGATGAATTCCTACGTTTTCACAATATTGAGGTTGGTTGTATATCGTTATTGTGTTAGGAACGGATTTGTGAAGATTATTTGGACCGAAACATTTCCTTTCACCGTTTCATTCACGTCGTGTTATTCAAGGCAAGTACATGTATTGCATTCTGTTATGTGTGTACGGTTTTGATGCGAATGATATAAACTGTGTTATTGCATGGATGTGTTGTCGTTCTTACACTCGGGGATGGCATTTGTGTCCTCTGGGGGTTGGTACCAATGGGTACGGCCACGGAAGTGGACTTGGGTGCGTGTGTTGTTGTTCTTCTACCCGGGGATGGTTCGACGGGACCTCTTGGGGCCGATACTAATGGGTACGGTCACAGAAGTGGTTCCGCACCCGGAGACGGTCCGACGGGGCCTCTGGGGGTCGATAATAATGGGTACGGCTGCGGGTTACCAAGTGTGGATAGTTGTGATGTTCAAATATGTTGATACACTATTTGATGTAAACGTGATATTCTGGAATATTGATTACAAATGTTTTTCCTTAAATGAATTGCTTGTGTCGATTCGTGTATGTATATAATGTAATGTAATTGTGTACTTTCACTAGATACTCGAATGCTAACCCCTTAAATGGGGGAAATGCGTTTTATGCATTTCAGGTGTCGGTCGAGCTGAGGAGTTGGCACGGGATATGCACGCAAAGGATGGCCCTGCATGATGATGAGGCTCGAGTCTATGTTTTATGTTTTGTCATTGTATCTACTTGGGTGTTGGAGTTAGACTGATTACTTTTTAAACTCGGTTAAAGTCCCCTGCGTGGGCAATGAACTTGTATTTGACTTATACTTCATGAAGTTCGATTAAAATGTATTGGCCGAGGCCATGGCCCTATTTTTGTAATACCTGGTTGTGAATTCATTTATTATCATTCAGTAATTGGCACTTAGTAAATTTTTTTTCACTCTTTAATAATCATTCATCATTCATGTTCATTTATTTTTATTCATCGTTCGTTGTATCTTTGAGCCATGTATCATTTATCATTCGTCGTTTAACCCTGTTTGGGAATCGAGATGAGAATATTATCATAATCATTGTGATTGGTAGCCTTGTGTTAGAAGTATCATTACTGCATGTGATTGGACTTAATCATACTCATGCAAGTTATGTATGTCGGGCCATTCATCATTCGTTACAAGGAGCCAGAGTTTTCGTATTTTTCATCTCCAGTTGAGAGTTACTGCCGTAACCTATATTGCATTACGGCCATAACATGCGTTTGTTAGTTCAGTGTCATTTTTGTTGAAGGCTACTTACGGCCATAAGATTTTCAAGATACGGCCGAAAGTGATGATCAATGGGTTCAGGGGTGTCTCGACGAAGGCTACTTACGGCCGTAAGGGAGTCCTTGTTACGGACGTAAGTCGAGAAGTTTGGTCGGTATGGTTTTTCGACGAAGGGTACTTACGCCCGTAAGTATAGGCGGTTTACGGCTGTTAGGTCGTTGACCTTGGTTTGTTACAACCGTAAGGTGGCAGAGTTACGGTCGTAACTCTGCACAGTATATAACGAGCGGGCTGAGTTTTTCAGCCTTATTTCTTCATTTCTCCACTTTTGGCCAAGAGAGAGAGAGCCTTGGCAGAGATTTTTTTCATCATCATAACACTTGTGTATTCATGTTCTAATCACCTACCTTCGGTTGTGGAGCTTGGATAGTCCATTAACTCGAGTTTCGACAGGTTGAAGCGTTTGGATCTTCAAAGGTAATTTCTTCAAAATCTTATATTTCAATTTTGAGATGGAGTATGATGTTTTAGATGTTATAATCATGATATGTGAAGGGATATACAAATGATTATGAGTTTATATGAATTATCATTGGATTGTTGGAGGATTATTCAAGAACATTTCAAATGTTGATTTTGGAATTGGGGGTTTTGATTAAATGTTGTCGTAATCTCTAATTATGTATTCCTACGGGATTATCGATTTTATTGAAGATATTTTGTTGGATTGAATCATTCATTGGAGGTTTGGAATCGATATAAGTGAGATTAGTTGTAAAACAATTGAAGATTGTTTACAACGTGTTTGTTAAATTGCCCCAATGAGTTGGGTAGTGTTGTATTGACCTTTTGAGTTGTTTATGATTATACGTGGATATGTATATTAAATGAATTGTTGGTAATTGTGTTATTCAAGGTTGTTCGAGCGACCGATAATCTCTTTAAGTACGTTGATCGTGGAAAGACTTTCTCGCCGTCAGTTTGAGGCAAGTTTTATACTTGCACTAGTCAATGAGATTAATGATATCATATATCTGTATGAATGTGTTGTATCATTCCAAGACTTAGTCTCTTCAGGAGTTCATTGATATTAAGGGATCGTTTGATATGATACTCTTCGGCAATTATGTCAAATGATTATTGTTGTTCGTTAATGGCCGGTTCAAGGTATTGAGATACTTATTGTTAATGTTATTGTAGATAGCCGGTTCGCGGTATCGATGTATCAATTGTTGTTGTTGATATTGATGTCAATCTAAGACATTGTTGTAATCATTTCTACTGATGTTGGTGTTTTGTCATTGATGTTGTATTGGCCGATTGAAGGCATTGGCATATTCGTTCCTCATCTACGTCGTTGGTAACCGACTAAAGGTGCTGAGGCATTCATTGTATCATTGTTATCGATTGTCTGTTCTAAGGCAATCGAGATATTGAATCATCCGTTGTATCATTGTTATCGATTGACCATTATAAGGCAATCGAGGTATTGAATTGGGACTGTCGAGGATAGTTCCCATCCATTGTGTCGTTTTTATCAATTGACCATTCTAAGGTAATCGAGGTATTGAATTGGGACCGCCGAGGATGGTGCCCATCCGTGAGTCATTGTTGTCGTGTTGGCCGACTCAAGGCATCACACTATCATTCTCGTGAACTTGATAATCTTGGGATCATTGCCATTTGTGATTAATTGTGTTTTGGAGGCTAGTCTCAGCTAGTGCACATTATGGGTAAGTTTGGGGCTTGAACCTTCGCGGTTGGTTTCCCAACACCTACAGATCAGTAGGTCACAGTCACTAGGTGATCTCATTATGGGTAAGTTTGGGGCTTGAACCTTCGCAGTTGGTTTCCCAGCACCTACAGTTCAGTAGGTCACGACCATTGGATGGCCTCATTATGATACGGCTTTGTGCCGTGGCTTCGGTCCTCATTGTGATACGGTTCGTGCCGTGGCTTCGGCTCTTATTGTGATACTGCATCGTGTCGTAGCTTCGGCCCTCATTGTGATACGGTTTCATGCCGTGGCTTCGACCATCATTGTGATGCGGCTTCGTGCCGTGGCTTCAGCCCTCATTGTGATATGTCTTCATGCCATGGCTTCGGCCCTCATTGTGATATGGCTTCGTGCCGTGACTTCGGCCCTCATTGTGATACGGCTTCATTTCGTGGCTTCGGTCCTCATTGATAAAACTTCGGGCTGTTTTGGCTTCAGGCCATTGTGATTATTGACAATTTCGGCTGAGTAACTTTCAGGTGATTGTGATATTTGGCAGCTTCGGCTGAGTGACTTTCAGGCCAGTGTGATGTCTTAGTATTTTCATGGGGCCTTCGGGCATTGTGATTCGTAATTATTTCAGCTCTAGTTTGGTACATCTTCGTGTAATTCATTGTGGTGTTATCTATTGATGATTCGCCATTAGGCACGTATACTCTAACCTGTTGGGCAGGTATTGATCGTATGCCGTGGGCATAGTGTTTCATGAATGCTCGGTTCTGACCTTGGGTTGTGAGCATCTCGTATTATTATTATTATTGTACCGTTTCATTCTGCCTTTGCATGCATATCATGTTATACATGTATTTGATGTTCATTAGCTGGATGACTGACTCCGTGGAGGCGGAACATGTTTTCATGTTTTAGGAGCTTGCGAGGAGAGAGTTGAGATACAGGGGCATGACGATGGCGACGAGACATCCGAGCGATACTAGTTCAGAGTTGTTCGGTGTTAATGTTGGCCAGTCAGTTTGGAATATTCTCCAATTTGTCAGTCGTTGTCATTATGTATTATCCGAGCAAAGCTCATGGATGTGGTTGTATTTTATTTTGGCCATGTAGGCCCATCGTTGTCGTTGAAATTCCTTATCGAAATATTGTGTCGGATATCATAGTAGGGACTGTGATTTCCCTTGTTGGTTAATTTGTTGTATTTTCGGTCGTGCTCGCCTGGTGGATCTCCTGGTGTGGGGTCCACGAAACTGTAATGACCCAATGGGATTTGTGGGTGTTACAATTTTACTATGACTAATGTGTCTTATGGGATTTGTTTGTGGATTTTGTGTCATGTGTTAGCCTGTTAGATCTTATGAGGCTTCTACGGCGTGTAACGTCCCTTACGTGATTTGGCGTGTTACATATAAAGACTTGAAACGATATTAATGGTGGGGAAATATGAACTGAGAAGTTGTAGAATTTGTTTCAAGGTGTATCACCTATCAACATGTTAAGATTGAACATCAGCAACCGGCGGGTATGCTGAAACCACTCCCTATTCCAGAATGGAAATTGGAGGACATATCAATGGATTTTATCGCAAACTTGATGATGAGTTGTCATTGTATGATTACAATTTGGTGATTGTAGATCGTCTGACCAAATCAACTCACTTCTCGGAGATCAAAGACTTGTGAGGTCCCGAGTGATTAGCTCAGTTGTTCATCCGAGAGATCTTAAGGCTGCACGGAATTCCGAAGAGTATCGTATCGTATCGTGATGCACGGTTTCTGGCACATTTCTAGAAGGCGGTTCATCATGCGAAGGGTACGCAATTGAATTTTAGTACGGTATTTAATCCATAGATCGATGGCCAGTCTGAGAGGACTATCCAGACTCTGAAGGATATGTTGAGAGCTTGTGCTCTCGATTAGAATGATGATTGGGAAGCCCAACTACCTTTGGCGGAGTTCACCTACAATAATAGTTGGCATGCTTCAATCAAGATGACACCTTATGAAACATTGTATGGCCGGGTCCCAATTGTGTTGGGACGACTTGTTTGAGTCTCTGGGTATGGAATCTGATATGTTGTTAGCAGCTAGTGAGAAGATAACTCTAATTATGAGTTGTTTGTTAACGGCCCAGAGCTTGAAGAAGTCGTATACACATAAGCATCAACGACCGCTTGAGTTCGAGGTTGGTGATTATGTACTGGTTAAAGTGTCTCCTACCTGAGGTGTTTTTCATTTCGAGAAAAGAGGCAAGCTGAGTCCGAGGTGTATCAGACCGCTTGATAGTTTGGAAAGAATAAGCGATCTGGCCTGTTGTTTGGCGTTGCCCCCTGCATTAAGTCGAATTCACAATGTGTTTCGTGTTTCCCAGTTGAGGAAGTACGTCGCTGATCCTAGCCATATATTTCAGTTCGAAGAAATCGAGATAGCTGATGATCATTCGTATTAGGAGCATCCTTTACGAATAAATCTTCTTGTGTATGTGAACAAATGTGTTGTTCTGAGAATGTATAGGGTTGTGTATTGGGGTGTATGGGTTGCGTATGGTACCGTTGTGTGTGGTTATGTCGATAGTGGACTTAAAGTATGTCTTTTTAGGCGAAGAATGTGTGTGTGTGTGTCTGTGTGTGCTTATGCGTGTTACTGTTGAGTATGTGAGGTTGTGTGATGTGAGTATGCGTCAGATATAGTGGCCATTTCTAACAAGTACTTTGGTTTACAATTGTCGTAGTTCGGGGGAATGACTTCGTGGAATATGATGTGAACTGTAGTTTTTGAAAGTGCGACTTGTGGTCGTGTGCCAAGTAAAAACTAGTGTGGGCCCCCTAGGTTCCGTAGACTGAGGCCTCTGCGGTTCACTTGGCAGGGTTTGTACAACCAGGGAGGCCTGACGAGGACTTTCTGGGGAGAGGTATGTATCTCGCGTGAGGTACATTACCTGTATAGCCCCGTTGTTTTGTGATGATGCTATTTTCTAATTGTGATATGTCCGGAATATCACAACGTTGTAATTCCCGACGTGAGCTACGTCATATGTAGAGTCTTGGTACTTGGCTAGAATGGCACCATTATAGTGTTATATATGATTCGTTTCTTGGTTGAGATATTTTTGACACAAGGATGCAGGCCCTGTGATTTGTTTCCGTGCATTGTGGTTTGGTTGTGTGTCGAGTGTGACTGCTGAGTTATTCACTCGAGTATGTGATGTGGATGATTGGGTCGCGGACCCCATGTTTTGTAACCGGATTGGTATTTTTGAACAAAAATAATTCTTGGGCCCGAGTTCCTTTGTGGTTTTGTCAAGTTGATAATTAGTCCAAAAATGTTTTCCTAAAAAACTCCCGAGAATTTCAAAGGCTTTTCAACAAGTCTACATGTCTCATTCTAACTTTTTACGGTTCGAACTATTTTATTTAAAAAAATATCTCGGGAAGTCTTGTTGGGTTGAATTGTGGAAATTATCAAGTTATTCTTGAAGTATGTTGTATATAGCTCGTATTTGCACTTTATACTTGCACTAGCAAAACAGTGGAGTTTTGCTGATGTAAAACCCCCTAAATTCAATAGCTTATCACATGTTCAACGTACTAAATCATGATGTATTTTAATAACATTTGTTTTATGACACGATATAATCTACGTCTAATTTTATGTTATTCCACTCATTAATTTCGTAAATTATATTTATAAACCAAATAATAAAATTAAAGTAGAATATTGATTCACCTAATGGATTATGTGTTAATAACTACTTATATATATATACTCACTCAAACCCAACTCAATAAAATTCCTAATACTTGAATTTACAATTTAAAGCCAAACTCAACTAATTAAATCACCAACTATTATAATAATAACTTATATATTTAAATAACAAATATATATATATATATATATATGTGTGTGTGTGTGTGTGTGTGTGTGTGTGTGGGCGGCCAAAGGGGGGGGGGAGAGGAAGAGTGTGAAGTTTTCTAGAGTCTTTACCTTCCTCATGCAAGACCACATTCAATATTCTACACTTTCCCAAGCCCTAAAAACATCATATAAATACCTACACTTAACACTATCCACCCTTTACATTTTCAACACAAGAAAAAAAAATATGCAGTAGAGAGAGATTTAGTGAGAGGGCCGAACATTAGGAAAGGAAGGAGGAAGAAAGAGTTCAAGCAAGAACTAGGTGATCCATCTCCCTACATCTCCTTCTATAATTTGTGGTTATAAATATTCATATACTCACTTAAATCTCATCATGCAAACAAAAATACACCTTCATGGTGTAATGATGGGTCACGGACGAAAGTATAGAAGTGAAGGGGAGATCATCTTCCAACCTACGAGACTTAGAACCGACCATTTTCAACGAAAAATCGAGGTGGTAAAAATCCTTTTCAAAAATCCTAAAAGCAAATGAATTTTATGGTTTTGTGATGCATGCTTAATTCTGAAATTTCACAAATATATTGTTGAGGAACATGTTGAGACATGCATGTTTATATATATACCATGATTTTTGTATTTGGGATTATATCTCTTGTGTTTCTTGAATTTTAAGTTTCAAGGATTATGATTTTTGCAAAGCGTGCATGAATCTGAAATTTTATGTAAATGCATGCCATTGAGATGTATGTATATGGCTATGTTAACATGCATTATATTTTTACAAGTTCAAGTTACCGCCGATTTGGTAGATAAAGTTCGATTTTGTGAAATTTGTGGAATTCATGTTTTCTTCGAAATTTTAGTGAAACTCTACCAAATAAGGAATTTTTTATGGCGTTTGGATAACTTATTTGTGGCAAACACGGGACTTGAAAATAAGTAAATGGGATTTAAGGACATAAATTGTAATTAATGGAAAATTATGGACTAAACTGAAATTTTTGAGAACAAACTGTTCTGGACACTAAATAGCATATATTTTATCACATACAGGCTGTCCATAAAGCTTCATATGAATCGGAGTTCGATATCTAAGCTTATTAGTCAAATTGCAAGAAATCAAAAATTCTGGACCAAGTCCGAATTTTCTGGACTTTTTAACAAATCTTGGATTCCATGTTCATCATGAGCCATCTCATAAAATTTCGTTAAATTCCGAGTTAAATTCGTAGCTCTAAAGGCCTCGGAGAAATTTTGTTAAGTTTTGGGGCAATTTCGTAATTTCTAGAAATTTCAATCCCGAAACTAGAAATTCCGAATCTCTTCTTAAATCTGAAGTTGAAATAGTATTCTTGACCCTCTTATAAATTTTCACAATCATCCGAACTCGTTTCATATCTCCAAAACGCTTAGGCTCAACCCAAGGGTATAATTTCGACTAACTTCAGAAAAATTCTCGACTTCTTTTCATCAAACCTACCAATTCAATACAACTGACTTGAACTCTTAAAACCGTTCATGAAATATTGAGAATATTTTCAAATTATTATACAAGTCCTATCCCGTATTACCGTGCCAAAAATATAAGTAACCATATTCCACACTTAATCAAAAGACGTAATTAATCTCACTGATCGAATGTTTAAGTGTTACTCGTGCTATGCAACTGACTGACAATTGTGATTGTCCGGGAACTAAGTGATATACAAACAAAGTGTCACGGACGGGTCCGCCCTCTAACTCTATCGGGATAAAGTGCCACGTCGACGGATGGGGGCCACCTCTTGAACCCATACGAAACAGAGCGCCGACCTAGAATCTGGGGGCCACCTCTTGAACTGTAGGAGCCACCTGTAGAGTCCCAAATCGAGTCGGGACGGTTAGACCGAGTCTTGGATCGAGCAGCGCGGCTGCAGTTCATGAACAAGGCTTCCGTTGTTGCCTATTCCCATAACCGAGGAACGTAGTGTTCTGAGGGACCTGGGTCGTAGAACTTGGGGTATAATCGCAACTATGGTGTGATCTGAGTATTGAGCCACAGCTAAGGACTTACCAAGCCCAGATAAGAGATAAGGAGGCACACGCTAAGTGTGAGAGCAAAGGCTCAGCTACTGGGGCGACGACCTACACTGCTAGGAGTAATAAGGAGAGCCTAGAATCCAAAGTCCACATCAGCAGGATTCGAAGCTAGATTGACTGATTGACTGATTGATTGACTTGACAGTTGTCCACGGGGACAGGATTATATTATTCACTACTAAACGACTATCTTTCTATAAATCACAGCATATCTTTGAAACCTTTTCACTTTTTTTATATAACTCGATAAAGTCATGCATCACTTAAAATTTTTAAAGGAAAGAAAAGGTTTATGCTTGTTTTCGATTTTGTTAGTGACATTTGAAGCCGATTGTTTTACAAGAATGATGTTGAAGTTCATAATTTGTATCTTTCTCTCCCTTTTTGTCATAATCAAAAAATTTGACAAACATCAAGCCATAAGAAAATTATCACCCTTTCTCTCCCCCTGAAAGGGAGCTTACGTTAAAAATCAAGCCATAAGCTAGAAATACATTCTGAAATAGATATTTAAAAATGCAAGCATAAAAATTACATTATCACCAAATCAAGCATCCATAAAACAAGTTTGACGAACTAGCATAAGAAAATTTATCAAGATACACATCATTAATATTTGTCTCAACACACCCGCACACGTTCACCCACTCACTGAGACCTTTTGTCTCACCCCACCGTTTTCCCTTTTAAACTAGAGAATGAGCAACCAGCAGAAGACGAGGAAGGCTTTGTGGAAGATACTGATTAGAAGACCGCCGCTTGGACTTAGAATTTCTATTTTTATCCCGATTTGTAATGATTTACGATGTTCCGTACATTGAATCGTATGTTATTTTTCCACTGCAAAATTATGATCACTGTAATTTGATTATCAATTTTTGTTACAATGAATCTTAGAACATCGGGTTAAGATCGTTGATTGAAAATTTTATCCAATCGTTATTTAGCTTCTGCTATCTATTGATACACTTTATTTGATTGATCGATTGGTACGTCGCGCCCTCGTCCTTCCCGATGTTGGGGGCATGACAGAAGTGGTATCGGAGCCTGCTTTTTGAGCAGGACACTTACAACGGGCTAACCGGGATAAGATTCTACGCACTTAGATGGGAATTCCACCTAGGACGAAGTGAACCATAGGACTGAGACCTAAAGTAGATTTCTCGAGTCAATTCTCATTAAGATCTCTTTCTACTTGTCGCTATTCACTTGGAATATGCATAGTGAAATTCAAATTTCCTAAGTCATTGGCCAAGGTACTTGATTAAGTATCGACATTTCTCCGACTGAATCAATTCTTCTATTGAACTCTTGAAACGGATATAGTTTATTTCACTTATCCATTTCTCAAAGTCAGATCACTATTCATTCGAAATTGATGAAGTTCCTTTAAACTCCACTAAACTTCACTACTTTCTTAAAATGGAGTATTATTATTCCTTTGTCATTAGTATCATATAAGCCAGGAGTAACTTGAATCGACTATGTTTTATCCTTATATTATAATTCCATTATCCACTATTAATTAGCACTCAATAATGCGCTTAAATTTACATGAAATTACTTATAACTCCACATAAGCTTGTTAATCCTCACACGCTTCCCTAACTTATAATAGATGGCTGACCAAAGGCGTGGACGTCCTCGTATGAACCGTGACGAGCAGCAACATCACAATGATTGCTCACGCACTCCCCCACGAGGAGGAAACGGAAATGAAGCTATGGCCCAAGCCCTAGCTCAGCTGACAAATTTCCTACAACAACAAGCAACAAACAACAGAAACAACGACGAAACCCACGATCACACTCTTGAAAGGTTTTTGCTCTTCAAGCCGCCTACTTTCGACGGAGAACCTAATGATGTCAAGGCCGAATTTTGGCTGGAAATAATTGAAGGAATTTTCAAAGCCCTACAATATACCGATGAGCAACGTGTATCCCTGGCTACGTTCTGACTAGAAGCTGCTGCCCACGATTGGTGGATGATTACCAACGAGCGCTGGACGAGAGAGAACCATGTCAGGACGTGGGCTAACTTCTTGACTGATTTTCGAACCCAGTACGTGTCGGCAGCATCCAGAGAAGCCCGACGAGATGACTTCTACCATTTGAAGCAGGGAACCATGACAATCGCCCAGTACGAAGCCCAATTCAACAGATTGTCCAAATACACGCCCGGATTAGTGGCAACAGAAGAAGATAAGCTGTACAAATTCACTCGAGGACTAAGACATACACTTCAACCAAGTCTTTTAACTGTTCAACTAACGACTTGCCAAAGTTGTGGAAGCCACCACCCGGATCGAAAGCGGAACAGCAAGATTAGCTCAACTGCAAAGCCGATTCTCCAACAATGCCAAGAGGTCTGCTACTCAACCAACACCAAAGCCAACATAAAGTTTTCAGAGAACGGGAGCTCAAGGGAGTCCAACCGGAGAAAAAGCACCGGTTCTCAACAAACCAACAGCGTCTTGCACCCATTGTGGTGGGAAGGGGCATAAGTCAGATTTATGTTGGAGGAAGCTTGGGAAGTGCTTACGTTGTGGCAGTTCAAATCATCAAATACGAGAATGCCCAGATGTGAACCCTCCGGTGAACAAACCAGCCACTGGAGCTAAGCCAGGAAACAACCGAGGGAAGGCCCCAACACGAGTGTTTGCTCTAGTTGGCCAGGAGGCACTGAAAAACAATGATGTAGTGGAAGGTACACTCCTTATATCTAATCGACTTGCACAGACACTCATAGATCCAGGATCATCCCACTCATTTGTTGCACCGCATTTTTCTAAGAAACTTGATAGGACTTTAGAATCCTTACCATTATGTCTAGAAGTATATACCCCGATTGGAGTTAGTCAGCTAGCGGATAAAGTTCATTCTGCATGTGATGTGATAATCAGCAATAACTATTATTCGACCGATTTAGTAGTGCTTCCAATATTGAAGTACGACGTCATCCTAGGAATGGATTGACTGTAACACTCCCAAATCACATTGGGTTATAACAATGCTGTGGACCCCACACCAGGAGATCCACCAGGCGAACATGACTAAAATACATTAAAATTAACCAACAAGGGAAATCACAGTCCCTACCATGATATCCGACACAATATTCCGATAAGGAATTTTAACGACAATGATGGGCCTACATGGCCAAAATGAAAATACAACCACACCCACGAGCCTTGCTCGGGTAATACATAATGACAATGACTGACAAACTGGAGAACACTCCAACTGACTGACCAACATGAACAACTCGGACTAGTATCGCTCGAATGCCTCGTCGCCTTCATCATGCCCCTGTGTCTCAACTCTCTCCTCGCAAGCACCTAAAACATGAAAACATGTTCCGCCGCCACCGGGTCAGTCATCCAGATAATGAACATCAAATACATATATAACATGATATGCATCTAAAGGCAGAATGAAACGGTACAATGATAATAATAATACGAGATGCTCACAAACCAAGGTAAGAACCGAGCATTCGTGAAACACTATGCCCACGGCATATGAATAATACCTGCTCAACATGTTAGAACTGTTGGGATTCGGTGCCTAAAAAGATGGACCAGTGAAAGCGGTAAATCGAAAATTAATTCGATCTGAATCCCTACGAGGATCGATCGAGCTATGTATATACGAATATCAAAAACGAATTCACAAGAGATATAGAAACTCACCCTTGTAGTCCGTTGATTAGATGGATTCCTTCTCTTGAGCTATTCCCAAGCTTTAGTTTGATCTCTACGAATTCAATCCGCTCCAAGCCCTTGAACGATCCAACGCCGAAAGCACCGCGTCTCTACATGCCACGCGCCGGTGAAACGACCGAAATGACAATCACCTTGCTATCCTCTGAGGATACGGCTAGAGTTAAGTAATGAAGCTTCCAATATGAAATTATAACACTCTAAGTGTATAACTCACAATCTCTCTTTTATTTCTCAATTTTCCTCCAAGAAAAATCAAGAACTTGTGAAGAAAAATGGAAGAAGACTTGGAGAAGATGATGAAGACTTGGAGAAAAGTTTTCTCCCTCTCTCTCTCTCTCTCTCTCTCTCTCTCTCTCTCTCTCTCTCTCTCTCTATTAACCTATCTCACGTATGAAATCATGTTGGGAGAGATAAGAAGTCTTCCTCCTTTTATTCTTATTCCACCATCATGTGAACAACTCATGTCACATGAGATCAAACCCCACAAAGTCATCTTTTTCATATAAAATGAAAACAACAAGACAAGAGGAAAGTGGGTGGAACTAAGGGGGGCGGATACCATGCAGAAACGGATGAGTTCGGTTCGTTTCGGACTCCCGAGAGTCCAAACAGATAAACTTCAATTCCGTCCCGATGTATTTGTATAGTTTAATTAATCCAATTAATTTTATCATATCAAATACATTATGACATAATTAATTTCTCCAAGAAATAATTATATCCATGAATTAAATTACTCACCGAGTGATATATTTAATTCATTAGGCCGTAAATAAATTTATCTAATAAATCGATTTAGACATCCAATGTCCCAAATTTAGATATCCAATATCTAATATTCATAATGAGAGAATTAGATGGATTCATTCCATCGTCAATCCTAATGCGCGACTTGGTAGGTCCGTCTCAATCAGCAATGGGAGGAACCAAAGAGTAGTAACACCACCTAGCCAGCCTGGCGGCCTACACTGTACCCCAACTGAGAACGAATGATTGGGATCATTCAAGAACCATTCTGTCGTGAATACCAGTATACGCATAAACTCTTCTTTCAAATGTCCCGATCAAGTTATAGGGTCACGGTCAGTCAAACCCTATCTGTACTTGACGCTATGCATGTGTTAATGCAAACCGAGATCATCGAGCTGTCGTGTATCTAATACAACTAGCTCCTATGCTTTGGCCAAAGACTTATGATCTCATCTGCCAATAATCGCATAGGACATATAACCCGCTCACTAACGGGAGAAAGAATTCTATCTTGGTATTCAGTAGGACCTACTACTTGCCCGTCAAGATGCACGTCGAGGTTGACCCCCGCCTTCCGGTTTATAGGGTCGAACTACTCTAATGAAAATCTTGACGTCACAAGCACATCCCTACTAAATCCTCAAGTCGAAGGTTCACGAATACCTATCGCAACCTTTCGATTCCGTCATTGACTGTCCCGGAGTGAAATCCGTGTGACGAATCGAGGGTGAGTCGGTTCGAGTATACTAATCCAATTAGCATACCTATAACATGTGCTCCCACTAACCATTAGTGTTCGACAGGCACTCTCCATGTCAAAGAACACGTCATACAAGTCTTCACATAAACTTAACGCCCAGTCAAGCTTCATCGACTTGCGAACGATTAAGTATTTGAGCTATAACCTTTCCAGTGCCGACCCCCTTATCCAATAAGGAGTTGAATGTTTTGCTCTCAAATACACGGACTAGTTTCTATATGTTTATTTACGAGTTAGGAATGCCAGTAACTACCAGTAAATAAAGAAACATTCATTTGCCTTATATAAATGGTTTACATAATTACAAGTACAATGCCCTCACTCAACAACCTCGGAGTGGCATTCGAGGGCATACTCCTAACAATCTCCCACTTGCACTCAATGCCACACTCTATGGTATCTAATACCTATGTTCTCCAGATGACGCTCTAAGCTTATCTGAGAAAGTGGCTAGGTCAGTGGATCAGCGACGTAGTCGGCTAACTCTACTCTATGTAGCACAATGTATCTCTTAGCGAACAAATTCTCTTATGAGATTATACTCTCTCAATATATTTGTTACTGTTGTGAAACCTCGGCTCCTAGGCATGTGCTACTGCTCCGGCAGCACAGCACCAGGTGTCACGTGAAGTTTACCCAGTAACTTCTAAATTTTTCCTTTGGAGGCCTCTGAGGCCGCTTTATACTCAGCCTAACAGGTGGAATTAGCAGTCGCGCTATACTTGGCACTATGCCATGATACTGCTCCTCATTAAGAGTAAATGTAGCCAGAAGTAAACATAGAATCATCTTTCTGTCCTTGGAAGTCCAATACAGTGAATCCCATCACATTCAGTTCTACACTACCATATATAAGAACCAGGATCTCTAGTCCTTCTAAAGTACTTGAGAACGTTCTTTATGGCGGTCTAATGTTCCCGAACTGGGTTAGCCCGAAACTTACTTACCACGCTCCCAGCATGCGCAATGCCAGGTCTCGTACACAATAAAGCATATGTAAGGCTACCCACTGCCGAATCATATGGTATAAAACTCATTTCCTTTCATTGTGCCTCACTATGAGGACACATCTTCAAGGTGAGTTTTATTCCATGTCACATCAGAAGGAACCCTCTTTAAGATCTAATCTATATAGAGGGTTTGGGAAAACTTATCATTCTCTTCGATCTATCCCAGTAGAGTCGAATCCCAAGAATATAGGTTTCTTCTCCCAAGTTTTTCATGGAGAAATTACTAGAAAGCCAAGCTTTCACATAACTGAGCATTCCCACATCATTTCCTATTAGTATAATGGCATCTACATATAGTAGTTAGAATGCGATCTTGCTCCCACTAACCCTCTTGTATACACAAGATTCGTCTTCATTTTGCACGAAGTCAAACTCTTTGATTGCCTCATCAAAACGAAGGTCCCAACTACATGAAGACTGTTATAGTCTATTTCATGGAGTCTACATCCACCATTGCTAGGTATCTAGTCGCGGGTCGATCTCTTGTTTATCACCTGGAACCTCATGGAAACCGAGTTCCTCCAAGTGCATAAATCTATACCTCTCAGGTAAATGAGACACCCTACTAGACCTATGAGGTGGTTTTACTTGTGTTTCAGAAGGCTCGGTTCCATTTTCTTGCACAGGTGTCTCGTGAGGAGCTTCATTGTATTCTTCCAAAGAAATATTTCTACCCGCTCCGCCTTCCTGAATGAATCTCTTCTTCCAGGAAGTGTGCTTGTAAAGCAACAACGATCTTTCGATCTTCGGACATGTAGAATAGATATCCCATCGTCCCAGACGGGAATACAATGAAAAACGTCTCCTCACGGACCTCGCTTCCATTTTGTCCACATTAGTCTTCTTGACATAGGCGGGACATCCCCAAATCCTAATGTGATTAAAACTTGGTTTCCTGCCCTCCCACATCTCATGTGGAGTTTTAGGAACGGATTTGGAAGGACATCTGTTCAAGATATATTCAGCAGTCAGGAGTGTATATCCCCACAGGTAAATCGGTAAGTCAGTATAAACCAGCATGGAACGGACCATGTTCAACAAGCTCCGGTTCCTTATTTCTGACACACCATTTAACTGAGGAGTACCTGGCGGTGTTAGTTGTGAAACTATTCCATGTCCTTAAGGAACTCGTCAAACTCTGTACTCATATACTCGCCACCTCGGTCCGACCGAAGTGCTTTGATATGATTACCAGTTTGTTTCTCGACTAGGGCCTTGAATTCCTGGAATTTCTCAAAGGCCTCGGATTTATGTTTCATTAAGTATACATAACCATACCTAGTATGATCATCCGTAAATGTAATGAAGTACTAATACCCGTCACGTGCTGCTTCCAAAGCACCACATACGTCAGTATGGATTAATCCCAGTTTATCAGCGGCTCTTTCAAAATTTCCTGTGAAGGGGGACTTAGTCATTTTGCCTTTAAGGCATGATTCACAAGTAGGAAAGGGATCCGATCCCAATGGACCCATAAGTCCATCTTTTTCCAATTGTAAACCATGGTCTGACCATCATGACCAAGTCTAAGACGCCATTTCAAAACTTGATTGGTTTCATCCCTACCACGTTTTCTAGTCATAGTATTCACAACTACTTTGTTGCTGAGATTTAGATGATACAATCCATTTAACAATGTAGCAGTACCCACTAGTTTATTTCTAAAATAAATTTTGCAGGAACCATCACCAATGAAAAATGAAAAGCCTTTTCGGTCCATGACCGGAATGGATACAATGTTTTTATGCCCCTTGGGCAAAACAAGTACATCTTCTAAAGTCAAAACAAAGCCGGATTCTAAACCCAAAAGAAGTGATCCTATGTCGGTTGCCTTGACACTATGCCCGCTTCCGACTGTGATCATAACTTCTCCAGCTCCAAGCTTCCTACTTTGTTCCAGATACTGAATCACGGTACAAATATGAAAACTAGCACCAAAATACAGTATCCAGGAAGTAGAAAATATAGTAGCAGAACAATTTGTTTCCAAAACTAAAAGTTCTGTACCCGAAGCGCCATGAAGAATCGGACAGTCTATAGCCCAGTGACCCAGCTCACCACACTTGAGACAAGCGTCCTTCTTCTTCTTGCCTTTTGGAACCATCGGGGCCTTGCCCTTTCCTTAACGGTCCTTAGCTTGTGGTCCAGTTTGCTTCTTGGTCTTTTTCTTCTTATTCTTCGACTTCCGAAGTCCAGAAGAAATCACAAGGGCAGACTCTTTCATCCGCGGAGTCTTCATCTGAGACTGAGCGGTCACCAGTTTATTCATTAGCCCAGCTAAGTTACATGCAAACTCATTACAGTTGATGTTCATAACAAACTATGAGAAGGAATCAGGGAGAGACTGAAGGATAAGGTCGGTTTGGAGAGAAGTATCCATTTTAAAATCAAGAACCTCCAATCTCTCGATCATGGATATCATTTTGAGGACATGTTCCCCAACCTTCTCACATTCCTTCATCCTGGCACCGAACAGTTGCTTGGATATCTCATATCTAGCAGTTCTGCTATGCTCACCATAATGTTCGGTTAAGTGAGATAGAATCTGCCTAGCAGAAGTCATTTTCTCATGAGCTCTCTGAATCTCATTAGACATGGAAGGCATCATATAAGCACGGACTTTCACGTCATCCTTAACCTACTTTTCGTGGTTTTCAATCTCTTCCTGATTGGCTCTGGTCCGCACAGGAGGCGCCGGAATGTCCGTCTCCAAGACGTATCTCAGTGCCTCTATATTGAGGACTATCATCAGGTTGCGGAGCCAATCCACAAAGTTAGGTCCGATTAAGGTGTTCTTTTCGAGTAGAATTGCAAGTGGATTCATTGTCATATTGAGAGTTATGTCTGCATTAAGTACGACAGATTAATTAGTGACTCGTTCAATTATGTTCTGAGTATAGAATTAAGGTCTTTTCTATTCTTGTTACCCAACTCCCACTATTTTTATCGGAATAACACACTCCCATGTGGAATCCGGAAGTATCGTCGCTCTACTTCATAGTGGTGATCGAGTTCTTTATAAATCTTAATAGAGGGCAACCGAACAGGTTTCTAGTCTATTAATTTTCATAATGTGGTGTCCAACACCAACCCATCTAATGGATGATTCGATCTTCTTTTTCCCCTTGTTCACTCCCCTCAACCTATACGGTTTCTATGGTTCGTGAACAAGTTAAGTTTATACCATCGACGCAAATCAGTTTCACAATTGAATCTTATCCGGCAACCTATCAGGTTTCTAGGGACAAAATTTGCTCCAACCGAAGGCATCCAATGCGCTCCCGGTAATTTATCCGTCCTCCCCGAATGACTACCCCGATAACTCGGAAGCATAGCACATCCAGTTTGGATTTCAATTTCCCGAAAGCTCGATGGAGGGAAGGAAAACCTTGAAACCTTATAAACTTAATAATTTGTCGTGGGAGAATTTTCGTGATTAACGTTACACTTTGCACATTAATCAGTTAAGCACGTTTGTGGCATTCATACAATATGAAACAACCATTCACAACCTAGTTGCTACCAACATGTGGTTCATGGACCGTTCCTAGAAAACAAAAACTTCGTAATCTAATTACAAGTCTTCGTCTTGAATCTTCGTCTTCTTGAAACGGATCTTCCTCCGGTCTTCGTCATTATATATAAATTTTACATCGAAAATTGCATCCGAGATACAAACATTTCTAGTAAACTAAATAGGCTCAAAACGGCCTTTACAACCCAATCGAATAAAACGAACGATTCAAAACTAAGTCCACGAACCAGATCCCCTTTCAAAAGCATTCATCCAATAAATACTATATAAATGGAAAGCGTAGAGATACATTGATCCAATCAACAATACGAACCGATCCAATCGATTCACACAATCGGTATTATGATAACGTACAAAATAATTCGGTCGACCATAAATATTCCAATTAAGCAAAATTCCCTTATAAAATGAAATACCATAAATCATTTTAATCATATTAAATCCAATTTAACATGCGGGAGATTAATTTTCAAGAATACACCCTCGGCAGCCTGCCGGCAGACAGGCCTGGCATGGCTGAGTCACGCTCGGCACCGCCGCCAGTGCACGGCCCGTGTCTCGGACACGGTCGGTCTCGCTGGCAATGACTTGCCGGATCGCCGACATGACCGAGTCACCTAGGACACGGTCGAGTCTGCCTGGAAGTGACTTAGCCACACTGCCGGACACGACCGAGTCACCCAGGACACGGTCGAGTCACTCTCGGCCAGATTACCCTTTTTGTCCAAAAAATCATCCGACGATGATTCGGGCTAGATTTTTGACCAGATATCCAATATCTATATTTTTCGACTTTCATATCTTCAATGTAAATCATATTTCCCAGAAATTTAAGATTTATATTTAGACATAAACTTACGAAAAATACAATTATTACGAACGAAAAACATATACCACGATTATGACTAAAATGATTTCAAATCACCTAATCGAGCATTCCAAATGTCAATATCGTATATACGATCGCAAGACCTACGCTCCGATACCACTGTTGGGATTCGGTGCCTAAAAAGAAGGCCCAGCAGAAGCGGTAAAACGAAAATTATTTCGATCCGAATCCCTACGAGGATCGATCGAGCTACGTATATACGAATATCAAAAATGAATTCACAAGAGATATAGAAACTCACCCTTGTAGTCCATTGATTAGATGGATTCCTTCTCTTGAGCTATTCCCCAAGCTTTAGTTTGATATCTACGAATTCAATCCGTTCCAAGCCCTTGAATGATCCAACGCCGAAAGCACCGCGTCTCTACTTGCCATGCGCCGGAGAAACGACCGGAACGACAATCACCTTGCTATCCTCCGAGTATACGTCTAGAGCTAAGTGATGAAGCTTCCAATATGAAATTATAACACTCTAAGTGTATAACTCACAATCTCTCTTTTATTTCTCAATTTTCCTCCAAGAAGAATCAAGAACTTGTGAAGAAAAATGGAAGAAGACTTGAGAAGATGATGAAGACTTTGAGAAAAGTTTTCTCTCTCTCTCTATTAACCTATCTCACGTATGAAATCATGTTGGGAGAGATAAAAAGTCTTCCTCCTTTTATTCTTATTCCACCCTCATGTGAACAACTCATGTCACATGAGATCAAACCCTATAAAGTCATCTTTTTCATATAAGATGAAAACAACAAGACAAGAGGAAAGTGGGTGGAACTAAGGGGGGCGGCTACCATGCAGAAACGGATGAGTTCGGTTCGTTTCGGACTCCCGAGAGTCCAAACAGATAATCTCCAATTCTATCCCGATGTATTTGTATAGTTTAATTAATCCAATTAATTTTATCATATCAAATAAATTATGAAATAATTAATTTCTCCAATAAATAATTATATCCATGAATTAAATTACTCACCTAGTGATATATATAATTCATTAGGTCGTAAATCAATTTATCTAATAATTCGATTTAGACATCCAATGTCCCAAATTTAGATATCCAATATCTAATATTCATAATGAGAGAATTAGCTTGATTCATTCCATCGTCAATCCTAATGCGCGACTCGGTAGGTCCGTCTCAGTCAGCAATGGGAGGAACCAAAGAGTAGTAGCACCACCTAGCCAGCCTGGCGGCCTATACTGTACCCCAACTGAGAATGAATGATTGGGATCATTCAAGAACCATTCTGTCGTGAATACCAGTATACGTATAAACCCTTCTTTCAAATGTACCGATCAAGTTATAGGGTCACGGTCAGTCAAACCTATATGTACTTGACGCTATGCATGCGTTAATGCAAATCGAGATCATCGAGCTGTCGTGTATCTAATATAACTAGCTCCTATGCTTTGTCCAAAGACTTATGATCTCATCTGCCAATAACCGCATAGGACATATAACCCGCTCACTAACGGGAGAAAGAATTCTATCTTGGTATTCTGTAGGACCTGCTACTTGCCCGTCAAGATGTACGTCGAGGTTGACCCCCGCCTTCCGGTTTACAGGGTCGAACTACTCTAATGAAAATCTTAACGTCACAAGAACATCCCTACTAAATCCTCAAGTCGAAGGTTCACGAATCCCTATCACAACCTTTCGATTCCGTCATTGACTGTCCCGAAGTGAAATCCATGTGACGAATCGAGGGTGAGTCGGTTCGAGTATACTAATCCAATTAGCATACCTATAACGTGTGCTCCCACTAACCATTAGTGTTCGACAGGCACTCTCCATGTCAAAGAACACGTCATACAAGTCTTCACATAAACTTAACGCCCAGTCAAGTTTCATCGACTTGCGAACGATTAAGTATTTGAGCTATAACCTTTCCAGTGCCGACCCCCTTATCCAATAAGGAGTGGAATGTTTTGCTCTCAAATACACAAACTAGTTTCTTTATGTTTATATACGAGTTAGGAATGCCAGTAAATACCAGTAAATAAAGAAACAATAATTTGCCTTATATAAATGGTTTACATAATTACAAGTACAATGCCCTCACTCAACAACCTCTGAGTGGCATTCGAGGACATACTCCTAACAAGAACATAAGTGCTCAACGGCGAATCATAACTTATAAAGCACCACAATGAATTACATGAACATGAACCACAGCAGAACTGAATTATTTATGAATCACAATGCCCGAAGGCTCCAATTAAATTACCAAGACATCACAAAGGTCTGAAAGCCACTCAGCCGAAGCTGTCAAATATCACAATCACTTGAAGCCAAAACAGTCCAAAGCTGTATCGATTAGGGCCGAAGCCACGGCACGAAGCCGTATCACAATTAGGGCCGAAGCCACTGCACGAAGCCGTATCCCGAAGCCACGGCACGAAGACGTATCACAATTAAGGCCGAAGCCACGGCACGAAGTCATATCACAATTAGGGCCGAAGCCACGGCACGAAGCCATATCAACAATTAGGGCCGAAGCCACGACACGAAGCCATATCACAATTAGGGCCGAATTCACGGCACGAAGCCGTATCACAATTAGGGCCGAAGCCACGACACGAAGCCGTATCACAATTAGGGCCGAAGCCACGGCACGAAGCCGTATCACAATTAGGTCCGAAGCCACGACACAAAGCCATATCACAATTAGGGCCGAAGCCACGGCACGAAGCCGTATCACAATTAGGGCCAAAGCCACGGCACGAAGCCGTATCACACTTAGGGCTGAAGCCACGGCACGAAGCCGTATCAAAATTAGGGCCGAAGCTACGGCACGAAGCCATATCACAATTAGGGTCGAAGCCACGGCACGAAGCCGTATCACAATTAGGGTCGAAGCCATGGCACGAAGTCGTATCACACTTAGGGCCGAAGCCATGGCACAAAGCCGTATCACAATTAGGGCCGAAGCCACGACACGAAGTCGTATCACAATTAAGGCCGAAGCCACGGCATGAAGCCGTATCATAATTAGGCCATCCAATGGCCGTAACCTACTGAATTGTAGGTGTTGGAAACCCAACCCCGACGGTTCAAGCCTCAAACTTACCCATAATGAGCACCAGCCGAGACTAGCCTCCAAAACATAATTAATCACAAACGGCAACGATCCGAAGATTACCAAATTCACAAGAAAGATAGTGTGTTGCCTTGAGTCGGCCAACACGACGATAGTAACTCACGGATGGGCACCGTCCACGGCGGTCCCAATTCAATACCTCGGTTACCTTAGAATGGTCAATCGATAACAACGACACAACTGATGGGAACTATCCTCGACAGTCCCAATTCAATACCTCGATTGCCTTAGAACGGCCAATCGATAACAATGATACAACGAATGATTGAGTACCTCCATTGCCTTAGAACGGCCAATCGATAACAATGACACAATGAATGATTGAGCACCTCGATTGCCTTAGAACAACCAATCGATAACAATGATACAATGAATGATTGAGTACCTCGATTGCCATAGAATGGCCAATCGATAACAATGATACAATTAATGAATGAGCACCTCGATTGCCTTAGAACGACCTATCGATAACAATGATATAATGAATGATTGAGTACCTCGATTGCCTTAGAACGACCAATTGATAATAATGATACAATGAATGATTGAGCACCTCGATTGCCTTAGAATGGCAAATCGATAACAATGATACAATGAATGATTGAGCATCTCGATTGCCTTAGAACGGCTAATCGATAACAATGATACAATGAATGAGTGAGTACCTCGATTGCCTTAGAACGGCCAATCGATAACAATGATACAATGAATGATTGAGCACCTCGATTGCCTTAGAACGGCTAATCGATAACAATGATACAATGAATGCCTCGACACCTTTAATCGGTTATCGACGACGAAGATGAGAAATGAATACGTCAATGCCTTCAATCGGCCAAATCAACATCAAGGACAAAACTCCACATTAATAACAATGATTACTACGACGCCTTAGATCGAGATAAATATTAACAACAACAATCGATACATCGATACCGCGAACCGGCGATCGACAAAAACATTAACAACGAGTATCCCAATGCCTTGAACCGGCCATTAATGAATGATAATAAACAGTTGGCATAATTTCCAAAGAGTATCGTATTGAACGATCCCCTAATATCAATGAACTTATGAAGAGACTAAGTCTCGTAATGATACAACACATTCATACACATATATATGATAAAATTAATCTCATTGACCAGTACAAGTATAAAACTTGCCTCAATCGAAGGCGATGAAATCCTTCCACGAACAACGAACGGCGTCCTCCGATAAACACAAGTACTCGAACAATCTTGAATGAAATACAATTCATTCAATAACACAATATCAATCGAAATCAACACAACGACCGAAAGAAACTCTTTGAGACATTTCATCGAACACTAAATGTTCAAAGTTCCTCAAGAACCTAAGAATCATCAATCGGGTTGAACGAAACGAAGATATGGATATACAATCCATAGAACACGATTAATAATGTTTACGAACATCAACCGATTCATCAAGTTCGGACGAACAATGAAAATCAAGAAGAAATCCCGAAAACCAAATTCTAGGAGATTTCAAGAAATTACCTCGATCTGATGAAAAACAAGGATTTAATGTTGATATAATCGATAAGAATCCTCAAAAATGCTAAGAAATCGAGTGGAATCGACCAAAAACTCCACTCCCCGATTTTCCCGTCGCCCGCACCCGGGTGAAGAAATGTGATGAAAATGAGGTCTAGCTGGTCACAGGCCTATATATGGCCGACAGACTTACGGCCGTAACCGGAAGGGCCTTGTGTCCGTAACTCGGCCCTTACGGCCGTACCCGGCAGGTCCTTACGGCCGTAACCGGCATTCGTCCGGAAGCTGCCTGGCGCCCGAACGGCCGTAACTCTCAGCCCTTAGGGCCGTAACCGGCATTTGTCAGGCCATGCCTGCCGATCAGTTATGGCCGTAACCGGAACCTTACGGCCGTAACTCGGCCAGGCTAGTACCAGCTCAAGACTGTAACACCCCCAATCCACTCAGGGATATTACACGTTGTAGAACCTTTCCTCAAGGATCTACCAGGCTGGTAACAACATAGAACATCTCAACAATGCCTTTAAGGCTAAAATGACTCTGTAGACCGATTTGGTCTTTTAATAAAAACATACAACTCGATTACAACTCATTCCCACGCAGGGGTCAAAACACAACCACACCCGTACAACGGGAAAAATATAGCAGCGGGAAATAAAGTACAACTGAACCAATACACGACGTACGGTTCCTCATGTGATTAGTATCGATCATCTTTCATCATCCTTCGTGCCGACCCTGTGTTATGCTCCAAAACCTGAATGCAATACAAACATCCACCCCCCGAATACTCGGGGGTTAGCAAAACTCCACTGTTTTGCTAGTGCAAGTACAAGTGCAAAAATACGAGTCATACAATTCACATTCCACGAACGATAATAATCCGGAATCCTCAAAGATCGAAACAAAATGAGAAGTACTTCCCGAGGCAAGAGTTTGAGAAAAATATTCCAAAACCGAAAGATCACAAATCAATGGAAATAATTTATAAAACAGTTTAGTATGCCATCGAGAGTTTTAATAGAAAACAATTTAGGATTATCAAATCCCACTTTTCAAAACCCAAAAGACGAAAGGGGTCACCGCCCCAAAGGTTTACTTTCTGTAAAATTACCATTACCAAACCGTTGGGATTTTAGCCCCAAATCTCATCAACTCACAGTACACGAGAATGACAACAAGGTTCGTCTTCCAACATCAAAATTCACAACCCAAGGTTTAAACACAGATGACAAATACTCTAGTGCCATCCTAGCCAAGTAAGCCAAACGAATAACTTACCTCTTACACACTTAGTCAATGCATGCAAAAAAAAAAACATAGTTCCAAAACACTCATTTCCGGAAATGCCATAATCAAATCACATTTGTGAAAATGCACCACAATTAACCGTCGATTCACGTCTCTTGTGGACCCCTACCGAGACCCCGTCGGATCTAACCCGTAGTGGTTAAAAGCAAGCTCGTCGATCCACATCTCTTGTGGACCCCTACCGAGACCCCGTCGGATCTAACCCGTAGTGAGCATACACACACACACGTTACTCATGCAATACTAACATGCTAAGAATGTAAGTTCATCAAGAATACTTACCAGGGATGGCCACTTATCCGACATCATTATCAAACTCTTCAAAACACAATAACAATATTAAACACGGAATACACGATTCCATAATTTAAACAACAGGGACATCATCAAGGCCTTCAACGTTCAAAATAATCAAATCATAATCAATTCCCAAAACACACCGTTCACAAAACACACACGCATTTTGAAAGAGAGCCTTTAACAAGGCTAAAACAAATCTTTTGGAAATTCATATTAAAATAACCAAACAAACACACCAAGACGACCACCGATCAATCATATCCACAAAACAAGAAGCGTATGAACAAGGTACTTGCCTCGAATAAGAACAACCATGGTTCTAAAAAACGCTAGGCGCTAGGCGTTCGGATTGCTAACGCCTAGCGCCCAGAGCATTACTCGGGGATTAATCGGGGAGTAATCGGATTAGGCGGATTTATCTTTTTATTATTATTTTAATCATTTTTATATATAAAAAATTATATATATGTAAAATAATAAAAAATAATTAAAATTTAACAATTAAAACAGATATATAACAATTACATATTAAATTTAAAATATTAATATAGATATAAGGGAGTCCATAATATCCATACTATCTTAGTTTATGAATTTATAGTACTATTAGAACAAAAAAAAAAGAGTATAACAGCCTAGGCATCCGCCTAGTCACCCAAGTAACTAGGAATTTGAAGCATTGATATAGGTATAAAGTAGTCCATTGTATCCACAATATCTTATCTTGCCTTCATAGGCCCCCACCCAGCCACCCTAGACGATCGATTAATCACCCAAACGACCAGTACAAGCGCCTAGGCCATAATCGGAACGGTAGAGGACCTTCTAGGGATTAATCGGAGGATTAATCGGTCTAGGCGGGGATTTTTAGAACACTGAGAACAACGCGGAGAATCAACCGAAGTAGGTTGACACGAACCGACTATGAACCCGCCGACTCCACCGAAAGCCAACTCGCGATAATAAACTACGAAGGACAATGTTGCGATATTTCGTTAATGCAAGTGCACGTTATCGTTGACAAGTAATAAAGTGATGAGTGAGTATCGTTCCCACGAGGACTGAATTACCAAGTACCGATTTTTATGTATTCTAGTTTTATTTGAACAATCGAACTTTGGGTTGCAATTAATGACTAAAGGAAATTAATAAAAGACTAAATAGTATAAACGATCGATTGAAGAAGGAAAATCAAATGATGAATAAGTCTAGGATTCTGAATCCACCTTGGTTTATCCGAATTTACTCTCGATTATCTGAAGTTAGTGATTTCCCCAGTTTATTGAAGGCGAAGATTGCTAATATACTCTACTGCCTCTCCCGATGTCAATAGATTTTTCTAAAGGCGAATAACGCACTCTATCCCTAGGTGAATTAATTCGTCAATAGGCAAAAGGCATAAAATCCTCAAAAGGCCACGTAGTTCCTATGAGTATATTCCTATCTCACAAGATAAAACGGTCCTCACCAATAGTTCCTCACCAACTCTCCTCTCCCGATTCGAGTTGCGTAATTAAAACAATCCAATTATTGGCCAGACAATTGAAAGCATTAAAATCAATTGGGAAAACTCAATAGAAAAGGGAATTATATAGATAATCTAAAGTAAATTCGTCAAAACTTAGGTTTCATCAAAATCCTAGAACAAGGGTTTTAGCCTGACATGCTAAAAGATAAAAATACAGAATAAAGGAATGAAAGCATTAAAATCAAACGCAGATGAAGAGCTCGGATCCCTCCGTTCTTCTGGCTCCCGCCCTCTGCTCATGATGTCTTCTGCTTCTGCTCCTTGATAATAAATTCTCTGATCAATCGATCCCCCCTCTTTTCTGACCTTGCCGCTTTATTTATAGCTTTCTTCTGCCACAAAAACGCGTCCGTGTGATTAGGTTGAGATCCGGCTTCACAACGGCCCAAAACCGCGCGGAGTACACCAAAACCGCCCCGTGTGCCGCGGCTCACTTAACCTGTGCCGCGGCTCACGGGGCGCAGATTAAAAACTTGGGCGTAATAAATTCATCTGGGCCGCGGCTCACTTTATCTGTGCCGCGGCTCAGAGTACAGATTATTTGGGGGTCGCTGGGTGCCTTCCTGTGCCGCGGCCCGCTTGCCTTGTGCCGCGGCCCTGGGCCAAAATTCGCCGTTTTCATCCGTTTTCCATCGTTTCGGATTTCGGACTCCAATTTCCTGCAAAACATAAGATAATAGGGCATTACAGGCTCATTTATGCAGATTTACAATTCAAAAGAATACAAAATAATGATAAATAAGCGTATAAAAATACGCCTAACAAATACCCCCAAACTTGAGCCTTTGCTTGTCCTCAAGCAAAAAAGAATTAATTTCAAACAAAAGAATATCGTGAATAATCGTGCAACTCATAGTGATCAACCTAATCAATACTACCCTGAAATTCTCTCTGAATAATACAAGTATCGTAATAGTGAGCTACATCCAGAACACTGATTCCACAAAGTAACCAATTTCAGTCCTAATCACTCGTTTATGAAGAAAATCCAGCTCAAAGATTAACAAGCGTGAATTTAATCGACCGTCAATAAGAAAGGTTAAAATAACAAGCTAACTCGCCCAGTTCCACAGTCTAGTGGCAACAAATTTTCACGAGTTTCATCAAAAATATCCCTCGGATAGTATTCTCTTATATATATGCTCAAGAAATTGATTCGAGTTGACCACTAGGTTCGGATCTCGGGATGTTTCATCGGGATAATCCTAGGGTAGAAATTCCATTCTCATGTATTGGGAAACCGTTTGACGTAAAAGACACTCATGGGGCACATGGATGCTTCTAGTTACTAAGTTCCCCTCCACAGCGGAGAAACAACCCGAATAGCTATTCCCGCATGTCCGAATCAAGGTCGCTGTTTTATGCGAGAGTAAACAACGGGTCACGCGAATACCCCCGGTTACTAGGCTCCCTATCATCGGCACATGCGAAATTTCTAAATCACTAGTCTAATCAGGGTCGTCGTCTTACGCGAGAGTAAACAGCGGGTCACGCGAATACCCCCGGTTACTAGACTTCCCGTCAAAGAACAAATATTATCTCGACTTTTGGGGAAAAACTGTCCGACTCTAAACTCAAAGCAAGTGCCAACACGACTTATGTTACTGGACGACTAGCTAACCGAAAAATGAAACCAAACGTATAAACGATGATTTGAAAATATGTCTCCTCTCTTATCTGCTAAGATTTCTACAAAAACGAAAAAAATTTCGGACCTAGATGAAGACTTAGCAGAAACAGATATTACTGACTACAACTCGACTAAAACTCAACCGTTTCTTCAGAGAGAATTCAGTATCATAACATCAGTTTTACACAAATAGAAGCATGAAAAATTCACGAATAAGAGTAAAATCATGACAAGCAAGGCTAGCAACAAAAAGATAACTAAAAATAACAAAGAGTGCAAACGAAATAAGTACAGCAATAAATGTTGCAACAGAAAGTAAACCCCCCCAAACTTAGGACGTACATTGACCTCAATGGACAAAATATAATATGCAATAAAAGTGAAAGGTCAAGTACACCCCTACAAACAGCTCATGAACTGGTGCCGGCGTCATCCGCCGAGGAGGGTGGTGTGGCTGGCCGAGCAGGTGCAATAAATGGCCCGTCCGGGTGCAAAATGTGGGCCGTCAATGCGGCAAGGTGCTCCTGGTGGTAGGCGTCCCTCGCTGCCAGACGCCTCGCCTCACGCCGGTTAGCCCGGCGGGCCTACTCTCGCATCTCATTCCTGACGGCAGCAATGATGCTCTCCCTCTCCGTCCGCCTCTCCTCTCTCATCTCAGCCAGAAGGCTCTCTCTCTCTCTCTCCTCATCTCCTCTCTCTCTCTCCTCATATCCTCCCTCAGCCCGTCGAACATCGCCTGCAATCTCTCTCTGTCGGGCGGCGGGCCGGCATCTGTCTGTGTCAGCAGAAGAGGCTCGGGGGACCCCTCGTAGGCCTCATCCAGTAGAAATCCTCTCCCCCGAGCGTGCGCCGGCGCTCCTCCCCACTGGTCAAAATGTGAGATGATGCGGTGGTCGATCGGGGCCTGGGGAGCTAGCATCGGCTCGTCGTCCGACCACATCATCCCCGACTGCCGGCACAGAGCGCAGATAAGAGAGGGGTGCTTCAACCCCGTCTTGGCCCCTCCCTGAATACACTGTAAGATAGATCGGACCAGGAGAGGATCCACATCGAATCGCAGCCCGGAGGTGATAGCATATAATGTCTGGGCTCGGGAGAGAAAAACAGTGCGGATCTGAGAGGTAGGGTCAATACGTGCGCAGATGAAGTACAGCCAGGCTCGCCCGAACCGACTGAGGCGCGAGCTCTTAAAGTAGAAGGTGGAAGAAGCCGGTGCGCACCTCTCCCAGTCGGAGTCGGGCTGTGCAAGAGTCTCGAGCAGAGCCTCCTTCATGAGGCTATCCATAACTCGCGAATAAGCCTTGTCATCAACCACCGGCAGCTCAAATAACCTCCGAATAGCAGCCACCGAGAAATCCACTGTAATGCCTCGGACGACAACCTGCGTCCGAGTATCTAGCTGCTGTATAATCTGACCTGCCCGAATGTGCTTCAACAATGCGCTGGCATAGAACTCCTGCACTATCGATATCACCGCTGGCTCGAAGGGTGCAGCAAATCGGGCCCACCCCATCTCCTCTATCATGGTCAGTAGTTCCCCGTCCTGGGGGGCTGGAGTGAATCCCCTCTCCGGGATCAGAGGTCCAGGGCGAATCTTCTCGTTGAAGATTTTGTGGATCTCCGGGTCAGAGAACTGGTGCGCCTCCGAAATGGCTCGACTGTGAGAAGTTTCCCCTCGAGTGGGGGATGACTGAGTCCTTGCCCTCTTGCTGAGCTTCTTGGTCCTAGCCATAGCGAGTCCTAAAAAAATTAAACACCGGAGTTTACTTACTCAAAAAATAACGAGAATAATCATCACTCGGCTAAGGATATCCAGCCGTAATTCACGAATTTAACGAGATAGCACAGTCGTGAGAGAAAAATAAAATTTGAACTTTAACGTTTAAACTAGACGTAAGGGTTGGGGTTGCTGTAATTCCAGAACGGATACGTTGCACGTAGCTTCAAAATATTGACCTAACAAAGAAAATTTTTCATTCAGACATTTCATCAAACACTTAAAGGGCATGAGTTCAATTGAAGCACAAATATAGCAATAGCTCGATTAAATCCCCAAAAACAACAACACAACTCATTCATCATGACAACCGACATATTAAACTCATTTATAATAAAAAATAATCATTAAAAATCGATCAAAAACCATCATGTCATCAACTCAACTTGATAGGAATTTTGAAAGAAAAACAAAAATAAACATGATCAATCATCAAATGCATAACAAAACTTCACCTTTAAATTCATAGAACAATTTGAGATTAGAAATTTTGACATACCTTGCTTGGATTGTGAAGAGTGCAAGAAAAATTGCAAGAAGATGAGGGGAAGGGAGGTCGGTCGATCGCGCGTAAGGGAAGGGAAGGGAAGTGTACCTGGGGTGGTCGGCCGAATGAGTGTTATAAACTACCTGGGCTATTCAAATTCCGCAAGGTGTGTCGCGGCACAGCTTAAGTGAGCCGCGGCACAGAGTACAGCGTGCCTGGTTCATCATTCGACAGTTGGTGTGCCGCGGCTCAGCAACAACATGCCGCGGCTCAGGACTCAAGTGTGCCGCGGCTCAGTAAGTTTGTGCCGCAGCACATAGTACAGAATGTTTGGCTCTCTCTTTCCATTTGTATGTGCCGCGGCTCACAAGCCTTGTGCCGCGGCACAGGCATCCATTTTTCCCCTGGGACTTTTTCTGCACAGAATTTTAAAAGGAACACGTCAAGAACGAGAGGGATCAGCAAATCAAAGCAAAAATGATGAAAAATAAATATTCAAAAATGCAAGAAAATACTAAAACACTAAAAATCTACTACTAAAACTCGGGTTGCCTCCCGAGAAGCAGTAAGTTTATAGTCTTCAGCCGGACCTCTTTTAAAAAATCAGTTCGCTTTTCGCAAACTCCATTTGGACTCCGCCCCGTTCATCGAACCGTTAATATGCGTTTTAAAATTTTGACCATTGGTCTTTAACGATTCAATTTTCGGTTCGGACACCAAATGTTGTTTGCGAAAAGGTTTTGACACAAACAACTTTCCGAAGCACCCATTTTTTTCATGATTTGGCCTCCGTTTTACGTCTGGCTTATTTTCCTCTTTCTCGAACGAACTTAGGATAGCATCGGGGCTCTCTGAAACAGATTCTGAGTTTTTCAACCGACGATTCTTCCGGTGTGTGTCTTTCGCAACGGCATCCACACTATCAATTTTTGAGCTCTTCTCAAAACCACCTGGACACGGAAAGGATTTAAACACTTGGAACGTGACATGCTCGTCTTGAACCCTTAGAGTTAGTTCGCCTTTCTCCACATCTATAAGGGTTCGGCCGGTCGCTAAGAATGTTCTTCCCAAAATGATTGGGATGTCTTGATCTTCCTCCATGTCGAGCACAATGAAGTCGGCCGGAAATATGAATTTATCAACTTTTACTAACACGTCCTTAATTATTCCCCTTGGATATTTAATCGATCGATCCACTAATTGCAAGGAGATTGTCGTCTGCTTCGCTTCTCCAATTCCCAGCTTTTTGAAAATAGACAGATGCATGAGATTAATACTAGCCCCGAGATCGCACAACGCCTTATCAAAAGATAGGTTCCCCAGGGTGCACGGTATATTGAAGCTTCCCGGATCCTTCAATTTTGGTGGAAGCTTTTTCTGAAGGATCGCGCTGCACTCCTCCGTCAAGGCGACTGTCTCAAACTCCTCGAGCTTTCTTTTCTTTGACAAGATCTCCTTCATGAATTTAACGTAACTCGGCATTTGCTCCAATGCATCAGCGAATGGAATATTTATGTGAAGCTTTTTGAAAGTATCGAGAAACTTGGAGAATTGCTTGTCCGCCTTTTTCTGTTGCAACCGCTGCGGAAATGGGATGGGTGGTACATATGCCATCGGATTATCCGGAAACGTTATCGAGGGTCTCCAATCTTGTGATTCCTCCGTCGCTGAATTTTTCTTCTCCTCAATTTCACTTCTCTTTTCACTCCTCTTGGGCTGGTCACACACCTCCTTCCCGCTTCTCAAACTCATCGCATTTAGACTTTCTCTAGGATTTGTCTCGGTCGTACTTGGCAATGCTCCCTCCGGGCGGGCTGTCAACAAATTAGCAATCTGGCCCAGTTGGACTTCCAAGTAGCGAATGGAAGTGGAATGATTTTGCAATGTTGCTTCTGTATGGGTCATGAATTGACTCGTATTCGCCGCCAATTTCGCAATTGTTTCCTCGAGAGAAACTTTTGGAGCGGGAGGAGGCTTCTGTTGGTTTTGAGCAAACGGAGGCTGGTTCGAGTTCTGTCCATTTCTCCATGATAAGTTGGGATGATTACGCCATCCCGGATTATACATGTTGGAGTACGGATTATTTTGCCGGTTCCCATTTCCTACGAACTGATCTTGTTCAATATGGGGCTGCTCGAACGGGTTTCCGACTTGGCACTCCGCGCTAGGGTGAGATCCGTTACACCAATTTCAAGACTCAATGGTAACGGGGGAAAGATCGTGCGAAAATGCTTGAAGCTGCTGCGTTAGTGCTGCGACTTGGGCTGACAATGTAGAGATTGGATCATTATTTGAGATCTCCATAACTCGCTTCGGATTTACTCTTTCGGATGGCCATTGATAAGCATTAGCGGCCATAGCTTCCAACAAAGAATGTGCTTCAGCCATAGTTTTTCCCATTAAGGCTCCTCCAGCTGCTGCATCCACGAGAGTGCGTGTAGAAGCACTCAAACCATTATAGAACGTCTGAATCTGAAGCCAATCCGGTAAGCCGTGATGCGGGCATCTCCTTAGAAAATCTTTGTATCGCTCCCACGCCTCGTGGAGAAACTCCATATCATATTGACCAAAGGTGGTAATTTCGTTTCATAACCTCGCCGTCTTCGAAGGTGGGAAGAATTTAGCAAGGAAGGCTTGCGCTAATTCTGTCCATGTCGTGATCGAGCCCGGCGGTAAAGAATTCAACCAAAATTTCGCTTCGTCCCTCAAAGAGAAAGGGAAAAGCCATAATCGGATAGCATCATCGGTGACACCATTGTTCTTGAACGTGTCACAAATCTCGAGAAACGACGCAATGTGTGCGTTGGGGTCATCATTCGGCAATCCACAGAACTGGCTCGCTTATACCATCTGAATAATAGCAGGCTTGATTTCGAAGTTGTTTGCCTGGATGGTGGGACGCCGAATCCCCGAAAAGTTTGCGTTAATTTGCGGCATAGCATAATCTCGAAGTGCTAGTGCCGGTTGAACTTACTGAACAGGATTATCACCTCCGTGATTTTCGATATTATTGGCCATGGTGACTGTTGTCGGTAGCTCTCGTTTCTCCTTCTGATTTCTCCTAAGAGTGTGCTCGAGTTCGGTATCCAAAGGTAGTAGGCCTTCGTTACTGAATTTTCTCATGCACTACCCGAAAGATCCTGAAAGGACAAACAAATAAAATAAAATAAAATACAAGAAAATAAATAAAACAAAATGTTCAAACTAAGACTAGAAATACTGAAATCGATATTAGTAAAAATTTCAGTCCTCGGCAACGGCACCAAAAACTTGTTGCGATATTTCGTTAACGCAAGTGCACGTTATCGTTGACAAGTAATAAAGTGATGAGTGAGTATCGTTCCCACGAGGACTGAATTACCAAGTACCGATTTTTATGTATTCTAGTTTTATTTGAACAATTGAACTTTGGGTTGCAATTAATGACTAAAGGAAATTAATAAAAGACTAAACAGTATAAACGATCGATTGAAGAAGGAAAATCAAATGATGAATAAGTCTAGGATTCTGAATCCACCTTGGTTTATCCGAATTTACTCTCGATTATCTGAAGTTAGTGATTTCCCCAGTTTATTAAAGGCGAAGATTGCTAATATACTCTATTGCCTCTCCCGAGGTCAATAGATTTTTCTAAAGGCGAATAACACACTCTATCCCTAGGTGAATTAATTCGTCAATAGGCAAAAAGCATAAAATCCTCAAAAGGCCACGTAGTTCCTATGAGTATATTCCTATCTCACAAGATAAAACGGTCCTCACCAATAGTTCCTCACCAACTCTCCTCTCCCGATTCGAGTTGCGTAATTAAAACAATCCAATTATTTGCCAGATAATTGAAAGCATTAAAATCAATTGGGAAAACTCAATAGAAAAGGGAATTATATAGATAATCTAAAGAAAATTCGTCAAAACTTAGGTTTCATCAAAATCCTAGAACAAGGGTTTTAGCCTGACATGCTAAAAGATAAAAATACAGAATAAAGGAATGAAAGCATTAAAATCAAACGCAGATGAAGAGCTCGGATCCCTCCGTTCTTCTGGCTCCCGCCCTCTGCTCCTGATGTCTTCTGCTTCTGCTCCTTGATAATCAATTCTTTGATCAGTCGATCCCCCCTCTTTTCTGACCTTGCCGCTTTATTTATAACTTTCTTCTGCCACAAAAACGCGTCCGTGTGATTAGGTCGAGATCCGTCTTCACAACGGCCCAAAACCACGCGGAGTACACCAAAACTGCCCCGTGTGCCGCGGCTCGCTTAACCTGTTCCGCGGCTCACGGGGCGCAGATTAAAAACCTGGGAGTAATAAATTCATCTGGGCCGCGGCTCACTTTATCTGTGCCGCGGCTCAGAGTACAGATTATTCGGGGGTCGCTGGGTGCCTTCCTGTGCCGCGGTCCGCTTGCCTTGTGCCGCGGCCACAGGCTAAATTCGCCGTTTTAAATCCGTTTTCATCGTTTCGGCTTTCGAATTCCAATTTCCTGCAACACATAAGATAATAGGGTATTACAGGCTCATTTATGCAGATTTACAATTCAAAAGAATACAAAATAATGATAAATAAGCATATAAAAATACGCCTAACAGACAATAACAACAATGAAAATGAATTCCATAGCACGACCTAAAGCCGTTGAATTCAAAGAACGAATGACGAAAGTTCAAGTGTTTCCCCCAAAACGGCCAAGAACACGATTCGTCCCGTCAAAACACGAAAACGGAATTCCAAAACGAAATATGGATATACAATCCATAGGATATGTTTAACAACATCATTTAACAACAATCGATCCCTCAAAAACGGATGGAAAACGAGATCAAGGACAAATCCCCAAAAAGTCGATTCGAAGGAAATCAAGAAATATACTTCGATTCGGCAAAGAACAATGGATTAAATGATGTTAAACACAAGAATACTACCAAGATTAATCATACCCATCATGAATTAATCAACAATACCTAACAAATCGGACAAAAACGCAAAACCCCCAAAATTCAAGAAATTAGGGTTCTAAGGAGAGATTACCTTGAATCGCTGGATCAAAGGATGATATAGGATGATCAATCCATGATATGAACTCAAGAACTTCGTGGATTTGTTGTTCAACAACATGGATTCGCCTCCTCCGAAGCTCCAGCCGCGGATCGAAAAGAAAGGAAATGAAAAACGAGTGAAAATGAGGCTGCTCTGCCACATTTATACTGGGCCGGACTAGCGTGCGCTAGGCTGCCGAGCTAGCGTGCGCTATCGGCCCAGGCCGCAATCCAGAGACCTCCTGGACTACACTGTTCGCCCAGGTAGCGTGCGTAGCCTTCCGGCCGTAGCGTGCGCTACCTGTCGGACGTAGCGTGTGCAGTGTCCGACAGTAGCGTGCGCTACCTGCCGATCCTACCCTAGTCCAGAACCTCAGAACCCCTCTGCCCAGACCCGATAGCGTACGTTGGGCCGGCCGATAGCGTGCGCTACGTCTGCCGGTTAGCGCGCGCAGTCTTCCGGCCGTAGCGTGTGCTACGCCGGTTCCTGCCGTGCTTGCGGCGATGCCAGCACTTCCGGCCGTCTGCCGCACTGTCCGGCGGTGCTCGAGCGTCATGATCCGACGACTCGATTTCCGAAAACGTACGGAACGAACACGACGAAAAGCTCGCGGACAACATCAACGACCCGAAATGAAAACATAATGCAATAATTAATCATACGCGACCAAGAAAAGGGTCGAGACAACAAATACCGATACGGATACCCGTAACTCTGGGTAAATTATAAAATGGCCCAAAACGCCCGAAAATCACGATACTTGATCGAATAACCAAACCGAAGTTCACAACACGTCTAAAAAAGTTAAACGGACTTACGGGAAACTCGAAACAGCAGTTTCGAATGAGATTCGCAAGAATCGAACTCAAGTGCGGAAAAGTCGCTAAAAAGCACGGAACTCAACAAAACAACACCGAAAAGAACTCGGATGACAAAAAGTGTAGAATTAATCATTCTCAGAATGACGAAACGGTTATGAGCGAGTCTTCAAAATGGACTTCTGCCGAAAAAATAAATTACCGGAAATCGAAATTACGGGTATTACAAAGACTGTGCGGCCGTGACTCGGTCGTGGCCACCACCGACGGCCCGGACAAGCCCGAAACCCAAACCTAAATATGAATCGAAGATACGGTTACGAAGTACTCGCAAAGACGAATCCAAGCGCTAAGAGAACACATGATTCCGACCACCCGAAGGCTTGAAATTCGACAACGGAAAGTAATTACCCCAAACTTTGGGAAATTATGAAAATGGCTCAAAACGTCCGAAATACACGATACACGATCTAAACACCAAGCCAAAGCTCGCAACATTAATAATAACATTAAATGAACTTACGAGAAACTCGAACCAATAGTTTCGGACGAGATTCGCAAGAATCAAACTCAGTTGCGGAAAAGCCGTTTAAGAACATGGAACTCAACAAGACGATACTGAAACGAACTCGGATGACAAAAAGTGCAGAATTAAATACTCTCGGAATGACGATATGCTCACAACGGAGTTGCTAATATGGACTTCCGCCAAAAAGAATTTACCGAAAAATCGAAACTGCGGATAATACTACCCTCCTTAAAAGAAGTTTCGTCCAAAAACTTAAGGGTAAACAACTTGGGATATGAACTATCCATCACAATCTGAAAACGACATCAGCAGGAATACTCCTTAACGCGAACCACTTCGCTTGTACAACTGGGCCAACCCCCATATAAGCACTGACTCACGCTTCAAAAGAAAAGCGACAACACACATATAGTCCTCAGGAGCATATCAATTGCACGCCCAAGTCCTCATGACTTGACGTCTCGAATCAGAATGAACAATTACCCAAATTATCACAAAATCTCGGGTACAGCACAAAAATAATGCATCAAATGACCCAAATCTCAAGATTCTCAAATACGATCATTATAAAATAGATCAACAATAAATGATCCACAACCACGATACATTAATACGGATTGAGTTACACAATCATCCAAAAAAAAACTAGGCTACATCTCAAATGCACAAAACGTCGATATCTTCCATATCATCAATCTCCTTGGTCCCATCGATTCAAGGTAGACCCAAATTCTGAACTCACCGCTCAATATGACCCCGAAAGGTCACAAGAACAGGAACGATCGCAATGAATGATAATGAATCGAAATCCAACAAGGATGAAGAATGACTCACTGGGGTGAAATGATAACGTAATGAGTGATAGCTCAAATGAAATGATTGGAACCATTGTTGGGATTCGGTGCCTAAAACGATGGCCCAGCGGAAACGGTAAAATGAAAATTAATTCGATCCGAATCCCTACGAGGATCGATCGAGCTACGTATATACGAATATTATACGAAACACAAGAGATATAGAAACTCACCCTTGTAGTTCGTTGATTAAATGGATTCCTTCTCTTGAGCTATTCCCCAAGCTTTAGGCGATCTCCTTGCAATTCAATCCGCTCCAAGCTCTTGAATGATCCAACACCGAAAGCACCGCATCTCTACTTGCCACGCACCGGAACGACGATCACCTTGCTATCCTCCAAGGATACGGCTAGAGCTAAGTGATGAAGCTTTTTAATTATTACACTCTAAGTGTATAATATCTCTCTCTCAATGTATCTTGAAATTTCTCCAAGAAAACTCAAGAACAAAAATGAAGAAGATGAAGAAGAAGACTTGAGTGATATGAAAATGAATTCAATGTTCTCTCTCTCTCCAATACAACTCACATATGAATTGTGTATGAGTGAGTTGTCTTCACTTCTTATTCTACTACTTCCATCTTTAATTATTCCTTTAAAAAGAATAATATCACCCACTACATCTCATAATAGAGATTCTCACAATAATGTCATTTGTCTTCCACCTATAAAAAGGTGAATACTATGCATGAGTAGGTGGAGCGGCCATTTGAAAAAAAACGGACGAGTTTGGTTCATTTCGGACTCCCAAGAGTCCAAACAGATAAACTCCGATTCCGTTCCGATGTATTTATATCGATTAATTAAATCAATTAATTAATCATATTAAATACACAATAACATAATTAGTTTCTCCAAGAAATAATTATATTCATGAATTAAATTTAATCACCCAGTAATTTATTTAATCCATTAGGCCGTAAATCAATTTATCCAATAAATCAATTTAGACATCCAATGTCCCAAATTAGATATCCAATATCTAATATTCATAATGAGAGATTTAAGCTCGATTCATTCCGTCGGCAATCCTATTGCGCGACTTGGTAGGTTCGTCTTAGTCAGCAATGGGAGGAACCAAAGAGTAGTAGCACCACCTAGCCAGCCTGGCGGCCTACACTGTACCCCAATTGAGAACGAATGATTGGGATCATTCAAGAACCATTCTGTCGTGAATACCAGTATACGTATAAACCATTCTTTCTAATGTCCCGATCAAGTTATAGGGTCACGATCAGTCAAACCCTATCTGTACTTGACGCTATGCATGCATTAATGCAAATCGAGATCATCGAGCTGTCGTGTATCTAATACAACTAGCTCCAATGCTTTGGCCAAAGACTTATGATCTCATCTACCAATAACCGCATAGGACATATAACCCGCTCACTAACGGGAGAAAGAATTCTATCTTGGTATTCAGTAGGACCTGCTACTTGCCCGTCAAGATGCACGTCGAGGTTGACCCCTGCCTTCCGGTTTACAGGGTCGAACTACTCTAATGAAAATCTTGACATCACAAGCACATCCCTACTAAATCCTCAAGTCGAAGGTTCACGAATACCTATCACAACCCTTCGATTCCGTCATTGACTGTCCCGGAGTGAAATTCGTGTTACGAATCGAGGGTGAGTCGGTTCGAGTATACTAATCCAATTATCATACCTATAATGTGTGCTCCAACTAACCATTAGTGTTCGACAGGAACTCTCCATGTCAAAGAACACGTCATACAAGTCTTCACATAAACTTAACGCCCAGTCAAGTTTCATCGACTTGCGATTAAGTATTTGAGCTATAAACCTTTCCAGTGCCCACCCCCTTATCCAATAACGAGTGGAATGCTCTCAAATACACGGACTAGTTTCTATATGTATATTTACGAGTTAGGAATGCCAGTAAATACCAGTAAATAAAGAAACATCCATTTCCTTATATTAGTGATTTACATAATTACAAGTACAATGCCCTCACTCAATCATCCTCTGAGTGGCATTCGAAGGCATACTCCCAACAGGGACAACTATAAATGTACGTATGGTATGATTGTGTGACTGTTGTCACTATGATATGCGATTTGGTATGGCTTCCCCTTGGGTTATTCACTCGGGTATGTTCTGCAGGAGCATCTGAGGTTCGTGGCTTGCTAGCACGGGATACGAATAATACTTGGGAATATGATGTTATGGATGTTTGGGTCGTGGACCTCGTGTTATGTGATTTGGGTCGTGGACCGCGTGTTTTTGTTATCGGAATTGTATTTTGGAAAATAATCTTTGGGTTGTGTCCCTAAGTGGTTTCGAAAGACTTGAGAATTCTTAATTCTTAGATGTTTTCAAAACTCCCGAGGTCTTAAATGCTTTGTAAGAAGTACTTTGGGTTTAATTCCTGCCTTTTATGATTCGAACTGTCTTGATCAAATGATTTATATCGGGAAGCATGTTCACGATTATTATGTTCTTAGGGTATGTTAAGTATGGCTTGTATTTCGTGTTTTATACTTGCACTAGCAAAACAGTGGAGTTTTGCTAATCCCAGGGTATTTGGGGGTTGGATGTCTGTGTTGTGTCCAGGTACATGCAGGTCGTTGGGGAGAAATTCATAGGATTGTTACGAAGGATGATGGAAGAAGACGACACTAATCACGTGAAGACCAGTGTCGAGTATTTTGGTGATGTCTTGTTGTTTCGTTCTACCGTTGTGGTATTTTCCATCTCATAGAAATGTTGTTGTACGTTAACCCATGTCCGGGTATGATTTGTGAGAAAGAGTTATGTATGCTTGACGTGTATGCTGGGTAAAAGACCAAATCGGTCTAATGGTTTGTTATTTAGCCATGTCGGCATGTATTGTACGTTGTGTTTTCTGTATTTAGCCTGCTAGATCCTCGTGGAGAGGGTATGCGGTGCTGTAATATTCCCGAGTGGTATGGGGGTGTTACATGGGGCCTATGATTTGTTTCCGTGCATTGTGGTTTGGTTGTGTGTCGAGTGTGACCGTTGAGTTATTCATTCGAGTATGTGATGTGGATGATTGGGTCACGGACCCCATGTTTTGTGACTGGATTGGTATTTTTGAACAAAAACAATTCTTTGGCGTGAGTCCCTATGTGGTTTTGTCAAGTTGAGAATTTATTAGTCCAAAAATGTTTTTCTGAAAAACTCCCGAGAATTTTCAAAGGCTTTTCAACGAGTCTACATGTCTCATTCTAACTTTTTACGGTTCAAACTATTTTATTTAATAAAATATCTCGGGAAGTCTTGTCGGGTTGAATTGTGGAAATTATCAAGTTATTCTTGGAGTATGTTGTGTATAGCTCGTATTTGAACATTATACTTGCACTAGCAAAATAGTGGAGTTTTTCTATCCCCCGATTAATCGGGGGGTGGATGTCTGTATTATATTCAGGTACTTGCAGGTGGTTGGGGAGCGAATCACAGGATCGGTACGAAGGATGATGGAAGACGACGATACTAATCACATGAAGACCTTTGTTAAGTATTTGGTGAAGTCTTGTTGTTTTGTCTTTCCGTTGTGGTATTTTCTATTTTCTGGAAATATTGATGTATTCTAACCCCTGCGTGGATATGAGTTGTGAGAAAGAGTTATGATACGATTTACGTATTAAGATGAACGTAAATTCGCCGGAAAATACAGTGGATATATCTTTTAAACTCTCAACACTCGATATGTGTAACACTCGTAAGATTTAACCGAAAGTAGGGCAATTCGGCTTGCGTAAACACGAATAAAATGAAGGTAAATTATCAAACTAGACCTATAGTTTGATAAGACAATCTCTCCTCAAGACCTATTGAGAATTGATTAAATTACAACTCGAAGACGCGTCGAATTATAATCAAGGTGTGCTGAAAATCATTCAACAAGAATACATACAATGTATTTCGTTTTTCTTAAGCTTCAAAGTCATTTGAAAGATTGAGGATGAGGCTTATAAATAGCCTTAACAACTACAAACAAGATCAAACAAGATAACACAAGAAAACAAGTAAACATTAAACTAATCTATCAACTTTGACAAAGATTGAAAACAAAGTCATGCTTGGTTTCTTCCTCTCATTTTCGGTCGTGGGGTAAGCATCAAGGAGTAGATGACATCTTCCTCAAGTGATATCCTTTTGTAAGACTTTGACAAGGATAGGAAATGAAAGCAACATCTTGGCATCTTCTTAAGGAAAGCAACATCTTGACATTTCTTCCTTGCATGTTCGGCCGATTTGGAGAAAGGTTGGAGTGAGCCAAATCTCTACCTTGATCTTATTATGGTGGACTTTGAAAAAAATGAAAGCAAACTTTGAAAGTAGTGGGGACAAAATCCTTCATGAATCACCCATCACAATCGGCCGAAATATCCCCTAATATGGCCGATTTTGTATGCATGAACATGCATACGTATGCATGTTTTGATACGTCTAAGTTATCCCGTTTCCGATTATTAAGATCGTTCACATTTCCGCATTTGTTTTCTCACCGAAGTACGTAGGTGCATGTGCATGCAACGTGGTATCGTCACCTACGCCAATTCTTACTTCGTTTGGAGATGTCACAATCGCATCATCTTCTCCCCCTTTAAAAGGAATTGTCCTCAATTCAGTGATTCCCTCGTCGTCAAGGTAAGGAGATAGATCGCCCACGTTAAAAGTGGCGTGTACCCAATAATTGCCCAGAAGTTCTACTTTATACGCATTGTCGTTCACCTTACCCACGTTTTTTTAATGTCCCTCAGCCCTCGGCATAAGCTTGTTCTTGCGTTTGCTAGGAAATCTCTCTTTTCTTAAGTGTACCCAAACCAAGTCGCCTACTTCGAATAGTCTCGGTTTTCTGTGATTGTTGGATTTCCTTTTGTATGCGTCATTCACCTCTTTGATTCGATCATGTATTTTCCCATGCAACTTGATCATCGGTTTAAGTTTAGATTCCGCATCTTTGTGTACCAACTCGTCCTTCGGCAATGGAATCAAGTCTAAGGGTATATAAGGATATATCCCGTAAACGACTTCAAAAGGAGAATGTGTCGTAGCATGTGTAGGGGATCGGTTATAGGCAAATTCCGCATGAGCAAGTTTCATGTCCCAATCCTTTTGCGTTTTATTCACAAGTCCTCGCAACAACGTTCCTAACGTTCGATTTGTCACTTCGGTTTGACCATCGGTTTGAGGATGGTGCGAAGTGCTAAATAAGAGATTTGCACCCACTTTCCTCCATAAAGTATTCCAAAAATAGCTAAGGAATTTCGAATCCCGATCCGAAACAATAGTCTTCGGAACTCCATGTAAACGAACCACCTCTCAGAAGTATAAATCGGCCACGTTGCTTGCGTCGTCGGTTTTGTGGCAAAGCCACGAAGTGAGCCATTTTTGAGAAACGATCCACAACCACCATAATAGCATCTTTACCTCGTTGAGTACGGGGTAAAGAGACGATAAAATCCATGGATACATCTTCCCACGGTCTCTCTAGAACCGGTAGAGGCATATACGATCCCGGTTTGAACGAACTCTTTGAGATGTGACATGTTACGCATTTACTTAAAACATTGTAAACGTCTTTTAGCATTTTTGGCCAAAAGAAATGTTCTTTTAGTACTTCTAATGTTTTAGCCGTGCCAAAATGACCCACTAAGCCTCCTCCGTGAGCCTCCCGAACCAACTGTTTTGGAACACATAGCCTATTCCCTTTAAATAGGAAATCATCGTGTAACATGAGTTCCCCGAATGGACCAGATTTGCAACTAGTAAAAATTTCTCCAAAACCGCGTCATTTTCATAACACTCCTTCAATATTTCGAAACCAAGTAACCGTACCTCCAGAGTAGAAAGTAAGGCATACCTCCTAGATAACGCATCCGCAACGACATTGCTTTTACCGTCTTTGTACTTGGATGAAAAGTGAAATGATTGTAGGAATTCCACCCACTTGGCATGCCTCGGACTCAGTTTATGTTGTCTATTAATGTACTTCAATGATTCGTGGTCCGAGTGTAGAATAAAATGTTTCGTCCGTAGGTAATGACTCCAATGATCAAGGGCCCGTACGATAGCATATAATTCTTTATCGTAAGTGCAATAATTCAACCGAGCTCCATTCAACTTCTCTGAAAAGTACGCGATAGGTCGTTTACCTTGAATAAGAACCGCTCCAATTCTAACTCCACTAGCATCACATTCAATTTCGAATGGTTGAGTAAAATCGGGTAGTGTTAGGATCGGTGCTTCGCATAATTTGGCTTTTAACTTCTCGAATGCTCCTTGGGCAGCCCCGTTCCATACAAATGGTCCCTTTTTTAAACACTCCGTTATCGGACTTGAAATGGTGCTGAAGTCTCGAATAAACCTCCGGTAAAAAGAAGCAAGTCCGTGAAATGATCTCACTTCCATCACGGTTGTAGGGGTCGGCCAAGATTTAATTGCTTCGATTTTTGTTTGGTCAACCGCCACTCCGTCCTTCGAAACGACATAGCCAAGAAAGACTATACTTTCGACTAGGAACGAACACTTCTCTTTCTTTCCATATAATTTTCGGTCCCTCAAAGTTTCAAAAATTTGTCTTAAGTTCCTGAAATGTTCTTGTAGTGATTGACTATAGATTAGGATATCATCCAGAAATACAACCACGAACTTCCCCAGAAATGGTTTAAGCACTTCATTCATCAACCTCATGAAGGTACTAGGCGCATTTGTAAGACCGAAAGACATAACGGTCCATTCATATAATACATTTTTTGTTTTGAAGGTCGTCTTCCACTCGTCACCTTCTCGCATTCGGATTTGATGATATCCGCTTCGTAAATCAACCTTTGAAAAGACCACCGAACCATGTAGTTCGTCTAACATATCATCAAGTCTCGGGATAGGGAACCGATACTTGACGGTGATATTGTTCACGGCCCGACTATCCACACACATCTGCCAAGAACCATCTTTCTTAGGAACAAGTAAGACCGGAACCGCACACGGACTCAAACTCTCCCGGACATACCCGCGGTCCAAAAGCTCTTCGACTTGTCTTTGTAATTCCTTCGTCTCCTCCGGATTACATCTATAAGCTGCTTTATTAGGAAGTGGTGCTCCCGGTATAAGATCGATTTGGTGTTCGATACCGCAAATAGGTGGTAAACCCGACGGTAATTCTTCGGGAAAAACATCTAGCTCTCCTCCGTTTTGTACTCCCATGTTCTCGTCCCATGTCTCTTTAAACATCACCAAATATACTCGCTCCCCGTCATTAATGGCATGTTCCATTTCTCTTTCGCTAGCAAGCATGGTAAGTTTCGGTTTCTCCACTCGACTAGAAGTCATCGAACGGATAGCTTGCGGGGACATCGCTTTGAGTACAATCTTCTTTCCATTGTCTCGTAATTCATATTCATTACTCTGACCTCGATGTAAAACATCTCGGTCGAACATCCATGGTAGTCCCAAAAGTACGTGGCATGCGTCCATCGGAAGTACGTCACATAACACCTCGTCTCCGTATGGTCCCATAGTTAAGTTGACCCGTACTTGTCTTGACACCTTCACTTTACTTCCATCATCGAGCCACTGTAAAGCATACGGCCTCGGGTGGGACGTAGTAGTTAGCTCGAGTTTGGTAACCATCTCATTTGAAGCTACATTCGTGCAACTCCCTCCATCTATTATCAAACTACACCACTTTTCTCCGACTCGCCATTTGGAATGAAAGATTTGGTCTCTTTGCTCCGTGTCACTTGGAATGATTTTGGTATGTAGAGCTCGAAGCACTAACGCAGTATCATATTTTGGAGCGTAATAAGTCTCGCATTCCTCGTTTTATTCCTCGGCCTCCAAACGTCACCAAGTCCTTTCTTCTCATCCTCGACTAAAGTTCATCTCGGACTGCAAGAGCTTCTCTTAACGTGACCACCCGTTTATTAGGACATGCATTTTCATAGTGACCGAAACCTTGACATTTAAAGCATCATACTTTAGCCAAGCTCATTTCCTTGGAAATGTGAGGAACCTTCGGGGCCGGGGTAGGGACTTGAAAAGGTATGGTAGGTTTCGTAGTCGAACTTGAGCCGGCACTTGTATTTCCGAATTTGGATGGGAATTCGGGTTTGGCAAACTTCAACTTGTTTTGAGCTTCTATTTTTATGCATAGTCCGCATAAAGTGTCAAAATCTCCGTAGGGGTATAATTCCACCGTATTTGCAATGTTTCGGTTTAGACCACGTAAGAAACGTGACATTCTTTGTTCTTCATTTTCTTCGAGTTCTCCCATTAAGGCCAAGCCTTCAAATTCTTCAATGTATTCTCCCACACTTAATTTCCCTTGCACGAACTCTGCAATTTTTCGGTATAAGGTTAACCGATGTGATGTCGGGACATACCTTTTACGTAGTTTTTTCTTCAAAGAATCCCAAGAACGGATTTTCTCTTTTCCCGCACGAGCTCGTTGTGTTTTCACACCCTCGAACCATAGGGAAGCGCCCTTACCTAACTTGAGAATTGCATATTTGCACCGTTTCTCATCGTTAAGGTTCTTGAAGTCGAACATACGTTCAATCTTTCTTTCCCACTCCAAGTATACTTCGGGATTGGTACCTCCGACAAATTCCGGAAGTTCATTTACTTTGAATTCATCTACATGACGCGGTGAATGTGCGTCATATCCTCCTCTTCTAGCTTGAAAACGTGGTTCTTGTAAGTTGTGTAGTGCCTCACGTAGTTTCTCCATGAAATCGTCGTAAAAATCCATGATAAAATAGCTTGATAAAATCGCCAAGAGAATTTCGACAAGGAAATAACCTTGGGCTCCGATGCCACTAATGATACGATTTACGTATTAAGATGAACATAAATTCGCCGGAAAATGCAGCAGATATATCTTTTAAACTTTCAACACTCGATATGTGTAACACTCGTAAGATTTAACCGAAAGTAGGGCAATTCGGCTTGCGTAAACACAAATAAAATGAAGGTAAATTATCAAACTAGACCTATAGTTTGATAAAACAATCTCTCCTCAAGACCTATTGAGAATTGATTAAATTACAACTCGAAGACGCGTCGAATTATAATCAAGGTGTGCTGAAAATCATTCAACAAGAATACATACAACGTATTTCGTTTTTCTTAAGCTTCAAATTGATTTGAAAGATTGAGGATGAGACTTATAAATGGCGTTAACAACTACAAACAAGATCAAACAAGATCACACAAGAAAACAAGTAAACATTAAACTAATCTATCAACTTTGACAAAGATTGAAAACAAAGTCATGCTTGGTTTCCTCCTCTCATTTTCGGCCGTGGGGTAAGCATCAAGGAGTAGATGACATCATCCTCAAGTGATATCCTTTTGTAAGACTTTGACAAGGATAGGAAATGAAAGCAACATCTTGGCATCTTTTTAATGAAAGCAACATCTTGACATTTCTTCCTTGCATGTTCGGCCGATTTGGAGAAAGGTTGGAGTGAGCCAAACCTCTACCTTGATCTTATTATGGTGGACTTTGAAAAAATGAAAGCAAACTTTGAAAGTAGTGGGGACAAAATCCTTCATGAATCACCCATCACAATCGGCCGAAATCTCCCCTAATATGGTCGATTTTGTATGCATGAACATGCATACGTATGCATGTTTTGATACGTCTAAGTTATCCCGGTTCCGATTATTAAGATCATTCCCATTTCTGCATTTGTTTTCTCACTGAAGTACGTAGATGCATGTGCATGCAACGTGGTATCGTCACCTACGTCAATTCTTACTTCGTTTGGAGATGTCACAATCACATCAAGTTATGTATGTTTGGTGTGTTTGATGTGGTAAAAGACCAAACCGGTCTAATGGTTCGTTATTGGCCATGTTGGCATGTATTGATATGTTGTGTTTTCTGTATTCAGCCTGGTAGATTCTCGTGGAGAGGGTCTGCGACGCTGTAATATTCCCAAGTGGTTTGGGGGTGTTACAATCTTTGTCTATTTAGATGTAAGTTCTCAGAGTAGTTTGTGTATACTGGATGATTTCATCCTGAGCTTGGTAAGAAACTCCTTATTGCAGTTCTTTTGACTTTTGAAGGTTTTTGTAGGCAACTGCTTAAATTGCAAACTTAAAAAGAGGGTAAGTTTCCCAGTCGTATTCCAAAATTATTTTGCACGAGATGAAAGAAGTTCATGCACAAATCTTGGTTAGCAGAACCAATAATAATATCATCAATACAATCCATAAGTCATCACCTTCGTGTATTTTGAAGAGTATTTTGTCCACAACATCTTTCTTCAATCCGTTGTTGATAAGGTACATCGAGAGTGGCTCATACCATTCTTAAGTGTCTGTTGGAGGCCATACAACACTTTTCTTCGCCTATATATTTGATCACCATCCTCAATGTTGAAAAACCCAAATGGTTGTTCAACATCCACTTATTAAGCTAAGTCTCCATTTAGAAAAGAACTCTTTACATCAATTTAATTGATGGACAATGAAATTCATATGAACTTCAAAGGCAAGAAACATTTTGATAGCTTCCAGTCTAGATAAAGGATCAAATATGTCGTAATAGTTAATTCCTTCTTCCTGTTTATAGCCTTTAGTGACTGTAATACCCGAGATATTTGTTCCAGATTCATTGAGTTTTTGGGGTTTTATTGGATTGTTATTGTCCTCATCGTTGGAATTTTGTGCCACGTTTATGTGTGCCTTGTTGGGACATGTTCTTGGAGGCGTTTCGGATCACTATGCGATTTTTGGGGTTTTTGTGGTGTAGCGCACGCTAACGCTTGTGGCGTAGCACGTGCTACTGTGTTGTGGTTAGCGCACGCTAACTGGGAGTCCAGAGGCAGTCCAGGAACTACTGGACTGGGACTGGGGCTTTGTTAGCGCACGCTAAGGTCGATAGCTAGCGCACGCTATCGACTGATTAGCGCACGCTACTTCTTCTTTCTAGCGCACGCTACCTGGTAGGTGCAGATCTGTCCAGGAGCTACTGGACTGGATCCGTGACTCGTTAGTGCACGCTACGCTCATGGGGCTAGCGCACGCTAACAATGTTACAAGCGGACAGTTCTGGGCGTTGACCCCATTAGCGCGCGCTAATACTGTATTGTTATCGCACGCTAATAAATGTCCAGTATAAATACTGGACAATAGGCTTTCTTTCCCATTTTCTACCTTTTTCTCTCCTTTTCGTTCCCAGCCGTCGGGAGTGAGCTCATGAGGAGATTTTGAGCGATCTTCTTCATCAAGCTTCATTTCGGAACGGGTTTGTAGGTGTTTAACAACATCTAATCGTCTTCTTGATCCATATCAAGGTAATCTCTTCTTACAACCCTAGTTCTTGAATTTTGGAGGTTTCTCCTTAGTTCTTCGATTTAATTCGAGGATGATGAATCGATAGTGAAATTCTTGTTGTCTTGGCCATGATCTTCAGATTTTTGAACTCATTCATGATTTTATATTACTCGGAACATAGTTCTTGATTTCTTGGAGTCACACTTAGATCCTTGTTGTTTTTAGGATCGATTCGGATTCCGTTTAGTGTTATTGATTCGTGTTAGTGTTATTTTCGTAGTTCTCGTGGGGTTGTCGAGTTCTTGGTCGGTTTTGGAAGTTCGAGGGCTGCCCAACCTCATCCGTTCGTTGTCCGGTGGTTCGTGGTATCGAGGCCTTGTGATTTGTCGTATTTGTTCGCTCGCCGATTCGAGGCAAGTATCTTGCCCATACGTTTCGTGTTTCGTAAGCACAATTGTTGATAAATGATTTTATGTGAAATACGAATGTTTAATGAATGTTAAAACAGATCGGTATGTTCTCGATAAAGGTTTCCTTCTAAATCTACTTGTGTATTTGTGAACGAATCTGTTGTTTTGAAAATGTGTGTTAGTTTTGTACATGGAAATATCTTCCTTGTGTATGGTACTGTTATGTGTGATTGTGTCAAAAGTGGACTTAAGGTTATGTCTTCTTACAAGAAGAATATGTGTGTGGATGTGCGGGTCTATTGATGAGCATATGTTGTTGTGTAGTATTGGTTGAGAGTATGTGTCGGATATAGTGGCCATTTCTAACAAGTACCTTGAATTACGTTTGATGTACTTCGGGAGAATGCGGTTTTGATGATTGTAATTTGTGCCCTTGTGGATTTTGAGTTGTGTGTGAGCCGAGTAAAACCAGCGAGGGTCCCCTTGGATTTGTTTAGACTTCGAGTTCGGCAGATCACTCGGTTGTGTTGTACACTGGGGAGGGCCTGACGAGGACTCTCTGGAGTGTGTATTCCGTTATGGGTACAGGGCCAGTACAGCTCGGGAGGTTATTTTGTGCTATGTTTTTGGCACGTTGTTTTTTCGATAATTATGATATGTCCGGAATATCATAACGCTTCCATTCTTGGTGTGAGTTATGTCGTACGTAAGGTCTTGGTACTTGGCTAGAATGGCATCAATACAAGTGTCATATATGATTCATTTCTTGATTGTGAGGTTTTTGGCATAAGGGTGCGGGTCCTGGTGATTGTCTCTGTACACTGTGATTTGGTTGTTTATCGGGTGTGACCTTTTGGGCTTTCACTCGAGTATGTGATGAGGATGATCAGGTCGTAGACCCCGTGTTTTGTGATCGGATTGATATTTTTGAACTTAAACAAGTCCTTGGCCCGTATCCCTATGTGGTTCTGTTAAGTTGAGGATTCGTATATTCCAAATGTTTTCAAAACTCCCGAGATCTTTGATATTTTGTAAAATGCATATTGGGTTTATTCCCACCTATCATGATTCGAACAGTTTTGATTAAATGATTTATCTCGAGGAGTAAGTTTTCAATTATCGGATATTGGAGTATGATACGTATGGCTTGTATTCATAATTTTATACTTGCACAAGCAAAACAGTGGAGTTTTGCTAACCCCCGTGTATTCGGGGGGTGGATGTCTGTATTGCGTCCAGGTACTTGCAGGTCGCTGGGGAGCGAATCACTGGATCAGTACGAAGGATGGTGGAAGACGACGATACTAATCACACGAAGACCAGTCGCTGAGTATTTTTGGTAGAGTCTTGTTGTTTATATTTTCGTTGTGGTGCCCTACCGTTTTATGGGAGCGTTGTATTCTAACCCCTGTGTGGGTATGAGATTTGGGAAAGAGTTATGTATATATGATGTGTGTATTGTGGAAAAGACCAAATCGATCTAATGGTTCATTATTTAGCCATATCGGCATATAATGTGATGTTTTATTTTTGTATTTAGCCTGGTAAATCCTCATGGAGAGGGTCTGCGGCGCTGTAATATTCCCAAGTGGTTTGCGGGTGTTACAGAATATGGTATCAGAGCTTAGTTTTGGAGAAACTAGGCTGTCGGGTCGAGTTGTGTGTCGTCGGGTCCTGTCTTGTCTTGTCTTGTCAGATTTTGTCTCACTAAGTCATGTCGCGACGCGTCGTCTGGAGGTCGGTCGTGATTAGTATCAAGGTGAAACCATCATCTTCGTGCGATTTGTGGATGTAAGTCTCCCCACTATAATGTTGTGTCTCGTATTACACGAGTTTGTGTGATATTTGTGTTATGTTGAGGAGTTAAATGTGAATCATGAATACGTCCTCCATGTTTGTTTGATTTTTGTAATGTGCCGGTGTATGTGTATATATATATATATATAACCTTGTATAAATTGTTTTACAAGAAGTAATGTTTTGGTGTTCATCAATGTGATATTTTAAATGTTCTAAATGTCTTTGGGGAGTCATGTAAAATTTATTTTAAAACATCCTTCAAGAAAGGAAAAGCTTGATTTTCGTGATATAACCTCGAGGCCAAACATTTTGAGAATTCAAATTACTTACATTTTATCCCCATTGTTATATTGCAAGTTTTCAAAAACTTAATTTTAAACTCATTTGAGGTCTACCAAAAACTTACTTAAAACGTGACTCGTTTTTAAACTTTTTGGTTCCATGTATTTCGTTAAAAAGGTATGTGCTAAAGATGTTGTTATTTAGCTGTAATGCTCCGAGTTGTGATTAGAGTGGTAGTGTGAACGCTGAGTCGTTCGGTATGCACTCGTCGAGATAGTTCTCTTGACCGAGAGGTGAAGACTCGATTTGGAACGTTGTTTAACTTCTGACGGTTAATTGTGTGATGTTATAATTATGTGAACCGTTGGCATTTGGATTTGTACGATGTTGTTTGTTTGTAACCTCTGGTCTAGCACCGTTGGTAGGTGAGTATGGTTGTGTTGCCAAATTTGCACAGTTAGCACACACCATCTTTTGTTGTGGAACGCGCTTTCTGGCTGGGCAAAAGTTTTAGACTATATTTTGCCGTTACGTCTAACCTTTGCAGTCGATCACCTGTGAGTGGTTTCCGTGTGTGCATTAATATTGTTGTGTGATTATGTGACTTTCGTTGCATTAAATTTGCTTGATTACTATGCCGAGGGGTAGAGATCTTGGTCGCAACCGTGGTACGGAAGACCACGGGGATCAGGCGCGGAATCGAGAGAATATTGTTGGGAACGATATTGGTTTGGATGTTGCTACTGTATTGCAATCAGTTGACCAAGGCGATTCAACGCAACACTGATGCGATTCAGAAGGTCGGGACAAATCTATGGCTCCAGGAGGTAATTCGTATGAATCCCCCTCGATTCGCTGGTGCGGCAGATGCACTGGGCTAGGATAGTTGGCTTCTTCAGTTGCAGAAGATATTCGAGGCCATTGATTGTCCTGAAGATCGGAAGGTCCCTATTGCTCAGTACCTTCTTAGCGATGATGTTGTTCATTGGTGGGAAGCTGTTAAACCTCGGGATCATGTCGTCATGTGGGCGGAGTTCCGAGAACTTCTGGAAGCTGGGTTTTATCTGGATCCGAGTGGGAAGCAGAGGAAGCTGGATGATATTGTGGTTAGTACTGGAGTTGGTGTTTCTGGATTGCAACATAGTAGTCTTTCCGCTGTGAAGATCCATCGCTCGATGCTTGGGATTGAGAGTTCCAAATCGTCGGTATTGCCTTCTGGTAAGGCCAAGAGGTGTCTCAACTGCAATGTGTCAGGGCATGTTCGTGCACACTGTCCATCTCCTCCAGTGACGTTTTACAAGTACGGACTCGTGGGACATCGGGTTCAGTTCTTCAAGTTAGTCACCGAGTCTTCTGAGGCCCGAACTTGAGCACTGATATCAGGGGTGACTCTGAGGAGTCCCTGAGAGCGTAGTCTACCAGTTTTATGTTGTGTTATCTCCTTACCTCGTTGTTTAGAATTTTGGGGATAGACTTCTTTTATTAGAAGTGGATCGGATTTTCGAACTTTTGTGTTTTCAACTCTATCGATTCATTTGTGTTCGTTGATATTTTCTGAACTTGACCTATCCTTTATTTTGTTGATCGAGAGGGTTATGGTAATTTTTTTTCGAAATAATCCGCTTGTCGTTGCGACTTTTTGTTCGATTACGATTCCATCCCTGTGGATTTTATATGGATGCATATCTTGTCGCTTTACCATATCACCTATTGTCTCGAGCCGAGGTGTGAACTTTGGAGTTGTTGTTTGATTCTCGTTGGTCGTCGTGATTCGAACTTGACTATTCGACTGTTATTGTCTCGATTGTTGTGGTTAGATCTTTTGTTGTCTGATTTTATTACTTCCGTATCGTGATTTTTGAGCATTCAGACCACGTCGTATTTTCCTTCACTTCGGGAAATTTGCTTCATTGTTGATCTTCCGACCCTCGAATGGTGGAATTTTGTATTTTTGCAGCGTTGAGCTCGCGTCTTGATTTTTATTCTGTTCGGGCTGGCCAACCATATTGATCTTGTTCGTTGCGTTTCGTTATCATTCTGGCATAATGATATGGATGTTATCAGCCATGTACTACATGTGATTCGTTGCAGGTCATCAACAACAGTTAGCATGTGTTTTGCGTTTTGTTATCGTTCTGATTTTTGTTGTCGGAGATTGTTTTGCGCTGATCATTTTGTGTTTTAAGTTTCGGGGCCGAAACTTCTTTTAAGGGGGGTAGAATGTAATACCCGAGATATTTGTTCCGAATTCATTGAGTTTTTGGGGTTTTATCGGATTGTTATTGTCCTCATCGTTGGAATTTTGTGCCACGTTTATGTGTGCCTTGTTGGGACATGTGCTTGGAGGCGTTTCGGATCACTATGCGAGTTTTTGGGTTTTTGTGGTGTAGCGCACGCTAACGCTTGTGGCGTAGCGCGCCATCGTGTTGTGGTTAGCGCACGCTAATCGAGTTCAGCCGATCCAGAACTACCGGATCGGGATCGGGCTTTGTTAGCGCACGCTAAGGTCGATAGCTAGCGCACGCTATCGACTGATTAGTGCACGCTACTTCTTCTTTCTAGCGCACGCTACCTGGTAGGTGCAGATCTGTCCAGGAGCTACTGGAATGGATCCGTGACTCGTTAGCGCACGCTACGCTCATGGGGCTAGCGCACGCTAACAGTGTTACAAGCGGACAGTTCTGGGCATTGACCCCGTTAGCGCGCGCTAATACTGTATTGTTAGCGCACGCTAATAACTATCCAGTATAAATACTGGACAACAGGCTTTCTTTCCCATTTTCTACCTTTTTCTCTCCTTTTTGTTCCCAGTCGTCGGGAGTGAGCTCATGAGGCAATTTTGAGCGATCTTCTTCATCAAGCTTCATTTCGGAACGGGGTTGTCGGTGTTTAACAACATCTAATCGTCTTCTTGATCCATATCAAGGTAATCTCTTCTTACAACCCTAGTTCTTGAATTTTGGGGGTTTCTCCTTAGTTCTTCGATTTAATTCGAGGATGATGAATCGATGGTGAAATTCTTGTTGTCTTGGCCATGATCTTCAAATTTTTGAACTCATTCATGATTTTATATCACTCGGAACATAGTTCTTGATTTCTTGGAGTCACACTTAGATCCTTGTTGTTTTTAGGATCGATTCGGATTCCGTTTAGTGTTATTGATTCGTGTTAGTGTTATTTTCGTAGTTCTCGTGGAGTTGTCGAGTTCTTGGTCGGTTTTGGAAGTTCGAGGGCTGCCCAACCTCATCCGTTCGTTGTCCGGTGGTTCGTGGTATCGAGGCCTTGTGATTCATCGTATTTGTTCGCTTGCCGATTCGAGGCAAGTATCTTGCCCATACGTTTCGTGTTTCGTAAGCACAATTGTTGATAAATGATTTTATGTGAAATACCAATGTTTAATGAATGTTAAAACAGATCGGTATGTTCTCGATAAAGGTTTCCTTCTAAATCTACTTATGTATTTGTGAACGAATCTGTTGTTTTGAAAATGTGTGTTAGTTTTGTACATGGAAATATCTTCCTTGCGTATGGTACTGTTGTGCGTGATTGTGTCAAAAGTGGACTTAAGGTTATGTCTTCTTACAAGAAGAATATGTGTGTGGATGTTCGGGTATATTGATGAGCATATGTTGTTGTGTAGTATAGGTTGAGAGTATGTGTTGGATATAGTGGACATTTCTAACAAGTACCTTGAATTACGTTTGATGTACTTCGGGAGAATGCGGTTTTGATGATTTTGATTTGTGCCCTTGTGGATTTTGAGTTGTGTGTGAGCCGAGTAAAACCAGCGAGGGTCCCTTGGGATTTGTTTAGACTTCGAGTTCGGCAGATCACTCGTTTGGGTTGTACACTGGGGAGGGCCTGACGAGGACTCTCTGGGGTGTGTATTCCGTTATGGGTACAGGGCAAGTACAGCTCGGGAGGTTATTTTGTGCTATAATTTTGGCACGTTGTTGTTTCGATAATTATGATATGTCCGGAATATCATAACGCTTCCATTCTCGGTGTAAGTTATGTCGTACGTAAGGTCTTGGTACTTGGCTAGAATGGCATCAATACAAGTGTCGTATATGATTCGTTTCTTGATTGTGAGGTTTTTGGCATAAGGGTGCGGGTCCTGGTGATTGTCTCTGTACACTGTGATTTGGTTGTTTATCGGGTGTGACCTTTTGGGCTTTCACTCGAGTATGTGATGAGGATGATCAGGTCGTAGACCCCGTGTTTTGTGATCGGATTGATATTTTTGAACTTAAACAAGTCCTTGGCCCGTATCCCTATGTGGTTCTGTTAAGTTGAGGATTCGTATATTCCAAATGTTTTCAAAACTCCCGAGATCTTTGATATTTTGTAAAATGCATATTGGGTTTATTCCCACCTGTCATGATTCGAACAGTTTTGATTAAATGATTTATCTCGAGGAGTAAGTTTTCAATTATCGGATATTGGAGTATGATACGTATGGCTTGTATTCATAATTTTATACTTGCACTAGCAAAACAGTGGAGTTTTGCTAACCCCCGTGTATTTGGGGGGTGGATGTCTGTATTGCGTCCAGGTACTTGCAGGTCGCTGGGGAGCGAATCACAGGATCAGTACGAAGGATGGTGGAAGACGACGATACTAATCACACGAAGACCAGTCACTGAGTATTTTTGGTAGAGTCTTGTTGTTTATATTTTCGTTGTGGTGCCCTCCCGTATTATGGGAGCGTTGTATTCTAACCCCTGTATGGGTATGATATTTGGGAAAGAGTTATGTATATATGATGTGTGTATTGTGGAAAAGACCAAATCGATCTAATGGTTCATTATTTAGCCATATCGGCATATAATGTGATGTTTTATTTTTGTATTTAGCCTGGTAGATCCTCATGGAGAGGGTCTGCGGCGCTGTAATATTCCCAAGTGGTTTGGGGGTGTTACAGAATATGGTATCAGAGCTTAGGTTTGCAGAAACCTAGGCTGTTGGGTCGAGTTGTGTGTCGTCGGGTCCTGTCTTGTCTTGTCTTGTCAGATTTTGTCTCACTAAGTCGTGTCGCGACGCGTCGTCTGGAGGTCGGTCGTGATTAGTATCAAGGTGCAACCATCATCTTCATGCGATTTGTGGATGTAAGTCTCCCCACTATAATGTTGTGTCTCGTATTACACGAGTTTGTGTGATATTTGTGTTATGTTGAGGAGTTAAATGTGAATCATGAATACGTCCTCCATGTTTGTTTGATTTTTGTAATGTGTCGGTGTATGTATATATATATATATATATATATATATTTATATATATATATATAACCTTGTATAAATTGTTTTACAAGAAGTAACGTTTTGGTGTTCATCAATGTGATATTTTAAATGTTCTAAATGTTTTTGGGGAGTCATGTAAAATTTATTTTAAAACATCCTTCAAGAAAGGAAAAGCTTGATTTTCGTGATATGACCTCGAGGCCAAACATTTTGAGAATTCAAATTACTTACATTTTATCCCCATTGTTATATTGCAAGTTTTCAAAAATTTAATTTTAAACTCATTTGAGGTCTACCAAAAACTTACTTAAAACGTGACTCGTTTTTAAACTTTTTGGTTCCATGTATTTCGTTAAAAAGGTATGTGATAAAGATGTTGTTATTTAGCTGTAATGCTCCGAGTTGTGATTAGAGTGGTAGTGTGAATGCTGAGTCGTTCGGTATGCACTCGTCGAGATAGTTCTCTTGACCGAGAGGTGAAGACTCGATTTGGAACGTTGTTTAACTTCTGACGGTTAATTGTGTGATGTTATAATTATGTGAACCATTGGCATTTGGATTTGTACGATGCTGTTTGTTTGTAACCTCCGGTCTAGCACCGTTGGTAGGTGAGTATGGTTGTGTTGCCAAATTTGCACAGTTAGCACACACCATCTTTTGTTGTGGAACGCGCTTTCTGGCTGGGCAAAAGTTTTAGACTGTATTTTGCCGTTACGTCTAACCTTTGCAGTCGATCACCTGTGAGTGGTTTCTGTGTGTGCATTAATATTGTTGTGTGATTATGTGACTTTCGTTGCGTTAAATTTGCTTGATTACTATGCCGAGGGGTAGAGATCTTGGTCGCAACCGTGGTACGGATGACCACGGGGATCAGGCGCGGAATCGAGAGAATATTGTTGGGAATGATATTGGTTTGGATGTTGCTACTGTATTGCAATCAGTTGACCAAGGCGATTCAACGCAACACTGATGCGATTCAGAAGGTCGGGACAAATCTATGGCTCCGAGAGGTAATTCGTATGAATCCCCCTCGATTCGCTGGTGCGGCAGATGCACTGGGCTGGGATGGTTGGCTTCTTCAGTTGCAGAAGATATTCGAGGCCATTGATTGTCCTGAAGATCGGAAGGTCCCTATTGCTCAGTACCTTCTTAGCGATGATGTTGTTCATTGGTGGGAAGCTGTTAAACCTCGGGATCATGTTGTCATGTGGGCGGAGTTCCGAGAACTTCTGGAAGCTGGGTTTTATCTGGATCCGAGTGGGAAGCAGAGGAAGCTGGATGATATTGTGGTTAGTACTGGAGTTGGTGTTTCTGGATTGCAACGTAGTAGTCTTTCCGCTGTGAAGATCCATCGCTCGATGCTTGGGATTGAGAGTTCCAAATCGTCGGTATTGCCTTCTGGTAAGGCCAAGAGGTGTCTCAACTGCAATGTGTCAGGTCATGTTCGTGCACACTGTCCATCTCCTCAAGTGACGTTTTACAAGTACGGACTCATGGGACATCGGGTTCAGTTCTTCGAGTTAGTCACCGAGTCTTCTGAGGCCCGAACTTGAGCACTGATATCAGGGGTGACTCTGAGGAGTCCCTGAGAGCGTAGTCTACCAGTTTTATGTTGTGTTATCCCCTTACCTCGTTGTTTCGAATTTTGGGGATAGACTTCTTTTATTAGAAGTGGATCGGATTTTCGAACTTTTGTGTTTTCAACTCTATCGATTCATTTGTGTTCGTTGATATTTTCTAAACTTGACCTATCCTTTATTTTGTTGATCGAGAGGGTTATGGTAATTTTTTTTCGAAATAATCCGCTTGTCGTTGCGACTTTTTGTTCGATTACGATTCCATCCCTATGGATTTTATATGGATGCATATCTTGTCGCTTTACCATATCACCTATTGTCTCGAGCCGAGGTGTGAACTTTGGAGTTGTTGTTTGATTCTCGTTGGTCGTCGTGATTCGAACTTGACTGTTCGACTGTTATTGTCTTGATTGTTGTGGTTCGATCTTTTGTTGTCTGATTTTATTACTTTCGTATCGTGATTTTTGAGCATTCAGACCACGTCGTATTTTCCTTCACTTCGGGAAATTTGCTTCGTTGTTGATCTTCCGACCCTCGAATGGTGGAATTTTGTATTTGTGCAGCGTTGAGCTCGCGTCTTGATTGTTATACTGTTCGGGCTGGCCAACCATATTGATCTTGTTCGTTGCGTTTCGTTATCATTCTGGCATAATGATATGGATGTTATCAGCCATGTACTGCATGTGATTCGTTGCAGGTCATCAACAACAGTTAGCATGTGTTTTGCGTTTTGTTATCGTTCTGATTTTTGTTGTCGGAGATTGTTTTACGCTGATCATTTTGTGTTTTAAGTTTCGGGGCCGAAACTTCTTTTAAGGGGGGTAGAATGTAATACCCGAGATATTTGTTCCGGATTCATTAAGTTTTTGGGGTTTTATCGGATTGTTATTGTCCTCATCGTTGGAATTTTGTGCCACGTTTATGTGTGCCTTGTTGGGACATGTGCTTGGAGGCGTTTCAGATCACTATGCGAATTTTTGGGTTTTTGTGGTGTAGCGCACGCTAACGCTTGTGGCGTAGCGCGCGCTACTGTGTTGTGGTTAGCGCACGCTAGCCCGGGAGTCGAGGCGATCCGGGAACTCGGGTGGGGTAGGCTTTGTTAGCGCACGCTAAGGTCGATAGCTAGCGCACGCTATCGACTGATTAGCGCACGCTACTTCTTCTTTCTAGCGCACGCTACCTGGTAGGTGCAGATCTGTCCAGGAGCTACTGGACTGGATCCGTGACTTGTTAGCGCACGCTACGCTCATGGGGCTAGCGCACGCTAACAGTGTTACAAGCGGATAGTTCTGGGCGTTGACCCCGTTAGCGCGCGCTAATACTGTATTGTTAGCGCACGCTAATAACTGTCCAGTATAAATACTGGACAACAGGCTTTCTTTCCCATTTTCTACCTTTTTCTCTCCTTTTCGTTCTCAGCCGTCGGGAGTGAGCTCATGAGGCGATTTTGAGCGATCTTCTTCATCAAGCTTCATTTCGGAACGGGTTTGTCGGTGTTTAACAACATCTAATCGTCTTCTTGATCCATATCAAGGTAATCTCTTCTTATAACCCTAGTTCTTGAATTTTGGGGGTTTCTCCTTAGTTCTTCGATTTAGTTCGAGGATGATGAATCGATGGTGAAATTCTTGTTGTCTTGGCCATGATCTTCAAATTTTTGAACTCATTCATGATTTTATATCACTCGGAACATAGTTCTTGATTTCTTGGAGTCACACTTAGATCCTTGTTGTTTTTAGGATCGATTCGGATTCCGTTTAGTGTTATTGATTCGTGTTAGTGTTATTTTCGTAGTTCTCGTGGAGTTGTCGAGTTCTTGGTCGGTTTTGGAAGTTCGAGGGCTGCCCAACCTCATCCGTTCGTTGTCCGGTGGTTCGTGGTATCGAGGCCTTGTGATTCGTCGTATTTGTTCGTGTGCCGATTCGAGGCAAGTATCTTGCCCATACGTTTCGTGTTTCGTAAGCACAATTGTTGATAAATGATTTTATGTGAAATACGAATGTTTAATGAATGTTAAAACAGATCGGTATGTTCTCGATAAAGGTTTCCTTCTAAATCTACTTATGTATTTGTGAACGAATCTGTTGTTTTGAAAATGTGTGTTAGTTTTGTACATGGAAATATCTTCCTTGCGTATGGTACTGTTGTGCGTGATTGTGTCAAAAGTGGACTTAAGGTTATGTCTTCTTACAAGAAGAATATGTATGTGGATGTGCGGGTCTATTGATGAGCATATGTTGTTGTGTAGTATAGGTTGAGAGTATGTGTCGGATATAGTGGCCATTTCTAACAAGTACCTTGAATTACGTTTGATGTACTTCGGGAGAATGCGGTTTTGATGATTGTGATTTGTGCCCTTGTGGATTTTGAGTTGTGTGTGAGCCGAGTAAAACCAGCGAGGGTCCCTTGGAATTTGTTTAGACTTCGAGTTCAGCAGATCACTCGATTGGGATGTACACTGGGGAGGGCCTGACGAGGACTCGCTGGGGTGTGTATTCCGTTATGGGTACATGGAAAGTACAGCTCGGGAGGTTATTTTGTGCTATAATTTTGGCACATTGTTGTTTCGATAATTATGATATGTCCGGAATATCATAACGCTTCCATTCTCGGTGTAAGTTATGTCGTACGTAAGGTCTTGGTACTTGGCTTGAATGGCATCAATACATGTGTCGTATATGATTCGTTTCTTGATTGTGAGGTTTTGTGGCATAAGAGTGCGGGTCCTGGTGATTGTCTCTGTACACTGTGATTTGGTTGTTTATCGGGTGTGACCTTTTGGGCTTTCACTCGAGTATGTGATGAGGATGATCAGGTCGTAGACCCCGTGTTTTGTGATCGGATTGATATTTTTGAACTTAAACAAGTCCTTGGCCCGTATCCCTATGTGGTTCTGTTAAGTTGAGGATTCGCATATTCCAAATGTTTTCAAAACTCCCGAGATCTTTGATATTTTGTAAAATGCATATTGGGTTTATTCCCACCTGTCATGATTCGAACAGTTTTGATTAAATGATTTATCTCGAGGAGTAAGTTTTCAATTATCGGATATTGGAGTATGATACGTATGGCTTGTATTCATAATTTTATACTTGCACTAGCAAAACAGTGGAGTTTTGCTAACCCCCGTGTATTCGGGGGGTGGATGTCTGTATTGCGTTCAGGTACTTGCAGGTCGCTGGGGAGCGAATCACAGGATCAGTACGAAGGATGGTGGAAGACGACGATACTAATCACACGAAGACCAGTCGCTGAGTATTTTTGGTAGAGTCTTGTTGTTTATATTTTCGTTGTGGTGCCCTCCCGTTTTATGGGAGCGTTGTATTCTAACCCCTGTGTGGGTATGATATTTGGGAAAGAGTTATGTATATATGATGTGTGTATTGTGGAAAAGACCAAATCGGTCTAATGGTTCATTATTTAGCCATATCGGCATATAATGTGATGTTTTATTTTTGTATTTAGCCTGGTAGATCCTCATGGAGAGGGTATGCGGCGCTGTAATATTCCCAAGTGGTTTGGGGGTGTTACAGAATATGGTATCAGAGCTTAGGTTTGCAGAAACCTAGGCTGTCGGGTCGAGTTGTGTGTCGTCGGGTCCTGTCTTGTCTTGTCTTGTCAGATATTGTCTCACTAAGTCGTGTCGCGACGCGTCGTATGGAGGTCGGTCGTGATTAGTATCAAGGTGCAACCATCATCTTCATGCGATTTGTCGATGTAAGTCTCCCCACTATAATGTTGTGTCTCGTATTACACGAGTTTGTGTGATATTTATGTTATGTTGAGGAGTTAAATGTGAATCATGAATACGTCCTCCACGTTTGTTTGATTTTTGTAATGTGCCGGTGTATGTGTATATATGTATATATATATATAACCTTGTATAAATTGTTTTACAAGAAGTAATGTTTTGGTGTTCATCAATGTGATATTTTAAATGTTCTAAATGTTTTTGGGGAGTCATGTAAAATTTATTTTAAAACATCCTTCAAGAAAGGAAAAACTTGATTTTCGTGATATGACCTCGAGGCCAAACATTTTGAGAATTCAAATTACTTACATTTTATCCCCATTGTTATATTGCAAGTTTTTAAAAATTTAATTTTAAACTCATTTGAGGTCTACTAAAAACTTACTTGAAACGTGACTCGTTTTTAAACTTTTTGGTTCCATGTATTTCGTTAAAAAGGTATGTGATAAAGATGTTGTTATTTAGCTGTAATGCTCCGAGTTGTGATTAGAGTGGTAGTGTGAACGCTGAGTCGTTCGGTATGCACTCGTCGAGATAGTTCTCTTGACCGAGAGGTGAAGACTCGATTTGGAACGTTGTTTAACTTCTGACGGTTAATTGTGTGATGTTATAATTATGTGAACCGTTGGCATTTGGATTTGTACGATGCTGTTTGTTTGTAACCTCCGGTCTAGCACCGTTGGTAGGTGAGTATGGTTGTGTTGCCAAATTTGCACAGTTAGCACACACCATCTTCTGTTGTGGAACGCGCTTTCTGGTTGGGCAAAAGTTTTAGACTGTATTTTGCCGTTACGTCTAACCTTTGCAGTCGATCACCTGTGAGTTGTTTCCGTGTGTGCATTAATATTGTTGTGTGATTATGTGACTTTCTTTGCGTTAAATTTGCTTGATTACTATGCCGAGGGGTAGAGATCTTGGTCGCAACCGTGGTACGGATGACCACGGGGATCAGGCGCGGAATCGAGAGAATATTGTTGGGAACGATATTGGTATGGATGTTGCTACTGTATTGCAATCAGTTGACCAAGGCGATTCAACGCAAAACTGATGCGATTCAGAAGGTCGGGACAAATCTATGGCTCCGAGAGGTAATTCGTATGAATCCCCCTCGATTCGCTGGTGCGGCAGATGCACTGGGCTGGGATAGTTGGCTTCTTCAGTTGCAGAAGATATTCGAGGCCATTGATTGTCCTGAAGATCGGAAGGTCCCTATTGCTCAGTACCTTCTTACCGATGATGTTGTTCATTGGTGGGAAGCTGTTAAACCTCGGGATCATGTCGTCATGTGGGCAGAGTTCCGAGAACTTCTGGAAGCTGGGTTTTATCTGGATCCGAGTGGGAAGCAGAGGAAGCTGGATGATATTGTGGTTAGTACTGGAGTTGGTGTTTCTGGATTGCAACGTAGTAGTCTTTCCGCTGTGAAGCTCCATCGCTCGATGCTTGGGACTAAGAGTTCCAAATCGTTGGTATTGCCTTCTGGTAAGGCCAAGAGGTGTCTCAACTGCAATGTGTCAGGGCATGTTCGTGCACACTGTCCATCTCCTCCAGTGACGTTTTACAAGTACGGACTCGTGGGACATCGGGTTCAGTTCTTCGAGTTAGTCACCGAGTCTTCCGAGGCCCGAACTTGAGCACTGATATCAGGGGTGACTCTGAAAAGTCCCTGAGAGCGTAGTCTACCAGTTGTATGTTGTGTTATCTCCTTACCTCGTTGTTTCGAATTTTGGGGATAGACTTCTTTTATTAGAAGTGGATCGGATTTTCGAACTTTAGTTTTTTCAACTCTATCGATTCATTTGTGTTCGTTGATATTTTCTGAACTTAACCTATCCTTTATTTTGTTGATCGAGAGGGTTATGGTAATTTTTTTTCGAAATAATCCGCTTGTCGTTGTGACTTTTTGTTCGATTACGATTCCATCCCTGTGGATTTTATATGGATGCATATCTTGTCGCTTTACCATATCACCTATTGTCTCGAGCCGAGGTGTGAACTTTAGAGTTGTTGTTTGATTCTCGTTGGTCGTCGTGATTCGAACTTGACTGTTCGACTGTTATTGTCTCGATTGTTGTTGTTCGATCTTTTGTTGTCTGATTTTGTTACTTCCGTATCGTGATTTTTGAGCATTCAGACCACGTCGTATTTTCCTTCACTTCGGGAAATTTGCTTCATTGTTGATCTTCCGACCCTCGAATGGTGGAATTTTGTATTTGTGCAGCGTTGAGCTCGCGTCTTGATTGTTATACTGTTCGGGCTGGCCAACCATATTGATCTTGTTCGTTGCGTTTCGTTATCATTCTGGCATAATGATATGGATGTTATCAGCCATGTGCTGCATGTGATTCGTTGCAGGTCATCAACAACAGTTAGCATGTGTTTTGCGTTTTGTTATCGTTTTGATTTTTGTTGTCGGAGATTGTTTTGCGCTGATCATTTTGTGTTTTAAGTTTCGGGGCCGAAACTTCTTTTAAGGGGGGTAGAATGTAATACCCGAGATATTTGTTCCGGATTCATTGAGTTTTTGGGGTTTTGTCGGATTGTTATTGTCCTCATCTTTGGAATTTTGTGCCACGTTTATGTGTGTCTTGTTGGGACATGTGCTTGGAGGCGTTTCCGATCACTATGCGAGTTTTTGGGTTTTTGTGGTGTAGCGCACGCTAACGCTTGTGGCGTAGCGCGCGCTACTGTGTTGTGGTTAGCGCACGCTAACTGGGAGTCCAGAGGCAGTCCAGGAACTACTGGACTGGGACTGGGCTTTGTTAGCGCACGCTAAGGTCGATATCTAGCGCACGCTATCGTCTGATTAGCGCACGCTACTTCTTCTTTCTAGCGCACGCTACCTCTTCATTCTAGCGCACGCTACCTGGTAGGTGCAGATCTGTCCAGGAGCTACTGGACTGGATCCGTGACTCGTTAGCGCACGCTACGCTCATGGGGCTAGAGCACGCTAACAGTGTTACAAGCGGACAGTTCTGGGCGTTGACCCCGTTAGCGCGCGCTAATACTGTATTGTTAGCGCACGCTAATAAGCATCGATATAAATCTTTGGACAATGTGCTTTCTTTCCCATTTTCTACCTTTTTCTCTCCTTTTCGTTCCCAGCCGTCGGGAGTGAGCTCATGAGGCGATTTTGAGCGATCTTCTTCATCAAGCTTCATTTCGGAACGGGTTTGTCGGTGTTTAACAACATCTAATCGTCTTCTTGATCCATATCAAGGTAATCTCTTCTTACAACCCTAGTTCTTCAATTTTGGGGGTTTCTCCTTAGTTCTTCGATTTAATTCGAGGATGATGAATCGATGGTGAAATACTTGTTATCTTGGCCATGATCTTCAAATTTTTGAACTCATTCATGATTTATATCACTCGGAACATAGTTCTGGATTTCTTGGAGTCACACTTAGATCCTTGTTGTTTTTAGGATCGATTCGGATTCCGTTTAGTGTTATTGATTCGTGTTAGTGTTATTTTCGTAGTTCTCGTGGAGTTGTCGAGTTCTTGGTCGGTTTTGAAAGTTCGAGGGCTGCCCAACCTCATCCGTTCGTTGTCCGGTGGTTCGTGGTATCGAGGCCTTGTGATTCGTCGTATTTGTTCGCTTACCGATTCGAGGCAAGTATCTTGCCCATACGTTTCGTGTTTCGTAAGCACAATTGTTGATAAATGATTTTATGTGAAATACGAATGTTTAATGAATGTTAAAACAGATCGGTATGTTCTCGATAAAGGTTTCCTTCTAAATCTACTAATGTATTTGTGAACGAATCTGTTGTTTTGAAAATGTGTGTTAGTTTTGTACATGGAAATATCTTCCTTGCGTATGGTACTGTTGTGCGTGATTGTGTCAAAAGTGGACTTAAGGTTATGTCTTCTTACAAGAAGAATATGTGTGTGGATGTGCGGGTCTATTGATGAGCATATGTTGTTGTGTAGTATAGGTTGAGAGTATGTGTCGGATATAGTGGCCATTTCTAACAAGTACCTTGAATTACGTTTGATGTACTTCGGGAGAATGCGGTTTTGATGATTGTGATTTGTGCCCTTGTGGATTTTGAGTTGTGTGTGAGCCGAGTAAAACCAGCGAGGGTCCCTTGGGATTTGTTTAGACTTCGAGTTCGGCAGATCACTCGGTTGGGTTGTACACTGGGGAGGGCCTGACGAGGACTCTCTGGGGTGTGTATTCCGTTATGGGTACAGGGCCAGTACAGCTCGGGAGGTTATTTTTTGCTATAATTTTGGCACGTTGTTGTTTCGATAATTATGATATGTCCGGAATATCATAACGCTTCCATTCTCGGTGTGAGTTATGTCGTACATAAGGTCTTGGTACTTGGCTAGAATGGCATCAATACAAGTGTCGTATATGATTCGTTTCTTGATTGTGAGGTTTTTGGCATAAGGGTGCGGGTCCTGGTGATTGTCTCTGTATACTGTGATTTAGTTGTTTATCGGGTGTGACCTTTTGGGCTTTCACTAGAGTATGTGATGAGGATAATCAGGCCGTAGACCCCGTGTTTTGTGATCGGATTGATATTTTTGAACTTAAACAAGTCCTTGGCCCGTATCCCTATGTGGTTCTGTTAAGTTGAGGATTCGTATATTCCAAATGTTTTCAAAACTCCCGAGATCTTTGATATTTTGTAAAATGCATATTGGGTTTATTCCCACCTGTCATGATTCGAACAGTTTTGATTAAATGATTTATCTCGGGGAGTAAGTTTTCAATTATCGGATATTGGAGTATGATACGTATGGCTTGTATTCATAATTTTATACTTGCACTAGCAAAACAGTGGAGTTTTGCTAACGCCCGTGTATTCGGGGGGTGGATGTCTGTATTGCGTCCAGGTACTTGCAGGTCGCTGGGGAGCGAATCACAGGATCAGTACGAAGGATGGTGGAAGACGACGATACTAATCACACGAAGACGATTCGCTGAGTATTTTTGGTAGAGTCTTGTTGTTTATATTTTCATTATGGTGCCCTCCCATTTTATGGGAGCGTTGTATTATAACCCCTGTGTGGCTATGAGATTTGGGAAAGAGTTATGTATATATGATGTGTGTATTGTGGAAAAGACCAAATCGGTCTAATGGTTCATTATTTAGCCATATTGGCATATAATGTGATGTTTTATTTTTGTATTTAGCCTGGTAGATCCTCATGGAGAGGGTCTGCGGCGCTGTAATATTCCCAAGTAGTTTGGGGGTGTTACAGTGACGATCCTTGCCTTATTTCAAATCACTAGTCCATTCTGATCATTTTTGTTTCTGAACAGACATTTTGTTCCGATGACGGCTTGATGAATTGGTATTGAAACCAAATACCATAGTTGTTACTTTCAAATCTATTGAGCTCTTCTTGCAATATTAAGGGAGTGGTTAGTGTATAGAGCTGTAGATGGATGGATGAAGTACGAGTAAACAAAGCATGAATGAAAGTCAAAATATAGCTCTGTGGATCTGTTTCGGGATTGCATTAGCTACATATCATATTTAAATCCGATTTTATTTTTACTTTTTGTGCTGAGCGATTTGGCTGTCTTCTTCGGCCCTGGTTCTTCGATTTGCTTGCATTTTTGGTGTTCGTTTGTGTGATTGGTTGCGCCGGAGGTGCGCGTTTTTCGTTCCTCTTTTTCTACTTATTTTTTAATTAAATCAGATATAAAGCGGGCCTTGCTCGATTGCAGCGGAAGCCCACCGAATTCTGGTGCCATTTCCCTATTCAACCATAGACTCCGACGGGGTTTTGATCTGTAAAAACATCGCAGAATCGTGGGGTCTGATTGAAATTTCTGATTCAGATCGGTGTTCTGTTCTTTTTCTGTTCTTTTTTTATTTTCTTTATTTTTTTTTTGTAATTGGGAATCTCTTTTGGGAAATTGAGGTTCAGTGGGAGATTTCTTTTGACGCAAGTGGGAGATTCCTTTCTTGTCAGTCTTTAGATCTAATCTTCAATTGCTTTTCATTTACTTTCCTATTACTCGGTGATATTCAATTATATATAATATATAATTACATACTGATTAGGATTTATTCGACTCTTCTGTTTAAACTTGATTTTTGTAATTGTTTGATTCGGCTGATCTTGGTTAAGTTACTTGGTTAAGTTACTGGTAGTTGTTTAATTTGATTTAGTTAATTACAGCAACTTTAGTTTGTAATATTAGTTTCATTCTGACAGTGTGATTTGGGTTGTTTTTTTTTTTTGATTTTTCTGTAAGATAACAGTGTGATTTTTAACTAACCCCGGAGCTTTGCCGTAACTTACGCTTGCGCCGTCCCGGGCTGCTGGTCATCCCTGGCCGGCGTATCGCCGGAAGAATAACTTTACACCGCGACATTCATCCCTCCCCGTCAATTTAACAGTAGTATTGCATTTTAGGTATGCATTTTGCGGGTTGCCGTCTTTGCTACCAGTGTAAATCGGCTTATCGATCGCCTTTTCCTGTTCGAGTCGATCGGTTTCCGGCTTCATGGCTTCTCCTCCATCGTCTCCAAGGCGTGTCGAAGTCCGGTATCATTGTACCTTTCTGTTAAATTTCATTTTTGCCTGCCATATATCTACCATTTACTGCGATTTTTATGCGGTTTGCTTGCTTTTTATTGTCTTTGCTTGTATTGGTCGATGTCGCACTGTTTTCGGGTTGGTAGTTGGAATTTGGGTACCTTGTCGGGTAAGCTTTTGGAGCTTGTGGATGTTTTGGGTAAGAGAAGGGTTGATGTGGCTTGTATTCGGGAGACTAGGTGGAAGGGGTCGCAATCCAGGGAGGTGAACGGTTATAAATTATGGTATTCAGTCCTTGCTAACTCGAGCAATGGTGTGGGCATTCTTTTGTCTAAGGAGCTTAAGGACAACGTCGTGGAAGTGAAGAGGTGCAATGATAGGATTATGTCCGTTAGAGTGGTGGTTGGGGAGAAGGTGGTTAATGTGGTTTGTGCGTATGCCCCACATGTTGGTTTGGGTGTGCTTGATAAGGAAGCCTTTTGGGTCTGTTTAGATGAGTTGGTCGGGTGTATTAGGACGATCAATTTATTATTTCGGGCGATTTCAATGGGCACATGGGTGAGGGTGGATGGTTATCATAGTGCGCATGGGGGTTTCGGCCGGAGTTAGGAATGCGGGAGGTTCCGCCTTTGTTGGAGTTGCCACTGCGCATGAGTTGGTAATTGCTAACTCTGTTTTTGAGAAGAGCCGAGCACCTCATCACCTTCGGTAGTGGGGGCACAACACGCAAATTGACTACCTTCTTTTGCGCGATCGGGATGCTAGGACGTGCATGGGTGCAAGGTGTTCGGAGGAGGCATGTGCTTCTCAACACCGGCTGCTGGCTATGGATTTATCCATGAGAGGTCGTGTTGTTAGCAGGGTTAGAGAAGCTAGACCTAGGATTCTCTGGAAGGATCTGAAGGGTGAGAAGGCGACAGTATTCAAGGAGTCTCTGACCCGCGAAGGAGGTTTTTTGCGTGCGGGCGATGCTAACCTTATGTGGACCAGCATGGCCAATGCTATTATGAGAGTGGGCGAGAAGGTGGTAGGGGTTTCTTCGGGCAGGTCTAGTGGACCTAGGGAGGCTTGGTGGTGGAATGAGGAGGTCCAAAACAAGGTTAAGGCAAAACAAGCGCTATTTAAGGAGCTTTTGTCGGTTAGTGATGGGGAGGAGAGAATCTTGGAGATTGTAGCGTACAAGGTGGCGAAAAGAGAGGCTAAGAAGGCAGTGGCTAAGGCTAAATGTAAGGCTTACGATGAGATGTACAAGCGCCTAGACACTAAAGAAGAAGCGAATGCTATTTTTAAACTAGCGAAAGCTAGGGAAAGAGGGCGGCGCGACCTGGGTCCCGTTAAGTTTATTAAGGATGATTTGGGTCGAGTGTTAGTGAACGATGTGGCTATTAAGGAGCAGTGGAATAGGTATTTTTTCGAACTTTTCAATGAGGCTAGAGGTAGTGACTCGGTGGTGCAAGGAGTTAGTCTATCTTCTGCTCGTTCGTTTAGTTCCTGTGAGAGTATTAGCAAGGAGGAAGTAAAGGGTGCCCTAATGAAAATGGGTAGAGCTAAGGCTGTGGGACCGGATCAGATCCCTATTGAGGTGTGGCTTTGTCTGGGGGAAGTCGGAGTTCAGTGGCTAGCAGAGCTGTTCAACATCCTCCTCAAAGGCTCTAAGATGCCGACAGAGTGGAGGCATAGTATTGTCGTGCCTTTTTTCAAGAACAAAGGCGATGCTCAGAGTTGTAGTAACTATAGGGGTATTAAACTCCTCATTCATACTATGAAACTTTGGGAAAGAGTGGTGGAATGCAGGGTTAGAAGAGAAGTGGAGATCTCAGAGAACCAATTTGGCTTCATGCCGGGGAGATCCACAACTGAGGCCATTCATCTCGTCAGATGCCTTATGGAGAAGTTTAGAGAGCGGCGTAAGGACCTCCATATGGTGTTCATAGATCTAGAGAAGGCTTATGATAGCATCCCACGCGATGTTATTTGGAGGAGCCTAGTAGAGAGGAGGGTGTCGTTGCCGTTCGTTAGGGCGATCCAAGACATGTACTCCCAAGCTAGAACGTGTGTTAGGACCCCAGTTGGTGACACCCAGTATTTTCCGGTTGAGATAGGGCTACACCAGGGGTCGGAGCTAAGTCTTCTTCTCTTCGCTCTAATCCTTGACGTCATTTCGCGAGGGATTCAAGATGGCATCCCGTGGTGCATGCTTTTTGCTGACGACATTGTGTTAGTGGCGGAGTCGAGGAGGGAGGTGAACTCGAAGTTGGAGCTTTGGAGGGCTAAGCTAGAATCCCAGGGCTTGCGTGTGAGCCAGTCTAAGACCGAGTATCTCTGGTGTAACTTTAGTGGTGAGGCCAACGAGGAAGATGTTGACGTAATGATTGCGGATCAGATCGTACCCCGTACGGATAAGTTCAAGTATTTGGGTTCGATCATTCAGAAGGAAGGTGAGTGTGAAGATGATGTCACGCATCGCATCAAGGCAGGGTGGCTAAGGTGGAGAGCAGCGACAGGGGTCATGTGCGACAAGAAAGTCCCTCTAAAGTTGAAGGGTAAATTCTATAGAGCGGAAATCCGACCTGCAATGTTGTATGGCTCCGAATGTTGGGCGATGAAGAAGTTACTTGAGAGCAAGTTGGAAGTGGCTGAAATGAGAATGTTACGTTGGTCGTGTGGTCGCACAATGTTAGATATAATTGCGAACGGGGTTTTCAGGAACGCGCTGGAAGTGGCGCCCATTTCAGCGAAAGTTAGGGAAGGGAGATTGAGATGGTTTGGCCACATCCGCAGGAGGCAGGCATCTGCTCTGGTGAGGAGGGTCGAGAGTTTAATGGTTGTCGGGGAGAGGAGGAGAGGCACACCGAGGAGGACGTGGGAGGAGCAACTGAGATTAGATTTGAAGGCCTTAAACCTTTCCGAGACCATGACTGTTGATAGGTGCGCTTGGAGGCGCCAGATCAGAGTTGTGGATTCTTTTGTAGGGAGCGGTGCTGTAGTTGAGAGTCTTAGGGTTGGGTTGTCTCGGTTAGCTTTGACCTAGAGCATTGCATTTTTACTTTTATTGTATATTTTATCATATTGCCTTTGCGTGTGGTGTATTTTTGACAGGGAGCTGTGCGCAGAGCCAACCTCTCTGTTGTTAGAGTAGCTTTCATCGGGAGTAAAGTAGTCAAATTCCGCTTAGGTAAGTCCCATGTGGATCAAGCCATGGGCTCACGTATGGTCTCGAGCTTTTTCGAATCATATGTTTTCCTTTGTATTTATCACACAAGATTCTACTGTGCACTAAGCCGGGGGTCTTCACGGAAACAGCCTCCCTACCGTAATAAGTAGGGGCATGGTCTGCGTACATCTTACCCTCCCCAGACCCTTCTCTGAGCGGGATATAATGGGTATGTTTGGTTTGGTTTGGTTTTCTTCTTGCAATACCTATACAGTGTGACTTATCTAGAACTTCCTCGGTTGATCTAGGTTCCATATTATCCATAAATACATCTATCTATCATATAACCAATATTCGAAGTTCAGCTGTAAAATTCCATGTAGGGAATCTCATGGTAATCATGTTGTAATATGTTTCCTCTTGTTCGTATAAATTATTTTATCTTTATAATATTATATGCTCCTCTCCCGGTGGTGATTCCTGCATCAATTCATCTAATCACCAATTCTTGCAGGTGATATCTCAACCATCTCCTATCATGTTCTTGTTAGTATTATGCTCTAAGTCTACTGTTTAATAATAATATGGAGACATTTATTATTATTATAATATTGATTATATTAATGAATTAATATTCTGCGTACGATCATCAACTATATGACTTGATAGTAAAGCTCGTTAAAGCATTAAAGAATATTTATTCTAGATATCCCTAATAATATGATTACTAGCATGATAGTGATACGATGGATATATTTTACTGGTCATGAACATGAGATGTTATAGCACGTCATAGATACATGTAGAGACATCATATTAGATATGACCTAACAAAGAGAATTATATATGGATTAAGTCATTATAATTCCTCTGATTGTTATATATTATTTAAGTCCTTATTACCTAATGACACTACAGTTTCCTACATAATGAGTATCATATTATAACACCATGCCAACGTCTTCTTTAATGAGGGACCAAACAGTTTGTGATTGGATATGGTACGATTCATCCAGGGGGAAGTAGTTCGTTCAGAAGGGACTTGTCCCTCCTATAAAACGGAGAAGATATCCACGGACCCTTGATAAGTTAAATTGTTTAAATACATGGCCATGCTCAAATTGATCAATAAAGAGTTACTGATAAATATTTGAATTGGACAATTGTAACTTGAGATCACGAATATTAATTAAGCTATATAAGGTCGACTTATACATGCCTTATGCTTAATTAGGATATCGCGCGACGGGAGGTTAAATATTATATAGTAACGGGATTTCTTTCGTGCCGCCGAATTAATTCTTTTAATTCGGGTAGTCATAATGTCTATTTAGAGGCTGTTTATGATTTATGAGTCGTAAAATTGTTTTTTATACTAATTGTCGTATTAAATAGAACTACAGGGTCACACACTTAAACGAGGAGAGCAACTATTTTGTTCCAGTTGATTATGGTTGGTGAAAGGGTTGGTGAACCCTTACCCATGTGGAGAACTATATAAGAGTGTCTTTTGATAGCCCACACATGAAAAAACATAAGAGAAGACATATTTGTGTAGAGAGAATCAAAAATCTGATTTTATATTTCTCTCTCTCAAAAGTCTTGAAGATAATATTCAAGAGTTGAATAATCAAAAGGATCAAGAATATATCTTCATATCTTTGAAGATTGATTCTTTGATGAAGAAAAGTATTTAGAATACTCATCTTATCTTCATCTAATCTTGTGAGTTTGATCTATAATAACATATTGAATAAGATTCATAGTTGTTATTTTAGATCAAAGATCAAGAACATTTGAATAATATTCTTGCTGTTCTTGTTCTTACCATAATCAAGAACATACCTATATTCAAATTGATTTAAGTTAAATCTTTATTTAATTAAAGATAGCAATCCGTTAGATGCTCGGGACTTGGTCATTGTGTGGAACCATAGAGGACGCTCGCTTCTAGCAACGTCTCTAGAAGGCTCGATCGAAAACACGCTACAAGAGGTAATAATCTTGTTCTTCGTACTTTGATAATATTTATGGATCCTCAGAGGGTTTTACATATTTTATTTATACTTCCGCTGCACTATTTCGATATATGATGAGATCATAAATCTTATTAGTTCAATAAAAACCCAACAGTTCTAACTCTGCATTGTCTTTTTTGTTCGGATGTGTATATTCTCTATTTCAGGTTCAATGGCATCTTCATCGATTCAAAGAGTTGCATGATTGATTTTAAGTGCGGTGATAGGTTCAACCTGGGTCTGTGGAGTCTCCTCCAGAGTGAGAGTTCTAACAACTTCAGTTCCATTGATTCTTGTAGGATCACGATGTCGCCCATCAAACACAACACAGACTGATTCCTTGATAGTCATCGTCCACTTGTTGAATAATTTTTAAGCTTTCCTCATGTCTGAGTATCCAATGAAGACCCTTCATCGGACTTTGTATGGAAGGTTCTGAGTGGATCTTTTCTATTGTTGAGTATGTAACACCTCCATCCAAGAATGAGAATAATATGCATTTGACAGTTTCGAAATTGTCCATTCGTCATAAGAAGTCTCGTTCATATTCTTGTATATGAGATAGCGACTTTGTCTACAACACATTGTATTCATTTCTTCGGCTTAGAAACATAGTGGTAATTTTCATTCGGTGATCATCGTTCTGGTGGTATCCTTCATTGTCCTATTTTCCGTTCAGCAACACCAGTTTGCTAAGGGATCCTGGAAGTTCATAGTGTATCCCATTATTCTCACAGTACCATTCAATGAATCTGATAGAAAATTCAGTACCCCTGTTGGATCTAATGGTCACCAGGCTCATGCTTTTCTCATTTTGTAGCTTCTTTAGGTGTTCTGGAAGCTTCGTCATTGTTTCTTTCTTCTTTGCCAAAAAGATAGCCCAAAAAGATAATCATCAACAATATTTAAACAATATATCTTACCTCCAAGGTTTATTGGATCACAGGTCCGTATATATCCATATGCATTAAACCCAGCACCCTGTGGGATGATATGTTTGTCTTGTTTTTGAGAATGGTCTTTATTTGTTTGCCCTTTTAACATGCTCCATAGACATTGTCTTTTTGATATGTTAGATCTTGCATACCTCTGACCATGTCCTTTCTTGTAGGCTTGTTGACTATCTTGAATTTAAATTTGACATTCTTTTATCCAATAGTTAGTTTCGTTTCGTTCTAATCCGCATTACGAAATAGGGTATCTCACTTTCTATAGGGATCCAATTAGTAATGTACATGTTTCCTGAGCGATTCCCATAAGAATAATATACTTAGTCCCGATGTCCTTCACCCTACAACTACCTTTAAAGAACTTCACGGATAACATCTTGCTTTGGATACCACAGTGTAGGGTGTAATAGAGTCCTTCAATATATACTACATCAGTGACCTTGAATTTCCCAACAATGAAGGTTTTTTTCCTTTTGTCCTTTCTTTTGTACTTGTCACCAAAGCAAACCTTTGGGTGTGGAAGTCCACATAGTCAATTAGCTTCGCTTTTTCACCTATCGTATGCCGAGAACATCTATTGTGTTGAAGTACCAGATGTCATCTTTTTTGAAATTTTTTAGAATAAATGAAGTAGGTTTAGGTCCCCTTTTTGAGTGGGTCATAGGTTAGTTGTGCCTTTCGAAATCCAAATTTGCCTTATATCAGTTGATTCATTGTAGGTTCTTCTTGGTCCGATCTTATGGGATCTATGTGTGGCAGGCATATATTCCCCATAAGCGTGATAATTGTTCGAGAAGTACAACATTCCTTTGGTGCTATCTTCGTTATTCTATGTTCGCATTGAGCTTGGTGTCTGTTAGATCCTTGATAAGGTATATCTATCGTTCTTTTTGTATCATTTTCCTTGGTGCATTAAATCTTTACCATTGGGCAACTGTATTGCTTCTTGTCTTCGCGGTCAGTGTAACTACGTTGTATGTTGTTGATGGTATGTTTTATGAGAGGTTATAGCAGCTTTGTGCATTTAACTGGAGGTACATCTATAGCTTTGCCTTTGTCTGTTGTTAGGGGCATCCTTCAATATTGTTTCAGGTTATTTGCTCATTGTAGGCGCAACCCTTTTAATGTTCAACTCCATTGGCGACCCGAGTCAATGAATGACTTGTATCCTAGGTCTCTTTTGTTATTAACATGTTGATCTCGGTTTAAGATATCTTCCATCCTTTTCGAAGAGTTTTCAAATGAATTGGAATGGCGCCAAGTTCTCCTCCATATTTCTCAAGATGTTCAATCTTTTTTTCGAGCTGAGAAGCATAGTCATTTAGCTTGTTTTCATCCTAAGATGAGATCTCATTCATCTAGGTGGTAAGCAACATATTACTCTCTATTGGTTTTTCAATTTGGATCTTGCTGTTTTTATAATCTAATAATTTGTTTTCAATATTTTCTTTTAGAAAGTCATTCTTCTCTCTAAGCTCCATGCTGGAAAGTGTGAGATGTAGGTTTTTATTTTTTAAATTCTCTTGTGCTATTTGAATGGTATTACTCATTTATCATCTTGTGGAAAGTGTCTGACATTTGTGTAATGATTAATTGTAGATTTCTGTTACCTCATAATCTTTGTCATCTTCTTCTTCTTTTGCCTAGTACGCTCCATCTTTTCTATCGGATGTGTCACTATCTGATATATCTTGGATCCTCTATATCTTTAGCTGTAGGGTCCACTTTAGATTCCATAGTAGTGCTTGTAGGCTTTCACACAGTATTGTTGGGATAACAAAAACCCTGTATCAAAGCTTTTGGGATAAACAATCCCTGTATCGATCCTATTGTCAGAATGTTTTGACAATATGCCAAATCCTGAATACCGCCAATAGCTGTATCGAAAAGCTGATCAAGTATCAACCTGTATTGAAGACTTATCGCAGTCCCAACCATACAGTAAATCTATCATACAGCAAAGCTAAGTATGGAAACTGTCTCAAAATATCAATACAGTAATCCTTCCATACAGCCCTAAAATAGGACAAGAAGGAATCTTCAGTATTCGCTAGAAGTCAAGTCCCGTTTGATAATGTAATATCCGCAATTTCGATTTTCCGGTAATTTTCTTTTTTTGGCGGAAGTCTGTTTTGACAACTCACTCATGACCGTATCGTCATTCTGAGAATGATTAATTCTGCACTTTTTGTCATTCGAGTTCATTTCGGTATCGTTTTGTTGAGTTCCGTGTTCTAAAACGGCTTTTCCGCACTTGAGTTCGATTCTTGCGAATCTCGTCCGAAACTATTGTTTCGAGTTTCTCGTAATTTCATTTAATGTTATTATTCTTGTTGTGAGCTTTGGCTTGGTGTTTCGATCGTGTATCGTGTATTTCGGACGTCTTGGGCCATTTTCGTAATTTCCTAAAGTTTGGGGTAATTACTTCCGTTGTTGAATTTCGAGCCTTCGGGTGGTCGGAATCGTGTGTTCTCTTAGCTATTAGATTCGTCTTTGCCAGTACATCGTAACCGTATCTTCGATTCGTATTCAGGTTTGGGTTTCAGGGTCGTCGGGCCGTCAGAGTGGCCACGGCCGGAGCCGGGCCGAGTTACGGCCGTACGTGCTCGGCAGGCATGGCCTGACGAATGCCAGTTACGGACGTAAGGGCCGAGAGTTACGGCCATATGGCACCTGGCAGTTTCCGGACGAATGCTGGTTACGGCCGTAAGGACCTGCCGGGTACGGCGTAAGTGCCGAGTTACGGCCGTAAGTCCCTGCCGGTTACGGCCGTAAGCGATCGGCAGGCGCTGGGCGGGTTTGGACAAATGCCGGTTACGGCCGTAAGGTACTGCCGGTTACGGCCGTAACCCTGCCGGCTATATATAGCCTGGGCTCCGCCATACCTTCATTTTTACTCGTTTTTCTCTTTTTTTCAGCGGCTGGCGACGGGAGGCTCGGGAAATCGAGTTCTTGGATGATTCTAATCAAATCCAAGACGTTTTGGAAGATTCTTGTTGATTATATCATCATCCAATCTGTGTTCTTCGTCGAATCAAGGTATATTTCTTGATTTTCCTCCAAGTTGACTTTTTGGGGAATTTGTTCTTGATTTCGATTCTAGTCCGATTTTGATGAATCGGTTGATGCCAGTGAACATTATTAATCGTGTTCTATGGATTGTATATCCATATTTTCGATTCGTTCAACCCGATTGATGATTCTTAGGCTCTTGAGGAACTTTGAACATTTAGTGTTCGATTAAATGCCTCAAAGAGTTTCTTTCGGTCGTTATGTTGATTTCGTTTGATATTGTGTTATTGAATGAATTGTATTTCATTCAAGGTGGTTCGAGTACTTGTGTTTACCGGAGGACGCCATTCGTTGTTCGTGGAAGGAATTCATCGCCTTAGGTTGAGGCAAGTTTTATACTTGTACTAGTCAATGAGATTAATGTTATCATATATGTGTATGAATGTGTTGTATCATTCCGAGACTTAGTCTCTTCATAAGTTCATTAATATTAGGGCATCGTTCGATATGATACTCTTTGAAAATTATGCCAAATGTTTATTATCATTCATTAATGGCCGATAAGTCATTGAGATATTCGTTGTTAATGTTATTATCGATCACCGGTTCGCGGTATCGATGTTTCGGTTGTTGTTGATAATATTGATGTCGATCTAAGACGTTGTTGTAATCATTGTTATTAATGTTGATGTCCTGTCATTCATGTTTTATTGGCCGATTGAAGGCATTGTTGTATTCGTTCTTATCTTCGTCGTCGGTAGCCGATTAAAGGTGCCGAGGCATTCATTGTATCATTGTTATCGATTGGCCATTCTAAGGCAATCGGGGAGTTCAATCATTCATTTTATCATTGTCATCGATTAGCCGTTCTAAGGCAATCGAGGTGATTAATCATTCATTGTCTGATTGTCATCGACTAGCCGTTCTAAGGCACTCGAGGTGCTCAATCATTCATTGTATCATTGTCATTAATTAGCCGTTCTAAGGCAATCGAGGTGCTCAATCATTCATTGTCTCATTGTCATCGATTAGCCGTTCTAAGGCAATCGGGGAGTTCAATCATTCATTGTATCATTGTCATCGATTAGCCATTCTAAGGCAATCGAGGTGTTCAATCATTCATTGTATCATTGTCATTGATTAGCCGTTCTAAGGCAATCGAGGTGCTCAATTATTCATTGTATCATTGCCATCGATTAGCCGTTCTAAGGCAATCGAGGTGCTCAATCATTCATTGTATCATTGTCATCGATTAGCCATTCTAAGGCAATCGAGGTTCTCAATCATTCGTTGTATCATCGTTATCGATTGGCCGTTTTAAGGCAATCGAGATGTTGAATCATCCGCTGCATCATTGTTATCGGTTGGCCATTCTAAGGCAATCGAGGTATTGAATTGGGGCTGTCGAGGATAGTTCCCATCCGTTGTGTCATTGTCATCGATTGACCATTCTAAGGTAATCGAGGTATTGAATTGGGACTACTGAGGACGGTGCCCATCCGTGAGTCATCATTATCGTGTTGGCCGACTCAAGGCAGCACACTATCATTCTCGTGAACTCGGTAATCTTCGGATCGTTGCCGTTTGTGATTAATTATATTTTGGAGGCTAGTCTCGGCTAGTGCTCATTATGAGTAAGATTGGGGCTTGAACCTTCGCGGTTGGCTTCCCAACACCTACAACTCAGTAGGTCACGATCGTGTTTATAATCTTATTATGGGTAAGCTTGGGGCTTGAACCTTCGTGGTTGGCTTCCCGACACCTACAGCTCAGTAGGTCACGGTCGTGGTTATGACCTTATTAGCCCTCATTAACTACAGCTTCGAGTTGTTCCGGTTTCAGTGTTTATGTTGATTGACAGCTTCGGCTGAGTGACTTTCAGGTCTTTATGATGTCTTGATAATTTCATTGGAGCCTTCGGGCATTGTGATTCATATTTAATTCAGTTCTGGTTTGGTTCATGTCGTGTAATTCATTGTGGTACTCTGTGATTATGATTCGCCGTTGGGCACTTATGTTCTAACATGTCGAACAAGTATTAATAGTATGCCGTGGGCATAGTGTTTCACGAATGCTCGGTTCTTACCTTGGTTTGGGAGCATCTCGTATTATTATTATCATTGTACCGTTTCATTCGGCCTTTGGATGCATATCATGTTATACATGTATTTGATATTCATTATCTGGATGACTGACCCCGTGGAGGCGGAACATGTTTTCATGTTTTAGGTGCTTGCGAGGAGAGAGTTGAGACACATGGGCATGATGATGGCGACGAGGCATTCGAGCGATACTAGTCCGAGTTGTTCATGTTGGTCAGTCAGTTGGAGTGTTCTCCAGTTTGTCAGTCATTGTCATTATGTTTTACCCAAGCAAATGCTCGTGGATGTTGTTGTATTTTATTTTTGGCCATGTAGGCCCATTAATGTCGTTGAAATTCCTTATCGGAATATTGTGTCGGATATAATGGTAGAGACTATGATTTTCCCTTGTTGTTTAATTTAATGTATTTTAGTCATGTTCGCCTGGTGGATCTCCTGGCGTGGGGTCCACGACACTGTAATAACCCAATAGGATTTGGGGGTGTTACAGAAGATGGTATCAGAGCTTTTGGGTTGTGAGATACCCTGATATGTGAGTTATATGGCTCTACCGATGCGGTGGTAGTGGGACTGTCAGGTTATGACAATCTAGTCAGTCGGTTTTTGTGAGTCGTAATATTAGTACGACTGCACGAGTCATTCATTCATCGAGTTGTCGTCAGTGAAGACTAGTATCACAAGACCTCGAAGCTTCGTATGACCTGTGTAAGGACTCGATTCTCTTTATGTTCATACATTCATCATGTCATTAATTATTCATGCTTTGTTGAAACTTATATGTGATATTAGTGTTATGATTGATTCATGACTAATTGTTTTGGAGCACGTGTGACTTATGTAAGCATTAAGGATCAACTCATTCATCAGTTAATAATCCTCAATCATCATTTTGATCTTGTCGATCATGTTAATTCATTCATCACTCAGTCAACCTCATTGTTCAGTTAATTCATTCATCACTCAGTCAATCTCATCGCTCAGTTAATTCATTCATCACTCAGTCAATCTCATTGTTCAGTTAATTCATTCATCACTCAGTCAATCTCATCGCTCAGTTAATTCATTCATCACTCAGTCAATCTCATTGTTCAGTTAATTCATTCATGACTCAGTCAGTCTCATCGCTCAGTTAATTCATTCATCACTCAGTCAATCTCATTGTTCATTTAATTCATTAATCATCCAGTCCATCTCACGGTTCAGTTGTTGATCTTGCGGAGCAAATTTTCAACCTTGTTAACTTGTCCAAGATAATCATTTCAGGAATTTCATCAGATAATCATGTCACCTCACTCGGTCTTTCATGCGATCTTATCATATTCCGGCGTCATGTCGACGATCATTTTATTTCATTATTAATGCATTCATTGTGTTAGAGCGTGTATGCTCATTGTTATCATTCCGTCTCGTAATCATAAGGCAATCTTCATACGAGATATGTAATTATCACGTGACTTTCCTGCCTCGGTATGGGAAGAGCTGTCAGAGGGACATCAGACTCCGACGTCCAAGAGATGGTTTTCTAGTCGTCTTCGTGCTGGGAGAGCATCTTTATCTCAGACGACGAGTTCGACTGTTGTTTGCTTTAACTATGATACAATAGGACATTCATGCTCGGTAATAGGATAATCATTCATTTCATTTGTCATTCATTCATTCATATAATTCATTCATCATATATCAATCACGTTGAGACTTATAATTATCAAACTAATCGTTCACTTCACGGGGAACAATGGTTCTAATCATTTCATTTAAGCTATAACTCATTACGTTTTCATTTCACCCCGGTGAGTCATTCTTGATCCTTGTTGGATTTCGATTCATTATCATTCATTATGATCATTCTTGTTCTTGTGTATCTCGTTGATTTTTCCTGGTGGGATATTGCTTCTCCTTACTTGTTTTAAGTTTCGGGAAGAATCTTCTTTTAAGGGGGTAGTATGTAATATCAGCAATTTCGATTTTCCGGTAATTTTCTTTTTTTTTTTGGCGGAAGTCTATTTTGACGACTCGCTCATGACCGTATCGTCATTCTGAGAATGATTAATTCTGCACTTTTTGTCATCCGAGTTCGTTTCGGTATCGTTTTGTTGAGTTCCGTGTTCTAAAACGGCTTTTCCGCACTTGAGTTCGATTCTTGCGAATCATGTCCGAAAATGTTGTTTCGAGTTTCTCGTAAGTTCATTTAATGTTATTATTCTTGTTGTGAGCTTTGGCTTGGTGTTTCGATCGTGTATCGTGTATTTCAGATGTTTTGGGCCATTTTCGTAATTTCCCAAAGTTTGGGGTAATTACTTCCGTTGTCGAATTTCGAGCCTTCGGGTGGTCGAAATCGTGTGTTGTCTTAGCTCTTAGATTCTTCTTTGCGAGTACGTCGTAACCGTATCTTGGATTCGTATTCAGGTTCGGGTTTCGGGGTCGTCGGGCCGTTAGAGTGGCCACGGCCAGAGCCGGGCCTGGCCTGGCCGAGTTACGGCCGTAAGGTGCCGGTTACGGCCGTACGTGCTCAGCAGGCATGGCCTGATGAATGCCAGTTACGGCCGTAAGGGCCGAGAGTCACGGCCGTATGGCGCCTGGCAGTTTCCGGACGAATGCCGGTTACGGCCGCAAGGACCTGCCGGGTACGGCCCTAAGTGTGAGTTACGGCCGTAAGTCCCTGTCGGTTATGGCCGTAAGCGATCGGCTGGTTTGGACAAATGCCCGTTACGGCCGTAAGGCACTGCCGGTTACGGCCGTAACCCTGCCGGCTATATATAGCCTGGGCTCGGCCAGACCTTCATTTTTACTCGTTTTTCTCTTTTTTTCAGCGGCTAGCAACGGGAGGCTCGGGAAATCGAGTTCTTGTCCGATTCTAATCAATTCCAAGATATTTTGGAAGATTCTTGTTGATTATATGATCATCCAATCCGTGTTCTTCGTCGAATCAAGGAATATTTCTTGATTTTCCTCCAAGTTGACTTTTTGGGGAATTTGTTCTTGATTTCGATTCTAGTCCGATTTTGATGAATCAGTTGATGCTAGTGAACATTATTAATCGTGTTCTATCGATTGTATACCCATATTTTCAATTCGTTAAACCCAATTGATGATTCTTAGGCTCTTGAGGAACTTTGAACATTTAGTGTTCGATTAAATGCCTCAAAGAGTTTCTTTCGGTCGTTATGTTGATTTCGATTCATATTGTGTTATTGAATGAATTGTATTTCATTCAAGGTGGTTCGAGTACTTGTGTTTATCGGAGGACGCCGTTCATTGTTCATGGAAGGAATTCATCGCCTTCGGTTGAGGCAAGTTTTATACTTGTACTAGTCAATGAGATTAATGTTATCATATATGTGTATGAATGTGTTGTATCATTCCGAGACTTAGTCTCTTCATAAGTTCATTGATATTAGGGGATCGTTCGATACGATACTCTTCGGCAATTATGCCAAATGTTTATTATCATTCATTAATGGCCGGTAAGGCATTGAGATATTCGTTGTTAATGTTATTATCGATCACCGGTTCGCGGTATCGATGTTTCGGTTGTTGTTGATAATATTGATGTCGATCTAAGACGTTGTTGTAATCATTGTTATTAATGTTGGCGTCCTGTCATTCATGTTGTATTGGCCGATTGAAGGCATTGTTGTATTCGTTCTCATCTTCGTCGTTAGTAGCCGATTAAAGGTGCCGAGGCATTCATTGTATCATTGTTATCGATTGTCCGTTCTAAGGCAATCGGTTCAATCATTCATTGTATCATTGTCATCGATTATCCGTTCTAAGGCAATCGAGGTGCTCAATCATTCATTATCTCATTGTCATCGATTAGCCGTTCTAAGGCAATCGAGGTGCTCAATCATTCATTGTCTCATTGTCATCGATTAGCTGTTCTAAGGCAATCGGGGAGTTCAATCATTCATTGTATCATTGTCATCGATTAGCCATTCTAAGGCAATCGAGGTGTTCAATCATTCATTGTATCATTGTCATCGATTAGCCATTCTAAGGCAATCGAGGTGCTCAATCATTCATTGTCTCATTGTCATCGATTAGCCGTTCTAAGGCAATCGAGGTGCTCAATAATTCATTGTATCATTGTCATTGATTAGCCGTTCTAAGGCAATCGAGGTGCTCAATCATTCATTGTATCATTGTCATTGATTAGCCGTTCTAAGGCAATCGAGGTGCTCAATCATTCATTGTATCATTGTCATCGATTAGCCGTTCTAAGGCAATCGAGGTGCTCAATCATTCGTTGTATCATCGTTATCAATTGGACGTTTTAAGGCAATCGAGATATTGAATCATCCGCTGCATCATTGTTATCGGTTGGCCATTCTAAGGCAATTGAGGTATTGAATTGGGGCTGTCGAGGATAGTTCCCATCCGTTGTGTCATTGTCATTGATTGACCATTCTAAGGTAATCGAGGTATTGAATTGGGACTGCTGAGGACGGTGCCCATCCGTGAGTCATCATTATCATGTTGGCCGACTCAAGGCAGCACACTATCATTCTCGTGAACTCGGTAATCTTCGGATCGTTGCCGTTTGTGATTAATTATATTTTGGAGGTTAGTCTCGGCTAGTGCTCATTATGGGTAAGCTTGGGGCTTGAACCTTCGCGGTTGGCTTCCCAACACCTACAACTTAGTAGGTCACGGTCGTGTTTATGATCTTATTATGGGTAAGCTTGGGGCTTGAACCTTTGCGGTTGGCTTCCCAACACCTACAACTCAGTAGGTCACAGTCGTGTTTATGATCTTATTATGGGTAAGCTTGGGGCTTGAACCTTCGTGGTTGGCTTCCCGACACCTACATCTCAGTAGGTCACGGTCGTGGTTATGACCTTATTAGCCCTCATTAACTACAGCTTCGAGTTGTTCCGGTTTCAGTGTTTATGTTGATTGACAGCTTCAGCTGAGTGACTTTCAGGTCTTTATGATGTCTTTATAATTTCATTGGAGCCTTTGGGCATTGTGATTCATATTTAATTCAGTTCTGGTTTGGTTCATGTCGTGTAATTCATTGTGGTACTCTGTGATTATGATTCGCCGTTGGGCACTTATGTTCTAACCTGTCGAACAGGTACTAATAGTATGCCGTGGGCATAGTGTTTCATGAATGCTCGGCCTTTGGGCACTTATTATCATTGTACCATTTCATTCGGCCTTTGGATGCATATCATGTTATACATGTATTTGATGTTCATTATCTGGATGACTGACCCCGTGGGGGCAGAACATGTTTTCATGTTTTAGGTGCTTGCGAGGAGAGAGTTGAGACAGAGGGGCATGATGATGGCGACGAGGCATTCGAGCGATACTAGTACGAGTTGTTCATGTTGGTCAGTCAGTTGGAGTGTTCTCCAGTTTTTCAGTCATTGTCATTATGTTTTGCCCGACCAAATTCTCGTGGATGTTGATGTATTTTATTTTTGGCCATGTAGGTCCATCATTGTCGTTGAAATTCCTTATCGGAATATTATGTCGGATATCATGGTAGGGACTATGATTTTCCCTTGTTTTTAATTTAATGTATTTTAGTCATGTTCGCCTGGTGGATCTCCTGGCGTAGGGTCCACGGCACTATAATAACCCAATAGGATTTGGGGGTATTACAGATAAAGAAGTATTTAAATACTAAAGGATAAAGTATTTAAATACTGTAAATCATCGAAATATCTTGAAATCCCGCAATATCCGGATGTCAGTCAAATATCAAGTTGTCGCAAAATATTGCTCAACGGATCTATTTCAAACGGATATATTTCAGAGGCTATATATATCTCCAGAGTTTGAAGATCATCTACAGATCATATACAGAGACATATACATACATACACACTGACTTACAAATGAACAAGTGCTTACAAGAATATTCAGAGCAAAACATATCTCCCTATGCTTTCTGCTATTCTGATCGAAGAGATATACAGTGCTCAAACCATGAACAACACATCATCAGCTATAAGCTCATAAAGTCAAGTTGTTGTTCAAATATTGTTCTAACCCTTAAACAAACCCATCAGCCCTGTGTGGACTGAGAAACCTTGCTATTCCCGAACTGTGTGTGATGGACTTGCATTGAAGAAGACGAAGCTTCAGAACTGTGTGTGAACAAGCCAGTCACGTGTTAGCTCAAACCAATCTGTGTGAACGGTTGAAAGCTAAGATCTTTATATCAATCTGTGTGAATGATATATTGATTAGGTTTGGTTATAATTACGTAGTTGTGTACGCAGTAATTATAATAAACTTTTTACTCCTGTGTGGAGGACCAGTGGACGTAGAGGGGTTTACCTCGAACCACTTTAAATATTGTGTTATTTACCTTCTGCCTTTATTGTTTTATTAATTGTGATTATTTAAGTATACACTGCACACCGAGTTGCTGTATCCTCAGCAACTTACTGTATTAAAGACTTCCGCTACGCACTCAGATTTAAAAACCGTACAGCTTGTTGTTTAAAACACTTTCCAAGCTGTATCCAGTATACTTAGTGTCCAACAAGTGGTATCAAAGCGGTTGATTCTAAAATGAATCAGTCGTATTTTTAACCGAATCAGATCCAAAGTCACTTATTTTTAGAAAACAATCTTTTTCATTCCTACATTCTCATATGGATACCTCAATGATCAACAAAGTTCCTATGTTCTCTATTAATGAGTTTGATGATTGGAGAATCAGGATGGAGGCTCATCTTGCAGCAATGCACGAAGAGATTATTTTTGTTATACAGGATGGCCCCATCAAGATAATGAAGGTAAATCCGGCCCCTAGGATTGAAGGCCAAGCTCATGCTGAGATGCTTGAAAAAAAGCGCGAACAATGGACTTCTGACGAAAGAAAGCGCGCCAACCTCGACAATGTTGCGAAGAATACGCTGTTTGTCACCCTCGACAAAGGCACATTCTCTAAGGTAAAGAGCTTTAAATCAGCCAAGGATATCTGGGATAAACTCAAGTTGATTTGTGAGGGAACTGAGCTCTCAAAAGAAAACAAGATTTCCAAATTAACTCAGCAATTTGAATCTTTTGAAATGAAACCAACTGAAACACTTGAGGAACTTGACCTCAGATTCACTGGAATTGTTGGTGAACTTGAAGCTTTGGGCAAAATTTATATTCAAAGGGAGAAAAAACTACAGATTTTCAGATCTCTCCCGGCCCGATGGGACATTAAGACCCCATCTATGCGTGTGTCATGTAATCTTAGTGAAATATCTACTTTTGATCTCTTTTCTGACCTCAAGGCATTTGAGTACGATATAGACAGGAGAGAAAAGCTGAAGAATCTCCCGCTGGGACTACAGCCTTAGCCGCTGTATCCAACAGTCGACACAGCATGCCCAACCCATCAAAGCCAAATTACAAGAATGCTGACAGCGGTGACGATATCCTGTCACAAGATGAAATGGCGCTCCTCATGCACAAGTTCAAAAAGTTCATCAAGCAGTTTGGAAAGACTCCCTACAGGCCCAAGCCTGTTCACAAGGTAAGTACAGAAACTTCCTCTGGCGACGCTAACCTGTGCTATAATTGCAGGAAAGCAAGACATTATGCAAACAAATATCCTCATCCTAAAGTTCAAAGGTTTCCGGAAGCCGAGCAACAAGAGAGGGATGAATGAAGACGTGCTTGGTAAAACAAGCTAAAGGCACTGATAGGAGAATCAAAAGCCTCCCCCACACCATCCAAATCCGAAGAATGTCTTCAGGTAGTCACTGAAAGTGACTCATCTGACGATGAATTCGAAGATAAGGCATATATGTGCTTTATGGCAAAGGACATTCCGGAAGAAGAAGATAGCGATGATGAGGTAAGCTCAACCACAATTATTCCAGTAAATGCATCACATACTTTCGAAAAAATGACGAATGAATTTAAGAATATTCAAAAAGCCCACGAGACTTTGATAAATGAAAACATTCAGCTTCAACTTTCCAACATAGAGCTGAAAGAAAAAAACGACTTGCTAAAGATAAAATATGAAAATATGTCAATCGATTGAGAAAACAGCAAGGTGGAGCATGAAAAAATCGTGGAGAGAAATCATCAACTTGCTCATGAACTAAGTGAGACTAAGTCTCAAAATGGAAGCAAGACAAATGATTTTGTTCTACTTCAAGCAAAATTTAATACTCTCGAAAAGCGAGAAAGCGAACTTGAGACCATTCTGAAATCTTTCGAGAAATCATATAAAAGAATGGAAGAAATTCTAAGCACTGGGCAACATGCTCATGATAAAAGTGGCTTAGGATATAGCTCATTTTCCAACAAAGGGAAAACTAGTACTGTGTTCGTCAAGAGTGTGGAACACATTCCTATATCGGAAGAAACTCCTAGTCCTGTGAAGGAACCTGCTGCTCCGCGAAAAGCAAAGGCTGCCATTCCGCCCCTGCAATCCTATTCGAGACAGTGGAATCATAAGCCATTTCAACCTATAAGGCGCACGCAATAGCATGCTCCCTGAGCATATCAACAGCGCCAACAGCCGTTCAGAAAGAAGGCTATATCCAAATACCAAAGGCCCGCACGGCAGTACTTTCAGTACAGCACACCTAGGTACTGGATACAGGAGACTCATTATCCATCAAGAAAGCAGGTGTCCGCACAGCATCGACAACAGCCTTGGGAATCTAACTGGAAACCCAGAAGGCAAGCAGTAAGGCTAAATAAAATGGCTCCACCTCCGAGACGGCATAAGTACTGGATTAATAATAATAACCCTGATTTTTACATGTATAATGATTATCATAGATACAGTAACTACGTACATGCCCCACGTAGATACCGCAAATATGTACCAAATGTAACCTACTATAAGCCAATTGCTGTCAGGAAAATTTGGGTAGCAAAAGGCACTAACATTCACGGACCCAACAATCAAAGGGGACCTAAATCTACCTAATTTGTGTGCTACAGGACATTTTGGAGAAGGACATATGGTACTTCGACAGTGGATGCTGTAACACCCCCAAGATATTCGAGGTGTATTACAGCGTCGTGGACCCCTACATGGGACCCACCAGGCTAACACAACAAAACACCACTCGACTAACCGTCTCGGTTAGCAAGGAAACAATTGTTAACAACAAGAACATAAAACAACACGTCCGGTACGACCGGCATAATAAACATCAACCGACAAATACAGTAACTCCAACGAAGACCAATCACAATCCGAAAGGAAAAGCTTAAGTACTCGCGAGTACAATCTATAAGTTTACAATTTGGAAAACATCCACAACAAAAGAGACAGTAGGAATTAACAAGACTCAATTGCACATGTCAACAACCTTGGTCGACATCCTCGTACCATCCCAGCGCCCGATTGTCTGACTGAACATTACCTGAAATCCATAACAAGAATTTCCCTAAAACGGGTCCCCAAAGGGGTTAGCAATTACGCTAGTACAAGTATTCAAGGCAAACCAATCGCTTACACATTTCATAGTACAATGCACCAAAATCATTTTGAAAGTCAAAACCAGACATGTCTTTTCCGGAAACAAACAGTCAAACAATTTGCCTTGGGAACAGAGTAATATCATAGATCCTGCCCGAGGCCTCTAAGGACCCTCCCGAGATGGCCATATTATAAAACAAAACACGCACGTGCATCGCCTTGGGAACAGAGTAATATCATAGATCCCGCCCGAGGCCTCTAAGGACCCTCCCGAGCTGGCTAGCTAAACAAACTCATGAATCCAGGACTCAACCCTTTGGATTCCCTCCGTGATCCCGTCGGACCAACCCGAGGTGAGCAAATCACACACAAAATACATTACCATTCCATGTTAAGCATAAAGGTTTCCAAAAATACTTGCCTTGAATAATTGACGACGCAACGAACGGAAAGGAAAGTCACCAACGAACGCTAGGAACCAACGAAACCGAACCTAACGATTCGAAGAATTCAATCACAACCATTTCTAAATGAATACGGAATTGGAATACACCCGAAAACCCGCCTACGATTCATGTATATTCATATATAAACAACAACGAGGGCGGACCACAACCAAACCCTCTCGATTCCGTAAAAACCACGAAATATACCATGAATCCCTAGGGAAACTAAGAATACCAACAAGATTAATCATATTCCCAAAACAAGAATAGTATGGACAAGGTACTTGCCTCGAACAACCACAACGCGGAGAATCGACCGAAGTAGGTTGGCACGAACCGACTACGAACCCGCCGACTCCACCGAACGCCAACTCGCGATAATAAACTACGAAGGACAATAACAACAATGAAATGAATTCGATAACACGACTCAGAGCCGTTGAATTCAAAGAACGAATGACGAATGTTCAAGTGTTTTCCCCAAAACGGCCAAGAACACGATTCATTCCGTCAAAACCCGAAAATGGAATTCCAAGTTGAAATATGGATATACAATCCATAGAATGTGTTTAACGACATCATTTAACCATAATCGATCCATCAAAAACGGATGAAAAATGAGATCGAGGACAAATCCCCCAAAAAGTCGATTCGAAGGAAATCAAGAATTATACTTCGATTCGACGAAGAACAATGGATTAAATGATGTTAAACACAATAATACTACCAAGATTAATCATACCCATTATGAATTAATCAACAACACGGAACGAATCGGACAAAAGTGCAAAAACCCCCAAATTCACGAAATTAGGGTTCTAAGGAAGATTACCTTGATTCGCTGGATCAAAGGATAATAACGGATGATTGATTGACGATATAACCTCAATAACTTCGTGGATTTGTTGTTAAACAACATGGCTCCATGATAAGCACACCCTCAGCCGCGGAAGAGAAGGAGAAGAAGGAGAAAAATGGCCAAAAACCCGTCTGCAGGGCCATAAATAGGCTGCACAGTGTGCCGCGGCCCAGCGGGAGTGTGCCGCGGCACAGGGCCAAATTTGCGTCCAGTGACCGGCAGTGTGCCGCGGCCCGGCCGACATGTTCCGCGGCACCAGGTACAGACGGTTTGGCCGAAAAAATGCACGAGTGTGCCGCGGCCCTGCCGGCATGTGCCGCGGCCCACGGTACGGCCTGCTCGGCCAGAAGCTGCCGAGCACTACCGGCCGTAACTCGGCCAGTGCCGGCCTGGGCCCAGATTGCCCAGCCATGACTCGGACGGGGCCAACTCCGACGGCCCGAACGACCCCGAAACCCGAACCTGAATACGAATCGATGATACGGTTATGACGAACTCGCAAAGATAAATCTAAGAGCTAAGAGAACACACAATTCCGACCACCCGAAAGCTCGGAATTCGACAACGGAAGTAATTACCCAAAACTTTGGGAAATTACAAAAATGGCCCAAAACGTCCGAAAATCATGATACGTGATCGAATAACCAAACTGAAGTTCATAACACGTCTAACAAAGTTAAACGGACTTACGGGAAACTCGAAACAGTAGTTTCGAACGAGATTCGCAAGAATCGAACTCAAGTGCGGAAAAGTCGCTAAAAAGCTCGAAACTCAACAAAACGATACCGAAACGAACTCGGATGACAAAAAGTGCAGAATTAATTTATTCTCGGAATGACGAAACGGTCATGAGCGAGTCATCAAAACGTACTTCCGACGAGAAAAGAAAATTACCGAAATTCGAAATTGTGGATATTACAGATGCTCCCGGCACATGACAGGAGATAGAAGAAAGCTATTAGATTTCGTAGAAGGTCGCGGTCTAAAAGTGCACTTCAGTGATAAATCTAAAGGAAGAACAAGAGGAAAAGGAAACCTTCTTGTTGTAAAATTCAAAGTCACCGATGTAGCTCATGTTGAAGGCTTACAGTACAATCTACTTAGTATTAGCCAGTTTTGTGACAAACAGTTCTCGGTGAAATTCTATATTGATCACTGTAGAGTCAAGAACATCCTGACCAAAGAAGTTGTGCTCACAGGAAGCAGATCAGGTAATATGTATATTGCTGACTGGATGCCTACGAGCTCCACAATTCCTTGTTTAGTTGCCAAAGACACTGCAGATCTAAGCTGGTTATGGCACAACAGGATGTCACACGTCAACTTCAAGACGACAACAAGCTCTCAAGACAGGGACTGGTTAGAGGATTGCCGAATGTATCATTCCAAAAAGACAGTGTCTGTGGACCATGTCAAAAAGGCAAGCAAATCAAGTCCACCCTGAAGAGCAAATCCTATCTTTCAACCCACAAAGTGTTGGAAATGCTACACATGGATCTCTATGGTCTTGTAGACCCGGTATGTTTGGGAGGTAAGAAATACTGTTTTGTTGTTGTTGATGATTACTCCAGGTATGCTTGGACAATTTTCCTAAGCAAGATGAAGGAAACAACATCAAAGCTGCCCGAGCTCCTGAGAAAGCTTCAAAATGAAAAAGGATCGAGTATTGTGTCCATTCGTTCCGACAGAGGTACAGAATTTACTAACCGATTTATAGAGCAATACTGTTCGGAAGATGGGATACAACACGAATACTCAGCTGCTCGTACACCTCAACAAAATGGTGTTGCCGAGCGAAAGAACAGGACGCTGAAGGAAGCAACAAGGACAATGATTGCCGCAAGCAAGTTGCCATAGCATTTCCGGGGTGAAGCAACCAATACAGCATGCTACACTCAAAACCGTTGTATCGTCAACAAGCACCACAACAAAACAGCATATGAGGTATGGAACAACAAAACTCCATTAGTTTCGTATTTTCACATTTTTGGATGCAGGTGCTATGTGTTGAACAATGGGAAGGATCAACTTAGAACCTTCGATGAGAAGTCGGATGAAGGAATATTTGTAGGATATTTATTCGTCAGCAAAGCTTACAGGATCTTTAATAAAAGGACGCTGGCGATCAAGGAATCAGTTCATGTAGTGTTCGACGAACCTCACCATGACCCTACAGGAGTAGATGATGTTACTCAGAACATCCAACAACTTTACATTTTAGATCCACCAACTCCCATAAAACCTCTTGTTGACCTAGAAATCAACCCTGCAGCTGTAAGAATCGATGTAGATGAAGCCGATGCTGTACAAGATGAAGACGAAACTATAGCAACTCAAGATACAGTACGGGACCCCGAATTAGAACCCGACTGAAGATGGTTGAGAGATCACTCGCATGATCTGATCATTAGAAAGATTAATGCTGGTGTTTCTACCCATAGGAGAATATAGAGTACATAAGGAAATGTACCGTGTGCACAAGAAGAACCAGATACTAAGATATCCCCATTCCCTGAATGGAAATCTCAATCCGAGCTTAGAAGACTCAATATATACACTATTGCTGTATTCTTAGCCCAGTTCGAACCTGTTTCTACCATAGAAGCTCTCAATAATTCTCATTGGATAACATCTATGGAAGAAGAGCTTAACGGTTACGAAAGAAACAATGTATGGTATCTTGTACCCAGACCTACGCATCAATCAGTTATTGGAACCAAATGGATATTTAGAAACAAGAAGGATCGAAATGGACTAATTATAAGGAATAAATCTAGACTAGTCGCACAAGGCTATAGACAGGAAGAAGGCATAGACTACGATGAGACGTTTGCCCCTGTAGCCATACTAGAAGCTATTAGGATATTTTTATCCTTTGCCGCTCATAATAGCTTCATTGTATACCAAATGGACGTCAAAATTGCATTCCTAAATGGAGACCTTGCGGAAGAAGTTTATATTAAACAACCACCAGGGTTTGCCAACACAGATGGCGTAGACCTAGTATACAGGCTGAGGAAAGCACTGTATAGACTTAAGCAAGCCCCTAGAGCATGGTATGAGACCTTGTCCCAGTATCTAACCAATAATGGATTTGAGAAAGCTGTTGTGGACAAGACCTTGTTCAAAATACAGGAAGGAGATGACCTTCTAATGGTTCAAATCTATGTAGATGACATTATATTTGGTTCAACTAACCTTGCTTTATGTCAAAGGTTCTCTCATCTCATTTAAAGTAAATTTGAAATGAGTATGATGGGAGAACTTAGTTATTTCCTATGTTTGCAGGTAAAGAAGTTGTCTAGAGGGATATTCATCAACCAGGAAAAATACAGCAAGGAGCTTCTCAACAAATTTGGAATGAATACTTCCAAATCATCATCAACCCCCATGAGCACTTGCGTGCGAATTAGTGATGATGAAGCCAGAAAGCCATTTGACCAATCACTCTACAGGAAGCTTATTGGCTCTCTCGTGTACCTAAGGGCTAGCAGGCCCGATATCCAATTTGCTGTAGGAGTGTGTGCGAGATATCAAGTAGCACCCAAAGAATCACACTTCAATACCGCTAAACGAATCCTGAAGTATATTAAAGGAACAATCGATGTAGGACTATGGTATCCTAAAGAAGGCGAATTCGATTTAGTTGGCTACAGCGACTCGGATATCAGAGGCTGCAAGCTAGATAGGAAGAGTACAAGTGGAACTTGTCACTTTCTTGGACCTAGACTTGTGTATTGGTTCAGTAAGAAGTAATTGGCAAACTCACTTTCCACGGCTGAATCAGAGTACTATGCTGCTGGTAGTTGCTGTATGCAGATCCTTTGGATGCAGCAACGATTGTCAGATTATGGGATTGAAGCCAAGGAAACGGCCATCATGTGCGATAGCACGAGTGTAATTGCAATAACGAACAACCCTATATTGCACTCGTGCACTAAGCATATCCACATGAAGCATCATTTCATTAGGAATCATGTCGAGAACAAGGATGTTCGACTGGAAAAAGTTCATACAGATATCCAGTTGGCCGACATTTTTACCAAGCCTCTCGACACAGCAAGATTCAACATGCTTCGACAAGAATTGGGATTGCTACAGCCTAACTCCCTGTAAGTATTTACTGTTTTTACTCAACAATTGAGGGGGAATGCTGTAAGAACTAAGAATACAGTATCCACCATTAATTATCTGTACACTCAGAGCCTTCAATACAGAACTGTAGGGAACAAAGCGATATGAATCATCTTACAGCTGACGTGTGCAATAATTAAGGGGGAATACAGTATGACCCATGAATACATCATTAATCCAAAAGTTGCTGTATGGAATTGAAACCTATATGTACCTTTTAAGGGGGAACACTGTATCGTCGCGGATACAACACATACTATGGGAATTCGATTCATTATATATTATAATATTTCATTTTAAAAACAATTTTTCTCCACGTGCCCTGTTTTCATGTCAGACGTCTTTTACATTAAATGCCTTACACGACATCTGGACAATCGAATCTCAAAAGCCGTGATGTTTTCAAATTGTTTAATATTTAATACCGCTGTTTCGGGCATTAAGGGTAATATGAAATGTCATAAGTGGGACCCGATCCTATTTTAAAATTCAATGGATAAGTGTACCAGTTACACTCAGTCCATCATAACCGTTCATTTTAAACACCGGTTCCCATCCCTTAAATCTGACCATTCGTTCTCTGAAAACCCTTCTTCGCCGCCTACTATAAAAGGACTATAAATGCCATTTGAGACTCTTTACGCCTTCTGCATATTTTAAGAGCACTTGAGCATTCAGCCTACATGATTTTTCTGTGTTTACTGCATATTTTTCTTGAATCTTTTTCACCGTTACTTGAGAAATCATCAATGGCGTCTACCCAGACATCTTCCACCTATCTCAAGAAGTCACCAAACTTCATCGATGGACGGATCTTCTCCAGATTTGTTGTGCTGGAACGTATTCACGCTGAAGGTGATGACGTTGATGCCATGGAGGTCGTCGTTTCAATAATCCGTCAACAAGGCCTCTACCGCCTTGGGAGCCTCACCGACGAAAAATATGACGCTCATCTGGTTGAGGAATTCTACCTCAACGCCGTAGTTCGTTTGCTGTCACTGGCTCACGGAGGCCATGTCTCTGATATCACAGCCGTTATCCGCAGAGTGGAGATCCGCGTTGACCAAGAGCTTCTCCAAAACATCTTCAGGCTACCTTCTGATGGCATGACTATGGAAGAACTTGAGACCTTTGGGTCCCAAGAACTGTTGACTCAGTATTATGCCTTATTCACCGGTTCAGCAATGGTGGAAGTGGTTCACACCACATGCCATAAGAAATTTTTTTGTTTACCTTTCGTTTACTTACATGATTTTTGCTGCCGTATTATTGAGAACCGAACAGGTGCCTTTGATATGTGCACTAATCTCAGGTTTAGGATGATGGTCGCGATAATGACCTGCGAGAAGGTCAATTGGTGTCAGGTCATCCTTAAGCGTTTGCCGGAAGAGGTATCTAAACCTGCTTCGCAGAAGAAATCGTTTGGTTTGTTCTTAAACCATATTTTGACGAAGTGTGGACTTCCACAAACCACAGAGACAAAGAAGATCAGTTAATAGATATTCTTCGGAGGCATCAGGCCCAATGCCTTCAACCAGAGCATCTTGATCGCCAACAGACCTTTTATCCAGAATTTGCCGCAGTCTGCAGATCCGAGGGACGTTTCTTCTAAGTCCCAAAGTGTTGAATCTTCGAAGAAGAGAAAAAGATCTCAGAGCAAAAGTCCAGTTGCTGTTGAGAAGCCAAAAAGGAAGCTAAGGAGGCTTACAAAGGTTAAAGCTACAGAACCCTCCGAGGATGCTCCTCTCGTGGCGCAACCCACTGATCAACTACCCCAGGGCCCAACCCCTATGGAAGAGATGCCCGACACTATCGATATAGTAGATCCCGATCCCTTGCGGCTACGACGGATACTAGGACATCTTCCAACTCAAAAGACTCTGGCGAGTCGGCTACCTGTTTGGAGCCAAAAGCTATCTCTCCTATACGGGATTCCACACCCGTTCAGGATCCATCTTCCTTTGGGGTACCATCCCCTGTAAGGAATCCCTCTCCGATACAGGATTCCACACCTGTAGAGGAGCCCCTTCCTACAGCAAACCCAAGCGCTGTACGGAGCACTTCCCTGGACACAATCATTTCCAAGACCCTGCTTTCCATTCAAATCGAACAGTCTTTCGAGTGGTTTCTCCAATGGAAAAGCTACAGACTTGCTCTGTACAAAACTCTGTACAACTGGAGCGAGTGGAGTAACAAAGAAAAATTTGTTGGACACTCAAGAAATTGCTGTCCTGATCCAATGGGACAACTTATTCGTTAAGGAACTTATTGAGAGCCATATGTTTGATAAGTACGAAGCTCGAAGGAAAGGGAAAGCTTCGTCCATGGAATCTCCCGATAGTCCAAAGTCCGATCCTGATTCTGACGATGATGACGATGCACTCCAAGCTGGTCTGCGGATGAGTCATGAGGAAGCCCAAGCAAAGAGAGATTAAGGGACATCTACTCATCAGTCGCCCCCTTCGCCATAGCAAGACACTGTTCCTGACAATGAGGATTCAGTCCCTCATGTCGCGGAGGAACAACATGTTGCGCAATAGGCACCCGAGCCTGTCATCGCCCCCGCCGAAGAAAGATCTAGTGCCATCCAGCAAGAGGAATCAATCTCTCTGCCGGAACAAGCGGATGCTAAGAGACACCAGGAGAAATTGGTCCCTCCTGTATCCATGTCTACAGAAACCACTTCGACACAGGAGGATGCCGCACCCCCTGCCACCGAACCCAAAATAGTTATTCCCGCCCCATCAACCACCTTGGAATCCGACGACGGTGCTATACCTGAGGATGTCCAACTAATTTCACGCCCTAATGTGAATTTGAGAAGGTTAAATGGAGTCGAGGACTTTGCCCAGCCAGACTCTCCCAGCACTGCAACAAGAAAAGAGCGATTACGTGCTCTTGGCATCCAAACTGTCTTTATTCAGGACGCAGTCAATACTCTACACTCTATAGAAAAGGCTCTTGATTGGCTTTACGCATCTGCTGTTGAAGAAATGACCGGAGTAAAGCATGAAGTCTCCCGAGTGGTGGAAGCCTTCACTGTCTTGCCACATGTCTTCAAGCAGGCTCTGAGCCAACTGCAAAATAAACAAGAACAGATCCTGAGAGAAGAGCAATCAAAACTCCGCGTGTTTGAGGCCAAGACCGCATCTGCTCTGATCGAATCCAGTTACCAACTCCGAGCTCATGACAGGAACATTAAAGACATGTCGCATTTGCTCTCCTCCCTTGTTGAGAGAATGTCTAATATTGAGATGAAACAGGATGCCGCTTTGCAAATCCTGGAACGTCTTGATGAAAAGGTGTCATACCTTGATGACGCCAAAAAGGGGGAAGAAGCAAGAAAAGCCATTAAGAGAATGAGGGTGGAGCAAGAGAAAGAGTTGTTATCTCCGTTTGAAGACTCCATCACTGAAGACATAGCCCATATCTCAATGCCGAACGTGAGGATATAGGGAGAACGACCAAAATTCCAGGATCCTAAGTATCCTTGGAAAAGCCAAGTCCGAAAGCCACAATCTATGAACCTCCCGGCAGACCGACAGCCTACCGCTGCAGAGATCAATATCTGGAGAAGAAATGAACTGTTAAGATGCTTTGTTGTACTTATCAGGGATTCCCCATTATTCAATAGATGCAGAACGGTACAGAAAGCCGCAGAGGAATTCAAGACGAAGATGGAAGATGGAACACTCCCGCTACAGCTGCAGATGAAATCAAAGCACAAGAATGGTGACTTGGTTACCCACCCAGAGGATTGGATCCTTGTCTTCGATAAATCATATGAAGGACGAGCCATTTATCAGAATCGAGATAGGGAACCCAATCAATACTGGTGGAAGAACACTAAGAATGACCCAAAAAGACCATGGAGGCATTCAGACTATAGGAGTTAAATTTCCTTGTATTATAGTTCTTGTAATCTTATCTTCTGAACAGCAAAATTTTGTACTCCTCATTTCTATATCAATAAAATTTTTGCTTGTTCTTGAAAGATTACAACTCGTAATCTACTGTGTTCTTATATGTTTACAGTCACTTTATTTATTCTTACTGTATTCATATTATGAAACCTATCTCATACATAAGCTGTAAGAACTTGTCTGCAAACAGTTCATAGTTTAAGTTGTATGCATCTAGAAAACAATGTAAGATTGTGCCTGCGCGCCAATCATAAGTTTTCAAATGTAACTTTCTTTTGATAAAAAGCTGAACTTGCCTACGAGCAGTTCTTAGTGTTAAGCCAAATGCCGAAGTCCAGAACATTCGAAAGAAGACCAAGAACTCTGCCCTACTTCAAACCGCTAAGTGTCAAAGTTTTGGCATCATCAAGGATGTTTGGATAACATCATAAGGTTTTAAAAAGGAAGACTCGGAAGGACTTGGCAAATTATCAAAAAGGGGGAAATTGTTGGGATAACAAAAACCCTGTATCGAAGCTGTTGGGATAAACAATCCCTGTATCGATCGTATTGTCAGAATGTTTTGACAATATGCCAAATCCAGAATACTGCCAATAGCTGTATCGAAAAGCTGATCAAGTATCAACCTATATCGAAGACTTATCGCAGTCCCAACCATACAGTAAATCTATCATACAGCAAAGAGTCCCGCAAAGCTAAGTATGGAAGCTGTCTCGAAATATCAATAGAGCAATCCTTCCATACAGCCCTCAAACAGGACAAGAAGGAATTGTTAGGCGTATTTTTATACGCTTATTTATCATTATTTTGTATTATTTTGGCGAGTAAATTTGCATAAATGAGCTTCTAATGCCTTATTCTTGTATGTCTGACAGGAGATTGGAGTCTGGAAGCTAAAACGAGGCAAAACGGGCGAGAACGACGATTTTTGGCCTGGGGCCGCGGCACGTACCAAGTGAGCCGCGGCACACGAAGTGGACCAGCAGGCACCAGAGTAAACTGTACTCTGAGCCGCGGCACAGTTATGGTGAGCCATGGCCCAGAAGAAATAAACAGTGCCCAGGTTTTAATCTGCGCGCCGTGTGCCGCGGCACGGATTGAGTGAGCCGCGGCACACGGGGCGGTTTTGGTATACTCCGCGCAGGTTTGGGCCGTTTTGGAGCTTGTTCTCGACCTAATCACACGAACGTGATTTGGAGGCTGCTGGGAGCTATAAATAAGGGTTTAAGGCCATAATTAAGGGGTTTTTTAATCTGGGGAAGATCGATCAATCTTGAAGGAGGAATATCGCAGAAGAGAAGGATAAGCAGAAGACATCAAGAGTAGAGGGCGGAAGCCAGAAGAACGGAGGAATCTGAGCTCTTCATCTGTGTTTGATTTCAATGCTTTCATTCATTATTTCTGTATTTTTATCTTTTAGCATGTCTGGCTAAAACCCTGTTCTAGGATTTTGATGAAACCAAAGTTTTGACGGATTTGCTTTAGATTATCTATATAATTCCCTTTTTCTGTTGAGTTTTCTCAATCGATTTTAATGCTTTCAATTGTCTGACCAATAATTGGATTGTTTTAATTACCTTACTCGAATCGGGAGAGGAGAGTTGGTGAGGAACTATTGGTGAGAACCATTTTATCCTATGAGATAGGAATATACTCATAGGAACTACGTGGCCTTTTGAGGATTTTGTGCTTTTTGCCTATTGACGAATTAATTCACCTAGGGATAGAGTGCGTTATTCGCCTTTAGAAAAATCTATTGACCTCGGGAGAGGCGGTAGAGTATTTTAGCAATCTTCGCCTTCAATAAATTTGGGAAATCATTAACTTCAGATAATCGAAAGTAAATTCGGATAAACCAAGGTGGATTCTGAATCCTAGACTTATTCATCATTTGATTTTCTTTCTTCAAGCGATCGTTTTTACTGTTAGTCTTTTATTAGTTTTATTTAGTTATTAATTGCAATCCAAATTTCGACTGTTCAAATAAAATTAGATTACATAAAAATCGGTACTTAGTGATTCAGTCCTCGTGGGAACGATACTCACTCATCACTTTATTACTTGTCTACGATAACGTGCACTTGCATTTAACGAAATATCACAACAATTTTTTAGCGCCGTTGCCGGGGACTGATTTTTACTAATATCGATTTCAGTATTTCTAGTCTTAGTTTGAACATTTTTTTTTGTTTTTGTGTTATTTTATTTATTTGTTTGTTTTTCCTTTCAGGATTGTTCGGTTAGTGCATGAGAAAATTCGGTAATGAAGGCCTACTACCTTTGGATACCGAACTCGAGCGCACTCTTCGGAGAAACAAAAAGGAGAAACGAGAGTTACCAATCACAGTCACCATGGCCGAAAATACCGAAATTCATGGAGGTGATAATCTTATACAACAAGCTCAACCGGCACTAGCACTTCGCGATTATGCTATGCCGCAAATCAACGCGAACTTTTCGGGGATTCGGCGTCCCACCATCCAGGCGAACACTTTCGAAATCAAGCCTGCAATTATTCAGATGGTGCAATCGAGCCAATTCTGTGGATTGCCGAACGACAACCCCAACGCACACATTGCATTTTTTCTCGAGATTTATGACACGTTCAAGAACAACAGTGTCACCGATGATGCCATCCATCTAAGGCTTTTCCCCTTCTCTTTGAGGGACAAAGCCAAATTTTGGTTGAACTCTTTACCGTCGGGCTCGATCACGACATGGGCGGAATTAGCGCAAGCCTTCCTTGCTAAATTATTCCCACCTTCGAAGACGGCGAGGTTACGGAATGAAATTACCACTTTTGGTCAATTTGATATGGAGTCGCTTCACGAGGTGTGGGAGCGATACAAAGATTTGCTAAGGAGATGCCCACATCACGGCCTACCGGACTGGCTGCAAATTCAGACGTTCTATAATTGATTAAGTGCCTCTACACGCACTCTCGTGGATGCAGCTGCTGGAGGAGCTTTAATGGGAAAAACGATGGCCGAGGCACACTCTTTGTTGGAACTATGGCTGCAAATGCATATCAATGGCCGTCCGAACGAGTAAATCCGAAGCGAGTCATGGAAATCTCTAATAATGATCCATCTCTACACTTTCAGCTCAAGTCGCCGCTTTGACGCAACAACTTCAAGCCTTTTTGCATGCTCCTTCGCCCGTTACCATTGAATCTTGTAATTGGTGTAATGGATCCCACCTTAGCGCAGAGTGCCAAGTCGGAAACCCTTTCGAGCAGCCCCCAATTGAACAAGCTCAGTTCATAGGAAATGGAAACCGGAAAAATAATCTGTACTCCAACACTTATAATCCGGGATGGCGTAATCATCCTAACTTCTCATGGAGAAACGGACAGAACTCGAACCAGCCTCCGTTCGCTCAACACCAACAGCAACCTCCTCTTGCTCCAAAAGTATCTCTAGAGGAAGCGATTGCGAAATTGGCAGCGAATACGAGTCAGTTCATGACCCGTACGGAAGCAACATTGCAAAACCATTCCGCTTCCATTCGCAACTTGGAATTCCAACTGGGCCAGATAGCAAATGTATTAACAGCCCGCCCGGAAGGTACCTTGCCAAGTACCACTGAAACGAATCCCAGAGAGAGTGTCAATGCCATTGGTTTGAGAAGTGGTAAGAAATTGTGTGAGCTGCCAGGGCCGAACGAAAAGAGAAGTGAGGAGGAGGAGAAGAAAAATTCAGCAACTGAGGAACCACAAGATTTGAGACCCTCGATACTATTTCCGGACAATCCAAAGGCATATGTACCACCCATCCCGTTTCCGCAACGATTACAACAGAAAAAGGTGGACAAGCAATTCTCTAAGTTCCTCGACGTCTTCAAGAAGTTGCATATTAACATCCCATTTGCCAATGACTTGGAGCAAATGCCGAGTTACGCGAAATTCATGAAAGAAATCTTGTCAAATAAAAGAAAACTCGAGGAGTATGAGACAGTCGCATTGACGGAGGAGTGCAACGCTATTCTTCAGAAAAAGCTTCCGCCAAAATTGAAGGATCCGGGAAGTTTTAATATACCTTGCACGATGGGAAATCTGACTTTTGAAAGGGCATTGTGCGATCTCGGCGCTAGTGTTAATCTCATGCCTCTATCTGTCTTCAAGAAAATTGGAATTGGAGAAGTGAAACCGACGATTGTCTCCTAACAATTAGCTGATAGATCCATTAAGTATCCGAGGGGAATAATCGAGGACGTCTTGGTAAAAGTTGATAAGTTCATCTTTCCGGCCGATTTCATTGTGCTTGACATGGAGGAAGACCACGACATCCCAATTATCTTGGGAAGACCATTTTTGGCAACCGGCCGAACTTTAATCGACGTGGAAAAAGGGGAACTAACTCTAAGGGTTCAAGACAAGCATGTCACTTTTCAAGTATTTAAATCCTTTCCTTGTCCGGGTGGTGTTGAGAAGAGCTCGCAAATTGAAAGTGTGGATACCGTTGTGAAAGATACACACCGGAAGAATCGTCGGTCGAAAAATTCAGAATCCGTTTCAGAGGGTCCGATGCCTAAGAAAAATTTAGAATGACTTGCATATCTCAAGCATGTGGACATGCCGTCATCATCAACCATTCATCCATCAATGAGAAGTCCCGATACTGTCATAAGTTCGTTCGAGAAAAAGGAGAAGAAGCTGGACGTACAACGGAGGCCAAATCATGAGAAAAATGGGTGCTTCAGAAAGTTGTTTGTGTCAAAACCTTTTCGCAAACAACATTTGGTGTCCGAACCGAAAATTGAATCGTTAAAGACCAATGGTCAAAATTTTAAGACACATATTAATGGTTCGATGAACAGGGCAGAGTCCAAATGGAGTTTGCGAAAAGCGAACTGATTTTCAATAGGTCCGGCTGAAGACTATAAACTTAGTGCCTCTCGGGAGGAAACCCGAGTTTCAGTAGTAGATTTTTGTATTTCAGTATTTTCTTGCATTTTTGAACATTTATGTTTCATCATTTTTGCTTTGATTTGCTTATCCCTCTCGTTCTTGACGTGTTCCTTTTAAATTCTGTGCAGAAAAAGTCCCAGGGAAAAATTTATGCCTGAGCCGCGGCACAAGGCTTGTGAGCCGCGGCACACACAAATCGAACCAGAAGGCTGAACATTCTGTACTATGTGCCGCGGCACAACTTTACTGAGCCGCGGCACACTTGATTCCTGAGCCGCGGCACGTTGCTGCTGAGCCGCGGCACACCAATTGCCAGATGAAGAGCCCATGACGCTGTGCCGCAGCACAAACCAAGTGAGCCATGGCACATCAACACTCTGAGCCGCGGCACCCGAGTGATGAGCCGCGGCACACGGCTATGGAACAAAGGAGGCCAGGCGGACTGTACTCTGGGCCGCGGCTCACTTAAGCTGTGCCGCAGCCCACCGTTCGGAATTTGAACAGCCCAGGTATCCTTATAACATGAATTCGTCCGACCCCAGGTACATTTCTTTTCCTTACCCTGCACAAGCGATCGGCCAAGAAATTTTTTTCATCTTCTTGCATTCTTCTTTCACTCGTCAAGAACTAAGCAAGGTAACTCTGAATTCCTACTCTTAATTGCCCTATGAATTGAAAGGTGAAGTTTTGTTATTCATTTGATGATTGATTATGTTTTTGTTTCCTTTTTTGCAAAAGTTCTATCAAGTTGAGTTGAGGATATGATGGTTTTGATCGATTTTTAATGATTATTTTCGATTATGAATGAATTGAATATGTCGTTGTCATGAAGAATGATTCGTGTTGTTGTTTTTGGGGATTTAATGAGGTTATAGTCATATTTGTTCTTCAATTAAAAGGATGCACTCAAGGTGTTTGTTGAAATGCCTGAATGAAGTTTTTGATGAATGTTAAGTCAATGTTTTAAGCTATGTGCAACGAATTCGTTTCTGGATTTACAGCAACCCCAACCCTTACGTCAATGTTAAACGTTAAAGCTTAAATTTTATTTCTTTCTCACGGCGGTGCTAGCTCGTTAAATTCTTGATTTATATTGGATATCCTTCGCCGTGTAATGTTATTCTCATTATTGCTTAAGTAAGTAAACTCCGGTGTTTATTTTTTTTTCAGGACTCGCTATTGCTAGAACCAAGAAGCTCAGCAAAAGGGCCAGGACTCAGTCGTCTCCCACATGAGGGGAAACTTCTCATAGTCGAGCCGAGTCGGAGGCGCACCAATTTTCTGACCCGGAGATCCATAAAATCTTCAACGAGAAGATTCTCCCTCGACCTCTAATCCCAGAGAGGGGATTCACCCCAGCCCCCCAGGACGGGGAACTTCTGACCATGATCGACGAGATGGGGTGGGCCCGTTTTGCTGCACCTCCTGAGCCGGCGGTGATATCTATTGTGCAGGAGTTTTATGCGAGCGCCTTGTTGAAGCACATTTGGGCGGGGCAGATGTCACAGCAGTTAGACACTCGGAATCATGTCGTAGTCCGAGGCATTACGGTGGATTTTTCTGTAGCTGCTATTCGGAGGTTATTTGAGCTACCTGTGGTTGATGAGGCGGCTTATACGCGAGTTATGGATAGCCTCACGAAGGAGGCTCTGCTCGAGATTCTTACACAGTCCGACTCCGACTGGGAGAGGCGCGCCCCTGCTTCTTCCACCTTCTACTTTAAGAGCTCGCGCCTCAGTCGGTTCGGGCGTGCCTGGCTGTATTTTATCTGCACTCGTATAGACCCCACTTCGCAGATCCGCACTGTTTTTCTCTCTCGAGCCCGTACATTATATGCTATCACCTCCGGGCTGCGATTCGATGTGGATCCTCTCCTGGTCCGATCTATCTTCCAGTGTATTCAGGGAGGGGCCAAGACGGGGCTGAAGCACCCCTCGCTTATTTGCGCTCTGTGCCGGCAGTCGAGGATGACGTGGTCGGACAACGAGCCGATGCTAGCTACCCAGGGCCCGATTGATCACCGCATCATTTCGCATTTCGACCAGTGGGGAGGAGCACCGGCACACGCTCGGGGGCGAGGATTTCTACTTGATGAGGCCCACAAGGGGTCCTCCGAGCCTCTTCTGCTGACACAGGAGCAGGCAGATGCCAGCCCACCGCCCGACAGAGAGCACTTGCAGGCGATGTTCGACGGGTTGAGAGAGGAGCTGAGGAGATGAGGAGAGAGATAGAGAGTCTTTTGGCTGCACTGAGAGAGGAGATCCGGACGGAGAGAGAGAGCATGATTGCTGCCGTCCGAGATGAGTTGAGAGATATGGCCCACCGGGCCAACCGTCGTGATTCAAGGCGTCTGGCAGCGAGGGACGCCTACCACAAGGAGCACCTTGCTGCATGGATGGCCCACATTATGCACCCGGACGGGCCATTTATTCCACCTGCTCGGCCAGCCACACCACCCTCCTCGTCGGACGATGCCGGCACCAGTTCGTGAGCTGACTATAGGGGAGTACTTGACCTTCTTCCTTTATTGCATAGTACATTTCGTCCATTGAGGTCAATGTACGTCCTAAGTTTGGGGGGGGGGGGTTTACTTTCTGTTGATATACTTATTGTTGTACTTATTTTGTTTGCGCTGTCGTTATTTTTAGTTATCTTTTTGTTGCTAGCCTTGCTTGTCATGATTTTACTCTTATTCGTGAATTTTTCGTGCTCCTTTTTGTGTGAAACTGATGTTACAATAATAATTTCTCTCTGAAGAAACGGTTGAGTTTTAGTCGAGTTGTAGTCAATGATATCTGTTTCTGTTAAGTCTTCATTTAGGTCCGAAATTTTTTTTAGTTTTGTAGAAATCTTAGCAGATAAGAAAGGATACATACGTGTTTTCAAATCGCCACCTATACGTTTGGTTACATTTTTCCCAATAGCTAGTCGTCCAGTAACATAAGTCGTGTTGGCACCTAATCTGAGTTTAGAGTCGGACAGTTTTTTCCAAAAGTCGTGATATTATTTGTTCTATGACGGGAAGTCTAGTAACCGGGGGTATTCGCGTGACCCGCTGTTTACTCTCGCGTAAAACGACGACCCTGATTAGACTTGTGGTTTATATATTTCGCATGTGCCGATGATGGGGAGCCTAGTAACCGGGGGTATTCGCGTGACCCGCTGTTTACTCTCGCGTAAAACAGCAACCTTGAATCGGACATGCGGGAATAGCTATTCGAGTTGTTTCCCCGCTGTGGAGGGGAACTTAGTAACTAGAAGCATCCATGTGCCCCATGAGTGTCTTTTACGTCAAACGGTTCCCCAACACATGAGAATGGAATTCCACCCTAGGATTTTCCCGATGAAACATCCCGAGATCCGAACCTAGTGGTCAACTCGAATCATCTTATTGAGCATATATAAGGGAACACTGTCCGAGGGTTATTTTTTATGAAACCCTTGAAATTTTTGCCACTAGACTGTGGAACTGGGCGAGTTAGCTTGTTTATTCTAACCCTTCATATTGGTGGTCGATTAAATTCATGCTTGTTAATCTTTGAGCTTGATTTTCTTGATTCACGATTGATTAGGACTGAAATTGGTTACTTTGTGGAATCAGTGTCCTGAATGTAGCTCGCTATTACGATACTTGTATTATTCTTTGAGATTTTCAGTGTAGTATTGATTAGGTTGAGCACTATGAGTTGCACGATTATTCACGATATTCTTTTGTTGAAATTGATTATTTTTGCTTGAGGACAAGCAAAGGCTCAAGTTTGGGGGTATTTGTTAGGCGTATTTTTATACGCATATTTATCATTATTTTGTATTATTTTGGCGAGTAAATTTGCATAAATGAGCTTTTAATGCCTTATTCTTGTATGTCTGACAGGAGATTGGAGTCCGGAAGCTAAAACGAGGCAAAACAGGTGAAAACGGCGATTTTTGGTCTGGGGCCGCGGCACGCACCAAGTGAGCCGCGGCACACGAAGAGGACCAGCAGGCACCAGGGTAAACTGTACTCTGAGCCGCGGCCCAGAAGAAATAAACAGCGCCCAGGTTTTAATCTGCGCGCCGTGTGCCGCGGCACAGATTGAGTGAGCCGCGGCACACGGGGCGGTTTTGGTATACTCCGTGCGGGTTTGGGCCGTTTTGGAGCCTTTTCTCGACCTAATCACACGAACGCGATTTGGAGGCTGCTGGAGCTATAAATAAGGGTTTAAGGCCATAATTAAGGGGTTTTTTTAATCTGGGGAAGATCGATCAATCTTGGAGGAGGAATATCGCAGAAGAGAAGGATAAGCAGAAGACATCAAGAGCAGAGGGCGGAAGCCAGAAGAACGGAGGAATCCGAGCTCTTCATCTGCATTTGATTTCAATGTTTCATTCATTATTTTTGTTTTTTTATCATTTAGCATGTCAGGCTAAAACCCTATTCTAGGATTTTGATGAAACCAACGTTTTGACGGATTTGCTTTAGATTATCTATATAATTCCCTTTTTCTGTTGAGTTTTCCCAATCGATTTTAATGCTTTCAATTGTCTGGCCAATAATTGGATTGTTTTAATTACCTTACTCGAATCGGGAGAGGAGAGTTGGTGAGGAACTATTGGTGAGAACCGTTTTATCCTGTGAAATAGGAATATACTCATAGGAACTACGTGGCCTTTTGAGGATTTTGTGCTTTTTGCCTATTGACGAATTAATTCACCTAGGGATAGAATGCGTTATTCGCCTTTAGAAAAATCTATTGACCTCGGGAGAGGCGGTAGAGTATTTTACCAATCTTTGTAATACCCGAGACTTCTGACTTGTATTTGGAACTTGTGATATTGTAATCGTTGTACTTGATCTGAGTATTATTCTACGTATTTCATAATCCGATGTTGTCGAGCGTTTAATTTCGTGGTTGTGATTTAAAGATTGTAAATCTGCGCATGTTGCGCACGCTATCGGCTATGTTTAGCGTGCGCTAACATGGATTCATAGCGCACGCTACTGAGGGTCATTAGCGCACGCTATGCGTGGTCAATTTGATTGAGACGTGCGGTAGGTGAGATCTGGCCGGGGGACCCCTGTCGGATCGTGTCGAATGTACCTGGACGGCTTTCGGGAAAAGCCGAGTCAACGCCTTAGTGCACGCTACAGGTATATGCGTAGCGCACGCTAAGTGCTGAGTACAGATTAGTCAGTGAGCCGTTAGCGCACGCTACGAGCAGGGTCTAGCGCGCGCTAATAGTCATTTCTTATAAATAGGACAACATCCTATTCGTGATTTCAGTTCTTTCTTCTCCCATTACCCGAATTCTTACACTTAGAATATAACTTCCTTCATCCTAAACACTTCATATCAACATCCTAGTTCGTGATTGAAGATCGTATATCATTGGAGATTGGTGTTCAAGCTTTCGGTGTTGGATTGCTTCAATTTCCTCCGTGTTCTTCACTACCTTGAGGTAGGTGATTCTTCACCAATACTAGTTGTGTTCTAAAGGATGTTGATCATGTTCGTCTAGTCAGTTAGATTCGTTATTAGTCGTTCATCATGTGTTAGAAGGATATTTTCGACGTTTTCGACACTCATTCATCGTATGATCCGTTGAACCTTTTTGTATGTGGATTCCTAAGCATGTTATGTATCTTCAAAACCAATCGACCAGTATATGATATTACCTAGTTCGTATGTTTTACGTAAGGAATCATATGTTTTGAGACTTGGAATAATCGGAACTTGGTATATTTCTTGAAGATCTTAGAAAAGATATGATGTTGAGATGATTATCCGTATAAGTTGTACCTCATGATCATGGAACTTCCACAAAACCTTTTTAGCATGACATGCTTGAGGATGACATGTTGTATCAACATAGAATTCGTGAATTCACCACCTTTCAACTTGATTTTAAGTAGCGATTCGCCATGCGAGATTAGCGCACGCTAACATATGTGAGTTAACGTGCGCTATCGGGGTTCGATTAACGCACGATACGTGCGTAGCGTGCGTTATGTATCGGCCGATTCAAAGCGCCGATTTGTGGCTAGCGCACGCTAGTCTTACGATAGCGTGCGCTAACGAGCGAGCTTAGCGCACGTTACGTAGGATACGTAGCGCCGCTAAGATCCCGAGTGATTGTTTATTTTTGAACTTTTGGGCCGTAGAACGAATTGTTAGGCCATCGTTCGACTTGAGATGATTTGTATATCATTCCTTTTGTTAAGGTTCGAGCTTGTTACGTTGATCGAAGGAGGCGGCCTTCGAGTGTGTCGAGATCGTTGAAGTGTTTCGTCCTTGCCATTTTCGCGGCAAGTATCATATGTCGAGTTCGATTTATCATGCTTGTGGTTTTGTTCATATTGATTGAATATGAGATGTATTTCTGATAATTCTCGTGATATTCGTGGTTATTTGTTCGTATTGATGAACATATTGAAATGCATATGTGTATGCATAGTTGATTGATTTATGGTATAAATGATCCGAGGGGATCATGAGGATCTATGCTGAGGGCGCTGGATCGAATGTCCACCATGCGTTGGTCCGACGGGATCATCATGGGGATCTATCTTTGAGGGCCCGGATCGTTGGATGGGTTTTCCACCATGCGTTGGTCGACGGGATCATCATGGGGATCTATCTTTGAGGGCGCTGGATCGCTGGATTACCTTGTATTGTATTGATGGAATCGTGAGGATTCGCATCGTTGGATTCCGGTGGCGGAAGTCCGTTTTGCATGTTTTATGATGCATTGATGATTTATTGTATGATGATACTTGTACTAGCATTGTTTTGCTAACCTTTTCGGGGGTGGACATTGTTTTGATGTTCAGGTAGCCGAGGAGCGGGGAGGCAACCACGATGCAAGCGGAGACGATGAAATGGCTCAGTGATGTGATTGATGTTATTGTTATTGTGATTTGTCTTCTTGGTTCGTTTAGTACTCGAGTACGTCTGTTTTAATAAGGTCAATTCGATATGGTTGTATAAGTTAACTCATTTGATCGGTTGAATCAAATCTGTATTTGAACTTCAGTTGTTCAATTGTATTGTTTTTTCTTTTTACACTTCTTTTAAAAATTAGCCTTGTAAATCCTTATCTAAAGGGTTTACGGCGCTGTAATTATTCCGAATATCTCGGGGTGTTACAGAATATGGTATCGGAGCTAAGATTATGGATATCTTGGCAGTCGGGTTAGTTGGGTCTGTTTACGTTATTTGATTATTGGTCATTCGTAACATCACTGCTGAGCCAGCATCGTCGAGTGGACTGTGGTTGTAAGTTTCCTAATCTCGAATACTACTGTTTTATTTAATTCATGTCTTGTAAACATTGATGGATGTACTTTGAGAAAGTTTGTCCTGGATATTGAGTATTTATGTTTACAGTATGTTGAGAGGAGGTCGTGGACGCGACGCGGTCGTGGGACGCGGACGTGGAAATGCGAGGCAAGAAGAGTCGGTATCTACCCCGAGAGATAGCCGCTAGTCGAACGGATTCACATTAGGGGCGGCGAGGATCGGCAAATAATAATGCAGATCCTAACGTGCCGGAGTGCTTCGAGTGGTTGCCCAGATAAACCGGTTTGCTCAAGTTGTGGATCGCATGCGAGGCAGCGATGGGACAAGAAAGATAACGCGGATAATCGGGAGATAAATGGCTTACCGAGGTGGTCAAATTGCATCCTCGAAATTTGGCCAGTTCTGTGAGACGCTTTCGTGGGATCATTGGCTAAAGGAATTAGAAAAGATTTTTGCGAGGATTAACTGTCCCAACGATAGGAAGGTTCCGGTCGCCCGGTATCTTTTGGCCAGGAGGCTTTCGGCGGTGGGAGGCCATTCGGCCGGAGGAGCACAATGTTGACTGGACGGAATTCAAATTGATGATGGAGGCGCAGATTGTCCTCGCCCGATTAGAGAAGCCCGAGTTCGGGAGTTTTTCTCACCACAAAATTCGGAAGCATCTGTGACGGACGTGATTAAGACTTGTAATCACCAATCGACTTATGTGCGCCACTTGGTCGACCGAGGCGGAGAAAATTTTTCATTTTGACATGCGAATGAAGCCGTAAATTCAAGAAGATATGTCCGGATTTGAATGTACCACCTTGCGTGATGATCGTGACAAGGCGTTAGCCTATGATATGAAGGAGGCGGCAGAGAGAAATCGACGGAAGCAAAGAAAGCAAGGTGTCTGCAACTTCACGGAGGATAAGAGTAGCGGGCCTCGCGGTCGATCCTCTTTTCATTCATCCAGAGACCTCCGCATCCTTCTCGAGGTGGAAAGAAGTTCCGGCGGCACCAACTATTTGAGACGGGGAAAAAGTGTTATAAGCGTGGCAAAAGCAGGACATGTTCGACGTGATTGTTTCGCGCCACCGTGACTGTTTCGAGTGTGGACAGGAAGGACATCGCGCAACATTTTGTGGGAATGCGACCCGATCTTTTGGTACTCGCACTCCGGCTCGATTCGAAGGAGACGAGTGGGAACCAGACGCAGCAGGTGGATTTGATGGCGAGCGTTGGGAAGAGAGAGACATCCGATCTTTGGGTCCGTTCCTCCGCGCTGCATTTAAAATGAGGAAATCGATGATCGAACACGGTGTTGCATCGTGCGATTCGCATCCTTTTGCAACCAGTTAGTGTCTTGCTCGATTCGGGAGCTACGCATTCTTTTATATCTTTGAACTGTGTTAATCGTTTGAAAATCTCGTGCTTGTATAATTGTGAACCTTATGTTGTGGGATTACCGAGCGGAGAGAAAATTGTGGGAACCCTAGAAGCTAGGGATTTCCCAGTATCTATAGAAGGAAGAGATTGGCCATCGAATCTTATTGTAGTTGACATCTGCGGTGACGATTTAATTCTCGGAGATGATTGGCTCAACCGTTATGGAGCTGTTCTGAATTACCAAGAGAGAGTCATTTCTATCATTGATGATGACGGATCTGAACACTTATTCCGAGGATGGAGACCGGGAAGCTCGGGAAAATTGATCAAAGCAATGAAAGCCGTGAAATTAGGCGGGGATGTCACGGACTTTGGTGCTATGCCATGAGGAAAGAGGAAGGAGTAGAGCTCTCGTCTATTTCGATTGTGAATGAGTTCTCGGATGTATTTCTGACGAACTACAGGTTACCTCCGCAGAGGGGAGTGGAATTCACTATCGAATTAGAGCCTGGAGCAGCTCCTATTTCCAGAGCACCATACCGCATGGCGCCAACCGAGATGTATGAACTCAAGAAGCAACTGGAGGAATTGTTACAGAAGGGCTATATCCAACCTAGTGTTTCTCCTTGGGGAGCGCCCGTTCTCTTTGTGCGGAAGAAAGACGGATCCCTCCGACTGTGTATTGATTAGAGGGAGCTCAACAAGATGACGATCAAGAATAAGTATCCTATACCTCGGATCGACGACTTGTTTGATCAACTGCAGGGGGCAAGGGTATTCTCGAAGATTGACTTGCGATCAGGATACCACCAGTTGAGAATTAAGGAATCAGATATACCGAAATCTGCTTTCAGATCCCGGTACGGGCATTATGAATTTGTAGTAATGCCATTTGGACTTACCAATGCTCCTGCGGTATTCATGCAATTGATGAATCGGGTATTCTTGGAATACTGGATTAATTTTTGGTCGTCTTCATTGACGACATCCTGATATATTCGAGGGACGCAGAGGAACATGATGAACATTTACGTGTGGTTTTGAGTACCTTAAGGAAGGAACAGCTGTATGCAAAACTTTCAAAATGCGAGTTCTGGCTTAAGGAAGTAACCTTCCTTGGGCATGTGATATCAGCCGACGGAGTTCAGGTGGACCCGAAAAAAGTCGAAGCAATCTTGGGTTGGGAAGCTCCTAAAAACGTGAAAGAAGTCCGAAGCTTCTTAGGACTTGCTGGATATTATCACCGCTTTGTAGAGGGATTTTCCAAAATTGCTCGTCCACTCACTCAGCTGTTACAGAAAACTCAAAAGTTCACGTGGAATGAAAAGTGCCAGGCTGGTTTTGACGAACTTAAGAGGAGATTGACGACGGCACCCATATTAGCGCTGCCAGAGGGGACTGATGGATTCATGGTATACAGCGACGCTTCAAATCAGGGTCTGGGTTGTGTATTGATGCAGAAGGATAAAGTGATTGCTTATGCTTCTCGGCAATTGAAACCGTATGAGGTTAATTACCCGACTCATGATCTGGAGTTAGCAGCTGTAGTCTTTGCACTGAAAATTTGGAGACATTATTTGTACGGAACTCATTGTCAGATCTTTACCGATCATAAGAGCCTCAAATACATTTTCAGTCAGAAAGAATTAAACATGAGGCAGAGAAGGTGGCTGGAATTGATCAAGGATTACGACTTAGAGATTCTTTATCATCCGGGGAAAGCAAACGTAGTAGCCGATGCCTTGAGCCGAAAACCTGTTTCTCTTCGAGTGTTGGAAGCACTTACGTCCCAAACCAGAATTCAACGAGAACTGATCCGCGAAGGGATTGAAGTATGGGCACCAGGAATCCAAGGGCAACTTTATGTGATGGAACTGACTTCATCACTAGTCGAGGAAATCAAGTCTAAACAATTGAACGATTCTCTGATCCTTCGATTATGTGACGAAGTAAAGAAAGGAAAAGCCCCAGGATTCGTGATACAAGACGATGGAGTTCTGAGATTTCAGAGTCGACTTTGCGTTCCCGAGGATGATGATTTGAGACGGACAGTTTTAAAGGAAGCTCATAGCGCGCCCTATTCTATTCACCCAGGCAGCAGTAAGATGTATAAGGATTTAAAGCAAAACTTATGGTAGGGGAATATGAAGAAGGACGTAGCGGAGTACGTTTTGAAATGTTTGACTTGTCAGCAGGTTAAGATTGAACATCAGCGACCTGCCGGGATGTTAAAGCCACTTCCGATCCCTGAATGGAAGTGGGAGGACATCTCGATGGATTTCATCACCAGTATGCCAAGGACTAGAACGGGAAATGATTTGGGTTGTAGTTGATCGACTAACCAAGTTGGCTCATTTCCTAGGGATTAAAGATACATGGGGACCCGAGAGATTGGCGCGAGTATTTATTGCGGAGATAGTCAGATTGCATGGGACGCCAAAGACCATTATTTCGGATCGAGATGGCCGTTTCGTGTCACACTTCTGGAAAGCAGTTCACAGGGCTTTGGGGACTGAGCTCAACTTTAGCACAGCTTATCATCCCCAAACGGATGGTCAGTCTGAAAGAACTATACAGACAGTAGAGGACATGCTTAGAGCTTGTGCATTAGATTGGTCGACTGATTGGGAAGTTCACTTGCCCTTGATCGAGTTCACCTATAATAACAGTTGGCATGCTTCTATTAAGATGGCACCATTTGAAGCTTTGTACGGGAGAAGATGCCGATCACCTCTGTGTTGGGATGATTCTTCGGATTTGATCGGGACGGAACCGGAATTGATTATTCAGACTCAAGAGAAGATAGCTCTGATTCGAGAAAGACTGTTGACTGCCCAAAGTCGACAGAAGTCTTATGCAGATGTATGTCGTCGCCCTTTAGAGTTCGACGCTGGGGACCATGTACTATTGAAGGTGTCTCCCACGCGTGGGATTTTCCGTTTTGGGAGGAGAGGCAAGCTTAGTCCGAGATATATCGGACCATTCGAGATCCTCGAGAGAGTTGGAGATTTAGCATACAGGTTGGCCTTACCGCCATCGCTGAGTCACGTTCATAATGTGTTTCACGTATCCCAATTGCGGAAGTATGTACCGGACCCCAGTCACGTCATTGATTTCGACGAGATCGAAATAGCTAATGATGGCACCTTCGAAGAGAGACCAATCAAGATACTTGAAAGCCGGATCAAACAATTGACGAATAAACCAATACATTTGGTTAAAGTGCAATGGTCACGACACGGAGTCGAAGAGGCCACTTGGGAAACGGAGGACACTATGAAGACTAGATATCCAGAGTTGTTTTCATCTTAAGTTTCGGGACGAAACTTCTTTTTAGGGAGGAAGGATGTAATACCCGAGACTTCTGACTTGTATTTGGAACTTGTGATATTGTAATCGTTGTACTTGATCTGAGTATTATTCTCCGTATTTCATAATCCGATGTTGTCGAGCGTTTAATTTCGTGGTTGTGATTTAAAGATTGTAAATCTGCGCATGTAGCGCACGCTATCGGCTATGTTTAGCGTGCGCTAACATGGATTCATAGCGCACGCTACTGAGGGTCATTAGCGCACGCTATGCGTGGTCAATTTGATTGAGACGTGCGGTAGGTGAGATCTGGCCGGGGGACCCCTGTCGGATCGTGTCGAATGTACCTGGACGGCTTTCGGGAAAAGCCGAGTCAACGCCTTAGCGCACGCTACAGGTATATGCGTAGCGCACGCTAAGTGCTGAGTACAGATTAGTCAGTGAGTCGTTAGCGCACGCTACGAGCAGGGTCTAGCGCGCGCTAATAGTCATTTCTTATAAATAGGACAGCATCCTATTCGTGATTTCAGTTCTTTCTTCTCCCATTACCCAAATTCTTACACTTAGAACATAACTTCCTTCATCCTAAACACTTCATATCAACATCCTAGTTCGTGATTGAAGATCGTATATCATTGGAGATTGGTGTTCAAGCTTTCGGTGTTGGATTGCTTCAATTTCCTCCGTGTTCTTCACTACCTTGAGGTAGGTGATTCTTCACCAATACTAGTTGTGTTCTAAAGGATGTTGATCGTCTAGTCAGTTAGATTCGTTATTAGTCGTTCATCATGTGTTAGAAGGATATTTTCGACGTTTTCGACACTCATTCATCGTATGATCCGTTGAACCTTTTTGTATGTGGATTCTTGAGCATGTTATGTATCTTCAAAACCAATCGACCAGTATATGATATTACCTAGTTCGTATGTTTTACGTAAGGAATCATATGTTTTGAGACTTGGAATAATCGGAACTTGGTATATTTCTTGAAGATCTTAGAAAAGATATGATGTTGAGATGATTATCCGTATAAGTTGTACCTCATGATCATGGAACTTCCACAAAACCTTTTTAGCATGACATGCTTGAGGATGACATGTTGTATCAACATAGAATTCGTGAATTCACCACCTTTCAACCCAGTTTTTCTGGTAGCAGTATTCTGCCATGCAGGATTAGCGCACGCTAACATATGTGAGTTAACGTGCGCTATCGGGGTTCAGTTAACGCACGATACGTACGTAGCGTGCGTTATGTATCAGCCGATTCAAACTGTCAGTTCGTGGATAGCGCACGCTAGTCTTACACGATAGCGTACGCTAACAGGCAGGCTTAGCGCACGTTACGTAGGATACGTAGCGCACGCTAAGCAGTCTAGGCAGATTGTTTATTTTTGAACTTTTGGGCCGTAGAACGAATTGTTAGGCCATCGTTCGACTTGAGATGATTTGTATATCATTCCTTTTGTTAAGGTTCGAGCTTGTTACGTTGATCGAAGGAGGCGGCCTTCGAGTGTGTCGAGATCGTTGAAATGTTTCGTCCTTGCCATTTTCGAGGCAAGTATCATATGTCGAGTTCGATTTATCATGCTTGTGGTTTTGTTCATATTGATTGAATATGAGATGTATTTCTGATAATTCTCGTGATATTCGTGGTTATTTGTTCGTATTGATGAACATATTGAAATGCATATGTGTATGCATAGTTGATTGATTTATGGTATAAATGATCCGAGGGGATCATGAGGATCTATGCTGAGGGCGCTGGATCGAATGTCCACCATGCGTTGGTCCGACGGGATCATCATGGGGATCTATGCTGAGGGCGCTGGATCGTTGGACGGGTTTTCCACCATGCGTTGGTCCGACGGGATCGTCATGGGGATCTATGCTGAGGGCGCTGGATCGCTGGATTACCTTGTATTGTATTGATGGAATCGTGAGGATTCGCATCGTTGGATTCCGGTGGCGGAAGTCCGTTTTGCATGTTTTATGATGCACACTACAAAAAAAACAGTATTTACCGACGCCATTTACCGACGCCAGTAAAGGCGTTGGTATTTTTTGACATTTAACGACGCCGTTACCGACACCCGTGAATTTGGACAATTACCGACGGCTTTAACGACGCCATAGCGCGGGTGTCTTCCCGCGAAATTTGCCGACGCCAGTACCGACGTCGGAAGTCGTCGGAGAGATACCGACGGCACTTTTGCCGTCGTTAAATGGCATGACTTACATGAATTAACGATGCCACTCCCGGCGTCGGTATTTGTTATATTTAACAACGCCATTACCGACGGCCCATTGGCGTCGGTAAATTTTAATACATTCTCAGCCCTCTGCCTATTCTGGTTCGACCTAAAATCAGTCATTCACCTCCCGCACCCAAAACCCCTCTCTCCCCGCACCTCTCTGCAAAACGCCTTCTCCCCGTGTAAAACGCCTCTCTCCCCGGCGAAAGATTTCCCCGACGGAGATATCTGAGATTTCTGCCTCCGGCGCACCTCCGCAAAACACCCCCAATCGGCGACCTAAAATCCCCAATTCAGGTAACATCTCTCTATTCTTGATCTTCTTGAGGAATTCAAATTTATATTTTTGATTTAACATGTGGCTCAAGGATCAAATTGTTCAAAGGTCGACCTATTTAGGATTGATGTCGATGTAATTTCTTGAGTTTAACGGTCGTTGAATCCTTGTACTATATTTCTCTCAATATTACCTAGAATTGCCCAATTTATTTCAATTCTGAGTATTCTGATCCTATGGATTAGTTTTCTTGTAGCTTCTGTACAAGAATAAGTCACTTTACCTATTTGTTTGAAGATTTCGATCACTTTACCTTTAATGTTTTGTATTGATTAAAAACTAGAAACATAACATACATTAAAACTGAAAAAAAATCAACATGGAGGATCCATTAACTGAACTTCATGAACTTCATAAAACGAGCAGTAGCGGAATGTGAATTTCATGAAAAATAAACTACTCTTACTTCACATAAATTGATTGGGTAAAATGATAAGGCGTCACGACAGTAGAAACTACTCTTACTTCTCGTATGATCTTGAACAGTAGCATTGTTAACTGCCTCAATAATGTCTTCAGCATGTTCTCCAGTTGCCCGATCCTTTTCGAATATAGTTTGTTTTCATAATGTTCTTCATAAGATGAAAAAAACCTTGAGTTTTTTTTGATCATTTTGTTACAATTTTTAGAATGGGTGACAACCGTGAGTGGATGTATCGCGAAACTTGATGGCTCTTGGAATCCTGCATTCCTCTCTGGACTTAACAACTTTATCGAGTATGCAAGTAGTCACCAGACCGCATGTCGGGTGACCAAATAAGATGTCCATGTAAAAATGTGATAATATACGCTTCATGATACGTAAAAGTTAAGTATCACATTGGGAAATTTGGGTTCATTAGGGAGTATAAAACTTGGATTTTTCACGAAATTGAAATGGATGAGGGATGTGAAGATATGGATGAAGATGTGAATATAGATACCAACGAGTTGGGATCCAATTGCACTGCATTTACGATGGTCATGGAGCATGTCGGGCCACAATTTAATGTTGAGAATGTGGAAGAACCACCAAATCCGAAGCAAAACGAATATATGACATGTTGAATGCCGGAGACAAAGAGTTGTGGCACGGTTGTACTAATTACTCCCAATTGTCTTATATGACTCGTTTCATGAGTTTGAAAGCAGAGAACCACTTATCGAAAAGTGTTTTAATCGGTTTGCGAGTTCATGAAAGACAGTCATCCAAAAGGGAATCTATGTCCCGATAACTTCTATAGTACAAAGAAATTATTGCGTGGGTTGGGATTACTGTAGAGAAGATTGATTGTTGTCCAAACAGTGCATGCTTTATTGGGACCATTACAAAGACAAGGAGAGTTGTATATTCTCGTGGTACATCACGCTACAAAGATATGTGTCGTGCCTCAGAAGCCGTAGGAGGAAAAAGTGGCGACCATGAAGATGTACTACTTTCCTCTTATTCCCCGATTGCAAAGGCTATACATGTCAAATGCTACCGCGGCGGATATGAGGTGGCATGCTTCATGTTCCGGTTCAAATGATGGAATTATGCGTCATCCTGCAGACTCTCCAAAGATGGAAGCACTGGACACTATTTATCCAGATTTTGTCATGAGGCTAGAAATGTGAGATTAGGTCTTTCGATCGATGGTTTTGCACCTTTTGCACAATCAGGGCGACAATATTCATCGTGGCGATTATAGTGACACCCTATAACTTACCACCTTGGCTCTGTATGAAGGAACAATTCATGTTCCTAACAATCTTAATACGTGGCCACGCAATCCTAAGATGCAATTGGATGTGTTTCTTCAGCCGCTCATAAAGGAGTTGACGAATTTGTGGGAAGAGGGTGTTCCAACATTTGACATCTCATTGAAGCAAAATTTTCAAATGCGAGCACTGTTGTTGTGGACTATTAGTGATTTTCCAGCGTATTCAATGTTGTCTGGATGGAGTACTGCTGGAAGATTGGCATGCCCTCATTGCATGGATGAGACTGAAGCGTTTACTCTTCCTAAGAGTGGTAAACAAACATGGTTTGATTGTAGTCGGAAATTCTTGGAGCCAGATCACATGTTTAGGAGGAACCGACGAGCATTTAGAAAGAATATGACATGTGAAGTACCTACACCTGAGAAAAGGTCGGGCGCTGAGATATTGAATCAAATAGAGGCACTGGGTCTTGTGAAAGTGACAGAGGACTACAATGAGACAAACAAAGAGATATCCAAGAATTCTAGGAGCGGGTGGAAGAAAAGAAGCATCTTTTGGGATCTCCCATATTGAAAAGAACTTCTGATTCGTCACAATTAGGATGTCATGCACATTGAAAAAAATGTGTTTGACAATGTGTTCAACACTGTGCTTAATGTGCCGGGAAAGACCAAGGATACCACCAAGTCTAGAGACGAGTTGCAATTGCTCTGCATCAGACCTGAATTGAAGAAAAATGAGACGACAGGAAAGTATCCGAAAGCTTGTTACTCACTTGACAGAGATGAAAAGAGAGTAATATGTGAATGGATATCTCGTCTTAAATTTCCTGATGGCTACATGTCCAATATTAGTAGATGCGTGGATAAGAAACAACTAAAGATGAGAGGGATGAAAAGTCATGACTGCCATGTGTTCATGCAACGCTTGTTACCTATTGCGTTTCGTGAACTTCTTCCTCAAGTTGTTTGGAAGGCAATTACAGAGTTGAGTATCTTCTTTAAAGACTTGACATCTCGGACAATAAAAATAGAGGACATGTGTAGACTTCATGAAACAATTCCAGTTACTTTGTGCAAACTTGAGCGTATCTTTCCGCCTAGCTTCTTTGATTCAATGGAGCATCTTGTTATCCATCCGGCCGATTTGCCGAATTGTCGTCCAAGATAATATCGATGGATGTATCCATTTGAGAGGTATATGAAGACATTGAAAGATTTTGTAAAGAACAAAGCCAAAGTTGAAGGATCCATCACCAATGCCTACTTAATGAAAGAGGCATCAACATTTAGCTCATACTACTTTGAAGATTGGGTGACTACGAAGATTAGAAGTGTGCCTCGAAATGATGAGGGGGGAGCCGATGAAAATGATGATCCAAATATGCTCTCAATTTTCAAATTGGATGGCCGTCCTTTTGGCAAAATGCCTTCACGATATTTTGATGCCAAAGAGTATAATGCAGCACATATATATATTTTATCCAATTGTGCCGAGGTTTCAGAGACATACTTGACGTGAGTACCCTCGTGATATTTTATTTTAATGAAGAATATATTCATTCATTAAATATATAATAACTCGTGTGTTTTTTGAAGATTGTTTGAAGATCAAATTCGAGCAACTAATCTGGGGATAACGGAAAATGACTTACAAACAAGAGTTGAAAAGGAGTTTGCAAGTTGGTTCAAAACATATGTAAGTGTGGGGTCTCATATCAAATTATTTATAGACTAATTTCATATGTAGAAAGTTACATAACTAACATACTTAATAATTGTCATAGGTTAATGATCCTTCAAGTAATGCAAGCCAATGCATTAAGGACCTTGCGTAAGGGCCATCAGACGGGTTCAAATTTATTCTGGGTGTTTAGTTAATGGATACAGGTTCCACACGGTTGACCATGGGTCAGATAAAAGTACTATGAATAGTGGTGTCTGCATAAAGGGCAAGGTTTATAATAGTGATGAGCAAGATTTTTGCGGGCGATTAATGGAGGTGTGTGTGGTAGAGTATAATGGTGAACCTACTAAAACAATTGTGTTATTCAAGTGTGAGTGGTTTGACTTATCACCTCTAGGGACTTCGGTGAATACAGATTTCAATTTGGTTTCAGTAAACCACACCCGTAAATACAAGAAGTACGAACCTTTTGTGTTACCCAATCAAGCTACTCAAGTGTATTATGCTTCCTATCCTAGTATGAATCAAGCTAAGAAGGATTGGTGGGGAGTGTGCAAGGTCACACCTAGATCTAGAGTTGAAGTAGCTTGTAAACCATCCGCCTCGTCATTACATCAACCGTTTCAAGAGGATGCCGTGGTCATGAGGACTAGAGGTAGTCAAGCTAATGTAGATGATGAGATATCAATATCGCATCCACGAGGTGGACTTATTGATATTGATGATGTGGATGAGGCATCGGATGATGGATATATAATAACGTCAGATGAGGAAGATAGTAATGATGATGATGATTCTGATCATATGTTATAGTCTTTACGATCATGTCAATTTTTGGTGAAGTATGTAATTTTTTCTTTGGTCAGATGAAGTAGCTAGTGACTGTTGTTTGGTGAAGTATGTAATTTTTGCTTTGGTTATAATTTATAAAAAAAAACAGTTCTATCTAGTATCTTCATTGATGGCAGTTGTAACGCCCCCAAAACCATTCCGGGATATTACAGCGCCGTGGGTCCCGCGCCGGAACCCACCAGGCTAAAAACCGTTTACAAAACCAATTCAAAAGCGCCAAAAGGCCGACGACGGTAATATTTTAAATACTCAAATATTTTCAAAAGCATAATTTTGAAATACCGTCATACAATACCATTTGAAAATACAAGGCGAAGTGCCAAATTTCGACAGTTTAAAATGTACGTTAAGACGCCGCTTAAACGTACCGATAAAATAATTTGGGAAAAAGAGTTTGACAAAAATAACCCAAGTTCGTAAAATGCCAAAAGGGCCATTTAAGAATACACACACGAGTTGGTAAAAATACCAAAGAGCTATTTTGAAATATACACACGCAGCGAATAAAAACACAGTTTAAAATACACATTTGCAGCGGAAATGAATAACCAGAAAAGAAATACTCGATACTCCAAAATATGCCACCGCCAGTATCACATCGGGAATCTCATCCCTTCACGACCGCTACTAGCTCGATCTCCAATTACCTAAAAATAAAGCCCACGACGGGGTCAGCCACAATACTCAATAATGATACCGATCACATCATCATAAATAATTACATACCAATGTAATAATACTGTAAGAATACTACCAACGTAATCTTACCGTTATAACCTTACCAATCCATAATAATCCAATCCTTACCATAATCCACATTTCGCATCCTCGAATGACGAAATGAACTCAACCACAACCAACTGTACTGTATTCCAAAAATACCAACAATCCTCAAAACATCATCATAACTCATAAATGTGGAAATAATCCAATCTGTGTCAAATCCTGTCCGTGGGATTACACAATCAAATCTCAACATGTATAAACCAATAATACACAACATATTTGTAGATCAACTACCACATGATAATGATAACAATTCCCGAAACATCGACATATAGTCCGAATGCTTATACGATCAATAACCAGATCAACCGATAAATCAACTGAGAATATCATCGACATGATAACTCCAATACGACCAACGAAGGATCAACGATGACTGAGAGTACCCTCAACAAGGTAAACTCCAAACACGATCAACAAAGGATCAACTATAACTGAGAATACCCTCAACAAGGTAGACTCCAAATGATCAACAAAAGACCAACAATATCCGAGAATACCCTCAACAAGGTAGACTCCAAATGATCAACAATAATGGATCTCAAGAAATAACTCTGACTGTCGAACATACCCCTCGGGCGTATGAACAACCAGTCACAAACCGTCGAACATACCCAACCATAAATGGAGGATGAACGACCAAACAATATGGCTCAAAGATGGAAATCATAGTACGCCCGATCCGGAAATGTGTCCGTGCACAAGCCACCCCGGGTATTGATCACATACACGTGTGGTCTTGTACCTAATTAGCCTCACGAACTACGTCTCGTGTGCACGGTTCAATGTGGAAATATCAACACATAACCATCATGTGCCCGGCTAAAAATCCTACACAATAACCAATCGGCACGCAGATATGAATCCAGATATGTCACGATGCAACATGACAACGAAACTCAAAGAAACACATATCCAATAAGGATCAAAAGACTCACCGAAGTGAACAACAACAGATCGACAATGAAAAGTCGACACGACTAATCAATATCCAAAACATCAATCCCGGGATCATCATCCCCAAATGAATGACCAACCCGATCTACGATCTCAATACAACGATCCTGGGATCAACATCCCTCCACGAATAAGCGATACGAAACTCATTACACGAAACCTCAACTTACGACATATACCACAATTCAACATAATAATTATCCTCATAATCGAACAATACTTAAATTACCTCAAACCGACGATAATATCCTTTCCACGAACAAACCATCATCCCGACAATTTACATTTACAATATCATTGCTATATGAATTATAAATGAAATGAAAGCGAAACCATTCATCAAATATTATAAACTGAACAAGTGTAAACTTGCCTCGATACCGATACCACGAAGCCGTTACCAAAATCCATTGCCTTTGTCTACGAGCTCCTTAGCCCCGACCAAAAGCAATCTACGAACTCTTCGACTTCAACCGCAACACAACGGTCATAATCCACGATCAAAACATCACAACCTATTGCAATAACCGATTAACACACATTCGATAAAATCAATAACCGACATACTCAACCAATAAACTCAACGGTTCAACGAAACCTCGATCATATACATAATACCAAATAATCCAACTCAACCGATACGAACCCATATCCACGATACAAGCCGTAACTCGACGATCACAAATAACAATCAATAACCGATCAACAATGGTTCTACAATATCCCGATTAAATACAAATACAAACAACCCAAACCAATCAAACACGAACTCAAAACCAAAATACGATTCCACAATCCGAAGATTATATCAATAATCAATTTAAACCATCAAGGGTCTAACATTACCGATTCCAAATTCAATCTTAAAAACAACTACAAGTTTCCTCCTTGTATAATCATAATAAAATCCAATTATCGATTATCATCATCAATCCGGACGATCCGATTAATTCAACATTATAGATAACCATATTCCAAGGGTTTCAAATAATTCCATTATCCGAATTGAACACTTGTTAAATACTTATGAATTCTCAAACTCAAGAGTGAATCATAAACTTATCAAATCCGAAATCGTATTCGTATTCCTATACGAATATTGTACCAAATACATAACTTAGTTCTACATGTGAATATTCCATATTCATATCCAAAACACCAACACTTCTTAAACATGTTCAACAATTCATATAATCCAAGAGTTCCTTAAGAACACAACTAATTCCGAAATCATATTCAAAATCTCCAATACGACATAATCCGATGTGTCCTAACATCTAAACAATCCTTATTCACAATTCAAGGTGTATATAATCATGTCCTTAAACATATACACTTCTTATAAGATCATGAATCGCAACAAACCACCAAGAACATCGAGAATACTACGATTCCATAATCATAACGACATAATCAAGGCATTTGATCACCAATTCATTATCTTCCTTTAACAAAATTCCCATAATTACCAAGAATCATCACAACAATATCATTTCCATCACCATTCATACGAAAACGTGTAGAATTTTCCAAGTTCTACTCATTGAGACATTTCATCGAACACTTTGAAGGCATAGTCCAATTCAATCGATTATTCAAAGGAATACTCGAATTCTTTCCACAAAACTTCAAGAACAACGAATAATCTCAAGAATACAACAAGATTCCATCAATAATCTGAGTTAAAACGAATCAAATCGGCCAAGACATCAAGAAATCTCAAGAACATCCAAAAACCAAAAGTTTAGGTGTTCTTACCTTCGATCTGGGTGGAAGATGATGTTAATCCATGATTCCAACTTCCAAAACATGTTGTTATAAGTTGCTCATACTCAAATCCATCAATCTATGGTGAAAAATCGCGGAAGGAACGAAGAAAAACGAAAAATGCCGGATATGACTCGGTCCAGGCCTTAAATAGCCGGACACTGCCGGACGCTTACGTACGTAACCGGCCACTGCCTTACGTACGTAACCGGCCATGGCCTGCTCACTGTCCAATTCTGCCGGAACCCTTACGTACGTAACCGGCAGCTGGCTTACGTACGTAACTGGCCCTTACGGCCGTAATCGGTCGGTACCTTACGTACGTTATCGGCCAGTCCTAGCCCCCAGCGAGTCACTGCCGACCGCGATCGGTCACCCCCACGAGTCACTGTCGGCCATTCCCGGCCATTCCAACGAGTCACGACCGGCCATGCTCGGCCATCCAGGTCATCTCGGCCACGACTCGACCGGCTACTCCGTAACGTACGTAACACTTAATCCGTTGCGTACGTAATACGTACGTTGACTTGCTACAGTATTATACTCGTATTACGTACGTAATACACCCTGTATAACGTACGTAACTCCGTCCGTTGACTCACCTGTCCACATCTGCGCCGAAAGCTGCCGACCACGGGCCCCACTGTCCGATTCCTCTTGTTACGTACGTTATGTACACTATATAACGTACGTGGCTAACACATTTTACGTCGTAAGCTCCAAGGCTTAACGTGCGTAATGGCTTTATACTTAGCCAAAAATCCAAGTTTCTGTCCGACGTCTCGACGTACAAAATACAAACATACGGCATCTTGAATACACATCGAATCCAAAATATTCTCATACGGTATACCTGATATCCAAATCTGTTTAACCTGATACAACATATCCTGAATATATCTGTCAATCAAAAACGATAATCACACCAGTATAGCTGTTTCGGTTCTCAATTTATTTTATCCATACTGTATAGATACCAAACTATACAGTATATCTCAGATAAAATAACGCGAAAAATTTATACTGAAAATCCGGGTATTACATACTACCCCCCTTAAAATAAGTTTCGTCCTCGAAACTTGCAACCTGTCGCCAATAACAGATAAGTCCAAAATTTTCCAACTCATCACAAAAACAATCAAGCGTCGCCACAAGCGAAATAACCAAACCAATATACTTACAGGTGCGTGAAGCCGATGATCTCCCGTGATACTAGCACACGACTCCCATACGAAGTCTCAACACAACCAACGCACACCAATATCACAAATAGCAGTTTGAAAAGAATCTCGAAAATTTTGGAAACTCCAAAAATCGATTCGACTCAAAAATCAGAAAAACTCATTTTCAAAAATCACGCTACTACCGTACCGGTAGAGCCACATAACACACACGCCTGGGTTTCACAAAACCCAAGCTCTGATACCATCTTCTGTAACGCCCCCAAAACCATTCCGGGATATTACAGCGCCGTGGGTCCCGCGCCGGAACCCACCAGGCTAAAAACCGTTTACAAAACCAATTCAAAGCGCCAAAAGGCCGACGACGGTAATATTTTAAATACTCAAATATTTTCAAAAGCATAATTTTGAAATACCGTCATACAATACCATTTGAAAATACAAGGCGAAGTGCCAAATTTCGACAGTTTAAAATGTACGTTAAGACGCCGCTTAAACGTACCGATAAAATAATTTGGGAAAAAGAGTTTGACAAAAATAACCCAAGTTCGTAAAATGCCAAAAGGGCCATTTAAGAATACACACACGAGTTGGTAAAAATACCAAAGAGCTATTTTGAAATATACACACGCAGCGAATAAAAACACAGTTTAAAATACACATTTGCAGCGGAAATGAATAACCAGAAAAGAAATACTCGATACTCCAAAATATGCCACCGCCAGTATCACATCGGGAATCTCATCCCTTCACGACCGCTACTAGCTCGATCTCCAATTACCTAAAAATAAAGCCCACGACGGGGTCAGCCACAATACTCAATAATGATACCGATCACATCATCATAAATAATTACATACCAATGTAATAATACTGTAAGAATACTACCAACGTAATCTTACCGTTATAACCTTACCAATCCATAATAATCCAATCCTTACCATAATCCACATTTCGCATCCTCGAATGACGAAATGAACTCAACTACAACCAACTGTACTGTATTCCAAAAATACCAACAATCCTCAAAACATCATCATAACTCATAAATGTGGAAATAATCCAATCTGTGTCAAATCCTGTCCGTGGGATTACACAATCAAATCTCAACATGTATAAACCAATAATACACAACATATTTGTAGATCAACTACCACATGATAATGATAACAAATCCCGAAACATCGACATATAGTCCGAATGCTTATACGATCAATAACCAGATCAACCGATAAATCAACTGAGAATATCATCGACATGATAACTCCAATACGACCAACGAAGGATCAACGATGACTGAGAGTACCCTCAACAAGGTAAACTCCAAACACGATCAACAAAGGATCAACTATAACTGAGAATACCCTCAACAAGGTAGACTCCAAATGATCAACAAAAGACCAACAATATCCGAGAATACCCTCAACAAGGTAGACTCCAAATGATCAACAATAATGGATCTCAAGAAATAACTCTGACTGTCGAACATACCCCTCGGGCGTATGAACAACCAGTCACAAACCGTCGAACATACCCAACCATATATGGAGGATGTTCGACCAAACTATATGGCTCAAAGATGGAAATCATAGTACGCCCGATCCGGAAATGTGTCCGTGCACAAGCCACCCGGGTATTGATCACATACACGTGTGGTCTTGTACCTAATTAGCCTCACGAACTACGTCTCGTGTGTGCAGTTCAATGTGGAAATATCAACACATAACCATCATGTGCCCGGCTAAAAATCCTACACAATAACCAATCGGCACGCAGATATGAATCCAGATATGTCACGATGCAACATGACAACGAAACTCAAAGAAACACATATCCAATAAGGATCAAAAGACTCACCGAAGTGAACAACAACAGACTGACAATGAAAAGTCGACACGACTAATCAATATCCAAAACATCAATCCTGGGATCATCATCCCCAAATGAATGACCAACCTGATCTACGATCTCAATACAACAGTCCTGGGATCAACATCCCTCCACGAATAACTGATACGAAACTCATTACACGAAACCTCAACTTACGACATATACCACAATTCAACATAATAATTATCCTCATAACTGAACAATACTTAAATTACCTCAAACCGACGATAATATCCTTTCCACGAACAAACCATCATCTCGACAATTTACATTTACAATATCATTGCTATATGAATTATAAATGAAATGAAAGCGAAACCATTCATCAAATATTATAAACTGAACAAGTGTAAACTTGCCTCGATACCGATACCACGAAGCCGTTACCAAAATCCATTGCCTTTGTCTACGAGCTCCTTAGCCCCGACCAAAAGCAATCTACGAACTCTTCGACTCAACCGCAACACAACGGTCATAATCCACGATCAAAACATCACAACCTATTGCAATAACCGATTAACACACATTCGATAAAATCAATAACCGACATACTCAACCAATAAACTCAACGGTTCAACGAAACCTCGATCATATACATAATACCAAATAATCCAACTCAACCGATACGAACCCATATCCACGATACAAGCCGTAACTCGATGATCACAAATAACAATCAATAACCGATCAACAATGGTTCTACAATATCCCGATTAAATACAAATCCAAACAACCCAAACCAATCAAACACGAACTCAAAACCAAAATACGATTCCACAATCCGAAGATTATATCAATAATCAATTTAAACCATCAAGGGTCTAACATTACCGATTCCAAATTCAATCTTAAAAACAACTACAAGTTTCCTCCTTGTATAATCATAATAAAATCCAATTATCGATTATCGTCATCAATCCGGACGATCCGATTAATTCAACATTATAGATAACCATATTCCAAGGGTTTCAAATAATTCCATTATCCGAATTGAACACTTGTTAAATACTTATGAATTCTCAAACTCAAGAGTGAATCATAAACTTATCAAATCCGAAATCGTATTCGTATTCCTATACGAATATTGTACCAAATACATAACTTAGTTCTAAATGTGAATATTCCATATTCATATCCAAAACACCAACACTTCTTAAACATGTTCAACAATTCATATAATCCAAGAGTTCCTTAAGAACACAACTAATTCCGAAATCATATTCAAAATCTCCAATACGACATAATCCGATGTGTCCTAACATCTAAACAATCCTTATTCACAATTCAAGGTGTATATAATCATGTCCTTAAACATATACACTTCTTATAAGATCATGAATCGCAACAAACCACCAAGAACATCGAGAATACTACGATTCCATAATCATAACGACATAATCAAGGCATTTGATCACCAATTCATTATCTTCCTTTAACAAAATTCCCATAATTACCAAGAATCATCACAACAATATCATTTCCATCACCATTCATACGAAAACGTGTAGAATTTTCCAAGTTCTACTCATTGAGACATTTCATCGAACACTTTGAAGGCATAGTCCAATTCAATCGATTATTCAAAGGAATACTCGAATTCTTTCCACAAAACTTCAAGAACAACGAATAATCTCAAGAATACAACAAGATTCCATCAATAATCTGAGTTAAAACGAATCAAATCGGCCAAGACATCAAGAAATCTCAAGAACATCCAAAACCAAAAGTTTAGGTGTTCTTACCTTCGATCTGGGTGGAAGATGATGTTAATCCATGATTCCAACTTCCAAAACATGTTGTTATAAGTTGCTCATACTCAAATCCATCAATCTAGGGTGAACAATCGCGGAAGGAACGAAGAAAAACGAAAAATGCCGGATATGACTCGGTCCAGGCCTTAAATAGCCGGACACTGCCGGACGCTTACGTGCGTAATCGGCCATCGCTTACGTGCGTAATCGCCATGGCACGCTCCATCGGTCTGCGGAACCCTTACGTGCGTATCGCGGTGGCTTACGTGCACGTCGCCCTTACGGCCGTAATCGGTCGGTACCTTACGTGCGTTATCGGCGATCCTAGCCCCGAAGTCACCACGACCGCGATCGGTCACCCCCACGAGTCACGTCGGCCATTCCGGCCATTCCAACGAGTCACGACCGGCCATGCTCGGCCATCCAGTCATCTCGCCACGACGACCGGCCGGCTACTCCGTAACGTCGTAACACTTAATCCGTTGCGTCGTAATCGTGCGTTGACTTGCTACAATATTATACTCGTATTACGTCGTAATACACCCCGTATAACGTCGTAACTCCGTCCGTTGACTCACTGTCCACATCTGCGCCGAAGCCGCCGACCACGGGCCCCACTGTCCGATTCCTCTTGTTACGTGCGTTATGTACACTATATAACGTCGTAGCTAACACATTTTACGTACGTAAGCTCCAAGGCTTAACGTACGTAATGGCTTTTATACTTAGCCAAAAATCCAATCTGTTCTGTCCGACGCGTCTCGGCGTACAAAATACAAACATACGGCATCTTGAATACACATCTGAATCGAAAATATTCTCATACGGTATACCCGATATCCAAATCTGTTTAACCGATACAACATATCCTGAATATATCATCAATCAAAAGCGATAATCACACCGGTATAATTTGTTTGGTTCTCAATTTATTTTATCCATACTGTATAGATACCAAACTATACAGTATATCTCAGATAAAATAACGCGAAAAATTTATACTGAAAATTCGGGTATTACATACTACCCCCCTTAAAATAAGTTTCGTCCTCGAAACTTGCAACCTGTCGCCAACAACAGATAAGTCCAAAATTTTCCAACTCATCACAAAAACAATCAATCGTCGCCACAAGCGAAATAACCAAACCAATATACTTACAGGTGCGTGAAGCCGATGATCTCCCGTGATACTAGCACACGACTCCCATACGAAGTCTCAACACAACCAACGCACACCAATATCACAAATAGCAGTTTGAAAGGAATCTCGAAAATTTTGGAAACTCCAAAAATCGATTCGACTCAAAAATCAGAAAAACTCATTTTCAAAAATCACGCTACTACCGTGCAGTAGAGCCACATAACACACACGCCGGGTTTCACAAAACCCAAGCTCGATACCATCTTCTCGTAACGCCCCAAAACCATTCCGGATATTACGGTAGCCTGGGTCCCGCAGAACCCACCGGGCTAAAAACCGTTTACAAAACCAATTCAAAAGCGCCAAAAGGCCGGCACGGTAATATTTTAAATACTCAAATATTTTCAAAAGCATAATTTTGAAATACCGTCATACAATACCATTTGAAAATACAAGGCGAAGTGCCAAATTTCGACGATTTAAAATGTACGTTAAGACGCCGCTTAAACGTCGATAAAATAATTTGGGAAAAAGAGTTTGACAAAAATAACCCAAGTTCGTAAAATGCCAAAAGGGCCATTTAAGAATACACACGAGTTGGTAAAAATACCAAAGAGCTATTTTGAAATATACACACGCGGCGAATAAAAACACGATTTAAAATACACATTTGCAGTGGAAATGAATAACTTAAAAGAAATACTCGATACTCCAAAATATGCCACCGCCAGTATCACATCGGGAATCTCATCCCTTCACGACCGCTACTAGCTCGATCTCCAATTACCTAAAAATAAAGCCCACGACGGGGTCAGCCACAATACTCAATAATGATACCGATCACATCATCATAAATAATTACATACCAATGTAATAATACTGTAAGAATACTACCAACGTAATCTTACCGTTATAACCTTACCAATCCATAATAATCCAATCCTTACCATAATCCACATTTCGCATCCTCGAATGACGAAATGAACTCAACTACAACCAACTGTACTGTATTCCAAAAATACCAACAATCCTCAAAACATCATCATAACTCATAAATGTGGAAATAATCCAATCTGTGTCAAATCCTGTCCGTGGGATTACACAATCAAATCTCAACATGTATAAACCAATAATACACAACATATTTGTAGATCAACTACCACATGATAATGATAACAAATCCCGAAACATCGACATATAGTCCGAATGCTTATACGATCAATAACCAGATCAACCGATAAATCAACTGAGAATATCATCGACATGATAACTCCAATACGACCAACGAAGGATCAACGATGACTGAGAGTACCCTCAACAAGGTAAACTCCAAACACGATCAACAAAGGATCAACTATAACTGAGAATACCCTCAACAAGGTAGACTCCAAATGATCAACAAAAGACCAACAATATCCGAGAATACCTCAACAAGGTAGACTCCAAATGATCAACAATAATGGATCTCAAGAAATAACTCGATTATCGAACATACCCCTCGGGCGTATGAACAACCCGATCCAAACCGTCGAACATACCCAACCATAAATGGAGGATGAGCGACCAAACAATATGGCTCAAAGATGGAAATCATAGTACGCCCGATCCGGAAATGTGTCCGTGCACAAGCCACCCGGGTATTGATCACATACACGTGTGGTCTTGTACCTAATTAGCCTCACGAACTACGTCTCGTGTGCACGGTTCAATGTGGAAATATCAACACATAACCATCATGTGCCCGGCTAAAAATCCTACACAATAACCAATCGGCACGCAGATATGAATCCGATATGTCACGATGCAACATGACAACGAAACTCAAAGAAACACATATCCAATAAGGATCAAAAGACTCACCGAAGTGAACAACAACGATCGACAATGAAAAGTCGACACGACTAATCAATATCCAAAACATCAATCCCGGGATCATCATCCCCAAATGAATGACCAACTTTGATCTACGATCTCAATACAACGATCCTGGGATCAACATCCCTCCACGAATAAGCGATACGAAACTCATTACACGAAACCTCAACTTACGACATATACCACAATTCAACATAATAATTATCCTCATAATCGAACAATACTTAAATTACCTCAAACCGATAATATCCTTTCCACGAACAAACCATCATCCGACAATTTACATTTACAATATCATTGCTATATGAATTATAAATGAAATGAAAGCGAAACCATTCATCAAATATTATAAAGCGCACAAGTGTAAACTTGCCTCGATACCGATACCACGAAGCGTTACCAAAATCCATTGCCTTTGTCTACGAGCTCCTTAGCCCGACCAAAGCAATCTACGAACTCTTCGACTTCAACCGCAACACAACGGTCATAATCCACGATCAAAACATCACAACCTATTGCAATAACCGATTAACACACATTCGATAAAATCAATAACCGACATACTCAACCAATAAACTCAACGGTTCAACGAAACCTCGATCATATACATAATACCAAATAATCCAACTCAACCGATACGAACCCATATCCACGATACAAGCCGTAACTCGATGATCACAAATAACAATCAATAACCGATCAACAATGGTTCTACAATATCCCGATTAAATACAAATCCAAACAACCCAAACCAATCAAACACGAACTCAAAACCAAAATACGATTCCACAATCCGAAGATTATATCAATAATCAATTTAAACCATCAAGGGTCTAACATTACCGATTCCAAATTCAATCTTAAAAACAACTACAAGTTTCCTCCTTGTATAATCATAATAAAATCCAATTATCGATTATCGTCATCAATCCGGACGATCCGATTAATTCAACATTATAGATAACCATATTCCAAGGGTTTCAAATAATTCCATTATCCGAATTGAACACTTGTTAAATACTTATGAATTCTCAAACTCAAGAGTGAATCATAAACTTATCAAATCCGAAATCGTATTCATATTCCTATACGAATATTGTACCAAATACATAACTTAGTTCTAAATGTGAATATTCCATATTCATATCCAAAACACCAACACTTCTTAAACATGTTCAACAATTCATATAATCCAAGAGTTCCTTAAGAACACAACTAATTCCGAAATCATATTCAAAATCTCCAATACGACATAATCCGATGTGTCCTAACATCTAAACAATCCTTATTCACAATTCAAGGTGTATATAATCATGTCCTTAAACATATACACTTCTTATAAGATCATGAATCGCAACAAACCACCAAGAACATCGAGAATACTACGATTCCATAATCATAACGACATAATCAAGGCATTTGATCACCAATTCATTATCTTCCTTTAACAAAATTCCCATAATTACCAAGAATCATCACAACAATATCATTTCCATCACCATTCATACGAAAACGTGTAGAATTTTCCAAGTTCTACTCATTGAGACATTTCATCGAACACTTTGAAGGCATAGTCCAATTCAATCGATTATTCAAAGGAATACTCGAATTCTTTCCACAAAACTTCAAGAACAACGAATAATCTCAAGAATACAACAAGATTCCATCAATAATCTGAGTTAAAACGAATCAAATCGGCCAAGACATCAAGAAATCTCAAGAACATCCAAAACCAAAAGTTTAGGTGTTCTTACCTTCGATCTGGGTGGAAGATGATGTTAATCCATGATTCCAACTTCCAAAACATGTTGTTATAAGTTGCTCATACTCAAATCCATCAATCTATGGTGAAAAATCGCGGAAGGAACGAAGAAAAACGAAAAATGCGGATATGACTCGGTCAGGCCTTAAATAGCCGGACATCTGCGGACGCTTACGTCGTAATCGCCATGCCCTTACGTGCGTAATCGCCATGGCACGCTCATCGTCATTCTGCGGAACCCTTACGTGCGTAATCGGCACCGGCTTACGTGCGTAATCGCCCTTACGGCCGTGTCGGTCGGTACCTTACGTACGTTATCGGCGATCCTAGCCCCGGCCGAGTCGCGACCGCGATCGGTCACCCCACGAGTCACCGCGGCCATTCCAGGCCATTCCAACGAGTCACGACGGCCGGCCATGCTCGGCCATCCAGTCATCTCGGCCACGACTCGACGGCTACTCCGTAACGTCGTAACACTTAATCCGTTGCGTCGTAATACGTGCGTTGACTTGCTCTGATATTATACTCGTATTACGTCGTAATACACCCGTATAACGTCGTAACTCCGTCCGTTGACTCACTGTCCACATCTGCGCCGAAGCGCCGACCACGGGCCCCACTGCCCGATTCCTCTTGTTACGTGCGTTATGTACACTATATAACGTCGTAAGCTAACACATTTTACGTACGTAAGCTCCAAGGCTTAACGTACGTAATGGCTTTTATACTTAGCCAAAAATCCAATCGTTTCTGTCCGACGTCTCGACGTACAAAATACAAACATACGGCATACCGAATACACATACCGAATCCAAAATATTCTCATACGGTATACGATATCAAATCTGTTTAACACGATACAACATATCCACGAATATATCATCAATCAAAAACGATAATCACACCAGTATAGCTGTTTCGGTTCTCAATTTATTTTATCCATACTGTATAGATACCAAACTATACAGTATATCTCAGATAAAATAACGCGAAAAATTTATACTGAAAATCCGGGTATTACAGCAGTTTTATTAAGTACTAATGTTTTGCTTTTTCAGCATTATATGCTGAAAATGTGGATCCACTTTCTTTTTGGTTATTTATAGAGGAAAGAGCACCAGGCCACGATTGTGAAGCTTATTAGTGTGGCAGAATGTGGATCCAGTTTCAAGTTTTATCTTAATGTCTTTCCGCAAGAATGTGAAGCTTATTAGTGTGGCAGAAGATCATGACTTCTGAGAAAAACATATTTTTCTAGTTCCGGCCACGATTTTCTATGGGTTGAACCCAAGAAACCGAAACCGAAACTAAAACTGACCAAAACCCGAGAAACCAAAACCGATCAGAAACCGAACCCATTGGGTTCTAAAAATCAAAAACCGAATTTAGCGGTTTGGGTTCGGTTTTGCCCCAAAACTAACCCAAACCGACCCATGCTCAGCCCTACTTACAACTACTAGTTAAATTGTTCTAGTGTTGAATGGTAAATCTGTTTAAGTTCAAGTGTGCATAGTCACTAGTTGGTAGTTATTAGTTGATTGTAGAATATGAATTGTAACAGCTAGGACTCCTTGGTTTATAAAATTAGTCAATAAGGAAAAGAAGTTGCCCTACGTAGAACAGTTAGTTGCCACATTGTTTATTGGAAACAACTCAAGATTAAACAAAGATGTATAATAATGGGATTAAAGAACATAGGAAATAGTAAATACGTTGACATACAACGTTTCATACAGACAACCTACTACATATTACGATTACTACATAATTATGAGTTTAATGGTTACATAATATATAACCACTTGATTTACAAAATTCAGCAAGTACGCAGAAAAAGCTAACCACTCCATGCTTCCTTCACATACAGACATCGTACTAAAACCACAAAGCTTCGTTCCCATTAACCATGATCCCTAACTTCTGCCGAACAAACCTGTTGAACATGAATATAATGGTGTAAGTTAAAAATAAAACAAATAGAATGGTAAGTTAAAAATAAAACATAACAAAAAATACCCCCTAGGTTGTATACAACCAATTATGTGTTTATTTGATTTTATTTTATTTTCTACACAAGCAATTTTAGATGTTCTCGATGAGGAGAGGTGGTGGCGGGCGCCCTTGATAGCACGGGCTCCTCACGAGCGGCTCCCGGACACTCTTCACCAGCTACGGACTCCCACGAGAAGGTCTGTTAGGTCTTCGTCTGCTCTACCCGAGACTCCGCCGATTGTTCTACTCCGAGACGGGGCGGGCAGGAGACTAGTGCACACATTTCGAAGATGAGGATCGAGAGATAATAGCTTCGAGGCAGCCTCAAGTGTTGTTTCCTGTAGAAAGATTGCTCTTGAAAGAGATACTAAAACCGGGTTAGTTATTTCTTGTTTAATTGGTATAAAAGTATTTCCGAATAATTACAAAAAGAAAAGTAATCTTACAAATTTGCAAATACCACCTTCACAGTTGCTTCTATTTCAAAAATTGCTTCCCCAACTTGTGTAAGACTTTCATACGTTCCCTTTAACTTATATTTAAAGAAGAAAACAAGTACTAAAAAATAGAAAACAAATGTTGATTAAATGCTATAACTAAGTATTGTGATGATCTAAATGATTAATTTGGTTTTGGTTACAGAGATATAGTGATTCATCCCCAGATTTCCAGGGTGTGCACGAGGAGTTTTAAAAGAGTTCCCAATCCGACAGGCTTCAACTGGAAAGATACTCCTAATAGCGTAAAGGCCCAATACTATACCTTCTTTAAGGTAATTTGTAATCATTATGTAAACTAATTATATTCAATTGGAAAGTTAGTTTTATTAACTTGATATGCAATATTTCATAGAAATTTTTCACGTGGCCTGTTGAGTGGGAACAAGAAGTCTATGATTTTTGGGAGTCTCGTACGGATTAGGTTCGAATTTCCTAAGTGATGCAAAAAGAAAAGGGATCAAGGGAGGCCGAAACACATCCCTCTTGATTGGTGGGAAGGTTTGTGTGCTTCTTGGGATACTCCCGAGGTGAGAGATGTATCTACGAGGGCGAGAGGCGTGAATGGGTGAAGTGGATGGCCACAGTAGGGATAAGCAAGCACGGTGGAGGCTCTAAGTGCATTAGCGTACTTGCTCGAGAGTTGGTTAGTAATTATCTAATTATTTTTGCTTGTATATGTAAGTGTGCATCATAATAATTTCAAAGTTTTTTTTAATAAATAGGCAACGAAGAACAATCTTCCATTAGAGCAGTGTGTTTATGCCTCTTTTCGAGCTATCCACATGAAAAAAGATGGAACTTTTACGACACAGAAGGATGCGGATATTGATGTAAGTATATATGCATTCGATTCATCTACGGTATTTTGGAATACATTCGATTCACACTTGTTGTTTTGATTGTCATGGAAACAGTGTGTCTATTTGTCCAATAATCAACTTTAGTATTGTAGAAAAATGTTATAAATCATTAGCCCCTTTTATTCTAGCATTTTCTTTGGTTAATGATTTTAGAGTGACACGAAAGTTATAAATTTCATTAGACATTTCATCAATGGTGTTCTTGCAATCAAACTTAGAAAGATCAGAAATGTTAGTAGTTCTTACCAGATTACTTGCTGAACTAGCTTCCTGCTCATCTGACCTGGCCATCAGTGCAAGGTTCACGTACTCGGTTTCATCATCAGAATCACTCACATCTGCAACCCAGCCATTCCACTACAGCTGAAACTTCCTTTCCTGCAATTTTGATTTTACTTGGAGATTCTTGTCCTTTATTTAAAATGAACTGATCTGCTGTTCATTTCTTCACTTCTATTAGCATTTGCTTGTCTTTTTAATTTACTTCCTGAGCGGTGCTTTAGTTTCATTAGTTGGTGATTCCTGCTGGTTGTGTATTTCATTGTATTTCACTTAGACCTATGGTGTTGATTGTGAGATGTTTACCTACCCTATTAGCAAAATAACAGTACTTTTGTACATAAAATGCATGTCTTAATAGACACTTGCATGTCCAGGTGATTTTGAATATGAAAGTGACATGTAAATGAGTCAATTTGCTTGATTGGAATAAGAGTCATAAGTTGGATGTTCATGTTCTTTGTTCAAATCAGAAACTATTTATTGAATGTCCATTAACCTATTAATTTTATGGTTAATTACAAAAGAACCCCTAAGGTTTGGGGTAGTTACGGAAAGACCTAGAGAGGTTCTAAAATTTCGGAAAAAAAAACATTGATGTTTGGTTTGGTCTTACATTTTACATTCTATCCATGTGGTTATAGTTGCCGACGCCAAGAATATTATACATTTACATCCCCAACTTCTTTAAATGTATTACAAGTAGCCCCAATCTTTTTGTAATATATAGAGAAGTCGATGATGTAGTTGTAAGGTACTTGATATTGAGTTTCTTGAAATTTATACATTAACTGAATTTTATTCGAGTTTCTTGAAATTTTTCATCTAGAATCATATTGAGCCGAACATGAACCAAATGTTTGAAAATTCGGTTTGGTTTTGTTAGAAATTGGTAGGATAACAATACGGGGGTAGAATTTTAAATTTGAGTCGAGTATTATATACTCTTGCCGGGACGACGATATCGCCCTGCTATGATGCTAATGGTTACGGCGATTGGCTTTAAAATATAGATGCGGAGCCAAAACCTCTGGCAAGTCCCGGTCCGGGTTTTCACTTCAACTATATTTACGTTGTATTTTATATTTTTCTACCCCACTTTTTAAATAGAAAAACATGACATTGTCCGTCCGAACTTGTGCCTAAATACGTAGATATAATCTTGCTCCTGCATTCCTAAAATTATTCCATTTTTTTCCTTGTTGATGCTTAAATGTAATTAGAATATTTATTTATGTAAAGTTGTATTCATTTGGAATGTTTTTCTCATTGAGCATGTTTTTCTTCTCGTGCTAGGGTTAAGCGGCTTGTGCGAGCAAGGAGCGGGAGCGATTTAAATATGATCTATAAGGCGTGCTGCAGGAGAAGGAGGCCGCCCAAGAATATGTCAAGAAAAACAGGATGTATGGCACTGGCGGTCTAGCTCCCGGCATCATAAGCACAGGCTCTAGCGGCGGTGGATCAACGACCTCACGGTTTCACGCATCGAAGAGATCCACACTCGATTCACATCCTTAGAGGAGCGGTGATAGAGGAGCGCAGACCGAGAGAAGAGCAGCAAAGATGATTGAAGAAGAGCGCAGATCGAGAGAAGACCAGGCAAAGGTGATTGAAGAAGAGCGCGTGAAGAGACGGCGCCTTGAGGAACAGTTGCAAGCTATTCAAGAAATGCTAACACAACAAAATTTTCCACCTCCGAGTCGCTCTTCTACTCCACCTTGATTTAGACTACTTATTTCTTTTTTATTGTATGATGAAATGATGACAACTCTTGATTGTGTACGACGATATAACTATGACGATTGTGTAACATTGAGGCGTTTTTGATGTTTATGACTAGTTTGTTTGATTATTCGAAATTGAAAGCGTGTAATTAAAATAATTAAAAATTCGAATATTCAAAAAACAAAAATACCGACGGCATTTCCCGACCGAAAAACTGCAGTTAAAAATTACGACGCCCTTTTACGTCGAGAAAGCGGCGTCGTGATTTCTGATTTACCAACGTCTGCAAGACCGTCGGCAATGGTACATTAGCGACGGCTAAATTCCGTCGGCAATGGCGTCGCCATTGTTCGGTTTAACAACGCCTGGTCCGGCGTCGTTATTTTAAAATTAACGACGGCAAAATGGCGTCGTACAGGGGGCGTCGGTAAAATGAATACCGACGCCATTACCGACGCCAGAAGGGCGTTGGAATACCGATCGACGGTAAAAAATTACCGACGCCATTTCGTGGCGTTGTTAAATTACCGACGGCTTCAAGCCCGTTGGCGTCGGCAATCCGGGTGACTAAATCGGGACGGTTTGCCGACGGATATCGACGCCACTATCGACGCCACGGACGGAATTTAATTTACGCCGTTTTGCCGTCGTTAATTTTAAAATAACGACGCCGGACCAGGCGTTGTTAAACCGAACAACGGCGTCGTAAATTCCGCTTACCGTGGCGCGTGAGTGGCGTCGGTATCCGTCGGCAAAACCGCCCCGATTTGTGTCACCGGATTGACGCCAACGGCGTCGGTAAGCCGTCGGTAATTTAACAACGCCGCGAAATGGCGTCGGTAATTTTTTACCGTCGATCGGTATTCCAACGCCCTTCTGGCGTCGGTAATGGCGTCGGTATTCATTTTACCGACGCCCCCTGCTTATTTTGCCGACGGAATTTGGCGTCGGTAAACACTGTTTTTTTTGTAGTGGCATTGATGATTTATTGTATGATGATACTTGTACTAGCATTGTTTTGCTAACCCCTTCGGGGGTGGACATTGTTTTGATGTTCAGGTAGCCGAGGAGCGGGGAGGCAACCACAGTACCGACAGGACGATGAAATGGCTCAGTGATGTGATTGATGTTATTGTTATTGTGATTTGTCTTCTTGGTTCGTTTAATACTCGAGTACGTCTGTTTTAATAAGGTCAATTCGATATGGTTGTATAAGTTAAATCATTTGATCGGTTGAATCAAATCTGTATTTGAACTTCAGTTGTTCAATTGTATTGTTTTTTTTTTACACTTCTTTTAAAAATTAGCCTTGTAAATCCTTATCTAAAGGGTTTACGGCGCTGTAATTATTCCGAATATATCGGGGTGTTACAATCTTCACCTTCAATAAATTTGGGAAATCATTAACTTCAGATAATCAAAAGTAAATTCGGATAAACCAAGGTGGATTCTGAATCCTAGACTTATTCATCATTTGATTTTCTTTCTTCAAGCGATCGTTTTTACTGTTAGTCTTTTATTGGTTTTATTTAGTTATTAATTGCAATCCAAATTTCGACTATTGAAATAAAATTAGAATACATAAAAATCGGTACTTAGTGATTCAGTCCTCGTGGGAACGATACTCACTCATCACTTTATTACTTGACTACGATAACGTGCACTTGCGTTTAACGAAGGAATCTTCAGTATTCGCTAGAAGTCAAGTCCCGTTTGATAAAGAAGTATTTAAATACTAAAAGGATAAAGTATTTAAATACTGTAAGTCATTAGAAGATCTTCAAATCCCGCAATATCCGGATCTCAGTCAAATATCATGTTTTCGCAGAATCTTGCTCAACGGATCTATTTCAAACGGATATATTTCAGATGCTATATATATCCCCAGAGTCTGAAGATCATCTACAGATCATATACAAAGACATATACATACATACACATGACTTACAAACGAACAAGTACTTACAAGAATATTCAGAGCAAAATATATCTCCATAAGCTTTCTGCTATTCTGATAGAAGAGATATACAGTGCTCAAACCGTGAACAACACATCATCAGCTATAAGCTCATAAAGTCAAGCTGTTGTTCAAATATTGTTCTATCCCTTGAACAAACCCATCAGCCCTGTATGGACTAAGAAACCTTGCTATTCCCGAACTGTGTGTGATGGACTTGCATTGAAGAAGACGAAGCTTCAGAACTGTGTGTGAAGAAGCCAGTCACGTGTTAGCTTAAACCAATCTGTGTGAACGGTTGAAAGCTAAGATCTTTATATCAATCTGTGTTAACGATATATTGATTAGGTTTGGTTATAATTACGTAGTTGTGTACGCAGTAATTATAATAAACTTTTTACTCCTGTGTGGAGGACCAGTAGACGTAGAGGGGTTTACGTCGAACCACTTTAAATATAGTGTTATTTACCTTCTGCCTTTATTGTTTTATTAATTGTGATTATTTAAGTATACACTGCACACCGAGTTGTTGTATCCTCAGCAACTTACTGTATTAAAGACTTCCGCTACGCACTCAGATTTAAAAACCATACAGCTTGTTGTTTAAAACACTTTCCAAGCTGTATCCAGTATACTTAGTGGCAAACAAGTATACTTCGCATTATGTCTCTTTCCCGCTTATACGTACTTGTAAGACTTTCATATAAGAAAACTTGTCTCCAAAGTGCCGTGGTTTCTTACAATTGTAACACATGTTATAATTAGGTGTCAGTGATGATTCATTTCTCACCCTGTCAGATTTTGACTTCTTACCCTTATAGGGAGCCTTTCCAGTGTTTTTCTTCATGAACTTCTGTAGCTTGTGCATTAAGAGGGCCATCTCATCTTCCAACAGCTCCTCATCCTTCCCTGTACTGCTTGAAGTGTTGGGAGCAAAATTTCGTTTCCTGTCAAATCCTACAGCAGCCAGTGCCATAATCCTTGTGGCTTAATATTCCGCCTTATCTCTCATGTTAATATCATACGTTAATGCTTGATGTTTCATTGAGATTAAGGGAAACACACATGGATGTAGTCTTAACATCCCATCGAGAATGAAGTGCTCAAAATATTTTCAAATTATTTTATTTCTAGGTATACACCTTGCCCAGTGCTTCAAGTTCATGGATAATGCCAGTGAACGTGAGATGGAGTTCTTGAATAATTTCAGTAGATGTCATTTCAAACGAATCGAAATTATGAGTAAGTTTTGATACTTTATTTTCTTTACAAAGTGATGTGCCTTCACCGATCATCTTGAACTTGTCCCATATTTTCTTGGCGGTCTTACAACCTTTTACCTTTGAGTAATTATCCTTATCGAGAGTGAGAAATGGTGTATTCTTGGCTATATTGTCTAGGTTAGCCCACTTCCTGTCATCAGTTGTGCATTGATCTCCCGCTATTGTAACCATACATTAAAATTTATATATATATATATATATATATATATATATATATATAAAAGATAAATTATAGAAGTACAGTATACTTGATGTAATATAATTTTTATTATATTATAATATTAATATTTTTAATGTACATTATAAATTTTAAAGTTTCATTTGATTAAATTTATTATATAATATAATTATAATATATATATATAATATAATTCTGTAAATACATTATATTTCGTAAAATTATAACTATATACTATAATTTTTATATACAATGTGACAATTTTCATTACAGTATATTATCAACATATAATAATTCGTATATAATATGTGTCCTATTTATATCTAATATATATTATTAATTCGTAATGTTCAGCGTGATTTAGTTTTTCATATAATATATATTATAATTTTTCATATATAATATAATTCTACAAATACAATATAATTCGCAAAACAGTATGTATGTATTATAATTTTCAATACATAATGTAATATGATTTTTAATATTAATATATAATAAAATATATTAATATAAAATATATTGCACATTTAGCAGCGGTTCCGAAAAGAACTGTTGTTACATGGGCTATTTCAACAGCGGTTCTTTTGGAATCGCTGTTAATGTACAAGTTTAACATCGGTTCTAAAAGAACCGCTGTTAAATATACAATTTTAACAGCAGTTCTTTTAGAACTGCTGTTAAAACTGTTAAATGTAACTTTAACAGCAGTTCTAAAGAACCGCTATTAAATGATAATTTTAGCAGCAGTTTTCTTTAGAACCGATGTTAAAATACCAAAATTTCATTTTAACAGCGGTTTTTTTAGAACCGTTGTTAAAGTGCCGCTGTTAAATGATGTTTTTGTAATAGTGGGTTGTCCTTCTATCTTCGCATCTGTATTGACCTTTAATATCTTGATTGGTCCTTCATGTATGACCAGTATCAGTTCCTTTTGCATGGGAGCAAAGTGTGTCGCCTCCTAAATCTCCAGTCATCGAACTTGTTACTAAAAAACATAGGAACTTTATTGATCGAAGAATAATCTATTGTGGATGAATGTGGGATTTTTGGAAAACGAAAATATGCAAGATCTTGGAAACTTTTGATGTTGGGTCTAGTTCAAGTTAAAAATCAAGTTGATTGATTTTTGGTAGAACCAACCTATCTGATTCCACTTGTTGGTCACAAATATACTCAAGGAATAGCTTGGGGTGAATAAGTCGTACCCAACTCTTAGAAAATAAGTGCTCCTGGAAGTGTCTGAGTGTTGCAGTAGAGGCAACACGAGTTTGCAGTACTATAGGCTTGGTGCTTATAGGAATCTTTTCAGAATAAGCATATTAGTTAATTCACAAGTCTAAATGTTGTATGATGACTAGCATGTTGTAGAAAAGCAGTAAACACACAGGATTTTTAAAGTGGTTCGAAGTATTGTCTTCTATGTCCACTCGGTACACATAAGGTATTCAATAGAATCAATTTAGTACACAACATTTATGAAACAAGCAATACGTGCTAGTTACACCGTTCATACATACTGACGTATAATTGGATTTGAATCGTCTTCTTTGTTCTAGACAGGTGAAAATTTGGATTTATTCTAAGCACATTCATCCACAAGATTGACTCTTGACTAACATAGGGTGGTACCGGGTCCGAACAACAACTGTAATCTTTTGAGTAACCATTTTAGCATGTGTTTCTCAAATTGTAGACTTGCTTTCTTTCTTGTAGGATATATATTGTGCATTTGCAAAGAGCTTTAGATCATTCGTAAATATGTAAGTTGTAAGTGTTTGCTCAAGTCCTCTTCATTGCTATTTATTATTGCTTGAGCACTAATGAAGCTCATAAGACCTTAGCCCTCAATAAAAATGCTTTTGTATACCTCCTATTCGTGGGGTAACTAATGTAGTCTCAATCTGCATTAAATTCATTCAAAGTGAGTATACTTTAGGAGTATTTATTTCCCTTAGTCATAATGATAACGACTTATGAAACTCATGTTGTAGAAAGTAATAACACTTTTCCTTAAGTGGAGCGTACAGGAAAATATATTGTACTTTTTAATGGTTCTTCAGCTGTTGAAATGTTTTCTCTGATATGACTTCGAGTCGCTGTAGGATGCTGATGTGGTTTTGCACTTATCAAAAACCAATGGAAATTCTCCCAACAACTAGTGAGACTGTCACAATTATGTTTGTTATAGAAGTTAACTTATCATAGAAGTTAACTTATCTACTTCTAACTCTTAGGTATTGGATTGGATGTAGATCGCACATTTGTATAAATGTGCAGAGGCTGAGAAGTAGTAATAGCTAAAAAGGGGCGAAGTGGATCTAAGAATTCGCAATGGAGCAAGAGTTGCTGCACTAACGTGATAACTTATGATCTAATTTTGCTTAATGGTCTTTTATTAGTTTTGAACTATTATTATTACGTTCCTGCTATGAATAGGAATATATTTAAGTTTTTACTTCAAATTGTGAAGTGTTGATCCTCATAATGATGTAGATTGTCCTTGTTGCACCAACACGGGTCTTTTATAGCGCGTTTTGTCCTCACTAGTGTGCACCCAGAGTTTCTACTTTAGATTGTGAAGTGTTGGTCCTCAGAATGATGTAGACTGTCCTCGCTGTACCAACACAAGTCTTTTTCTATCGCATTTTGTCCTCACTTGCGGTGCACCTTGAGAAACTTCTCAGAGGGCCACCCATCCCATACCTACTCCAGGCCAAGCACGCTTAGCTTTGGAGTTTATATGAGATGGCTACCATAAAAGAAGATGCATCTTGCTGGTATGAGTAGTCCAAATAAATTCATTTAACCACCTGCTAGTACATATCTCATGGGTCGAATCGTAAGTCGCGCCTCGTGCATTTTCAGCCCATACAGGCAGGATGATGGACCGAGGACAAACAACCCCCCTCCCAATACCTACCAGCATCTCAGCCCTATATCCTGGAAACCTCGATGTACTTGATTTGGTCACACATCCCTCCAGCGACTGGATTCATTGACACAGTCCGTCGACACTTAACATCAGCATATGTTCCAGCTCCATTTACTTCTGCTGGGCCATTATTTTAATTCCAACATACTAAATTTGATCACAAAGCCCTCCAGCATCTAACAACCTCCACCGTGCCAGCATCTCAGTTCCGGCCAAGTGGCAACTTCTGCTGCATGCCTGCCTCTGAGCTCCAACGCTCTAGCAGCCTCCACTGTAGCATACTCCAAGGGAATACATACCTGTAATCTACTCTGATGCCAATTGTTGGTCTCATATGGAAGTGACACTGTCCACAGTTCCAGCTTTAGCAGAATGATGAAGATTGTCCTCATTATACCAAGATATGTGATGGTACAGCTCCAGGAGCCATCACATATGTGATTGTCCTCAACTTTGGAGTTTATATGTGATGGCTACCAGATAAGAAGATGCATCTTGTCGGTATGTGTAGACCAAATGAATTCATTTAACCACTTTCTAGTATAGATCTCACAGGTCAAATCGCAAGCCCCACCTCGCCTATTTTTATGTCCATGCAGGCAGGATGTTGGATGGAGGCCCAACATGAAGACTATAGTTTTATTATTGAGAAAAAGATGGTTATATTATTTTGCTGACCTGCTTCATGATATGGCTAGGTTGTACACTTTCCTTTACAATAGTGATTTAGATGAGTATAACGCTATGGAAATCTATAAAATAACAATAAATAAAGCTAGGCTCAGTAATTCTAAAACACATATATATGGCACTGCCGACTTGGCAATCTACGAGGCCTAACATATATGGATGTAAAAGGGACACTTAGTACTCAAGCCATGTGGATACCAACACTGCATCACGTTTATTGATTTTAGTAGGTATAGAAAAGTTTGTCTTACGAATCATAAAACATGAACCTTTTTACGTGTTAAAACGTTCAATAAGGAAGTACATAGTCAACTTGAAAAGACAATTAAATCTCTTATATAAGATCATGGTGGCACATACTTGAGGCAAGAATTTGATGATTATCTTAGAAGTTGTGTAATTATTTCACAACATCCTCCACTCGGAACACCACAACATAACAAGATATCTAAGAGGAGGAATGAAACTTTATTAGATGTGGTTCGATCTATAATAAGTCGAGTAGAGCTTCGGTTATCCTCCAGGGGATATGTTTTAATAACAACAACACTCATCCTTAATCATGTTCCATCTAAAGCATTGAAAAGATACCATTCGAGAAATGGACTAGTAAGAGACTAAACTTATGTATTCTAGAGGTATGGGGTTGCAAAGCATTCCTATAATGCCAAATATTTAATAAGTTAGCTACGAGGTATGAAAGTGTGTTTTTGAGGGATATCCTGGAGAAACTAAAGGATATTACTTTATAAGCTGGCTGAGAATCAAGTGCTTGTTTCTCGAAGTATTGTCTTCTTATAAAGAGAATTTGTTTCAAAAGAAAGTGGAAGAATAGTAATCCTTTAGGAAACTCAAGAACCATAACAGGATAATGAGTTGCTAATAGAAACTAAACAAGTTTAACAAATATTTGGAGAACTAGTTCATTGTACACCTACCTTTCGCATGCGACATGAATCCGAATATATGGGTCTCTTGTAATTGAGTATCATCACGAAGCACTCATAAATGACGAGTACTATACCAACCAATAAGTTGTATCGGTTCCAGAGTCCATAAAATTGCTGGAAGCCATGAGGCTCGAAACGTCGTCCATGTAAGAAAATCAAGTTTAAAACTTAATAGATCCACTAAAAGGTGTAAAGACATCGGGTGAAAAGGGGTCTTTAATAAGAAGAGTGATAGGACAACAAAGTGAAAAATTATAACGCTAGACTAGTTGTAAAATGTTTAAGATAAACTCATAATATGGACTATGACGAGACCTTTTCACCCTTTGTCATGCTTAAATCTACTAGAATTTCAATTTCCATTTATGTACCACGATTATGTTATATGTCAAATAGATGCCAAAACAGCATTTCTTAATTGAAACTTACTTGAGGATGTATACATGACACAACATGAGGGGCCGGCTCATCCATAAGTAACTAAAAAGGCGTACTAAGCATGAGCGACCCATTTATGCATTGAAGCACGCTTCTTGAAGCAAGAATCTTCATATTGCTAAAATAGTCAAAGAGTTTAGGTTTATTCAAACTAAATATGAACCTTGTACAAGAAGGTTAGTCGATCCATAATAGTTTTCTTAGTCTTAGTGTAGATGACATAAAACTCATTGGAAGGGACATACCCACCTTGCAGACAGTCAAGACTTATTTGGAAAACAAATACTCAATAAAGGACTAAGGAGAAGATGCCAACATTCTTGGACTGAGATCTATAGAGATAGACCGAAGAGAATAATTGGTCTAAGTAAAACTACCTATACTATCAAGATACAAAAGAAGTTCGGTATGAAAGATTTTAATAGAGGACTTTTGCCGATATCACATGCATTCACCTGAGTATAAATCAGAGTCCTTTGACTCCTGCTGAGTGAGCCTACATGATAACACCTTATGCTTCACCTATAGGATCAATCATATATGTGAACGAACAATATGTGGTCTTCATGTTCAATTCTGGGTTGGTTGATCCAAAAGGGTTGGTTGATCCAAAAGTGATATCATTTACATATATCTGAACGAGCAATATGTGGTCTTCATGTTCAATTCTGAAGAGTGTCTTGTCTATCTTTCAATTTCTAAATCCATTCTTCTTAAGAAATATGGATAATGTTTCATACTAGGCTCTTGTTGCCTGTTTGAGTCCATATAAGGCTTTCAGCAATTTGTACACCTTGACTCCTTTGACAAATTTAGGTGGTTGTTCTACATATACTTCCTCTTCCAGTACTCAGTTGAGGAAGACACTTTTCACATCCATTTGGTACACCTCTAATTTCTTGAAGGCTGCATAGGCAATAAAGAGCCTAATTGCTTCCAATCTTGCTACTGGTGCATACGTTTCTTGAAAATCTATTCCTTCACATTGAGCATATCCTTTTGCAACCAATCTAGTTTTATTCCTAACAAATGCTCCATCTTCTATCACATTTGTTTTTGTAGACCCACTTGGTTCCAATGATTTTCTTGTGGTATGGTCTGTCTACTAGCTCCCATACATTATTCCTTTCCATTTTGTTTAGTTCTCTTGCAAGGCATTCACCCAAGTGTAGTTATCCAGGACTTGTTCTGTTATTTTTGGTTCCATCTGACATAAAGCATGACTGTAACACCCCCAGAGCTATCCAGGAATATTACAGCGCCATAGGCCCCGAGATGGAACCCACAAGGCTAAAAGACATTTTCGCAAATATTTACAAATTCCCAAGAGGTTAATGATGGTACTATCTTTTAAAAACATTAGAAGATTTAATAAAATCCGTTTATCAAAACCGTCATAAGATCTCATTTGAAAGCACAAGGCCCGAAATGCCAAAACTCAACAGTTTAAAAACATACGTTAAGCTATCGCTTACACGTACCGACAAAATAGTTTAGAAAACTATATCCAAAGTAACTTAAGTTGCCAGATAACGCAAGGTCATTTAAGAATACTCATGCAGTAGAAAGGACAAATAATTAAGAATACTCTAGCAGCAGAATACAACATATAATCAGAATACTCGATTCACAAAAACATGCCATAGCCAGTATCCTCCGAGAAGCTCATCTCATCACGACCGCTAGAAGCTTGATATCCAAAGAACCTAAAAAGAAAGCCCACGACGGGATCAGCCATAATATCCAACAATGATAACAACCACATCACATCAATAATTACACACCAATGAAAATACTAAGTAAGGATACGACCAATGTAATCTTACCGCCGTAACTTTACCAACTCGTGATAATTCTCATCAAAATAACCATTATCATATTTCACATTTCATAATCTCGATTAACCAATAAACTCAAACATAATATCCATACGGTAGCTCAAGCAATACTCAAGATTCTCAAAACATCATCATAACTCGTATTACGATAATCTACCAGCTCTGAACAATTCGATCCATCAGATAACATCATCAAATCTCAACACGAAAATTGATTGTCCATTAAAGACAAATACCAAAAAGGAAATATGGAACATACCTCAGGATACGCAATGCCACGATGAATCACGTCAGTCTAATCTGAGATCATATTAATACAACATACGGACATGGTCCTAACACAAGACCTACAAATGCATACTCACATGATGATATCAATATGCCCACGATAACAACAACAACAATGTGTGCTTATGGAAATACGATGACCCAGCGCACACTGCATAGATCCTAAGATGATCCTTAAAGACCAAAACGAGGTGGATAACCCATAATATACATATGCAAAACAACAACACATGGTAATCCAACGATTTAGCGCACACAGCATAGATATCCCATGATGATCCCATCGGACCAACGCATGGTGGAAATACATGTCCAACGATCCAGCGCGCACAGCTATAGATATCCATGATGATCCTGTCGGACCAACGCATGGTGGACATACGACAACAATGCACAAATGCATATTAACAACAATACACAAATACATGACAACAACAATACACAATGTATCACAACATGATCGACACTAAATGACAAAAATGATTAGAGTACTTGCCCCGAGTCCTTCGAGAGCAATCTCGATGTCAAAACCATCATCAATAACTCATAAAGTACCATAGACTATAGATAACTCATATCCTCGTCTTTACCATAGTGTATCCTCGATACCCAAGTATATCAATAACAAATGTAAATCATATACCTTGTGATTTAATTCCCAAAATAAAAAAACAACGTATAATCCCAAGTCTCCAGAGTTCACAATTATAATCATTGCTATACGAATTATAAACGAATAAAACTGAAACCATTCATTAAATATTATAAACTGTGCAAGTAACAACTTGCCTCGATACCGATACAACGATGAGAAAGCCGTTACCAATTTCATTGCCTTCATCTACGAGCTCCTCAGCCCTGACCAAATCAATCTACGAACATCCTCGAACATGACTGTGAAGCATGGTTCTAATCACCGATTAATAATCTCAACCTATTACAATAATCGATCAACACACATTCGATAATAACCAACAACCGGTATAACCAATCAACAAACTTAACGCTTCTACAATAAACATAGTATGAACAATCCAATTCAAACCAGCACGAATTCATAACTATAACACGGTATACTACAGGACCTGTCCACTTAGCGCACGTTAATCATATACCATAGCATACGCTAAGTCACTTCAGTTAGCATGCATTAGCCAGTTGGCTAGCGTGCGCTAAACTCATGCAGTTGCATGCATTATAAGTACCGCTCAGCACATTATGATTAGGAATACGAATGTAAAGGAAATTATACTCAAAGATCAATTACATCCTTTCCAAATTCAATCTTGTTATCATGATCCATACCTTATCAAGAACATACGAAATTGACCATTATAATCAACATAATATTAATTCTAATCATCCAATCCAAGTTTATATCCGAAACCATTCATATCTTATCACATATTTTTCTATGATGTGATATATACCAATAACACCAAGAACAACATGATTCCATAATCATGTTTATAACAAAGCAACATAATTCCAGATATATATATATATATATATATATATACATATATAATATCATCATCTTCCTCAACCCAAACTCCATGAAACACCAAGAACCATAATAACACTTCCATAATCTATCATTGCAGAGAGTAATCATCAACAATAACATCAATATCTGAAAATGAGGAGAAGGATTAACCAACTTATCTCAAGAGGACGAACAACACAATTCAAACCACAAGAATCATATCAATATCCATATATCAACAACAACATCATCATAATCCGGTAATCCATCTCATAATCATGCTTAACAACTTGTTTATATGATCATCATCAACTCAAGAACATCAATATTCAATCCAAAATGAAATCCAAAGGTGAAGAGTAATTACCTCTTTGAAGGACTGGATTGAATCCCAAAGTTGAATACGTTCTCAATCACCTCCGAGCTCCAACTGTTGTTAGGAACGATCAACTTAAGTGTTTGGAACCTCAAACTCCTCTCTAAGAACTCCCTCTATCGGTCAAAGTGAAGAAAATGGGTGAAATGCATCTTAACACCCGTCTACCCATATTTATACTGCACATTACTAGCGTGCGCTAAAACTTGTATTTAGAGTGCGCTACAGCCCTAGCCTGCGCTATCCTTCCTTGATGGCGTGCGCTATCGAGGTCCATAAAGGCTACTGCCTTGCTTCGTACATCAGCTTACGTATGTAATGCCCATGCAATAGCGTACGCAAACAGGCGTTGACCTGCTAGAATGAAATGCTCAGTAGCGTGCGCTATTCTCCAACAATAGCGTGCATTATTCTCCATTGACTCGACAATATGCACCTTCCCTGAAGATGCCTGGGTTCCACACGCCGGAAGTAACCTGACAAAGCCAAGATTACCTTTGGACCGATCTGATATTAGCGTGTTCTAACCATATGCTTAGCATGCGCTAAATGCAAATAATAATCAGCCTGGGCCTACCTGTCAGCCACCTTCCGAACCTTATCCAGAATGCCTTACGTACGTTAGGGGTCCTCCTTAGCGTACGTAATTCAAACCTCTTAGCGTGCGCTAAGTATACATCGTAGTGTTCGCTATTGTGGTTGTACTTAGCAATTTTCAGTTATTCTTGTCCAACGTCTTGACATACAAAATACGAACATACGGCATAATGAATACATATACTCCTTCCAACAATATTCTCATACAATACGCCCAACACACAATATATTCAAATACAACTTTCAACCAAGTGCGGTAATTATACCAATACAGATGTCTCAGTCCTTCAATTATTTTATCCATACTGTACAGATTCCACGCTATACAACATAACTCGGATAAAATAACATTAAACAATAGTAGTAGAAATTCCGGATATTACATACTACACCACTTAAAATAAGTTTTGTCCTCGAAACTTGAAATTCGTCGTAGAAAAACAAACAAACCGTTCAACCAAAATATTCTGAAACCATCACGACAACGATCAATCATCATCATTAATGAATAACTAAAACAGTATACTTACATAACATTGGATAATTCAACAAATCAAACACAATGAAAGACTGCCCTGTAATACCCAGTTGTAATTCAGTAATTATCACTCAGTAATTATCATTCAGTATTTATCATTCAGTAATTGGTACTCAGTAATTTCATTATTGATCATTTGTCACTCAGATTCAGTCATGGTATTCATCATTCAGAGTAATTGTATCGAGTATCGATCGTCATTCATCATTAATCTGATTGGAGTTTCGTGCCGTGTTTATCATCATTGTCATTTTCGTTGCGGTATGCGTGAGGAGTAGCGCACGCTACGTACTCATTTTAGCGTACGCTAATTGAGTATAGGTAGCGCACGCTACTACTCAGCCTTAGCGCACGCTAAGGCTACCTTAGTGCCGATCCGAAGGTACCGGACCGCAGTGAGAATAATTGTAGCGCACGCCACGAGTGTTGGCAGCGCGCTAACGGGTTGTAGTAGCGCACGCTATATGTGTGGAGTAGCGCGCGCTACGGGCGGATCACAATGAGTCAAGGCTCTACAGTACAGCACCGGGTTTATTCATAGCGCACGCTAGGCATTGTTGTTAGCGTACGCAACCGATATGTTAGCGCACGCTAAATAATGGTTGTAGCGCACGCTATCGAGGTTAGATCAGAGGGCAGATGGTTTTCTGGACTCCAGTACTGGGCGTCAAATATTTCGCTAGCGCACGCTAACAATGGATATTAGCGCACGCTAGTAGTATGGCCGTAGCGCACGCTACAAAGAGGTACGTAGCGCGCGCTACCGTGTTCGGACAGTGGGTACTGGACTACCCAAACTACTCGTTAGCGCACGCTATGCACAAGGGCTAGCGCACGCTAACCTGGATTGAGTATAAATTGGACAGTTTAGTCAGAGTTCGTCATTTTCATCTCATTTCATTCCTTCGGTATTTTTGGGCGATTCCGAGCGATCCAGAGGGGATTCTTCGAGGTGTAATCATCAATCATCATCTTCAAGTCTTTGAGTTGAGTTTATCATCACTTCATCATCTCCGAAACGTCGAATCAAAGGTATTAATCTCTTGGATCTAGAATTTCGGATTTTTGGGTTTTCCTTCCGATTTCTTCGTGTAAGCTTGGATTATCATTGGAATATGTTAGTTATGGATTATCTAACTTGTATAAACATATTCCTACGGATTTAATGGTTATTTTCGGAATTGTTTTCAAGAAACCTTGGGGTTGACATCGGATAAATGGCGATATAACCGATGGATGTCGTTATAATCATGATTTATGGATTCCTAATGGATTATTGATATCATTGAAGTGTTTTGTTAGTTCGGAATACTCATTTTGATGTGGGTTTCGACATATCCGGGATTGGATATTTTCGTAGTTGTGCGGTCGGTTATGTATTCGTTGGAATGCCTTGAGTTCGATTATCGTTGTTTCGACCTTTGGGTTAGTCGTGTTTTGTTGTTTGATACGTGTATTGAACGATTGTTGGTAATTATTGTTATTCAAGGTTGTTCGAGCGATCGGTATCTTGGTTAGGACGTTGTTCGTGGACGGACATTCTTCATCGGTATTGTGTAAGTTAAATCTTACTCGGTTAAAAGGATACTCATTCCTTTTGTTGTTGATTGCTCATAATCATAATTCATTCATCATAATATTAATCATTTCGTGACTTGTCATTGTCGAGTAATCATTTCATTCACGAGGAACGACGGTTCCAAATAATTTCATTGGATTATCAATCACGTCACTATCACTATCATATCGGTGAGTCATCTTGGCCTTGTTTAATTATCATTCATTGATATTCATCACGGTCATTCTCGTTCATGTGACCTTCCGGTTCATATTGCGTGGCCGGGTGTGGCCGTGTGGAATTTTTAGTCGGGCACACGATGGTCATGTATTGGGTTCACCGATACATTGGACCGTGCACACGGTAACGCTTAGCACCGTGAGACTAATTAAGTAAAAGGACGGGTGTGTCCGACATTCGTCTTGTACACTTGCACAGACATTACGGGCGTACTATGATGCTCCTCTTCGCCGTAATTCATAATTAAGAATATTTCATCACTTGATTAATTCATGATTGTGTAATTTCAACTCTTGAGGATTGTTGTTCTCGTATCGGCGGCCCGTTGGGGGATTTTGTTTTCAGGTCACGGCAAGGCAAAGGCACGGGAAGAGCATGTTGACGGCGACGAGTCCCAGTGATACTAGTAGGGGGCTCCCAGTCTGTTCAGTCATTTATTCAGTCATTTGTGTTTCCTTTATTTTATTCCGCTGCAGACATTCCGTTTGAATGCTCATTTCATTCAGTGTTGTGTATTTTATCGTCACATAAAATACACATGTATTCTATTTTATCCTGGGTGTGTTGTATAAAACTCCTCATCGGAGTAATTGATGTTGTAATGTGGTTCGGTACTACATTTACCTGTGTAATTCATTCATTTTCATTCGCCTGGTGGGTCCCAGTCGGGGGTCCACGGCACTGTAATATCCGCCTAGTTTGGGGTGTTACAGAGTTGGTATCGGAGCGCGTGGTTTTGAATACTACCCTCCAAGTCATGTCTCATTTGAAATCATCGTCATCGGGCTAGTATCATTGGACTTTTGCGTCACGTGTGACCTGTGCAAATGCCGAGCCAATCAGACCAAGAACTGTAAGATTTCTAATGCCATGGTATAATTTCTGGCATTAATCATTCATTCATAATTCATCAGTTAACAATCCTCAATCATCATTGTCATTTTGACCGGGACGGTCAGGTTAACTCATTAATCAGTCAATTCATTTCATTGTTCAGTTGTTGATCAGGAAGATCGGATCATTAATCTTGTTAACTCATCCAAGATAATCATTTCAGTAACTTCATCAGATAATCATGTCACGTCAATCAATCATTCATGTAATCGCTGTATTTGAGCTCGTATGCTCATTTTCATCATTTCATAATATAATCATAATGTGATACTCATGCGAGATGTATAATCATCATATGACTTTCCACTTCAGTATGGAAAGGGCTGGCAGAGGACGTGGAGGACGAGGCCGTGGAGCGGGCCGAATTCCGAGAACTCGTGCGAATACCCGTGCAAATGCCAGGAATAATGCTAATTCAGCGAGCAGCGACGCTGCCACTCATTCACCTGGACGCGATCATTCATTATCGGTTAGTCGTAAACGGGTCACGGCTCAGTCAGAGGGTGTCAGGTTTGATCCACTCGCATTTATGCAGGGCATGATGGCCCAAATGACTCAGATGGCTCAGTTGATGGAGACGATGCATAACTCCGTCAATCAGAATCAGCAGGCTCCTCCGCCGCCACCTCAGAGGCAAGAGAGGAATGTGAGTAATATCATCGGCGACATCTCTCGCGCAGGCCACCGACTTTCGAGGGCCTCGTCGAGCCGGCAGATATTATTCATTGGCTCGAACATTTCGAGAAGTTGTTTGCTATGGTGGAGTGTCCTAAGGACACAAAGTTTCGTTGCGGCTTACTACCTGGGGAAGAGCGCACATTCTTGGTGGTTGTCGTTGAAGCCCACCGAAGGATCTTGTACTTGGGATCGATTCAAGACTCTCATGATGGAGAGGTACTATCCGGCCCCACTCGGGAGGCCAAGCTGCCGAATTGCTCACCCCGACCCTCAACAGCCGAGGATGTTCTCGCCATTGCCGAGAAATTTCAGAACTTCTTCCGTCGCCTCATCTATCATTCATTCGAGCGGACAAGATCAAGTATTTCACAAGAGGTGAAACCCCGTATGAGACTTCGCCATTTAATCATAATTGCACCACGTTGGCCGAGTTCATTGAGAAGGCTCTCACTTATGAGCTTCTTGCTAAGGAAATTGCTAAGCAACAACCTTCGTCTCGCTAGCAAGAAATCGAAGAATCGTAATCACCAAGGCGGTCGACAACCTTCAAGAAACCCCGTGCGGGCTCTGCTTTACGAGCGACCTCCGGTCGTCTAAACCCGGAATCTCGATCGCGAGCGGCCGATTCGGCCATCACTGTTATAATCTGCGGGAACTTGGTCACCTCGGTACCAAGTGTCCGGCGTACTATCACATGTCATAATTGTGGAATTGCCGGGCATAAGGCCCGTTTTGCCGTAGGGACTCCAAACCTACTCGACGTCATTTCAGCCCCTAAGCGATCTGCTCGTAATCAAAGCCACTCAATCGGCGTCGTTTAAAACGACGGAGCGACTAAAGGTGGAGCTTTTAGCCATCGACGGAGCGTCCCGGTCTGGGACTAGCAAGCCCCGGATTTATGAGATGAAGAAGACCGATGATCCAGGCCCGAATGATCTCGTGTACACTCGATATTCTATCTCAACCTGTGTGTACTCTTTTCGATCTTGGTGCATCGCATTCATTCATTTCCGAGTCATGTTTGAGTAGACTACGTGCGGGTAGTGCTACTAGTTGTGAGCCTTATGTCATTGGCCTACCCGATGGTAGACGAATTATCGGTAATCATGAGATTCAGAATTGTCCGATTCGTTTCATGGTCGTGTATGGCCCGGACCTAATCGTGGTAGATTTACCGAGGGACGACGTCATCTTGGGTATTGATTGGATGGATCGTCATGATGCCATCATTAATGTCCGTAAGCGTATGGTCACTATCATTTCGGACGATGGAGTTGAATGTGTGTTTCAAGGAGGTAATCCCGGCTGTTCTGGTAAGGTCATTAATTCAATGAAAGCGGAAGGTTACTCAATCGGGGATGTGTCGGTTATTGGTGCTATATGGCCAAAACCGAGAAGTCATCAAGATGTTAACGGATATTCCGGTGGTGAGGGAATATGCCGATGTTTTTCCGCACGAGTTACCGGTTTGCCTCCACAGAGGGATGTGGAATTCACGATTGAGTTGGAGCACAGTACGCCCCCGATATCGAAGGCGCCGTCTGGATGGCCCCGACCGAAATGCAGAATTAAAGAACCAACTTGAAGAGTTGTTCGAGAAGGGTTATATTCGACCGAGTGCGTCCCGTGGGAGCACCGGTGTTATTTGTCAAGAAGAAGGATGGTTCATTCCGCTTATGTATTGATTATCGGAGTTGAACAGGTGACGATCAAGAATAAGTATCCCTTACCCCGTATTGATGATCTCTTAGATCAACTTCAGGAGCTTCAAGATTCTCCAAGATCGACTTAAGGTCCTGGATATCATCGATTGCGGATCCGAGAGTCGGATATCGCGAGGACGGCGTTTGAACACGCTATGGTCATTATGAGTTTGTGGTTATGCCGTTCGGATTGACTAATGCACTGCGGTATTCATGGAGTTAATGAATCGGGTCTTCATCGACTTTTGGATCGATTTGTTGTTGTCTTCATCGATGACATTTTGATTTATTCTCGTGACCGGGAGGAGCACGAGTTTCACCTTCATCAAGTGCTCGGCGTGTTGAGACGAGAACAACTTTATGGGAAGTTTTCTAAATGTGAGTTACGGATGTCCAAGTGACTTTTCTCGGACATGTAATTTCATCGAGACGGAGTTCGTGTCGATCCTCGAAGACGGAGGCTATTCGAGTTTGGCTACCTCCGAAAACGTTAAGGAAATCCAAGTTTCCTCGGATTAGCGGGTTATTATCGGCGATTTGTAGAGGGATTTTCTCGAATCGCTCAACCCTTAACGAACCTTTGCGGAAGGATAAGAAATACATGTGGTCCGACGCGTGTCAACGGAGTTTTGAGGAACTCAAGAGCCGGTTAATGTCAGACTGTACTTTCCTTGCCGCAGGGACTAAGGATTTGTGGTCTATAGTGATGCGTCGGACACGGTCTCGGATGTGTGCTCATGCGAGCGGGAAGGTTATTGCCTATGCTTCACGGCAATTGAGACCTTACGAGATTAATTATCCGACCCACGACTGGAGCTAGCAAACGTGGTGTTCGCTTTGAAGATTTGGCGTCATTACCTTTATGGCGTCACCGTCGATATTCACCGATCATAAGAGCTTAAAGTATATATTTACTCGAAGGAGTTAAATATGCGTCGAGACAGTGGTTGGAATTAATCAAAGATTATGATATTGAGATCCTCTACCACCGGGCAAGGCGAACGTTGTCGCCGACGCCTTGAGTCGTAAGTCCGTTCGGGAGCAGATGCTTGCCCGTTTAACAGATTCGAAGGAGCTTCAAAGGAACTCCTTAGACCCGAGATCGAGGTCCGCCGGCGAGTTCAGAGACGACTTTGTATGTTAGAGATTTCATCATCTCTTGAGGATGCAATCGGGAGAATCGTGGTTCGGACCCATCATTGTTGCGCATCCGAGAGGATGTGGCTCAGGAAAGCCTCGGATTTGTGGTCCACGAGGATGGACTTTTGAGGTTTAAGAATCGGTTGTGCGTACCGGCAAATGACGAGTTGAAAAACTCGATTTTGAAAGAAGCTCATGCTACCCCTTATTCCGTTCATCCGGGGTCTAGCAAGATGTACAAGGACTTGAAACAAAATTACTGGTGGAGTAATATGAAGCGAGAAGTCGCAGAATTTGTTTCGAGATGCTTAACCTGTCAACAAGTTAAGATTGAACATCAGCGACCGGCGGGTATGCTGAAACCCCTTCCTATTCCCGAGTGGAAGTGGGAAGACATTTCTATGGATTTCATCACGAGTTTGCCGACGAGTCGTCGTGGCATGAACACGATCTGGGTGATCGTGGACCGCTTAACCAAATCCGCTCATTTCCTTGATATCAAGGAGACGTGGGGTCCCGAGAGACTTGCACAACTGTTCATCAAAGAGATAGTCAGACTGCACGGTACTCCTAAAAGTATCGTTTCCGATCGTGACGGACGGTTTGTGTCGCATTTTTGGAAATCAGTTCATCGTGCTATGGGAACTCAGCTTAATCTCAGTACCGCTTTTCATCCTCAGTCCGACGGTCAATCAGAGAGGACCATTCAGACATTAGAGGACATGTTGAGGGCATGCGTCCTCGATTGGAAAGACGATTGGGAAGCCCAACTACCATTGATCGAGTTCACGTATAATAATAGTTGGCATGCTTCGATCAAGATGGCACCTTACGAGGCCTTGTATGGTCGTCGTTGTCGATCTCCGTTGTGTTGGGACGACTTATCAGAATCAATCGGCACCGAGCCCGATATGCTTATAGCCGCCCGTGAGAAGGTAGCTTTGATCAGGAGTCGTTTGTTGATGCAGAGTCGGCAAATCATATGCAGATAACCGTCGTCGACCATTAGAGTTCGAGGCTGGTGACCATGTGTTGGTCAAGGTATCCCCGAGTCGTGGTATCTTCCGTTTTGGGAAGAGGGGAAAGTTGAGTCCGAGATTCATTGGGCCGTTTGAGATTTTGGATCGAGTGGGCGAGTTAGCTTATCGATTGGCTTTGCCTCCGGCGTTGAGCCGAATTCATAATGTGTTTCATGTCTCTCAGTTGCGGAAGTATGTTGCCGACCCGAGTCACATACTTCAATTCGATGAAATCGAGATTGCCGATGATCATTCATATGAGGAACGTCCTATACGAGTTTTAGAGCGGCGAATCAAGCAGTTGAGGAATAAGACGATTCCTTTGGTTAAAATTCAGTGGTCTAGACACGGAGTCGAAGAGGCTACTTGGGAAACCGAGGATAGTATGCGGGAGAGTTATCCCGAGTTGTTTGACCCTTAGTTTCGGGGACAAAACTCTTTTAAGGGGGGGTGTATGTAATACCCAGTTGTAATTGATAATTATCACTCAAGAATTATCATTCAAGATTTATCATTGATGAATTGGTACTCATTAATTTCATTATTGATCATTTGTCACTCGATTCGTCATGGTATTCATCATTCGGAGTAATTGTATCGAGTATCGATCGTCATTCATCATTAATCGATTGGAGTTTCGTGCCGTGTTTATCATCATTGTCATTTTCGTTGCGAATCAGGCGTGAGGAGTAGCGCACGCTACGTACTCATTTTAGCGTACGCTAATTGAGTATAGGTAGCGCACGCTACTACTCAGCCTTAGCGCACGCTAAGGCTACCTTGGCTGCAGTCCCGAAGGTACTGGACTGCAGGTGAGAATAATTGTAGCGCACGCTACGAGTGTTAAGTAGCGCGCGCTAACGGGTTGTAGTAGCGCACGCTATATGTGTGGAGTAGCGCGCGCTAGGGGCGGATCAGGTTGAGTCCAGTAGCTACTGGACTGCACCGGGTTTATTCATAGCGCACGCTAGGCATTGTTGTTAGCGTACGCAACCGATATGTTAGCGCACGCTAAATAATGGTTGTAGCGCACGCTATCGAGGTTAGATCAGAGGGCAGATGGTTTTCTGGACTCCGATCAAGCGTCAAATATTTCGCTAGCGCACGCTAACAATGGATATTAGCGCACGCTAGTAGTATGGCCGTAGCGCACGCTACAAAGAGGTACGTAGCGCGCGCTACCGTGTTCGGACAGTGGGTACTGGACTACCCAAACTACTCGTTAGCGCACGCTATGCACAAGGGCTAGCGCACGCTAACCTGGATTGAGTATAAATTGGACAGTTTAGTCAGAGTTCGTCATTTTTCATCTCATTTCATTCCTTCGGTTTTTTGGGCGATTCCGAGCGATCCAGAGGGGATTCTTCGAGGTGTAATCATCAATCATCATCTTCAAGTCTTTGAGTTGAGTTTATCATCACTTCATCATCTCCGAAACGTCGAATCAAAGGTATTAATCTCTTGGATCTAGAATTTCGGATTTTTGGGGTTTTCCTTCCGATTTCTTCGTGTAAGCCTGGATTATCATTGGAATATGTTAGTTATGGATTATCTAACTTGTATAAACATATTCCTACGGATTTAATGGTTATTTTCGGAATTGTTTTCAAGAACCCTTGGGGTTGACTTCGGTTAATTGGGGATTTTTCCGATGGATGTCGTTATAATCATGATTTATGGATTCCTAATGGATTATTGATATCATTGAAGTGTTTTGTTAGTTCGGAATACTCATTTTGATGTGGGTTTCGACATATCCGGGATTGGATATTTTCGTAGTTGTGCGGTCGGTTATGTATTCGTTGGAATGCCTTGAGTTCGATTATCGTTGTTTCGACCTTTGGGTTAGTCGTGTTTTGTTGTTTGATACGTGTATTGAACGATTGTTGGTAATTATTGTTATTCAAGGTTGTTCGAGCGATCGGTATCTTGGTTAGGACGTTGTTCGTGGACGGACATTCTTCATCGGTATTGTGTAAGTTACATCTTTCTCGGTTAAAAGGATACTCATTCCTTTTGTTGTTGATTGCTCATAATCATAATTCATTCATCATAATTTTACTCATTTCGTGACTTGTCATTGTCGAGTAATCATTTCATTCACGAGGAAGCAGCGGTTCCAAATAATTTCATTGGATTATCAATCACGTCACTATCACTATCATATCGGTGAGTCATCTTGGCCTTGTTTAATTATCATTCATTGATATTCATCACGGTCATTCTCGTTCATGTGACCTTAGGGTTCATATTGCGTGGCCGGGTGTGGTCATGTGTGGAATTTTTAGTCGGGCACACGATGGTCATGTATTGGGTTCACCGATACATTGGGCCGTGCACACAGTAACGCTTACCTCCGTGAGACTAATTAGGTACAAGGACGGGTGTGTCGGACATTCGTCTTGTACACTTGCACAGACATTACGGGCGTACTATGATGCTCCTCTTCGGCGTAATTCATAATTAAGAATATTTCATCACTTGATTAATTCATGATTGTGTAATTTCAACTCTTGAGGATTGTTGTTACGTATGGCCCGACGTTGGGGATTTTGTTTTCAGTCACGGCAAGGCAAAGGCACGGAAGAGCATGTTGACGGCGAGTCCCGATGATACTAGTAGGGGCTCCCGATCTGTTGATCATTTATTCAGTCATTTGTGTTTCCTTTATTTTATTCCGCTGCAGACATTCCGTTTGAATGCTCATTTCATTCAGTGTTGTGTATTTTATCGTCACATAAAATACACATGTATTCTATTTTATCCTGGGTGTGTTGTATAAAACTCCTCATCGGAGTAATTGATGTTGTAATGTGGTTCGGTACTACATTTACCTGTGTAATTCATTCATTTTCATTCGCCTGGTGGGTCCCAGTCGGGGGTCCACGGCACTGTAATATCCGCCTAGTTTGGGGTGTTACATGCCCGAGAAGTTTCATTTAAACAAGTATACCAAAACTCCGAAAGGTATTACTAAAATAGATAAACGATTGGTAAAGTGTTTTACAAATATCGGGAGTTTTAGAAAACAGAAAAGCTTTTTTGAAACATTAGGGTCTCAGCCCATATCTCGTTCCACATTACAAGAAGTTTATAAAGTAGAAAACCCATTTTTGGATCCCATGTCCTGAGTTATAAAACTATTTCAAAATTGATTGGGTCTCGGCCCAAAATCATTTTCCATAAAACATCCGTAAAACATTCATTTTGAAAAGTATCATTTTCAAATGCTCATAAACAGTTTCATATATCTCAAAATGAACTAACATGACTACATGTTTTCCTCATCAACCCACAATCTTTCTCCCAAATGCACAACTCCGTTCCAAAATTTAACCGACATATTGATTTCCAAAATCATAGCTTCTCAAGATCATCAATCCTGTGCCAACTCTATCATCTCATACTGTAACACATAATATCTTTCTGAATCTCAAAGCATATCAACTTAGAATGGCAACAAATCTCAATGCAATTCAAAAATCCAAATACTTACAGACCGTGAAGCCGACGATTCCCCGTGATACTGGCACATGTCTCAACTCTAGAAAATACTTGACATATATATCTACAAAACACACATTTTGCAAACTCAGTTCAACTCAAAACACGACACATCTCTATCCGAAGAAACACATTAATACCATTTAAAAAAGTTTACAACAACCACAGTACCACACTGGTAAATCAGATAACACACAAGCCCGAGTGAACAACAAAAACCCAGGGCTATAATATTTATCAATCGACAACTCGAATGACGCGACAAAAACACGACTCGATTCGACCCGACTGTCTGGGTTTTCTCAACCTAAGCTCCGATACCATATTCTGTAACACCCCCAGAGCCATCCAGGAATATTACAGCGCCGTGGGCCCCGAGATGGAACCCACAAGGCTAAAATACATTTTCACAAACATTTACAAATGCCCAAGAGGCTAACGACCGTACTATCTTTTAAAAACATTTGAAGATTTAATAAAATCCATTTATCAAAACCGTCGTAAGATCTCATTTGAAAGGACAAGGCCCGAAATGCCAAAACTCAACAGTTTAAAAATATACGTTAAGCTATCGCTTACACGTACCGACAAAATAGTTTAGAAAACCATATCCAAAGTAACTTAAGTTGCCAGATAACGCAAGGTCATTTAAGAATACTCACGCAGCGGAAAGGACAAATAATTAAGAATACTCTAGCAGCGTAATACAACATATAATCAGAATACTCGATTCACAAAAACATGCCATAGCCAGTATCCTCCGGGAAGATCATCTCTTCATGACCGTTACAATCTTGATATCCAAAGAACCTAAAAAGAAAGCCCACGACGGGGTCAGCCATAATATCTAACAATGATAAGAACCACATCACGTCAATAATTACATACCATTGAAAATACTAAGTAAGGATACGACCAATGTAATCTTACCGCCGTAACTTTACCAACTCGTGATAATTCTCATCAAAATAACCATTATCATATTTCACATCTCGTAATCTCGATTAACCAATAAACTCAAACATAATATCCATACGGTACCTCAAGGAATACTCAAGATTCTCAAAACATCATTATAACTCATAATATGGTCATCTACCAGCTCAGACCAATTCGATCCATCATATAACATCATCAAATCTCAACACGAAAATCGATTGTCCATCAAACACAAATACCAGAAAGGAAATATGACACATACCTCATGATACGCATTGCCACGATGAATCACGTCTGTCTAATCTGAGATCAGATCAATACAACATACGGACATGGTCCTAACACAAGACCTACAAAAGCATACTCACATGATGACATCACTATGCCCACGATAACAACAACAATGTATACTTATGGAAATCTGATGACCCAACGCACACCGCATAGATCCCAAGATGATCCTGAAAGACCAACACGAGGTGGATAACCCATAATATATATATGCACAACAACAACACATGGTAATCCAACGATCCAGCGCGCACAGCATAGATATCCCATGATGATCCCGTCGGACCAACGCATGGTGGAAATACCTGTCCAACGATCCAGCGCACACAGCTATAGATATCCCATGATGATCCCGTCGTACCAACGCATGGTGGACATACGACAACGATGCACAAATGCATATTAACAACAATACAAAAATGCATGGCAACAACAATACACAATGTATCACAACATTATCGATACTAAATTGCAAAAATGATTAGAGTGCTTGCCCCGAGTCCTTTGGGAGCAATCTCGATGTCAAAACCATCACCAACAATTTCCTAAATATTCGACGGTCCAAAAGTACCATAGACTATAGATAACTCATATCCTCGTCTTTTTCATAGTGTATCCTCGATACCAAAGTATACCAATAACAAATGTATATCATATACCTTGTGTTTTAATTCCCAAAATCAGAAAACAACGTATAATCCCAAGTCTCCAGAGTTCACAATTATAATCATTGCTATATGAATTATAAACGAATGAAACTGAAACCATTCATTAAATTGTAATACCCGGCTATAATTCATTCTGTACCACTCAGTAATTATCAGTCTGTAATTATCACTCAGTAATTTTCACTCATTAATAATCACTCATCATTCATGAATCACTCTTTTGCGTTCAATGTTGGCATGTTGTAATCGTATATCGATTCTGCGATCGTCATTTTATCTCCGTTTTTAGATCGAGACGGGAGTATGATCATTTTCATTGTGATTGATAGCCTTGTACTGGGAGTATCATCTTTGGATCGTGTTAGACTTGTTCACTTCCACATTCGTATGATATGTCGGATCATTCATCAGCCGTAGCGAGGAATCGGAATTATCGGATTGTTTCACCTTGGCCAGCATCGAGTTACGGCCGTAAGGTTCTGGGCTATGGCCGTAAGTCGTAGTACGGCCGTAAGGTGGCGATTCTGGCCGTAAGTGATCCAGCAGGCTACCCAGGCATTTTGGCCGAAGGTGAGTTACGGCCGTAAGGATGATGAGATACGGCCGTAAGTGGTGTTCGTATATTTCGGGTGTTGTCGACCAAGGGTGACTTACGGCCGTAAGGGTTGCGGCATACGGCCGTAAGTCGAGGCAGGTACGGCCGTAAGACTTGGCCGGATACGGCCGTACGTTGCAGGAAGGATGTCTGGCCATTTTTGACGAAGGCGGGTTACGCCCGTAAGGTTGGCCGGTTACGGCCGTAAGGCCGTTGACTTGGAAAGTTACGGCCGTAAGAGGGCCGAGTTACGGCCGTAACTTCCGGCAGTATTTATAGTTTGGCCGGGACACTTTTTCCTCATTTTCTTCATTTTCACTTTCTTCTTCCTTTTTGTCCGAGAGAGAGCTTGGGGAAAGGGATTCTTCCTTCATCAAACAATTGTGTACTTGAGTTTCTTCATTTCCATTCGATCATATAGCTCGGATACTCGTTTTAACTCGTGTTCTTCGGATCGAAGTGGTTGGATCTTCTAGAGGTAATTTCTTCAACATCTTGGATTTCGATTTTGTGTTGAGATATGATGTTTTGGACGTTATAATCATGTTATATGAAGGGAGATGTGTATGATTATGAGTTTGTATAAGGATTCATTGGATTATTGAGGGATTATTCAAGAACACTTTGAATATCGAGTTGGATTTGGAGATTTTCGACTAATTGTTGTTATAATCACGTTTTTGGATATTCGTTGTGGATAATTAATCGTATTGAAGATGTTTTGTTGGTTTGAAACACTTCTTGGGGATTTGGTATTGGTATATTGAGGTTTGATTGTAAACAATCGGAGTTTGGGCAACGTGTTTGATTTAATGCCTCAATGGACTTGGTTTAGTCGTATCGACGTGTTGAGTTCGTTATATTCATGTTTGTACGTATATTAATCGGATTGTTGGTTATTGAATTGTTCAAGGTTGTTCGACGACCGATATCTCAATTAGGACATTGTTCGTGGAAGGATAATTGTCACCGGTGTTGAGTAAGTTAATTCTTACTCGGTTAAAAGGATATTCATACCTTTTGTTGTTGATCATTCATAATCATATCTCATTCATCATTGTATTAATCATATTAAAACTTGTTATTGTCAATTAATCACTTGATCATAAGGAGCAGCGGTTCCAATCTTTTCGTTGAGCTATCATTCATTTCATTATTACTCTCATCTCGGTGAGTCATTCTTGGCCTTGTCTAATTATTATTCATTGATATTCATTATGGTCATTCTCGTTCATATGACCTTCAGGTTCATATTGCGTGGCGGGTGTGGTGTGTGGAATTTTTAGTCGGGCACACGATGGTTATTGTATTGGGTTCACTGATACATTAGGCCGTGCACACGGGTCATATTGTCTCGTGAGACTAATTAGGTACACGGACGGATGTTGTACACTTGCACGAGAACATTACGGCGTACTATGATACTCCTCTTGCGTAATTCATAATTAAGAATATTTCATAACTTCGTTAATTCATGATTGTGTAATTTCAACTCTTGAGGATTGTTGTTCTTTAATCGACCCATTTGGGATTTTGTTTTTCGTGTCGTGGCAAGGCAAACGCACGGGAATAGCGAGTTGATGTCGAGGAGTCCCAGTGATACTAGTAGGGGTCCCGATCTTTCGATTATTCATGTTATTGTCCTTTATTTTCCGCTGAGACTTTCATTTGAATACTACTGTTTCATCCGGTGTGGTGTATTTTATCTTCATATAAAATACACTAGTATTCGTATTGTCTGGTGTGTTGTAACTAAACTCCTCATCGGAGTAATTATTGTTGTAATGTAGTTCGGTACTACATTTATCCTGTATAATTCATTCATTTTCAATTGCTGGTGGGTCCCGGTTGGGGATCTACGGCCGTGTTATCCTCCTAGTTTGGGGTGTTACGAGTTGGTATCGGAGCGTGGTTTTGAATACTACCTTCCGAGTCATGTCTCATTTGAAATCATCGTCATCGACTAGTATCATTGGACTTTCGCGTCACGTGTGACCTGTGCAAATGCCGAGCCAATCAGACCGGAAGAATCGTAAGATTTCTAACGCCATGGTATAATTTACGCAATAGTTATTCATTCATCATTCATCATTTAACAATCCTCAAACATCATCATTCATTGTGATTAGGCGATCATGTTAACTCATTAATCACTTAATTCATTTCATTACTCGATTAATGATCGTGACGATCTTGTTAATTCATTTATTACTCAATTCATTTCATTACTCGGTTGTCGATCTGGATGATCATATTTTTAATCTTGTTAAGTTATTCGGGATAATCATTTCAAGAATTTCCTCGAGATAATCATGTCACTTGATAAATCATTCATATAATCACTAAGTTAGAGCATGTATACTCATTTTCATCATCTCATGACGTAATCATAACATGATAATCATGCGGAAATATAATCATTTTGCGACCTTCCTACTTCGGTATGGACAGAGTGTCGAGGATGCACGGAAGAGGCGCGGTGCGGGCAAACCCGAGGAATAATCACTGTTGCCGGAAATCGTGCCCAGGACTCGGCTCGATCAGAAGATGTTCGGGTTGATCCACTCACTTTTATGCAGGCCATGATGACCCATGTGCAGTTGCTCAATCATCATTGCGCCACTCTGGCCGGATTAATCGAGAGAACTCTCCCGTATGAGCCGGCTACTAAGGAAAGTGCTGAACAACAACCTTCATCTGTCAGCAGGAAATCAACGGCGTAATCGGTCCGAGAGCGGTGGTCAACCTCCAAGAAACCTCGTGCGGGTCACATGCGTTTTCGGCGACCTCCTACGGCACCTAATCCTGCGGGATCTCAGTCCCGAACAGTCAGTTCGGCCATCATCTATTTCAACTATGGGGCGCCGGGCCATTTCAGTACTAGGTGTACGACGCCGTCTATCACATGTCATAATTGTGGGAATTCTGGGCATAAGGCCCGTTTTGCCGAAAGGACTCCAAGTCGGCCCCGCGGCATCTCGTGCCCCGAAGCAATCAGCGTTTGAATCAGACTACTTTGTCAACGTCGTTTAAGACAATGGAAGCAAATAGAGTTGGAGCTCGTATTTATCAGACTGGAGCGTCCGGTTCGGGGGCCGGCAAGTCCCAGATTCATATGATGGGGTGGATCGACGATCCGTGGATGAATGATTTCGTATACTCGTAATTTTATTTCAACTTGTGTGTACCTTTTGATTCTCGTACACCGCATTCATTCATTTTCGAATCATGTTGTAATAGACTTATTTTGGGATAGTCCTATTGCTTGTGGACCTCATACCATCGGTCTACAGCGATGGAAGAATTTTCTAATCATACCGAAGTAAGCTTAGTGACCGCGATTGATTGATGGACCTAATCGTGGTGAATTTTATCTTAGGACGATGTAATTTTCGGTGTTAGTTGGGTTGATCGTTTTGATACTATCCTTAATGTTTGTTAGCGTTTGGTCGCTATCTTTCCGTCGTTGGTTGTCGAATGTGTACTTCAGAGTAATCCCGTTGTTCGATAGAATTATTATTAGGCGAGCAGAGAGATTCCGCAATCGATCTATTCAATCATTCATTATATCATTTTCATCGATTGGCCTTTCTAAAGCAATCGAGTCATTCAATCATTCATTGTTTCATTTTCATCGATTGGCCTTTCTAAGACAATCGAGTCATTCAATCATTCATTGTATCATTTTCATCGATTGACCTTTCTAAGGCAATCGAGTTATTCAATCATTCATTTGCGTCATTTTCATCGATTGACCTTTCTAAGGCAATCGAGCTATTCAATCATTCATTGTGTCATTTTCATCGATTGGCCTTTCTAAGGCAATCGAATTATTCAAACATTCATTGTATCACTTTTTATCGATTGACCATTCTAGGAAATCGAAATGTTCGATCATTTGTGGTATCATTGTCATCGATTGACGACGTATTTCCGCACGAGTTATTTGGTTGTCTTCACATAGAGTAGTGGAGTTCGGGAGTGAGTTGGAGCCAGTGCGTCCCCTTAATCGAAGGCACCGTATCGGATGGCCGACCGAATGCGGGAGTGGAAGACTCAACTTGAGGAGTAGTTCGAGAAAGGTTATCGCCGACCGTTTGCGTCCCGTGAGGAGCACCGGTGTGATCTGTCAAGGAGAAGGATGGCTTGTCTCGTGTGTGTATAAATTATCAAGAGTTGAACAGGTGATGATCAAGATTAGTACCCTTACCCGTAATGATAATCTTTTAGATCAACTTGAGGAGCTTGATATCTTCGGGATCGACTTAAGATCTGAATATCACCGATTGCGGATTCGAGAGTCGGATATCGCGAGGACGGCGTTTGAACACGCTATGGTCATTATGGGTTCGTAGTTATGTCGTTCGGGCTAACTAATGCACTGCGTTATTCATGGAGTTAATGAATCGGGTTTTCATCGACTTTTTGGATCGGTTTGTTGTTGTCTTCATCGACGACATTTGGATTTATTCTCGTAGCCGAGAGGAACACGAGGTTCATCTTCATCGGGTTCTCGGCGTGATGAGACGAGAGCAACTTTATGGAAAGTTTTCCAAGTGTGAGTTACGGAGGTCGAAATGACTTTCTCGGGCATGTAATTTCATCGACAGAGTTCGTGTCGACCCTCGGAAGACGGAGGCTGTCGAGATTGGCAACCTCCGAAAGATGTTAAGTAAATCCAAGTTTCCTCGGATTAGTTGATTAATTATTCAACCCACGATGTAGCTAGCAACCGTGGTTTTCGCGTTGGAAATTTGGCGTCATTACCTTTATGGCGTCACCGTCGATTATTCACCAATCACAAGAGATGAAGTATATATTTACTCACAAGGAGTTAAATATGTGACGAGGCGGTGGTTGGAACTAATCAAAGATTATGATATCGAGGTCCTTTGCCACCCGGGCAAGGCGAATGTTGTCGCCGACGCCTTGAGTCGTAAGTCCGTTCTAGAGCAGATGCTTGCTCGTTTAACGATTCGAAGGAACTTCAGCGGGAATTCCTTAGACCCGAGATCGAGGTCCGGCTTGGCGAGTTCGAGAACGACTTGTATGTTAGAGATTTCATCATCTCTTGAGAAGGAAATCAGGGAGAATCAGGGTTCAGATTCATTTTGTTGATCATCCGCGAGGATGTGGTACAGGGGAAAGCCCCTGGATTTGTGGTCCACGAAGATGGACTCTTGAGATTTGAGAATCGGTTGTGCATACCGGTGAATGATGAGTTGAAAAACTCGATCTTGAGAGAAGCTCATGCTACCCCATATCCGGTTCATCCGGGGTCTAGTAAGATGTACAAGGACTTGAAACGAAATTTCTGGTGGAGTAATATGAAGCGAGAAGTCGCGGAATTTGTTTCGAGATGTTTAGCCTATCAGCAAGTCAATATGGAACATCAGCGACCGGCGAGTATGCTGATACCGCTCCCTATTCCAGAATGGAAGTGGGAAGACATTTCTATGGAATTCATCACGAGTTGCCGACGAGTCGTCGTGGCATGAATACGATCTGAGCGATCGCGGACTACTTTACTAGTTAGCTCATTTCCTTGAAATCAATAATACGTGGGGTCCCGAGAGACTGGCCAGTTGTTCATCAAGGGAATAATGAGACTTCACGGTACCCCTAACAGTATCGTTTCTGATCGTGACGGACGATTCGTGTCCCATTTTGGAAATCAGTTCATCGTGCTATGGGAACTCAGCTGAATCTCATTACTGTTTTTTTTTCATCCTCAGTCCGACGGACAACCAGAGAGGACTTTTCAGACATTGGAGGACATGTTGAGGGCATGCGTCCTCGATTAGTAGAGGATTGGGAAGCCCAATTACTGTTGTTTGTGTCCACGTACAGTTTAGTTAGCATGCTGCGATGAAGGTAGCACCTTACGAGGCCTGGTACGGTCGTCGTTGTCGATCTCCCTTGTGTTGGGACGGCCCATCAGAATCAATCAGCACCGAGCCCGATATGCTTATTAGCCGCCCGTGAGAAGGTAGCTTTGATCAGGAGACGTCTGTTGACTGCTCAGAGTCGACAGAAATCATATGCAGGTAATCGTCATCGACCACTAGAGTTCGAGACGGGTGATCCCGTTTTGGTCAAGGTATCCCCGAGTCGAGGTATTCTCCGTTTCGGAAAACGGGGGAAGTTGAGTTCGAGATTCATTGGACCGTGTGAGATTTTGAATCGAGTAAGCGAGTTAACTTATCGATTGGCCTATCTCTGTTGTTGGGCCGAATTCATAATGTGTTTCACGTCTCGCACATACTTCAGTTCGACGAAATCGAGATCGCAGATGATCATTCGTATGAGAAGAGCCCCATACGAGTGTTGGAGCGGCAAATCAAACAGTTGAGGAATAAGGCGATTCCTTTGGTTAAGTTTCAGTGGTCTAGACACGGAGTCGAAGAGGCCACTTGGGAAACCGAGGAGAGTATGCGGGGGAGTTATCCCGAGTTGTTTGACCCTTAGTTTCGGGGACGAAACTCTTTTTAAGGGGGGGAGTATGTAATACCCGGCTATAATTCATTCTGTACCACTCAGTAATTATCAGTCTGTAATTATCACTCAGTAATTTTCACTCTGTTGTGTCAAGAATTAACACCTTCCGACTGGCGATCGCCTAGGAGGTCGGGAGACCAAGTCGCTGCCGAGCGTCCGAGGAAGAACCGCCGACCACCGAACAGGCGACCCGGCCTTAGCCCGGCAGACAAGCATGAATCGCCCAGCCGAAGGTCCCAGGACAAGTCCCGGTGCCGAGCGATCGACCTCAGATACGATCACCTCTCGGTACTCGGCGACCGACTTCTGGCGACCGACTTACGGACGATCATCTCTCAGCGCTTTGCCGATCGACCCTAGGTGACCGACCATTGCCGACCTTCAGTGACTGGCCGAGAACGATCCTCGGTGTCCAGCTAGAGACGACCGCATCATGACGATCTGGGCCGATGGCCATCAAGTCGGCCAAGGCCGAGCAAACAGGACAGCACCCACGTGCAGATCCACAAAAGGCGCTGACAAACCTGTCACCTACCTCACCTACCAACAGGCCTGTGCTGCGAAAGGAGGCGACGGACAAGGCCGGTGACCACACTGTCACCTACCACCTGCGACAAAGTCCGCCGAAAGTAACAAAGTGGGACCTCTGTGACGGTACTTAGGACGCGTGCGGCTTCTCATTGGGCCACTCGGTGTTTGCCACGTGGATCTCTGGACTTTTGGCAGGCAGCCCATGTGACCTTTAGGACGATCACCCCATTACATTAATGGCCGAAAGGCGATCGCCCACTAGGAAACAAGGCATCTCAACCCCTATATAAAGAGGGCAGCCTGCACTTGGAAAAAGGGCCTGCATTCTCGTATTTTCATACCACACAGAAGCGAATACACACAATTGGCTAACATCCAACTCTTGGCAACAGTTATCTTTCGGTCTTACTTCTCCCGGCCTATCTCATCCAGCAGATTACCGGCGGGGACGAAGAACACCGAGCTTCGCTCAAGAGCCGGATTAACAGAGTCTTTTTACACTCATTGTATTTAGATTTCTCTCATTAATACTTGTATCCATGAATATTCGTATTAATAACATCTCGCGAGAGCATTCAAGCCCGGGCCTAACAAACCCGGCAAATCTTGTATTATTTATCTACTCTCGGAAGTGCTCCCGCAATTGTTGTTTGTTGTCCGTCTTCCAGCAGTATTAATCTTCGGATAAATATTTTGGGCAACAACAATTGGCGCTAGAAGAAGGGGGGCCATCCAACCCTCGATTTTTTATACCTACCGTCCCGAAGAACACTCACTATTCTCGGGGCAGATACTTGAAGTGACACTTACTGCACTTCAAAGAAATCCTTCAGAAATCATGTCTTCCACCTCTGCGTCGAAGAAAGCCGCTGACCAGCCGGCCAAACCCCCTGCTCCGTCCCAGTCCGAGCCACAGCCGATGGTGGAAGGTAGCCGCCGCGGTCAGAGACGCTCGATCCCGTCCCTGGACGGCGGCCCAAGCCTCTCGCTCGATCGGTTCCGAACCAAGGAACAGATCGAAGGGGCCCTGGCCGTCCTACAGGAGCGACGGAGTGCTCTCGACGCGCCTCCGCTTATCGCCCTCGGTCGTCCGCCGGAAGTCAGCGGAAGCTCAAGGCATCATCGGCCGAGCGATCGCCTGAGGCTCCGTCGCAAGAAGAGGCGCTCGCGGCGGGGCACCTCTGTCTTCGATCGCACAGGCGGTGACCCGCAGCTGCGGGCGGTCGGCCCCATCTACGAGACGACGGAGTTTGAGTCCGTCACCGGGAGCTCAGCCTACCCGACTCCCGGAAGGCGGCTGGCCGTCTGGCTCCCCCTCGCCGAATTGCCGAGGCCAGCGGCAGCGGAGCCCGAAGATCGGTACACGATCGCCTCGGCTCCTGCTCCCAAAGCCGATCTGCAAGCGACCAAGCCACGACAATGGCTGCGATGCAACGTCAACTCAACGACATGAAGGCGCTCCTGGAATCCAGGGCAGGCGCCAAGAAGACGATCGCCGGGCCAAGCGAGCCGCTCGCGATCGACATCGAGCTCGCCCCCGTGCAGCACAAGATCGCTCCCCCGCAAACACCCGTGTACGAGGGGCGATCGGACCCCCAGGTGCACCTGAGGAAGTTCAACATCTACATGACCGGGTGTGGGGCATCTGACGCGACCAGATGCCAAATGTTCCCTCTGACGCTGGACGACCTCGCCCACCGGTGGTACACTTCATTGCCACCTCGGTCCATTGGCTCCTTTAACGAGCTGGCGCACTTCTTCACGGAGTACTTCGCCACCAGGGTCGTCCGGCCCGAAGGTCCCCTCCGCATGATGCAAATCAAGCAGGGAGAAGAAGAGTCCGACTCGGACTACATCGACTGGGTAGACGTAATCATCCTCAATGGCGAGCCCATAAGCGATGAGACCGCCCTCTACGCGGTCCTAGGAAGATTTCAGGCTTTTTCGCCTATGTTCAGGCATCTCACGAAGACCCAACCTACGACCTACGCAGCCTTCCGGGCTAGAGCCGCAGATTTTCTGGCCAGGCAAAGGTTTCTTCTTAGCACGTGGCGTGCGATCGGCACCTGACGACGATCTCGCCGATCGCCAATATTGACCTACGAATAAAGCGATCGGCGTGAGCGACGATCGCCAGTCTTCCGGCCCGATCGCCGATCATCACGCTACATCATCCGCAACCCGGAGGACACGATCGCCATCTACAGTCCAGCATATAACATGACGGACTAAGGCATAAGATCGCCTCCACCGCACATCATAAAGCCATGGTCCTGGCAGTCGATGGAACCGGCTGCTTCGGCCATGCAAGGTCCCTTTCGGCCAAGATCGCCCGCCCTTCGTTTAAATACGAGGCCGGCGTAGTCTGAGGGCTCTCCAACATTAATCAGTGGACACATACCACAAATCCCCGTCTCAACGTACACCGTCGAGGTCGGCCATCTCCATGGCTGGCCGAGGTGGAAGCAGAGCTAACAAGCCGCGGGCGTGGAGTTGATTCATCCGACGCTGCCCCACGCAAGGACTCCTCTAGACCGAGACCGCACGCCCTTCGTTTAGATACGAGGCGGCGCGGCTATGAGAGGACCCTCATAATAAAGTGAGTCACGAGACACTCATTGTCTTCGCGCACCAAGACACGGTCATGGGGTCGGTCCATCGATCTCCGCGACTGTGCACGATTCCTCAAACAAAGCGAAACCACCAAGTTTCCATGGGGGATCGGCCAATGTTGTTTTTGCAGGTACAAGACCGAAAGATAGCTAAGCCAATCGACCATGGTAGCCCAAGTCCGAAATCATAAGTCAGCTCAGATCGCCCGTCCTCATCCGAACACGATCACCAGCAAGAACCACCTCGCCCCATGTCTTCAACATAGGAGCAAGCTGGGGGGCAATTGTTGTGTCAAGAATTAACACCTTCCGACTGGCGATCGCCTAGGAGGTCGGGAGACCAAGTCGGCGAGGCGTCAGGAAGAACCGCCGACCACCGACCAGGCGACCCGGCCTTAGCCCGGCAGACAAGCATGAATCGCCCAGCCGAAGGTCCCAGGACAAGTCCCGGTGCCGAGCGATCGACCTCAGATACGATCACCTCTCGGTACTCGGCGACCGACTTCTGGCGACCGACTTACGGACGATCATCTCTCAGCGCTTTGCCGATCGACCCTAGGTGACCGACCATTGCCGACCTTCAGTGACTGGCCGAGAACGATCCTCGGTGTCCAGCTAGAGACGACCGCATCATGACGATCTGGGCCGATGGCCATCAAGTCGGCCAAGGCCGAGCAAACAGGACAGCACCCACGTGCAGATCCACAAAAGGCGCTGACAAACCTGTCACCTACCTCACCTACCAACAGGGCCCAGGCCTGCGAAAGGAGCTGACGGACAAGACTGGTGACCACAGCCTGTCACCTACCCTGCCTACTGACAAAGTCCGCCGAAAGTAACAAAGTGGGACCTCCTGTGACAGTACTTCCGGACGCGTGCCGGCTCCTCATTGGGCCACTCACCGGCCGCCAGTGGATCTCTGGACTTTTGGCAGGCAGCCCATGTGACCTTTAGGACGATCACCCCATTACATTAATGGCCGAAAGGCGATCGCCCACTAGGAAACAAGGCATCTCAACCCCTATATAAAGAGGGCAGCCTGCACTTGGAAAAAGGGCCTGCATTCTCGTATTTTCATACCACACAGAAGCGAATACACACAATTGGCTAACATCCAACTCTTGCTTGATTATCTTTCGGTCTTACTTCTCCCGGCCTATCTCATCCAGCAGATTACCGGCGGGGACGAAGAACACCGAGCTTCGCTCAAGAGCCGGATTAACAGAGTCTTTTTACACTCATTGTATTTAGATTTCTCTCATTAATACTTGTATCCACGAATATTCGTAATAACATCTCGCGAGAGCATTCAAGCCCGGGCCTAACAAACCCGGCAAATCTTGTATTATTTATCTACTCTCGGAAGTGCTCCCGCAATTGTTGTTTGTTGTCCGTCTTCCAGCAGTATTAATCTTCGGATAAATATTTTGGGCAACAACACACTCATTAATAATCACTCATCATTCATGAATCACTCTTTTGCGTTCAATGTTGGCATGTTGTAATCGTATATCAGTTACCGATCGTCATTTTATCTCCGTTTTTAGATCGAGACGGGAGTATGATCATTTTCATTGTGATTGATAGCCTTGTACTGGGAGTATCATCTTTGGATCGTGTTAGACTTGTTCACTTCCACATTCGTATGATATGTCGGATCATTCATCAGTCGTACCGAGGAATCGGAATTATCGGATTGTTTCACCTTGGCCAGCATCGAGTTACGGTAAGGTTACAGGCTACGGCCGTAAGTCGGCGAGTACGGCCGTAAAGTGGCGATTCTGGCCGTAAGTGATCCAACAGGCTACCCAGGCATTTTGGCCGAAGGTGAGTTACGGCCGTAAGGATGATGAGATACGGCCGTAAGTGGTGTTCGTATATTTCGGGTGTTGTCGACCAAGGGTGACTTACGGCCGTAAGGGTTGCGGCATACGGCCGTAAGTCGAGGCAGGTACGGCCGTAAGACTTGGCCGGATACGGCCGTACGTTGCAGGAAGGATGTCTGGCCATTTTTGACGAAGGCGGGTTACGCCCGTAAGGTTGGCCGGTTACGGCCGTAAGGCCGTTGACTTGGAAAGTTACGGCCGTAAGAGGGCCGAGTTACGGCCGTAACTTCCGGCAGTATTTATAGTTTGGCCGGGACACTTTTTCCTCATTTTCTTCATTTTCACTTTCTTCTTCCTTTTTGTCCGAGAGAGAGCTTGGGGAAAGGGATTCTTCCTTCATCAAACACTTGTGTACTTGAGTTTCTTCATTTCCATTCGATCATATAGCTCGGATACTCGTTTTAACTCGTGTTCTTCGGATCGAAGTGGTTGGATCTTCTAGAGGTCATTTCTTCAACATCTTGGATTTCGATTTTGTGTTGAGATATGATGTTTTGGACGTTATAATCATGTTATATGAAGGGAGATGTGTATGATTATGAGTTTGTATAAGGATTCATTGGATTATTGAGGGATTATTCAAGAACACTTTGAATATCGAGTTGGATTTGGAGATTTTCGACTAATTGTTGTTATAATCACGTTTTTGGATATTCGTTGTGGATAATTAATCGTATTGAAGATGTTTTGTTGGTTTGAAACACTTCTTGGGGGATTTGGTATTGGTATATTGAGGTTTGATTGTAAACAATCGGAGTTTGGACGCAACGTGTTTGATTTAATGCCTCAATGGACTTGGTTTAGTCGTATCGACGTGTTGAGTTCGTTATATTCATGTTTGTACGTATATTAATCGGATTGTTGGTTATTGAATTGTTCAAGGTTGTTCGAGCGACCGATATCTCAATTAGGACATTGTTCGTGGAAGGATAATTGTCACCGGTGTTGAGTAAGTTAATTCTTACTCGGTTAAAAGGATATTCATACCTTTTGTTGTTGATCATTCATAATCATAACTCATTCATCATTGTATTAATCATATTAAAACTTGTTATTGTCAATTAATCACTTCAGTCATAAGGAACGACGGTTCCAATCTTTTCGTTGAGCTATCATTCATTTCATTATTACTCTCATCTCGGTGAGTCATTCTTGGCCTTGTCTAATTATTAGACATTGATATTCATTATGGTCATTCTCGTTCATATGACCTTCTGGGTTCATATTGCGTGGCCGGGTGTGGCTGTGTGGAATTTTTAGTCGGGCACACGATGGTTATTGTATTGGGTTCACCGATACATTAGACCGTGCACACGGGTCATATTGTCTCGTGAGACTAATTAGGTACACGGACGGATGTTGTACACTTGCACAGAACATTACGGGCGTACTATGATACTCCTCTTCAGCGTAATTCATAATTAAGAATATTTCATAACTTGATTAATTCATGATTGTGTAATTTCAACTCTTGAGGATTGTTGTTCTGTTTAATCGACTCGGCCGGGATTTTGTTTTTCAGGTCGTGGCAAGGCAAACGCACGGGAATAGCAGGTTGATGTCGAGGAGTCCCAGTGATACTAGTAGGGGGTCCCGATCTTTCAGTTATTCATGTTATTGTCCTTTATTTTCCGCTGCAGACTTTCATTTGAATACTCCGTTTCATCCAGTGTGGTGTATTTTATCTTCATATAAAATACACTAGTATTCGGTATTGTCCTGGTGTGTTGTAACTAAACTCCTCATCGGAGTAATTATTGTTGTAATGTAGTTCGGTACTACATTTATCCTGTATAATTCATTCATTTTCAATTGCCTGGTGGGTCCCAGTTGGGGATCTACGGCACTGTATTATCCTCCTAGTTTGGGGTGTTACATAAATATTTTAAACTGTGCAATTACTAACTTGCCTCGATACAGATACAACGATGAGAAAGCCGTTACCAATTCCATTGCCTTCGTCTACAAGCTCCTCAGCCCCGACCAAAGCAATCTACGAACATTCTCGAACACGACCGCGAAGCATGGTTCTAATCACCGATCAATAATCTCAACCTATTACAATAATCGATCAACACACATTCGATAATAATCAACAACCGCTATAACCAATCAAAAAATCCAACGGTTCAACAATACCTCGGTTAAACATAGTCTGAACAATCCAACTCAAACCAGCACGAATTCATAACCATAACACGATATACTACACTGCCTGTCCACTTAGCGCACGTTAATCATATACCGTAGCGTGCGCTATGTCACTTCAGTTAGCGTGCATTAGCCAGTCGGCTAGCGTGCACTAAACTCATGCAATTGCATGCATTACAAGTTCCGCTCAGTACATTGTGATTACGAATACGAATGTAAAGGAAATTATACTCCAAGATCAATCACATCCTTTCCAAATTCAATCTCATCATCATGATCCATACCTTATCAAGAACATACGAAATCGACCACTATAATCAACATAATATTAATTCTAATCATCCAATCCAAGTTTATATCCGAAACCATTAATATTTATCACATATTTTTCTATTATGTGATATGTACCAAGAACACCAAGAACACCATGATTCCATAATCATGTTCATAACAAAACAACATAATTCCATATATGTGTGTATATATATATACACACATATATAATATCATCATCTTCCTCAACTCAAACTCCATGAAACAACAAGAACCATAATAACGCTTCCATAATCTATCATTACAGAGAGTAATCATCAACAATAACATCAATATCTAAAAATAAGGAGAAGGATTAACCAACTAATCTCAAGAAGACGAACAACACAATTCAAACCACAAGAATCATATCAATATCCATATATCAACAACAACAACATCATAATCCGGTAATCCATCTCATAATCATGCTTAACAACTTGTTTATATGATAATCATCAACTCAGAACATCAATATTCAATCCAAAACGAAATCCAAAGGTGAAGAGTTATTACCTCTTTTAAGGAATGGATTAAATCCCAAGGTTGAATCCGTTCTCAATCACTTCCAAGCTGCAACTGTTGTTAGGAACGATCAACTTAAGTGTTTGGAACCTCAAACTCCTCTCTAAGAACTCCCTCTATTGGTTGAAATGAAGAAAATGGGTGAAATACATCTTAACACCCGTCTGCCCATATTTATACTGCACATTACTAGTGTGCGCTAAAACTTGTATTTAGCGTGCGCTACAGCCCTAGTGTGCACTATCCTTCCTTGATAGCGTGCGACATCGAGGTCCAGAAAGGCTACTGCCTTGCTTCGTACATCAGCTTACATACGTAATGCCCATGCAATAGCGTACGCAAACAGGCGTTGACCTGCTACAATGAAATGCTCAGTAGTGTTTGTTATTCTCCAACAATAGCGTGCGCTATTCTCCTTTGCCCCGACAATATGCACCTTCCCCAAAGATGCCTGGGGTTCACACGCCGAAAGTAACCTGACAAAGCCAAGATTCCCATTGGATCGATATGATATTAGCGTGCGCTAACCATATGCATTAGCGTGCACTAAATCCAGATAATAATCCGCTTGGGCCTACCTGTCGGACACCTTCCCAACCTTATCCAGAATGCCTTACGTACGTTAGGGGTCCTCCTTAGCATACGTAATTCAAACCCCTTAGTGTGCGCTAAGTATACATCGTAGCATGCACTATCGTGGTTGTACTTAGCCATTTTCAGCTATTCTTGTCTAATGTCTCGACATACAGAATACGAACATACAGCATATTGAATACATATACTACTTCCAACAATATTCTCATACAATACGCCCGACACACAATATCTTCAAATATAACTGTCAACCAAGTGCGGTAATTATACTAATACAGATATCTCAGTCCTTCAATTATTTAATCCATACTGTACAGATTCCACGCTATACAACATAACTCGGATAAAATAACATTAAACAATAGTAGTAGAAATTCCAGATATTACAATGTCAACATGGCCATTCCTGTCGGGTCTTTTATGGTTTTGACACCATCAGTTAGGTTCTTAATGATTTGTTACATGGGATGGTCTTTTAACCATTTGGGAGTTTCATATTCAGGTTCTGCTTTTGGTTGAGGGTCATTATAGTTTATTCCCTCTGAAGAAATGACCATAAGGTTTGATATATCCATTTGTGCTTCAGCTAGGTCTTATTGAACTGCAACTGAGTTTGGTTCAGGTAGGTTTGAATCAGCTCTGTTTGATTCAGCTGCAACTGGTTCAGCTACGTCTGGTGAACCTAGCTGATCTGAAGTAGGATCTTCATGAACTGAGTCAATCAATCTTGTGTCTTTGACAATGATTTTTCCTAGATTGGTGGCTTTGAGCTTTTTCCCAGTTTGTTCCACCTGTTTCTTGTATTCAGCAGTAGATTCATCAAAGACAACATGAGATGTTTCTTCTACAAGTAGTGTTTTTTTGTTAAATACCCTGTATGATTTGCTTATCTGAGAGTATCCCATAAAGAGACCATCATGAGTTTCAGCATCAAAAGCATTCAATTGGGTTTTGCCATTTTTTTGGATAAAACACTTGCAACCAAAAATATGAAAATATACAACATTTGGTAATCTGTCATTCAAAACCTCAGAGGGAGTTTTATAATGTCTGCCTACAATTATACTTCTATTCTATGTAAGACAGGTTGTGTTGATAGCTTCAGCCCAGAACATTTTTTGGGGAGATCAGCTTCTGCAATCATTGTCCTGGCTGCTTCTTTGAGGATTCTGTTCCTTCTTTCTGCTACACCATTTTATTGTGGTATTCTTGCAGCTGAAACTTCATGTTAGATTCTATTATGATCATTGTATTCAGTTGTAGCATTGTTGGGAAATTATCCTCCTTTTTCTAATCTTATCTTGATGATAGCTAAAGATTTCCTATTTTGAATTCTCCACATTAGCTCAGGAAACTTGGTCAGTGCTTCACTCTTCTTGTAGAGAAAACCATCCAAGTGTATCTTGAGTAGTCATCTACGACTACTAAGGCATATTTTCTTACACTAAAAGTTCGTGGCTTGATGGGCCCAAAAAGATCCATTTGAAATAGTCCCAGCACTTTGTTTTTTGTTAGAGTGGTAGGTTGTATTGATTCGAATGAAGATATTGTCCGTTTTCCTTTATGGAATGCATCACAAAGAGTCTCTTTCATGAATATTTTTTCTGTGAGACCTCTGACTAGTGTTTGTGAGCTTAATTTGTTGAGCGCCTTGAATTTAGATGGGTTAATATCTTGTGCCATAACCATCCATTTTCAGGTAGAGTCTTCGATATGAAGCATGCATTGGGTATGCCTGCTTTCCGGTCTATCACATAGACATCTCTTCTTCTGTAGCCTTGTAGTTTCACTTCTCCAGTTTAGAGGTCAGTCACCATACATTTCCATTTTGTGAAGACTACTAGGCTGCTCTTATCACAGAACCGGCTTATGCTTAAGAGATTGTATTTGAGTTCTTTGACATACTGCACTTTTGTTATGACAATGTTTCCTATCTGCAGCTTCCCATGTCCTTTAGTTTGTCCACACGAGTTATCTCCAAACGTTACATATGGGCCTCTTTCCTTGGTCTAACATGAAAATATCTTTTTGTTTCTAGTCATGTGTCTTGCGCATCCAGAGTCCATAAACCATTTTACACTTTCAACTAGTGATTCTGTGGTTGTTGCATAGTAATCCTTCCACCTTTTCTGCAATCATGTAAAAGAGATTGAGGTACCCATATCTGTATGAGTCCTCTAGGGTTAGTGGATTTCTGTAAGAAATTCTTTCTTCTTTGGTTATGAGAGTTGATTCAATATCTATTATAATATGCATAGTTATTATTTTTTTGTCCTCTTTATGGATTGTGCACATGATAAGGTATATGATATGCTTTGTGTGAACCATGGTTAAATCTTGGCTGAGACCAGTTTTAAAGTTTTGAGGTCTCCACAGATTATGATTTTGAAATATTGGAATACCTTGAGGTCTCCATCTACCTTTCCCTTGTTGAAGTCCTTTTTTTGGGAATTTTTTGTAGTAAAATGTTTTCTGAAAGTGTCTAGGTTGTTGGCGCTAATTTGGCCATTGCCTAGTCAATTGTATTGGTTGCTGTCTAGAATGTATTGGCTGTTGCCTAAACATCCATGGATGCTGCCTAAACTTTTGACTTGATTGTTGCCTATTCTGCAAATTCTCAACAGTCTGTACACTGGTTTCTCCTTTTACAAAAGTAGTTTTTGAAATTTAAGGAGTATTAGGATCATATCCAAGACCTGACTTTAAATACAGAGGTCTTTGATTAGTACATACTTTTTCTAATGCTATTTATGCTTTGAGTGATACTATTTCTTTAACTTAAGCATCATTTAGTTGTTTGAGCATTGTAAGCTTAGGCTCAATCTAAGTGAGCGCTCCTGATTTTTCATTGTTTAAGATTGTTAATATGTTTATTTAGCCATTGCTATGTTGTTTTCATCCTGACTGGTTTTGAAGTTCGATGTATCTTGGTTGGGATTGTCTAAATTATTTTTCAGTTGCACTTTCTCATTTTTCAGCTTAATATTCTTAGCTGACACAGCGAGGTGTGCTGTTTTTTAGAGTTTCAAAGTATTTTGTTAATTAATTTAGAGACCTATGCAAATAAATATCTTTAGATATTTCTGAACTAAAATATTCTGAAGGTTGTGGTTTAGATGATATCTCTTCATCAAAAATATTGGCCATCAGGCAGTTGTAGTCATCTTCATCTTCTGAGAAGAATCCACCACTTGATTCCACAATCTCAAGTGCTGGTCTTCTCCAATTAGGGCTTTGCTTTTGTCTTCCCTTCTGCCTGTGTCTTCCTTTTTTTTTTTTTCTTCAGGTCAGGATAGTCATATTGAATGTAGCATCTCACCTTCCAATTCCCACCTTTTTAGTTTCGTTTGGGATTCCCCTTGTAGTTCTTCTTATATTTTGTGTAATTCTTTATGAAGTTTCCAAATCATTGCATTATGAATATCATTTCTTCCTCAAATTTAAGAGGACTGGGAGGAATAACTTCAGCTAAGTTTCTCAGTTGGCTCACTGGATGATGAGCAAGGGAGTTCGAACTCAAAAACCTTGAGGTCTGAGAATAGCTCTTGAATATTTATTTTATTAAGATCATTTGATTCCCACATAGCTACAGTCTTCATGCTCCAGTCTGGGGTAAGAGAAACTTTTAGTTCCATCTCTCGGTTGCCATTAGTTTTTCTAAGAGAGTTGATCTTATTCATGATTTCTATGAATCTGGTATCCACATTATCAATGGTTTATCCATCATTCATTTTGAAGTTCTCGATTTTTTGTGTAGCAATTGATAACTTGTTTTCCTTGATTAATTCTGTTCCTTCACACATTACTACTAATGTGTCCCAAATTTCTTTGGCGTTTTTGATATTTTTTAACTTCACCATGGTGGCTTTATCAAGAGTTTGATATAGAACATCTCTGGCCTGATTGCCAAGATTGGCCATCGTTCTTTCATCAGTGGTCATCTCTGATCTGGTCTTGAGATTCTGTTTTGGTTTCCCAGCTGTGATTTCTTCAGCAGTGTTGTCCTTCATTTAGATGATAGGTGTGTCTACATTCTTATCTTCCAGAGATCATAATCATCAACAGAGAAAACAGGGAGTCGAAAATGCATGTGTTCCATCTTAATATGAGAGATTATTGAATCATACGTAAGTGTGGGTCTAGTCATATGACTACTAAATATTACTACGAACCAACCTCTCTGATACAACTTGTCAGTCACAAGTACATATGGTAAAAGTCTAGAGGGGGTGAATAGACTCTTAAAACACTTTACTGAAACAGCGGATTTAAGAAACTCATCTGTGATGTTTGCAGCTAGGTAAACTTAGCTGATCTTGAAACTTAACTGAAATATCAGCTAAGTACAGTTCAGATGTCTGCTGAAAAACAATATGCGGAAGACTTAGATGACTTTTAATGCAACAGTTAAGATGGATGCAGTAGTTAAGTATGATAATTAAAATAGTAAATCACACATCACTTATAGTGGTTTCAGAGGTGGGGTAATCCTCTACTAGTCCACTTTTCTCCAATCTACTTGGACATAAATTCACTATAACGTTTGATGGTTACAATGAACTAGTTACTGCAGCTTTCAACCAGTGAGAATCCTTGGCCACGGTAACTCCTTCCCTTAGTTGCTTGTCACCTCCTGAACGGAAATCCGTGGATGCCTCACAACTCTCAAGTTGCTTATCACCTTCCAATCAAGAACTCGTGGATACCGCAAAACCCAACTTTCAAGAGCCTCATTCAAGAAAGTACCCCTACTCATATCTTTAAGACAATAGTGTTTTTTTCTCCAACTTCTAAGAGCTTTTTAGGATTTGAATATTATTATCTTAGCTCTTCACGATGCTTGTAGAGTATATTACTTTTTTTTCTTTGATTGTTTGTATGTGTTAATCGCATCGTACTCCTGCTCAAGAGTTCTTCATATACTTATACTACTCTCTTTGAGCTCTTCATAGGTGTTGCATCCTTTGAAAAAATTGGTCCGTTGGAGTGGACTTCTTTGTTGTACTTTTCACCTTTTTTGCACGACTTGTTTCTTTCTTCAAATCTGACCATTCGAAGATATACAGTTGTCCATGCTGATTTTTTATTTCTATAATAATAAGACTTCTGGTGCGAATCTCGAGTATTTTTTTTCCCTCAACTTACGGGAATCATTCAGATTTTCTTCTTTGATTTATTTACGTCTGCATGTGATTTTCCGTCTTTGTTGACTTTTAAATGTTTCCTGACGTGGACATAGCTGATTAATACTTGTTGAATTCTGTCCAAGTATTTGATGTCCATACTTAGATGATTTCATTTTGGATTCTCCTGTAGTTCTTCTTATATTTTGAGTAATTATTTCTGAAGTTTCCAAATCATTGCATTATGAATGTCATTTCTTCCTCAAATTTTAGAGGACTGGGAGGACTAACATCAGCTAGGTTTCTTGTAGAGGACTCGGCTGCAAAGGCAATTCCATTCTCAGTTGTCTCACTGGATGATGAGCAAAGGAGTTCGAACTCAAAAGCCTTAAGGTCTGAGAATAGACTCTTAAAACACTTTACTGAAACAGCGGGTTTAAGAAACTCATCTGTGATGTTTGCAGCTAGGTAAACTTAGCTGATCTTGAAACTTAACTGAAATATCAGCTAAGTACAGTTCATATGTCTGCTGAAAAACAATATGCGGAAGACTTAGGTGACTTTTAATGCAACAATTGAGATGGATGCAGCAGTTAAGTATAATGTTTATTATAGTAAATCACATAGTACTTATAGTGGTTTCAGAGGTGGGGTAATCCTCTACTAGTCCAATTTTCTCCAATCTACTTGGAGATAAATTCACTATAACGTTAGATGCATACAGTGAACTAGTTACAGCAGCTTCGAACCAGTGAGAACCCTTGGTCATGGTAACTCCTTTCCTTAGTTGCTTGTCACCTCCTGAACGGAAACCCGTGGATGCCTCACAACTCTCAGGTTGCTTATCACCTTCCAATCAAGAACACGTGGATACCACACAACCCAACTTTCAAGAGCCTCGTTCAAGAAAGTAGCCCTACTCAAATCTTTAAGACAATAGCGTTTTTTTTCTCCAACTTCTTAGAGCTACTTAGGATTTGAATTGTATGATATTGGATCTTCACGATGCTTGTAAAGTATATTACTTTTGTTTTCTTTGATCGTTTGCATGTGTCAATCGCATCGTACTTCTGCACAAGAGTTCTTCAGATACTTATAGTACTCTCTTTGAGCTTTTCATAGGCGTTGCATCCTTTGAACAAATTGGTCCATTGGAGAGTGGACTTCTTTGTTTTACTTTTCACCTTTTTTGCACGACTTATTTGTTTCTTCAAATCTGACCGTTCGAAGATATACAGTTGTCCATGCTGATTTGTTATTTCTATAATAATAAGTCTTCTGGGCGCAAATCTCGAGGAATGTTTTATTCCTCAACTTACGGGAATCATTCAGATTGTCTCCTTTGCTTTATTTATGTCTGCATGTGATTTTCCATCTTTGTTGACTTTTAAACATTTGCTGACGTGGACATAGCTTATTAGTACTTGTTCAATTATGTCCAAGTATTTGATGTCCATACTTAGGTGACTAATTTGTCATGGTCATACTCGGCTGAAGATTTGGAAATACCCGACTGATATTATAACTTGGCGATACCCGGCTGATATTTTTTCTTGGCTAAACCCGGCTGATAATTTGTCTTGGCCAAACTCAGTTGATATTTTGTCTTGGCTATACACCGCTGATGATTTGTCTTGGCTTTACTCAGCTGATATTTGTCTTGGCCAAACTCAGTTGATATTTTGTCTTGGCTATACCTAGATGATATTTTGTCTTGGCTAGACTCGACTGATATATTGTCTTGCTATACTCCGCTGTTATTTTGTCTTGGCTATACTTAGCTGATATTTTGTCTTGTCCAAACTCGGCTGATATATTATCTTGCCTATACTCCGCTGATATTTTGCCTTGGCTATACTCAACTGATATTTTGTCTTGGCCAAACTCTGTTGATATTTTGTATTGGCTATACTTAGTTGATATTTCATCTTGGACAAACTCAGCTGAACGAACTTAGCTGTAAAACCTACTTGATCAATACTTTGCGTAAGTTTTAAAGGCCTATAGAAGATACTCATTTGGTTCTTGTTTACAATGCTAGGTACTTATACATTTGAAAACTTAGAATACAGGGATGACATCATCAAAATCCTTAAATGTATTTGTAACAACAAGTCTAAGTCCAAGGAAGTGACAAGTCCTGCTCGTACTCTTCCTATCCAACTTACAACCTACACGATCCGAGTTGTTGTAGACCACCAAATCAAATTTTCCTTCCTTAGGATACCATAGTCCTACATTGATTGTTATTTTAACATACTTAAGAATCTGTTTGGCTGTGTTGAAGTGTGACTCTTTAGGTGCTACCTAATACTGAGCACACACTACTATAGCAAAATTGGATATCGGGCCTGCTGGCTGTTAGACACAAGAGTGAGACTATAATCTTTCTGTAGAGTGATTAATCCACTGGCTTTTTGGCTTCGTCAGCACTTATATGTGTCGAAGTGCTCATGGGGGTGGATGAGGACTTTGAAGTGTTCATCCCGAACTTATTGAGCATCTCCTTGTTGTATTTCTCCTGGTTGTTGAATATACCTGTAGGTAGCTGTTTAACCTTCAACCCTAAGAAATAGTTAAGTTCTCTCATCATACTTATTTCAAATCTACTTTGCATGAGATGAGAGAACTTTTGACACAGATCAAGGTTAGTTGAAGAAAAAATAGTATCATTTACATAGATTTACACCATAAGAAGATCATCACCTTTCTAATTTTGAAGAAGGTTTTGTCAATGGCACCTTTCTAAAATCTATTATTGATGAGGTACAGTGATAGGGTTTCAGACCATGCCTTGGGTGTTCGCTTAAACCTAGACATCACTTTTCTTAGCCTTTATACAAGATCTCCTCCTTCTGTGTTGGCAAGCCCTGGATTTTGTTCAACATATACTTCTTCCGCTAGGTCTCCATTAAGAAATATGCTTTTTACATCCATTTGATATACGATAAAGTTCTCATAAGCCGCAAAAGCTAGAAATATCCTAATGGCTTGTAGTCTGGCTACAAGGGAAAAAGTTTCATCATAGTCTATTCTTTCTTCATGTCTATAGACTTAGGAAACTATATTCCATACCTCGTATGCCATTTTGTTGTGGTGCGTGTTGATTTTACAGCAGTTTTGGGTACAACATGTTGTATTTGTTACTTCTCCCCCAAAAAATTGTGGAAACTTGCTTGGATCTAACATAGTTCTTGTTGCTTCCTTTAGTATCTTGGTTCTTTGGCTCGGCAAATCAATTTTGTTAAGAAGTGTGGGTTGCTGAGTATTCATGTTGGATGCCATTGTCCATACAGTACTGCTCTATGAAGTGGTTTGTGAATTTTGTGCCTCCCCTAGGCTGACAGGGTCTATAGGGCCGTAAAGATCCATACATAACAAGTCCAAGATCCTTTGTGTTGAAAGATAAGATTTGCTATCCAGAGACGTCTTTACTTGCTTGTATTTCTGATAAGGCCCGCGGATGCTATTCTTTTGAAATGAAACATCGGGCAAGCCTCTGACCATTCACCGTCGAACTAGTTTGTTGATGGTCTTGAAGTTGATGTGAGACATCCTTTTATGTCATAGCAAGCTTTGATATGCAGTGCCTTTGACAGTTAAACAAGAAATTACAGTACTAGTGGGTTTGTAGTCAGCAATATACATGTTACCTAATGGGCTTCCTATAAGGACAATTTATTTGGTCTTTACGTCCTCCACCCTACAGTGATCTATAGAGAATTTGATCGAGAACTGTTTGTCACATAACTGGATAATGCTAAGAAGATTATATTATAGTCCTTCTATGTAGGCTACATCGGTAACCTTGAATGTTCCTAAAATTAGGGTTCTATTCCCTCTCTTCTCCCTCTTTAATTGTCATAGAATCGCATCTTTGGATCACGACCTTCTACCTAATTTGTTAGCTTGGTGATATATCCTGTCATGTGGCGAGAACATCCACTGTTGAAATACTAGATGCCCTTATCTTTGATATCCTACAATCAAAAAATTAAGCAGATTTAAGTCTCTTTTGATGTTTGGGTCCTTGGTTACTAGTGTCTTTAGGTACCATATTTTCCTGACATCAATAGGTCTGATGTAGGTTGTATTTGGTCCTTTTGCGAAATTTATGTTGGGCAGGCATGTAATCATTGTAAGCATTGTTATTATGCTTGTAAGATTTAAAATTTTGGCTCCATTATAATTGTTGTCTAGGAGGAGGAACTATATGTCTCTGCCTTTTAGCCTACTTCTGGGTTTTTAATTGGATTCCCAGACCTGCTGTTGGTAGAACTGCGCGACACCTTGTTTACGAGACATATACTTAGGTTCTTGTACCTAGTAACTAGGACCATTGTAATGTTGTTATTACTGAGGTGGATGTTTTTGATGGTACTTGGGTACAGCCTTCCTTCTAGTCTGCTCCTGATGTTGTCAGTATGATCGAGGAACATACTGTTGATATTCGGTATTGCGTCTTACACGCATGTGGGACTGTTTTGTAATATCCAGATTAATTATTGAGTATTTCGTCTGTAATTGAACCCTGTATTATTTGGATTAGTGATATCGATAATCGAAGTATGATCTTTCTCGTATTCGTATCCATATGCATGATTATATCAACATATAAATCTTCACATGCAATTACGTAATAACGTACGCTAAGAAGTGAGCATAGCGTACGTTATGTGCCAAGGTTAGCGTACGCTATGAATGAAGCATAGCGTACATAAGGCAGCCAATAATTGAGCAGGGCGGCTAGCACATGAGCTAGCTGGTCGATGGGTCCGGATAAGATTCCTGCGGATGAACCTGGACAGTTTTAAGTCAACGAGTGTTAACGTACGCTAAGGTATGTATATAGCATGCGCTAATTTGTATTGATTATGTATGTAACTTGATGGTGTAGCGTACGTAAACGAGTACAGAACAAGACAGTAAGCTTTCATTGGATGATAATGTACGCTAAGGAGAACATATAGCGTACGCTAAGTGAATAACGTATGCTATGCACAAGGGATAACGTACGTTAAGGTCAGAAAATTATAAATGGGACTCCATCCCATTTCATTTCATTCGTTTCCTTCACTTGTTATTCACCTCCCTTCATTCCCAGAGAGTTCCCAGCCACCTAAAACACCCATAGACCATCTATACTTGATCATTGGAGATTGGATATCACTTATACTTGATCAATGAAGTTGAGAAACATCTTGTATTGGCACACAAGCAACCGGAGTTGGACTCTACCTATTGTCTCGGTGTTTTCTTCATCTTAAGGTATGTTAATGCTATCTCCAACCTTGGATTCGTGTTCTTAAGGATGTTATGATCATACTATCGAGAATATTAGGTTCCATAGATGATTTATTCAACCAAACATGATGTTTATTAAGTTGGGATGATTATGCTTAAGTTACCATTGTTGAGAACATTATAGTTGGAATCTTGTTACATCAAATAATAAGAGTAGTGTTCTGAGATTGATAATCCGTATTGAATGGTGCTTCCATAATGATTGTGGACTTGGTATTGATATCACCTTTGCTAAACGGAATTAGATAAAGGATCACCGAAGGTTGTATCATTTCTTATAAGTTGGATTGGTTAAATTAATCATCATGATGAAGTTGAATGTAATGATGATATTGGTAATAAGTGTATCAACCTTAGATCACCCGAACTTCATATGAGAAATTGTAATCAAGATTGAGTATGACGTTGTGATGTTATGCGAATCCTTGAATTCAAAGATGTCTATAAACCGTAAGATCATTCAAGTTGCTTGAGTAATGTATGTGTGTAACGTACGTTAAACACTGAGAATTACGTACGTTATATCATCAGACATGTCAATCATCTGATCATAGAAGAGAACCGTCAATTCATGCTTAGCATACGCTAGACTTTGGAATTTACGTACGCTAACATGCATACTTAATGTACGCTACGTTGGATAAGTAACGTACGTTATGTAGAGCAGTCATGGTTTGTAATGTTGTACCTTCGGTCATAGTTTGGATTGTTATATGTTCGTACGTTAGTTATTCGACATGAAATGAACTCTATATTATTTCTTTTGTTTAAGGTTCGAGTTTTGCAATGTGATTAATCGAAGGGGAGACCTTCGAGTGTTTTGATATTCGTGGAAGTGTTATCCTTGTCGTCGACTCGAGGCAAGTACCTTATTTATGTTTTATGTGTTGATGTTATACATATTGTCGTGCATATGTGTCGTTGTTGTATGTCCACCTCGTGTTGGTCCGACAGGATCATCTTGGGATCTATGCTAGCGCGCGCTGGATCATCGGACAGGTTTTTCCACCTCTTGTTGGTCCGACGGGATCATCTTGGGATCTAGGCAGTGAACACTAGATCATCGTAATTACCATGTGTATGTTGTGATGTCATGTTATGATTGTCATTTGTGTATGGTACTTATGAGTTTTGTCGTAGGGAGAGGCTCATTGGCATTTTTGTCATTTATGTTATTATTCGTGAGACGTTGAATAATATGTTGTGGTACTTTTACTAGCATCGTTGTGCTAACCCCTTCGGGGGTGAACATTTGTTTATGTTCAGGATACAGGAGAGCGGGGAACCAAACATTAGAGCCGCATGACGATGGGGGTGCAGAGTGATGTTCCGGCCGAAATAATTTGTGGAGTTTAAATGTTGTTTTTAATAAAGTACTCGAGTACGTTGTCCTTTGTTATATTTGATTTGGGTATGTCTCGATATTAACTGTTGAATGTTTTATTGTCGGCATTGTTTCGGACTTGTTGTATTTTATTGTTGTTGTAATTATTTATTGTAGTTTATTATTGTCATTTCGTTTCCTGAGCCTTGTAAATTCTTACGTAAAGGATTTATGGCGTTGTAATATTCTTGAATATATCGGGGGTGTTACAGAATATGGTATCAGAGCTAAGATTATGGATATGTTGGTTGTTGGGTTAAAATAGGGGTCGCATATGTCTTTTGAGATTATCGGTCATGAATAACATCACTGCACTACCTACGTCTTCGTGCGGGCGGTGGTTGTAAGTTCCTCAACTCTGTCTCGTCATTCATATGATGTACCTCTTATACGTGAAATTTGAACAATATTTTTCCCTGTATATTGAGTGTTTATGTTTACAGTATGTTGAGATGTGGACGTGGACATGGTCGCGGGCGTGGACACGGGTGTAGGAATGCCGAAAGAGAAGCTTCGCCTTCAAATCAGGCTAGCCACAGCTCAGGCGATCCACAGGAATCCACTAACAATGAACTGGAACCCGCCGTTCCCGACATCCTCCGTCAGGTGGTTAACCAAATGACTCAGTTTGCCCAGGTTGTGGTCCGAATGCAGGTGGCATGTAACGCCCTGGCTTTCTTAATTAAAAAGAACGTTACACAACTCATTTTTTACCTCAAAAATTTTATATAAATTCGGAGTATTTGCGGAAGCATTTTAGTTAGTAAATCTTCAATAAAACTCGTTTATTCAACCATCAGTACAGTTTTACAAAAACATGGAAAATCAAATATTCGGACATAGTTCGTTGAAATTATATTCGTTGAAGAACATCAAGTATTTCGTAAAAATAATAATAATTACGGCGACAACATCTTTTATTATTTAGAACTTCATCGTGTTGGGAGTATGTATTCATCTTCTGCTTGTCCCGTTCGTCGATTCCTTAGCCCGAAAAACATAAATGACGAGGTGTGAGTACGCGAGCATACTCAGTGAGATTAAACCCTTATAAATCGTCAAAATCATGCTGTGTAATGCACATAAAACATTCTTATCTGTGCGAGACTCGTCTCGGATTTCTTTCATTCTTTCGACCCCTCGCGGGTCGTCATGTTACACGACACAACGATGACCGTAACATATTAAAACAGTATAACCTCACCTCGTTTGCTGAAATCTTGAAATATCTTCCTTTGAATTTGGCTCGGTTGTCCTTCTTGGATCCCGGATACGCTTCTCCTAGCACTTGAAAATACTTTTTCATATTTCCGGACATAAATTCTTGATGTAATATCTGAAATATCTTTGAGGACTTTTATCAAACACCTTTGAAAAACTGTCAGATTTGAGCTTCCTGATTCATCGGGCTTTTTGAAGCCTTTATAATTTTTGAAAGGGAAATATGTTACGGGCGTTTTATCGTAGAGGTCCAGAGCTTCAAACTGATATGTGATATGTACAAAAATACGTCCAGGAACATGTATAAATAGGGGCTCAAAGTCGTTTGAAAATCAATACTTATCCGGACAGCTCAGCAGCCTTATCCGGAAAGTGCCGAGAAGCTTCTGTCGGTCGTGACCGACCTTATCCGGACAATGGACACTTATCCGACAAATGCCTAGAAGCTTCTGTCGGTGGTGACCGACCTTATCCGGATAGCCTTATCCGGACAGCGCCGAGAAACTTCTGTCGGCCGTGACCGGCAGCTGTCGGTAGGCGTGTCCGACGGTGACCGGCAGATGTCCGTCAATTGGCTCGGCCAGTTCGACCCCTTCCCGGTGTCCAAATTCGATTTTCCGACCTGTTCCGGACTCGTCGGAGTTAAATCTTCGATATGCTCGGAACGGATTTTCGATAATAATAAAATAATTTAATATTATTTTTGCAATATAAGTGTTTTGTAATGAAATTTTATCGTATCAAAATCGTCGGAACTTTTCGAAAAGGATGGAGAGCTAGATGGCGATGTGGCTCACAGAATAAAGGCAGGATGGTTGAAGTGGAAGAGTGCCACAAGGGTTTTATGTGATCCTGGCATGCCTCATAGATTAAAGGGTAAATTTTACCGCACAGCAATTAGGCCTGCACTGTTATATGGCACCGAGTGTTGGGCTGTAAAATAGTGTCACGTTCAAAAGATGAATGTGGCAGAGATGCGTATGCTACGATGGATGTGTGGTCATACAAAAAAGGATCGGCTCAGAAATGAGGTGATCAGAGAGAAGGTAAGAGTTGTGTCTATAGAAGACAAGATGATGGAGAATCGATTACGATGGTTTGGTCATGTGAGAAGAAGACCTATTGATGCCCCAGTGAGGAGGCTAGAAAGTTGGGGAACAAGTAATGTTGTGAAAGGTAGAGGAAGACCCAAGAAAACTTGGATAAAGATGATTGAAAATGATATGCGGTTTCTTGGAATTGGAGAAAGTATGGCGATGGAGAGGCAAATGTGGCGGGAAAGAATACGGATGGTAGATGGAGTCTGATTCTTTTTTTTTTTAATTCCTATTTTTTTATTTCATGTTATCTTTTAATTTATTTTTGAGGATTTTTTTTCTTCTTTTTTTTTCTTTTTTTTGTACATTCATTCTCTTTTTTTTATTTGCTTTTTTCTCTACTTTTTCCCTCTTTTTTCCTTTTATGTTATTTATGTAACGATTATTGACGGTTTCAAAGTTTGATTCATATTAGCCGACCCCAAATCATTTTGGGACTAAGGCTTAGATGTTGTTGTTGTTGTTGTTGTAAAATCGTCGGAACTTTTCGAAATCACTTTCATAAATTCTAAAAATGATCCTTATAATTTATTTTGAAATCTTTTCCTTTTAAGTCCTTCATTTTATGCTGGGAACGTATCTGTCCAAGTATTAGACAACATGTAAATATTAAAATCAAAATCCATGATCGTTAGCAAAATAAATAGTATTTAAATAAGTATTGGGGCGTTACAATCCTCCCCCCTTTAAAAAATTTCGTCCTCAAAATTGAGCTTCGTAAAGAACTTTGAAAATCTGTATCAAACTTTGTATGAGTATTTTCATCAATAACTTTAAAAATATTGTGTCAGCAAAAATCACTTTGAAACCTTTCTTTGAAATCATATTTTGTCCCTTTCGGACAACATTTATACTTTCACATATCCTTTCAAATCTTTTGCCGACACAATCATTCTATACTCATACCATAATTTTTAAGTTTTCATAAAAGAGTGAATACTTGAAAACATTACCTCGTAGTCGACGTTGGGCGCGGCGATGAACCACATATTCTCCCGAAAATATAATCATGCCGTTATTATTCGTTATACTTTCAAAAATAAGAAAGTTTTGAAATATCTTGTTTTGTATAAGTAAATCTTTTAAACCTCCTTAATCAGTATAGTCCCATACCTATACGCCTTGGAATACCTCTCGCTCGGGTGAGAATTCGGCCTACCATGTCCCTCCGCCTAGAAGCCTTGTCGAGCCGCTCGTTGTCCGTGCCCTTTTTCTTATTGCACCGCGATCACTCCCTTTCTCGGAGCCGCTCATTATCCGTGCCCTTTTTTATTGCACCGCGATCACTCCCGCCCTCGTCGGCCCCGGGTGTCACATGTTCACCGCTTCCGCTTGGTTCATCCCCAAATCTCACCGTCCGAGAGAGGTCTTGCTCCGATACCATTCTGTAACGCCCTGGCTTTCTTAATTAAAAAGAACGTTACACAACTCATTTTTTTCCTTAAAAATTTTATATAAATTCGGAGTATTTGCGGAAGCATTTTAGTCAGTAAATCTTCAATAAAACTCGTTTATGCAACCATCAGTACAGTTTTACAAAAACATGGGAAATCAAATATTCGGACATAGTTCGTTGAAATTATATTCGTTGAAGAACATCAAGTATTTCGTAAAAATAATAATAATTACGGCGACAACATCTTTTATTATTTAGAACTTCATCATGTTGGGAGTATGTATTCATCTTCTGCTTGTCCCGTTCATCGATTCCTTAGCCTGAAAAACATAAATGACGAGGTGTGAGTACGCGAGCATACTCAGTGAGATTAAACCCTTATAAATCGTCAAAATCATGTTGTGTAATGCACATAAAACATTCTTATCTGTGCGTGACTCATCTCGGATTTCTTTCATTCTTTCGACCCCTCGCGGGTCGTCATGTTACACGATCAACGATGACCGTAACATATTAAAACAGTATAACCTCACCTCGTTTGCTGAAATCTTGAAATATCTTCCTTTGAATTTGGCTCGGTTGTCCTTCTTGGATCCCGGATACGCTTCTCCTAGCACTTGAAAATACTTTTTCATATTTCCGGTCATAAATTCTTGATGTAATATCTGAAATATCTTTGAGGAATTTTATCAAACACCTTTGAAAAACTATCAGATTTGAGCTTCCTGATTCATCGGGCTTTTGAAGCCTTTATAATTTTTGTAAGGGAAATATGTTACGGGCGTTTTATCGTAGAGGTCCAGAGCTTCAAACTGATATGTGATATGTACAAAAATACGTCCAGGAACATGTATAAATAGGGGCTCAAAGTCGTTTGAAAATCAATACTTATCCGGACAGCTCAGCAGCCTTATCCGGAAAGTGCCGAGAAGCTTCTGTCGGTCGTGACCGACCTTATCCGGACAGCTGGACAGCCTTATCCGGACAGCTGGCCGAGAAGCTTCTGTCGGTGGTGACCGACCTTATTTGGACAGCCTTATCCGGACAGCGCCGAGAAACTTCTGTCGTCCGTGACCGGCAGCTGTCGGTAGGCGTGTCCGACGGTGACCGACAGATGTCCGTCAACTTGGCTCGGCCGGTTCGACCCCTTCCCGGTGTCCAAATTCGATTTTCCAACCTGTTCCGGACTCGTCGGATTTAAATCTTCGATATGCTCGGAACGGATTTTCGATAATAATAATAAAATAATTTAATATTATTTTTGCAATATAAGTGTTTTGTAATGAAATTTTATCGTATCAAAATCGTCGGAACTTTTCGAAATCACTTTCATAAATTCTAAAAATGATCCTTATAATTTATTTTGAAATCTTTTCCTTTTAAGTCCTTCATTTATGCTGGGAACGTATCTGTCCAAGTATCAGACAACATGTAAATATTAAAATCAAAATCCATGATCGTTAGCAAAATAAATAGTATTTAAATAAGTATTGGGGCGTTACAATCCTCCCCCCTTTAAAAAATTTCGTCCTCGAAATTGAGCTTCGTAAAGAACTTTGAAAATCTGTATCAAACTTTGTATGAGTATTTTCATCAATAACTTTAAAAATATTGTGTCAGCAAAAATCACTTTGAAACCTTTCTTTGAAATCATATTTTGTCCCTTTCGAACAACATTTATACTTTGACATATCCTTTCAAATCTTTTGCCGACACAATCATTCTATAGTCATACCATAATTTTTAAGTTTTCATAAAAGAGTGAATACTTGAAAACATTACCTCAGAGTCGACGTTGGGCAGCAGCGATGAACCACATATTCTTCCGAAAATATAATCATGCCGTAATTATTCGTTATACTTTCAAAAATAAGAAAGTTTTGAAATATCTTGTTTTGTATAAGTAAATCTTTTAAACCTCCTTAACTGTATAGTCCCATACCTATACAGTCTTGGAATACCTCTCGTTCTGGTGAGAATTCGCCTACCATGTCCCCTCCGCCTAGAAGCCTTGTCAGGAGCCGCTCGTTGTCCGTGCCCTTTTTCTTATTGCAACGGCGATCACTCCCCTTTCTCGGAGCCGCTCATTATCCGTGCCCTTTTTTATTGCACCGGCGATCACTCCCCGCCCTCGTCGGCCCCGGGTGTCACATGTTCACCTGCTTCCGCTTGGTTCATCCCCAAATCTCACCGTACTGAGAGAGGTCTTGTTCCGATACCATTCTGTAACGCCCTGGCTTTCTTAATTAAAAAGAACGTTACACAACTCATTTTTTTCCTTAAAAATTTTATATAAATTCGGAGTATTTGCGGAAGCATTTTAGTCAGTAAATCTTCAATAAAACTCGTTTATTCAACCATCAGTACAGTTTTACAAAAACATGGGAAATCAAATATTCGGACATAGTTCGTTGAAATTATATTCGTTGAAGAACATCAAGTATTTCGTAAAAATAATAATAATTACGGCGACAACATCTTTTATTATTTAGAACTTCATCGTGTTGGGAGTATGTATTCATCTTCTGCTTGTCCCGTTCATCGATTCCTTAGCCTGAAAAACATAAATGACGAGGTGTGAGTACGCGAGCATACTCAGTGAGATTAAAATCTTATAAATCGTTAAAATCATGTTGTGTAATGCACATAAAACATTCTTATCTGTGCGAGACTCGTCTCGGATTTCTTTCATTCTTTCGACCCCTTGCGGGTCGTCATGTTACACGACACAACGATGATCGTAACATATTAAAACAGTATAACCTCACCTCGTTTGCTGAAATCTTGAAATATCTTCCTTTGAATTTGGCTCGGTTGTCCTTCTTGGATCCCGGATACGCTTCTCCTAGCACTTGAAAATACTTTTTCATTTTTCCGGTCATAAATTCTTGATGTAATATCTGAAATATCTTTGAGGACTTTTATCAAACACCTTTGAAAAACTGTCAGATTTGAGCTTCCTGATTCATCGGGCTTTTTGAAGCCTTTATAATTTTTGGAAGGGAAATATGTTACGGGCGTTTTATCGTAGAGGTCCAGAGCTTCAAACTGATATGTGATATGTACAAAAATACATCCAGGAACATGTATAAATAGGGGCTCAAAGTCGTTTGAAAATCAATACTTATCCGGACAGCTCAGCAGCCTTATCCGGAAAGTGCCGAGAAGCTTCCGTCGGTCGTGACCGACCTTATCCGGACAGCTGGACAGCCTTATCCGGACAGCTGGACGAGAAGCTTCTGTCGGTGGTGACCGACCTTATCCGGACAGCCTTATCCGGACAGCGCCGAGAAACTTCTGTCGGCCGTGACCGGCAGCTGTCGGTAGGCGTGTCCGACGGTGACCGGCAGATGTCCGTCAACTTGGCTCGGCCAGTTCGACCCCTTCCCAGTGTCCAAATTCGATTTTCCGACCTGTTCCGGACTCGTCGGAGTTAAATCTCTGATATGCTCGGAACGGATTTTCGATAATAATAATAAAAAAATTTAATATTATTTTTGCAATATAAGTGTTTTGTAATGAAATTTTATCGTATCAAAATCGTCGGAACTTTTCGAAATCACTTTCATAAATTCTAAAAATGATCCTTATAATTTATTTTGAAATCTTTTCCTTTTAAGTCCTTCATTTTATGCTGGGAGCGTATTGGTCCAAGTATCAGATAACATGTAAATATTAAAATCAAAATCCATGATCGTTAGCAAAATAAATAGTATTTAAATAAGTATTGGGGCGTTACAATCCTCCCCCCTTTAAAAAATTTCGTCCTCGAAATTGAGCTTCGTAAAGAACTTTGAAAATCTGTATCAAACTTTGTATGAGTATTTTCATCAATAACTTTAAAAATATTGTGTCAGCAAAAATCACTTTGAAACCTTTCTTTGAAATCATATTTTGTGCCTTTCGGACAACATTTATACTTTCACATATCCTTTCAAATCTTTTGCCGACACAATCATTCTATACTCATACCATAATTTTTAAGTTTTCATAAAAGAGTGAATACTTGAAAACATTACCTCAGAGTCGATGTTGGGCAGCAGCGATGAACCACATATTCTTCCGAAAATATAATCATGCCGTAATTATTCGTTATACTTTCAAAATAAGAAAGTTTTGAAATATCTTGTTTTGTATAAGTAAATATTTTAAACCTCCTTAACTGAATAGTCCCATACCTATACAGTCTTGGAATACCTATCGTTCTGGTGAGAATTCAGTTCAGTCATGTCCCCCTCCGCCTAGAAGCCTTGTCAGGAGCCGCTCGTTGTCCGTGCCCTTTTTCTTATTGCACCGGCGATCACTCCCCTTTCTCGGAGCCGCTCATTGTCCGTGCCCTTTTTTATTGCACCGGCGATCACTCCCCGCCCTCGTCGGCCCCGGGTGTCACATGTTCACCAGCTTCCGCTTGGTTCATCCCCAAATCTCACCGTACTGAGAGAGGTCTTGCTCCGATACCATTCTGTAATGAACTGGCTTTCTTAATTAAAAAGAACGTTACACAACTCATTTTTTTCCTTAAAAATTTTATATAAATTTGGAGTATTTGCGGAAGCATTTTAGTCAGTAAATCTTCAATAAAACTCGTTTATTCAACCATCAGTACAGTTTTACAAAAACATGGGAAACCAAATATTCGGACATAGTTCGTTGAAATTATATTCGTTGAAGAACATCAAGTATTTCGTAAAAATAATAATAATTACGGCGACAACATCTTTTATTATTTAGAACTTCATCGTGTTGGGAGTATGTATTCATCTTCTGCTTGTCCCGTTCGTCGATTCCTTAGCCTGAAAAACATAAATGACGAGGTGTGAGTACGCGAGCATACTCAGTGAGATTAAACCCTTATAAATCGTCAAAATCATGTTGTGTAATGCACATAAAACATTCTTATCTGTGTGAGACTTGTCTCGGATTTCTTTCATTCTTTCGACCCCTCGCGGGTCGTCATGTTACACGACACAACGATGACTGTAAGATATTAAAACAGTATAACCTCACCTTGTTTGCTGAAATCTTGAAATATCTTCCTTTGAATTTGGCTCGGTTGTCCTTCTTGGATCCCAGATACGCTTCTCCTAGCACTTGAAAATACTTTTTCATATTTCCGGTCATAAATTCTTGATGTAAAATCTGAAATATCTTTGAGGACTTTTATCAAACACCTTTGAAAAACTGTCAGAATTGAGCTTCCTGATTCATCGGGCTTTTTGAAGCCTTTATAATTTTTGGAAGGGAAATATGTTATGGGAATTTTATCGTAGAGGTCCAGAGCTTCAAACTGATATGTAATATGTACAAAAATACGTCCAGGAACATGTATAAATAGGGGCTCAAAGTCGGTTGAAAATCATTACTTATCTGGGACATTTCAAGAAATTTTATCCGACAAAGGCCGAGAAGCTTCACTTGGTCGTGACCGACCTTATCCGACACCGATGACTTTATCCCTACAAATGCCGAGAAGCTTCGGTGGTGACCGACCTTATCCAGACAGCCTTATCCTGACAATGCGAGAAAATTTCACAGCCGTGACTGCAAATGCCAAGAGCGTGTCCGGCGATTCTGCGCAGATGTCCGTCAACTTGGCTCGGTTCGACCCCTTCCCGTGTCCAAATTCGATTTTCCGAATTGCTCCGACTGACGGAGTTAAATCTTCGATATGCTCTAACGGATTTTCGACAATAATAATAAAATAATTTAATATTATTTTTGCAATATAAGTGTTTTGTAATGAAATTTTATAGTATCAAAATCGTCGGAACATTTCGAAATCACTTTCATAAATTCTAAAAATGATCCTTATAATTTATTTTGATATCTTTTCCTTTTAAGTCCTTCATTTTATGCTGGGAACGTATCGGTCCAAGTATCAGACAACATGTAAATATTAAAATCAAAATCCATGATTGTTAGCATTATAAATAGTATTTAAATAAGTATTGGGGCGTTACAATCCTCCCCCCTTTAAAAAATTTCGTCCTCGAAATTGAGCTTCGTAAAGAACTTTGAAAATCTGTATCTTACTTTGTATGAGTATTTTCATCAATAACTTTAAAAATATTGTGTCAGCAAAAATCACTTTGAAACCTTTCTTTGAAATCATATTTTGTCCCTTTCGGACAACATTTATACTTTCACATATCCTTTCAAATATTTTGCCGACACAATCATTCTATACTCATACCATAATTTTTAAGTTTTCATAAAAGAGTGAATACTTGAAAACATTACCTCAGAGTCGACGTTGGGCAGCAGCGATAAACCCCATATTCTCCCGAAAATATAATCATGTCGTAATTATTCGTTATACTTTCAAAAATAAGAAAGTTTTGAAATATCTTGTTTTGTATAAGTAAATCTTTTAAACCTCCTTAACTGTATAGTCCCATACCTATACAGTCTTGGAATACCTCTCGTTCGTGTGAGAATTCGGGCCTACCATGTCCTCCGCCTAGAAGCCTTGTCAGGAGCCGCTCGTTGTCCGTGCCCTTTTTCTTATTGCACCGGCGATCACTCCCCTTTCTCGGAGCCGCTCATTGTCCGTGCCCTTTTTTATTGCACCGGCGATCACTCCCCGCCCTCGTCGGCCCCGGGTGTCACATGTTCACCTGCTTCCGCTCGGTTCATCCCCAAATCTCACCGTACTGAGAGAGGTCTTGCTCCGATATCATTCTGTAACGCCCTGGCTTTCTTAATTAAAAAGAACGTTACACAACTCATTTTTTTCCTTAAAAATTTTATATAAATTCGGAGTATTTGCGGAAGCATTTTAGTCAGTAAATCTTCAATTAAACTTATTTATTCAACCATCAGTACAGTTTTACAAAAACATGGGAAATCAAATATTCGGACATAGTTCGTTGAAATTATATTCGTTGAAGAACATCAAGTATTTCGTAAAAATAATAATAATTACGGCGACAACATCTTTTATTATTTAGAACTTCATCGTGTTGGGAGTATGTATTCATCTTCTGCTTGTCCCGTTCGTCGATTTCTTTGCCTGAAAAACATAAATGACGAGGTGTGAGTACGCGAGCATACTCAGTGTGATTAAACCCTTATAAATCGTCAAAATCATGTTGTGTAATGCACATAAAACATTCTTATCTGTGTGAGACTCGTCTCGGATTTCTTTCATTCTTTCGACCCCTCGCGGGTCGTAATGTTACACGACACAACGATGACCGTAACATATTAAAACAGTATAACCTCACCTCGTTTGCTGAAATCTTGAAATATCTTCCTTTGAATTTGGCTCGGTTGTCCTTCTTGGATCCCGGATACGCTTCTCCTAGCACTTGAAAATACTTTTTCATATTTCCGGTCATAAATTCTTGATGTAAAATCTGAAATATCTTTGAGGACTTTTATCAAACACCTTTGAAAAACTGTCATATTTGAGCTTCCTGATTCATCGGGCTTTTTGAAGCCTTTATAATTTTTGGAAGGGAAATATGTTACGGGCATTTTATCGTAGAGGTCCAGAGCTTCAAACTGATATGTAATATGTACAAAAATACGTCCACGAACATGTATAAATAGGGGCTCAAAGTCGTTTGAAAATCAATACTTATCTGGACAGCTCAGCAATCTTATCCGGACAGTGCCGAGAAGCTTCTATCGGTCGTGACCGACCTTATCCGGACAGCTAGACAGCCTTATCCCTACAGCTGGCCGAGAAGCTTCTGTCGGTGGTGACCGACCTTATCCAGACAGCCTTATCCGGACAGCGCAGAGAAACTTCTGTCGGCCGTGACCGGCAGCTGTCTGTAGGCGTGTCCGGTGGTTACCGGCAGATGTCCGTCTGTAACACCCCCAAGATATTCGAGGTGTATTACAGCGCCGTGGACCCCTACCTGGGATCCACCAGGCTAACACAAGAAAACACCTCTCGACTAACCGTCTCGGTTAGCAAGGAAACAATTGTTAACAACAAGAACATAAAACAACACGTCCGGCACAACCGGCATAATAAACATCAACCGACAAATACAGTAACTCCAACAAAGACCAATCACAATCTGAGAGAAAAAGCCTAAGTACTCGCGAGTACAATCTATAAGTTTACAATTTGGAAAACATCCACAACAAAAGAGACAGTAGGAAATAACAAGACTCGATTTGCACATGTCAACAACCTTGGCCAACATCCTCGTACCATCCCAGCGCCCGCTCGTCTGACTGAACATAACCTGAAATCCATAACAAGAATTTCCCCGACAACGGGTCCCCAAAGGGTTTGCAATTACGCTAGTACAAGTATTCAAGGCAAACCAATCGCTTACACATTTCATAGTACATGCACCAATATCAATTCAAAAACCAAAACCAGACATGTCTTTTCCGGAAACAAACAGTCACAATTAATTTGCCTAGGACCGGGACGAAGCCACGAATCCCACTCGAGGCCTCTAAGGACCCTCCCGAGCTGGCCACATTCATAAAACAAACCAAGCACCACACGTCACCTAGGACCGGGACGAAGCCACGAATCCCACTCGAGGCCTCTAAGGACCCTCCCGAGCTGGCTACCGAAACAAACTCATGAATCCAGGACGAAGCCATAGATTCCCTCGAGGCCCCGTCGGACCCTCCCGAGGTGAGTAAAGCACACACAATATACATTACCATTTCACGTTAAGCATAAAGGTTTCCAAGAATTACTTGCCTTGAATTAATGACGACGCGAAGAACGGAAAGGAAAGTCACCGACGGACGCTAGGAACCAATGAAACCGAACCTAACGATTCGAAGAATACAATCACAACCATTTCTAAATGAATACGGAATTGGAATACACCCGAAAACCCACCTACGATTCATGTATATTCGTATATAAACAACAACGAGGGCGGACCACAACCAAACCCTCTCGATTCCGTAAAAATCACGAAATATACCATGAATCCGTAGGGAAACTAAGAATACCAACAATATTAATCGTATACATCATGAATCCACCAACAAAACGGAACGAATCGGAAGAAAAACCCGAAACCCCCAAATTAATCGAAAATAGGGTTTTAGAATATTACCTTAGGAGATTCAAGTACCAAGATCCGTAGAACACGCGTTAGATTGATTGCTCGGGCTTCACTACCGAAGAAAAATGGTGAAAATCGACCCCCCATAGGATAAGGGTGAAGAACTCTTCCCCTCTCTCACTCTCTCTCTCGCGCTGCAGGTGAAAATGAGGAAGAAGACGGTCGATTTCGTCTATTAAAGACGAGTTGCGCAGTTGACCGCTTCGTGTGCCGCGGCACAGCCGAAGTGTCTTGCAGCCGCAGCCGAAAATTTACTCCTGTGTTTTGGCATTGTGCCGCGGCACGGCTGCGTGCCGCGGCACACGGTACAGTCGGGTTAAGGTCGCAGAAGACACACGAGTGTGCCGCGGCACCGGATAGGCATTGTGCCGCGGCACACAGTACAGTTCGTTTGGCCAACAACTGAAGAAATTTTTGTGCCGCGGCACACACATCTTGTGCCGCGGCCCACACCCCATTTTGGGTCCCAAAATGATAAAAATGATCCGGAAAGAGAATAAAACGATAGGAATCAATATTTGGGAACCAATAACACGAAATGGATCCACGGCAACCCCGAAACGGCGGTTCCGCACCACAATAATGAGAATACAGTTCAACAGCTTGACAGAACGACACCGAAAGGTACGAGGGTCACTATGACCGAAATATACCAAAAATGAAAATACAAGGGAAATAAAAATACCGGATATTACATTCTACCCTCCTTAAAAGAAGTTTCGTCCCGAAACTTAAAACAAGTAGGGAAGAAATATACCACAGAAAACTCGGCGAGATACACCAAAAACAGAAAATTCGCGCCCAACGGCGAAACGCTGCAAGAAACGCAAAGAGACATACGGCGTGAAAACACGCTCCATGACGACCAACACAACGTCGCCGTTAGGGATACAATAAAACCAACAAATGACAAGCGTCATCAAACGGATAATATAGCCAAGTCAATTATCCGACAATCACAAAACACAACGAACGAAAGTCAGTACGATTGACCAACCCAACGGTACATCAATCAAAACGCAAGCCAATCGCTGAACAAATACGGAATTCCACCGCCCAAGGGTTGGAAGATCGAAAACGAGACTAATTTCCCAAACTTAAGGGAATTAGGAATGAGCCTGAATGCTCAACGATCACGAAACGAGGACAAAAACCGAACAAACAAACGACCGAACCACAACGGTCGAGAAAACAAAAAGCGAACAATCATGTTTGAATCACGAAGAACAATAAAAATTCAAACAACAACTCCAAGGTTCACATCTCGACTCGAGACAATATATGATCCGGTGAAAACAACAACGTATGCATTCACATAAGATCCACATGAAAGGGAATAGAAATTGAAAAGTCACAACGACAAACGAGTTATTCCAAAATGATGCCACGCTCGTTCGATAAACAAAAACAAGGGATAGGGAAAGTTCAGAAATGTTAACGAGCATAAACGAGTTGATAGAGCTAAAAATACAGAAGTTCAAAATCCGATCCACTTTGAATAAAAGAACTATTAGAACCAAAAGATGTTACTTCCGAACAAGGTTCACAATAGTCGAACCGAATTCGGAAGGTCACAGCGATAATCAGATCGACTCAAAACCAGATTACAGCACGCTCGAACGATGAAACCAAGGTACAGAACCAGTTCAGAAGGTATCAATGAACACGAGCGAATCGATAGACTGGAGAAAGAGAAGATATAGAAGTCAAAATAGTACGGGTATTACCTTTGACCTCGCTCCCGAAACTCACAACAACGGAACCAAGGTAACAATATAACAAGCAATCGACACGACGCAGAACAATCACCGATGCACACAATCATACCAACCTGATCTCTAACAGCTCGCATATATGCGATAACGCATAAACCGCTACGAGGCGACAACATCCAATACCAATATCACACCCCTCGCAGAGGCTACCACGACAACTGTGTGGCGAACGACTCAACGCTCACACCACCAATTCAACAACAACTCGGGGGTTAACACCCTAACGAGAGCACGAACATCACACATATCTTCCCGGACCACAATTAGGAATGATAGGTTTTGAAAACAAAAACCATCTTTTGAAAATAATTTGCAGGCACCAGTTGATCTTGAGTATCATATATCAAAAAATAGTACAAACATCGTCACCGAGACTTAAAAAAAAAGATCATCTTGCGTTTGAAAAAAATGAAGACACCTTTCGTTAAATTAAAACTTTTCAGCTATATTCGACCTTCGGGTCTAAGCGAGTGCATTTCTAAATCATTAGAAATATTTCAAAATATTTTGATCCTCAAAGTAGAATAATTTTGAAACATAGCGTGGCACTAGTAGGCATCTTGAGAGCACTGTGAGAAAATAATTTGTTTTAAAAGTACGTCTCGAGGTTTATTTTCTAAGATACTCAAGGTTTTTCGTATACAATAGGCCAAAATGCCCGAGTCGCACGTATCAACATTCACTTAAACACATCATATCACACGCATCAAATCGCTCAAAATCACGACAGTGATATACAATCCTTAGGATATGTTTAACAACATTGTTAAAACAACAATCGGTTTATCAAAACTGGATGGAAAACGATATCAAGAACAAAACTCCAAAAAGTCAACTCTAGGGATTCAAGAAAATACCTAGATTCGGCGAAGAACAATGGTTTAGATGATGTTAAAAATCATCTAGGATACTCCAAAACACCTTTGGATGGAAGAAAAATCAGCCCAGATGCGAAACCGAGTCGCTACGTCTCAAACTCATGGAGGAAGGATAAGAAATGAAGAAAGATGCAACTTCTAGACTGGTGTCCAGTATTTATACTGGACACAATTAGCGTGCGCTAATCATTAAGGTTAGCGTGCGCTATCACGGCACCAAACAAAACTCCTGACCAAAAATACACCGTTAGCGTGCGCTAACCCCAAGTGTTAGCGTGCGCTAACGAGAACTTCAGACCCAGTCCAGTAGCTCCTGGACTGCCCTGAACTACCAGGTAGCGTGCGCTATCCTCCCCTCAACGTGCTACCCACGCACTCTTGCACGCGCTAGCCGCAAAGCGTAGCGTGCGCTAATGACCAACAGAGACAACAACAGAACACATCAGAAAAATTACATGCCGTAAACCTTTCTCACAAGGATTTACCAGGCTAAGCACAATTTCCCATGTCATTTCGAAAATGCTAAAAAGACCAATGACGGTAATATTTTTTCAAAGCTCACAAAATCATTTGTCAAACCATCATGAAATATTCAAGGCCAAAATGCCAAAACTTGATTCAAGGAATCGGTTTTGCGAAATAAAACTCAGTTTGCAAAATACCGAAAGCCGTTTGAAAGAACTCACGCAGCGGATAAAATGTGGTTCGAAAATACATCAGCAGTGACGACACTCCTCGTATAAACCAAATACGGGAGTCTAATAAACACATATCGTGAAATCAAAATCCACAGAAGGATTCCATCATTCAACGACTAATCATACAAATAACTCGTGTCACGCGAGGCACAACACAAGGAAGGGAGTTTTACATCCATAGGTCGCACGTAAGTGACGACCACCCCTCGATACTAATCACGACCAATGATCTCAAACGACGCGTCGCGATGCGACTAAGTCGGACAAAATCCGACGAGACAAAACTCAACAAACACAACTTGACTCGACAGCCTAGGTTTCCCAGGCTAATCGATTTTAAAATCGTATACTCTAGTTATTCGAAAATAAAACGGTAAGTTAAAAATCGCTTTCAAGACCCTTTCAAACACGACAAGGGCTTAACGGTAGCGTTTTATAAAATGTCCTAAACACTTTTATACACGACCTTTAAATACGACACAAGGTTTTATTTGAAAATACAAGGCTGGCTCGCCCAAATTCATGTCACTTTCAAAAACCCACAATACGATCAAGTCTAAGAAATTTTCAAGCATGCACGCCGCATGTATTATTATTAATAGAAACACATTGGTTGTAAATAACAATAATTAGCCAAGTACCAACAATTTCCGAACACACGCATATACGGCATTCAAAAATCACCAGTTCAACAAGCGCAACTCGGGAATACTAATTCCAAGCATATGTCAAACTATCTCTTCAAGTTTGACAGCGTAACCAAAGATCACCGATTTGGACGTATGTCGAAACCAGCTATGTGAGTTTCTCAACAAACTCTGCCATCAATACCTATACCGGAACATATCAATGTTCAAAACTTCTACATCATACTGCACCCTTCGGTGTCCAACCCATCAGTACATTCGGCTCACATACATTTAGTATATCGCAATTACCAAACACAGATTCCATCATACAACAAAAGACTAGAGAGTCAAGCCCTCTCACAATATACCACGGAGCAAAAGTTGGATCTTTCGATCACCAACGATCCCACCAATGCTAGGAAGTTTAGCGATGGAAGGCTCGCAAAACGACAAACGGTCAAGCCCAGAACGGCGCACATACTCCAGAGAGATAAAGGACTGCGCAATACTAGAATCAAAAGTACACAACCGGATGGATCGAGAAACAACTCGACGATAAGTACGAGAGAGGCAATCACAGTTCAAGAAGTGGAATTTCAATACGAGAAAACAAGAGAATTGAGTAAGGAAAACTTACGAGCACTGGATGTACTGAGATGTCGGCAGCGGTGTGACAATGTGCAAAACAAAACACAACTAGACCCAAATAACCAACAAGCCTAGGTATCCATAAACCTAGAGCGCTCTGATACCATTTTCTGTAACACCCCCAAGATATTCGAGGTGTATTACAGCGCCGTGGACCCCTACCTGGGATCCACCAGGCTAACACAAGAAAACACCTCTCGACTAACCGTCTCGGTTAGCAAGGAAACAATTGTTAACAACAAGAACATAAAACAACACGTCCGGCACAACCGGCATAATAAACATCAACCGACAAATACAAGAATCCAACAAAGACCAATCACAACTGAGAGAAAGCCTAAGTACTCGCGAGTACAATCTATAAGTTTACAATTTGGAAAACATCCACAACAAAAGAGACAAAGGAAATAACAAGACTCGATTTGCACATGTCAACAACCTTGGCCAACATCCTCGTACCATCCCAGCGCCAGCTCGTGATTGAACATAACACGAAATCCATAACAAGAATTTCCCCGACAACGGGTCCCCAAAGGGTTTGCAATTACGCTAGTACAAGTATTCAAGGCAAACCAATCGCTTACACATTTCATAGTACATGCACCAATATCAATTCAAAAACCAAAACCAGACATGTCTTTTCCGGACACAAACAGTCACAATTAATTTGCCTAGGACCGGGACGAAGCCACGAATCCCACTCGAGGCCTCTAAGGACCCTCCCGAGCTGGCCACATTCATAAAACAAACCAAGCACCACACGTCACCTAGGACCGGGACGAAGCCACTAATCCCACTCGAGGCCTCTAAGGACCCTCCCGAGCTGGCTAGCGAAACAAACTCATGAATCCAGGACGAAGCCATAGATTCCCTCGAGGCCCCGTCGGACCCTCCCGAGGTGAGTAAAGCACACACAATATACATTACCATTTCACGTTAAGCATAAAGGTTTCCAAGAATTACTTGCCTTGAATTAATGACGACGCGAAGAACGGAAAGGAAAGTCACCGACGGACGCTAGGAACCAATGAAACCGAACCTAACGATTCGAAGAATACAATCACAACCATTTCTAAATGAATACGGAATTGGAATACACCCGAAAACCCACCTACGATTCATGTATATTCGTATATAAACAACAACGAGGGCGGACCACAACCAAACCCTCTCGATTCCGTAAAAATCACGAAATATACCATGAATCCGTAGGGAAACTAAGAATACCAACAATATTAATCGTATACATCATGAATCCACCAACAAAACGGAACGAATCGGAAGAAAAACCCGAAACCCCCAAATTAATCGAAAATAGGGTTTTAGAATATTACCTTAGGAGATTCAAGTACCAAGATCCGTAGAACACGCGTTAGATTGATTGCTCGGGCTTCACTACCGAAGAAAAATGGTGAAAATCGACCCCCCATAGGATAAGGGTGAAGAACTCTTCCCCTCTCTCACTCTCTCTCTCGCGCTGCAGGTGAAAATGAGGAAGAAGACGGTCGATTTCGTCTATTAAAGACGAGTTGCGCAGTTGACCGCTTCGTGTGCCGCGGCACAGCCGAAGTGTGCCGCGGCACAGGCCGAAAATTTACTCCCAGGTTTTGGCATTGTGCCGCGGCACAGCCTGCGTGTGCCGCGGCACACGGTACAGTCGGGTTAAGGTCGCAGAAGACACACGAGTGTGCCGCGGCACCGGATAGGTGTGCCGCGGCACTGGCTTGGCATTGTGCCGCGGCACCGGATAGGTGTGCCGCGGCACACAGTACAGTTCGTTTGGCCAACAACTGAAGAAATTTTTGTGCCGCGGCACACACATCTTGTGCCGCGGCCCACACCCCATTTTGGGTCCCAAAATGATAAAAATGATCCGGAAAGAGAATAAAACGATAGGAATCAATATTTGGAAACCAATAACACGAAATGGATCCACGGCAACCCCGAAACGGCGGTTCCGCACCACAATAATGAGAATACAGTTCAACAGTTGACAGGAACGACACACCGAAAGGTACACGAGGGTCACTATGACCGAGAAATATACCAAAAATGAAAATACAAGGGAAATAAAAATACCGGATATTACACCGTCAACTTGGCTCGGCCGGTTCGACCCCTTCCCGGTGTCCAAATTCGATTTTCCGACCTGTTCCGGACTCGACGGAGTTAAATCTTCGATATGCTCGGAACGGGTTTTCGATAATAATAATAAAATAATTTAATATTATTTTTGCAATATAAGTGTTTTCTAATGAAATTTTATCGTATCAAAATCGTCGGAACTTTTCGAAATCACTTTCATAAATTCTAAAAATGATCCTTATAATTTATTTTGAAATCTTTTACTTTTAAGTCCTTCATTTTATTCTGTGAACGTTTCGGTCCAAGTATCAGACAACATGTAAATATTAAAATCAAAATCCAAGATCTTTAGCAAAATAAATAGTATTTAAATAAGTATTGGTGCGTTACAATCCTCCCCTTTAAAAAATTTCGTCCTCGAAATTGAGCTTCAGAAAGAACTTTGAAAATCAGATCAAAATTTGTATGAGTATTTTCATCAATAACTTTAAAAATATTGTGTCAGCAAAAATCACTTTGAAACCTTTCTTTGAAATCATATTTTGTCCCTTTCGGACAACATTTATACTTTCACATATCCTTTCAAATCTTTTGCCGACACAATCATTCTATACTCATACCATAATTTTTAAGTTTTCATAAAAGAGTGAATACTTGAAAACATTACCTCAGAGTCGACGTTGGGCAGCAGCGATGAACCACATATTCTCCCGAAAATATAATCATGCCGTAATTATGCGTTATACTTTCAAAAATAAGAAAGTTTTGAAATATCTTGTTTTGTATAAGTAAACTTTTAAACCTCCTTAACTGTACAGTCCCATACCTTTACAGTCTTGGAATACCTCTCGTTCTGGTGAGAATTCAGTTCAGTCATGTCCCCCTCCGCCTAGAAGCCTTGTCAGGAGCCGCTCGTTGTCCGTGCCCTTTTTCTTTTTACACCGGCGATCACTCCCCTTTCTCGGAGCCGCTCATTGTCCGTGCCCTTTTTTATTTCACCGGCGATCACTCCCCGCCCTCGTCGGCCCCGGGTGTCACATGTTCACCTGCTTCCGCTTGGTTCATCCCCAAATCTCACCGTACTGAGAGAGGTCTTGCTCCGATACCATTCTGTAACGCCCTGGCTTTCTTAATTAAAAAGAACGTTACACAACTCATTTTTCTCCTTAAAAGTTTTATATAAATTCGGAGTATTTGCGGAAGCATTTTAGTCAGTAAATCTTCAATAAAACTCGTTTATTCAACCATCAGTACAGTTTTACAAAAACATGGGAAATCAAATATTCGGACATAGTCCGTTGAAATTATATTCGTTGAAGAACATCAAGTATTTCGTAAAAATAATAATAATTACGGCGACAACATCTTTTATTATTTAGAACTTCATCGTGTTGGGAGTATGTATTCATCTTCTGCTTGTCCCGTTCGTCGATTCCTTAGCCTGAAAAACATAAATGACGAGGTGTGAGTACGCGAGCATACTCAGTGTGATTAAACCCTTATAAATCGTCAAAATCATGTTGTGTAATGCACATAAAACATTCTTATCTGTGTGAGACTCGTATCGGATTTCTTTCATTCTTTCGACCCCTCGCGGGTCGTCATGTTACACGGCACAACGATGACCGTAACATATTAAAACAGTATAACCTCACCTCGTTTGCTGAAATCTTTAATTATCATCCTTTGAATTTGGCTCGGTTGTCCTTCTTGGATCCCGGATACGCTTCTCCTAGCACTTGAAAATACTTTTTCATATTTCCGGTCATAAATTCTTGATGTAAAATCTTAAATCTCTTTGAGGACTTTTATCAAATACCTTTGAAAAACTGTCAGATTTGAGCTTACTGTTTCATCGGGCTTTTTGAAGCCTTTATAATTTTTGGAAGGGAAATATGTTATGGGCGTTTTATCGTAGAGGTCCAGAGCTTCAAACTGATATGTGATATGTACAAAAATACGTTCAGGAACATGTATAAATAGGGGCTCAAAGTCGGTTGAAAATCAATACTTATCCGGACTGACTCGCGACCTTATCTAAAGTGCCGAGAAGCTTCGCTTGGTCGTGACCGACCTTATCCGCATACCGATGCCTTATCCGGACAATCGCCGAGAAGCTTCGTCGGTGGTGACCGAACTTATCCAGACGACCTTATCCGGACAATACGGAAACTTGTCGGACGTGACGGCACTGCCGGTAGGCGTGTCCGGCGGTGACCGCAGATGTCCGTCAACTTGGCTCGGCAGTTCGACCCATTCCGGTGTCCAAATTCGATTTTCCGACTGCTCCGACTCGTTGAGTTAAATCTTCGATATGCTCGGAACGGATTTTCGATAATAATAATAAAATAATTTAATATTATTTTTGCAATATAAGTGTTTTGTAATGAAATTTTATCGTATCAAAATCGTCGGAACTTTTCGAAATCACTTTCATAAATTCTAAAAATGATCCTTATAATTTATTTTGAAATCTTTTCCTTTTAAGTCCTTCATTTTATGCTGGGAACGTATTGGTCCAAGTATCAGACAACATGTAAATATTAAAATCAAAATCCATGATCGTTAGCAAAATAAATAGTATTTAAATAAGTATTGGGGCGTTACAATCCTCCCCCCTTTAAAAAATTTCGTCCTCGAAATTGAGCTTCGTAAAGAACTTTGAAAATCTGTATCAAACTTTGTATGAGTATTTTCATCAATAACTTTAAAAATATTGTGTTAGCAAAAATCACTTTGAAACCTTTCTTTGAAATCATATTTTGTGCCTTTCGGACAACATTTATACTTTCACATATCCTTTCAAATCTTTTGCCGACACAATCATTCTATACTCATACCATAATTTTTAAGTTTTCATAAAAGAATGAATACTTGAAAACATTACCTCAGAGTCGACGTTGGGCGCGATGATGAACCACATATTCTCCCGAAAATATAATCATGCCGTAATTATTCGTTATACTTTCAAAAATAAGAAAGTTTTGAAATATCTTGTTTTGTATAAGTAAATCTTTTAAACCTCCTTAACTGTATAGTCCCATACCTATACAGTCTTGGAATACCTCTCCTTCTGGTGAGAATTCAGTTTAGTCATGTCCCCCTCCGCCTAGAAGCCTTGTCAGGAGCCGCTCGTTGTCCGTGCCCTTTTTCTTATTGCACCAGCGATCACTCCCCTTTCTCGGAGCCGCTCATTTTCCGTGCCCTTTTTTATTGCACCGGCGATCACTCCCCGCCCTCGTCGGCCCTGGGTGTCACATGTTCACCTGCTTCCGCTTGGTTCATCCCCAAATCTCACCGTACTGAGAGAGGTCTTGCTCCGATACCATTCTGTAACGCCCTGGCTTTCTTAATTAAAAAGAACGTTACACAACTAATTTTTTTCCTTAAAAATTTTATATAAATTCGGAGTATTTGCGGAAGCATTTTAGTCAGTAAATCTTCAATAAAAACTCGTTTATTCAACCATCAGTACAGTTTTACAAAAACATGGGAAATCAAATATTCGGACATAGTCCGTTGAAATTATATTCGTTGAAGAACATCAAGTATTTCGTAAAAATAATAATAATTACGGCGACAACATCTTTTATTATTTAGAACTTCATCGTGTTGGGAGTATGTATTCATCTTCTGCTTGTCCCGTTCGTCGATTCCTTAGCCTGAAAAACATAAATGACGAGGTGTGAGTACGCGAGCATACTCAGTGTGATTAAACCCTTATAAATCGTCAAAATCATGTTGTGTAATGCACATAAAACATTCTTATCTGTGTGAGACTCGTATCGGATTTCTTTCATTCTTTCGACCCCTCGCGGGTCGTCATGTTACACGACACAACGATGACCGTAACATATTAAAACAGTATAACCTCACCTCGTTTGCTGAAATCTTTAATTATCATCCTTTGAATTTGGCTCGGTTGTCCTTCTTGGATCCCGGATACGCTTCTCCTAGCACTTGAAAATACTTTTTCATATTTTCGGTCATAAATTCTTGATGTAAAATCTTAAATCTCTTTGAGGACTTTTATCAAACACCTTTGAAAAACTGTCAGATTTGAGCTTACTGTTTCATCGGGCTTTTTGAAGCCTTTATAATTTTTGGAAGGGAAATATGTTATGGGCGTTTTATCGTAGAGGTCCAGAGCTTCAAACTGATATGTGATATGTACAAAAATACGTTCAGGAACATGTATAAATAGGGGCTCAAAGTCGGTTGAAAATCAATACTTATCCGGACAGCTCAGCAGCCTTATCCGGAAAGTGCCGAGAAGCTTCTGTCGGTCGTGACCGACCTTATCCGTACAGCTGGACAGCCTTATCCGGACAACTGGCCGAGAAGCTTCTGTCGGTGGTGACCGAACTTATCCAGACAGCCTTATCCGGACAGCGCCGGGAAACTTCTGTCGGACGTGACCAGCAGCTGTCGGTAGGCGTGTCCGGCGGTGACCGACAGATGTCCGTCAACTTGGCTCGGCCGGTTCGACCCATTCCCGGTGTCCAAATTCGATTTTCCGACCTGTTCCGGACTCGTCGGAGTTAAATCTTCGATATGCTCGGAACGGATTTTCGATAATAATAATAAAATAATTTAATATTATTTTTGCAATATAAGTGTTTTGTAATGAAATTTTATCGTATCAAAATCGTCGGAACTTTTCGAAATCACTTTCATAAATTCTAAAAATGATCCTTATAATTTATTTTGAAATCTTTTCCTTTTAAGTCCTTCATTTTATGCTGGGAACGTATTGGTCCAAGTATCAGACAACATGTAAATATTAAAATCAAAATCCATGATCGTTAGCAAAATAAATAGTATTTAAATAAGTATTGGGGCGTTACAATCCTCCCCCCTTTAAAAAATTTCGTCCTCGAAATTGAGCTTCGTAAAGAACTTTGAAAATCTGTATCAAACTTTGTATGAGTATTTTCATCAATAACTTTAAAAATATTGTGTTAGCAAAAATCACTTTGAAACCTTTCTTTGAAATCATATTTTGTGCCTTTCGGACAACATTTATACTTTCACATATCCTTTCAAATCTTTTGCCGACACAATCATTCTATACTCATACCATAATTTTTAAGTTTTCATAAAAGAATGAATACTTGAAAACATTACCTCAGAGTCGACGTTGGGCAGCAGCGATGAACCACATATTCTCCCGAAAATATAATCATGCCGTAATTATTCGTTATACTTTCAAAAATAAGAAAGTTTTGAAATATCTTGTTTTGTATAAGTAAATCTTTTAAACCTCCTTAACTGTATAGTCCCATACCTATACAGTCTTGGAATACCTCTCCTTCTGGTGAGAATTCAGTTTAGTCATGTCCCCCTCCGCCTAGAAGCCTTGTCAGGAGCCGCTCGTTGTCCGTGCCCTTTTTCTTATTGCACCAGCGATCACTCCCCTTTCTCGGAGCCGCTCATTTTCCGTGCCCTTTTTTATTGCACCGGCGATCACTCCCCGCCCTCGTCGGCCTCGGGTGTCACATGTTCACCTGCTTCCGCTTGGTTCATCCCCAAATCTCACCGTACTGAGAGAGGTCTTGCTCCGATACCATTCTGTAACGCCCTGGCTTTCTTAATTAAAAAGAACGTTACACAACTAATTTTTTTCCTTAAAAATTTTATATAAATTCGGAGTATTTGCGGAAGCATTTTAGTCAGTAAATCTTCAATAAAACTCGTTTATTCAACCATCAGTACAGTTTTACAAAAACATGGGAAATCAAATATTCGGACATAGTCCGTTGAAATTATATTCGTTGAAGAACATCAAGTATTTCGTAAAAATAATAATAATTACGGCGACAACATCTTTTATTATTTAGAACTTCATCGTATTGGGAGTATGTATTCATCTTCTGCTTGTCCCGTTCGTCGATTCCTTAGCCTGAAAAACATAAATGACGAGGTGTGAGTACGCGAGCATACTCAGTGAGATTAAACCCTTATAAATCGTCAAAATCATGTTGTGTAATGCACATAAAACATTCTTATCTGTGTGAGACTCGTATCGGATTTCTTTCATTCTTTCGACCCCTCGCGGGTCGTCATGTTACACGACACAACGATGACCATAACATATTAAAACAGTATAACCTCACCTCGTTTGCTGAAATCTTGAAATATCTTCCTTTGAATTTGGCTCGGTTGTCCTTCTTGGATCCCGGATACGCTTCTCCTAGCACATGAAAATACTTTTTCATATTTCCGGTCATAAATTCTTGATGTAAAATCTTAAATCTCTTTGAGGACTTTTATCAAACACCTTTGAAAAACTGTCAGATTTGAGCTTCCTGATTCATCGGGCTTTTTGAAGCCTTTATAATTTTTGGAAGGGAAATATGTTACGGGCGTTTTATCGTAGAGGTCCAGAGCTTCAAACTGATATGTGATATGTACAAAAATACGTCCAGGAACATGCATAAATAGGGGCTCAAAGTCGGTTGAAAATCAATACTTTTCCGGACAGCTCAGCAGCCTTATCCAGAAAGTGCCGAGAAGCTTCTGTCGGTCGTGACCGACCTTATCCGGACAAACCGATGACCTTATCCTGACAAACCGCCGAGAAGCTTCTGTCGGTGGTGACCGACCTTATCCGGACAGCCTTATCCGGACAGCGCCGAGAAACTTCTGTCGGACGTGACCGACAGATGTCGGTAGGCGTGTCCGGCGGTGACCGACAGATGTCCGTCAACTTGACTCGGACGGTTCGACTCATTCCCGGTGTCCAAATTCGATTTTTCGACCTGTTCCGGACTCGTCGGAGTTAAATCTTCGATATGCTCGGAACGGATTTTCGATAAAAATAATAAAATAATTTAATGTTATTTTTGCAATATAAGTGTTTTGTAATGAAATTTTATCGTATCAAAATCGTCGGAACTTTTCGGAATCACTTTCATAAATTCTAAAAATGATCCTTATAATTTATTTTGAAATCTTTTCCTTTTAAGTCCTTCATCTTATGCTGGGAACGTATCGGTCCAAGTATCAGACAACATGTAAATATTAAAATCAAAATCCATGATCGTTAGCAAAATAAATAGTATTTAAATAAGTATTGGGGCGTTACAATCCTCCCCCCTTTAAAAAATTTCGTCCTCGAAATTGAGCTTCGTAAAGAACTTTGAAAATCTGTATCAAACTTTGTATGAGTATTTTCATCAATAACATTAAAAATATTGTATCAGCAAAAATCACTTTGAAACCATTCTTTGAAATCATATTTTGTCCCTTTCGGACAACATTTATACTTTCACATATCCTTTCAAATCTTTGCCGACACAATCATTCTATACTCATACCATAATTTTTAAGTTTTCATAAAAGAGTGAATACTTGAAAACATTACCTCAGAGGTGACGTTGGGCAGCAGCGATGAACCACATATTCTCCCGAAAATATAATCATGCCGTAATTATTCGTTATACTTTCAAAAATAAGAAAGTTTTGAAATATCTTGTTTTGTATAAGTAAATCTTTTAAACCTCCTTAACTGTATAGTCTCATACATATACAGTCTTGGAATACCTCTCGTTCTGGTGAGAATTCGGGCCTACCATGTCCCCTCCGCCTAGAAGCCTTGTCAGGAGCCGCTCGTTGTCCGTGCCCTTTTTCTTATTGCACCGGCGATCACTCCCCTTTCTCGGAGCCGCTCATTGTCCGTGCCCTTTTTTATTGCACCGGCGATCACTCCCCGCCCTCATCGGCCCCGGGTGTCACATGTTCACCTGCTTCCGCTTGGTTCATCCCCAAATCTCACCGTACTGAGAGAGGTCTTGCTCCGATACCATTCTGTAACGCCCTGGCTTTCTTAATTAAAAAGAACGTTACACAACTCATTTTTTTCCTTAAAAATTTTATATAAATTCGGAGTATTTGCGGAAGCATTTTAGTCAGTAAATCTTCAATAAAACTCGTTTATTCAACCATCAGTACAGTTTTACAAAAACATGAGAAATCAAATATTCGGACATAGTCCGTTGAAATTATATTCGTTGAAGAACATCAAGTATTTCGTAAAAATAATAATAATTACTGTAATATCCGCAATTTTCGATTTTCGGTAAATTTATTTTTTCGGTCGGAGTCCGTTTTGACGATTCGCTCATGACCGTTTCGTCATTTTGAGAATGATTAATTCTACACTTTTTGACATCCGAGTTCGTTTCGGTGTCGTTTTGTTGAGTTCCGTGCTTTTTAGCGACTTTTCCGCACTTGAGTTCGATTCTTGCGAATCTCGACTAAATCATTGTTTCGAGTTTCCCGCAAGTCCGTTTAACTTTGTTAGACGTGTTGTGAACTTCGGTTTGGTTATTCGATCACGTATCGTGATTTCCGGGCGTTTTGGGCCATTTTGTAATTTCTTGAAGTTATGGGTATCCGTATCTGTAATTGTTGTCTCGACCCGTTTCTTGGTCGCGTATGACTAATTATGGTATTACGTTTTCATTTCGAGTCGTTTATGTCGTCCGTGAACTTTTCGTCGTGTTCGTTAAGCGCGTAATCGGGTCGCCGAGCCACCGACGGCCATGGATCGCCGGACGGTGGAGGCCGGACGATTGCGGCACCGGACGGGTGCGCGAGAACCGCGTAGCGCACGCTTCTGGCCGGAAGAGGCTGCGCGCTAACCGGTGGGTGTAGCGCACGCCGCCGGTGGCCTAGCGACGCCATCGCCCGGGCAGCGATGGGGTTTCGAGGTTCGGACTCGGTCCAGATCGGCGGGTAGCGCACGCTACGCGGCGTAGCGCGCGCTAGTCGGCGGCGTAGCGCCGCCGCCGCGACTAGCGACGTTACTGCCGGCGATTCGATCCGGTGGCTATCGGGCCAAGCGGCTAAGCGCAGGCTTCCGGCCGTAGCGCACGCTAGCGGGAGTCGGGTCGACAGGTTTGGTCGGCAGGGTTGGTCGGTGATGCCGGGTCGTGTGGGCCCTGGCCGAGGGTACTCGGCCGATACTGGCCGATAGCGCACGCTAGTCCGGGAAGGCTAGCGCACGCTAGGCTGGCCCAGTATAAATGTGGCTGAGTAGTCACATTTCATTTCGTTTTTCACTTCCTTCCTTCCCCGTCCGTGAATGGCGATTCATGGGTGACGAAGCCATGTTGTTTAACAACAAATCCATGAAGTCCTTGAGTTCATAACATCAATCGATCGTCCGTTATCAACCTTTGATCCAGCGAATCAAGGTAATCTTCCTTAGAACCCTAATTTCGTGAATTTGGGGATTTTTGCATTTTCGTCCGATTCGTTCCGTGTTGTTGATTAATTCATGATGGGTATGATTAATCTTGATAGTATTCTTGTGTTTAACATCATTTAATCCATTGTTATTCGTCGAATCGAAGTATATTTCTTGATTTCCTTCGAATTGACTTTTTGGGGGATTTGTCCCCGATCTCGTTTTTCATCCGTTTTCGATGGATCGATTATGGTTAAATGATGTTGTTAAACATATTCTATGGATTGTATATCCATATTTCAACTCGAATTTCTGTTTTCGTGATTTGACGGAACGAATCGTGTTCTTGGCCGTTTTGGGGGAAATCCGTGAACTTTCGTCATTCGTTCTTTGAATTCAACGGCTTTGAGTCGTGTTATGGAATTCATTTCATTGTTATTATTTGTCCTTCGTAGTTTGTGAACGTGAGTTGGCGTTCGGTGGAGTCGGCGGGTTCGTAGTCGGTTCGGGCCAACCTACTTCGGTCGATTCTCCGCGTTGTTCTTATTCGAGGCAAGTACCTTGCCCATACTATTCTTGTTTTGTGAATGTGATAATTGGTGATCGTCTTTATATATTTGTTTGATTGTTTAAAACGAGTTTTCAAAAGATTTGGTTAGCCTTGTTAAAGGCCCTCTTTCAAAATCGTGTGTGTTTTGTGATCGGTGTGTTTCTCGAACGAGTATGTGAATCTTATGGACATGTTGGTGTTGATGATGCACTTGGTAATTGCGTGTGGACGTATATTGTTTCATTTCGGTGCATTGTGGTTGACGTGTTGTTTTACTAAGTGTTTGATGCCTCTGGGTGAATTGTTTGGATATCCTCGGTGTGATATATTACTCGTGCTTGAGTTTGTTTAGCTAGCCAGTGCGGGAGGGTCCTTTGAGGCCTCGTGCGGGAATCTATGATATTACTCTGTTCCCAAGGCGATGCTTATGTTGTGATTTGTTTAGCTAGCCAGTGCGGGAGGGTCCTTCGAGGCCTCGTGCGGGAATCTATGATATTACTCTGTTCCCAAGGCGATGCTTATGTTGTGATTTGTTTAGCTAGCCAGTGCGGGAGGGTCCTTCGAGGCCTCGTGCGGGAATCTATGATATTACTCGTTCCCAAGGCAATGCTTATGTTGTGATTTGTTTAGCTAGCCGGATGCGGAGGGTCCTTCGAGGCCTCGTGCGGGAATCTATGATATTACTCTGGTCCCAAGGCGATGCTTGTGCATGATTACGTTGTGTTGATTTTATGTCCGTTGAGGACACGTGATGTTGGGCTCGCCCTGTGAATTGTTGTTGGTTTTCTATTTGCGAAAACAAAACATTTGGGCTATGACCCTATTGATTTTTGGAAAGATATGGATTTGATAACCCTAATTTGATTTTTATTAAAACTCCCGAGGGTATTTTAAACCATTTTGCAAACCATTCTCGTTATTTGTGATCTTTCGGATTTGGAAAGTTTTACTCAAACTCGTGCCTCGGGAAGTACTTTTCGTTACGTTTGGAACCTTGAGGATTTTCTGATTATTATTGTTCTTGGAACTTGTATTGTATGGCTCGTATTTGCACTTTGTTCTTGCACTAGCAAAACAGTGGAGTTTTGCTAACCCCCAGTATTCGGGGGGTGGATGTCTGTTTTTGCATTCAGGTTTTGGAGCATAACACAGGGTCGGCACGAAGGATGATGAAAGATGATCAATACTAATCACATGAGGAACCGTACATCGTGCGTTGGTTCAGTTGTACTTTATTTTCCGCTGCTATATTGTTCCCGTTGTACGGGTGTGGATATATTTTGTCCCCTGCGTGGGCATGAGTTGTATTTGAGTTGTATGTATTTGTGGAAAGACCAAATCGGTCTACTGAGTCAGTGTAGCCTTGAAGGCATTGTCGAGATGTTAAATGTTGTTACCAGCCTGGTAGATCCTCGAGGAGAGGGTCTACGGCGTGTAATATCCCTGAGTGGATTGGGGGTGTTACATTAATGGTATCAGAGCTTAGGTTGAGGAAAAACCTAGGCTGTCGGGTCAAGTCGTGTTGTTTGAGTCTTGTTTCGTCGGATTTTATCTGACTGAGTCGTGTCGCTACGCGTCGTTTGAGTTTGTTGGTCGTGATTAGTATCGTGGGGCGATCATCATCTTCGTGCGACCTGTGGAAGTAAGTCTCCCTTCTTTGTGTTGTGCCTCGTGTGACACGAGCTATTTTTTTTATGATTATTTGTTAAGTGGTGGAATCCTTATGTGGATTTTGATTTCACGATATGTATTTAGTCGACTCTCGTATTTGATTCATACGAGGAGTGTCGTCGCTTGTGATGTCTTTTTATTGTTGTTTTTATCCGTTGATGATGATTTTCGAATCGATTTGCACGTTTTACAAGTTTTGTTGTGGAAGCTTTGTGCTTATACGCGTTCGACTTGTTCACTAGTCAGTGCGGGAGAGTATTTTATCAGTGGTTTTGTTCTGAATGTGGTATTTTATCGTTTATTTCCGTTTAAAGACATATATTGTCTTCATTTTAAACGTTTTGGTGCGTGTGCTAGGAGTTGTTTTAGTGAACATCGATATGTGTGAGTTTTGGGCATTCTGGCCTATTGAATTTTTGAAAACCTTGAGTATCTTAGAAAAACAAATTTCGAGACATACTTTTCAAATGAGTTATTTTCTTGTGGTACATCCTAGATGCCACAATATATTTCAAAAATTTTCTACCTCGAGGACCAAAATGTTTTGAGATATTTTCAACACTTTTATTTAGACCCGAGGGTCGAATATTCTGAAAGTTTTCACTAAGAGAAAGTGTCCTCATTTTTATCAAATGCGAAATGGTTTTCCCAAAGTCTCGATAACGACGTTTCACGTTTGTACTATTTGAAAGGTGATACTCAAGATCAACCAGTATTCTTCAAATTATTTTCAAAATGAGGTTTTCATTTTTTTTAACCTATCCATTCCCGTTTGAGGGCTGGGTATGTATGTGTGAGGTTCGCGTTGTCATTTTGATACTTTCTCCCGAGTATGACCGAATTGGCGGTGTGAGCGTTGAGTCGCTTTCCACACATTTGTTGTGTTAGCCCCCTGTGAGAGGCGGGATGTTGGTGTTGAATATTATCGCCTCGTAGTGATTCCTGCGTTGTCGCGCATGTGCGAGCTGCTAGAGCTTGGTTTGGTATGACCGTGTGCATCGGTGATGGTTCCGTTATGCGTCGATTGTTTAATGTCTTGTTACCTTGCTCCCGTTTTTGTGAATTTCGTGGACGAGGTCGGAGGTAATGCCCGTACTATTTTGACTTCTGTATTTTCTCTTTCTCCAGTCTATCGATTCGCCCATGTTCGCTGGCACTTTATGAACTTGTTCTATATTTCGATTTCATCGTCCGAACGAGCTGTGATCTTGTTGTGGGTCGGTCTGGTTATCGATGTTACTTTTTCGGGTTCAGTTCGATTCTTGTGAACCTTGTTCGGGAGTGACATCATCTGGTTCTATTAGTTCTTTTATTCGAAGCGGATGGGATTTGGAACTCTTATGTTTTCGACTCTGTCGACTCATTTATGTTCGTTGACATTTCTGAGCTTGTCCTGCCCCTTGTTTTTGTTTATCGAACGAGTGTGGTATTGTTTCGGAATAACTCGTTTGTCGTTGTGACTTTTAATCGCTATTCCCTTTTTTGTGGACCTTATGGGAATGCATGTCTTGTAGTTCTCACCAGATCATCCTGGGGGTTGTTGTTTGAACTTTATTGTTCTTCGTGATTCGAACATGATTCTTCGATTTTTGTTGTCTCAATTGTTGTGGTTCGATCGTTTGATTGTTCGGTTTTTATTGATCTCGTTCCGTGATTGGTGAACATTCAGGCTCCTTCGTAATTCCTTTCAGTTCGGGAAATTAGTTTCGTTTTCGATCTTTCAACCTTAGGCGGTGGGATTCCGTGTTTGTTCAGCGGTTGACTCGCGTTTTGATTGATGTACCGTTGGGTTGGTCAATCATAATGGTTTTCGTTCGTTGTGTTTTGTGATTGTCGGATAATTGACTTGGCTATATTATCCGTTTGATGATGCTTGTCATTTGTTGGTTTTATTATATCGCTAACGGCGACGTTGTGTTGGTCGCCGTGGAGCGTGTTTTAACGCCGTATATTCCATTGCGTTGTTTGTAACGTTTCGCCGTTGGGCGTTAGTTACGCATTCTTGTGTATCTCGATGAGTTTTCCTTGGCGGAATATTCCTTCTCCCTACTTGTTTTAAGTTTCGGGACGAAACTTCTTTTAAGGAGGGTAGAATGTAATATCCGCAATTTTCGATTTTCGGTAAATTTATTTTTTCGGTCGGAGTCCGTTTTGACGACTCGCTCATGACCGTTTCGTCATTTTGAGAATGATTAATTCTACACTTTTTGACATCCGAGTTCGTTTCGGTGTCGTTTTGTTGAGTTCCGTGCTTTTTAGCGACTTTTCCGCACTTGAGTTCGATTCTTGCGAATCTCGACCGAAACTGCTGTTTCGAGTTTCCCGCAAGTCCGTTTAACTTTGTTAGACGTGTTGTGAACTTCGGTTTGGTTATTCGATCACGTATCGTGATTTCCGGGCGTTTTGGGCCATTTTGTAATTTCTTGAAAGTTATGGGTATTCGTATCTGTAATTGTTGTCTCGACCCGTTTCTTGGTCGCGTATGACTAATTATGGTATTACGTTTTCATTTCGAGTCGTTTATGTCGTCCGTGAACTTTTCGTCGTGTTCGTTCCGTGCGTTTTGATGTCGGGTCGCCGAGCCACGGTTCGGGGATCGCCGGACGGTGGCGGGGCTGGCCGGACGATTGCAGGCACCGGCCGACGGTGCGCGAGAACCGGCGTAAGCGCACGCCTTCTGGCCGGAAGGCTGTGCGCTAACCGGCGTAGTGTAAGCGCCTGTGCCGGTGGCTTAGCGTCTGTGCTCGGGCACAGCGATGGGGTTTCGAGGTTACGGACTCGGTCGGGATCGGCAGTAGCGCCGCTACGCGGCGTAGCGCGCTAGTCGGCGGCGTAGCGCACTGCTGCCGGCCGACTAGCGTCGTTACTGGCCGGGCGATTCGATCCGGTGGCTCTTGGGCCAGTCGGCTAGCGCGCGCGAGCTTCGGCCGTAGCGCCGCTAAGCGGAGTCGGGTCGACAGGTTTGGTCGGCAGGTTGGTCGGTGATGCCGGGTCGTGTGGGCCCTGGCCGAGGGTACTCGGCCGATCTTGGCGATAAGCGCACGCTAGTCCGGAAGGCTAGCGCACGCTAAGTGGCCCGATATAAATGTGGTGAGTAGTCACATTTCATTTCGCTTTTCACTTCCTTCCTTCCCCGTCCGTGAATGGCGATTCATGGTGTGAAGCCATGTTGTTTAACAACAAATCCATTAAGTCCTTGAGTACATAACATCAATCTATATTCCGTTATCAACCTTTGATCCAAATAATCAAGGTAATCTTCCTTAGAACCCTAATTTCGTGAATTTGGGGATTTTTGCATTTTCGTCCGATTCGTTCCGTGTTGTTGATTAATTCATGATGGGTATGATTAATCTTGATAGTATTCTTGTGTTTAACATCATTTAATCCATTGTTATTCGTCGAATCGAAGTATATTTCTTGATTTCCTTCGAATTGACTTTTTGGGGGATTTGTCCCCGATCTCGTTTTTCATCCGTTTTCGATGGATCGATTATGGTTAAATGATGTTGTTAAACATATTCTATGGATTGTATATCCATATTTCAACTCGAATTTCCGTTTTCGTGATTTGACGGAACGAATCGTGTTCTTGGCCGTTTTGGGGGAAATCCGTGAACTTTCGTCATTCATTCTTTGAATTCAACGGCTTTGAGTCGTGTTATGGAATTCATTTCATTGTTATTATTTGTCCTTCGTAGTTTGTGAACGTGAGTTGGCGTTCGGTGGAGTCGGCGGGTTTGTAGTCGGTTCGGGCCAACCTACTTCGGTCGATTCTCCGCGTTGTTCTTATTCGAGGCAAGTACCTTGCCCATACTATTCTTGTTTTGTGAATATGATAATTGGTGATCGTCTTTATATATTTGTTTGATTGTTTAAAATGAGTTTTCAAAAGATTTGGTTAGCCTTGTTAAAGGCCCTCTTTCAAAATCGTGTGTGTTTTGTGATCGGTGTGTTTCTCGAACGAGTATGTGAATCTTATGGACATGTTGGTGTTGATGATGCACTTGGTAATTGCGTGTGGACGTATATTGTTTCATTTCGGTGCATTGTGGTTGACGTGTTGTTTTACTAAGTGTTTGATGCCTCTGGGTGAATTGTTTGGATATCCTCGGTGTGATATATTACTCGTGCTTGAGTTTGTTTAGCTAGCCAGTGCGGGAGGGTCCTTCGAGGCCTCGTGCGGGAATCTATGATATTACTCTGTTCCCAAGGCGATGCTTATGTTGTGATTTGTTTAGCTAGCCAGTGCGGGAGGGTCCTTCGAGGCCTCGTGCGGGAATCTATGATATTACTCTGTTCCCAAGGCGATGCTTATGTTGTGATTTGTTTAGCTAGCCAGTGCGGGAGGGTCCTTCGAGGCCTCGTGCGGGAATCTATGATATTACTCTGTTCCCAAGGTGATGCTTATGTTGTGATTTGTTTAGCTAGCCAGTGCGGGAGGGTCCTTCGAGGCCTCGTGCGGGAATCTATGATATTACTCTGTTCCCAAGGCGATGCTTGTGCATGATTACGTTGTGTTGATTTTATGTCCGTTGAGGACACGTGATGTTGGGCTCTGGCCCTGTGAATTGTTGTTGGTTTTCTATTTGCGAAAACAAAACATTTGGGCTATGACCCTATTGATTTTTGGAAAGATATGGATTTGATAACCCTAATTTGATTTTTATTAAAACTCCCGAGGGTATTTTAAACCATTTTGCAAACCATTCTCGTTATTTGTGATCTTTCGGATTTGGAAAGTTTTACTCAAACTCGTGCCTCTTGAAGTACTTTTCGTTAAGTTTGGAACCTTGAGGATTTTCTGATTATTATTGTTCTTGGAACTTGTATTGTATGGCTCGTATTTGCACTTTGTTCTTGCACTAGCAAAACAGTGGAGTTTTGCTAACCCCCGAGTATTCGGGGGGTGGATGTCTGTTTTTGCATTCAGGTTTTGGAGCATAACACAGGGTCGGCACGAAGGATGATGAAAGATGATCGATACAAATCACATGAGGAACCGTACATCGTGTGTTGGTTCGATTGTACTTTATTTTCATTGCTATATTGTTCCGTTATGCAGTGTGGATGTATTTTGTCCCCTGCGTGGGCATGAGTTGTATTTGAGTTGTATGTATTTGTGGAAAGACCAAATCGGTCTACTGAGTCAGTGTAGCCTTGAAGGCATTGTCGAGATGTTAAATGTTGTTACCAGCCTGGTAGATCCTCGAGGAGAGGGTCTACGGCGTGTAATATCCCTGAGTGGATTGGGGGTGTTACAATTACGGCGACAACATCTTTTATTATTTAGAACTTCATCGTGTTGGGAGTATGTATTCATCTTATGCTTGTCCCGTTCGTCGATTCCTTAGCCTGAAAAACATAAATGACGAGGTGTGAGTATGCGAGCATACTCAGTGAGATTAAACCCTTATAAATAGTCAAAATCATTTTGTGTAATGCACATAAAACATTCTTATCTGTGTGAGACTCGTATCGTATTTCTTTCATTCTTTCGACCCCTCGCGAGTCATCATGTTACACGACACAACGATGACCGTAACATATTAAAACAGTATAACCTCACCTCGTTTGCTGAAATCTTGAAATATCTTCCTTTGAATTTGGCTCGGTTGTCCTTCTTGGATCCCGGATACGCTTCTCCTAGCACTTGAAAATACTTTTTCATATTTCCGGTCATAAATTCTTGATGTAAAATCTTAAATCTCTTTGAGGACTTTTATCAAACACCTTTGAAAAACTGTCAGATTTGAGCTTCCTGATTCATCGGGCTTTTTGAAGCCTTTATTATTTTTGGAAGGGAAATATGTTACGGGCGTTTTATCGTAGAGGTCCAGAGCTTCAAACTGATATGTGATATGTACAAAAATACGTCCAGGAACATGCATAAATAGGGGCTCAAAGTCGGTTGAAAATCAATACTTTTCCGGACATTTCGTGACCTTATCCGTAAAGTGCCGAGAAGCTTCTGTCGGTCGTGACCGACCTTATCCGGACAGCTGGACAGCCTTATCCGGACAGCTGGCCGAGATGCTTCTGTCGGTGGTGACCGACCTTATCCGGACAGCCTTATCCGGACGGCGCCGAGAAACTTCTGTCGGACGTGACCGACAGCTGTCGATAGGCGTGTCCGGTGGTGACCGACAGATGTCCGTCAACTTGGCTCGGCCGGTTCGACCCATTCCCGGTGTCCAAATTCGATTTTCCGACCTGTTCCGGACTCGTCGGAGTTAAATCTTCGATATGCTCGGAACGGATTTTCTATAATAATAATAAAATAATTTAATATTATTTTTGCAATATAAGTGTTTTGTAATGTAATTTTATCGTATCAAAATCGTCGGAACTTTTCGAAATCACTTTCATAAATTCTAAAAATGATCCTTATAATTTATTTTGAAATCTTTTCCTTTTAAGTCCTTCATCTTATGCTGGGAACGTATCGGTCCAAGTATCAGACAACATGTAAATATTAAAATCAAAATCCATGATCGTTAGCAAAATAAATAGTATTTAAATAAGTATTGGGGCGTTACAATCCTCCCCCCTTTAAAAAATTTCGTCCTCGAAATTGAGCTTCGTAAAGAACTTTGAAAATCTGTATCAAACTTTGTATGAGTATTTTCATCAATAAATTTAAAAATATTGTATCAGCAAAAATCACTTTGAAACCATTCTTTGAAATCATATTTTGTCCCTTTCGGACAACATTTATACTTTCACATATCCTTTCAAATCTTTTGTCGACACAATCATTCTATACTCATACCATAATTTTTAAGTTTTCATAAAAGAGTGAATACTTGAAAACATTACCTCAGAGTCGACGTTGGGCAGCAGCGATGAACCACATATTCTCCCGAAAATATAATCATGCCGTAATTATTCGTTATACTTTCAAAAATAAGAAAGTTTTGAAATATCTTGTTTTGTATAAGTAAATATTTTAAACCTCCTTAACTGTATAGTCCCATACCTATACAATCTTGGAATACCTCTCGTTCTGGTGAGAATTCAGTTCAGTCATGTCCCCCTCCGCCTAGAAGCCTTGTCAGGAGTCGCTCGTTGTCCGTGCCCTTTTTCTTATTGCATCGGTGATCACTCCCCTTTCTCGGAGCCGCTCATTGTTCGTGCCCTTTTTTATTGCACCGGCGATCACTCCCCGCCCTCATCGGCCCCGGGTGTCACATGTTCACCAGCTTCCGCTTGGTTCATCCCCAAATCTCACCGTACTGAGAGAGGTCTTGCTCCGATACCATTCTGTAACGCCCTGGCTTTCTTAATTATAAAGAACGTTACACAGCTCATTTTTTTCCTTAAAATTTTTATATAAATTCGGAGTATTTGCGGAAGCATTTTAGTCAGTAAATCTTCAATAAAACTCGTTTATTCAACCATCAGTACAGTTTTACAAAAACATGGGAAATCAAATATTCGGACATAGTCCGTTGAAATTATATTCGTTGAAGAACATCAAGTATTTCGTAAAAATAATAATAATTACGGCGACAACATTTTTTATTATTTAGAACTTCATCGTGTTGGGAGTATGTATTCATCTTACGCTTGTCCGTTAAATCGATTCCTTAGCCTGAAAAACATAAATGGCGAGGTGTGAGTACGCGAGCATACTCAGTGAGATTAAACCCTTATAAATCGTCAAAATCATGTTGTGTAATGCACATAAAACATTCTTATCTGTGTGATACTCGTCTCGGATTTCTTTCATTCTTTCGACCCCTCGCGGGTCGTCATGTTACACGACACAACGATGACCGTAACATATTAAAACAGTATAACCTCACCTCGTTTGCTGAAATCTTGAAATATCTTCCTTTGAATTTGGCTCGGTTGTCCTTCTTTGATCCCGGATACGCTTCTCCTAGCACTTGAAAATACTTTTTCATATTTCCGGTCATAAATTCTTGATGTAAAATCTGAAATCTCTTTGAGGACTTTTATCAAACACCTTTGAAAAACTATCGGATTTGAGCTTCCTGTTTCATCGGGATTTTTGAAGCTATTATAATTTTTGGAAGGGAAATATGTTACGGGCGTTTTATCATAGAGGTCCAGAGCTTCAAACTAATATGTAATATGTACAAAAATACGTCCAGGAACATGTATAAATAGGGGCTCAAAGTCGGTTGAAAATCAATACTTATCCGGACAAATCAGCGACCTTATCCAGACAAGTGCGAAGCTTCGCGGTCGTGACCGACCTTATCCGAGACAGATGGGCGGCCTTATCCTGACAGTGGCGAGAAGCTTGTCGGTGGTGACCGACCTTATCCGAACAGCCTTATCCGGACAGCGCGAAACTTCGGACGTGACGTGGCCGGTATGCTTAGGCGTGTCGGCGGTGACCGACAGATGTCCGTCAACTTGGCTCGGCAGTTCGACCCCTTCCCGGTGTCAAATTCGATTTTCCGACTGCTAGGACTCGTCGGAGTTAAATCTTCGATATGCTCGGAACGGATTTTCGATAATAATAATAAAATAATTTAATATTATTTTTGCACTATAAGTGTTTTGTAATGAAATTTTATCGTATCAAAATCGTCGGAACTTTTCGAAATCACTTTCATAAAATCTAAAAATGATCCTTATAATTTATTTTGAAATCTATTCCTTTTAAGTCCTTCATTTTATGCTGGGAACGTATCGGTCCAAGTATCAGACAACATGTAAATATTAAAATCAAAATCCATGATCGTTAGCAAAATAAATAGTATTTAAATAAGTATTGGGGCGTTACAATCCTCCCCACTTTAAAAAATTTCGTCCTCGAAATTGAGCTTCGTAAAGAACTTTGAAAATCTGTATCAAACTTTGTATGAGTATTTTCATCAATAACTTTAAAAATATTGTGTCACCAAAAATCACTTTGAAACCTTTCTTTGAAATCATATTTTGTCCCTTTCGGACAACATTTATACTTTTGTAATACCCGGTTGTAATTCAGTAATTATCATTCAGTATTTATCGTTCAGCAATTTCACTCATTAATGATCATTTGTCACTCATATTCAATCATGGTATTCACCGTTCAGAGTAATTGTATCGTGTATCAATCGTCGTTCATCACTAATCTAATTGGAGTTTCATGCCTTGTTTATCAGCATTGTCATTTTCGTTGTGGGCTGTGCGTGAGGAGTAGCGCACGCTACGTACTCTTTTTAGCGCGCGCTAATTGAGTACAGGTAGCGCACGCTACCACTCAGCATTAGCGCACGCTAATGTTACCCTGGCTGCAGTCCAGAAGGTACTGGACTGCAGGTGAGTTATAAGTAGCGCACGCAACGAATGGTAAGTAGCGCGCGCTAGTGGGTTGTAGTAGCGCACGCTAATATTTGGTGTAGCGCGCGCTAAGGACGGATCAGGTTGAGTCCAGTGGCTACTGGACTGCACTGGATTAATTCATAGCGCACGCTATGAGTTGTTTTTAGCGTATGCAATCTATATTATAGCGCACGCTAAATATTGGTTGTAGCGCACGCTACCGAGGTCAGATCAGAGGACAGACGGTTTTTGGATTCCAGTACTGGGCATCAAATAATTCGGTAGCGCACGCTAACCATGGGTATTAACGCACGCTAATGGTATAGTTGTAGCGCACGCTACAAAAGGTACGTAGCGCACGCTACCGTGTTCAGACAGTGGGTACTGGACTACCCAAAACACCCGTTAGCGCACGCTAAGAGCTGGGGCTAGCGCGCGCTAAACTAGGATTGCTATAAATAGGGCAGTTCAGCCCTTACTCCGTCATTTATCATTTCTCTTCGTTTCTTCGGCGGTTTCGGGCGATTACGGGCGATTTGGAGAGTGTTCTCCGAGGAGTAATCATCAATCATCATCTTCAAGCTTATCTTTTGGATTAATCATCATTTCAACATCCTCATCACATCAAATCTAAGGTATTAATCTCTTGGATCTAGAATTTTGGATTTTTGGGTTTTTCTTTCCGATTTCTTCGTGTAAGCTTGGATTATCATTGGAATATGTTAGATATGGATTATCTACCTTGGATAAATATATTCCTACGGATTTAATGGCTATTTTCGGAATTATTCTAGAACCCTTGGGGTTGACTTCAGTTAATTGGGGATTTTCCAATTGATGTTGTTGTAATCTTGAATTGTGGATTCCTATTGGATTATTGATATCATTGAAGTGTTTTGATGGTTCGAAATACTCATTTTGGTGTTGGTTTCGACTTATTCGGGATTGGATATTTTCGAAGTTGTGTGGTTGGTTGCGTATTCATTAGAATGCCCCTATGATTTTGATTATCGTTGTGTCGACCTTTGGGTTAGTCGTGTTTTGTGCTTGATACGTGTATTGAACGGTTGTTGGTAATTATTGTTATTCAAGGTTGTTCGAGCGACCGGTATCTCGATTAGGACGTTGTTCGTGGAAGGACATTGTCATCGGTATTGAGTAAGTTGATTCTTACTCTGTTAAAAGGATATTCATTCCTTTTGTTGTTGATCATTCATAATCATAACTCATTCATCATTGTATTAATCATTTTGAGACTTGTAATTGTCGAATAATCACTTCATTAGCGAGGAACGGCGGTTCCAATCATTTCATTGAAACTATCAATCACTTCATTATCACTTTCATATCGGTGAGTCATTCTTGACTTTTTCAGATTATTATTATTCATTGATATTCATTATGGTCATTCTCGTTCATATGACCTTCTGGGTTCATATTGCGTGGCCGGGTGCGGATGTGTGGAATTTTTAGTCGGGCACATGATGGCCATGTATTGGGAGTGATACATTGGACTGTGCACACGGTAACGATTACCTCCGTGAGACTAATTAGGTACAAGGACGGGTGTGTCCGGTTATCCGTCTTGTACACTTGCATAGAACACTATGGGCGTACTATGATACTCCTCTTCAGTATAATTCATAACTAAGGATATTTCATAACTTCAGATATATCATGATTATGTAATTTCAACCCTTGAGGATTGTTGTTCTGTGTAACTGACCCCGTTGGGGGATTTTGTTTTCAGGTCACGGCAAGGCAAAGGTACGGGAAGAGCATGTTGACGGCGACGAGTCCTAGTGATATTAGTAGGGGGCCCCAGTCATTCCGTTTGTTTCAGTTATTTCAGTCATTTCCGTCATTTGTATTTTCCGCTGCAAATTCCGTTTGAGATGTTTATTTATTCAGGGTGGTGTATTTTATCTTCATATAAAATATACTAGTATTCGGTATTGTCCTGGTGTGTTGTACTTAAACTCCTCATCGGAGTACTTAGTAATATAATGTGGTTCGGTACTACAATTATATTATTTAATTCATCATTTTCATTTGCCTGGTGGGTCCCAGTCGGGGATTCACGGCACTGTAATATCCGCCTAGTTTGGGGTGTTACAATTTTCACATATCCTTTCAAATCTTTTGCCAACACGATCATTCTATACTCATACCATAATTTTTAAGTTTTCATAAAAGAGTGAATACTTGAAAACATTACCTCAGAGTCGACGTTGGGCAGCAGCGATGAACCACATATTCTCCCGAAAATATAATCATGCCGTAATTATTCGTTATACTTTCAAAAATAAGAAAGTTTTGAAATATCTTGTTTTGTATAAGTAAATCTTTTAAACCTCCTTAACTATATAGTCCCATACCTATACAGTCTTGGAATATCTCTCGTTCTGGTGAGAATTCAGTTCAGTCATGTCCCCCTCCGCCTAGAAGCCTTGTCAGGAGCCGCTCGATGTCTGTGCCCTTTTTCTAATTGCACCGGCGATCACTCCCCATTCTCGGAGCCGCTCATTGTCCGTGCCCTTTTTTATTGCACCGGCGATCACTCCCCGCCCTCGTCGGCCCCGGGTGTCACATGTTCACCAGCTTCCGCTTGGTTCATCCCCAAATCTCACCGTACTCAGAGAGGTCTTGCTCCGATACCATTCTGTAATGCCCTGGCATTCTTAATTAAAAAGAACGTTACACAGCTCATTTTTTTCCTTAAAAATTTTATATAAATTCGGAGTATTTGCGGAAGCATTTTAGTCAGTAAATCATCAATAAAACTCGTTTATTCAACCATTAGTACAGTTTTACAAAAACATGGGAAATCAAATATTCGGACATAGTTCGTTGAAATTATATTCGTTGAAGAACATCAAGTATTTCGTAAAAATAATAATAATTACGGCGACAACATATTTTATTATTTAGAACTTCATCGTGTTGGGAGTATGTATTAATCTTCTGCTTGTCCCGTTCGTCGATTCCTTAGCCTTAAAAACATAAATGACGAGGTGTGAGTACGCGAGCATACTCAGTGAGATTAAACCCTTATAAATAGTCAAAATCATGTTGTGTAATGCACATAAAACATTCTTATCTGTGTGAGACTCGTCTCGGATTTCTTTCATTCTTTCGACCCCTCGCGGGTCGTCATGTTACACGACACAACGATGACCGTAACATATTAAAACAGTATAACCTCACCTCGTTTGCTGAAATCTTGAAATATCTTCCTTTGAATTTTGCTCGGTTGTCCTTCTTGGATCCCAGATACGCTTCTCCTAGCACTTGAAAATACTTTTTCATATTTCCGGTCATAAATTCTTGATGTAAAATCTGAAATATCTTTGAGGACTTTTATCAAACACCTTTGAAAAACTGTCAGATTTGAGCTTCCTGGTTCATCGGGCTTTTTGATGCCTTTATAATTTTTGGAAGGGAAATATGTTACGGGCGTTTTATCGTAGAGGTCCATAGCTTCAAACTGATATATGATATGTACAAAAATACGTCCAGGAACATGCATAAATAGGGGCTCAAAGTCGGTTGAAAATCAATACTTATCCGGACAGCTCAGCAGCCTTATCCGGAAAGTGCCGAGAAGCTTCTGTCGGTCGTGACCGACCTTATCCGGACAGCTGGACAGCCTTATCCGGACAGCTGGCCGAGAAGCTTCTGTCGGTGGTGACCGACCTTATCCGGACAGCCTTATCCGTACAGCGCCGAGAAACTTCTGTCGGACGTGACCGACAACTGTCGGTAGGCGTGTCCGGCGGTGACCGACAGATGTCCGTCAACTTGGCTCGGCCGGTTCGACCCCTTCCCGGTGTCCAAATTCGATTTTCCGACCTGTTCCGGACTCGCCGGAGTTAAATCTTCGATATGCACGGAACGGATTTTCGATAATAATAATAAAATAATTTAATATTATTTTTGCAATATAAGTGTTTTGTAATGAAATTTTATCGTATCAAAATCGTCGGAAATTTTCGAAATCACTTTCATAAATTCTAAAAATGATCCTTATAATTTATTTTGAAATCTTTTCCTTTTAAGTCCTTCATTTTATGCTGGGAACGTATCGGTCCAAGTATCAGACAACATGTAAATATTAAAATCAAAATCCATGATCGTTAGCAAAATATATAGTATTTAAATAAGTATTGGGGCGTTACAATCCTCCCCCCTTTAAAAAGTTTCGTCCTCGAAATTGAGATTCGTAAAGAACTTTGAAAATATGTATCAAATTTTGTATGAGTATTTTCATCAATAACTTTAAAAATATTGTGTCAACAAAAATCACTTTGAAACCTTTCTTTGAAATCATATTTTGTCCATTTCGGACAACATTTATACTTTCACGTATCCTTTCAAATCTTTTGCCGACACAATCATTCTATACTCATACCATAATTTTTAAGTTTTCATAAAAGAGTGAATACTTGAAAACATTACCTCAGAGTCGACGTTGGGCAGCAGCGATGAACCACATATTCTCCCAAAAATATAATCATGCCGTAATTATTCGTTATACATTCAAAAATAAGAAAGTTTTGAAATATCTTGTTTTGTATAAGTAAATCTTTTAAACCTCCTTAACTGTATAGTCCCATACCTATACAGTCTTGGAATACCTCTCGTTAAGTGAGAATTCGGATTCGATCATGTCCCCCTCCGCCTAGAAGCCTTGTCAGGAGCCGCTCGTTGTTCGTGCCCTTTTTCTTATTGCACCGGCGATCACTCCCCTTTCTCGGAGCTGCTCATTGTCCGTGCCCTTTTTTATTGCACCGGCGATCACTCCCCGCCCTCGTCGGCCCCGGGTGTCACATGTAACACCCCAAACTAGGCAGATATTACAGTGCCGTGAATCCCCGACTGGGACCCACCAGGCGAATGAAAATGATGAATTAAATAATATAATTGTAGTACCGAACCACATTATATTAACAAATGCTCGGGTGAGGAGTTTAAGTACAACACACCAGGACAATACCGAATACTAGTATATTTTATATGAAGATAAAATACACAACACTGAATGAAACGGAGTATCCAAATGAAAGTATGCAGCGGAAATTAAAGGACAACAACATGAATAACTGGAAGATCGGGGGCCCCTACTAATATCACTGGGACTCCTTGACGTCAACATGCTATTCCCGTGCTTTTGCCTTGCCATGACCTGAAAAACAGAATCCCCAACCGGGGTCAGTTACACAGAACAACAATCCTCAAGGGTTGAAAATACACAATCATGATTTAACTGAAGTTATGAAATATTCTTAGTTATGAATTACGCTGGAGAGGAGTATCATAGTACGCCCGTAGTGTTCTGTGCAAGTGTACAAGACGAATGACCGGACACACCCGTCCTTGTACCTAATTAGTCTCACGGAGGTAATCTGTTACCGTGTGCACAGTCCAATGTATCACTCCCAATACATGGCCATCACGTGCCCGACTAAAAATTCCACACATCCGCACCCGACCACGCAATATGAACCGAAAAGGTCATATGAACGAGAATGACCATAATGAATGTCAATGAAATAATAATCTGACAAAGTCAAGAATGACTCACCGAGATGAAAGTAATAATGAAGCGATTGATAGTTCAATGAAATGATTGGAACCGCCGTTCCTCGTTAATGAAGTGATTATTCGACAATTACTAGACTCAACATGATTAATACAATGATGAATGAGTTATGATTATAAATGATCAACAACAAAAGGAATGAATATCCTTTTAACCGAGTAAGAATTTACTTACACAATACCGATGAAGAATGTCCTTCCACGAACAAACGTCCTAAACGAAGTGTCGGTCTCTCCAACAACCTTGAATAAATACAATTACCATCAATCCGTTCAATACACGAATCAAACACGAATATAACGAACTCAAAACGTCGATACGATTAAACCAAGTTCATTGGGGCATTATATCGAACACTTAGTGGCCAACTTCGATTGATTACAACCAAACCTCAATAATACCAACACCAAAACCCCAAGAAGTGTTTCAAACCAACAAAACATCTTCAATACGATCAAAAATCCGTTATGAATATCCAAATACATGATTATAACAACAATTAATCGAAAATCCCCAAATCCAACTCGATATTCAAAGTGTTCTTGAATAATCCCTCAATAATCCAATGAATCCATATACAAACTCATAATCATATGCATATACCTTCATATAACATGATTATCACGTCCAAAACATTATATCTCAACACAAAATCGAAATCCAAGATGTTGAAGAAATTACCTCTTGAAGATCCAACCACTTCGATCCGAAGAACACGAGTTAAATCGAGTATCCAAGCTTCCCAAATGAATGAAGATGATTAAAATTACACACTCAAATGATTAAGTGATGGAAGATCTCTCCCTCAACCCTCTCTCTCGGATAAAAGTTGGAGAATGAAGAAATGAGGAAAAATGTCCCGGCCAAAACCTTATATACTGCCGGAAGTTACGGCCGTAACTCGGCCCTCATACGGCCGTAACATCCCAGGTCAACGGCCTTACGGCCGTAACCGGCCAACTCGTACGGCCGTAACTTGGATTCGTCAAAAAACCTGCCGACAGACTTACGGCCGTAACCGCTCCTGAGTTACGGGCGTAACTCGCCTTCGTCAAAAACATCTGCCGACATCCTTACGGCCGTACCCGCACCCCTTACGGGCGTAACTCGGACGATACGGCCGTATCCGGCCAATCTTACGGGCGTAAGCCCCTTTCGTCGAAAATGACCAGGTACCCTGCCTGCAATGTACGGCTGTATCCGGCCAAGCCTTACGGCCGTATCTCCCTCGCCTTACGGCCGTATGCCGCAACCCTTACGACCGTAACTCGCCTTGACCAGCGTCACTGGGCACCACCGCACGTACGGCCGTATCCGGCCAAACCTTACGGCCGTGCCGTCAACTTACGGCCGTATGCGAAATCCTTACGAGTAAGTCGCTCGTCGAAATGGCCTGAAAACAACGAATGTCTATTACGGCCGTATCCGACACTCCTTACGGCCGTAACTCGTTGCTGGATAAGATGAAATTCCGACAACTCCGATTCCTCGCTACGACTGATGAATGATCCGACAAATCATACGAATGTGAAAGTGAACAGGTCCAACACATGCCAAACATGATACTCCCAGTACAAGACTACCAATCCCGATGAAAATGATAATATTCCCGTCTCAATCTATAAACGGAGATGAAATGACGATCGGTAACTGATATACGATTTACAACATTCCAACAGTGAACGCAATGAATGAATCATGAATGATGAGTGATTAATAATGAGTGAAGTTTACTGAATGATAATTACTGACTGATTAATATTGAATAAAAATGAATGAAATTCAACCGGGTATTACATACTCCCCCCCTTAAAACGAGTTTCGTCCCCGAAACTAAGGGCCAAACAACTCAGGATGACTCTCCCGCATACTCTCTTCGGTTCCCAAAGTAGCCTCTTCGACTCCGTGTCTAGATCATTGAATCTTGACCAAAGGAATCGTCTTGTTCCTCAACTGTTTGATTCGCCATTCTAAAACTCATACAGGACGCTCCTCGTACGAATGATCATCCGCGATCTCGACTTCGTCGAACTGAAGTATGTGACTCGGGTCGGCAACATACTTCCGCAATTGCGAGGCGTGCAATACATTATGAATTTGGCTCAACGCCGGAGGTAAAGCCAATCGATAAGCTAACTCGCCTACTTGATCCAAAATCTCAAACGGTCCAGTGAATCTCGGACTCAACTTTCCCCGTTTTCCGAAACGGAAGATACCTCGACTCGGGGATACCTTGACCAAAACGTGGTCACCCCTCTCGAACTCTAGTGGTCGACGATTATCTACATATAATTTCTGTCGACTCTGAGCAGTCAACAGACGACTCCTGATCAAAGCTACCTTCTCCCGGGCGGCTACAAGCATATCGGGCTCGGTGCCGATTGACTCAGATGGGTCGTCCCAACACAAGGGAGATCGACAACGACGACCGTACAAGGCCTTGTAATGTGCTATCTTCATCGCAGCATGCCAACTACAATTGTACGTGATCTCAATCAATGGTAATTGGGCTTCCCAATCGTCTTCTAATCGAGGACGCATGCCCTCCACATGTCCTCCAATGTATGAATACTCCTCTCTGATTATCCGTCTGACTGAGGATGAAAAACGGTAATGAGATTAAGCTGAGTCCCATAGCACGATGAACTGATTTCCAAAGTGAGATACGAATCGCCCGTCACGATCAGAAACGATACTCTTAGGAGTACCGTGCAACCTCACTATCTCTTTAATGAACAACTGGGCAAGTCTCTCGGGACCCCACGTATTCTTAATCTCAAGGAAATGAGCTGACTTAGTTAAGCAGTCCACGATCACCCAGATCGTATTCATGCCCCGACGACCCGTCGGCACTCTCGTGAAGAAATCCATAGAAATGTCTTCCCACTTCCATTCTGGAATAGGGAGCGGTTTCAGCATACCCGCCAGTCGCTGATGCCAGACCTCGATCTCGGGTCTAAAAAAATCCTGCTGAAGCTCCTCTGAACTGTTAAACGAGCAAGCATCTGCCCCTGAATGGACTTACGACTCAAGGCATCGGCGACAACATTCGCCTTGCTCGGGTGGTAAAGGATCTCGATATCATAATCTTTGATTAGTTCCAACCACCGTCTTTGTCGCATATTTAACTCCTTCTGAGTAAATATATACTTCAACTCTCGTGATCAGTGAAGATCTGACAGGTGACGCCATAAAGGTAACGACGCCAAATTTCCAACGCGAAAACCACGGCTGTTAGCCCCAGGTCGTGGGTCGGATAATTAACCAGCTAATCCGCGGAAACTTCGGATTTCCTTAACATCTTTCGGAGGTTGCTAATATCGTATATCCTCCGTCTTCTGAGGGTCGACACGAACTCTGGCAGATGAAATTACATGCCCGAGAAAAGTCACTTCGGACATCCAGAACTCATATTAAGAAAACTTTCCATAAAGTTGCTCGCGTCTTAACACGTCGAGAACCTGATGAAGACGTACCTCGTGTTCCTCTCGATCACGAGAATAAATCAAAATGTCATCGATGAAGACAACAACAAACTGATCCAAAAAGTCGATGAAAACCCGATTCATTAACTCCATGAATACCGCAGGTGCATTAGTTAGTCCGAACGGCATAACTACTAACTCATAATGACCATAGCGTGTACGAAACGCCGTCCTTGCAATACCCGACTCTTGAATTCGCAGCTGATGATATCCAGATCTTCAGTCGACCTAGGAAAATATTGAAGCTCCCTAAAGTTGATCTAAGAGATCATCAATACGGGGTAGATGATACAAATCTTGATCATCACCCTGTTCAACACCTGATAATTAATACACACACGAGACGAGCCATCCTTCTCCTTAACAGATCACACTGGTGCTCCTCACGGGGACGCACTCGTTCGGAGATAACCTTTCTCGAACTATTCCACAAGTTGAATCTTCAACTCCTGCATTCTGGTCGGGGCCATCCGATACGGTGCCTTCGATAACGGGGACGTACCGGCTCCAACTTACTCCTGAATTCCACTACTCTATGTGAAGGCAACCAGATAACTCGTCTGGGAATACATCGTCAATCGATGACAATGACACGAATGATTGAACATTTCGATTGCCCTAGAATGGTCAATAGATAAAAAGTGATACAATGAATGATTGAATAACTCGATTGCCTTAGAAAGGCCAATCGATGAAAATGATACAATGAATGTTTGAATAACTCGATTGCCTTAGAAAGGCCAATCGATGAAAATGATACAATGAATGATTGAATGACTCGATTGTCTTAGAAAGGCCAATCGATGGAAATGATACAATGAATGATTGAATAGCTCGATTGCCTTAGAAAGGCCAATCGATGAAAATGATGCAATGAATGATTGAATAACTCAATTGCCTTAGAAAGGCCAATCGATGAAAATGACGCAATGAATGATTGAATAACTCGATTGCCTTAGAAAGGCCAATCGATGAAAATGATGCAATGAATGATTGAATAACTCGATTGCCTTAGAAAGGCCAATCGATGAAAATGATGCAATGAATGATTGAATAACTCGATTGCCTTAGAAAGGCCAATCGATGAAAATGATGCAATGAATGATTGAATAATTAGATTGCGGAATTTCTCTTCTTTCGTCATAATAATAATTCTTCTGGAACAACGGGGATTATTTCCCTGAAGCACATATTCGACAACCAACGACGGAAAGATAGCGACCAAATGCTTACAAACACTGAGGATAGTATCAAGACGATCAATCTAACTAATACTCAAAATTACATCGTCCTAAGATAAATTCACCACGATTTGGTCCACCAACCAATCGCGGTCACTACGCTTACTTCGGTATGATTTCCGAAAATTCTTCCATTGTCAGGTAGACCGATGGTATGAGGTCCACAAGCAATAGGACTATCCCAAAATAAATCTATTCAAACATGATTCGAAAATGAATGAATGTGGTGTACCAGTATCAAAAGGTACACACAGGTTGAAAGAAAATTACGAGTATACCTGAGATCATTCGGGCCACCGGATCATCGATCCTCTTCATCACATGAATCCGGGACTTGCCGGCCCCCGAACCGGACGCTCTCGTCTGATAAATATGAGCTCCAACTCTATTTGCTTCAATTGTCTTAAACGTCGTTGACAGAGCAGTCTGATTCTGAATCGCTGATTGCTTCGGGGCCTGAGATGCCGCCGGAGCCGACTTGGAGTCCTTTCGGCAAAAACGGGCCTTATGCCCATAATTCCCACAATTATGGCACGTGATAGACGGTTTCAGACACTTAGTGCTGTAATAACCCGGCGCTCCACAGTTGAAACAGGTGATGGCCGAACTGGCCGCTCGGGACTGAGATCCCGCACGATTATGCACCATAGGAGGTCGCTCAGAAACGATAGGACTCACACGAGGCTTCTTGAAGGTTGACTGACCGCCTTCGGATTGATTACGCTTCGTTGATTTCTTGCTGACACATGAAGGTTGTTGTTCAGCAATTTCCTTAGCAGCAGGCTCATATGGGAGAGTTCTCTCGATTAATCCGGCCAGAGTGGCGCAATGATGATTGAGCAATTGCACATGGGTCATCATGGCCTGCAAGTGAGTGGATCAACCCGAACATCTTCTGATCGAGCCGAGTCCTGGGTACGATTTCCCGACAGCGAGTGATTATTTCCCGGGTTTCGGCCCGCACCGCGGCCTCTCCCCGTGCATCCCCTGACAGCTCTCCCCATACTGAAGTAGGAAGGTCGCATAACGATTATATTTCCCGCATGATTATCACGTTATGATTATGTCATGAGATGATGAAAATGAGTATACATGCTCTAACTTAGCGATTATATGAATGATTTACTGAAATGACATGATTATCTGATGAAATTCCTGAAATGATTATCTTGAACAACTTAACAAGATTAATAATATGATCATCCAGATCGACAACTGAGTAATGAAATGAATTGAGTAATTAATGAGTTAACATGATCGTCCTGATCATTAACTGAGTAATGAAATGAATTAAGTGATTAATGATTTAACATGATCGTCCTAATCATAATGAATGATGATGTTTGAGGATTGTTAATTGATGAATGGTGAATGAATGACTATTGCGAGAAATTATACCATGGCATTAGAAATCTTACAGTTCTTTCGGTCTGGTTGGCTCGGCATTTGCACAGGTCACACGTGACGCGAAAGTCCAATGATACTAGTCTGATGACGATGATTTCAAATGACACATGACTCGGAAGGTAGTATTCAAAACCACGCTCCGATACCAACTCTGTAACACCCCAAACTAGGCGGATATTACAGTGCCGTGAATCCCCGACTGGGACCCACCAGGCGAATGAAAATGATGAATTAAATAATATAATTGTAGTACCGAACCACATTATATTACCAAATACTCCGATGAGGAGTTTAAGTACAACACACCAGGACAATACCGAATACTAGTATATTTTATATGAAGATAAAATACACAACACTGAATGAAACGGAGTATCCAAATGAAAGTATGCAGTGGAAATTAAAGGACAACAACATGAATAACTGGAAGATCGGGGGGCCCTACTAGTATCACTAGGACTCCTTGACGTCAACATGTTATTCCCGTGCTTTTGCCTTGCCATGACCTAAAAAACAGAATCCCCAGCCGGGGTCAGTTACACAGAACAACAATCCTCAAGGGTTGAAAATACACAATCATGATTTAACTGAAGTTATGAAATATTCTTAGTTATGAATTACGCTGAAGAGGAGTATCATAGTACGCCCGTAGTGTTCTGTGCAAGTGTACAAGACGAATGACCGGACACACCCGTCCTTGTACCTAATTAGTCTCACGGAGGTAATCTGTTACCGTGTGCACAGTCCAATGTATCACTCCCAATACATGGCCATCACGTGCCCGACTAAAAATTCCACACATCCGCACCCGACCACGCAATATGAACCCAGAAGGTCATATGAACGAGAATGACCATAATGAATGTCAATGAAATAATAATCTGACAAAGTCAAGAATGACTCACCGAGATGAAAGTAATAATGAAGCGATTGATAGTTCAATGAAATGATTGGAACCGCCGTTCCTCATTAATGAAGTGATTATTCGACAATTACTAGACTCAACATGATTAATACAATGATGAATGAGTTATGATTATAAATGATCAACAACAAAAGGAATGAATATCCTTTTAACCGAGTAAGAATTTACTTACACAATACCGATGAAGAATGTCCTTCCACGAACAAACGTCCTAAACGAAGTGTCGGTCGCTCCAACAACCTTGAATAAATACAATTACCATCAATCCATTCAATACACGAATCAAACACGAATATAACGAACTCAAAACGTCGATACGATTAAACCAAGTTCATTAGGGCATTATATCGAACACTTAGTGGCCAACTTCGATTGATTACAACCAAACCTCAATAATACCAACACCAAAACCCCAAGAAGTGTTTCAAACCAACAAAACATCTTCAATACGATCAAAAATCCGTTATAATATCCAAATACATGATTATAACAACAATTAATCGAAAATCCCCAAATCCAACTCGATATTCAAAGTGTTCTTGAATAATCCCTCAATAATCCAATGAATCCATTTACAAACTCATAATCATATGCATATCCCTTCATATAACATGATTATCACGTCCAAAACATCATATCTCAACACAAAATCGAAATCCAAGATGTTGAAGAAATTACCTCTTGAAGATCCAACCACTTCGATCCGAAGAACACGAGTTAAATCGAGTATCCAAGCTTCCCAAATGAATGAAGATGATGAAAATTACACACTCAAATGATTAAGTGATGGAAGATCTCTCCCTCAACCCTCTCTCTCGGATAAAAGTTGGAGAATGAAGAAATGAGGAAAAATGTCCCGGCCAAAACCTTATATACTGCCGGAAGTTACGGTCGTAACTCGGCCCTCATACGGCCGTAACATCCCAGGTCAACGGCCTTACGGCCGTAACTGGCCAACTCGTATGGCCGTAACTCGGCTTCGTCAAAAAACCTGCCGACAGACTTACAGCCGTAACCGCTCCTGAGTTACGGGCGTAACTCGCATTCGTCAAAAACATCTGCCGACATCCTTACGGCCGTACCCGCACCCCGTACGGGCGTAACTCGGATGATACGGCCGTATCCGGCCAATATTACGGGCGTAAGCCCCCTTCGTCGAAAATGACCAGGTACCCTGCCTGTAATGTACGGCCGTATCCGGCCAAGCCTTACGGCCGTATCTCCCTCGCCTTTCGGCCGTATGCCGCAACCCTTACGGCCGTAACTCGCCTTCGGCCAAAAACGTCTGGGCACCCTGCTCACGCGTCGGCCGTATCGGCCCAAACCTTACGGCCGTACCGTCTAACTTACGGCCGTATGCCGAAATCCTTACGGCCGTAAGTCCCGCTCGTCCGAAATGGCCTGAAAACAACGAACGTCTATTACGGCCATATCCGACACTACTTACGGCCGTAACTCGTTGATGGATAAGATGAAATTTCGACAACTCCGATTCCTCGCTACGACTGATGAATGATCTGACAAATCATACGAATGTGAAAGTGAACAGGTCCAACACATGCCAAACATGATACTCCCAGTACAAGACTACCAATCCCGATGAAAATGATAATATTCCCGTCTCAATCTATAAACGGAGATGAAATGACGATCGGTAACTGATATACGATTTACAACATTCCAATAGTGAACGCAATGAATGAATCATGAATGATGAGTGATTAATAATGAGTGAAGTTTACTGAATGATAATTACTGACTGATTAATATTGAATAAAAATGAATGAAATTCAACCGGGTATTACATCACATGTTCACCAGCTTCCGCTTGGTTCATCCCCAAATCTCACCGTACTGAGAGAGGTCTTGCTCCGATACCATTCTGTAACGCCCTGGCTTTCTTAATTAAAAAGAATGTTACACAGCTCATTTTTTTCCTTAAAAAATTTATATAAATTCGGAGTATTTGCGGAAGCATTTTAGTCAGTAAATCTTCAATAAAACTCGTTTATTCAACCATCAGTACAGTTTTACAAAAAACATGGGAAATCAAATATTCGGACATAGTCCGTTGAAATTATATTCGTTGAAGAACATCAAGTATTTCGTAAAAATAATAATAATTACGGCGACAACATCTTTTATTATTTAGAACTTCATCGTGTTGGGAGTATGTATTCATCTTCTACTTGTCCCGTTAAATCGATTCTTTGCTTTGAAAAACATAAATGACGAGGTGTGAGTACGCGAGCATACTCAGTGAGATTAAACCCTTATAAATCGTCAAAATCATGTTGTGTAATGCACATAAAACATTATTATCTGTGTGAGACTCGTATCGGATTTCTTTCATTCTTTCGACCCCTCGCGGGTCATCATGTTACACAACACAACGATGACCGTAACATATTAAAACAGTATAACCTCACCTCGTTTGCTGAAATCTTGAAATATCTTCCTTTGAATTTGGCTCGGTTGTCCTTCTTGGATCCCGGATACGCTTCTCCTAGCACTTGAAAATACTTTTTCATATTTCCAGTCATAAATTCTTGATGTAAAATCTGAAATCTCTTTGAGGAATTTTATCAAACACCTTTGAAAAACTGTCGGATTTGAGCTTCCTGTTTCATCGGGCTTTTTGAAGCCATTATAATTTTTGGAAGGGAAATATGTTACGGGCGTTTTATCGTAGAGGTCCAGAGCTTCAAACTGATATGTGATATGTACAAAAATACGTCCAGGAACATGCATAAATAGGGGCTCAAAGTCGGATGAAAATCAATACTTATCCGGACAGCTCAGCAGCCTTATCCGGAAAGTGTCGAGAAGCTTCTGTCGGTCGTGACCGACCTTATCCGGACAGCTGGACAACCTTATCCGCACAGCTGGCCGAGAAGCTTCTGTCGGTGGTGACCGAACTTATCCGGACAGCCTTATCCGGACAGCGCCGAGAAACTTCTGTCGGACGTGACCGGCAACTGTCGGTAGGCGTGTCCGGCGGTGACCGACAGATGTCCGTCAACTTGGCTCGGCCGGTTCGACCCCTTCCCGGTGTCCAAATTCGATTTTCCGACCTGTTCCGGATTCGCCGGAGTTAAATCTTCGATATGCTCAGAACGGATTTTCGATAATAATAATAAAATAATTTAATATTATTTTTGCAATATAAGTGTTTTGTAATGAAATTTTATCGTATCAAAATCGTCGGAACTTTTCGAAATCACTTTCATAAATTCTAAAAATGATCCTTATAATTTATTTTGAAATCTTTTCCTTTTAAGTCCTTCATTTTATGCTGGGAACGTATCGGTCCAAGTATCAGACAACATGTAAATATTAAAATCAAAATCCATGATCGTTAGCAAAATAAATAGTATTTAAATAAGTATTGGGGCGTTATAATCCTCCCCCCTTTAAAAAATTTCGTCCTCGAAATTGAGCTTCGTAAAGAACTTTGAAAATTTGTATCAAACTTTGTATGAGTATTTTCATCAATAACTTTAAAAATATTGTGTCAGCAAAAATCACTTTGAAACCTTTCTTTGAAATCATATTTTGTCCCTTTCGGACAACATTTATACTTTCACATATCCTTTCAAATCTTTTGCCGAAACAATCATTCTATACTCATACCATACTTTTTAAGTTTTCATAAAAGAGTGAATACTTGAAAACATTACCTCAGAGTCGACGTTGAGCAGCAGCGATGAACCACATATTCTCCCGAAAATATAATCATGCCGTAATTATTCGTTATACTTTCAAAAATAAGAAAGTTTTGAAATATCTTGTTTTGTATAAGTAAATCTTTTAAACCTCCTTAACTGTATAGTCCCATACCTATACAGTCTTGGAATACCTCTCGTTACGGTGAGAATTCGGTTCGATCATGTCCCCCTCCGCCTAGAAGCCTTGTCAGGAGCCGCTCGTTGTCCGTGCCCTTTTTCTTATTGCACCGGCGATCACTCCCCTTTCTCGGAGCCGCTCATTGTTCGTGCCCTTTTTTATTGCACCGGCGATCACTCCCCGCCCTCGTCGGCCCCGGGTGTCACATGTTCACCTGCTTCCGCTTGGTTCATCCCCAAATCTCACCGTACTGAGAGAGGTCTTGCTCCGATACCATTCTGTAATGCCCTGGCTTTCTTAATTAAAAAGAACGTTACACAACTCATTTTTTTCCTTAAAAATTTTATATAAATTCGGAGTATTTGCGGAAGCATTTTAGTCAGTAAATCTTCAATAAAACTCATTTATTCAACCATCAGTACAGTTTTACAAAAACATGGGAAATCAAATATTCGGACATAGTTCGTTGAAATTATATTTGTTGAAGAACATCAAGTATTTCGTAAAAATAATAATAATTACGGCGACAACATCTTTTATTATTTAGAACTTCATCGTGTTGGAAGTATGTATTCATCTTCTGCTTGTCCCGTTCGTCGATTCCTTAGCCTGAAAAACATAAATGACGAGGTGTGAGTACGCGAGCATACTCAGTGAGATTAAACCCTTATAAAAATGCACATAAAACATTCTTATCTGTGTGAGACTCGTCTCGGATTTCTTTCATTCTTTCGACCCCTCGCGGGTCGTCATGTTACACGACACAACGATGACCGTAACATATTAAAACAGTATAACCTCACCTCATTTGCTGAAATCTTGAAATATCTTCCTTTGAATTTGGCTCGGTTGTCCTTCTTGAATCCCGGATACGCTTCTCCTAGCACTTGAAAATACTTTTTCATATTTCCGGTCATAAATTCTTGATGTAAAATCTGAAATATCTTTGAGGACTTTTATCAAACACCTTTGAAAAACTGTTAGATTTGAGCTTCCTGATTCATTGGGCTTTTTGAAGCCTTTATAATTTTTGGAAGGGAAATATGTTACGGGCGTTTTATCGTAGAGGTCCAGAGCTTCAAACTGATATGTGATATGTACAAAAATACGTCCAGGAACATGTATAAATAGGGGCTCAAAGTCGGTTGAAAATCAATACTTATCCGGACAGCTCAGCAGCCTTATCCGGAAAGTGCCGAGAAGCTTCTGTCGGTCGTGACCTGTAACACCCCAAATGGCGGTTATTACAGTGCCGTGAATCCCACACTGGGACCCACCAGGCGATATCCAAAACAGGTTAAATAAATATTATTTGTGATACCGAATCACAACGAAAAGTCATTACTCCGTTTAGGAGTTTATCAAAATATGGCCAACGGCCTTACAATACACAGGATCCATAAACAAGTATAAACCATATGGAGATGGAAAATACTTCAAATACCAAATACAACCAAATAGTAATTTAAATGAAACAGGAAATAACACAACACGGTTTAACATAACCGGACAACAAAGACGAGGGGCCCCCGAACTAGTATCCTCCGAATCCTTCGCCGTCGACATGCTCTTCCCGTGCCTTGCCCTTGCCTCGACCTCAAATACAATACAAGTATTTCGCCCAACACAGTCGATATACATGATAATCAATTCTTCGACATATACAATTCACATATATAGATTTCAAAGAAATCATTCCGATCCAATCATACCCCTCGGGCGTATGAACGAACGATCACAAGCATCCAATACTATGGACGATTTATGGTATGGCTCAAAGATGGACATCACAAGACGCCCGATCCGGAAATGTGTCCGTGCACATGTCCGCCCGTATATGGAATCGAATATACGTCGGACAATGTACCTAATTAGCCTCACGAAACTACGTCCGTGTGCACGATCAACGCGGAATAATATCCGCCCGATGACTATAGGTGCACGGCTAAAAATCCTACCGGTAACCAATCGGAGCAGATATGATTAGGATATGTCACGATACAACATGACAACGAATTCAACAAATCACATAACCGATTAAGGATCAAGAAAAACTCACCGAAGTGAAAATAAGGCCAACGAGATCAATGATTCAAAGCAGCGTACTTGGGAATGCATCCCATGAAGAAGACAGAATAACGTCAAGGACGAATATCAAATCACGACAAATATTTCATGAACAATTCATACATATGAAAGATATAACCATCGAAGAATCTAATCATCATTATAACCAAGCAAGATAACTTGCCTCAAATCCGTAAGTGAAAGATAGTCCTTCTCCAAATGATCAAACGGACGGTATCCTCGATTAAACACTCAATCGAGCGAGCAACCTTGAATGAAACGTAATTCAGTCAATAATAAATTCACATAATATTAATATCAATTCGTAGGAAACGACGCCCGCAACCTACTCGAACAATTCACCCCGTGAAGAATACCTTAACGATTAATGAAAGGTTTCCAAAACAACTAATTCATCTTCCAAAATCCGATTATCATACCAAAAGTGTCCTGAAATTCTCTTGTTATTCCATGAACAATAACATCTTCAATTTGCCAATAATATTGGTTTAAATCAAATTCTCATGTTCTTCAACATCTCTTATTACAAAAAGGATAGTCATAAAGAATTTGATACTCAATCTACCATGATAGTATCATTCATAACCAGCATCATCTACTTAAGAACACAATCTACTTAGCATGATGATGAACCACACCCTAAGTTATCAACACAATAGATTGATGAAAAGTTATTGTTATAAGATCCTTATCATTCTTCAAAGATTTGTGAAACTGAACAAATATGATCATTAAAGCTTCTAAGGTTTGGACTAGATCATCTAATCTCATATTTAACATCATCAAGTTCTTCTCAAGGTAAATAAATACTTAAAATGGTGTTTAATCACTTTATGGTATTAAGTTCTTGATGAAATCCGATTATGAAGAAGCTAACCGATCCATCAACGTTCTACCGAGCTAAATTCGTCCGTAAGGTGAGTGATGACAACTACAACATGATTAAAATCACTATATCATCAAGAACACCTCCATCTCAAACCCTTATTATCATATTCATCAAAATGCTTAAAGAGTTTAATTATAACCATGTTTTACTTGCTTAATCTACTCTAGGTGAAGTATATTTCGACATTAATAATCAACATAAGAAAATAATGCAGAGAAGAAAACACACCAACCTCCAGAAATGAAGAATAACTTCAATGATATGAGAGAATATATCCCAAGCTTAAAAACAACTCCAAGGCTCCAAGAAAATGAGCTCCACTCCGAGATTTAAGGCTTGGAAATAAGTTGGTGAAGGTTTATAACGTTTTTAGAGTGCGGAGGATGATATGCGAAGAGAAATTCGGTTTGGTTCGTGGAGAAATGAAAAAGCAGTGGTCCTATAAATAGATGCGAGACTTAGCGCACGCTATCGGGACGATTTAGCGTACGCTAAGGCCCTTACGTACGCTATCCGACGATATTACGTGCGTAACCGGCTTTCGGTGGCTCTTGTCTTGAATTATGCAGGCCGTTAGCGTACGCTAATGAAGAATGGGTTAGCGCACGCTAGAAAAAGTAGATTCTCACCGACATGACAGCTCAGACATAGATCGCATGCATGCTACCGGTTAAAAGGCTCACGTGCTGAAGTCAACTGCTGTCAGATTCCCTCTTAGCGTACGCAACAGAGGAAACCTTTACGCACGCTAAGTCACATGTTTAGCGTACGTTAATAATACTATGTAGCGTACGCTACATTAACAAAAATCCAAAAATGCAACACTCTAATAACATCGAATCATCACATATGAAATAACAACGATATGATATTCAAATCTATAATACCTCAACATAAAACTAAATGCAACGATTTTTAATAATCAGATTATCCAAATAATACAACGACAGGTAAAAATGAAAAGTTACAGTCGGATATTACATACTCCCCCCCTTAAAAAGAGTTTCGTCCCCGAAACTTAAGGGGTAAATAACTCGGGGTATCTTGCTCGCATACTATCCTCGGTCTCCCACGTAGCCTCCTTGACTCCGTGTCGTGACCACTGAACCTTCAGTAGGGGAATCGTCTTGTTCCGCAATCGCTTGATCCTCCTCTCGAGTATCCGTACAGGAAGCTCCTCGTACGAATGATCCTCTGCTAAAACAATATCTTCGAATTGAAGAACGTGGCTCGGATCAGCAACATATTTCCTCAGCTGGGAGACATGAAACACGTTGTGAATCTTACTCAAGGTCGGTGGCAAGGCTAGTCGATAGGCCAGATCACCTACACGCTCCAGAACCTCAAACGGCCCAATATACCTTGGGCTCAAACACCCTCTTCCCGAAACGAAAAACACCTCGAGTAGGAGACACCTTCAATAACACATGATTACCAACCTCGAACTCAAGAGGTCTTCGACGATGGTCAGCATAAGACTTCTGTCTACTTTGAGCCGTTAACAACCGACTCCTAATCAAAGTGATCTTCTCACGGGCGGCTAACAACATATCGGGTTCTGTTCCCGGAGATTCCGGCAGTTCGTCCCAACACAAAGGGGACCTACGGACGGCCATATAATGCCTCATACGGTGCCATCGAATCGAAGCGTGCCAACTATTATTATAAGTAAATTCCACCAAAGGCGGTGGGCTTCCCAATCGTCCTTCCAATCAAGAACACATGCTCTCAACATATCTTCTAGAGTCTCAGATGGTTCTTTCCGATGACCATCGATCTGTGGATGGAAAGCCGTCTTGAAATTCAATCGCGTACCCATCGCACGATGAATCGCCTTCCGAAATGTGACACAAATCGCCCGTCACGGTCGATACAATGCTCTTGGGGTACCGTGTAGTCTCACAATTTCCTTAATAAACAGCTGGGCCAATCTCTCGGGCCCCCATGTGTCCTTAATTTCCAAGAAGTGAGCTGATTTGGTCAGACGGTCCACAATCACCCAAATTGTATTCATTCCTCGACGACTCGTCGGCAAGCTAGTGATAAAGTCCATAGATATGTCTTCCCATTTCCATTCAGGAATCGGGAGCGGTTTCAGCATTCCTGCGGGTCGCTGGTGCTCAATCTTAACCTGCTGACAGGTTAAGCACCTCGAAACGAATTCGGCAATCTCACGCTTCATATTCCCCCACCAATAATTCTGCTTCAAATCCTTATACATCTTGCTAGAGCCCGGGTGAATAGAGTACGGGGTAGCATGGGCTTCTCTCATGATAGAGTTCTTCAATTCTTCGTCAGCGGGTACACACACTCGATTTCTAAAACGTATCAATCCATCCTCGTGGATCACGAATCCAGGGGCTTTCCCCCGGGTTACCTCATCCCGAATCCGAGATAAGAGTGGGTCCGTAATTTGCTTCGATTTGATCATATCATCAAGAGACGAAGAAATATCAAGGGTGCAAAGTTGTCCCTGAACACGCTGTAACCAAACTTCAATTTCTGGCCTCATAAGGTCCAACTGCAATTCCCTCTGTGCTGTTAAACGATTCAGCATCTGCTCCTGTACTGTCTTACGGCTCAATGCGTCGGCAACCACATTTGCTTTACCCGGATGATAAAGGATTTCGATATCATAGTCCTTGATTAATTCTAGCCACCTTCTCTGCCTCATGTTCAACTCCTTCTGGGTAAAAATGTACTTTAGGCTCTTGTGGTCCGTAAAGATCGCGAGTAACTCCATAAAGATAGTGACCTTGATTTTCAAAGCAAACACCACATGCTAACTCCAAGTCGTGGGTCGGATAGTTAACTTCATAGGGTCGCAATTGTCTCGATGCATAGGCGATTACTTTCCCTTCTGCATTAGTACACATCCTGCACCTGTCTCGACGCGTCACTATACACCACAAATCCTTCCGTTCCCTTTGGTAAGACCAAAGCAGTGCGAAATCAATCGACTCTTGAGCTCTTCAAAACTCTTTTGACATGCTTCACCACAAATACTTCTTGTCCTTCCGCAGTAAGTTAGTCATCGGTTGCGAAATTTTAGAGAATCCCTCCACGAATCGTCGGTAGTAACTGCTAGGCCGAGGAAACTACGAACTTCCTTCACGTTCTTCGGTGGTAGCCAATCTCGAATGGCTTCCGTCTTTTGTGGGTCCACTCTCACCCCTTGGTGATATCACATGCCCGAGAAAGACAACCTCGGGCATCCGTAACTCACACTTAGAAAATTTCCCATAAAGTTGTTCTCGCCTCAAAGTATCGAGAACTTGGTGGAGGTGATTCTCGTGTTCCTCGTGGTCGCGAGTAAATCGAATGTCGTCAATGAAAACGACTACAAAGCGATCTAGATAGTTAATAAAAACTCGATTCATCAACTCCATGAATACGCCGGTGCATTAGTCGGTCAAATGGCATCACCACGAACTCGTAATGCCCATAGCGAGTACGGAATCTTTGTCTTTGAAATGTCGACTCTCGAATCCTCAATCGATGATAACCGGATCTTAAGTCGATCTTAGAAAACACGGCGGCTCACGAAGTTGGTCCAATAAATCGTCAATACGAGGCAAGGGATACTTGTTCTTGATGGTTACCTGTTCACTCACGGTAATCAATACATAAGCGTAGGGATCCGTCTTTCTTCCGCACAAATAACACCGGTGCTCCCCAAGGGGACGCACTAGGTCGAATATAGCCTTTGTCACCAACTCCTCCAGCTGGTTCTTCAATTCTTGCATCTCAGTTGGAGCCATACGGTACGGTGCTTTTGAGAGCGGGGACGTACCTGGTTCTAACTCAATAATAAATTCCACATCACGATGAGGAGGTAAGCCTGGCAACTCGTCTGGAAATACATCGGGGTAATCTCGGACTACCGGAATGTCGGCCAATTCAAGATCGATCGGTGATTCGGTCATATAGCACCAATAACCAATACACCCTTGATTAGCGGTTTATTTGCTTTCATAGCGATGACTCTCCCGAGCAGTGGGATTATCACCTCGAAAAATACACTCGAATCCATCATCAGAAGTGACGGTAACCATCCGCTTGCGGACACTGAGTATTGCATCGTGACGATCCATCCAATCGATACCCAAGATTATATCATCCTTAGGTAGATCGACTACAATCAGATTTGACAACCACTCACGGTCGTTCAAACGAATCGGACAATCCTGGACTTCACGATTTCCAATAATTCTTCTACCATCAGGTAGACCAATCACGTAGGGCTCACAATTGATAACATGGTCTAGAGGTAAACGGCTTAAACAAGAAGAAGATATAAAGGAGTGTGAAGCACCGGTATCAAAAAGAACACACACAGGCTGGGAGTGGATCTCGAGTATACCTGAAATCATGCTGGCCTCGGGATCATCAGCTTTCTTCATCTCGTAAATCCTGGGTTTCGCAGTACCGGCACCAGGTGTACCACTTTGATTCCCACGGCCCATTCCCTTATTCGCCCCGGTGGTCTGATAGGAAGCGGACGGAGGCGTCCGGTTCTGGACAGAGGATTGAATAGGAGTATGAGATGCTACTGGATCATGTCCGGGCCCATTCCTGCAAAAACGAGCACGGTGACCATTCTTCCCACAAGTATGGCATGTGATGGCAGGCTTTGGGCAATTGAAATTGATATGCCCCTGGCCCCCACAGTTATAGCACACAACAGATGAGGGGACCGCTCGAGAGTGCGATCCAGCTGGCTTCGACGTCATGGGTGGACGATCAGAGGGGTTTGGCAATGACCGGGCTTCTGAATGTCCCGGTTACTCTCGGTCGATTGGTTCTTGGACCTTTTGTTGTTGGGTGTGGTTGTTTCTTGGAAATCTCTTTCGCGGTGAGTTCGTATTCCGAGCCTTTTCGATGAACTGCGGTAAGGTAGTACAGTGGTGATTCAACAATTTGCATTCTCATTCGGGGTTTAAGCCTCTTGAGAAAGTATTTGATCTTGTCGGCCTCTGTTCGAATAATTGTTGTGGCAAAAGGAAGGAGTGCCTGGAATTTCTCAGCAACGGATAATACATCATCGTCTTCAGACGGGTCGGGGTTCAAAAGTTCCGACAGTTTGGCCTCTCGGAGTGGCCCTGGATAGTAACGGTCTAGCATGAGGTTTTAAATTCCTCCCAAGTGTAAACACCATCACTGGCCTTCTTAAAGCCACAGTATGAGCGCCTTTGCTAAGATAATACGCGGCTACCGAGACGCGATTCTCTTCCGGCGATCCACCATCTGGAAAAGTTTCTCAAAATGCTCGATCCAATGCACAATGTCGGCGAGCTCGCAGGAGCCTTCAAAAGTCGGTGGTCGGCGAGAGATGTCGGCCGATAATCCGACTCACGGGTCCGCCAATCACGGGAGGAGGGTGAGCCCCTTGCTGCCGGCGATGGCGGCCCTCTGCATAGCTTCCATTAGTTGACCCATCTGGGTCATACGTGTCATCATGCCACGCATTACGGCGTAAGGATCGACACGTGCATCCGCGCCCACGTGGTGCGATTGTTCCCCTAGAAGGTGAACCACCGTCTGCGGAACTCGATCCGCATTCGCGCGTCTGTTGGCTCGAGGTATTGGGATTCGGCCCCTTCCGCGGCCTCGTCCCCCTCGCCACGACCTCGCGAGTTTCTTTCCATCTTGAAGAGTCAATCATAATGGTAACTATAAGTACGATTCAAGATACCAAAATTTATCTTTGAGTTAATAGCAACAAGGAATCACATATTAAAGGGAAAATGGTTATCGATACCACGAATGCACCGAATATCATATCGGTGTCAAGTCGAACAATTTCAATTGTATAATAAATTCACATTTACCTCGGATTATCAATCGGATAAATCTGTCACAATTCCTCGAAATAACATGATCAACAAAGAGACCCATACCGATATCAATATCATGCCGTAATTAAACCATGGCTCATAAAGTACATACCGCATTTGGCTCGCGAGGTCGCGCTTGCACAGTCACACGTGACACGAAGGTTTCTTGATACTAGTTCATTTCTCAATGACTCATGAAAGAAAACGACTCTACGATACCATCTTACGTAACACCCCAAATGGCGGTTATTACGGTGCCGTGAATCCCACAGGACCCACCGGGCGATATCAAAACGAGTTAAATAAATATTATTTGTGATACCGAATCACAACGAAAAGTCATTACTCCGTTTAGGAGTTTATCAAAATATGGCCAACGGCCTTACAATACACAGGATCCATAAACAAGTATAAACCATATGGAGATGGAAAATACTTCAAATACCAAATACAACCAAATAGTAATTTAAATGAAACAGGAAATAACACAACACGGTTTAACATAACCGGACAACAAAGACGAGGGGCCCCCGAACTAGTATCCTCCGAATCCTTCGCCGTCGACATGCTCTTCCCGTGCCTTGCCCTTGCCTCGACCTAAAATACAATACAAGTATTTCGCCCAACACAGGGTCAGATATACATGATAATCAATTCTTCTGACATATACAATTCACATATATAGATTTCAAAGAAATCATTCCGACTGTCAATCATACCCCTCGGGCGTATGAAACGAACAGTCACAAGCATCCAATACTATGGACGATTTATGGTATGGCTCAAAGATGGACATCACAGTACGCCCGATCCGGAAATGTGTCCGTGCACATGTCCGCCCCGTATATGGAATCCGAATATACGTCGGACAATGTACCTAATGAGCCTCACGAAACTACGGCCCGTGTGCCCAGTCCAACGCGGAATAATATCCGCCGATGACTATAGGTGCACGGCTAAAATCCTACACGATAACCAATCTTAACTCATATATGATTCCGGATATGTCACGATACAACATTACAACGTATTCAAAAAATAACATTACCTTTTAAGGATCATGAAAAACTCACCTAAGTGAAAATAAGGCCAACGAGATCAATGATTCAAAAGCAGCGTGCCAGGAATGCATCCCATGAAGAAGGCAGAATAACGTCAGGGCGAATATCAAATCACGACAAATATTTCATGAACAATTCATACATATGAAAGATATAACCATCGAAGAATCTAATCATCATTATAACCAAGCAAGATAACTTGCCTCAAATCCGTAAGTGAAAGATAGTCCTTCTCCAAATGATCAAACGGACGGTATCCTCGCTAAACACTCAATCGAGCGAGCAACCTTGAATGAAACGTAATTCATTCAATAATATATTCACATAATATTAATATCAATTCGTAGGAAACGACGCCCGCAACCTACTCGAACAATTCACCCCGGGAAGAATACCTTAACGATTAATGAAAGGTTTCCAAAACAACTAATTCATCTTCCAAAATCCGATTATCATACCAAAAGTGTCCTGAAATTCTCTTGTTATTCCATGAACAATAACATCTTCAATTTGCCAATAATATTGGTTTAAATCAAATTCTCATGTTCTTCAACATCTCTTATTACAAAAAGATAGTCATAAAGAATTTGATACTCAATCTACCATGATAGTATCATTCATAACCAGCATCATCTACTTAAGAACACAATCTACTTAGCATGATGATGAACCACACCCTAAGTTATCAACACAATAGATTGATGAAAAGTTATTGTTATAAGATCCTTATCATTCTTCAAAGATTTGTGAAACTGAACAAATATGATCTGTTAAAGCTTCTAAGGTTTCTGGACTAGATCATCTAATCTCATATTTAACATCATCAAGTTCTTCTCAAGGTAAATAAATACTTAAAATGGTGTTTAATCACTTTATGGTATTAAGTTCTTGATGAAATCCAGTTATGAAGAAGCTAACCGATCCATCAACGTTCTACTGAGCTAAATTCGTCCAGAAGGTGAGTGATGACAACTACAACATGATTAAAATCACTATATCATCAAGAACACCTCCATCTCAAACCCTTATTATCATATTCATCAAAATGCTTAAAGAGTTTAATTATAACCATGTTTTACTTGCTTAATCTACTCTAGGTGAAGTATATTTCGACATTAATAATCAACATAAGAAAATAATGCAGAGAAGAAAACACACCAACCTCCAGAAATGAAGAATAACTTCAATGATATGAGAGAATATATCCCAAGCTTAAAAACAACTCCAAGGCTCCAAGAAAATGAGCTCCACTCCGAGATTTAAGGCTTGGAAATAAGTTGGTGAAGGTTTATAACGTTTTTAGAGTGCAGAGGGATGATATGCGAAGAGAGAAATTCGGTTTGGTTCGTGGAGAAATGAAAAACAGGCTGGTCCTATAAATAGATCATGCAGACTTAGCGCACGCTATCGGGACAGTTTAGCGTACGCTAAGGCCCTTACGACGCTATCCGAACGATATTACGACGTAACCGGCTTTCGGGCTACCGTCTTGAATTATTGCGAGGCCGTTAGCGTACGCTAATGAAGAATGGGTTAGCGCACGCTAGAAAAAGTAGATTCTCACCGACATGACGGCTGACATAGATCGCATGCATGCTACCGGTTAAAAGGCTCACGTCTTTGAAGTCAATCATTGCCGATTCCCTCTTAGCGTCGCAATGCAGGAAACCTTTACGCACGCTAAGTCACATGTTTAGCGTACGTTAATAATACTATGTAGCGTACGCTACATTAACAAAAATCCGAAAATGCAACACTCTAATAACATCGAATCATCACATATGAAATAACAACGATATGATATTCAAATCTATAATACCTCAACATAAAACTAAATGCAACGATTTCTAATAATCAGATTATCCAAATAATACAACGACAGGTAAAAATGAAAAGTTACAGTCGGATATTACATGACCGACCTTATCCGGACAGCTGGACAGCCTTATCTGGACAGCTGGCCGAGAAGCTTCTGTCGGTGGTGACCGACCTTATCCGGACAGCCTTATCCAGACAGCGCCGAGAAACTTCTGTCGGCCGTGACCGGCAGCTGTCGGTAGGCGTGTCCGACGGTGACCGGCAGATGTCCGTCAAATTGGCTCGGCCGGTTCGACCCCTTCCCGGTGTCCAAATTCGATTTTCCGACCTGTTCCGGACTCGTCGGAGTTAAATCTTCGATATGCTCGGAACGGATTTTCGATAATAATAATAAAATAATTTAATATTATTTTTGCAATATAAGTGTTTTGTAATGAAATTTTATCGTATCAAAATCGTCGGAACTTTTCGAAATCACTTTCATAAATTCTAAAAATGATCCTTATAATTTATTTTGAAATATTTTCCTTTTAAGTCCTTCATTTTATGCTGGGAACGTATCGGTTCAAGTATCAGACAACATGTAAATATTAAAATCAAAATCCATGATCGTTAGCAAAATAAATAGTATTTAAATAAGTATTGGGGCGTTACAATCCTCCCCCCTTTAAAAAATTTCGTCCTCGAAATTGAGCTTCATAAAGAACTTTGAAAATCCGTATCAAACTTTGTATGAGTATTTTCATCAATAACTTTAAAAATATTATGTCGTTGCAAAAATCACTTTGAAACCTTTCTTTGAAATCATATTTTGTCCCTTTCGGACAACATTTATACTTTCACATATCCTTTCAAATCTTTTTCCGACACAATCATTCTATACTCATACCATAATTTTTAAGTTTTCATAAAAGAGTGAATACTTGAAAACATTACCTCATAGTCGACGTTGGGCAGCAGCGATGAACCACATATTCTCCCGAAAATATAATCATGCCGTAATTATTCGTTATACTTTCAAAAATTAGAAAGTTTTGAAATATCTTGTTTTGTATAAGTAAATCTTTTAAACCTCCTTAACTGTATAGTCCCATACCTATACAGTCTTGGAATACCTCTCGTTCTGGTGAGAATTCAGTTCAGTCATGTCCCCCTCCGCCTAGAAGCCTTGTCAGGAGCCGCTCGTTGTCCGTGCCCTTTTTCTTATTGCACCGGCGATCACTCCCCTTTCTCGGAGCCGCTCATTGTCCGTGCCCTTTTTTATTGCACCGGCGATCACTCCCCGCCCTCGTCGGCCCCGGGTGTCACATGTTCACCTGCTTCCGCTTGGTTCATCCCCAAATCTCACCGTACTGAGAGAGGTCTTGCTCCGATACCATTCTGTAACGCCCTGGCTTTCTTAATTAAAAAGAACGTTACACAACTCATTTTTTTCCTTAAAAATTTTATATAAATTCGGAGTATTTGTGGAAGCATTTTAGTCAGTAAATCTTCAATAAAACTCGTTTATTCAACCATCAGTACAGTTTTACAAAAACATGGGAAATCAAATATTCGGACATAGTCCGTTGAAATTATATTCGTTGAAGAACATCAAGTATTTCGTAAAAATAATAATAATTATGGCGACAACATCTTTTATTATTTAGAACTTCATCGTGTTAGGAGTATGTATTCATCTTCTGCTTGTCCCGTTCCTCGATTCCTTAGCCTGAAAAACATAAATGACGAGGTGTGAGTACGCGAGCATACTCAGTGAGATTAAACCCTGATAAATCGTCAAAATCATGTTGTGTAATGCACATAAAACATTCTTATCTGTGTGAGACTCGTATCGGATTTCTTTCATTCTTTCGACCCCTCGCGGATCGTCATGTTACATGACACAACGATGACCGTAACATATTAAAACCTCATAACCTCACCTCGTTTGCTGAAATCTTGAAATATCTTCCTTTGAATTTGGCTCAGTTCTCCTTCTTGGATCCCGGATACGCTTCTCCTAGCACTTGAAAATACTTTTTCATATTTCCGGTCATAAATCCTTGATGTAAAATCTTAAATCTCTTTGAAGACTTTTATCAAACACCTTTGAAAAACTGTCAGATTTGAGCTTCCTGATTCATCGGGCTTTTTGAAGCCTTTATAATTTTTGGAAGGGAAATATGTTACGGGCGTTTTATCGTAGACGTCCAGAGCTTCAAACTGATATGTGATATGTACAAAAATACGTCCAGGAGCATGTATAAATAGGGGCTCAAAGTCGGTTGAAAATCAATACTTATCCGGACAGCTCAGCAGCCTTATCCGGAAAGTGCCGAGAAGCTTCTGTCGGTCGTGACCGACCTTATCCGGACAGCTGGACAGCTTTATTCGGACAGCTGGCCGAAAAGCTTCTGTCGGTGGTGACCGGCAGATGTCCGTCAAATTGGCTCGGCCGGTTCGGCCCCTTCCCGGTGTCCAAATTCGATTTTCCGACCTGTTCCGGACTCGTCGGAGTTAAATCTTCGATATGCTCGGAACGGATTTTCGATAATAATAATAAAATAATTTAATATTATTTTTGCACTATAAGTGTTTTGTAATGAAATTTTATCGTATCAAAATCGTCGGAACATTTCGAAATCACTTTCATAAATTCTAAAAATGATCCTTATAATTTATTTTTGATATCTTTTCCTTTTAAGTCCTTCATTTTATGCTGGGAACGTATCGGTCCAAGTATCAGACAACATGTAAATATTAAAATCAAAGTCCATGATCGTTAGCAAAATAAATAGTATTTAAATAAGTATTGGGGCGTTACAATCCTCCCCCCTTTAAAAAATTCCGTCCTCGAAATTGAGCTTCGTAAAGAACTTTGAAAATCTGTATCAAACTTTGTATGAGTATTTTCATCAATAACTTTAAAAATATTGTGTCAGCAAAAATCACTTTGAAACCTTTCTTTGAAATCATATTTTGTCCCTTTCGGACAACATTTATACTTTCACATATCCTTTCAAATCTTTTGCCGACACAATCATTCTATACTCATACCATAATTTTTATGTTTTCATAAAAGAGTGAATACTTGAAAACATTACCTCAGAGTCGACGTTAGGCGTGATGAACCACATATTCTCCCGAAAATATAATCATGCCGTAATTATTCGTTATACTTTCAAAAATAAGAAAGTTTTGAAATATCTTGTTTTGTATAAGTAAATCTTTTAAACCTCCTTAACTGTATAGTCCCATACCTATACAGTCTTGGAATACCTCTCGTTCTGGTGAGAATTCAGTTCAGTCATGTCCCCCTCCGCCTAGAAGCCTTGTCAGGAGCCGCTCGTTGTCCGTGCCCTTTTTCTTATTGCACCGGCGATCACTCCCCTTTCTCGGAGCCGCTCATTGTTCGTGCCCTTTTTTATTGCACCGGCGATCACTCCCCGCCCTCGTAGGCCCCGGGTGTCACATGTTCACCAGCTTCCACTTGGTTCATCCCCAAATCTCACCGTACTGAGAGAGGTCCTGCTTCGATACCATTCTGTAACGCCCTGGCTTTCTTAATTAAAAAGAACGTTACACAACTCATTTTTTTCCTTAAAAATTTTATATAAATTCGGAGTATTTGCGGAAGCATTTTAGTCAGTAAATCTTCAATAAAACTCTTTTATTCAACCATCAGTACAGTTTTACAAAAACATGGGAAATCAAATATTTGGACATAGTCCATTGAAATTATATTCGTTGAAGAACATCAAGTATTTCGTAAAAATAATAATAATTACGGCGACAACATGTTTTATTATTTAGAACTTCATCGTGTTGGGAGTATGTATTCATCTTCTGCTTGTCCCATTCGTCGATTCCTTAGCCTGAAAAACATAAATGACGAGGTGTGAGTACGCGAGCATACTCAGTGAGATTAAGCCCTTATAAATCGTCAGAATCATGTTGTGTAATGCACATAAAACATTCTTATCTGTGTGAGACTCGTCTCGGATTTCTTTCATTTTTTCGACCCCTCGCGGATCGTCATGTTACATGACACAACGATGACCGTAACATATTAAAACAGTATAACCTCACCTCGTTTGCTGAAATCTTGAAATATCTTCCTTTGAATTTGGCTCGGTTGTCCTTCTTGGATCCCGGATATGCTTCTCCTAGCACTTGAAAATACTTTTTCATATTTTCGGTAATAAATTCTTGATGTAAAATCTGAAATCTCTTTGAGGACTTTTATCAAACACCTTTGAAAAACTGTCAGATTTGAGCTTCCTGATTCATCGGGCTGTTAAATGTAACTTTAACAGCAGTTCTAAAGAACCGCTATTAAATGATAATGTTAGCAGCAGTTTTCTTTAGAACCGATGTTAAAATACCAAAACTTCATTTTAACAGCGGTTTTTTTAGAACCGTTGTTAAAGTGCCGCTGTTAAATGATGTTTTTGTAATAGTGGGTTGTCCTTCTATCTTCGCATCTGTATTGACCTTTAATATCTTGATTGGTCCTTCATGTATGACAAGTATCAGTTCCTTTTGCATGGGAGCAAAGTGTGTCGCCTCCTAAATCTCCAGTCATCGAACTTGTTACTAAAAAACATAGGAACTTTATTGATCGAAGAATAATCTATTGAGGATGAATGTGGGATTTTTGGAAAACGAAAATATGAAAGATCTTGGGAACTTGTGATGTTGGGTCTAGTTCAAGTTAAAAATCATGTTGATTGATTTTGGTAGAACCAACCTATCTGATTCCACTTGTTGGTCACAAATATACTCAAGGAATAGCTTGGGGTGAATAAGTCGTACCCAACTCTTAGAAAATAAGTGCTCGTGGAAGTGTCTGAGTGTTGCAGTAGAGGCAGCACGAGTTTGCAGTACTGTAGGCTTGGTGCTTATAGGAATCTTTTCAGAATAAGCATATTAGTTAATTCACAAGTCTAAATGTTGTATGATGACTAGCATGTTGTAGAAAAGCAGTAAAGACACAAGATTTTTAAAGTGGTTCGAAGTATTGTCTTCTATGTCCACTCGGTACACATAAGGTATTCAATAGAATCAATTTAGTACACAACACTTATGAAACAAGCAATACGCGCTAGTTACACCGTTCATACATATTGACGTATAATTGGATTTGAATCGTCTTCTTTGTTCTAGACAGGTGAAAATTTGGATTTATTCTAAGCACATTCATCCACAAGATTGACTCTTGACTAACATAGGGTGGTACCGGGTCCGAACAACAACTGTAATCTTTTGAGTAACCATTTTAGCATGTGTTTCTCAAATTGTAGACTTGCTTTCTTTCTTGTAGGATATATATTGTGCATTTGCAAAGAGCTTTAGATCATTCGTAAATATGTAAGTTGTAAGTGTTTGCTCAAGTCCTCTTCATTGCTATTTATTATTGCTTGAGCACTAATGAAGCTCATAAGACCTTAGCCCTCAATAAAAATGCTTTTGTATACCTCCAATTCGTGGGGTAACTAATGTAGTCTCAATCTGCATTAAATTCGTTCAAAGTGAGAATACTTTAGGAGTATTTAATTCCCTTAGTCATAATGATAACGACTTATGAAACTCATCTTGTAGAAAGTAATAACACTTTTCCTTAAGTGGAGCGTACAGGAAAATATGTTGTACTTTTTAATGGTTCTTCAACTGTTGAAATGTTTTCTCTGATATGACTTCGAGTCGCTGTAGGATGCTGATGTGGTTTTGCACTTATCAAAAACCAATGGAAATTCTCCCAACAACTAGTGAGACTGTCACAATTATGTTTGTTATAGAAGTTAACTTATCATAGAAGTTAACTTATCTACTTCTAACTCTTAGGTATTGGATTGGATGTAGATCGCACATTTGTATAAATGTGCAGAGGCTGAGAAGTAGTAATAGCTAAAAAGGGGCGAAGTGGATCTAAGAGTTTGCAATGGAGCAAGAGTTGCTGCACTAACATGAGAACTTATGATCTAATTTTTCTTAATGGTCTTTTATTAGTTTTGAACTATTATTATTACGTTCCTGCTATGAATAGGAATATATTTAAGTTTTTACTTCAAATTGTGAAGTGTTGGTCCTCATAATGATGTAGATTGTCCTTGTTGCACCAACACGGGTCTTTTCTAGCGCGCTTTGTCCTCACTAGTGTGCACCCAGAGTTTCTACTTTAGATTGTGAAGTGTTGGTCCTCAGAATAATGTAGACTGTCCTCGCTGTACCAACACAAGTCTTTTTCTATCACATTTTATCCTCACTTGCAGCGCACCTTGAGAAACTTCTCAGAGGGCCACCCATCCCATACCTACTCCAGGCCAAGCACGCTTAGCTTTGGAGTTTATATGAGATGGATACCATAAAAGAAGATGCATCTTGCTGGTATGAGTAGTCCAAATAAATTCATTTAACCACCTGCTAGTACATATCTCATGGGTCGAATCGTAAGTCGCGCCTCGTGCATTTTCAGCCCATGCAGGCAGGATGATGGACCGAGGACAAACAACCCCCCTCCCAATACCTGCCAGCATCTCAGCCCTATATCCTGGAAACCTCGATGTACTTGATTTGGTCACACATCCCTCCAGCGACTGGATTCATTGACACAGTCCGTCGACACTTAACATCAGCATATGTTCCAGCTCTATTTACTTCTGCTGGGCCATTATTTTAATTCCAACATACTAAATTTGATCACAAAGCCCTCCAGCATCTAACAACCTCCACCGTGCCAGCATCTCAGTTCCGGCCAAGTGTCAACTTCTGCTGCATGCCTGCCTCTGAGCTCCAACGCTCTGGCGGCCTCCACTGTAGCATACTCCAAGGGAATACATACCTGTAATCTACTCTGATGCTAATTGTTGGTCTCATATGGAAGTGACACTGTCCACAGTTCCAGCTTTAGCAGAATGATGAAGATTGTCCTCATTATACCAAGATATGTGATGGTACAGCTCCAGGAGCCATCACATATGTGATTGTCCTCAAATTTGGAGTTTATATGTGATGGCTACCAGATAAGAAGATGCATCTTGTCGGTATGTGTTGTAATACCCGAGATTTCTGATATGTATTTGGAACTTGTGATATTGTAATTGTTGCACTTTAATCTGAGTATTATTCTCCGTATCTCATTAGTCCGGTGTTGTTGAGCGTATGATTTCGTGAATGTGATTTAAAATTTTGATTCTGCGCACGTAGCGCACGCTATCGACCATGTGTAGCGTACGCTAAGTTGGATCCATAGCGCACGCTGTGCATGACCTTAGCGCGCGCTATACGTAGTCAGCATGATTAAGACAGGGTGGTAGGTGAGATCGGCTGAGGATTTCGGTCGGATTGTGTCGGGATGAACCTGGACGGCTTTCGGGAAAAGCCAAGTCAACGCCTTAGCGCACGCTACTGATACGAAATAGCGCACGCTAAGTGCTGAGTATAGTGAAGTCAGTAAGCCGCTAGCGCACGCTACGAGTATGGACTAGCGCGCGCTAATAATCATTTCCTATAAATAGGACAGCATCTTTTTCATATTTTCATTCTTTTCTCTCCCACATCCGAATCCTTACACTAAGAATATTACTCTCTACATCCTAAACACTTCATATCAGCATCCTAGCTCGTGTTGAAGATGTAGATCATTGAGGATTGGTGTTCAAGCCTTCGACGTTAGATTGCTTCGATTTCCTCATTGTTCTTCACTACCTTGAGGTAGGTGATTCTTCACCAATATTAGTAGTGTTCTAAGGGACGTTTGATCATGTTTTGCTAGTCAGTTATTTCGTGTATTATCGAACATCACGTGTTAGGAGGACACTTTTGACATTTCGGCACTTATTCATCCTATGAACTTTTGAACCTTTTTAGTATATGGACTCCTAAGCATTTTCAAACCGATTTGGATCAGTATATGGAGATTTTCAAGTTCTTGTGCATTTATATAAAGGGATCATACGTTTTGGGGCATATAACGGAATGAACTCAGGATATCCCTTGAAGATCTAAGATGAATTATGGTGTTGAGATGATTGTACGTATCTTTGTATCTCATAGTCATTTAGTACGTATAGAACTTTCACAAACCTTATTAGCATGATATGCTCGGGGATGACTTGTATTATCACCATAGAATTCATGAGTTCATCACCATTAGATCCAGTTTTCTACCAGTAGTAATCTGCCATACACGGTTAGCGCATGCTAACATACATAAGTTAACGTGCGCTATCGGGGATAAGTTAACGCACGCTACGTTTGGTACGTAACGTACATTATGATATCAGCCGAGTCAGTCGGCTGATCAGAAAGAACTGTCAGTCCATGGCTAGCATACGCTAGGCTTAGACGATAGCGTACGCTAACAGGCAGGCTTAGCGCACGTTACGTAGAGTACGTAGTGTACGCTAATTGGTTCAGGCAGATTGTATATTTTGAGCTTTTGGCCGTAGACCGAATTGCTAGGCAATCGTTCGACTTGAGATGATTTGTATATCATTTCTTTTGTTAAGGTTCGAGCTTGCTACGTTGATCGAAGGAGGCGGCCTTCGAGTGTGTTGAGATCATTGAAGTGTTTCGTTCTTGCCATCTTCGAGGCAAGTATAGTAATATGTTAATATTGGTATTTTGAGCATGCGTGTGATTATTCATGTTGTTGAACATGAGATTTATTTCATTGATTTGTCATGATATTCGTTATCTAGTGTTTGTATGTTCATGTTGATGGACATGGCGATTTGGCATATATGTATGCATGAGTTATGTTTGTGTTTGTTGTGCGATCTATGCTGAGGGCGCTGGATCGGATGTCCACCTCGTGTTGGTCCGACGGGATCATCTTGGGATCTAGGCTGAGGGCGCTGGATCATTGGACGGGTTATTTCCACCTCATGTTGGTCCGACGGGATCATCTTGGGATCTATGCTGAGGGCACTGGATCATTGGAATACCCATGATGTGTTAATGGAATCTTGTGGATTCGCATTATCGGATTCCGGTAGCGGAAGTCCGTGTGGTGTATCTTGTTATGTATTGTTGATGCATATTTGATTCGTTTAAATGATACTTGTACTAGCATCGTTTTTCTAACCCCTTCGGGGGTGGACAGTTGTGTTGATGTTCAGGTAGCCGAGGAGCAGGGAAACAGCTACAGTACCGACGTGACGACGAAGGGGTTCAGTGATGTTTGTTGTTGTTGGTGATTTGTATTCTTGGTTTGATTTCAGTACTCGAGTACGCGTGTCTTATTAATATTATTTCGATATGGTTGTATTAATTACTCGTTGAACCAGTTGAATGGTTTTGTAAACTTGAATTTCCGCAGTATTGATGTCTTATATTTACATTTCTTTTAAATTAGCCTTGTAAATCCTTACTTAAAGGGTTTACGTCATTGTAATTATTCCGAATATCTCGGGGTGTTACAGAATATGGTATTGGAGCTAAGATTCATGGATATCTTGGCAGTCGGGTTTTAGTTGGGTCTGTTTACGTTATTTGATTTACGGGTCGTTTGTAACATCACTGTTCAGCCAAAGTCGTCATGTGGACCGTGGTTGTAAGTCTCCTAATCTCTTAGACTACCGTTTTACTTAATTACTGTTTTGTGAATATTGACGGGTTTTATTTCGAAAACTTTGTCCTGGATATTGAGGAATTGTGTTTACAGTATGTTGAGAGGAGGACGTGGACGCGGTCGTGGATGCGGACGGGGTAATATGAGACAGGAGGACTCCGCAACTACCCCAGAATTATCGGCTAGTAGAACCGATTCCCATTCTGGAGGGAAGCAGGGATCGGCGAATGACGACGTGAATCCTAACATACCGAGAGTGCTTCAACAGGTGGTGACTCAAATAAACCAGTTCGCTCAGGTAGTTGACCGCATGCAGACGGCGATGGGACAGCAGCACCACGAGGATAACCGGGGAGACAGATGGCTTGCTGAGGTGGTCAAATTGCACCCGCCAAAATTTGACGGATCAGCTGAGGCACTTACTTGGGATCATTGGCTTAAGGAGTTAGAGAAGATATTCGCGGGTCTTAACTGTCCCGAGGACCGGAAGGTTCCCATTGCCCAGTATTTTCTGACTGGGGAGGCCTTTGATTGGTGGGAAGCTATTCGACCCGAGAATCATAATGCGGATTGGACGGAATTCAAACTAATGATGGAAGCACAGTATTGCCCTCGTCCAGTTAGAGAGGCAAAGATCCGAGAGTTTTTCTCACCACAGAGTTCGGAAGCATCAGTGACATATGTAATCAAAACTTTTAATCATCAGCTGACTTGTGTGCGACACTTGGTCAGAACAGAGGCAGAAAAGATTTTTCATTTCGATATGCGGATGAAGCCGGAGATTCAGCAGTACATGTCCGGATTCGAGTGTACTACGTTGTGACAGTATCAAGACAAAGCGCTGGCCTACGACATGAAAGAGGCGGCGGTGGAGAAATCAGTGGAGGCGAAGAAGCAGAAGATGACCGGCAGCTTCTCAGAAAACAAGAGTGGTGGGCCTCGCAAGGGCCAGTCTTCCTTTTATACGGCTAGGAAACCTCCACATCCTTCTAGAGGTGGAAAGAAGTTCCGGACAACATCAGCAGTTTCGGACGCATCAAAGAAATGCTACAATTGTGGTCGAGCAGGGCATATTCGACGTGATTGCCCCGCATCTTCGGTGACTTGTTACGATTGTGGACAAGAAGGGCACCGTGCGGCTTTCTGTGGAGTTGCTACTAGATCTTTTGGTACTCGCACTCCAGCGCCAGTTCCGAAGGAGATAAGTGTGAACCAGACGCAGCAGAGTGGATTTCAACAGCAGAACGTTGGGAAGAGAGAGACATCCAGTGCTGGGTCCGTTCCTCCGCGCCTGTACGAGATGAGGAAATCTGACGATCAGAACACTGCTGTTGCATCAGGTACGATTCAGATCCTTTTGCAACCAGTTAGTGTTTTATTCGATTCCGGAGCTACACATTCTTTCGTATCATTTGTAACACCCCAAACTAGGCGGATATTACAGTGCCGTAGATCCCCAACTGGGACCCACCAGGCAAATGAAAATGAATGAATTACACAAGATAAATGTAGTACCGAACTACATTACAACGATAATTACTCCGATGAGGAGTTTAGTTACAACACACCAGGACAATACCGAATACTAGTGTATTTTATATGAAGATAAAATACACAACACTGAATGAAACGGAGTATTCAAATGAAAATCATAATGGAAAATAAATGACAACAATAGGAATGATCGAAAGGATTTGGGGCCCCTACTAGTATCACTAGGACTCCTCGACATCAACATGCTATTCCCGTCGTTTGCCTTACCATGACCGAAAAACAAAATCCCCAAACGGGGTCGATTACAAAGAACAACAATCTCAAGAGTTGAAATTACACAATCATGAATTAATCAAGTTATGAAATATTCTTAATTATGAATTTCGTGAAGAGGAGTATCATAGTACGCCCGTAATGTTCTGTGCAAGTGTACAAGACGAATGACCGGACACACCCGTCCTTGTACCTAATTAGTCTCACGAAGGTAAGCGTTACCGTGTGCACGGTCCGATGTATCGGTGAACCCGATACATGACCATCGTGTGCCCGACTAAAAATTCCACACAACACACCCGCCACGCAATATGAACCGGAAGGTCACATGAACGAGAATGACCATGATGAATATCAATGAATAACAATTAGACTAGGCAAGATGACTCACCGATATGAAAGTAATAGTGACGTGATTGATAACCCGATGAAATGATTTGGAACCGCTGCTTCCTCGTGAATGAAATGATTATTCGACAATTACAAGTCTCAAAATGAATAATATTATGATAAATGAATTATGATTATGAGCAATCAACAACAAAAGGAATGAGTATCCTTTTAACCGAGTAAGAATTAACTTACACAATACCGATGACAATTATCCTTCCACGAACAACGTCCTAATTGAGATATCGGTCGCTCGAACAACCTTAATTCAATACAATTACCAACAATCCGATCAATACACGAATTAAACACGAATATAACGAATTCCAAACGTCGATACGATAAAACTAAGTCCATTGAGGCATTAAATCAAACACGTTGCGTCCAAACTCCGATTGTTTACAATCAAACTTCAATATACCTATATCAAATTCCCCAAGAAGTGTTTCAAACCAACAAAACATCTCCAATACGATCAATAATCCGTTATGAATATCCAAAAATGTGATTATAACAACAATTAGTCGAAAATCCCCAATTCCAACTCGATATTCAAGGTGTTCCTGAATAATCCCTCAATAATCCAATGAATCCTTATACAAACTCATAATCATATACATATCCCTTCATATAACATGATTATAACGTCCAAAACATCATATCTCAACACAAAATCGAAGTCCAAAGTGTTGAAGGAATTACCTCTTGAAGATCCAACCAATTCGATCCGATGAAAACGTGTAAAAACGACTATCCAAGCTTCCCAGATGATTGAAGGTGATGAAAAATACACACTCAAATGATAATTGATGAAGAAATCTCTCCCTCAAGTTATTCTCTCTCGGTTGCAGGTGAAGAAGATGGAAAAAAAATGGGAGAAATGAGCTCAAAATGCTCAAAAAATGAATTTATAGGGGTTGACTCGGCAGCCAGACTCGACCGTGCCCGCCTGACACGGTCGCGGCGCGCATCTGGCCGGCAGGGACTCGACCGTGTCCTGCATGACATGGTCGCGGCGCGAAGGGGCCTACCGACAGTGACCCGTCAGCGGCGCTCGGCATTGACTCGACCGTGTCCCACACACGGCGGGCCTCTGACGGCAGTTACGCTCGCCTATCCGGAAGGTGCGACTGCCGTGCTGCAGCGACACGGCCGGGTCCTGAGGCGAACTTCGGCATTATCCGGACGAGTATGGCACGGGCCGTGCGGGCGACACGACCGAAGTCCGGTCGGCCGTGATCGGCCAAAATCTGAAAAATGAGCGGGTGAGCTAAAACGACCATAACTCTCTCGTCCGGACTCCGATTGACTCATCGTTTGAACCATTGGAAAGCTAACTCGATGCTCTATAATATTGCAAAGATTTAGAATTTTTGGAGTTACCAAAAATTAATGGTGATCTAACAAAGTCGAACTCGTATGAGGAAAGTTAAAACAATGAACAATAATGATACACAACTCGAAGTTTTTCCGAACGGTGAACACGGTGAATGAACATGATTGATGAATGATTATAATTGAGTGAAAATCCACTGAGTGACAATTACCGAATGAAATTACTGAATGATAATGACTGAATTACAACCGGGTATTACATACTCCCCCCCTTAAAAAGAGTTTCGTCCCCGAAACTAAGGGTCAAACAACTCGGGATAACTCTCCCGCATATTCTCCTCGGTTTCCCCAGTGGCCTCTTCGACTCCGTGTCTAGACCACTGAATCTTGACCAAAGGGATCGTTTTGTTTCTCAACTGTTTGATTCGCCGCTCTAAAACTCGTATAGGACGCTCCTCATATGAATGATCGTCGGCGATCTCGATTTCGTCGAACTGCAGTATGTGACTCGGGTCGGCAACATACTTTCGCAACTGAGAGACATGAAACACATTATGAATTCGGCTCAGAGCCGGAGGTAAAGCCAATCGATAAGCTAACTCGCCTACTCGATCCAAAATTTCAAACGGTCCAATGAATCTCGGACTCAACTTCCCCCGTTTTCCGAAACGGAAAATACCTCGACTCGGGGATACCTTGACCAAGACGTGGTCACCCGTCTCGAACTCTAGTGGTCGACGACGATTATCTGCATATGATTTCTGTCGACTCTGAGCTGTCAACATACGAATCTTGATCAAAGCTACCTTCTCCCGGGCGGCTATAAGCATATCGGGTTCGGTGCCGATTGATTCTGACAAGTCATCCCAACACAAGGGAGATCGACAACGACGACCGTACAAGGCCTCGTAAGGTGCCATCTTAATGGAAGCATGCCAACTATTATTATACGTGAACTCGATCAATGGTAGTTGGGCTTCCCAATCGTCCTTCCAATCGAGGACGCATGCCCTCAACATGTCCTCTAATGTCTCAGATAGTCCTCTCGATTGTCCGCTTTGAGGATGAAAAGGCGATCGAGATTGAGCTGAGTTCCCATAGCACGGTGAATCGATTTCCAAAATGAGATACAAATCGTCCGTCACGATCGGAAACGATACTCTTAGGAGTACCGTGCATCTTACTATCTCCTTGATGAATAAGCTGGGCGATCTCTCGGGACCCCACGTATCCTTGATCTCAAGGAAATGAGCTGATTTAGTTAAACGGTCCACAATCACCCGGATCGTATTCATGCCACGGCGACTCATCGGCAAACTCGTGATGAAATCCATAGAAATGTCTTCCCACTTCCACTGCGGAATAGGGAGAGGTTTGACATACCCGGATCGGCCGATGTTCAATCTTGACTTGTTGGCAAGTTAAGCATCTCGAAACAAATTCCGCGACTTCTCGCTTCATATTACTCCACCAGTAATTTTGTTTCAAGTCCTTATACATCTTGCTAGACCCCGGATGAACAGAATAAGGGGTAGCATGAGCTTCTCTCAAAAATCGAGTTTTTCAACTCGTCATTCGCCGGCACGCACAACCGGTTCTTAAACCGCAAAAGTCCATCCTCGTGGACCACGAATCCAGGGGCTCTCCCCTGAGCCACATCCTCACGAATGCGCAACAATGCTGGGTCTGAACCCTGATTCTCCCTGATTGTATCCTCAAGAGATGATGAAATCTCTAACATACAAAGCTGTCCCTGAACTCGCTGAAGCCAGACCTCGATCTCGGGTCTAAGGAATTCCTGTTGGAGCTCCTTCTGAATTGTTAAACGAGCAAGCATCTGCTCCTGAATGGACTTACGACTCAAGGCGTCGGCGACAACGTTCGCCTTGCCCGGGTGGTAAAGGATCTCAATATCATAATCCTTGATTAGTTCTAACCACCGCCTCTGTCGCATATTTAATTCCTTGTGAGTAAATATATCCTTCAACTCTTGTGATTGGTGAATAACTGAAAGGTGACGCCATAAAGGTAACGACGCCAAATTTTCAAAGCGAACACCACGGCTGCTAGTTCCAGGTCGTGGGTTGGATAATTAACCAGCTAATCCGAGGAAACATCGGATTTAATTAATATCTTTCGGAGGTTGCTAATCTCGGATAGTCTCCGTCTCCTGAGGGTCGACACGAACTCTGTCAGATGAAATTACATGCCCGAGAAAGTCACTTCGGACCTCCAGAACTCACATTTGGAAAACTTCCATAAAAATTGCTCACGTCTCAACACGTCGAGGACCTGAAGAAGATGAACCTCGTGTTCCTCTCGGCTAAGAGAATAAATCAAAATGTCTTCGATGAAGACAACAACAAACTGATCCCAAAAAGTCGATGAAAACCCGATTCATTAACTCCCTGAATACCGCAGGTGCAATAGTTAGCCCGAACGGCATAACTACGAACTCATAATGACCATAGCGTGTACGAAGCGTCCTCGCGATATTCGACTCTCGAATCCATGGGTGATATCCGGATCTTAAGTCGATCTTGAAAAATCGAAGCTCACGAAGTTGATCTAAAAGATCATCAATACGAGGTAAAGGATACTACTCTTGATCATCACCCTGTTCAACTCCTGGTAATTAATACACACACGAGACGAGCCATCCTTCTCCTTGACAGATCACACTGGTGCTCCTCATGGGGACGCAATCGGTCGAAGATGACCTTCCTCGAACTATTCCTCAAGTTGAATCTTCAACTCCTGCATTCTGGTCGGGGCCATCCGATACGGTGCCTTCGATAAAGGGGACGTACCGGCTCCAACTCACTCCTGAATTCCCTTACTCTATGTGAAGGCAACCAGATAACTCGTCTGGAAATACATCGTCAATCGATGACAATGATACCACGAATGATTGAACATTTCGATTGCCCTAGAATGGTCAATCGATAAAAAGAGATACCAATAATGATTGAAAAACTCGATTGTCTTAGAAAGACCAATCGATGAAGATGATACAAGGATTGTTTGAAAACTCGATTGCCTTTGAAAGGCCAATCGATGAAAATGATACAATGAATGATTGAATGACTCGATTGTCTTAGAAAAGCCAATCGATGGAAATGATACAAGGAATGATTGAATAACTCGATTGCCTTAGAAAGGTCAATCGATGAAAATGATACAATGAATGATTGAATGACTCGATTGTCTTAGAAAAGCCAATCGATGGAAATGATACAAGAAATGATTGAATAACTCGATTGCCTTAGAAAGGTCAATCGATGAAAATGATACAATGAATGATTGGATAGCTCGATTGAGGAATTTCTCTGCTTCCGCCATAATAGAAATTCTACTGGAATAACGGGGATTACTTCCCTGAAGCACACATTCGACAACAAACGACGGAAAGATAGCGACCAAACGCTAACAATCACTGAGGATAGTATCAAGACGGTTAAACCAACTAATACCGAAAATTACATCGTCCTAAGATAGGTTCACCACGATTAGATCTATCAACCAATCGCGGTCATTAAGCTTAATTCGGTATGATTCCGAAAATTCTTCCATCGTCAGGTAGACCGATGGTATGAGGTCCACAAGCAATAGGACTATCCCGAAATAAGTCTATTCAAGCATGATTCGAAAATGAATGAATGCGGTGTACCAGAATCAAAAGGTACACACAAGTTGAAATAAAATTACGAGTATACCTGAAATCATTCGGGCCCACGGATCGCCGATCCTCCTCATCATATGAATCAGGACTTGCGGTCCCGAACCAGGACGCTCCGTCGATAAATACGAGCTCCAACTCTATTTGCTTCCATTATCTTAAGCAGCGATGACAAAGCGATCGATTACAAACGCTGGTTTCTTGGGGCTGAGATGCCGCGGAGCGACTTGGAGTCCCTTCGGCAAAAGCGGGCCCTATGCCCGGCAATTCCACGGTTATGGCACGTGATCCGCTTGGACATTTGGTGCTGAAATGACCCTGTTCTTCACGGTTGAAACAGGTGGCCAGGTGAACCGCTCGAGGCGAGATCGCGCAACTATGCACCGTAGGAGGTCGCTCGAAATGATAGGACTCACACGAGGCTTCTTGAAGGTTGGTGACCGCCTTGGATTGATTACGCTTCGTTGATTTCTTGTGACAAATGAAGGTTGTTGTTCGGCACTTTCCTTAGCGGTGGCTCATACGGGAGGGTTCTCTCGATTAATCCGGTCAGTGGCGCAATGATGATTGAGCAACCGCACATGGGTCATCATGGCTGCATAAAAGTGAGTGGATCAACCCGAACATCTTCCGATCGAGCCGAGTCCAGGCACGATTTCTCGGCGAGTGATTATTTCTCGGGTTTCGGTTCGCACGCCTCTCCCCGTGCATCTCTGACAGTTCTCTCCATCCTGAAGTAGAAAGGTCGCATAATGATTATATTTCCCGCATGATTAACACGTTATGATTATGTCATGAGATGATGAAAATGAGTATACATGCTCTAACTTAGTGATTATATGAATGATTTACTGAAGTTACATGATTATCTGATGAAATTCTTAAAATGACTATCTTGAATAACTTAACAAGATTGATAATATGATCTTCAGTTGACAACCGAGTAATGAAATGAATTGAGTAATTAATGAGTTAACGTGATCGTCCCGATTATTAAGCTGCGTAATGAAATGAATTAAGTGATTAATGAGTTAACATGATCGTCCTAATCACAATGAATGATGATGTTTGAGGATTGTTAATTGATGAATGATGAATGAATGACTATTGCGAGAAATTATACCATGGCGTTAGAAACCTTACGCTTCTTAGGTCGATTGGCTCGGCATTTGCACAGTCACACGTGACGCGAAAGTCCAATGATACTAGTCGATGACGATGATTTCAAATAAGACATGACTTGGAGGGTAGTATTCAAAACCACGCTCCGATACCAACTCTGTAACACCCCAAACTAGGCGGATATTACGGTCCGTAGATCCCCAACCAGGACCCACCGTGCAAATGAAAATGAATGAATTACACAAGATAAATGTAGTACCGAACTACATTACAACGATAATTACTCCGATTAGGAGTTTAGTTACAACACACCAGACAATACCGAATACTAGTGTATTTTATATGAAGATAAAATACACAACACCGAATGAAACGGAGTATTCAAATGAAAATCATAATGGAAAATAAATGACAACAATAGGAATGAGAAAGGATTTGGGGCCCCTACTAGTATCACTAGGACTCCTCGACATCAACATGCTATTCCCGTCGTTTGCCTTACCATGACTGAAAAACAAAATCCCCAAACGGGTCGATTACAAAGAACAACAATCCTCAAGAGTTGAAATTACACAATCATGAATTAAGCGAAGTTATGAAATATTCTTAATTATGAATTTATTTGAAGAGGAGTATCATAGTACGCCCGTAATGTTCTGTGCAAGTGTACAAGAGGAATGACCGGACACACCCGTCCTTGTACCTAATTAGTCTCACGGAGGTAAGCGTTACCGTGTGCACGGTCCGATGTATCGGTGAACCCAATACATGACCATCGTGTGCCCGACTAAAAATTCCACACAGCCACACCCGGCCACGCAATATGAACCGGAAGGTCACATGAACGAGAATGACCATGATGAATATCAATGAATAACAATTAGACTAGGCCAAGATGACTCACCGATATGAAAGTAATAGTGACGTGATTGATAACCCAGTGAAATGATTTGGAACCGTCGTTCCTCGTGAATGAAATGATTATTCGACAATTACAAGTCTCAAAATGAATAATATTATGATAAATGAATTATGATTATGAGCAATCAACAACAAAAGGAATGAGTATCCTTTTAACCGAGTAAGAATTAACTTACACAATACCGATGACAATTATCCTTCCACGAACAACGTCCTAATTGAGATATCGGTCGCTCGAACAACCTTAATTCAATACAATTACCAACAATCCGATCAATACACGAATTAAACACGAATATAACGAATTCCAAACGTCGATACGATAAAACTAAGTCCATTGAGGCATTAAATCAAACACGTTGCGTCCAAACTCCGATTGTTTACAATCAAACTTCAATATACCTATATCAAATTCCCCAAGAAGTGTTTCAAACCAACAAAACATCTCCAATACGATCAATAATCCGTTATGAATATCCAAAAATGTGATTATAACAACAATTAGTCGAAAATCCCCAATTCCAACTCGATATTCAAGGTGTTCCTGAATAATCCCTCAATAATCCAATGAATCCTTATACAAACTCATAATCATATACATATCCCTTCATATAACATGATTATAACGTCCAAAACATCATATCTCAACACAAAATCGAAGTCCAAAGTGTTGAAGGAATTACCTCTTGAAGATCCAACCAATTCGATCCGATGAAAACGTGTAAAAACGACTATCCAAGCTTCCCAGATGATTGAAGGTGATGAAAAATACACACTCAAATGATAATTGATGAAGAAATCTCTCCGTCAAGTTATTCTCTCTCGGTTGCAGGTGAAGAAGATGGAAAAAAAATGGGAGAAATGAGCTCAAAATGCTCAAAAAATGAATTTATAGGGGTTGACTCGGCAGCCAGACTCGACCGTGCCCGCCTGACACGGTCGCGGCGCGCATCGGCCGGCGAGGGACTCGGACCGTGTCTGCATGACACGGTCGCGGCGCGAAGGGCCTACCGGCAGTGACCCGTCGGCGCGCTCGGCATTGACTCGGCCGTGTCTGGCACACGGTCGGGCCTCTGACAGTTACAGCCTATCCGGAAGGGTGCGACTCGGCTGTGCCAGACGACACGGTCGGGTCCTGAGGCAGACACTTCGGCATTATCCGGACGAGTACGGCACGGGCCGTGCCGGACGACACGACCGAGTCCGGTCGGCCGTGATTGGCCAAAATCTGAAAAATGAGCGGGTGAGCTAAAACGACCATAACTCTCTCGTCCGGACTCCGATTGACTCATCGTTTGAACCATTGGAAAGCTAACTCGATGCTCTATAATATTGCAAAGATTTAGAATTTTTGGAGTTACCAAAAATTAATGGTGATCTAACAAAGTCGAACTCGTATGAGGAAAGTTAAAACAATGAACAATAATGATACACAACTCGAAGTTTTTCCGAACGGTGAACACGGTGAATGAACATGATTGATGAATGATTATAATTGAGTGAAAATCCACTGAGTGACAATTACCGAATGAAATTACTGAATGATAATGACTGAATTACAACCGGGTATTACATCATTGAACTGTGTAAATCGTTTAAAAATCTCGTGCTTATTTGATTGTGAACCGTATGTTGTGGGTTTGCCGAGAGGAGAGATAATTGTGGGAACCCTAGAGGCTAGAGATTTTCCAGTGTCTATAGGAGGGAGAGATTGTCCATCGAATCTTATTGTAGTTGACATCCATGGTGACGACTTAATTCTCGGAGACGATTGGCTCAACCGTTATGGAGCTATTCTGAATTACCGAAAGAGAATCATTTCTGTCATTGCTGATGACGGATCTGAACACTTATTCAGAGGGTGGAGACCGGGAAGCTCGAGGAAATTGATCAAAGCAATGAAAGCCGTGAAATTACTAAAGCAGGGATGTCATGGACTTTGGTGCTATGCCATGAGGAAAGAGGAAGAAGTAGAGCTCTCGTCTATTTCAGTTGTGAATGAGTTCTCAGATGTATTTCCTGATGAACTACCGGGGTTACCTCCGCAGAGAGAAGTGGAATTCACTATCGAATTAGAGCCTGGAGCAGATCCTATTTCCAGGGCACCATACCGCATGGCGCCAACCGAGATGTATGAACTCAAGAAGCAACTGGAGGAATTGTTACAGAAGGGTCATATTCAACCTAGCGTTTCTCCTTGGGGAGCGCCCGTTCTCTTTGTCCGGAAGAGAGACTGATCCCTCCGACTGTGTATTGATTACAGGGATCTCAACAAGATGACGATCAAGAATCAGTATCCTATACCTCGGATTGATGACTTGTTTGATCAACTGCAAGGGGCAAGGATATTCTCGAAGATTGACTTGCGATCAGGATACCATCAGTTGAGAATTAAGGAATCGGATGTACCGAAGTCTGCTTTCAGGTCCCGGTACGGGCATTATGAATTTGTAGTAATGCCATTTGGACTTACCAATGCTCATGCAGTATTCATGCAATTGATGAATCGGGTATTCTTAGAATACTTGGATAAATTTGTGGACGTCTTCATTGATGACATCTTGATATATTCGAACGACGCAGAGGAGCATGCCGAACATTTGCGTGTGGTTTTGAGCACCTTGAGGGAGGAACAGCTGTATGCAAAGCTTTCCAAATGCGAGTTCTGGCTTAGGGAAGTAACTTTCCTTGGGCACGTGATATCAGCAAACGGAGTTCAGGTGGACCCGAAGAAAGTCGAAGCAATCTTGGAATGGGAAGCCCCTAAAAACGTGAAAGAAGTCTGAAGCTTCTTAGGACTTGCTGGATATTATCGCCGTTTTGTAGAGGGATTTTCCAAAATTGCTCGTCCACTCACTCAACTGTTACAGAAAACTCGAAAGTTCACGTGGGATGAGAAATACCAAGCTAGTTTTGATGAACTTAAGAAGAGACTGACGACAGCACCTATATTAGCATTGCCATATGGAACTGATGGATTCATGGTTTACAGCGATGCTTCAAATCAGGGTCTGGGATGTGTGTTGATGTAAAAGGATAAGGTAATTGCCTATGATTCTAGGCAGTTGAAACCGTACGGAGTAAATTACCCGACTCATGATCTGGAGTTAGCAGCTGTGGTCTTTGCCCTGAACATTTGGCGACATTATTTATACGGTACTCATTGTCAGATCTTTACAGATCATAAGAGCCTCAAGTACATTTTTAGTCAGAATGAATTAAACATGTGGCAGAGAAGGTGGCTGGAATTGATCAAGGATTACGACTTGGAGATTCTCTATCATCCGGGGAAAGCAAACGTAGTAGCCGATGCTTTGAGCCGTAAACCTGTTTCTCTTCGAGTGTTGGAAGCACTTACGTCCCAAACCAGCATTCAACGGGAACTGATCCGCGAAGGTATTGAAGTATGGTCACCAGGAATTCAAGGGCAACTATATGTGATGGAACGGACTTCGTCACTAGTCGAGGAAATCAAATCTAAGCAGTCAAACGATTCTCTGATCCTTCGGTTATGTGACGAAGTAAAGAAAGGAAAAGCCCCAGGATTCGTGATACAAGATGATGGAGTTCTGAGATTTCAGAATCGACTTTGCGTTCCCGATGATGATGAATTGAGATGGACTATTCTGAAGAAAGCTCACAGCGCGCCCTATTCTATCCACCCGGGCAGCAGTAAAATGTATAAGGATTTAAAACAAAACTTCTGGTGGGGCAATATGAAGAAGGACGTAGCAGAGTACGTTTCGAAGTGTTTGACTTGTCGTGAGTTAAGATTGAACATCAGCGACCTGCCGGAATGTTAAAGCCGCTTCCGATCCCTGAGTGGAAGTGGGAGGATATCTCGATGGATTTCATCACCAGTATGCCAAGGACTAGAACGGGAATGAACATGATTTGGGTTATAGTTGATCGACTAACCAAGTCGGCTCATTTCCTAGGAATCAAAGATACATGGGGACCCGAGAGATTGGTGCGAGTATTTATTGCGGAGATAGTCAGATTGCATGGGACGCCGAAGAACATTATTTCGGATCGAGATGGTCGCTTCGTGTCACATTTCTGGAAGGCAGTTCACAGGGCATTGGGGACTGATCTCAACTTTAGCACAGCTTAAACGGACGGTCAGTCCGAAAGGACTATACAAACGGTAGAAGACATGCTTAGAGCTTGTGCCTCAGATTGGTCGACTGATTGGGAAGTTCATTTGTCGTTGATTGAATTCACTTACAATAATAGTTGGCATGCTTCTATTAAGATGGCACCATTTGAAGCTTTGTATGGGAGAATATGCCAATCACCCCTGTGTTGGGATGATTCTTCGGATTTGATCGCGACAGAACCGGAATTGATAATTCAGACTCAAGAAAAGATAGCTTTGATTCGAGAAAGACTGTTGACTGCCCAGAGTCGACAGAAGTCTTATGCAGACGTACGTCGTCGCCCTCTAGAGTTCGATGCTGGGGACCATGTATTATTGAAGGTGTCTCCTACACGAGGGATTTTCCGTTTTGGGAAGAGAGGCAAGCTTAGTCCGAGATATATCGGACCATTCGAGATCCTCGAGAGAGTTGGAGATTTAGCATACAGGTTGGCCTTACCGCCATCGCTGAGTCAAGTTCACAATGTGTTTCACGTATCCCAATTGCGGAAGTATGTACCGGACCCCAGTCACGTCATTGATTTCAACGAGATCGAGATAGCTAATGACGACACCTTCGAGGAGAGACCAATCAAGATACTTGAGAGTCGGATCAAACAATTGAGGAATAAACTAATACACTTGGTTAAAGTACAATGGTCATGACACGGAGTCGAAGAGGCCACTTGGGAAACGGAAGAGAGTATGAAGGCTAGATATCCAGAGTTGTTTTCATCTTAAGTTTCGGGACGAAACTTCTTTTTAGGGAGGAAGGATGTAATACCCGAGATTTCTGATATGTATTTGGAACTTGTGATATTGTAATTGTTGCACTTTAATCTGAGTATTATTCTCCGTATCTCATTAGTCTGGTGTTGTTGAGCGTATGATTTCATGAATGTGATTTAAAATATTGATTCTGCGCACGTAGCGCACGCTATCGACCATGTGTAGCGTACGCTAAGTTGGATCCATAGCGCACGCTGTGCATGACCTTAGCGCGCGCTATACGTAGTCAGCATGATTAAGACAGGGTGGTAGGTGAGATCGGCTGAGGATTTCGGTCAGATTGTGTCGGGATGAACCTGGACGGCTTTCGGGAAAAAGCCAAGTCAACGCCTTAGCGCACGCTACTGATACGAAATAGCGCACGCTAAGTGCTGAGTACAGTGAAGTCAGTAAGCCGCTAGCGCACGCTATGAGTATGGACTAGCGCGCGCTAATAATCATTTCCTATAAATAGGACAGCAACCTTTTCGTATTTTCAGTCTTTTCTCTCCCACAACCGAATCCTTACACTTAGAATATTACTCTCTACATCCTAAACACTTCATATCAGCATCCTAGCTCGTGTTGAAGATTGTAGATCATTGAGGATTGGTGTTCAAGCCTTCGACGTTGGATTGCTTCGATTTCCTCCTTGTTCTTCACTACCTTGAGGTAGGTGATTCTTCACCAATATTAGTAGTGTTCTAAGGGACGTTTGATCATGTTTTGCTAGTCAGTTATTTCGTGTATTATCGAACATCACGTGTTAGGAGGACACTTTTGACATTTCGGCACTTATTCATCGTATGAACCTTTGAACCTTTTTAGTATATGGACTCCTAAGCATTTTCAAACCGATTTGTGATCAGTATATGGAGATTTTCAAGTTCTTGTGCGTTTATATAAAGGGATCATACGTTTTGGGGCATATAACGGATTGAACTCAGGATATCCCTTGAAGATCTAAGATGAATTATGGTGTTGAGATGATTGCACGTATCTTTGTATATCATAGTCATTTAGTACGTATAGAACTTTCACAAACCTTATTAACTTGATATGCTCGGGGATGACTTGTATTATCACCATAGAATTCATGAGTTCATCACCATTAGATCCAATTTTCTACCAGTAGTAATCTGCCATGCACGGTTAGCGCACGCTAACATACATAAGTTAACGTGCGCTATCGGGGATAAGTTAACGCACGCTACGTTTGGTACGTAACGTACGTTATGATATCAGCCGAGTCAGTCGGCTGATCAGAAAGAACTGTCAGTCCATGGCTAGCGTACGCTAGGCTTAGACGATAGCGTACGCTAATAGGCAGGCTTAGCGCACGTTACATAGAGTACGTAGCGTACGCTAAGTGGTTCAGGCAGATTGTATATTTTGAGTTTTTGGCCGTAGACCGAATTGCTAGGCAATCGTTCGACTTGAGATGATTTGTATATCATTTCTTTTGTTAAGGTTCGAGCTTGCTACGTTGATCGAAGGAGGCGGCCTTCGAGTGTGTTAAGATCATTGAAGTGTTTCGTTCTTGCCATCTTCGAGGCAAGTATCGTAATATGTTAATATTGGTATTTTGAGCATGTGTGTGATTATTCATGTTGTTGAACATGAGATTTATTTCGTTGATTTGTCATGATATTCGTTATCTAGTGTTTGTATGTTCATGTTGATGGACATGGCGATTTGGCATATATGTATGCATGAGTTATGTTTGTGTTTGTTGTGCGATCTATGCTGAGGGCGCTGGATCGGATGTCCACCTCGTGTTGGTCCGACGGGATCATCTTGGGATCTAGGCTGAGGGCGCTGGATCATTGGACGGGTTATTTCCACCTCGTGTTGGTCCGACGGGATCATCTTGGGATCTATGCTGAGGGCGCTAGATCATTGGAATACCCATGATGTGTTAATGGAATCTTGTGGATTCGCATTATCGTATTCCGGTAGCGGAAGTCCGTGTGGTGTATCTTGTTATGTATTGTTGGTGCATATTTGATTCGTTTAAATGATACTTGTACTAGCATCGTTTTGCTAACCCCTTCGGGGGTGGACATTTGTTTTGATGTTCAGGTAGCCGAGGAGCAGGGAAACAGCCACGATGCAAGCGTGGACGGACGAAGGGGTTCAGTGATGTTTGTTGTTGTTGGTGATTTGTATTCTTGGTTTGATTTCAGTACTCGAGTACGCGTGTCTTATTAATATTATTTCGATATGGTTGTATTAATTACTCGTTGAACCAGTTGAATGGTTTTGTAAACTTGAATTTCCGCAGTATTGATGTCTTATATTTACATTTCTTTTAAATTAGCCTTGTAAATCCTTACTTAAAGGGTTTACGGCGCTGTAATTATTCCGAATATCTCGGGGTGTTACATGTGTAGTCCAAATGAATTCATTTAGCCACTTCCTAGTATAGATCTCACGGGTCGAATCGCAAGCCCTACCTCGCCTATTTTTATGTCCATGCAGGCAGGATGTTGGATGGAGGCCCAGCATGAAGGCTATAGTTTTATTATTGAGAAAAAGATGGTTATATTATTTTGCTGACTTGCTTCATGATATGGCTAGGTTGTACACTTTCCTTTACAATAGTGATTTAGATGAGTATAACGCTATGGAAATCTATAAAATAACAATAAATAAAGCTAGGCTCAGTAATTCTAAAACACATATATATGGCACTGCCGACTTGGCAATCTACGAGGCCTAACATATATGGATGTAAAAGGGACACTTAGTACTCAAGCCATGTGGATACCAACACTGCATCACGTTTATTGATTTTAGTAGGTACATAAAAGTTTGTCTTACGAATCATAAAACATGAACCTTTTTACGTGTTAAAACGTTCAATAAGGAAGTACATAGTCAACTTGAAAAGACAATTAAATCTCTTCTATAAGATCAAGGTGGCACATACTTGAGGCAAGAATTTGATGATTATCTTAGAAGTTGTGTAATTATTTCACAACATCTTCCACTCGGAACACCACAACATAACAAGATATCTAAGAGGAGGAATGAAACTTTATTAGATATGGTTCGATCTATAATAAGTCGAGTAGAGCTTCGGTTATCCTCCAGGGGATATGTTTTAATAACAGCAACACTCATCCTTAATCATGTTCCATCTAAAGCATTGAAAAGATACCATTCGAGAAATGGACTAGTAAGAGACTAAACTTATGTATTCTAGAGGTATGGGGTTGCAAAGCATTCCTATAATGCCAAATATTTAATAAGTTAGCTACGAGGTATGAAAGTGTGTTTTTGAGGGATATCCTGGAGAAACTAAAGGATATTACTTTATAAGCTCGCTGAGAATCAAGTGCTTGTTTCTCGACGTATTGTCTTCTTATAAAGAGAATTTGTTTCAAAAGAAAGTGGAAGAATAGTAATCCTTTAGGAAACTCAAGAACCATAACAGGATAATGAGTTGCTAATAGAAACTAAACAAGTTTAACAAATATTTGGAGAACTAGTTCATTGTACACCTACCCTTCGCATGCGACATGAATCCGAATATATGGGTCTCTTGTAATTGAGTATCATCACGAAGCACTCATAAATGATGAGTACTATACCAACCAATAAGTTGTATCGGTTCCAGAGTCCATAAAATTGCTGGAAGCCATGAGGCTCGAAACGTCGTCCATGTAAGAAAATCAAGTTTAAAACTTAATAGATCCACTATAAGGTGTAAAGACATCGGGTGAAAAGGGGTCTTTAATAAGAAGAGTGATAGGACAACAAAGTGAAAAATTATAACGCTAGACTAGTTGTAAAAGGTTTAAGATAAACTCATAATATGGACTATGACGAGACCTTTTCACCCATTGTCATGCTTAAATCTACTAGAATTTCAATTTCCGTTTATGTACCACGATTATGTTATATGTCAAATAGATGCCAAAACAGCATTTCTTAATTGAAACTTACTTGAGGATGTATACATGACACAACATGAGGGGCCTGCTCATCCATAAGTAACTAAAAAGGCGTACTAAGCATGAGCGACCCATTTATGCATTGAAGCACGCTTCTTGAAGCAAGAATCTTCATATTGCTAAAATAGTCAAAGAGTTTAGGTTTATTCAAACTAAATATGAACCTTGTACAAGAAGGTTAGTCGATGCATAATATTTTTCTTAGTCTTAGTGTAGATGACATAAAACTCATTGGAAAAGACATACCCACCTTGCAGACAGTCAAGACTTATTTGAAAAAAAAATACTCAATAAAGGACTAAGGAGAAGATGCCAACATTCTTGGACTGAGATCTATAGAGATAGACCGAAGAGAATAATTGGTCTAAGTAAAACTACCTATACTATCAAGATACAAAAGAAGTTCGGTATGAAAGATTTTAATAGAGGACTTTTGCCGATGTCACATGCATTCACCTGAGTATAAATCAGAGTCCTTTGACTCCTGCTGAGTGAGCCTACATGATAACACCTTATGCTTCACCTATAGGATCAATCATATATGTGAACGAACAATATGTGGTCTTCATGTTCAATTCTGGGTTTGGTTGATCCAAAAGGGTTGGTTGATCCAAAAGTGATATCATCTACATATATCTGAACGAGCAATATGTGGTCTTCATGTTCAATTCTGAAGAGTGTCTTGTCCATCTTTCAATTTCTAAATCCATTCTTCTTAAGAAATATGGATAGTGTTTCATACTAGGCTCTTGTTACCTGTTTGAGTCCATATAAGGCTTTCAGCAATTTATACACCTTGATTCCTTTGACAAATTTAGGTGGTTGTTCTACATACACTTCCTCTTCCAGTACTCAGTTGAGGAAGGCACTTTTCACATCCATTTGGTACACCTCTAATTTCTTGAAGGCTGCATAGTCAATAAAGAGCCTAATTGCTTCCAATCTTGCTACTGGTGCATACGTTTCTTGAAAATCTATTCCTTCACATTGAGCATATCCTTTTGCAACCAATCTAGTTTTATTCCTAACAAATGCTCCATCTTCTATCAGATTTGTTTTTGTAGACCCACTTGGTTCCAATGATTTTCTTGTGGTATGGTCTGTCTACTAGCTCCCATACATTATTCCTTTCCATTTGGTTTAGTTCTCTTGCAAGGCATTCACCCAAGTGTAGTTATCCAGGACTTGTTCTGTTATTTTTGGTTCCATCTGACATAAATCATGACAGTAACACCCCCAGAGCCATCCAGGAATATTACAGTGCCATAGGCCCCGAGATGGAACCCACAAGGCTAAAAGACATTTTCGCAAACATTTACAAATGCCCAAGAGGTTAATGATGGTACTATCTTTTAAAAACATTAGAAGATTTAACAAAATCCGTTTATCAAAACCGTCATAAGATTTCATTTGAAAGCACAAGGCCCGAAATGCCAAAACTCAATAGTTTAAAAACATACGTTAAGCTATCGCTTACACGTACCGACAAAATAGTTTAGAAAACTATATCCAAAGTAACTTAAGTTGCCAGATAACGCAAGGTCATTTAAGAATACTGACGCAGTAGAAAGGACAAATAATTAAGAATACTCTAGCAGCAGAATACAACATATAATCAGAATACTCGATTCACAAAAACATGCCATAGCCAGTATCCTCCGAGAAGCTCATCTCTTCACGACCGCTACAAGCTTGATATCCAAAGAACCTAAAAAGAAAGCCCACGACGGGGTCAGCCATAATATCCAACAATGATAACAACCACATCACATCAATAATTACACACCAATGAAAATACTAAGTAAGGATACGACCAATGTAATCTTACCGCCGTAACTTTACCAACTCATGATAATTCTCATCAAAATAACCATTATCATATTTCACATTTCATAATCTCGATTAACCAATAAACTCAAACATAATATCCATACGGTACCTCAAGCAATACTCAAGATTCTCAAAACATCATCATAACTCGTATTACGATAATCTACTAGCTCTGAACAATTCGATCCATCAGATAACATCATCAAATCTCAACACGAAAATTGATTGTCCATTAAAGACAAATACCAAAAAGGAAATATGGAACATACCTCAGGATACGCAATGCCACGATGAATCACGTCAGTCTAATCTGAGATCATATCAATACAACATACGGACATGGTCCTAACACAAGACCTACAAATGCATACTTACATGATGACATCAATATGACCACGATAACAACAACAACAATGTATGCTTATGGAAATACGATGACCCAGCGCACACTGCATAGATCCCAAGATGATCCTTAAAGACCAAAATGAGGTGGATAACCCATAATATACATATGCAAAACAACAACACATGGTAATCCAACGATTCAGCGCACACAGCATAGATATCCCATGATGATCCCATCGGACCAACGCATGGTGGAAATACATGTCCAACGATCCAGCGCACACAGCTATAGATATCCATGATGATCCTGTCGGACCAACGCATGGTGGACATACGACAAGAATGCACAAATGCATATTAACAACAATACACAAATACATGACAACAACAATACACAATGTATCACAACATGATCGACACTAAATGACAAAAACGATTAGAGTACTTGCCCCGAGTCCTTCGAGAGCAATCTCGATGTCAAAACCATCATCAATAACTCATAAAGTACCATAGACTATAGATAACTCATATCCTCGTCTTTACCATAGTGTATCCTCGATACCCAAGTATACCAATAACAAATGTAAATCATATACCTTGTGATTTAATTCCCAAAATAAAAAAACAATGTATAATCCCAAGTCTCCAGAGTTCACAATTATAATCATTGCTATACGAATTATAAACGAATGAAACTGAAATCATTCATTAAATATTATAAACTGTGCAAGTAACAACTTGCCTCGATACCGATACAACGATGAGAAAGCCGTTACCAATTCCATTGCCTTCATCTACGAGCTCCTCAACCCTGACCAAATCAATCTACGAACATCCTCGAACACGACTGTAAAGCATGGTTCTAATCACCAATTAATAATCTCAACCTATTACAATAATCGATCAACACACATTCGATAATAACCAACAACCGCTATAACCAATCAACAAACTTAACGGTTCTACAATAAACATAGTATGAACAATCCAATTCAAACCAGCACGAATTCATAACTATAACACGATATACTACAGGACCTGTCCACTTAGCGCACGTTAATCATATACCATAGCATACGCTAAGTCACTTCAGTTAGCATGCATTAGCCAGTTGGCTAGCGTGCGCTAAACTCATGCAGTTGCATGCATTATAAGTACCGCTCAGCACATTGTGATTACGAATACAAATGTAAAGGAAATTATACTCAAAGATCAATCACATCCTTTCCAAATTCAATCTTGTCATCATGATCCATACCTTATCAAGAACATACGAAATCGACCATTATAATCAACATAATATTAATTCTAATCATCCAATCCAAGTTAATATCCGAAACCATTCATATCTTATCACATATTTTTCTATGATGTGATATATACCAAGAACACCAAGAACAACATGATTCCATAATCATGTTTATAACAAAGCAACATAATTCCAGATGTATATATATATATACATATATAATATCATCATCTTCCTCAACCCAAACTCCATGAAACACCAAGAACCATAATAATACTTCCATAATCTGTCATTGCAGAGAGTAATCATCAACAATAACATCAATATCTGAAAATGAGGAGAAGGATTAACCAACTTATCTCAAGAGGACGAACAACACAATTCAAATCACAAGAATCATATCAATATCCATATATCAACAACAACATCATCATAATCCGGTAATCCATCTCATAATCATGCTTAACAACTTGTTTATATGATCATCATCAACTCAAGAACATCAATATTCAATCCAAAATGAAATCCAAAGGTGAAGAGTAATTACCTCTTTGAAGGAATGGATTGAATCCCAAGGTTGAATCCATTCTCAATCACCTCCGAGCTCCAACTGTTGTTAGGAACGATCAACTTAAGTGTTTGGAACCTCAAACTCCTCTCTAAGAACTCCCTCTATCGGTCAAAGTGAAGAAAATGGGTGAAATGCATCTTAACTCCCGTCTACCCATATTTATACTGCACATTACTAGCGTGCGCTAAAACTTGTGTTTAGAGTGTGCTACAGCCCTAGCCTGCGCTATCCTTCCTTGATGGCGTGCGCTATCGAGGTCCAGAAAGGCTACTGCCTTGCTTCGTACATCAGCTTACGTATGTAATACCCATGCAATAGCGTACGCAAACAGGCGTTGACCTGCTAGAATGAAATGCTCAGTAGCGTGCGCAATTCTCCAACAATAGCGTGCATTATTCTCCATTGACTCGACAATATGCACCTTCCCCGAAGATGCCTGGGTTCCACATTCCGGAAGTAACCTGACAAAGCCAAGATTACCTTTGGACCGATCTGATATTAGTGTGTGCTAACCATATGCTTAGCATGCGCTAAATGCAAATAATAATCAGCCTGGGCCTACCTGTCAGCCACCTTCCGAACCTTATCCAGAATGCCTTACGTACGTTAGGGGTCCTCCTTAGCGTACGTAATTCAAACCTCTTAGCGTGCGCTAAGTATACATCGTAGTGTTCGCTATCGTGGTTGTACTTAGCAATTTTCAGCTATTCTTGTCCAACGTCTTGACATACAAAATACGAACATACAGCATAATGAATACATATACTCCTTCCAACAATATTCTCATACAATACGCCCGACACACAATATATTCAAATACAACTGTCAACCAAGTGCGGTAATTATACCAATACAGATGTCTCAATCCTTCAATTATTTTATCCTTACTGTACAGATTCCACGCTATACAACATAACTCGGATAAAATAACATTAAACAATAGTAGTAGAAATTCCGAATATTACATACTACACCACTTAAAATAAGTTTCGTCCTCGAAACTTGCAATTCATCATAGAAAAACAAACAAACCGTTCAACCAAAATATTCTGAAACCATCACGACAACGATCAATCATCATCATTAATGAATAACCAAAACAGTATACTTACATAACATTGGATAATTCAACAAATCAAACACAGCGAAAGACTACCCGAGAAGTTTCATTTAAACAAGTATACCAAAACTCCGAAAGGTAGTACTAAAATAGATAAACGATTGGTAAAGTGTTTTACAAATATCGGGAGTTTTAGAAAACAGAAAAGCTTTTTTGAAACATTAGGGTCTCAGCCCATATCTCGTTCCATATTACAAGAAGTTTATAAAGCAGAAAACCCCTTTTTGGATCCCATGTCCTGAGTTATAAAACTATTTCAAAATTGATTGGGTCTCGGCCCAAAATCATTTCCATAAAACATCCGTAAAACATTCATTTTGAAAAGTATCATTTTCAAATGCTCAAAAACAGTTTCATATATCTCAAAATGAACTAACATGACTACATGTTTTCCTCATCAACCCACAATCTTTCTCCCAAATGCACAACTCCGTTCCAAAATTTAACCGACATATTGATTTCCAAAATCATAGCTTCTCAAGATCATCAATCCTGTGCCAACTCTGTTATCTCATACTGTAACACATAATATCTTTCTGAATCTCAAAGCATATCAACTTAGAATGGCAACAAATCTCAATGCAATTCAAAAATCCAAATACTTATAGACCGTGAAGCCGACGATTCCCCGTGATACTGGCACATGTATCAACTCTAGAAAATACTCGACATATATATTTACAAAACACACATTTTTCAAACTCAGTTCAACTCAAAACACGACACATCTCTATCCGAAGAAACACGTTAATACCATTTAAAAGAGTTTACAACAACCACAGTACCACACTGGTAAATCAGATAACACACAAGCCCGAGTGAACAACAAAAACCCAGGGCTATAATATTTATCAATCGACAACTCGAATGACGCGACAAAAACACGACTCGATTCGACCCGACTGTCTGGGTTTTCTCAACCTAAGCTCCGATACCATATTATGTAACACCCCCAGAGCCATCCAGGAATATTACAGCGCCGTGGGCCCCGAGATGGAACCCACAAGGCTAAAATACATTTTCACAAACATTTACAAATGCCCAAGAGGCTAACGACTGTACTGTCTTTTAAAAACATTTGAAGATTTAATAAAATCCATTTATCAAAATCGTCGTAAATCTCATTTGAAAGGACAAGGCCCGAAATGCCAAAACTCAACAGTTTAAAAATATACGTTAAGCTATCGCTTACACGTACCGACAAAATAGTTTAGAAAACCATATCTAAAGTAACTTAAGTTGCCAGATAACGCAAGGTCATTTAAGAATACTCACGCAGCGGAAAGGACAAATAATTAAGAATACTCTAGCAGCGGAATACAACATATAATCAGAATACTCGATTCGCAAAAACATGCCATAGCCAGTATCCTCCGGGAAGATCATCTCTTCATGACCGTTACAATCTTGATATCCAAAGAACCTAAAAAGAAAGCCCACGACGGGGTCAGCCATAATATCCAACAATGATAACAACCACATCACGTCAATAATTACATACCATTGAAAATACTAAGTAACGATACGACCAACGTAATGTTACCGCCGTAACTTTACCAACTCGTGATAATTCTCATCAAAATAACCATTATCATATTTCACATCTCGTAATCTCGATTAACCAATAAACTCAAACATAATATCCATACGGTACCTCAAGCAATACTCAAGATTCTCAAAACATCATTATAACTCATAATACGGTCATCTACCAGCTCAGACCAATTCGATCCATCATATAACATCATAAAATCTCAACACGAAAATCGACTGTCCATCAAAGACAAATACCAGAAAGGAAATATGACACATACCTCATGATACGCATTGCCACGATGAATCACGTCTATCTAATCTGAGATCATATCAATACAACATACGGACATGGTCCTAACACAAGACCTACAAATGCATACTCACATGATGACATCACTATGCCCACGATAACAACAACAATGTATACTTATGGAAATCCGATGACCCAACGCACACCGCATAGATCCCAAGATGATCCTGAAAGACCAACACGAGGTGGATAACCCATAATATACATATGCACAACAACAACACATGGTAATCCAACGATCCAGCGCGCACAGCATAGATATCCCATGATGATCCCATCGGACCAACGCATGGTGGAAATACCTGTCCAACGATCCAGCGCACACAGCTATAGATATCCCATGATGATCCCGTCGTACCAACACATGGTGGACATACGACAACGATGCACAAATGCATATTAACAACAATACAAAAATGCATGGCAACAACAATACACAATGTATCACAACATTAACGATACTAAATTGCAAAAATGATTAGAGTGCTTGCCCCGAGTCCTTTGGGAGCAATCTCGATGTCAAAACCATCACCAACAATTTCCTAAATATTCGATGGTCCAAAAGTACCATAGACTATAGATAACTCATATCCTCGTCTTTACCATAGTGTATCCTCGATACCCAAGTATACCAATAACAAATGTATATCATATACCTTCTGTTTTAATTCCCAAAATCAGAAAACAACGTATAATCCCAAGTCTCCAGAGTTCACAATTATAATCATTGCTATACGAATTATAAACGAATGAAACTGAAACCATTCATTAAATATTTTAAACTGTGCAAGTAATAACTTGCCTCGATACAGATACAACGATGAGAAAGCCGTTACCAATTCCATTGCCTTCGTCTACAAGCTCCTTAGCCCCGACCAAAGTAATCTACGAACATCCTCGAACACGACCGCGAAGCATGGTTCTAATCACCGATCAATAATCTCACCTATTACAATAATCGATCAACACACATTCGATAATAATCAACAACCGCTATAACCAATCAACAAATCCAACGGTTCAACAATACCTCGGTTAAACATAGTCTGAACAATCCAACTCAAACCAGCACGAATTCATAACCATAACACGATATACTACACTGCCTGTCCACTTAGCGCACGTTAATCATATACCGTAGCGTGCGCTATGTCACTTCAGTTAGCGTGCATTAGCCAGTCGGCTAGCGTGCACTAAACTCATGCAATTGCATGCATTACAAGTTCCGCTCAGTACATTGTGATTACGAATACGAATGTAAAGGAAATTATACTCCAAGATCAATCACATCCTTTCCAAATTCAATCTCATCATCATGATCCATACCTTATCAAGAACATACGAAATCGACCACTATAATCAACATAATATTAATTCTAATCATCCAATCCAAGTTTATATCCAAAACCATTAATATTTATCACATATTTTTCTATTATGTGATATGTACCACGAACACCAAGAACACCATGATTCCATAATCATGTTCATAACAAAACAACATAATTCCATATGTGTGTGTCTATATATATATATATATATATATATACACACATATATAATATCATCATCTTCCTCAACTCAAACTCCATGAAACAACAAGAACCATAATAACGCTTCCATAATCTATCATTACAGAGAGTAATCATCAACAATAACATCAATATCTAAAAATAAGGAGAAGGATTAACCAACTAATCTCAAGAAGACGAACAACACAATTCAAACCACAAGAATCATATCAATATCCATATATCAACAACAACAACATCATAATCCGGTAATCCATCTCATAATCATGCTTAACAACTTGTTTATATGATAATCATCAACTCAGAACATCAATATTCAATCCAAAACGAAATCCAAAGGTGAAGAGTTATTACCTCTTTGAAGGAATGGATTAAATCCCAAGGTTGAATCCGTTCTCAATCACTTCCAAGCTGCAACTGTTGTTAGGAACGATCAACTTAAGTGTTTGGAACCTCAAACTCCTCTCTAAGAACTCCCTCTATTGGTTGAAATGAAGAAAATGGGTGAAATACATCTTAACACCCGTCTGCCCATATTTATACTGCACATTACTAGTGTGCGCTAAAACTTGTATTTAGCGTGCGCTACAGCCCTAGTGTGCACTATCCTTCCTTGATAGCGTGCGACATAGAGGTCCAGAAAGGCTACTGCCTTGCTTCGTACATCAGCTTACATACGTAATGCCCATGCAATAGCGTACGCAAACAGGCATTGACCTGCTACAATGAAATGCTCAGTAGTGTTCGTTATTCTCCAACAATAGCGTGTGCTATTCTCCTTTGCCCCGACAATATGCACCTTCCCCAAAGATGCCTGGAGTTCACACGCCAAAAGTAACCTGACAAAGCCAAGATTCCCATTGGACCGATCTGATATTAGCGTGCGCTAACCATATGCATTAGCGTGCACTAAATCCAGATAATAATCCGTCTGGGCCTACCTGTCGGCCACCTTCCCAACCTTATCCAGAATGCCTTACGTATGTTAGGGGTCCTCCTTAGCATACGTAATTCAAACCCCTTAGTGTGCGCTAAGTATACATCGTAGCATGTACTATCGTGGTTGTACTTAGCCATTTTCAGCTATTCTTGTCTAATGTCTCGACATACAGAATACGAACATACAACATACTGAATACATATACTACTTCCAACAATATTCTCATACAATACGCCCGACACATAATATCTTCAAATATAACTGTCAACCAAGTGCGGTAATTATACTAATACAGATATCTCAGTCCTTCAATTATTTTATCCATACTGTACAGATTCCACGCTGTACAACATAACTCGGATAAAATAACATTAAACAATAGTAGTAGAAATTCCAGATATTACAATGTCAACATGGCCATTCCTGTCGGGTCTTTAGATTTTATGGTTTTGACACCATCAGTTAGGTTCTTAATGATTTGTTACATGGGATGGTCTTTTAACCATTTGGGAGTTTCATATTCAGGTTCTGCTTTTGGTTGAGGGTCATTATTGTTTATTCCCTCTGAAGAAATGCCCATAAGGTTTGATATATCCATTTGTGCTTCAGCTAGGTCTTATTGAACTGCAACTGAGTTTGGTTCAGGTAGGTTTGAATCAGCTCTGTTTGATTCAGCTGCAACTGGTTCAGCTACGTCTGGTGAACCTAGCTGATCTGAAGTAGGATCTTCATGAACTGAGTCAATCAATCTTGTGTCTTTGACAATGATTTTTCCTAGATTGGTGGCTTTGAGCTTTTTCCCAGTTTGTTCCACCTGTTTCTTGTATTCAGCAGTAGATTCATCAAAGACAACACGAGATGTTTCTTCTACAAGTAGTGTTTTTTTGTTAAATACCCTGTATGATTTGCTTATCTGAGAGTATCCCATAAAGAGACCATCATGAGTTTCAGCATCAAAAGCATTCAATTGGGTTTTGCCATTTTTTTGGATAAAACACTTGCAACCAAAAATATGAAAATATACAACATTTGGTAATCTGTCATTCAAAACCTCAGAGGGAGTTTTATAATGTCTGCCTACAATTATGCTTCTATTCTATGTATGACAGGTTGTGTTGATAGCTTCAGCCCAGAACATTTTTTGGGGAGATCAGCTTCTGCAATCATTGTCCTGGCTGCTTCTTTGAGGATTCTGTTCCTTCTTTCTGCTACACCATTTTATTGTGGTGTTCTTGCAGCTGAAACTTCATGTTAGATTCTATTATGATCATTGTATTCAGTTGTAGCATTGTTGGGAAATTATCCTCCTTTTTCTAATCTTATCTTGATGATAGCTAAAGATTTCTTATTTTGAATTCTCCACATTAGCTCAGGAAACTTGGTCAGTGCTTCACTCTTCTTGTAGAGAAAACCATCCAAGTGTATCTTGAGTAGTCATCTACGACTACTAAGGCATATTTTCTTACACTAAAAGTTCGTGGCTTGATGGGTCCAAAAAGATCCATTTGAAATAGTCCCAGCACTTTGTTTTTTGTTAGAGTGGTAGGTTGTATTGATTCGAATGAAGATATTGTCTGTTTTCCTTTATGGAATGCATCACAAAGAGTCTCTTTCATGAATATTTTTTCTGTGAGACCTCTGACTAGTGTTTCTGAGCTTAATTTGTTGAGCGCCTTGAATTTAGATGGGTTAATATCTTGTGCCATAACCATCCATTTTCAGGTAGAGTCTTCGATATGAAGCATGCATTGGGTATGCCTGCTTTCCGGTCTATCACATAGACATCTCTTCTTCTGTAGCCTTGTAGTTTCACTTCTCCAGTTTAGAGGTCAGTCACCATACATTTCCATTTGGTGAAGACTACTAGGCTGCTCTTATCACAGAACCGGCTTATGCTTAAGAGATTTTATTTGAGTTCTTTGACATACTGCACTTTTGTTATGACAATGTTTCATGTCTGCAGCTTCCCATGTCCTTTAGTTTGTCCACACGAGTTATCTCCAAACGTTACATATGGGCCTCTTTTCTTGGTCTAACATGAAAATATCTTTTTGTTTCCAGTCATGTGTCTTGCGCATCCAGAGTCCATAAACCATTTTACACTTTCAACAGGTGATTCTGTGGTTGTTGCATAGTAATCCTTCCACCTTTTCTGCAATCATGTAAAAGAGATTGAGGTACCCATATCTGTATGGGTCCTCTAGGGTTAGTGGATTTCTGTAAGAAATTCTTTCTTCTTTGGTTATGAGAGTTGATTCAATATCTATTATAATATGCATAGTTATTATTTTTTTTATCCTCTTTATGGATTGTGCACATGATAAGGTATATGATATGCTTTGTGTGAACCATGGTTAAATCTTGGCTGAGACCAGTTTTAAAGTTTTGAGGTCTCCACAGATTATGATTTTGAAATATTGGAATACCTTGAGGTCTCCATCTACCTTTCCCTTGTTGAAGTCCTTTTTTTGGGAATTTTTTGTAGTAAAATGTTTTCTGAAAGTGTCTAGGTTGTTGGCGCTAATTTGGCCATTGCCTAGTCAATTGTATTGGTTGCTGTCTAGAATGTATTGGCTGTTGCCTAAACATCCATGGATGTTGCCTAAACATTTGACTTGATTGTTGCCTATTCTGCAAATTCTCAACAGTCTGTACATTGGTTTCTCCTTTTACAAAAGTAGTTTTTGAAATTTAAGGAGTATTAGGATCATATCCAAGACCTGACTTTAAATACAGAGGTCTTTGATTAGTACATACTTTTTCTAATGCTATTTATGCTTTGAGTGATACTATTTCTTTAACTTAAGCATCATTTAGTTGTTTGAGCATTGTAAGCTTAGGCTCAATCTAAGTGAGTGCTCCTGATTTTTCATTGTTTAAGATTGTTAATATGTTTATTTAGCCATTGCTATGTTGTTTTCATCCTGACTGGTTTTGAAGTTAGATGTATCTTGGCTGGGATTGTCTAAATTATTTTTCAGTTGCACTTTCTCATTTTTCAGCTTAATATTCTTAGCTGACACAGCGAGGTGTGCTGTTTTTTTAGAGTTTCAAAGTATTTTGTTAATTAATTTAGAGACATATGCAAATAAATATCTTCAGATATTTCTGAACTAAAATATTCTGAAGGTTGTGGTTTAGATGATATCTCTTCATCAAAAATATTGGCCATCAGGCAGTTGTAGTCATCTTCATCTTCTGAGAAGAATCCACCACTTGATTCCACAATCTCAAGTGTTGGTCTTCTCCAATTAGGGCTTTGCTTTTGTCTTCCCTTCTGCCTGTGTCTTCCTTTTATTCTTCTTTCTTCAGGTTAGGATAGTCATATTGAATGTAGCATCTCACCTTCCAATTCCCAGCTTTTTAGTTTTGTTTGGGATTCTCTTTGTAGTTCTTCTTATATTTTACGTAATTCTTTATGAAGTTTCCAAATCATTGCATTATGAATATCATTTCTTCCTCAAATTTAAGAGGACTGGGAGGAATAACTTCAGCTAAGTTTCTCAGTTGGCTCACTGGATGATGAGCAAGGGAGTTCGAATTCAAAAACCTTGAGGTCTGAGAATAGCTCTTGAATATTTATTTTGTTAAGATCATTTGATTCCCACATAGCTACAGTCTTCATGCTCCAGTCTGGGGTAAGAGAAACTTTTAGTTCCATCTCTCGGTTGCCATTAGTTTTTCTAAGAGAGTTGATCTTATTCATGATTTCTATGAATCTGGTATCCACATTATCAATGGTTTATCCATCATTCATTTTGAAGTTCTCGATTTTTTGTGTAGCAATTGATAACTTGTTTTCCTTGATTAATTCTGTTCCTTCACACATTACTTCTAATGTGTCCCAAATTTCTTTGGCGTTTTTGATATTTTTGATGTTCACCATGGGGGCTTTATCAAGGGTTTGATATAGAACATCTTTGACCCGATTGTCAAGATTGGCCATCTTCCTTTCATCAGTGGTCATCTGATCTAGTCTTGGGAATATGATTTGGTTTCCCAGCTGTAATTTTCTTCAGCAGTGTTGTCCTTCATGTAGATGATAGGTGTGTCTGCATTCTTATCTTCCATAGATCATAATCATCAACAGAGAAAACAGGGAGTCTAGAGTGCATGTGTTCCATCTTAATACGAGAGATTATTGAATTATACGTAAGTATAGATCTAGTCCTATGACTACTAAATATAAGTACTACAATCCGACCTCTTGGATACAACTTGTAGGTCAAAAGTACGTATGGTAAAAGTCTAGAGGGGGTGAATAGACTCTTAAAACACTTTGCTGTAATAGCGGGTTTAAGAAACTCAGTTGTGATGTTTGCAGCTAGGTAAACTTAGCTGATCTTGAAACTTAACTGAAATATCAGCTAAGTACAGTTCAGATGTCTGCTGAAAAACAATATGCGGAAGACTTAGATGACTTTTAATGCAACAGTTAAGATGGATGCAGTAGTTAAGTATGATAATTAAAATAGTAAATCACACATCACTTATAGTGGTTTCAGAGGTGGGGTAATCCTCTACTAGTCCACTTTTCTCCAATCTACTTGGACATAAATTCACTATAACGTTTGATGGTTACAATGAACTAGTTACTGCAGCTTTCAACCAGTGAGAATCCTTGGCCACGGTAACTCCTTCCCTTAGTTGCTTGTCACCTCCTGAACGGAAACCCGTGGATGCCTCACAACTCTCAAGTTGCTTATCACCTTCCAATCAAGAACTCGTGGATACCGCACAACCCAACTTTCAAGAGCCTCATTCAAGAAAGTACCCCTACTCATATCTTTAAGACAATAGTGTTTTTTTCTCCAACTTCTAAGAGCTTCTTAGGATTTGAATCTTATGATCTTAGCTCTTCACGATGCTTGTAGAGTATATTACTTTTTTTTTCTTTGATTGTTTGTATGTGTTAATCGCATCGTACTTCTACTCAAGAGTTCTTCATATACTTATACTACTCTCTTTGAGCTCTTCATAGGTGTTGCATCCTTTGAACAAATTGGTCCGTTGGAGTGGACTTCTTTGTTGTACTTTTAACCTTTTTTGCACGACTTGTTTCTTTCTTCAAATCTGACCATTCGAAGATATACAGTTGTCCATGCTGATTTTTTATTTCTATAATAATAAGACTTCTGGTGCGAATCTCGAGTATTTTTTTTCCTCAACTTACGGGAATCATTCATATTTTCTTCTTTGATTTATTTACGCCTGCATGTGATTTTCCGTCTTTGTTGACTTTTAAATGTTTCCTGACGTGGACATAGCTGATTAGTACTTGTTGAATTCTGTCCAAGTATTTGATGTTCATACTTAGATGATTTCATTTTGGATTCTCCTGTAGTTCATCTTATATTTTGAGTAATTCTTTCTGAAGTTTCCAAATCATTGCATTATGAATGTCATTTCTTCCTCAAATTTTAGAGGACTGGGAGGACTAACATCAGCTAGGTTTCTTGTAGAGGACTCGGCTGCAAAGGCAATTCCATTCTCAGTTGGCTCACTGGATGATGAGCAAAGGAGTTCGAACTCAAAAGCCTTAAGGTCTGAGAATAGCTCTTGAATCTTTATTTTGTTAAGATCATTTTATTCACACATAGCTACAGTATTCATGCTCCACTCTGGGCTAAGAGAAACTTTTAGTGCCATCTCTTGGTTGCCATAAGTTTTTCTGAGAGAGTTGATATCATTAATGATTTCTATGAATCTGGTATCCATATTGTCAATGGTTTATCCATCCTTCATTTTGAAGTTCTAAATTATTTGTGTAGCAATTGATAACTTGTTTTCCTTGATTAATTCTGTTCCTTCACACATTACTTCTAATGTGTCCCAAATTTCTTTGGCGTTTTTGATATTTTTGATGTTCACCATGGGGGCTTTATCAAGGGTTTGATAAAGAACATCTTTGACCCGATTTTCAAGATTGGCCATCTTCCTTTCATCAGTGGTCATCTGATCTAGTCTTGGGAATATGATTTGGTTTCCCAGCTGTAATTTTCTTCAGCAGTGTTGTCCTTCATGTAGATGATAGGTGTGTCTGCATTCTTATCTTCCATAGATCATAATCATCAACAGAGAAAACAGGGAGTCTAGAGTGCATGTGTTCCATCTTAATACGAGAGATTATTGAATTATACGTAAGTATAGATCTAGTCCTATGACTACTAAATATAAGTACTACAATTCGACCTCTTGGATACAACTTGTAGGTCAAAAGTACGTATGGTAAAAGTCTAGAGGGGTTGAATAGACTCTTAAAACACTTTGCTGTAATAGCGGGTTTAAGAAACTCAGTTGTGATGTTTGCAGCTAGGTAAACTTAGCTGATCTTCAAACTTAACTGAAATCTCAGCTAAGTACAGTTCATATGTCTGCTGAAAAACAATATGCGGAAGACTTAGGTGACTTTTAATGCAACAATTGAGATGGATGCAGCAGTTAAGTATAATGTTTAAAATAGTAAATCACATAGTACTTATAGTGGTTTCAGAGGTGGGGTAATCCTCTACTAGTCCAATTTTCTCCAATCTACTTGGAGATAAATTCACTATAACGTTAGATGCATACAATGAACTAGTTACTGCAGCTTCGAACCAGTGAGAACCCTTGGTCATGGTAACTCCTTTCCTTAGTTGCTTGTCACCTCCTGAACGGAAACCCGTGGATGCCTCACAACTCTCAGGTTGCTTATCACCTTCCAATCAAGAACACGTGGATACCACACAACCCAACTTTCAAGAGCCTCGTTCAAGAAAGTACCCCTACTCAAATCTTTAAGACAATAGTGTTTTTTTTCTCCAACTTCTTAGAGCTACTTAGGATTTGAATCGTTTGATCTTGGATCTTCACGATGCTTGTAAAGTATATTACTTTTGTTTTCTTTGATCGTTTTCATGTGTTAATCGCATCGTACTTCTGCACAAGAGTTCTTCAGATACTTATAGTACTCTCTTTGAGCTTTTCATAGGCGTTGCATCTTTTGAACAAATTGGTCCATTGGAGAGTGGACTTCTTTGTTTTACTTTTCACCTTTTTTGCACGACTTATTTGTTTCTTCAAATCTGACCGTTCGAAGATATACAGTTGTCCATGCTGATTTGTTATTTCTATAATAATAAGTCTTCTGGGCGCAAATCTCGAGGAATGTTTTATTCCTCAACTTACGGGAATCATTCAGATTGTCTCCTTTGCTTTATTTACGTCTGCATGTGATTTTCCATCTTTGTTGACTTTTAAACATTTGCTGACATGGACATAGCTTATTAGTACTTGTTCAATTATGTCCAAGTATTTGATGTCCATACTTAGGTGACTAATTTGTCATGGTCATACTCGGCTAAAGATTTGGAAATACCCGACTGATATTATAACTTGGCGATACCCGGCTGATATTTTTTCTTGGCTAAACCCGGATGATAATTTGTCTTGGCTAAACTCAGTTGATATTTTGTCTTGGCTATACACCGTTGATGATTTGTCTTGGCTTTACTCAGCTGATATTTTGTCTTGGCCAAACTAAGTTGATATTTTGTCTTGGCTATACCTAGATGATATTTTGTCTTGGCTAGACTCGACTGATATATTGTCTTGCTATACTCCGCTGTTATTTTGTCTTGCCTATACTTAGATGATATTTTGTCTTGTCCAAACTCGGCTGATATATTATCTTGCCTATACTCCGCTGATATTTTGCCTTGGCTATACTCAACTGATATTTTGTCTTGGCCAAACTCGGTTGATATTTTGTATTGGCTATACTTAGTTGATATTTCATCTTGGCCAAACTCAGCTGAACGAACTTAGCTGTAAAACCTACTTGATCAATACTTTGCGTAAGTTTTAAAGGCCTATAGAATATACTCATTTGGTTCTTGCTTACAATGCTAGGTACTTATACATTTGAAAACTTAGAATACATGGATGACATCATCAAAATCCTTAAATGTATTTGTAACAACAAGTCTAAGTCCAAGGAAGTGACAAGTCCTGCTCGTACTCTTCCTATCCAACTTACAACCTACACGATCCGAGTTGTTGTAGACCACCAAATCGAATTTTCCTTCCTTAGGATACCATAGTCCTACATTGATTGTTATTTTAACATTCTTAAGAATCTGTTTGGCTGTGTTTAAGTGTGACTCTTTAGGTGCTACCTAATACTGAGCACACACTACTATAGCAAAATCGGATATCGGGCCAACTGGCTGTTAGACACAAGAGTGAGCCTATAATCTTTCTGTAGAGTGATTAATCCACTGGATTTTTGGCTTCGTCAGCACTTATATGTGTCGAAGTGCTCATGGGGGTGGATGAGGACTTTGAAGTGTTCATCCCGAACTTATTGAGCATCTCCTTGTATTTCTCCTGGTTGTTGAATATACCTGTAGGTAGTTGTTTAACCTGCAACCCTAAGAAATAGTTATGTTCTCTCATCATACTTATTTCAAATTTATTTTGCATGAGATGAGAGAACTTTTGACACAGATCAAGGTTAGTTGAAGAAAAAATAATATCATTTACATAGATTTACACCATAAGAAGATCATCACCTTCCTAATTTTGAAGAAGGTTTTGTCAATCGCACCTTTCTAAAATCTATTATTGATGAGGTACAATGATAGGGTTTCAGACCATGCCTTGGGTGTTCGCTTAAACCCAGACATCACTCTTCTCAGCCTTTATACAAGATCTCCTCCTTCTGTGTTGGCAAGCCCTGGATTTTGTTCAACATATACTTCTTCCGCTAGGTCTCCATTAAGAAATATGCTCTTTACATCCATTTGATATACGATAAAGTTCTCATAAGCCGCAAAAGCTAGAAATATCCTAATGGCTTCTAGTCTGGCTACAAGGGAAAAAGTTTCATCATAGTCTATTCTTTCTTCATGTCTATAGCCTTAGTCAACTATATTCCAGACCTCGTATGCCATTTTGTTGTGGTGCGTGTTGATTTTACAGCAGTTTTGGGTACAACATGTTGTATTTGTTACTTCTCCCCAAAAACATTGTGGAAACTTGCTTGGATCTAACATAGTTCTTGTTGCTTCCTTTAGTATCTTGGTTCATTGGCTCGGCAAATCAATTTTGTTAAGAAGTGTGGGTTGCTGAGTATTCACGTTGGATGCCATTGTCCATACAGTACTGCTCTATGAAGTGGTTTGTGAATTTTGTGCCTCCCCTAGGCTGACAGGGTCTATAGGGCCGTAGAGATCCATACATAACAAGTCCAAGATCCTTTGTGTTGAAAGATAAGATTTGCTATCCAGAGACGTCTTTACTTGCTTGTATTTATGATAAGGTCCACGGATGCTATTCTTTTGAAATGAAACATCGGGCAAGCCTCTGACCATTCACCGTCGAACTAGTTTGTTGATGGTCTTGAAGTTGATGTGAGACATCCTTTTATGTCATAGCAAGCTTTGATATGCAGTGCCTTTGACAATTAAACAAGAAATTACAGTACTAGTGGGTTTGTAGTCAGCAATATACATGTTACCTAATGGGATTCCTATAAGGACAATTTATTTGGTCTTTACGTCCTTCACCCTACAGTGATCTATAGAGAATTTGATCGAGAACTGTTTGTCACAGAACTGGATAATGCTAAGAAGATTATATTATAGTCCTTCTATGTAGGCTACATCGGTAACCTTGAATGTTCCTAAAAGTAGGGTTCTATTCCCTCTCTTCTCCCTCTTTAATTGTCATAGAATCGCATCTTTGGATCACGACCTTCTACCTAATTTGTTAGCTTGGTGATATATCCTGTCATGTGGCAAGAACATCCACTGTTGAAATACTAGATGCCCTTATCTTTGATATCCTGCAATCAAAAAATTAAGTAGATTTAAGTCTCTTTTGATGTTTGGGTCCTTGGTTACTAGTGTCTTTAGGTACCATATTTTTTCCTGACATCAATAGGTCTGATGTAGGTTGTATTTGGTCCTTTTGCGAAATTTATGTTGGGCAGGCATGTAATCATTGTAAGCATTGTTATTATGCTTGTAAGATTTAAAATTTTGGCTCCAGTATAATTGTTGTCTAGGAGGAGGAACCATATGTCTCTGCCTTTTAGCCTGCTTCTGGGTTTTTAATTGGATCCCCAGACCTGTTGTTGGTAGAACTGCGCGACACCTTGTTTACGAGACATATACTTAGGTTCTTGTACCTAGTAACTAGGACCATTGTAATGTTGTTATTATTGAGGTGGATGTTGTTGATGGTACTTGGGTACAGCCTTCCTTCTAGTCTGCTCCTGATGTTGTCAGTATGATCGAGGAACATACTGTTGATATTCAGTATTGCGTCTTACACGCATGTGGGACTGTTTTGTAATATCCAGATTAATTATTGAGTATTTCGTCTGTAATTGAACCCTGTATTATTCGGATTAGTGATATCGATAATCGAAGTATGATCTTTCTCATATTCGTATCCATATGCATGATTATATCAACATATAAATCTTCACATGCAATTACGTAATAACGTACGCTAAGAAGTGAGCATAGCGTACGTTATGTGCCAAGGTTAGCGTACGCTATGAATGAAGCATAGCGTACATAAGGCAGCCAATAATTGGGAAGGGCGGCTAGCACATGAGCTAGCTGGTCGATGGGTCCGGATAAGATTCCTGCGGATGAACCTTGACAGTTTTAAGTCAACGAGTGTTAACGTACGCTAAGGCATGTATATAGCATGCGCTAATTTGTATTGATTACGTATGTAACTTGATGGTGTAGCGTACGTAAACGAGTACAGAACAAGACAGTAAGCTTTCATTGGATGATAATGTACGCTAAGGAGAACATATAGCGTACGCTAAGTGAATAACGTATGCTATGCACAAGGGCTAACGTACGTTAAGGTCAGAAAATTATAAATGGGACTCCACCCCATTTCATTTCATTCGTTTCCTTCACTTGTTATTCACCTCCCTTCATTCCCAGAGAGTTCCCAGCCACCTAAAACACACATAGACCATCTATACTTGATCATTGGAGATTGGATATCACTTATACTTGATCAATGAAGTTGAGAAACATCTTGTATTGGCACACAAGCAACCGGAGTTGGAGTCTACCTATTGTCTCGGTGTTTTCTTCATCTTAAGGTATGTTAATGCTATCTCCAACCTTGGATTCGTGTTCTTAAGGATGTTATGATCATACTACCGAGAATATTAGGTTCCATAGATGATTTATTCAACCAAACATCATGTTTATTAAGTTGGGATGATTATGCTTAAGTTACCATTGTTGAGAACATTATAGTTGGAATCTTGTTACGTCAAATAATAAGAGTAGTGTTCTGAGATTGATAATCCGTATTGAATGGTGCTTCCATAATGATTGTGGACTTGGTAATGATATCACCTTTGCTAAACGGAATTAGATAAAGGATCACCGAAGGTTGTATCATTTCTTATAAGTTGGATTGGTTAAATTAATCATCATGATGAAGTTGAATGTAATGATGATATTGGTAATAAGTGTATCAACCTTAGATCACCCGAACTTCATATGAGAAATTGTAATCAAGATTGAGTATGACGTTGTGATGTTATGCGAATCTTTGAATTCAAAGATGTCTATAAACCGTAATATCATTCAAGTTGCTTGAGCAATGTATGTGTGTAACGTACGTTAAACACTGAAAATTACGTACGTTATATCATCAGACATGTCAGTCATCTGATCAGAGAATAGAACCATCAATTCATGCTTAGCATACGCTAGACTTTGGAATTTACGTACGCTAACATGCATACTTAATGTGCGCTACGTTGGATAAGTAACGTACGTTATGTAGAGCAGTCACGGTTTGTAATGTTGTACCTTCGGTCATAGTTTGGATTGTTAGATGTTCGTACGTTAGTTATTCGACATGAAATGAACTCTATATTATTTCTTTTGTTTAAGGTTCGAGTTTTGCAACGTGATTAATCGAAGGGGAGACCTTCGAGTGTTTTGATATTCGTGGAAGTGTTATCCTTGTCGTCGACTCGAGGCAAGTACCTTATTTATGTTATATGTGTTGATGTTATACATATTGTCGTGCATATGTGTCGTTGTTGTATGTCCACCTCGTGTTGGTCCGACAGGATCATCTTGGGATCTATGCTAGCGCGCGCTGGATCATCAGACAGGTTTTTCCACCTCTTGTTAGTCCGACGGGATCATCTTGGGATCTAGGCAGTGAACACTGGATCATCGGAATTACCATGTGTATGTTGTGATGTCATGTTATGATTGTCATTTGTGTATGGTACTTATGAGTTTTGTCGTAGGGAGAGGCTCATTGGCATTTTTGTCATTTATGTTATTATTCGTGAGACGTTGAATAATATGTTGTGGTACTTTTACTAGCATCGTTGTGCTAACCCATTCGGGGGTGAACATTTGTTTATGTTCAGGATACAGGAGAGCGGGGAACCAAACATTAGAGCCGCATGACGATGGGGGTGCAGAGTGATGTTCCGGCCGAAATAATTTGTGGAGTTTAAATGTTGTTTTTAATAAAGTACTCGAGTACGTTGTCCTTTGTTATATTTGATTTGGGTATTTCTCGATATTAACTGTTGAATGTTGTATTGTCGGCATTGTTTCGGACTTGTTGTATTTTATTGTTGTTGTCATTGTTTATTGTAGTTTATTATTGTCATTTCGTTTTCTCAGCCTTGTAAATTCTTACGTAAAGGATTTATGGCGCTGTAATATTCTTGAATATATCGGGGGTGTTACAGAATATGGTATCAGAGCTAAGATTATGGATATCTTGGTTGTTGGGTTAAAATAGGGGTCGCATATGTCTTTTGAGATTATCGGTCATGAATAACATCATTGCACTACCTACGTCTTCGTGCGGGCGGTGGTTGTAAGTTCCTCAACTCTATCTCGTCATTCATATGATGTACCTCTTATACGTGAAATTTGAACAATATTTTTCCTTGTATATTGAGTGTTTATGTTTACAGTATGTTGAGATGTGGATGTGGACATGGTCGCGGGCGTGGACACGGGTGTAGGAATGCCGAAAGAGAAGCTTCGCCTTCAAATCAGGCTAGCCACAGCTCAGGCGAGCCACAGGAATCCAATAACAATGAACCGGAACCCGCCGTTCCCGACATCCTCCGTCAGGTGGTTAACCAAATGACTCAGTTTGCCCAGGTTGTGGTCCGAATGCAGGTGGCATGTAACGCCCTGGCTTTCTTAATTAAAAAGAACGTTACACAACTCATTTTTTTCCTCAAAAATTTTATATAAATTTGGAGTATTTGCGGAAGCATTTTAGTCAGTAAATCTTCAATAAAACTCATTTATTCAACCATCAGTACAGTTTTACAAAAACATGGGAAATCAAATATTCGGACATAGTCCGTTGAAATTATATTCGTTGAAGAACATCAAGTATTTCGTAAAAATAATAATAATAACGGCGACAACATCTTTTATTATTTAGAACTTCATCATGTTGGGAGTATGTATTCATCTTCTGCTTGTCCCGTTCGTCGATTCCTTAGCCTGAAAAACATAAATGACGAGGTGTGAGTACGCGAGCATACTCAGTGAGATTAAACCCTTATAAATCGTCAAAATCATGTTGTGTAATGCACATAAAACATTCTTACCTGTGTGATACTCGTCTCGGATTTCTTTCATTCTTTCTACCCCTCGTGGGTCGTCATGTTACACGACACAACGATGACCGTAACATATTAAAACAGTATAACCTCACCTCGTTTGCTGAAACCTTGAAATATCTTCCTTTGAATTTGGCTCGGTTGTCCTTCTTTGATCCCGGATATGCTTCTCCTAGCACTTGAAAATACTTTTTCATATTTCCAGTCATAAATTCTTGATGTAAAATCTGAAATCTCTTTGAGGACTTTTATCAAACACCTTTGAAAAATTGTCGGATTTGAGCTTCCTGATTCATCGGGCTTTTTGAAGCCATTATAATTTTTGGAAGGGAAATATGTTACGGGCGTTTTATCGTAGAGGTCCAGAGCTTCAAACTGATATGTAATATGTACAAAAATGCGTCCAGGAACATGTATAAATAGGCGCTCAAAGTCGGTTGAAAATCAATACTTATCCGGACAGCTCAGCAGCCTTATCCGGACAGTGCCGAGAAGCTTCTGTCGGTCGTGACCGACCTTATACGGATAGTCGGATGACCTTATCCTAGACGGTGGCGAGAAGCTTCATCGGTGGTGACCGACCTTATCCAGACAGCCTTATCCGACAAACGCCGAGAAACTTCACATTGGCCGTGGCCGATGGGTGTGTCCGGCGGTGACCGGCAGATGTCCGTCAACTTGGCTTGGCCGGTTCGACCCCTTCCCTGTGTCCAAATTCGATTTTCCGACCTGTTCCGGACTCGACGGAGTTAAATCTTCGATATGCTCGGAACGGATTTTCGATAATAATAATAAAATAATTTAATATTATTTTTGCAATATAAGTGTTTTGTAATGAAATTTTATCGTATCAAAATCGTCGTAACATTTCGAAATCACTTTCATAAATTCTAAAAATGATCCTTATAATTTATTTTGATATCTTTTACTTTTAAGTCCTTCATTTTATCTGGGAACGATCGGTCCAAGTATCGCACAACATGTAAATATTAAAATCAAAATCCATGATCGTTAGCAAAATAAATAGTATTTAAATAAGTATTGGGGCGTTACAATCCTCCCCCCTTTAAAAAATTTCGTCCTCGAAATTGAGCTTCGTAAAGAACTTTGAAAATCTGTATCAAACTTTGTATGAGTATTTTCATCAATAACTTTAAAAATATTGTATCAGCAAAAATCACTTTGAAACCTTTCTTTGAAATCATATTTTGTCCCTTTCGGACAACATTTATACTTTCACATATCCTTTCAAATCTTTTGCCGACACAATCATTCTATACTCATACCATGATTTTTAAGTTTTCATAAAAGAGTGAATACTTGAAAACATTACCTCAGAGTCGACGTTGGGCAGCAGCGATGAACCACATATTCTCCCGAAAATATAATCATGCCGTAATTATTTGTTATACTTTCAAAAATAAGAAAGTTTTGAAATATCTTGTTTTGTATAAGTAAATCTTTAAAACCTCCTTAACTGTATAGTCCCATACCTATACAGTCTTGGAATACCTCTCGTTCTGGTGAGAATTCAGTTCAGTCATGTCCCCCTCCGCCTAGAAGCCTTGTCAGGAGTCGCTCGTTGTCCGTACCCTTTTTCTTATTGCACCAGCGATCACTCCCCTTTCTCGGAGCCGCTCATTGTCCGTGCCCTTTTTTATTGCACCGGCGATCACTCCCCGCCCTTGTCAGCCCCGGGTGTCACATGTTCACCACCTTCCGCTTGGTTCATCCCCAAATCTCACCGTACTGAGAGAGGTCTTGCTCCGATACCATTCTGTAACGCCCTGGCTTTCTTAATTAAAAAGAACGTTACACAACTCATTTTTTTCCTCAAAAATTTTATATAAATTCGGAGTATTTGCGGAAGCATTTTAGTCAGTAAATCTTCAATAAAACTCGTTTATTCAACCAGCAGTACAGTTTTACAAAAACATGGGAAATCAAATATTCGGACATAGTCCGTTGAAATTATATTCGTTGAAGAACATCAAGTATTTCGTAAAAATAATAATAATTACGGCGACAACATCTTTTATTATTTAGAACTTCATCGTGTTGGGAGTATGTATTCATCTTCTGCTTGTCCCGTTCGTCGATTCCTTAGCCTAAAAAACATAAATGACGAGGTGTGAGTACGCGAGCATACTCAGTGAGATTAAACCCTTATAAATCGTCAAAATCATGTTGTGTAATGCACATAAAACATTCTTACCTGTGTCATACTCGTCTCGGATTTCTTTCATTCTTTCGACTCCTCGCGGGTCGTCATGTTACACGACACAACGATGACCGTAACATATTAAAATATTATAACCTCACCTCGTTTGCTGAAATCTTGAAATATCTTCCTTTGAATTTGGATCGGTTGTCCTTCTTTGATCCCGGATACGCTTATCCTAGCACTTGAAAATACTTTTTCATATTTCCGGTCATAAATTCTTGATGTAAAATCTGAAATCTCTTTGAGGACTTTTATCAAACACCTTTGAAAAACTGTCGGATTTGAGCTTCCTGTTTCATCGGGCTTTTTGAAGCCATTATAATTTTTGGAAGGGAAATATGTTACGGGCGTTTTATCGTAGAGGTCCAGAGCTTCAAACTGATATGTAATATGTACAAAAATACGTCCAGGAACATGTATAAATAGGGGCTCAAAGTCGGTTGAAAATCAATACTTATCCGGACAGCTCAAGACTTTATCCGGACAAAGGCTTGAGAAGCTTCGCCGGTCGTGACCGACCTTATCCGACATTTGGATGCCTTATCCGACAAATGCCGAGAAGCTTCTGTCGGTGATGACCGACCTTATCCAGACAGCCTTATCCGGACAGCGCCGAGAAACTTCTGTCGGCCGTGACCGGCATCTGTCAGTAGGCGTGTCCGGCGGTGACCGGCAGATGTCCGTCAACTTGGCTTGGCCGGTTCGACCCCTTCCCTGTGTCCAAATTCGATTTTCCGACCTGTTCTGGACTCGACGGAGTTAAATCTTCGATATGCTCAGAACGGATTTTCGATAATAATAATAAAATAATTTAATATTATTTTTGCAATATAAGTGTTTTGTAATGAAATTTTATCGTATCAAAATCGTCGGAACATTTCGAAATCACTTTCATAAATTCTAAAAATGATCCTTATAATTTATTTTGATATCTTTTACTTTTAAGTCCTTCATTTTATGCTGGGAACGTATCGGTCCAAGTATCAGACAACATGTAAATATTAAAATCAAAATCCATGATCGTTAGCAAAATAAATAGTATTTAAATAAGTATTGAGGCGTTACAATCCTCCCCCCTTTAAAAAATTTCGTCCTCGAAATTGAGCTTCGTAAAGAACTTTGAAAATCTGTATCAAACTTTGTATGAGTATTTTCATCAATAACTTTAAAAATATTGTGTCAGCAAAAATCACTTTGAAACCTTTCTTTGAAATCATATTTTGTCCCTTTCGGACAACATTTATACTTTCACATATCCTTTCAAATCTTTTGCCGACACAATCATTCAATACTCATACCATAATTTTTAAGTTTTTATAAAAGAGTGAATACTTGAAAACATTACCTCAGAGTCGACGTTGGGCAGCAGCGATGAACCACATATTCTCCCGAAAATATAATCATGCCGTAATTATTCGTTATACTTTCAAAAATAAGAAAGTTTTGAAATATCTTGTTTTGTATAAGTAAATCTTTTAAACCTCCTTAACTATTGTTGTGTCGAGAATTATACTCTCCGACCGGCGATCGCCTCGGAGATCGGACGACCTAGCCACTGCCGAGCAGCCGAGGCAGAACTGCCGACCAGCGACCAGGCAGCCTAGCCTTAGCCCAACGGACAAGACAAATCGGCCAACCGAAGGTCCCAGGACAAGTCCCGGTGCCGAGCGATTGACATATAATACGATCGTCTCTCGGTACTTGGCGATCGACTCCTGGCGACCGACTAGCGGACAATCATCTCACGGCACTTGCCGACCGACCCTTGGTGACCGACCGACGCCGACCCTCAGCAACTGGCCGATGCCGACTTCTGGTGACCAGCTAGAGACGACCGCCTCAAGCCGATCAGAGCCGATGGTCATCCAATCGGCAAAGGCCGAGCCTCAGGACAGACACCACGTGCAGAGCCAAGACAAGATCCGCAATTCATGGATCATTGACCACAGCCTGTCAGCATCCGTCCACCAGCCGACAAGCCCGCTGAAAGTTGTCAGTAGGACCGCATGTGACAGAGACCCCGGACGCGTGCTGGCTCCTCATTGGACCGCACAGCTGGCTACCAGCATCTACCTTGGACTTTAGGCCGACAGCCCGTGTGACTTAAGGACGGTCGCCCCATTATAATATTGGCCGGCAGACGATCGCCCCATTATTATAATGGCCGGAAGACGATCGCCCGCCAACACTCAGGGCACCTCAGCCCCTATATATAGCAGGCAGCCTGCACTTGTCCAAAGGATCCGAAATTCTTGAGAACAGACGGAAATACTTCAATTCCCACGAGATTTCACACAGCACTTGGCTATCTCCAACTCTTGGCAACAGCTATCATTCGGTACTTACTTCTCTCGGCCTCTCTCATCAAGCAGACGATCGGCAGGGACGAAGAACACCGAGCTTCGCTCAAGAGCCGGATTAACAGAGTCTTTTTACACTCATTGTATTTAGATTTCTCACATTAATACTTGTATCCACGAATATTTGTATTAATAACATCTCGCGAGAGCATTCAAGCCCGGGCCTAACAAACCCGGCAAATCTTGTGTTTATTCATATTCTCTCGGAAGTGCTCCCGCAAATTGTTGTTTGTTGTCCGTCTTCCAGCAGTATTTGATCTTCGAATAAATATTTTGGGCAACAACAACTGTATAGTCCCATACCTATACAGTCTTGGAATACCTCTCGTTCTGGTGAGAATTCAGTTCAGTCATGTCCCCCTCCGCCTAGAAGCCTTTTCAGGAGCCGCTCGTTGTCCGTGCCCTTTTTCTTATTGCAACGGCGATCACTCCCCTTTCTCGGAGCCGCTCATTGTCCGTGCCCTTTTTTATTGCACCGGCGATCACTCCCCGCCCTCGTCGGCCCCGGGTGTCACATGTTCACTAGCTTCCGCTTGGTTCATCCCCAAATCTCACCGTACTGAGAGAGGTCTTGCTCCGATACCATTCTGTAACGCCCTGGCTTTCTTGATTAAAAAGAACGTTACACAACTCATTTTTTTCCTTAAAAATTTTATATAAATTCGGAGTATTTGCGGAAGCATTTTAGTCAGTAAATCTTCAATAAAACTCGTTTATTCAACCATCAGTAAAGTTTTACAAAAACATGGGAAATCAAATATTCGGACATAGTTCGTTGAAATTATATTCGTTGAAGAACATCAAGTATTTCGTAAAAATAATAATAATTACGGCGACAACATCTTTTATTATTTAGAACTTCATCGTGTTGGGAGTATGTATTCATCTTCTGCTTGTCCCGTTCGTCGATTCCTTAGCCTAAAAAACATAAATGACGAGGTGTGAGTACGCGAGCATACTCAGTGAGATTAAACCCTTATAAATCGTCAAAATCATGTTGTGTAATGCACATAAAACATTCTTACCTGTGTGATACTCGTCTCGGATTTCTTTCATTCTTTCGACCCCTCGCGGGTCGTCACGTTACACGACACAACGATGACCGTAACATAATAAAACAGTATAACCTCACCTCGTTTGCTGAAATCTTGAAATATCTTCCTTTGAATTTGGCTCGGTTGTCCTTCTTTGATCCCGGATACGCTTATCCTAGCACTTGAAAATATTTTTTCATATTTCCGGTCATAAATTCTTGATGTAAAATCTGAAATCTCTTTGAAGACTTTTATCAAACACCTTTGAAAAACTGTCGGATTTGAGCTTCCTGTTTCATCGGGCTTTTTGAAGCCATTATAATTTTTGGAAGGGAAATATGTTACGGGCGTTTTATCGTAGAGGTCCAGAGCTTCAAACTGATATGTAATATGTACAAAAATACGTCCAGGAACATGTATAAATAGGGGCTCAAAGTCGGTTGAAAATCAATACTTATCCGGACAGCTCAGCAGCCTTATCCGGACAGTGCCGAGAAGCTTCTGTCGGTCGTGACCGACCTTATCCGGACAGCTGGACAGCCTCTTCCGGACAGCTGGCCGAGAAGCTTCTGTCGGTGGTGACAGACCTTATCCAGACAGCCTTATCCGGAGAGCGCCGAGAAACTTATGTCGGCCGTGACCGGCAGCTGTCAGTAGGCGTGTCCGGCGGTGACCGGCAGATGTCCGTCAACTTGGCTCGGCCGGTTCAACCCCTTCCCGGTGTCCAAATTCGATTTTTCGACCTGTTCCGGACTCGACGGAGTTAAATCTTCGATATGCTCGGAACGGATTTTCGATAATAATAATAAAATAATTTAATATTATTTTTGCAATATAAGTGTTTTGTAATGAAATTTTATCGTATCAAAATCGTCGGAACATTTCGAAACCACTTTCATAAATTCTAAAAATGATCCTTATAATTTATTTTGATATCTTTTACTTTTAAGTCCTTCATTTTATGCTGGGAACGTATCGGTCCAAGTATCAGACAACATGTAAATATTAAAATCAAAATCCATGACCGTTAGCAAAATAAATAGTATTTAAATAAGTATTGGGGCGTTACAATCCTCCCCCCTTTAAAAAATTTTGTCCTCGAAATTGAGCTTCGTAAAGAACTTTGAAAATCTGTATCAAACTTTGTATGAGTATTTTCATCAATAACTTTAAAAATATTGTATCAGCAAAAATCACTTTGAAACCTTTCTTTGAAATCATATTTTGTCCCTTTCGGACAACATTTATACTTTCACATATCCTTTCAAATCTTTTGCCGACACAATCATTCTATACTCATACCATAATTTTTAAGTTTTCATAAAAGAGTGAATACTTGAAAACATGACCTCAGAGTCGACGTTGGGCAGCAGCGATGAACCACATATTCTCCCGAAAATATAATCATGCCGTAATTATTCGTTATACTTTCAAAAATAAGAAAGTTTTGAAATATCTTGTTTTGTATAAGTAAATCTTTTAAACCTCCTTAACTATTGTTGTGTCGAGAATTATACTCTCCGACCGGCGATCGCCTCGGAGATCGGACGACCTAGCCATCGCTGAGCAGGAGGCGAAGCTGACCGGCCGACCGAGCGGCACTAGCCTTAGCCCAACGGACAAGACAAATCGGCCAACCGAAGGTCCCAGGACAAGTCCCGGTGCCGAGCGATTGACATATAATACGATCGTCTCTCGGTACTTGGCGATCGACTCCTGGCGACCGACTAGCGGACGATCATCTCCCGGCACTTGCCGACCGACCCTTGGTGACCGACCGACGCCGACCCTCAGCAACTGGCCGATGCCGACTTCTAGTGACCAGCTAGAGATGACCGCCTCAAGCCGATCAGAGCTGATGGTCATCCAGTCGGCACAGGCCGAGCCTCAGGACAGACAGCACGTGCAGAGCCGAGACAAGATCCGCAATTCACGGATCATTGACCATAGCCTGTCAGCATCCGTCCACCAGCCGACAAGCCCGCCGAAAGTTGTCAGTAGGACCGCATGTGACAGAGACCCCGGACGCGTGCTGGCTCCTCATTGGACCGCACAGCTGGCTGCCAGCATCTACCTTGGACTTTAGGCCGACAGCCCGTGTGACTTAAGGACGGTCGCCCCATTATAATATTGGCCGGCAGACGATCTCCCCATTATTATAATGGTGGAAGACGATCGCCCGCCAGCACTCAGGGCACCTCAGCCCCTATATATAGCAGGCAGCCTGCACTTGTCCAAAGGATCTGAAATTCTTGAGAACACACGGAAATACTTCAATTCCCACGAGATTTCACACAGCACTTGGCTATCTCCAACTCTTGGCAACAGCTATCATTCGGTACTTACTTCTCTCGGCCTCTCTCATCAAGCAGACGATCGGCAGGGACGAAGAACACCGAGCTTCGCTCAAGAGCCGGATTAACAGAGTCTTTTTACACTCATTGTATTTAGATTTCTCACATTAATACTTGTATCCACGAATATTTGTATTAATAACATCTCGCGAGAGCATTCAAGCCCGGGCCTAACAAACCCGGCAAATCTTGTGTTTATTCATATTCTCTCGGAAGTGCTCCCGCAAATTGTTGTTTGTTGTCCATCATCCAGCAGTATTTGATCTTCGGATAAATATTTTGGGCAACAACAACTGTATAGTCCCATACCTATACAGTCTTGGAATACCTCTCGTTCTGGTGAGAGTTCAGTTCAGTCATGTCCCCCTCCGCCTAGAAGCCTTTTCAGGAGCCGCTCGTTGTCCGTGCCCTTTTTCTTATTGCACCGGCGATCACTCCCCTTTCTCGGAGCCGCTCATTGTCCGTGCCCTTTTTTATTGCACCGGCGATCACTCCCCGCCCTCGTCGGCCCCGGGTGTCACATGTTCACCAGCTTCCGCTTGGTTCATCCCCAAATCTCACCGTACTGAGAGAGGTCTTGCTTCGATACCATTCTGTAACGCCCTGGCTTTCTTGATTAAAAAGAACGTTACACAACTCATTTTTTTCCTTAAAAATTTTATATAAATTCGGAGTATTTGCGGAAGCATTTTAGTCAGTAAATCTTCAATAAAACTCGTTTATTCAACCATCAGTACAGTTTTACAAAACCATGGGAAATCAAATATTCGGACATAGTTCGTTGAAATTATATTCGTTGAAGAACATCAAGTATTTCGTAAAAATAATAATAATTACGGCGACAACATATTTTATTATTTAGAACTTCATCGTGTTGGGAGTATGTATTCATCTTCTGCTTGTCTCGTTCGTCGATTCCTTAGCCTAAAAAACATAAATGACGAGGTGTGAGTACGCGAGCATACTCAGTGAGATTAAACCCTTATAAATCGTCAAAAACATGTTGTGTAATGCACATAAAACATTCTTACCTGTGTGATACTCGTCTCGTATTTCTTTCATTCTTTCGACCCCTCGCGGGTCGTCATGTTACACGACACAACAATGACCGTAACATATTAAAACAGTATAACCTCACCTCGTTTGCTGAAATCTTGAAATATCTTCCTTTGAATTTGGCTCGGTTGTCCTTCTTTGATCCCGGATACGCTTATCCTAGCACTTGAAAATACTTTTTCATATTTCCGGACATAAATTTTTGATGTAAAATCTGAAATCTCTTTGAAGACTTTTATTAAACACCTTTGAAAAACTGTCGGATTTGAGCTTCCTGTTTCATCGGGCTTTTTGAAGCCATTATAATTTTTGGAAGGGAAATATGTTAGGGGCGTTTTATCGTAGAGGTCCAGAGCTTCAAACTGATCTGTAATATGTACAAAAATACGTCCAGGAACATGTATAAATAGGCGCTCAAAGTCGGTTGAAAATCAATACTTATCCGGACAGCTCAGCAGCCTTATCCGAAAAGTGCCGAGAAGCTTCTGTCGGTCGTGACCGACCTTATCCGGACAGCTGGACAGCCTCTTCCGGACAGCTGGCCGAGAAGCTTCTGTCGGTGGTGACAGACCTTATCCAGACAGCCTTATCCGGAGAGCGCCGAGAAACTTCACGCCGGCCGTGGCCGTGGCATCGATGGCGTGTCCGGCGGTGACCGGCAGATGTCCGTCAACTTGGCTCGGCCGGTTCGACCCCTTCTCGGTGTCCAAATTCGATTTTCCGACCTGTTCCGGACTCGACGGAGTTAAATCTTCGATATGCTCGGAACGGATTTTCGATAATAATAATAAAAAAATTTAATATTATTTTTTCAATATAAGTGTTTTGTAATGAAATTTTATCGTATCAAAATCGTCGGAACATTTCGAAATCACTTTCATAAATTCTAAAAATGATCCTTATAATTTATTTTGATATCTTTTACTTTTAAGTCCTTCATTTTATGCTGGGAACGTATCGGTCCAAGTATCAGACAACATGTAAATATTAAAATCAAAATCCATGACCGTTAGCAAAATAAATAGTATTTAAATAAGTATGGGGGCGTTACAATCCTCCCCCCTTTAAAAATTTCATCCTCGAAATTGAGCTTCGTAAAGAACTTTGAAAATCTGTATCAAACTTTGTATGAGTATTTTCATCAATAACTTTAAAAATATTGTATCAGCAAAAATCACTTTGAAACCTTTCTTTGAAATCATATTTTGTCCCTTTCGGACAACATTTATACTTTCACATATCCTTTCAAATCTTTTGCCGACACAATCATTCTATACTCATACCATAATTTTTAAGTTTTCATAAAAGAGTGAATACTTGAAAACATGACCTCAGAGTCGACGTTGGGCGCGATGATGAACCACATATTCTCCCGAAAATATAATCATGCCGTAATTATTCGTTATACTTTCAAAAATAAGAAAGTTTTGAAATATCTTGTTTTGTATAAGTAAATCTTTTAAACCTCCTTAACTATTGTTGTGTCGAGAATTATACTCTCCGACCGGCGATCGCCTCGGAGATCGGACGACCTAGCCACTGCCGAGGCGTAAATCTGCGACTGACGGCAGCCTAGCCTTAGCCCAACGGACAAGACAAATCGGCCAACCGAAGGTCCCAGGACAAGTCCCGGTGCCGAGCGATTGACATATAATACGATCGTCTCTCGGTACTTGGCGATCGACTCCTGGCGACCGACTAGCGGACGATCATCTCCCGGCACTTGCCGACCGACCCTTGGTGACCAACCGATGCCGACCCTCAGCAACTGGCCGATGCCGACTTCTAGTGACCAGCTAGAGACGACCGCCTCAAGCCAATCAGAGTCGATGGTCATCCAGTCGGCAAAGGCCGAGCCTCAGGACAGACACCACGTGCAGAGCCGAAACAAGATCCGCAATTCACGGATCATTGACCACAGCCTGTCAGCATCCGTCCACCAGCCGACAAGCCCGCCGAAAGTTGTCAGTAGGACCGCATGTGACAGAGACCCCGGACGCGTGCTGGCTCCTCATTGGACCGCACAACTGGCTGCCAGCATCTACCTTGGACTTTAGGCCGACAGCCCGTGTGACTTAAGGACGGTCGCCCCATTATAATATTGGCCGACAGACGATCGCCCCATTATTATAATGGCCGGAAGACGATCGGCCGCCAACACTCAGGGCACCTCAGCCCCTATATATAGCAGGCAGCCTGCACTTGTCCAAAGGATCCGAAATTCTTGAGAACACACGGAAATACTTCAATTACCACGAGATTTCACACAGCACTTGGCTATCTCCAACTCTTGGCAACAGCTATCATTCGGTACTTACTTCTCTCGGCCTCTCTCATCTAGCAGACGATCGGGAGGGACGAAGAACACCGAGCTTCGCTCAAGAGCCGGATTAACAGAGTCTTTTTACACTCATTGTATTTAGATTTCTCACATTAATACTTGTATCCACGAATATTTGTATTAATAACATCTCGCGAGAGCATTCAAGCCCGGGCCTAACAAACCCGGCAAATCTTGTGTTTATTCATATTCTCTCGGAGGTGCTCCCGCAAATTGTTGTTTGTTGTCCGTCTTCCAGCAGTATTTGATCTTCGGATAAATATTTTGGGCAACAACAACTGTATAGTCCCATACCTATACAGTCTTGGAATACCTCTCGTTCTGGTGAGAATTCAGTTCAGTCATGTCCCCCTCCGCCTAGAAGCCTTTTCAGGAGCCGCTCGTTGTCCGTGCCCTTTTTCTTATTGCACCGGCGATCACCCCCCTTTCTCGGAGCCGCTCATTGTCCGTGCCCTTTTTTATTGCACCGGTGATCACTGTAATACCCGTGTATTTTGTGAGTGTTATTTTGGATGTATTTTGTGGTATTGTGGTTATTTGGACCGTATATATTGATGATTGACCTTGGCATATTCATGGCAGATAATTGTTGGGTTTTGTGATTCTCGAATTGAGCTCGTTTTAGCCGGCCTTCTTGCGAATTTAAATTTGGAAAATAGCAGTTAGCGCACGCTAAGACTGTATGTCTAGCGCACGCTAACCAGGTTCGAGTAGCGCACGCTACTCTTGTGCAATAGCGTGCGTTAGGCCCGCTGGACAGTAAGATTTCTGGATTCTGGATTGAGGCGTTAGCGTACGCTATGGACGGACTAACGTACGCTATTTCGATGTACTAGCGCACGTTACTTGTATGATAGCGTGCGCTAGGATGTCAGGTCAGTGAGGACAGAAACGTTTACGGGCTGCAGATACTGCGTGTAGCGCACGCTATCAGTATGGAGTTAGCGCGCGCTAGTAGCAATCGGTAGCGCACGCTAACAGCTAGTTCGGCGCCACGCTACCGAGTCTGGCGTAATGTTCTGATGCCTTTTTCTTCAAAGAGGCACCGCCCTCATTTCGTTAGCGCACGCTAAGCTCGGCCGTAGCGTGCGCTAATACCCCCGATATATATATGGGGGTAGGTTCTAGAAATGTCATTTTTCACCTCTTCCTCTTCTCTTCGGTAGTGGGCATACTTGATCGGTGGGAGTGATTTTGGTCGGATTTCTTCATCCAATGATAATTTTGAGCTCCTAACACCAAGTTATCAACATCTTATCAACTTTCACCATCCAAATCAAGGTAAAACCGTTGGAACCCTAGTTCTTCATATTTTGGGGATTTATTTCGAGATCTTTGATTCTAATCTATCCTAGCTCCGATTTGTACTAGATTGTGATGTTGTAATCATAATCCTTCATTTTTCTCCAAGATTCACGGATTTAACCCTAAGTTACCTTTCATAGTTTGGGTTCGAGCTACGTTGCCTTCGTAGTGTTTGAATAAATGTCCCTAAGGGTAGAACTTAGGTGAATCTTTCCATTTCGTGGTGTTGTGTTTTGATTCGATATTTCGATGTGTTAGGATCGAATCGTTGAAGGAAGTTCGGACCGTACATTCATCCGTTCGCCGTTTCTTGTGTCGTTCAAATTGAGGCAAGTACTTTGATTGTGTTTAATGTACTTCGTGTGAATATGTAAAAATGGAATTTGTGCCAATTGTTGATCGAGTGTGTGTGAGCCGAGTAAAACCAGTGAGGGTCCCCCTGGTCCTAGGCTGCGTATCCCTACGGATCACTCGGTTGGGCTATACACCAGGGAGGGCCTGACGAGGTGTCTCTGGGGTGTGTATCTTGCTGAGAGGTACAGGGCCAGTATAGCTCGGGAGGTTGTTTTGTGATGATGACTGTGATGTGGTATTCCGGAATATCTGTGATGGCACTATGATTTTCTGTGGTTTTTGTTGATTATTCACTTGTTGTACATATTCTAGAATCATTGTACTTGCACCGGCTTCTTGCTGACCCCTTTTTTGGGTGGATATACTTTTGTGTATTCAGGTACAGGTCCAGTGGGAGGACTAGCACAGGACGGACACGAGCTTGGTGGGCAGCATTGATATCGTGCATTATTTTTGAGTTGATGGTCATATGGTCATGGTCAAAGTCGTGTTTTGGTTTTGTACTCGCGCGGGTACTGTCCGGTGTTGTATGTCATGTTATTATTAATGGTTAATGATGTTGTTGTATTCCCGTGGGGAACGGTCATATTGGTTATGATTTCCTCGGGATGATATGTTGTTTGGTATTGTGATGTATGTTATGTTGAAATTGAAGTTGATTTTTGAATGTATGAACATATGTGTTTGTTGTATTTAATGTGTTTTATTTGGGTCTAAGCCTGGTAGGTCCTCCAAAAAGGATCTACGGCGCTGTAATATCTCCATAAATCATGGGGGTGTTACAGAATATGGTATCAGAGCCTAGGTTTATGGATACCTAGGCTGTCGGTGTTTTGGGTCTATTAAATTGAGTCAGTTGTTATCTACGATATCATTGGCATGCTACCACCTCGTGTTGCCTGTGTTGGAAGACTCTTCGGATGCTGGTTGTTTCTTTCCTTCGGAAATAATTACCTTAATATTGTGCAATCTATTATTGTAATCATTTCCTTGTTGAATCATTCTTACTCTTCAGTATGCCGAGAGGTAGAGCTATCCGTCAACGTGGTCGTGGTAGAGGCCGTAGCAGTGGTAGTGTCTCGAGTCCGAGAGGTCCGTTTGAATCGGCATCTCGCTCTGCGACTAGGTCGGACCCGATTCCTTCGGGAGGTTCGAATGGAGGCTCGGAGGCCGAGGTGCCTAACGCGTTCTTCAACGAGTTGTAACACAAGTGCACCAACCGGCACAAGTGGTGCGTAATATTAATCTTGGCGGGACGGTTGAGGATCGATGGCTTCAAGAAGTTATGAAGATGAACCCTCCTGCATTCGATGGTTCCGTGATGCGAACAATTGGGATCATTGGTTAGTTGAGCTGGAGAAGATCTTTGACGGTATTGGTTGTCCTGAAGCCAAGAGAGTCCCGATTGCTCAATATCCGACAGTTGATGACGCTTGACCGGTGGCGAATGTTAAGCCCAAGGACCGTGATGTCACTTGGGAAGAATTTAAAGAATTGATGGAAGCTCGGTATTGTCAGTAGCCGGTTCAGCTAGCAAGAGTCGTGAGTTCTTGAGCTCAACCCGAAGATGTTCCTATTTTCGAAGCAATCAAGACATACAACAAGCGTTAGTGTATGTCCAAGATCGAGTTAAGGATGAGATAGACAAGATACTTCATTTCGATGCAAGGATGAAACCGAGGTCCGAAAGTATATGGCGGGCCTTGGGTGTACTACTTTGAGAGAATATCGGGATAGAGCACTTGCTTATGAGATGGTGTCGGTTCGGTTCCAAAGAGCTTGAGCTCGAAGAAACCAAAATTTTCTGGTAGTTTCCGAGGCAGTGGATCGCGTAGGCCTCAATCTTCTATGCAATCTTCTGTCGGTTCCCCTCAGCCTAGTGGAGGAATGCCGAGGGTTTGTTTTAATTGTGGAAATCCGGGACATGTCAGTTCTCGTTGCACTTCTCGCCCCATTGATTGTTTTAAGTGTGGGAAGCAGGGTCATCGCGCATTATATTGTGAGTCAGTGGGCAAAATATTTTCTAAACAGTCTCCTACCCCGGCTGGCACAGTTACGGGTCAGCCAACTCCGAGTGTCGGACGCGGCAGTGGCAGAGGTAAAACCGAGCATAAGGATGCACCTAGCATTGGATCAGCCCCACCCCGATTGTATGAGATGAAGCGGACTGATGACGTAGGACCGCCACTACGCTGTGTATTGTTTATATTTCGATGCACCCGGTAGATGTATTGTTTGATTCTGGAGCTACTCATTCTTTTATATCATTGTCTTGTGTGAATCGTTTGGGCCTAGACGGTCTCTCTACATGTGAACCTTTTATTGTTGGGTTGCCAAGTGGGGAAAGGATAGTTGGGGATCAAGAGATCGCCAATTGTCCTGTAACCATTGGCAGTAAAGATTGGTCATCCGATTTGATTGTGATCGATATGATGGGAGAGGATTTAATCCTCGGTGATGATTGGTTAAATCGGCATGGAGCGATAGTAGATTATCGTCGGAAGATAATTTCGATAGTCGCGCCGGATGGTACTGAACACGTTTTTGTAGGGCAGAAACCTGGTACTTCTGGGAAGATTATTCGAGCCATGAAAGCGATGAAATTATTGCGACAAGGTTGCACCAGTTATTGGTGTTACGCGTTGAAGTCGGAAGTTAGCGAGGTACAATTATCCTCTGTCCCAGTTGTGAATGAATTTCCAGACGTATTTCCGGATGATTTGCCGGGATTGCCACCACATCGTGAAGTAGAGTTCGTCATCGAACTAGAGCCCAATGCGGCGCCAATATCCAAGGCACCGCATGAATGGCCCCATCGGAAATGTTAGAATTGAAGAAACAATTGGGTGAATTGTTGGACAAAGGTTATATTCGGCCTAGTGTGTCTCCATGGGGTGCACCGGTATTGTTTGTACGAAAGAAAGATGGGTCCTTACGGCTATGTATTGACTATCGTGAGTTGAATAAACTCACTATTAAGAACAAGTATCCGTTGCCAAGAATCGATGATCTATTTGATCAATTACAAGGGGCTACGGTTTTCTCCAAGATTGATTTGAGATCAGGATATTACCAACTCCGAATTCGAGATTCGGATATTCCCAAGTCAGCATTTCGGACAAGGTATGGGCATTACGAATTCGTAGTTATGCCATTCGGTTTAACAAATGCTCCGGCGGCCTTCATGCAACTTATGAACAAAACTTTTATCGAATATCTCGATAAATTTGTAGTGGTGTTTATCGACGATATATTAATCTATTCCAAAAGTGAGGCGGAGCATGCCGAACACTTGAGAATCACGTTGAGTATTTTGAGGGCTGATAAGCTTTATGCTAAATTTTCTAAGTGCGAGTTCTGGCTTAAAGAAGTTTCTTTTCTGGAACACATCATCTCGGTAGATGGTATTCGTGTAGACCCTCAAAAGGTTGAAGCAGTCTTAGCTTGGGAGCCTCCACGGAATGTTAAGGAAGTTCGGAGTTTTCTAGGATTAGCGGGCTATTATCGTCGATTTGTTGAAGGATTCTCGAAAATAGCTCGACCGCTCACCTTATTATTGCAGAAGTCACAGAAATTTGAGTGGAGTGATGAGTGTCAGAAGAGTTTTGATGAGTTGAAAAAGCGGTTGACTACGTCTCCGATCCTATCCTTACCACAAGGAACGGAAGGTTTCGTTATTTATAGTGATGCTTCCAAACAAGGATTGGGATGTGTATTGATGCAAAATGAGAGAGTAGTGGCCTATGCGTCTCGACAATTAAAGCCATACGAGATGAATTATCCTACTCATGATCTTGAGTTAGCCGCTGTGGTGTTTGCGTTGAAAATTTGAAGGCATTACTTGTATGGTTCTTCTTGTCTAGTGTATACGGATCATAAGAGCTTGAAGTACATATTTACGCAGAAGGAACTAAATATGCGTCAGCGGCGATGGTTGGAACTACTTAAAGATTATGATCTTGACATTCTTTACCATCCAGGTAAAGCAAACGTCGTTGCCGATGCGTTCACCCAAGTCACCGTGTTGCAAAAGTTGGAACTACTTACCATTCAACCGAAGCTTAGACGAGAGTTGATTGATATGGAAATTGAAGTTTGGCCTCACAGAACTCAAGGACAGTTGCGTTTCCTTGAGATTACATCCTCCGTAATGGAAGATATTAAGTCCAAGCAGTTAGATGATCTCTCAATTGTGCAGCTTCGGGAAGACAGTGTTAGAGGAAAAGCTCCTGGATTCTTAATCGATGAAGACGGAGTTCTTCGATTTCGAGGCAGAACTTGTGTACCTAAACGGGATGATCTCAAACAGGTTAAAGCGGAACATCAGAGACCCGCCGGTAAATTGCAACCACTACCAATTCCAGAATGGAAGTGGGAAGATATAGCGATGGATTTTATTGTGGGAATGCCAAAGATGCGAACTGGAGTGAATATGATTTGGGTAATTGTTGATCGGCTAACCAAATCTGCACACTTTCTGGGAATTAGAGACATTTGGGGACCGGAGAGGTTAGCTCGGTTATTCATTGCGGAGATTGTGAGACTCCATGGTACCCCAAAGAGTATAGTGTCTGATCGCGATGGGCGTTTTGTGTCGCATTTCTGGCAAGCAGTACATCGAGCACTCGGTACCAAATTGAATTTCAGCACCGCTTATCATCCCCAGACGGACGGACAGTCAGAGAGGATGATCCAAACGCTAGAAGACATGTTGAGGGCTTGCGCGTTGGATTGGAAAGAAGATTGGGAGACTCATTTACCATTGATTGAATTTGCGTACAATATGATTAGCATAGTTCGATTGGGATGGCCCGTTTGAAGCATTATATGGAAGACGTTGTAGATCGCCAATCTGTTGGGACGAGCCGTACGAGTTACTTGGAGTAGAACCGACTTGGTGGTTCAAACTCGGGAAAAGTCGCAATTATTCGGCAAAGGTTGTTGGATCGCTCGAGTCGACAAAGTCATATGCCGGCGTTCGTAAATCGACCGATTAGAGTTCCAAAGGGAGACCATGTGTTGTTGAAAGTATCGCCGACTCGTGGAGTTCTTCGGTTTGGTAAGAAGGGGAAGCTTAGTCCTCGTTATATTGGCCCCTTCGAGATCCTGGACAAGGTAGGCGATGTAGCTTATCGACTAGCATTACCTCCGACGCTTAGTCATGTTCATAATGTGTTTCATGTTTCACAACTGCGTAAGTATGTCCCCAATCCCAGCCATGTTATTAATTATCAAGAGATTGAGGTTAGTGATGATGTTACGTATGAAGAACAACCGGTAACCATACTAGAGAGACGAGTGAAACAATTGCGACGGAAAGTGATTCCGTTAGTAAAGGTCCAATGGTCTAAGCATGGAATTGAGGAGGCCACGTGGGAGACCGAGGATAGTATGCGTGCCCGATACCCCGAACTTTTTGTATCTTAAGTTTCGGGACGAAACTTCTTTTTAGGGGGTAAGGGTGTAATACCCGTGTATTTTGTGAGTGTTATTTTGGATGTATTTTGTGGTATTGTGGTTATTTGGACCGTATATATTGATGATTGACCTTGGCATATTCATGGCTGATAATTGTTGGGTTTTGTGATTCTCGAATTGAGCTCGTTTTAGCCGGCCTTCTTGCGAATTTAAATTTGGAAAATAGCAGTTAGCGCACGCTAAGACTGTATGTCTAGCGCACGCTAACCAGGTTCGAGTAGCGCACGCTACTCTTGTGCAATAGCGTGCGTTAGGCCCGCTGGACAGTAAGCTTTCTGGATTCTGGATTGAGGCGTTAGCGTACGCTATGGACGGACTAACGTACGCTATTTCGATGTACTAGCGCACGTTACTTGTATGATAGCGTGCGCTAGGATGTCGTCGGTGAGGACGAACGCGTTTCGACTGCAGATACTTGCGAGTAGCGCACGCTCGTATGGAGTTAGCGCGCTAGTAGCAATCGGTAGCGCACGCTAACGATTAGTTCAGCCGCACGCTACCGAGTCCGCGAGAATGTTCTGATCGCCTTTTCTTCAGATGCACCGCCTCGGCTTGTTAGCGCACGCTAAGCTCGTAGCCGTAGCGTGCGCTAATACCCCCATATATATATGGGGGTAGGTTCTAGAAATGTCATTTTCACCTCTTCCTCTTCTCTTGGTAATTTGGGCATACTTGATCGGTGGGAGTGCGATTTTGGTCGGATTTCTTCATCCAATGATAATTTTGAGCTCCTAACACCAAGTTATCAACATCTTATCAACTTTCACCATCCAAATCAAGGTAAAACCGTTGGAACCCTAGTTCTTCATATTTTGGGGATTTATCTGAGATCTTTGATTCTAATCTATCCTAGCTCCGATTTGTACTAGATTGTGATGTTGTAATCATAATCCTTCATTTTTCTCCAAGATTCACGGATTTAACCCTAAGTTACCTTTCATAGTTTGGGTTCGAGCTACGTTGCCTTCGTAGTGTTTGAATAAATGTCCCTAAGGGTAGAACTTAGGGTGAATCTTTCCATTTCGTGGTGTTGTGTTTTGATTCGATATTTCGATGTGTTAGGATCGAATCGTTGAAGGAAGTTCGGACCGTACATTCATCCGTTCGCCGTTTCTTGTGTCGTTCAAATTGAGGCAAGTACTTTGATTGTGTTTAATGTACTTCGTGTGAATATGTAAAAATGGAATTTGTGCCAATTGTTGATCGAGTGTGTGTGAGCCGAGTAAAACCGGTGAGGGTCCCCGGGTCCGTAGGCTGCGTATCCCTACGGATCACTCGGTTGGGCTATACACCGGGGAGGGCCTGACGAGGTGTCTCTGGGGTGTGTATCTTGCCGAGAGGTACAGGCCGGTATAGCTCGGGAGGTTGTTTTGTGATGATGACTGTGATGTGGTATTAGGAATATCCGTGATGGCACTATGATTTTCTCGTGGTTTTTGTTGATTATTCACTTGTTGTACATATTCTAGAATCATTGTACTTGCAGGCTTCTTCTTGACCCCTTTTTGGGTGGATATACTTTTGTGTATTCAGTACAGTCCAGTGGGAGGACTAGCACAGGACGGACACGAGCTTGGTGGGCGACATTGATATCGTGCATTATTTTTGAGTTGATGGTCATATGGTCATGGTCAAAGTCGTGTTTTGGTTTTGTACTCGCGAGTCTTGTCCGTGTTGTATGTCATGTTATTATTAATGGTTAATGATGTTGTTGTATTCCGTAGGAACGGTCATATTGGTTATGATTTCCTCGGGATGATATGTTGTTTGGTATTGTGATGTATGTTATGTTGAAATTGAAGTTGATTTTTGAATGTATGAACATATGTGTTTGTTGTATTTAATGTGTTTTATTTGGGTCTAAGCCTGGTAGGTCCTCCAAAAAGGATCTACGGCGCTGTAATTGTTGGGATTCCTCAGAAAATAAACGCAACGGAAGAATAAACGGAATCCCTAAGAGGATCGATCAAGTAACGTATATACGAAAAGAAAAATACGAAGATCAAGGAATCAAAGTCCCATACCTATGATGTCTCTGAAAAACCTTCGTATGATGATGATGATGATGAAGAGCCCTTCGTTCCAAGCACCTAAAGCAAGATGCCTCTACTTCACACGCCGGAACTTGATGGAAAAATCGACAAGCTTCCTTTCTTCAAGAATGCGGCTAGGGAAGCTTGTAGGAATTTTCTCTCTCAATGTATTCTTCTTATATCTTGTCTCTAAGATCAAGATGAAGTTTTCTACCTTACTCTCTCTCTCAAATTCGTGATTATGAGTTAAAGCAAGAAGAAGTTGTCATAACTCCTTTTTAAAGACTTTTATTTATAAAAATGAAAGTCTACCTTTAACACATGATTGAGGGTATCAAATACACCTCACATATGTCACCTAGTGACATAAAATAAGTATATAAGAGACAAGAGATGGAGGGGTGGTGGCCTTAAGGGAAATTTCCAAGAAGACGGGTCGAATTTACTCGGCTCGTGTAATGGATGTTCACAAAACGAATCCCTCGTGTATGCGGATGTTCGTCAAAGCGAATCCGTTTTATTTCCAATGTGTTTGGACTAATTAATTAATCCAATTAATTAATTATATCAAACACAAATATATATTTCTCTAAGAAATATAATTTATGAATTAAAGTAATCACCCGAGAACTACTTACAATTCATTAGACCGCTATTTGATTTATCCGATAAATCAAAATTAGATATCTAATATCTAATATTATAAGAGAGATTATTAATTCATATTTATCCATCAATGATCCTATTGCGCGACTCGTAGGTTCGTCTCGGTAGGCATTGGGAGGAACCAATGAGTGCGGGCAACACTTAGCCTTGACTGGCGGGCCGCATTGTAAACCCCGATCGAGAACGAATGAACGAATCATTCCGTAACCATTATGTCGTGAATACTATATACGTATAGACCCTTCATCGATGTCCGGTCAAGTCTTCGGTCACGGTAAAGTCAAACCCTACATTGACTAAACTCTATACATGTGTTAATGCAAATCAAGACCGATTGATTAATAGTGTATCTAATACGACTATATCGTAATGCTTTGGCCAAAGACTTATGATCTTATTTGCCATTAACCGTATAGGACATTCGCGCTCACTAACAGAGATAGAATCCTTTCTTGGCGTCTGACAAAGATCGCTACTGCCGTATAGTCGCACTTCGAGGTCGACTCGGCAATTAAGCAAATGAGTCTAACTACTCTAATGACAAACTAAACGTCACGCACACATCTTCTACCGAACCCTCAAGTCAAAGGTCCACGTATACTATCACAACCTTTCGATTCGTCATCGACTCTTCGAGAGTGAATACCGTGTGATCAATCGAGTATGAGTCGTGTTCGAGTATCTTTGGTCCCACCAATATACTTATAACTATGCTATCAAGACGTGCACACGTCCTAGCATCGATTATACAAGTCTTATTAAAACTTAATGTCTGTTAAGTTTTATCGACTTGCGAACTAGTTAAGCATTCGAGCTCTAAACACTTCTAGTGCCTATCTCCTTATCTCTATAAGGAGTAGAATGTTCACTCTCAAATGCAAGGACTACTATTCTATATACCAAATCACACTGCCTGTGATATACAATAATATAGAAATAATAATTGCCTTATTAAATATAATATTCATAATTACAATACAATTGCTCTCACTCTCTCATCCTCCGAGTGGCATTCGAGGGCATATTCCTAACAATCTCCCACTTGCACTCAATGCCACAAACTATGGTATCTAATACCCATACTCTCCAGATGTCTCTCTAAGACCTTCGAGATAGTGGCTTGGTAAGCGGATCGGCAACGTTATTTGCTTTGTGTCTACTCTCTGCGAGGTAACATTCCCATCCCGAACCATTTCTCTAACAAAATGATATTTTCTCGCAATATGTTTGGTGTTGTGGTGAGCCCTAGGCTCCTTAGCACGTCTGCACAGCTCCGTCGTTGTCACAAAATAGTGTCACGGGCTTCTCTGCGTTAGGAACCACTTGAAGTTCCTCGGTGAACTTCTTTATCCAAAAGCTTCTTTAGCGACCTCATTGGTGCTGATATTCGGCTTGACATGTGGAGATAGCATCGAACTTTGCTTGGCACTTCTCCAAGAAACGCCCCACCATTCGAGTAAAGATATACCCCGATGTGGACATCGAGCATCCATGTCCCCAGAAAAATCGAGTCTGTATAACCCATCACTCTTAGTTCTCCACCGCCGTATGTAAGAACCAAGTCTTTAGTCCTCCTTAGGTACTTAAGAATGTTCTTTCTGAAGATCAATGTTCTGCCCTGGATTTGGCAAACCGACTTACTACGCTCACGGCATAGGCAATGTCCGGTCTAGTGCAAATCATTGCATACATAAGGCTACCTCTTCTTTGAAGCATAAGGTACCTTGCTCATTTCCTTTCTATCTTCCTCACTTTGAGGACACATCTCTAAGGAAAGTTTTGCACCATGTTGCATAGGTAGAAACCCTCTTTTAGAATCTTCCATCCTAAATCGCTTAGGATCTTTTCTATGTAGAGGGCTTGGGAAAGACCTAACATTCTTTTCGCTCTATCCGGTAGAGACGAATACCTGAATATAGGTAGCTTCTCCCAAGTCTTTCATTGAGAACTCTTTAGAAAGCCAAGCTTTCACGTAACCGAGCATTCTACGTCATTTCCTATAAGTAGAATGTCATCTACATATAGTATTAAGAACGCAATTTTGCTCCCACTAACCTTCTTGTAAATACAGGCTCTTCTTCGTTTTGGACAAAATCAAACTCTTTGGTGTCTCGTTAAAACGAAGATTCCAACTCCGTGAAGCTTGCTTGATCCATAAATGGCACAAGTTTGCATACTTTATGAATATTGGTTTGAGATATGAATCCTTAGTCGCTCCATATAAATCTCCTCCTCGAGGAATCCATTTAGGAATGCCGTTTTCACATCCATTTGCCATATTTCATAATCTAAGTGGGCTGCTATAGCAAGCATCATGCGAATAGACTTAATCATAGCTACAAAGTAGAAGGTCTCAAGTAATCGATTCCTTCTCTTTGGGAATAACCCTTTGCCACAAGCCTGGCCTTATAGGTATCAACCTTGCCATCTCCATCAGTCTTTCTCTTATAGATCCATTTGTTTCCAATAGGCACTATGCCTTTAGGACGATCTACTAAAGTCCAGACCTGATTAGCATGCATTGAGTCTATCTCAGCTTCCATAGCTTCTTGCCATTTGGTGGAGTCAACGTCTACCATCGCTTGGTCGTATGTAGAAGGATCTTTCTCTTGACTACTTTCTGTCATCTCATGGACACACTTTTCCTCTTGATGCAGATAGCCATACCTCTCCGGTAATTGAGAAATTCTACTAGACTTGCGAGGTTGTATTTGTATTTCAGAAGGTTCGGTTCTTGTATCTTGCATAGGTGTCTCATTTGGTGTTTCTTTTATTTCTTCCAAAGAAATATTTCTACCTGCCCTCCTTCCCGAATAAACCGATCTTCCAGAAGTGTGCTTGTATAGCAACGATGATCCTATGATCTTCGTGCATGTAGAATAGATATCCCATGGAATCCCTGGATATCCTATGAAACGACCTTCACGCACCTAGTTTCCAATTTCTCTACTTTAGTCTTCTTGACATAAGCGGGGCATCCCCAAATCCTAATGTGATTAAGACTTGGTTTCCTACCTCTCCACATCTCATGGGAGTCTTAGGAACGGATTTGGAAGGACATCTGCTCAAGATATGCACAAAGAAGAGTGAGCGCGTAACCCCACGAGATAAATCGGTAGATCAAGGTATAGTTAAGCATGGAGCGAACCATGTCCAACAAGGTTCGGTTCCTTCTTTCCGATACACCATTTAATTGTGGAGTAGCCGGAGGTGTGAATTGTGACACTATTCCTAGTTCTTTTAAGAACTCATCAAATTCGGTACTCATGTACTCACCACCCCTGGCCCGACCGAAGAGTCTTAACACGGTTACTGTTTGATTTTCAACTAGGGCTTTAAATTCCTTGAATTTATCAAAAGCTTCAGACTTATGTTTCATTAAGTACACGAATCCATACCGGTATGGTCATCGATAAATGTAATGAAATCTCAAAGCCGTCTCGTGCCACTTCAAAAGGGCCACGACGCGTCGGTATGGATCAATCCAAGTTTTTCAGACTCTTACAAAAGTCCTGCGAAGGGTAACTTAGTCATTTTGCCTTGAAGGCAAGATTCACAAGTTGGATAGGGATCGATCCCAATGGACCCGTAAGCCCATCTTTCTCCATTTTATGAACCTTGGTCCGACCGATATGACCAAGTCTAAGATGCCACTTAAGTGCTTGGTTCGTTTCATCCCTACCACGCTTCCTAGTTATAGTGTTCACATTGTCTTATTCTTTAAATTTAAATGGTATAAACCATTTAATAATGTAGCAATACCAACCAATTTATTTCGAAATAAATACGACAGACCCATCTCCAATAAAGAAGTGAAATCCCTTTCGGTCCATGACCGGAATTGATACAATATTCTTGTGCCCCTTGGGCAAAACAAGTACATCATCTAAAGTGAGAATAAAACCGATTCTAAATCGACATAAGGGATCCGATATCGAAGCCTCGACACTATGCCCACTTCCGACGGTGACCATCACCTCCCCGAATCCAGACTTCCTACTGCCCAGATCCCGATTCATTGTACAAATGTGAGAACTCGCACCGGAATCAAGTATCCAAGAAGTAGAATATACGATTCTGAGAACAATTTGTTTCTAAAACCAATAGTTCCGTACCTGAAGGCGCATTATGGTCAAGCTTTGGACAATACCTCTTCCAGTGGCCTAGCTCACCGCAGTTGAGGCATACATCCGTTTTCTTGGCCCCTTTGCTCTTTTGAACCATTGGGGCCTTGCCCCTTCCCTTGTCGATCTTGGCTATCGGACCTAACTGCTTTTTGTTCTTTTTCTTCTTATTCTTGGACTTCCAAGTCTTAGAAGAAATCACAAGTGCAGCTTCCTTTCCCTTTGTCTTCATCCGAGATCTGGCGGTCGTCGGTTTGTTCATTAGCCCACTAAGTTACATGCAATCTCATTGCGGTTGAAGTTCATGACAAATTGGGAAAAGGAGTGAGGAAGTGACTGCAGGATAAGGTCGGTTTGGAGAGATGCATGCATCGAAAATCAAGAGCTTCCAATCTCTCAATCATCGAGATCATCTTGAGGACATGGTCCCCAACCTTCTCTCTTTCCTTCATCCTGGCGCCGAATAATTGCTTTGATATCTCATATCTAGCAGTTCGGCTATGCTCTCCATAGAGCTCAGCCAGTGCGCTAAGATGGCTCGTGAAGACGTCATCTTTTCATGGGCACGTTGAAGCTCATTGGTCATTGAGCCTAACATGTACCCTCGCACTCTTATGTCGTCTTTTACCCATTTCTCATGGGCATCGACATCTTCTGATTGGCTCGGGTTCTTGCAGGAGCCATCGGGATGTCCGCCTCAAGACGTATCCCAGATTTCCATAGTTAGGACAATCCTCAAGTTCCGGCCGATCCATAGTTCGGACTACCAGACGTTCTTTTCAAGTAGTATAGCGAGTGGGTTCATTGTCATATTGAGAGTTTTGTTAACTGAGAGAATAATTTGAGATTTGTTAGTGATTGTTTAATTATGATCCGAGTAAAGAATTTAAGGACTTTCTTTATTCATAACTCGGCTCCCACTATTTTATCGGCATTTACACACTCCCATGTTAAATCCGAAGTCTTGGGTGACTTCATAGTGGTGATCGATTTCTTTACAAAGTTTAATAGAGGGCAACCCATACGGTTTATATTCTATTATTCTTTATAAAGTTGTGTCTAATACCAACCCATCTAATGGATGATTAGATCTTCTTTTACCCCTAGTTCACTTGCCCTCAACCAATTCGGTTTCTATGGCTCTCTGAACTATCTAAGTTTTAAACCGTCAACTCCTATTAGTCGACAATGAATCTTACCCGCAACCCATACGGTTTATAGGGGTTTGATTTGTCACAACCAAAGGCATCTAATACACTCTAGGAATTTATCAACTTTCCCCAAAAATATTACCCCGACATACTCGGAAGAATAATATTCGGTTTAGATTTCAATTTTCCATGAGTTTGACGAGGGTAGGAAACCTCGTAACCTTTATAACTTAGTGTTTGTAAGTGGGAGTATTAACGCGATTATATGTTACACTTTGCACATTAATCCGTTTATAAGCGCGGTTTGTGATTTGTCAATCATTCAAAATGAAAAACAATAAATAGCAACCTAGTTACTACCAACATATAGCTCATGGACTTTTTCCTAAGTATTGGGCCAAGCCAAATAACGAAAAGAAAAATACGAGATTGATTCTTCGTCTTCCAGTCGGTCGTCTTCGGTCTTCGTCATAGCCATATGAATAATTACATCATTGAACAATACATCCTTTTATACATATTTTCTAGTAAAAATAAATAGGCTCAAAATGGCCTTTACAACCATATCGAATCGAAGAAATCAACAACTAAGTCCACGAGCTATATCACCATCACATAAGGCATTTAATACAACATGTAACGGTAAATAAAATTAAATAATCAATTAATATATTAATCCAATTAATATAAAAATTAATTTATTTAATTTCTACAATATTAATCAAATTAATATTTATAATCGTCATTTTAATCCGTTCAAAGTAATCCGCCAAAATAATATTCTCGTCTAATAATTTCCCTTAAAAATATTCCAAATATTTTATTAAATCTAATTAAATCCAATTTAAATTTCGGAAATTATTACAACGAAATATAAACACAAAATGGAGTCCCTAAAATCCAGATCGGGCCCCACGGCCCGATTCAAAATCGGGCCGAAAACCCAAACCGCCGACCGAGTCACTCTCGCCATCGCCTCCAGCCGGCCGAGCAGCTGAGCTAGCGAGTCACTCTCGGCCGGCCAGCGATCCCAAGAAGCTGCCACGGCACTGTCTTCGTGCGGTATTCGTGTTTAACCCCGCTTTTCTCATTTTTCGACTCGCCTAAAACGAAAAAGTTTCTTAACTTCATGAAGAACTTATAAATCAACAAAAATCAAATTTTTCAGATTTATAATTCACATAAAATAGTCGAAACTTGACTTACTACGAACGATTAAATTTCTTCGATTATATCTATTATGATTCTAAATCATAAACATCATCAAATAACATTCCAAATGCAAAGATGATCGTATATACGATATATTTGACCTCTCTCCGATACCACTGTTGTGATTCCTCAGAAAATAAACGCAACGGAAGAATAAACGGAATCCCTAAGAGGATCGATCAAGTAACGTATATACGAAAAGAAAAATACGAAGATCAAGGAATCAAAGTCCCATACCTATGATGTCTCTGAAAAACCTTCGTATGATGATGATGATGATGAAGAGCCCTTCATTCCAAGCACCTAAAGCAAGATGCCTCTACTTCACACGGAACTTGATGGAAAAATCGACAAGCTTCCTTTCTTCAAGAATGCGGCTAGGAAGCTTGTAGGAATTTTCTCTCTCAATGTATTCTTCTTATATCTTGTCTCTAAGATCAAGATGAAGTTTTCTACCTTACTCTCTCTCTCAAATTCGTGATTATGGGTTAAAGCAAGAAGAAGTTATCATAACTCCTTTTTAAAGACTTTTATTTATAAAAATGAAAGTCTACCTTTAACACATGATTGAGGGTATCAAATACACCTCACATATGTCACCTAGTGACATAAAATAAGTATATAAGAGACAAGAGATGGAGGGGTGGTGGCCTTAAGGGAAATTTCCAAGAAGACGGGTCGAATTTACTCGGCTCGTACTTGGATGTTCACAAAACGAATCCTCGTGTACCGGATGTTCACAAACGAATCCGTTTTATTTCCAATGTGTTTGGACTAATTAATTAATCCAATTAATTAATTATATCAAACACAAATATATATTTCTCTAAGAAATATAATTTATGAATTAAAGTAATCACCCAAGAACTACTTACAATTCATTAGACCGCTATTTGATTTATCCGATAAATCAAAATTAGATATCTAATATCTAATATTATAAGAGAGATTATTAATTCATATTTATCCATCAATGATCCTATTGCGCGACTCGTAGGTTCGTCTCACCGGCATTGGGAGGAACCAATGAGTGCGGGCAACACTTAGCCAAATTTAGCGGGCCGCACCGTAAACCCCGATCGAGAACGAATGAACGAATCATTCCGAACCATTATGTCGTGAATACTATATACGTATAGACCCTTCATCGATGTCCCGGTCAAGTCTTCGTCACGGTAAAGTCAAACCCTCATGTTGACTAAACTCTATACATGTGTTAATGCAAATCAAGACCGATGATTAATAGTGTATCTAATACGACTATATCGTAATGCTTTGCCAAAGACTTATGATCTTATTTGCCATTAACCGTATAGACATTCGCCCGCTCACTAACAGAGATAGAATCCTTTCTTGGCGTACAAAGAAAGATCGCTACTCGCCCGTATAGTCCGCACTTCGAGGTCGACTCAAGAATTAAGCAAATGAGTCTAACTACTCTAATGACAAACTAAACGTCACAGACACATCTTCTACCGAACCCTCAAGTCAAAGGTCCACGTATACTATCACAACCTTTCGATTCGTCATCGACTCTTCGAGAGTGAATACTGTGTGATCAATCGAGTATGAGTCGTGTTCGAGTATCTGTCCCACCAATATACTTATAACTATGCTATCAAGACGTGCACACGTCCTAGCATCAGTTATACAAGTCTTATTAAAACTTAATGTCCTGTTAAGTTTTATCGACTTGCGAACTAGTTAAGCATTCGAGCTCTAAACACTTCTAGTGCCTATCTCCTTATCTCTATAAGGAGTAGAATGTTCACTCTCAAATGCAAGGACTACTATTCTATATACCAAATCACAATGCCAGTGATATACAATAATATAGAAATAATAATTGCCTTATTAAATATAATATTCATAATTACAATACAATTGCTCTCACTCTCTCATCCTCTGAGTGGCATTCGAGGGCATATTCCTAACAGTAATATCTCCATAAATCATGGGGGTGTTACAATCACTCCCCGCCCTCGTCGGCCCCGGGTGTCACATGTTCACCAGCTTCCGCTTGGTTCATCCCCAAATCTCACCGTACTGAGAGAGGTCTTGCTTCGATACCATTCTGTAACGCCCTGGCTTTCTTGATTAAAAAGAACGTTACACAACTCATTTTTTTCCTTAAAAATTGTATATAAATTCGGAGTATTTGCGGAAGCATTTTAGTCAGTAAATCTTCAATAAAACTCGTTTATTCAACCATCAGTACAGTTTTACAAAAACATGTGAAATCAAATATTCGGACATAGTTCGTTGAAATTATATTCGTTGAAGAACATCAAGTATTTCGTAAAAATAATAATAATTACGGCGACAACATCTTTTATTATTTAGAACTTCATCGTGTTGGGAGTATGTATTCATCTTCTGCTTGTCCCGTTCGTCGATTCCTTAGCCTGAAAAACATAAATGACGAGGTGTGAGTACGCGAGCATACTCAGTGAGATTAAACCCTTATAAATCGTCAAAATCATGTTGTGTAATGCACAAAAAACTTTCTTACTTGTGTGATACTCATCTCGGATTTCTTTCATTCTGCGTATTCATCTTCTGCTTGTCTCCTGGGAGTCGGATATGCCGAACTCCTGGTAAAGGATTCGGACTCCGATGTCTCCCGGCTGGGGCCTGAGTGCCCGGGTCGCCATGAGGGATCGCTTCCCAGGCGGCTGAAGACGGAGTCATCCCACCTGACGAGAGCTTTCTCCTGTGCTTCGGGGCTTTCTGTTGATTTCTCAACATAGATCCCCTTGAGTTTTCGTTTTCCTGCCCGGCGGATGGCTGAGGGAGTGATGGTGGGCGAGTCGCATGCCCTCCGTCGCTCCCTGAGGATGGCTATAGCCTCCTCAATCTGTTCCGCGGTCTGGAACTGATCGAGTGAGAGGCTAGGACCGTCCCTCGGGGGCGGGAGTGAGAGCCTAGCGTCGTCGCGATCACCTTCCACCGTGGGCTGGGATTCGGTCCGGGCCGGAATGAGATTTTCGGCAGATCGCAGGGTGGCTCTCTTGGAGGTCGTAGAAGACGTCATTTTTCTGAAGGCTTTTCTGTTGAAGAACAGTGAGTGTTTCTTCAAGTATATGTCCGGAGAACAGTGAGTGTTCTTCGAGACGGTAGGAATAAAAATGAAGGTTTTAGATGCCCCCCTTCTTCTAGCGCCAATTGTTGTTACCCAAAATATTATCCGGAGATAGTATTGCTGGAGTAACAAACAAATACGAGAACACTTCCGCGGGAAAATAAATAACACAAGATTTGCCGGGGTTGTTAGTCCCGGGCTTGAATGCTCTCGCGAGATATTATTAATAAATATACTGTGGAGTACAAGTATTAATGTTAGAATCTATTACAATGAGTGTAAAGACTCTAGTTATCTAAGCTGTAGAGCGTGTAGATTGCCGGAAGAACCAGATATGAAGATCTGTGAGTTCTTGCTTTGGATGTAATGTAAGTGTGTATGAATATCACTATGAATGTGTAAGTAATTGCCAGATGAGTCTTTGATTCTCTCTCTGTATGTTTTTGCACTGTATTCACGGTAATATCAGCATCTCCTTGGCCACTATTGTGAGTTTCCTATTTATAGGAGACAAGGTTGTTGGGACCTCTCCGGCGATCACGGGCGACCACCGTTTTCTATATTATAATAAGATGGCCGATCGCCCCGTCACGTGGGGCCGTTCCATTAAAGTCTGGGGTGTCTGCTGGCGGCCAGCTGTGTGAGCCAATGGGAAGCTTGCACGCGTCCTGAGTCGCTGTCCGGGGAGGGCCCATTTTGTACCTTTCGGCAGCCCTGTCGGTAGGTGAGGTAGGTGACAGGCTGGGGTCAAACGTCTTATCTGTCGGCGCCCTTTGTGGATCTGCTCGTGGGTCACCATCTAATATTCGGTCTTCGACGACTTTGACGGATGTTGGATCCATACGTGGCACGAGACGATCGTCTCTGGTTGGACATCATAGACGATCGCCAGATACCAAAAGACGATCGCCGAATAACAAAAGACGATCGTCGTGGGTGCCGACTGTTGGGTGATTGCCCAGAGTATGTCTTCTATGGTTGGCTTCTCTGATCGTTACGCCGATCGCCATCAAGGCGTATTAATCACCGCACAACACTGCAGCTAATGGTTGTGAGTAAGAATTGGGCCCCTTGCAATGATCTTCTTGTCCACCATAGGTAAACTAGGTGCTGAATTTCCCATCAAATTCATATAAAAGCTTTTAATCTCAGCTTGAATTTCAATTTGAGTTAAGCATCTGGTACCATCTGATCTGAGAAGTAACTTTATGGCATTAGCATTTTGCCTAGCTTTCACGTAGGCATGAAAATATTTAGTGTTCTTGTCACCTATTCTTATCCATTCAGCTCTCGATTTCTGCTGCCATACCCTCTCTTCAACATTACTCCACCTTTCCAGATTAGCCAACACTTCTTTTTCTTTCTTGATCACTCCACATTGAGTTTGTCGTTACTCAATTGTTGCTGTATATATTGGAGCTCATTTCTTGCATTCAAAATATGCTCACTAATACATCGAAACTGTGTAATATTCAACTGTTTCAAGGGAATTTTAAGCTTTCTCAATTTATGCCATATATTGAGTAGTTTGTTATCATGACATTGTTGACTCCAAGTTGTAGAAACAATCCCCTTGGGATCTGGGTGCTCATAGAGAACATTTAGGAATCGAATCTGGGTGCTCACCAATTTGATTTATTGTGTTATCTAGAAGGATGTTTTGTGATTCTAAAATTGTTTGTTCAAACATTAATTACTATATGACTTCTTATACAAACTCGTATTTGTCATTTCGTATAATTCATTAGTATATGAGATATTTCATACATATGATGTACATATCCTTACGAACTAATACATTGAGAACATATAGACTACATATGATATACAATATATTGTGTTAATTCAATCAATAACTTTTTAAATAAGTGTATCATTAACAAATACTTGTTAATATATAAGTAACAACACGTAAATTGATGAGTAATTTTAGAAATTCGTGAAAATTATTGATGTTCTTGTGCACACGACCATATGTCCCATCGTGGGCACGACCGTGTGCACAATCGTGTGCACATGAACTTTTCGTATTTTTGCCAATTTGATTTATTGTGTTATCTAGAAGGATGTTTTGTGATTCTAAAATTGCTTGTTCAAACATTAATTACTATATAACTTCTTATACAAACTCGTATTTGTCATTTCGTGTACTTCATTAGTATATGAGATATTTCATGCAGATGATGAACTTATCCTTACGAACTAATACATTGAGAACATATAGAGTACACATGATATGCAATATATTATGTTAATTCAATCAATAACTTTTTAAATAAGTGTATCGTTAACAAATACTTGTTAATATATAAGCAACAACATGTAAATTGACGAGTAATTTGAGAAACTAGTGAAAATTGCTCATGTTCTTGTGCACACGACCGTGTGTCCCACCGTGGGCACGCCCGTGTGCACCATCGTGTGCACATGTGGATACAGTGCAAATTTGACACCGTAGACACCGTGACACCTGGTTGCCAACGTGGCACACGATCGCCCCATCGTGTGCACTACAAAGGGCAGCATCAAATTATTTTATTATAAAATCCCATCATGGGTCCCCCCCTTTTCAATATAAGCCCATCTTCCTGGACCGAGAGTGAAATTCCTGAACCGTAGTCCCCCCTTTTCACTATAAACCCTAAACAATTAAAATCAGTTAAAATCCATTAAAATCAAATACGCGAAATGAGCGGCCGATTACGAGAAAGAGATTTAGGAGGAATCGAGGCACCTCCACCAAAAAGAAGGGGGAGGATACCTCCTCCCAACCCACCATACAGAACTAGGGCGAGAGAAAGATACTCAATGCTCAGAGTAAGTTTTTTAATTTTGTTGTATGTGTATTGTGTACTACGAATTAATATGTTTCATGAAACATGGCCTATTTAAAAACATTGCGAGCACTCCAGTCATACTAGATGGTGATGATGATGATGATTTAGAGATTTATGAGAAGACAAGTAAAGAAGTTATTTTAGAAGAAGAAGTTCATTGAGATGATGATACAAGACAAAAGAAACAGCAGCAGATGGGGGAAAAGGGATCTAAGTGATTGTGGTTTTTAAGTTATTCTTAGATATTTTGGTGTGATGGTGATGAATTTTTGTTATGCAAAGTTATATGCTTTTGGTGTAAACTATTGCTCTTTAAAGTGAGCTACTTTGTTATGGTTAATGTTTGCCTCCATAATCACCTTTATTTTCTTTACATCACTGAACACTTAAATTTCAATTCAAAGATAAAGAAAATAGACACAAAATTATGCATTTCAACTAATAATCAGAATAATGAATCAATACATGGTCCATAGAGGATCAAAATATCAGCATATGATTGTTGCTAGTAAGTCACAAAATATAAATATACATAAGCAATTTAAGTTTCATGGAATGAACATCCCCTTATGTCATGGTCATCATTACGACAAATGCTACACTTCTTTTTCTGCCGGCGTCTTTGCCTCATTTGTTCATCCATTCCTTGAGTTTCTTCTGGAGGGATATTCAAATCCACACCACCTATGGGAATGAATATTTTGCAAGATTTTATATTGTGGCCGGTTCCTTTACAACTACCGCACACCTGAGGCCGTCCACCTGCGGGAAAATTTTCAACAGTGGACCATGCACGACTCATCCTTGGTCGGCCGGCTTGTCATACCCCCTCTGGAGGTAAGCAAACGATGGATAAGATCTCTGGTGGGATATTCCACTCATCAGGATGTGGGATAGGATTAATATGCTCCTTATAAGTCTCTCTAAGGCCTTGTTGCTTGAAATAACGACTAACAAAATCATACACAGACAAACCATTGCCGGTGCACCTGTTACAATAAGTAATTATGTCAAGGATGTGGTGTAGGATAATATATTTTTGATACTGATGAGTATGTATTTTGCTTTTTTATCCAGATATATTCTGTTGGAAAACTAGTTTATGGTTCAGTTGGTAAATCCAGACCAGCCCTGTGTTGCACACAATGGCAGCACACGATCGTGCCCATCGTGTGCATCTTGACCACGGTCATGGGCTGCTGCTGTCATGTGCATCCTGCCATGACCGTGTGCACATCATCATGCACACGATGGCAGCACACGATCGTGCCCATCGTGGGTTACGATCGTGTGCATCTTGCCCACGACCATGACCGTGTGCACACGACAGCATAGACAAAAATATTGAATGATCTACATATTAGAGCAAAACAATTACCTTATAGCGGCAACAGCATGACGACATGGAATCTTATCCAAATAAAACTCACGACAACAATATGTCCAGGTTCGAAGGTCGACCTCATAAGAAACTTTGTTTTCGTCGACTTTATAAACAAGTGGGGTGGTAGCTCGAACGGTAAGAGTCAGACTGGCTTGCATAGAGTTAGAGAGCTTTTCAAAAGTGTGCATTATCAAATCATGGTCTCTTGATGTAGCTTCTCCCCGCTTCTCATAAAACCAATTCTCTAAAATTAGGCGAAATATCTCAAGTAACAAGCAAACAGGTAAACGCCTCGCCCATAACATACGATTATTAAAGAATTCAACATCATTGGATGTCAAGAAGTTATAGCGTCGTACCGGATGCTTCGACCTAGACCACCTCTCTGGCCCAATTTCAGAAAGGCGCCTGTGAGCCCATTAGGGCTTTCAATATGTAGTTTCGAAATGTAGTTTCCAAAAACTTCTTCACAATGCGTGTAGGCAGCAGTTCTAAAGAGTCTATAGCATGAGCACCGTTGGAGGTCATATTTTTTGCAAGATGGTGATAGCACAACCCGTGGAATGCATTCGGATAGACGGCTCGAACAGCATTATGAATGCTCTTATGTTGGTCACTCACAATCAGTAAATCTTCCATTGGATTGTAGCATCTGCGCAGGTTATATAGAAAATAAGTCCATAACTCGTCGTTCTGTATCGGACTGAGACCAACTGCAAGAGGAAATACTTGCTCGTTCCCATCAAATGTGACGGCCGCAAATAGAGTTCCTTTATTCCTTCCCTTCAGGTGGGTCCCATCAACTATAATCACCGGTCGAAGGCACGTATCAAATGCCCTAATACTCTATCCGAGTGCAACGAACATGTGGCAAAATAATCCCTCACGAGTCGTCTGCAAATCATAAATTGTCCCTGGATTACACTGTTTTAACAAATACAGATAAGATGGGAGCCTCTGATATGACTCATCAAAGCCGCCATATGTATTCTCTATCGCTATATTCCTCGTTCGGAGAGCAAAACTGTATAGCATGTCAATGTCGTACTCTCTACATATCTGTGCAATCATCTCCTTTGGCCTCAAAGTGACCCCCTCACCGGTCAATCGTTTAGCAAAATAATGGGCGACAACCTCAGAAGTGACCGACCATGTACGGTTCAAATCAGGGTGACAGCTGTGCTCCAAGGTCAACTTAGTAATTCTCCAAATAGTTGCACCATCAATAGCACACAACCTAAACTGACAATTGTTTCGCCTACTCTTACAGACAAACACTATACGTTTATCGGCGGAATGATCAGTGATACACTGTAGCATGTTTTCCAAATGATACATTTCTACAGTTATCTTCAACTCTGTCTTGGACCGAAAGGTGGACCCCACCTCTAGCTGACCGGTGACTTGTGGAGGCTGCTCGACCCAACCCAAAGTTCCGGCACTACCGGGGTCCGAAAATGGAATGATCCAGTTATCCATTGATTGTAGATGCTCATGCTCGCTCGCAGATTGATAGTCGGATGAGAAGTTCCGACGACTCATAATCCTATCCATTTGGGCCGGTTGGCGAACCCAAGCAAGAAATTCCGCAGATAGTGACTCAAGCAAGTCTTTACAACAATCTTCATCTTCAGATGTATACACCTCCTCATCTTCCTCGTCTTCCTCATCTTCCTCGTATTGATAATCTTTGGAAGGCATGTCACAATTTATATTGTCGGGCTCTAATCTCGGGCTGCTACATCCTATATTAACCTCGGGAGTGGAGGAGCTGCCGTTCTCAATATAGGCCTCAGCATCCTCCTTGTATTCTACTAGTAATTGAAGTATCTCGGTATTGCCCCGTAATAGGACTTTTATTTTGTTTCCCTTGGCCATGTGTGTCAAGTACCATAATTTGTAATCGGACTCATTTGGACCACCAAAACCCTCTCTGATAACCCCACGAGGTTTGCACGACTAACTTTGCTCTTGTCGATGTAGACAAAAAAGGAGTCCCCGTCTACATATGTCGATCGCTCCCAATGACCACCGTGATGTATCAAAATACGCTGCCACGATATCTGATTACAAAAAGATGAATAATTATTCAGAAAACTGAGCGAACAATATTCTAAAATGGTCTGCCTTGGACCCGACCGATGCACACGGTCGTATGCTACCGTGTACAACGACCGTGTGCAAGTTTTTGGCCATGAACACGATCGCTGCACACGAATGTAGACGATTGTGAACACGTTAGTTGTGCGCACGATGTCAAGGCCGTTGGACACGACCGTTGCACACGGTGGCTTCCCATCGTGTGCAGCGATCGTGTCCGTAAGAACTTGTCGGGAAATTTTTTTTCCCAGCGGTAAAATATTGATGCATACCTTCTTTATGAACCCAGAAGCACGAAAAATGAAGTCCTATTTGAACGTCAACTTTTCTTTTCTAATAATCTTGTGATTTTTATAAGATTTTTTAGAGACCCTTTGTCAAAAATGGTTGTGTTGTTTTGATGTATATGTTGTAGTTAAATTTTGGTTGTTGGACATTAATGATCGGCTTTGAGCAGATGAGGAAAATGAAAAAGAAAAAAGAAAAGAAAAGTAGTTTAAATTAAATAAAATACAAAAAGAAAAGAGAAAGTCAACATTACAACTTTTGGGAGGACATTTTAGTCTTTTTAATCAAAATGGTACTAAAAACTTATACTGTTATGAATGGGAATATAAAATTTGTCAATTTTATGATTTGGTATTAAAAAATTGATTCCCACTAATAATAATACGCATTTGTTGTGTTTAATTAAATTTAATTTTATGTTTGACTCTTAGTTAGACGAAAAATTTATATTAAAAATTCATGTTTGCAGGAGGCGGACGTACAGAGAAGCCAATGCTAAAAGTTGGAACTCTTATCATAAGTTCAAAGTTAAGAGGAACTCGTGGCCCAAGGCCCGTTGCGTCACCATGAACCCAGTGGATCATCTCCACGGAGGTGTGGTAACCATCAACACATTGGTCACGCGAGTACTTGTCGCTGTGATGCACCGGATTGACGTAAAGTCGGTCAAATAGGTGTCAAAATATCTGGAATTCAACGTAAAAAGGAAATAAGGGACGAGAGTCTTGAATTTCAATTTCAAGTTATAATTTTAATCAAATTCAATTGATATTATTTTCCTTGTGACTTCAAATTAATATGAAGTTTGGATGTACATGTCTTTAAACTTCCCCTATTGGGTGGGAGTTTCAATTGATCAGTATTGTCTATTAATTCTGGATCCTCTCCTCCCTCTCCGTCAATTGGTGTCATACGAATTCGATTGACTTTGTCTGCTGCACAATAGCTCCATCTAGGTTCATGCGTTATTGTGTAAACAATACCGAAAAAACGATCACACTGAGATCAAACACATACGAGGGGTGAGCGACAAATTATCACTTCTATTTTGTAAAATGGATCATTTATATTTCTCTGCGTAAATTAAAAAGTCATATTACCTGACGTATTTTTAAAAATATAGGTGGATTACTCTCAATATAAATTAATTAAACATATTACCCCCGATTTTGTTCTCAATGAAATTGCAAAGTAATATAACATTTATGTTCTATGTAATCTACACGGCCGGACCTATATTTATATGGACGTAAAATTGATTTGTGTTGATGACCATGCTAAGCCTATTGGGCTAAATAAGCCGAATGAGTCAGGTCATTTAGACCCGTTTTTATGAAAGTACACCCACAAGATCAGTATATCAAATATACTAAAAATGTTCGAAATTTTTTCTGAATGTTACACAATTGTTCAACAAAAATTCATTTCTCATTTCTCGAAAAAAAATTCAATACAATAGCAAAATCATCAAAAATATGACTAAATAAAAATGTTCGAAAAACAAAAATAAAAAAATATGAAAAATTCAAAAATTTAAATTGAACATTTACCAAATATTCGAAAAAAGTTTAGGATGTTGAAGGGAAAATAATATGAGACAAGAAAGTAGGGCAAAGTATTGTATTATTCCATCATTGAGATCCCTTAAATAGGGTGAAGTACATACAAACATGCCTCAGCCAAATCCTATCTAGGAAAGCCCATAAACTAACAGACTTAGGCACACAATGGGTATTATTCCTTTAACACTCCCCCTTGTGCCTAGTCTACAAGCGCATGTCATGTTGCCTCGTTAAAACCTCGTCAAGCAAAAACCCAGTGGGAAAAATGTCTTGATCGTAGGGAAAAGAGTACAGCATCTAGACACATCAAGTTTAGACTTCGTCCTTTGAATCTATCCTCTCATATGATCGTTACATTTGATCATAGCGCTACTAAGGTGACCATTCCATCGATCCCTAAAATTGTACATCTTGTTACCTCGTTAAAAACCTTTACAAGTGATAAAAACCCTGTGGGGAAAATGTTCCTTGGAAGGAAAAGAGTATAACGTACGTTGTGGATTTAAGACTCCCCCTCAAGTCTACATCTCCCCCTGATTTGTACATCAATCAAGGATACTTTGAAAAACTTGTGCATGTGTCGTTTGCCTCATTAAAAACTTTGCCAAGTAACAAAACCCAGTGGGAGAAAATAAACCTTGGTCAAAGAAAAGAGTACAATGTCGGTGAGTAAGTTTCTTTATGACTCACCCTTCTCCCTCTACCTTTACATCGATTTCGGGAGTTCGAAAATTCTCCGCATTCCGATACTTCTCACATGTTTTTCAAACACGGCCTTGGGCAGAGATTTGGTGAACAAATCGGCCACATTCTCCTCAGATCTGACTTGCTTTACTTGAATATTGAGGAGAGCCTGTTGTTGCTGATTATAGAAGAATTTTGGAGATATGTGTTTTGTGTTATCCCCCTTGATATACCCAAGCTTCATCTGTTCGATGCAAGCTGCATTATCTTCATATATGCATGTGGGTGCTCCAGTGACATTACTTAGTCCACTGTTACCTCGGATATGTGTAATGATAGCTCTTAACCAAATACACTCACGTACCGCCTCATGCAAAGCGATAATTTCAGCGTGATTAGATGAGGTAGCTACAAGGGTTTGCTTTGTGGATCTCCAATATATAGCAGTGTTCCCAATAGCAAATACATAGCCAGTTTGGGAACGACCTTTGTGTGGGTCGGAGAGATACCCTGCATCAGCAAATCCTACCAATACGTTCGTCGGAGTAGGTTCTATGGCATTAGCATTTACTTTAGCATTTGCCTTTACGGGCGGCTTCCTTTGCACGCTTGTAGGGAAAGAATAGTCCCAAGTCAATGGTTCCTTTTAGGTATCGGAATATATTCTTGATACCATTCCAATGACGTTGCGTCGGTCTTGAACTAAATTGAGCTAGTAAGTTTATCGAGAAGGCGATGTCCGTCACAGACATTGAGCTAAGTACAATAGAGCGCCTATTGCACTTAAGTAGGGAATTTCAGCTCCCAAAAGCTCTTCATCATCTTCCTTTGGACGAAATGGATCTTTCTTCGCATCCAAGCTACGACCGATCATGGGAGTGATAACCGGGTGTGCTTTGTCCATGTTAAAGCGTCTAAGCATCTTCTGGACATAAGCAGATTGGTGGATGAGAATTCCACAGACTCTATGTTCTATCTGAATACCAAGACAGAAACGAGTCTTCCCAAGATCTTTCATCTCAAACTCGGTTTTCAAGTATCCGGTGGTCTCTTATTTCATCAAGAGTGCCGATTATATTCATATCGTCGACATACACTGCGATGATTGCAAATCCGGAACTTGTTTTCTTTATAAAGACGCAAGGACACAGTTCATCGTTCTTGTATCCCTTTCCAATCAAGTATTCACTCAGACGGTTATACCACATCCTTCCGGATTGTTTCAAGCCGTAAAGTGAGCATTTCAAACGAACTGAATACGCACTCCGTGGTCTGGAGTTACTTGATTTGGGCAATGAAATGCCTTCGGGCACTTTCATGTAAATCTCCGTATCTAGATCTCCATAGAGATACGCAGTGACCACGTCCATTAGCTGCATTTCCAATCCTTCGGAAATAACTAGGCTGATTAGATAGCGGAACGTAATAACGTCCATTACGGGGGAGTACGTTTCCTCGTAATCTATACCAGGGCGTTGTGAGAAACCTTGTGCAACAAGGCGAGCCTTGTACCTCAGGACTTCGTGATTCTCATTACGCTTTCTGACAAGAACCCATTTGTGTCCAACAGGCTTTACACTTGGCGGAGTTAGCACTACTGGGCCAAGTACCTTGCGTTTTGTCAGAGAGTCAAGCTCTTCCTGGATAGCTTCTTTCCATTTAGGCCAATCGGCTCTTTGTTGACATTCTTCAACAGAGCGTGGTTCGACATCATCGTGCTCTATGATTTCTTGAGCAACTGTGTATGCAAACACATCATCAATATGAGTGGTCGATCGTTCCATCAAATCAGACGCACTTTCATAATTGATCGAGATCTCTTTGTTTTCTAATGCTGAATCGATCTCCGGGGCGTCCCCCATTAATGATTCGTGGACATAGCTATAGTCAGAGATGATCTCGTGGGAAGGATTCCCAGTATTGATGATTAATGGGTTGGTTTGTGCCTCACCTGCCCTTTTCTTCCTTGGGCGGGTGTCTGTCGAACCGGGTGGCCTCGCCCTTTTCCTTTTAGGAGCCACGGCCTCGATCGCATTTCCACTGGGTGCGATCGCATCACTCGGTACGTTGGTGATGTGCCCTTTATTCGGGACTTCTAACCTTGCAGGCACATTTGCAGCTGGAATGTGTGATCTTGTCACTTTGGCGATATCAGTAAACGCATCAGGCATCGAATCTGCTATGTTCTGAAGATCGAGGATTCGTTGTACTTCACGATCACATAGTGAGGTACGGGGATCATAATGAGACAGACTCGGGATGTACCAGGACAATTCTTGTCATTCCTTGAGAAACTTCTTTTTCTCCTCTCCCCCTAACGACGGGAATTCTGACTCATTGAAGTGACAATCCGCAAAACGTGCGGTAAAGAGATCACCTGTCAAGGGTTCTAAGTAGCGGATAATTGTTGGGGATTCGTATCCAACGTAAATACCTAAACGTCTCTGAGGACCCATTTTATTGCATTGTGGGGGCGCAATCGGCACATATGTTGCACAACCAAATATGCGTAGGTGTGAAATATCCGGTTCATATCCAGTTACCAACTGGTACGCAGAAAATGGTTGGCCAACGGTGGGTCTGAAACGAATAAGTACGGCTGCATGTAGGACTGCATATCCCCAAGAGATGGGCAGATTGGTGCACAAAACCAATGCTCGTGCTACCATTTGGATTCTTTTAATGGTTGCCTCTGCGAGACCATTTTGTGTATGCACATGGGGAACGGAATGCTCTACATCGATTCCGATTGACATGCAGTAGTCATCAAATACTTTAGATGTAAATTCTCCTGCATTATCGAGTCGAATAGACTTGATAGGGTGATCAGGATGGTGAGTCCTTAGACGAATGATCTGAGCTAGGAGTTTTGCAAATGCAGCATTTCGAGTGGAAAGGAGTGCGACATGTGACCAGCGTGTCGAAGCATCCACCAATACCATGAAGTACTTAAATGGTCCGCATTCTGGGTGGATGGGTCCACAAATATCTCCTTGTATACGTTGTAAGAATGGGATGTTCGCTTTAGTATCTTTAGTGTAGGAAGGTCTCGCTCCTACTTTAGCTAAAGAGCAGGCTTTGCAGAATGAGCGATGTGCTTTTGACATAGTCAATTGCTTAGAAGGGGTATATGTCTCTATTTCTTTAGATGACATAGCATGATTAACATTAATACTGTTCTTCGTGTTGAGTTGTGGCCCCTTTTTCGCTCGAAAGAAAGGATGTCCGTGCGAGTTCTTTAGGATACAGATCATCATATCTCGACCAGGATGACCTAGTCTATCATGCCAAAGCCTATATGAGTCTTTGTCCCAAATTTCATTTATGGTAACAGCATAGGATTCGAATGCCCTAATGGTTGTGGTGTACAGTCCACTATTTTGACTCTTAAGTTTTTCTAATATGCGTTTACGTCCACATTCATTAGATGTAATATAAAGGAACTCGATTCCATTCTCACAGTGGGTTTCGACGTGGAAACCATTGCTACGTATATCTTTAAAACTTAGTAAGGTTCGAGGGGCCCTAGGTGCGTATAAAGCATCGGTAACTCGGATAAGAGTGCCGTTAGGCAATAAAAATCGGGCATTGCCTCGCCCTTGGATGAGTTGGGAGGACCCAGTCATCGTGGTTACCGAGTTTTGATATGCAATTAATTCCGTGAATAGAAGCCTATTCCTAAGAATGGTGTGGGTGGTCCCACTGTCAACCAAACATTCAAGTTCTCCCCGATTCATTTCTACGAAAAGGAGAGAGAAAAAAAATCGAACCATAAACATGCAAGCAATATTCATTTCTTCAAAATAAAGCTATGGATATAACGTAAGCAATAATAATATCTTGTTCTAGAAAAACAAAGTTTCATCACACCATTATTGAAAATAAAACATCGATAAAATCGTTCCGAGTTAACAATGCCAAATGTAAACGAGAAAGTAAACATAATGAAAACATTCAGTCATAAAGGGGTGCCTCTAATGACTGTGACACGTATGGCTCATTGCGATTATCGGATCGTGAAATTGACGTCGGGGACTGCCGAGAGCATCTTCCTCCATATAGTGAGCCTCCGTTCTTTGGACTCTCTATATTTCTTGTAGTGTGATGCGACTTGTTTACTTGCATGGCGCTTCTTGTACCAATGTCCAAAGATCTCCACATCGATAGCACGGTTCATTGCCAACTCTGACTTTGGGAGCGACGTGGGGGGTAGGTGCTTTGTTTCCTTGGCCAGAAGAGCCGGGAGCACCAAGTCTACTCATTACATTGGAAGAACCCCCACGTCCTCGACCACTGTGCCCTCTTCCACATTGTGGTTTGGGGTTGCCATGACCAGTCCCCTGTGCATTGGGTTTCTTTCCACCTTTCACTTTGCCATAGTTGGCCTCGGGAACTTTCTTTGTCCCAGCCGGCCTGGCATTGTTGCTCATTAATACTTCATTGTGCCTCTCAGCCACTTGCAGTAGGTTGATAAGCTTATTGAAGGTAGTGATGCGTTTATTGTCATACTCCAGCCTATACTGGTTCGCTAGTATAAAGGCGGAAGTAGGGAAAGTGGAAAGAGTTTTCTGAATCATATCATCTTCTGTGAGGTCCTTTCCACAGAAATTAAGGCGTGCCTTCAGACGGAGCATATCTTTGTTGAAATCGTTGATCCGTTTATAATCAAGCAAGCGGATTTCATTCCACTGCACGGTCAACTCTGGGAGCAAAGTATTGTGGATATTCCCAAAACGGCCCTTAAGGGCATCCCACAGTTCTTTCGGGGATTTCAACCGAGATATTCCCACCTTAGGCTCTGTCGATATGTCGCCTAAGGAACATTAATGCACTAGCTTTGGTTTTGTCGACGGTATTCGCCGCTTTTTCAAAGATAGTAGCACTATAGTCCTTAGCGATAAAAGTGGTCTCTACGCGAAACCCATCTATGGTACTCAAGCCCTTCTGAGTCCAAGATGTCAAATTCGGGACGAGTTGGATCAGCCATCTTGAGACAAGAAAAAAAAGGAAAATGAATTTTCACAGTATATCATGAGTACTTTCCATGATAAAATTTTCAATAATGTGGAGGTTTATTATTTTTCAGAACCAAGATATGGTCAAAATTACTTTCGATGCTATTGGGGTTTATACCGATGAAATTACTTTATCACGGTTCGAGTTGATATAGATAGTAGAAATAAGTCCTCTAGGTTCTACTAATGATGAACTTAATATACATGCCATAACTAATAATGCATGCAAAATATATGTATAATTATAGATATAATCACATAGTCCTCTGAATATATCTATACACGTATAAATGCAGTCAAAGAGGTATCTTATGCCGCAATTATTAATTCAACGTGAATTTATTTTAATTCAAGTTGCTTAAGCAATTTATTTTAATTTAATTAAAATTATGGATGCATCATGCTTTTGGTTAAATTAAGCATAAATAAATTCGGAGTATAATATGCAATTAATAGTAATTAAAAAAAATGTAAATTCGCACATTGCAGATAGTAGGGTTCGTATTTGTGTACTTTCGCGAATAGGAGCAGAAACGAGCTGAAAACAAGACTGCGTGCGGGTCAAGAATCGGGCCGCTTTTCTCCTTCGGTGCAGGTCGCGGTGAGTTCTAGACTGCAGCAACGGGTCGAGCTGGACGAGCGGGCCGGGATCTAGACGAGCGGGCTGAGCAGATGTCGGAGCAGGAGACGGAAGCAGCTGCGAACAGTCGAAAAACGGTGGTCGCGGTCGACGGCTGAATCTGGAACAACGAAAGTCGGAGACGACGACGACGAGTCGAAGGCTTGCAGACGACGGAGGTCGTACATCGGGGGGGAAACGAGCAGGCGACGGTCGCGGTGCCGGGGAAGAAAAAAGACGAGCAGGAGCCGGGGGAAAAACGACGGTCGCGGCGTCCGATCTGGACTGGAGAAGCCGGAGGAGCAGGGCGGGTCGCGAGGAGCAGGTCGCGTCGGACGTCGGGGAATGAGATCACGCCGGCGATGGAGATCTAGGGTTCGGGAAGAGAGGTGACGGCGCGGCGGATTTAGGGTTTTTTGGCCGCGGAATTTTTTTCGTTTTTTTTTTTTTTTCAGAAATTTCGGCCGGGATTTTTCTCAGTGGTGGAACTCGTGCTGATAACGTGTTGAAGGGAAAATAATATGAGACAAGAAAGTAGGGCAAAGTGTTGTATTATTCCATCATTGAGATCCCTTAAATAGGGTGAAGTACATACAAACAGGCCTCAGCCAAATCCTATCTAGAAAAGTCCATAAACTAACAGACTTAGGCACACAATGGGTATTATTCCTTTAACATAGGAATAAATTTTCACTCATAACTAGAGTGAGTGAACTTTCATACAAATGGGTTGCAAATAACATGCTCCTCAAAATAACGGTTCTATTATTTCTCTTATAGTGATAGTGATAGTGATAGTGATAGTGATTTGGGTGGAGCCGAAATTGCATAGTGATTTGGGCTTTAACAATCCTTTTTGGCCCAAAACCAACGGCTCAAGCGTTCAGCTCTATAAAACCCTAATTTATAGAACTGCACGCCGTCCTCCCCACACGAACACACGCACACACTCACAGCACGTTTCGAAATGGGTCGTGTTATCCGGGCACAGCGTAAGGGAGCAGGGTCCATCTTCAAGTCCCACACTCACCACCGTAAGGGCCCGGCCCGTTTCCGGTCCCTAGACTTCGGCGAGCGCAACGGCTACCTCAAGGGCGTCATCAGCGAGGTCATCCACGACCCCGGCCGCGGCGCTCCGCTTGCTCGCGTCGTTTTCCGCCACCCGTTCCGCTTCCAGCACCAGAAGGAGCTTTTCGTCGCCGCCGAGGGTATGTACACCGGCCAGTTCGTTTACTGTGGCAAGAAGGCTAATCTCGTCGTCGGAAATGTTTTGCCGCTCAGATCTATCCCCGAGGGTGCCGTCGTCTGCAACGTCGAGCATCACGTGGGTGACCGTGGAGTTTTCGCTAGGGCTTCTGGGGATTACGCTATCGTAATATCCCACAATCCGGACAATGACACCTCTAGGTATACTCTTAGATTGTTATTTCATTTGAATTGATCTGATATGCTATTTAATTGAGCAGTAGGATTAAGTTTCTCGATATGTGGTTATTGTTTTTCATAGTTTTGAAATCCTTGCGTTTTCCTCTTTAATTTTTTGTTTATTTGTTGAGTATTATTGTTATGTCGTTGCGTTCCTGAACTGGTAAATGCTTAATGTTTACGTACCCTGACCCCTGTCTTATATCTTTCCTTAGTACATTTATAACTTCTTGGTGGTTTGATCTGTATGCACTGAATTTTGGTTAAGAAAAAACCATGGCTAGCTTCTGCAAGGGGTTTTCCTTGTATGAGTTATCTGATTGTTCTTAAAAAAAATAAGTTACCGTTAGTTCTTAGCTCTTTTACATTTATAGTAGTAAGTCAACAAATTGGAATGGTGTTAAATTATCAAAATATGTAGATTTTACTTTTAAAATCTAAGTCATTTTATAAAGTTTTACCTATATATACCCATTACATCCCTATCCTTATTTGGACAATGGTAGGGGTGTATTAACCACTTTTTTATGTTCCTTAATCTATGACAAATAAGAAACGGCTTATTTGAAACAGGGAGTAATTTGAATAAAAGTACTTTTATGTTCAATTCTAATAAGTTTCTATTGCATAGTTGTTAGTGACATTATAAAATGCTTAGCAGCGCTCGCTGATTCTCATTGTCATCAGTGTTTTAAATAGCGCAGCGTTGATGTGTAGCGTTTTTGCCCTGATAGCGCGTAGCACAAATAGCGTAGCGTATAGCGCAGGTTTAGCGTTCCTACTATTTTTAATAAAAAAATAAAATATATCTATATAATATATAATTCTTTGTCATAAGTTAATATAAATCAAGTTAAAATTATAACTAGTAATACTTAAAATAAGAATATATGAAAATAAATGTATAAATATCATATTCGCTTAGCTACAATCCACCGTTTTTTTAATGAACTCATCAACAAGTTTTCCTATCAGTTATTTATCATTGGTTATTTGTCATTATCTTTGACAATACATATATCTAAGAATTATAAAAAACTATATTTTGTAACAAATTTAATAGAACTTTATAGTTTATATAGATATAAAAGTAATAAAATAATAATTAAAAAACATTTGTAATTAAAATAAAAATATATAATTAAAATAAAAAATATGATAAAAATTAAAATTTCTCAAATAGCCTACGCTATTTACGCTATAGCTCAAATAGCCTATGCTATTTGCGCTATTTGGATAAAAAACGTGCCACGTCATCAAAAAGCCTACGTTATTTGTCCAAAACGCTATTTTGGATGCGCTACGTAGCGCTACAGTCAATTTTTGCGCTATAGCTCGCTATAGCCTACGCTACAAAACGCTATTTAAAACAGTGATTGTCATTGATTGCCTTTGGTATTTGATAACAACATCTAAAAACTACAGATACTTGCTTGTATCATGATATGGAGTTGAAATTTTATTACATTATCAGTTAGTTTGCTTGTAGCAGATAACAGAGAGCCATGAACAAGTTCTTTTTTTTTTTTTGCTTGCAGGATTAAGCTCCCATCAGGAGCCAAGAAGATCGTCCCCAGTGGCTGCCGTGCTATGGTGGGCCAGGTTGCCGGAGGTGGACGTACGGAGAAGCCAATGCTAAAAGCTGGAAACGCTTATCACAAGTTCAGAGTGAAGAGGAACTCGTGGCCCAAGGTTCGTGGTGTTGCTATGAATCCAGTGGAGCATCCTCATGGTGGTGGTAACCATCAACACATTGGTCATGCGAGTACCGTGCGTCGTGATGCGCCACCTGGACAGAAGGTTGGTCTTATTGCTGCCAGAAGGACAGGACGTCTCCGTGGTCAAGCTGCTGCTTTGTCTGCTAAAGCGGACAAGGCATAGTAAGGGTACGTAGACCAGTAGAAGAATTTGATTCTGTTACTTTATGGATTTCAGTTTGTTTTGTACCAGATTTTGCATGTCTGCAATGTGCAGGGCTCTAATGTTGGTGTTGAATGCTATGGAGTTTATTATATTTTTTTTTCAGTCAGGTCGTCGGCGGGTGTTTTTCACAATTACAATTTACATTACATCATGTACTTTTAAAGTATTTTCCCGAATATTATTTTGGAGTCTTTCGTGATGTGTCCACAATTCATTCAACTTTTCAAGATTGTGGAATCAATTATTATATAGAAATATGTTTCTGTTAAATGAATTTAAAATAAAAAAAAGTTTTTTCATTGAATTAGATTTGAAAGAAAATAATATTGAAGATTTTTGGCTTCATCTTTCGAATATCTGGTTTTCGGGCAATGCCGACTCTTTTTTATTTTTTCCGTTCGTATTGTTTTTGTTTTTGCTGGTGAGATGAGAAATAAATATTTACGTGATGTTTTTGTAAATTCATGTATGTGATCATATTTTAATTTACAATAGAGGGATTATAGATGGAATTTCCACGGGAGCTGCACTAGCAAAACTTCACTTAGGAAATGTGAGATTAAACTTCTGAGCTTAAGTCTCAAGAAAGGGTGCTTGATGTTGTAAGTTGTCGATGCAAGTGTTCTGGGTTGGGTCGCTATCTTTCGTGTGTGAAATCCGTGTTGCCTGACACCCGCCCAACATTCTAATACTTGGTAGAAGTGTGAATACTACATATACTCTGAAATTAAACATTTAGCAACCTATTTTTATAGCAAGTTTGTTTAGTCGAAGTGGCATAGAGTAAATATGAATATGAAGTAGTGGAACGGGAAGTTAGTCTTCAAATCTGATGGTACAAAAAGTTGTGAAGGACTGATCAGTGGAGGTAGACACCTAACATCCAATTGGAGTCCACGTCTGCCTTGAATCAGCATAATGACAAACGTCTACGATGTTGCGTAAACCAAAAAAGAAACCCCAGGTCGTCACCAGTGGTGGATTCTCTAATGCCTAAGTTAGCCCAAATTTTGGAGTGATGCATTTGTGAGGAGGGTATGTTTTACTTTGTCCTAGGTCCTCCTTTAGTTGATTAGGACGCAAATGACTCATCCTAAGAATTCAACTATCTTGGGACCTTATCATTTACCTAATACACTAATAAGAGAGTGAAGAAGGTCATTTTGAGGTCTGCTTGGCTAATGCTTTCCACACCTCTTACTCCTCTGCATTTAGCTGGGGTAAAGTCCTTGGCAGATCTATAGGTATGTTCTACTCTATTTCTTTGTTATTACTCATTGGTGAGTAGAGTTCTTTACAATTTGAGTAATCTTAGGAGATTGAGACCATAATAATAGACCTGTGTTTTTCTGGGAGACCCTAGTAGTAATTCTAGGTCCTTTGCAGTAGTCCTAGGATCTTATCTAGGCTTTGGTCTTTTCGGAGACCGATGAATGTGTTAGGATCTCTGCAGTAGTCCTTTGCATTTTTCCGAAGACCCTTGCTTTTTTGACGAAGGATCCATATGAGTTGGTTCAAAAATGTTTTCTTCAACTCTTTTATATAAGGGACTTAAAAATTGAATCCATTGCTCCTTGGTGGAATGCCCCTCCCACGATATTTGTCTTATCTACGTTCAAACTTTTGCGCTGTTTGCACTCGTCTCATCTTCATTTTTTTTTTTAATTTGCAATTCTAAAGACCTTTGCCCCATTTGCTTCATGTGGGGCTCATGTCTTCTTTTTCTTTTTTTAGACATCTGTGTCCTTTTGAAAAATAAGGATGTTCACGTAGCCTTGAAAATGGGGTTAGTGGCCACACTTCGGTCTGCCTTCACATGGAGACCACCCCTTCTCATTTTTTTTTTTTGACAACAATTTTTACATGATGTTTTCCTCAATTATTGTTAAAATTTCACAAGGGTGTAAAATGCGATACCTTGATAATGGTCCTAGGGCTTTTAAGATAGTCTCTCGAGTTAGATATTTGAGACCTCTACACGGGGTGTTGAACATTATTTGGCTTTTTAGTGTCCTTGGAGATGGACCTTGGAGTCCTTTGCACAAAAGTTGGAGGCCTTGTAGTCTTGACACCTAAAAATGCAAAGAAAAACCTCTGAGGCTTTGTGCAAATGACTCCGAGGTCAATTTCCAAGGACACCTAAAAAATCAAGGAAATTTTAAGGTCTCTTGTGGAGGTCTCCAAAAGTCTACTTCCTAGGACTATTGGCAAGGTATCGAATTCTAGACCCCTATGCTAATACACCAAGGATTGTGGCAAATCTCATGTATAAGTCCTTTGTTAAAATCAAAATGAAAAGGGGCGGTCTCCTTGTGAAGAGAAACCAGTGTGGCCACTAACCTAATTTTCAAGGCCAAGTGAACAACCTTAAATTTCAAAAGGAGAGAGTTCCCAAAAGGAAAAAAAAGAGAGAGAGAGATGAGCAAAACTTGGACAAATGTTTTTGGAATTGCGAATAAAAAAAGAAAAAGAAAAGAGAGATGAAGGTCCCCGCATGGGCATATTCCATTTCAAGACGAGTGAGTGTAAAGGTGGCAAAGATCTGAATATGTAGATGAGACAAATATCTTGTGAGGGACTTCCTATGGACTCCATTTTCAAGTCCCTTGCCAAAAATATTAGTGATGAGGTAACTAAAGTGCCATATTATGATATAAAAATATCACCCGGATGGAATGAATCTATCAGAACACCTTGAAACATATTTCTTGTATGCGGATAATTTACACACACAAGAAGTGGGGGCAAGTGATGAAGGATAATTATATTAATTTATATGCGGATATAATGCGACAATATAAATACACGACATATGTACTGGAAAAATAATAAATATATTAAGGTCGAATCCTTGTAATGCCATTTGCGTCGTAATCCAACTTTTGGAGGGGTCCTTGGACATGTGGATTATCTAGGTCCAAATCTCCATATACAAGGAAATTTGCTCTCGCTTCTCTTTACATTTTGGCCATGGCTGGAGAGCATCGGGCGGTGAGGCATGGGACGGCTACTCACAGCGACTACTCATGTCACCTTCTCTCAACGACGGCTCGACTGTCGATTGCTTCTTTTTGAGCCCCACAGAAACTATCATTTCTTTCCGACCACCGACTGCTTTCCTCCGAGTCCCGGCTTGCAGATCCAGCAACTTGTCCGATGTACGCCGCTGCTTCATGACTCATCTGTCACATATCGTTCTCTGTTGGAGATCCAATCCATTCAATGTGTAGCGCGGTAGATGAGGTGGATCCAGATTTGATTTTTTTTTTTTTTTGTTCTTTTTCTGGGGAAAAAATCAACTCTGGACAATAGAGCTTTTACTTTCTGACTTTTTCAGAGAACAAATGAGAGTTGGTTGTGCCTTTTGTTTTTGGAATGCAGATCTGGTATTTTTGTTGTTCTTATTGTTATAGTATGGTAATTCTAATTACCTGTTGGTAATTTTTGTTTTTAGACTGTTTGTTTATATGATAAAAATATTGAGGAATTTTTTGTTTCTGCATTGGGCCAACGCCACATGAAAGTATTTTTTTTTTTTTTGAATGGTTGTAAATTACTAGTGTGTTGTTTAAAATACTGTGGTATTTTTACATTACTGTATGGTTATTCATAATGCCAGTTGGTAATTTAATTTGTCTGTGTGAGAAGAGCAGAATAATTCGTAGTTAGATGAAAATTCAGAATACTAGTTGGTCAGCGGTGGTTGGCTTGGTCGACAACTGTATTAAAATTCAAAATAATTGTTGGTAATTTATATTAGACGCTAATTTTTTTTAACAGGTGGTAATATAGGAAGACAATAAATAATAAAACAATCTGGCAAATGGTGGTCGGTCGGTGGTCGCGTGGTTTGGCGGTCGGGCGGCCATCGGTAGGGGATCGGTGGCTGATGGTCGCCGGTGGCCGGTGATGGTGTAAATGTTCCATGACTAGTTGAAATTTGAGAAATTTGATATAAGCATATTAGTGGAATATTAATAATACTAATATTTTAATAATGTGTCTTAACTACCTTAAAACTTGTGTTTTGAGTTATAAATTTAAAATAGATGTATTTTGGTTAAAAATATTTAACTAATGTATATTTGGATTATTCTCACTATAATTTCTATGTAATTAATTAATTCTTCTATTGGATTGCAATTAATGTGGTGCATCTTTTCTCATCACTAAGAAAAATTATGTTGTGCATCGAGAAGATCAAAATAAATATCATAACTATTATTATTTTTTTTTGCTCCGAGGGAACTGGATCATAACTATTATTATCTACAATGTAAAGAAAATTGGTGGTTTTTTGTTGTCGTGCTCCTGAAAAGATAATTATTGATAATTTTACTTCTTCGTTCCCTCTATGTTGACTTAATGCTGATATCAATTGCTCAACAATAATAAACTTCTATAAAATCTTAAAAAATTAAATTAAAGGGACAATTAAACTTCTAATATTTTTTTGTTCTCTGCAAACGACAATTTGTTTACTGTCGAATGTCAGAATGCTTTCTGTCGAATCACCGATCGACATAGTTCCGGCAGTCGGCCATTTTTTTTCTACCACCTGCCGGACTTTTTTTTTTAGAGGGTCTCCTGCTGTCGGAAGCTAGAGCTTCGGGAGTCGGTCAATTTTTTTTGTCTACTGTTGGACTGTTCTCCAACAGGTCGTCGCCTGCCAAACGAGTCTTTTTTTGCGACTGTTGGACTGTTCTCCATTGGCGAACGTTTTGAAGAGATATGGCGGCTGGTCATTTTTTTTTTCGCGCAGCTACCGGACTTTCCTCTGGTGGGCCGATAGCTGTATGTTGGGCTGCTTTCTGACTCTAGCCGACGGACCAACTGTGCCCGTAGTTGTTTTTTTCTCTATTTTTTTTTATAATTTTAATCCAATTATGGCACCGCCATCGTTCCGCTATGGCACGGATTATCTTTAGTAATAATATAAAGGATAAAAGTGTTTTTTGATTGTCGTAGTATGCACTAGAAAAGACCACTTTATCCATCCACTCCACTCTAGACCTGGAAATCGTTTGTGTCGTGTACTTTCGTATTTCGTGTATCAAAAGTTCAAACCCATACACGACACGAACTGAATTCGTATTGTGTCGTATCTTGCACAAATTCGTGTCGTTTCGTGTCGGGTTTTCGTGTCAGGTACATAATATAAAATAAATATTAAAATATTATAAAAATAACAATGTTAATATTTTAATATTATTTTTATAGGTTTTAGTGGACGAAACGAAACGAATGGCAACGAAAACACGAATATTTACACAAAATTTATGAAAGTTCACATTATATTTTCGAATTTAAAAGTTTAGTCGAAACAGAATTCATAAAATATATGTTTTTATAAAATTGAATATAAAATTTTAAATTATGTTATAAAATTGAATATATATTTTATGTACCTTGTGTCGTGTCGTGTGCCCAAAGGGTAAACACAAAGCCGACACTAAATCTCGATTGTGTATTTTCGTATTCGTGTATTTTCGTGTCGTGTACTCAAAATGCAAATAGAAACACTAAATTTTCGTATCGTTTTCATGTCGGGTTTTCGTGTCGTGTGGTAAATTGTCGGGTCTACTCCACTCTAGGTTAAATTTGATAATAATATCACATTTTCAACAATAATAAGCTTCCAAAGAATAATAAATAAATTAAAGGACAACTAAACCTCTAATTTTCTTGTTTGTTCTCCAGCGACCTCCGTGGCCCCGACTACAGGTCAATTTTTTCTTCCGACCAACTACCAGACTGTTCTACGACGGAGCTCCAGGAGTCAGCCATTTAATTTTTATATTTATTTTTTTGTCGTTTTTCGGGCTGTTCTTTGGCGGGTCTTCTGCCGCTGGATGCCGGAGCTCTCGCGACTGGTCAACTTTTTTTTTCATTATTTTTTTGCTGATTGTCGGACTATTCTCCAGCGTGTCGCCAACCGCCGTCCAGTGGAACTCCGACGGTGGGACAATTTTTTCCTGCCGTGTGCTAGGCTGTTCTCTGGTAGGTTGCTTGTTGTCGGGCGCCGGCGCCCTGGCGGACGGTCAATTTTTCCCCCCAACTATCGGAATGTTCTCAGGCTGGCCATCGACCGCTTGTTGGGCTGTTTTTGATGGGCAGTGGTGTCTGCAGTTTTTTTTATCTCCAGCTATTTTTATAATTTTAATCAAATAATGTCACCGTCACCGTGTAATTATGACACGGGTTATCTGTAATATATAATATAAAGGGCAAAAGTGTTCTTTATTCGTCGTGGTGTGCACCTAAAAAGACCACTTTACTCCTCCATTCCCCTCTTTGTTAGATTTAATAATATCAAATGTTCAACCAATCTTCAAAAAAAAAATCGTTCCTGACAGGGCTCTCCTGCTGTCAGGCGTTTTTTTTTTCTTTGCATGCAGCCTGTTTTCTAACGAGGCCGCCGGCATACCTCCGGTGGACGACCAGTTCTTTTTTTTTCGACCAGTCATCCTTATTTTCGACGGGGCAACCCCCACCACCAGCACACCTTCGATTGCCGGCTAATTATTTTTTCTTTTCTTTTTGTGATTGGCCAGTCGACCTGTTTTCGGATGGTGCCGGTTTGTCACACATATGGCGGATTTTTTTCCTGCTTTTCGGTAGGGCCGACCCGACGCAAATCCAGCGGCCGACCAATTCTTTTTTTATTGGCCGACCTACTCGGGCAAATTCTGGTGATCGCCAGCTTATTTTTCCTAACGTCGGGTTGCAGGTTTGTTTTCCAATGGATCGGACCTGGGCGGTTTTTCTTTCTTTTTTTTGGGGGGGGGGGGGTTGCGCTCGATGACGACCAATCTATTTTTCTCTTTTGGTGCAGCGGACTGTCAGCCTGTGCACTGGTGGTGCCGCTGCCGACAGACCTCCGAGAGCCAATAGTTTTTTTTCTAGCAATGTAATATGGTAATTTGAAAATTTTAATCTAATTATGGCATCATCACCATGTCAATGTGGCACGGGTTATCTCTAATCTGTAATATAAAGGACATTGGTGTTGTATGGCCGCTATGTACACATGAAACGATCATTTTACCCCTCCATCCTCTATATTTAAATTTAATAATAATATTAAATGTTTGACATAGTAAATTTTAAAAAATACCCTTAGAATTATTAAACTAAATTAAAGTGACAACTAACCTCTAATTTTTTTTACTTCTCCGGCGACCTCTGGCATCTAGCCGACCGCAGGGGCTTTGGCAACTAACTACGTTTATGCATTGATTACCGTGAACTAAACAAACTAACCATCAAGAACATGTATCCTTTGCCTCGTATAGATGATTTATTTGATCAGTTGCAGGGAGCCGCAGTATTCTCAATAATTGATTTGAGATCAGGATACTATCAGCTCCGGGTGAAAGAGTCCGACGTTCCGAAGACTGCATTTCGGATGAGGTACGGACATTATGAATGTGGTCATGCCTTTTGGATTGACTAATGCACCGTCAGTATTCATGAAATTAATGAACAAGATATTCATCCAATACCTGGACAGATGTGTGGTCGTCTTTATTGACGACATCTTGATTTATTCTCGGGATAAGGAGGAACATGCCTGGCACTTGCGTTTGATACTAGATATTTTGAGAGCCGAGCACCTCTATGCAAAATTCTCGAAGTGTGAGTTCTGGTTGGAAGAAGTTATGTTTCTCGGCCATGTGATTTCGGCTGAAGGAGTTCGTGTAGACCCGCAGAAGGTTGAGTCAGTGCTAGATTGGGCACCGCTTAAAAATATTAAAGAAGTTTCTAGATTTTTGGGTCTTGCTGGGTATTACCATCGATTTGTCGAGGGGTCCTCGAAACTCGCTCGGCCGCTTACGAAATTACTCCAGAAGACAGAAAAGTTTGTTTGGACGGCTGAGAGACAGCAGAGCTTCGATGAGCTGAAGAGACGTTTGACCTCAGCGCCGATTTTAGCTTTACCACAGGGTAGTGAAGGATTTGCAGTTTATAGTGACGCTTCGGGACAAGGGCTTGGATGTGTGCTTATGCAGCATGATAAGACGATAGCTTTTGCGTCATGACAGTTGAAGCCGTATGAGATGAACTATCCTACTCATGATTTGGAATTGGCCGCAATTGTCTTCGCACTTAAGATTTGTCGGCATTATTTGTATGGCTCTTCGTGTCGGATTTATACCGATCACAAGAGTTTGAAGTATATTTTCAGTCAGAAAGAGCTGAATATGAGGCAGAGGCGTTGGTTGTAATTGATCAAGGATTACGATTTGGAAATTCTTTACCATCTGCGAAAGGCCAATGTCGTCGCGGACGCTTTGAGCCGCAAATCGGCATCACTTCAGATGCTCGAGGTTCTTACATCTCAGACGAAGATTCGCCAGGATTTAATCGAGCAAGGAATAGAAGTTTGGCTTCAAAGGGTGCAAGGACAGTTGTGCACTCTCGAAATTACTTCGTCCGTGGTTGACGACATCAAAGGGAAACAGTGAAGTGACCCAATGATCTCTCAACTGAAGGAAGATGTAATTAAAGGAAAAGCCCCTGGTTTTATGGTCTACGAGAATAGTATTCTGAGATTCCAGGGCAGTCTTTGTGTCCCAAATGATCTAGAGTTGAGGCAGGGAATTCTCCGAGAAGCTCATGCTACGCCTTACTCAATCCACCCCAGAACGAGTAAGATGTACAAGGACTTGAAGCGAAATTTTTGATGGAATAATATGAAGAAAGATGTCACGGAGTTTGTACTATGGTGCTTGATGTGTCAACAAGTCAAGATTGAACATCAACGACCAGCAGGGTTGTTGAAGCCGCTTCCCATTCCCGAGTGGAAGTGGGAAGATATCTCTATGGATTTTATCACTGGGATGTCGAGAACTAGAGCCAGAATGAATATGATCTAGGTAATCGTCGATCGGTTGACCAAGTCTGCACACCTCCTAGGTATTAAGGATACTTGGGGACTGGAGAGATTGACACGAACTTTTATAGCTGAGATCGTGAGATTGCATGGTGCCCCTAAGACCATTGTTTTCGATCGAGATGGTCGTTTCGTGTCGCATTTTTGGCAGGCCGTTCTTCAGGATTTGGGCACCGAGTTGAGATTGAGCACGTCTTTTCATCCTCAGTCAGACGGTCAGACGGAGCGGACGATTCAGACGTTGGAGGATATGTTGCGGGCTTGTGCCCTAGATTGGAGTAATGATTGGGAGCTCCACTTGTCGTTGATCGAGTTTGCCTACAATAATAGTTAGCATGCGTAGATCAAAATGGCACCATTCGAGGCACTTTATGGCAGGCGGTGTAGATCGCCATTATGTTGGGACGAGGCTTCAGAGCTAGTCGGAATGGAACCGGACATGTTGTTGGAGACTAAAAAGAAGATTTCTATTATCCAGGACCGGTTTTTGACCGCCCAGAGCCGTCAAAAATCTTATGTTGATACCCGTCGTCGGCCTTTATAATTCGAAGTGGGAGACCATGTTCTACTCAAGATGTCGCCGACCAGAGGAGTTTTCTGCTTCGGGAAAAAGAGGAAACTTAGTCCAAGGTATATCGGACCATTTGAAATTTTGGACAGGGTTGGAGATTTAGTTTATCGCTTGGCGTTGCCTCCAGCTTTGAGTCATGTCCATAGCGTTTTTCATGTGTCTCAGTTGAGAAAGTACGTGCCGGATCCAAGTCATGTTATCGACTATAGTGAGATTGACGTAGCCGAGGATGTTACCTTTCCAGAGAGGCCGGTGAAGATCCTTGAACATCATGAGAAGCAGCTTCGGCACAAAACGATTTCGTTGGTTAAAGTGCAATGGTCGAGACATGGAGTCGAGGAGGCGACTTGGGAGACGAAAGAGAAGATGCGATCGGATTACCCCGAACTTTTTATTTCTTAAGTTTCGGGACGAAACTTTTTTTTAAAGGGGGAGAATGTAATACCCGTACTTTTATTGAATGTTTGACCTTGCTGTTCTTCCTCTTTTGTCGCTCGGTAAACACTTTGAGATGTTGTCGATGTTGATTTATAGTTTGACACTTTTTGGATCATGTTCGTGTTGTCTGGACCTTTCGGCAGTGTTCTGGGACAGGCAGATAGCGCACGCTAGGCCTATAACACCCCCGAGATATTCAAGGTATATTACAGTCCCGTGGACCCCTACATGGGACCCACCAGGCTAGACACGAATTTCCACAGTAAAAATCACACATCATCCAGATGAAAATCAAATAACACGCCCGGTACAACCGGCTGAATAATCAACAGCGACAACCATAAATAACTTCAATGAATACGAAACACAATTCGAAGAGAAAAGCCTAAGTACCCGCGAGTACAATCTATAAGTTTAGAAAACTTATATCGAACAACCATATCGAATGGAACAACGGAAATAAAAGGACTCAAATGCACATGTCAACGACTCAGCCAAAGATCCTCAGATCGTCCCAAATACCGCTTTCGTCCGGCTGATCATAACCTGAAATTCATAACAAGAATTTTCCCAAAACGGATCCCCTTAGGAGTTAGCATTTACCTAGTACAAGTAATCAAGGCAAACCCTTCGCTTACACATTTCATAGTACAATGCACCAAATCATTACAAAACCAAAATCCAGATATGTCTTTTCCGAAAACAAACAGTCAATCCATTTGCCTAGGACCGGGACGAAGCCACAGATCCCACTCGAGGCCTCTAAGGACCCTCCCGAGCTGGCCATATTATAAAACAAATCACGCACAGGCATCGCCTAGGACCGAGACGAAGCCACTGATCCTACTCGAGGCCTCTAAGGACCCTCCCGAGCTGGCTAGCAAAACAAACTCGTGAATCCAGAGTGAAGTCATAGATTCCCTCGAGGCCCCATCGGACCCTCCCGAGGTGAGCAAAGCACACACAATATACATTACCATTTCATGTTAAGCATAAAGGTTTCCAAAATACTTGCCTTGAATAATTGATTACGCAACGAACGGAAAGGAAAATCACTGACGAACGCTATGAACCAACGGAACCGAACCTAACGATTCGAAGAATACAATCACAACCATTTCCAAACGAATACGGAAAAGGAATACACCCAAAAACCCACCTACGATTCATGTATATTAGCACAAGAACAACAACGAGGGCGGATCACAACCAAACTCTCCCGAATACGCAACAACTACGAAATATACCATGAATCCGTAGGGAAACCAAGAATACTAACAAGATTAATCATATTCGTCATGAATTAATCAACAATACGGAACAAATCGGACAAAAACTCAAAAAACCCCAAATTACCCAAAAGTAGGGTTTTAAGAGATTTACCTTGGATTAAGGATGAAGGACACAAGTAGGTGTTGTTAATCTACACCAAGAGATCAAGGTAAATAATATCTGAAGTGGTCGGAGGATCGCCCGAAAATCGCCTGAGGAATCGCTAAGCCGCGAGGGAGGAGAAGAAATGAGAAAAGTGAGAATCTGGGTTAACTCCCTGGTTTTTATAGCCAGGGAGCACTAGCGTGCGCTAACCTTAAAAGTTAGCGTGCGCTATCGGGCGAAACTCCAGTCCAGAAAGTTAACACCCCAGTCCAGGACCTAAAGTTCTGGACCGTTAGCGTGCGCTATTAATAATTAGCGTGCCCTAATAGCCTCTCGGTAGCGCGCGCTATCAGCCCATAGCGTGCGCTACCTGGACATCGGCCGAGTCCAGAAGTAACCTGCCCAGTACTCACCTGACCGCGTTAGCGTGCGCTACCGGCTACTCTGCGTGCACTAACATCATCTCGGTAGCGCGCGCTATCGGTCAATAGCGTGCGCTACCTGGGCACCTGACCTAATCCACGAGTAAACCGTCCAGTACTGGGCTGTCGCGTTAGCACGTGCTACCGGACACCTAACGCGTGCTAGTCCTCGACAATAACGTGCGCTAGACAAACGTAGTGTGCGCTAAACCGTTAGTCCAGAGGACTGAGATCAGAAACAGGCTCACTGCCACTGCCAGGGCTCAACTCGCTAGCGCGCGCTACCAACAAGCGTAGCGTGCGCTACTGAAGGATGCTTAGTGTGCGCTATACAATAATATTAGCACGCGTTAAGCACAGGATAACAACGGTCCTAAACATCGAAATACGACTGAAGCATCAAACGAAACAACACAATGTGCATGATAACATACAATGGATTCACGGCAACCCCGAAACGGCGGTTCCGAACAACAATTACAAGAATCGGATCAATAAGTGATGGAGAAGCTGACAATTGCGGAATTGAGTAAAATAAATCCGAAAATAAGTATTCCCGAGATACACGTACAGTTACACACGAGCCACCAAGACAAGAAAAACACCAAATCGATAAAGTATTGGGAAAAGAAAAATGCGGATATTACTTTCTACCCCTCTAAAAATAAGTTTCGTCCCGAAACTTAAGAAACAAACAACTCAGGGTACCTAGCACGCATGCTATCTTCGATTTCCCAAGTTGCCTCCTCGACACCATGCCTCGACCACTGCATTTTGACCAAAGGAATGGTCTTATGCCTCAGCCGCTTCTCATGTTGCTCCAAAATCTTCAGGGGACGCTCCTCGAAGGTAATATACTCAGCGACATCGATTTCGCCATAGTCGATGACGTGACTAGGATCCGGAACATATTTCCTCAGCTGGGAAATGTGGAAAATGCTATGAACGTGACTCAAGGCCGGAGGTAGTGCCAAACAATAAGCCAACTCACCGACTCGCTCGAAAATCTCAAAGGGTCCAATAAATCTCGGACTCAACTTCCCCTTCTTTCCGAAACGGAAAACTCTTCTCGTCGGCGACACCTTTAGCAAAACGTGGTCTCCCACCTCGAACTCCAAAGGTCGACGACGGACGTCGGCATATGACTTCTGTTGACTTTGAGCAGTCAACATCCATTCCCGAATCAATTCCACCTTCCGCCTCATCTCTAAAATGATATTCGGTTCGGTCCCAACCAAATCGGACGCTTCGTTCCAACAAATCGGCAATCGACTTCGCCGCCTATAAAGCGCCTCATACGGTGCCATCCGAATCGACGTGTGCCAACTATTGTTGTACGTGAATTCGATCAATGGCAAATACTCCTCCCAGTCACTGCTCCAATCGAGAGCACAAGCATGCAACATATCCTCAAACGTCTGCATAGTGCGCTCCGACTGTCCATCTGACTGAGGATGAAAAGAGGTACTCAAACGCAAATGAGTACCCAACACCTTATGCACCGCCTGCCAAAAGTGCGATACAAAACGGCCATCCGATCCGAAACAATAGACTTCGGAGTACCGTGAAGCCTCACAATCTGCGGAATAAACACACGAGCCAACTTCTCCGGGGCCCCAAGTATCTTTGATGCCCAGAAAATGTGCCGACTTGGTCAGACGATCAACAATCACCAAACCATATTCATGTCCGACCTCGATCTCGGCAAACTCGTGATGAAGTCCATCGAAATATCTTCCCATTTCCATTCCGGGATGGGAAGTGACTGCAATAACCCGGCCGGTCGCTGATGCTCGATTTTTTACCTGCTGACAAGTCAAACATCTCGCTACAAACTGTGCGATCTCCTCCTTCATATCATTCCACCAGAAATTCCTCCTCAGGTCATTGTACATCTTACTCGATCCAGGATGAACGGAGTAAGGCGTAGCATGGGCCTCACGCAAAATATCCTGTCTCAATTCCGAGTCGTTCGGTATGCACAGACGACTCTGGAATCTCAATACCCCATCTTCATGAATCACAAACCCAGGAGACTTTCCCTTAAAAACATTCTCTCGGATTTGAATAATCATCGGATCCTCCAGCTGCTTCAATTTAATTTCATCGATCAGAGACGACGAAATCTCTAAAGCACAAAGTTGCCCTACGGCTCCAGGCAATGAAATCTCAACACTCAACTCAATCAAATCCCGTTGAAGCTCAGATTGAGACGTAAGGATTTCAAGCGTCCGCAATGCAATCGGTTTCCGACTCAAAGCATCAGCCACGATGTTCGCCTTGCCCGGATGATAAAGGATTTCGAGGTCATAATCCTTAATCAACTCTAACCACCTCCTCTGCCTCATATTCAACTCCCGCTGAGTAAATATGTACTTCACACTTTCACTATGCCATAGATGGCTTTATACAACACTTAGGATGGGGTGTTACCTTCTTCAATGTTACCATAGCTATGAAATCTTGGTCCTACCACAATGTTCGAGTTGTGGTGTTACCAAATCGTGAAATATATGTTACTCTAGCTATAAAAGGTGTAACTCTCAGTAACACAATGAGGTGTGTTACCTTAGAGTATTAATAAACAAAAATTTGAATTTTATATAAAATTAATGATTTAATAAATTTTTAACTTTAAAAACAATTAATTTTATTAAAAAATTGAATATATTTTTATAAAAAAAATATTCTATAAAATAAATGAATTATATATATATATTTTATAAATAATAAAATATTTTTAATAAATTTAAATTGAAAAGGTTTTAAAATAAAGTAGTATTTGAAAATTAATAAATTTTGATTTAAATAATTAAAAAAATTTAAAAAAATAAAAGCTTGTAATAACTATGAATAATTACAAAATAATTAAAATAACAAATTTAATAATTATATTTTATTACCAAAAAAATAAATTGAATTTGCAATATTGAAAAAAAACAAAAAGTAAAGTACGTAATATATATACTGAGATATATATCCGTTGAGCGGCAAAACAGATTAAGCAGAGCGGCAAATGAAAATTGGGTCAAAACACAAGTCGCACTAGTGCAAAAACAAGCAAAGAGACCCTTAATAAAAGACCCGCCGATCAAAATAACAGGTCTATTTAATGTACGAGACCTAATATTAAAAAGAACAGGTCTCTAATGTGTCAAATGGACCCACCATTTTTTTGAGAGTAAAATAAGAGATCCTTTGTTTTATTTAAGGGATCTCTAATAACAGGTCTCTAAGGCTAGGGTTTCGTTCTATTCAATTAGGCATTGTGGTTGGGTTTTATTGAAATATAGGGAAAGAATGTCGGTGGCGGAGGCGACAGGCACCATGGACGATGAGGTTTTGAATCTCAAAGAGCAGGTTAATTATTTGCACTACTACTAATGGTTTTCTCTTTATATATTACTGAAAATTCGATCTGCGTTGCATTTAACTGGTGCTCAATTGTCAGCTTTCTCGGTGCGAACTCCAAAGGGAGCTGCTCCAGACAGAGAAAGATCACTGGATGACCAAGGAGAGACTTGTCATGCGGGAAAAGGAAGCATTAGAAGAAAAGCTCAGAGCTTTTATAAAAGCGACTTCGAGTCTAAGATCTGAATTTGAAAAAGAAGGAAACACACTCGAGGAGGCCTTGCAGATCAAGAAGAAGAGCGTGCATCACGTGTGATTCCTGTCAGCCGTTTGACCTTTAAGTAGGCTGATAAATTTTTATTCAATCGTAATTCTAGTTTAGTCACTCTCACCTCCAATATTTGTTGCTATATATGCTTCAGCATTTAAAGTTTAAAGTTTCTGGCCCTTTTTTGCAGCTGTGTAGAGCTATCAATGAGTTTTATGCTCGTCCACCCACCACTGAGAAGTTTGATAGATTGAAATAGAACGAAACCCTAGCCTTGATATATATCTGTTGTTTATGTGTTTACTGCTTTATTTATTATTACTACCTCATAGGTTAGTGAAGTCTAGTGTCTTTTATTGTGATTTAATTGGGCACCTTTTACTTGTAATTTGCTGGACTGCTTCTTTCTATTTTTACTTTGCATTTGCTGCACTCACTTATTTTTTGTATTGATCCTAATGTAATTTCTTCTATTTTTATAGGATGGAAGATAGGTTACTTAATCTCAGATCTTACCACATGGGAAATTTCAGAATGGACAATATGTTGGCGGAAAAGAGACTGAGATAATGAACGTAGAATCTGACTTGTCCTACACGGTGCTGATGGAACATGTTATGGATGATCTTGAATACACTAAAATTGGAGGAGTTTACAAAAGAAATGGTAATGAGGCAGGGGGTGGAAACTGGTGGCAAATGATGAGTAATTTTAAATTGGTGTTGTTTGTTGACAATTTGATATTTAATCAATTTCAAGTGACATAAAGTAGTGCTTCTTTTTCATGTTTGTTTTTGTAGTTGAAGGCCGAGAAAATTGCTAAAAGTCGTAGCAAGTACAAAGACACACACACTGTTGGCCCTAGTTCGATACAAAATGGTACGTTCCTGAAAAAATTGGATACATTTTCTTCTTTAAATAAAAGATATTATTCATGAAGCCTGGATATCTACAATTGCTAGTTTTCTATATTTGCTAGTTTTTTATAATTGCTAGTTTTCTATAATTACGAGTTTTTTCTAGTCTAATATTAAGGTTGACATCCACAAGTTATATTTAACTGTTGCACCAAGTGGCCCTTAAATCATGAATAATGATCAAAATAATGAATTTAATCGTCTCCCTTTAATATCATTTAATTTATTCCATCGGATACAATTACTTATAAATTTAGTTTAATGATCAAATAATGAATTTAGTGTTGCTCTTTTCAATCTCGGTCTGTTGCTCACCTGGTTCTTATTTTAAGCACAACCGCTACACTTAGATAGTATACGTATAATTTAGCTGGCCCCATTCATAATTTAAAAGGCTTTTAGAACCTAATGGAGACTGAAATACAAGGCCCAACGATAGTAGTCATAATTTAAAATAGGAGACCAAATTATATATGATTTTCTATATGTTCAATGATGCTATTTTCTGTTAAATAAATCAATCTTATTTATTTGTTAATTAAATAGCTATACTCATATCAAAATAATTGATATGAACATATATAATATTAGGTGATTTGCATTTTGTTTTTTGCTAGGAAAAGAAGTCACGTGATACGCTATGTCATGCACAAGTTTTTGCTAAAACCCGAAAGCGCAAACCTGGACGTCAATACCAGACTAATCCTGAAGCGATGAAGTTCAGAAAAGATACGGCAGGACCTTGTTGACGAAATGGACTCAAAGGTAAATATGAAGGTCAATTAAGAAGTGGATGCCAAGGTGAATCAGAGGATCCAGGACAACTTGACTTTGGTCCTGAAAAAATTAGCTGAAGGAAACCCCACCTTGCAAATTAATTTTGGTGAAATTTATGCCATAAATTCTGCGACACATTAGAAGATGGTACTCCCACGACCGGCCGCCCTAGCGCTTAGACATCCACTTTCATATCTTTGTACCTTTTGAACTAGTGTGTTGGTTCTTTTATCGTGTTTATGTTATATTTTTGGTCTAGTACTTAATGTTGGAGTTGGCGGATATGGGATGATGTAGTTGGTGGATGATGTAGTTTTGGTTTTGAAGTGAAGTAGTTGGTGGTGTACTGGAGTATTTGGTGGTTTTATGATTGGATGGTTTTTGAATTGGTTTGTTGGTATTTTTAATGCGAAATGCAATATTTAAAGTTTATATTTTTATTTTGTTAAACTAAGGTGTTACCTTAGGTAACACCTAAGGTAACACACCTTGTGTGTTACCAATGTCCTGCATTAGCAACACACAAGGTGTTTCAGTTGGTAAAATAGGTGTTACACTAGACTAACTAATGTCGCATATCTTGTGGGTCCCACAAAGTAGACCGCAGATAGTGGACCCCATAAAGTGGGCCCACATGTGGGCCCCACCAAGGTGGGCCCACATGTGGGCACAGTCTGTGGGGCCATCTGATTTTCTATAGATTTTGTAAAATCATAAAGTCTGTTGCAACACAGAACTGATGTTGCTGTAGGATCCTCATGACGTTGCTGTAGAGTTCTTTGGTAACGAATTTGTGTATGTTAGCATATGCTGCTCATCTTGTTGCCTTTGAGTCCAAAGGCTACTGCTCACAAAGCAACTTAGCTTAAGTGTTACCTTTGCCCATTTTGGGTCTGTGGCAACAGAAAAATGGGTCTAAGGTAACACAGTTATGTGGTTGTCAAAGGCCATTTATGGCATAATGTTTATGATCGGTAAAAATCTGACATGCAGAGCCAAAAAGATAGTGACGCCAAATCTTGAGCGCAAAAACAACTGCCGCTAACTCCAAATCGTGAGTAGGGTAGTTAAGCTCATACGACCTCAACTGTCTCGATGCAAACACGATAGTCTTGCCGTGCTGCATCAACACGCCCAAGACCCTGACCCGAAGCATTGCTATAAATGACAAAACCCTCGTTGCCACACGGCAACGCCAAAATCGGGGCTGAAGTCAAATGTCTCTTCAGCTCCTCAAAACTCAACTGTATCTCGTCATTCCAGACGAACTTCTCGGACTTCTAGAGCAACTGTTTAAGTGGCCGAGCTAGTTTCGAGAAACCCTCGACGAACCTACGGTAGTAGCCAGCCAAGCCCAAGAAACTACGGACCTCCTTCATATTCTTGGGCGGTGCCCAATCTAACACTGCCTCCACCTTCTGCGGATCTACACGGACTCCCTCGGCTGAAATCACGTGACCCAGAAACATCACTTCCTTTAGCCAGAACTTACATTTCGAGAACCTCGCATAGAGTCGCTCGGCCCTCAAAATGTCTAACACCACACACAGATGATGGGCATGCTCTTCCTCGTTCCTCGAATAAATAAAGATATCGTCAATGAAGACGACGACACACTTATACAAATACTCGATAAAGACCTTGTTCATCAACTGCATGAACATGGCCGGTGCATTAGTTAACCCGAAAGGCATAACTATAAACTCATAGTGTCCGTATCTCGTCTGAAAAGCTGTTCTCGGAACGTCGGACTCCTTCACCCAAAGCTGATAGTACCCCGATCTCAAGTCAATATTCGAGAATACCGCAGCTCCCTGCAACTGATCGAACAAGTCATCAATCCTCGGCAGAGGATACTTGTTCTTGATGGTCACCTTGTTTAGCTCGCGATAATCGATACACAAACGCAGTGAACCATCCTTCTTCCGCACAAACAGGACCGGTGTGCCCCAAGACGAAGCGCTTGATCGAATATACCCCGACTCAAGAAGCTCACTCAACTGCTTCTTCAACTCGGCCATCTCTGAAGGTGCCATGCGATATGGCGCCTTCGAAATCGGGGCCGCACCCGGCTCTAACTCTATAGCGAACTCGACCTCACGGTCCGGTGGCAACCCCGGTAACTCATCAGGAAAAACGTCAGGAAACTCACTAACGACTGGAATCAATGAAAGCTCGACTCCACCACTCTCTGCCTTCAATGCGTAGCACCAATAACCAATACACCCCTTTCGCAGGAGTCTCATCGCCTTCAAGGCGTTAATTACAAACTTCTGGTTTCTCTTTCGCCACGCGAAAGAGTGCTCGGTGCCATCCTTGGCTAGCATGGTGATGATCCTCGTGTGGTAGTTCATGATTGCACCATGTCGCTCGAGCCAATCATCCCCGAGAATCAAATCCTCACCCTCAATACCCACAACAATAAGATTAGAGAGCTAAGCCCTCTCACAAATAAACACAGAACAGTCTCGGATCTCTCGATCGCCAACGATTCTATCACTGCTAGGAAGTTTAACGATGAAAGGCTCGCAAGGCGACAAACAGTCAAGACTTAAATGGCGTACACACTCCAAAGAGATGAATGAATGCGTAGCACCCGAATCAAAAATCACACTGACAGGATGAGAATGGATGTGAACGGTACCTGTCGCCACATTGGCCGCTGGATCGGCCCTCCTCATCTCATAGATGCATGGAGGGGCGGAGACGACACTGGAAGCTCCCCCTATAGTGGGCTGACCCCGACCTCTCCCTCGACTAACACTCGGTGGGTCCTGCAGAGCAAATGATCCCTGGTTCACACTCGGCTCCCTAGTTGCTGGAAAAGTAGCCTGAGCACCAAGAAGCTATCCTACCCGCTCACAAAAGAAAGCCTTGTGGCCCGACTGACCACAAGTATGACAAGTCAAAGACGGACGTGGACACTCCCGGTTCCGATGGCCCGACTTGCCACAGTCAAAGCATCTGGCATCCCAAACGGAGGCACTGGCAGTACCTCGATAGCCCCCAGAGAATCGAGCTGAACCACCCCCAGGAATATTTGCAGACTGAGATTTCTGCTGACCTCCACCCTTGTGACCCGAGAAATTTCTGGCGGATTCCTGTTTCTTACTCTCCCGAACCGCCGCACTGGCCGTCATGGACATATCATAGGCAAGAGCTCGACTCTGATAATCCTTCAAAGTAGTACAGACGAGCCCAGACATATAGTCCCAAATTGATAGTTTCATCCATCTGGAAAAGTGAAAAATTTTGTCGTTCTCCTCGACAACTTGGGTCTTCACGTAGCCCAACTCCTTGTTGAAATCGGCAATAGCTTGAGAGACAGGAATATCCCGCGATTGAGCATCATAGAAGGCATGGACTCGAGCCTGCCTAACCGGCCACAGGCAATACTCAATCTCCATCAGGTCCTTGAATTTGTTGACTCAAAAAGGATTTTGATGATAATTTCATTCAAAACATTTAATTAAATCAATCTCAGCACGTTACTACATTGAAGGAACAAAACGATGTTAGTGCACGCTACCTATACCAGCGTAGCGAACGCTATCGAGGATTGTATGTATCAGCCTAGTCAGTCAGCTGCAGTCCAGTGAAGTCACCTGATGGATAGCGCACGCAAGTCTTTAAACATTAGCGCACGCTAAAATACTACAGTTAGCGCATGCTACTCAATCATTATTAATGAACGCTATCGCATCATTCAGTCAGAGGACAGAAAGGTCCGGAAAGAAAATGGAAATGGTCTTGCGCACGCTACGAACAAATATTTACGTACGCTAACACAAGGACTTAGCGCACGTTATCCCTCATTACTTTGCGCACGCTATCAGATATCATGGTCAGTAGTCCAGTAGCTACTGGACTCAAAATGAAAAGGACTTTACGTACGCTACACAGGGTAACGTACGTTACTGAAGAAAATATTTAGCGCACGCTACGATATAAACATTAGCGCACGCTAAAACAGTCAAACAGCTTACCGTTGGAATTTCTACCACTGGAAGGCCAGAGTCAATGAAGATCCGTGAAATTTGGAAAAGTTGGAATTAATTAATACTAGCGCACGCTATGCATGTTTGCTAGCGCATGCTAGGCTCAAATCTAGCCGTTGGATAAAGAGACGTTGGGGAGACAAACCAACATTTTCAAAGTCAAGATTGAAGACCTGTTGACCAGACGATAACGCACGCTACGAGTACATGACTAGCGCACGCTAGCCATACAATTTTACCGTTGGAACAGTCTTGTGACCGTTCAGGAAAGCCAAGTCAGAATCGATAGCGCACGCTAGACGGCATTCTTAGCGCACGCTAATAATACAATTTTCAGCATTTGAAGAATGGCTCTCACCTATAAATACCCATGGGACTTGGGTATCAAAAACACACAACTTCAAGCATTCAAGCATACAAGCATACAAGCATTCTTGAGCTCAAATTGCTACTGATTACTATATTATAAGTTGTGAGAAAGAAAGTTACAAGAGTGATTTTCTTTGTAATATCTATCATACTTAGTATTCTTTCATTTGATTGTAAGTGTTGCATCACTTACACTTGAGCGTAAAAGAAACGAATCAAGAGTCACTAATCCAGTGTTATTAGGATCTTTGATCCGGCATTGTTAGGATTATACTCCCATATTCGTATAGTGAGGATTATCTAGTTCCTATAGAACACTAGATAAACAAAAGTTTATATTGAGAGAGAGGTTGTGCTTGGACCGATAGAAGACAAGCGGTTGTAACGGTTGTGAACTCGGACCGATCGAAGACGAGTCAAGATTATGGTTGTTCTTGAGCCAATAGAAAAAGAAAGTTGGAGAGAGGACGTAGGCAAGTTGCCGAACCTCTATAAATCTTTGAGTCATTAAATTCCGCACTATTTTTCATTTATTCGCAAGAAATTTCGTTATTCCGCATTACCACTATTCAACCCCCCTTATAGTGGTAAATTTATCTCTTCAGTTGGTATCGGAGCGGGTCTCTTTTTAAAGGTTTAACCACCTAAGAGAAAAAGATCCGCAAATAGCACTTCTTGGCCAAATCAAAGGAAATGCTCTCAACCGTCCTCCTTTCTTCGACGGTTCCAATTTCATGACATGGAAAAAGAAAATGGCTATCTTCGTTCAAGCCTACGATATTGAAATCTGGAAAGTCATTGCTCTTGGTCCTAAGCTTGCTAAGAAAGAGGATGGATCATTGAAAAAGATCGACGAATTCAATGACGAGGATTGGAGGAACACACACGTCAACTCACGAGCTACTCAACTTCTCTATTGCGCTCTTAATCCCGAAGAACTCAATAGGATATCGTCCTATGAAAGCGCAAAGGAAATTTTGGAAATTCTCGAAGTCACTCATGAGGGAACCACCCAAGTCAAGAAGACCAAAATCAACATGTTACTCCATGACTACGAACTTTTCTCCATGAAAGACGAGAAAATGATCACAAATATGTTGGATCGATTTTTGGCTATAACCAATGGTCTTGCATCTTTCGGAAAGCCTATATCGAGCAGCGACAAAGCCAAGAAAATTCTTAGATCGTTGCCACGAGAATGGGATGCCACGGTCACCGTAATCATGGAGTCCAAAGATCTCAACAAGCTCGAATTTAGTGCCCTCATCGGGTCACTCATCAATTATGAGATCGTTCTCAAGTCTAGAGGCACAAAACCTAAGCCTCGGGAAAGAGTAGTCGCATTCAATGTTGATATCGACGTTGAGGAAGATGTTCTCGAAGATGAAGACGACGAGGGACTCGCTCTCTACGCCAAGAACTTTAGAAGGTATAAAAGCCTAATTCAAAAGAGGCGAAGTTTTCTTGGTCGGGATGGCAAACCGGAGCAAAAGAAGAGTGGCTATACTCCCATAAAGAAGTTCAACAATAATTGTCGGAAATGTGGTCAAGCCGGTCACTATGCCAAAGAATGCCGAGGATCCTCTTCAAAACCTCAAATGGAAAGATTCAAAAAGAAGGAAGTCCTAATCGCTTCTTGGAGTGATGACGAGGAGGAGATTGAAATATCTCTAGACGCAAATCTCGCATTCATGGCACTCGACTCCAAAAGCAATATCGAGGTACCGCCACCAAGGAAAAGCAAGTGGTACATTGATAGCGGATGCTCAAGGCACATGTGCGGCTCCGAGGACTTATTTGAAGACCTCGAATATCAAGAACAAGGACATGTGACCTTTGGAGATAATCAAAAAGGAAAAATCAAAGGCATCGGCAAAGTCGGTAAGGAACCTTCTCCTTCTATCAACAAAGTATTGTTTGTTGAAGGTTTGCATCATAATCTTCTTAGCGTTTCGCAACTTTGCGATGAAGGTTTTAAAATTCTATTTGAGCAAACGCATTGCACGGCATTTAGAAATAATAAAATTGCTTTCATTGGTTTGAGATGTGGAAACATCTATATTGTTGATCTTAATGATAAAAGTTCATTCAATGAAAAATGTCTTATTACTTTGGATGATAATGCATATTTATGGCATCGAAAATTGAGGCATACTTCTCTACCTATCATTTCTATTTTATCTAGACACGACCTTGTTCGTGGATTGCCCAAACTCAAGTTTGATAGAAAGCATTTGTGTGAATCATGCATAAAAGGGAAACACACTCGAGAATCTTTTAAACCAAAATTCGAGGTTTCCACTAGTCGAGTTATTGAACTTGTGCATATGAATTTGATTGGACCATCTAGACATGTTAGTTTAAATGGCAAACTTTACACTTTGGTTATTGTTGATGATTTCTCTCGATTTACTTGGGTTAGATTTTGAGCACATAAGGATGATGCATTTTCCGAGTTTTCTAAATGGTGTCGTTTGGTATCAAATGAGAAAAATCTCTCCATAATTTCTATTCGCACCGATCACGGAGGTGAATTTGATTGCACTCCGTTTGAACTCCTATGTGATAAATACGGGATTAATCATAACTTCTCGGCCCCTAGAACGCCTCAACAAAATGGAGTTGTTGAAAGGAAAAACTGATCTTTGGAAGAAATGTCGAGGACTATGCTTAATGAATACTCTCTTCCATGATATTTTTGGGCCGAAGCAATCTTTACCGCATGCTATGTGATTAACCGGGTTCATGTTCGTAGAACTCATCTTAAAACCCCATATGAATTATGGAAGGGCAAAAAGCCCAACATAGCTTATTTTCATCCTTTCGGTTGCAACGTATTTATTTTAAACAATGGTAAGGATAACTTGGGCAAGTTTGATGCTAAATCCGACTCCGGAATATTTCTTGGTTATTGCACTAATGGCAAAGCATATCGTGTTTATAATATTAGAATGAATAAAGTTGAAGAGTCTATACATGTTAAATTCAATGATATGATCTCACCCCCGAGAAAGGTAGAATATTTTGATGATGCAGGTACTTTTCTGGATCCCTCACCTGAAATGAAGAAAATTTCGGAAATCGAAACGAACACAATCGTTGACTTACCGAAAGATTGGAGGCACATCAAAGACCATCCAAAGGATCTTGTGATTGGAAACATTGAAGACGGTGTTCAAACCCGAAGGAGAACCACTGAATTTATGGCTCATTGTGCTTTTGTATCCGAAATAGTTCCCAAGAATATATCCGAAGCTCTCAATGATGAAAGTTGGGTGATGGAAATGCAAGAGGAGCTTGTGCAATTCATGCACAATAATGTATGGAATTTAGTTCCCGCTCCTAAAGATAAAACAATTATCGGAACTAAATGGGTGCATAAAATCAAGAGTGACGAAGACGGCTATCCAATTCGAAATAAATCTCGTTTGGTCGCTCAAGGGTATAATCAAAAGGAAGGTCTTGATTATGAAGAAAGTTTTGCTCCCGTGGCTCGACTTGAAGCCATCCGCTTGTTATGTGCATTTGCCGCCCATAAAAAGATCAAACTATTTCAAATGGATGTGAAAAGTGCATTCTTGAATGGTTACATTCAAGAAGAAGTCTACGTCAAGCAACCTTCCGGCTTTGAAGATCATCAATTTCCGGATCACGTCTACAAGCTCAACAAGGCACTCTACGGGTTGAAGCAAGCACCCCGAGCATGGTATGATCGTTTAAGTCAATTTTTAATTGCAAATGATTATAAAAGAGGCAAAGTCGATAATACCTTGTTTGTGAAAATATTGAATGATGATATACTTGTTTGCCAAATCTATGTTGATGACATTGTATTTGGAGCTACTAATGAATCTTTGTGCCAAGATTTCTCTAATCTTATGAAAGGAGAGTTCGAGATGAGTATGATGGGAGAATTAACATTCTTCCTCGGGCTTCAAATCAAGCAATGCGAAGATGGAATCTTTATCCATCAAACGAAGAACTTAAACGACCTCCTTAAGAAATTCAAAATGGAAAGTAGCAAGGTGATATCTACTCCAATGTCTTCATCATTAAAGCTCGAAAAAGATGAAAATGGCAAATCCGTAGATCAAAAATTATATCGAGGTATGATCGGATCTTTGTTATATTTAACTGCATCTAGGCCAGACATAATTTTTGCTACATGTTTATGTGCTCGATTCCAAGCTAATCCCAAGGAATCACATTTAACTGCTTGCAAACTTATTTTTCATTACTTGAAAGGAACTATTGGACTAGGTCTATGGTATCCTTCCTGTTTAGATTTTAATTTAATTGCATATAGTGACGCCGATTTCGGCGGATGTAAAATTGACAAAAAGAGTACTAGTGATACTTGTCATTTTATTGGATCATGCTTAATATCTTGGGGAAGTAAAAAGCAAATCAGTGTAGCATTGTCTACAACTGAGGCCGAATATGTCGCTGCAGGGAGCGCCTGTGCTCAGGTGTTATGGATTAAAAATCAACTCCGCGACTACGACATATATTTTGAAAATACCCCTATTCTATGTGATAATACCAGTGCAATAAATCTGAGTAAAAATTCTGTGTTGCATAGTAGAACTAAACATATAGACATTAGACATCATTTTCTACGCGATCATGTTCAGAAAAAGGATATCTGTTTAATTTTTGTCGGGACGAAGGATCAACTCGCTGATATTTTTACAAAACCTCTTCTCGAAGAATCATTTAATTCTATTCGCTTACAACTTGGTATGGGACATATAGACAATTTTTGAAATAAGCTTTCTACTCAAGATATCAATATCCTTGATTTGCTTCATTCGCTAGCGCGCGCTAGCTTCACCTTCTTAACACGCGCTAAAAACCGCTTTCGATAGCGTACGCTAATCGTTTCTACCTTTCGTACGCTAATTAAAACCTTTCGTATTTCAGATCAGCTACTGGACAGTCCAGTAAGCTTCTCATTTTTACCTAACGTACGCTAACTTTATGCTCCTAGCGTACGCTAACTAAAAATCCAGTTGACTATATATAGTCCGTACGACCCAGTAACACTCTCATCCTTTTCTGACACACGCAAACGCAAGAAAACCCCCTTTTTCAGAAAAATCCTAGCCGCAAATCCGAATCTTCAAAACTTCCAATTCATTCACTATGTCTAGTGATCGGCCAAAAAACTTATCCTAAAAATAGGAGTTTTTGAGTCGCTCGCAAATATATACGAGGTAGAAGTAGTTTGTGGTGAGTTCTACCAAGGTCTTTTCTCTCGAGGATTGTCCAACAGGGCTTCGTATAATTTTTTTGTTACAAATTGCGAGAAATAAATACTAAAATATTAAAAAAGATATTTTTGGGTTTTTAAATATTAACTAAATTAAATTGCACTATATTTAATTTAAACTATTTTTAATAAGACTATTTTAATAAGACTATTTTTAACAAGACTATTTATACTAGACTATTTATATTAAGACTATTTATACTAGACTATTTATACTAGACTATTTATATTAAGACTATTTATACTAGACTATTTATACTAAACTATTTTTAACTAGTGAAAATGAATAGAATTAAAATGAGTTGGGAATTTATAAAATCTAGGGGAATACGGGTTCATTAAATTAGGTTTTTAATTGAGTATAGGAATTGATTTATACGGATATAAAAGAAAAAATGAATGTTTATCGAGTCATCAACTTTTCACCTCCGTACTTTCGTAATCAAAGATGTCTTAATCGCTGTCACTATTTTAAGATGTTGATAACAAGATTAACACTTGATAGATTGAAAAGATGTGTTTCCAATACACTTAACAATCAATCAAGGAGGTTTCACTAGTAGAAATAGGATATGATCAATCTCTATTTAAACCAATTAGTCCTTTCATTTCTCTAACTTGACTATTTTTAGGATAAACGATCGTTCATCGAGTAATCAACTTTTCACCTCCGTACTTTCGTAATCAAAGATGTCTTAACCACTTTCGCAATCTTAAGATGTTGATAACAAGATTAACATTTGATAGATTGAAAAGATATGTTTCAATTCACTCAACAATCAATCAAGAAGGTTTCATTAGTAAAAATAGGATATGATCAATCTCTATTTAAACCAATTAGTCCTAAAAATAGTTTAAATCAATCAAATACTCAATATATAACCTAATAGAAATCCCCTTCCCTAGGAAGAAAGATTAGCTACTCATCGGTTTATACATACTAAAATTATAATAGAAATAATTGATATATATAATATATATATAGAAACTTTTAATTACTAGAACTTAATGACAATAGATAAAACTTACTTGAATATGATGAATCAAAGTGCAAGAAACAAACTTCAAAATATAACTTCAAACTTGTTTAAAGGTTACAAGCTTACAAAAAATTGAAAGTAAAATACTAAGTGCTTATTGATCAAGCACTTTTCAATTACAAACTAAATGAAAGAAAAACTTCAAACCAAAAATAAAATACAAACTAAAATTGAAAGTTCTAAGGAAAATATATTGCTAAAAGAAAGGAGTATTTCTTAGCAAGAAGTTGAGGATTTCTTGGTAAGAATGTGTGTTGTTGATTTTTGCAATGGGTGAACATGTCCTTTTATAGGTGATTTTCAAGAATACAATTGATTATTTAATTCAAAATATCTATTGTAATATCATTTTATTCTTTGTTCACACTTCACCCATGTCTTTGAATTTTCAGATTTTTGACCAAAAAATATCTTGTGGTTGATTTCACAAGTTGGTCAAAAGTGGACTAATTTTGCATGGCATCTGTGAAACACGGCGATGAAAACGGCCCGGTTGCCCGTGTTTGTGCGCCGTTTGTGGTGACTCGGTCTCTTCCGGAATACGCGCGAGGGCACGGCGCTAAATGCCGGCCGTGTGTGAAACGGCCCAAGACACGGCCCTTGTTGCGCCGTATGTGAAACGGCCCGAGAACACGGTCCATTTTGCGCCGTTTGTATGGTCGTTTGTCTGGAAAAATTCCGTCGTTGGATTTGATCTTGTTTTCCGTTCTTTTTGATGCTTCATGTCAAGAATCAGTAAAATAACCATTTTTAGCTCATGTTTGGACATATCAGAAATATATATTTTTAATCACAAATCAGTACAATTATGCCCGGAAAAATGAATATTTTGTATATGAATTTTAGATCAATTATGCACTAATCAAATACCCCACACTTAAATTCTTGCTAGTCCCGAGCAAGACTCATTATTAATCACACACAAAATAAAAATTAAAATAAGACACAAAATAAAAAATAAAAAATAATACACACAAATTTAAGAAAAATAATTATATATAAAGATAAAAAGAGATTAAAATACCATTAATACACAATAACCAACTTTATACAGTAGATAGAAATGAATCTAGATTCAAAATAAATCTACTAACGATTTTGAAGTTAAAACACGGTTTTTATTTTTGTAATTCCAAAATACAAGGTTTTCCACCCAAAAGGTTGATTATTTCTTTCCCACTCGTGACTTCACACGACTCCCTTTGATGGTTGCTCTCGATCACTCGTTTATTTTTCGACTCAATATGAAGAAGAATTTCATCGGCGTCATCAAATATTGTGATTTTCACAAAATTGAGTGTATTGAAATTCAGCTGCTAATTAATTCAAATCTGCTCATAAACTACATCCCTTTTAGTGATAGCTTTCACACCGTTATTTGCTAACGTGTAGCTCTTTTCACTAACACAATTTCTATCTCATTATTTTCTTTCGTAAAAGGTGATAGCTTTCACCGTTATTTGCTAACGTGTAGCTCTTTTCACCAATTTTTCGAGACGGCGACTACGCACCAACAATGGTTAGTCCTTTATTTTTCGCAAAATTTAAGACTTCCAAAATTAGGCATTTATTCTTTCTCAACACTTCTCCTTTTCGTCATTTATTTTTTTAGGTGATAGCTTTCACACCATTATTTGCTAACGTGTAGCTCTTTTCACCAATGACTCCTTTTTTTTTTTTAGGGAATAGAATTTTTCTTGAAAATCATTTTTAGTTAAGCATGAAAAATCAAAATCCACAAATTAAGTAAATTTCAGCTTTATTTTTCATCAACCAATTGATTCTTCTTTTCTCAAGGTAACGAATGACTCGATTTTATATGATAATTACAAGGCTTGGAAAGAGAGATTAAGGCTCAAAAATTTTTGGAATATACAATTTTTTACGGTTAAAAGCGATTTTAGAAGTTTGTATATAGCTAATTTATTGGTGTTATGGCGATCTAAAAATCTCAAAAATAAAAATACTATAAATATATATATATAATAAAAAAATTAAGGCAAATAACCAAATCAATCAAAACACACCAAAATTATTAAACAAACCACACCAAAATTACAACACACCAAAATACTAAAACAAACCACCCCCAAACTTGAAAATAAAAGCTGTCTCGGTTTATAAAATAAAAATAAAAATCAATGCGAGAAAAGCGAATACTCCTGTTAAGAAAGTTGATGTCCGAGCCTAACGCCTTTTAGAATGCAAGAGAATAAATATACGAGGCACACACAAAAGAAAATAAAATATACTCGTAAGTATAACATAATATTTTAGATGCGCATCAAGAAAGTCCGAAGAGTCGCCTTACGCCGCCATCAAAGTTGTTATAAAAGCAAAACACGAAATAAAAATTACAAGAATACATAAATCGCGAATAGATGCGCGTCAAGAGATCAAGAAGAAACTCCTTAAGCCGCCATCATTTAGCACGATTATTACACACGGCGAAAGTAAAAATACAAGAGGTCCGTCATGGGTTATCAAAGGGAGAGGAATGAATCCACTTTTCGTTTTCTCAGTAAAATCTTCTACCAGCACAATTTTAGCTAGAGTGGATCTGGTTGAGGAACAAATTCATTGAGTTTTTGATTAGTTCTTCTGGTGTGGTTGCAACGACTATGATTCGTTTAGCACGCTCGGAAATAAAACCCTTTTCGGCGAGTAGTCGATGAAAGACAGAAACCATCAAAGAAACCATTGACATTAAGCACTCCTATTGGTTTTGATGAACATTTAGTGGCTCTGTAACCACATGAAAAAGTTCCTCAAGGGTGCCAAAACCACCGGGAAGGGCGATAAAGGCGCCAGAATTATTTATCATGTGAGTTATGCGATCTTGCATATTCACAGATCTAAACTCATCTCCAATAGTTGACCCGGTGATTTTACTTTCACCCAGAGGTTTTGGGATTACTCCCAACACTCTTACTCCTTCCATATAGGCGCAATGACTCGTCCCATTAATCCTAGACTTCCTCCTCCGTAAACTACATGAATGCATTTTTCTCCTAAAGTACGACCCAAGTTGTGTGCTGCTTCAGTAAAGCATGCATCTTTTCCATAACTAGCTCCACCAAAAATGCAGACTGTGCTAAATTTTTTTGTGGAAGATGATGACTCCATTTTTGAAAAGAAATTTTTTTAGAGAGAAAAAGAGAAAAGTACAAGTTTGAGGGATGAATAAAAGAAACAAGCACAAAGGTTATTTATAGAAGAAAAAATGAGGAAAAATTGCTTAACAAGTTTGTGATTGCGTTGATTGCGCTTCAACTACTCAATAGAATAATGAATGCATTTATCGCGTATCACATTTTTTTATTCAGAAAATCTCACCACACGACAAAAATAAAAGATACTTACGCGTTTGTACAGTAGTTGTGATTGTGGCTCACATCCTCTGATTTTACGTTCAGAAACGGCCTAAACGCCTTCTATGAGTCGGGGAGAAGCTTCCCATCCAATTTTCTTACAAATTGGCAAACAGGGTCTTTTAACGTCAGATTCCCAAGACGTTGTTCATATTCTGGTTTGAATTTATTCCACAAACATTGAATTCCGTAATACACAAGTCCACTAGGATGCGTGTCAAGAGAAATTTCGATATTATCTAAATTCTCCTTATTCAGACCATCATTAATGAACTGAATTTTATCTTCTCTGTTTGTAGATGGAATTCCTAAAGATCGACATTTTGCATTACAGTTCCATCTAGCACATTTATAGCAAACGGCTAGAATCTTTGCTCGTCGTTTCTTGGCATATGAACTTTTTCCAAGCCCAGTAAGAATCTAGTTGGTGTTTCGTGAATTCACCTTCTATTCTTACTTTGGCTTCGATAATGAATCTTATGTCAAAAGGTATGCTTTTATTCGTAAGCAACCTCATCCTTTCAAGCCTTGTCTTGTAAATTTTTAAAATTGCATTTTTGCTTAGAAAGGGAAATCTTTTTTCAATTTTAAACAATGTTTCATCCATGACCCAAAAAAATTAAAATGAAAAACGATAAAATATCTACAAATATCAGTTGTTGTGGGAAACTGAAAAATCCGACTTTAATAGTCACGGAGTACCGTTATCCGCTACTTGACCGGACAGAAAAATTATATTTGGCCTAAAACAATCCCCGGCAACGGCGCCAAAATTTGATCGGCCAAAAAACTTATCCTAAAAATAGGAGTTTTTGAGTCGCTCGCAAATATATACGAGGTAGAAGTAGTTTGTGGTGAGTTCTACCAAGGTCTTTTCTCTCGAGGATTGTCCAACAGGGCTTCGTATAATTTTTTTGTTACAAATTGCGAGAAATAAATACTAAAATATTAAAAAAGATATTTTTGGGTTTTTAAATATTAACTAAATTAAATTGCACTATATTTAATTTAAACTATTTTTAATAAGACTATTTTAATAAGACTATTTTTAACAAGACTATTTATACTAGACTATTTATATTAAGACTATTTATACTAGACTATTTATACTAGACTATTTATATTAAGACTATTTATACTAGACTATTTATACTAAACTATTTTTAACTAGTGAAAATGAATAGAATTAAAATGAGTTGGGAATTTATAAAATCTAGGGGAATACGGGTTCATTAAATTAGGTTTTTAATTGAGTATAGGAATTGATTTATACGGATATAAAAGAAAAAATGAATGTTTATCGAGTCATCAACTTTTCACCTCCGTACTTTCGTAATCAAAGATGTCTTAATCGCTGTCACTTTTTTAAGATGTTGATAACAAGATTAACACTTGATAGATTGAAAAGATGTGTTTCCAATACACTTAACAATCAATCAAGGAGGTTTCACTAGTAGAAATAGGATATGATCAATCTCTATTTAAACCAATTAGTCCTTTCATTTCTCTAACTTGACTATTTTTAGGATAAACGATCGTTCATCGAGTAATCAACTTTTCACCTCCGTACTTTCGTAATCAAAGATGTCTTAACCACTTTCGCAATCTTAAGATGTTGATAACAAGATTAACATTTGATAGATTGAAAAGATATGTTTTCAATTCACTCAACAATCAATCAAGAAGGTTTCATTAGTAAAAATAGGATATGATCAATCTCTATTTAAACCAATTAGTCCTAAAAATAGTTTAAATCAATCAAATACTCAATATATAACCTAATAGAAATCCCCTTCCCTAGGAAGAAAGATTAGCTACTCATCGGTTTATACATACTAAAATTATAATAGAAATAATTGATATATATAATATATATATAGAAACTTTTAATTACTAGAACTTAATGACAATAGATAAAACTTACTTGAATATGATGAATCAAAGTGCAAGAAACAAACTTCAAAATATAACTTCAAACTTGTTTAAAGGTTACAAGCTTACAAAAAATTGAAAGTAAAATACTAAGTGCTTATTGATCAAGCACTTTTCAATTACAAACTAAATGAAAGAAAAACTTCAAACCAAAAATAAAATACAAACTAAAATTGAAAGTTCTAAGGAAAATATATTGCTAAAAGAAAGGAGTATTTCTTAGCAAGAAGTTGAGGATTTCTTGGTAAGAATGTGTGTTGTTGATTTTTGCAATGGGTGAACATGTCCTTTTATAGGTGATTTTCAAGAATACAATTGATTATTTAATTCAAAATATCTATTGTAATATCATTTTTTTATTCTTTGTTCACACTTCACCCATGTCTTTGAATTTTCAGATTTTTGACCAAAAAAATATCTTGTGGTTGATTTCACAAGTTGGTCAAAAGTGGACTAATTTTGCATGGCATCTGCTTGGCACGGCGATGAAAAAGCGGCCCGGTTGCCCGTGTTTGTGCGCCGTTTTGTGGTGACTCGGTCTCTTCCGGAATACGCGCGAGGACACGGCGCTAAATGCCGGCCGTGTGTGAAACGGCCCAAGACACGGCCCTTGTTGCGCCGTATGTGAAACGGCCGACAGAACACGGTCCATTTTGCGCCGTTTTGTATGGTCGTTTGTCCTGGAAAAATTCCCGTCGTTGGATTTGATCTTGTTTTCCGTTCTTTTTGATGCTTCATGTCAGCAATCTGTAAAATAACCATTTTTAGCTCATGTTTGGACATATCTGTAAAATATATATTTTTAATCACAAATCAGTACAATTATGCCCGGAAAAATGAATATTTTGTATATGAATTTTAGATCAATTATGCACTAATCATCTAGCAAGGGACGAAAAACCATGGGGAAAGCCTACAAATGCCCTCGCGATGCTGAATATGACGCAACTCGATTTGTTTCCTACGGCGCATCGAAGGTATTCTTCGATATCCTCCCGCAGGAGAATCTTACCGATTGCCATTTCTTTAATTTCAGCAGTCTTGAACGGGTTAAGGTTAGTATTCGTGAATTCTTTGAAGCATTAGGGATAGCTCGATTTGTGGAATGCAAAGAAATCATATACCCTGCTTGTGTCCGTGAGTTTTATGCAAATTTGCACTTGGGTGAGAGTGATGGTAATGGTGGATTAGTGCTTGGTAGCCTGGTGAATGGAACTGTGGTGAAGATTTCCTCGGAAATACTTCACGAACTATTTGGCTTATCGAAGGATGGATTCGATTGCGTTGGGAAATCTATTGCTGAAGAGACTCTTGTGTCCGAAAGAGAGATTGCTGATTTTTTGTGTTCAAAAACAGTTATCGAAGTTACGGATGAAGTTTTTGAGAATAATGATTTCGGCATTCAGATTCGATTGTTGTTGGCTGCCCTAACCAAATGTTTGATGCCAAAAGTTAATACCCAACACAAACTAGTAGGCGTCGATAAGAATGTGGTTTATCATGTGTTGAAGGATTACAGGGTGAACTTCACCGGTATTGTGCTAAACTGGATGAAGGCGAAAGGGGATTCATTTCGTTCAAAGAATTACATGTCGAGGACTCGAAAATCTGCACTTCCTTTTGGCTCTATTCTCACGGTGATCTTCCGGCATTTTCACGTTGACTTGTCGAGTGAGGCACCCGTCCCGGTATCTCGGGGACACGAAATAAGCGACCTAACCCTCAAAGCTATGCATTATGTTGAAACATACAATAGAGGGTGGGTGTTGTTTCCGTACCTCCAAGAAGATGATCAAGTACCGAAGGGGACGCGAATGCCAACACCGGACGAATGTGTGACGCACCGAGGACCCCATACGCTTAGGGAGATACAAACCAGGGAATTTGTTCGCCATCCGGAGACGAAAGGGAATCGACTGATGCGAGACGCCGTCACGGAGGAAGAAGAAAGCGACCTTTGCGCCCGGATGCGGAGCATCGAGACCTCTCAGCTGGAAATTCGAGAGGATGTTCGGTCTCTTCGCACGGAGGTCGGGTCTCTTCGTTCAGAAGTAGGGGAAGTTCATGGACTGATCTCCGATTTCATTCGTTTCACACATCCGTCGTTCCCATTCCCATCCTCCTCTTCCGATGCAGCACCCTAGAATCTAGGAATTTGATGTTTGATTGTAGAAGCTTAACATTCGAATGGTCTTTATGTTTCATGTCTTGAAATTATATGTATTGCATTGAACTTTGTTTTAATGATATTTGCATTTTTCTTCATTTGGTATTTGCTGTATTATTATCTATGTGATTTAAGAAGGCAACAATTCAGGGGGAGTTCCTTTTTGTTTCTGTCAAAAAGGGGGAGAATACTTCAAAAACTGAAACGCACTAATATACCGAACAAGTTACCTTGATTCGAATCATTTAAAATGTTTTTGCAGGTATAAATTAAATGTTTTGACATCATCAAAAAGGGGAGATTGTTGACTCAAAAAGGATTTTGATGATAATTTCATTCAAAACATTTAATTAAATCAATCTCAGCACATTACTACATTGAAGGAACAAAACGATGTTAGCGCACGCTACCTATACCAGCGTAGTGCACGCTATCGAGGATTGTATGTATCAGCCTAGTCAGTCAGCTGTAGTCCAGTGAAGTCACCTGATGGATAGCGCACGCAAGTCTTTAAACATTAGCGCACGCTAAAATACTACAGTTAGCGCACGCTACTCAATCATTATTAACGCACGCTATCGCATCATTCAGTCAGAGGACAGAAAGGTCTGGAAAGAAAATGAAAACGGTCTTACGCATGCTACGAACAAATATTTACGTGTTATCCCTCATTACTTTGCGCACGCTATCAGATATCATGGTCAGTAGTCCAGTAGCTACTGGACTCAAAATGAAAAGGACTTTACGTATGCTACACAGGGTAACGTACGTTACTGAAGAAAATATTTAGCGCACGCTAGGATATAAACATTAGCGCACGCTAAAACAGTCAAACAGCTTACCGTTGGAATTTCTACTGTTGGAAGGCAAGAGTCAATGAAGATCCGTGAAATCTGGAAAAGTTGGAAATAATTAATACTAGCGCACGCTATGCATGTTTGCTAGCGCACACTATGCATGTTTGCTAGCGCACGCTAAGCTCAAATCTAGCCGTTGGATAAAGAGACGTTGGGGAGACAAACCAACATTTTCAAAGTTAAGATTGAAGACCTGTTGACCAGACGATAACGTACGCTACAAGTACATGACTAGCGCACGCTAGCCATACAATTTTACCATTGGAACAGTCTTGTGACCGTTCAGGAAAGCCAAGTCAGAATCGATAGCGCACGCAAGACGGCATTCTTAGCGCACGCTAATAATACAATTTTCATTATTTGAAGAATGGCTCTCACCTATAAATACCCATGGGACTTGGGTATCAAAAACACACAACTTCAAGCATTCAAGCATACAAGCATACAAGCATACAAGCATTCTTGAGCTCAAATTGCTACTGATTACTATATTATAAGTTGTGAGAAGGAAAGATACAAGAGTGATTTTCTTTTTAATATCTATCATACTTATAATTCTTTCATTTGATTGTAAGTGTTGCATCACTTACACTTGAGCGTAAAAGAAATGAATCAAGAGTCACTAATCCGGTGTTATTAGGATCTTTGATCTGGCATTGTTAGGATTATACTCCCATATTCGTATAGTGAGGATTATCTAGTTCCTATAGAACACTAGATAAACAAAAGTTTATATTGAGAGAGAGGTTGAGCTTGGATTGATAGAAGACAAGCGGTTGTAACAGTTGTGAACTCGGACCGATCGAAGACGAGTCAAGATTGTGGTTGTTCTTGAGCCAATAGAAAAAGAAAGTCGGAGAGAGGACGTAGGCAAGTTTCCGAACCTCTATAAATCTTTGAGTCTTTAAATTCCGCACTATTTTTCATTTATTCGCTAGAAATTTCGTTATTCCGCATTACCACTATTCAACCCCCCTTCTAGTGGTAAATTTATCTCTTCAGAATTCCGCCCACGAAGCAACGTGATCCTTAGGCCACACGGCCTCCCACCAATCAGTAGCGTCCCCAGTGAGAAAGTACTGGGTAATAGGGACCTTGCGGTCCTCGGGACAGTTGGTGGCAACAAAGACTTTGGATATCTCCTTGATCCACCATTCCCAGCCAATCGGGTCTGAGGCTCCCATAAACTGAGGAGGATGCATCTTGATGACATCCTGAAGCCAACGGTCAGTTCCGTCCCGAGCAGCATGGGCCGGATTCGGGTTCTGAACCGTCTGGGCTATCGCCATTTGGTTCACCATTTGCAGCCGCAACACCAAGGTCGGCGCCATATTTAGAAGAAGCATGCCTATATCGGTCACCAGTGCTGCCGGCTCCCGAAGAATGCGATGTGGCCGCCCCACCGGCTGCCCCACGTCCCCGGCCGTGTCCACGACCATGACCACGACCACGGCCTCTTCCAGCATCTATACTGGTGTTAAAAGGTGGCAAAAAGCAACTCGATGATAAGTAAAAGAGGAAAATCCACCACAGTTCAAGAAATAGAAATACGATACGAGAAAACAAAGAATCAAGTAAGGAAACTTACGAGCACTGGAAGTACCGAGATGCTGGCAGCGGTGTGACGATGTGCAAAACAAAACTCAACTAGACCCAAATAACCAGCAAACCTAGGTATCCATAAACCTAGTGCTCCGATACCATTTTCTCTAACACCCTGAGATATTCAAGGTATATTACAGTGTCGTGAACCCCTATATGGGACCCACCAGGCTAGACATGAATTTCCACAGTAAAAATCACACATCATCCAGATGAAAATCAAATAACACGCCCGGTACAACCGGCTGAATAATCAACAGCGACAACCATAAATAACTTCAAAGAATACGAAACATAATTTGGAGAGAAAAGCCTAAGTACTCGCGAGTACAATCTATAAGTTTAGAAAGTAGGCAATAACCATATCGAATGGAACAACAGAAATAAAAGGACTCAAATGCACATGTCAACGACCCTGGCCAGCATCCTCGTACTATCCAAGCGCCCGCTCGTCCGGCTGATCAAAACCTATAATCCATAACAAGAATTTCCCCAAAATGGGTCCACAGAGGGGTTAGCATTTACGCTAGTACAAGTAATCAAGGCAAACCCTTCGCTTACACATTTCATAGTACAATGCACCAAATCATTACAAAACCAAAATCCAGACATGTCTTTTACGGAAACAAACAGTCAATCCATTTGCCTAGGATCGGGACGAAGCCACAGATCCCACTCGAGGCCTCTAAGGATCCGCTCTCCCTCTTGTTTTTGTTTACTTAGTGAAAGTAAGGGAACGAAAATAAATCGTTTAGCGAGCTATCTTTGGTTTAGTTCTTGCGATCTTCAATTTTGCAGATTCCTCCAGGAAGGCCAACCATCTCGGCCTAGAGGAACCTTGCACGGTCGTGGAGTTTGATGGAACCGATCTATGCGACCATGTCTTGTGTGCGAGCGACATTCCTTCTGATGGTCTACGTCTCGCGACTCACTTAATTGTAAGGGTCCTCCGTAGGCTACATTTTGCCTCGCACTGTCGCGATGGGGCGGACGATCTCAGCCTGGAGGAGTCCTTACACGGGGCGCCGTCAGATTAATCAACTTCGCGACCGTGGATTGTTAGCACTTTTCTGCCTGGGACCGACATGTTAGATGACGTACCTTCGAGGGCATACATTGTGATGGGGGGTGGGACGCATCGCATTGTCCGGGTCCACCATGTTAGATGATGGACCTTTGAGGGTGGGCGAGCGTGTCTACAGACCTGTTTTGGAGGGTCCTTCGGCTACGCCTGCCTCGAATCTAAACGAAAGGGCGAGCGATCTTCGCCCAAAGGAACCTTGCATAGACGGGCTGTCGGTTCCATCGACCTCCAGAACCATGGCTGCACTTTTCTACCTTGGATCGTCATGTTAGATGGCAATCCTCGATGGTATACATTGTGTTGGGGGAGGCGATCGCTTGCCTAGGTCCGTCATGTTAGATGACGAACTTTAGAGGGCGAGCGAGTCATCCTCTTTTTGGAGGCGTTGCTTAGGCAGTAGCCTTTGGATTGTTTTGCCGAAGCGAATCACTTGGGGAGAATTGGAAAATCTCGTTAAGCACTTTGCACATTGAATAAATGAATACAGGGTGTTTCTACTGATAGTACTTCTTAAAATGGACGACATTCCAGGGATATTGGTCCGGAGTGCCATCTTGGTGTTGGAGCTCGTAGGCTCCTTTGGTTAGCCACTTGGATATCCTGAACGGGCCCTCCCAGTTCGGACCAAATACTCCCGAGTGGGTCTGGAACTTTTTGAGGACTAGGTCGCCCACTTGAAATCACCTTTCTTTGACCTTTGAATTGAAGAACTTTTTGGATTTCCTTTTGTGGATCGTGTTCTTCATTTCCGAGGTCAATCGTCGTTCTTCAAGCATATCCAAGTCGATTTGCCGAGCTACATCATTGTCCGCCGTCAATTGTTGTGCAGTTTGGTGGCTGAGGACGGCGATCTCCGATGGGATCACTGATTCTGTTCCAAAAGCGAGGGCGAATGGGGTTTCATCGGTTGAATTTCTTGTCATCATTCGGTAGGACCACAAAACATTCGGGAGCTCGCTCGCCCAGCGCCCTTGCTTGGATTCAAGTCTGGCTTTGATCGTGTGCTTGAGGATCTTGTTTACAGCCTCTACCTGCCCATTGTTTGAGGGTGGTAAGGGGCCGAGAACAACTTTTTTATTCTCCATTTATTGTAGAATTGCATAACTTCCTGATGCGGCCCCCACACGACATGCTATGGTAACCGACACCGCTAGATGAATTCATTCCCAGGATGTTTCCAAAATAAGCAAAATGGGGCTTTACTTCCAAACCTCTACGTGGCACACCGTAGCAACTCGGAAGAGGTGGAATATAAATACTAACAAGATTGTACTTGATAAGTACATAAATCACACAAGGGATGTTTTGGAGACACACTCAACAAAACAAGAAAGCACTCACAAAGGTTTGTTAATGCAAACACTCTCAAATTTCATAAAAATCTTTGGTGTCCTCTTACAATGAAACTTCAAGGCTATTTATAGCCAAAATCTTACACCTAACTCTAGTGTGAATAAGGAAACAACTAAGAAACCTACAAAATAGAAAAATCAACATTCAAAGATCCTAAAATCTGATACAAAGTCAGTCAACACATGTTTAGGGGACAAAATATCAAAGACCAAGATTTTAAGGTGTGAAAACAAGGACAACAAGTCACCATAAATCCGATGCTGTCGGTTTTGTCATTTCTGAGCTCCAACGGGTTGGAATTTGGTCCTATAATCTTAACAATATTTGTAGCTCTCTTTCTTAGTTTTCCATAGACACCTGAATCACCTGAATCGGATTTCAGACGAGTAAGTTATGGCCAAAATACGAGACTGCTGCGTGTCTTTGTTTGTTTGTTCGTCTTTTCCCATCGTCTTCGACTTTAATATTACACGACTCGATTATATACAACTCAAAATATAAAAAATACAACTCAAGAAACACAATTCAAATTAAAATACACCAAGATAAAATAAGCGAAAAACTTATTGTTCGACAACTTCGACACTACTCACGAATTCGTTGTCTTTGATAACATAGTTATTTTTAAACATATCAATGACGAGTGTCGATAAATTATTTTTAAACTTATTTGATCGAGACCTCATTATTGGTCCAGTCGGCATGCTCAAGTCCTCATCCGGGTTCTTCATAATATCTCGATTCACATCATTCCCCCGTTCCTCAAAAGGATTCGTCCTCGAATCTGAAATTTCAAAAGGACTTAAGTCAGCGACATTGAAAGTAGTGGAAATATTATACTCACCAGGTAGATCTACTTTATAGGCATTGTCATTAATCCTCTCTAAGATCTGGAACGGTCCATCTCCCCTTGGCATTAGCTTCGATTTTCTTTGAATGAGAAATCGTTCTTTCCTCAAATGAACTCAAACCCAATCACCTGGTTCAAAGAGTACTTGTTTGCGTCCCTTGTTCTTCATTCTTGCATTGTGTTCGTTGCGCTTCTCAATTTGTTCGCGAACTTTGGCATGTAATTGCTTCACCATCTCCACATTTTTCTTGCCATCAAGGTTACTCCTGTCATCTATTGGAATAGGCAACAAGTCTAAAGGAGTTATTGGATTAAAACCATACACGATTTCAAATGGCGAAAATGTCGTAGTAGAATGTACGGTTCGATTGTTGGCAAACTCGATAAATGGTAAATATGTTTCCCAATTTTTCAAATTATTGTTAACAATAGTTCGCAACAATTGACCAAGCGTTCGGTTAACAACCTCGGTTTGACCATCAGTTTGGGGATGACATGTTGTAGAATAAAGCAATTTCGTCCCCAATTTTGCCCATAAGACTCTCCAAAAATGAATCAAAAATTTGGTATCTCTATCGGATACGATGCTTTTGGGCATACCATGCAAACGAAAAGTTTCTTTGAAAAATAGATTAGCAATATGTGTCGCGTCGTCCGCTTTATGACATGCAATGAAGTGTGCCATTTTGCTAAATCTATCAATGGAGTCACAACCGGACTTCGCCCTGGGTAATACTAATACAAAGTCTATAGAAAGATCGACCCAAGGTTCGGAAGGTACCGGAAGTGGCATATACAAACCATGCAGTAACACTCGTGATTTTGCTTTCCTACAAACAATGCATGAATTTACAACTTTAAAAACATCATGTTTCATTTTTGGCCAAAAGAAATGTTCATGCAATATTTCGTAAGTTTTTAGCAATCCCAAAATGTCCCATTAGACCTCCACTACGTGCTTCTTTTACCAATAATTCCCGTGTTGAATAAAAAGGAATGCAAAGTTTATTTTCACGGAACAAGAATCCATTATCCCGATAAAAATTTTCTACTCCTTTTTTCTCGCAAGAGATATAAATATCATGGAAATCTTTATCCCCCTCATATGCCTCTTTCAATAAATCAAATCCCAAAAGTTTACAAGAAAGTGTATTGAGTAATACATACCTTCTTGACAAAGCGTCGGCGACAATGTTTTCCTTATCTTGTTTGTATTTGATGATGTAAGGAAAGGATTCAATTTCTTCTAACCACTTGGCATGTCTCTTGCTCAATTTTCCTTATCCTTTGAGATGCTTTAAGGATTCATGATCAGTATGAATCACGAACTCCTTAGGCCATAGGTAGTGTTGCCACGTACGTAGGGCTCGAACCAAAGCATACAATTCCTTGTCATAGGTCGGGTAATTCAATGTAGCTCCTCCAAGTTTCTCACTAAAATAGGCTATCGGCCTTTTTTCCTGCATTAATACTGCTCGTATTCCTACTCCTGAAGCATCACACTCAATTTCAAAAGTGTTAGAAAAATCAGGTAATGCTAAGACAGGTGCGGTGCATAATTTATCTTTCAGGGTGTTGAATGCTTTTTCTTGTTCATTTCCTCAATTAAACTTAGCATGTTTCTTGACAAGTTCGTTTAATGGGGCTGCAATTGTGCTAAAATCTTTTACGAAGCGTTGGTAAAACCTTGTTAGGCCATGAAAACTTCTTACCTCGGACGCGTTCGTCGGTCTAGGCCATTCTCGAATAGCCTTAACCTTTTCTTCATCAACTTTTATGCCGTCAGCACTAACGACATATCCAAGAAAAATAACTTCATTCATGCAAAAAGTACATTTCTTAAGACTAGCATATAATTGTTCCCTTCTGAAGGTAATTAAAGCTAATCTTAAATGTTCAACATGTTCTTCAACATTTTTGCTGTAAATGAGTATATCATCAAAGTATACAACAATGAATTTTCCGATGTATGCACGTAAAACATGATTCATTAATCTCATAAAAGTACTTGGTGCGTTCGTTAGTCCAAAGGGCATTACCAATCATTTGTATAATCCGTATTTAGTTTTGAAAGCTGTTTTCCATTCATCTCCTTCTTTCATACGAATTTGGTGATATCCTTTCATTAGGTCAATTTTAGTGAAAACACATGAACCATGTAATTCATCTAACATATCATCTAACCTTGGAATAGGGTGTCGATACGTAACTGGGATATTGTTTACCGCTCGGCAATAGGTGCACATTCTCCATGTTCCATCTTTCTTTGGCACGACGATCAGAGGAACGACATAAGGACTTAGACTCTCTCGGATATATCCAAGACTTAACAACTCCTCGACTTGTCTTTGGATTTCATTGGTCTCTTCAGGGTTGTGTCGGTATGCCGGTCTATTTGGAATGACCGCTCCGGGCACAAAGTCTATTTGATGTTCAATTTCTCGGATTGGTGGCAACCCTGCAGGTAGTTCTTCAGGAAAAACATCAACAAATTCCTGCAATAAAGATTCAATAAAACTCGGAATTATCCGGTTCCCAGGGTTAGTAGTAGCGCAAACTTTTCGGAAAATAATCAAGTACATGGGTGCATTTTCCTTGATATCTTCTTCAAGTTCCTTTGCACTTACAAGCATGCATTTTATCAAATTTTCTTTTTCTTCCTTTTTTTCATTTTTTTCATTTTTTTCATTTTTCTCATTTTTTTTCATTTTTCTCGCTTTTTCATTTTTTTTCATTTTTCTCGCTTTTTTCATTTTTCTTTTCCTTTTCTTTTCTCGATTTTCCTTCAACTTTCTTTTCAAGATGAAGTTGATCTTCTTGTATTTATACCTTAGTCATGGGAGCTAAGGTAATTTTCTTTCCGTCCTTCTCGAATGAGTAACGATTTTTCATTCCGCTCAAAGTAGCATCTCGATCAAAATGTCATGGTCTTCCCAACAAGATATGACAAGCATGTATCGGAACGACATCACATAGGATTTCATCTTGATGCCTTCCGATGGTGAAAGCCACAAGTACCTATTTATTAACTCAAACTTCCCCACAATCATTTAGCCAATGCAAACGATATGGTTTAGGGTGTCTTCTTGTTGGAAGATTGAGTTCTTCCACTAGCATAGCGCTAATGACATTAGTGCAACTCCCGTTATCAATTATCACACTACAAATTTTATTTTTAATAAAACAACGTGTGTGAAATAGATTTTCTCTTTGTTCGTTAACTTCCTCCTCTTTTGCTTGAGAACTTAAAACCCTCCGAACAACAAGTGCGGGTGCATACTCATACGTTTCATCATCACTCTCCACCTCTCTTGTCTCTTCTTCTTCTTCTTCTTCTTCTTCTTCTTTTTCGCTTTCCGTTTCAATCTTTCCATCCCGAAGTACCATCACCCGTTTGTTGGTGCATTCGGATGCTATATGTCCACGACCCTGGCACTTATAGCATTGGATGTCTCGGTTTCTCCTTTGGGTGCTTTCGACGGGTTTAGGCTTCCCATCAAATTTTGGTTTGCTAGTACTCCCAACTTCAAACTTTCCTTTCAAGACACTCCCTTCTCTTTTATCAAAATTTTTAAATTTGTATGAACTTACTTGACATTGATGTTTCCAAGGAGTAGAGTATCCCGTGGAATAGTTGTTGTTACTCCCTCTTCGTAAGCTCCGCTCGATTTTTACCACCGCATATACCATGTCCTCGAATTCAACAAAGTGTTGTTTGTCAACTTCTTTAGCTATATCGGCTCTCATCCCGTGTAAAAACCGCGCCATGGTGGCCTCTCTCAATTCCCGAACATTGGCCCGGATCATCAACATCTCCATTTCCTTTCGAAAATCTTCAATGTTTCTCGAGCCTTGTTTTAAAGATTGTAAGCGAGAAAATAGTTCCTTAAGATAGTAATTAGGAACAAATCTTCTCCGCATAACAACTTTGAATTCTTCCCAACCGCTAACCGGTCTCTCCCGACTCCTCCTCTCTCCGTCACAAGTTGGTCCCACCAAATGCTTGCATATTCTGAAAAATCGGTTATTGCTAACCTCATTTTCTTCTCATCGGAATAGTTGTGGCAATCGTAAATGGTCTCCAACTTCCTTTCCCAATCGAGATATGTGTCTGGATCACTTCTTACTTCGAAAGATGGGATTTTCATTTTGATGTTTCCCATATTTTGATCCTCCTCATCTCGAACATATCTTCCTCGCCTTCCTTCATACTCTCTCCTTCCTCCCCGTCCCCCTCGCCCTCCTCGATGTACAAACCTCAGAGTTTCCTCTTCGGAATTCATCGAATCTTCATCATCATAGCCTCCAAATCGAATGGGTTCCAGTCCCCTTCGTACGGGCTCCTCTTCTCTACCCTTCGTGAGAGTAGTAATTGTTTCTTCTTGTTTATCTAGTCTTCCGACTATTTGAGCAAGTTGTTGTACAATATTTATAAGGATAAGATTTTGCTCGTTTCCTTCAGTTCCTCACATTTTTTTCTTTTTCCCTTTTTTTTTTCTTTTTCCCTTTTTTTCTTTTTTTTTTCTTTTTTTTCTTTTTCCTTTTTTTTTCTTTTTTTTTTCATTTTTTTTTTTCTTTTTTTTTTTCAAGAAAATTTCCTCACAAGATCCTCAAGTGTATCGTTCGGTCGCTCACACTCACGTATCTCTCGTTTGGCTTTTTTTATTTAATTCCTCAAAAAAAAATTTTGCCTTTTTCCACACAACTTACAAGGTGATTTTAGGTGATTCAAATCAATTTTCTTCTTGAAAGAACTCAAATCCCACGATCCCCCCAATGATTGCGAATGACGATAAGAAAAAAAATGGAAGGATGGGAGCAAAAGATTTTGGAATAGTTTAGAATATAGAACGGAACGAAAAGTATGATAATTGTTTGATAAGATCGATCAAAATTCGTTCTTCTCTTCTTCCTTGATATATTTTTTTATTTTTCTTTTTTTTTAGTAATGAAATGAATGGATTGATATTTGATATTCGATCCGCAAGCTTAAAATCACCAGACGCCCGAAGGCTAAGGAACAAGTTCTTCCCCTGGCCTCGGCTTGAAGAGTTATAAAAAACAATCAAAACCTTCACCACTTATAATTTTTTTTTAGTAATGAAATGAATGGATTGATATTTGATATTCGATCCGCAAGCTTAAAATCACCAGACGCCCGAAGGCTAAGGAACAAGTTCTTCCCCTGGCCTCGACTTGAAAAGTTATAAAAAACAATCAAAACCTTCACCACTTATATTTTTTTTTTGTATTTTTTGTGTGAAGAAGATGGAAGATTTAGAAGATGAAGGAAATGATAGGATGGTAAGATAGGAAGATTATGGTAATGAAGGAAAATAGATGATACCACTTAGTTTTGGAATAACCGAGCTCCGAAGCCAACTGATGCGACCCCCACACGACTGATCGCTAGGATTCGCGTAGTATGGTTTTCAAATCCGATCAATTTTTAAATTTGTAAAACCTCGGAGTATTTCCAAGGTGTCGAACCCAAGGGAATTGATGTGTCGAAAATAAAGGAAGTAACTCTACTCAAAATTTGACTGTTATTTAGGAATCCGAAAAATTGTTTTGATTCTAATTATCTAACTTTAAAATCGAAGAACAAAAATTAAATAAAAGATGAATTATCTAAATTAAGCAAATAAACAAATTAGCAAGATAAATCACAAGTCTAAAGGTAATTGATCCTAGGGTAGTATCATCTAATTGAGTTCACACAATTCGTTCACTTGATTCCTTTTCCCCAAATTTTAATTCAATCCTAGAAATAATCACTCAGTCGATCTAGAATTCCGATCAAGGCAACCTAGAAAGATAGTTAATTTAAACCCTTTTCCCATGAGGCTCAAAGAATTAAAATCACTTAAAAAGCACCAACTTATTTATCTATGATTTATCTTTCTCCGCTAGGTCTCAAGATAAAATCATATTGTGCATCAAGTATTTCCACTAATCAATTACTCCTTCCGGACAAAATCAATTAGCTAACATGCATCGATTAAGGGCCCTTTAATCTAACATGAGATTTAACACAACTCGAACACAAGCCTAGGATGAAAGGTCAAAAGGTAATCAAAGGAATATCATGTGATCATCAATTAAAATTACTTAACCTAGAATCAATCAAAGGAATTAGCCAGACATAATTGAAATTAGATAAGAAATAGATGAAGAATGCATATTATTAATATGAGAAGAGAGATTACAACCCTTACGGATGAACTCCGAGTCTTCAATAATAATTCTCCTCCAAAAGTTCTTGAATCAAAGGAATAAATCTTGCTAAAAAGATCTAAAACAATGTAAAAGATGAAAAGAATGAAAAGGGCTGATGAAAGATAGATAAAAGATGATAGATGAAGATCCTCAAACTAGGTCTAGAATGAGGTTTATATAGCCTAAGGGGGTTAAAATCCCGATTAGCCCTAATCTAGGAAATAAATAATATCCAAAAGAGTCAAAATCCGTCCAAAAACGAGAGCCATTGGAAGCCTTTGATGGCCTATCGGCCGATAGTCGGCCGATAGGTGGTTCGTCGATCTCTTCACTTGGCAGGGCAGAATCTCCTTTCGGGCGACCTATCGGCCGATATGCTGGGCTGATAGGTTCGACTGTTTCTCGCAAAAATCCATTTCTTCATCCGCTTGATTCGACTCTCGGTCCTTTGTCTCGTTTTGGGTCCTTTTGGCTCTAAAAACCTGCAAACACACTAAAACCAACCCAAACCCGTAATACGGCTCGACTAATCATAAATAAGCCAAATACGAGCACATTAATCACGAAACGAGATAAAAACCTAGTATAAAATCCTAGAAATATGTGGTAAAATTACCACTTATCAAACCCCCCCAAACTTAAGCCTTGTTCGTCCCGAACAACAAAAAGAAAAGAAAAAGAAAGTCGTGAATCATCGTGCAATTCATAGTGTTCAACCTAATCAATACTATCCTGTAATTCTCTCTAAATAATCCGATTGTCGTAAAAGCGAGCTGCACTCAGAATAATGATTCCGCAAAGTAGTCAAGTTCAGTCCTAGTCATTCGTTCATGAAGAAAATCCAGCTCAAAGATTAACAAAACGTGAGTCAAATCGACCGTCAATATGAAAGGCTAAAATAAACAAGCTAGCTCGTCCCGTTACACAGTCTAGTGGCACATTTTTCACGAGTTTCATAACAAATAAACCTCGGTCAGTATTCCCTTATATATATGTTCAAGAATTTGATTCGAGTTGACCACTAGGTTAGGATCTCGGGATGTTTCATCGGGGTAATTCTAGGGTGGAACTTCCATTCTCATGTATTAGGAAACCGTTTGACGTAAAAGACACTCATGGGGCACATGGATGCTTCTAGTTACTAAGTTCCGTCTACAATGGAGAAACAACTCGAATATATAATTTCCGCATGTCCGAATCAAGGTCGCCGTTTTACGCGAGAGTAAACAGCGGGTCACGCGAATACCCCCGGTTACTAAGTTCCCTATCATTGGCACATGTGAAATATCTAAATCACTAGTCTAATCAGAGTCGTCGTTTTACGCGAGGGTAAACAACGGGTCACGCGAATGCCCCCGGTTACTAGACTTCCCTTCATAGAACAACATTATCTCAATTTTTGGGAAAAACTGACCGACTCTAAACTCTATCTAAGTGCCAACACGACTGACTCACTATCCGGAAGATGTAACCAAACGTATTGACGGTGATTTTAAAACAAGTATGTATCGTCTCTTATCTGCCAAGACCTCTACAATCACGAAAAATTTTGGACCTAAATGAATACTATGCAAAACAGAAATTACTAACTACAACTCGACTAAAACTCGACCGTTTCTTCAGAGAGAAAAACAGTGTCGTAACATCGGTATCACACAATTAGAAGCACGAAAAATTCACTAATAAGGAAAAACTAAAGACAAGCAAGGCTATCTAAAAACAAACAACGAAAAGCAAATAAAAGCAGACACGAAATCTAAAAAAAACTACTACGACCTAAAAAAAATAGAAACTAGCAAACACACCAAACGAAAATGAACATAAAAATCTAAAAAAAAACTAAGCAACAAAAAGCTAAATCCACGCAACAATATTATAAGCAAAAATAAAAACAACGGGCACCAAAAAAAGCATATAAACATACAAACAAAACAAGGTACTCACACGTAAAGAAATTAACAAAGCCGCACTTCTTCCCCCCCCCCCCCCAAACTTATTTCGCATCCCAAAGGAGGAATAAGTTTGAAAAGAGAAAGGAGTGGCTTTGTTAATGGAGTACCTGATCACCGTGGCGGAAATGGCAGTTTGTCGGCGAGCTCGGATCATAGCGGGCATGTGAATCGGGAAAGGAGCAAAGTGGTACATCTCGTGTAGCATTCGGTGGTAGTGGTCCTTCAGGCCCACCTATCTTCTGCCTCTTCCTCTCTTGCTCCCTCAAGCAATCTCCTCTTGTCGCCACTCTGTCCTCTTCGGCTCGTCTCTCCACGAGCTCGTACAACTCATTGACCCGAGTGGCAACAGCACCCACCCGAGTCTCAACCTCGCCCAGCCGAGTTCCCAAAGAACCAAACTCGGTTGTCAAAGAACGCATACTCGCCAAGTGATAGTTATCTTGCGCTTGCATATTCTCTTCGTGCATCTCTCTCTCTCTCTCAAAAAATCTCGTCTCAAAAGCATCAAAATCTGGAGCTCTCATCTGAAAACTAGTACCTCCACCGGCGGGAATCTCGTCACGGCTACCCCCCTCGGGTATATCATCCATCTCCTCCTCGGCTCCCTCCAAGAACGGCTCATCAATGGTCACCTCCCGGCGTTGCCTCTTACGAGACGCATCCAACGGTCGGATAAGTGCTACATGGGCCGCGGAGCTCATACTCCACCTCGCATATACATCGGGCGCGTCGCCCATCACCGAAGTCAAGGTCGGAGAGGGGAGTCGGAAGAGGGACACGGTTTTGTTCCGACCGTGCAATTTCCAGTCGAACCCCTCGGTGAAGGCAAGCATCTCCTGCCTCTGCAGTGTCGGTTTATCCAAATAGATGTCTCGGGATACCGGCTCTCCTCTAATGTGCACCCCAAGATGCTCCGCGATAGGGGTCACGAACGCCCCAATACCAATCCTCTGCTTCCCGGTCAGCCGGGCTTGTTTCTCCATGTGCTCGATCAGAAAACATCCGGCGTGCTTCCGTGTACCGTTCAAGGCCGACCACAAAAGGTGAAGATCAGTGGACAAGCACGTCCCCGAGTCGGTACGGCTCAAAATCGTCGATGTGAACAGGCGGTGGACATAACGGAGAACTGGGTTCCTGGTCGAGGAGGCTTTGGCATATGTCGGATTATAAATAAGAAGCGTCTCCTCCCTGCGGTAAATCATCTTGGACCACAGCTCTAAGTTTTCTTTGGCATGATCGCCCTGCTGGAATGATCCGTCCTCGGCCCCGTTGATAATGGCATTAACTTCATCGGCCGAGAGCTCCCTTTCTATGTTGTCGAGATTGAAGCGAATAGACGCCGGAGTCCCGTTCTCCCTAAAAACCTCAAGTGTGGACAGAAACTCCACGGTGAGCACGTGGTAAGCGAGGTAGTTAGCCCGAAAAATTTGCTCAAACCCGCACTGCCTTGCTAGTAGCACAATATCATCGTAAACACCCATACCCCGAGCCGTCTCCTCATGCAGAAATCGGCAATGCTTGTGTGACATGCCGATAAGGTGCGACCACCTTCTTTTAGACTCTGGCCCGGTCAATCTCAGCTTGAACTTCTTCGGTCGAGTGCGTATGGATCGGAATAGCGGCACTACCTTCATCGGAGCCTTTTCCTTTTACGTGGTTGCCTTAGATTTTCCGTGCACTCGGATTCGACTTCTTGCTTTGCTTTCCCATTTCAACGTTCCTACAAAACAACCATCCAATTAAAATCCAATAAACACTCATAATACAAACATTCAACGAGCATCGACATAATCCCATAATCCCACAATATCAAGAGCCCTCTATAAATCACACAATCTCCCCCAAACTTAGACTCCCCCATTTCATATTCAAAGGATCAAAATCACCACCCACAATAACAAAACAACACACTACAATCATATTAGGGCAAATTCTCTCCAATCCAATCTAATTCATCAACAATTCAACTCCTATCAATCCCAATTAACAATTGATTCAACAAATCCACCCAATTTCAACAAAATGCGAAATTAGGGTTCTTCAAATTTGGGGTTTTTTCAAAATTCGTTCAATTTCATCAAATAATCCCCCAATTCGAAGTACCCATGAACAATCAAGCCTAGATAACATGTTTCCCTCAAGATTCTATCAACAATCGGGCATAAAATTCAAAGAACATCAAAGTTTAGCAAAAGCCCCAAAAAGTGGATCCCCAATTCGATTTTCATCAAAACTCCAAAAAGAATCCGTCAAAGTGCTTGAAAACATGTATAGAATTGAAAAACAAGAGGATTAAGAGTCGAAACTACGTACCTTGATCGAGTTTGAAGGAAGAAAAGTAGAAAAAAAAATTCGCCCCTTTCGTTCTTGTGTTTTATCGGCCGATAAGAGTGAAAGTGTGTGAGAAAATCGGGTGTGAAGTGTTTAAAAGGGGTATAAAATAACCGGGTCGAAGTGGATACTGGGCCGGGTATGTTCCTATCGGCCAGGCCTATCGGCCGATAGAGTCAGGTCGATAGGAACTGCCTCTTACATACCTTATATCGGGTGGGATATCGGTCGATAGGCATACCCTATCGACCACCGCTTGTAATCAATAAATTTTTTTATTTTCCTCAGCCTATCGGCCGGGCCTATCGGCCGATAGGCTCGCCCGATAGGATTTTCTGTCTCAAAAATTTTTTCAGCTCGTTCTACTTCACATACTTGGTCCCGTTTTTGCTTGGATATGGCGATTAAAGACCTGCAAGTATTCAAAGCTCGGCGTGCATGGATTAGAACTTAACAAAACTAACAAAGCTACTACGAAACTAGAAACTACAAAAATCACGCAAACGAAAAATCGAAAATAAACGAATAAAACGAACTAATATACATACGTTGGGTTACCTCCCAACAAGTGCTACGTTTAACGTCTGTAGCTAGACGATACCTCATTCATTCCGGGTCTTCGAGGTAAGTAACATACTTCTCTTCGTGGTGCAAGGGCTTGAAATAGTGCTTCAACCGATGTCCATTCACAATGAACTTGTTCCCATCTTCTGTCATCACGACACATGATCCATTTTGATTTACTTGAAAGACGGTGTATGGACCAGTCCACTTTGACATCAACTTACCCGGAAATAGACGAAGCCGTGAATTAAAAACGAGCACTTTGTCTCCCGGGACGAAGTCCTTCTTCCGAATGCGATCATCGTGAAACTTTTTCGCTCTTTCCTTGTAAATCCTTGCATTTTCGAAAGCCTCGTTTCTCCATTCGTCGATTTCAGTGACTTCTCTCTTCTCGATCCACTAGCCTCAAGAAATTCGAAATTAATCCGTCTAGTGGCCCAATACGCTTTAACTTCCGGCTCTACCGGTAAATGACAGGATTTCCCAAAGGCAGTGGTATGGAGACATTCAATTGGAGTCTTATACGCTGTCCGATAAGCCCAAAGTGCATCATCTAGATATTTAGCTTGATCCTTCTTGTTCGTGACCGTCTTCTCTAAAATTTGTTTGATCTCCCGATTGGCGAGCTCGGCTTGTCCATTAGCTTGCGGATGATAGGCGGACGTAATCTTATGTTTAACTCCATATTTTGCAAGAAGGGTTCCTAACCACCTATTATTAAAGTGGCTCCCCCCGTCACTCAACAAAGCTCGTGGAGTCCCGAAACGAGTCAAAATGTTCTTATTAAGGAATTTAATCACCACTTTCGAATCGTTCGTAATCGTCGGCATTGCCTCAACCCATCTCGATACGTAGTCGACCGCAAGTAGAATATACGAATAGCCTCGTGATTTTGCAAACGGACCCATAAAATCGATACCCCATACGTCAAACAACTCTACTTCCATAATAGTGTGCTGCGGCATCTCGTCTCTTTTTGCTATGTTCCCCAATCGTTGGCATCTATCGCAATGTTTCACAAAAGCTTGGCAATCTTTATGAATAGAAGGCCAATAGAAGCCACATTGGTACACCTTCATGGCCGTTCGATTAGCTGCAAAATGACCCCCACTCGGTGCACTATGGCATTCTTCAATTATCCTTTGCCATTCGCTTTGTCGAACACACATGCGAATAATCCCGTCTGCGCACCTCCGATAAAGAATAGGGTCTTCCCAATAGTAGAATTTAACGTCATGGAAGAATTTCTTTCTTTGATGAGAAGAAAGACCCGTTGGAACATGCTTGATAGCAAGGAAATTAACATAGTCCGCGTACCATGGTGTAACGTCGGCCAAGGCTAGGATATGCTCGTCTGGAAAGTTCTCCTTTATTTCGATCCTCGAATCTTCTCCCTCAACCGGCTTCTCGAGACGGGAAAGGTGATCGGCAACAACATTCTCGCACCCCTTCCTATCACGGATCTCCATGTCGAAGTCTTGTAGAAGAAGTATCCATCTCACTAATCTCGCCGAATCCTTCTTGGCAAATAGATAGCGAATCGCTGCATGATCGGTATGAACAATAGTGTGAGTGCCCACTAGGTAAGGTCGGAATTTGTCGAATGCATAGACCACAGCGAGCAACTCTTTTTCCGTCGTGGTGTAGTTCATTTGGGCTGAATCCATCGTCTTACTCGCATAATAAATTACCCGGAAAAGCTTATCCCGTTTCTGACCCAAAACGGCCCCAACGGCCCAATCGCTCGCGTCGCACATCAACTCGAATGGTGCACCCCAATCCGGAGTGATCAAGACCGGCGTCGAAATTAAGGCTTGTTTCAATGTCTCAAACGCCCTCAAGAAATCATCATCAAACTCAAATTTTGTGTCTTTCTCGAGCAAGGAACATAACGGCTTCGTGATTTTTGAGAAATCCTTAATGAACCGTCTATAGAACCCCGCATGGCCTAGGAAGCTTAAATCGATTTAACATTGGTTGGAGGCGGTAATTTCTCGATAGCAACCACCTTTGCTCGATCAACCTCAATCCTTCCGAAGATACTTTATGCCCCAGACTACTCCCTCTTGCACCATGAAGTGACATTTCTCCCAATTTAGAACAAGGTTCGTCTCCTCACACCGGGCAAGTACCAAAGATAAATTTTTCAAGCAATGGTCGAAAGATGAACCAAAAACTGAAAAATCATCCATAAAGACCTCCCTTATGTTCTCGACTAATCCGTGAAAGATGGCCATCATGCACCTTTGAAAAGTTGCGGGTGCGTTGCACAAGCCAAACGGCATCCTCCGGTAAGCGAATACCCCATAAGGGCACGTGAAAGCGGTCTTGTGCTGGTCTTCCGAGCGATAGCAATTTGATTGTACCCGAATACCCGTCCAAAAAGCAATAATACTCGTATCCGGCCAAACGATCTAGCATTTGATCAATAAATGGAAGTGGAAAATGATCCTTCCTCGTCGCCGCATTAAGTAGCCGGTAGTCGATACAAACTCTCCATCCCGTGACTATCCTTGTCGCGATTAATTCATCTTTCGTCCTTGATCACGGTCATACCCCCTTTCTTAGAGACGACTTGAGTAGGACTCACCCACTCACTATCGGAAATCGCATATATCATCCCAAAGATCTAACAATTTGAGCACCTCTTTTCTCACAACCTCTTGCATTGCGGATTTAATCTTCGTTGCTGCACCCTCGGCTTATGATCGTCTTCTAGCAAAATCCTGTGCATACAAATAGAAGGGCTTATTCCCTTAATGTCCGAGATCGTCCATCCAATCGCCCCTTTGTGTTTTCGCACCCGTAATAGCTTCTCCAAGTTAGTAGGTCCGAGAGAAGAAGAAACTATCACGGGATAGGACTCGTTCTCGCCCAAGAAGCAATATTGTAAGTGATCCGGCAAAGGCTTAAGTTCGACTTCGGCACCTCAATCGATCGGTCTCGGCGACAACTCCCCTTGAACGGGTTTGTTGACATCAAGATAGCATACATCTCTCTCATTAGATCGAGACTCGTTCGCCTCCAACATTCGAACATACTCTGGCAATTCCTCGTAAATTTCTTCAACCTCAGAATGTGAGTAAATGGATTGTGAAATGCAATGCTCCAACAAGTCGGTCGGGGGCGGCATAATAGACTCAATTGCATAACATTCCTCGGGCGCATCCTCGGGCTTCTTCATCGAGTCATAGATGGAAATTTTCAGATTTTGGTCATTAACCCGGAAGGTAAGATCACCCTCTTGAACGCCGATAAGTGCTCTCCCCGTCGCTAGAAATGGTCTCCCAAAGATCAGTGGTTGATTCTCGTCCTCGGGCATATCAAGAACTACGAAATCGGTAGGAAGACTAAGTGTTGGACTCTAACTAACACATTCTCCACAACTCCTCGGATAAGAGATCGACCGGTCCGCCATGAGTAGAGAAATGGTAGTCGGCTTCATCTCCCCAATCTTCAACCTCTTAAAGATGGATAGAGGCATAAGATTTATGCTTGCCCCATGATCACACAACACATTACGGAACGTTTGGTCGCCAATGATGCATGTCAAAGTAAAACGTCCCGGATCCTTCTGCTTGAGCGGGAGCTTGTTTTGAATGATAGCGCTACACTCCTCTGTCAAATTTATTGTTTCAAATTTCCCCAACTTCCTCTTGCTTGCCACAGCGTCTTTCAAGAATTTCACGTACCCCGGCATGTCTCTCAAAGCGTCTAGAAGTGGAATGTTGATATTCACCTTTTGAAACATGTCGATAAATCGTTGAAGCTTTTCATCATGTCTCGACTTGGCCAATCGCTGTGGAAATGGAGCTTTTACCTCAAAATCATTCACTTTCGAACCTCCAGGGACCTTTCGGCCGATAGGGGGGTCGATAGGATCCCCTGCCGGCATTCTGTCTGGGTATCGGGTGGGCCTATCGGCCGATAGGCTTGGCCGATGGGCCTGCTGCATTCCATCTTCTTTTTCGTTCTCGGTTCCCATTTCTAATACATCTTTGTTTCCAGATTCCTCAATTTCAGCCCCATGATTAATGTACTTTGTCCCACTCCGAAGCTCGATTGCGTTGCATTGTTGCGTCTTCGGGTTGGTCTCAGTGCTGCTCGGAAAATGGCCCGGCTTATGAAATCCGGCTTGGGCGTTCGCCATTTGACTCATTTGGGTCTCCACCATCGACATCTGCTTTGTCAAGGCTATCACTGAGTTTCCAATAGATGTCACACTATGCTCGAGAGCCCCGAACCTCTTGTCTGCTTTGTAGATAAAATCTTTTTGGCTCGCCTCTAATCGTTCCAACATCTCTTCCATTGGTGTCTTAGCAATCGGCTCTTGAATAACCCCGTTTTTCACGTTAAATCCCGGTGGTGGCTGGAGAGCATTGTTCGGGTTGGCATAGGAGAAATTAGGGTGGTTTCGATTGTTCGGATAATAGTTTCCCCTATTTCCCCCTTGCCGGAAGTTTCCTCCTTGCAAGTAATTCACATCCTCCTCAATTGCAATAGGCTCGTTTAGCTCTTCAAAAACTGCATTGACTCCCAAAGTCTTCTTTTTTAGCATCTCAAGCTCTTTTTGTTGTTTTTCAAATTTCGCCTTCAAATCACCGTAGGCGTCCTCGTCACCGGATGGAACCTTTCTTCTCGTCATCTTCCTATCGGTCACCTCCTCATAATCATTGTTGACTGCCAGCTCAATGAGATTCTTGGCCTCTTCATAATCGTTAGCTAGAAATCCCCCTTTCGATGAATAGTCCAATTCTCTTCTAGCCTTCCTCGTCAAACCCCGATAAAACCGAATATAGATCTCCTCTTTGTCAATTCCATGCTGTGGGCATTTGCGAAGTAGCTTCTTAAATCGGATCCATGCCTCGTATAAGTATTCATCCTCATATTGCTCGAATTGCAAGATATCGTTGATTTGTTTTTGCACCTTCGAGGGAGGATAGAACTGTGCTAAGAACAACCGGGTCATCTCTCTCCAAGTACCAATTTCCTTCCGATCTAGGCTCTTGTACCAATCTAGCGCATCGTCTTCTAAAGAAAACCGGAATAGGCGGAGCTTAATGACATCTGGAGGCACTCCGTTTTGCTTGATGGTGGCACATATGTCCAAACACGACTCAAGATGAGCGTTTGGATCTTCATTCACTCCCCCTCCGTATGTTTGAGACTTCACTGTAGCAATGAGGGACGGCTTAAGCTCGAAGTTGTTGGCATCAATCTTTCCCCAACCTCCTTCTTGATAATCGTCGGCTTAGGTCGAAGCGGGCATTCAAAGGGATCTTCTCGGGACGAGCGAGTTCTCGTGGTTGGTCAACAATGCCGGCCATGGTATCAACGAAAGGTATAGTAATAGTCTCGGTTCTCGCTTCTTGCTTCTTCCTCCTCAAAGACTTCTCGATTTCCGGATCCAAAGGAAATAAGTTCTTTCCTTGGGATCTCGTGATCATGCACCGCCTACAAGGAAAAGAAAACAAGATGTGAGGAAACGAGATCGAATATTAATTATAAAAGTAAACTACCTAAAGTAACAATCTCTTCTTTTTCGAATTATTCCCTTAAATTTTCTATCAATTCCCCGGCAACGGCGCCAAAAATTGATCGCTAGGATTCGCGTAGTATGGTTTTCAAATCCGATCAATTTTTAAATTTGTAAAACCTCGGAGTATTTCCAAGGTGTCGAACCCAAGGGAATTGATGTGTCGAAAATAAAGGAAGTAACTCTACTCAAAATTTGGTATTATTTAGGAATCCGAAAAATTGTTTTGATTCTAATTATCTAACTTTAAAATCGAAGAACAAAAATTAAATAAAAGATGAATTATCTAAATTAAGCAAATAAACAAATTAGCAAGATAAATCACAAGTCTAAAGGTAATTGATCCTAGGGTAGTATCATCTAATTGAGTTCACACAATTCGTTCACTTGATTCCTTTTCCCCAAATTTTAATTCAATCCTAGAAATAATCACTCGGTCGATCTAGAATTCGATCAAGGCAACCTAGAAAGATAGTTAATTTAAACCCTTTTCGCTTGAGCTCAAAGAATTAAAATCACTTAAAAGCACCAACTTATTTATCTATGATTTATCTTTCTCCGCTAGGTCTCAAGATAAAATCATATTGTGCATCAAGTATTTCCACTAATCAATTACTCCTTCCGGACAAAATCAATTAGCTAACATGCATCGATTAAGGGCCCTTTAATCTAACATGAGATTTAACACAACTCGAACACAAGCCTAGGATGAAAGGTCAAAAGGTAATCAAAGGAATATCATGTGATCATCAATTAAAATTACTTACCCTAGAATCAATCAAAGGAATTAGCCAGACATAATTGAAATTAGATAAGAAATAGATGAAGAATGCATATTATTAATATGAGAAGAGAGATTACAACCCTTACGGATGAACTCCGAGTCTTCAATAATAATTCTCCTCCAAAAAGTTCTTGAATCAAAGGAATAAATCTTGCTAAAAAGATCTAAAACAATGTAAAAGATGAAAAGAATGAAAAGGGCTGATGAAAGATAGATAAAAGATGATAGATGAAGATCCTCAAACTAGGTCTAGAATGAGGTTTATATAGCCTAAGGGGGTTAAACTCCCGATTAGCCCTAATCTAGGAAATAAATAATATCCAAAAGAGTCAAAATCCGTCCAAAAACGAGAGCCATTTGAAGCCTTTGATGGCCTATCGGCCGATAGTCAAGGCGATAGGTGGTTCGTCGATCTCTTCACTTGGCAGGGCAGAATCTCCTTTCGGGCGACCTATCGGCCGATATGCTGGGCCGATAGGTTCGACTGTTTCTCGCAAAAATCCATTTCTTCGTCCGCTTGATTCGACTCTCGGTCCTTTGTCTCGTTTTGGGTCCTTTTGGCTCTAAAAACCTGCAAACACACTAAAACCAACCCAAACGCGTAATACGGCTCGACTAATCATAAATAAGCCAAATACGAGCACATTAATCACGAAACGAGATAAAAACCTAGTATAAAATCCTAGAAATATGTGGTAAAATTACCACTTATCAACGACACGCTATGGTAACCGACACCGCTAGATGAATTCGTTCCCAGGATGTTTCCAAAATAAGCAAAATAGGATTTTACTTCCAAACCTCTACGTGACACGCCGTAGCAACTCGGAAGGGGTGGAATATAAATACTAACAAGATTGTACTTGATAAGTATATAAATCATATGAGGGATATTTTGGAGACACACTCAACAAAACAAGAAAGCACTCACAAAGGTTTGTTAATACAAACACTCTCAAATTTCATAAAAATCTTTGGTGTCCTCTCACAATGAAACTTCAAGGCTATTTATAGCCAAAATCTTACACCTAACTCTAGTGTGAATAAGGAAATAACTAAGAAACCTACAAAATAGAAAAATCAATATTCAAAGATCCTAAAATCTGATACAAAGTTAGTCAACACATGTTTAGGGGACAAAATATCAAAGACCAAGATTTTAAGGTGTGAAAACAAGGACAACAAGTCACTATAAATTTGATGCTGTCTGTTTTGTCATTTCTGAGCTCCAATGGGTCGGAATTTGGTCCTATGGTCTGAACAAGATTTGTACCTCTCTTCTTAGTTTTCCATAGACACCTGAATCACCTGAATCGGATTTCGGACGAGTACGTTGTGGCCAAAATACGAGACTGCTGCGTGTCAGTCTTACGCGCGGGAATTTGCATCCTTTTTTGTTTGTTCGTCTTTTCCGATCATCTTCGACTTTAATATTACATGACTCGATTATATACAACTCAAAATATAAAAAATACAACTCAAGAAATACAATTAAAATTAAAATACACCAAGATAAAATAAACGAAAAACTTATTGTTCGACAACTTCGACACTACTCACGAATGTGTTGTTTTTGATAACATAGTTATTTTTAAACATATCAATGACGAGTGTCGATAAATTATTTTTGAACTTCTTTGATCAAGACCTCGTTATTGGTCCAATCGGCATGCTCAAGTCCTCATCCAGGTTCTTCATAATATCTTGATTCACATCACTTCCAAACCGTCGAACTGCTTTCCGTTGTCGGAAATGATAGCCTGAGGTATACCGAAATGGCAGATGATGTTTTTTCAAATGAACTTGATTACTTGCTCTTGGCCGATCTTGTTGAATGGTTCAGTCTCTGCCCATTTTGTGAAGTAATCGACCCCCACGATGGCGAATTTACATTCCCCGGTGCTGTTGGAAAAGGACCGATGAGGTCGATGCCCAATTGGGCGAACAACCACGGACTATACATAGAGGTGAGCTGCTCGGGAGGGATCTTGATGTTCAGGTCCATGATTTGACAAGATCGGGCGTAGGCGATCACGTCCTTTTGCAGGGTAGGCCAGAAAAAGCCTTGCCTGGTCGTCTTGTGGATGAGGGCTCGCCCTCCCGTGTAATTTCCACAGATCCCATCATGGATTTCGGCTAAAAAAAGTCGGCCTTCCTCCGGCGTAATGCACTTGAGAAGAGGAAGGCTGAAAGCTCGCTTGTAAAAACGGTCATCCAAGAGGGTGTATCTGGTCGCCCGAAGCTGAAGCTAGCGAGCCTTGACCCGATCTGTGGGGACCGTTCCGTCTTTCAAGTATTCAATGAATGGAGTCATCAAGTTCTCTTCGGCGATGGCAACTGTGGCGACCAGGCTTTTGTCGATTGCCGATCTCACCAACTTAGTGATTTGGATGTTAGAGAAATCTGTTGCCCCATCCGACGATGCGAGTTTGGATAGGGCATCGGCCTGGGAGTTGTGCTCTCTCGGGATTTGCTCGATCAGTACTTCTTTAAAATTGTGCACATTTCGGCGACCAACTATTGATATTTGATCATTTGTTCGCAGTGTGCCTCATATTCTCCCTTGGCTTGGTTCACGACTAAGAGGGAGTCTATGAAGATGTGAAGGCGACGAACGCCCATGACGAGCGCTAGATCGAGCCCGTCTACTAAGGCTTCGTACTCGGTTTCATTGTTGGTCGCTCGGAAATCAAAACGCACAGCATTTGTAAAACTATGGCCATTGGGGCTAATGAGGACAATCCCTGCCCCTGCTCGCGAGCAGATCGACGAGCCATCTACGAACAGTTTCCAGGCGGGACGGCCGACTTGGGTCGGGCTAGGCGGGAAAGTTAATTCCACCACAAAATCCGCCAGCGCTTGACCCTTGATCGCCCTGCGAGGAGCATACGTGACACCATATTGGGTGATCTCCAGTGACCACTTGAGGAGTCGCCCGTTGGTGTCTGGCCGGTGCAGAACTTGCCTTAGAGAGAGAGTCGTCAGGATCTCCACTTGGTGTTCGAAGAAGTAGGCTCTCAGCTTGCGAACACTCATGACAAGTGCGTAGGCGAGCTTCTCTAGAGGCGTGTAACATGTCTCCGCGTCGTTTAGCGCTTGACTAACGAAGTAGATCGACAAGTGGGTTTGCCCCTCTCCGCGCACTAATACTGCGCTCAGCGCGACCTCCGAGGCTGCCAGGTAAAGGAACAGCTTCTCGCTGGGGATTGGTTTTGCCAAAATTTGGGGGTTGGAAAGATACTCCTTGATTTTGGCGAACGCCATTTGACTTTCTTTCGTCCATGCAAATTTTTTATTCTTTATGGTGGTGAATAAAGGCTTGCTTTTGTCTCCAAGCCGCGAAATGAAACGATTAAGGGCTGCCAAACACCCCGTGAGATGTTGCACCTGCTTGACATTCCGTGGTTCTTGCATGTCGAGTATCGCCTTGATCTTGGTGGGGTTCGCTTCGATCCCCCTTTGGCTCACGATGTGCCCCAGGAATTTTCCGGAGCTTACTCCGAAGTTGCATTTTTCTTGGGGTTTAGCTTCATGTTGATATTTTCGAGGATGGCGAACGTCTCGGCGAGGTCTTTGAGGTGATTTTCCTTTTTGAGGCTTTTGACCACAATGCCGTCAATGTATACCTCCATGGTTTTGCCGATTTGATCGGAGAACATCCCGTTGACTAGGCGTTGGTAGGTCGCCCCCGTATTTTTCAGACCAAACGGCATTCGGACCCAAAAGAACACGTCTTTTTCCGTGTGGAATGATGTGTGTTTTACGTCTTTTTCCGCCATTGGGATCTGATGGTATCCGGCGAAGGCGTCCATAAACGATATCATTTCGCAACATGCCGTACTATTTACCAAGTGGTCAATGTGAGGCATTGGAAAGTGATCTTTCGGACAAGCCGCGTTGAGGTTCGTGAAATCGATGCATAACCTCCAGGAGTCGCTCGCCTTTTTTATGAGTACCGCATTGGCCACCCACTGTGGCTCATCGGTAGCTACCCCAATCAGTTTATTGTCGAGTAGCTTCATGACTTCTGCATCTAGCGCAGCATATTTCTATGGACCGAATTTCCTACATTTTTGGTGAACAAGCTTCCTTGCCGGGTCGATCTTCAGATAATGGCAAGCATGTTCAGGACTGATGCCGACCATATTTTGATGCGACCAGGCAAAGACTCCGATGTTCTTTCGTAGTAAACTGATCATATCGTCTTTTAGCTCGGGATCGATGCTCGAGCCGATCTGCACTTCCCGTTCCGGGCGAGCCAGATCAATTGTAAAACTTTCCAACTCTTCGGTGGGGACGGTCGCTTCTCGTTTAGAGCGATCACCGGACTCGATCCTTGGATCAACATCGAGGCTTGGCTCGAAACTGATCCTCGGTTCGATGTCGTCCGATGATCGATGTGAGATGCCATCTTCTGAGTTAGGCTGGTATGAGGTGCTTGGCTCGTCGATCTCCATTGGTTGGTTGTCGATCGTCCCAGTGTTACAAACAGGGCAAGAAACGTTTAAAGGAAAAGCTACAACACAAGAGTAGTTCAAACACTTTTTCGCCATTAGCTGATCTCCTTTTACAGTACCGACTATCCCTTCGGTAGTGGGGAACTTGATACAATAAAAGAAAGAGGAGGCGACCGCCTCAAAGGTTTCTAAAAAGGGGCGACCTAGGAACCCATTATAGATACTGGGCATGTCTATGATTACAAAGTTCAGGTTCCTAGTGATCTTAACCTTAGGATCATAACAGCAGACTAGCTCGACGGAGAGCTTGATCCTTCCATAGGCTTTGACCGTGTTGTCGCCGAACCCTTGAAGCACGGTTTCGAACGGATTGATGGATTTGGTCAGGTTGCCGAGCTGGTCCAGAGCAGACTTAAATATGATGTTGCAAAAACTCCCGTTGTCAACCAGCACGCGGTCGACCATTTTTCAAAGGATACATGCAGAGATCACCAAGGCATCCTCCTTGGGGCAGTGCACTCTCTCCCTATCCTTGTTGGAGAATGAGATGAGCGCATATCTGGAGATGGTTGGCTCTGGGGGCACCACGACATGGACTCCGGCGAACGCCCTCAGCTTGGCCTTTCATTTTTTGTTTGACATGGTGGAACCCGGGGAAAGACCTCCGAGATTTCCACCTCCTGATTGAAACATATTGACCCGGACACCGGGGTTGATCGGAGGGATCGACTCATCTGAGTACTCCGTCTCATCTCGTTCGATTATGGCGACCGGATTGGGAGGTTGACGGTCATCGTTCTGTCGACGATCGCGGCCTCCGGTCCTTTCTGCATGTAATATCCGAGATTTTTATTCTGATTAATTCGAATTTTTCTTTTTTTTAGACCGGAAATTTCTCGATTGTCGAGCGTTGGTATTATTTTCTCGATGATTGATTTTGTGTTTATTGTAATAACCGCGTATTTCATGTGTATTATTTTAGAATTTATATTATGGCTATATGTATTTGAGGGACACGAGGAGTGTTATTGGAATATTCATGGTTAGTAATCATTGAGTTTTGTGATTTCCGGATTTGTGTTCGTTCTGGCCGGACTTCGTGAATTTAATGTTGGGAAGTAGCAGTAGCGTGCGCTAGACTGCATTTCTAGCGCACGTTAATAATGTATGAGTAGCGCACGCTACTCTTGTGCGTAGCGCACTCTAGGCATGTTGGGCAGTGAGCTTTCTGGACTCTGGAATGGGGCGTTAGCGCACGTTAATGACGGGCTAGCGTATGCTATTTCGTTTAGTTAGCGCACATTATTAATGAATTAGCGCGCGTTATGTCGGCAGGACAGTGAGGGCAGAATGTTTCTGGACTGCAGGTGATAGCAGGTAGCGCACGCTATTGTTTGGAGCTAGCGCGCGCTAAGTGTCGATCGATAGCGTACGCTAATAATGTGTGGGTAGCGCGCGCTACCGGAGTGAGACAGTAGATTCTGGACTGCCTTTTTCCTTTTCAATACACCGACTTTCAGCCCATTAGCGCACGCTAAACTTTAAGCGTAGCTTGCGCTAATCCCTCCCGGTATATATTTGCTGGGCAGGCTCAGAATCGTCATTTTCTTCCCTTCCTTCTCCTCCTCCGGCGGCTGAGTTTTCTTGAGCGTATAAGAGTGCAGGCTTTGGTCGGATTTCATCATCCAACAACACTTTTGAGTTCCTAACACCGAGTTATCAACATCTCATCAACTTTCACCGTCCAAATCAAGGTAAAATCCGCGTGAACCCTAGTTCTTCATATTTTGGGGCTTTCGTTGAGATATTTGATTCTAAGCTATTTTATCTCAGATTTATGTTAGATTATGATTATGAAGTCATAATCCCTTGTTTTCCTTGAAGTCTATGGATTTTGTTTCGAGTTTTCATCCATTAAATGGTGTATGAACGACTCCGTCCCCATAGTGTTTGATTAAATGTTCCTGAGGGTAGAACTTAGGGTGAATCCTTCCATTTCCGTGGTGTTGTGTTCTGATTCGATATTTCGATGTGTTAGGATTGAATTTTTGAAGGAAGTGCGGACCGTACGTTCATCCGATTGCTGTTTCCCATATCATCTGAATTGAGGCAAGTACCTTGATATACGAATTGTAACTGCGTGAAATCATTGTTGTCGAAGTGTATGAATTTATACGGATGTATATATGTATATATATATATATATATATTTATATATATTTATATGTTAAATATATGTATGTATATACGTATATTGATATATATGCCTATGTCGGTGAATGACGAGTGATGAATGCTAACACTAGTTGACGTACTCAACTTGGATTGATGGGTGAACTATACTTATATATATATATATATATATATATATTCGGTTGAGTCGCAATGTAGGGATATATGTGCGGTGTTGGTTGGTTATGCCTGAAGGCTTATTGTGATTGAGTTTTGATTGATAACGTGCGTGGTTTTGTTTATTTGTGTGGTTATGGACCGGCGGATAAATTGTGTGACTTGATATACTGAGTTGATAATTGTTGTAACGTTTGTTTTTGTGCTTGATGTTTGAAACAATGTGGATACTTGTTGTGAGAAACGTCGTATCCGGGGACCTCTGAGGGCGGGGCGTGCACTCCGGCCTGGTGTATGCTGCAATGTGCGACTCCATATGAGTGGTGAACGCTGGTGTTACCTAATGCGCGCGCAAGGGGTGGCTCTTGCGGGAGTGATCGCCGGCGCGGTGACATGTTCAAGGAGCGGCCAACATAGTGGAGTGAACGCCGGTGCACAGGTGCGCACGGGAGGCGCCTGGTAGGCTTATTGGTTACGGGTATTGGAGTGATAGCTAAGACCCCGTTACCGAACGATGTTCGTATCTCAAATTCTTTCAACTCACTTTTAAATGTTGGTCTTGATATAGACCGCGATTCGTGTTTCTAAAAGTTTGTTTCAACTTGTTTTTAAAGCGTTGGTATCAGGGTTTATTAACCAAGGAGCTTTGACGAAATCTCTGAGAGTTAATTAATCGGGGGTCTTGAGCAGGATATGTCGAATGAGAGATTGTGCCTTTGATTGTATTGTGGTTCCATTCTGTGTATTGGGTCGAGGACCCTGTGAAATGTTGAGATGATTGATCTCGTGATGATGTTATTTGGATTGGGTTGAGAACCCTGTGAGATGTTGTAATGATTTCGTTTGTGACAGTGTTCTATAAATTGGGTCGAGGACCCCAAATAATGTGACATGGCTTTCGTGTAATTGTTTTCCATATGTTGGGTCAAGGACCCGAGAGCTTTTGAAATTATTTTCCAAAAGTGTTTCCATTCGATTTTCAAAACCCCAAGACGGCCCGAGTCAATAATAACGTTTGCAAACTATCTTATCAAAATACTTTTCCTTTTACAAAAGGGATTTTCCCGACTCCTTGGGCTCGTTTAAAGTTTCATTGATGTTATGTTCCGTAAAGAGAATATGACTATGTGATTATCTTTCACCTTGTGTATGCGAGTGCTACTCTTTGTTGACTATGGGAATGTATGGTTTGTGTTAAGACTTCACGACGGTTGAGTTTTGTGTTGTTATTGTTCGTATATCTTGTATATTATGTACTTGCACTAGCAAAATTCCAGTTTGCTAACCCCCGAGTTTTCGGGGGGTGGGTGGCTGTTATGCGCTCAGGTTTTGGCAGCTCGGGAGCAGTCATGGGATTGGCTTGGAAGGAGATGGAAGACGATGATGCTAATCACACAAGAGTTAGAGTCTTTTTCTTTTTTTCCAACTGGGTCGGTATTTTCTATTTAGTTGAGTATTCACCCTTGCACGGGTGTAGGTCTTCATTTATTAAATGGAGTTGTCATCCCTTTTTTGTGTGAAAGCTTATTTTTGTCATTGAGATGTTAAATTCATTAGTTTCTGAACTGTTTAATGACCTTGTCGGTCTGCGTTGTATTTAGATTGACCCCGGTGGGTCAATCATTGTGTAGTCTAGTGGAGTTTAGCCTGGTAGATCCTTGTGAGAAGGGTCTACGCGTGTAACATTTCCGGACGTATTCTGGGGGTGTTACATTGCCCGGGGCTCTGGCTTGGTTACAAAATTGTCCAGCTTGCCTTCCTCGAATAATCTCCAGAGTTGTTTGAGGAGGTCGCGGCATTGGCTGGTGTTGTGGCCGGGACTTTTGTGGTAGGCCCAAAATTTATTGCGGTCCAGATGACTGTTGTCCCTCATCGGCTTTGGCTTGTGTTGGCCACTTAAGTATACTGGATACAGTTTGGAAAATCGTTTAAACAACAAACTGTACGGAATCTAAATCTGAGTGCGTAGCAGAAGTCTTGGATACAGTTAGTTGCCGTGGATACAGCAACGACGTATTTGGTGTATACTTAATATATCACAGTTATTTCAAACAGTAAAAGCAGAAGGTAAATAACACAGTAATTTAAGTGGTTCGAGGTAAACCCCTCTACGTCCACTGATCCTCCACACAGGAGTAAAAAGGTTATTATAATTACTGCGTACACAACTACGTAATTATAAACAAACCTATCCTTGTATCGTTCACACAGATTGATACAAAGAATGTCGCTTTCAACCGTTCACAGTTGGTTAAAGCTTCCTTCTTGACTAGCTTCTTCACACACGGTTCAAAGCTTCGTCCTTATTCGTCCCACACAGTCGAATAACTTGTTGAGTTCACACAGAGCTCGGTTTTTACACGAGGTAAAGGTAGGTAACCAGGTAAGAACAGCAGCTTTGAATATCAAGTTCTTGAGCTGATGATAGTTGTTCTTGATGTTGAGCACTGTATATCTCTTTCGTTCTAACTTGCAGTATGCTTTGGAGATATGTTTGATCTGATGATAACTTTGATAGCTTGAGTATTAGGTTACTTCGGTAACTGATCTTCAATGTCTTCAAGGATATATATAGTCTCTGGAGATAGTATCCGTTGAGATATATCCGTTTGAATAAGATTTCCTTCAACGGGAATATGACATGATCTGGATTTCGTGGGATTCTGAAGATCTGAAGACTGGCAGTATTTAAATACTTTATCCTTGAGTATTTAAATACTTCTTTGTTCAACGGGACTTGACTTGTGTTCTTTCTTGTCCTTTTGTGAACTGTATGGAAGATGACTGTATTTAGGGCATCGAGACAGTTTCCATACTTGGTCTTTACAAGTCTTCTTGCTTTGTCTTGTGAGCTTCACTTATGCTGATTCGAGGCAGGTCTTCGATATAGGATAAGTCCTTAAGCCTCGATACAGTTTCCTTTACTGTATTTGGCATATATGTCAAAACCTTTTTTATGACATTCGATGCAGGGATCGGGTATCCCGGCTGTTTCGATACAGGGTGTTTGTTTTTCCCAACAGCTTGCTTAGCCACTCGCACCCCTTGATGGCGTTGAAGATATGGGTCGGAGATAGATTGAGGTTGCGGAGGAGGTGAACCTCCACGTCCTCGAAGGCCTTGAACTCATCGGGTGGCTTCGCGACCAAATTTCTGGGCTTGGTGATCGCCTTCTTTGGGATGGGAGATGGCTCATTCCTCTCCCCGGTTGCCCCCTCGCCTAGGCGAAGGGTGAGCAACCTCTACCTGGATAGAAAGTCGGTTGCCTTGGTGCGGAAGATCCCGTAAGTCGGGGGGATGTCCTTTGTGAGGTGCCTGAACATGGGATAAAGACCATTGAAACCCCCCAGGACCGAGTAGAGGGCGAGCTCGTCGCTTATGGGCTCACCGGTAAGGGCTATTTCATCCACCCGGTTGATGTAATCTTCATCAGACTCGTCTTTCCCCATCTTCATCATGCGGTGGGGACCTTCTGGCCGAGCAACCTTGGCGGAGAAGTATGACGTGAAGTGTAATACCCAGTTGTAATTCAGTAATTATCACTCAGTAATTATCATTCAGTAATTGATACTCAGTAATTTCATTCATTATTGATCATTTGTCACTCAGATTCAGTCATGGTATTCTTCATTCAGAGTAATTGTATCGTGTATCGATCGTCATTCATCATTAATCTGATTGGAGTTTCGTGCCGTGTTATCATCATTGTCCTTTTCGTTGCGAACTGTGCGTGAGGAGTAGCGCACGCTACGTACTCATTTTAGCGTACGCTAATTGAGTATAGGTAGCGCACGCTACTACTCAGCCTTAGCGCACGCTAAGGCTACCTTGGCTGCAGTCCAGAAGGTACTGGACTGCAGGTGAGAATAATTGTAGCGCACGCTACGAGTGGTAAGTAGCGCGCGCTAACGGGTCGTAGTAGCGCACGCTATATGTGTGGAGTAGCGCGCGCTAGGGGCGGATCAGGTTGAGTCCAGTGGCTACTGGACTGCACCGGGTTTATTCATAGCGTACGCTATGCATTGTTGTTAGCGTACGCAACCGATATATTAGCGCACGCTAAATAATGGTTGTAGCGCACGCTATCGAGGTTAGATCAGAGGGCAGATGGTTTTCTGGACTCCAGTACTGGGCGTCAAATATTTCGCTAGCGCACGCTAACAATGGATATTAGCGCACGCTAGTAGTATGGCCGTAGCGCACGCTACAGAGAGGTACGTAGCGCGCGCTACCGTGTTCGTACAGTGGGTACTGGACTACCCAAATTACTCGTTAGCGCACGCTATGCACAAGGGCTAGCGCACGCTAACCTGGACTGAGTATAAATTGGACAGTTAGTCAGACTTCGTCATTTGTTCATCTCATTTCACTCCTTCGGTATTTTTGGGCGATTTCGAGCGATTCGGAGAGGATTCTTCGAGGTGTAATCATCAATCATCATCTTCAAGCTCATCTTTCGGATTAATCATCATTTCATCATCTTCATCGCATCGGATCAAAGGTATTAATCTCTTGGATCTAGAATTTCGGATTTTTGGGTTTTCCTTCCGATTTCTTCGTGTAAGCTTGGATTATCATTGGGATATGTTAAGTTATGGATTATCTACTTGGATAAATATATTCCTACGGATTTAATGGTTATTTTCGGAGTTGTTTTCAAGAACCCTTGAGGTTGACTTCGGTTAATTGGGGATTTTCCGATTGATGTCGTTATAATCATGAATTATGGATTCCTAATGGATTATTGATATCATTGAAGTGTTTTGTTAGTTCGAAATACTCATTTTGGTGTGGGTTTCGACATATTCGGGATTGGATATTTTCGTAGTTGTGCGGTCGGTTATGTATTCGTTGGAATGCCTATGAGTTTGATTATCGTTGTTTCGACCTTTGGGTTAGTCGTGTTTTGTGGTTGGATACGTGTATTGAACGATTGTTGGTAATTATTGTTATTCAAGGTTGTTCGAGCGATCGGTATCTTGGTTAGGACGTTGTTCGTGGACGGACATTCTTCATCGGTATTGAGTAAGTTCAATCTTACTCGGTTAAAAGGATACTCATTCCTTTTGTTGTTGATTGCTCATAATCATAATTCATTCATCGTAATATTAATCATTTTGAGACTTGTAAGTGTCGAATAATCATTTCATTCACGAGGAACGACGGTTCCAAATCTTTTCATTGGTTTATCAATCACGTCACTATTACTTTCATATCGGTGAGCCATCTTGGCCTTGTCTAATTATTATTCATTGGTTTTCATCATGGTCATTCTCGTTCATGTGACCTTAGGGTTCATATTGCGTGGCGGGTGTGGTGTGTGGAATTTTTAGTCGGGCACATGATGGTCATGTATTGGGTTCACCGATACATCGGACCGTGCACACGGTAACGCTTACCTCGTGAGACTAATTAGGTACAAGGACGGGTGTGTCCGGACATTCGTCTTGTACACTTGCACGAGACATTACGGGCGTACTATGATGCTCCTCTTCGGCGTAATTCATGATTAAGAATATTTCATCACTTGATTAATTCATGATTGTGTAATTTCAACTCTTGAGGATTGTTGTTACGTATGGCCGGCCCGTTGGGATTTTGTTTAGTCACGGCAAGGCAAAGGTACGGGAAGAGCATGTTGTGGCGGCGAGTCAGTGATACTAGTAGGGGGCCGATGCTCGATCACTTATTGATCATTTGTGTTTCCTTTATTTATTCAGCTGCAGACATTCCGTTTGAATGCTCATTTCATTCGATGTTGTGTATTTTATCGTCACATAAGATACACATGTATTCTATTTTATCCAGGTGTGTTGTATAAAACTCCTCATCGGAGTAATTGATGTTGTAATGTGGTTCGGTACTACATTTACCTGTGTAATTCATTCATTTTCATTCGCCTGGTGGGTCCCAGTCGGGGGTCCACGGACCGTAATATCCGCCTAGTTTGGGGTGTTACGAGTTGGTATCGGAGCGTGGTTTTGAATACTACCCTCCAAGTCATGTCTCATTTGAAATCATCGTCATCGGACTAGTATCATTGGACTTTCGCGTCACGTGTGACCTGTGCAAATGCCGAGCCAATCGGACCAAGAAGCGTAAGATTTCTAATGCCATGGTATAATTTCTCGCATTAATCATTCATTCATAATTCATCGATTAACAATCCTCAATCATCATTGTCATTTTGGCCGGAATGATCGAGTTAACTCATTAATCACCAATTCATTTCATTGTTCATTGTTGATCGGGAAGATCGGATCATTAATCTTGTTAACTCATCCAAGATAATCATTTGATAACTTCATCGGATAATCATGTCACGTCAATCAATCATTCATGTAATCGGTATTTGAGCGCGTATGCTCATTTTCATCATTTCATAATATAATCATAATGTGATACTCATGCGAGATGTATAATCATCATATGACTTTCCACTTGATATGGAAAGGGCTGGCAGAGGACGTGGGGACGAGGCCGTGGAGCGGGCCGAATCGAGAACTCGTGCGAATACCGTCTGAAATGCCGGGAATAATGCTAATTCAGGCGGCCAGCGCCACTCATTCACCTGGACGCGATCATTCATTATCGGGGAGTCGTACCCGGGACACGGCTCAGTCGGAGGGTGTCCGGGTTGATCCACTCGCATTTATGCAGGGCATGATGGCCCAAATGACTCAGATGGCTCAGTTGATGGAGACGATGCATAACTCCGTCAATCAGAATCAGCAGGCTCCTCCGACGCCACCTCGAGGCAAGAGAGGAATGTGAGTAACATCATCGGCGATATCTCTCGCCAGAGGCCATCTACTTTTGAGGGCTCGTCTGAGCCGCGAGATATCATTCATTGGCTCGAGCATTTCGAGAAGGCTGTTTGCTATGGTAGAGTGTCCCGAGGGACACAAAGTTTGTTGCGGCTTACTACCTTGGTAAGAGCGCACATTCTTGGTGGTTGTCGTTGAAGCCCACCGAAGGATCTTGTACTTGGGATCGATTCAAGACTCTCATGATGGAGAGGTACTATCCGGCCCCACTCGGGGAGGCCAAGTCAGGAATTGCTCACCCCGACCCTTCAGAGACGAGGATGTTCTCGCCATTGCCGAGAAATTTCGAACTTCTTCCGTTCGCCTCATCTATCATTCACTCGAAGCGGACAAGATCAAGTATTTCACAAAGAGGTGAAACCCCGTATGAGACTTGATTACTTAATCATAATTGCACCACGTTGGCGAGTTCATTGAGAAGGCTCTCACTTATGAGCTTACTGCTAAGGAAATTGCTAAGCGGCAACCTTCGTCTGCTAGCAAGAAATCGAAGAATCGTAATCGATCTGAAGGCGGTCGGACAACCTTCAAGAAACCCGTGCGGGCTCTGCTTTTCGAGCGATCTCGGTGTCGTCTAAACCCGCGGAATCTCGATCGCGAGCGGCGATTCGGCCATCACCTGTTATAAGCTGCGGGAACTTGGTCACCTCGGTACAAGTGTCCGGCGACTATCACATGTCATAATTGTGGAATTGCCGGGCATAAGGCCCGTTTTGCCGTAGGGACTCCAAACCTACTCGGACGTCATCTCGTGCCCCTAAGCGGTCATCCGTGCGTAATCAGGCCACTCAATCGGCGTCGTTTAAAATGACGGAGCGACTAAAGGTGGAGCTTTTAGCCAGCAGGAGCGTCGGTCTGGGACTAGCAAGCCCCTTTATGAGATGAAGAAGACCGATGATCCAGAGGCCGAATGATCTCGGTACACTCGATATTCTATCTCAACTTTGTGTGTACTCTTTTTGATCTGTGCATCGCATTCATTCATTTTCGAGTCATGTTTGAGTAGACTACGTCTGGGTAGTGCTACTAGTTGTGAGCCTTATGTCATTGGCCTACCTGATGGTAGACGAATTATCGGTAATCGTGAGATTCAGAATTGTCCGATTCAGTTTCATGGTCGTGTGTGGCCAGCGGACCTAATCGTGGTAGATTTGCCGAGGGACGACGTCATCTTGGGTATTGATCGGATGGATCGTCAAGATGCCATCATTAATGTCCGTAAGCGTATGGTCACTATCATTTCAGACGATGGAGTTGAATGTGTGTTTCAGGGAGGTAATCCATTGCTCGTAAGGTCATTAATTCAATGAAAGCAGTAAGGTTACTCAATCAGGGATGTGTCGGTTATTGGTGCTATATGGCCAAGACCGAGAAGTCATCAGTAATGTTAACGGATATTCCGGTGGTGAGGGAATATGCCGATGTTTTTCCCGCAGTTACAGTTTGCCTCCACAGAGGATGTGGAATTCACGATTGAGTTGGAGCACGATGCGTCCCGATATCGAAGGCACCGTCTGGATGGCCCACCGAAATGCAGAATTAAAGAACCAACTTGAAGAGTTGTTCGAGAAGGGTTATATTCGACCGAGTGCGTCCCGTGAGCACCGGTGTTATTTGTCAAGAAGAAGGATGGTTCATTCCGCTTATGTATTGATTATCGGGAGTTGAGCAGGTGACGATCAAGAATAAGTATCCCTTACCCCGTATTGATGATCTCTTAGATCAACTTCAGGAGCTTGATATTCTCCAAGATCGACCTAAGGTCCGGATATCATCGATTGCGGATCCGAGAGTCGGATATCGCGAGGACGGCGTTCGAACACGCTATGGTCATTATGAGTTTGTGGTTATGCCGTTCGGATTGACTAATGCACCTGCTGTATTCATGGAGTTAATGAATCGGGTCTTCATCGACTTTTTGGATCGGTTTGTTGTTGTCTTCATCGATGACATTTTGATTTATTCTCGTGACCGGAGGAGCACGAGTTTCACCTTCATCAAGTGCTCGACGTGTTGAGGCGAGAACAACTTTATGGGAAGTTTTCTAAATGTGAGTTACGGATGTCCGAAGTGACTTTTCTCGGACATGTAATTTCATCAGATGGAGTTCGTGTCGATCCTCAGAAGACGGAGGCTATTCGAGATTGGCTACCTCCGAAGAACGTTAAGGAAATCCGAAGTTTCCTCGGATTAGCGGGTTATTATCGTCGATTTGTAGAAGGATTTTCTAGAATCGCTCAACCCTTAACGAACCTTTTGAGGAAGGATAAGAAATACACGTGGTCCGACGCGTGTCAACGGAGTTTTGAGGAACTCAAGAGCCGGTTAATGTCAGCACCTGTACTTTCCTTACCGCAGGGGACGGAAGGATTTGTGGTCTATAGTGATGCGTCGGACGGGGTCTCGGATGTGTGCTCATGCGAGCAGGAAGGTTATTGCCTATGCTTCACGGCAATTGAGACCTTACGAGATTAATTATCCGACCCACGACACGGAGCTAGCGGTAGTGGTGTTCGCTTTGAAGATTTGGCGTCATTATCTTTATGGCGTTACACATGAGATATTCACCGATCATAAGAGCTTAAAGTATATATTTACTCGAAGGAGTTAAATATGCGTCGAGAGGCAGTGGTTGGAATTAATCAAAGATTATGATATTGAGGTCCTCTACCACCGGGCAAGGCGACGTTGTCGCGACGCCTTGAGTCGTAAGTCCGTTCGGGAGCGGATGCTTGCCGTTTAACGATTCGAAGGAGCTTGGCGGGAATTCCTTAGACCCGAGATCGAGGTGCAGCTTGGCGAGTTCGGGGCAACTTTGTATGTTAGAGATTTCATCGTCACTCGAGGAGGAAATTCGAGAGAATCGTGGTTCGGACCCATCATTGTTGTGCATCCGAGAGGATGTGGCTCAAGGGAAAGCCCCTGGATTTGTGGTCCACGAGGATGGACTTTTGAGGTTTAAGAATCGGTTGTGCGTGCCGTGAATGACGAGTTGAAAAACTCGATTTTGAAAGAAGCTCATGCTACCCTTATTCCGTTCATCCGGTCTAGCAAGATGTACAAGGACTTGAAACAAAATTCTTGGTGGAGTAGTATGAAGCGAGAAGTCGCAGAATTTGTTTCGAGATGCTTAACTGTCAACAAGTTAAGATTGAACATCGGCGGCGTGGTATCTGAAACCCCTTCCTATTCCCGAGTGGAAGTGGGAAGACATTTCTATGGATTTCATCACGAGTTTGCCGGCGAGTCGTCGTGGCATGAATACGATCTGGTGATCGTGGACCGCTTAACTAAATCAGCTCATTTCCTTGAGATCAAGGACGTGGGGTCCCGAGAGACTTGCGCAATCTGTTCATCAAAGAGATAGTCGAGTGCACGGTACTCCTAAAAGTATCGTTTCGATCGTGACGGACGGTTTGTGTCGCATTTTTGGAAATCGATTCATCGTGCTATGGGAACTCGGCTCAATCTCGATCGCTTTTCATCCTCGGTCAGACGGACAATCGGAGAGGACCATTCGGACATTAGAGGACATGTTGAGGGCATGCGTCCTCGATTGGAAAGACGATTGGGAAGCCCAACTACCATTGATCGAGTTCACGTATAATAATAGTTGGCATGCTTGATCAAGATGGCACCTTACGAGGCCTTGTATGGTCATCGTTGTCGATCTCCGTTGTGTTGGGACGACTTATCGAATCAATCGGCACCGAGCCCGATATGCTTATAGCGCCGTGAGAAGGTAGCTTTGATCGAGTCGTTTGTTGACCGCTCGAGTCGGCGAAATCATATGCGAGATAACCGTAAATCGACCATTAGAGTTCGAGGTGGTGACCATGTGTTGGTCAAGGTATCCCAGTCGTGGTATCTTCCGTTTTGGGAAGAGGGAAAGTTGAGTCCGAGATTCATTGGACCGTTTGAGATTTTGGATCGGGTGGCGAGTTAGCTTATCGATTGGCTTTACCTCCGGCGTTGAGCCGAATTCATAATGTGTTTCATGTCTCTCGATTGCGGAAGTATGTTGCCGACCGAGTCACATACTTCGATTAACGAAATCGAGATCGCCGACGATCATTCATATGAGGAACGTCTATACGAGTTTTAGAGCGAATCAAGCGGTTGAGGAATAAGACGATTCCTTTGGTTAAAATTCGGTGGTCTAGACACGGAGTCGAAGAGGCTACTTGGGAAACCGAGGATAGTATGCGGGAGAGTTATCCCGAGTTGTTTGACCCTTAGTTTCGGGACGAAACTCTTTTAAGGGGGTGTATGTAATACCCGGTTGTAATTGATAATTATCACTCGAGAATTATCATTCGATAATTGATACTCATTAATTTCATTCATTATTGATCATTTGTCACTCAGTTCGATCATGGTATTCTTCATTCGAGTAATTGTATCGTGTATCGATCGTCATTCATCATTAATCGATTGGAGTTTCGTGCGTGTTATCATCATTGTCCTTTTCGTTGCGGTAATGCGTGAGGAGTAGCGCACGCTACGTACTCATTTTAGCGTACGCTAATTGAGTATAGGTAGCGCACGCTACTACTCGACCTTAGCGCACGCTAAGGCTACCTTAGCACGATCCGAAGGTGCTTGGTGCGGTGAGAATAATTGTAGCGCACGCTACGAGTGGTAAGTAGCGCGCTAACGGTCGTAGTAGCGCACGCTATATGTGTGGAGTAAGCGCGCTAGGCGGATCGAGTTGAGTCCGGTGGCTCTTTGGATCGCCGGTTTATTCATAGCGTCGCTATGCATTGTTGTTAGCGTCGCAACCGATATATTAGCGCACGCTAAATAATGGTTGTAGCGCACGCTATCGAGGTTAGATCGAGAGGCGGATGGTTTTACGGACTCCGATCTTGGCGTCAAATATTTCGCTAGCGCGCACGCTAACAATGGATATTAGCGCACGCTAGTAGTATGGCCGTAGCGCACGCTACGAGAGAGGTAGCGCGCGCTACCGTGTTCGGACGGTGGGTACTTGGACTACCCAAATTACTCGTTAGCGCCACGCTATGCACAAGGAGCTAGCGCACGCTAACACTGGTAGTATAAATTGGACAGTTAGTCAGACTTCGTCATTTGTTCATCTCATTTCACTCCTTCGGTATTTTTGGGCGATTTCGAGCGATTCGGAGAGGATTCTTCGAGGTGTAATCATCAATCATCATCTTCAAGCTCATCTTTCGGATTAATCATCATTTCATCATCTTCATCGCATCGGATCAAAGGTATTAATCTCTTGGATCTAGAATTTGGATTTTGGGTTTTCCTTCCGATTTCTTCGTAAGCTTGGATTATCATTGGGATATGTTAAGTTATGGATTATCTACTTGGATAAATATATTCCTACGGATTTAATGGTTATTTTCGGAGTTGTTTTCAAGAACCCTTGAGGTTGACTTGGTTAATTGGGGATTTTCCGATTGATGTCGTTATAATCATGAATTATGGATTCCTAATGGATTATTGATATCATTGAAGTGTTTTGTTAGTTCGAAATACTCATTTTGGTGTGGGTTTCGACATATTCGGATTGGATATTTTCGTAGTTGTGCGGTCGGTTATGTATTCGTTGGAATGCCTATGAGTTTGATTATCGTTGTTTCGACCTTTGGGGTAGTCGTGTTTTGTGGTTGGATACGTGTATTGAGCGATTGTTGGTAATTATTGTTATTCAAGGTTGTTCGAGCGATCGGTATCTTGGTTAGGACGTTGTTCGTGGACGGACATTCTTCATCGGTATTGAGTAAGTTCAATCTTACTCGGTTAAAAGGATACTCATTCCTTTTGTTGTTGATTGCTCATAATCATAATTCATTCATCGTAATATTAATCATTTTGAGACTTGTAAGTGTCGAATAATCATTTCATTCACGAGCAGCGGTTCCAAATCTTTTCATTGGTTTATCAATCACGTCACTATTACTTTCATATCGGTGAGCCATCTTGGCCTTGTCTAATTATTATTCATTGGTTTTCATCATGGTCATTCTCGTTCATGTGACCTTCCGGGTTCATATTGCGTGGCCGGGTGTGGCTGTGTGGAATTTTTAGTCGGGCACATGATGGTCATGTATTGGGTTCACCGATACATCGGACCGTGCACACGGTAACGCTTACCTCCGTGAGACTAATTAGGTACAAGGACGGGTGTGTCCGGACATTCGTCTTGTATACTTGCACAGGATATTACGGGCGTACTATGATGCTCCTCTTCAGCGTAATTCATGATTAAGAATATTTCATCACTTCAGTTAATTCATGATTATGTAATTTCAACTCTTGAGGATTGTTGTTACGTATCGCCCGTTGGGGATTTTGTTTTCAGTCACGGCAAGGCAAAGGTGCAGGAAGAGCATGTTGACGGCGACGAGTCAGTGATACTAGTAGGGGCCCGATGCCTTTCGATCACTTATTCAGTCATTTGTGTTTCCTTTATTTATTCCGCTGCAGACATTCCGTTTGAATGCTCATTTCATTCAGTGTTGTGTATTTTATCGTCACATAAGATACACATGTATTCTATTTTATCCTGGGTGTGTTGTATAAAACTCCTCATCGGAGTAATTGATGCTGTAATGTGGTTCGGTACTACATTTACCTGTGTAATTCATTCATTTTCATTCGCCTGGTGGGTCCCAGTCGGGGGTCCACGGCACTGTAATATCCGCCTAGTTTGGGGTGTTACATGAAGTCACTCGCCAGCTTTTGAAAACAGTTGATTGAGTGCGGTGGCAATGAGATGTACCACCGATGGGCAAGATTGCCCAATGTTAACGGGAACATTCGGCATTTCATCGCGTCTGACGCCCCGCATCCGGTCATGTAGATCCGGAACTTGCTTAAGTGAGTCTCGGGGTCCGATCTCCCCTCATACAGAGGTGTTTGAGGAGGAGCGATCTTTGGTTGCACGGGGGCAAGCTCGATCTGGACGGCGAGCGGCTCACTTGGTCCGGCAACCTTTCTCTTGGCGCCTGCCCCAGTTTCTATGAACGCTTTCATATCGTCGAGCTGGCGCTGCATTGCGGCCATTGCCGTAGCCTGGCTGCTCACGGTCTGGCTCTCGGAGCGGGATCCGAGGCGATCATGCACTGATCTCCTGGCTCCGTTGTAGGCTATGAGGTCTTTGCCACCGACCTCAATTTTTCGGCGAGGGGGAGCTAGATGGTTGACCTGTTTCTTGGGAGTCGGGTATGCCGAACTCCTGGTGACAGATTCGGACTCCGACGTCTCATGGCTGGGGCCAGAGTGCCCAGGTTGCCATGAAGGATCACTCCCTAGGCGGCTGAACGGAACTGTCCCGCCTCGCGAGTGCCTTTTCTTGCGACTCGGGGCTTTCTGACGATTGCTCGACATATAACCCCTTGAGTTTTCGTTTCCCGCGCGGCGGATGGCTGAGGGGGTAATAGTGGGTGCGTCGCATGCTCTCCGTCACTCCCTTAGGATGGCCATGGCCTCCTCGATCTGTTCCGCAGTTTGGAATTGATCGAGTGAGAGGCTGGGGCCGTCCCTCGGGGGCGGGAGTGAGAGCCTGGCATCGCCGCGGCTGCCTTCCGCCATAGGTTGGGACTCAGTTTGGGCTAGAATAAGGCGTCCGGCGGACCGTAAGGTGGCTCTCTTTGAGGTGGTGGCACACGTCATTATCTCGAGGGTTTTCTTTGGAGAACAGTGAGTGTTCTTCGAAACTATCGGAGAGAAAATAAGGGTAGGGCCCCCCTTCCTCTAGCGCCAATTGTTGTTACCCAAAATATTATTCGGAATAATTTGCTGGATATAGATACGGGTGGGTAACAAACTAAATGTAAGAGCACGAGCGATGGAATGAAAATAACAATATTTGTCGGGGTTGTTAATCCCGAGCTTGAATGCTCTCGCGAGATATTATTAATAATAATATTGCTTTGGAGTACAACTATTAATGTTAGAATACGATTACAATGAGTGTAATGACCCTAGTTATCTAGCTCTTGAGTGCTGATGATTGCCGGAAGAACCAGAGTTAATGCTCTGTGAGTTCTTGCTACAAAGATTAAATGTAGTGAGCGTTCGTTATTGCCGAACGTCTTCTTATCTTTGGGATTTCTCGAGTGGAATTTTACTGTGTGGAATTATCTGTCTCTTTCTAAATGTTGGAAGCCTCCTATTTATAGAAGAGGAGGTAGTTAGGATGTATTGATCCCAAACGGGCGATCGCCTTTCCTGTATTAAATGCTTATTAAACGGGCGATCGTCTCAGCACGTGGGTTGGTTTCCTTAAATTTTGCGGCTGCTATAGGCAGCCAGACGTGCGAGCCAATGGGAAAACAACATGTGCCCCGCAACTCAGTCTTGGGAGGTCCCACCTAGGGCGCCTTTTGTGGGCATGTCAGTAGGTGAGAGGCTGTCTTTGTCACTGACAGCTGGTGATGGGCTGGAGTCAAAAAAGCCTTTTCCTGTGGCGCCGTTTGTGGGTCTGCACGTGGGCCTTCTTCCCGAGATTTAGTCTTCGTAGACTTGACGGATGTCGGCTTTACACGTGGCATAGAACGGTCGTCTTTGGACGGGCACTGAAGACGATCGCCTTATAAGATGATCGCTAGGCACTTAAACTTGATCTGTCATCTTCGTTTGGTAAGTCTGCCTTGGTTCATATGACGCTGACTTTGGTCGCTCGGTCCTTGTGCCGATCGCCGTTGAGGTGTATTAAACGCCGCACAACAAGATGCTAATGGAAAGTGGTGTGCGGGGTTCACTCACTCACTTAATATTACATATATAACGCACTAAGAAGTATTTACACAAATAACAATATTAATTTTTTTTATTTAGATTAATATGAGTGACAAACTTAAATTGTGGGAGAGGTTATTTAATGAGAAGGAAGCATTCATTAATACACGTCTCTCTCTCTCTCTCACTCTCTCTCTCTCTTCTTTTTCTTCTCAATCGACTATATATATATATATATATATATGTAGTGGGTTCAGGTGAGAATGCAATTTAAGTTAAGAAATAAGAATGAATTTCACCCATAGATCTTGATAAATGGATGGCCAAGATTTATTCCCACAAAAATTTGGTGCATATAATGCAATATTTTAATGCATCGATATTTTCATGCATATAATATATATTTTAATGCATTGCAATTTTGATGCACGAAATACATATATTTCATGCATAGTTAGTACAAAACTCATGCATATTCGCAATTCGCAGGACAAGAACCATTTTCATTTGATATATATATATATATATATATATATCATTTCACCCATCTCTCTTTTCTCTATACAAATCAGAAGAAACACACAAACACACATATAAACACACAACCGCAATGGTGAGCAACGTACGATAAGTAGTTCTCAATTCCCCTTATTTGTGAAGATGGTTCGGAAGATGCACAATTAGGAATGACTCTCACGGTTTGCCGTCTTCGACTACGTGCCATCTGCAGCAGATCGTCACCGCGATATCGACGCGGTGATGTGAGTAGCGACATAGTGACTGAATAAGGGTTTTTGTGTTTTATTGTCTGATTTTTTCGAAATACCAGAAAGAGATCCGATTTTGTTATTTTTTTAAAAGTAAGTGAAATATATATATTAAGGTAGTAAAGATATAAACTGACGGTATCCAGAGACATGTGGTTAATTTTGGTTTCATGGTATCTAAATATGTTTTTTTATTTATTTTTTTGTTTTGGAGAATTAGGCTCTGTTCTTTTGGACTGAATGAATCTGAATCGAATCAATTGAAATGAATCAATTGAATGGGAATCGAATCGAATCGAATCGAATCGAATCGAATCAAATATGTATTAAGGGTAAATAGTAATAATAATAATGGTAAATAATATTAATAATAGTAATTAACAACAACAACGATAATAGTAATATTATTAGTAATAATAACAATAATAATAATTAAGATTAATAATAATAATAATAATAAGAAGAAGAAGCCCAAAGTGAATCGAATGGACTGAATGGACAGGCCGAATCAATCGGCCAATCGAATGGACTCGAATGGCCCAGGCCCAATCGAATCAAAAATCAAAATAAGTCCAAAAGAACAGGGCCTTAGAGAACAAGAATGGGGTTTCGAAGGTGAGGTGAATATTAGTTCGTGAATGTTTCAAGCTCGTGCTCAACTTTTGGTGTTAATTAATTTTATATAATGTGTATTTTATTTGAATTTTGGTTGTACAGTGTTTGAAATATATGTCACTACATATCCAGGTACTGAAGGATATACATTTGGTTACTCATTTAGAAAATATTAGATACTAACTGACTCTTTTTTATTATTGAGTAATACTAATGGAGAGTGAAATATTTTGAATTTCCATGTGGTATTTTAATTGAGTAATACTTAACACATCACAAATGGATATTTAAATCAATGTACATTTTACCTTTATTATGTCGACACAAAAATAAATATTTGATCATCCAATTATGAAATAGTGGATATTATTACTCTGTATTTAAGTAACCAAATATATACAAGGAAGTATCTAAAGATGGGGTCTTCAATTTCTCACTGTTAAATATAAATAAATTAAATGATATGAATAGCTTGTATCATAATGCAGTAGTCACATGATTAAAATTCCAATACTTGCAATTATTCACCTGCTTATTGTAGACATTGTAAATTTAAACAAATCAAATTTTAATAATAAATGATATATTATTATGTATATTAGGTACCAAAATACACCACAATTTTGTACTTTTTTTATTGTTATGTATAAAAATTGACGGGCAAGAATAACCGGTAACAATTGTAGTAGTTAGGTAAGCAAAGTATACGTGATATGTTCCACAGTTCATACCTTCATATTTAATTTTTAAAACATTTAATAAATTAATGGACATGAATAACTGGTATCCAAGGGCAATATTTAGTAATAAAACCTACTTGGCAGAATCCACAGTTTTGTACATTAATTTTCCATTATTGAATATAAAAAAATAACGAATCAGATTAATTGGTATCCAAATGTATTTTTCAAGTAATCAAACTATAGTTGACTAGTATCCCCAGTTTTATACATCTATCTTTTATTGTTATATATGAAAAAAATCAGCGTGCAAGGTTTACTTGTAGCCAAATGTATTTTTTCAGGTAACCATTATGTTACTTGCAAGTATACAATTGAGATTTTTCAGAATACCTAACCAAGTCTATCAAACCGCTGTCAGCAACCATCTCGCTCAGTAAGAATATAAAGAATTTTAAAGAATTTTAAAGAATCTAAGTAGCAATTTCAAGTCTCCAGATCTAGTCACGCGGACGCTTTGCTAGAAGGCCTCATCCACCAATGACAAGCAACCCATAATTGTCAATTGAAAAATTGTTAGGAAAAAAATCGTCAGGGACCGATGTGTAGAAAAAAATGGCAGAAAAAATTATAATGATCAGATGCTTATTTCCCAAAAAAAAAAAAAATGGAACAATGGACGGCGGCTTGTTGAGAGAAAAAGGGAGAAAGGGGGGAGGGACGTTGGAATATTCTATTCCACATAATTATAAAATGGTTTTGATGATGAGTTGTCGATCAAAGAAAACAACAATTGAACGAAGCAAAAACAAAAATAAATCAAGAAGGAGTCGAAGTCGCACAAACTGGACAGAATAGAAGATAATGCACGCTAGGAAACAAAATATCGCACGCTAAATAAAGGACCTAACGTACGCTATGAATATAGTATAACGTACAGTCAGCTGAAGATTCACCTGATGTCATCTGATGGATAACGCACGCTATGTGCAAAGTTGACTCATGCTAAGGATGATGATTAACGTACGTAATGGACACAGTTAACATACGCTATGAGAGTTGAAATACAAATTCAAACAACACAACCGTTGGAAGATTCGAAGCAAAGTCAAAAAGGCAAGCAACAGTCTTATGACTTTAAGATGTTAACGTACGCTATGTATCCAGATTAACATATGCAACACAGTGTACTTAACGTACGTAATGGAGAAAGCTAACGTACGTAAAGATTGTTGGAAAAATAGCTTAATTAATACCATAATTAATTATGGTAATTAATGACATTAAATGGTATATTTGGAATCTACATTTTGTGTAGATTAATTTAGTGTATTTACTTGTTCAATTTCACTAAGAAATGAATGAGTAATTAATGCACAAAGTTAAGCCATTTAATAGTTGGGAATGTGGTGTGGAATCCCATCCCACATTGGAGAAGTAAGGAAAAGTTGAGCTATTTATAAAGGACTTTCCATCATACAGGAGCAATCAAGTGTGCTCCATTATCGTGCACCTTAGTTGGCTTTAATTAATTTTTAAGGCTAAAATCTGAATCATACGAGGAAGGTGCAAAGCACCTTCCGAGTCCGAGTCCGAGCACGTGCACGTCGCACTTGTCGCAACGGGCGCTTCTGAACCAATGCAGCCCTTCCCACCGGACCACAAGGTGTCTATCCAGTCAGAAAGACACATCGATTCGGACAGGGTGCTTTACAGGCTATAAATAAGCCCCTGCGGATTATGATTGTACACACATAATAACCAAGATAATAATACACTCATACTAGCCTAAGTTCATACTACAAGTCCCAAATATCCACTAGTTCGCCCGGAATTCGATTCCTAGTACAGGGTATCGAGTTCGTCGAAAAAACCGTTGTATCTTGGGGATGTTTGCCGTTCAACCGCGTGTACTGTGCGGGGTAATTTCGTCTTACGGAGAGAGAGTCCAACTCTTGCCTTGGTTTTGCATCATTTGTCATTTTCTACAGCAATTAAAATCAACAATCGTAAGACGAAATTATTTTCTGTAGAAGATGGCATCGTCAAGCAACAATGTTCATGCTCCTGCCCATGCCGAAAAACCAGAGAAGTTCTCAGGTAATGATTTCAAACGTTGGCAATCAAAAATGTTGTTCTACCTTACTACTCTCAACCTCTGTCGCTTCCTTTCCGAATCTCCTCCTGTTGTGGGGGATGATGAAACTGACACCCAGAAATGCACGGCATTGGATGCATGGCATCATAGCGACTTCTTATGTCGGAACTATATTTTGAATGGGCTGGATGACACACTTTACAGTGTTTATTCCACAATCAAAACGTCCAAAGAGTTGTGGGACTCGTTGGAAACAAAATATAAAACAGAAGATGCTGGTTTGAAGAAGTTCATTGTGGGTCGTTTTCTAGACTTCAAAATGGTGGACACCAAAACTGTTCTCGAGCAAGTGCAGGAAATACAGTTGATCCTGCACGATATTTTAGCAGAAGGAATGAGCTTGTCTGAATCCTTTCAAGTTGCTGCCATAATCGAGAAGTTGCCCCCGATGTGGAAGGACTTCAAAAACTACCTCAAGCACAAACGCAAGGAAATGGGTCTTGAAGATCTAATTGTGCGGCTGAGGATCGAAGAAGACAATTGGAAGACCGATGTCAATATGAACAAGTCATCTATAGAGGCAAAAGCAAATCTCATCGAGTCAAGCAACAACAAAAACGGTTGATTGCATTTTCATAGGATATGCAAATAATAGTAGTGCGCCGATTTTTGGTACACAAATCGGAAGTACCCGATATAAATGAGGGAATGATTATAGAATCAAGAAATGCCATATTTTTTAAAACTATATTCCCTAAGAAAGAAAAGAATGAAATAAGTCCGAAAAAGAGGACTTATGATGAAATCTCGCCAAATAGTAATGGACCAACACCGGAACCAAGGCGAGGAAAAAGAATAAAAACTGCAAAAACCTTTGGTCCGGATTTTGTAGTCTATTCTTTAGAAGACGAACCAAAGACAATCAAGGAAGCATTGTCTGGTTCCGATGCCGATCTATGGCAAGAAGCTATTAATAGTGAAATCGAGTCAATCTTGAACAATCACACTTGGCACATTGTTGATCTTCCTCCGGGAAATAAACCTTTAGGTTGCAAGTGGATTCTCAAGAAGAAATACAAAGGTGATAAAACTATTTACAAATACAAGGCCCGTTTGGTAGCCAAAGGATACAAACAAAAGGAAGGGTATGATTACTTTGATACATACTCACCAGTTACTCGGATTACATCCATTAGAATGCTACTTGCAATAGCAGCATTGTACAATCTTGAGATACACCAAATGGATGTAAAAACGGCCTTTCTAAATGGAGATTTAGAAGATGAAATTTATATGGAACAACCCGAAGGGTTTGTGATTCCCGGCCAAGAAAACAAAGTTTGTAAACTTGTTAAGTCTTTATATGGACTTAAGCAAGCACCCAAACAATGGCATGAGAAATTTGACCAAGTAATGATGTCAAATGGTTTCAAGATCAATGAATGTGATAAATGTGTGTACATCAAAGGTACATCTGACAATTTTGTCATTGTGTGTCTATACGTTGATGATATGCTAATTATGGGTAGCAACAATAAAATCATCATATGCACTAAGGAAATGTTAAAGAAGAACTTCGACATGAAGGATATGGGATTAGCCGATGTGATTCTAGGAATCAAGATCTCCAGAACACCCGATGGAAAAGTCTTATCACAATCTCACTATGTTGAGAATGTGCTTAAGAAATTCAAGGCATACGATCTACCTCCGGCTAAGACACCTGTTGACTTAAGTTTACACTTAGCCAAAAATCGAGGAGAACCCATATCACAAACAGAATATGCTAGGATAATTGGAAGCCTAATGTACTTAGCAAATTGTACAAGGCCAGACATAGCATATTCTATTAGTAAACTGAGTCGGTTTACGAGTAATCCCAGAAAGGATCATTGGACCGCATTGACAAGAGTGTTGACATACTTAAAACACACTGTCAATCATGGTATACACTATTCGAGATATCCAGTTGTTTTGGAAGAATATTGTGATGCCAACTGGATATCCGATACTAAAGACTCTAAATCCACAAGCGGTTATGTATTTACCATTGGTGGAGGAGCAATATCATGGAAATCTTCTAAGCAAACATGCATAGCCCGATCTACAATGGAATCGGAGTTTATTGCTTTAGACAAAGCCGGCGAAGAAGTCGAATGGTTAAGAAACTTCTTAGAAGATATTCCCTGTTGGGAAAAACCTTTGCCTCCCGTTATGATACATTGTGATAGCATGGCAGCCATAGAGAGGGCAAAGAACAGTATATATAATGGTAAGTCTCGACATATTCGTCGAAGACACAATACCATTAGAAAATTGATCACTACAGGAATAATGTGCATTGACTATGTAAAGTCAAAAGACAATATAGCGGATCCGTTTACGAAAGGTATTAACCGTGATCAATTATATAATGCAGCAAGGGGAATGGGATTGAAATCCACGCATTGAGAATTTTCATAATGGTAACTCAACCAGGATGATTGGAGATCCTAAGAACTTGGTTCAATGAGACAACTAAGTTGTGAAAGTTCAAGTTAAAGCACTTGAAAATCCATTCTCGTAGCTGTTCAAGTGCAAGCCTGCAGTTTGTGGTAAAGGGTAAGCTTTTAAAGCTTTTAATGATTCCTATAGCCTTTTATAGGTGGAGTATGGCAGGATACTCTTCATAGGAGGTCACCTATATAAGTGAAGAAGTAAGGCCGCTTCATAAAATTAGTAACGCTTATGAATCCAAGAAATGGTCCAAGGCCAAAATGGACACAACGTGAGAACGAAAGATATTAGATCTATTATTGTGTGTATGTTATTGTCTTGGTTTACATAAAAGTTGACCGGTTCAAGACATCACGTTCACCGAGCAACGAGTAAATCCGATAGCATTACACTAAGGAAGGTTCAAGGCTAACTACCACCTATCCTGAAGCAATAATAGGTCGTCGACTTAGTGCATGTTGCATTTGCATTAATCATCATTCATGTGGGGATTGTTGGAAAAATAGCTTAATTAATACCATAATTAATTATGGTAATTAATGACATTAAATGGTATATTTGGAATCTACATTTTGTGTAGATTAATTTAGTGTATTTACTTGTTCAATTTCGTTAAGAAATAAATGAGTAATTAATGCACAAAGTTAAGCCATTTAATAGTTGGGAATGTGGTGTGGAATCCCATCCCACATTGGAGAAGTAAGGAAAAGTTGAGCTATTTATAAAGGACTTTCCATCATAAAGGAGCAATCAAGTGTGCTCCATTATGGTGCACCCTAGTTGGCTTTAATTAATTTTTAAGGCTAAAATCTGAATCCTACGAGGAAGGTGCAAAGCACCTTCCGAGTCCGAGTCCGAGCATGTGCACATCGCACTTGTCGCAATGGGCGCTTCGTAGGCACACTTTGCACTTCGCTCGAACGCCTCGGAGCGAGGAGCTATGAGGAGCCTTTCGTTTTGACAACTGAGATAGTGGCTCGGATGGCGTGGAGGGTGACTAGGATGACACGTGGCAGTGACATGGTGGGAGTGGAATACGAGCGGCGGTTAACGGCCGAACCAGTGCAATGGTTCGGACCATTCGATGTAATCTGGACCAGCACAATGGTTCAGCTATTCTGAACCAATGCAGCCCTTCCCATCAGACCACAAGGTGTCTATCCAGTCAGAAAGACACACCGATTCGGACAGGGTGTTTTACAGGCTATAAATAAGCCCATGCGGATGATGATTGTACACACATAATAATCAAGATAATAATACACTCATACTAGCCTAAGTTCATACTACAAGTCCCAAATATCCAGTAGTTCGCCCGGAATTCGATTCCTAGTATAGGGTATCGAGTTCGTCGAAAAAACCGTTGTATCTTGGGGACGTTTGCCATTCAATCGTGTGTACTGTGCGGGGCAATTTCGTCTTACAGAGAGAGAGTCCAACTCTTGCCTCGGTTTTGCATCATTTGTCATTTTCTACAGCAATTAAAATCAACAAAGATTGGACAGAAACTACAAGACTGAATCAACAAGCAGATAACGTACGCTATATGGAAGGATTAACGTACGTTAAAGGCTTAACGTACGCTATGCATGAAGCATAACGCACATTATGAAGAGATAATAGCTAACAGCTAGTTGAGGCTTAATACCTATAAATACCAAGGCATTTTGTATCATTTATAACAACTCCAAGCAAAGCATATATACTTCAGATATTGTTATATTCATCTTTGTTGTTGTAATCGAGCTATATATTGTCAAGTGTTTGAGTGTTCATACACTAAACTATATACACGAGATGAAAGAAAGGATTGTAGATTTGATTCAGTGTTATTAGGATCGTTGATCCGACATTATTAGAATCAATATATAAATCTAAGTGAGGTTTGTCTAGTACCAATCGAAAGTAGATAGGTTGATTTCTTGTCCGATAGAAAAGAAAAACGGTTTAGCTTAGACCGAAAAAAAGACAAAAGCATAATGGTTTATCTTGGACCGATTGAAGACAAGATTGTAATGGTATCCCTTGGACCGGTAGAAGACGAGAAGTAGAGGTTGATCTTAAGCCTAAGGAAAAAGATACAAAGAGAGGACGTAAGCATTATTGGCCGAACTTCTATAAATCTTGTGTCGTTTATCTTCCGCAATTTAAATACGCTTCCGCAAATGCAAAAGAGTTTGAAAATTCTACTCCGCGGTATTATCCACCATTCTAAGTGGGGTACCAATTACCCAACAATTGGTATCGGAGCTGGTATCCATATTAGTCGGCTTAACATCCGAGGAGGAAAAGATCCAATGGCATTTCAATTTGCCCCGGTCGAAGGTCTTGCCTTAAACCAACCTCCATTCTTTAATGGATCGAGCTTTATGACATGGAAAAAGAAAATGTCTATTTTCATCCGAGCCTATGATATTGAGCTCTGGAAAATTATTTGCCTAGGTCCGAAAATTCCTACAAATCCGGACGGCTCCCTCAAAAGCATCGGAGAATACGATGGTGTGGATCGGAAGAACGATCATCACAATTGCAAAGCAACGCAATTACTATATTGTGCTTTAAATCTAGAAGAATACAACTAGATATCATCATGTGATAGTGCCAAAGAGATTTAGAAAATGCTTGAGGTAACTCATGAAGGAACATCACAAGTCAAGGAGACGAAGATCAATATGCTTCTCCACGACTACGAGCTATTTATGATGAAGAATGACGAGTCCATAACAAACATACTCGAGCAATTTTTAGTCATTACTAATGGACTAGCTTGTTTTGGAAAACCATGATCAAATAGTGAAAAAGTAAATAAAATCTTATGATCACTACCAGTTGAATGGGACGGAACGGTTACAGCTATAATAGAATCTAAAAATCTCAACACTCTCGATTTTAGCACCCTCGTTGGTTTGCTAACGAGATAGTTTCGAAATCTCGAAATGCCAAACCGAAACCACATGAAAGATCGATAGCTTTAAAAGTTAAGATGTCAAGATCAAAAAAAGAAATCCTGGTTGATGATAATGACGAAGAATTGGCATTTTATTCCAAAAACATGAATAAGTTTCAAAACTTATTAAACCGGAGAAGAAAATACATCCAGTCGCACGCCCGGAATGATTCGAAAAGATCCGACAATAACTGTCGAAATTATGGCAAACCCGGACATTTTGCGAAAAATTGCTATAGCTCAAATCCTAAGAAAGAAGTTCCTATAGCCACGTGGAGTGACGGAGAGGAAGATGGCGAATTTATTCAAAATAACCTCGCACTCATGGCAAGGATCTCGTTTGAAGAAAGTGACAATGAATGCCAGGTGTTGTGTCGAGAATTATACTCTCCGACCGGCGATCGCCTCGGAGATCGGGCGACCTAGCCATTGCCGAGCAATGAGGCGTAGCTGCCGACTGACCGGGCGGCTAGCCTTAGCCGGCGGCCAAGATAGATCTCGGCCGAAGGTCCCAGGACAAGTCCGGTGCGGCGATCGACATCTAAGACGATCGTCTCTCGGTACAGCGATCGACTCTGGTGGCCGACTAGCGACGATCATCTCCGGCACTTGCCGACCGACCCTTGGTGACCGACCGATGCCGACCCTCAAGAATCGCCGATGCCGACCTGCAGTGACCCGGCTAGCGGCGACCGCCTCATGCCGCTCAAGCAGCGGTCATCCCGGTCGGCAAAGGCCGAGCCTCAGGACAGACCCCACGTGCAGTGCCGAGACAAGATCCGCATATCACGGATCGTTGACCTCAGCCTGTCAGCATCTTCCCACCAGCCGACAGGCCCGCCGAAAGGTATCAGTAGGACCGCATGTGACAGTGACTCCGGACGCGTGCTGGCTCCTCATTGGACCGCATAGCTAACTGCCAGCAGCTGCCTTGGACTTTAGGCAGACTGCCCATGTGACTTAAAGGCGATCGCCCCATTATTATATTGGCCGGCAGACGATCGCCCCATTATTATATTGGCCGGAAGGCGATCGCCCGCCAGAAATCAAGGCTCCTCTGCCCCTATAAATAAAAGGCAGCCTGCACTTGTCCATGAACGGAAATTCTTCAGCACTCACGAAAATTCTTCTGATTCTCGCGGCTTCCCAACAAGCAATACACACACTTGGCTTTCTCCTACTCTTGGCAACAACTATATTTTGGTTCTTTCTTCTCTCGGCCTCTCTTATACAGAAGACGATCGGCAGGGACGAAGAACACCGAGCTTCACTCAAGTGCTGGATTAACAGAGTCTTTTTACACTCATTGTACTTAGATTCTCACATTAATACTTGTATCCACGAATATTTGTATTAATAACATCTCGCGAGAGCATTCAAGCCCGGGCCTAACAAACCCGGCAAATCTTGCATTTATTCATATTCTCTCGGAAGTGCTCCCGCAACTTTGTTTGTTGTCCGTTCATTCAAGCAGTATTTAATCTTCGGATAAATATTTTGGGCAACAACAATTGGCGCTATAGGAAGGGGATCTAACCCTCAATTTTTATTCCTACCGTCTCGAAGAACACTCACTGTTCTCCAGGGCATATACCTGAAAAAACACTCACTGTTCTTCAGAGAAAGCCTTCAGAATCATGTCTTCCGCCTCCGCGTCGAAGAAAGCCACTGGCCAGCCCGCCAGACGCCTCTTTCCGTCTCAGTCCGAGCCACAGCCGATGGCGGAGGGTAGCCACCGCGGTCCGAGACGCTCGATCCCGCCCCTGACGGGCGGCCCAAGCCTCTCGCTCGATCAGTTCCGAACCACGGAACAGATCGACGAGGCCATGGCCGTCCTACAGGAGCGATAGAGTGTTCTCGACGCGCCTCCCGCTATCACCCCCTCGGCCATCCGCCGGAAGACCAAGCAGAAGCTCAAGGCGTTACTGGCCGAGCGATCACCAGGAGGCTCTCATCCGCAAGGAGAGGCGCTCGCCAGTCGGGGCACCTCTGTTTTCGATCGCCTGGGCAGTGACCCGTCTTGGCGGCCAAGGCGTCCGGCCCGGCTACGAGGCAGCGGAGTTTGAGTCCGTCACCAGGAGCTCGGCCTACCCGACTCCCAGAAGGCAGCCCAGCCGTCTGGCTCCCCCTCGCCAAATAGCCGAGGTCGGCAGCAGCGGAGTCAGGAGATCGGTACACGATCGCCTCAGCTCCCGCTCCCAAAGCCGATCCGCGGACGACCGAGCCACGACGATGGCCGCGATGCAAAGTCAGCTCGACGACATGAAGTCGCTCCTGGAATCCGGGGCAGGCGCCAAGAAGACGATCGCCGAGCCGAGCGAGCTGCTCGCGGTCCACATAGTGCTCGCCCCCGTGCAGCACAAGATCGCTCCTCCTCAAACACCTTTGTACGAGGGGAGATCGGACCCCGAAGTGCACCTGAGCAAGTTCAACATCTACATGACCGGGTGTGGGGCATCTGACGCGACTAGGTGCCGAATGTTCCCTATGACGCTGGACGACCTCGCCTACAGGTGGTACACCTCATTGCCACCTCGGTCCATTGGCTCCTTTAACCAGCTGGCGAACGTCTTCACAGCGTACTTCGCCACCAGGGTCGCTCGGCCAGAAGGTCCCCATCGCATGATGCGAATCAAGCAAGGCGAAGAAGAGTCCGACTCGGACTATATCGACCGGGTAGACGAGATCATCCTCAACGGCGAGCCCGTAAGCGATGAGATCGCCCTCTACGTGGTCCTAGGAGGATTCCATGGCCTTTCGCCTATGTTCAGGCATCTTACGAAGGACCAACCCACAACCTACGCGATCTTCCGAGCTAAGACCGCAGACTTCCTGGCCAGGCAAAAGTTTCTCATTAGCCTTTGAGCAGCGCGATCGGCGCCCGAATGACGATCGGCAGTTAACGCGATCGGCACCCGATCGCCGGTATCAACCTATGAATAACGCGATTGGCAGCCGAACGACGATCACCAGTCTTCCATCCCGATCGCCATCATCAAGCAACATCACCAAAAAACTGGAGGACTCGTTCGCCATCTACAGTTCAGCATCTAACATGATGGACTAAGGCATGAGATCGCCTCCACCGCACATCATAAAGCCATGGTCCTGGTAGTCGATGGAACCGGCTGCTTCGGCCATGCAAGGTCCCTTTGGGCCAAGATCGCCCGCCCTTCGTTTAAATACGAGGCCGGCGTAGTCTGAGGGCCCTCCAAAATTAATCAGTGGACACGATCGCCCACCCTCAAAGGATCATCATCTAACATGGTGAACCCGGACAATGCGACGTGCCACTACCCCCGTCTCAACGTACACCGTCGATGTTCGCCGTCCTCATGGCGGCCCGAGGTGGAAGCAGAGCTAACAAGCCACGGACGTGGAGTTGAATCATCCGACGCTGCCCCGCGCAAGGACTCCTCTAGACCGAGACTGCACGCCCTTCGTTTAAATACGAGGCGAGGCGCAGCCTAACAGAGGACCCTCACAATAAAATGAGTCACGAGACACTCAATGTCTTCGCGCACAAGACACGGTCATAGAGTCGGTCCATCGAACTCCGCGACTGTGCACGATTCCTCAAACGACGAAACCATCAAGTTTCTGAGGGGGATCGGCCAATGTTGTTTTTTGCAGGTACAAGACCGAAAGATAGCTAGCCAATCGACCAGATAGCCCAAGTATGAATCCAAACTCAGCTCAACAGGTTGCCCGTCCTCATCTTACACGATCGCCAGCAAGAACCACCTCGCCCCGTGCGGGTTGCCCGTCCTCATCTTACACGATCGCCAGCAAGAACCACCTCGCCCCGTGTCTTCAACATCGGAGCAAGCTGGGGGCAATTGTTGTGTCGAGAATTATACTCTCCGACCGGCGATCGCCTCGGAGATCGGACGACCTAGCCATTCTTAGGCGGTAGGCGAAGCTGACCCGGCGACCAGGCGGCCTAGCCTTAGCCCGATAGCCAAGATAGATCTGTCAACCGAAGGTCCCAGGACAAGTCCCGGTGCCGAGCGATCGACATCTAAGACGATCGTCTCTCAGTACTTGGCGATCGACTCCTGGTGGCCGACTAGCAGACGATCATCTCCCGGCACTTGCCGACCAACCCTTGGTGACCGACCGATGCCGACCCTCAACAACTGGCCGATGCCGACCTCTGGTGACCAGCTAGCGACGACCGCCTCATGCCGCTCGAAGCCGACAATCATCCAGTCGGCAAAGGCCGAGCCTCAGGACAGACCCCACGTGCAGTGCCGAGACAAGATCCGCATATCACGGATCCTTGACCTCAGCCTGTCAGCATCTTCCCACCAGCCGACAGGCCCGCCGAAAGGTATCAGTAGGACCGCATGTGACAGTGACTCCGGACGCGTGCTGGCTCCTCATTGGACCGCACAGCTGGCTGCCAGCAGCTGCCTTGGACTTTAGGTAGACTGCCCATGTGACTTAAAGGCGATCGCCCCATTATTATATTGGCCGGCAGACGATCGCCCCATTATTATATTGGCCGGAAGGCGATCGCCTGCCAGAAATCAAGGCTCTTCTGCCCCTATAAATAGAAGGCAGCCTGCACTTGTCCATGGACGGAAATTCTTCAGCACTCACAGAAATTCTTCTGATTCTCGCGGCTTCCCAACAAGCAATACACACACTTGGCTTTCTCCTACTCTTGGCAACAGCTATCTTTTGGTTCTTTCTTCTCTCGGCCTCTCTCATACAGAAGACGATCGGCAGGGACGAAGAACACCGAGCTTCGCTCAAGAGCTGGATTAACAGAGTCTTTTTACACTCATTGTACTTAGATTCTCACATTAATACTTGTATCCACGAATATTTGTATTAATAACATCTCGCGAGAGCATTCAAGCCCGGGCCTAACAAACCCGGCAAATCTTGTGTTTATTCATATTCTCTCGGAAGTGCTTCCGCAACTTTGTTTGTTGTCCGTTCATTCCAGCAGTATTTAATCTTCGGATAAATATTTTGGGCAACAACACCAGGTAAGTACCTCGTCTGATGAAGAACTTTTTAATGCTTTCGAACTTTTACATTCGGATTTTCAAAATTATTTAAAAGATAATAAATCCCTCAAAGCGAAAAATAAATTATTGGAAATCGAAATTTCTAAAATGAAAGAAAAAGGGGAAGTCTTTAAAACCGATCATTCTCAATGTCTTGAAAAAGAGAATATTTTAAAAAATGATTTATTGAAAGTTCAAAATGAACTCAAGAATTTAACGGATAATTTTTCTTGTGGTAACGACAAATTTGAACAATTACTTTCCGTTCAAAAAATTTCATTGAATAAACAGGGGTTAGGATTAAACCGTGTGATAAAAATGAATCCTTAAATTTTAAAATATCCCGGTGCGATAAATATTTAAAAATCGGGCATCATATTTCAAATTGCAAAAGCCCAAGATGGACGATCAAAATTAAGAAAGTATGGATTCTTAAAGGGACCATAATACCGAATATCGTCTATTTACCAAATACAAAACGACCAAGAGTCGGATGGATCCCTAAAAATAAAAATTTCATCAATTGATATTTTCAAAATTGATATTTAACTCAGGAGGAGTTATACTTTTAAAATGGGAGATGTATTTTTCAGGGGGAGTTTTACCCATTGCCATATTTAATTTTTATCATCGATTTTGATTTCTATGCACTTTTTTGATTATGACAAAAATGGGGAGAAAAATGAGAGAATAGGAGAATACGAGTCATGGAAGAATGACGAGAAAAATAAAAGTAATATACCGATCAAGAAAGGGGGAGAAAAGACGAAGGAGAAGAAAGTCGAAGAAAATAAAAGGAGTTGAAAAAGAAAAAATGAAAAGAAGAAAAGAAAAGATGGGAGAAGAAAACTAATGAAACGGACAAAGTCGAAAACTTTGATCTGTATTGTTTATAATTTTGCAGGTACAAATCCCATCGAATGTTGTTGTTTTGTCATCATCAAAAATGAGGGAGATTGTTGGAATATTCTATTCCACATAATTATAAAATGGTTTTGATGTTGAGTTAGTGATGAGTTGTCGATCAAAGAAAACAACAATAGAACGAAGCAAAAACAAAAATAAATCAAAAAGGAGTCGAAGTCGCACAAGCTGGGCAGAATAGCAGATAACGCATGCTAGGAAACAAAATAGCGCACGCTAAATAAAGGACCTAACGTACGCTATGAATATAGTATAACCTACAGTCAGCTGAAGACTCACCTGATGTCATCTGATGAATAACGCATGCTATGTGCGAAGCTAACGCACGCTAAGGATGATAATTAACGTACGTAATGGACACCAGTTAACGTACGCTATGAGAGTTGAAATACAAATTCAAACAACACAATCGTTGGAAGATTCAGAGCAAGTCAAAAAGGCATGGAACGGTCTTATGACTTTAAGATGTTAACGTGCGCTACGTATCCAGATTAATGTACGCAACACAATGTACTTAACGTACGTAATGGAGAAAGCTAACGTACGTAAAGGTTGGACAGAAGCTACTGGACTGAATCAACAAGCAGATAGCGTACGCTATATGGAAGGACTAACGTACGCTAAAGGCTTAACGTACTATGCATGAAGCATAACGCACGCTATGAAGAGACAAGAGCTAACGGCTAGTTGAGGCTTAGTACCTATAAATGCCAAGGCATTTGGTATCATTCCTAACAACAACTTCAAGCAAAGCATATGCATTTCACATATTGTTATATTCATTCTTGTTGTTGTAATCGAGCTATATTGTCAAGTGTTTGAGTGTTCATACACTAAACCATATATACGAGAGGAAAGAAAGGATTGTAGATTTGATTTGGTGTTTTTAGGATCATTGATCCGGCATTATTAGAATCAATATCTAAATCCAAGTGAGGTTTATCGAGTACCAATCGAAAGCTAGATAGGTTGATTCCTTGTCCGATAGAAAAGAAAAACGGTTTAGCTTGGACCGACAAAAAGACAAGAGCATAACGATTTATCTTGGACCGATTGAAGACAAGATTGTAATGGTATCCTCGGACCGATAGAAGACGAGAAGTAGAGGTTGATCTTAAGCCTATGGAAAAATATACAAAGAGAGGAGGTAGGCATTATTGGCCCAACCTCTATAAATCTTGTGTCGTTCGCTTCCGCAAACGCAAAAGAATTTGAAAACTTTACTCCGCGATATTATTCACCATTCTAAGTGGGGTACCAATTACCGGAGATATGAGGTATGAAAAGATTTAGTAGTAAATGAAGATTCTGATTTTTAAGAATATAGTGGATTTTTTTCCTTTTATTATAAAAATATATTATATGTGTACATATTTTACTTTTGTTTAATTTATATAATTAATTTATAAAACTTGTAAAGATAGGTAAACTATCCATAATAAATTGAGATAAGAGCGCGAGCCTGTAACTCAAGCGGGGGACAATGAGGCGATCAGGTCATACTGACAAACTTACTTTTCCATCGGGAGTGAGCTCGAGCCTCTTTGAGGGTACTCAGGACAGAGGACGATCTCCCTCGTATGCGTGTGTGGAAAAAAAAAAAAATGAGATAAGAGCAAGATGGTTGCGGCCAAGCCAGTCCAAAGCCCAAGCTCCAGATCAAGCCCAAACGTGAAACCCACACTAAATCCTATAGGTCGGATCCTCCGACAAGACGATAAAGTCGATAGTTAACCCATTTCCTCTCTCTCTCTCTCTCTCTCTCTCTCTCGCGTCTACTAAACCCCACCCCTGCCTGTGTAATAGCATAAACCCAGAAATGGCGATTAAAGTGGCAACGGCGGCGATTTCTACGAATTCTCAATTCAGCAGGGGATTAAGGGGTTTGTACTCGTCTTTTTCCAGCTTTCCGTTTAATCTACCGAAGACTACTGTCGAGAAGCCTCCTCCAGCAGAACCCTCTACCAATCTCTTCGTCTCTGGTCTCTCTCTTTCCCTCTCTCTATCTATCTCTATCTCTCTATAAGAACATTTCCCCCTTCATTTAATGCTGTGAAGGGTTGTATTCATCAGTCTGCAATATTAATTTCATTTCCTTGCTGTCTTTTATGTTTATATCTGCGGGCCTGCCACACTTACATTGTTTTGGTATTCATTTTCATTCATTTATAAGTAAGAAATATTGTTTGTTGCATGATTTTTTGAATGACTGTTTTTTAATTTCTCAATTTGCTTCTCAAGTACTCCACTAGTTTAGGTGGTGGTGCACGGGAGGGGGGGGGGGGTCTTCTTATATACAACTTGTGTTTACGTACCAAACGAAGATGTATTTCCTTCTTACATAACAATTTTTTCCCCCCTTATGTTGATCTTTTATTACTTGTATATACTATCGAAATATCTTAACACAAATACTATTTATGTTTCATACAATGCTCATTTTATGCTCGTACCACCTCTATCACATATTATTGAAGATTTGTTTGTTGGTGTATTTTGTAGCTATTGATTTCATATGTATAGTTTCATATCCATTACTTGATTGGGCATTGAGTTACTATTGATGTTGAATCCCTTACTACTCATTTTTTAGTCATTTGACCATTATTGTGGATCACATTCGCACCTTATATTGTAGTTATTGAAATATTTAGCTCCAAGGCATTGTCAAATCCACATTATACAGCAAACAAAAACTAAGTATTCGTTCTGAGTCGCTGACAAGCTAACAGCTGTCTTTCCAACATATGAGTAAATGAGTACTTATCATTCCTGGCTTTAGTTTTTTTTTATGTACCTGTAAATGTTACATCTTGTCTTTCCACTTTGTGCTTTGTTGTACATTCAGTTGTGTTGGATTCCAGACATCATTGTATTTTTTTAGTTTGTCATTTTCTCTGCCTCGCTTCCGGGTATTGTATGTTCTTTACTAGACCCAGAGCTTCACTATTATCAAATTCGGGGGAATTTGGTATGCACCCAAACATATAGCGTGTTTAATCCACGAGGGAGCCCATTTCCGCCTAAATGTGGTTCCATCCTATGATAAATGATGATAGGAATATCCCACTATACTTATAAAGTAGACTCCTTTCTTTCTAATTTAATGAACGTGGGACAACTCACAAATGACATGTTCCAACATCTCTGATCAGACAGTATGTTGAGGTTACACATTGAGTATATACATTTCAGTTGCAATGCCAGACAGCCTGGAGTATTCGGAGTTTAGCGACTTAAAAATAAATATTACTAAAAGGGAACCTATTATTATTCTACATACAACTTTTGTTTGGTTGTTATATGGGTTCTGAAGTGATAGTATGAAAGACCCTGTGAGCTATTCATCTCTGGTTGAAATGCTAAATTGTCACTTTACAGTAGAAGTATCAAGAAAGATTTAATTACAGTATGAAATGCTACCTTTACAGCTTATGCTTGTTGTTTTGCATGACAAAAGAAGCCTCTGGAGTTGTTTGTTAGAAAACAAATTTGTTTTCTTCCCCATTGCTGCTTCACATTGTGACCTTTCCATGCTCATAATTATGTTACATGGATAAAGTTTGATTTGTTGATAATAAATTATAGATTATGTGAGTCATCGAATATCTTCAAACTTGAGACCCCATAAGTGTTTTCGATGTCTTTATTGATCTTGATATTCTGGTTATTTTTCTGCTGATGTTTAGCCACAGTGACAGTTCCATCTTTGAATTTTTGCTACTAATTGCTCTCAAGACTGAAAATTTCTTTTAATTATGATTTTCAGGACTTAGCAAACGTACAACAACGGAAGGCCTTCGTGGTGCCTTTGCTAAGTTTGGTGAAGTGGTCCATGGTATGTCCTTTTTTCTGTTCATACCGGGATCTATATTAGGACTGCTGAAAATTGTAAAACAATTGACTTTTCTTGTCTCCTTGTGCAGCTAAAGTGGTGTGTGATCATGTATCTGGCTACTCGAAGGGTTTTGGTTTTGTAAAGTATGCAACCTTAGAAGATGCTGAGGCAGGGATCAAGGGCATGGATGGCCAGGTAATTTGAGGTTTTATAAATCAAGCTTTTTTATTCAGGTAAATATTATAAGTAGCTAAATGCAAGTTGGATGGTTTGCAGTGAGACGACTGCTTTCTACCAAACTTATAGAGTGGTTTTTCTTGCTAGTCAAATATAAAACTAGTCATGTTAGGCATTAGACTGATAACAAACTCTTTTTGGGAGGAGATTTGAACCATGGAATGGTAGTGGCCCAAATGGACGAGACATAATCGCTGTTGGTTTTATTGTAATAATAAGAAATTCTTGAGGTGTAGAATGAAAATGCTTTATATTTCTGATGGAAAATAAAACATAATAATTAATATAATTAGGAGAATATTAGTATTTTAGCGGGGAATATTGTAGTATTTAGTATCCTTATCTTATTAATTTCCTATTGGAGTTATGACTCTTGGCCCTTATATATAAAGATTAAGGGCTATGTTTTGTTGATCTTATTATTATTGACATGTCAATTGTTGTTTTTTGTTAAAGCTCTCTCTCTCTCTCTCTCTCTCTCTCTCTCTCTCTCTCTCTCTCTCTCTCTCTCTCTCTCTCTCTCTCTCTCTCTCTCTCTCTCTCTCTCTCTCTCTCTCTCTCTCTCAGGGTGGAGAAGGTGGGTGTTGTGTTTGTTTCTTAAGTTAACTATTGGTTATTTGGTATTATCATTATCAAGTTGATTAGAATATTTTTTGCATTTTCTTAAGTTTCAAAATGCAATATTTTAGGATGGGAAACGGCAGGATTTTAATGGAGGGAAGGAAAGGGAGGGGAGGGGATGTAAAATACATTTACTTTGTTTGGATTCAAAATGTAGCCATTATTTGCTTAATCTCTTACTTGGAGGGAAGTTTTTTATTTATTGGGAACTTGTTCAACTGAGTGAGTTAATGCAGTAGGTGACTGTATCCTTTTCTTCTTCCCGTCAGCCCAAGATGGGCTTTTCTATCGTCAGATCAGGAAAATTTGGCCTAATGTTAGGCCGATACTAAAATTATTTATTTGTTCATATTTATTGATTCCAATTCGTATATTCTTCTTGTTAGAGTTGAATCGTGCGGTTTATGGTAATACCAAATCATAATTATATTAGTATAATTAAGATGGACTTTCTACCGTCAGTCCATGTTAGGCCGATACTAAAATTACAAATTTGTTCATATTTTTCTATTCCAAATCGCACAATCCAACTCTAACAAGAAGAATATACAAATTGGAATCTACAAATATGAATAGATAAATAATTTTAGTATCGGCCTAACGTTAGGCCAAATTTTCCTGGCCTGACGGTAGAAAAGCCCAAGATGCGCTTGTACGATATTAGTTGTTAATATGGTATTTTTTTTTCTTGTTTCTTACTATGTTATCCTTGCGATAAATGCCACAAAAATTAAAATGACTTGTAACTAAGTGTGGTGAAAAGGGGTATTTCGGTCCTTTGATACTTGCAATTAGGAAATTATCCTACAGTTTGGGACACACCAGATCGGAAAAAAAAAAAAGCTTCGAGGGTATAATTGTACATCGAAATAAATGTTCGGAATCTCAATTTTGCCCCATGATGCCTTCTAACTTTCAGTTCTGACATTTTTTTCTTGGTGTAGTATTTGGATGGTTGGGTTATATTTGCGGAGTACGCGAGGCCGAGAGCTCCTCTTCCCACTCTGAACAAAGCACCTCCTGAAGGTCGGTGGTGAGACGGCTACAGATTGAAAGTCCCCCACATGCTGAAGCAATCTGATCTGATGGTCGTAATGTTCAGGTCTTGATTTAAACGCAACGTAAATTACGTTTGGACGTCGTGTCGACTTGTAGCTCATTTATGGGGAGTATGCAGTTTACATGTCCAGATTGTATTCATGAAATCACCAAATGATGGAGCCTTTTATCATCAGGGCATTTGTGTGACTGTGGCCATCATTTAGTTCTATATAAACTCTTTTAGAAATGCAAAGTTTGTGGGCTCGTCATGATTTCATACTTGATGATAATTTTCGGACTTTCTATGGTAAGACATGTGTATCGCCTGTGACACAATATGCACATCTTATAAATGTGTTACTTTTGAGACATTGTTAGATGATGAGACAAAAAAAGGGACTATTAACAACTATTGCGAGATCTTTCGGGATAAGTTTATGATAGCGATGTAGTAATCTTTCAATAATGCAATGCATTGCCAGCCTCAACGCCTTTATGTAAAGGTCGATTAGTCTAATTTGTTCGACCAAAATTCTAATGATATGAGAGGTTTAGTGCGTTAAAAATAATTTAATTGTATCTCATATATGTAAATTATACTTGATTGATAAATTACAATCCATTTTGATTAACCAAGCTTATCTGGCCAGCTAATTTTTTAGTTTCCAACCAACTAAATCAACTCGTTTTGTAAAATATTAATAGTTCAACCATCTTATTTCAACAAGCATAACTAAAGGAGTTCGAACGAATCTTTGTCCATTCAAGATCAAATAACTCACAACTTGCTTAATTTTAATTTATACGCATTCGTAGTGAGTAATTGCAGTTGCGGAGAGAGGGGGGGGGGCTTTATTTTTTATTAGTATATTAAGGATTACTCATGTCAGAGATGGTGATATAATTTAATTAAAATAACTAAAATTTATTATTATTATTATTAATGTTGTTATTATTATATTTGTCATTGAAAGTTTTTTTAATTGTAATAAAAAATATAAATTATGTGGAAAAGGCCCATAATAAAAAATAAACTCTCAATTTCCCTAACCTGTCAAATGTCTGCACCCATAACACATGATTTATTACATCCATAATTTTATGGGAAAAAGGGGTCGAGTGTTTCAATACTTTCAATGCGGGCTGTACGCGCACACAAGACGTAAAGAACCAATCACATGATCAACAATACGTCAACCCATCTCCAAGTAACCTGAATTTCAAACCCATTCAACCCATTTTCTTGATCTCTCACCCCATTTCTGTCATTCGTTTTTCCTAGGGTGGGTACGGTCCAGAATGGTACGTAATTTGTATAGTCCCAATCCAGTTCTGGTTAGATAAAACGGTCCAGAATCAATCTGGAATATGCGCTAGTTCTGGTTTGTTCCCTTCTCGTCTAGAATCGAGACATATCGGTTTGTTATACATTCAATTTTAAAAGATGGCATTTTGGTAGTTTTCATATTTTCTTCTAAAATATCATGAAATGCATTTTTGTCCAACAAAAATCTACGAGAAACTTGAGTTATTCCTTAATCATTTCAAGCAAAATTCATTTTAAATTTGATATGTGTTAGTATTGTTGCTCTATTAGGTATTATTAAGCTAATAAAGTTACTAAAGTTATAGTCAACATATTGTGATATTTGCCCATATGTGTACTAACCGGGACAAATGGTTCGGTTCTGAAGAAAATTCGTAGGACCCTGTACCGATCCAAAATAAATCGGCCCAGAACCGGGATCGGGCAAGTTTTGAAGATCCAATTTGAAATGCTATTTTCCGATTCGGGACCAGATCGGTCCAGGATATCCGGGAAGGATCGGGTTTGTTGCTCACTCCTAATTTTTCCGTATTTGTTTAGTCACATAGACGTGCGTTTTATGTTGAAATCCATCATATTGTTATGGCTCATGCTCGGTGGAGGCTCCTCGAGCAGTGGCAGAGGACACGAGGTTGGTGGTGTGGAAGAACATCATTGTGCAGGTTGGAAAACTAGCTAGAGTAGCGACTATCTCGAATGGGACCCTTCCACTAGGATGCACCCAATACCACTCAACAATATGTTTGACCAAGGAACACAATAAAAGACCAACTCTAAATGACATATTAACAATACACGACCATTCTCTATTGTATAGTATGACAAGGGTTCAAAGACGACAACAGAAGAGAAATACAATATTCTATATCAACAAAATAAAATAAACAGACTCTGGAATGACTAGCATCGCTGCAACTAGTCATCTTCATACTAATCTGGTGACTGCTCCCCCAACTATCTAAACCTGAATACATGAAATATATCCTCCTCAAAAGGCGGTAAACAATGGAATTGTTGGTGGAAGTACAAGAGTATAAAAAGTATTTGACAATAACATATAAATTAAACATCACGAAAACATTTTTTAACAATAAAGACCGAGCGGGAATCACATTTGTCAAGCAACTCAAGAACTTTTGAGACCTCAAAGTACAAACTAAACGAGTTCCGAAAATATTTCAAAGTATCTCAGGTAGTTTTATAAACCAAAAGGTCCAAAATCTTTAGGATCATAATCCAGGATTCACAAAGTTGATATCAAAATCATTTAGGGCCTCAGCTAAAATTCATTGTTTTTTCTTTTAAAGCCATTAGGGTCCTCGACCCAACTTCATATTTTTCCAACAAGTCCGCTATCATAATCACAAATACCATGTTCGCTATTCTTTGATCTCCTGTCATGTGTGTAATACCCGTAATTTTGATTCCCGATAATTTTCTATTTTTGGCGGAAGTCCGTTTTGACAACTCGCTTGGGACCGTTTCGTCACCCTGAGAATGATTAATTCTACACTTTTTGACATCCGAGTTCGTTTCGGTACCGTTTTGTTGAGTTCCGTGCTTTTGAGCGACTTTTCCGCACTTGAGTTCGATTCTTGCGAATCTCGTCCTAAACTGCTGTTTCGAGTTTTCCGCAAGTCCGTTTAACTTTGTTAGACGTGTTGTGAACTTCGGTTTGGTTATTCGATTACGTATCGTGATTTCCGGGCGTTTTGGGCCATTTTGTAATTTCTTGAAAGTTACGGGTATCCGTATCTGTAATTGTTATATCGACCCGTTTCTTGGTCGCGTATGATTAATTATGGTATTACGTTTTCATTTGGAGTCGTTGATGTTGTCCGCGAACTTTTTGTCGTGTTCGTTCCGTACGTTTTCGGAAATCAAGTCGTCGAGCCCTGGTGGTCGCACCGCCGGACGATTGCGGGATCGAGGATGGTCGCGAGTTCGCCGGACGATGGTCGCATCGACGAGCGGCACGGCAGTACCGGCGTAGCGCACGCCACTGGCCGGACGCCTAGCGCTAGTTTCAGTAGCGAAGCGCATTGCCGAGTCACCAACAGACGCTATCTGGCCCGGGCAGAGGTATTCGAGGTTCTCGACTCGGCCAGATCGGCGGGTAGCGCACGCTACTTTCGGTCGTAGCGCACGCTAACCGGCAGGGGTAGCGCACGCCGGCCGACTAGCGCACGTTACTGGGTTTGTTAGTCCAGGGCTCTCGATGCCAGTCAGCGCCGCGAGCTTCCGCCGTAGCGCACGCTTAGCGGAGTCGGCCGAGTCATGGTCGGCTGCATTGGTCGATGGTGCCGGGTCATGCGGGCCATGGCCGAGAGTGCTCGGCCGACATCGCCGATAGCGCACGCTAGTCATGGAAGGCTAGCGCACGCTAGTTCCGGCCCAGTATAAAAATGACAGACCAGCGACTTTCTCCGTCATTTTTCATTTCATTTCTCTTCGTTCCGCGGCTGGGGTTTTGGAGGAGACGAAACCATGTTATTGAACAACAAATCCATGAAGTTTCTGAGTTTATATCACCGATCAATCGTCCTATAACATCCTTCGATCCAGCGAATCAAGGTTAGATCTTTAGAACCCTACTTTTGGGGAGATTTGGGGATTTTCGCGGTTTTGTCCGATTCATTCGGTTTTGCTGAGTAATTCATGATGAATATGATTAATCTTGTTGGTACTCTTAGTTTCCCTACGGATTCATGGTATATTTCGTGATTTTTACGAAATCGAGAGGGTTTGGTTGTGGTCCGCCCTCGTTGTCGTTTTTATACGAATATACATGAATCGTAGGCGGGTTTTCGGGCGTATTCCAATTCCGTATTCGTTTAGAATCATGTGATTGTATTCTTCAATCGTTAGGTTCGGTTTCGATGGTTCCTAGCATTCGTCGGTGACTTTCCATTAGTTCGTTGCGTAAATCGATTATTCAAGGCAAGTATACATTTATGATTGTGCGTTCTCGACTTTGAAAGTAAGAGGAATTGATGGTACGATATGAACGAACCGTTTTTACGGCATTCATAGATATATTGATGGCATATTATGAACGAACCGTTTTTACGGCATTCATATATGTATTATTGGCATGTAACGAACGAACCGTTTTGACGGCATTCCTACATGTAACGGCGTATGATATGAATGAACCGTTTCTACGGCATTCACATACGTCATGAGATTTTAGTCATTCCGGAATAACTAGTCTTGAATTGATGAATTGACGGATTACATTTACTTTATTGTCGAGGAGTATTATGTTTCATCTTTATTATACTTGCACTAGCTATTCGACGGCTAACCCCTTTATGGGGAAATACGTTTCATGTATTTCGTGTTCCAGGAGAGCGGACGGCGGGTACAGTCGGCATGAAGATGATGGGCAAGTGTGATACCGTGTCTTGTCTCCGGTTATCTCTTTTGGTTTCCTCCATTCGGTGTTGTTGTACTGGAATGGATTTTTAAATACTCGAGTATTGTATTTCGATTTCCTTGATGTTCCGGCCTGTGTTGCCGAGGTATTGATTGTGCGGTGATGTATATGGTTCCATTGGTTATGGTTTTGAATATCATTTGTATCGTCTTTCTTTCCATTGTATGTAGACCTTCTCGGTCAAGTTTTATAGTTCGCGTATGTTTAGCCTTGTGTGTCCCACGGCGGGGCTCACGGCGTAATATACTGAATAACTTGGGGTGTTACGAATATGGTATCGGAGCTTAGGTTTATGGATACCTAGGTGTCGGTCTTTTGGGTCGATTAGTCGGCATTTGCCCACAGATCACTACTCTGCCATCATCATCACGGTGCGACCGGTACTTGTAAGTCCTCTCACTCTTCTTGTATTTTCTTGACCGCTTCGTTTTTAGTGGGTATTCTTTGGAATTGGTCACTTTGAGAAGGTGTGATTTGGATTATACTTCCGCACGTGTGTGCCCTTTTGAATGTGGGATGTAAGGAGAAGAAGTCGTAGTGGTTACGGACTTGAATCCCTCCTTGAGATCTTGTCAAATTGCTAATTTCGATATTAGCGTGTATCGGTTTGTGTTGAGACTTTGTTTGGAAGTCGCATGTTAGTACCACGGAGATCTTCGACTTCACGAGACTTGTAAGTATGTTGTTTGAATTATTCGATAATTCTTGGTTATCTTGGTGATTTGGATTTATATGTTGGATATCGTTGATGGATATTTGTGCTTGAGCGTTGTGAGCGTTGATAATGTTCTTTGAATGCGTATATGTATTCATTGTGCCGTATGATCGTTTGGTATGTCGAGATGTCGGTAGAGAATAGCGGAAAATGGCTAAGTACGGCTACGTTAGCGCACGCTACAAGGTATGTCTAGCGCGCTAAGATATATACTTAGCGTACGCTACGGTGCATACTTAGCGCACGCTAAGAGATTCGATTACGTACGCTAAGGAGGACCCCTAACGCGTAACGACCGGCCGGGTTAGTTTCGGTCGATGGCCGGTGAGTAGGCCAGTTGATTTTTATATTCGATTAGCGCACGCTAACGCATGTTGGTTAGCGCACGCTAACACCGAATCACCAATAATGGAATCTTAGCTTTCAGCGGGTGGACCCGGCCATGTTCGACGCGTGTCCAGATAAGGTCAACGAGTGCTTGTCGTGTAGAGCTAGCGTACGCTAGAACCGTATGATTAGCGCACGCTAATTCCATATCGGTCAAAGGAATCCCGATAATCGCGGATGCTTTCGGCATGTGGGGGCACGATACTGTAGCAAGTCAACGACGATTAGCGCGCGTTAAGGTCGAAGAATAGCGCACGCTACTGAGCATTTCACTGTATCGAGTCAACGCCTGTTAGCGTACGCTAATGTATGGGCATTACGTACGTTAGATGAGTTTCGAAGCAATGTAGTAGCTTCTGGACTGCCCGATAACGCACGCTGTCAAGGAAGGATAGCGCCCGCTAGTCATGTAGCGCACGCTAAATATAAGGTCTAGAGCGCGCTAGTGATGTGTTTTATAGAGAGGATAGACGAGTGCTGAGAGGCATTTTGTCCATTCTCCTTCCTTCAGTCAATAGAGAGAACCTTGGGAAGTACTTGAAGTTCCTAAACATGGAGAGATGATTCTCTTAAACCAGACTAAGATGGAGAGCTCGGATTTAAGTATTGTTCTTGATGTTTTTGATGATTCTTGGAATGGAGATCATTTATTCTTATTCGTGATTCGTCCATACAAAGTAATCCTCATATCCCTTTGATAGTGGTTCGTATTTTTTTTAAGGATTACTATATGTTGGGAATCGTGTGTTTTGATGTTCGTTTTATTTCGATGAAAATGCATAAATTGGACTGTACTTTTATCCGCTGCGTGAGTATTTTTGAAATGGATTTTTGGTATTTTGCCAACTGAAATTTTATTTTGTAAAACCGATTCCCTAAACTGAGTTTTTGGCATTTTGACCTTGATCGTTTTGACGGTATTTGGAAAATGATTTTCTTTTAGTATTTGAAAAATATTAGCGTCATCGGTCTTTTTAACATTTTTGAAATGACGTGGAAATTGTGCTTAGCCTGGTAAATCCTTGTGAAAAGGGTTTACGGCGTGTAATATTCCTGTGAGGATGCAGGGTGTTACAATTATGGTATCATGTGATAATGTTATACGAGATTTGTTGGAATTGTAATAAGAGATTTCGGATGTTGATATGATCATTGAGATCTTCTTCATATGGTGATAAGGGTTTTGTTGCGATTCTTGAGATTGTATGAATGACATGATGAAGAAAATGGTAACATGGAGATATATACCTCGGAGATGTTGTTCGGAACGTGATTTCGGATATTTCATGTTCTTGAAGAACTCTTGAATTATACGAGGTGATGAATTTTTTTTTTTTTAGGAGTGTTGATGTTTTGAAAATGAATATGGAATATTCATATCTAGAGCTAGACTATATGTTTGAAATAATATTCGTATAGGAATACGAAAGTGATTATGAGTTTGATGAGACTATTATTCATCTATGAATTTGGAAGCCCATACGTATGGAGCAAATGTTCAAGTCGAATGATTGGACTATTTGATAACCTTTTTAATAGGATTATCTATTGTTTTGAACCAGTCGGATGTTTCGAATTGATTGCGGTCAAAAGTAAATTTTAACGGATTTCTGAGAAGGGAACCTTATCAATTCGTATTGAGAATTGAGTTTGGAACATTTAGACCCTTATTATTGGTCCTCATTTGTTGCTGATATGATCATCATATTTCGACTCGTATTGTGGACAGGATGCGTAAGTGTCTGAGTTGGATTGTTCAGACTGTGTTTAGTCAAGATATAGTGAAACGATTGAGTTTGTGGGTTGGTGGTATTGATATTGGTCGTCATCGAACTTGTTGATTATTAATCCTTCGTTTTACAATAAGATATGATGTTTGATCGTGTATTATGACTGTTGTGTTGCGGTTAAGGTTGAAAGGTTCGTAGATTAACTTGGTCGAGACTGAGGAATTCGTAAGACGAAATCAACTGAATTGGTAACAGTTCGTTGTATTGATATCGAGGCAGGTTGTATACTCGTACTAATCAATGAGACTAATGTTATCGTGTAGGTGTACGAATGTGTGTATCTTTTCGAGACTTGGTCTACTTATGATTGTATTGATATCAGGGGATTGTTTGATACGACACCCGTCGTCAAATCATGTCAAGTGTTATTGTTGTTCGTAAACGGCCGATTGAAGGCATTGATGTATTCGAATTTCATCTTCATTATCGGTAACTGATTTAAGTGTGCCGAGACATCCGTTGTACCGTTGTTATCGAGTTGCCGTTCTACGGTAATCGAAGTATTGAATTGGGACCGTCGAGGATAGTTCCCATCCGTTGAATTATTATTGTCGTGTTGGCCAACTCAGGGCAGCACACTATTATTCTTATGAACTCGATAATTTTGTGATCGTTGAGGGTGGAGGATTTCCCGAACTGTTGTGTTGTGATCGTTGCTCGTGTTAATCGGTCCTTAGGGATTTTGATCCCAGGATGGTTGTTTTGAATATTGTTGGTCGTGTCGATCTTTCATTATTCGTGTGTCATCGTTCACTTGGTGAATGGTATGATCCGTAATGGGTATTTTATCCTTTGAATTTCGTTGTCATGTTGTATCATGGCATACCTGGAATCATGTCTGCGTGCCGATTGGTTATGTGTAGGATTTTTAGCCAGGCACTCGATGGTCATGCGTGGATGTTTCCGCATTGGACCGTGCACACGAGACGTAGTTCTTGAGGCTAATTAGGTACATTGTCACACGTATATTCTGGATTCCGTATACGGGGTGGACATGTGCACGGACACATTTCCGGATCGGGCGTACTGTGATGTCCCTCTTGAGCTTTATTGTTTGATCGTTCGTAGTCCATGTTGTATTGGATATGTCCGACGATTTGCGACTGGTTGTTCATACGCCGAGGGGTATGTCCGACAGTCAGATTGGTCTCTTTGAGATCTATTTTGTGATGATTCACAGGTTTGGGCTGTTCGGCTTTCAGGCCATTGTGATGTATGGGTATTTCCGTTGGAGCCTTCGGGCATTGTGAATTCGTATCTTTTTCGGCATTGGTTTGGTTTACCTTCGGGTAATATATTGTTGTGTTCTATATTGATGACTCGCCGTTTGGGCGTAAGTTTTCGGTTCTTGTGTATCTCGTTGAGTTTTTCCTGACGGAATATTTCTTCTCCCTACCTGTTTTAAGTTTCAGGACGAAACTTCTTTTAAGGAGGGTAGAATGTAATACCCGTAATTTTGATTCCCGATAATTTTCTATTTTTGGCGGAAGTCCGTTTGGACAACTCGCTTGGGACCGTTTCGTCACCCTGAGAATGATTAATTCTACACTTTTTGACATCCGAGTTCGTTTCGGTACCGTTTTGTTGAGTTCCGTGCTTTTCAGCGACTTTTCCGCACTTGAGTTCGATTCTTGCGAATCTCGTCCTAAACTGCTGTTTCGAGTTTTCCGCAAGTCCGTTTAACTTTGTTAGACGTGTTGTGAACTTCGGTTTGGTTATTCGATTACGTATCGTGATTTCCGGGCGTTTTGGGCCATTTTGTAATTTCTTGAAAGTTACGTATCCGTATCTGTAATTGTTATCTCGACCGTTTCTTGGTCGCGTATGATTAATTATGGTATTACGTTTTCATTTGGAGTCGTTGATGTTGTCCGCGAACTTTTCGCCGTGTTCGTTAAAATGCGTTTTGAAATCAAGTCGTCGAGCCACGGTGGTCGCACCGCCGACGATTGCGGGGACCGGACGGTCGCGAGTTCGCCGGACGATGGCGCATTGTCGGCGGGCACGGCGAGAACCGCGTAAGCGCACGCCTTCTGGCCGGAGCCTTCTGTGCGCTAGCTTCAGCGATGTAGCGCCTTGTCGAGTCGGCATCTGCTTCTCGGGCACAGGCGAGGTATTCGAGGTTACGGACTCGGTCGGGATCGGCGGTAGCGCACGCTCTGTCGGTCATAAGCGCACGCTAACCGGCAGGGTAGCGCCTGGCCGGCCGACTAGCGCCACGTTACAGGGGGTTTGTTAGTCCGGTGGCTCTTTGGGCCAGTCGGCTAAGCGCGCGCGAGCTTGGCCGTAGCGCACGCTAGCGGGAGTCGGATCGGTCGAGTCATGGTTGGCGGGGTGGTCGGTGGTGCCGGGTCATGCGGGCCATGGCCGAGAGTGCTCGGCCGATCTTGGCCGATAAGCGCACGCTAGTCGGAAAGGCTAGCGCCGCTAGTTCCGGCCGATATAAAAATGACAGACGGCGACTTTCTCCGTCATTTTTCATTTCATTTCTCTTCGTTCCTTGGTGGGGTTTTGGAGGAGACGAAAACATGTTGTTGAACAACAAATCCATGAAGTTTCGAGTTTATATCACCGATCAATCGTCTATAACATCCTTCGATCCAATGAATCAAGGTTAGATCTTTAGAACCCTACTTTTGGGGAGATTTGGGGATTTTCGCGGTTTTGTCCGATTCATTCGGTTTCTTTGAGTAATTCATGATGAATATGATTAATCTTGTTGGTACTCTTAGTTTCCTACGGATTCATGGTATATTTCGTGATTTTTACGAAATCGAGAGGGTTTGGTTTTGGTCCGCCCTCGTTTTCGATTTCATACGAATATCCATGAATCGTAGGCGGGATTTCGGGCGTTGTCCAATTCCGTATTCGTTTAGAATCTGTTGTGATTGTATTCTTCGATTCGTTAGGTTCGGTTTCGATGGTTCCTAGCATTCGGTGACTTTCCATTCCGTTCGTTGCGTCGTCGATTATTCAAGGCAAGTATACATTTATGATTGTGCGTTCTCGACTTTGAAAGTAAGAGGAATTGATGGTACGATATGAACGAACCGTTTTTACGGCATTCATAGATATATTGATGGCATATTATGAACGAACCGTTTTACGGCATTCATATATGTATTATTGGCATGTAACGAGCGAACCGTTTGACGGCATTCCTACATGTAACGGCGTATGATATGAGCGAACCGTTTCTACGGCATTCACATACGTCATGAGATTTTAGTCATTCCTAATAACTAGTCTTGAATTGATGAATTGACGGATTACATTTACTTTATTGTCGAGGAGTATTATGTTTCATACTGTTATACTTGCACTAGCTATTCGACGGCTAACCCCTTTATGGGGAAATACGTTTCATGTATTTCGTGTTCCGGGAGAGCGGACAGGTACCGTGCAGTCGGCATGAAGATGATGGGCAAGTGTGATACTGTGTCTTGTCTCCGGTTATCTCTTTTGGTTTCCTCCATTCAGTGTTGTTGTACTGGAATGGATTTTTAAATACTCGAGTATTGTATTTCAGTTTCCTTGATGTTCCGGCCTGTGTTGCCGAGGTATTGATTTGTGCAGTGATGTATATGGTTCCATTGGTTATGGTTTTGAATATCATTTGTATCGTCTTTCTTTCCATTGTATGTAGACCTTCTCGGTCAAGTTTTATAGTTCCGCGTATGTTTAGCCTTGTGTGTCCCACGGCGGGGCTCACGGCGCTGTAATATACCCTGAATAACTTGGGGGTGTTACAATGTGTCACCGTAAGATTTATCAAATCTGCACGAATTGAACCATACACAACACTACAATAACCATAAATACCATATGCATGACTCCATGATCTCCTAACACAAACTACTATAGGTTTCATCAAATCTGCACGAATTGAACCAAACATCATTGTTGCTTTCTGTTCCCATGGTCGCTAGCCATAGATCCTCTTAGGTCTCGTCTGGCAAATACAAGTGAACTACAACGTCATCATTAAGTTCTAATACCACGATATTCGGTCATGAATCCTCATAGGCCCATTGAACCAACATGAGTGAACTTCATATTTAGTACATCACAATAATCACAGCACAATAACCATCCATAAATACACAAAACATCATTCAAGCCAGGACCAGCCCAATATGGGGGGGGGGGGGGGGGGGCAGCTTGGGCGATGGCCTAGGGCCTCCAAATTCCTAGAGCCCATTTTGGATATACCAATTACCTAATATGCCTTGAAAAAAGATTAAAATTACATATGTTCAACGAACCTTGGGTAGCTGGTAGAAAAAAGAGGCAAAATCGGTATATACCAATTTTTTTTATGTTTTGTAATATGTAGTTTCCATTGTTTCCAATGGAGCCAAAGACTCCTTATTCTTTGGTTCTCGATTATAATGGAATAAAACAAAATGACTCACTAAATTAGTTGCACTTCTTTTTCTCATGAAGTACTAGTCATTCCATGCAATTCTCGATGCAATTTTCATTTTGGATCGTCCGAAAACAACCTCTCTGCGTTAAGACAGGGGTAAGGCTGATTACATCCGATTCCCCCTTACCCCGCTTTTTGCGGGAGCCGTTGAGGCATTGGGGTAATGTTGTTGTTGTTGTTGTTGTTGTTTTTTGTAATATGTAGTTGTAAGGTTGTTCGGCTCCTGGGGCCTGTCCTAGGGATTTTTAAATTCCATAGGTGGGGAGTCCCCAGCCTGTTAGTGTATTAATTTTTTTAATTAATAAAACTTTTCGGAGGTGCCGCCCTCCTTTACCCAAAAAAAATTATTATACAGGGCCTCGTTTTTTATTTTGCCCCGGGCCTCAAATTGGCTTGGACTGGCCCTGATTCAAGCATAATCACAAACTTTAAACAACAAGGTCTCAATACACACCTCAACCATTCACACAAGGCACACCAACATTATTGTGCAAAAACCATAACACAAATGACATCTAACACGATTATTAAAAAACCAACAATTCATCAATATCAATCAAACCTTCTACATGAACCTAATTAACAAAAGCACATAGGACCAACACACGAGCCATACTCAAGAGAATATAAAACTTATAGACGAAGTACTTACCTTGGAATCAATACGCCTCGGGTTCATCCCCAGGGGCATAGCCGAGTGGTAAGGCATATGGTGATGTGGGGAGAAATCCTCAGGCAACGTAGGTTCGAATCCCGTGTGGGACAAATTTTCACTGAAATATTGTGGAGGTTTGTCCTGGGGTTTGAATCCTGTTGGCTCTCTCCCATATGTGTCGGTCACTCGGGCACATCTCTCGATTTACGACCCGCCTGGTCAAGGGACCTCTGATACAGGTGGCTCGTCTCTCCCTTACCAAAAATACGCCTCGGGTTCGACAAAAGAAAAGGCTTGATCGAACAAGTCAAAAATCTTCCAACGCTAATATACAATCACTACCGAAACCATCAATCCAAAACTAAGAAGGCACACCAACTAAAACTCATTGTGGCATTTTAACAAACACTTGTCAAGCACATGACATGATGTTCGTGCCAGAATCACTATTCATCATAATTGCACCCTCAAATACGCGAATAATGTAGGGTATCTACTCAGAATACATAGGATTACACAACTCAGCAATAAATGAATTACAAATAAAGTTCCTATGGTTACGGGGATTAAGGATCACACAATAATTCTAATATCAATGAATTACACAGAGTAAAACGAAATTAAAAAAACCCGAACACGAAGAACTGGAAAAATAAGGTTCGGGAATTTAAACCGAACAGATCGCACAAGATCTGAAAAACCAAAGCGTGAAGGTGGTGATATTCAAACAAAGTGTCGGTTCAGTCCCCCACCCTCGTATACCCATGTCCAAGGCTCCAACAACCGGCTGCCCGCAGCCCTTACAGTACCAAAACCCAGGCGATTTTACAAAGAAACTCCGAGAATCACAAGAAATCCAGAACCCTAAAACCCGAAATTCCCTCTCAGGCCCTCGGCCGATTTTCACTTAGAACTCAAAAAGGGATTTACTAAGAAAATCAAAAAGATAATTTTTGCCTCAAGAACTCTCTCAAATTTTTTGGTGTAAATCCCTCAAAAATGATCCCAATATTTATAGGGATGAAAACAGTAACCAACGCCACCGTCGTCCGAGGATGAAGCACCCGATCTTATCATTAAGTTGATAAGGGTTGCAAGCATATCGGAACCAAACGGGAAAGACGGAGGCGAAAGAGAGATGAAACAGAAACGAGAGAATCGGGAGAGAGAGAGTGAGGTGCCGACCGAAAAAGGAGAGGAAGTGATAAGAGTTTCGGGGTGATGGGTTATATATACCACAAATGGACGAATGTGATAAGTCCATCACAAAGGGACAGTCCAGATTGAACCAGGAGTAGAAAAGGAATTCGGGCCTGGGCTTTGGTGTATTAAAGGGTCTGGGTTGCACAAGATGTATTATTTATTGGGCCCAGTCATAAAATAATTCATTTGGGCCTCAAATAATTACATTTCTCCACCCGGTCCAAATGAGCCATCGGGGTATACTGTTTTGAGAGGGAGGTCATCATCGCCGAACGTCACACCACCTGCATATCACACAAAGTTAGTACAAGTATAAAGACATAAATCAATCACTAAGAAAGAAAACTAGTAGACACAGAGTAGACTAGAAAAACTATCACAAAGATAGCAAACTGAAAGACTGGAGTGTCTTTAGTTAAGGGAGTCGATATTCAGTATCGACTTGCAAGATCTGATTTTCTCGACCGGTAGGCACTTCGTGCCCATATATGTAGGATTAGAATGGGATGGAATTTTCTTCAGACCAATTATGCCCTTTTCCACGATATCATGGATGAAGTGTCGCCTGACGTCAATGTGCTTAGTACGATCATGGAAAACAGGATTTCTACACAAATGGATGCTAGATTAATTGTCAGAGAAAACCACAACATTATCACGAAGAACACCAATCTCAGTAAGTAAACCTTTCAACCAAATAGCCTCTTTAAAGACTTCAGTGGTGGCAATATATTCAACTTCAGTAGTAGACAAAGTAACTATATGCTGAAGTTGAGATTTCCATGAAATGCACGAGCCATACAAGGTAAACACATAAGAAGTTGTGGACTTACATTCATCCCTGTCATTGGCATAATTGGAAATCAACGTAACCTTTAAGGTTAACCCCATCATCAGATTTAGAGAAAATAAGACCATCAGAAACATAATTTTTCAAGTACCGAAGTAACCACGTAAGGGCCTCCCAATGAGGTTTTCTTGGATTAGCCATATATCTACTTAAACAACTCACAGCATAAGCAATATCTGGCCTAGTACTAACCATAAGGCACATGACATATCCAATAGCATTAGCATATGGGACAGATCCCATTTCACGAATTTCAAATTCAGTTTTAGGCGACTGAGTTTTGGATAATAAGAAATGAGGAGCCAACGGCACACTAGCAATTTTAGCATCAGTCATTTGTGATAGTTTTTCTAGTCTACTCTGTGTCTACTAGTTTTCTTTCTTAGTGATTGATTTATGTCTTTATACTTGTACTAACTTTGTGTGATGTGCAGGTGGTGTGACGTTCGGCGATGATGACATCCCTCTCAAAACAGTGTACCCCGATGGGTCATTTGAAACGGGTGGAGAAATGTAGTTATTTGAGGCCCAAATGAATTATTTTATGACTGGGCCCAATAAATAATACACCTTATGCAGCCCAGACCCTTTAATACACCAAAGCCCAGGCCCGGATTCCTTTTTTATTGGGCCCAGTCATAAAATAATTCATTTGGGTTAAGGATGACGTAAAAGTCCGTGCATACATGATGGCTTCTATGTCTAATGATCTTCAGAGAGCTCGTGACAAAATCCATAGAGATATCCTCCCACTTCCACTCTGGGATGGGGAGTGGTTTCAACAACCCGGCTGGCCGCTGATGCTCAATCTTGACTTGCTGATAAGTCAAACACTTAGCCACAAACTGAACTACCTCATTCTTCATGTCGTTCCACCAGAAATTTTTCCTCAAATCTTTATATATTTTACTCGAGCCCGGATGGACTGAGTAAGGTGACGCATGGGCCTCTCGCATAATACTCTGTCTCAATCCCGAGTCGTTCGGAGCACACAACCGGCCTCGAAATCTCAACACACCGTCCTCATGAATAACGAATCCCGGGGCTTTCCCCTTTCCTACACTCTCTCGGAGCTGAATACACATCGGGTCCTCCAACTGTCCCGATTTAATATCATCGACCAGAGATGAAGAAATCTCAAGAGTACGCAACTTCCCGGAACTCTCTGGTAGTACAACCTCAATGCTCAACCTCATAAACTTTCGCTGAAGTCCCGACTGGGCCGTAAGCAACTCAAGCGCCCGAAGCGCTACCGATTTCCGGCTCAAGGCATCTGCCACCACATTTGCCTTACCCGGATGATATAGAATCTCGAGGTCGTAGTCCTTAATAAACTCCAACCATCTCCTCTGTCTCATATTAAGCTCTTTCTGGGTGAAAATGTACTTTAGGCTCTTGTGATCGGTGAAAATCTGACACGACGAGCCATACAAGTAATGACGCCAGATCTTCAACGCAAATACGACTGCGGCCAACTCAAGATCATGCGTAGGGTAATTCAATTCATACGGTTTCAACTGACGGGAAGCATAGGCAATCGTCCTCCGTCTTTGCATAAGTACACATCCGAGCCCTTGGCCCGAAGCATCACCGAATCGAAACCCTCATTACCACTCGGTAAGGCCAAAACAGGAGCGGTCGTCAACCGCTTCTTCAACTCCTCAAAACTATTCTGCCTCTCATCGGTCCACACAAGCTTCTCTGACTTCTGTAATAACCGAGTCAGTGGTCGAGCGAGCTTAGAGAACCCCTCGATGAATCTACGGTAATACCCGGCTAATCCCAGAAAACTGCGGACCTCCTTCACGTTCTTGGGCGGCGCCCAATCCAATACTGCCTCCACCTTATGTGGGTCCACACGAACACCCTCGGCCGAGATCACATGACCGAGAAACATAACCTCCCGCAACCAAAATTCACACTTTGAGAACTTCGCAAAAATATGCTGAGTTCTCAAAATGTCTAACACGATATGCAAATGACGGGCGTGCTCCTCCTCGCTCCTCGAGTAAATCAGGATGTCATCGATAAAAACTACACATTTATCGAGGTACTCGATAAAGACTTTGTTCATAAGCTGCATGAACACGGCTGGTGCGTTTGTTAGCCCAAAAGGCATAACCACAAACTCGTAGTGACCGTATCTCGTCCGAAAGGCTGTCTTCGGAATATCGGTATCCTTCACTCGGAGCTGATAATACCCCGATCTCAAATCAATCTTCGAAAACACGGTTGCCCCTTGCAACTAATCAAACAAATCATCAATCCTCGGGAGCGGATACTTGTTTTTGATGGTCACTTTGTTCAACTCTCGGTAGTCGATACATAAACAAAGTGACCCATCCTTCTTCTTCACAAACAGGACCGGTGCGCCCCAAGGTGAAGCGCTCGGTCAAATATATCCCATGTCTAGCAACTCTCCCAACTGTTTCTTTAACTCAAGCATCTCGGCAGGCGCCATACGGTATGGCGTCTTAGAAATCGGGGCTGCCCCCGGCTCTAAATCGACGGTAAACTCAACCTCTCGGTCCGGCGGCAAACCCGGCAACTCGTCTGGAAAAACGTCAGGATACTCACATACTACCGGAATAGACGAGATCTCGACTCCCCCTTCCTCCGATCTCAAAGCGTAACACCAATAGCCCGTGCAACCTTCTCGAAGCAGTCTCACCGCCCTCAAGGCGTTGATCAGTAACCTCTGGCTACTCCGCTTACGCACCACAAAAGAATGCTCGGTACCGTCAGAGGCTAACATCGAAACGGTTCTCGTTCTATAATTCATGATCGCCCCATGACGGTCCAGCCAATCCTCACCCAGAATCAAATCCTCATCTCTAATATCTACCGCAATCAGATTAGAAGGCCAAACCCTCCCCGCGATACTCACTGGAAAATCTCTAACCTCACGATCCCCCACGATGCTATCCCCACTAGGAAGTTTAACAACAAAAGGCTCACAAGCAACAAGGCAGTCAACATGCAGACGACGCACACAATCCATAGATATAAAAGAATGGATAGCACCAGAATCGAACAATACGGAAACAGGATGATCAAGGATGTGGACGGTACCTGTAGCCACCGTCGTGTCAGGATCTCCTGCTCGTCTCATCTCATACACTCGGGGCGGAACAGACCCCGCACTAGAAGCTCCCCCTCTAGAAGGCTGCCCACGTCCTTGACCTCTACCAAAACTCTGCTGCGGCTGAGGAACTGTCGGTGCCTGATTCACACTCGGCTCTCCCGCAGCTGGGGCTGATATCTGAGTAACTGGAGTTCGAGCCGCATCCGTACAAAACTTAACACGATGACCCATCCGACCACAAGCAAGACACTGAATCAGAGGCCTATCACACTCACCCATTATGTGGCCCGGGCGACTACAGTTGAAGCACGTAGGACCACGGACGGAACCAGCAGGAGCAGACCTAGAACCGTTTCCTCGCCCAACTGATGGCCACTGACTCCTAAAGACTCGCGAACCAGACTGAGCCTTCGGATACCCTCCTGACTTGCCTCCCGAAAACTGACCGGAGGTCTTCTGCTTCTTTCCTTCGGTTGCCGTCTCCGTTGCAGAAAACGAAATTTCATAAGCCATCGCTTTATTCTGATACTCTTTCAAAGTCGTGCACCCCAGACCAGACATGTAGTGGCGCACCCTCGGTTTCATCCGCATATCAAAGTGGCGGATCTTATCAAGCTCATCTCGGACTTGGTTTCTCACGTAATGCAGCTGTTGATTGTAGTCTTTGATAGCTTGAGAAATAGGAACATCCTGGGGCTTAGCCTCAAAGAAGGCTCGGATCCTCCCCTCTTTCACTGGCCATGGACAGAATTCATCTTCCATCAGATCCCGAAACTCTGCCCACGTAGCTGCCCGGTCACGCACCGCTTGCCACCACGTTGCTGCCTCCTTGGCGAGGAAGTACTGAGCAACGGGTACTTTCCTCTCCTCAGAACAATTAGCAGCCTCAAATACTTTCTCCATCTCGAATAGCCAATTCTCCCAACCGGAAGGGTCGGAAGCACCATCAAACTGTGGAGGACGCATACGAATCACGTCCTGAAGTAACTTATCATTGCCGGATCCAGTAGGCGGAACCGGGTTGGCATTAGCTTGGCCGACTAGAATGGCCTGAGTCAGTAGCGTCATCTGGTTCGCTACTTGCTGCAAAATGTTGGCCACTCCAACATTCTCATGTGCATTACCGGAGCTAGAAGACTGGTCCTGCTGACCTCCGGAACTAGGGGGAACACTGTTCGACAAAGAGGGCATCGCCGAATCAGTTCCTGAGTGATCGGACATGGCCGCCCCACCGGTTGCGCCACGTCCCCTACCGCGTCCGCGACCGCGTCCGCGTCCTCTACCAGCAGGAATTCTGGAGAAGTAACGGGTAAGTACAATTCAAACGCAAAATGCAACGAGATACTAAGACAGGAATAGAACAGAACGGTGAAACGAGTCAAGTTAGGAAAAACTTACGAGCACCGGCGTACTGAGATGATGGCATAGCAGCAATACTGTCCCAAAAACGACACTTAACTAGACCCAAATAACCGACAACCTAGGTATCCATAACCTAAGCTCTGATACCATATTTTGTAACACCCCCAAGACATTCAGGGCATATTACAGCGCCGTGGATCCCACACTGTGGAATCCACCAGGCTAACATACCAAACAAGACATTCGACAACAACAAACAATCATTAATGAAACGACAATTCGCATAAAAGACTACAAACCGACAAATAAAATCTGACATCAAATCCATTTCCCAAAATGGGGACACAACAGTAACAAGTTCAAACAGGAAGTACTCGAGTACTTAAACCAATTTTATAATACAGAAATCCCAAAATCAGACATCAATAATAACCGACAGACATAACACCGAAAATCAATTACTGGACAATATCATGCTTGCCCATCATCCTCATACGGCTCGAGTGCTCGCTTGTCCCCACGATCAATACCTGAAATACAAAAAGTATTTCCCCCATTTAAGGGGTTGGGGCATCAATAGGTCTTCTTCTCACATGACCAAACCATCGTAATCGATTCTCCATCATCTTGTCTTTTATAGACGCAACTCTTACCTTCTCTCTGATCACCTCATTTCTGAGCCGATCCTTTTTTGTATGACCACACATCCATCGTAGCATACACATCTCTGCCACATTCATCTTTTGAACGTGACACTATTTTACAGCCCAACACTCGGTGCCATATAACAGCGCAGGCCTAATTGCCGTGCGGTAAAATTTACCCTTTAATCTATGAGGCATGCCAGGATCACATAAAACCCCTGTGGCACTCTTCCACATCAACCACCCTGCCTTTATTCTGTGAGCCACATCGCCATCTAGCTCTCAATCCTTTTGGATAATAGATCCAAGATACCGAAAGAAAGTGGATCCATGAACAACTTTCCCATCAAATGTGATCATCCCCGCCTCTCTATCACTATTTTCGCTAAACCTACACTCCATATATTCAGTCTTATACACTCGGCCTAAAGCCTCGAGCTTCCAAAGTATCCCTCCAAAGTTCCAATTTCTGTTGCACTCCAACCTTCGTTTCATCAATCAACACAATATCATCTGCGAACATCATACACCACGGAACGTCATTTTGAATTTCTCTTGTCAATTCGTCCATGACTATGGCAAAGAGAAAAGGACTAAGAGCAGATCCTTGATGCACCCCAATCGTAATAAGGATTTCTTCTGTCCTCCCAACATTAGTACGTACACTTGTACTAGCTCCCTCATACATGTCCTTTATAATGTCAATATATTTCCGCGATACACCCTTCTTTGCTAAGGCCCACCAAAGTACTTCTCATGGTACTTTATCATATGCCTTCTCTAAATCAATAAAAACCATATGCAGATCTTTCTTTTTATCTCGATAATGTTCCATCAACTGCCGGATAAGATAAATTGCTTCCATGGTCGATCTTCCAGGCATAAATCCAAACTGATTTTCTGTTATCTTCACACATTTCCTGATCCTTTGTTCAATCACTCGTTCCCACAACTTCATGGTATGACTCATTAGTTTAATTCCGCGATAATTAGAACAATCTTGAACATCACCTTTGTTTTTATACAAAGGGACGAGAATACTTTTCCTCCATGCTGATGGCATCTTATTGCTTCTCTAAATCTTATTGAAAATCATAGTTACCCATTCGATCCCTCTCCCCCAAACACCTCCAAACTTCAATAGGTATACCATCTGGTCCTTCTGCTTTCTTTGACCCCATCTTCTTCAATGCAATTGTCACTTCACCCTTTTGGATTCTTCTCTTAAACTCTCGGTTAACCATACTCAAGGGGATGTTTAAAGTCCCAATATCTTGTTCTTGATGGCCATTGAATAGGGTATCAAAGTATGACCTCCATCTCTCTTTTATCTCTTTATCTTGAACCAAAACTTTTTGGTCAGTATCTTTTACACATTTAACTTTTCCAATATCTCGCGTCTTCTTCTCTCTCATTCGAGCAAGTTTATAGATAGCTTTTTCCCCTTCTTTAGTATCTAATCTTGCATATAATTCTTGATTGACCTTTGATCGGGCATTTCGCACTGCCTTTTTAGCTTCTGTTCGAGCTTTCTTGTACTTCTCATAATTCTCATCGCTCGAGCATTTACCCAGTACCTTATAACATTCACGTTTGGTCTTTATCGCTTGCTTAACTTCATCATTCCACCAAGATGTGTCCTTACTTGATGGTCTATTTCCTTTAGATTCTCCTAGGACTTCTTTTGCAACTTCCTTTATGTTATGCTCCAACAAGTTCCACATCGAATCTATATCCATCTTCGTGCAATCAGACCAAATACCACTATCAGCAATCTTAGCCACAAAAGTATGTCGACTCTCCCCTTGGAGCTTCCACCACTTAATTCGAGGGTCAACTTGTGGTCTTCTCTTTCTTAAGTGCCTCTTACCTCGAAAGTCAAGCACCACAACCCTATGCTGTGTTGCAGCACTCTCACCGGGTAATACCTTGCAATTAGTAAAACTTTTCCTCCAAACATTCCTTACTAAAAAGAAATCAATCTGACTTGCATTACCTCCGTTTCTATATGTCACCAAATGAGAGTCCCTTTTCTCGAACCAAGTGTTCATAATACCCAAGTCATGAGCTAATGCGAAATCCAATATACCATTTCCTGCTTCATTCCTGTCCCCAAAACCAAAGCCACCATGAATGCTCTCAAAGCCATCTCTGCTAACACCGACATGCCCATTGAGGTCACCACCAATGATCAATTTCTCACCCATAGGAATTCGTTCGACAACCTCTTCCAAATCTTCCCAAAATTCTTGTTTAATCGATGCATCCAATCCTACTTGTGGTGCATAAGCACTTATAATAGTTAGAAACTCATCCCCTATCACAAGCTTAATACTCATTATTCTATCGCTCTTTCTCGACACTTCCACCACTTCATCAATGAATTCTTTATCGATGACGATACCCACTCCATTTCTACTTCTATCCTTTCCAGAGTACCAAAGCTTGTAACCCCAAGGAGCTAACACTCTTGCCTTCTCGCCAACCCACTTAGTCTCTTGTAGACACATTATGCGAATTCTCCTCCTTTTCATAACCTCCCCCACTTCTGCTGATTTCCCCGTCAAAGAGCCAACGTTCCAAGTTCTAAACCGCACCTTACTACCCTTACTAGCCGCAAGAACTAACTTCTCTGTCTGTCCCCGTCCACGCTGCAAGGATTCTTGCACATTTGACACCACACCCATACTTCGAGGTGGAGCGCCGCTTCCGGGCGACGACCTAGCAACCCTTGCATATTTTCCACTACACCCGGGCCTATGAAGTGTAGCGCATCCTTGCTTATTTGACACCACCCTCAGATGTAAAGGTCGCGCGCCGCTTCTGGGCGACGACCTAGCAACCCTCGCATACTTATCATTGCACCCGAACCTATGAAATGCAGCGCGTCGCTTCTGAGGAGACGCCCCAATGATTTTCAATGTTTGATTCATGTCCATGGAATGTGACGAGTTTTACGCTGGCTGTCACTAACCTACCGCAACCCTCCTCTTTTATACGGGCTTGGCACCAGCAATGGATGTCAAGAAGACACCCACATGCAGAGTTAATCTACAAATATGAATAGATAAATAATTTTAGTATCGGCCTAACGTTAGGCCAAATTTTCCTGGCCTGACGGTAGAAAAGCCCAAGATGCGCTTGTACGATATTAGTTGTTAATATGGTATTTTTTTTTCTTGTTTCTTACTATGTTATCCTTGCGATAAATGCCACAAAAATTAAAATGACTTGTAACTAAGTGTGGTGAAAAGGGGTATTTCGGTCCTTTGATACTTGCAATTAGGAAATTATCCTACAGTTTCGGACACACCAGATCGGAAAAAAAAAAAGCTTCGAGGGTATAATTGTACATCGAAATAAATGTTCGGAATCTCAATTTTGCCCCATGATGCCTTCTAACTTTCGATTCGACATTTTTTCTTGGTGTAGTATTTGGATGGTTGGGTTATATTTGCGAGTACGCGAGGCCGAGAGCCCCTCTTCCCACTGAACAAAGCACCTCCTGAAGGTCGGTGGTGAGACGGCTACAGATTGAAAGTCCCCCACATGCTGAAGCAATCTGATCTGATGGTCGTAATGTTCAGGTCTTGATTTAAACGCAACGTAAATTACGTTTGGACGTCGTGTCGGCTTGTAGCTCATTTATGGGGAGTATGCAGTTTACATGTCCCGATTGTATTCATGAAATCACCAAATGATGGAGCCTTTTATCATCAGGGCATTTGTGTGACTGGCCATCATTTAGTTCTATATAAACTCTTTTAGAAATGCAAAATTTGTGGGCTCGTCATGATTTCATACTTGATGATAATTTTCGGACTTTCTATGGTAAGACATGTGTATCGCCTGTGACACAATATGCACATCTTATAAATGTGTTACTTTTGAGACATTGTTAGATGATGAGACAAAAAAAGGGACTATTAACAACTATTGCGAGATCTTTCGGGATAAGTTTATGATAGCGATGTAGTAATCTTTCAATAATGCAATGCATTGCCAGCCTCAACGCCTTTATGTAAAGGTCGATTAGTCTAATTTGTTCGACCAAAATTCTAATGATATGAGAGGTTTAGTGCGTTAAAAATAATTTAATTGTATCTCATATATGTAAATTATACTTGATTGATAAATTACAATCCATTTTGATTAACCAAGCTTATCTGGCCAGCTAATTTTTTAGTTTCCAACCAACTAAATCAACTCGTTTTGAACGAATCTTTGTCCATTCAAGATCAAATAACTCACAACTTGCTTAATTTTAATTTATACGCATTCGTAGTGAGTAATTGCAGTTGGGGGGGGGGGGCTTTATTTTTTATTAGTATATAAAGGATTACTCATGTGAGAGATGGTGATATAATTTAATTAAAATAACTAAAATTTATTATTATTATTAATGTTGTTATTATTATATTTGTCATTGAAAGTTTTTTTAATTGTAATAAAAAATATAAATTATGTGAAAAAGGCCCATAATAAAAATTGAACTCTCAATTTCCCTAACCTGTCAAATGTCTGCACCCATAACACATGATTTATTACATCCATAATTTTATGGGAAAAAGGGGCCGAGTCATTGTTTCAATACTTTAAAAAATAAGGTCCTTAATTTGCGGGCTGTACGCGCACACAAGACGTAAAGACACACGATCAACAATACGTCAACCCATCTCCAAGTAGCCTGAATTTCAAACCCATTCAACCCATTTTCTTGATCTCTTGCCCCATTTCTGTCATTCGTTTTTCCTAGGGTGGGTACGGTCCAGAATGGTACGTAATTTGTATAGTCCCAATCCAGTTCTGGTTAGATAAAACGGTCCAGAATCAATCTGGAATATGCGCTAGTTCTGGTTTGTTCCCTTCTCGTCTAGAATCGAGACATATCGGTTTGTTATACATTCAATTTTAAAAGATGGCATTTTTGGTAGTTTTCATATTTTCTTCTAAAATATCATGAAATGCATTTTTGTCCAACAAAAATCTACGAGAAACTTGAGTTATTCCTTAATCATTTCAAGCAAAATTCATTTTAAATTTGATATGTGTTAGTATTGTTGCTCTATTAGGTATTATTAAGCTAATAAAGTTACAAAAGTTATAGTCAACATATTGTGATATTTGCCCATATATGTGTACTAACCGGGACAAACGGTTCGGTTCTGAAGAAAATTCGTAGGACCCTGTACCGATCCAAAATAAATCGGCCCAGAACCGGGATCGAGCAAGTTTTGAAGATCCAATTTGAAATGCTATTTTCCGATTCAGGACCATATCGGTCCAGGATGTCCGGGAAGGATCGGGTTTGTTGCTCACTCCTAATTTTTCCGTATTTGTTTAGTCACATAGATGTGCGTTTTATGTTGAAATCCATCATATTGTTATGGCTCATGCTCGGTGGAGGCTCCTCGAGCAGTGGCAAAGGACACGAGGTTGGTGGTGTGGAAGAACATCGTTGTGCATGTTGGAAAACTAGCTAGAGTAGCGACTATCTCGAATGGGACCCTACCACTAGGATGCACCCAATACCACTCAACAATATGTTTGACCAAGGAACACAATAAAAGGCCAACTCTAAATGAAATATTAACAATACACGATCATTCTCTATTGTATAGTATGACAAGGGTTCAAAGACGACAACAGAAGAGAAATACAATATTCTACATCAAAAAAATAAAATAAACAGACTCTGGAATGACTAGCATCGCTGCAACTAGTCATCTTCATACTAATCTGGTGACTGCTCCCCCAACTATCTAAACCTGAATACATGAAATATATCCTCCTCAAAAGGCGGTAAACAATGGAATTGTTGGTGGAAGTACAAGAGTATAAAAAATATTTGACAATAACATATAAATTAAACATCACGAAAACATTTTTTAACAATAAAGTCCGAGCGGGAATCACATTTGTCAAGCAACTCAAGAACTTTTGAGATCTCAAAGTACAAACTAAACGAGTTCCGAAAATATTTCAAAGTATCTCAGGTAGTTTTATAAACCAAAAGGTCCAAAATCTTTAGGATCATAATCCAGGATTCACAAAGTTGATATCAAAATCATTTAGGGCCTCAGCTAAAATTCATTGTTTTTCTTTTAAAGCCATTAGGGTCCTCGACCCAACTTCATATTTTTCCAACAAGTCCACTATCATAATCACAAATACCATGTTCGCTATTCTTTGATCTCCTGTCATGTGTCATCGTAAGATTTATCAAATCTGCACGAATTGAACCATACACAACACTACAATAACCATAAAAATACCATATGCATGACTCCATGATCTCCTAACACAAACTACTATAGGTTTCATCAAATCTGCACGAATTGAACCAAACATCATTGTTGCTTTCTGTTCCCATGGTCGCTGGCCATAGATCCTCTTAGGTCTCGTCTGGCAAATACAAGTGAACTACAACGTCATCATTAAGTTCTAATACCACGATCTTCGGTCATGAATCCTCATAGGCCCATTGGACCAACATGAGTGAACTTCATATTTAGTACATCACAATAATCACAGCACAACGTAGATCACATAACCATCCATAAATACACAAAACATCATTCAAGCCTGGGCCAGCCCAATATGGGGGCGGCAGGCGATGGCCTAGGGTCTCCAAATTCCTAGAGCCCATTTTGGATATACCAATTACCTAATATGCCTTGAAAAAGGATTAAAATTACATATGTTCAACGAACCTTGGGTAGCTGGTAGAAAAAAGAGGCAAAATCGGTATATACCAATTTTTTTAATGTTTTGTAATATGTAGTTTCCATTGTTTTCAATGGAGTCAAAGACTCCTTATTCTTTGGTTCTGGATTATAATGGAATAAAACAAAATGACTCACTAAATTAGTTGCACTTATTTTTCTCATGAAGTACTAGTTATTCCATGCAATTCTCGATGCAATTTTTATTTTGGATCATCCAGAAACAACCTCTCTGCGTTAAGACAGGGGTAAGGCTGATTACATCCGATCCCCCCTTACCCCACTTTTTGCGGGAGCCGTTGAGGCATTGGGGTAATGTTGTTGTTGTTGTTGTTGTTGTTTTTTGTAATATGTAGTTGTAAGGTTGTTCGGCTCCTGGGGCCTGTCCTAGGGATTTTTAAATTCCATAGGTGGGGAGTCCCCAGCCTGTTAGTGTATTAAATTTTTTAATTAATAAAACTTTTCGGAGGTGTCTCCCTCCTTTACCAAAAAAATTATTATACAGGGCCTCGTTTTTTATTTTGTCCCGGGCCTCAAATTGGCTTGGACCGGCCCTGATTCAAGCATAATCACAAACTTTAAACAACAAGGTCTCAATACACACCTCAACCATTCACACAAGGCACACCAACATTATTGTGCAAAAAACATAATACAAATGACCTCTAACACGATTATTAAAAAACCAACAATTCATCAATATCAATCAAACCTTCTACATGAACCTAATTAACAAAAGCACATAGGACCAACACACGAGCCATACTCAAGAGAATATAAAACTTATAGACGAAGTACTTACCTTGGAATCAATACGCCTCGTGTCCGTCCCCAGGGTCATAGCCGAGTGGTAAGGCATATGGTGATGTGGGGAGAAATCCTCAGGCAACGTAGGTTCGAATCCCGTGTGGGACAAATTTTCACTGAAATATTGTGGAGGTTTGTCCTGGGGTTTGAATCCTATTGACTCTCTCCCATATGTGTCGGTCACTCGGGCACATCTCTCGATTTACAACCCGCCTGGTCAAGGGACCTCTGATACAGGTGGCTCGTCTCTCCCTTACCAAAAATACGCCTCGGGTTCGACAAAAGAAAAGGCTTGATCGAACAAGTCAAAAATCTTCCAACGCTAATATACAATCACTACCGAAACCATCAATCCAAAACTAAGAAGGCACACCAACTAAAACTCATTGTGGCATTTTAACAAACACTTGTCAAGCACATGACATGATGTTCGTGCCAGCATCACTATTCATCATAATTGCACCCTCAAATACGCGAATAATGTAGGGTATCTACTCAGAATACATAGGATTACACAACTCAGCAATAAATGAATTACAAATAAAGTTCCTATGGTTATGGGGATTAAGGATCACACAATAATTCTAATATCAATGAATTACACAGAGTAAAACGAAATTAAAAAACCCCGAACACAAAGAACTGGAAAAATAAGGTTCGGGAATTTAAACCGAACAGATCACACAAGATCTGAAAAACCGAAGCGTGAAGGTGGTGATATTTGAACAAAGTGTCGGTTCAGTCCCCCACTCTCGTATACCCACGTCCAAGGCTCCAACAACCGGCTGCCCGCAGCCCTTACAGTACCAAAACCCAGGCGATTTTACAAAGAAACTCCGAGAATCACAAGAAATCCAGAACCCTAAAACCCGAAATTCCCTCTCAGGCCCTCGGCCGATTTTCACTTAGAACTCAAAAAGGGATTTACTTAGAAAATCAAAAAGATAATTTTTGCCTCAAGAACTCTCTCAAATTTTTCGGTGTAAATCCCTCAAAAATGATCCCAATATTTATAGGGATGAAAACAGTAACCAACGCCACCGTCGTCCGAGGATGAAGCACCCGATCTTATCATTAAGTTGATAAGGGTTGCAAGCATATCAGAACCGAACGGGAAAGACAGAGGCGAAAGAGAGATGAAACAGAAACGAGAGAATCGGGAGAGAGAGTGAGGTGCCGACCGAAAAAGGAGAGGAAGTGATAAGGGTTTCGGGGTGATGGGTTATATATACCACAAATGGACGAATGTGATAAGTCCATCACAAAGGGACAGTACAGATTGAACCAGGAGTAAAAAAGGAATCCGGGCCTGGGCTTTGGTGTATTAAAGGGTCTGGGTTGCACAAGATGTATTATTTATTAGGCCCAGTCATAAAATAATTCATTTGGGCCTCAAATAATTACATTTCTCCACCCGGTCCAAATGAGCCATCGGGGTATACTGTTTTGAGAGGGAGGTCATCATCGCCGAACGTCACACCACCTGCATATCACACAAAGTTAGTACAAGTATAAAGACATAAATCAATCACTAAGAAAGAAAACTAGTAGACACAGAGTAGACTAGAAAAAATATCACAAAGATAGCAAACTGAAAGACTGAAGTGTATTTAGTTAAGGGAGTCGATATTCAGTATCGACTTGCAAGATCTGATTTTCTCGACCGGTAGGCACTTCGTGCCCATATATGTAGGATTAAAATGGGACGGGATTTTCTTCAGATCAATTATGCCCTTTTCCACGATATCATGGATGAAGTGTCGCCTGATGTCAATGTGCTTAGTACGATCATGGAAAACAGGATTTCTACACAAATGGATGATAGATTGATTGTCAGAGAAAACCACAACATTATCACGAAGAACACCAATCTCAGTAAGTAAACCTTTCAACCAAATAGCCTCTTTAAAGGCTTCAGTGGTGGCAATATATTCAGCTTCAATAGTAGACAAAGTAACTATATGATGAAGTTGAGATTTCCATGAAATGCACGAGCCACACAAGGTAAACACATAAGAAGTTGTGGACTTACATTCATCCCTGTCATTGGCATAATTGGAATCAACATAACCGTTAAGGTTAACCCCATCATCAGATTTAGAGAAAATAAGACCATCAGAAACATAATTTTTCAAGTACCGAAGTAACCACGTAAGGGCCTCCCAATGAGGTTTTCTTGGATTAGCCATATATCTACTTAAACAACTCACAGCATAAGCAATATCTGGCCTAGTACTAACCATAAGGCACATGAAAGATCCAATAGCATTAACATACGGGACAGATCCCATTTCACGAATTTCAGATTCAGTTTTAGGCGACTGAGTTTTGGATAATAAGAAATGAGGAGCCAACGGCACACTAGCAATTTTAGCATCAGTCATTTGTGATAGTTTTTCTAGTCTACTCTGTGTCTACTAGTTTTCTTTCTTAGTGATTGATTTATGTCTTTATACTTGTACTAACTTTGTGTGATGTGCAGGTGGTGTGACGTTCGGCGATGATGACATCCCTCTCAAAATAGTGTACCCCGATGGGTCATTTGGACGGGATGGAGAAATGTAGTTATTTGAGGCCCAAATGAATTATTTTATGACTGGGCCCAATAAATAATACACCTTATGCAGCCCAGACCCTTTAATACACCAAAGCCCAGGCCCGGATTCCTTTTTTATTGGGCCCTGTCATAAAATAATTCATTTGGGTTAAGGATGACGTAAAAGTCCGTGCATACATGATGGATTCTATGTCTAATGAGCTTCAGAGAGCTCATGAGAAAATGACTTCTGCTAGGCAGATTCTATCTCACTTAACCGAACTTTATGGTGAGCACAACAGAACTGCTAGATATGAGATATCCAAGAAACTGTTCGGTGCAAGGATGAAGGAAGGTGAGAAGGTTGGGGAACACGTTCTCAAAATGATATCCGTGATCGAGAGATTGGAGACTCTTGATTTTAAAATGGATACTTCTCTCCAAACCGACCTTATCCTACAGTCTCTTCCTGATTCCTTCTCACAGTTTGTTATGAACTTTAACTGCAATGAGATTGCATGTAATTTAGCTGGGCTAATGAACAAACTTGTGACCGCTCAGTCTCAGATGAAGACTCCGTGGATGAAGGAGTCTGATCTTGTGATTTCTTCTGGACCTCGGAGGTCTAAGAACAAGAAGAAAAAGACCAAGAAGCAGACTGGACCACATGTCAAGGACTTCAAGGGCAAGGGCAAGGCCCCAACGGTTCCGAAGAACAAGAAGAAGAAGGATGCTTGTCTCAAGTGCGGTGAGATGGGCCACTGGGCTAGAGACTGTCCGATTCTTCATAGCACTTCAGGTACAGAACTTTTAGTTTTGGAAACAAATTGTTCTGCTACTGTATTTTCTACTTCCTGGATACTTGATTCTGGTGCTAGTTCTCATATTTGTACCGTGAATCAGGATCTGGAACAAAGTAGGAAGCTTGGAGCTGGAGAAGTTATGATCACATTAGGAAGCGGGCATAGTGTCGAGGAGACCGACATAGGATCACTTCTTTTGGGTTTAGAATCCAGCTTTGTTTTGACTTTAGAAGATGTACTTGTTTTGCTCAAGGGGTACAAAAACATTGTATCCATTCCGGTCATGGACCGAAAAGGCTTTTCATTATTCATTGGTGATGGTTCCTGCAAAATTTATTTTAGAAATAAACTAGTGGGTACTGTGTTGTTGCCCAAAATACTTATCCGAAGATTAATACTGCTGGAAGACGGACAACAAACAAATGCGGGAGCACTTCCGAGAGAAGATAAATAAAACAAGATTTGCCGGGTTTGTTAGGCCCGGGCTTGAATGCTCTCGCGAGATGTTATTAATACAAATATTCGTGGATACAAGTATTAATGAGAGAAATCTAAATACAATGAGTGTACAAAGACTCTGTTAATCCGGCTCTTGAGCGAAGCTTGGTGTTCTTCGTCCCGCCGGTAATCTGCTCGAGGAGAAAAGGCCGGGAGAAGTAAGACCGAAAGAAAGCTGTTGCCAAGAGTTGGATGTTAGCCAAGTGCTGTATATTTGCCTCTGTATGGTGTGAAATGCGAAGGAAGCTGACCTTTTTGTGGTAAAGGTTCGATCCTTTTTACAAGTCTTTGGAAGCCATGCTTATATAGGGACAGTAAGGTCACATCCTTTAGCCGCGATCGCTGGCCATTTTAATATTACGCCGATCGTCTGCACGGCCAATACTTTAATGGGGCGATCTCACTGGGCATCGGGCTAAAGTCCAAGGAAGATCTTGTTTGTCCGAATAAAGTCAATGCGGTGGCTGGGCAGTGGGCGGTCAATAAGGAGCCATCACGTGTCCGAGTCGGCCAACATGTGGCCCTGCGACAAGCTTTCGGCGGCTTTGTCGGTGGTGGAGGGAATCTGCCGATTGTGGTCAATGGCCCGGATTCGCGGATCTTGTCCGGCCTTTGCACATGGTGCCGATCCACAGTGCTCGGCCTTTGCCGACTGGATGTCCATCGGTGGTGATCGACATGAGGCGGTCGTCCTGGATGGTCTTCGGAGGCCGCCATCGGCCGGTGGATGGAGGTCGCCAAGGGTCGGTCGCCAAGGGTAGGTCGCCAGTGCGAGAGACGGTCGATCGCCAAGGGTCGGTCGCCGAGTCTTGAGAGGCGATCGTCTTGATGTCGATCGCTCGGCACCGGATTAAATCTGGGCCCTTCGGTTGCTTGATCTAGCATGTCCATCGGGTTAAGGCCCGGTCGCACAGTCGCCGTCAGCGAGCTTGCCTTGGTCGCTCGGCAGTGACTCGGTCGCTCGGCCTGTAAGTCGGTCGCTCGGCCTCGGAGGCGATCGCTGGTCGGAAGGTGATAAATCTTGACACAACAATTGCCCCCCAGCTTGCTCCTATGTTGAAGACATGGGGCGAGGTGGTTCTTGCTGGTGATCGTGTACGGATGAGGACGGGCGATCTGAGCTGACTTAGGACTCGGACTTGGGCTTAATCATAGTCGATTGGCTTAGCTATCTTTCGGTCTTGTACCTGCAAAAAAAAACATTGGCCGATCCCCCACGGAAACTTGGTGGTTTCGCTTTATTTGAGGAATCGTGCACAGTCGCGGAGATCGATGGACCGACCCCATGACCGTGTCTTGGTGCACAAAGACAATGAGTGCCTCGTGACTCACTTTATTATGAGGGTCCTCTGTTAGGCTGCGCCTCGCCTTGTTTTTAAACGAAAGGCGTGCGGTCTCGGTCTAGAGGAGTCCTTGCGCGGGGCAGCGTCGGATGAATCAACTCCACGCCCGCGGCTTGTTAGCTCTGCTTCCACCTCGGCCAGCCATGGAGATGGCCGACCTCGACGGTGTACGTTGAGACGGGGTTATGGAATGAGTCCACTGATTAATGTTGGAGGGCCCTCCGACTACGCCCGGCCTCGTATTTAAACGAAGGCGGGCGATCTCGGCGAAAGGACCATGCATGACCGGCGGCCGGTTCCATCGATCGCGGGGCCATGGCTTTATGATGTGCGGTGGAGCGATCTTATGCCTTAGTCCGTCATGTTATATCTTTGGGTGTAGATGGCGATCGTGTCCACCGGGCTGCTGATGATGTTGCGATCTGGCCGGAAGACTGGCGATCGTCGCTCGGCGGCCGATCGCTTTATTCGTAGGTCGGATATCGGCGATCGGCGGGAGTCAGTCCCTTATCTAGAATGTTGGACTGTAGGCGGTGAGCGAGTCCTCCGGCTCTTCTGGATAGTAGCGATCGGGCTGGTAGACTGGAGGTCGTCGTACGGGCGCCGATCGATCTACTCCTAGGCTGAGAAGAAGCCTTTGCCTGGACAGGAAATCTGCGGCTCTAGCCCGGAAGGCTGCGTAGGTCGTAGGTTGGGTCTTTGTAAGATGCCTGAACATAGGCGAAAAACCCTGAAAACCTCCTAGGACAGCGTAGAGGGCGGTCTCGTCGCTTACGGGCTCGCCGTTGAGGATGATCATGTCAACCCGGTCGATGTAGTCCGAGTCGGACTCCTGTTCTCCTTGTCTGATTTGCATCATGCGATGGCGACCTTCTGGCCGGGCGACCCTGGTGGCGAAGTGTTCCGTGAAGACGTGCGCCAGCTCGTTAAAGGAGCCAATGGACCGAGGTGGCAATGAAGTGTACCACCGGTGGGCGAGGTCGTCAAGTGTCAGAGGTAACATTCGGCAACGGGTCGCGTCCGATGCCCCACAACCGGTCATGTAGATGTTGAACTTGTGCAGGTGTGCTTGGGGGTCCGATCGCCCTTGGTACACGGGTGTCTTAGGAGGGGCGATCGTGTGCTGCACCGGGGCGAGCTCGATGTCGATCGCGAGCGGCTCGCTCGGCGGGGCGATCGTCCTCAGGGCGCCTGCCCCGGATTGCAGGAGCGCCTTCATGTCGTCGATCTGACGTTGCATTGCGGCGATCGCCGCGGCTCGGCTGCTTGCGGATCGGCTTTGGGAGCGGGGGCCGAGGCGATCGTGTACCGACCTCCGGACCCCACTGCTGCCGACCTCGGGAATTTGGCGAGCGGGAGCCAGGCGGCTGGATCGCCTTGTGAGGGCCGGGTAGGCCGAGCTCCTGGTGACGGACACCAACTCCGTCGTCTCGTAGCTGGGGCCTGACTGCCCCGGTCGCCAGGTCGGGTCGCTGCCCAGGCGATCGAAGACAGACGTGCCCCGGCTGCCGAGCGCCTCTTCTTGCGGGCGAGAGCCTCCTGGCGATTGCTCGGCCAGTAGTGCCTTGAGCTTCCGCTTGATCTTCCGGCGAGAGACCGGGGGGGCGGTAGCTGGAGGCGCGTCGAGTGCACTCTGTCGCTCCTGAAGGACGGCCAGGGCCCCTTCGATCTGTTCCTTGGTTCGGAACCGATCGAGCGAGAGGCTCGGGCCGCCTTCCCGGGACGTGGTCGAGCGCCTCCGGCCGCGGCGGCTACCTTCCACCATCGGCTGCGGCTCGGGGCCCAGGGCCAGGGTCTGGCCGGTGGCGGCGGCTTTCTTCGACGCGGATGCGGAAGACATGATTTCTGAAGGATTTCTTTTGAAGTGCAGTGAGTGTCACTTCAAATATCTGCCCCGAGAACAGTGAGTGTTCTTCGGGACGGTAGGTGTAAAAAATCGAGGGTTGGATCCCCTTCCTCTAGCGCCAATTGTTGTTGCCCAAAATACTTATCCGAAGATTAATACTGCTGGAAGACGGACAACAAACAAATGCGGGAGCACTTCCGAGAGAAGATAAATAAAACAAGATTTGCCGGGTTTGTTAGGCCCGGGCTTGAATGCTCTCGCGAGATGTTATTAATACAAATATTCGTGGATACAAGTATTAATGAGAGAAATCTAAATACAATGAGTGTACAAAGACTCTGTTAATCCGGCTCTTGAGCGAAGCTTGGTGTTCTTCGTCCCGCCGGTAATCTGCTCGAGGAGAAAAGGCCGGGAGAAGTAAGACCGAAAGAAAGCTGTTGCCAAGAGTTGGATGTTAGCCAAGTGCTGTATATTTGCCTCTGTATGGTGTGAAATGCGAAGGAAGCTGCAGCCTTTTTGTGGTAAAGGTTCGATCCTTTTTACAAGTCTTGGAAGCCATGCTTATATAGGGACAGTAGGGTCCTGTCCTTTAGCCGCGATCGCCTGCTGGCCATTTTAATATTCTGCCGATCGTCTGCCGGCCAATACTTTAATGGGGCGATCTCCTGGGCTGTCAGGCTAAAGTCGAGGAAGATCTTGTTGTCAGAATAAAGTCAATGCGTGGTGGCGCCCGGCGCCAGGCGGTCGATAAGGAGCCATCACGTGTCCGGAGTCGGCCAACATGTGGCCCTCTTGACAAGCTTTCGGCCTGTCGGCTGGTGGAGGGAATCTGTCAGATTGTGGTCAATGGCCCGGGATTCGCGGATCTTGTCCCGGCCTTTGCACATGGTGCCAGTCCTGGTGCTCGGCCTTTGCCGACTGGATGTCCATCGGTGGTGATCGACATGAGGCGGTCGTCCCTGGATGGTCTTCGGAGGCCGCCATCGGCCAGTGGATGGAGGTCGCCAAGGGTCGGTCGCCAAGGGTAGGTCGCCAGGTGCCGAGAGACGGTCGATCGCCAAGGGTCGGTCGCCGAGTACTGAGAGGCGATCGTCTTGATGTCGATCGCTCGGCACCGGGATTCGTCCTGGGCCCTTCGGTTGGCCAGTCTAGCATGTCCACTGGGTTAAGGCCCGGTCGCCTGGTCGCCGATCGGCAGGCTTGCCTTGGTCGCTCGGCAGTGACTCGGTCGCTCGGCCTGTAAGTCGGTCGCTCGGCCTCGGAGGCGATCGCCGGTCGGAAGGTGATAAATCTTGACACAACATACTGCAACATTGTTAAATGGATTGTATCATCTAAATCTCAGCAACAAATTAGTTGTGAATACTATGATTAGAAAACGTGGTAGGGATGAAACCAATCACGTTTTGAAATGGCATCTTAGACTTGGTCATGTTGGTCAGACCAAGGTTTACAAGATGGAAAAAGATGGACTTATGGGTCCATTGGGATCGGATCCCTCTACTTGTGAATCTTACCTTAAAGGCAAAATGACTAAGTCCCCCTTCACAGGGACTTTTGAAAGAGCCGCTGATAAACTGGGATTAATCCATACCGACGTTTGTGGTGCTTTGGAAGTAGCACGTGACGGATATCAATATTTCATTATGTCTACAGATGATCATACTAGTTATGGTTATGTATACTTAATGAAACATAAATCCGAGGCCTTTGAGAAATTCCAGGAATTCAAGGCCCTAGTCGAGAAACAAACTGGTAATCGTATCAAAGCACTTCAGTCGGACCGAGGTGGCGAATATATGAGTATGGAGTTTGACGAGTTCCTTAAGGAACATGAAATAGTTTCACAACTAACACTTCCAGGTACTCCTCAGTTAAATGGTGTGTCAGAAAGAAGGAACCGGACCTTGTTGAACATGGTCCGTTCCATGTTGGGCTATATTGACTTACCGATTTATCTGTGGGGGTATGCACTCCTGACTGCTGCTTACATCTTGAACAGATGTCCTTCCAAATCCGTTCCTAAAACTCCACATGAGATGTTGGGGGACAGGAAACCAAGTCTTAATCATATTAGGATTTGGGGATGTCCCGCCTATGTCAAGAAGACTAAGGTGGAAAAGTTGGAAGCGAGGTCCATGAAGGGACATTTCATTGGATTCCCGTATGGGATGATGGGTTATCTATTCTACATGCCCGAAGATCAAAAGATCGTTGTTGCTTTACAAGCACACTTCCTGGAAGATGAGTTCATTCAGGAAGGCGGAGCAGGTAGAAGTATTTCTTTGGAAGAATACAATGAAACTCCTAAGGAGACACCTGTGCAAGAAATTGGAACCGAACCTTCTGAAACACAAGTACAACCACCTCTTAGGTCTAGTCGGGTGTCTCATTTACCTGAGAGGTATGGGTTTGTACACTTGGAGGAGCTGGGACTCCATGAGGTTCCAAGTGATAGACAAGAGACCGACCCAACGACCTATGACCAAGCGATGGTGGATGTAGACTCCGCGAAATGGCGTGAAGCTATGGAAGCTGAGATAGACTCGATGCATGTCAATCAGGTCTGGACTCTAGTAGACCGCCCCAAGGGCATAGTTCCTATTGGGAACAAGTGGATCTACAAGAGAAAGACTGATGATGATAGCAAGGTTGACGCCTATAAGGCCAGGCTTGTGGCAAAGGGTTATACCCAGAAAGAAGGGATCGTACCACGATAACTTCTCGCCCGTATCTATGATCAAGTCTATTCGCATGATGCTTGCTATAGCTGCCTACCACGATTATGAGATATGGCAAATGGACGTAAAGACGGCTTTCCTTAATGGATTTCTCGAGGAGGAAATCTATATGGAGCAGCCTAAAGGCTTTATGTCCGAAGTCGATATTCAGAAAGTGTGCAAGCTTCAGCGCTCCATTTATAGACTGAAGCAAGCGTCGCGTAGTTGGAACCTTCATTTTGACGAGGCGGTCAAAGAGTTTGACTTCGTGTAAAATAAAGAGGAACCTTGTGTATACAAGAGGGTTAGTGGGAGCAAGATCGCATTCTTAGTACTATATGTGGATGACATTCTACTAATAGGAAATAATATGGGAATGCTCAGTTCTGTGAAAGCTTGGCTTTCGAGTAATTTTTCCATGAAAGACTTGGGAGAAGCAACCTATATTCTTGGTATTCGGCTCTACCGGGATAGAGCGAAGAGAACAATAGGTCTTTCCCAAGCTCTCTATATAGATAAAATCTTAAAGAGATTTAAGATGGATGATTCTAAAAGAGGGTTCCTACTGATGCGACATGGAATAAAACTCTCCTTGAAGATGTGTCTTCAAAGTGAGGAACAACGAAAGGAAATGAATAATATACCATATGCTTTGGCCGTGGGTAGCCTTATGTATGCTATGTTGTGTACGAGACCTGACATTACGCATGCTGTAAGCGTGGTGAGTAGGTTTCAGGCAAACCCAGGTAGGGATCATTGGACTGCCGTAAAAAACGTTCTCAGGTACTTAAGAAGGACTAGAGATATAGTTCTGATGTATGGCGATGGAGAATTGGATGTGGTGGGATTCACTGATTCGGACTTCCAAGGACTGAAGGACGACTCGATATATACTTCTGGCTATATATTTACTCTTAATGGAGGAGCAGTATCTTGGCATAGCGCCAAGAAAAGCGCGACTGCTGATTCCACCTGTCAGGCTGAGTATCAAGCAGCCTCGGAGGCTTCCAAGGAAGGATTCTGGATTAAGAAGTTTCTGGGAGAACTTCAAGTGATACCATGTGCTGAGCTGCCTGTTCCGTTGTACTGTGACAACGACGGAGCTGTAGCGCAGGCCAAGGAGACGAGGTTTCACAACAGCACCAAACATATTGAGAGGAAGTATCATCTCGTAAGAGAATTTGTTCGCAAAGGATACATTGTGCTGCATAGAGTAGACTCGACCAACAACGTCGCTGATCCACTGACCAAGCCACTTTCTCAGACTAGCTTGGAGCGTCATCTGGAGAACATGGTTATTAGATAACATAGTGTGTGGCATTGAGTGCAAGTGGGAGATTGTTAGGAGTATGCCCTCGAATGTCACTCAAATGATGTTGAGTGAGGGCATTGTAGTTGTAATTATGTAAACTATTGATATAAGGCAATGGATGTTTCTTTATTTACTGGTAGTTACTGGCATTCCTAACTCGTAAATATACATATAGAAACTAGTCCGTGTATTTGAGAGCAAAACGTTCCACTCCTTATTGGATAATGGGGTCGGCACTGGAAAGGTTTATAGCTCAAATACTTAATCGTTCGCAAGTCGATGAAACTTGACTGGGCGTTAAGTTTATGTGAAGACTTGTATGACATGTTCTTTGACATGGAGAGTGCCTGTCGAACACTAATGGTTATTGGGAGCACACGTTATAGGTATGCTAATTGAATTAGTATACTCGAACCGACTCACCCTCGATTCGTTACACGGATTTCACTCTGGGACAGTCAATGACGGAATCGAAAGGTTGTGATAGGTATTCGTGAACCTTCGACTTGAGGATTTGGTAGGGATGTGGTTGTGACGTCAAGATTTTCATTAGAGTAGTTCGACCCTATAAACCGGGAGGCGGGGGTCAACCTCGACGTGCATCTTGACGGGAAAGTAGCAGGTCCTACTGAATACCAAGATAGAATTCTTTCTCCCGTTAGTGAGCGGGTTATATGCCTATGCGGTTATTGGCAGAAGAGATCATAATTCTTTGGCTAAAGCATTGGAGCTAGTTGTATTGGATACACGAGAGCTCAATGATCTCGATTTGCATTAACGCATGCATAGCGTCAAGTACAAATAGGGTTTGACTGACCGTGACCCTATAACTTGATCGGGACATTTGAAAGAAGGGTTTATACGTATACTGGTATTCACGACAGAATGGTTCTTCAATGATCCCAATCATTCGTTCTCAGTTGGGGTACAGTGTAGGCCGCCAGGCTGGCTAGGTGGTGCTACTACTCTTTGGTTCCTCCCATTACTGACTGAGACGGACCTACAGAGTCGCGCAATAGGATTGACGATGGAATGAATCAAGCTTAATCTCTCATTATGAATATTAGATATTGGATATCTAATTTGGGACATTGGATGTCTAAATTGATTTATTGGATAAATTAATTTACGGCTTAATGAATTAAATAAATTATCGGGTGATTAATTTAATTCATGAATATAATTAGTTCTTGGAAAAATTAATTATGTCATTATGTATTTGATATGATTAATTAATTGGATTAATTATTCCATATAAATACATCAGAACGGAATTGGAGTTTATCTGTTTGGACTCACGGGAGTCCGAAACGAATCTAACTCGTCCGATTCCTTCTAGATGGCCGCCCCATCACCTACTCCCTCACTTGGTCTTGGTCTTCACTTTGTAGGGTTGTAGACTTGTGACCAATCAAGGGGACAAATATCAACCCTTGGTGATATTGTCTAAAGTAGGAGATTTTGGGGAATTTGAATAAAGATATAATGAAGACTACTCATCTCTCCTCCTACCATTCCATCCGTGAGCATTAAGAGATATATAGAGAGAGAAATCATTTTCTCAAGCCTTCATTTTTCCTTATTATTATTCTTCATAATTTTCTTAGAGAAATTTTGTGAGGAAATATTGAGAGATATAGATTAAACACTTAGAGTGTTGTAATCTTGATTAGCAAGCTCCTACAAACTTGCTCTAGCCGTATTCTTGGAGGATAGCAAGGTGTAGTCATCCCGTTCGTTTCTTCGGCGCGTGGCAAGTAGAGGCGTTGTATCTTCGACGTTGGATCATTCAAGTGCTTGGAGTGCTTTGGATCGTAGGGATATACAACTAAAGCTTGGGGAATAGCTCAAGAGAAGGAACCCATTTAATCAACGGGCTACAAGAGTGAGTTTCTTACATCTCTTGTGTTTTCGTTTATATATTCGTATATACGTAGCTCGATCGATCCTCGTAGGGATTCAGATCGAATTAATTTTCGTTTTTCCGCTTCCGCTGGGTCTTCGTTTTAGGCACCGAATCCCAACATTTATAAACTTCGCTATAATTTATTCTTTTGAGAACAATTACGGAGAGGATAAAGTACTGTGTAACTTGAGTATTTTATTTGCTTTTATGTATTTCATATTTTCATGTATATTTTTGAATTTTAATTTTATTTTATTTTATTTTGTGGTTTTGATGATTCATGTTTAATTTGCTTTTCGTTATTCGTTTGAGTATTTCTTTAGTTATTGTTTGTTAGTGGAGAGTTTGTGAAGACTTGTGGGATGCTTGATTCTATAATATGTTGGTCCAGGATGAATAGTTGTCGATGATGAACTATAAAATTTTATAAAAAAAATTAAAGCTTTGAGAAAATGAGCGAAAGCATGAATTTGGGCGTGCGGCTGCGCAAGATGGAGATCAGTTTCGTGCAGTTTTGGCTCCCAAAGGCTTTATTTCCTTTTAGATGCGATTTTGAGATACATTTTGGCTCATTTTCCTCCGGCTAGATATATATAGAATATATATACCCTCATATGTTACTCAGAAGATGAGAGTGAGAGTATTATATTGTAATTATGAACATCAATCGAATAAGATATTTATTATTGCTATATTATTATATATTATTGGCCTCATGATTTGATATATGAAATAGTTGTCCTTGCATTTGAGAGCAAAAATTTCAACTCTATGAAATAAATGGATAGGCGCTGGAAGTGTTTATGGCTTGAATATTTAACTAGTTTGCAAGTCGATAAAATTAATGGGCAAGTAGCAGTATCTACTAAATACCAAGATTTATATTCTTTCTCCTGTAAGTGAACAAGTAGATCTTCTATATGGATAGGGGCAAATGAGATCATAAGTCTTTGGTCAAAGCACTTCGAGTTAGTCATATTTTATACACGAAAGCTCGGTGATCTCGTTTTGCGTTAACAAAAGCATAGAGTCAAGTTACAAAAGGGTTTGATATTGCCTTGACCTTAATACTTGGTCGGGACATATGAGTGAAAGGTTTATACCTATATGGTATTCATAACATAAAGGTTTTAGAATGATCTCGTTCTCAGTTGGGTTACAGTGTAGGCAGCATGACTGAATAGGTGGTGCTAACACTCTTTGGATCCTATCATTGCTAATTGAGACGAACCTACATAGGCGCACACACAGGATTGACGATGGATTATTATTTAGCTTATTCTCCCTTGGTTAATATTGGACATTGATGTCTAATTTAGTTTATTGGATAAATTAAATTGGTCTAATGAATTAATAAATTACTGAATAATCATATTGTTTCTTAAAAAAATTGTATTTAATATAACTAATTAATTGAATTAATTAACTATATTAATATATGTTGAAACGTATCAAGGTGTATCTATCGGACTAGACACACGACGATCTGTTCACGGACCGAAACGAACCAAACCTCCATTATTCCTCACATGACGGCCCCTCCCCCACTATTTGATGGTGTTTTATCTCTTTTGTCTTAAAATGAGATATAATGAGATTATGTGGGATTTTATAATAATTACTTGGTTTATTAATTATAAGGGCTTTTGTCGGTGTAAGGATGATTTTATTTGTATCATCTTAACAACACATCACAACTACACTTCATCACCGTTTTTGGTGTTTGGCCGTGAGCGAGGAGGGAGAGAGAAAAGTTTTTCTCAAGTTTTATGCTTAAGTTTAATTGTACTTTGAGAGAAGAAAATTATTTACAAAATACTTAGAGTATTTGTAATATAAATAAAAAGTTAATTCTATTTACTTTTATTCGTATTCTTCGAGAATAAAAAGATAGAAAATATTTTTGTCATCTTATCCGACGTGTGATACGTAGAGGTACAGTATTTTCGGTGCTCGGAATTTTACGAAACCTTTGATCGTGTTCATCTATATTTATTTGATCAAAGGTCTTCAAGGTTATGATTTTTAAAAATTCATACTTTGAATTATTTTATTCGTATATACGATGCTTGATCGTTCTTGTACGAAGATTCGATTTATTTATTGGATCAAATTTATTATTCCACTCGCCTTCGATTTTAGGTCCCGAATCCCAATCATATATATATATATATAACCTAGATGGACAAAAATTAAATCATTATTCCCCCTCCGAAGAACAAAAATACGCAAAGAAGACCAGAATCGAATAATCAAAACCAGTTACCTTGGTTCACTGGCCACGGGTCTTCCACTTCAAGTGGGAGATACGGGTTTGAGTTCCTCTGAGGACAAAAATTTTCAAGGGTTTATAACTCTTTAATCTATGATTAAAGAAGGGATCCTAGCGGTCTGGGGTACGCTGGTGGAACAATTAAATATTGAGGGCTTCAAGCGGCAGTATAGGAGGCCAGATCTCAGTGGGACCCTGCGGTTGGATTTGAGGGGGTCCAGCATGGAGCAATCACTTGGGGGACGACTCCTTGTGCGCGGTAGTTGAAGATATTTAAGAACCAGATACACATCTCGCGATTTAACTGATAGCAGTACTGTGGGACCGTGGTTGTTATCCCGATGATTAGTCAGGTGTAAGTTTAGAACCTCAATATTAAAAAAAAAAATCAAAGTCAACAATAAGTTTATCCTTATAGTCCTTTCATTTTTCCTTTTAATGGTCTTTGAATAATTTTTTTTTTTCGCTTTGTAATTATGTTTAGAGGCTAGAAACTTCATAGATTCTAGAACAATCTAATATTTTATTTTTATTTTATGCTGGTGGTTAATACTTTTTCTACTTTTCATTATTTATTTTTCAATTCATGGCTTTAATATAGACATATGATTATTTGGCCAAATTCTATATGCATGTATGATAAATTTAAGATTGTGAGAAGATGATTTATTGAAAACCAACATGAACCAATATATAGATGGATGCTTGATTTACCTAAATAAATAAAAGTTTATAAAGAGATAGTAATCTTGGCTATTTATTCGAAACAATTATCAAAGCTCAGATTTACTTGAGTGAATATTAATTTTTAATTCATGTTAAACCTTGTCCCTCAGAAAGGTTTGAATCTTTTTCTAATTTCTCCTATAAATTCTGGAATTAAAATTTGGTTAACTTGATTTCTCACTTGCATGAATAGAACTAAAAAACCAAACCAAACCAAACATACTCAGTATATCCCGCTCAGAGCAGGGTCTGGAGAGGGTAAGATGTACGCAGACCATGCCCCTACTTATTACGGTAGGGAAGCTGTTTCCGTGAAGACCCACAGCTTAGTGCACAGCAGAATCTTGTGTGATAAATACAAAGGAAAACATAAGATTCGAAAAAGCTCGAGACCATACCTGAGCCCATGGCTTGATCCACATGGGACTTACCTAAGCGGAATTTGGCTACTTCACTCCCGATGAACGCTGCTCTAACAAAAGAGAGGTTGGCTCTGCGCACAGCTCCCTGCAAACTCAGATTCGCACTTCCTTTTGCTGAGAATTGAATCCGTTCCACACTCCAACATCATCATCTACATCGTCAAGAAAAAAAAAAGGAGGATCTGATCTGAGATTCGATCGATTGGTTTCGTGATTAGGTCTTTGCATGAATAGAATTAGTGAAAGTTAATTCTAGAATAACTTGTGAATTATATTTTTACAAATTTAAATTATTGCTTTTTAAATTGTTATGAATATTTATTTTTTTATTTAAATTTATTTTTGTTTACTCCCTACGTCCCAGGATAACTTGCACACTTACTATTCATTTGGTCAAAATTAGCTAACTTTGACTATTAAAATCACATTGATGTATAGGTAAGAATATTATCATATATATGATGTTGTTAGATTCATCGTAACGTATATTTTTAAAATATTTAATTTTTATAATTTTTAGTTGTATGTAAAAATTTTAATGGTCAAACATAATTCTTGGAGACCGCACAGAATACAGATATGCATGTTATCATAGGATGGAGGGAGTATTATTTATTTTTAGTTTGATTAAATTTATTCTTCTCCTTGATCATTTAAAATAAAAGCGAAAGTATCAAGATTACATCAGTTGCAAAATCGTCTAATAAACTAGTCAATGATAAATACGGCCTCGTATCACTACATATTATAACTACATCATGCATTTACAGTTAGCGAAAGTAATTTAACGAACAAGCTTTTGATGTCGTTGCCGGAGATTGACCTTGAGCAAACTCTCCCAAACTTAGCTTTTGATTGTCCCGAGCAAAAACATTTATTTTGATAAATAAAAAGGAGTATTAAAGTAACAAAACCCTCACATGAAGAAACAATATGGGATAGAAAGATGGGTTAATTTGCTTAAAATACACAAGCTAGTTGTCATTTTGAAATTAGACATGTCCTTCTAAAACCACATGTAAATTCACGAGCTTTTCGTCGTTTTGGTTTTAGATAGAGCTGCAAACGGGTCGGACTCGAGTCGGGTATGCTCGAACTCGGGTCGAGTTTTGTTTTTTCTGAAATCGAGTCGAGTTGTCCCGGGTCGAGTCGAGTATCGACTGAACCTGCCGGATTCGGTTCGGACGGGTACACCCGGGTCATTCGAGTCGAGTCGGCATACAACACTAAAAAATTAAAATTAACCCCAAAGTTCCAGGTATTTAGACAAAAAATATTTTTTTGGGAAAAAATAAAAAACCTCGTTGGGTATACGAGTCGAGTCGAGTCGAGTCGAATTCAGGCGAGACATTTGAACCCTCATCGGGTAATACGAGTCGAGTCGGGTAGACTCGACTACTAAAACGAGTTTATTTTTGTAGCCGAACTCGACCTGATCGATGGAGTCGAGTCGAGTCGAATGTGCTGAAAACGGGTCGAACCCGAGTCGAGTCGACCAGACTTGCAGCCCTAGTTTTAGATGTGTTGATGTCTTCCGGCCTCTATGTGGCGTACTTTAAATGATATGGATTTGTTTTAGTTAATCTGGTTTTTTTTAAATGACCAGTATTGACCAGACATTGTTTTTCAAGTGACCCCTATGACCTGGCTCTATTTCCACCCTATCCAACGCCTTTTCTTCTTCGATTTCCGTTGCTCGAAACCCCATTTCATCAAAGCCATCATCCCAAGCTCAAGAAATCTCACAACAGCAACAATAATAATAATTATTATTAATAATAATAATTATTATTATTATTATTATTAATAATAGTAAAAATAATAATAATCAAGATTATTATTGATAATAATAATAATAAATATTATTAATAATAATAGTAATCAACAAAGCAATAATAATAATAATAATCAAGATTAATAATAATCATAATAACAACAATAATAATAATCAAGATTAATAATAATAATAATTATTATTATTATTAATATATAAATATTATTAGTAATAATAATAGCAATCAACAACAACAATAATAATAATAATCAAGATTATTATTAAAAATAATAAACATTAATAATAATAATAACAATAATAATCAAGCCCTCCCTGCCCCTCTTCTCCAGCCCTCCCTGCCGTCCCTCTTCTCCAGCCCTCCCTGCCGTCCCGGCGCCCCTCTTCTCCAGCCCTCCCTGCCGTCCCTCTTCTCCAGCCCTCCCTGCCGTCCCGGCGCCCCTCTTGTATACATAACCGCGGCGCCCCTCTTCTCCAGCCCTCCCTGCCGTCCCGGTGCCGTGCTACCCTGTCGACTCACCGCCGGTTCAGCCCTCCACCGCCGCTGCCTTGCCGCCTCCGCCCAGCTACTGCCCCGCCGCCGCGCTCCGCCTCAACCTCTCAGTCCTAATTTCTTCCCCAGATCCCCAAATCTCCACCCGCCTCTGGAGCTGCAGTCATCCTCGCCCGAATTTTCTCCGTCAAGACGTCACGTGCGTGGTACTGCTGCTCGGAATTAAAGGTTTTGGCGGCTTCAGGTTTGCCCTTTCGTCAGCCTTTGTCTTGGGCAGTTTTCTCTAGAGTACATACATGTTATACAGTTGGACAGCTCTAAGGTTCAGTGTTTTCTGTTGGACTGCTGCTTGTGCTTTCAATTGCATGGTTGTCACTTTTGGTATTTTTTGGTTTTCTTTTCTGGTATTCCTTTACGCGGGGTTGTGGTTTTGTTGCTTTGTTGCTATGCCGGCTGTAAGATTTCATTGCCCCTTTATTGGTCTAAATGGATGTCGTGATGGTGGCGGGAATGGTCTTACTAGAACCTCTTTGATCACACATCTTCGGGATCGGCATTTTTGTGTTGATGCTCAGGATGTCACTAGGCAATCTCTTTTGTCGGATTTGGCTATTTTCGAAAGGGCGGAGGTTACTCTTAAGCGTATGGGTTTGTGGTTATGTGGTTGTTGTTTCAAAACGCATACCTTCCGGACTAGGTGTCGTCATGGTACGGGGTCTGATTTTGTGTCTCCTCCTGATTGTGGTGATGGTATTGTTCGGTTCGTGTTATATGATCTTCCCAAACCACAAGTTACTCACCAGGTAGCCATTGTTGAGGATTCGGTTTTGGATGTGCTTGGTGGTTTTGATTTACCTCTTCTTGATACCTTATTCTCTAAGGGATTGCGGACTGTCAAATCTATCCCTCCCAAATGTCGGTTGGAGTTCTCTCGTGCTTTGAAAAGAGCTCTTGATAAGGTGATCTGCACGACTGATGACATTTCTTGTTGGGTTAGTTTACTTGTCCTGCCGCTTTGTCTACTTAAAACCTTTTGTCCGAGGAGTAGTCATGAGAGTAGGTCGGTCACTAAGCGTCAACGCCAGGAAGAGTATATTGTTAATGCTATTCATGCTTGGGGTTCTCCTGGTGGTAGTTTGCAGGTTGTGCGTGAGGTTTTAGATGAACCTCCTCCATCATGGTCTTCCATTGATGATGATAGCTTAGATTTGGGTGATCGTAATGTCAAGCAATGTAAGAGGAAGATTTGTGATGGCCATTATACTGCTGCGGTCAGAGTTCTTTCGTCTTCTGGTGTTGCACCTTATGATGTTTCTACTCTTGGAGACTTAAAAGCCAAGCACCCTTTTCAGTCTGCTCCTCTCTTGCCTGATATACCTATTGATCATCATCACCTTACCGCATCCCCTTCTACCGTTCTTGACATGATCAAGAGTTTCCCTCGTGGTACTTCTTGTGGGCGAGATGGGTTGCGTGCCCAACACCTTTTGGATTGTTTAAGTGGTGCAGCTGTGGCTATTTCTGACGAGTTGATTGCTTCTATTACCCAAGTGGTGAACCTCTTTCTTGCTGGTAACTGTCCGAGGGCGTTGGGTGAGTATATTGCTAGTGCTCCTCTCACACCCTTAGTCAAACCAGGAGGGGGTATCCGTCTATTGCCGTTGGGACCTGTGTGGAGGCGTTTAGTTTCCAAGGTTTGTGCTTCTATGATTGGCCACTCTTGACCCGGATATTTCGATGATTTACAACTTGGTGTTGGGGTGTCGGGGTGGTGAAGCTATTCTTCATGTTGTGAACCGTTTGGTTGAGGACCGTGGTTGTGAGGTTGGTCTGTCCATGTTGTTGGTTGATTTTAGGAACGCTTTCAACATGGTGGACCGAGCTGTTATGTTACGTGAGGTTCGGCCGCATTTCCGGCTATTTCACGGTGGGTGGAATTACATTACTCCGATCTGCTAGATTATATTATGGTGAGCATACTCTTTGGTCTCATCAAGGTGTGCAACAAGGTGATCCGCTTGGGCCTCTTCTTTTCGCTTTAGTTTTACATCCTTTGGCATGTAAGATTAGAGATTCTTTTGCCCTTTCTTTTCAAGCTTGGTATTTGGATGATGGCACTATTATTGGTGATACCTTGGTTGTGGGTAAGGTTTTAGAGTTGATTATGGCAGACGGACCTTGTCGTGGTTTACACCTCAACGTTGATAAAACTGAAATTTTTTGGCCACAAGAGGACCCCAGAAGCAGGTATGATGGTGTTTTTCCCCCTAATATTTCTCGTCCCTCACATGGTGTTAAATTATTGGGTGGACCTGTTAGTGTGGATTTTGACTTTGGTAGTAAGTTGGTCCTGAAAAGGGTTGCTAAAACTATTGAACTTATGGAGGCAGTTTCCAAACTCAATGACCCTCAATGCGAGTTGTTGTTACTCCGTACATGTGCTGGTATTTCTAAGCTCTATTTTTCTATGCGCACATGTTCTCCTCGGGTCTTTGAGTGTGCTCAGGTTTCTTTTGATGCGGCACTTCGTTCTTCTTTGGAGCGTATTGTCCATACGGGCACTGGTTTTGGCGACCGGCGGTGGAGACTCGCCACCTTACCTTTTGCTTTTGGGGACTTAGTTTATATTACGGGTGATGTCTTGAACTATGCCTTCCTTGCTTCTAGACTTCAATCGGTGACCTACGAGACTAAGCTTCTTTATGGTTCTGGTATTGTAACTGCTGGTCCCTCTTTTGATGATGCTCTATGTACTTTCAATGCGAATATGGATATTGACCTTTTGAGTAACCCTACCGAGATCGCTGCCCCCAAACTTATGAAGAAATTGGCAGATATATATTTCGGTCGAGTTTCCCAAACTGTTGAATTTACTTTCCATCTTTCCCCTCGACAGATGGCGTTATGGAGTTCTCTGAAGGAGGATCATACTTCGGATTGGCTTAGGGTGGCTCCGATATCTGGATTGGGACAAACTATGAATGCCAGGGCTTATCGTTGTGTACTGTGCTATCGTCTCGGTATTCCGCTTTTCACTGTTCAGGTACCGTGTTCAGCCTGCTCTAAGGTTTTTCCTGGAGATATCTACGGGGACCACGCTGTTTCGTGTGCGGGTATTGTTGGCATTAAACATCGGCATAACCTTGTGCGTGACGTTCTTGTTGACATATGCTCTCGGTCAGGGATTTCTGCTCGTAAGGAGGTGGATATTGGGCTTTTCGGAGATGGGGACAGATCCTTACGTCCGGCTGACATATTACTCTACTCTTGGGACGGTGGACGTGACGTATGTGTTGATCTTACGGGTTCGTCGCCTTTGACGCAATCCGGGTTGATTGACTTTATACCGGGGCGTGCGATAAGTGATCTTTGCCGCGTAACGTGTCAATACGATGCTAAATGTGCGGATATTGGATATGGGTTTCTCCCTTCTCCTTTTCTTCTTTTGGAGAACTTGAGAAAGATGGGGTTACTTTCTTAAGCGCATTCGACGATTCTCTATGACTCGGGACATTGGTGCGCGTGCGTGATTCATATTTTTAATAGGATTGGATTTGCCATTGCTAGAGGTGTGGGGGCTCAGTTAGTTTCGAGGCTTCCCACTAATTTTTTGTAATCCTATGTGTTTTTTAATAATATTATTATAATAATAAAAAAAATCAAGATTATTAATAATAATAATGATAATAATTTATTATTATTATTATTATTAATAAATATTATTAGTAATAATGATAGTAATCAACAACAGTAACAATAATAATAATCAAGAGTAATAATAATAATAATAATAATAATAATATTAATACTACTACTACTAATAATAATAATAATAATAATAATAATAATAATAATAATAATAATAATAAGAAGAAGAAGAATCGAATGACCGAATCAATCGAATGAACTCCGAATCAATCAATAAACTCGAATCGAATCGAATCAATCGAATCAAAAGAAGAAAAAAAGAATGTGCCTTACTTAAATATATCTCTCACCCATGAATAATATCTACCCTCTTTAAAAAATAACAATCATAATTCAAATAAGATAGCAATTGACACCTGCATTCTCCCATGGCCAAAATTCTACAACACAATCTTGTCTTTGAGGCTTTCATTTGACCATTTTAACTTAAAAATTAGATTTCATCCACTTTCACAAAGACTGTATATATTTGAACCGTATTTCCACATCAACTAGATTCACTAAATTTGAATATCTGTAGAGTGAGATATGGCCATTATATGAACATGTGGTCATTTTGCGCGAAAGTTATAATTGTAAACCAAATTCTTTTGTTTCTTCTCGTGATCTTCCGCTCCGCATCATGAAATTTATGTAAAATATTATTTTTCCAACACATATAGATGAAATATACAACAATTTGCAACTTTCAAAAGCTATGAAAGATAAAAACTTGTTTGCTAAATTTTTTTTACTAACCGTAAATACATGGTGTAGCTATAGTACGTGGCGAGGCACTCATTTTCCTCAGCGACTAATTTATTGAACGATTCTATTGTGATCTTGACACTTTAGGCTTTATTTGAATGGTTTAGAAATTTTGAACTTAGTCTAAAACTAGAAATAAATAATAAACAGAAATAAATTAAATTAAAGCTACAAACTTTGTCAAAACAATTCAAAAGGCAACGAATTAAAGTAGTAAAAATCAAAATTCACAAGGTAGATTCTAGAATTAATATTTTCCTATTTTTATTCATACAAGTGAGAAATCAATTTAATCAAATTTTAATTTGAAGATTTATTGGTGAAATCACAAAAATATCCAAATTTTTCTCACAATTAAGTTTGAACATGACTTAAAAATCAATGCTCGGACCGGTTGATCTAAGCTTTAATAATTAATTTTAATATATTACAAAGATCATTATCTCATAAATTTCTACCTATTGAGATAAATCAATCATCCATCTATGTCTTATTCTGTATTGATTGGACAATCAATTATGACCACAAATTTATCATACTCGCGTATAAAAATTGACGGATTAATGCACAAATTAAAGCCATTAATTGAAAAATAAATAATAGAAATGAAAAAAATCATGTTAACCAGCAAGCATGGAAAGTAACAAAGGTACTAGTTCAGGTGTAAATATGGAACCTCGGTATAAAAAAAAAGTACTAGTTCTAGAATGCATGATGTTTTTTAGTCTGTGAACAAATTTCAAGCCAAAATAAAAAAATATTCAAAGATAACTAAACAGAAAAAGGAAAAAAATTTGTAATGATAAACTTATTGTGGATCTCTTCCTTTCTGGCCTCTTCTGCTTGTTACTGCTCTTCGTAGGGAGGATAATCTTTTAATAATTTTCTCCAAAGAGGATTTAGTTGGAAAAAATTACGGTTCTTTAGAAAATAGTGTCAAAGTAAATGACACTTGCACAGCAGAATTAGGATAAATATTTTTCCACTAACTGGATTTAAAAATGGGATATTTAAAAATTAAATAAGGCACAAGAATTTAGGGATGGCAAAAAAACCTGTGGATCTGGGTACCCGACGGATTTTACGTGTTCGGGTCCAATTCGGGTCTTGAATTTCGGGTCCGGGTCCGGACCGGGTAGGCAAAAAAAATTGGTTTTCACAGGTCGGGTCCGGGTAGTATAACATCCAGGCCCGTAGGACCGGACCCGCAATGTTAATATAAATAATTATATATATATATATATTGAAATATTATTTCATTACGTAACATAATATATAATATTATATAATTATATTATATAATTATTTATAATATATAATTCTATATTATATAATTATATACTATATAATTATATATTTCATTACATTACATAATATTATATAATATATAATTATATACTATATAATATTATATAATATTTTAATATATAATTACAAATATATATAATTATTTTTAGTTTTAATGTTAATTTTGGTGCGGTGGGTACCAGACCAGCCTCAGGCGGCTGGATCTACCGACCAGAATATTCGGTCTGATCCGATCCGGGTCCAATTTTAAATTTTGGGTCCAGGTCCAGATACCTATAAATCCGGCCCCGCCCCGCCCCGTTGCCATCCCTACAAGAATTTTACGTGGAAAACCCAAATCGAGAAACACCACGGGAGGCCCTTAGTCCGAAAAACTTCCACTATGACTATAGTAGGCTTATCTCCCCAAATAAATTAGGGGATACACAAATCTCTCGAAATACAAAAATATCTCAAGTATTTAACTTGGAATGACTAAGAAAAAATAGGAAACACTCTTTTTGAGGTGAAAGAAAAATACTCTATATTTTTCTCTTCGTTTTATTCTCTCAATAATCTATATTTCCTCTCTCTATATTGCACTCTTCTGTACTGTTTCTTGCACACTTTCTCCTCTGCAAAATGAGCTCTATTTATAGAGCAGAATGGGCTGCAAAGTCTTCTCCTATCGTCAACTTTCAGCCGCAACTTTTGAACTTGATGGGCTGTCATTGTTGAAGAGTAAAAGCAGGCTGCCTTGCCGTTATTGTTGACGAGAAAGAAAGGTGTAAAGAAGTTTGTTACTTCCACAAACTTTGTCAAAAATGGTGGCTTGTGGGCACCACACGGAGATGGAAAAATTCAACAAATCTCCCCCTCCATCTCATATGGGGATTCAACCAAGCTTGCTTTGCTCTTGTAAGTTTCAAACTTATCTCTCGGTAAATATTTCGTCAGCATATCCGCACCATTCTCATCTGTATGAACTTTGTCGAGTTCCATCATCTTTTCATCAAGCACATCTCGAATCCAATGGTACCTCACATCAATGTGTTTTGATCTTGAGTGGAATGTAGAATTCTTGCTCAAGTGGATCGCGCTCTGACTGTCGCAGTAGAGCGTATACTTAATCTTGTTTCAAGTCCAACTCTTTTAGAAACTTCTTCAACCACAACATTTCCTTGCAAGCTTCGGTTACTGTAATGTATTCTGTCTCTGTTGTGGATAATACCATGCATTTTTTAAGTTTCGACTGCCAAGAGATCGCTCCTCACGCAAATCTCATCAGGTATCACGACGTGAATTTCCTGGAATCAACATCACCAGCCATATCTGCATCCGTATATCCTTCTAATAGGACATGGTTTTCGCCGAAAAATATCGGCTATGTAAGGGAATAGGCCCCCCTATCTTCTTTGTGATATAATATATCCGTTTTTTTAAAAAAAAAAAAAAAAAAAGACATGGTTTTCGCCGAACTTCAGAAAAGATCTCGAAGTGCTTCTAAGATATCGTAATATCCATTTCACTGCAGCCCAATGCTCCTTTCCTGGATTGGAAAGAAAACGACTAACAACACCAACTGCATGAGTTATATCTGGTCTAGTGCATACTATAGTATACATTAGACTACCCACTGCAGAAGCATATGTAACACCCCCAAATCCTATTGGGCTACTACAGTGCCGTGGACCCCACACCAGGAGATCCACCAGGCGAACACGACTGAAATACATCAAATTAACCAACAAGGGAAATCACGGTCCCTACCATGATATCCAACACAATATTCCGATGAGGAATTTCAACGACAACGATAGGCCTACATGGCCAAAATAAAAATACAACAACCTCCACGAGCATCTGCTTGGGTAATACATAATGACAATGACTAACAAAGTGGAGAACACTCCAACTGACTGGCCAACATGAACAACTTGGACTAGTATCGCTCGAATGCCTCGTCGCCATCGTCATGCCCCTATGTCTCAACTCTCTCCTCGCAAGCACCTAAAACATGAAAATATGTTCCGCCCCCACGGGGCCAGTCATCCAGATAATGAACATCAAATACATGTATAACATGATATGTATCCAAAGGAAGAATAAAATGGTAAAATGATAATAATAATAATAATAATAATAATACGAGATGCTCACAAACCAAGGTAAGAACCGAGCATTCATGAACCACTATGCCCACGGCGTCTGAACAATACCTGCTCAACAGATTATGACAAAAGTTCCCAACGGCGAACCATAAGTATAGAACATCACAATGAATTACACGAAGATGAACCAAACCAGAATTGAATTAAATATGAATCACAATGCCCGAAGGCTCCAACAAAAATACCAAGACATCACAACGGCCTCAAAGTCATTCAGTGGAAGCTGTCAATCAACACAATCACCTGAAACCAAAATAGCCCGAAGCTGTATAAATGAGGGCGGAATCCATGGCACGAAGCCGTATCACAATGAGGGCCGAAGCCACGACACAAAGCCGTATCACAATGAGACCATCCAATGGCCGTGACCTATTGAACTGTAGGTGTTGGGAAACCAACCGCGAAGGTTCAAGCCCCAAACTTACCCATAATGAGATCACCCAGTGACCGTGACCTACTAAGTTGTTGTTGGTATAAAATCGGTATTTGCGCTGTTTGTGCGGAAGCGTAAATAAATTGTGGAAAATAAATCACACAAGGATTTATAGAGGTTCGGCTATTAATGAAGCCTACGTCCTCTCTCGATGTATCTTTTTCTTTAGGATTAAGATCAAAACCTCTACGCCTCTCTTCTATCGGTCGAGGGATAACCGTTACAATCACGTCTTCTATTGGTCCGTGATAAACCACTCATACTTGTCTTTATGTCGGTCCAAGTTAAACCGTTTTCCTTTTCTATCAGACGAGGAATCAACCGCTCTAGCTTTCTATGGGTACTAGATAAACCTCACTAAGATAGCGATTGTGATTCTAATAATGCCGGATCCTTGATCCTAATAACATCGAATCCAATCGTATCTTTTCTTTTACCTCTCGTGTATATGTTGAATATATAAACACTCAAACTAACAATATAAGCTCAATATCACAACAATGCAATGTATATGAATCTCAGATGAATGTCTTGATTGCTTGAAGTTGTTGTATGGAAACAATACCATAGGGATGGTATTTATAGGCATTTTCCACAAACTAGCCGTTGCTGGCTGTTTTGACTTACTAGCGTGCACTAAGCCTCTTTATGTACGTTATGCTTTCCATGTAGCATATGTTATCGTTGTCCAGTTTTAGTCCAGTGGCTTCGTTTCTTCCTTAGCGTACGTTATGCCTTCATAGTTACGTACGCTATCCTTTTGCTGTAGCGTGCGCTAACAATACAATGTAGCGTGCGCTAATTCAATATATCCGTTGCCATCATTTGTCAAACTATCCATTTGATATGCTGACTTTGACCTGCTTTTCCCAACATTCATCTAATTTGAATATCTATTACGTACGTTAATATATTGGTGTTACGCACGTTAACTATGCTTCGATAGCGTGCGCTAACAAACATGTGTAGCGTGCGCTATATGTAGTATCCGTACTTTCTATTTTTGGTAATTTCTATTTTTGGTGCATGTTCGTTTCGGACAACTCGCTTGTTACTGTTTTGGAATTCTGAATCTATTTTGTTCTTGGAGTTTTTCCGTTTGGACGAGTTTCGAGGATGTTTTTACGTATTTTTGTTAGGAATACTTGTTAGATTTTGATGATGTCATTAATATAAAATCAAATGTTTATTACTTGGCAAAATGTAAGGAAGAACCAAATGAAGTATCTTCCATAGGCCAAATATGTTAAGTATAAAATTTGGCAAAATGTAAAGAAGAACCAAATGAGTATCTTCTGTAGGCCAAAAAATTAGTTAAGCTGAAAATCGGCTAAGTACTGAGTACAGCCAAGTCCATCAGAGAGGATCAGCCGAGTCCAGTCAGAGTAGCTCTGGTCAACAAAATTTATCAGAGAAGTTTGACCAGACTGCAGCCAAGGTACCTCAGGGAAGTCACCTGATCAGATAAGTGACAAACAGTGAACAGCAGAGAGGTCCTGACTACAGAGATGTTAGCTGCATATCAACCTAGTCAAAGGCAGCCAAGTACTTCAAGTCCACGTCAGCATGCGTTGAAATATCAAGTATTACGGAAAGTCACATGCAACGTGAAGAGACAAATTGGAGTGATTCCCGCTAGAGATATGATTTAAATAAATCATCCAGACCCACCTTGAAGACTTTAAATCGTTTTATATTCAAAAGATTCGGCGCTCACATGAAGAAGTCTTCACAACGGTCGGAAGATAAAATAAAATAATGGGAATCCAGCCTTGCAACGTTCAGAAAGATTAAACAATGAAGTCTCCCTCCAACGAATGGATTTGTTCAAAAGATTTGCAACGGCTACAAGGAAAAAGCTCAGAGATCGTGACCTATATATATCCGAAGATTTGAAGCTAAGCAACAACCGGTGCGAACATACATTCAAGCGATCAAAGCAATCAAGCAATCTAAAGCAATCAATAGCATCGTGAAAAGAGCAGTTCTAAAAGTTCATACTTAAAGAAGCTCTTAGTTGGAGAAGACAAAAACTCTTGTCTATAATCCTGAGTACGGGGTACTTCACTGGTTGAAGTAAGAGACTGTAAAGGCATCCAAGGATCGAGGATCAAGAGGTGCAAGGCAGTCAAGTGTGTACAACGGCACGGATTTCCACTGGTTGGAAGTTGTTGTAGTGTGGTTTGAATCACTGTAATATTTATCACTGGTTGAGAATTATAGTGAATTCATCTCCAACTGGTTTGGAGAAAAGTGGATTAGTAGAGGATTACCCCACCTCTGAGACCACTATAATTGCCTGCGTTATTTACTGTTTTATTGCATCATACTTTAAACTGCTGCATTCATTGTTAAGTGTTTCATTAGTTGCTTTCTATTCGTCATCAGCTGACTTCCGCATATATTAAAGAACAAACGACTCCAAGTCATTTATCTACCTATCAGCTGAAGAAACTCACTCTTCGTGAAAAAGAGTTTAAGAGTTTCTACAAGTCTATTCACCCCCCCTCTAGACTTGTATCTGGACGACTTGTGACCTACAAGTGGTATCAGAGAGGTTGGTTCATTTATTTCATGAACCAGATCTATATCAGATATATATATCTTTACTCTCACTTTATAATGGAACACATGCACTCTAGACTCCCTGTGTTTTCAGTTGACGAGTATGATCTGTGGAAGATAAGGATGCAGGCACACTTATCTTCGATTCATGACGACATGTGATGCATCATCGAAGATGGTCCATTCATCTTTGATAAGGACAACACAACAGAGGAAATCGCAGCAGGGAGGCCAGAGAAGATTCCTAAGAAGAGGACAGAGCTGACTCCCGAAGAAAGAAAGCTGGCCAATCTTGATAACCGGGCCAGAGATGTGTTATATCAGACTCTTGACAAATCCACCATGGTCAAGATCAAGAACTGCAAAAATGCCAAAGAAATCTGGGACACATTAGCCCTAATGTGTGAAGGAACGGAGTTGATCAAGGAAAACAAGCTGTCAATTGCTATCCAAAAATTTGACAACTTTAAAATGAAGAATGGTGAATCCATAGACCAAGTGGACACAAGGTTCACTGAGATTATCAATGAGATCAACTCCCTCGGCAAAACCTATGGCAACAGGGAAATGGCACTAAAGGTTCTCAGATCTCTCAACCCCGAATGGAGCATGAAGGCCGTAGCCATGAGAGAGTCCAAGGACCTGAATAAAATAAAGATCCAGGAGTTGTTCTCTGATCTGAAGGCTTATGAGTTCGAGCTTCCAAGTTCATCCTCAACTGAGCCTGCAGAGAAGGGAATCGCATTTGCAGCCGAGTCCCCTGCCAAGAGCCTATCTGATGTGAAACCTCCAAATCCACTAGATTTTGAGGAAGAAATGGCATTTATAATGCAAAGGTTCAGCAATTTTAGAAAGAACTACTCCAAAAATAAGAAAAATTATAAGGAGAATCCAAGAAGAAACCAGAAGGCTGGAAGCTGGAAAGTAGAATGCTACAATTGTCACAAGATCGGACACATCCAAATGGATTGTCCCGATCTCAAGAAGGACGAAACCAAGAAGGAGGTAGGCAGAAAAGAAGATAGAAGAAAAGCCCTCATCGGAGAAGACCAGGAGCATGTCGAATCAAGCAGCGAATTCTTTTCTGATAAAGATGAGGAGTATGACTGCCTGATGGCAAACCTAGCTGATGAAGAGGTAACTTCTAAACCCACCGGTTCAAATAATAGCTCAGCCATGTCACAAGATATGGATCTACATGAATAGGTAAATCAGTTATTTAAAGATTTTGAAACACTCAAATCTGCACACCAAATCAGATCAAGAGAGAAGACTCAAATGCAAGATGAGAATAGCAAATGAAAAATGATTTCAAAACTCACCTAGATCTCGAATAAGGTTGAGATAACTACAATCGACTTTAAAACTGTGCAAATGTTAATACAAATGAGATAGATCGACTAACCATTTTACTTAAAGAAAATCACCGCACTTGCTCATGCCAAAGCCGAGTTTACTAACTGCCTCGGATAAATAAGACTCAGCGCAGGAAATAACCTCCCCGAAGGCGTCTTCAACTCGGGAGAATTGTGTACTTATAAAAGGTCACTATATACCAAATCAGGCCTTGGATATGATTCTCACACTCCCTCTAGTTCGAAACCAAGTTTATCAAGGAGAAACAATTGTCTCGATCACGAGCCCGTATATAAACCGATATTCAAAACAGTAATAGCCAGTCAAATGTCTAGTCGCAATGTTACACCAAACACCACCTAGACAGCGACTAGGCGATGGTCCGTGCAAAAGCAAAGCCTGCATAACATGCCCACTATTACCAACAACTCCCCAAAAATAGATTTCATAATGGGAGGGGCAGATGGAAACCTCAAGGTTATCCTAATTACCAAAATGAACAAGTGTGGAGACCACAAAGATTTAATAAATGGTCTCAGCCTAGATTTAGAAATGGGCGACACTATCAAAATTTTGAGGAATATCCGGTATACAATCCAACCAGGAGATTCAGACCTCGACCACAGACACCTTATGAGGGTTATAATAATAATAATAACAATTTATATAATCCAAGGAGAAATAAATTCTCCAGGAAACCAGCTAACCCCAAAGGACCCACACAAATTTGGGTACCTAAATCTCTGCTTGTTTAATTGCAGAAAAGGTGGAAGGACTACAACCACATCTCCACAAGCTCAAATTTTGGAGGTGAAGAATGGTTCGTAGATTCTGGATGCTCGAGACATATGACCGGGAACAAGAAGATGTTGTCCAAATACATCAAAGAAAGAGGTCCCGATGTAACCTTTGGAGATAGCTCTAGAGGACAGACAAAAGGCTTTGGAGAGCTGCACCGAGGAAACATTGTGATATCCAAAGTTCATTATGTCAAAGGACTCAAGTACAACCTCCTGAGCATAAGCCAGTTCTGTGACGAGAAGAACCTAGTAGTCTTCACCATCTTGAAGTGTATGGTGATAGACATCTTATCTGGAGAAATAAAGCTACAAGGTTTCAGAAGAAGAGATGTCTACATGATTGATTGGAACACAGGAACACCTAACTCCTGTTTTCTATCCAAGACAAGAGTCGAGAATGGATGGTCGGCACAAAAGACTATGTCACCTGAACTTCAAAGCCATCAACAAGATTAGTTCTCAGAAGCTGGTCAGAGGACTTTCAAATGAAGCATTCAAGAAGGAAGCACTTTGTGATGCATGTCAGAAGGGAAAGCAGACCAAAGCATCGTTCAAGCCAGTTCAGCCTACAACGCTCACAACAAGGATCTTAGATCTAATCCACATGGATCTATTTGGTCCTATCAAGCCAAGGACTTTGAGTGTCCGAAAGCATGCCCTTGTTATAGTAGATGATTATTCAAGGTACACTTGGATTATCTTCCTATACAAGAAAAGTGAAACCTTGACCAAGTTACCTGAGCCGAGAAGGATCCGTAATGAGAAATCCCTTTCCATAATCAAGATCGGATCGGATAGAGGAGGAGAGTTTCTCAACAAGGCGATAATCGATTACAAAGAATCGAATGGGATCCAACATGAGCTCTGCGCACCGTGATGCCCCAGTAATGGTGTTGCCGAAAGAAGGAACAGAACCCGAAGGAAGCAAAGAAGGTCCATGATTGCGAAGCGGACCTACCTAAAAGGTTCTGGGTCAAGTCACAACACAGCCTGTCACACCCAGAACAGGAGTATGATAGTAGGGAGACATGGCAAAACTCCCTATGAGGTTTGGAACAATAGAACTCCTACTGTTGCTTACTTTCATGTTTTTGGTTGTAAGTGTTTCATCCACAACAACGGTAAGACATAGCTAAATGCCTTTGATGCTAAAACTGATGACGGTTTCTTTATGGGATATTTCCAAAGAAGCAAGGCGTATAGAGTTTTTAATAAAAGAACCTTAGTTGTGGAGGAAACACCCCATGTTGTTTTTGATGAATCTACCGTTGAGTACAGGAAACAAGTTGAGCTAATTGAGAACAAGCTCAAGTCAGCAACCCTTGAAGAAGTCATCAGACATGACACCGAATGGTGGACTCACTGCAGACTCACTGATGACCCAACCGCACTGGCCAAGACCCAATCGCAGATCGACAGATCACCAAACCTATCTCGATCCAGCTTGCCGCCAAGAAGACCCAAATGAATCGACAAAGACTCATCTGCAGATCAAAACCAACCTGCAGATGACAAGACGGTAGCCGATCCAGATTGCGCACTGTAACCCACCGATGCGTATAACCACCAGGGCAATCCAACAGGGGGAACAAACCCAGAAGAGGACGATATCCCCAAATGGCTCAAGGATCACCCGATTCAGCAAATTATTGGAAAGTTGACTGATGGAGTTAAGACGAGACAGTCAACCCTACCAGCAGGAATGGCGATGTTCTCATGTTTTATGTCACAAATTGAACCCAAGACTACAGAACAAGCCTTGGAAGATTATTCATGGATTAATGCCATGCAAGAGGAATTGGAGCAGATAGAAAGAAACAAAGTTTGGGAACTAACAGACAGACCTGATCACAAGAAAGTTATTGGCACCAAATGGGTGTACAAAAATAAGAGTGATGAAGACGGAGATGTCGTTAGGAATAAAGCCAGACTTGTAGCAAAAGGTTATGCACAGTGTGAGGGAATAGATTTTGATGAAACCTATGCACCTGTTGCAAGATTAGAGGCCATCAGACTATTCCTCGCATATGATGCATTTAAGGACTTTGAAGTATATCAGATGGATGTAAAGAGTGCTTTTCTGAACGGAATCCTAGAAGAAGAAGTCTATGTAGAGCAACCCCCAGGTTTTGTCAAAGGAGACAAAGTCTATAAGCTGTTGAAGGCTCTGTATGGACTCAAGCAAGCACCAAGAGCGTGGTATGAAACACTGTCTGTGTTTCTTGAGAAAAACGGATTTTGCAAAGGGAAGGTGGACAAGACACTATTCAGAGTGGAGCACGGAGGCCACATATTAATAGTCCAGATTTATGTGGATGACATCATATTCGGGTCAACCAATCCATAGTTATGCGAGAAATTCTCCAATCTCATGCAAGGAGAATTTGAGATGAGTATGATGGGAAAGCTTAACTTCTTTCTCGGACTACAAGTTAAGCAGATGGAAAAAGGAATTTTCATCAACCAAGCAAAGTATACCAGAGATCTTATCAAGAGATATGGAATGGAATCAGCCAAGCCCGCAAGAATTCCAATGAGCACAAGTACTCACCTGTATGCAGACGAGGCAGGCATATCAGTGGACTCAACCCACTACAGAGGACTCATTGGATCTCTTCTTTACCTCACTGCAAGCAGGCCAGACATATCATATGCCGTTGGAGTTTGTGCAAGATTCCAGTCCAAGCCGAAGCAATCACACCTAGATGCAGCCAAGAGGATAATGAAGTACCTTAAGTCTACAATTAATGTTGGACTATGGTATCCCAAGGATGATAACTTCGAGCTGTCAGGATACTCAGATGCGGATTTTGCAGGATGCAAAATCAACAGGAAGAGCACTAGTGGAACGTGTCAATTCCTAGGAACCAGACTAATATCCTGGTTTAGCAAGAAGCAGGTTTCTAACTCTATCTCCACTACAGAGTTAGAATACCTAGATGCAGGTAGCTGTTGTGCACAAATTTTATGGATTAGACAGCAGCTAAGGGATTATAATATCATTGCCAACGAAGTTCCAATCTGGTGTGACAACAATAGTGCTATTGCAATAACCAACAATCCGGTTTTGCATTCAAGGACGAAGCACATTGATGTTAAGCACCAATTCATCAGAGACCATGTGCTTAACAAAAGGGTTAGAGTTGAAAGAGTCAGCACAGACTACCAGATAGCTGACATCTTCACCAAACCCTTGCCAGAAGAAAGATTTTTGGAGTTGAGCAGAGACCTTAGATTACTAGATTGGGAATCTAGTACTGAAGCAAGTTAAAGCATTTCAGAGGAAGGACGGACCCCAGCTGAAGAATCAGATCCTAGCTGATGCAGGCGAGAAGACGAAGGACGGACAATGCAACCTAGCTGATCAGAATACCAGGCGAGAAGTCAACTCACCTGATACAGAGCGGTCAACAGTCAACAAATCAGACCAGCTAAGTTTTCTAAACTGACCTCTGAATATTTAATTATTATCTGCCACATCTATAATATTATATTAATTTTGGTTAACAACTGCAGTTAAATATATATTTTCCTAAGCCAAGTGGCAATTTTAATACACGCGTCAATCGCCTATTAAATCAACCTCCACGGTGGCCAATCAGAATCAACCGTCGAATTTTAAACTGGGCCACCGATTCAAATTTGAAATTCAAAAGAATATCAAAAGGCGTACCACCATTTCAAATATATAATAAATTAATACAAACGTCTTTTCATCTTCTTTATAAGGAAAGAAGACCTTTCACTTTACTCTTTACGCTTACAGAAACCCTAGATTTTTCAGAGCAAAAATTTCTTGAACACCAAATACACTAAAACCTTCTATTTGCAGAAATGGCATCTTTCGAAGGAGTTAATTTGAAGGCGGTGAAAGACCAGATCATTTTCTCGTTGGTCGTCGACTTTGAAGGCTTATTGGAAGCCAATCTGGAGGACTACGACATGCTTAATCTGATTCGCGAAATGAAGCTTAATGGGATCTACCCATTTCTAGACATCAACCCGCAACATCTGTTCAAAGAGGATGTCATCAAGTTCTATCGCGAAGCTTATTTGATTCAAGACGGAATTCATAGCACAGTTGGCGTAATACCAGTCAGCATATCTCGAGAGACGATCCGTACTGTCTTCGGAATGAAGCACCGTGGTTTAGCAGTCGAAGCTCTCAATCAATCCGCCGCCGAAACCTGGAAAAAGATTAAGGTGGAAAATATCCCGGAAAAACTGAAATTCACAGCCAAGAGGAATGAACTCAAGAGGATTTACCGTTTTGCATTGGACATTACCAACAAAATAATAATGGGGATGGCCGGCAGTTATGATCAACTGTCGTCGTCAAAGTTTATGGTGCTGGGAGCACTGATTCAGGAAGAAGAAGTTGACTGGGCTGACTACATCTTCAGGTAACTCGTGCGAGAGGTCAACAAAGTCGAGTGGCTTGACGATGAGAAGAGATTCAAAACAAAGGTGGCGTTTGGAACGCAGCTAAGTTGGTTTTTGGAGAAGACTGGTGTGGCAAAGGGAAACACTGACCCCTTCCACCCCAATAAAAGGCTTGGTCATATGGACCACGAGAAGGTGAGAAAATTCGGAGGCACTGGGAGAGCAGCTCAGATGTTGAAGGAGCTGCCGGACACAAAGACTTATCCAAGATACTATTCATCAGGAGAGTCGGACAGACCTGCAGCTGATATCGCAACTCCAGTCGAGTCCGACACCGAGTCCGACGACACTCCCATTGCAGTCAGATTTAAGAGAAGGGGACCAGCCCCTGAAGGACCCTCTATTCTGCAGTCATCACCAGAACCCTCTCCCAAGAGGCCAAGGAAACTGCAATTTAGTGAGGGAGAGCAGTCTGAACACCTTGCCAGCCCCTCAGTCAGATCACCAATTCATCTGGAAGACCTGCCTGCACCAGGCACCCTCGAGACTCGGATTGTACCTGTTCTCACCCCCCCAGTCTACATTTCCGAAGAAGAAGAAGCATGTCTCATAATTTCTATCCCTGAAGCTGATTATACCTTTAACCTGCTAGAAAACAATACTTTCAACCTTTCAATTGAACAACTCCAGCTTGTTAAGCCACAAGCATTAAAACACTCTTTTGTACATATTTTTGAAGAGTGGAAGTTTTTCAAAACTCTGACATTTTCAAACCTTCAAACCTACATTGCAACTAGTGGTTGGGAATATCCCCAAGCCACTAAGGAGGTTCTGATTCACTTTTGCAAAGAATCAGACTTAGTATTAATCCTCCAAGATAATTGGTTCATGTCCCATTTTAAAACAAACATGGACCAATTTATCCATTCTATAATGCTTAGCATTTTTTATGGTTCTTTTGGAGAAGAGGAGGAGGAGGAAGTTGAAAAAGAGATTAGAATTGAGGAGGTAGATGGAGAAGGAAATAATGAAGTTGTTGATTTGGTTGTTGAAGAAGAAGAAGAAAAGCAGGAAGAGAGAAAAACAAAAGAAAACACTCTAGTTGAAAAACAGTCAGAAGAAATTGAGAAAACAGAAGAGTTGGCTGATGAAGAAGAAGAAGAAGGAGAAGAGGTAGAACAAGAAAAAGATGAAGGAGAAAAGGAGGATGATGATGAAAAAGATGATGATGAAGGAGAAGAAGAGGAGAAGGATGATGATAACAATGATGATAATGATGATAATGATGATGGAGGAGATGCAGGAGCTGAAAAAGAAAATGAAAAAGAAAAAGATGAGGAGGAAGGAAAAGAAAATTCTGGAGAAAAGGCAGAAGAAGAGAAAGAGGAGGATCAGGAGAAAGAGGAAGAGAAAGAAGAAGAAAAGGAGACAGAGCCGGAGCCAGAGCCTATCCAAGAAGCTGTTGACAGATCATGGTACCGCCTGCACACCGGCTAGACACGAGCTAGTCAAGACTCCAGGTCAGGGACCCCAGAGAAGACTCCCTCTGGACTACCAGCTGCAGACAGAGATTTGCAGTCTAGTGGTTCTTTTGCAGAAGGCTCAGGAGAGCACTCTCCCTCAGCTCAGATATCTCCTACCATGACTGAGCTGATCAGGCAAATCGTCAAAGATACAATTGGAGAGCTGCTAACATCTCAGGTCACTCCTGACCTTCAATCAATCAATGCCAATATCGACACTCTACTGCAGAGAGAGATTTCTCAGCCCCCTCCCCCTACCAACAATAGGATGCCATTTGGCATGACTGATTGGATGAGCAGAATGGAGCAGCAATTAACTAACCTTGTTGATGCTGGCAAAAAGGGGGAAGAGAGAGTTCAGGGGGAAGGAAGTAATCAAGGAGAGATAAGGGCGGAGATAAGATCAAAGAAGAAGCAAGATGTCCTTCAAATTGAAGGATCCTCAAGTCTGAAGAGGAAGGGAGCTGCGGATCTAGATGACCAGGTTGACCAGCCTGAAGGAAAGAGAAGGAGGACTAGAGGAGGTTTTGGGCCTACTCTAGAATGGGAAGGAAAGGAGTTGTGGTATGTTGAGGACTTTATTTCATATGAAGCCCTGCCCATGTGGGGAACTGCAAAGAAGAAATTCATCAGAGATTATTATGTCTGGGAAATACTCCAGGATGATAATCTCTCCCCACAGCAGACCTTCATCAATTTCATGGAAGAAGCTTACCCAAAAATCTGGACCATTCTAAAGAAGCATGCTAAGGATCAAAACGCTTCTCCTATGATTCCCTCATTCAGAGCAGAGGAAGCGCCGACCCGTCTGGACAATGAGCTGAATGAGCTAGAGCTTCAAAGAGAAATCAAGCAGTTATGTCTTGAGAATAGATTTACATCACAGCAAGAACAAGACTTTGCAGCTCTTGTTGTGAAGAGGAAATATGGTCTTGCTCCAGTCAAGATAAGACCAATTGGAGCCAAACCATTCAGGCCTGCCAAACAGCCTATTCGCAGAGGCAGAGGAAGAGGCAAATGACTTTATTTCTTGTAATTTTATTTTCTGTACCTGTAAAAACTTTCTTGTAAATTTCAATCATAATCAAGTCAGAAAAGTTTTATAACAGTCTGTTGAATGACAATTTCCAGTTGTCTCAATATTAAACTGATTTTAGTTTGTGTCTTGCACTTAAGTGCAGACTTGGTCATTTGATCACTTACTTAAAGTTTTGCCATCATCAAAATAGGGGGAATTTGTTAGGAATACTTGTTAGATTTTGATGATGTCATTAATATAAAATCAAATGTTTATTACTTGGCAAAATGAGGAAGAACCAAATGAAGTATCTTCCATAGGCCAAATATGTTAAGTATAAAATTTGGCAAAATGTAAAGAAGAACCAAATGAGTATCTTCTGTAGGCCAAAAAATTAGTTAGGCTGAAAATCGGCTAAGTACTGAGTACAACCAAGTCCATCAGAGAGGATCAGCCGAGTCCAGTCAGAGTAGCTCTGGTCAACAAAATTTATCAGAGAAGTTTGACCAGACTGCAGCCAAGGTACCTCAGGGAAGTCACCTGATCAGATAAGTCACAAACAGTGAACAGCAGAGAGGTCCTGACTGCAGAGATGTTAGCTGCATATCAGCCTAGTCAAAGGAAGCCAAGTACTTCAAGTCCACGTCAGCATGCGTTGAAAAGTCAAGTATTACGGAAAGTCACATGCAACGTGAAGAGACAAATTGGAGTGATTCCCGCTAGATATATGATTTAAATAAATCATCCAGACCCACCTTGAAGACTTTAAATCATTTTATATTCAAAAGATTCGTCACTCACATGCAGAAGTCTTCACAACGATCGGAAGATAAAATAAAATAATGGGAATCCAGCCTTGCAACGTTCAGAAAGATTAAACAATGAAGTCTCCCTCCAACGGACGGATTTGTTCAAAAGATTTGCAACGGCTACAAGGAAAAAGCTCAGAGATCGTGACCTATATATATCCGAAGATTTGAAGCTGAGCAACAACCGGTGCGAACATACATTCAAGCGATCAAAGTAATCAAGCAATCTAAAGCAATCAATAGCATCGTGAAAAGAGCAGTTCTAAAAGTTCATACTTAAAGAAGCTCTTAGTTGGAGAAGACAAAAACTCTTGTCTATAATCCTGAGTACGGGGTACTTCACTGGTTGAAGTAAGAGACTGTAAAGGCATCCAAGGATCGAGGATCAAGAGGTGCAAGGCAGTCAAGTGTGTACAACGGCACGGATTTCTACTGGTTGGAAGCTGTTGTAGTGTGGTTTGAATCACTGTAATATTTATCACTGGTTGAGAATTATAGTGAATTCATCTCCAACTGGTTTGGAGAAAAGTGGATTAGTAGAGGATTACCCCACCTCTGAGACCAATATAATTGCCTGCGTTATTTACGGTTTTATTGCATCATACTTTAAACTGCTGCATTCATTGTTAAGTGTTTCATTAGTTGTTTTCTATTCGTCATCAGCTGACTTCCGCATATATTAAAGAACAAACGACTCCAAGTCATTTGTCTACCTATCAGCTGAAGAAACTCACTCTTCATGAAAAAGAGTTTAAGAGTTTCTACAAGTCTATTCCCCCCCCTCTAGACTTGTATCTGGACGACTTGTGACCTACAATTTTCATCTTGAGTTATATTTTGTCGCATGTACGTTCGATTCTCATAAAACTCATTCGATTTCATCATTTTACTTTTTCCATGAGTTCGTATGGTTGAGTGGATCATGTTGTGAGTTTTGGATTGTTAATCCGACGTCATATCGTGATTTTAGTTTAGGGAATTTTATCTCGTTTGTCGTATTTCAAACCTCCCAGTAGTCGGAATCGTGTATTCTATTTAGAGTTGATGCTTGCAGGTTTTTGTTTTCTTGTCATGTCTCGTTGTTCGCTGGTATCTGTCAAGTTTCGTGCCCTTCGACTCGTGTACAGTCTGGCCGCATCCTAACTGTACTCTGTGCAGTAGCAGTTAGCGCACGCTAACGTTTTTCCGTAATGTGCGCTATGAGGGTAGAACTAGCGCACGCTAGACTTACATCTTTGCGTGCGCTAATACATCTGGGCAGAATACCGTGGAACTGGGCAGAAGGTTCAGTATTTCGGAACTGAACCAGATAGCGTACGCTAATTGAGTGGTAACGTACTCTAATTTCTAACACTAGCGCACGCTATCTTGTATCTGCGAATGCTAATGGGAGGACAGAAGTCTCTGACTGTTTTCCAAACCTGATAGCGCATGCTAACTCTTAGGGCGTAGCGTGCGCTAAGCCTATCCGATATATATAGGACATCAGCAGCCAACTTCGTCATTTTTCCATCCTCACTTCTTCTCTCCGGCTTTTGGTGATTCTAGACGAGGGATAGAGCCGATTTCGACCAATATTATCATCCACTAATATCATTGCATTCCTTGTACGAATCCATCAAGTTCTTAACATCTTCTGCCACCCAAATCGAGGTAAGAATCCCAAAAACCCTTGTTTTGAGATTTGGGAGAAATTTTGGGGATTTCTTGCGATTTGATCCTTTTCAATCCGATTTATCATAGATTATTACTGGACTTCGATTGTATACTTGTATTCCTTTGTGTTTCCTTGTGATAAATGTGTGCATGTATATGTTGATGTTGTTCTTCCACCTGGGGATGCTCCGACGGGGCCTCTGGGGGTCGATACTAAGGGGTACGACCACGGAAGTGGTTTCCCACCTGGGGATGGTCTGAAGGGGCCTATGGGGGGCGATACTAAGGGGTACAGCCATGGGTTACCAAGTATGGAATTGTGTTAAAGAAATAGAATGTTATGATTGTTTTGTTGGGCATGTTTTGATAAAACGTGATATTCCGGAATACTATCTCTCTAGCATTTTCAAATGTATTTTCATGTTGGATTATTCTCATATGTAATGTTATGTAAATCATACTTGCACTAGCTATTCGAATGCTAACCCCTTAAATGGGGGAAATGCATTTTATGCATTTCAGGTACTGGGCGAGCTGAGGAGCAGGCACGGGACACGCATGTGAAATATGGTCCAGCATGATGACTAGGCTCGAGTCGGTGTCACTTCTTTTATTACATTATTTTGCTATCGTTAAATGATGTCATAAAAGTCCCCTGTGTGGGCATTGATTACATTTCACTCTTTGTTTTATTAATACTGGATTAAAATATTTTGGCCGAGGCCACGACCCTTTGAGATATAATTAAATTGGTTTTGTGAGTTTTTATCGCGAGTCGGTGTCTTGTGTTAGCCTGGTAGACCTTGTGAAGGTTCTACGGCATGTAACGTCTCATATGAGATTTGGGGTGTTACATTTATGGTATCGGAGCTTAGGTTATGAATGCCTAGGCTGTCGGTTAATTTTGGGTCTATCAGTTTCAGTCGTTGAGCCTAATATCATCATGCTACCGTCTTTTCGTGCAACCCGTGGCTGTAAGTCTCCTCGAACTCTTATATTATGTAATTCGTTTTCTTGCATTGTTTGGAATTGTAAATTGTGAATCTTTCTGATCTTTTTCGTTCATATCTTTTCTTCAGTATGTTGAGAGGTCGTGGTAGACCGGCTAGGGGGCACGACCGAGGTCGTGGTCGTGGTGATAATAAAGAGGAAGGCTCACTTTCTCAGTCCTCTGCGGATTCAGCTTCTCATTCAGTGCCGTCGGGTAATAATGCCGACGTCGGGGCTACTGCCATACTTCAGCAGTTGGTAGCCCAGCTAGCTCAGATAGCTCAAGGTGGACGCTAGAACCCACCTCCGACTCCAGAGGACGAAGCTAGTAAATGGATTCAGAAAGTAACTAAGATGCACCCCCCCTTGTTTCTCTGGTTCTTCTGAATCCCTCGGTTGGGAGAATTGGGTCTTTCAGTTGAGCAGGACTTTCAGCTTGTCCCGATGACAGGAGGGTACCTATTGCCCAGTACCTCCTGGATAAGGAAGCTGCGGAATGGTGGGAGGCTGTGACACCCAGAGACTGCATAGCCACTTGGTAGGAATTTAAGGATGCTATGGAAGCAGAATATTGTCCACCGCAGTCAAGGAGCGCAGGATTGTGGAATTCTTTACTACTACACCTCAGGATGTGCCGATTTCTGAGGCCATCATCACTTATAATCAGCAGTTAGGATTTGTGAAAGATCAGGTGAGGACCGAGGCCGATAAGATCCGTTATTTCAATATGCGCATTAAGCCGCATATCAGGCAGAGTATGGCACCGCTCATGTGTGCCACCTTGAAGAAGTATCAGGATCATGCCCTAGTGATCGAGATGGCTGTTCCAGAATCAGAGTCGGTTTCTGAGGCTAAGAAGCAGAAGACAGTTGGCAGTTTTTCAGCCGGCAAGGGTGGTCATTTTTCAAAATCTCAGTCTGCTCCTATTTCGGGGAAGAAGGCATTTCACCAGGCTGGAGGGTCTCAGAGTAACCGCTCAGAGTGACCATTTGGCGAAGTACTGTCTAAATCCTCCAGTCACATGTTTCTCGTGCGGAAAGAATGGTTATCGTGTGACTCACTACGAGATAGTAGCCAAGATAGTCAGAACTCCTATGGTAACTGCAGCAATAGGGGAACCGAGTGTCGGCCAAAGAGTACAAGTATCTCAGAATCCTCAGGGTACGGGTCATGGTAGAGGTCGAGGCCAGCCGGACTGCTAGGCTACTTCTAGTTCGGGCTCAGTGCACCCTCATTTGTACCAGATGAGACGCATGGAGGAGACAGATGTTCCAGTGGCATCAAGTACCACTCAGATCCTTTCTCATCCAGTTTCGGTGCTTTTTGATTCGGGTGCTACCCACTCCTTTATTGCTTTGGACAGTCTTTGTCGTATTGGTATTACCTGCTTGTTCGAGTGTGAGCCTTTTGTAGTGGGTACGCCTAGCGGGGATCGTATGGTTGGGGACCGAGAAGTTAGGGATTGCCGAGTGAGGATCGGGAGCCAAGATTGGCCCTCGAATCTCATTGTTATAGACCTTAAGGGTGAAGATTTGATCCTCGGGGACGATTAGTTGGATCGTCACGGCGCTATCATGAACTATCGGACTCGTACCATCTCGATAGTGGTCGAGGATGGAACTGAGCATACTCTCATTAGATGTAAGCCGGGTAGATCGGAAAGTGTGATTAGCGCCTTGAAGGCGATGAAACTTCTGAACCAGGGTTGTGTCGGCTATTGGTGTTACGCTCAGGAGGTGAAAGATGGTGGAGTTGACATGTCGTCGATTCCAGTCGTTAGCGAGTACCCCGACGTATTTCCAGATGACTTGCCGGGATTACCACCTAGGGCTGGGAAAAATACTGAAAATATCGAAATACCGAAAATATCGTATCCAAAAATATCGAAAATATCGAAATTTTCGGTATACTGATTTTTTCGGTACGGTATGATACCGTTACCGGTATTTTCGGTACGGTAACGCTATGAGTTTTTGAAATTTTCGATATACCAAGGTATATCGAAAAATTTCGGTATACAGATTTTTTTTCGACAAATACCGAAAATTTTCAATATACCGAAAAATTATCGGTATATCGAAATTTTTTAGTATACCAAACTATGTATAGTATATTGATTTTTTTTGATATATCTTAAAATTTTCGGTATACCGCAGAAGTTTCGATATACCAAAAAATTAATGGTATACCGACTTGATTTCGGTATACCGATAATTCGGTACAATAACGGTATGTAAATATGTCATACCGAGATTTTCAGTATACCGGTTTTCGGTATACCGAAAATTTCGGTATGGTAACGGTATGATTTTTGTCATACCGAAAATTTTGGTACGGTATACGGTATGGATGATAATTTTCGGTATACCGTACCGAACCACCCCTATTACCACCACAGCTGGAGGTTGAGTTTCCTATTTATCTAGAGCCGAATGCGGCCCCTGTTTCTCGAGCGCTGTATCGTATGGCACCGTCGGAGATGTTAGAGCTGAAGAAGCAGTTGGGGGAATTGCTAGATAAAGGGTATATTTGACCGAGCGCATCGCCTTGGGGTGCGCATGTACTTTTTGTTAAGAAGAAGGATGGATCGCTTCGTTTATGCATCGATTATCGAGAATTAAACAAGTTGACCATCAAAAACAAGTATCCTTTGCCCCGGATTGACGACTTGTTTGATCCGCTTCAAGGAGCGTCAGTCTTTTCGGAGATTGATTTACGATCGGGCTACTACTAGTTGAGGATTCGGGACAGTGATATACCGAAAGCTGCCTTTCGGACGAGATATGGCCATTACGAGTTTGTGGTTATGCCTTTCGGGCTAACCAATGCCCCAACAGTGTTCATGCAGTTAATGAACAAAGTTTTTATCGAGTATCTGGATAAATTCGTAGTCGTCTTTATCGACGACATCCTTATCTATTCCCAGAGTCGAGAGGAGCATGCTTTACATCTCCGGATTGTGTTGGACATTTTGAGGACTGAGCAGTTATACGCGAAGTTCTCTAAGTGTGAGTTTTGGCTCAAGGAAGTGATGTTCCTCGGGCACGTGATTTCAGCGGAGGGAGTTCGGGTAGATCCACCGAAGGTAGAGGCGGTGATGGCATGGGAACCGCCTAAGAATGTGAATAAGGTGAGGAGTTTTCTGGGACTTGCAGGCTATTACCGTAGATTTGTTGAGGGATTTTCCAAGATCGCTAGACCACTCACTCAGTTACTTCAGAAGACTCAGAAGTTCGAGTGGACCGCAGATAGACAGGATAGTTTTGATGAGTTGAAGAGATGACTGACTACCGCACCCGTTTTAGCATTGCCTCAGGGGAACGAGGATTTCGTGGTGTATGGTGATGCTTCGGGCCTCGGTCTCGGATGTGTTTTGATGCAGAGAGATAGGGTTATGGCTTTTGCGTCCCGACAGTTGAAACCCTACAAAGCAAATTACCCTACGCATGATTTAGAGTTAGCTGCAGTCGTCTTTGCTTTAAAAATCTGGAGGCACTATCTCTATGGATTGTTGTGTAAGATTTACACGGATCACAAGAGTCTGAAGTATATCTTCAATCAGAAAGAATTAAATATGAGACAGCGTAAGTGGTTGGAGCTAATTAAAGATTACGACCTTGAGATACTTTATCATCCGAGTCAGGCTAATGTAGTGGCGGATGCATTGAGCCGAAATCCGATAGCGTTACAGATGTTAGAGGTACTTACACCATAGAGTAGTATCCAGCGGGATTTGATTTGTCAGAATATTGAGGTTTGGGTCCAGAGAGTTCATGGTCAGTTATGTGCATTGGAGATCACTTCGTCCTTGACTGATGATATCAAGGCAAAACAGTATGATGATCCGTTTTTGGTCCAGTTGAGGGAGGATGTGAGGAAGGGGAAAGCCCCTGTGTTTGTGATTCAGGATGATGACGGAGTTTTGAGATTTTGCGGCAAATTATGTGTACCGAATGACATTGAGTTGAGGCAGAAGATTTTGAGTGAGGCTCATACTACGCCTTACTCAATACATCCTGGTACGAGCAAAATGTACAAAGATGTAAGGAGTAACTACTGGTGGAGCAATTTGAAGACCGACGTGATCGAGTTTGTATCGAGGTGTTTAACCTGTCAGCAGGTTAAGATTGAGCATCAGCGACCCGCAGGACTATTGCGACCACTTCCTATTCCGGAGTGGAGGTGGGAGGATATTTCCATGGATTTCATTACCAGTATGCCTAAGACTCAGACTGGAATGAACATGATTTGGGTTATTGTCGATCGACTAACCAAATCAGCTCATTTTCTGAGTATTAAGGATACTTGGGGGCCGGAGAGACTAGCACGAGTATTCATTGCGGAGATCGTGAGGTTGCATGGGACTCCTAAGAGTATTATCTCGGATAGAGATGGCCGATTCATATCACATTTTTGGCAGGCCGTTCATCGAGCTTTGGGGACTGAGTTGAGACTCAGTACATCGTACCACCCTCAGACAGATGGGCAGTTAGAACGGACGATCCAGATGTTGGAGGATGTATTGAGAGCCTGTGCCTTAGATTGGAAGGATGATTGGGAGTCGCACTTGCCATTGATCGAGTTCACGTACAACAATAGTTGGCACGCCTCAAGCAAAATGGCACCATTCGAGGCATTGTATGGGAGGAGGTGCAGATCGCCGTTGTGTTGGGATGATGCATCCGAGCTAATCAGCACCGAGCGAGATATGGTAGTTGAGACGAGAGAGAAGATCGCACTGATTCGCGATAGGTTGTTGACAGCCGAGAGTCGACAGAAGTCGTATGCCGATACGCGTCGCCGGCCATTGGAGTTTGAAGTGGGAGATCATGTTTTACTTAAGGTGTTGCCGACACGGGGAGTTTACCGCTTCGGTCGGAAGGGTAAACTTAGTCCGAGATATATTAGACCATTCGAGATTTTAGAGAGAGTTGGAGAGCTTTCATATCGGTTAGGCTTGCCGCCATCTTTGAGTCACGTACATAACGTATTTCATGTCTCCCAGCTTAGGAGGTACGTACCGTACCCTATCCATATTATTGATTTTGGAGAGATCGAGTTGGGGCCCGACATGACCATCGAAGAGAGACCGATTCAGATTCTAGAGCGTCGGGTGAAGCAACTTCGGCACAAAACCATTCCCTTGGTTAAAGTGAAATAGTCGAGACATTGATCCAAGAAACCACGTGGGAGACGGAAGAGAGTATGAAGTCGAGATACCCCAAGTTATTCGCATTGTAAGTTTTGGGAAGAAACTTATTTTTAGGGGGAGAGAATGTAATATCCGTACTTTCTATTTCTGGTAATTTCTATTTTTGGTGTATGTTTATTTCGAATGACTCGCTTGTTACTGTTTTGGAATTCTGAATCTATTTTGTTCTTGGAGTTTTTCCGTTTGGACGAGTTTCGAGGATGTTTTTACGTATTTTCATCTTGAGTTATATTTTGTCGCATGTACATTCGATTCTCGTAAAACTTGTTCGATTTCATCATTTTCCTTTTTCCATGAGTTCGTATGGTTGAGTGGCTCATGTTGTGAGTTTCGGATTGTTAATCCGACGTCGTATCGTGATTTTTCGGATATTTGGGTCATTTTGTAATTTTCTATAAGTTTAGGGAATTTTATCTCGTTTGTCGTATTTCAAACCTCCCAATAGTCGGAATCGTGCATTCGATTGAGAGTTGATGCTTGCAGGTTTTTGTTTTCTTGTCATGTCTCGTTGTTCGCTGGTATCTGTCAAGTTTCGTGCCCTTCGACTCGGGTACAGTCTGGCCGAGTCCTAACTGTACTCTGTGCAGTAGCAGTTAGCGCACGCTAACGTTTTTCCGTAATGTGCGCTATGAGGGTAGAACTAGCGCACGCTAGACTTACATCTTTGCGTGCGCTAATACATCTGGACAGAATACCCTGGAACTGGGCAGAAGGTTTAGTATTTCGGAACTGAACCAGATAGCATACGCTAATTGAGTGGTAACGTACGCTAATTTCTAACACTAGCGCACGCTATCTTGTATCTGTGAATGCTAACGGGAGGACAGAAGTCTCTAACTATTTTCCGCACCCCGATAGCGCACGCTAACTCTTAGGGCGTAGCGTGCGCTAAGCCTGTCCGATATATATAGGACAGCAGCAGCCAACTTCGTCATTTTTCCATCCTCACTTCTTCTCTCCGGCTTTTGGCGATTCTAGACGAGGGATAGAGCCGATTTCGACCAATATTATCATCCACTAATATCATTGCATTCTGTTGTGTCACGATTTATTCATCCCGACAGGCGATCGACTATAAGGCCGAGCGACCAAGTCAACATCAGTCAAACTATGGCTAGCTCGCCATGTCGAAGATATCAGACCACTATCAGATGCCTGGCGATCGACTCCCAAGGCGATCGCCCTTTGGCAGCTGGCGATCTACTCTAGTGACCGGCTAAGGGCAATCGACCTACGCCCCGAGCAGAGATGATCACCCGTCAAAACCATCAAGAACTGGATCTCAGAAAAGCACCCACGTGCAGATCCACCAAAGGCGCTGACAAGATCTTCGTAGCAGACAAGATCTTTAGCTGACAGACAAGACCTTTGACCACAGCCTGCCACCTACCTCACCTACCAGCGTGCGCGCCGAAAGTTGTCAGTAGGACCACCCGTGTCAGCAACTCAGGATGCGTGTAAGCTCCCATCGACCGCACGCTGATTGGCGGCCAACTCCTGCAGACTTTGAGGGGACAGGCCCATGTGCTAAAAGACGATCGCCCGATTATTATATTGCAGAAAAGGCGATCGCCCGGCGTATCCAAGCCCTATAAATAGAGAACCTCCTCCTACTGAAAAAAGGTTGGGAATTCACTTAACCTACAGTTCTCATTCTCTCACATTCCGATACATTCACGGAAATACTGAAGAACATACATATCAACAAGCTCCCGGCTATCTCACCTAATCCATCTCAGACTTCTCTCTCCAAATCTCTCGTCCGTAAGACGATCGGCGAATGCAAGTCTCCACTAGACAGATTCCAAGGGATTCATAAGCCCAGAGGCCCAAGCATCCAGCTAAATACTCGCCGTGAGAGACGGTCGATCTCTCACCGCCGCGACTGTTCATCTCCTTTGTTACAAGAACTCACAGAGCATCAAATCTGGTTCTTCCGGCAATCTACACGCTCACTAGCTAAGATAACAAGAATCTTTACACTCATTGTAATTGTATTCTTACATTAGTACTTGTATCCCCGAATATTGGTATTAATAATATCTCGCGAGAGCATTCAAGCCCGGGACTAACAACCCCGGCAAATCTTGTGTTATTTATCTTTCTCACGGAAGTGCTCTTGCATTTGTTTGCTATCCCATCCATTCCAAAGAATATCTATCTCCGGATAATATTTTGGGTAGCAACAATTGGCGCTAGAGGAAGGGCATCTAACCCTCACATTTTTATTCTACTGTCCCAAGAACACTCACTGTTTCTGGCACATACTTGAAGTGACACTCACTGCACTTCAAAGAAAACCTTGAGAATCATGACGTCCGCCGGTCCATCGAAGAAAGCTGCTCTCCGAACCGCCGGACACCATTTCCCGGTTCAATCCGAACCCCAGCCAACGACAGGGGGAAGCCGCAGCAACGCGAGACTCTCGATCCCGCATCCGAGAGATGGCCCCAACCTCTCACTCGATCAGTTCCAAACCGAAGAACAGATCGAGGAGGCTATGGCCATCCTGGAGGAGCGACGGAGAGCATGTGCGTCGCCTGCAATAACTCCCTCGATCATCCGCCGCATGGGAAAAAAGAAATTCAGCGGGCTACTGAACGAGCGATCGTCAGAAAGCCCCAATTCGCGAGGAAAGGCTCTCGCACGACCGGACGGATCTATATTCAATCGTTTGGGACGCGACCCATCCGGGTGACCGGGGCATTCATCCTAACCTTGAAAAGACGGAATCCGAATCCGTCACTGTGACTTCGCCTACCCGCCTCACACCCGAACGCAGTCGCCCATCCGACTCCCGCCCGATCGCTGTGGATCGCTCGATCGCCTCGGCCTCGCTCTGAGCGCCGAGCCGCTAGCAATCGAGCCACGGCGATGGCCGCCATACAACGCCGCTCGGCGAGATGAGAGCACTCTTGACACCGGGCAAGCACCAAGAAAGATCGCCGGCCGACCGAGCCACTCGCGGTCCACATCGAGGTTGCCCCATACACCCAACGATCGCTCCTCCCAAAACACCTCTGTATGAGGGAGATCGGACCCGAAACCCACCCGAGTAAATTCCGAATCTACATGATCGGGTGTGGGGCATCCGATGCAACCAAGTGCCGGATCTTCCCGTTAACATTGGGCGCCGGCCCATAGGTGGTACGTCTCACTACCACCACGATCAATCACCTCTTTTAAGAAATCGCGAAGGACTTCACGTCATACTTCGCCAAAGAAGGTCACTGCACTGAAGGTCCCCACCGCATGATAAAAATCAAGCGGGGAAAGACGAGTCCGACGCATTACATCGATCGGGTAGACGAAATCATCCTCACCGGCGAACCCGTCGCTGACGAGCTCGCTCTCTATTCGGTCATGGGGGGATTCCACGGTCACTCTCCCATGTTTAGACATCTCTCCAAGGATATTCCCCCAACTTACGCGATCTTCCGCGCCAAAGCTGCCAACTTTCTGTCCAGGCAAAGGCTACTCACCCTCCGCTTAGGCGAGGAAACGCCACCTCTTGTCCAAAAGATAGCGATCGCCAAAGCAAAGAAGGCGATCGCCAAGACACCCGGAGATCTCAAGGCTTTCGAAGACATGGAAGCCCATCTCCTCCATACGTTCAACAGAACTCCGGCACATATTTTCTATGCCATCAAGGGGCACGAAGAGCTCAAAAAGCCAAAGGCGATAAGGGACCACGGTCATCTGGACAACAATCAATATTGTGCCTACCATAAGAGTCTCGGCCACAGCACCAACAAATTCCGCGACCTCCTCAAACAGCTCTGGAGATTGTTCGAGGAGGGCAAGTTGGACAGCTTATTGGTTTAGCCGAAGCCCCTACCTATCTCTATAGACGATCGTTCGAGTCGAACACAAAACAGGCTGGAAAGCTCATGCGAGCCGACCCCTAGATCAACCTCGGCGACCGTCTCGACATGCTTCAATCAAGAAAAGGAGACATCGGAAGTCTCCCCGATCTCCTTCCTTATTTAAGAAACCGGAGGACTCGATCGCCATCTACAGTTCACCGTCTAACATGATGGACTAAGGCACGAGATCGCCTCCACCGCACAACGTACACCGTCGAAGGTCGGCATCTGCATGACGATCCAAGGTGGAAGAGTGCAGCCATGGTCCTGGTGGTCGATGGAACCGACTGCTTAGGCCATGCAAGGTCCCTTTAGGCCAAGATCGCCCGCCCTTCGTTTAAATACGAGGCCGGCGTAGTCTGAGGGCCCTCCAAAATTAATCAGTAGACACGATCGCTCGCCCTCAAAGGTTCATCATCTAACATGGTGAACCCGGACAATGCGATGTGCCACAACCCCCGTCTCAACGTACACCGTCGAGGTCGGCCATCTCCATGGCTGGCTGAGGTGGAAGCAGAGCTAACAAGCCGCGGGCGTGGAGTTGATTCATCCGACGCTGCCCCGCGCAAGGACTCCTCTAGACCGAGACCGCACGCCCTTCGTTTAAATACGAGGCGAGGCGCAGCCTAACAGAGGACCCTCATAATAAAGTGAGTCACGAGACACTCAATGTCTTCGCGCATCAAGACATGATCAAGGAGTCGGTCCATCGAACTCCGCAATCGTGCACGGTTCCTCAAGATGGACGACCGTCCCCGAGGATTCGACAAAGTTGAAGACCGCTCACTCAAGGAATTATTTTCATCCCCTTACTTCCACTAAGTGAATAAAAACAAGGGGCAATAAGAGTGCGGACTACCTACACGACGATCGTCGCTATTCAACCACATACGGAGATCGTCATTTTTCAGATGTAGTGCAGCGATCGAATTTGTTGTAAAAAGTTGTCTTTATGAGTTTATCAATTCATTTGGAACCACCCTCGCAACGATCTCTCCTCACACATTTGTACAAAGTCAAACAAAGACTCAAAAATAACCATTCATTCAAGTAATCGAAGATAATCAAACATTCAGTTCATTGCTTGAGAAGATCAAAAGTACATGGTCGCCCGAAGGCCTATGTTCTACAAAAGAAAGCTACCAAACTACTAAGAAAGTAAGCTAAGAACGTCAAAAATGAAGCGCCTCAGGCCCCTGCCTGGCCTTCGCCATCAACATTCGGCGCGGTCCCCTCATCTTCCGGAGCGTCGGCATGAGCAAGACTGTCTGGAGGCGGATACCAGCTCAAATCCACGCCGATGTCCGCAAGATCCAGGATCGGCAAGGAGAAAGCTGAATGAAGAGGATGCTCCAATGCATATGACTTGAACTTCTCAGCTAGAGGACCGACCTCCAAGCCTCCCTTCTTAGCCGCTCGGATCGAGTCGGTGAACGCCAAATAATAGGCGAACTCGCTGACATACTCCAAGTTTTGGAAGAGATCGACCTTGGTCGCCTCAACCTCTCCTCTCAGCTCGGCCATCGCCTGTTGCGATCCCTGGAGCTCGGCCTCCCTCGCAGCAACCTTCTCTTTCGCCTCCGCCAGCTCGCTGGTCAGCCGAGCGATCGTCACCTTCTGGCGATCGACCTCCTCTTCAGCAACATTCCGCGCCTGGATGGCACTCTGCATCTGGTCCCGAAATCGGTCGACCGCCATTCGATATTTCTCAGTCTCTTTCTTCTCCAGCTCAAGCTCATGGCTCGCCCGCTTGGCCGCCTCCAAGGAGTCCTTCTCCATCGCCGCGATCTTGTCAGCAAACTCGGCGTTCTCTTTCCGAGCCGCCTCGAGATCCTCCTGAAGGCGAATAGTGGAGGGCCGCCCCTCAAACTCCTGAGCAGCCTGGACGGCCATGGTCGCCGTCTGAAGAGAAAAGGCGAGAACAGCATGCATCGAACTCGATGATCGCTGACGAGCGATCGCATCCAGATCAGTCGTCCATGCCTTCGGAAGAGCAGCAGCAGCCTTGCTGACATAGGGAGGAATGTCGCAGGAATGGCGAGGAGATCGACTCGCCAGGAAATCCACGACCATTGGTGGACAAGACGGATCTGCGCGACGGATCCTGCATCAAAACAACAAGGTTAATACAACTCCTATGCAGATGCAATTTTCAACAAGACGGAAATGCTATCTACCTCTCAGCCTTCTCGGGATCCCGACCGAAAAACGGTTTCCCTCGAGGGGTCTCAGCATCCGCGATCGCCGTCTCCCGCAGAAAAGCCGCAGAGGACGACTCGCCCTCCGGAGCAACGATGGTGATCGGAGGCGCGGCGATCGGCACTTTGTCGCCCGGGGCAGGAAACGAAGTTTCTTCCGGCCTCGGCCTCTTGCGATTCGCCCGAAGCCCCTCCTCCGGAATTTCCTCCTCAACCACGACCTGCTCCACGCGAGGCTCCGGCTCCACGCGAGGCTCCGCCTCCGGAACTATAGGCAATGCAACGGGTGGAACCCGAGTCGACCTCTTATGACGAAGACGGCCTAGGACTCCTGGGTTCGACATAGCGATCTCTGCCGGAGGCTCCAAAAAGCGAGGGAAACGAACCTCTGCAGTTAAAGACGATCGACTAACGGTCAGACACTATCCTCAAGTAAGGCGATCGCCTAGAAATTGAAGGTCGCAGGAACTTACACCTGGCACCGCGAGATGTCTCGGGAAACGGAATAGTCGAGCCGACAACCAACGACTCTCCTTGTTGATCCGAGTGGCGTCAAGGTCGTCGTCCGACAAGCTCCTAATTCGCTCCCAAACGACGAGAAAGTCGAAAGGCAGCTCCTCGATCGCCGGAATATGGAAGCCTGCAAAACAGAAATCAAATTAGATCAGTCCAAATCGCATCCAAACGAAGGGAGAGTCTAAACCCTTACCGGGATTCCTCTCCCGAAATTCGGTGGGGATCTCCACCGCCCGTGGGATTGTCGCTCGAAGCTCTCCACTTGCCGGCGACCGTAACCACTTCGCCTCGATCGCCACGTATCTTATTCGGGACTCCATGAATCACCCGACCAGATCGGCCTTGAATATGGTAACCGCCGACCAACCCTCCGTGATCCGTCGCTTAAACAAATGATTCATCTCCAACGGCGATGGGAGGCGGTACAGGCGATGACCGCCGAAAAGGGTGAGGGTGCAAATAATTTGGAGCCAGGCGTTCGGCGTCAGCTGAAGTGGCGCCACATTCCAAGCGGCCAACAGATGGGAGACCGCAAAGGACAGAGGGAAGCGTAGCCCGGCCTCCATAACGGCCTCACTCACTGCGACCATACCCATCGGAGGCTGGTCGGCTCGTTCATTCTCCGCGGGCGCGAACATGTCCACATCTGAAGGAACATGGAATCTTGTCCTCCAGACGGCCAGATCTCTCCTGGTCGTCGAGCTCCGTATTTGGCCGAGCGACCACAACGATCGCTGCGCGGCACGATACTGCGACCGCTTGGGAAGCACATAGGGATAAGCGACCGAATATCCCCGGAAGTCGAATCTCGGAGTAGGACCGGCTAACCTCTCCATTATTTCAGCAAAGGCCCTATAGGCCCGACCAATAGTGCTATGTTGCTCCCAGTAAGCCCCGATCGCGATCTCTCTCGATCTGCGATCGTCTCTCTTCAAAGCCGACTCCTTAGCAATATCGGCCTCATTGAACAAAGCCTCAACTTCAGCCGATTCCGGCTCGAATGGCTTGCCCGCCTCTGTGGAAGACGGAAGGAGTTTCTCCCTGGCACCGATGTCCCGCGCGTAACCTGTACACGCTCCAAACGATGATGAGGCTCCGCCATTTTCGAGTTAGAGAAGAAGAAAAGGATTTTTCTTACCCTAAAGTGAAATCGAACGACGATCGGCTCTAAGATCTTGTAAAATTCGGCAGCAGTCCTTCTTTCTCCAATAAGCACGCGTGAGTAACATCAAGCAGACGCGCCCCCTTTTATAGGAAGATGCAGGACCCGATTGCAATAAGGGAAAACCTCGGGGTCGGATCTCAAACGACGCAATAGTTGACTCCTCGAGACCCGCGTACGCGTCTTTTCAAGGACGCGTCACCGAGGAGTCATTAATGACCGTTGGCGTCCTCCAATAGAAGCCCGACACATGCACGGAGACTTTTCAACGCCCGTTGTTTTTCCTCATTCAGCCGGCCAGTGTCGTCCGAACCTGCAGTATGTCACCAAAGACGATCGCGCCGCTTAAACACAAAGTCGCTCGTCAAAAGGTCGGCGATCGCTAAGAGAGCCACCTCACCCCACGTTTCCAACGTATGAGCGAGCTGGGGCAATTGTTGTGTCACGATTTATTCATCCCGACAGCGATCGACTATAAGGCCGAGCGACCAAGTCAACATCACCAAACTATGGCTAGCTCGCTATGTCGAAGATATCGACCACTATCGATGCCCGCGATCGACTCCCAAGGCGATCGCCCTTTGGCACCGGGCGATCTACTCTAGTGACCGGCTAAGGGCAATCGACCTACGCCCCGAGCAGAGACGATCACCCGTCAAAACCATCAAGAACTGGATCTCGAAAAGCACCCACGTGCGAGATCCACCAAAGGCGCCGACAAGATCTTCGTAGCGCATAAGATCTTTAGCCGACAGACAAGACCTTTGACCACACCGCCACCTACCTCACCTACCACAGGCGCGCCGAAAGTTGTCGAGGGACCACCCGTGTCGGCAACTCAGATGCGTGTAAGCTACCCATTGGACCGCACGCTGATCGCCAAAGAACTCCTGCAGACTTTGAGGGGACAGGCCCATGTGCTAAAAGACGATCGCCCGATTATTATATTGCAGAAAAGGCGATCGCCCGGCGTATCCAAGCCCTATAAATAGAGAACCTCCTCCTACTGAAAAAAGGTTGGGAATTCACTTAACCTACAGTTCTCATTCTCTCACATTCCGATACATTCACGGAAATACTGAAGAACATACATATCAACAAGCTCCCGGCTATCTCACCGGAATCCATCTCAGGACTTCTCTCTCCAAATCTCTCGTCCAGAATACGATCGGCAGAAGCAGCAAGTCTCCACTAGACAGATTTTTAGGGATTCATAAGCCCAGAGGCCCAAGCATCCAGCTAAATACTCGCCGTGAGAGACGGTCGATCTCTCACCGCCGCGACTGTTCATCTCCTTTGTTACAAGAACTCACAGAGCATCAAATCTGGTTCTTCCGGCAATCTACACGCTCACTAGCTAAGATAACAAGAATCTTTACACTCATTGTAATTGTATTCTTACATTAGTACTTGTATCCCCGAATATTGGTATTAATAATATCTCGCGAGAGCATTCAAGCCCGGGACTAACAACCCCGGCAAATCTTGTGTTATTTATCTTTCTCACGGAAGTGCTCTTGCATTTGTTTGCTATCCCATCCATTCCATCAATATCTATCTCCGGATAATATTTTGGGTAGCAACACATTCCTTGTACGAATCCATCAAGTTCTTAACGTCTGCCGCCACCCAAATCGAGGTAAGAATCCCTAAAACCCTTGTTTTGAGATTTGGGGGAAATTTTGGGGATTTCTTGTGATTTGATCCTTTTCAATCCGATTTATCATAGATTATTACTGTACTTCGATTGTATACTTGTATTCCTTCGTGTTTCCTTGAGGATTTGCGGATTAAACTCCGATTTTTCCATTATTCATCTCATACACCCGACGATACCCTAGTAGTGTTCGACGAATTGTTCCATCGGGTAGAACTAGGATGAATTCCTATGTTTTCATAATATTGAGATCGGTTGTGTATCGTTATTGTGTTAGGAACGGGTTTTTGAAGATTATTCGGACCAAAACCTTACCTTTCGCTCTTTTCCTTCCGTCGTCTCATCCAAGGCAAGTATTTATTTTACATAGAATGTGAATTCGACATTGATGAAGTTGTGATAAATGTGTGCATATATATGTTGATGTTGTTCTTCCATCTGGGGATGGTCCGACGGGGCCTCTGGGGGTCGATACTAAGGAGTACGACCACGAAAGTGGTTTCCCACATGGGGATGGTCTGACGGGCCTCTGGGGGTCGATACTAAGGGGTACGGCCATGGGTTACCAAGTATGGAATTGTGTTAAAGAAATGGAATGTTATGATTGTTTTGTTGGGCATGTTTTGATAAAACGTGATATTCCGGAATACTATCTCTCTAGCATTTTCAATTGTATTTTCATGTTGGATTATACTCATATGTAATGTTATGTAAATCATACTTGCACTAGCTATTCGAATGCTAACCCCTTAAATGGGGGAAATGCGTTTTATGCATTTCAGGTACCGGGCGAGCTGAGGAGCAGGCACGGGACACGCATGTGAAAGATGGTCCAGAATGATGACGAGGCTCGAGTCGGTGTCACTTCTTTTATTGCAGTATTTTGCTATCGTTAAATGATGTCATAAAAGTCCCCTGCGTGGGCATTGATTACATTTCACTCTTTGTTTTATTAATACTGGATTAAAATATTTTGGCCGAGGCCACGGCCCTGTGAGATATAATCAAATCGGTTTTGTGAGTTTTTATCGTGAGTCGGTGTCTTGTGTTAGCCTGGTAGACCTTGTGAAGGTTCTACGGCATGTAACTTCTCATATGAGATTTGGGGTGTTACACCATACTCATAAGATGACTTCACTTCAGGTAACTTCGGACTTGGCTGATCTGTAGATAACTCCCGTTAGCGTGCGCTAACGTGTGATGACTTGCGTGCGTTAATGCAGTCCAGATTGCAACTTTTTGCGTCTTCGTCTACTTCGTCGTTTTGCTTCGCCTTTATGTTGTTTTGTTTTGTTTAGCAACTTAATCATCAAAACACTATTTATTAATATGTGGAATAAATTTTCCAACGATCTCCCCCTTTTTGATGATTACAAAACAGCCCTTGAATTGAATAAAACCTGCAAAAATAAATAAATATATATATATATATATATATGTATATTTCTACGAATCAAAGTTTTCGGCTTTGATCGTTTCGTTAGTTTCTCCAATCCTTTTCTTTTTGTGTCATTTTTCGACTTCTTCATTTCTCATTTTCAACTCCTTCGTTTCTCCCCCTTTTTGTATGCTTTCTTCTCCTTTTCGACTTCTTCGATTTTTATTTTATTTTCTCATTTCTTTATTTTTCTCGTCATATCTTTCATGACACTTTTTATCCGATTCAATCTTCTTCTCCCCCTTTTTGTACTCAGCAAAAAGTGTAAAAAAAATGTAGAGGATATGCATGATACCAATTAATGAATATAATTATGCATGAATAGGAAATAAACTCCCCTTGAAAATATTATTTCCTCCTTTGTGAAATATCAATTGTTAAAAATTAATTTTTGGGGATCCAACCTATAGTTGATTTTTGTTTTGAGACATAGACGATATTAGGAATAAACATTCCTTTGAGAATCCAAATCTTTTTAACTTTTATCGTCCATCTTGGACTTTTGCAATTTGAAATATGATGCTCGATTTTAAACATTTTTCGCATCGGGGTATTTTAAAATTTATGGATTTATTTTTAAAATGCGGTTTGAATCCTAACCCCTCTTTATTTAAAGTAAATTTCTGAACCGAGAGCATTTGTTCAAATTTTTCGTTTCCACACGAAAATTTCTTCGTTAAGTTTTTGAGCTCGGTTTGAATTTTGGCAAGATCATACTTTAAAATATTTTCGTTTTCAATGCATTTAGAATGATCGATTTCGATAAACTTTCCCTTTTCAAGTATTTTGGAAATTTCGGTTTTCAATAATTTATTTTTAGTTTGAAGGGATTTGATCTCTTTTAAAGCATTTTGATAATCCGTATGTAATAACTCAAATGCTTCGAAAAGTTCGTCGTAAGAATTACTTACTTGACTTTCAACATCGCTATCATCGAATGAACTCCGGGCCATGACTGCGAGATTATTTTGATTCATGAAATCTTCATCCTCGATATCTTCGTCACTCCATGTTGCAATTAAAACCTTCTTGGGCTTTACTCGGCAATTTTTAGCAAAGTGGCCTGGTTTTGCCACATAATCGACAAGAATTGTCGAATTTCTTAGATTCGCCCGCTTGGATGTCCTTCTTTCTCCGGTTTAATAAGTGTTGGAACTTATTAATATTCTTGGCATAATATGCCGATTCTTCGTCGTTTTCGTCCACCTGGATTTCTTCTTTTTTTCTCGACATCTTAGCCTTCATGGCTATCGATTGTTAGGCGTATTTTTATGCGCTTATTTATCATTATTTTATGTCCATCTTGAGCCTAATTCAGCATAAATGAGCTTTTAATGCACTATTCTTATATGTTTTGCAGGAAATCAGAGTCCGGAAGCCAAAACGATGAAAAACGGGCGAAAACAGCAGTTTTTGGTAGTGTGCCGCGGCACAAACCAAGTGAGCCGCGGCACACGAAGACAACCAGCGAGCGCTGAGCACACTGTACTGTGAGCCGCGGCCCAGGAGGAAAAAAAGGCGCCCAGGCATGGGGCGCTGAACGTGTGAGCCGCGGCACAGATTAAGTGAGCCGCTGCCCACCGGGCGGTTTTGCTGAATATTCTGCGTTTCTGGTCCGTTTTGGAGCCTGTTCTCGACCCACTACAAAAAAAACAGTTTTTACCGACGCCATTTACCGACGCCCGTACCCGCCTTTGTTAAACTTATAATTTACCGACGCCATTACCGACGCCCGTTATTTAATTGATTTACCGACGCCATTGCCGACGATCGGTTCACAGACTTATTTTTTTTTCTTTTTTTTTCACAATTACCGACGCCATTTACCGACGCCATTTACCGACACCGTTTACGCCACTACCGATGCCATTTCGGCGTCGGTAAATTTTTTATGCTATCCCACATCGAAAAAACAGTAGTGTTTTTTCTGGTTTATAAACCAAAATCCTTCTCAATAATTTGAAATTGAATGGAGCCCGAACCTGACCCGTCCGGACCTGGACCCGACCCGCCCAGACCTGGACCTGACCGAACCTGACCCGCCTGAGCGCCACCTGAGCCCGGACGTGAGCCTGAGCCCTGACCTGACTTTTTTAAAATTTTTTTTAATTTAACGACGCCAAAAATGGCGTCGGTAAATGGCGGCGTCGGTAATGGCGTCGGTAAAAAATTACCGTCGAGCGTTTTTCCAACGGTGGATTGCCGTCGGTAATGGCGTCGGTAATTTTCTTACCGACGCCATTTTCTGTTTTACCAACGGCGTTTGGGCCGGTTTCCAACGGTGGATTACCGGGCGGTTTTGCTGAATATTCTGCGCTTCTGGGCCATTTTGGAGCATGTTCTCGACCTAATCACACAAACGCGTTTTGGAGGCTTAGGATTGCTATAAATAAGCATTGAAGGGCTGAAGAAAGGGGGGATCGATCAGGAGGAACTTGGAGGTGGATCGATAGCTAGGGCGAAGAACACAAGGAGGAGATTTATGGGCGACGACAAGACCACGGATCCCTACGGTTTTTCTGCATCTTAGTTCCTAGATCTATTCGAGTAGGATTTTGATCGTCGCCGAGTTCATGACGGTTTGATTATTTATTATTATTTCGATTTACTCGTTATTCTATTGAATTGGATCCTTCTTACTGTTCTTAATGCTCTTTAATTGTCTGGCCAACAGTTAATTTGTTTCGAATGTCTTTATGGATTCGGGAGATGAAATTTAGGCATAGTTCTTGTGAGACGAATGATAATTTTCGTGAGATAGGGATATACTCATGCGAATTGTGAAGCCTGTTATTGTGGGAATTCTTGAATTGTTTTAGCTATTAATTATCTAATACGAATAGGGATATATCGAGTTAATAATTCGTAGTATTTTCTATCGACCTTGGGAAAGGCTTTAGAATAATTTAGGAATTCCTAGCTTACAATCAATTGAATAAAAGTGAATTGAATTGAATAAATATCATTCCTGATTGTTTGAGGTGAAAATCATAATCCTATGCCCTTATTATTATTATTATTATTATTATTTGTACTATTATTTATTTTCTGCAATTAGTTTAGGTATAAATTCCGTATAATTGTTCTTCAAATAAAATTATGAGTCGACTATATTTTGGTACTTAGTGAAATCAGTCCTCGAGGGAACGATATCTTATTCATCACTTTATTACTTGTTGACACCGTGCACTTGCGGCATAGTGTGAGGGATTTCCTCACAACAAGTTTTTGGCGCCGTTGTCGGGGACTGATTTTTCGCTAATATCAATACCAAGCGACTCTAATTTTAATTTGAAGTTTTTTTTCTTCTTCATTATGTTTTTCTTTGAGTATCGTGGCCCTTGGCATTTCATAAATTTCGATGTTCTTAATAATTTGCCAAATAGGGCCAGTCAGCCCCCTCCCCTAAAACAAAAGACCATGCTTGAACAATGTGTAGACGTTCTCAAAAATCCTGATAGTACGCTTTTTGAGCGAGAATGTGCAAGTCGTGGTCTTGAGATTCACTATGGTTATTTTCCAGCTCATATATTTAGTAGTGAAGTTGAAGGGGAGGTTGAAAAGAAAGACATGCTAAGTTTTAGGGTCGATCCCCCAGCACCCGATAATTACATAAAGTGTGATGAGCCTGTAGAAGAAGTTACCATTGATGATGTTTCCAAAGAAATTTCATTAAATTATCATCAAACTTCGACTAATAAGGTGAACACTTATGTGCCAAAAATTTTATTAACGGTGCCGCGCATAATTTTTCCTAAATCCATTATGGGAGAGATTGACCCCATTACTTTTGATTCTGTTGAGGCTGATTCTTCGAGTTCTAATGAGGTTGTTCATGATAAGTCTTTATTATTTACCCATTCGAACTCTGCTTATTTTTTCATGCCTTATCATTATTATATTCTTCCATCATTTTTTGGTTGTCCGCATAATTATTCTTACTCATTATTTTTGGCAACCGGGCATGAACCAAAGCCTCTCTTATGGAATAAGAGGCTTATAGATTGTACGAAGGGGGCATTTGGCAATCTCCCTAGAAAGAAGCCACGTTAAATTCTTTTTGCCACGTCGTGCTCAAGACGTAAAATAGAGCGCTTGGTGGGAGGCAACACATCATTTTTACTTGCTTTCGAGTTAGTTGTTTTTTATTTGATTTTTCGTTATTAATTTTTCCTTTGCTTTGTTATTTCGTGTGGATTCGTGTATTCTTGTGGCCCTGATTTCTCTAATCTTGTTATAACCCCAATGAGTTATTATTCTTCATATTCTAGTCTTGCTTGATTTAATGTCTATTGTTATTTCATGACTAGAGACTAAGTTTGGGGGTCCCTCGTGATGTTGAGCATTATTAGAAGCATGGATTAACAGTCGATTCCACTCAGACATGTGCTGGCTTTCGAGAAGACATTTGGAATAAGTTTCACTTTTCCTTATCTCTTTTATTTTCACATGAGTTTTATTTTTGATGATGCTATGTGTAGTGGAATAAATTAAAGCATGCGATAATTGTCTTAATTTTTCTTGGGTATAAATTGTGATTGCTTAATTGTCCTCGCATGCTGTTGATGGTTTTTGCTAAAAACGTGAAATTTTCGTGAATTTTTCGTGCTTCCGTGTGTAAAACTGATGTTACGACGCTGATGTCTCTTGGAATAAACGGTTGACTTTTGGTCGAGTTGAAGTCAGCGATATCTGTTTCTGCTGAGTATTCATTTAGGTCCGAAATTTGTTCGTTTTTGTAGAAATCTTAGCAGATAAGAGGGGAGACATACGTGTTTTCAAATCACCGTTTATACGTTTGGTTAAAATTTTCGCGTAGATAGTCGTCCAGTAATATGAGTCTTGTTGGCACTTGGATTGAGTTTAGAGTCGGACAGTTTTTCCCAAGAAAAAGTCGAGATATTAGTTGTTCTATGATGGGAAATCTAGTAACCGGGGGTATTCACGTAATTCGTTGTTTACTCTCGCGTAAAACGACGACCCTGAATAGATTAATAATTTAGAAATATCGCATTACCGATGATGGGAAGCCTAGTAACCGGGGGTATTCACGTGACCCGTTGTTTACTCTCGCGTAAAACAGCAACCTTGACATGCGAGAATTGCTATTCGAGTTTTTTTTCTCCGCTGTAGAGGGGGGCTTAGTAACTAGAAGCATCCATGTGCCCCATGAGTGTCTTTTACGTCAAAGGTTCCCCAATACATGAGAATGGAAATCCACCCTAGGATTATCCCGATGAAACATTCCGAGATCCGAACCTAGTGGTTAATTCGAATCATATTATTGATCATACATAAGGGAATACTGTCCTAGGAATAATTTTGATAATGAAACTCTTGAATTTTGCCACTAGACTGTGGGACTGGGCGAATTGGCTTGTTTAATCTAACCCTTCATATTGACAGTTGGTTAAATTCACGCTTGTTAATCTTTGAGCTTGATTTTCTTCATGAACGACTGATTAGGACTGAAATTGGTTACTTAGTGGAATCAGTATCCTGGATGTGACTTGCTATTACGATATTTGTACTATTCTTTGAGATTTTCAGGGTAGTATTGATTAAGTTGAGCACTATGGACTTGCATGATTATTCACGATCCATTTTGTTTAAGATTGATAACTTTTGCTTGAGGACAAGCAAAGGCTCAAGTTTGGGGGTATTTGTTAGGCGTATTTTTATGCGCTTATTTATCATTATTTTATGTCCATCTTGAGCCTAATTCAGCATAAATGAGCTTTTAATGCACTATTCTTATATGTTTTGCAGAAATCGAGTCCTAAGCCAAAACGATGAAAAGCGGCAAAATAGCGGTTTTGGTCGTGTGCCGCGGCACAAACCAAGTGAGCCGCGGCACACGAAGACAACCAATGAGCGCCGAGCACACAGATCGTGAGCCGCGGCACAGCCTAAGTGAGCCACGGCCCAGGAGGAAAAAAAGGCGCCCAGGCATGGGGCGCTGAACGTGTGAGCCGCGGCAGAGATTAAGTGAGCTGCGGCCCACCGGGCGGTTTTGCTGAATATTCTGCGTTTCTGGGCCGTTTTGGAGCCTGTTCTCGACCTAATCACACAGACGCGTTTTGGAGGCTTAGGATTGCTATAAATAAGCATTGAAGGGCTGAAGAAAGGGGGGATCGATCAGGAGGAACTTGGAGGTGGATCGATAGCTAGGGCGAAGAACACAAGGAGGAGATTTGTGGGCGACGACAAGACCACGGATCCCTACGGTTTTTCTGCATCTTAGTTCCTAGATCTATTCGAGTAGGATTTTGATTGTCGCCGATTTCATGACGGTTTGATTATTTATTATTATTTCGATTTACTCGTTATTCTATTGAATTGGATCCTTCTTACTGTTCTTAATGCTCTTTAATTGTCTGGCCAACAGTTAATTTGTTTTGAATGTCTTTATGGATTCGGGAGATGAAATTTAGGCATAGTTCTTGTGAGACGAATCATAATTTTTGTGAGATAGGGATATACTCATGCGAATTGTGAAGCCTGTTATTGTGGGAATTCTTGAACTGTTTTAGCTATTAATTATCTAATTCGAATAGGGATATATCGAGTTAATAATTCGTAGTATTTTCTATCGACCTTGGGAAAGGCTTTAGAATAATTTAGGAATTCCTGGCTTACAATCAATTGAATAAAAGTGAATTGAATTGAATAAATATCATTCCTGATTGTTTGAGGTGAAAATCATAATCCTACACCCTTATTAGTATTATTATTATTATTATTATTTGTACTATTATTTATTTTCTGCAATTAGTTTAGGTATAAATTCCGTATAATTGTTCTTCAAATAAAATTGTGAGTCGACTATATTTTGGTACTTAGTGAAATTAGTCCTCGAGGGAACGATATATTATTCATCACTTTATTACTTGTTGACACCGTGCACTTGCGGCATAGTGTGAGGGATTTCCTCACAACATCGATCTTTCCTTCGGTTTTGGTTTGGCATTCCGATATTTTAGGACAATCTCGTAGTTGATAAGAGAACCAACGAGAGCACTAAAATCAAGATTATTTAAATATTTAGATTCCATTATTGCTGTAACCATACCGTCCCATTCTCGAGGTAGTGATCGGAGGAACTTCTTTACTTTTTCACTAATCGAAAGTGGTTTACCAAAACATGCTAATCCATTTGTGATGACCGAAAATCGGTCGAGCCTAATCGAGATGGATTCGTCGTCCTTCATTTGGAATAACTCATAATCGTGAAGGAGCATGTTTATCTTCGTCTCCTTAACTTGATACGTACCTCAATGTGTTACCTCAAGCATTTTCCAAATTTCTTTGGCACTATCACATGATGATATCTGATTGTGTTCTTCCAGATTTAAAGCACAATATAATAATTGCGTGGCTTTGCAATTATAATGGTCGTTTTTCCAATCCGCATTATCATACTCTTCTAAGGTTTTGAGGGTTCCGTTTGAGTTCGTCGGAATTTTGGGACCAAGGCATATAACCTTCCATAATTTGATATCGTAAGCTCGGATGAAAATAGACATTTTCTTCTTCCAAGTCATGAAATTCGATCCATCAAATTGTGGTGGTCAGTTGAGAACAAGAACTTCGACTGGAGCCATTTGAAACGCCATTTGGATCTTATCCTCGGATGTTAATCCGCATATTGGAGTACCCGGACCGGTACCAATTGTTGGTATAAAATCGGTATTTGCGCCCTTTGTGCGGAAGCGTAAATAAATTGCGGAAAATAAATCACACCAGGATTTATATATGTTCGGCTATTAACGAAGCCTACATCCTCTCTGGATGTATCTTTTTCTTTAGGATTAAGATCAAATCCTCTACGCCTATCTTCTATCGGTCGAGGGATAACCGTTATAATTACGTCTTCTATTGGTCCGTGATAAACCACTCGTACTTGTCTTTGTGTCGGTCCAAGTTAAACCGTTTTCCTTTTCTATCGGACAAGGAATCAGCCACTCTAGCTTTCTATGGGTACTAAATAACCCTCACTAAGATAGCGATTGCGATTCTAATAATGCCGGATCCTTGATCCTAATAACACCGAATCCAATCGTATCTTTTCTTTTACCTCTCGTGTATATGTTGAATATATAGACACTCAAACTAACAATATCACAACAACAATGTAATGTATATGAATCTCAGATGAATGTCTTGATTGCTTGAAGTTGTTGTATGGAAACAATACCATAGGGATGGTGTTTATAGGCATTTTCTACAAACTAGTCGTTGCTGGCTGTTTTGACTTACTAGCGTGCGCTAGCCTTATGTAGCGTGCGTTAAGCCTCTTTATGCACGTTATGCTTCCCATGTAGCGTACGTTATCGTTGTCCAGTTTCAGTCCAATGGCTTTGTTTCTTCCTTAGCGTACGTTATGCCTTCATAGTTACGTACGTTATCCTTTAGCTGTAGCGTTCGCTAACAATACAATGTAGGGTGCGCTAATTTAATATATCAGTTGCCTTCATTTGTCAAACTATCCGTTTGATATGCAGACTTTGACCTGCTTTTCCAAACATTCATCTGATTTGAATATCTATTACGTACGTTAATGTATTGGTGTTACGTACGTTAACTATGCTTCGATAGCGTGCGCTAACAAACATGTGTAGCATGCGCTATACTCATCAGATGACTTCACTTCAGGTAACTTCGGACTTGGCTGATCTGCAGATAACTCCTGTTAGCGTGCGCTAACATGTGATGACTTGCGTGCGCTAATGCAGTCCAGATTGCAACTTTTTTGCGTCTTCATCTGCTTCGTCGTTTTGCTTCGCCTTTATGTTGTTTTGTTTTGTTTAGCCACTTAATCATCAAAACACTATTTATTAATATGTGGAATAAATATTCCAACAGTTGTAGGTATTGGGAAACCAACCGCGAAGGTTCAAGCCCCAAGCTTACCATAATGAGATCATCAACATGACCATAACCTACTGAGTTGTAGGTGTTGGGAAACCAACCGCGAAGGTTGAAGCCCCAAGCTTACCCATAATGAGATCATCAACATGACCGTGATCTATTGAGTTGTAGGTGTTGGGAAACCAAACGCTAAGGTTCAAGCCCTAAGCTTACCCATAATGAGCACTAGCCGAGACTAGCCTCTAAAACACAATTAACCACAAACGGCAACGATTCAAAGATTACCGAATTCATAAGAATGATAGTGTGCTGCCTTGAGTCGGCAGACACGACGACAGTAACTCACGGATGGGCACCGTCCTCGACAGTCCCAATTCAATACCTCGATCGCCTTAGAATGTCCAACCGATAACAATGATGCAGCGGATGATTCGACACCTCGATTGCCTTAAAATGGCCAACCAATAACAATGATATAATGAATGATTCAACATCTCGAATGCCTTAGAACGGCCAATCGATAACAATGATACAATGAATGACTCGGCACCTTGAATCGGTTACCGACGATGAATATGAGAAACACATAAGTCAATGCCTTCAATCGTCCAATACAACGTCAATGACAAAACACCAACATAAATAACAATGATTACAACGGTGTCTTAGATCGACATCAATATCAACAACAACAATCGGTACATCGATACCGCGAACCGGCTATCGACAATAACATTAACAACGAGTATCCCATTGCCTTGAACCGACCATTAATGAACAATAATAAACATTTGGCATAATTGTCGAAGAGTATCGTATCGAACGATCCCTTTGTAATACCCGTAATTTCGATTTCCGGTAATTTCTTTTTTTTCGGCGGAAGTCCATTTTGACGACTCGATCATGACCGTTTCGTCATTCTGAGAATGATTAATTCTACACTTTTTGTCATCCGAGTTCGTTTCGGTGTTGTTTTGTTGAGTTCCGTGCTTTTTAGCGACTTTTCTGCACTTGAGTTCGATTCTTGCAAATATCGTTCGAAAATGCTGTTTCGAGTTTCCCCTATGTCCGTTTAACTTTGTTAGACGTGTTGTGAACTTCGGTTTGGTTATTCGATCACGTATCGTGAGTTTCGGGCATTTTGGGCCATTTTGTAATTTACCCAAAGTTATGGGTATCCGTATCTGTAATTGTTGTCTCGACCCGTTTCTTGGTCGCGTATGATTAATTATTGTATTATGTTTTCATTTCGGGTCGATGATGTTGTCCGCGAGTTTTTCGTCTTGTTCGTTCCGTACGTTTTCGGAAATCGAGTCGTCGGGTCATGACGCCTGAGCACTGGCCGGACAGGTGCGGCCGGCACGGTCGGAAGTGATGGGCACTGGACGGGCAAGCACGGGAGGAACTGGCGTACCGCACGCTACGGCCGGAAGGATGTGCGCGCTAACCGGCAGGTGTAGCGCACGTTATCGGCTGGCCCAGTGTACGCTATCAGGCTGGGCAGATGGGTTACTGGAGTACTGGACTCGGGGACGATCGGCAGGTAGCGCACGCTACTGTCGGGCATTGCGCACGCTACGACCGGCAGGTAGCGCGCGCTACGGCCGGAAGGCTGCACACGCTACCTGGCCGAGTCAGTAGGGCAGTGGGGGCTCTGGACTGCGGCCTGGGCCGATAACGCACGCTAGCTCGGCAGCCTAGCGCGCGCTAGTCCGGCCCAGTATAAATGTGGCAGAGCAGTCACATTTCCTCTCGTTTTTCATTTCCTTCCTTTTCTGACCGCGGCTGGCGATTCGGAGGTGGCGAAGCCATGTTGTTTAACAACAAACCCATGAAGTTCTTGAAGTTATATCATTGATCAATCATCCGTTATCATCCTTTGATCCAGCGAATCAAGGTAATCTCACCTTAGAACCCTAATTTCGTTACTTTGGGGTTTTTTGCATTTTTGTCTGATTCGTTCCGTGTTGTTGATTAATTCATGATGGGTATGATTAATCTTGGTAGTATTCTTGTGTTTAACATCATTTAATCCATTGTTCTTCGTCGAATCGAAGTATATTTCTTGATTTCCTTCGAATCGACTTTTTTGGGGGATTTGTTCTCGATCTCGTTTTTCATCCGTTTTTGTTAGATAGATTGTGGTTAAATGATGTTGTTAAACATATTCTATGGATTGTATATCTATATTTCGACTTGGAATTCCGTTTTCATGTTTTGTCGGGACGAATCGTGTTCTTGGCCATTTTGGGGAAAACACTTGAACTTTCGTCATTCTTTCTTTGAATTCAACGGCTTTGAGTCGTGTTATGGAATTCATTTCATTGTTGTTCTTGTCCTTCGTAGTTTATGACCGCGAGTTGGCGATCGGTGGAGTCGGCGGGTTCGTAGTCGATTCGTGTCAACCTATTTCGATCGATTCTCCGCGTTGTTCTTATTCGAGGCAAGTACCTTGCCCATACTATTCTTGTTTTGTGGATATGATAATTTGTGATCGTCTAAATGTATTTGTTTGGTCGTTCGAAAATTATTTTCAAAAGATTCGATTAGCCTTGTTAAAGGCTCTCTTTCAAAACGCGTGTGTTTTGTAAGTGTGTGGGTTGTAAGTGACTACGTGTATCCTTTGGATATGTTTGGAGTTGATGTGGTGTTTGATAATTCGTGTGTACGTACATGGCTTCATTGCAGTGTATTGCGGTTTTGACATGATGTGATGTTAGTTGTTACTCCCTTGAAAGGAGGTTGCGATGCTTAATGTTGTTTCGTTTCATAATCGATTATTGTTGTTTGCTTGTTATACGTGATGTGCCTCCGGGTAGGATTGTTGAATCTCCGGGATCCATACTTGCTAGTATGGGTCGGGCGAGACCGTAGGGTTATCCAATCCGGGTATGTCTTGCGGGGACTCCGAGGTTCGTGGCTTGTTAGCCCGATGCTGGGATAACTAGTGGGGTTATCATCGGGTATGTCTTGCGGGGACTCCGAGGTTCGTGGCTTGTTATCCCGATGCCGGGATAACTTATGGTTGTGATTTGTGTGTGACTTGTTTCGCTAGCCAGCTCGGGAGGGTCCTTAGAGACCTCAAGTGGGATTTGTGGCTTCGTCCCGGTCCTAGGCGATGTGTGTGTGTGATTTGTTTCGCTAGCCAGCTCGGGAGGGTCCTTAGAGGCCTCGAGTGGGATTTGTGGCTTCGTCCCGGTCCTAGGCGATGCGCGTGCGCGATTATGTTTTGTTGATTTTTATGTCCGTCGAGGACACGTGATGTTGGGCTCTAGCCCTGTGAATTGTTGTCGGTTTTCTATTTGCGAAAACAAAACCTTTGGGTTGTGACCCCTATTGATTTTTGGAAAGAGAAGGATTCGGAAATCCTAAATTGTTTTCTATTAAAACTCTCGATGGCATTTTAAACTGTTTTATAAATTGTTTCCCTTGATTTGTGATCTTTCGGTTTTGGAATGTTTTACCAAACTCATTCCTCGGGAAGTGCTTTTCGTTACGTTGGGAACTTTGAGGATTCCTGATTATTGTTATTCGTGGAATGTGAATTGTAAGGCTCGTATTTGCACTTTGTTCTTGCACTAGCAAAACAGTGGAGTTTTGCTAACCCCCGAGTACTCGGGGGGTGGATGTCTATTTTTGCATTCAGGTTTTGGAGCATAACACAGGGTCGGCACGAAGGATGATGAAAGATGATCGATACTAATCACATGAGGAACCGTACATTGTTTATTGGTTCAGTTGTACTTTATTTTCCGCTGCTATATTTTTCTCGTTGTACTGGTGTGGTTGTGTTTTGACCCCTGCGTCGGCATGAGTTGTATTTGAGTTGTATGTACTTATTGAAAGACCAAATTGGTCTACTGAGTCATTTTAGCCTTAAAGGCATGGTTGAGTTGTTATATGTTGTTACCAGCCTGGTAGATCCTTGAGGAAAGGTTCTACGGCGTGTAATATCCCTGAGCGGATTGGGGGTGTTACACCCTTAATATCAATGAACTCATGAAGAGACTAAGTCTTGGAATGATACAACACATTCATACACATATATAATAACATTAATCTCATTGACTAGTACAAGTATAAAACTTGCCTCAAACCGAAGGCGAGAAAGTCCTTCCACGATCAACGTCCTTAATGGAAATATAGGCCGCTCGAACAACCTTGAATAACACAAGTACCAACAATTCGCTTAATATACAAAACAAGCATGATCACAACCAACGCAAAAGTCGATACAACACTACCCAAACCCATTGGGGCATTTAAACAAACACGTTGTAAACAATCTCCCATTGTTTACAACTAATCCCAATTATATCGAAATCCAACCACCCGAATGAGTGATTCAATCCAACAAAACATCATCAATACAATCAATAATCCAATAGGAATACTCTATTCGAGATTACGACAACATCTAGTCGAAACCCCCAAAATTCCAAAGTCAACCCTTAAGGTGTTCTTGAATAATTCCCCAAATATTCAAAACTTCCGAAAATTACATCAATGAATCCATAAGAATACAAGTATCCAACGTAGATAATCGATATTCAACATATTCCAACATGGTAGCAAGCTAACTCGAAGAGATCGGGAAGAAAACCCTCAAATCCCGAAATTCAAGGTTCAATGAAAAGTTACCTTGATTCGGAGTGATGGAGCGGATTAAATGATGATTAATCTGAACTAGGAGCTTGAAGATGATGCTAGATGATTGCAACTCGAAGAACTCTTCGCGAATCGCCCAAAATCGTCCGCAATGGTTGAGAAATGAAGAAATGACGAAATGAAGAGTGAAGTGTCCTATTTATATAAAACCCAGCTTAGCGGGCGCTGGCTCCCGTTATTAGCATGCGCTAGCGGGTTCACCGGGTAGTCCAGTATCCACTGCCTACATCGTTAGTGTGCGCTACGAACTTGGTAGCGTGCACTAATGCCTTCTCTTAGCGTACGTTAACCTTGAGTTAGCGTGCGCTACCTGATAGTTGGTGTCCAAAATATTGGAGTCCAGAACCTACTGTCCTCTGCCCTGCTCGCCTTAGCGTGCGCTACTCTGATGCCTTAGCCTGCGTTACCAGTATAGTTAGCGTACGCTACTTACCACTCGTATCGTGCGCTACGAATTTCCTAAATCAGCCCAGTACCTTCTGGATTGTCTGCCTCACTTGCGCTAGCGTGCGCTAATGCTGATGCATAGCGTGCGCTACCTGTACTCCATTAGCGCGTGCTAACAAGAGTACATAGCGTGCGCTATCTCCCACACAGACTACCAAAATATGATGATGATGATGATGACAATATTCTCGTCTCGATCTCAAACAGTGATGAATGACGAATAACAACTGATACACGATTCTAAAGTACGCCGAACGGTGAACACAATTGAATGAATATGAATGATGAATGATTATTAATGAGTAAAAAAAATTCTGAGTGACAATTACTGAATGATAATAGTGAATTCACAACCGGGTATTACATACTCCCCCCTTAAAAAGAGTTCATCCCCAAAACTAAGGGTAACCAACTCGGGATATGAACTATCCCTCACGATCTGAAAACAATAATGCACATATATTCCTCGGGACCATACCAATCGCACGCCCAAGTCCCCAAGACTTGACGTCTCGAATCACAATGAACAATTACCCAGATTATCATGAAATCTCGGGTACAATACTAAAGGGAATAAATCCCAACAAATGACCCAAATCTCAAGATTCTCGATTACTATAATTATAAGATAAGTCAACAACAAATGGTTCACAACCACAATACTACAATACAAATTGAGTTAAACATTAATCCGAAAAACAAATAAAGGAAAATACAAACCAAGGCCACATCTCAAATGTACCCAACATCGATATCCTCCAGATCATTGATCCCCTCGATCTCATCGATTCAAGGAAGTCCCAAATCTGAACTCACCGCTTAATATGATCCCGGAAGGTCACAAGAACGAGAGTGACTATGATGAATGATAATGACTAGAAATTCGATAAGGATCAAGAATGACTCACCGAGGTGAAATAATGACGCAATGAGTGATAGCTCAAATGAAGTGATTGAAACCGTTGTTCCTCGTGAATTGAATGATTAATTTGATAATTATAAGTCTCAACATGATTGATATATGATGAATGAATTATAAGAATGAATGAACGACAACGAAATGAATGATTATCCAATTACCAGGCAAGAATTAACTTGTTTCAAAACTGGTGACGAATGTCCTTAACTCTGGATCTCGAAGCCTGATAGGGCCCCTTAGATGATGCATGGGCTGGAGTAACAAAATCTCTCGAGGTTTGTGAGATCTCTCGAGATCTACTGGCACTAGAACTCCAGCAGTATTTCTGAAGGTGTCCCTGCCTCCCACACAGAAAACAAACAATAGCTGGCACCGTACACCGAGTACTAATGTGCCATGCTGAATCACAGTTAAAGCAAACAACAATCGAACTCATCGTCTGAGAGGAAGATGCTTTCCCAGCACGAAGACGACTAGAAAATGATCTCTTGGACATCGGAGCCCGATGTCCCTCAGAATGGACCGACAACTCAGTCCTCTCACCAAAAGAAGCTGAAGGGTGCTTCCGAGTAAGCTCCTTGATCAAAATCTCTGCTCCAAGAGCCTTCTCGATGAACTCACTACGTGAATTACAATTATAATTGAACAATACATCCTCAACTGCGGGTTTAGCCTCTTGCTAAAATACTTGATCTTATCTGCCTCAGTATGGATAACAGACGAAGCAAACTGAAGTAGTCCCTGAAACTTCTCAGCAATGACAATAACACCTTCGTCCTCGACGGATTCGGGGTTCAAAACCTCTGATAACTTGGCTTCACGAAGTGGAGCCGGATAATACCTCTCTAACATGAGAGTCTTGAACTCGCTCCAAACACAATCACGATCGGTGGGTTTCACAGAAAGCCACCAAGAATAAGCACCCTTACTTAAGTAGTAAGCCGCTACAGTCACCTTACTCTCTTTCGGACACTGAAACATGTCGAAGAGTTTATCAAAATGCTCAAGCCAATGAACAATATCAGCTGGTTCCGACGAATCCTCAAAAGTAGACAGACTCTGACGAGAGATATCACCAACAATCTGACTCACTCCTCCAGTCTATCCATGAAATGGCACCTGGAATCCCTACTGCGGTGGACCACGAACCACCAAGGTATGCATGGTCTCCATTATCCACGTCATCTGAGTCATCTGGGCCATCATGCCCTGCATACATATAAAGACGATCTCCTTCGACGTTGACCATGGCCGTTCAGGCTACGCAGCAAGAAATCATGAAGAATAAACAAGAACAAGACATTCAGCGTGCTCGGATGGATCAGATTTTTCACATATTGGGCACCCGACATGCGACGGACGAAAACCCTAACACTGACCAGCGACCTCCGCCACCGCCGAACCAACAGCCTCCACTTCTCCCGCTTCCGACAACCACCGCGGTATCACAAGTTAACAGGATTGATAATTCGATCCACAAGATCATAACTGAGCAATGAGATTGACTGAGTGATTAATGAATTAACATGATCGACAAGATCAAAAATGATGATTGAGGATGGTTGACTGATGAATGAGTTGATCCTTATCGCTTGCACAGGTCACACGTGCTCCAAAACAAATAGTCATGAATCAATCGTAACACTAATGTCACATATAGGTTTCAACAAAACATGTACAATCAATGACATAATGAATGTATGAACATAAAGAGAATCGAGTCCTTACACAGGTCATACGAAGCTTTGAGGTCTTGCGATACTAGTCTTCAATGACGACGACTCGATGAATGAATGACTCGTGCAGTTGTACAAATTTCACGACTCACAAAACCCGAATGTCCAGATTATCATAACCTGACAGTTCCACGACTACCGCGTCGATAGGACCACATTGCTCACATATCCGGGTATCTCACAACCCAAATCTCTGATACCATATTTTGTAACACCCTCAAATCCTATTGGGCTATTACAGTGCCATGGACCCCACACCAGGGGATCCACCAGGCGAACACGACTAAAATACATCAAATTAACCAACAAGGGAAATCACGGTCCCTACCATGATATCCGACACAATATTGCGATGAGGAATTTCAACGACAATGATGGGCCTACATGGCCAAAATAAAAATACAATAACCTCCACGACCATCTGCTCGGGTAATACATAATGACAATAACTGACAAACTGGAACACTCCAACTGACTGGCCAACATGAACAACTCAGACTAGTATCACTCGAATGCCTCGTCGCCATCGTTATGCCCCTGTGTCTCAATTCTCTCCTCGCAAGCACCTAAAACATGAAAACATATTCTGCCTCCACGGGGTCAGTCATCCAGATAATGAACACTAAATACATGTATAATATGATATGCATCCAAAGGCAGAATAAAACGGTACAATGATAATAGTAATACGAGATGCTCACAAACCAAGGTAAGAACCGAGCATTCATGAACCACTATGCCCACAGCATGTGAACAATACCTGCTCAACAGATTATAACAAAAGTTCCCAACGGCGAACCATAAGTATAGAACATCACAATGAATTACACGAAGATGAACCAAACCATAATTGAATTAAATATGAATCACAATGCCTGAAGGCTCCAACAAAAATACCAAGACATCACAACGGCCTGAAAGTCGTTTAGCCGAAGCTGTCAATCAACACAATCACCTGAAACCAAAACAACCCGAAGCTTTATCAATGAGGGCCGAAGCCACGGCACGAAGTCGTATCACAATGAGACCATCCAATGGCCGTGACCTAGTGAACTGTAGGTGTTGGGAAACCAACCGCAAAGGTTGAAGACCAAAACTTACCCATAATAAGATCACCCAGTGACCGTGACCTACTGAGTTCCAACCGCGAAGGTTCAAGCCCCAAGCTTACCCATAATGAGATCATCAACATGACCGTGACCTACTGAGTTGTAGGTGTTGGGAAACTAACCGCGAAGGTTCAAGCCCCAAGCTTACCCATAATGAGATCATAAACATGACCGTGACCTATTGAGTTGTAGGTTTGGGGAAACAAACCGCGAAGGTTCAAGCCCCAATCTTACCCATAATGAGCACTAGCCGAGACTAGCCTCCAAAACACAATTAACCACAAATGGCAACGATTCAAAGATTACCGAATTCACAAGAATGATAGTGTGCTGCCTTGAGTCGGCCAACACGACGACAGTAACTCACGGATGGGCACCGTCCTCGACAGTCCCAATTCAATACCTCGATTACCTTAGAATGGCCAACCGATAACAATGATGCAGCGGATGATTCGATACCTCGATTGCCTTAAAATGGCCAACCGATAACAATGATACAATGAATGATTCAACACCTCGATTGCCTTAGAACGGCCAATCGATAACAATGATACAATGAATGACTCAACACCTTGAATCGGTTAGCGACGACGAAGATGAGAAACGAATATGCCAATGCCTTCAATCGGCCAATACAACGTCAATGACACAACACCAACATAAATAACAATGATTACAATGATGTCTTAGATCAACATCAATATCAACAACAACAATCGATACATCGATACCGCGAACCGGCTATCGATGAGTATCGATAAACATTTGGCATAATTTCTGAAGAGTATCGTATCGAACGATCCCTTAATATCAATGAACTCATGAAGAGACTAAGTCTCGGAATGATACAACACATTCATACACATATATGATAACATTAATCTCATTGACTAGTACAAGTATAAAACTTGCCTCAAACCGAAGGCGAGAAAGTCCTTCCACGATCAACGTCCTTAATGGAAATATCGGTCGATCGAACAACCTTGAATAACACAAGTACCAATAATTCGCTTAATATACGAATCAAGCATGATCACAACCAACTCAAAAGTCGATACAACACTACCCAAACCCATTGGGGCATTTAAACAAACACGTTGTAAACAATCTCCCATTGTTTACAACTAATCCCAATTATATCGAAATCCAACCACCCGAATGAGTGATTCAATCCAACAAAACATCATCAATACAATCAATAATCCAATAGGAATACTCCATTCGAGATTATGACAACATCTAGTCGAAACCCCCAAAATTCCAAAGTCAACCCTTAAGGTGTTCTTGAATAATTCCCCAAATATTCAAAACTTCCAAAAATTACATCAATGAATCCATAAGAATACAAGTATCCAAGGTAGATAATCCATATTCAACAAATTCCAATATGATAGAAAGCTAACTCGAAGAGATTAGGAAGAAAACCCTCAAATCCCGAAATTCAAGATTCAATGAAAGTTACCTTGATTTGGAGTGATGGAGCGGATTAAATGATGATTAATCTGAACTAGGAGCTTGAAGATGATACTAGATGATTGCAGCTCGAAGAACTCTTCGCGAATCGCCCAAAATCGTCCGGAATGGTTGAGAAATGAAGAAATGACGAAATGAAGAGTGAAGTGTCCTATTTATACAAAACTCAGCTTAGCGCGCGCTAGCTCCTGTTATTAGCGTGCGCTAGCGGGTTCACCTGGTAGTCCAGTACCCACTGCCTACATTGTTAGCGTGCGCTACAAACTTGGTAGCGTGCGCTAACCCCTCCTCTTAGCGTATGTTAACCTTGCGTTAGCGTGCGCTACCTGATAGTTGGTGTCGAAAATATTGGAGTCCAGAACCTACTGTCCTCTGCCCTGCTCGCCTTAGCATGCGCTACTCTAATGCCTTAGCGTGCGTTACCAGTATAATTAGTGTAAGCTACTTACCACTCTTAGCATGCGCTACGAATTTCCTAAATCAGCCCAGTACCTTCTGGACTGTCTGCCTCACTTGCGCTAGCGTGCGCTAATGCTGATGCATAGCGTGCGCTACCTATACTCCATTAGCGCGCGCTAACAAGTGTACGTAGCGTTCGCTGTCTTCCACACAGACTACCAAAATATGATGATGATGATGACAATATTCTCATCTCGATCTCAAACAGTGATGAATGACGAATAACAACTGATACACAATTCTAAGTATGCCGAACGGTGAACACAATTGAATGAATATGAATGATGAATGATTATTAATGAGTAAAAAATTTTGAGTGACAATTACTGAATGATAATAGTGAATTCACAACCGGGTATTACAGCATATGGTATCTTTTGCATCTCCTTCTTATCTGTCTCACTTGTGGGGCACTGTGCTGAACTGAGTTTCATGTGTCATGCAAGTGGAGTGCTGACTGGCTTCGACTTGCTCATGTTGAATCTTTCAAGAACTTTCTCAATGTATTGTTCTTGAGATAACCAGAGCTTCTTGCTTTTCCTATCTCTGAATATCTTCATTCCAAGGATTTTCTTAGCCGCGCCGAAGTCTTTCATCGCAAAAAGACTTACTTAGCTCTTTTTCCAACTTATCAATTTTGCTGGCATCACGGCCTACAATCATCATATAATCAACGTAGAGTAACAGTATGATAAATTCACTTCTTATGAACTTTTTGATGAAAACACAATGATCTGAAGTGGTTTTGTTGTAGCCATGGTTAGTCATGAAGGACTCAAACTTCATGTACCACTGTTTAAGAGCTTGTTTCAAGCCATACAAGCTCTTCTTCAATTTGCATACAAGGTTCTCTTTTCCTTTAATTTTGAAACCTTCTGGTTGGTCCATGTAGATTTCTTTGTCTAAATCTCCATGCAGAAATGCAGTCTTTACATCAAGTTGTTTAATCTCCAGATCTAAGCTGGTAGCAATTGAGAGAACAACTCTGATTAAGGACAATACATCTTCACCACTGGTGAGAAAATCACTTCAAAATCGACACCCTTCTTTTGACTAAAACCCTTCACAACCATTCTCGCTTTGTACCTCGGTTGTGAGCTATGTTCTTCAGTCTTCAACTTGTAGACCCATTTCTCAGTGATCTCTTTCCAACTGGCAACTCAACTAGGTCGTAGATGTGATTATCTTCCAAGGATTGTATTTCTTCTTCCATGGCTTCTGACCATTTCCTGTTTTGATCATTTTCCATGGCCTCTCTAAAACTTTGTGGCTCTCCTCCATCAGTGAGCATTATATACTCATGTGGGCTATATCTGGTCGAAGGTTGTCTTTCTCTAGTTGACCTTCTAACTGAAGGGACATCATTTTGTACAGGTGGATTTTGATTGTCACTTGCTTCATCATCAACCGTATCACCATTCTCTGGTTGGGTATCTCCCCCGTAATTCTGAACCGTCAGTGAAGGAACTAGATCTAAGTTGATAGGAACTTCTGAATTAGATTCAGGTTTTTCTTTGACTTCATCAAGAACTTGATCTTCAAGGAATACAACATCCCTGTTTCTGATAACCTTCATGTTAACTGGATCCCATAATCTGTAATCAAACTCTTCATCGCCATATACTATGCAGATACACGGTTCGGTTTTATCATCAAGCTTGAATCTTTCATCTTTTGGAATGTGTATGAAAGCTTTACAACCAAACACTCTCAAGTGTTTTTAAGAAACGTCTTTCCCTGACCACACTCTATCTGGAACATCACCACCCAGAGGAGTTGGTGGAGAAAGGTTGATTAAGTCGACTGCAGTCCTCATAGCTTCACCCCAAAATGATTTTGGCAATTTTGAATGGTGTAACATACATATAATTCTTTCACAACTTGTCATGTTCATCCTTTCGGCAACGCCATTATGATGAGGGGTCTTTGGGATGCTTTTCTCAAGCTTGATACCATGGTTCTTACAGTGTTGTTCAAATGGGCCTTGGTATTCACCACCGTTGTCTTCACGAACACACTTTAGTGTCCTTCCCATTTCTCTCTCAACTTTTGTTTGAAAATGCTTAAAGACCTCTAATGTTTGGTCTTTTGTTTTCAAAGCAAAGCACCAGACTTTTCTCGAAAAATTGTCAATAAAAGTGACGAAGTACAATGCACCACCAAGAGTCCTGTCTTTCATATAGCAAAGGTATGTGTGAATCAAATCAAGAGGCTGGGCTCTTCTTTAGGGAGAGAAGCTTTTGAATGCAACTCTATGTTGTTTCCCGGCCAAACAATCAACACATGTTTCCAAGTGCACGCCTTTTACTTCAGGGAGGAGGTTCCTTCTTGGTAAAATTTCTAAATCTTCTGACTCAAATGTCCGAGCCTCTTATGCCATAATTCAATTGAAGAACTTTTGATGACTGTATTCACCTCTCCATTAGACAAATTCGCATGCATTAAGTAGAGAGAATTTTCTTTTCTACCTCTTGTTGCAATAAGGGAGCCTTTGATGAGTTTCCATTTTCCTTCGCCGAAGTGATTGATGTAACCATCATCTGTTGGAATATTTTATTCCACATAATCATAAATTGGTTTTGATGATGAGGTGATGATGAACTAATGATGAGTTTATGATGTTATCGATCAAAGAAAACAACAATGGAACAAAGAAAAACAACAACGAAGTCGAAGACACTCGAACCGGACAGAAAAGCAAAGTAGTGAGATTTATCGGAGCTAACGTACGTAATATACATATCATAACGCTAATCATAGAAGCTAATGTACGTAATGAATATCAAATAACGTACGTAATGAAGGTGTTACGAATTCAAACAAATGATCCATTGGAAGAATTCAAACCGTTGTGACGTCACAGCATATACAATCATATCAACGGTTATCTGAGAAGTATTTAACGTACGTAATATGTATAGTGATAACGTACGTAATTGTAGAGACAGAAACTACTGGACTATTTTATATGGATCATAACGTATGTAACGAAGAAGCGTTAACGTACGTAATATAGCTAACGTATGTAATGGGATACAGTTAACGTACGTAATGCATGATGCAGATGCTAACGGCTAGTTGAGGCTTTATGCCTATAAATACCAAGGCATATGGTATTATTCATAACAACAACTCTGAGAAAATTATATATACGTTTGATATCATTGTATACACTATCGTTATTGTATTTGTGCTTAATTAATAACTGTTTGAGTGTTCATACACGAAAACATACATAAGAGGAAAGATATGGATTGTAGATTGATTCAGTGTTATTAGGATCGTTGATCCGGCATTATTAGAATCATATCTAAATCCAAGTGAGGTTTGTCTAGTACCCATCGAAAGCTAGATAGATTGCTTTCTTGTCCTATAGAAAATAAAAACGATTTATCTTGTACCGACATAAAGACAAGAGTGTAACGGTTTATCTCGGACCGATAGAAGACGATATTGTAATGGTATCCCTCGGACCGATAGAAGACGAGGTGTAGAGGTTGATCTTTGCTTATAAAAAGGGATACGGAGAGAGGACGTAGGCACGTTTAGCCGAACCTCTATAAATCTTGTGTCGTTTATCTTTCTGCAAGTTAATTACGCTTCCGCAATGCAAAAGAGTTTGAAAGCTCTACTCCGCAATATTATCCACCATTCTAACTGGGGTGCCAATTTCCCAACAATTGGTATCGGAGCGGTCTCTCTTGAAAGCGGCTTAACATTCGAGGAGAAGAAGATCCTATGGCATTTCAATTTACCTCGGTCGAAGGTCTAGCCTTAAATTGACCTCCATTCTTTGATGGATCAAACTTCATGACGTGGAAGAAGAAAATGTCTATTTTCATCCGAGCCTACGACATCGAGCTTTGGAAAGTTATTTGCCTAGGTCCGAAAATTCCTACAAAACCGTACGGCTCTCTATAAAGCTTTGAAGATTATAATGATGAAGATTGGAAGAACGACCATTTTTTTATTATGCTTTAAATCCGGAAGAACACAACCGGATATCCTCGTGCGATGTGCCAAAAAAATTTCGAAAATGCTTGAGGTGACTCATGAAGGAACGAACCAAGTCAAGGAGACGAATATAAATATGCTTCTCCACGACTACGAGCTATTTATGATGAAAAGTGACGAGTCCATAACAAACATGCTCGACCGATTTTCGGTCATCACTAATGGACTGGCTTGTTTCGAAAAACCATTGACAAGTAGTGAAAAAGTTAAGAAAATCTTACGATCACTACCTGTTGGGACGGGACGGTTACGGCTATAATGGAATCAAATGATCTCAATAAACTTGATTTTAGTGCCCTCGTCGGTTCGCTAATAAACTACAAGATAGTTCTTAAATCTCAAAATGCCAAACCGAAACCGAAGGAAAGATCCATAGCTTTGAAAGCTAAGATGTCAAAGAAAGAATAAATCTCTGTAGATGAAGACGGTGAAGAATAGGCATATTATGCCAAGAATATTAATAAGTGTCAAAACTTATTGAACCGGAGAAGGAAAGACATCAAGACGAGCGAATCAAAGAAATTCGACAATAATCAAGCTTAAATCAAGCAGTAAACTGTGCCACTTTGCGAAAAACTGTCGAGGCACGACTTCCAAGAAGGATGTTCTCGTAGCAACATGGAGTAACGAAGAGGATGACGATGAATATACTTAAAATAACCTCCCACCATGGGAAGGAGTTCATTCGATGAAAGCGCCGTCGAAAACCAGATTAGTACCTCGTCTCACGACGAATTATTTGAAGCATTCGAACTTTTACATACCAATTTACAAAATGCTTTACTCGATAATAAATTTCCCAAATCGAAAATTAAAATGTTGGAAATCGAAATTTCGAAAATAAATGAAAAAGAAAAATTTATTGAAATCGATCATTCTAAATGTATTGAAAAAGAAAATAAATTGAAAGATGATTTTTTAAAAGTTCAAAATGAACTTAAGAATTTAACGATTAAATTTTCGTATGGAAACGAGAACTTTGAACTAATACCTTCCGTTCAAAAATTTTCTTTCAACAAACAGGGATTAGGATTCAAGCCGAATAATAAAATCGAATCCTTAAATTTTAAAATACCCCAATGTGAGAAATATTTAAGACTTGGGCATCATATTTCGATTGGCAAAAGCCCGACGAACGAGAAAAATTAAGAAAATTTGAATTCCTAAAGGAACCATCATACCGAATATCGTCTATGTTCCAAAAGGAAAACCAACTCTCGGTTGGATCCCCAAATATCAAAATTAATATATTTTCATCAATTGGTATTTTGATAATTTATATTTTTAACAATTAATATTTAACTTAGGGGGAGTTATTTTTTTAAAAATGGGGAAATTTATTTTTCAGGGAGAGTTTCACCCGTTAATTGTCATATTTAATTTTATCGAATTTATTTAAATTTACTATGCACTTTTTGATTATGGCAAAAATGGGGAGAGAAAGAAAGTCGAAAAAAATGATGGGAGAAGGAGAATACGAGTCATGGAAGAATGATGAGAAAAATGAAAACAATATCCCGATCATGAAAGGGGTAGAAAAGAAAGTCGAAATTAAAAGAGAAGTTGAAAAAGAAAAAAAAATGAGAAGCAGTCGAAAAGAAGAAAAGACAATGGGGATATGAAAACTAACAAAACGGATAAAGCTGAAAACTTTGATTTGTAATTGTTTTAATTTTGCAGGTATAAAATCCCATTGAAAGGTTGTTGTTTTGTCATCATCAAAAAGGGGGAGATTGTTGGAATATTTTATTCCACACAATCATAAATTAGTTTTGATGATGAGTTGATGATGTAGTGATGAGTTGATGATGTTATCGATCAAAGAAAACAACAATGGAACAAAACAAAACAACAAAGAAGTCGAAGACACTCGACTCGGACAGAAAAGCAAAGTAGTGAGATTTATCGGAGCTAACGTACGTAATATATAGTATAATGTACGTAATGGAAAGTTACCTGAAGGCAGGCGAGTGCAGACAACATGACTTAACGCACGCAACACAAGGACAATAACGTACGCTAATCATAGAAGCTAACATACGTAATGAAGACCAAATAACGTACGTAATGAAGGTGTTACGAATTCAAACAAATGATCCGTTGGAAGAATTCAAACCGTTGTGACGTCACGGCATACGCAATCATATCAACGGTTATCTGAGAAGTATTTAACGTACATAATACGTATAGTGATAACGTACGTAATGGGAGAGACAGAAGCTACTGGACTATTTTACATGGAGCATAACGTACGTAACGAAGAAGCGTTAATGTACGTAATATAGCTAACGTACGTAATGGGATACAATTAACGTATGTAATGCATGATGCAGAGGCTAACGGCTAGTTGAGGCTTTATGCTTATAAATACCAAGGCATATGGTGTTATTCATAACAACAACTCTGAGAAAATATATATATACGTTTGATATCATTGTATACACTATCGTTGTTGTATTTGTGTTTAATTGATAAGTGTTTGAGTGTTCATACACGAAAACATACACGAGAGGAAAGATACGGGTTGTAGATTGATTCGGTGTTATTATGATCATTGATCCGGCATTATTAGAATCATATTTAAATCCAAGTGAGGTTTGTCTAGTACCCATCGAAAGCTAGATAGGTTGCTTCCTTGTCCTATAGAAAATGAAAACGGTTTATCTTGGACCGACATAAAGACAAGAGTGTAATGGTTTATCTCGGACCGAAAGAAAACGAGATTGTAACGGTATCCCTTGGACCGAAAGAGGACGAGGTGTAGAGGTTGATCTTGAGCCTATAGAAAAAGATACGAAGAGAGGACGTAGGCACGTTTGGCCGAACCTCTATAAATCTTGTGTCATTTATCTTTCCGCAAGTTAATTACGCTTCCGCAACGCAAAAGAGTTTGAAAATTCTACTCCGTAATATTATCCACCATTCTAAGTGGGGTGCCAATTTCCCAACATCACCGTCGATCTTGCCAACAGAAATAATATTGAGTCTGATATCAGGAACATGTCGTACATATTTTAAGATAAGCTTACATCCAGTATCAGTAAGCAGAATAATGTCTCCTATACCAGCCACTTCAGTCACACCATGATTGTCCATTCTGACTTTGCCCAAAGCTTCCACCAGTGTAGGATGCAAACATATCACGATATGGTGTAATATGATAAGATGCACCCGAATCTACGATCCAGTCAGTTTGTTGGCATGATATACTCATAAGAGTATCATCACAAACCATGATGATATCTCCATCAGCTGTAACTGCTGTCATGTCTTGATGTGTATTTCATTATTTCCATGCTTTTGTTCCCTTTTTTTCTTTCTCCAGTCTTTCTCATAGTGGTTTAAACCACCACAATAATGGCATTTGAAGTCTCTTCTAGGTTTAGACTTCCCCCTGGATTTATCTCTAGTAAGTTTAGAGCTTTTATTTCTGCTTCTCCCTCGATCGATATTTTCAACAACCATTGCATTTGTCTCAAAAGAATGATCTTGCTCCTTCCTTCTGGATTCTTCATTAAGAAGACAATCTTTGACCATATGCAAGGTTAGAGCTCCGTCTGGAGCCGAGTTGCTGATTGAGACCACAAGAGTGTCCCAACTATCCAACAATTAACTCAATAGCAATAAAGCTACAATTTCATCATCAATGAAAATCTTCATATTGATGGATTGATTGATAAGACCCTGATATGCATTTAGGTGCTCCGTCATGTTGGCACCCTCCACATATCGCAATCGAACAATTCTTCTGATTATCGAAGCTTTGTTTAAGGCATTTTTTCTCTCAAACATAGATTCGATTTTCTTCCAAAGATCATCGGCTTTTTCCTCATTAGAAAAGTGATGGAAAATACTGTGTTCAATGAAGCGCCGGATGTAGCCAACAGTTTTTCTGTGCATGATCTTCCATTCAGCATCACTTATATCTTTCGGTTTGGCATCATCACTATGTATGGGTAAATAGAGATCCTTACAGTAGAGAAGATCCAACATGCTTGGTTTCTATATTGATTAATTTGATCCGTTCAATTTGAACATGCCACCAAGGGATGATGATTCCTCCATTTTTAATCTGCCTTTATAACCAAATATCTCTGATACCACTTGTTGGGAAAAATTACACTTCTTTAGAAAATAGTGTCAAAATCAATGACACTTGTACGGCAGAATTAGGATACATATTTTCCTACTAGCTGGATTTTAAATGGGATATTTGAAAATTAAATAAGACACAAGAATTTTACATGGAAAATCCAAATCGGAAAAACCACAGGAGGACCTTAGTCTGAAAAACTTCCACTATGACTATAGTAGGTTTACAGAATTCTCCCTAAATAAATTAGGGATACACAATCTCTCAAGAGGATATCTCTCGGAATACAAAAATATCTCAAGTATTTAACTTGGAATGACTAAGAAAAAATAGGAAACACTCTTTTTGAGGGAGATAGAAGAATACTCTATATTTTTCTCTTCATTTTCTTCTCTCAATAATCTCTATTTTCTCTCTCTATATTGCACTCTTCTGCATTGTTTCTTGCACACTTTCTCCTCTGCGAAATGAGCTCTATTTATAGAGCATAATGGGCTGCAAAGTCTTCTTCTATCGCCAACTTTCAGCCGCAACTTTTGAACTTGAAGGGCTGCCATTATTGAAGAGTAAAAGCAGGATGCCTTGCCGTCATTGTTGAAGAGAAATAAAGGTGTAAAGAAGTTTGTTACTTCCACAAACTTTGTTAAAAATGGTGGCTTGTGGGCACCACATGGAGGTGGAAAAATTCAACAGGTTCCATGATACGGAGCAGATCAGCCCACAAGCTAGACGTGCAAGACCGGTTCGGGAACGTCGGCGACCTAGTCGTTTGAAGGATTATTATTATTAGTAATTAGGATTACCTTTAGTAATTTATCAGATTTAATGTATTTTTTTAAAGAGTTTAATACTCCTTCATGGGTTTTCTTTTCGGTTCTTTCCCATGACGCCTTTATTGAACCGACAGGGCTTAGCTATAAATCTGGCAAACTATCATCTTAAAATTAATAAGAAAAGATTTGCTCTAATCTCCTCTTCTTCTCTCTCTTTCTCTTTCTCACGTCTTCTCCCCCACCCCTCACGGCCGATCGGCCTTTCTTCTTCCGGCTCCCTTATCCGTCATACTTGATACTATCGGTATCAATTGGTGCTTTCATCCCGAACTTCTCGTAAGCATGTCAAAAACAGTGGAGGAAACGTCGACAACCACCAACGATGAGTCCGACATACACGATCTCATTCGACGTTGACCATGGCCATTCAGGCTACGCAGCAAGAAATCATGAAGAATAGACAAGAACAAGACGTTCAGCGTGCTCGGATGGATCAGATATTTCACATATTGGGCACCCGATATGCGACGGACGAAAACCCTAATACTGACCAGCGACCTCCGCCACAGCCGAACCAACAGCCTCCACTTCTCCCGCTTCCGACAACCACCGCGGTATCACGGGACCGCCGCAGAAACGTAACAATTGTTTTCGCACTTGGGAAGAATTTTTAGACGCGGTCAAGCAGCGATTCGACCCTCATCATTATGAAGACTACGTCGGTCTACTCGCCAAACTACAACAAAAGACAACAGTTATCGACTATCAAACGGAATTTGAAGCATTACTTAACAAGATCGAGGGGTTGGCAGAAACTACCCTAATTTCTCTATTTAAAGTCGGGTTGAAACAGCCCGTCCAACGCGAACTAAATCTACGGAACCCAACCACCTTACCCCAAGCCTTTGCTTTGGCTAGGGAACTATTCGCATCTTATGTCGACACGTTTTCTAGTAATTCGAATACGCGTCGTTGAAATTCAAGCGGTTTGCGAACCGGAAGTACGAGTCAGACACCGATTTTGGCGAATGCCCCGTCGAGCACGAACACGCCGCAGGGTCCGAGGACTAACTTATCAACTCTGCCTGTTAAACGCCTTTCTTTCGCGGAACGAGAGGAACGAACTAAGAAATGACTGTGTTGGAATTGTGATGAACAGTGTAACACCCCCAAGTTATTCAGGGTATATTACAGCGCCGTGAGCCCCGTCGTGGGACCCACAAGGCTAAACATAGGCGGAACTATAAAACTTGACCGAGAAGGTCTACATACAATGGAATGAAGAACAATACAAAGGGTATTCAAAACATAACCAATGTATCCAAAGACATCACAACACAAATCAATACCTCGGCAAACACAGGCCGGAACATCAAGGAAAAAGGAAAACAATACTCGAGTATTCAATAACCATTCCAGTACAACAACACTGAATGGAAAACTCAAAACATAACCGGAGGAAAGACACAGTATCACACTTGCCCATCATCTTCATGCCGACCCGATACCCGCCTGTCCGTTCTCCTGGAACCTGAAATACATAAGAAGTATTTCCCCCATAAAGGGGTTAGCCGTCGAATAGCTAGTGCAAGTATATCAAGTATGAAACACAATACTCCTCGACAATAAAGTAAATGTAACCGTCAATTCATCAATTCAAGACTAGTATTCCGGAATAACTAAATCTCATGGCATCGCATCAATACATATATGAATACCGTGGAACCGCACCAGAGGCTACGGAACCCTCAGGGGACCTATCGGCCCACCTCAGAGTGGATAGAAATAATCATGCCATTAATATTTCATACTTTCAAAGTCGAGAACGCACATTCATAAATATATACTTGCCTTGAATAGTTGACGACGCAACGAACAGAAAGAAAAGTCACCGACGAATGCTAGGAACCCTCGAAACCGAACCTAATGATTCGAAGAATACAATCACAACCAATTCTAAACGAATACGGAATTGGAATACACCCGGAAACCCGCCTACGATTCATGTATATTCGTATAAAAACGACAACGAGGGCGGACCACAACCAAACCCTCTCGATTCCGTAAAAATCACGAAATATACCATGAATCTGTAGGGAAACTAAGAATACCAACAAGATTAATCATATTCATCATGAATTAATCAACAAAACGGAATGAATCGGACAAAAACGCGAAAACCCCCAAATCTCCCCAAAAGTGGGGTTCTAAAGATCTAACATTGATTCGCTGGATCGAAGGATGTTATAGGATGATTGATCAATGATATGAACTCAGGAACATCATGGATTTGTTATTTAACAACATGGTTTCACCTCCTCCGAATCTCCAGACGCGGACCGAAGAGAAAGGAAATGAAAAGCGAATGAAAAAGTGGCTGCTCTGTCATTTATATACTGGGCCGGAACTAGCGTGCGCTAGCCTTCCCGGACTAGCGTGCGCTATCGGCCAGTATCGGCCCAGCACTCTCGGCCAGGGCCCGCATGACCCGGCACCACCGACCAATGCTGCCGACCATGACTTGTCCGCCCGACCCCCGCTAGCGTACGCTACGGCCGGAAGCTTGCGCGCGCTAGCCGACCTATCCAGTAACCTCTGGACTAACAAGCTCGCCCAGGTAACGTACGCTAGTCGGCCGACAGGTGCGCTACCCCTGCCGGTTAGCGTGCGCCACGACCGACAGTAGCGTGCGCTACCTGCCGATCCTACCCGAGTCCAGAACCTCAGAACCCCTCTGCCTGCACTCCGACAGACGCTAGGCCGACTCGGCAATGGCGCTACATCGCTGAAGCTAGCGCGCAGCCTCCGGACGTAGCGCGCTCGCCGGTTCTGCCGTGCTCGCCGCGGCCAAAGACTTCCAATAGTGCCGCACCGGTCCGGCCAGCTGCTCATCCGCCTTGACTCGACGACTCGATTTCCGAAAACGTACGGAACGTGTAGGTCACAAGTCGTCCAGGAACAAGTCTAGAGGGGGGTGAATAGACTTGTTGAAACTCTTTAAACTCTTTTTCAGGAAGAGTGAGTTTCTTCAGCTGATAGGTAAACAAATGACTTGGAGTCGTTTGTTCTTTAATATATGCGGAAGTCAGCTGATGACGAATAGAAAGCAACTAATGAAACACTTAACAATGAATGCAAAGTAGCTTAAAGTATGATGCAATAAAACAAGAATAGCGCAGTAATTATAGTGGTCTCGAGGTGGGGTAATCCTCTACTAATCCACTTTTCTCCAAACCATTGGAGATGAATTCACTATAATTCTCAACCGGTGATAAATATTACGGTGATTCAAACAAAACTACAACGACTTCCAACCGGTGGAAATTGCCGTTGTACCACACTTGACTGCCTTGCACCTCTTGATCCTCGATCCTTGGATGCCTTTACAGTCTCTTAACTTCAACCAGTGAAGTACCCCGAACTCAGGATTATAGACAAGAGTTTTTGTCTTCTCCAACTAAGAGCTTCTTTAAGTATGAACTTTTAGAACCGATCTTTTCTCGATGCTGTATTTCGCTTTTTGATAGCTTGAATGCTTTGATCGCTTGAAAGTATGTTAGCACCGATTCTCGTAAGGTAAGATATTGTTAGGTGTGCTCAGCTTCAAATCTTCGGAAATATATAGGTCACGATCTCTGAGCTTTTCCTTATAGCCGTTGCAAGTCTTTTGAACAAATCCGTCCGTTGGAGGGAGACTTCTTTGTTAAATCTTTTCTGAACGTTGCAAGGCTGGATTCCCATATTTTAATCTATCTTCCGACCGTTGTGAAGACTCTGCATTTGATGTGCCGAATCTTTTGATTATAAAATGATTAAAGTCTTCAAGGTGGGTCTGGATGATTTATTTAAATCACATCTCTTGCGGGAATCACTTCAATTTGTCTCTTCATGTTGCATGTGACTTTCCGTAATACTTGACTTTTCAACGCATGCTGACGTGGACTTGGAGTACTTGGCTGATCTTGACTAGGCTGATGAGCAGTTAACATCTCTGCAGTCTGGACCTCTCTGATGTTCACTGTTTATGACTTGACTGATCAGGTGACTTGTCTGAGGTACCTTGGCCGCGATCAGTCAAACATCCCTGATAATTTTTGTTGACCAGAACTACTCTGACTTGACTCGGCTGATCCTCTCTGATGGACTTAGCTGTACTTAGTACTTAGCCGATTTTCAGCCTAACTTATTTTTGGCCTATAGAAGATACTCATTTGGTTCTTCTTTACATTTTGCCAAGTTTTATACTTAACATATTTGGCCTATGGAAGATACTCATTTGGTTCTTCCTTACATTTTGCCAAGTAATAAAAATTTGATTTTATATTAATGACATCATCAAAATCTAATAAGTATTCCTAACAAATTCCCCCTATTTTGATGATGGCAAAACTTTAAACAAGTAATCAAATGATCAAGTCTGCACTTAAGTGCAAGACACAGACTAAAGTCAGTCTAATTTTTGAGACAACTAGGAATTGTCATTCAAAAAGACTGTTATAAAATTAATTTTACAAGTACATGGCTGAATTTTACAAGAAAAGTTTCAAGTACATAAGTCATTACAAGTAAAAATAAGTAAGTCATCTGCCTCTTCCTCTGCCTCTTCGAATAGGCTGTTTGGCAGGTCTGAAGGGTTTAGCTCCGATTGGTCTTGTTTTGACTGGGGCAAGACCATACTTCCTTTTCACGATAAGGGCTGCGAAGGCTTGCTCTTCTTGGGATGAAAATTTGTTCTCAAGACATAGCTTCTTGATTTTCCTTTAAAGCACAAGTTCATCCAACGCACCTCCTCTTTCCAGGGTAGGAGGATCTTTGGCAGTGAATAAAGGAATCATGGGATAGGCATTTTGTTTCCCAACATGTTTCTTCAGAATAGCCCAGAGTTGCGGATGGGCTTCCTCCATGAAATTTATGAAGATTTGCTGTGGGGAGAGATTATCATCCTCGAGTATTTCCCAGATGTAGTAGTCTCTGATAAACTTCTTTCTTGCAGATCCCCACATTTCCAGAGCTTCATATGGAACAAAATCCTCCACAAACCACAACTCCTTTCCTTCCCACTCTAGAGTAGCCTCAAGACCTCCTATAGTCCTCCTCTTCTTGCCTTCAGACTGGTCAGCCTCTTCTGGGTCGGCTCCTCCCTTCCTCTTGGCTGAGGATGTCCCAGCAGTGATCATCTGGACATCCTACCTTTTCTTCGATCTAAACTCCTTCCTTATCTCTTCTTGATCATTTCCTTCCCCCTGCATTCTCTCTTCCCCCTTTTTGCCAGCATCAACTAGGATAGTCAATTGCTGCTCCATTCTGCTCATCCAATCAGACATGCCAAATGGCATTCTGTTGTTGGTAGGGGGAGGAGGTTGAGGAACTTCTCTCTGCAGCAAAGTGTCGATCTTTGCATTGATGGATTGAAGGTCAGGAGTGACCTGAGATGCCAGCAGCTCTCCAATCGTATCTTTCACTATCTGCCTGATCAGTTCAGTTAAGGCAGGTGAGATTTGAGCTGGTGGAGAGTGCTCTCCTGAGCCTTCTGCAATTGAACCACTAGACTGCAAGCTTCTGTCTGCAGCTGGTACTCCAGATGGGGTCTTCTCTGGGGTCCCTGATCTGGATTCCTCAGCTAACTCCTCGTCTAGGCTGGTGTACCGGGCAGGTACACAGTCTTATCTGTAGCCTCTTGTGTCGGCTCTGGCTCCGGCTCCTTTTCTTCTTCTGCCTTCTCTTCCTCTTTCTCCTGCTCTTCCTCCTTTTCTTCTTCAATATTTTATTTTTCTTTCTCCTCATCCTTTTCTTTTCCTTTTTCTTTTTCAGCGCCTTTATCTCCTCCTTCATCATTATCCTCATCATCATCATTATTCTCATCATCATCTCCCTTCTCTCATCTTTTTCTCCTTCATCCGCATCATCTTCATCATTATCCTTCTTTCCTTCCTTTTCGACTTCTTCTCCTTCTTCTTCTTCTTCATCCAACTCTTCTGTTTTCTCAACTTCATCAGGCTGATTTTCAACTAAAATCTTTTCTTCTTGTCTTCTCTCTTCCTGCTCTCCTTCTTCATCGTCTAAAAGAACAACTTCTTCATTTTCTTCTCCATCTACCTCCTCAATCCTTATTTCCTTTTCAACTTCCTCCTCAACAGCTTTCTCATAGGATCCATCAAAAATACTAAGCATAATGGAATGGATGAACTGGTCCATGTTGGTTTTAAAATTTGACATGAACCAGTCCTCCTGAAGGATCAAAATTGTGTCTGATTTTTTACAAAAATATATCAGCACATCCTCCGTGGCTTGGGGATAGTCCCAACCACAAGTGTCAATGAAAGCTTGAAGTTTGACAAAAGATAGGGATTTCAAAAATTTCCATTCTTCAAAAACTTCAAGGAACGATTGTTTTAAGGCTAGAGGTTTAACAAGTTGTAATTGTTCGATGGATAGATTGAAAATATTATTTTCTAAGAGGTTAAAGATATAGTTGGCTTCAGGGATAGAAATTATTAGACCTGCTTCTTCTTCCTCAGAGATGTAGGTTGGGGTGAGGACAGCCACAATCTGAGTCTCGAGGGTGCCTGGGGCAGGCTGGTCTTCCAGGGTAGGTGACCTGGCTGCAGGGCTAGCATGATGATTTGAATGCTCTTCCTCACTAAACTGCAGTCTCCTGGGTCTCTTGGGAGAGGGTTCTGGTGATGACTGCATGATAGAAGGTCCTTCAGGGGCTGGTCCCCTTCTCTTAAATCGGACTGCTATGGGGGTGTTGTCGGACTCGGTGTCTGACTCGACTGCAGTTGGGATGTCGGCTGCAGGTCGGTCCGACTCTTCTGACGAATAATATCTCGGGTATGGCCTTGTGTCAGGTAAGTCCTTCAACATCTGGGCTGCTCTCCTTGTGCCTCCCAATTTTCTCAGCGTCTCTTGGTCCAGATGACCAAGTCTTTTGTTGGGATGGAAGGGGTCAGTGCTTCCCTTCGCCATGCCTGTCTTTTCCAGCATCCAACTCAGCTGTGTTCCAAACGCCAGCTTTGTTTTAAATTTCTTCTCATCAACAAGCCATTCGGCTTTGTTGACCTCTCGAACGAGTTGCCTAAATATGTAATCTGCCCAGTCAATTTCTTCATCCTGAATTAGTGCTCCCAGCACCATGAACTTCGCCGACGACAGTTGATCATAACTGTCGGCCATCCCCATGATTATTTTGTTGGTTATATCCAACGCAAAACGATAAACTCTCTTAATCTCACTCCTCTTGGCAGTGAGTTTCAGTTTTTCCGGTTGAATCTCCGTCTTGATCTTCTTCCAGGTTTCGGCAGTAGACTGTTTGAGTGCTTCGACGGCTATGCCGCGGTGCTTCATACCAAAAACTGTACGGATCGACTCTAGAGATATGTCGACCTGTCTTCCGCCGACTGTGCTCCGAATTCCATCTTGAATTATACAAGCTTCGCGATAGAACGCGATAACATCCTCCTTGTACAGATGTTGAGGGTTGATGTCTAGGAATGGGTAGATCCCATTGAGCTTCATCGCGCGGATTAGGTTAAGCACATCGTAATTCTCCAGATTAGCTTCCAATAAGCCTTCGAAATCGACGACCAGCGAGAAAATAATCTGGTCCTTGACTGCCTTCAGGTTGATGCCTTCGAAGTACGATTCCATTTCTGCAAATAACGGATTTTTAGTGTATTCGTAGTTCAAGAATTTTGCTCTGTAAATTTTTGCTCTGTAGATCTAGGGTAAGCGTAGAAGGTAAAGTGAAGGGGTTTCTTTCCTTATAAAGAAGATGAAAAGACGTATGGATTAATTTATTATATATTTGAAACGGTGGTACGCCTTTTGAGATTCTTTTGAATTTCAAATTCTCTACTAATCCACTTTTCTCCAAACCAGTTGGAGATGAATTCACTATAATTCTCAACCAGTGATAAATATTACAGTGATTCAAACAAAACTACAACAGCTTCCAACCAGTGGAAATCCGTGCCGTTGTACCACACTTGACTACCTTGCACCTCTTGATCCTCGATCCTTGGATGCCTTTACAGTCTCTTAACTTCAACCAGTGAAGTACCCCGAACTCAGGATTATAGACAAGAGTTTTTGTCTTCTCCAACTAAGATCTTCTTTAAGTATGAACTTTTAGAACCGCTCTTTTCTCGATGCTGTATTTTGCTTTTTGATAGCTTGAATGCTTTGATCGCTTGAAAGTATGTTAGCACCGATTCTCGTAAGGTAAGATATTGTTAGGTGTGCTCAGCTTCAAATCTTCGAAAATATATAGGTCACGATCTCTGAGCTTTTCCTTATAGCCGTTGCAAGTCTTTTGAACAAATCCGTCCGTTGGAGGGAGACTTCTTTGTTAAATCTTTTCTGAACGTTGCAAGGCTGGATTCCCATATTTTAATCTATCTTCCGACCGTTCTGAAGACTCTGCATGTGATGCGCCGAATCTTTTGATTATAAAATGATTAAACTCTTCAAGGTGGGTCTAGATGATTTATTTAAATCATATCTCTTGCGGGAATCACTCCAATTTGTCTCTTCACGTTGCATGTGACTTTCCGTAATACTTGACTTTTCAACGCATGCTGACGTGGACTTGGAGTACTTGGCTGATCTTGACTAGGCTGATGAGCAGTTAACATCTCTGCAGTCTGGACCTCTCTGATGTTCACTGTTTATGACTTGACTGATCAGGTGACTTGTCTGAGGTACCTTGGCTGCAGTCTGGTCAAACATCCCAGATAATTTTTGTTGACCACAACTACTCTGACTTGACTCGGTTGATCCTCTCTGATGGACTTAGCTGTACTTAGTACTTAGCCGATTTTCAGCCTAACTTATTTTTGGCCTATAGAAGATACTCATTTGGTTCTTCTTTACATTTTGCGAAGTTTTATACTTAAACATATTTGGCCTATGGAAGATACTCATTTGGTTCTTCCTTACATTTTGCCAAGTAATAAACATTTGATTTTATATTAATGACATCATCAAAATCTAACAAGTATTCCTAACAGAACGAACACTACGAAAAGCTCGCGGGCAACATCGATGACTCGAAATGAAAACATAATACAATAATTAATCATACGCGACCAAGAAAAGAGTCAAGACGGCAAGTACAGATACGGATACCCATAACTTTGGGTAAATTACAAAATGGCCCAAAATGCCCGGAAATCACGATACGTGATCGAATAACCAAACCGAAGTTCATAACACGTCTAACAAAGTTAAACGGACTTACAGGAAACTCGGAACAACAGTTTCGAACGGGATTCGCAAGAATCGACTCAAGTGCGGAAAAGTCGCTAAAAAGCACGGAACTCAACAAAACTACTCCGAAACGAACTCGGATGTCAAAAAGTATAGAATTAACCATTCTCAGGATGACGAAAAGGTCCCAAGCAAGTTGTCAAAATGTACTTTCACCAAAAAAGAAAATTACCGGAAATCGAATTTGCGGATATTACATTCTACCCTCCTTGAAAGAAGTTTCGTCCCGAAACTTAAAACAACTAGGGAGAAGCAATATCCTGCCAGGAAAAACTCAACGAGATACACAAGAAACGCGTAACTTACGCCCAACGGCAAAACGTTACAAGCAACACAATAATACATTACCCGAAGGTAATCCAAGCCAACGCTGAAGTAAATACGAATCACAATGTCTGAAGGCTCCAACAGAAATACCAATACATCGCAATGGCTTGAAAGCCCCTCAACCGAAGCTGTATATCACGATGGCCTGAAATCCGAACAGCCCAAAGCTGTAAATCATCACAATATAGATCTCAAAGAAGCAAACCTGACTGTCGGACATACCCCTCGGCGTATGAACAACCAGTCGCAAATCGTCGGACATATCCAATACAACATGGACTACGAACGACCAAACAATAAGGCTCAAGAGGGACATCACAGTACGCCCGATCCAGAAATGTGTCGGTGCACATGTCCACCCCGTATACGGAATCCAGAATATACGTGTGACAATGTACCTAATTAGCCTCACGAACTACGTCTCGTGTGCACGGTCCAATGCGGAAACATCCACGCATGACCATCGTGTGCCTGGCTAAAAATCCTACACATAACCAATCGGCACGCAGACATGATTCCAGATATGCCACGATACAACATGACAACGAAACTCAAAGGATAACATATCCAATACGGATCATACGACTCACCAAGTGAACGATGACACACGAATAATGAAAGATCGACACGACCAACGATATTCAAAACAACCATCCTGGGATCAAAATCCCTAAGGACCGATTAACACAAGCAATAATCACAATGCAACAATCCGGGAAATCCTCAATCCTCAAAGATCACAAAATTACCGAGTTCACAAGAATAATAGTGTGCTACTTTGAGTCGGCCAACACGACAATAATAATTCAATGGATGGGAACTATCCTCGGCAGTCCCAATTCAATACTTCGATTACCATAGAACGGCAAATCGATAACAACGATACCATGGATGGGAATGTTTTCGACAGTCCCAATTCAATATATCGATTACCTTTAGAACGATTAACCGATAACAATTATACAACAAATATCTCGGCACCTTTAATCGGTTACCGATAACGAAGATGATAATTTGAATACATCAATGCCTTCAATCGGCCAATACAATGTCAATAGAAAAACACCGCTATCAATAACGACGATCACCACAATATCTCAATGAAACATCAATCACGATAACAATCGATACGTCGATACCGCGAACCGGCTATCGACAGTAGCTTTACCAAAAAGTATCCCAATGCCTTGAACCGGCCATTTACGAAACAATAACATTTGGCATACTTTGCTGACGGGTGTCGTATCAAACAATCCCCTGATATCAATACAATCATAAAGAGGCCAAGTCTCGAAATGATACACACATTCGTACACCTACACGATAACATTAATCTCATTGATTAGTACAAGTATAAAACTTGCCTCGATATCAATACAACGAACTGTTACCAATTCAGTTGATTTCGTCTACGAGTTCCTCAGTCCCGACCAAGGTAATCTACGAACTCTTCAACTTCAACCGCAACATAACAGTCATAATCCATGATCAATCATCATATCTTATTGTAAAACGAAGGATTAATAATCAACAGGTTCGATGACGACCAATATCAATACCACCAAACCACAAACTCAACCGTTTCACCATATCTCGACTAATCACAGTCTGAAAAATCCAACTCAGACACTTACAAATCCTGTCCACAATACGAGTCGAAATATGATGATCATATCAGCAACCAATTCGGACCAATAATAAGGGTCTAAATGTTCCAAACTCAATTCTTAAATACGAATTGACAAGGTTCCCTTCTCGTAAATCCGTCGTTAAAATTTACTTATGACCGTCATCAATTCGAATCATCTGACTGGTTCAAAACAATAGATAATCATATTAAAAAGGTTATCAAACAATCCAATCATTCGACTTGAACATTTTCTCCATACGTATGGGCTTCTAAATTCAGAGATGAATAATAGTCCCATCAACCTCATAATCACATTCGTATTCCAATACGAATATTATTTCAAACACATAATTTAGCTCTAGATACGAATATTTCATATTCATTTTCAAAACATCAACACTTCTTATAAATTTTCATCACCTCGTATAATTCAAGAGTTCTTCAAGAACATGAAATATCCGAAATCACGTTCAGAACAACATATCTGAGGTATATATCTCCATGTTACCACTTTCTTCATCACGCCATTCATACAATCCTCAAGAATCGCAACAAAACCATTATCATCATATGAAGAAAATGTTAATAATCATATCAACATCCGAAATCTCTTATTACAATTCCAATAAATCTCATATTACATTATCACATGATGATCCCAACATGCTCCCTCCCAAGTAGTAATCCTTTAAAAAAATGAACCACTATCAAAGGGATACGAGGATTACCTTGTATGGACGAACCACAAACAAGAATAATCGAACTCCATTCCAAGAATCATCAAAACTTCAAGAACAATACTTAAATCCGAGCTTTCCATCTTAATCTTGTTTAAGAGGATCATCTCTCAATGTTTAGGAACTTCAAGTACTTCCCAAGGCTCTCTCTATTGACTGAAGGAAGTAGAATGGACAAGATGCCTCTCAGCACTCGTCTATCCTCTTTATAAAACACATCACTAGCGCGCGCTAGACCTTATATTTAGCGTGCGCTACAGAACTAGTGTGCGCTATCCTTCCTTGATAGCGTGCGCTATCGGGCAGTCCAGAAGCTACTGCATTGCTTCGAAATTCATCTAACGTACGTAATGCCCACGCATTAGCGTACGCAAACAAGCGTTGACTTGCTATAGTGAAATGCTCAGTAGCGTGCCCTATTCCTCGACCTTAGCGCCTACTAATCGTCGTTGACTTGCTACAGTATCGTGCCCCCACATGCCGAAAGCATCCGCGATTACCGGGATTCCTTTGACCGATACAGAATTAGCGTGCGCTAATCATACGGTTTTAGCGTGCGCTAGCTCTACACGACAAACACTCGCTGACCTTATCTGGACACGCGTCGAACATGGTCGGGTCCACCCGCCGAAAGCTAAGATTCCATTATTGGCGATCTGATGTTAGCGTGCGCTAACCAACATGCGTTAGCATGCGCTAACTGAATATAAAAATCAACCTGGGCCTACCTGTCGGCCACCTTCCGGAACTAACCCAGCAAGTCGTTACGTACGTTAGGGGTCCTACTTAGCGTACGTAACCGAACCTCTTAGCGTGCGCTAAGTATGCACCGTAGCGTACGCTAAGTATATATCTTAGCGCGCGCTAGGCATATGCTGTAGCGTGCGCTAACGTAGCTGTACTTAGCCATTTTCCGCTATTCTCGACCAACATCTCGACATACCAAACGATCATACGGCACAGTGAATACATATACGCATTCAACAACATTGTCATACGTTCGCATCATCCTCAAGCACAATTATCCATCAACGACATCTAGCATATAAACGAAAAAAAATATATCCGAAAAATCAGGGTATTACACTCTACCCCCCTTAAAAAGAATAAGTTTCGTCCTCGAAACTTACAATCACTCGCACAACCAACATTCAACGGAAATTCAAAATCACCAAGAATTATCGAATAATCCGAACAACATACTTACAAGTCTGTGAAGTCGAAGATCTCTCGTGATACTAGCATGCGACTCCTAAACAAAGTCTCAACATAATACCGATACACACCAATATCGCAATTAGCAATTTAACAAAATCTCAAGGAAGAGTTCACGTCCGTGACCACGGCCACGATTCTTCCTCCTTTCAGCCAACATTCTGAAGGGCACATACGTGCGTAAGTATAATCCAAATTGCACATTCTCGAAGTGACCAATTCCCAAGAATACCAAGCTATAAACGAAACGATTAAGAAAAATACAAGAAGAGTGAGAGGACTTACAGGTACCGGTCGCACTGTGATGATGGCAGAGTAGTGATACTGTGGGCAAATGACAACTCAATCGACCCAAAAGACCGACAGCCTAGGTATCCATAAACCTAAGCTCTGATACCATATTTTATAACACACCCAAGTTATTCAGGGTACATTACAGTGCCGTGAGCCCCGTCGTAGGACCCACAAGGCTAAACATAGGCGGAACTATAAAACTTGACCGAGAAGGTCTACATACAATGGAATGAAGAACAATACAAAGGGTATTCATAACATAACCAATGTATCCAAAGACATCGCAACACAAATCAATACCTCGGCAAACACAGGCCAGAACATCAAGGAAAAAGGAAAATAATACTCGAGTATTCAATAACCATTCCAGTACAAAAACACTGAATGGAAAACTCAAAACATAACCGGAGGAAAGACACAGTATCACACTTGCCCATCATCTTCATGCCGACCCGATACCCGCCTGTCCGTTCTCCTGGAACCTGAAATACATAAAAAGTATTTCCCCCATAAAGGGGTTAGCCGTCGAATAGCTAGTGCAAGTATATCAAGTATGAAACATAATACTCCTCTAAAATAAAGTAAATGTAACCGTCAATTCATCAATTCAAGACTAGTATTCCGGAATAACTAAATCTCATGGCATCGCATCAATACATATATGAATACCGTGGAACCGCACCAGAGGCTACGGAACCCTCAGGGGACCTATCGGCCCGCCCCAGAGTGGTTCGTTCATATCATCTGTGGAATCGCACCAGAGGCTACGAAACCCTCAGGGGACCCGTCGGCCCACCCTAGAGTGGATAGAAATAATCATGCCATTAATATTTTATACTTTCAAAGTCGAAAACGCACATTCATAAATATATACTTGCCTTGAATAGTTGACGACGTAACGAACGGAAAGGAAAGTCACTGACGAATGCTAGGAACCCTCGAAACCGAACCTAACGATTCGAAGAATACAATCACAACCAATTCTAAACGAATATGAAATTGGAATACACCCGGAAACCCGCCTACGATTCATGTATATTCGTATAAAAACGATAACGAGGGCGGACCACAACCAAACCCTCTCGATTCCGTAAAAATCACGAAATATACCATGAATCCGTAGTGAAACTAAGAATACCAATAAGATTAATTATATTCATCATGAATTAATCAACAAAACGGAATGAATCGGACAAAAACGCGAAAACACCCAAATCTCCCCAAAAGTAGGGTTCTAAAGATCTAACCTTGATTCGCTGGATCGAAGGATGTTATAGGATGATTGATCAATGATATGAACTCAGGAACTTCATGGATTTGTTGTTTAACAACATGGTTTCACCTCCTCCGAAGCTCCAGCTGCGGACCGAAGAGAAAGGAAATGAAAAACAAATGAAAAAGTGGCTGCTCTGTCATTTATATACTGGGCCGGAACTAGCGTGCGCTAGCCTTCCCGGACTAGCGTGCGCTATCGGCCAGTATCGGCCCAGAACTCTCGGCCAGGGCCCGCATGACCCGGCACCACCGACCAATCCTGCCGACCATGACTTGTCCGCCCGACCCCCGCTAGCGTGCGCTACGGCCGGAAGCTCAGGCGCGCTTAGCCGACTGGCCCAAAGAACCTCGACTAACAAGGTCGCCCAGGTAACGTACGCTAGTCGGCCGACAGCGTGCGCTACCCCTGCTGGTTAGCGTGCGCCACGACCGACAGTAGCGTGCGCTACCTGCCGATCCTACCCGAGTCCAGGACCTCAGAACCCCTCTGCCCAGACCCGATAGCGTACGCTGGGCTGACTCGATAGCGTGCGCTACGCTGCCGAGCTAGCGCGCGCAGCCTCCCGGCCGTAGCACGCGCTACGCCGGTTCCTGTCGTGCTCGCTGCCGCGCTCAAGATTTCCGATAAAGGTTGCCGCACGGTCCGGCCACCGCCACCGCCTTGACCCGACGACTCGATTTCCGAAAACGTACGGAACGAACACTATGAAAAGCACGCGGGCAACATCGACGACCCGATATGAAAACATAATACAATAATTAATCATACGCGACCAAGAAAAGAGTCGAGACGGAAAGTACAGATACGGATACCCATAACTTTGGGTAAATTACAAAATGGCCCAAAACGCCCGGAAATCACGATACGTGATCGAATAACCAAACTGAAGTTCATAACACGTCTAAAAAAGTTAAACGGACTTACAGGAAACTCGGAACAGCAATTTCTAACGAGATTCGCAAGAATCGACTCAAGTGCGGAAAAGTCGCTAAAAAGCACGGAACTCAACAAAACTACTCCGAAACGAACTCGGATGTCAAAAAGTGTAGAATTAACCATTCTCAGGATGACGAAACGGTCCCAAGAAAGTCGTCAAAATGGACTTTCGTCAAAAAATAAAATTAACAGAAATCGAATTTGCGGATATTACAAACAGTATGCTCCAGGACATCGTTGCAAACATCATTTCTTAGCCTTGTTAGGTAGTGATGACACCGACGAGGAGGACTCTCCGGATAACATACAAGACGAGTTGATAGTTACAGGGGATGTCTCTAGCATCCATTCGATTGAAGGTTTCGCGAATCCTAAATCCCTTAAAATTTGTGGATCTATTAATGATCTCACAGTGCAGGTTCTCATTGACGGTGGGAGTACACACAATTTTATACACCCCACAGTTGCGGAGCGATTGCATCTTCCGCTGTCTAAAGTGACACCATTTCGAGTGTATGTTGGAAACGGTGAGTATATGTTGTGCACTCATCAGTGTGCGTCGACACCAGTAGGCCTTCAAGGACACGTTTTTTCGATTGACCTTTTTGTGCTCGTAGTACACGGACCACATATTGTTCTCGGAGTTCAGTGGCTCCGAACGCTAGGCAAGGTTTCTCATGATTACGCCGAGCTCACCATGGAATTTTTATGGCAAGGAAAATCCGTATTTTTGAAAGGAGACGGTCATACCCCAAAATAGATTTCATTGCATACCTTGCAATCCTTGTATGCCGCGGATACGGTGGCCGAATGCTTCGAAAGTTTTACTATTTTCACTGAACCGCTACCTTCGTCATCTACATCTACAGTTGTTGAAATTCCTCCGTACGCTCATCCTCGTATTCGGGAAGTGCTTCAATTCCACGAGATGGTCTTCACTTTGCCAGTCGGGTTGCCACCACAGAGAACATGGGATCATCGGATCCATTTACATCATGGGTGCAAACCGATCAACGTTCGACCCTATCGATATCCTTATTTTCAGAAATCCAAAATTGAACGCCAGGTGCAAGACATGTTACAACAGGGCTTTATCCGACATAGCACTAGTCCTTTTTCTTCTCCGGCACTCTTGGTCAAAAAGAAAGACGGAAGCTTTCGATTCTGTGTTGACTACCGGGCATTGAATGCGACTACAGTAGCTGATAAGTTCCCAATTCCCACGGCAGATGAGCTATTTGATGAGCTGGGCCGCACTATTTTTTTTACGAAATTGGACCTACGGTCGGGCTACCATCAGATCCGAATGCACATATCAGACATCTTCAAGACGGCTTTTCGGACACATGATGGCCACTTTGAGTTCCTGGTCATGCCATTTGGGTTGACCAATGCACCGTCCACCTTTCAGGCCGCCATGAATAATATTTTTTTGGATTATTTACGGGAATTTGTTATTGTGTTCTTTGACGACATTCTAGTCTACAGCTCGTCGTTAACTCTCCATGTTCGTCACATTAATATTGTCCTCCAAATATTACGGGACAACCACTTTTTTGTCAAGAACTCAAAGTGTTCTTTCAGCACAAATAAGGTTGAATACTTGGGTCACATCGTCTCGGCTGGCCAATTGTTGGCGGACCCGTGAAAACTCGAGGCCATGGCTAATTGGCCGCAACCCACGACAATCAAGCAGTTACGCGGCTTCTTGGGACTTACGGGATATTACCGCAAATTTATTCGTAACTATGCTTCGATAGCTGCTCCGCTAACAGATCTAATGAAGAAAGATAAGTTTACATGGACCGAGCTTGCGAACAACGCCTTTCATCGGCTTAAAAAGACTATGATGACACCACCCGTGTTACAGTTACCGGATTTTGAAAAAAATTTCGTTGTTGAGACCGACGCTTCAGATGAAGGAATCGGGGCCGTGCTGTTACAAGAGGAACGACCGCTTTCTTTTTTCAGCAAAACACTAGGCATCTGTCGTCGGGGCACATCAGCATACCATCGCGAGCTCTTTGCTATAGTTTCCGTGGTTCAGAAGTGGAGACAATACCTTTTGGGGAGGGAGTTCCTTATTCGGACGGATTAGAAGAGTTTAAAATATCTTTTAACACAAGTAATTCAGACACCCAACCAGCAATTCTTCATTCGCAAGCTCATGGGATACAAATTTCGAATAGAATATAAAATCGGTGCCAATAACAAAGTAGCCGATGCGCTTTTTCGCTGCATGGTGGGTGATGAACAAAATTCGTCACATTTCCTAGCTTCGTCCACACCTATACCAGACTTGTTGCATAAGGTATACCTCGAAAACTCGCACTTACCGGACTTGGTTGCATGGCATACGGCCGCGGCAAAGGGAGAACTTCCGGCTCTTTTTCGTGTTCATAATGGGACCCTTTATTATGACCATCGGCTCGTTTTGGGGAAAGAATCGCCTCTTAAAGCCGAAGTCTTGACCGAGTTTCATACTTCGCCAAGCGCCGGCCACCCGGGAGTGGACCGCACTTTTCGCCGAGTAGCAGCCATCTTTTTCTGGCAAGGGATGCGCCGTGACGTCAAAAAAATTGTTGATTCTTGCATTATTTGTCAATCGACTAAATACAGCACCAAGAAACCAGCCGTGCTTTTACAACCACTACCGATTCCGCAGCAGGTATGGGATGAGGTTTCTATGGATTTCATTAACGGTCTTCCGCCTTCTCGGGGTTATACAACCATCTTAGTGGTTGTCGATCGCCTTTCGAAATATGCCCACTTCAGAGCTTTGGACACGCATTATGACGCCACAAAGGTCGCGGCTTTATTTGTGGATATGGTCGTCAAACATCATGGCATTCCAGCTTCTATTTTATCCGACAGAGACGCTATTTTTACTAGCTCGTTTTGGAACGAGCTACACCGTTTAAGTGGGACAACTTTACGACATAGCACCGCATACCACCCCTAAACGGACGGTCAAACAGAAGTCAAGAACCGTGGGCTCGAACAATATCTCAGGGCGTTTACTCAAGGTCGTCCTAAACAGTGGTTCGATTTTCTTCCATGGTCAGAGCTAGCGCTAAATTGTACCTTTCATGAAGGGTTGCAAATGTCACCCTTTAAAGCACTCTATGGCCGAGAAGCGCCACCTATTCTTCGGCCAACAAAACCGTTCGGGCTGCCCTCGCAAGCACTTGCAACGATTCAAGAACGGGAGGCAGTTTTGGAGTTAATATGCGATAACCTACGTAATTAATATGCAGCAGCGTATGGCCGCGCAGGCTAATTCTCACAGACGCGATATTGAGTTCAAGGTCGGTGACATGGTATTGTTGAAGCTTCAACCTTATCGACAACATTCGGTGGCCAAACCCCTCGCAACCAAGCTAGCACGTCGATTTTATGGACCGTTTAAGGTAATCGAGCGAGTCAGAGCAGTGGCGTATCGTCTAGAATTGCCGAATAATGCCCGAATTCACAACATCTTCCATGTTTCACTGCTTCGACCATTCATCGGTTCAAACTCGGGTCCCGTTCAAGCCAATTTCCCAGCCGAGTTCGTGCATGACAGACCGTTTTCCCACCCTTTACGCGCCATAGCTGAACGGCATATTATGTTGGACGGTCAACCTCAAACTGAATGGCTCGTGGTTTGGGAGGATGGCTCGCCCAGTGACACTTCTTGGGATCCTATTGATCATCTGAAGAAATCATTTTCCGATTTACGCCTTGAGGACAAGTCGACGGTCAACGGGGGAGAGATTGATATGGAGCAGATCGGCCCACAAGCTAGACGTGCAAGACCGGTTCGGGAACGTCGGCGACCTAGTTGTTTGAAGGATTATTATTATTAGTAATTAGGATTACCTTTAGTAATTTATCAGATTTAATGTATTTTTTTAAAGAGTTTAATACTCCTTCATGGGTTTTCTTTTTGGTTCTTTCCCATGACGCCTTTATTGAACCGACAGGGCTTAGCTATAAATATGACAAACTATCATCTTAAAATTAATAAGAAAAGATTTGCCCTAATCTCCTCTTCTTCTTCTCTCTCTCTTCCTCACGTCTTGTCCCCCTCCCCTCACGGCTGATCGACCTTTCTTCTTCCGGCTCCCTTATCCATCATACTTGATACTATCGGTATCATTCCATAACATGGATGGAAGAAACAGGGTCAAAATGAGACTGCGAAATACATCCATGAGACAAACCATCGCCCTAATTGTTGGGTTTATTTGGGCCAAATGAATAAAATTGTGAGGGCCCAAAATAATTCTCCTGCAGCCCACCTCAAAAATTGACCCAGCCCGGAACCTTGGAAGTAGCCCATTATGACCGGATTAATCCTGGCCATTTATTTGGCTCCTTTTAATCCCGGCCATTGGTTTTATATTACCCCTAATATAAAACCTACCCCCAGCAAAACCCTACCCCTCATTTCCTCTTGTTGTCTTCCGCCTCCACCCCCCCTTTTCTCTCCCGATTCTGTTTCCTTTCTCCTCGGTTGACTTCGCTCCTCCGATATGGAAACCAAATCTGGTCCGATTTTCTCTCTTCGTTTGTTGTTCCGATTCTCCTATAAATATCATTTCCGTGTGAGACGAAAGAACAACAAAACGAATTGAGTGCAAGTAATTTGTTTACCTCGATTTTTTCTCTGTGAAATAAATTGAGTGTTTTGTGGTGAGGCTTGTGAGATAAATCTGGGATCTGAGTTTTTCTTGGGGTTTTCGGTTGAATCCTGCTGAGTGCTTTGATTCCTCCGGTGGTTGCTTCCGGTCCAGTGGTGGGTTCCGTTTTCAGGTGCTGGCCGCGGGTCACTTGAGTCCTGGACGTGGCTACGGAGACGGAGGACTAAGCCGGGCTGTTTTCAATAGTGACATCACTTCTGATCGGTTTCGGCCGTTTGGTTTGCGTTTTCTTTACTCACTGTTTTTATTTCCAGTATTTTAGTTTAATTTATTTAAATAGAAGTTGTGTAATCCATAATCCCTATCCCGAGTAGATTTGTGTAATAGTTATATTCGTTATAATTATTGTAATAATTCGTCACCCAATTCGGACTAATACTCAACATTGGTATCGAAGCTTTGGTTCGGATCTGTCTGAATCGGGTCAACCCGGATCGCTCAGGTATATCGGCTTCACCCTCTTCTTTACTGTTTTTATGCTCACTGTTTTTTGTGATATTTTTCGTTCACTGCTCTTTGTGTTATTGTTCGGGTCTTGCTGTCCTTCGTGTTATTCTCGGCCCACTGTTCTTCGTGATATTATTTTGGGGTTGACTGTCTCGGCCCTGTTGTTATTGCTTCTGCTGCGTATGTTAGTTGACGCATTGTTGGTAATATTCTGTGTGTTTTTACTGCGATATTACTTCGTGTTTATTTTGAATCTGGAATTTTTCATAATCGGGCATTAAAACCCTCCTGTCTGGACCGCTTAAGTGTCCTCGGATCTTGTAGGGGCCTGGTATTGAATTTTTCGGATTCGTTTAATTTTATTTATCTGTGTGATTTTATTGATTACTTTGTGTTTCTAAGTTTTGATAAAATTAACCGTTTCCTTCTTGTTTGTGTTTTTTCACAAATTTTCAAAAACTTTGTTCATTTTGAAAATTGAAATGGGAATGATCTCTGCCTTCTCTGTGGCCCCATTTGACGGAAAAGGTGATTTTGTCATTTGGAAACAGAAAATGAAAAGCATACTCATTCAACAAAAATGTTTCAAAGCTATCGATAACTCTTTCGCTTCTAATGTGACTGCGGATAAAAAGGCTGAACTTGATGAATTTGCTTATTTTGCGATTATCTTGAACCTATCTGACTCTGTGATAAGAAAATTAGGTAAACATGGTTCGGCTAAAGAATTATGGGAAAAATTAAAAGAAATGTATACTGAAACTTCGCTGCCCAATAAACTGTTTCTTCTCGAAAAATTTTTCCGCTACAAGCTCGATCTAAACAAAGACATCGATGCTAATTTAGACGTGTTTACAAAATTGGTTCAAGATATAAAGTTAACTGGAGATAAAAACATCGATGATTACACTCCGATTGTTCTTTTGAATGTTATTCCTGATTCTTACAGTGATGTGAAATCTGCCATTAAATACGGTAGAGATCAAGTGACTTTGGATATTGTTGTTAACGGCTTGAAAAGCAAGGAATTAGATTTGAAAAACAATAAAGGTGCCGCTCTTAGAAATCTTGGCGAGGTTAATTTTGTCAATGGAAGACCATAAAACCGTTTTCAAAATAAAAAGTCTTCCAACAATCAAAATAACCAAGCCAACAAGAAAAAGGGAAATGAAAAATTTCGGTTTAAACCTAGACCTACTAATCGTAAATGTTACAATTGTGGTGAATATGGTCACTACATTCAAGACTGCACTAAACCTAAGAAGAACCAGCTATCTGAACAGGCTAACTTAGCTGTCAGTGAAATTCTAGGTGATGTGTTCATGATTTCTGAGGCCATGCATGCTTCTGTGAACTCTGTGTTAGCTGACCTTGGTGAAAATGATTGGCTTGTTGATTCTGCATGCACATTTCACATGACTCCATACAAACAACTTTTTACTAGTTATCGCGATTTGAAAAATCGATATATGTCTATGGCTGATCATGTAAAACGAGATGTTGCTGGAATAGGAACTGTGTACCTTAAATTTGAATCTGGAAATTCGATAACTTTGGAAAATGTTAGGCACGTTCCTCACTTAGCTCATAATTTAATGTCTTGTGCATGTCTTGAAGATGATGGTTTTGAAGGTACATGGGGTAAGGGTGCAATGAAAGTTACTAGAGGTCCCAAAACCTTTTTTGTTGCCATTCGTAAACGGAACTTATATATTTGCTCCACTGTTAGTAACTCTTCCGTAAATGCAGTCCATGGAGATAAAACTGAAATCTGGCATAAACGGTTAGGTCACATCAGTGGTAAAGGTCTTGAAATACTGCACAAAAATGGTTGTTTTGGGAATGATAAAATATCTGACTTGCCATTTTGTGATAACTGTGTGTATGGTAAGCAACATCGTGCGAACTTTCCTCATTCACCTTCCCTAAACCCCCCTAAGAGTTCAAATGTGTTTGAGTATCTACATGCTGATGTGTGGGGGCCTGCCGGTGTTCCGACACATGGCGGGAACCGATATTTTTTATCTGTGATTGATGATTATTCCAGGAAAGTCTTTGTGTTTCTTCTTAAGAATAAATCTGATGTGTTTGACACGTTCAAAACGTGGAAAATTTTAATTGAAAATCAAACCGGTAAGAAAATTAAAAGGCATAGAACAACACCCTACACCCCCCAACAAAACGTTTTCGCTGAGCGCATGAACCGAACCCTCCTTGATAGGGTAAGGTCTATGCTCGTCAGCTCGGATTGTCAAAACATTTTTGGGGTGAGGCTTTATCTACAGCTGCCTATATTATAAACAGATCTCCATCTGTCCCTTTGAATGGAACTATCCAGAATCTGTGTGGACTGGTAGTAATGTTGATTTCTCAAATCTTCGTGTATTTGGGTGTGCCGCATATGTTCATCATAAACATGATAAACTAGAACCTAGATCGATAAGATGTGTGTTCTTAGGCTACCCGGAGGGAGTTAAAGGATTTAGGTTATGGCTTAAGGCCGAACCAGGGTTTAAGGTGCTAATTAGTAGGGATGTTATATTTAATGAAAATGAATTTCCTTGTCTTGAACATCCTGCACCCGCACTTGTGCACATATCTAATCCAGAATCTGTTTCTAACTACCCTACTTTGAGTGAGGTGGAGCCTGAAAAATGATGAAACTTTGCATGCTGAAAATGAAAATCCCTCTGAAAATCCTAGTGATGAAATAATTGAGAATGTTGATGAAAGTGCTGATCTATCCGACTATCAATTAACTAGAGATAGGCCTAGAAGAGAGAATGTTAGGAGGCCTCATCACTTTAATGATTTTCATATGATGTCTCATGCTTGCAATGTGTTTGAATCATTAGATAATAACGAACCTAAAAGCTACAAAGATGCTTTAAAATCTGAAAATGCTTCTGATTGGTTAAATGCTATGAATGATGAAATGAACTCCCTACATGTTAACCAAACCTGGATTCTTGTTCCAAAACCTGATCGTTGTTCTCTTGTGGACTGTAAGTGGTTATTCAAGGTTAAGAATGAAGTAGAGAAAATCAGATTTAAAGCTAGGTTAGTTGCTAAAGGTTTCACTCAAAAGGAAGGAATTGATTATACTGAGATATTTGCTCCTGTTGTGAAATTCACTACCGTGCGTGTCATGCTTGCTTTAGTTGCTCACTTCAATTGGGAATGAAAACAAATGGATGTTAAAACAGCCTTTCTTCATGGTGAATTAAATGAGAAAATTTATATGAGGCAGCCAGAAGGTTTTGTCGACTCTAATAAACCTGATCACGTTTGCCTTCTTAAAAAGGCTCTTTATGGCCTGAAACAGTATCCAAGGCAATGGAACAAGAAATTTGACTCTTACATGCTTTCTTTAAAATTCAAACGTAGTTCGTATGATCCTTGCCTCTATTTTAAAGAAAACTCCACTATTCCTATCTTCTTGCTTATCTATGTGGATGACATGTTACTTGTGAGCCCGTGCATGAAATTGATTGATCATGTTAGATCATGTCTTAGTGAGCAATTTGACATGAAATACCTTGGAGATGCCCAGAAAATTTTAGGCATGAACATTGTTAGAGATAGGGAAAATTATTCTTTGTTTCTAAATCAGTCTTCCTACATTAAGAAAATACTTGAAAAATTTTCTATGACTGCTGCAAAACCTGATTCTGTGCCTCTAGATGCTCATTTTATATTATGCAAAGATCAATCTCCTAAAACTAGTGAAGAATAAAAATCAATGGAAAAAGTTCCCTATGCTAATGATATAGGATCAGTCATGTATCTCATGGTTAGTACTAGGCCCGATATAGCCTATTCTGTTAGTTGTTTGAGTAGATACATGTCTAATCCTGGTATGCCACATTGGGAAGCCTTGAAGTGGCTTCTCCGTTATTTGAAATCCTCTGTGGATGTTGGTATTAAGTTTCCTAAATCTGGTGATGGTGTTAAACTTGTTGGATATGTAGATTCTAACTTTGCTAATGATCGTGACAATCGAAAATCCACAACCTCTTATGTGTTTACCCATTGTGGCTCTTGCATTAGTTGGAAATCTCAGTTACAAAATGTTGTTGCCTTATCTACGACTGAATCCGAATATGTTGCTGCAACTGAGGCGTTTAAAGAAGCCATATGGCTAAAGGGTCTTTTATCTGAAATCGGTTTTCTAAAAGAAAAAGTCGTGGTATTTTCGGATAGTCAATCTGGAATTCAGTTATGCAAAAATCCTGTCTTTCACGACCGCACTAAACATATTGATGTTAAATTTCATTTTATTCGTGATATTGTTGAAAAAGGTGAACTTGAGCTTGGAAAAATTCCTTCACAATTCAACCCTGCAGATATGGGCACCAAATGCCTACCTTTGGAGAAGTTCATGTCCTGCACCGACCTGCTGAACTTGGGAACTCAAGACTAACTCTTAGTCTTTGCCTTCTTTGTGATAGCTTTGCATTCTTAGTGAATTACCTCGCTATCTTTGTGATGACCCTACTGTCTTAGTGATTGTTGTTACCTTTCTTTGTGATTATTTGTACTTACTTTGTGTTTTGTGTGCAGGTGGTGTCTTACGGCGATGATGACCTCTGTCTCCTTTATGTACCCCGATGACTCATTTGGCCCAGGTGGAGAATTGTTGGGTTTTTTCGGGCCAAATGAATAAAATTGTGAGGGCCCAAAATAATTCTCCTGCAGCCCACCTCAAAAATTGACCCAGCCCGGAACCTTGGAAGCAGCCCATTATGACTGGATTAATCCTGGCCATTTATTTGGCTCCTTTTAATCCCGGTCGTTGGTTTTATATTACCCCTAATATAAAACCTACCCCCAGCAAAACCCTACCCCTCATTTCCTCTTGCTGTCTTCCGCCTCCACCCCCCCTTTTCTCTCCCGATTCTGTTTCCTTTCTCCTCGGTTGACTTCGCTCCTCCGATATGGAAACCAAATCTGGTCCGATTTTCTCTCTTCGTTTGTTGTTCCGATTCTCCTATAAATATCATTTTCGTGTGAGATGAAAGAACAACAAAACGAATTGAGTGCAAGTAATTTGTTTACCTCGATTTTTTCTCTATGAAATAAATTGAGTGCTTTGTGGGTGAGGCTTGTGAGATAAATCCGGTATCTGAGTTTTTCTTGGGGTTTTCGGTTGAATCCTGCTGAGTGCTTTGATTCCTCCGGTGGTTGCTTCCGGTCCGGTGGTGGGTTCCGTTTTCTGGTGCTGGCCGCGGGTCACTTGAGTCCTGGACGTGGCTACGGAGATGGAGAACTGAGCCGGGCTGTTTTCAACAGTGACATCACTTCCGATCAGTTTCGGCCGTTTGGTTTGCGTTTTCTTTACTCACTGTTTTTATTTCCAGTATTTTAGTTTAATTTATTTAAATAGAAGTTGTGCAATCCCTAATCCCTATCCCGAGTAGATTTGTGTAATAGTTATATTCGTTATAATTATTGTAATAATTCGTCACCCGATTCGGACAAATAATCAACAGCCCTAAGGAGACATCTAAGGCGACCAACCAGGATTTTATCTAGAGCTTATGATAGAATAAGCTGGAAATTCCTTGATGATGTTCTGTGGGAGATTGGTCTAAGAGGGACTTCTCTTGAAATGGTCAAAATTTGCTACAAACCTGTCACCTATAAAGCTATCATCAATGGAGAAGTTACATAGAAATTTACCCTTAATTGTGGTCTTAGGCAGGGAGATCCTCTCTCTCCTTATATATTTGTTCTTTGCACGGAAAGGCTTTCTCAAATTATCGAGGGTTGTGTGATGGAGGGTATTTGGGAGCCTGTGAGTGTTGCTGGAGGTAGTACTTCCATATCCCATGTGTTTTTTATGGATGATCTTATTCTATTTACTGAAGCTTCTGTTGATCAATCTAAAGCCATGAAATCTTGTCTGGATGCGTTTTGTAAAGTTTCAGGCCAGAAAGTTAATTTTGAAAAGTCCAGCATTTATTGCTCTAGAACTATTTCTAATGTTTTGGCTAAGGAGATAATTAATTGTTGTGATACTCCCCTGACTGATGATCTTGGACACTATCTTGGAGTACCTCTGATTACTGAGAGAGTTAGTAAATGGACTTATCATTATGTAGTTGATAAAATAAATAAAAAACTTGCTGCGTGGAAATGTCCTCAGAATTTATCCATGGCCGGGAGATCTACTTTAGTTAAATCTCTGTCGTCAGCTATTCCTAGTTATGGAATGAAAACTATCAAATTGCCCATGTCCACATGTGAGGAGATTGATAGAGTTAGTAGAAATTTTCTATGGGGCCACACTAGGGACCATTCATTTGGTTAATTGGGAGGAAACTTGCCGATCTAAGAGTTTTGGATGGCTTGGTATTAAGAAAGTTGTGGATATAAACAAAGCTCTATTAAAGTGCTTAGGAAATTTGTTTGGCGATTCTTTGAATGATTTAGTCTGAGAATGGTTGAGGTAGGAATGGTTGAGAGGCTCTGTATGGTTGAGTGCGAGAATGAAATTTGGTTGTTTGGTAATCGCTCAGAATCTGAATGGTCACAAATTACCATTTTACCCTTCTGTATAAAAGTAGCGATTAAAAATCCCATTTTTCCTCCCATTGCGTACCAAAACCTCTCCTTTTTATAAATAAAAACCTTAATTTTTATAAATAATTGTGTATAATATTTTTAAATTTAATTTATTTAAAATAATAATTATTATTATTATTGTGTATAATATTTTTAAATTTAATTCATTTAAAATAATAATAATTATTATTATTATTATTATGTACAATATTTTTAAATTTAATTCATTTGAAATAATAATAATAATTATGCATAATATTTTTTAATTTAATTCATTTAAATAATAATAATTATGTATAATATTTTTTAATTTAATTCATTTAGAAAATTATAATAATAATTATGTCTAATATTTTTTATTTAAATTCATTTAAAAAATAATAATAATTATTATAAATAATAATTCTTAATTTAAGAGGAGGGGTAAATCTGGAAATTGTTTGCCTCTTAATGATTGAGAGAGGGTATAGATACTTAATGGTTGAGAGGTTATTGTAACCATTAAGAGGTCATATTTTTTTCTTAAACAGTCACTGGCCTCTTAGCGATTGAGGTAAGAACTTAATGTAACCATTAAAATGAAACAACAAATTAGTTGGAGAATGAATAAGGGGATGGAGTGCTAAAAGAGAAATTAATTTGCTAATAGTAATATTTTCAAGAATGACACTATCCAGTTATATCCGCAGGCTTCTAGGAGTTGGAAGGGTATTTAGTATGGTGACGAGCTTTTGAAGGAGGGTATGGTCTGTAGAGTTGGCAATGGCACCAAGATTATGTTCTGGAATGATTGTTGGGTTAGTTGTGGAAAACTCGGGCAATATTGTACGTTGATTTGAATCAGAGCCTCAGTAATCAACTAGTTGCTGGCTATCTTCTTGACCGGGGGTGGAATGTTGATGCTCTCAAGTCAGTCCTTTCTATTGATGTGGTTAAGAAGATTATTATCATTGGAGCAGGAAAGGATTCGAGTATCGAAGATAGGAGAATTTGGGGCCAGAACCATAATGGCAATTGTAACTTGGTCTTACATGGAGGGGTTTATCAGACAGTGACTCGAGATTCATTTGGAAGATTAAAGGGCCTCCTAAAGTTACTCATTTTCTCTCGCGGTTGTCTAAGCAGAGAATTCTTAGGGGCTGTTTACTTGTGACTTAATCAGCTTAATGGGTAAAATGTCTTATTCGCGCAGACGTTTTGAAGTGTTTACATATGACTTATTCCCTCAGTTACTGTCTTAATCGCTCAGTTTCTTGACCCCATGTTGTCCCCATACAGATGCCCAAAAGTCGAAGTCTACCTCTGCCCTTTCTCAGGTTTCCAACTACTGCAAAAAAAAAACTCTCTCGATGACAAAACTCATTTCCTTCATCTTGTTCCTCATCGCCTGATTCTCCGACCACCATCTCCTCCGACCATCCCAGATCCGGCCGCCCCTACCTTTCCGGTTTGAAATCCTACCGGGCCTACCTGTTGCTTTCCTCTTCTCCTTCGTTCATTCCAGATCTGGCGACCATCTTGCTAAAGTTTTGAGAATTAAGTTGTGAAAAAAAAGGTTCAGCCCAGTACTTCAACCTTCATGTATGTAGCTTTTGATGCTGTAAGTCATCAATATATTTTTTATGATAAAAAGAAAGGAGTTTTTGTCTTCCTCAGTTTGATAAATGTTCGATGAAGTAAAATTCTGAACATGACATGAGTTTCTTGGTACATGTTACTATTCTGTTTCTGTATCTGGTATGAGTATGTGATGGGTGTTTGAGGTTTTGTCTCATTGAAGGATGGAAATTGAAGTTCATTTTACCTTTTCTTCATGGAGTTCCTTCTGGAAATCGGAAATCTGACATGATTGAGAAAGGGATTATTAATTCCATCTGTAATTTTTTGTGGAATCTTCTTCATGGCTAATTTTTTGTGGAAATTTTTCCTCAAAAAATGACAGATTTAGATAGGATTTTTTTGTGGGACTAGGTACTGTTTCTTCTTCTTCAAAATGGGGAGATTTGTGTGGAAAATATTTGTGGGATTTATGTGTTTTTTTCCTCCTAAAAATGAATAAATTTTGATGGAAAACTTTTGTGGGATTTATTTTTTGTTTTAGGTATGGAACAATCCGGTGAATCACACCAACACAAGAGAATTAGGATAAGTTGTAAAGATCACAATGTTGTGAAAACTTTCCTAGAGGCTTGTATTCTAGAGGTTGGTATGAATGGAAATGAGGGTAGTAGTTTGAAGCCACTTTCTTGGAAAAAAGTCGGCGAGACTTTAAAGAACACACACAATTTTGTTGTTGATCGAAAGCAAATGCGGAACCATTTCGATTATCTGAAAGGAAAGTATGGTGCCTGGTTGAAATTAAAAAACAAAACAGGCAATGTCTATGATCCGTCCACCAACACCTTTAACTTGACGCCGGAAGAATGGGAGTTGGAGATAGAGGTTATTTTTAAACTTCAGATTTTGTTTTATTTCAATTCATGCTTATTTGATTTGTATATTTATGGATTTTTTTAACACATACCAATAAGTATGTCGAATCTTTGAGGACTACAAATCTTCCATTTCCTGACTTGTGTGCACGTTTGTTTGAGGGTGGTATGTCCACGGGTATTGAAGGACATGGTCCGTCATCAAAAGACTCTTTGCCAACCACCGAGCCTTTTGTCGTCATTGATACAGAGAACAATACATCAAATGATCAAGCTCACGTGTCATCAACACCTTGTACATCTCGTGCTCCGATTGGGAAAGCAAAGGGTAAAAAGAGTACAAAACCCACCTCGGAGCTTGATGAAAAGCTTATTCACTTTTTAGATAGTATGTCATCACGATATGGGAACCTCGAGCTTGTTTCATATGACTCATGCCTAAAGAAGTTGAACGAACTTGGGTGGGAAAAAGATGATCTTTTGTACCGTATTGCTTTTTCTCTTCTTACGGACACTCGTAATAGGGAAGCATGGATGACGATACCGAAAAAAATTGCCAAAGATTGGGTGAAAACCGTTGGGGCGAAACAAGGATATAACTAAGGACTTGTTTTATGACTTGTTTTGTTTGGTGTTTATTTTGAACATGTGGTGCCATGTTTTTTATTTTTGTTAGGAACTTGTGGTTTGGATATATGACATGTTTTGGTGGCATGTTTTTGATGTATGACATTGAATTTATCATCTATTTTGGTGACACATTTTGAATATTTGAATGATATGTGGCCTTTGGGTTTATGATATTCTATGTATAATGTTCTTTTTTGAATTAAAGATATGCATTTTTATTTGAACAGATGTTGACTTTTGAGGAAGAAATGCTCATGGTAGTCCTTATATACATATATGTAAGGCGAAGAAGAATTGCTTCCAAAAGAATAGAAAGAATGCCTGATAATACTTCGGCATTGAGTGGATATGCTTACACCCAAGAGTTATTAACTGGACCTAGTATGCAATGTCAAGAGTTGATGCGCCTATCACGTGAAGCATATATACTTTTATGCAATCATTTTAGACAAAGAAATTGGGTAAAAGATAGTAGACAAGTTTCTGTCGAAGAGAAGATGGTGATTGTTGTGTCGAGAATTATACTCTCCGACCGGCGATCGCCTCGGAGATCGGGCGACCTAGCCATTGTCGAGCAGCCGAGGCAGAACTGCCGACCAGCGACCAGGCGGTCTAGACTTAGCCCGGCAGCCAAGATAGATCTGCCGACCGAAGGTCCCAGGACAAGTCCCGGTGTCGAGCGATCGACATCTAAGACGATCGTCTCTCGGTACTTGGCGATCGACTCCTGGCGACCAACTAGCGGACGATCATCTCCCGGCACTTGCCGACCGACCCTTGGTGACCGACCGATGCCGACCCTCAGCAACTGGCCGATGCCGACCTCTGGTGACCAGCTAGAGACGACCGCCTCATGTCGCTCGAAGCCGATAGTCATCCAGTCGGCAAAGGCCGAGCCTCAAGACTGACCCCACGTGCAGAGCCGAGACAAGATCCGCATATCACGGATCGTTGACCACAGCCTGTCAGCATCTTCCCACCAACCGACAGGCCCGCCGAAAGGTGTCAGTAGGACCGCATGTGACAGAGACCCCGGACGCGTGCTGGCTCCTCATTGGACCCGCCTGGTTGCCGCCAGCAGCAGCCTTGGACTTTAGGCAGACTGCCCATGTGACCTTGAGGACGATTGCCCCATTATTATATTGGCCGGAAGACGATCGCCCGCTAGGATACAAGGCTCCTCAGCCCCTATAAATAAAAGGCAGCCTGCACTTGGATTTCCCCCTGGCATTATCGCGATTTCAGCACACAATACAGAAGCAATACACAGCACTTGGCTTTCTCCTACTCTTGGCAACAGCTATCTTTTGGTTCTTTCTTCTCTCGGCCTCTCTCATACAGAAGACGATCGGTAGGGACGAAGAACACCAAGCTTCGCTCAAGAGCTGGATTAACAGAGTCTTTTTACACTTATTGTACTTAGATTCTCACATTAATACTTGTATCCACGAATATTTGTATTAATAACATCTCGCGAGAGCATTCAAGCCCGGGCCTAACAAACCTGGCAAATCTTGTGTTTATTCATATTCTCTCGGAAGTGCTCCCGCAACTTTGTTTGTTGTCCGTTCATTCCAACAGTATTTAATCTTCGGATAAATATTTTGGGCAACAACAATTGGCGGTAGAGGAAGGGCATCTAACCCTCAATTTTTATTCCTACCGTCTCGAAGAACACTCACTGTTCTCCGGGGCATATACCTGAAGAAACACTCACTGTTCTTCAGAGAAAGCCTTCAGAATCATGCCTTCCGCCTCCGCGTCGAAGAAAGCCACAGGCCAGCCCACCAGACGCCTCTTTCTGTCTCGGTCCGAGCCTCAGCCGATGGCGGAGGGTAGCCGCCGCGGTCCGAGACGCTCGATCCCGCCCCTGAGGTCCGGCCCAAGCCTCTCGCTCGATCAGATACGAACCGTGGAACAGATCGACGAGGCCATGGCCGTCCTACAAGAGCGACGGAGTGCTCTCGACGCGCCTCCCGCTATCACCCCCTCGGCCATCCGCCGGAAGACCAAGCGGAAGTTCAAGGCGTTACTGGCCGAGCGATCGCCAGGAGGCTCTCATCCGCAAGGAGAGGCACTCGCCAGCCGGGGCACCTCTGCTTCGATCGCACAGGCGGCGGCCGTCTTGGCGACCGGGGCAGTCCGGCCCCAGCTACGAGACGACGGAGTTTGAGTCCGTCACCAGAAGCTCGGCCTACCCGACTCCCAGAAGGCAGCCCAGCCGTCTGGCTCCCCCTCACCAAATAGCCGAGGTCGGCAGCAGCGGAGTCAAGAGATCGGTACACGATCGCCTCGGCTCCCGCTCCCAAAGCCGATCCGCGAGCGACTGAGCCACGGCGATGGCCGCAATGCAACACCAGCTCGACAACATGAAGGCGCTCCTGGATTCCGGGGCAGGCGTCAAGAAGACGATCGCCGAGCCGAGCGAGCCGCTCGAGGTCCACATCGAGCTCGCCCCCGTGCAGCACAAGATCGCTCCTCCACAAACACCTTTGTACGAGGGGAGATCGGACCCCGAAGTGCACCTGAGCAAGTTCAACATCTATATGACCGGGTGTGGGGCATCTGACGCGACCAGGTGCCGAATGTTCCCTATGACGCTGGACGACCTCGCCTACAGGTGGTACACCTCATTGCCACCTCGGTCCATTGGCTCCTTTAACCAGCTGGCGAACGTCTTCACAGCGTACTTCGCCACCAGGGTCGCCCGGCCAGAAGGTCCCCATCGCATGATGCGAATCAAGCAAGGCGAAGAAGAGTCCGACTCGGACTACATCGACCGGGTAGACGAGATCATCCTCAACGGCGATCCCGTAAGCGATGAGATCGCCCTCTACCCGGTCCTAGGAGGATTTCATGGTCTTTCGCCTATGTTTAGGCATCTCACGAAGGACCAATCCGCGACCTACGCGATCTTCCGAGCTAAAGCCGCAGACTTTCTGGCCAGGCAAAGGTTTCTCCTTAGCCTATGAGCAGCGCGATCGGCGCCCGAACGACGATCTCCCGCCCGATCGCCGGGATCAACCTATGAATAACGCGATCGGCAGCCGAGCGACGATCACAGTCTTCCAGCCCGATCGCCATCATCAAGCAACATCACCAAAAAACCGGAGGACTCGTTCGCCATCTACAGTTCAGCATCTAACATGACGGACTAAGGCATGAGATCGCCTCCACCGCACATCATAAAGCCATGGTCCTGGTAGTCGATGGAACCGGCTGCTTCGGCCATGCAAGGTCCCTTTGGGCCAAGATCGCCCGTCCTTCGTTTAAATACGAGGTCGGCGTAGTCTGAGGGCCCTCCAAAATTAATCAGTGGACATAATCGCCCGCCCTCAAAGGATCATCACCTAACATGGTGAACCCGGACAATGCGACGTGCCACTACCCCCGTCTCAACGTACACCGTCGAGGTTCGCCATCTACATGGCGGGCCAAGGTGGAAGCAGATCTAACAAGCTGCGGAAGTGGAGTTGATTAATCCGACGCTGCCCCGCGCAAGGACTCCTCTAGACCGAGACCGCACGCCCTTTGTTTAAATATGAGGCGAGGCGCAGCCTAACAGAGGACCCTCAAAATAAAATAAGTCACGAGACACCCAATGTCTTCGCGCACAAGACACGGTCATGGAGTCGGTCCATCGAACTCCGCGACTGTGCACGATTCCTCAAACGACGAAACCATCAAGTTTCTGAGGGGGATCGGCCAATGTTGTTTTTTGCAGGTACAAGACCGAAAGATAGCTAGCCAATCGACCAGATAGCCCAAGTCCGAATCCAAAGTCAGCTCAACGGGTTGCCCGTCCTCATCTTACACGATCGCCAGCAAGAACCACCTCGCCCCGTGTCTTCAACATCGGAGCAAGCTGGGGGGCAATTGTTGTGTCGAGAATTATACTCTATGACCGGCGATCGCCTCGGAGATCGGGCGACCTAGCCATTGCCGAGCAGCCGAGGCAGAACTGCCGACCAGCGACCAAGCGGCCTAGCCTTAGCCCGGCAGCCAAGATAGATCTGCCGACCGAAGGTCCCAGGACAAGTCCCGGTGTCGAGCGATCGACATCTAAGACGATCGTCTCTCGGTACTTGGCGATCGACTCCTGGCGACCGACTAGCGGACGATCATCTCCCGGCACTTGCCGACCGACCCTTGGTGACCGACCGATGCCGACCCTCAGCAACTGGCCGATGCCGACCTCTGGTGACCAGCTAGAGACGACCGCCTCATGTCGCTCGAAGCCGATAATCATCCAGTCGGTAAAGGACGAGCCTCAGGACTGAACCCACGTGCAGAGCCGAGACAAGATCCGCATATCACGGATCGTTGACCACAGCCTGTCAGCATCTTCCCACCAACCGACAGGCCCGCCGAAAGGTGTCAGTAGGACCGCATGTGACAGAGACCCCGGACGCGTGCTGGCTCCTCATTGGACCGCACAGCTGGCTGCCAGCAGCAGCCTTGGACTTTAGGCAGACTGCCCATGTGACCTTGAGGACGATCGCCCCATTATTATATTGGCCGGACGCGTGCTGGCTCCTCATTGGACCGCACAGCTGGCTGCCAGCAGCAGCCTTGGACTTTAGGCAGACTGCCCATGTGACCTTGAGGACGATCGCCCCATTATTATATTGGCCGGAAGACGATCGCCCGCTAGGATACAAGGCTCCTCAGCCCCTATAAATAAAAGGCAGCCTGCACTTGGATTTCCCCCTGGCATTATCGCGATTTCAGCACACAATACAGAAGCAATACACAGCACTTGGCTTTCTCCTACTCTTGGCAACAGCTATCTTTTGGTTCTTTCTTCTCTCGGCCTCTCTCATACAGAAGATGATCGGCAGGGACGAAGAACACCAAGCTTCGCTCAAGAGCTGGATTAACAGAGTCTTTTTACACTCATTGTACTTAGATTCTCACATTAATACTTGTATCCATGAATATTTGTATTAATAACATCTTGCGAGAGCATTCAAGCCCGGGCCTAACAAACCCGGTAAATCTTGTGTTTATTCATATTCTCTCGGAAGTGCTCCCGCAACTTTGTTTGTTGTCCGTTCATTCCAGCAGTATTTAATCTTCGGATAAATATTTTGGGCAACAACAGCGATGTCTTTGACAATGATTGGGCATAACGAGCACTATAGAGTGATTAAACGTGGATTTCAACGCTCTACAAGAACTATTCATATTTGTTTCCATGAAGTTTTATTAGGAATGATGGAATTCGCAAGAGAAATTGTGGTGTCGACAACTTCTGATTCAACTTCAAATATGTCAAGTAATCAAAGTCGTTTGAGAGAAATATTTCCGGTAAATTCATTCTTGACATTTTAAAATATTATATATATATATATATATATATATATATATGTGTGTGTGTGTGTGTGTGTGTGTGAGTGTATGTTTATATTTAATATTTTCTGTCAATGAAGGGTGTAATAGGTGCACTAGATGGTACCCTTATACATGCAATTGTACTGGCTAGTCATCAAACTGCTTTTAGGGGAAGAGGAGGCGGTCGATGTTATCAAAATGTTCTAGGCATTTGTGATTTCAACATGATATTCACTTTGAGCCGGATGGGAAGGTATAGCGCATCATTCAAGAATACTTAGAGAAGTTGCTTATAACCCAAGAACTGGTTTCCCCTTGCCACCACAAGGTATATAACTTTCTCAATTTGTATATATTGCATTTTTATTTGTATATTATACGTTTGATGTGGACGTTTTTTCAGATAAATACTATCTCTGTGACGCCGCATACGCCAATGCTCGGGGATTTTTGGCTCCATATCATAACACAAGATATTGGTTAGCGGATTTTCGACGTCGACGTGCTTTGACCAAAGAAGAAAAGTTTAATCATGCACATGCCCAACTCAGGAATGTTATTGAACGTGCTTACGGTGTCTTGAAAACGAGATTCCCGATCTTAAAGCAGATGGCTCCTTTTCCATTCACAACACAAAGAAATATGGTAATTGCTTGCTTTGCAATACATAATTTTATCAGAAAATATAATATTCAAGACCATTTGTTTATGGAGTGCAATGAGGACACAGAATTTAACAATGAAGAAGAAGTCGAAGGAAGTGGAGAAGAAGAATTGTATATATCCCAATAGGATGCTAATAGCACTCAATATATGGCTTCTTTGCGTGATGAAATTGCAAATAGTTTGGTTAATAATGTTTAAACTTGTCTATTTTGTGTTTGAATTTGGCTACTTTGTGTTTGAATTTGGCTATTTTGTGTTTGAATTTGGCTACTTTGTGTTTGAAATTGGATTTTTATGTACTCTATGAATTTATGTTTTGATTTTTGGATTATATCATTTATATGGCTTAAAAAAGTTTATAAAACAGCTTATAATTCACATTCAGGGGTAAAATGGTCATTTATGTTATTCGGACAGTTTATTCAGATGAAAAAATAAACAACAGCATCAATTTACCCAGACAGACGCATTTACCCAGACAGACTAATTTACCCAGACAGACACAATTTACCCAGACAGACAAATTTGGTAAACAACCCCTTACTAATCAACACAAATTTTATAGGCATCTAACGGATAATCCTTTTTGCCCTATATGTGGTGTAGCGGAAGAGAGCCTTTTACATTTATTTAAGGATTTATCTTTCATTAGAGACATTTGATGACAGTTATATCCCATAGAGTTTATGACAGTTATATCCCATAGAGATGATAAAACCGGATATGAAAGCGTGGCTTTTGGCAAATTTGAAATAGGACAAAAGGACTATTTTTAATCTGGATTACTAAACACCGCCCTAAATTACTAGACACCGCCCTAGAATATTACCTTTTTGCCCTTAATTCATATTAAGCAGATTTGTAATCCTAATTTCTTAATACTTTTCTCTTTCGGCATATTGTAAAGACCCCACCAGCCGCAGCCGCACCGCCGCCGCACAACTGCCGTTCGCTGCCGCACCGCCATCGTCCGTCGCCATGATCGGAAAAGAAAAGGCTCCGGTAACTATTTTTTTCGTTTTATTGGTTATTTGGCCGCTGTCGCCGTGTCAGAGTGCACGACAGAGGCCGCGGCCAATATTTTGTCACAGGCGTCCGACGATGACGCCTGGCCATGGCACAGGCATCCGACGATGACGCCTGGTCATGGCACAGGCGTCCGTCGATTCCGCCTGTCCATGGCGCATGCGTCCAGGGCGGACGCTCAGCCAGTGGTACAGACGTCCAAGTCGGACGTCCAAACCGTGCACAGGCGTCCAGATCGGACGCTTAGCCGCTGGAGTAGGCGTCTGTGGCGGAGAGATGTGGTTGAGTTAGTCGATGGTGGTTGTTCTAAGAATCACCCCTGCTTGAGCTTGTCCAGGGGCTCCTTATATCAATGCAGTACTTTTGCAATTTTTCCTTATCACATGTATATCATGAAGGGAACTGTGTGGCTAATAGATTATCTAAGGAAAGTGGCAGGGGACTAGCATGTTATTACAGACGATTTATGAAAGGATTCTCCAAGATCGACCAGCCACTGACTAATCTATCGAGGAAAGATAAGAAGTACACATGATCAAAGGCGTGTCAACAGATCTTTGATGAGAAGAGTCGGCTTATATCGGCACCAGTTTTGGTACTACCACAAGGAACAGAGGGATTCGTGGTATATAGTGATGCGTCGAGGCAAGGTCTTGGTTGTGTGCTGATGCAAAATGGGAAAGTGTTTGCCTATGCATCAAGGCAATTGCGACCACACGAGATTAACTAGCCGACCCATGATCTGGAGTTGGATAGGCAGCACACTCTGAGATGTAAATTTGTTTCTGCCTAGATCTTTGGTTCTGGCTTGAGGGCTTCGTTTAATACCAAGAAAAAAAAGCGATATATCGAATTATCGAGCTTATCGTACCGAAATAATAAAAAATTTCGGTATATTTTGAACTTTTGGTACGGTATGTTTTGGTATATACCGAAAATACAAAAGAAGTTCGGCATTTTAATATATATATATCGGTATGTCTGTTTTTTCGGTATTTTGGTTGTTTAGTATTTTGGTATATATAGGTATATCATTTTTTTGATATTTTGATAATTCGGTATTTCGATAAATTCGGTATATATTAATACTGATACCGAAATAAAATTCGATATACCAAAATTTTGGTACAGCATCAGTATGGACCGAAAATCATACTGAAACTTCGGTACAGTACGGTATTCCACCCCTACGCACAAATTTGTGTTTTTTTGCGCGGTGGCACGACCGACTGCGCTGTCCGAGTTAGCCATTTTTATTATAACGTTTGCTAGAAAAGTTGGATTTACTAATCTTGAAGGTGTTAGAATGCCAAATTGATTACCTTTCCAACCATATATTTTATCATATTCCAACAATCGAAAACTTTATGAGCAGTTTATATACAACTTCGTGTACTCTTGGTTCACTTGCTCCATTTCACTTTTTCTTTGATTCGACTCTTATTTAAGCTCTATTCTTCCTCCAATTCGTGCTTCAAACCTCTTGTAGGTCTGATCTTGAATTTATTCCGTACTCATTAATCTTATTTATACATAATAAACACCTATTATCTTTCCCAACGAGCAAACACTTAATATATCATAAGGCGGAGAAAAAGGTAATTTTTTATCACGTGAACCTGCAGCCGCTACTCTTTGAATGTGCACTGAATAAATTCTCGAGTTTAATATAATAGCATGTAAACTACGTCAACTAGTTAAACCACCATAAGAATTTTGCGTGACAAACTCAACAGGCAAAGTGTTGGCAAAAAAGTGATGAGTATTTTGATTTCTCAAAATGTGATCTCTAACGTTGAGAACATCCCTATTTATAGGTACATTATAAATAGGAAGAGATGAATTAAACTTAATGAATCTAAGGGGCTATTTGGTTGATTTTTCTTTAAGACATGTATGGATTAAGATGAGGGTATAGATTAAGCTGTTTGTATGACTAAATATTAATTATTGTTTGTTTTGGTTTGGAATAAAATGTCAGAATGATTTAATTGACCATTTTACCCCTCATATGCATCAAAAACCAAAACTAAAAACAATAAGAATAATATTTAATAAGAGTTATTAATTTTTATTATTAAAATAATAATATATTTATTATTATTATCAAATCATTATTTAGTGGTAATTATTTAATAATAATTATTTTTACATATTTATCTTTTCAATAATAATTAATAATGTTAAATAATAACTAATATAGTATAATTATAATGTTATTGATAGAAATAATTATTTAATAATGAGAAAAATAATTACTATAATAGTAATTAGTATTATTTATTAATTACTATTTTTATTAATTAATTTATAGATATTAGTAATGAATTTAATCTTAATATTTAATAATTACTCTATTATTAATTAATTTATAACTATTAGTATTAAATAATTGTAGAATATTATTATCAATATTTTAATAAACAAGTGAGAGAGATAGAGAGTGAGAGAGAGAGCGAGACTGGACTAGTAGACTGAAAGAGTGTATAATGGATATATTTTTGATTAAGTCATAGGTTAATATAGATAAGAGTGTTATTTTTGACTTATTCCCTAAGCCATGACCTACGTAAACAAGCACATATATATAACTTCGCTAATAAGTCATTCATCTCATTCGGTTAATTAAGCCACCTCCAAACAACCCCTCAGAGATACATGCTTCGCTCATGATTAAACAAAAATTTAAAAGGTACATAGTCTTTTAAAATACACCTAATATCACATGAATAATTTAATTCATAACAAGAAAGATAGTTTTAAACAGACGATCTGAATACAGTAGAAATACTTATTTATCTTCGTCCCCAGACGATTTTCCTCCTCCAAAGAAGTCGGAAAAAGTAGGCAGCTTCATCTCACCTTTATACGACATCGGAATAGTGACATTCCCAATTACAGGTAGATCGATAATCAGCTTTAGTTCCAAAACATAGTCGATATCCCAATCGACGCTGATGTCGCGGACCAAGCTCACCACCGCGCTGTGCGGCATCCTGACCGTGACTTCCAGCATCGTCATGTCGTTCGCCTTCAGAGATCCGGGATCTGGAATGGAACCCGACGCGATCCCGTTCATGTCACTCTTCACCGTGTAAACAATCTCGCCGATCGGGATCGGGAGGGAGTAGGGATTCGAAACGGAGACTTTTGCCAGTAGAGTGATTCCGTCGAAACCGAGGCCCTTGAGATCGACGTCGGTGATGGTCGCCTCCGGCATCGGCATGTTCGCCACCTTCTCCGCAACGTAGTTCTTGGCTTGCTCAATGATATTCATTTTTTTTTTCGTTTTTTCCTTTGCGTTTTTTGTTTTTGCCTGATTTTGAATGAGAAATGAACATACAGAGATTGAGAATTGTATATATATATATATATATATATATGTGTGCGTGTGTGTGGAGACGAGAGAGAGAGAGAGAGAGAGAGAGAGAGAGAGAGAGAGAGAGAGAGAGCTTAACATGGATGGGCAGTGGGAACTCCGCGTTTTCTTTGGATCTGATGGTGAAATGCGATTAATTAAGAATAATTAAGAATTTTGTTTTTCTATGACACACAAATAAACAGTTTATAAGTTAATTTATTTTTTGAATTTGTTCTAATGGTTTGGTTTGTTATAGACTAATTTATAAGTTAACTTGTATATTTATTTATTTATTTATTAGTAAACTAATTTAACCTATATACTACAATATAAAAGAATACTTTAGGAAGGTTGGGCTATCCAACACAACTAATTATATTTTCTTAGAATCTGTTTGGCAAAAAAGTAGTAAGCCCGTTTATTAGGGGTATTCAAAAATATCCGATATCCGATTCGAAATATCCGAAAATCCGAAGTTCCGGATATCCGAAAATTCGGATATCCGAAGTTCGGATATCCGGAATTTCATATTCGGATATCGGATAGTATTTTTCAGAAAAATCGGATATTCGGATATCCGAAATATCCGAAAAATTCTAAATTTTTTATTTTTTTATATTTTAAATAATAGAAAATATTCGGATATTCGGATATCCGATATCCATATCCGAAGTTTTTTTCGGATATTCGGATATCCGATATCCAAATCCGAATATTTTTTTTCGAATATAAAGTTATCCGAATAAAATTCATATTTTTTCCGGATATTCGGATATCCGATATCCGTATCCGAAATTTCGGATACGGATATCGGATATCAAAATCTACTATCCGAACTTTCGGATATCCAAAATTTCGGATATCCGAAAGTCCGGATATCCGGTTTTGAACACCCCTACCGTTTATAGCAGATAAACTAGTTTATAATGGTTGAGCCAAGCCAGCAGATAGTGGATAATCTACCTGATTAAATTTTAAATATTTGGTAAAATTAATGGTTGCATATAAAATAAAATTACGTAAATAAATAATTATAATAAATACTTAAAAATAAGAGAGAAATTTGTCTAATGGAGGATAAATAAAAAATTTAATTAAAGTAATGAGGGTAAAATTGAGAGAAAAAAATAAAACTCTATAAGTTATAAGCTCAAACGCTACTTAAGTAGCGTTTGAGAAAACGCTATAAGCTACTGAAAATTTGTCATTATCGAACACTTATCAATAACTTATATATTACTACCTCCGTCCGCCACCCACGTGCAATAATTTCCTTTTCCGTCCGTCCGCAATCTATATGCATTGTTTATTTTTGGCAACAAATTTTACCACAAGTGGACCCCTTACTCTACTCATAACATATTCTACTAGGGATGTAAACGAACAGAGCTGTTCGCGAACAAAGCTCGGCTCGGCTCGTTAAGGGCTCGGTTCGTTAACAACTTGAGTTCGAGCTCGAACACAAAAATCTGTGTGTTAAGAAAACGAGCTCGAGCCGAGCTTGGGCATGTGCGGCTCGAGCTCGGCTCGAGATCGGCTCGAGCTCGGTTCGGCTCGGTTCGGCTCGTTAAGCTCGATTGATAAATATATTTTTAAATTTATTTTAATAATATTTATATATTATATTAGAGATTAATAATTTTTTAAATAATTTTCATATATTAAAATATTAATTTTTATTTATATTTAAAAAATATATAATTTTAATGATTATTTTAAAATATTTATTTTAAATAATTCAAATATATTATTTAAATAATTTAAAAATATATAATCATTCGCGAACAGCTCGAGTTCGACTCGTTTTATTAACGTGCTCGAGCTCGAACACGTTTTTTGTGCGATAACAAAGCTCGGCTCGGCTCGGCTCGGCTCGTCAGGAAAAAAAATTGAGCTCGGCTCGTTTAGGTCAAAGCTCGGCTCGGCTCGGCTCGATTCGTTTACAGCCCTATATTCTACCAACTAAGTCAACTGAAATATTAAAACTCGTACCAATCAAAACAATGCACATTATTAGTGGATGGAGGGAGTATAAATTATCCGCTATAAGTTAACGGATTGACATTATGAAACTGAGACTTAATGTATGAAAAATAAATAGGTCTATTAATTTGGGACCGTGGGACTACAATCTTACCAATATCACCTATCATATTTGCATAATCTTATTTTGTGAAGTGTACAACTTGTTGTATTCAAATTGTTATTATTAGCAATTAATGATGATATAATTACAACAATAACACTTCTACAGCTCCTCGGCCACCTAACTCCATGGGTAGGTTAGTCCACACCCATGTTCACGTGGCCATCGCTATTCACTCCTATTTCATATACTCCCTCATATTTAACCGTTATTTTTCCATTTTGGTTCGTCACATACTTAACTGCTACTTACTATAAAAGGAAATAAATCAATCATTCCCCTTAAATATACACCCTCCAATGATCATCTATTTACTATAAAATGTCATTATGGGGCCACCAATTAAACACACAATACTAATATGATTTCAGATTTCCATTATTACCCCTCTTAAAATATCACTTTATTACATACAATACTAATAAACAATTCTAATATTAATACCCGTGCCCATAAAATATAACAATTAAATCTGGGACGGAGGGAGTAATAGTTACGGAATACTACCACCCCCACCCCCAACACACACACACTTTTACTCCCCTCCCCTCTTGACAAAAAAAAAGGACAATTTAGTTAGAGGTCAGGGGTTCAATTCCTAGTGGCAACACTTTAAAATTGAATTTCTCAAGGCCCAATGATCCCTTAGTCTTTGACTAAGGGTAGAGCTACCCTCCGACGCTGTTGGTGGAACAATTAAATATTGAGGCCAGCGCGGTGGAGGCCAGATCTCGGTAACTGCGGTTGGATTTGGGGGTCAGCATTGGAGCAATCACTGGGACGACTCATGTGCGCGGTAGTTGAGGATATTTAAGAACCTGGGAGCCGGATACACATCTCGCGATTTAACTGGTAGCGATCTTGGCAAGTAGCATTATCCCAGGACTACTGTCAGTGTTCTAACCCTCGGTATCAAAAAAAAAAAAAAAGGAAAATGTCTTTTTTTCCCCCACTTCTTTATCTTATACAAAATAAATATATATATATATAACTTTTTACAAAATTTTTTACTGATAGTCGATAATTTTTTTTACTACTTTATATTTATTTTTATTTCTTTGTGAACGTAATATTATGACTATAATTTTTCTATACAATATATTTATTTTTACAGTAAAATCTCGATAAATGAATATGATCAGGATCGGATAAAAATATTCATTTAGCAAAATTATTCATTTATCGAAAGAAAATTTGAACATGTTATAAAGAATTAGGACCGGAAAAAATTATTCAGTTGGCGAGGTTATTCGTTTATCGAACATTCATTTATCAAGGTTTAACTGTAAAAAAAATATTTACATAGTCATCTATACAAATAATATATATTATTATTCTGATTATATATTATTATCTTGATATGTATTATTATTATTAGCTACCAATTGAGTTGTCATTTCAAAATCTTTCAGAAAAATAGTTCTCTAACCTATATCTACTTATTGAATTGCCATTTCAAAATCTTTCAACAAAATAGTTCCCTAATTTATACTACCTATTGAATTGTCATGTCAATAATTTTTATTATTTAATAGTCTAAATTAGTATAAATATGGAGTGAAGAAGAAGACTAACTCATCATTTCTCTATATTTTTTTCTTAAATTTCACACGTAATATCACTTATTTATTCACATTTCTGAAACACTATCCTGTTTATAATAAATAGAAGAATATAATTCAGCAAATAATGGGAACATATCGCGTGAATTTACCACTGATCAGGTCCGACTTCGTGTAAATATCCTTTTTCCGTGTTTCGTCATTTTTTTGGTATATATTGCTCTTTTTATTTGAAAATAAAATAAAAACAGTATTTAAAATATATTTTGGTTTGTTTTGCTTTTTTCATTTAATTACATATATATATATATATATATATATATATATATATAGAGAGAGAGAGAGAGAGAGAGAGAGAGACCCCTTTTGTGTAGGAACACAGGGAAAGATACGTTCATCTAGCACATCTTTCATATGTGTGTAGCACAATCAGAATTACTATGCTGCACAGATTTTAAATATGTGAGCTTAGCCCATATTTCATTATTTCGTAGCATACTGATTTTAAATAGGTTAAGTCTAGCACATTTTCCATCACATCGTAGCACAAACAGCAGAAACATGTGGCACAACATCATTTAATTTACATATTTCAGTTCGCATAGCACACACAATACAAACACGTAGCACAAGTGAGTGTAAATCTCAACCATTGATCTAACTCAATCAAATGCCCAAATTCATTCCTACTTCCTATAAAATTTACCTTTCCTACATGAAAAAATATCTCTCTCTCTCTCTCTCTCTCTATATATATATATATATATATATATATATATATGTTTGACTTATTCTAAAAAGGGTCTTATAATAAAAAGTGTAAGAAGGATTGTGGGAGTGACATGTGTCATCCCCCATTCCACATCATATGACATGTGTCACCCCCCACCCCCACCCACCCCACCCCACCCCCCACCCCCGCGAAAATTTTTTTTTCCTGCCAAATTTTTTTTTTCCCGCCAAAATTTATAAGTACATCACATTTATAAAGTTATTGCATCACGCTTATAAAGCTACCGCATCACAATTATGATTTAGTGCATTAAGGTTATAAGTTACCGCATCATAGTTGATGCACTTAACTGTTAACTATGATGCGATTAGAGGTGGTTACTTGCCTCCGGTCAGGAACCGAACCGAACCGGTTCCACGGTTCTCGAAATGGGAACCGAACCGAACCGTAACTTAGTGCTGATTTGGTCAACCGAACCGGGCGTTCCGTTCGCTCGAACCGGCGGTTGCTCGAACTGGCCCAAACCTATTTTTTTCACTTTCTCCGACGCACGTTTCGCCATTTCTCCGAGCTTTCGAGCTCTCTCTCTCCTCTCTCCCTCTCCTCCTCCATCCATCAACTTCTCAATAACCATTTTAATATCATCGCTCTTCACCCGAACTCCCACTTTTTCTTCCTCTCCGAATACGACAGCACCTCAACTCCTACCCTCACTCCGGCCCCGATGACATTCACAATGAACTTCTCATTGCGTAATCGCTCCGCAAACACAGCCATTTCAACGGTTCCTTCCTGAACCGTGAACCGCGGTTTCGCGGCTCCACGGTTCTGATTGCTCAACCGGAACTGCCGCCGATTATTTTTCGAACCGGAACCGAACTCGGTTTCGGTTCCGGTTCGGAACCGTCTAACACGGTTCTGGTTCCGGTTCCAGAACCGTCCTATACGGTCCGGTTTCACGGTTCGGTTCCCAATTCCAGGTTTTTTGGCCACCTCTAGATGCAGTAAAACTTATTATTACTGTATCACAGTTATAAAGTTAATGCATCACAATTATGATGTAGTGCATTAAGGTTATAAGTTACTGCATCATAATTGATGCACTTAACTGTTAACTATGATGCAGTAACTTATAACTGTGATGCAGTAAAACTTATTAGTGTGATGCACCAAAACTTATAACTATGATACACCAAAAAAATGGTGCATCACACTTATAAGTTTTTTGCAGGAAAAAAAAATTTAGCCGGCATTTTTTTTTTGGCGGGAAAATTTTTTTTTTCGTGGGGGTCGGGGGGGTGGAGTGGGGTAGGGGTGGGGTGGGGGGGTGCCACATGTCATATGATGTGGCATGATGATGTGGCAAGGTGACACATGTCACTCCCACAATCCTTCCTACACTTTTTATTATAAGACCCTTTTTAGAATAACCTTTTCATATATATATATATATATATATGAAAATATAGTAAATGTTCCAGGAAATCCTTCCCTTATTGGTGTCTTACCTAATACTGGTTGTAGGGGGATAGAGTTATGGAAGGTTCTAGACTCTTCCAGAGGTAGTAGGATCCTGTTAGATGTCTTACCTTAACTAGGAATCCTATGTATGGAAGGACTCTCATTGTAATGCCTATATAAAGGCCCCTCTATTCATTGTTATCAATACAATTGATTTGCTATCTTTTACTTTCTCCTCAAACACGTTATCAGCACGTAGCTCGAACGAAAAAAATCGCCATCACCGCCGCCGCCACGCAAGCGCCGATCGATTCTAGCTTGCCGCCGAGCACCGCGCGCCAAAGACAACTGCCGCCGCGACCCACCGCCGCCAAGCCGCTGACGCCCAACCGCCGCCAATTGCCGCTTAGCCGCTCGACGCCGCCTGGCCGATCCAGACTAGCCGGAACATCACCGCCAGACCGTCGCCTCCGATCGCCGCCAACCGCCGCCGCCGTCGACCGCCGCTGACCACCGCCGCCGGCCAGCTCCAGCCCAGCCAAGTCCGACCCGGTTCTGACTCTCGGACCAAAACCCGAACATCAACTTATCTTTGGAAACCGCCAAAATTGCGCCTCCGGTTTCAGTCGTCGCATCGAGTACCAACCGGTAGATCGAAGCACACCACAAATTCAGCACGTGTCTAATTTTATAATCGAGGTAACTATCTGACTTGTCCCTATTTCAATTCTCTCATTTTGGGAATTTTTCTTTTGAGGACATGGGTTCTTGGGTTCTTTATCTCCCACGCTACTTTGCGGTGGATGAGACCGCGAGAGAAGTCGGTATCTCTGCGTGTCGAAGAAAACTGTGTGACGGTCCTGGGGGAGTCACGGAATTATTGAAAGTTGATACTTGTGGTTGTTGCATACACCACGTATCTGGGTGCGATCTGATATCGCCGTTTTTTGTCGACTTTACTAGACAACAATTAAGGGAAATCAATCGAGTAACGGTTATGTTACACGCTTTTAAAGGCATCGATTGTGACCGTTTACATTGTCACTGAAAATCCAACAAGACTAACTTCCTCTTGTTTATATCTTGTAGATGGCACAAAGCTCCAATATTCATCCGGAGTTCGACATCCTTGACCATGCTGGTAAGGAGTACCATAGGTGGGTCTCAGACGTTCGCTTGGCGTTCGTCGATAAGAGATTTACCACCACCATCTTTCCCTCTAACGAGCCTACCGCTCAAGAACCGAGCGAGGAAACCAAGGCTAATGCACTGATGTACTTGCGTAGACATATACATCCGTTGTTGAAAAAGTGTTATATGAATTTGCAAACCCCCAAAGAACTATGGGATACACTCGAACAACGATTTAATAATGTGCATGATCAGCGCTTCCCCGAATTGCAACTTCAGTGGGAGCAAATCCGATTTTTGAATTATGCGAATGTGGAGGCCTATAACAAAGCCATCCTTGATTTTCGCGCTGATCTTGGTTTTTGTGGTGTCAAGAAGTCTGATCAAGATTTGATCGAGAAGACTCTTAACACGTTTCCCATGGGAGCAAGTGTAATTGCTCATCAGCTGCACGTTGCCTATGAGGAAGGGAGAATTAAAAATTTTAGTGACCTTATCTCCCACCTCGCGAAAAAAGAAAGGCACCATGAGATTATTCTCAATAGCAATGCGCGCCCAGCTGGTACGAAGCCGATTCCGGAAGTGAATCAGGCTACCCACAGGAAGGCACCACGACAAAATAGAAAAGGCAACGCTACTCAGTTTTTGCAAGCACCACGGGTGCATGACTCGATCAAGCGAGGGAAAAGACGAGGTCATCGTTCCAATGTGTGGAAGAGGTAAGGTGGCTCGGCCACGGGACCTAGTGGAACCCAACCACGTGGACCACCTCCTGCCGCCGGGATTGGAACCACTCCAAAGGAAGGTCGGAATTGCTATACTTGCGGATCGAAGAAGCATACTTACCGCAATTGCAAGGCGCCAAAGAACATCCAAGCTTACTACAAGCACTATAAACAGTACTTGACTCAAGAGTCAAATTACATGGAAGTAGTTAATGAGAACACAGCGGTGAACCATATTGAGATCCAGACTGAGATCCCTCCTCTCACCATTGCGGACAAAGACCAACATATGGATGTTGCCGACTTTGACTAGATCATTGTATTTTGACTAGTTTTATGCTTTGGTTATGTTTTGTCTTGTTTCTAGTTTTCGAGAACTACTTTGGATTTTCATGAATGTAATAAAGTTGGCCATGATGAATAAAATTCTTTTAATTGCTGTGATTGTGCAAAAACGAATTTTATTTTTCCCTTCGAAAGCATGTTTGGTTTATCACAAAATAATTGCTAGCAGTGAATTGCTTGGTTAAATTGATACATTGGTGGATTTCATCAAAACTTTTGATCAATACTAGGCGCATCCTCCTTGGTATTTGTTTATGCTTTGAAAGTTCAAACGGAATCAGTGGTTTTTAAACAACCTTAGCTGTACCGACATTCCTACTTTCTCTGCAAGTCTACCAAGTTGGAGTTACCGAAAGGATCATTAGCCGAGATATAAATCGAACACCAAGATGCGTTTTAAAGTATTTAAACGCACCTATGGCCATATTACCATAGTATTGTATCAACAATAATGCCTTTGAAAAAGGCTTCAACCTTGCTCTATCACTCAACAATAGGGAAATACCAAAATAGCAACTTGAAACGAGCACTGAGATCTAAGTTTAATGATTCAGAAAGTGCACGACCTATGGACAGAATGATACGGAAGTCTAGTTTCCATAACAACTGACCGTTCGTCCATAAGCTTCTTAACGAATAAGTTATTGCTGTTTTAGTGAACAAAGGTCAAGCTGCGCGGAAATTATTTCCAGCGATTGTGCTAACTTTGATCCTAACCGACTTGGTCGAATTTCCCCAAACTCGAAGTTAATGAGTTTTCGCTATGTCTTTAATCACAAGACTAATCGATTTTCATGTCCTATTGTAGATGTCTCGTGGCGAAATTGAGTGCCTTGCTGATAGTGGAACAACCCACACTGTTCTTCGGAATCGGCAATTATTCAAGGATATTGTGCCATATATATCCTCAGTGACAACAATGATTGGTTCCTCCCAGGTAATTCAAGGGAGGGGACCTGCTCATTTCTTGATACCTAATGGTACGCATATTAATGTCACAAATGCTCTCTATGCCCCAAGAGCAAACCGAACCTTGCTAAGTTTTAGGGACATCCGTGCCAACGGTTATCACCTTGATACACATTGTGAGAATGTGACAGAATTTTTGTGTGTTACTCTGGCAGAATGCAGAAGACGCCGCGTTCTCGAGAAACTAATGAGTCTAAGTAGTGGTTTATATCAAACTACAATAAGGGTTATTGAATCCTATGTTGTGAGTCACAAACTGTGTGATTCCGAAGCATACTAACTATGGCATGACCGACTCGGTCACCTGGACGCGACATGATGATTCACATTTTGAAAAACTCACATGGTCATCCATTTTTCAAGTCCAGAAAATGATTGGAAGCACCACTCGATATCGGCATTGATGTGAGTGAGCTTGATACCGTATCACCAGGACTAAAGATCGCACGCCCTGATAAGGTTGACGGTGCATCTCTTTTAAATCCCGAGGCTTCCGTGGCAATTTCTAATGCCCACAAATCATTTTGCAAAGCCTGTTCACTAGCAAAGTTGATACCCTCTCCGTCATTTGCTAAAGACTCAACACAAAATATTCGCTTCTTACAAAGAATTCAAGGGGACATTTGTGGACCTATTCAGCCAGAGTGCGGACCATTCAGATACTTTATGATTCTGGTTGATGCATCGATGCGATGGTCACACATCGCTCTGCTATCCACAAGAAATTCTGCATTTGCTAAACTCCTAGCACAAATCATCAAGTTACGGGCTAACCACCCCGACTTTCCAATCTCGTCATTAAGATTGGACAATGCTGGAGAGTTTACGTCAAAGTCTTTTGACGACTATTGCATGTCGATTGGGATTGATGTTGAATATCCCGTCCCCCATGTTCATTCGCAGAATGGCCTTGCCGAGGCTATGATTAAGCTTGCCATACTTATCGCCCGAGCATTGGTATTGCGCACCAACTTGCCGATTTCTGCCTGGGGTTATGCAATTTTGCATGCGGCTATACTTATTCGCTTTCGACCCACTGCCAATCAACCGTTTAGTGCGTACCAGTTGGTAACTAGATATGAGCCTAATATTTGACACTTACGCATTTTTGGTTGTGCAGTCTATGTGCCAATTACGCCTCCACAGCGTACTAAAATGGGTCCGCAAAGACGATTAGGTATATATGTTGGCCATGAATCGCCTAAAATTGTCCGCTATTTGGAACCTTTGACAGGAGATCTGTTTACTGCAAGATTTGCAGACTGTCACTTTGATGAGACAAACTTGCCGTCGTTAGGGGGAGAGAGGAATCGAACGATTACAGTTGGACGCCAGGAAATTGTCTGGTGTGCTCCCTCCTTGCCTCATCAAGATCCCCGCACAGCTCAATCCGAGCTAGAAGTGCAACGTATTCTCAGTCTTCAGAAAGTTGCGGATTTGATGCCCGACAGCTTTACTGATACTGCGAAAGTGACAAGATCTACCATTCCCGCTGTGAATGTTCCTGCAAGGTTAGAAGTCCCAGTTATAGGGCAAGGTTCAGCCACCCAAAGGAATGATGCCCCCGACGTCAACCTTAGTGGTGGGACGGCTGCTTCGGCTGCTCTTATCCCTGCTCGAAAAAGGGGGAGGCCAGTGGGTAGAAAGGATACCGAACCTCGAAAGAGAAGAGGAACGGAGGCACAAAATCCTCTCGTCATCGACGCAGTGACTCCGTCACACGAGATTATCTCTGACTACGGATATGTCCTCGAATCAACAATAGAACAATCGACGGACGCATCGGAAACTTTGTTGATGTCAAAGAATAAAGAAATCTCGATGCAATGTACGAGTGAATACGTACTATTGGACAGGTCATCCACGCTAGTCGATGATGCTTTTGCCTACTCTGTCGCTCAAGAAATTATTGAAGACGACGATGCTGAGCCGCGCTCGGTTGCTGAATGTCAACAACGAGCTGATTGGCCGAAATGGAAAGATGCAATGCAGGCTGAACTAGACTCAATGGCTAAACGTGAGGTATTTGGCCGTATCGAGCCAATACCCATGGGCGTTAAACTCGTTGGACATAAGTGGGTCTTTGTTCGTAAACGCAATGATAAAGATGAGGTCATACGTTACAAAGCGAGACTAGTTGCCCAAGGCTTCTCGCAGCGCCCTGTCATTGACTACGAGGAGATGTATTCTCCCGTTATGGACATCATCACTTTCCGCTACTTAGTCAGTTTGGTAGTGTCCGAAAAACTGAACATGCAGCTTATGGATGTGGTTACAGCATATCTTTATGGGTATCTAGATACGGATATCTATATGAAAGTCCCCGAAGGGATTTCATTGCCCAAATCAAGTAGCTCTAAACCACGGAGCGCTTACACCGTGAAATTGCGTCGTTCACTGTATGGGTTGAAACAATCCGGAAGGATGTGGTACAACTGCCTACGTGAATACTTGGTTGGGAAGGGATACGAGAACAGTGACATCTATCCATGTATTTTCGTGAAAAGAACAGATGCAGGATTCGTGATTGTAGTCGTCTATGTAGATGACATGAATGTTATCGGTACCATAGATGAGGTCAATGAAACAGCCCGCTACCTTAAATCCTAATTCGAGATGAAAGATCTGGGGAGAACTCGATTCTGCTTGGGCTTAGAGCTAGAACATCGAGATGATGGCATACTCATTCATCAGTCTGCATATGTCCACAAAATGCTCAGGCGATTTAGTATGGACAAGGCACATCCTCTTGCTACCCCCATGATTGGTCGAAGTCTGGAAATGAACAAGGATCCGTTTCGTCCCAAAGAGGAGGATGAAGAGGTCCTTGGAGCAGAAACACCGTACCTTAGCGCAATCGATGCGTTGTTGTATCTGGCTCAATATACTCGTCCAGACATCGCATTCTCTGTGAATCTGTTAGCGAGATTTAGCTCCGCTCCCACGATAAGACATTGGAATGGAGTAAAACACATCTTTCGATACTTGAAAGGCTCCAGTGATCTTGGATTGTTCTTTCCCTATGCAAAAGAGAGCGATATTCCGAAAGGAATTGTTGAGGTTAATACGATGCATACCGACCGTCGATCTTCCTCTGATATTGCAGCTAAGCATGGTAGCTTGACTACCAGAAATGCTAATGCAAACAAGCTTACCCCTTATGCAGAGAATCCTAACGACACGTTAGTTGGATTTGCTGATACCGGTTATCTCTCTAACCCGCATAAAGGACGTTCCCAAACTGGTTATGTGTTCACCATTGGGAATACGACAATATCTTGGCGATCTACCAAGCAGACCCTAGTTGCTACTTTCTCGAACCATGCAGAGATAATTGCATTGCACGAATCCGTAAGGGAGTGCATTTGGCTCCGGTCAGTCATAGACCATATACGAGGAACGTGTGGATTAGATCCCACTACAGCAACCCCTACTTGCATCTTTAAGGACAATGCGGCATGCATTGAGCAGATGAAGTTAGGTTTCATTAAGGGTGACAATACCAAGCATATTGCGCCAAAGTTCTTTTATAATGAGCAGCAGCAGAAATTGCTGAATATCGAAGTGAAACAAGTGAGTTCCGATGAGAATATCGCAGACTTGTTCACTAAGTCTCTGCCGAAATCTACATTTGAGAAACATGTGAGAAGCATCGGCATGTGTCGATTATCCGAGCTCAACTAATGATAGCTCTACGGAATGAGCTGTCATGTATACCTCAGGGGGAGTATACTTCACATGATTATATCATTTGTAGTTGGTGCGTTGTGCTCTTTTTCCCCACCAAGTCTTTGTTTTTCCCACGGGGTTTTATTTGACTTGGAAAGGTTTTTTACCGAGGCAACACCTTATGCACCATGTTAGTATTAGTGCTCGACACAGGGGGAGTGTTCTGGGAAATCCTTCCCTTATTGGTGTCTTACCTAATACTGGTTGTAGGGGGATAGAGTTATGGAAGGTTCTAGACTCTTCCAGAGGTAGTAGGATCTTGTTAGATGTCTTACCTTAACTAGAAATCCTATGTATGGAAGGACTCTCATTGTAATGCCTATATAAAGGCCCCTCTATTCATTGTTATCAATACAATTGATTTGCTATCTTTTACTTTCTCCTCAAAAAGTTTTCATTTAATTAGTTTAGTGCATATATATATATATATATATGGCTCTTTATATTTGAAATATAATAAAAATATTTTCTTATAGATTTTTGAAAGTACAGATGATATGTTACATTGGGTGAGGACGATCGGAAGAAAAAATGGATTCGTCATAGTTATTGATAAATCTACAAAGAAAATAGGTAACAAACTCCCGAAATGCACTCTCATTTGTGAAAAGGGCAGAAAATGTCGACCACCAAGATATTTAAAAAGTGAAGAAATTTAAAAAGATGTACTAGCACGAAAATAATGGTTGTCCATTCTCTTTATGAGGTGTACCACAATAGAGTTGGATGAACATTATGCATGGGTTGTCATTGCAACACGATATAATATTGTGTTGCATGCATTTACCCATGTTAGTGGAAGCTGTTTTACACACTTGCCATTTAGGTCCGCTTTCCATTTCAACAACGTCAACATATAGCAATTGTATTAGTTAATAATAATCATTTTGTTCAAGTTTTTTTTTAACTTCGATTATCCTGTACCACCAATTCCAATGTTATGGTGAGATAATGTGAATGAAGATTGTAAAGGCTGAGCTGATCTATATGGAGAAAGGATACAATCTTGGTTAGATTTGATGACCATATAATGTAATTGATTAGTTTATTTATCGAGGTTGATCATATTTTTTGTATTTATTATTTATTATATTATGTCGTAGTTATTTTTAATAATAAATAATATAAATATAAATATATAAATAATAGAAATTATTAATTTTGATAATAATAAAGTAAAATAAAAATTAAAAAAAAAAGAATAAATAAATTTAATTTCAGGAAAAATAAATAAAGAATGCAAAAAAAAATGAAAACAAACAAAACAAAATATAAAGGATAAAATTTGGGGAAAAAAAAAAAAGAAAAAGTGAGGAGGAGGGAAACGGCTGTCAAGAGGGGGGGGGGGCAGTTCTCATAGTTATGTGTTGGAGTCTTACATGTATCAGGAATGATAGAGACACACTCCGAATCATACTTCATACATATCTCGTGTTTTATAAGACTTGTATCGTATGTTTTACAAATAAAATAGTCATAATAATATTATAATAAAATTAATAGTAAAGCACGCGGTACAAACTCTATAAAGTACGAATGTATTTGGTGTGGTTCGAGGTGTGTCCCTATCGTTTCTTTACATTTAATGTACATGAAATAAATGATTTTCAATAGAATATTTGGATATAATGATGTGGAGTGAAGACATGACCGATTATGAGATTTTATAGGTTCAGTATGAGAATTCCCATGGGGGTCTTTATATTTATTTCAGTATATTAATTGTTTTATTTATACACAACTCTAATTGAATAAAGGTTAGGACTCTTGAACATGATTACCTAAATAATCACTGAAATAGGTTTAACTAAGTAATAAAAAATCCATTGTGATATACTCATGTTGATTTACAGGAAGAACTCAAACACCCAAAATATATACTTGTTGGAATATATACTTCGAGTTTGTAGTCGAGCTCCAGCTTGTCTATGTTCTACTCAATTCGATCCAATTATACTCATAGTTGTTCGCTATTAGTTGATTGTAGGTGGCCAGTGGGCCACGCCGGCCTAGCCCGGCCCAGTTTGAATTTTCTAGGCTCACGGGCCGATCGGGCCAGTCCGGCCGAGCCCAGCTCCCTGGCTACCCGAGCGGTCCCGATCCCGGACTCTCCAGTCCAGGCCCAGCCCAGTCGGCCCACTTCCGAGCCCAGACCAGCCCGACCCCCAGCCCGGCCCACTTGTGGCCCACCCCAAGTCCACTCCCAGCCCACCCCAAGCCCACCCCCAACCCACCGTAAATAACCATTCAATTTTCAAAAATAATTTAATTTTTACAATTAAGTCCAAGTCCATTTTTTTTTCTTTTCTCCCCATTTAATTTAATGTTAGCATATCTTAAAATTCAAAATGAATTTTCTTAAACAGATTGAAACAGTTTTTTTACTAAGTTTTACAATTTTTTAAAGTCAAAACAGTTTTTTAAATTGATTTTTTAATTAATATGAATTGATTTATCTTAAAAATTCAAAATAGATTTTTACAAATTGATTTTTAATTTAATGTCAATATATAAATTAATTTTTTTTTACATATCCGGTCCGGCCCCGGCCCAGAGGCCCATCGAAAGCCCGGGGGCGGACGGGCAGTGGGCTTCGGCCACCCAGCCAAGGCCCGACCGGTCCGGCCCACCAAATACATGGGCCGGTCCCGAGCTCTCAAGTTCCAACCCGGTCCGCCTCAGCCCGGTCCGACCCAGCCCGGCCCACAACTACCTCTAGTTGATTGTATTATCTAGTTTAACCACTTGATTGTGATAATTACTTGAAAAAAAAATATTTGGTATAATTAGATATTTACATTAGTTGTTAACATGCAAAAAGACCTTCAAGAGCACCATTTATTTCTTTTGTTCTTGATGATAACTTTATAATTGTATTTATTTTAAAATATAAATCATTAATATATGCCACATTAGAAGTAGAAATCAAATAATAATATACCAACAAATTAGTTTAATAATACACACACACACACACACATATATATATATATATATATATATATATATATATAGAGAGAGAGAGAAGACATACTGACTACCAAATAAATTTAAGAAATTTTAATATTCACATGCAATTTAATTTGACAAATCAGAGCCTAAAAAGAAAGAAATTTGACCAACCCTCACCCCCTTATTTCTTTCTCCCCCTCCTCTCTCTCTCTCTCATTCCCCCCACCACACGTCTCTCTACCTCTCTCTCTCTCTCTCTCTCTCTTTCTCTCCCCCATGTCTCTCTCATTCCCCCGTCTCTCTCTTCTCTTTCCTCTCTCCTCTCTCTCAATCCCTCCCTTCCCATTGAATGGTCGCGCCACCCATCACCGTCGTCGGCCATGTTCTCAGGTGACCACCATGGCTCACACAACCATCTTCATATCTCACCGGAATCTAGCTATTTCTGGAGCCGACTTCGCCGGAGTTCCAGTTCTTTCCGAATCTTCCCTACTCTGAATCTTCCCTACGACCGCCAGCAGCTCCGACGACCGCCAGCAGCTCCGAATCTTCCCTACTCTCTCATTCGATTTTATTTCTCTTTCTCCAACTTTCTCTCTCTAGAAAAATCCTAGATCTATCTTGAAATAATATTATTTTTGTATTTGTTTTTGATGATTTACAAGTTTTCATATGATTTCTGGTGATTCGTGGTATATTTGGAGTGATTCAGATCGATTTGTATGTATTGGTGTTTTAGATCTAGTTTTTGGCAAGTTTGCATACGTGGTTACGAATTTACAGTTGGTACGATTTATTCATTTCGTACTGGGTTACCATGTTACAATATTGTCATTTCGTATCACTATGCCTTGATTTTCTGTTAAGATTTTATCATTTCATATCAGTATGAAGTTACGAAATTCGAATTTCATAACACATTTATGCTGATTTGAAATTTTCGTATTGGAGATTTGGTATACATGTTACGAATTCAGAATCACATGATCGTAAGAAATTGTAACTTCTTACCAAGTGTAACTAGTATGAAGTTACGAATTAATGACTTCAGATTAGTGTAACCGTAACTATTTCCAATACGAATTAGTAAGGGTGTCATCACACTCTGGTATATTGGTAAGAAATTGTAACTTCTTACCAAGTGTAACTAGTACGGTTACGAATTAATGACTTCAGATTAGTGTAACCGTAACTATTTCCATACGAATTAGTAAGGGTGTCACTATTTACACTCTGGTATATTGGTAAGAAATTGCAACTTCTTACCAAGTGTAACTAGTACGGTTACGAATTAATGACTTCAGATATTAGTGTAACCGTAACTATTTCCAGCTACGAATTTGTAAGGGTGTCACTGTTTACACTCTGGTATATTGGTAAGAAATTGTAACTTCTTACCGAGTGTACCATTTAAACTTAACATGTTACTATATTGGTAACGAACGTAACGAAACGTAACGAAAAACAAATAATAAATGATCAATTATTAATCGGGTAATGTAACGAAAAACAAATATCGTATTCGCTTACTGGTACCTCGTGTGCAATATTCCGACACGGTAAATAAGATACGAAGTTACGATATAATAACACAAAAGGTAAACAACACATGGTAACGAGACGGTACAAAATACATACGTCGTAACCCAGAAACTCAGAAAAGATAAGGAGAGATATAGAGTGGGTTAGTTTTATTGAAAAGTAAGGGTATATTGGTCAAACCATGTCATTTTTTGCTAGAATTTGTACAAACTAAGTCCCTTGACAAATATTGTCATTGACTATGACAAAGTGGCTAAAGTAGTGTATTACCTCTATATTATATATATACACAACAATAATATATCGAGTGATACCAAAAATATATTTAAACATGAAATATTATATATTAAATAATATACTAATAGATATATTTAATATTTATTTTATATATGGAGGTGTATATTTGGACTATTATGAGAATTTGACATCATGAAATATATTTTATAATAACATATTTAAAATAATGGTATAGCAACAAATATATTTACTACATTCAATAATAAAATATCAATAAACATATTTAATATTATTTTTTACATAATGAGATGGATAATAGGGCTATTATGATAATTTCAAAATTCCAATGCAAAAGTTAATGAAAAAAGATGTATTCTTTAGTTTTTTTTTTCAAAATATATAAGAAAAATCAGAACCTATGAGAAGTCAAATAGCTAAATTAATTTAAAAAAAAAAACTTTTTTTGTATAAAAAAGCCAGACATTGTATTATTTTATGTATGTAAATAAATAAAAATAAATGGTATTCCTTCACAGAAGAACTGATCACAAGAGTATATTGAGTCAACTGATAAAATTAACTGAAGTTGGAAAGTCCCAAAAACTCGACGTCCTCCTTTTAAATTGCGTCTATAAACTAACATCTAGTTTCGTTTAAATCTTATCGAGTTTTAAGAATCATGTTTGAATTTGATTTGATTAATAACAGAGTCGAACTTGAACAAGTTTTTATGAGCCGAACGCGAGTCGAGATCGAGTAATTTGATTTTTTTTATATGCAATTTATAATTTTTATTCAAATCAAATCGAGCTCGAACAGAACTTTATATTTTACCAAACGAAAAATTATGTTAAAATTTTGTTTATTATATTAATGAATCGAGCTCAAACGAACTTTGTATTAATCGGACTCAAATCGAGTGTCGATTAGATTGATTTGATTTTAAACTCTATTCCTATACAACTTTTCCTGTTTTCAATTTTTTGTATAATAAAGGATGACATTCGGTACCTGATTTCTCGCCGGCTAGTTTCGACTTTCGAATCCTTGACTTGTAAGTAGAGGTGTTCACGGTTTCGGTTCGAAACGCCGAACCGCCGGTTTTGAACCGTTGACCGCGGTTCGGTTAACCGTTGACCGCGGTTCGATTCAAAACTGGAACCGTGAACCGTTTTTAGACGGTTCGGTTCCGGTTCGTCAAAATGACGACCGAACCGCGGTTCAACTGCCGCTTCAAAAAAATCAAAATTCAAAAAGTGATCATAGAATCAAGGTTCAAACCGGAACCGACGGTTCAACGGTTCAACGGTCACATTTTCAAAAAATTTTTTCTTTTTTTTTTTACATTTTTACACCTATAAATACTCCCCTCACATCCTTCATTTTTCTCACACCAACTATCTACTTTCTCTCTAATTTCTATTATCTCAACTCTCAAGTATACTTTTAATTCAAAAAAATGTCAAGTGGTCAATTCAATCGGGGAAAGGGAAAGGCTATCACCGGCATTCCTCGACGTGGAAGAGGCGGTGCTAGTGGTAGTACTCCTCCTCCTACTCATACTCCGAGTTCTCATTCTATACCAAGTCCGAATTTTGGAGATTATGTTCCCGATGAATTAACCGAGGAACAAATCAACGAAATGTTTGAAGCCTCAAAATCGATTCATGAAGATGATGAGCAAGAGCAACTAACAAAACCAAAACAAAGGAAACCATCCGAGCTGAAATCTCCATTATTTGCGATCCATTATACAAAAATGGACGACGTTGCATCCGGTCCCGGTCATTTCTTGGCCAAGTGCAACTATTGCGATAAAGTGTACAAGTTTAAAAAAGGAGGAGGTTATGGGACACTCAATGGCCATATACAAAGACAACATCCCGACAAAGTTGGCATCGAGTCTAATCAAACCCAACTTCGAGGCACGGCGACGTCGTCTAATGCCCCCAATCAAGGTAATATTACTTTATTTAAATTTAATCCAATTACCGCTAGAAAAGAATTAGTTAGGTTTGTTTGTGGTAAATCTCTTCCTTTTAACTTTACTGACGACCAAATGTATGAAAATTTCACTCAACTAAGTTTTAATCCCGCTAGTAAAAAAATTTCACGCTCTACCGTAACTCGTGATGTTCGAAAAACTACTAGCGAGGCAAAATTAATTTTAGCAAATATATTTTTAAACTTAGATCATAAAGTTTGTATATGTTCCGATGCTTGGAGTGATCATTGGGAAGCAAATTCATATATGGGAATTACTTGTATTTGGATTGATGATTCTTGGACTATACAAAAATGTTTAATTGGTTTTAGAGAGTTTAATATCGCACATACCGCTCAAAATATTTCGCATAAAATTCATACAATTTTATCTGAATATAATTTAGTACAAAAAATTTTTTCAATTTCTTTTGATAATGCTAGCTCCAATATAGCTAGTTTAGAATCACTTATTGCAATATGTGAGCCATCTCTTGGTGGTAAATTTTTTCATGTTAGGTGTATTTGTCATGTTCTTAATTTATGTGTTCAAGATGGTTTAACTGTTTTACAAGAAGCATATGCTCCTATCCGTGAAGCAATAATCTATTTAATTAGACATTCGTCTCTAGGTAAAAAATGGAAAAGATATTGCATAAAAAATAATATTCATCCAAAGAAATTTTCAAAAGACGTGCCAAATCGTTGGAATTCTACTTACAATTTGTTAAATGATAGTTATGAATATCGTATTGCATTATGCAATTTTTATAACAAAGAACAAGTACCCGTTTGCTTATTGCCAACTCAATGGGATAAGTGCTCTAGTTTAATGGCACTTTTAAAAATCTTTAAAGAGGCAACCAAATATTTGTCCGGTGTTTATTATCCTACTTCTACACTTGTTGTTGAACATTGTGTTAAAATTGTACTTGTATTCAAGTCTTTAATTAAAGTTTCCGAGTTATTTAATTGTATAAAAGAAATGAGAGACAAATGGATTAAATATTTCGCCTACATTCCTCCGGTTTTTTTAGTTGCTAAACTTTTAGATCCTCAAGTTAGAGAGGAAGGTTTGCTAAAATTACTTTCACTTTACTATAATGCTTTATTTCCTAATCCTATTGCTAATTTTATTCCTCCAAATCCTAGCGATTTAGTTCAAAATGCAAAAATTTTGTTATGAACTCTTTATCGTGAATATGCTTGTAGTTATAGTGGTAGTCTTGATCTTGGTACGGGTTCTTCTTCTCCTGTTCACATTCCTTCTAGTAGTAGTACATCTTTTTTTGGTTTTGCTATTCCGGATCTTAGTGAATGGAATGCCTATCAAGAAGATTTATCCCGAAAACGAACAAGGTACCAAAGTAATGCTTATCAAGAACTTGAAAATTATTTAACTACTTGTGAATTGGGAGCTTTAGAGCGTGGTTCGGATGGTAATAACAATCTTCTTAAGTGGTGGGCAAAAAGGTCTACAATATTTCCTGTAGTTGTCACGATTGCGAAGGAAATACTAGTTGTCCCCGCCTCAACAGTTTCTGTTGAACAAGCCTTCAGTGTAGGATGATACATTCTGGATGAACGACGATCTCGATTGACGCCTCAAAGTCTCTAAGCCCAAGCATTATTGAATGATTGAGTGAAAGCCGAGTTACGCCAACACTACACCATATATGGCTTTTAACAACATTTTTTTTATGTTACAAGCAAAAGTGTAGCTTTAGCTGCCTTAAAATTGGTCAAATTTGATTTAAGGCTACACATTTTTCTAACGTTATTATTGATATAAATTAGTGTTACCATAGACTAAATTGAACATCTACGCTAACACAAAATTTGGTGTAGCCGTTGCCATTTAAAAAAAGTGTAACTAAACACTAAAAGAAATAGGAGGGCTTTGCTAAAATATTTTAGGCGGTCCAAATAAATTATTTTCAATCAGAATAATTCGATTTTTATAAGGTATTTTATGAATATATATTTTTTTATAATAAGAAAACTTGTAAAAATTTCAAGTCATTACGAAACATACATTTTCTAAAATATTTTGCGGAAAATTTAAAACGATTTCAAATCTCCAATACAACCGTAAAATCCAGCAGCGGAAAATAATTGTCAAAAACAAGGTTAATTGTTTCATATTAACTTAATCGGAATTTAAAAGAAATACGCAACATTAAATATATTTATCATATGTCGGTCTGCTCTGCAAGCCGTTTTCTTCATTCCGAATTACAAAGGTAAAATTTGACTTGGGTGAAACTGAAGGAATTAGAAACTTAGGGACTAAAATTAAAATCTAGGTAAAATAATGGGATATAAAATCCCTATCCCGATTAGGGATGTCAGTTTTACCCGTCGGGTCAGGTTGCCCACGGGTAAATGGGTAAATAGGTAGGGCACTGCCCGAAAAATCGAGTAGCGGGTAGGGCAGTACTCGTGCCCGCTAAATTATGCTAGAGTAAGGGTAGGATATGAGTTTAGCATTTACCGTCTATCCGACCCGATTACCATACCCATGTACCCAGTTAATATATTTATTTTATATATATATAATATATATGTAATATATTATAATTAATATATATAATATCTGTTTTTTCATTTTATATATGAACTTAACATTTTTAGTTTATTAATAATAATATCTTTAACTCTCAAAAAAAGCTACATTTTTAGTTAATTAAATCAGTAAAACTACATTTGATCTGCCTAGAGTTTCAACTCTCAAAAAAAGCTAAGCCACTCACGTATTATCATTTTCCTTCACATTCATTCTCTCTTCCTTCCTACGGCTCATTGGCGGTGCTCACCACTCGCGTACTTTCTTCATCTTCAACCTTCTCGCCTCCGGCCTCTCTGTATCTCTCTCTCATTATCGACCACCACCCACCGCGGCCCACCCTCCTCTCGGCTATCGCTATTCGCTCTCTGCCGCTTCTCACGGTCGCAGACGAACTACGGTGCCTGCTGCTCCTTTTAGGTAAGATTAAATCTTCTTCCTTTGCTCCTTGTGCTGCGGTGTTTCCACAACTTATCTAGCGGCGTGTGTCGGATTTTTGCTTTTACTGAACCTACCATAAAGTCGGATCTTTTTTTATTGGTTTATCAAACAAAATAAAAAATAAAATTCATAGATTTATACTCACTTTGTTGGCCGTACCTTGCTAAAGTCGGAATTTTTTTGCTCCTCATCCGGTGCTCTGCTCTGTGCTCCCCCCTTTTGCTCTATCTGAATTGTTTTTTTTCCTGTTTAGCTTTGAAGAAAGTGTTTATGTTTTGTAAGATAACAGTCCTAGGTTTTTCCAGATGATGTTAGTAGTCTGTTGATGGTGCTTATTGATACCAATCCATTCTTCTTTTGGGTTTTCCAGATTGTGAGTCTGTAACTATTTTTTTGATTGTTTCTGTTTTTGATGGTGTTTTTTATGTTTCTATTTTTTGATGGTGTTTTTTAGGCTGTTTTTTGGTGGTGGATCAGGGAGCTAGTGGAGGTGGTTAGGGCTTTGAAGTATCAAAATATGGGCATGGCTCAACTTGTTAACAGGCGCGACTTATCTTTCTTTGGCGTGACTCATTTTGTTAACTAGCGTAACTTATCTTATTTTGGCATGGCTTATCTATCTTAGGCGTATCTTATCTAGCTTAGGTGTGACTTGTCCTTATATTTTGAAATTACACTGCCAATATAGATATTCATGCTGCCAATACCAATTTTCGCTGGTTATCGTGCTTGATTCTACGCTGGTTTGCCTGTGGCTGTTATTTCAATTTGTTGGTGGTTTGTGACTGTTAGCGATTTGACTGTTATGAGGGTGGTGCGAATCCATTGTCCTCTTTGTGGGTCTTAGTGGGTGTCACGATGGTGGTGGAAATGGGCTTACTAAGAGCTCGTTGATCACACACCTTCGTGACCGTCATTGAGTGGATATTTAAATTATGAGGTTGGTGACTCTTTCTTTGGTATATCGCGCTAGCTAATTGTCAAAATTTAAAATGCCCAGCAGAATATATATATATATATATATATATATATATATATATATATGTGTGTGTGTGTGTGTCTGTGTGTGTGTGTTACATACAATGTCCGAGCGAACTTTCTTGAATAAATGTTGTTTGTAATGGTTTCAAATATTTCCATAGGTGGAAAAATGAGTTTCAACCTAAAAGCTGAAAATCATTCTTTTCTGAAGATTACATTATATGCCGGATATATGCAATTGTAGAATTCATAAAGGACAGTGTTTTAATTAATGTATGATCATACATATAGAAAGATCATACCAATTATATTAAGGTGTCGACTTAAAGATAAAATGATTATCTAAACTTATAGGAAGCGAGAGCTTTATTGGGACGACTCGAGTATCAAAAAGGAAACATGGAAGGTGCTCTTCGTGTTTTTTAAGGAATAGATGTTGCTGCGGTTATCTCAAGAATAAAAATCACTATAGTTAGAAGATCCGAGCTTCCGAGACGTCATTCTCAAAGTGACAATGGGCCGCCAATGTCGATGCACGCTGTGAGTTTGCTTGTCGAAGTTACTTGTATTTTTCTCCTGTCTATGGTATTCTCCATGACTAATTCGTATACTGAAGACTGATTTCATGGGTTACCGTTTCTTAATTTTTTGAGTATGGCAGTGGGGGATGAGATCTAAGTGGAAATAAGCGCACTAACAAGGAGCAGTCATTCAATCAGGAGTTTGAGGGGCCAAATCAGTCTTCGCGTGTTAGTTGTGACAAAGGCTATCATGTTCGTGTAGTCAAGTATTAAGGACTTTCTACTTGTCCTCCTCACTCATTGTTAAAAGAACTTTCTTGTTTCTCTTTGTTAGCAAAGATTAGAGCGATGTTGCTTAAGTCTCTTCTATTGCTCAACTGCACTAAAGAAACAAATGTCCGAAATAGTTGCTGTCAATGATGCATCCATTTTGAGTTTTTTTCACATAGAATATTCCTTTATTCAGTTTGCTTCATGATTTTTGTTGCCAGGATGGCCACTATTTCTTCTAACTTGCTCAAATGTGTAACACCAGTTGCTTGAGGTGTCTTATCTGGAGTTATGTCGCATGTGATCAATACGCTCCACCTAGCTTCATTAAACATCAGAAAGCAGTGACATATGGAGTCCACTAATTGCCTTTTGGGGCCTCTGAATCTGAACTTTGCCATCAAAGTATTTGAGGTGTGTTTCAAATGCCACGCTTTCACCTGAAGTTGGCAATCGGACGAGTTGTTTGTCACACCCTTCGTAATCCCAAATCACTAACACCGAAGTTCTGTGCTTCACCTTCAGCCTATTCATGAATCATGGGTCCCCAGGGCTAACTCGTACTATTTGATAGGGTAAAACTTAAAAGCGGTGAATTACTCCCAACATCAAGCCATGTGGGAATTAGTGCTAATTTTGCTTCATGTATCATGTTTTTTTTTCTTTCCCCGTACCAGCTTGGTCGACAGCAGCTCCCCGTACAATACCGTTACCAACTCTGACAAACTTATTTTTATCCCCCTCAAACTTTTGAACAGATCAGAGAAGGATGAGCGTTCTTCATATGCACCAGAGAAGGGATACAGATATGATGGTGTCTATAGGATAGAGAAGTGTTGGAGAAAAGCTGGAATGCAGGATTCTCAAAGCAAAATTAGTGCAGACTCTTGGAAGGTATTCAGGTATTTCTTTAAGATTTTTTCTTTTTTTTTTTTAACAAAAAATTCATAAACACAGTTTAAGAATGCATATGTAAATACAATAGATAGGAAGCAGTAAAATATAAATACAATAGATCATATATATTGGTGTCCTATTTATTGTAGATTTAGATGGCCTTGGTTGATATCTTAAATGGCCATGGTTGATGAGTACAATTCTACTTATATATTGCTTTTATGTTTGGTGTTGGTATATATTGTTTTACAATTTTACTGAAATTCTAGATGTGCCGCATATTGTTCTTTTGTTAATAGGGTAGTTGACTTGTGAAGCAGAAATTAAGAAAATTTTCCAATATTGTTATTGTTTGTATTTTATGTTTATGTTAAATATTTGAGGGAAGTACTTGATACTTTTATTTACAGACTGATGTTATGAAAGCTCTTGAACTGAAGGTGTTGAGGCTGCTAATAAATTGATTCATGATGGCAAAGAACACCGACCATCTTATCTAATTGGGAGACTTATTCAGAAAAAGGAACCAAAATCGAAGTCTTCAGCATCACCATCCGTTCAAGTTGTTGATCTGTACGTGGCGGACCTAACTGCTAAGATTAGGGCTCAACTTCAACAAGAGATGAATGAAAAACTTGACCAAAAAGTTCGAGAAATGATGAAAATGTTGGCCGAGAAGAATCCAGATTTGAACTTAAAGATTGATGACTCTCAGAAATCAGTCGAGGTGTCCTATGGCGGTGATAATATCACTCCTTGACTGATCTCATCATTTTATATTATGCTAGCTAAGTGACTTAAGTAGTTTTGTTATATTTATGGATTGCGATCGTAACTTGTTCTTAGCTATTATGGATTAAATATTAGCAGTCATGTATTTTGGATGTTGTTATGGTTGAGAGTGTTTTAATGGTATTGACTATTTTATGGTAATATTTATTTTCCAATATAATATTTTACTTTTTACCATGAAAAATATTGGTAAAAACCTGCAAAAATGTAGCCATAGACTATAATTTATAATTCTTTCTGTTGGCAAAATATAAAAATTGTGTTGGCAAAGATTAAAAGTGTGTTGGCAAAAGTTAGAACTGTTCATATATAAGTGTAGCCATAGTGTTAAAGTTGTTGGTAAAGATGTCAAAGTGTTTCACAATTTAATATTACATTAGACCTCATGAGTGTTAGCATAGGTCTACGGCTACACAAATTTCTGTGCCACTAAAAATATAAAAGTGTGGCCTTAAGTCTACAGCAACACAAAATCTAGTGTAGCTAGAGACAATAAAAGTGTTGGCATAGGGGTTTATTGCTACACTTTTTTAACATGTTACCAAAAACAAGAAAAGTGTTACCTTAGACCCCTATAGTTGCGGTCGTTTTTGTAACACCTTCGAATTTGGTCAAAGTGTAGTCATAGCTTGTTTTTCTGCCTTCAGCAACACTTTTTGGACTTTTGAACACAGTTTTTCAGGTATTGCTGAAACTCATATATGGTGTAGTGCCAACAAGAACCAAATTATAATGAACAAGAAGACAGTGATACATCTGATACCGGATCTAGCAATGATTCGGTTGACTTGGGTGATTGAACCATCTCCTCTCCGCCTCCACCTCCGCTCCCTAAGGTAAGTATAAGGTAAGTGAACTACGAGGACTTTGATTCCTAAGGTAAGGGGATACGTAGGCAACTTAATCCAAATATTTAAAGTTGAAATTCTTAATTTTAACTTCGAATATTTGAATTAAGCTCAAGTCCATTTTATTTTTTTTCCTTCCCCCCACCAAATTTAAAAATGAACTACGAGGACTTTGATTTTGATTCCTAAACTCTAAAGTTACGGATATCAAATACGTAGGCGCTTAATTCAAAGATTTAAAATTACAAAATTCAAGTTTAGACTTTAATATCTGAATTAAGCTCAAGTCCAATTTTTACCCCATATATTTTTTTAAAATTAAAATTTAAAAATTAAAAAAAAAATCGCCGAACCGCCGGTTCGGTTCCGATTCGGAACCGGCGGTTCACGATTCAAAACTGTAACCGTGAACCGCTATAAGGTGGTTCGGTTCCGGTTCCGATTTTTGGCAAACCGGAATCGGCAGTTCATGAACCGGCGGTTCAAAAAACCGGTGGTTTTGAACCGCCGAACACCTCTACTTGTAAGTGCAGAATATTTACCAATTACCATTAAGTTATTTCGTGGAGTATTAAAATTTAAATATCATCATACCAAATTATAAAGATTAAATCCTCCTAATTAACGTGGAGTATTAAAATTTAAATATCATCATACCAAATACATAAAAGTTGAGTTAATAAACCCGTTTTTAATTAATTTGCACATTCCTTTCAACTTCATTTCATATTATTACCGAAGCAATTAATTTGCACAATCCTTTCAACTTCATTTCATATTATTATCGAAGCGTTAATAAGACCCTTTCAACTTACGGAAGCATTAGTAAGATGCTTCTACATTCATCTATTTGTGCCTATATAAAATATCTACACAGAAGCCATTGATGCTATGGGAGTACGAAATTCCTTGATGGGGGAATGATGTATATAGCATCTTACACCAACTATAAAACATTCCTTCACCGATAAGCTACAAGACCCAATGCTCTCATACGGTGATATGCCTCGGGTGAGTTATATGCGTACAATATCCATTGGTTTCATGTGAAGGTAAGAACCTTAGCCATGTATTTTACATTATTAACATGTGAAATTGACAGGGAAATATAACACTTTACGTCAAGGAACAATAAGGCGCAACTTTTGCGTCGTAAACTAGAAGAAGATTGCCTCACATGCATGAAGGTGTTCAAGGGACGAATGTTAAACAATCAGTAGAACCGTAGGAATGATGTACAAATGATATGAATACGTGAATTATATACTCCAAAGAGTTTTTATATAATAGCTTTCTTTTGTTGTTATTATTATTATTACTAAGTGAGTCTCTTTATTTACTTTGAACCAACCTGTTAAGTTATGCTACAAGCGTTGGGATGTTGTAAGTGACATGACAACTAAAATGTCAAGATCGATACACGACTCTTTTTATTTGAGGTTTTTAAATTTTAGCTTCTTATTTGAGGTCTACATTTTATTTTTATGTGAATTTTAGCTTCTTATTTGAGGTCTACATTTTATGTTTTTATGTGATGGTAAAAATGTCAACTTTTTTAGCTAACTGGTGAAAAGTGTCGACTCTCATGTAGTTGCACGATGGCATGGAAACAAAATTTGAAGACATGCATGACTGATTCTCATTTGATGGTAAAAAGATCGCTTTTAGTATTTACCAAAGGTAATTACATATATAATTGCACCAAATATTAGTTAGCATGCTATTACATGTGGTATTACATAGAACATCACGCATAATAGAGCAAGTACAAATGTATAATATAGTGTGTTGTTTTATTATGATGTCACATGAACGTTACATTTATGTTATGTTAAAACCTATTGAGAAAGTGAGCACAAACAAATATCATTTCCTGAAAACTAATACTTATAAAGTTATACAATTATGATACAAGGGTTGAATCACATGAAATATTTTAAAGGGAATGCTATTTTGGCTTTCATTAAAAATTTGTCATTCCATTTACTTTGAAAACTTAATTACTTAGGACTTGTTTGCTATATATGATTAAGGTGTATAATATATCTAATACACATTTATATCTTGTTTGGTATAAAGTATAGGACCCTTGATAAAATTCGGGCCCGTATAAATAATACTGATTTTTGGTATTACGTATCCCACCTAAGAGGTGGTATTAGGTTATATTAAACAATACTACAACTAATAAATTCAATAAACTACCATGATATCTATATTTTACAGAGAATTTAATACATCGTACCAAATATGATATTAATTTCTTATACTGTATAAGAAATCCCAATCAATCTTATCAAGATTTATCACATACAACCTAGCAAACGAGCCCTTATTGTATAAGTCGGTGTGTTCAAAAAATAATCTCATAACATAAACTCATTAATTTTTTTCTTTAATTTTAAAATTTTAGACTTATCGATCTATTACTTATAATACAAATATACAAACAATGGATTATATCATAAAACTCAAAATTATGGAATAAAGTGTGCATTTACTAAACGAAAACAAAGAATAAAACTACTTTAGCTGAAACATCTATCTCACGAGAAACACATGAACAAGAAAAATTAAACACATGAACAAGAGGGTTTTGACACTAAAAATCAAGCCTAAACTACAATATTAATATATACTTTTACGATGAAGTATTGACTGTCTAAAAAAATTGAGTTTTAGACATAGACAAAAGTTCAATTTTTTATCAAAAAACAAAGTCGGTGCATCGTACGAGTCCGAATGCCTCGTTCAACAGAACTCTTCAGAATAAGTTGAATTAGGTTAACACTTGATTGCTGCCATTACAATGACTACTCGAATTTAATCACAGTATTAAAGTATTAAATCATCACTCACCTTTGCTCCATATGTTATATCTTTACAAGTAACTATAAATATGTAGATACTAGGTTTCAAATTTACATCTGACTAGTCTCTAACACAACAGTCTTAATTCTACAGAACTATCACTACTACAAAAAAGACATTCAACATCGCTCGTTTAACATCGGTTTTGTAAAAACCGATGTTAAAAAAGATGCGGTGGCATAATTGAAAATTTTAAAACAAATTAACATCGGTTCTGCTAAAAACCGATGTTAAATTAACAATTAACATCGGTTTTTAAAAAAACCAATGTTAAATTAATCCATTTCACATCGGTTTAGAAAAACCGATGTTAATTGTTAATTTAACATCGGTTTTTAGCAGAACCGATGTTAAAAAAAAATCCAGAATAGTAATATTAAAAATTGGATGTTTATCTTTATTGTTCAAAAATAAAAGGTAAAAATTTGAAGTTTTTATTTAAAGTTCGAAAATAAAAAATAAACATTAGTTCGAAAATAAAAAATAAAAATCGGATGTTTTTATTTAAAGTTCGAAAATAGAAAATAAAAATCGGATGCTTTTATTTAAACTTTTGAAAAAAAGTGGAATATTATTTTCCATAAATAAATAAAAACTGAATTATTATATATATTTTTAAAAACCTGCTAGTTTTTGTTTTTGTAATTTTTTTACTTTTCATAAAAAACTATTTTATATTTTTACAAAAAATCTAAAAATAAAAAAACAGATTAAATATTAATTATAAATCAGATCCATATTTTTAAATTTTTTATTTTCGAGCTTTAAATAAAAATATCCGACTTTTAATATTAATATTTCATATTTTTTTAAAAAAAATAATTTTCGATTTGTTAATATATATATATATATATATAATTATCTTATATTTATAAAAATTTATAAATGTATATAGTATATAAATATAACACATTGCAAAAAATATACAAGAAGTTCATCTGGCGGAGTGGTAATATCACACTTCCACATGCAAGAGGTGGTGAGTTCGAAACCCACCAACAATGAAATTTAATGGTATTTGTTGTAGGTTGGTGGGGATTGGTGCGGGGGGCTGGTGTGGGGGGCTGGGCGAGTGTCTGGGTTGGGGTTGGGTTGGGCTAGCTGGGTTAGCCGCGGTCCGATAAAATTTTAAAATCGCGAAATTTAACATCGGTTGTCCCAGAACCGATGTTAAATACCGGGATATTAAAATTAACATCGGTTGTTATAACAACCAATGTTAAAATCGAAGGTTGGTTGGATTGGTGCGGGGGGCTGGTGCGGGTGGTTGGGCGAGTGTCTGGGTTGGGGTTGGATTGGGCTAGCTGGGTTAGCCGCGGTCCGATAAAATTTTAAAATCGCGAAATTTAACATCGGTTGTCCCAGAACCGATGTTAAATATCGGGATATTAAAATTAACATCGGTTGTTATAACAACCGATGTTAAAATCGAAGGTTGGTGGGGATTGGTGCGGGGGCTGGTGCGGGTGGTTGGACGAGTGTCTGGGTTGGGGTTGGGTTGGGCTAGCTGGGTTAGCCGCGGTCCGATAAAATTTTAAAATCGCGAAATTTAACATCGGTTGTTATAACAACCGATGTTAAAATCGAAGTTTAACATCGGTTATTAGAAACCGATGTTAATTTTAACATCGCGACATTTAACATCGGTTCCAAAACCGATATTAAATGTCCAAAAAAAACCGATGTTAAATATCTGTTTTGTAGTAGTGTATTCATAATATTTAAATGTTTCTACCGACATATCTAATGGGTTAGAGTTTCTCCCTTAACCATCGACTAAAAAATCATAAAGCCCTCGAAATTTTTGTTCCCAAAGCTCGTGGCCAAGACCGCTGATTTACATAAATCTATATATTGATCAAAGTAAAGATTATATCGATGAATAAAGTGAGAGAAATAGAGAGATTGAAAAAGTCAAGCGGAATATCGTAAATGAAGGACATATGTAATAGTGCAATTAATATAAAGAAATTTTTGAAAAGTAATATTTGTTTAAGGAGAAAGTAAAAAAAATATAATGATCAGTCAGTTAATTGTATTCATAACACTGATAGAGGAATCTTTATATAGACATTACAATGAAAGTCATTCCATACATAGAATTCCTAGGTAAGATAAGGCATCTAATGAAATCCTACTATCTCTAGCATGATTTAGAACCTTCCATCTATGTATCTTCTTACAACCAGTATTAGGTAAAACACCAAAAAGAAAGGATATCCCGAATATTATTTACTTTTTTTTTCTCATTTAATTTTATATATATACATTTCTCTTAGAAAGAACAAAATCATAACTCGTATTTGACATAATTTATTATTTGTCCATTCAAATCATATATCTCTGACTATCAGTCATAATCAGTGCAATTATATCATATATTCGTTCATTTTGTCAAAATTCCATATTCTTCTCTAAAAATTCTATCACCCTTTTTTCAGTTTTTTTTAATATAAAAAATAAAAATGCATTCAGTCACACACTAAATATATAAATGATTTGTTGAGTAATGGGATACTAACCTTTTTAATTATTTTCTTCTATTATCTATTATATTGACCTATATTTAAATTTTGAGGGAAAAAAAAAGGGAAAAAACGAGGCCCAAAATAGGGTAAGCCCTAGTGATTTACTTGCCCTGGTCTCCACATAGTGCACCCAGTGTGTGTGAAACCCTAATGACTAATGTGCTATCTATCTATCTATATATATAATAGCGTTACGGATTCTAAGCACTAGATTAATTCTCTCTCATACGTGGTATTATCTTATTTCTAGGTTCCCATTTATCTAAAATCTTGAATCCCACATCAATTTAGAATGGTATTTAATCAATGGACAACCTAAATCAATAGAATTCAATATCTTGAATTCCACATCAATTTAAAACCACCAATCGAGAATCTAAATAAATACCTAGAATTCAATGTGTATTTTAAACCACATAGTTATTTTACACACAAGCTTAAGAATATTATTTTTATTGTGCTTAATTTGGTCAATTATTAAGTTGGACAAATAAATAGTTTAAATTTTTAGTGAATTTGAACCTAGAAATAAGATAATGCCACATATGAAAGAGAATTAATCTAATGCTTAAAATCCGTAACACTATTATATATATATATAATAGTTATTATATACACTAGTTATTATATACAAGAGTTGTCATTCTAATATTACAACTCCACGGAGCGTACAAAGTAAAAAATATCATACTTAAACATAAACTTGCGTGAAATTCGACGGAAAATCTTTATACTACAATTTATGAGTAGATACTTAAAAATTTATTTAATATTTAATTAGGATTTAACCACCCAAAATTGTTCACTATTACGGAGCACCATAATGAATCGAAGTAATGTGACCACAAGGGCGGAGGGAGGACGGTTCAAGGGAGTCCACGGACCCTTCGGCGGATGAAAATTCCATTATAAAATAGAGGCAATTATATATATAGTTTTTCGATTCCGTAATTTTTATTGCTCCGAACTCTCATGAGTAAATACTCTGCTTCCGCCACTGTGTGACCATGATTCAGTTTAGAGTTTATATAACCTTACGCATCCCATGTAATATCCTTAATCTTTGAAATAATATCTATCATTTATGTTGCTAGAAAATTAATATAATTAACTTATTTTTAAGTATGATCGTGATAATGACTAGATGAGAGTAAGATATCGGATGATATTTTTTAATAACATAGAATAATTATTGGTAAAAATGTGATGGTGACCCATATTGTATTTTTCGATAAATTATTCAACAAAAATACGGAAATTAGTCAGAACTAGGGGTGTAAATGATGCGAGTCGAGCTCGAGTATCAGTATACTCGACTCGAACTCGATAGCAATTTCTCAGGCTCGAACCCGACTCAAAAACTCGCGAGTAGTTGAAGTCCAAACTCGACTCGAACTCGATAAAACTTTTCCAAACTCGAACTCGAGCTCGAACTCGTTTGAAGCTCGAAAAAAACTCGAACTCAAGCTCGAACTCAAGCTCGAAAAAAGCTCGAACTCGAGATTGAAAAAAGCTCGAACTCAGAACTCGAATCAAGATCGATCAAGGTTCCAAGCACCATTTATATAGAGATTTATAAGGTTGAAACTGTTATTCCTAGCCGATGTGGGAATAAGTGAAACTGCCCCTTTATATAAGAGCTCATATCAAGTTCAAACTCGACTCGAACTTGATAACAATTTTCTAAGCTCGAACTCGAGCTCGAACTCGTTTGAAGCTCGAAAAAAGTTCGAACTCAAGCTCGAACTTAGAACTCGAACTCGATAATAATTTTCTAAACTCGAACTCGAACTCGAGCTCGAACTCAAGCTCGTTTGAAGCTTGAAAAAGCTCGAACTCAAGTTCGAAAAAACTCGAACCCAGAACTCGAATGAAGCTCGATCAAGGTACCAAGCACCATTTATATAGAGATTTATAAGGTTGGAGCTATTATTCTTAGCCGATGTGGGAATAAGTGGAACTGCCCCTTTATTATGTGTATTATATTAGCTACCAATTCAAACAAGTGTCATTATTTGTATTTTAACTATATATGCAATTACAAACAAAACATGAAATCAGAAAAAATTTGAGTTTCATTTTTTTTTACAAATAGTTTCTTTACAATTCAATTTATTTATTAATATTTTTACATTGTATTTTACAAATTTATATTATAATTAATTATATATATAAAAAAATCGAGTATCTCATGAGCTTATCGAGTCGAGTATTGGATAGCTCAACTCGACTCGTTAGTATGTCGAGCCGAGCTCGAGTTCGAGTCGAGCCTACTCGAGTCGAGTGTTGACCGAGTCGATCTCGAGTACCTCGCAAGTTGTCTCAACTCGTTTACACCCCTAGTCAGAACTGTAGGACTTTTGAGTTGTCATGAATGGATTGAAGACTAGTGCAAATTTGTTAATATCTCATTTGGTCAACAAAACATGTATTGATCTCTACCTAGGAATAGATAAATTAAGGCCACGTAATAAAAGAATCATAAAGGAAAAAGCCACGGAGATATAGTTAAATGTGATTTTATTGATATTTGGATGACGAGCTGAACTGATTGTTCATATCGGTCTTTGATTCATATGCGTAATACAGAGTGAATGGTACTTTTTACTAGAACTTTCTAAAAGTCCTTTTTAATCATACATTCCTCCGATTTATCGAGGATCTCCGCCAATCAAGGGGTTGACAACTGGAGAATGTTGGGATGCGTCCAGAACACATGTCATAAGAAGAGAAAGTCTCAGGAACGCGTGGCTATACCTGAAGGAGCCTTGGGAAGGGGCCGGACAAATTGCAAACTGTCATGTGTGCCTCTTCTGAATGCTTGTTTCTAGTTGTGGTCTCGAACCATTTAACATACGAAAGGGACACTGGAAGTGTTGGTGAGAATGTGATTGAACATTTCTAAAAAGGCCTATGCACAAGGGTTGACTTAGAACAATCACAGCCGATTCTTGAGTAGTCCAAAATTGTGAAAGTTAACAGTATGAAAAAGCATTTTTTAGTCCAAATCCGTATGTGGCTTGTGATAATTGGACATCATTTATCCCTGTGATTGCTTTCTTCGTGTTCTTGATGATGTTGGGGTTTAGTAATTTATGATTTGAATATACCTTTCAACTATGCTTAAGGTGCTTGATTACATGTTTGAAAGAGAAATTGACGGGAATATGTTGGTTAATTTTGTATGTGGCTTATTGAATTGATATGTGGATTGTTCGAGATTACAGAGAAGTTGGAACTATGTGCATTTGAATAATCATTGGGATTGTTCATGTTTTTCGGCAAGTAATTCGGGTCTTGTTGTTTGACTTTGTATTACTATATTCATATTGATTTCGTCTTCATTGTCGTTTGGATATATTGATGTCATCTAGTTTTTCTGGAGGAACATTAGATTATGGCATATGAATGGCCTGTGGGAGTATCCAGTGACAGAGGTAAATAAAATACACAGGGGTCCAGACTTTCCATTGTGTGTATATATCTATTATATATATAAAACTTATTCCTCTTCATTTAATGTGAAAGGAGGGTTGTACATAAAAATTAATACCCCTTAATTTAATGTGCAAGGGGGGTTGTGCACAAAAATTAGTACTGTACAACTAATGCATTGCACGCCAAAAATAATTTCATTTTTTATAAACTCACGAATTTACATCTACATATTAAACTCCAAGGAATACAAACAATCGTGTAATGATGGAGTGAACACAAAAGGGTTCCTGGAACCATGCTCTCATAATTGATGAATATGAAGTGTTGTTGAAGTATTTATGCTTGAAGCACTATATAAACCATCCAAAGACGAGAAAACAACATAGCAAAAAACCACACCAGTTTTGCAGTTTGCCATATAAGCCTCCTGTTACGTTTTCTATTTATATGTAGATAAGATGTTGTCACTATTTTTTAATCTTGGCCTACCTTTTCGAATATGGAGTTAAAGACTTGCTGTGATATTCTTTAAAGATGTTTGTGTGTGCTTCTGACATTAAAGGGTTTGATGTTTGTATGGAGTTAAAGACTTGCTGTGGTATTCTTTCGAATATGGAGATCTGTGATTTGATGTTACTTTCTTTTATTTGTTCGTTAAAAAACACAGAAACTAAATCTAATGATTTTGAGCAGAAACATTAAAGAGTTTGATGTTGTGTTTGATTATTTCGGGTAAGGAGTTACAACGACGTAGTTTGTGTGTGAAGCTGTGTTCATGTTTGGTGGTTGATCTGCTAAAATCAGAGAAAAAGATGGATGAGAGGCAGATGTTTTTAGAATAGTGATAAAAAATTAGATGTATATCTTGGAATGGATTGGATCCCATCTTACCCGAATTTTTTTACCCCATTAGTTTTGGATTTTAATCTGTTAGACTGGATCCCACCGTAGCAAAACAATCTCAAAACACAATAAATTGATGTCAATAATCAATCGGTTGGTGTTTGATAAAAGAAATGAAACAAAATGGATTGAAATAAAATGATTGTTTTAAAGTGTACAACTCATGAAAAGCTAATGAATGAATATATGCATGTAATAATGGGAAGCTTATGTGAATACTGAGTCGGACCTCCAGCATTTGGTAAATTTGACACATACATACATTCATCAATGCATACATAAACACGTATCACGTATGTATGCAGACACATAAGTACGATATTGGTATACATTGAATAAAGAAGCTGAAAAATATTATAGATACAGCATGGCTGCATGGGTATTTTGCTTTATAGGTGGCATTATTCATTGGAAATTTACCTCATATTAATGATTTACATAATCAATATGCACGCTTTCTCTCTATCTCATGATGATGCTACTAATAGTCTCCTACAATATAATGGAGACTCTTCATGTCCATTCCTTTTGTATTATTCACTTTTACTTTTTGCTTGGGGGATGGTAAGTTGGTAACCGTTGTGAATTAAAAACGAAATCATATCGTAGTTTTAAAATTACATAAAAATGTAGAATGTTAAAACAAAAGCCGTTAGTATTTAAAGATTACATGTGAAGAGACTCTTTTAAATGTAACGTCTTAGAAAAAGTCTTTTTACATGTACTCTTTTAATGTGAATAAACTATTTTAAGTACTGGAAACCTAATTAGTACCGACCATTACACTATGGATATTTAGATGCAATGGGTGCAACGCACGAGTTGATAAAACATTACATTTTGAACATTTAAAATAAATACAATACATTACATATAACTAATTACATAGATTAAAAGAATTCTACACGGAAAAAGCGTTACGGATGAGTCCTTATTCATATTAAAAGACTACATGTTAAAAGACTATTTTAATTGTAACTTTTAATGTAAATAAACTAATTTAAATACAAAAGTTATGATAACATCACAATTAAATCCTCTAAAATAAATACAATACAAATTCTCTAATAGGCATCTAAATACCTTCATATGCTCATTCAAGCGTTTGCAACCAATGCTCATTCAAGCGTCTGCAATCAAAGACCGTGCATCGCACGGGTCGGATCAAGCCTCGTATATGTATATATATATATATATATATATATATATATATTAAGTTCAGGTTTAGAAATAATAACACCGAATATAACTAATATTCAATAATTGCACCGCTAATGGTCGAGTCACCCCTCAAACAGACGGTAAGTCCAATATGCGAGATCCTATGACTTGAAAATATTGAATAATCACTTCATTGTCAATACCAAAAAAGTATCTTTCTCGACGTAAAACACCATACAGTCAGTCAAAAATTCATTGCAGATAAGGCTCGTTCTACACTAGCAGTTGCAAGATGCAAAATTAAAGTCAACTTGATAAGAAGATACACCATGTAATACTCGTATATTTCATTCCTATGTTTTTCAATTCTAGCGACTCACTTGTGTTCATTGATACATTTTGGACATATTTTGTTCAGCACTTTTCATCATTCAAGCGAGTTTTGATATGTAACACCCCAAATCTCAAAAAGGATATTACACGCCGTAAAATCTTCACAAGGTCTACCAGGCTAACACATGACACATAATCCACAAAATAAATCCCATAAGACACCTTAATAATAATAAGTAGGGCCGCGGCCTCGGCCAAAGCAATTTAATTAAACGCCAACAAAACTGAAAGTGACATGTATTCAATTGCCCACGCAGGGGACTTTAGCAGTATGTGTAAAACAACCAGACTAACACCGACACCTCAGTAAACACGATAACAAAAGTCTAACATAGACTCGAGCCTCGTCATCACGCTAGGCCATCCTTTGCATGCATATCTCGTGCCAGCTCCTCAGCTCGACCGATACCTGAAATGCATAAAATGCATTTCCCCCATTTAAGAGGTTAACATTCGAATAGCTAGTGCAAGTACTCAATTACACTACATTATATACAGATACGATTTAACACAGTCATCTCATTCAGAAAACATTTGAAAATCATATTCCGGAATATTCTATTGACATTAAAATAGTAAATAATCTCTTATCAATATCACAACCATTCACACTTGGTAACCCGTGGCCGTACCCCTTAGTATCGACCCCCAGACGCCCCGTCGAATGCTCCGGGTGGGAAACCACTTCCGCAACCGTACCCCTTAGTATCGGCCCCCATACGCCCTGTCGAACGCTCCGGGTGAAAGAACAACAACTCACACACACATATCATAATTCACCATTCGTATCACAACCGCAACACACATAACGAAATGTAATACATGTACTTGCCTTGAATAATATGACGTGAAGAAAATGGCGAAAGGACAAGGTTTCGGTCCGAATAATCTTCACAAATTCGCTCCTATCACAATAACGATATACAAACAATCTCAATATTGCAGAAACGTAAGAATTCATCATAGTTCTACCTATTGGGACATTTCATCGGACAATACGAGGTCATAAACGATCCCAACCTATTAACAGAGGAAACCTCGAATTTTAATCCGCAAAATACAAGAGAAGTAAGGGATTATGATTACGCTATCGTAATCTAACAATCATATAAGCCAAATCGGACTAGAAGGATGAAAATCAAAACAAAACCCTAAAATCCCCAAAAGCTAGGGTTCTAAGGATATACCTCGATTTGAAGGCGAACCACGGATGATTTGGGATTATAGTGATGATATGATGCCCCAAAATGCTTCTCAACTGAAGTTTGGATGAAGATTGGTTGAGCCCTAACTCAAGGGAGTGTTTTCGTCGTGGAAGGAAGAAGAAAGGGTGAAAAATGGCTGAAGTCGCCCGCTGCCAGTTTTAAATATTAACAGTCGTTACAGCCGTAACACCTATACCATTACAGCTGTAATGGTGTTCACGACCTTAGTGCCCAATATGCTCAATCCAATTATGGTTGAAAAATGGCTGAAATTGTCCGCTACGAAAGAGACATTACGGTTGTAATGTATGAAGCCTTACGGCCGTAATGCATACCACCTTATGGCCGTAATGCATACCTGGCAGCAGGTCAGACTGGTCTGAAAGCAACGGTTTGCCAACAACCGGAATGAAAGTACGAGGAATGAAACCACATATATACGAAGATATTTTATAGATGAGATAAACATGGAAACCATCACAAGCCTATGGTCATCCGAAGGCCGAAATAAACGAATATTAACATCAACGCCCAAGATAATAAGCGTTTACAAAAATGACCCAAACATTCGAAAATCTAAACTCGAGACCTGAACGACAACTCAGAAAGTTGTAACATATCCAGAATCGTTAAAGGAACTTGAAGAAGTAATGAAACACTAGTATGGAACGAGATTTATGAGAATCGAGCCTCAATACGGAAAAGCTACACAATAAGTAAAATGTCATAAAAACAACTCCGAAACTCATCCGGATGGTCATGGATACAGAACAAAATAGTTTCAGAATTCCAAAACAATAACAAGCGAGTCGTCTGAAATGAAAGTACACTAAAAATAGAAATTAATAAAAATAGAAAGTGCGAATATTACATTCTCTCCCCCTAAAAATAAGTTTCATCCCAAAACTTACAAAGCAAATAACTCAGGGTATCTCGACTTCATATTCTCTTCCGTATCCCACACGGCTTCCTCTGATCCATGTCTCGACCATTGCACTTTAACCAAAGGATTGGTTTTGTGCCTAAGTTGCTTCACACGACACTCCAAAATCTGAATCGGTCTCTCTTCAAAGGTAATGTCGGGACCCAACTCAATCTCTCCAAAATCAATAATATGGCTAGGGTCCGGTACATACTTCCTAAGCTGGGAAACACGAAACACGTTATGCACGAAGAACGGCGGCAATCCTAATCGATATGCAAGCTCTCCAACTCTCTCTAAAATCTCGAATAGTCAAATATATCTCGGACTAAGTTTACCCTTCCGTCCGAAGCGATAAACTCCCCGCATCGGCGACACCTTCAGCAAAACATGGTCTCCCACCTCAAACTCCAACGGTCAGCTACGCATGTCAGCATAAGACTTCTATCGACTTTGGGCCGTTAACAACCTAACATGAATCAAAGAAATCTTCTCTCACGTATCCACTACCATATCTGGTTCAGTGCCTGTAAACTCGGATGCATCATCCCAACACAACGATGATCTGCAGCTCCTTCCATACAATGCCTCAAATGGTGCCATTTTGATCGCGGCGTGCCAACTATTGTTGTACGTGAACTCGATCAACGACAAGTGCGACTACCAATCATCTTTCCAGTCTAAAGCACAGACTCTCAATATATCCTCCAGTGTCTGCATCGTCCGCTCCAACTGTCCATCTGTCTGAGGGTGGTAGGATGTACTGAGTCGCAACTCAGTTCCCAAAGCTCGATGAACAGCCTGCCAAAAATGTTATATAAACTGGTCATCTCGACCCGAAACACTACTCTTAGGAGTCCCATGCAACCTCACGATCTCTGCAATAAACACTCGTGCTAGCCTCTTCGGCCCTCAAGTATCCTTAATGCCCAGAAAATGAGCTGATTTGGTTAGTCGACCAACAATAACCCAAATCATGTTCATTCCAGTCCGAGTCATAGGCATACTGGTAACGAAATCCATGGAAATGTCCTCCCACTTCCACTCCGGAATGGGAAGTGGTCGTAATATCCCCGCGGGTTGCTGATGCTCAATCTCAACCTGCTGACAGGTCAAACACTTCGCCACAAACTCTCTAACGTCTATCTTCAAATTGCTCCACCAGTAGTTACTCCTTACATCCTTGTATATTTTGCTCGTACCAGGATGTATGGAATAAGGCGTAGTATGAGCTTCACTCAAGATCTTCTGTCTCAACTCAATATCACTCGGTACACATAATCTTCCGCGAAACCTCAAAATTCCATCATCCTGAACCACAAATACAGGGGCTTTCCCCTTCTTCACGTCCTCCCTCAACTGGACTAAAAATGGATCATCATACTGTCTCGCCTTGATATCATCAACCAAAGATGAAGTGTTTTCTAACGCACGTAACTGACCTTGAACTCTATGAACCCAAACTTCAATATCCTGACAAATCAAATCCCGATGGTTCCTGCTTCGAGGCGTAAGTACCTCTTACATCTGTAGTGCCATCGACTTACGACTCAACGCATCTGCCACAACATTGGCCTTGCCTGGATGATAAAGAATCTCGAGATCGTAATCTTTAATTAACTCCAACCACCTACGTTGTCTCATGTTCAACTCTTTCTGAGTGAAGATATACTTCAGACTCTTGTGATCCGTGTAAATCTTACACGATGACCCATATATATAATGCCTCCAAATTTTTAAAGCGAAGACGACCGCAGCTAACTCTAAATCATGCGTAGGGTAATTTGCTTCGAAAGGATTCAACTGACGGGACGCATAAGCAATAACCCTCTCTCTCTTCATCAAAACACATCCGAGCCTGAGGCCCGAAGCATCACTATACACCACAAAATCCTCGTTCCCCTGAGGCAAAGCTAAAACTGGTGCGATAGTCAACCGTCTCTTCAACTCATCAAAGCTATTCTGCCTATCTGCGTCCCACTCAAATTTTTGAGTCTTCTGGAGTAACTGAGTGAGTGGTCTAGCGATCTTAGAAAATCCTTCAACAAACCTACGGTAATAGCCCACAAGTCCTAGAAAACTCCTCATTTCCTTCACATTCTTAGGCAGTTCCCATGCCATCACTGCCTCTATCTTCTGCGGATCTACCCGAACTCCCTCCGCTGAAATTACATGCCCGAGGAATATCACTTCCTTGAGCCAAAACTCACACTTAGAGAACTTCGCATACAACTGTTCATCTCTCAAAATGTCTAACACAATCCAGAGATGTAAAGCGTGCTCCTCCTGACTCTGGGAATATATAAGAATGTCGTCGATAAAGACGACCACAAATTTGTCCAAATACTCGACAAAAACTTTGTTCATCAATTGCATGAACACTGCTGGGGCATTGGTTAGCCCGAAAGGCATAACCACAAACTCGTAATGGCCATATCTTGTTGGAAAAGCAGCTTTCGGTGTATCACTATCCCGAATCCTCAACTGGTAGTAGCCCGATCGTAAATCAATCTTCGAGAAGACTGTCGATCCCTAAAACTGATCAAACAGGTCGTCAATCCGAGGCAAAGGGTACTTGTTTTTGATGGTCAACTTGTTTAATTCTCGATTGTCGATGCATAAACGAAGCGATCCATCCTTCTTCTTTACAAAAAGCACAGGCGCACCCAAAGGCGATGCACTCAGTCGAATATACCCTTTATCTAGTAATTCCCCCAACTGCTTCTTCAACTCTAACATCTCCGACGGTGCCATACGGTACGACGCTCGAGAAACAGGAGCCGCGTTCGGCTCAAGATCAATAGGGAACTCAATTTCCTGCTATGGTGGAAATCCTGGCAAGTCATCCGAAAATACGTTAGGATACTCGTTCACCACTGGAATCAACGACATCTCAACTCCACCATCTTCTGTTTTCAAGGCATAACACCAGTAGTCTACACAACCCTGGTTCAGAAGTTTCATCGCCTTCAAGGCACTAATCACATTTCCCAATCTACCCGGCTTACAACTGACGAGAGTATGCTCTGTGCCATCCTCGGCCACTATCGAGATAGTACGAGTCTGATAGTTCATGATAGCACCGTGACGATCCAACCAATCATCCCCGAGGATCAAATCCTCACCCTTAAGGTCTACAACAATGAGGTTCGAGGGCCAATCCCGACTCCCGATCCTCACTGGGCAATCTCTAAATTCCCGATTCCCAACCATACGATCCCCACTAGGCATACCCACTATGAACGGTTCACACTCGAACAAGCAGTCAATACCGATACGACATATACAATCCGAAGCAATAAAAGAGTGAGTAGCACCCGAATAAAAAAGCATCGAAACTGGATGAGAAAGTATCTGAGTGGTGCCTGATGCCATCAGGACGTATGTCTCCTCCGCATGTCTCACCTGATATAACCGGGGTGTACCGAGCCCGAACTTGATACTGCACGGTGATCTGGCTGACCCCGACCCCTACCATGGCCCGAACTCTGAGGAACCTAAGTGACTGGAGTCTTCTGATCAACACTATGCTCTTTATGAATGGCAGTGGTAGTCGGAGATCTGGCGGCCCTGGTAGCGCTCTCGCAATGAATTGCCCGGTGCCCGGTCTGCTCGCAAGTAAAGCAAGTAATTAAAGGAAATGGACAATCTTTCACCAAATGCTCATATTGGTTGTAGTTAAAACAAACTCTGCCGCCTGGTGCAGTGGACTGGACCGAATGGTTACTCTGAGACACTCCGGCCTGATGAAACGGCCCCTTCCCAGATGCAGGAGCAGACTGAGACTTCAAAAATTAACCACCCTTACCGGCTGAAAAACTGCTAGTAGTCTTCTGTTTCTTTGCCTCGGAACCCAACTTTGACTCCGGGACTGCCATCTCAATTGCTAGAGTGAGGTCCTGGTACTCCTTCAATGTGGCACACATGAGTGGTGCCATGCTCTGTCTGATATGCGGCTTCATGGGCATATCAAAGTAGCGAATCTTATCAGCCTCGGTCCTCACTTGATCTTCCACGTAACCTAACTGCTGGTTGTAAGTGGTGAGGGTCTGAGAGATTAGTACATCCTGAGGCGTAGCAGTAAAGAACTCCACGATCCTACGCTCCCGAACCGGAGGTGGGCAGTACTCCGCTTCCATAGCGGTCTTAAACTCCTCCCAGGTAGCTAAACGGTCCCTGGGCATCACATCTTCCCACCACTCCGCAACATCCTTATCCAGGAGGTACTGAGCAATAGGTACCCTTCTGTCGTCAGGACAAGCTACGGTATCAAATGTCCTACCCAACTGAAAAAGCCAATTCTCCCAACCTAGGGAGTCAGTAGAGGCAGCGAAATGAGGGGGGTGCATCTTGGTCACTTTCTGAAGCCATTTACTGGCTTCATCTTCTGGAGTCGGGGGCGGATTCTGACTTCCACCCTAAGCTATTTGAGCGAGCTGAGCTACCAACTGCTGAAGTACAGCAGTAGCTCCAGTGTCGGCATTAATACCCGATGGCTGATCCTAAATGACTGACAAATTCTGCTGCCCGTCAAAACTCAAGGGTAGAGTATTCGGCACTGAATGAGAGGTCGAATCTGCAGAGGACTGAGAAAGCGGAACTTCCTCACTACTAGCACCAAGGCCTCGGCCGTGCCCCCTAGATGGTCTACTGCGACCTCTCAACATACTGAAGAAAAGAATTGAAAAGGACAGGATCAGAAAAATTCTCAATTATACAAGTTGGTACCACAACTCACAGTTCCAATCTACACAAGAGAAATATAAAATACAGAAATACAAGAGTTCGAGGAGACTTACAGCCACGGGTCGCACGAAGAGATGGTAGCATGATGATATTAGGCTCAATGACTGACTCTTATGACACGACTGATAGACCCAGAATTAACCAACAACCTAGGCATTCATAAACTAAGGCTCTGATACCATAAATGTAACATCCCAAATCTCAAAAGGGATATTACACGCCGTAAAACCTTCACAAGGTCTACCAGGCTAACACATGACACATAATCCTCAAAATAAATCCCATAAGACACCTTAATAATAATAAGTAGGGCCACGGCCTCGGCCAAAGCAGTTTAACTAAATGCCAACAAAACAGAAAGTAACATGTATTCAACTACCCACGCAGGGGACTTATTTGTAAAACAACCAGACTTACACCGACACCTAAGTAACACACAATAACAAACGTCTAACATAGACTCGAGCCTCATCATCACGCTGGGCCATCATTTACATGCATATCCCGTGTCAGCTCCTCAGCTCGATCGATACCTGAAATGCATAAAACGCATTTCCCCCATTTAAGGGGTTAGTATTCGAATAGCTAGTGCAAGTACACAATTACACTACATTATATACAGATACGATTCAATACAGTCATCTCATTTAGAAAACATTTGAAAATCATATTCCGGAATATTCTATTGACATCAAAACAGTAAATCATCTCTTATCAATATCACAACCATCCACACTTGGTAACCCGTGGCCGTACCCCTTAGTATCGACCCCCAGATGCCCCGTCGAATGCTCCAGGTGGGAAACCACTTCCACGGCCGTACCCCTTAGTATCGCCTCCCATACGCCCCATCGAATGCTCTGGGTGGAAGAGCAACAACTCACACACACAATATCATAATTCATCATTCGTATCACAACCGTAACACACATAACGAAATATAATACATGTACTTGCCTTGAATAAATGGCGAAAGGACAAGGTTTATGTCCGAATAATCTTCAGAAATTCGCTCTTATCACAATAACGACATACAAACAATCTCAATATTGCGGAAACATAAGAATTCATCCTAGTTCTACCCGTTGGGACATTTCATCGGACAATATGAGGTCATAAATGATCCCAACCTATTAATGGAGGAAAACTCGAATTCTAATTCTCAAAACTACAAGGGAAGTAAGGGATTATGATTACGCTATCATAATCTAACAATCATATAAGCCAAATCGGACTACAAGGGTGAAAATCAAAATAAAACCCCAAAATCCCCAAAAGCTAGGGTTCTAAGAATATATCTCGATTTGAAGGCGAACCACGAATGATTTGGGGTTAGAGTGATGATATGATGCCCCAAAATGTTTCTCAACTGAAGTTTGGATGAAGATTGGTTGATCCCTAACTCAAGGGAGTGTTTTCGTCGTCGGAGGAAGAAGAAAGGGTGAAAAATGGCTGAAATCGTCCGCTGCCAGTTTTAAATATTGGCAGTCGTTACGGCCGTAACACCTATACCATTACGGCCGTAATGGTGTTCACGACCTTACTGCCAATATGCTCAATCATATTACGGCTGAAAAATGGCTGAAATCGTCCGCTACGAAAGGGACATTACGGCTGTAATGTCTGAAGCCTTACAGCCGTAATGCATACCACCTTACGGTCGTAATGCATACCTGGCAGCAGGTCAGACTGGTCTGAAAACAACGGTTTGCCAACAACCGGAATGAAAGTACGAGGAATGAAACCACAGATATACAAAGATCTTTTATAGACGAGATAAACATAGAAACCATCACAAGCCTCCGGTCATCCGAAGGCCGGAATAAACGAATATTAGCATCAATGCCCAAGATAATAAAAACCAAACCAAACCAAACATATCCAGTATATCCCGCTTAGAGCAGGGTCTGGGGAGGGTAAGATGTACGCAGACCATGCCCCTACTTTTTACGGTAGGAAGGCTGTTTCCGTGAAGACCCCCAGCTTAGTGCACAACAAAGTATAGAGTGATAAATACAAAGAAGCATATGATGCGACAAAGCTCAAAACCACACCTGAGCCCATGGCTTAATTCACATGAGACTTACCTAAGGTGACTTTGGCAACTGCAATCTCGATGAATGCTGCTCTAACAGAAAAGAGGTCGACTCTGCGCACAGTTCCCTGCCAAAAATACACCACACGCAAAAGGCCATAGGATAAAATATACACTAAAGGTAAAAAAATAAAAATGCAATATTCTAGGTCAAAGCTAACCGAGATAACCCAACCCTGAGGCTCTCGACTACAGCAACACTCCCAAACATTCGAAAATCTAAACTCGTGACGTGAACGACTCAGAAAGTTGTAACATATCCATAATCATTAAAGGAACTTGAAGAAGTAATGAAACGCCAGTATAGAACGAGATTTACGAGAATCGAGCTTCAATGCGGAAAATTTACACAATAAGTAAAATCTCATAAAAACAACTCCGAAACTCGTCCAGATGGTCATGGATACAGAACAAAATAGTTTCAGAATTCCAAAATAATAACAAGCGAGTCATCCGAAATGAAATTACACTAAAAATTAAAATTACTAAAAATAGAAAGTGCGGATATTACATGATATTGTTTCGGGTTAATCGGCATACTATTTTGACTTTTCCATATTTAGGTTCGAGTTTGTAAAATTACCATCAATTCTTGGAAACTCTAAAAATTTTGAAACTTTACAGAATGATAGAGAATCAAGTTATCTTTCCAATGGTTTAAACGGCGAGTCAATCCGAGTCAGGATGAGAAAGTTATGGTCATATTAATGAAAGCTATCTAATCCATTCCTAGACGCACGCCTGTTCTGCCCATGTAACTCGACCGCGTCAAATCCGACACGGCTGGGTTGGTCTGGCAGCAACATAAAACGTGAAGAGTGAGTTTTTAACCTATTTCTTCATTCTTCCTCTTCCTTTGAGCGATTTGGGCAATTCCAAGGGGAAATTTTGTCGAGAGTTCATAATCGTCAAGGGTTTGCTGTGGATTAACAACATCTAATCCTTGTTCTTCGTCGGATCAAGATATTTTCTTGATTTCCCTAAAGTTGACCTTTTTGTGGATTTTGTTCTTGATTTCAATTCTAGTCCGATTTTGATGAATCGGTTGGTGTTATATGATGTTATTAATCATGCTCTATGGATTGTATATAGGGCTGTCTAAATGGTTCTCAGTTCTCGGTTAGAACCGGAACCGAGCGGTTCCGGTTAACCGAGAACCGTTTGTACGGTTCTCGAGTCGGTTTTCGGTTAGGGGTTTTGTGGATAAAACGGTTTTGGTTTAACCGAGAACCAATCGGTTCGGAACCGAGAACTGTACAAAATTAATAACTATTATTTATTAAATAATATTACTATTTTTTTTACTACCCTAAGATTCTAAATCTAATCGTCTGCCTGCCTCCCACACTTCGAGACAGACTCTCCCCGCCGTCTCCCCTCTCCCGTCTCCCCTCATTCTCTACCCTCCTCTCTCTCAGTCTCCCGCCCACGTCGCCGTGCCTCCTCCCTTCCTCACCCTCAATCTCTCCACGAACCACGGCTCCACCGCTCCACGCCGTCGCCGCGCCTCCCTCAGTCCCTCTCGGTTCAGTTTCTCGTGGTCGTCTCCGGCGTCTGCTCCACCACGTCAGTCGTCCGCACTCCGCCGCAGCCCACGCCAGTGTTCAGTCGAAATTATTTACAGCCCACCACATTTTTATCTGATTTCTCTTTTTTTTATCTGATTCCACATTTTTTTTGCTGTTCAACCTGTAGCTTTGTTAAAATAGGAGTTGCTGTTGCTGTACTGTTGCAGTGTTGCTGCAGGCAATAGGATTAACAGAAAGAATAAAAAAAATCGGTTTTTCAGGGTTACCCGAACCGAAACTGAATTAATTCGGTGTGGTTCCGGTTAACCGAAAGTGTAAAACGTTCCGGTTTATGGTTCTACTTTTTTGGCTAAAATGGTTCCGGTTAACTGATTCTTTCGGTCCGGTTAACCGGAACCGAACCATTCGACATGCCTAATTGTATATCCATATTTCGAGTTGGTTTAACTCGCTTGGAGATTTGAGTGTTCTTGAGAAATACTGAACATTTAATGTTTGATTAAATATTCCAATGAGTTTTCCTTCGATAGTTTGAGGTGATCTACGTTATTATTGGTCTTGATCCTCGTTATGATTGTGTTTTCATTGTTTCTTCCAGAAGTTATAGGTAATCGAAGTTTCTGATCGAGCTGTGTTCGTCAGAGTGATCGGTATCGGTTATTGAGGCAAGTATTTTGCTTATACAACTTGTGTCTAGTGATTAGAAATCGCGTGTGATTTGATTATTGTTTTGCCTTCGTAAACATGATTTGTGTGAGTTAATTACGTGTTACGCATTATGAAGGCTTGATGATGAATGTGTTATTTTGGTTTATGTGTTGTGTGGCGTGTTACGCGTACAGGATTGTGATAATCGCGTAGGTTTGGTTATACACATGTTTGTGCAAGGGACTGTGTTATGATGGTTGAATTATTTAGATTGTGTTATGTGTGCTGTTTGAAGTAAAACGCAGCGGAAGCGAAGTTTGGGAAAGTTTGTTAAATGCGTTTTACGTATCCACGAGCATAAGATCTATCTAGGCATGCTAATTAATTAATTATTAAGACTAATAAGTAATTTGAATATTATTTATTATTTATTAAATGAATATGTTGGTAATTGAAATATCCTAATTTAGATCTAAAAGATCATAGGATATTACCTTTGAAGAGTAGTGGTTGTTTTCGTGTTGATCACCTTGTATTTCTACCTTTAGACCTTCTAGCGTATGATCCGTCTTAACCCGGACGTTGTGTGGGCAACGAGCTACCGGATATTGCTTGGACAACAATGAGGTCGGCTAAATCACATTGTTTGTGGTCACTCGATTTTTCCTTGCTTTCTAGTATTTTATGAACACTCTTAGCATATGTGTTATCTAAATTGTAGAATCAAAGACACAAGTCTAGATCTACAATTAAATACAAGAAGAAAAATTTGATCTCACAACCTTGGTGAATGATGTATGGCTGACCCCCACATTCATGTCCTATTTATAGGCTCTTGGACTACTACTAGGGATCTTAAGGAGGATTAGGAAAGGACTCCCAATAGATTTCATCTTACCATATTAAGACTCTTCCTAATATAATGAATCTATTAATATCAACTTAGTCCACTAAATGGTTGATATTACACTTCCTACCAAAATCTCAAATTACGAAATTGGGCTCCTTATTAGATATATTATTTCCCGTGTTTAAGATACCGAATGTCCATTAATTAATTATAAGCTACTGACAGCTTTAATTAATTAATATCTTATCCAAGAGTAGTACCACTCGAATCTTATTATTATATTAGAATTGAATCCACCTGCAGGGTTTAATATAATAATCATTATCGAGCTCATCAAGGGGACATCATCAACCCGCACGAGTCGGGACACGATTTCTAGTAATAATAATAACTGTCATATAAATAATATTATTGCCCAAGATACGAGGCTTATTGAGTCGATCATTTTGACCCTCACCCATGGTAAATCCAAGCAATAAGTATTATATATACACAATTAAATATTATATACTTAGAATTAAGAAATAATAATTATCCGAGATTTACGTTCTTCTTAGAGTCAATACAGAAGATACTATCTCACCTCGATCCAGTTCAATGTATGCAAATACGCTAATGTATGCTAATAGTCAAAACCAACTAATCTCAAGCATACACTAAAAACTTTCATATAATTTGTCTAATAATTATATAGGTTGTGAACTATTATATATTTTATAAGGCACCGATAATGTGATCTTCTGTGTGACACCAACACACCACATTATCTACAATATAAAATAATTAGACATTTCATTTGCATAACTATAACGTGAATAAATATGCAAAACATGTGATTAAATGTAATTAATATTCTCATAGGTAGTTAAAGGGAAATATGGTATACAAGCATAAAGTATGCTTTGCAGTATACAACCCTAAAAATCTCCCACTTATACTCAAAGCATGCTTTTAAGTATACTACTCTATTACATAGTCTCTCATTTCTTCCACTTATACTCAAAGCAATGCTGCCATACACCGTAATCCCATTCCTTCCACATGCCTTTCAAAAACTTTTTGAGGGTTGGCCTTTCGTGAAAGGGTTAACAAGATTATCTTCCGATGCAACCCTGGCTACAACTATGTCTCCTTCCTTTACGAAGTGTCGTATGATGTGGTACTTGCGGTTGATATGTTTACTTGCCTTGTGGGCTCGTGGTTCCCTCGAATTTGCGACTGCACCAGTATTATCACAATAAAGTGTAATACCATTTGGCAAATCGAGAATCACATCTAAGTCCTGTAGGAAGTACTTGAGTCATACCAACTCCTTGGCCGCCTCAGAGGCTGCCACGTACTCGGCTTCTATAGTAGAGTCCGAGATGCATTTCTGGTTCACACTCCTCCAACTAATCGCTCCACCTCCCAGACTAAACACATAACCCGAAGTAAACTTGGACTTTTCTTTGTACGATGAAAAATCTGAGTCAGTGTAACCCACCGAACACAGGTCGTCATTATGATATACAAGCATGTACTCCATAGTGCTTCTCAGGTACTTGAGTATGTGATTGACAGCAATCCAGTGTCCTGGTCCTGGGTTTGATTGATATCTGGCAGCCATGACTACGGCATGACAGATATCTGGTCTAGTGCAAAGCATAGCATACATGAGGCTTCCCACAGCTGACGCATAAGGACCATCTTCATGCCATCTATCTCCTTTTGTGTCTTGGGACACATATCCTTAGATAGTTGAATTCCATGTCTGTAAGGTAGAAAACCTTTCTTGGATATCTCCATGCTAAACCGCTTTAGCACTGTATCGATATAGGATGTCTGGGATAAGCACAACATCCTTTTCTTCCGATCACGAAAGATCATGATTCCAAGGATGTGTCCTGCTTCTCCCAGATTCTTCATATCGAACTGCTCAGATAGCCATACCCGTACATCCGACAATTCCGTCACGTTGTTTCCTGTAACACCCCCAAAACCGTATGGGAATACTACACGCTGTAGATCCTTCCACGAAGATCTACCAGGCTAAACATCACAAAACGACCAAATATTCACCAAGCCGGGGCAAACAATACAATAATACGGATCATTAAGGTCAATTATAAACAACTACACAGACCGATGAGGTCATACGACTGATGTAAACAGAAAAATACAACTCTTTACAATGAATACCCATGCAGGTGTAAGATACAAAATAGCTGAAGGCGGAATACGACTCTGACGATACAACACAACTCGACTCAACTCCCAACTCTCGATTAGTATCGTAGCCCGTCACTTCCTGTGCCGATCCTGTGACTGCTCCCCGAACCTACAAGTACCTGAACACAAAACCGACATCCACCCCCCGATTACTCGGGGGTTAGCAAAATTCCACTATTTTGCTAGTGCAAGTATAATAGGATACGAAATACAACAAGTAAATAGCAACCACGAATTTGATATGAAAACCAACTATCAAAATGTTCCCGAGAAGTTTTAGAATTTCGAACTCAAGCAAAGAAGTATTTGAAAAGGACCGATTATCTCGGGGATTTTTAAAGTAGGAATTCTTTTGGACCTCGAGTCCCAATTAACAAAATCTTTTCGAAAGCGTTAGGGCCTCAGCCTGATTTTCGTTCCAAAACACACTAGTTAAGATATCATCATGAGTCCATGACCCAACTTTAAAACTCTATCCATTCAATCACTGTTACATGATCACTGCTCGTACACATCATGTACCGAACTCCAGAGGCCTCGACGGACCCTACTCGGACCACACACATCGTTCGTACACATCATGTACCGAACTCCAGAAGTCTCGTCAGACCCTACCTGGATCACACACCTTGTTCGTACACATTATGTACCGAACTCCAGAGGCCTCGTCAGACATTACCTAGAACACACACATTATCATGACACAACTCATATTGATCAACTCAATATATCACCACGACCAACACACATTATTATCAATATGTCAAACCATTCAACAATACACCGTAATGCATATTCAAGTATGTAAATCAAAACGACACAAATATCATAATCATCACGACAACTCAACCATGACCAACCACCACTACTAAAAAAGAGGGTTTTAGTGACACTTGTGTTCTGACAGTTTTTTGTTATGTGTCACTAAATATATATAATTGGAACAATTTTCATATTTAACATCTAAGTGTCACTGATTGCTCACGCCGACGTATCACTAATCTAGGAATCCGTAATTCCCAACACTAACATATCAGTAATAAAAAACTCTCAAATATTCTCTAATTGAGACTCGCAATCGGTTCTCTAATCACTAATCACTCGCTCTCTCGCTCTAAACTATCGGTTCGCCGCTCTCTCTAAAATCTCCATGCAGTCGATTCTCTCTAGAAAACAAACATAAACACACACGCACACAAGACAATCAGAGGAGCATGGATGGGTGGTGGTGAAAGGGTTGGAGATGACTGAAGATTAAGGTTTGGGTTCGATTGTCAAGAGGATTCTTTGTAACTTCAAGGCTAGAATCGATTTTCATTTAAGGTGGAGGTTTGAACGGGATAGGGTTTTCTGGTATATGGTTGGGTTTGATTCGGACTGGAATGACAGTCTCGGGCTCGGATTTGCTGGTTTGATTCGTGATAGTGCCTCAATTAGGTTGATTTTCTGGTTCAAGGCTTCAAGGCTCGATTTTCATCATCTGTCAGTCTCCTCTATTATTTTTCATCAACTACGAGCGATACACATGATATACTAAGTATATATAAGCTTGTCTCCTCTCAATATCAACTTGGATTTGGGTCTCTCTCGATCTCTACTCGAATTTGAGTATATTCGGAGCATCAGGTACCATTCTGAGCGGGTGTCCTTTTTGTTTTCAAACAATGTTATTATTATCCCTTTCTATGGCGATTTTATTTGCTAAACATTTCTAGACTTTTCTTGGTTGCATAAAATTTCTGAATAACTCGTTGTCTGAATGGTTCTCATGCTGTCTATTAATCAGGGCAAGTGTTGGCGTGCGAGATACATGGTCGCAAGCTAATTATATGAGCTTTGCGATTCTGTTGGACCTGAACCTACAAGGTACCTCAAATTTATGCTTACTTCGTGCATCTATACTGCTTTATGATATTGAAGAACTTGGTGTCGTATTATCTAGATCTAAACTTGCAAATTTCATATTGGAACTTGGTTCTACATTAAGCTGAGTTTTCTATCTGCCAATGTTTTCCGACACTGATAATAAAGCTGTTGGATCTGAATATATATCTCTAACGATCTGCTTATTTTATTATTTGTAAATTGCTTTCTACATCTTTTGCTCATTATGATCTCATCATGATGCCATTTTAAGGAAGGATTTGGTTCTCGCTTATGCTCCTACTTCGTGATAATGAAGCTGAAGTGCATATATACCTGCTGCTGGGAAATTTAACAAATTCTACCGGATAATTAATCGAGAACTTGCTATGCAGCATATTCTTCCCTGCATCCTAACCTCGCAGCTCAACCCAGCCCCCACCACGTTGATCCTCTGCTCGTTCTATATGATAAGTCATATGATAAATCATTGATTTCTCCGCAGTCAGGCTCTTGTATAGCTTGAATTGAGTTCCTTTTTTTTTTCTTATTGGGGCCCATGCGGTTTACCAGGAGTAGCAGATTGAAATCGATTGGGTGAGTTATTGAGGACTTCTTTTTCTTATTCCTCTAGCTTTAGTTGGTTTTGGTCTTCTTTCATTTAACTTCTTTTCATTTGTTGCAGCAAGACCAATGAAGAGTTGGGTCGGAAGCCGAATGAGGTAGCAGAATTTGCACATGTTTTTGCTCTCTCTCTCTCTCTCTCTCTCTCTCTCTCTCTCTTCCTCTCTCCCTCTCTTCATTTATCTCCTTTTGATCATTCATGATTAATAAAATTTCATATACGTTTGTTAATTCATAGGGAACGTTGCTAAGCAGGAATTACTTCCTGAAATCAAAGGAGAATCGCTGGGGTAGGCTTTTTCCTGTTTCTGTTTTTTTTCCTTTTTAGCTGAAAAGTATATGAAGCTAGATTGTCCATCATCTCCAATTATTTTTTCATTATTTTCTTCTAATTAGTTGTCTTTTTTATCATTTCGATCATATACTTTCTTTCCTATATTTCTGTTTGCCTAGGTTATTGATGTTGCTTAATAAATTATATTAATCAGGCATATCATGCAGGGATGGCAGCAAACCCAACAAAGAGTTGGGTCGGGATCCGAAGGAGTTAGCAGAATTTGAACATTCTTGCTCTCTTTTCATTAATCTCCTGTTGTTTTTTCTATGATCATTAATCATATTTTTGAATTCTTAGGGAACAGTGTCGTTACGCAGAAGTGCCAGACTGAAATACAAAGGAGAATTGCCGTGGTGAGGTCTTTTTTATAATGTCAGCCTATGTGACATGTTATTGCTAGACAACGTCTAATGTTACTGCATATGTAGTTCAATGTTTCTTTCTTTAGGCAAAGGGTAGGCTGGTGAAGCTGAGCACCATCACGCATTCATATCCATTCTGTGAGAGATCTGGTACTCCTCTTATTAACAGAGCTGTTCCTAGCTGGTAAGTGTGCTTAACAAATATTTTTCTTTATTGACTGATTTGTGAAGCTATAATATTCAATTTTGCTTTCTCGACCTATCTCTGTAGTTGCTATGCTTTATAACCGCACCAGAATTCATCTATTCATGAAATGAAAGTTGCTACAGCCTTATAAGCCTGATTCTTTGTTAAGACTCTAAATGTTTGTAATATGTGCTACATGTGGTGTGCGGAATATGCATAATATTGGTGGCCGAATCTTTCTGAAATAGTGTATAATAATGTTTCCTTGATGCATGTCAAAGATAATGTTTATGAATTTATCTAGATAGATGGATAGATAGAACAGGGCATCAAGCCAATGTGACATGTTATTGGTTGACAATGTCTAATATCATTATGTAGGTAGTTCAATGTTTTTACATGAGACCCTAAATGTTTGCGAGTTGTGATGCACTTCCTGTGTGGAATATGAATAGTTTCGGTTTACAATGTCTAATGTTACTGTGTAAGGTGTATAATGTTCAAACATAACATACTTAATGCTCTATAATATTTCAAAAGTACTTCCCATAAATAAAGCATAGCCATTCCACATATGTGGAGATGTGACTGGAGTAGTTGCAAAAGCATTTGATGAAAAGTATAAAATATACAAAAGTCAGAATCATTGCATTTTTCCTAGTAAATTTAATTTTTAGCATTTTTCACTTATCTCGTTTGGATATTGCGTTTCTTCAATAAGGGATCTCATTGTTTTAAGTATTCTCATATTGATCTGACATTTTGGTAATTTCAGGTTCAATTATTCTTTTTATTTTTATTTTTGTTTCAAGTCTTACATTATTATGCAGAATGTTGCCTTTGAGTTGTTGAGAGAATACCTTTTCTTGAGCTTGTTTAAGTTTTTGTTTAAATATCTCTTTTTTATCATGTTCAGTGTTATCGTTGATATAAAATTATATTTCTCTACATGATGTAATATTTTGATCTTGCATCATTGCTTTAAGTTCAAATCTTATACTCTGTAAGGTTTATATATATGCTTCTGATCCTAACACCCCTGTTTATGCTGCTTCTTGTTGGTTAGGTGTATTGATGACCTTTCTCGATTATGCGACGAGTGGGCTGCATATGTTGGTTAGAAGCATGGAAGATTTTTACTTTTTCGGAAGAATAGTGTGATCTTTTTGTTTGTTATTTTGAAATATTAACTGGTTTTGCTATGTAATATTTTGTACTTTGTAACTATTAAGGATAATGATGCTAATGGTTAATGAAATATTTTATATTTAGACTTTATCAAATATTGTTGCAGCATCAAAAAATATGTATCATTTTAATATATAAATTGATATGTGATTTTCAGTACATATTTAATTATAAAAAATACCATTAATTAAATTATCAATTTAGTGTCAAGCATTTCTTGATAATCAAGTGTCAGAATTTACTCTAAATAATGTGTCAAAAATACGGAAATTAATGACACTGAAATACAATTACTATTTTCTCACACTATTGTGTCGTTATCTATTCACACTATAGTGTGATGGAGTAGTGACATGTAATATTTATTGGAAGGTACTGACATTGTCGTATCGGAACATAGTTACATTTGTGTAACACAGACTACTGGCACCAGTTTTAGTGACACCGTAAAATGGTGTCACCGCGTTTTGACTGCCGAATTACTGACACATTTTACGTGTGTCACTAAAAGGGTTTAGTGACAGTTTTTTGTTGTCGGTAAAGCCCTTTTTTTAGTAGTGCACGCCCGACGCAAACTATATGATTAACACAACCAACACAATTCCACGACGTTAACCAAGTGAGGATATCATCACTACCATCAATCGTTCACAATAATCAATTCACACAAATCATATTCACGAAAGTAAACCAATTCATCATAACCCTAACATGAAGTCCCTATTCACAAGACACAAATCGTATAGCAAGATACTTGCCTCGATAACCGATACCGAACACTCCGACGAACATGGCTCAACTGGGAAACCTCAAACACCTACAATCCTCTAGCAAAAACAATGAAGATACGATTACAATGAGAATCAAGACCCATGACAACAGAAATCCCACCAAACTATCGAAGGAAAACTCATTGGGACATTTAATCGAACATTAAATGTTCAACAACTCCCAAGGACACTCGAATCGCCAATCGAGTTAAACAAACTCGAAATATGGATATACATCCCATAGAACACGATTAGTAATACTCAATAACATCAACCGATTTATCAAAATCGGACGGACAACGAAAATCAAGAAGGAAATCCCAAAAGTCAACCCCAGGAGATTTTAAGAATTTACCTCGATCCGACAAATAACAAGGATTAGATGATGATATAATCGACAGGAGCCTTCCAAAACACCTTGGAATTGATTAGAACCGACCTAGAACTCAAGTTCCCGAGCCTCCCATCCAACATCCGCAAGAAAAGGTGAAGAAAGGGTGAAATAAGGTCTGCCCGTCGCCCAGGCCTATATATCGCCGAGCGCATTACGGCCGTAACCGGCAGTGCATTATGGACGTACCTCGGCCAATCACCTTACGTATGTACCATCCCCGAAATTACGTACACAACGGGCACTACCTTATGGCCGTACTCGGCACATCGTTACGGCCGTAATCGAGTTCCCAGGGCTACTGCCCGAAACTTGCTGGTGCATTACGGCCGTAACCGGCCCATGCCTTGCGGCTATAACGCAGCATTACGGCTGTAACCGAACACTCCTTATGGACGTAACCGAGCTCCCCAAGGTTGCTGCCCAAGATGTGCGAACACCTTATGGCCGTAATCGGCCTGGCCTTACGGCCATAACTCGACTCATCCAACATCCGACAACCCGGCTAGATGCTCGATGACGTCTCGATCACACTAACGCACCGGTTATGATTTAAAACAATAACGAGCAATTTACGAAACATAACATACCACATCACACGCACACATTTAATCGAAGAAACGCATGCAACAACAAGTCTCACTCTATGAACACTACAACAGAGTATATCATACCGTTCATGACAGAAAAACGAATTCCACATAATCATAACGACACGAAATAACCGACACCAACCGAAAATAGTTCAAGGCAACTAGAATAAAAGTCTCGGGTATTACATTTCCAATCAGAAGGATATCGTCTACATACTGTACAAAAAACACCAACACACTTCCATCGCATTTCCTATACACACAACTCTCACTTGGACATTGGACGAATCCATATGACTGGACAACCTTGTCAAAGCGAGTGTTCCAAGATCTAGATGCTTGCTTAAGTCCATAAATGGATCTCTTAAGATTGCACACCAAGTGCTCTTCTCCTTCAGCAATGAATCCCTCTGGTTGGCGCATATAGATTTCCTTGTCTAAACTCCCATTCAAGAATGCAGTCTTGACATCCATTTGCCAAATCTCCATATCCAAATGCGCAGCTGTAGCTAAAAGAATCCAGATTGACTTAATCATGGCTACCGACGAAAAGGTTTCATCATAATTGATACCCTCTTTCTGAGTGTAACCTTTCACAACAACCCTTGCTTTGAAGGTTTCAACCTTCTCGTCACCTCCTTTCTTTAGCTTGTAGATCCATTTACTCCCAATGGCTTGTACACCATCAGGGTAGCTCTACTAGCTCCCACACTTGATTGGAATCCATAGATCCCATTTATGATTCTATTGCTACTTGCCAGGAGTCATCTTTATCTTGGATTGCCTCCTTGTAGGTCTATGGATCTGATTCATCTTCGCCTGGGATTGAGTCCAAAGACTTTCCTGCGCCTATGAATCATTCTGGTTGACGAACAACTCTCCCACTACGACGAGGCAAATCCTGAATTGGTGTAAAAGTCGTAAAATCGATACATGGTGCAGTGTTAGTCGGTGCTTGTATGATTGGTATAGACGGGGTCTCGCCCCTCAGCTCTTCCAGAATTATCTCGCTTATGGGCTTGTGACTAATCATATAATCCTCTTCCAAGAATCGGACATTGGTGCTAACAATGACCTTCTGATCCTGGGGACTATAGAACAAGCCACCCATTATTCCCTTAGGATATCCTACAAACACTCGCACTTCTGTATGAGATGCCAACTTATCTGCTTCCTTATTCAGCACATGTGCTGGAGTACCCAAACCCGAACATGTCCTAGACTGGGCTTTCGCCCACTCCAAAACTCTGTGAGTGTTTTTGGAACTGATTTCGAAGGCACCAGGTTTCGAATGTACGCCGCTGTTTCTAAGGTGCACTACGCCATAGATGACCTACGACAACGGATTTTGTTAGTGTTGCGCTAAAAAATGTTGTAGTAGCTCTAAAAATTTTACCTGCTGCAACATTGCTTTTTTGATGTTGCTGTATATGTTTACAAAGTGTTGCCTTAATAGCAAAGTGTTACATGCTATAACATTTTATGACACAGTGTTGCCGTAGATGTACTATTTAAAAAAAACTTCATATTTTTTTATGTAAAAATAAAATTAAATAATCTTTTACTTGAGAACTAATTAATTTTGAGCGAAGTGGAGTATGACATTTATTCAGAAGTAATTCTTTTTAATCAGATTTGATATGAACAAATTAAAAAACTATAATATTTATAAAATTAAAAATTAAAAATAATAATTTAAAATAATTATCTGGATATAATAAAAGGTGTCAATGATTATGTGTAATATCCAGGAATTTTTAAATTGAAATCTTGATGGTATTAATTTTTTTACTGATTTGTTTCATTTCACTAGTAGAATAAACATCAAAGACTTTGGTACAATTTACTTTAGTTATGTATATTAGTAAAGTAAAAAACAAAAAACAACTTCACTTTTCAATTTGCTGAAGTAAAGCACCCACGTAGACTTCAGTAAATGGTATCATACTAAAACCAGAAACTAGTTGAGAATTTTAAGATACAAAGAGTTCAATAATTTGATAATTAATGAAGTTAACAGTGTGAAATTTTATTTTTTGTCAGAATATGTTTACAAAAGCGAAGTGTATGTGTTTTTACCGCGAATTAATATTTCAACTTCAGAAACCTGATGTGAATTTTATTTTGATTTTTCGGGTTTTACATCGGTTTTCTTTGTAACCGATGTGAATATATTTTTCTTTTTTTATACTATCCCGAAGGATTTGGTATTTTCGTCTTTTAGAAGTCGTCTCTCTCCCATCTCATCTACCTCTCTCAACTCTAGTATTTCTAACACTCCTCTCTCTTTCACCCTTTCTCTCTCCCTCTTTCTTCTTCCCATCCGCCTCTCCATCCACCCGTCTTCTTTTTCTCTGCAATTCCTCTCAAAATCACACACACAAAACAAATTTGCTAGCCCCTCCCTTGCCCCTTCGATTCTCCCGAAAATACCCACACACTGACGCGGCGGTTCGAAGCACTGCAAAAGATTTCAATGTGGAGTTCAGAATTAAGATGGAATCGAGATTCGGAATCGGAGTTTAGGGTGATATTTCCGGCCAAACGGAGGTTAGAGAATGTTCTGGTGTCAGATTTATGGTGAGATTTGCGAATTAAAGCCGATTGAGGAGGTGGGTTTTTATCTCGATTGAATTTCAGTTCTTATCGTGCAATGTTAAAAGGAGTCCCATGGGATTTCTGGTTTTATAGATGGTTTTCAGTTAGAGATGGTCTTACTGAAAATTTGAAAAGAAATTTGTGATGGCTCGACTCCACTTTTGCTATTCGTGTTTGGGATTTTGGTGATTTTGGTCATATTTGTTGATATTTGAACATGATGGATAGTAAAACGCATCTGGAGGGAAAAAAAAGAATTCTGGATTTACCTGTCTTCGATTGCTTTGCAGAAGAGGGAGATCTGTTTAAGGTTTACTATTTATATTTCTTGTTTTTTTTTTCGTGTTTGAACTGGAATGGGTGAATTCGTGTGATTGTTATTGAAATATTACTGAATGTTTCAATTCTAGGAACTTTTGGATGAGATTGTACATTACAGCAAGTTTGTACCATTTTCATGATCACGAGCTCGTGTAGTTGGTGTTGATCTTAACAACGAGCCTTAATTATTCCATGGATCTTGGTTAGTTCTGATTTGAAGAACGCGAACATATTATTGTCGTCTTGTTTAGTTCTTAGTCGTAGACGATTTTGGTTATGCTTCTTTGTGTTGGTATACTAATTTAGTTTGTGCCATTGTTCCTGTGTAACCCATGATGTTGTTCCTTTTAGGTTTTACGAGTACAATTTTAGGTTCAAGAGCAATATCTTCTATAACTGTTTCCCCAGGTATTTGTTTTTGTTTTCTGATGTACACATTTCATCTCCATGCCACTGGTTTTATGACAAAGTTTGATGTTTTGCCTGATGATTCTTTTTTGCCCTTAATGGATGACATGAAACTTGTAACGGATGTTTTGGTTCTCGAGGAATCGACGCCGTGGAAGTTAATAACAAATAATTTGGCATTGCTAAATAAAATTACTTTTCATGAATTATGAATTTGCTAATACTTCATCCTTTCATGATTTTTCGTTAGAGGTTGTTGGGTCCGGCGGGCTGCTGTGAGTTCAGGCCTGGAGTATTTTTGGTGGGGTTCGAACGAAAGTTCAGGGCGGAGATTGGAAGGTTGGTTCAGGAGTTCATCTGGATTGTTAATTTCAAGAACCCTGGAAAGCAAGGTATGTTAATCTATTCGCTCGTGATGGGATATCTGTTCATTTGGCTTTTGGACCTAGGATTTTTTGTTTTAGTCTTTTCATTCGGAAGTGAAAATTCCTATTTTATGCGTCCATTTTTTTCTTCCTGCTTTACTTATATCTTATTTTCAATTATTGCAGCGTAATAAAAAAGTTTTTGTTGAGAAAATGGCACATAGGCTGCGTCAGCAGAGGCCGATGGATGAGAGTGTTCTGACTTCCAATTATATGTGAGTAGTGTCTTGGCCACAATCCTTTTGTTAGGATGGTAATTTAAAAAATTTATGGTTCCAGTCATTTGTGTTTTAATCGTGATTTGGGTGTTTTATGCTAACAGAAGCGTAGTTTGAGTATGAAATATTGGTACCTCGCAAGGTTTGACATGTTTATGGAGTTCATATTTTGTAGTATATATTGAGGATGTATTAAGGTAATTTTACAGAAGTGTCTGGAGTGAATTGATACAGTAAGAAGGTATGCCTAATAAAAAAAGTTTGCTTTAATAATGAGCACAATCTTCATTGAGCAAAGCTGGGTTTTGAGTAGACAACTTGTTTGCTTACGTTTGGAATGTCATTAGTGTTTTTTTTTTGGTTAAGCACCATTATATTAGGATTTGCGGCGTCCTTGATATAAGTAAATGTTCATTAAATTGTGCTCTCATTTTATCATAACTACTTTCAGATACAGTATGACACAACAACTGACAAGGTAGTTGGCATAGCAACCAATGATATGGGAGTTGCTAACGATGGCTCTAAGAAAGACAACTTTCAGCCTGGTGTAGAATTAAAGGGCGAGTTTTATTTTGTAAAATATTTTTCATGTATATTTGATATGTATTTTGGGGGCCATTATCAATTTTTACAGTTGTTAATAAGCTTGTGTAATGTTAGTATTAATTATTTTATCTATAAATTTGGGCCAAATAGAAAGTGTGGCTACTTTTGGGGTCATAGTAAAAGCTATAACATCGACTCAATCAGAGCACCTGTTTGATGAATACGGTATTGTGTTTATGGAGTGTTGAGAAGGGGGTGGCAATGGAAATGACGCTTGTATCTTTCGAGTTTGATAAAAGAAAAAATGATGATGGTATTTACTGAGATGCGAGTTGAAATAAATTACTGCATTATTTTTTATGCTGCACTAAGCACTATCTATCATGTTATGTTGTGGTTAATGCAGGACGTGTGACTCTATTTGCTGAATGCTTTCGGGAATCTCTATATGAGGTTTACCATAATGACCTGTTGCCTTAACTTTAAGCACGGTAATTTTTTCCAGACGTAATATTCTAAGATTTTATATGATTTATAAGCAGAAAGTAATCGAAAAATACAACTTGCGAGATAAAGGGCAGGGGCAACATCAGACATATGCCTTAGGAATTAAAGAGGTATATTGCAGCATCGTAAATGGGAGAGCTGCTTCGTCTTCTTTCTTTTTACTTTTCCTTTTCTATTTCTATTAGTATTTGTCATATGCATAGTCTTTTGTTTTTGTTTGCACGAGCTCCTTATTTTTTCTTCTTATACACCCTTTCTTTTTGTATTTACTTGAACAAGTGTCGTCAATAAGTGCACACAAACTATGGGTTAGGTAGTGTGTGGAAAACCTAGTATTGTTAAAAACCATTTGATACTTGTGTAATTTAGTCTGTCCATTTTAGGTTCTGTTTCTTGTATGTTATTGCTCTAATGCTCTCCTCTTTCATTTATCTTTCCTTTTTCCACTTCATGTCTTTTTATTTTTGGCATAAAGAGTATTTTTTGTTTTATGTTAATTAAAAGGTAATGAGCATAACTTGATGTTTTTGTATATTTCTCTGAATAGTAGAAATTTATGGATATTCTGACAATGATAACTCTTTTCTAAAGGCTTCTTTTCTCATGTTCCTCAATTACTACTTCGGGATGAGCTAAACTTAAGATTTATGAGTTTTGTTATTTCGTTATTTTGTAGGACAAAATTGAAAAGGTTATTGGTCCTGATTTATCAGGACCAACTGAAGCACCAACTGAAGGTGTCACTGAACTTTTGGATGGAAAAGCACATGGTGCTTCATGGCTTATAGGAAGATGTGTAAAGTCTGACAAATGCTCCACTTCTGGCATGACAAACTCGCAGATCAGTGACTTGACGACCAAAATCAGGCAAGAAGTTGTTGGCGGAATGGAAGAAAAGCTAGAGAAGAAGGACCAAGAAGAAGTAGATGCACATGTGAATAAGAAGGTGCAGGAGAACCCAAGCATGAACATCAATTTGGTGGAACTTTGTCCCACAATATCAAGTGATAACGACAACGGCACTCCTATTACCGGAGGAGATGCTACATCTTAGATTTTCTATTTTTTAAGTACTGTATTTCATGGCTCTTGGTCGTTGTATTTAAGCTGTTTAACTATTTTCATTACGTATTGTAAGACTTATAACTCTATGTGCTTGGTTACATATTATGGTGGATGGATGGTGTGAGGGGTCTTTGTTTTGGTGGTTAGACTTATAACTATATGGTGTGGAGGGGCTTTATTTGGTTAGATATTTTGGATAGATGGATGATATGGGTTTTATTTGAATGGATGGATTCTGAATTGTAATGGATTGGTAATTAATATAAACAAATATTTCTTGTCAATTTTTTTTTTGTGAAAGTGTTGCAGTAGGTGGTACATAGTGTTGCAGTTACTTACGAAAAAGGTGTTGCAGAAACTTAAAAAGTGTTGCAATAGGGTTCCCTAACAGGTATGGGGCCCACACGTATCCCACATGTGGGGCCCACATCGGACCCACATGTGGGGCTCACATATGGGCCCCCGGCCCATAGGTGGGCCCCACAAGTGAGCCCCATCTGTGGGCCTTACTTTTACAGAAAATTGAACTCTGCTGCAACACTTGTTTAATGTTGTTGCAGACTATATTTAACGATGCCTTGCATTCTTATGGTAACAAAAGGAGTGGTGTTGCACTAGGTGACATAAGTTTTGCTATAGGGACCTACGACAGCAGTGAAAAGTGCAACACCAAAAAAGTGTTGCCGTTTTGATTTTCTTGTCTGCAGCAACATTTTTTTTGCTTCATGCAACATTTTGTAGGAGTTGCCATAGGCCATCTATGGCGTATCGGTGTATCCCCAAAACCAACTAGGTAAATACGAATAACTCATCATTGATCTAAACATTTCTAAAAGAGTTCTATTCCTTCTTTGAGCAACACCATTTTGTTGTGGAGTTCCTGGCGTGGTGAGCTGGGATGAAATCCCCTCATTCGCAAAGAAATCCAAAAACTGTCTACTAAGGTATTCGCCACTGCGATCAGATCATTGTGACTTGATACTCTTCTCATGACGCTTCTCCGTACCAGCCTTGAAGTCTGTGAACTTGTCAAAGGCTTCAGACTTACGTCGCATCAAATAGATGTATCCATATCTCGAATAATCATCTCTAAACGTGATGAGGTATTTAAAACCACCCCTAGCCTGATATTCATTGGACCACATACATCCGTATGAACCAATTCTAACACATTCTGAGCACGGTTTTCCTTGGTTTTAAAAACCCTTTTGGTCATCTTACCTTCCAGACAGGATTCACAAGTTGGAAATGACTCAACTTGGAGATCATCCAATGGGCCATCATCTACCAATCTTTGAATCCTCCCAAGGTTTACATGCCCTAACCGTAAATGCCACATATATGTTTGGTTTATGCTTGAAGGTTCTTTTCTCTTTTTAGGTTTAGACAAGGAGTTAAGTGATTTGTGCAGTATTAAAGACATACAGTCCATCATTAAAATTACCTTTGCGAATATATTCACCGTTTCTTTTCCTAATAATAGCATCATTATCATCATCAAAAGAAACTGAATAACCATCGAATTTTAATTTAGAAACCGAAATTAAATTTATTATAAAATCCGGTACTAATAATACATTATGGAGTGCTAATAATTTATCAGTAATCTTCAACTGCACGACTCCCACTACAAAAGCCATAAGCCTGGAATAATCACCCCAGTTGATGGTAATCTCACCCACATTAAGCTGCTTGGTTACCTGAAAACGATGCGAGTCAAAGCAAATATGATCAGTGGAGCCTGAATCAACTATCCATGAAGTGGAAGAACAAGATGCCAAATATGTTTTGACTACTAGTGCACGAGACATACCTTTCTTAAGAGCAGGGCAATCCGCTTTAAAATGTCCTTTCTGACCGCACTTGTATCACTTTCCCTTTGGCTTTTTGTTCGCCTCGGGGTGAGGAGCCTTGATTTTCACCTTGAGAGCTGCCACTTGTTTCTGGACAACCTGATTTTTCTTCTTTCCCCATTTGGGTTTGGAAGAAGTAGCACCGGTTGCCGCAAGAATCTGATGATAACCTTGTTTGAAGAGACCTTCAGCAGATTGAAGCTCTTTCAGAATTTCCGCCAAAGTATATGTCCTACGGTTCATATTGTAGTTAAGGCAGAACTGCTCAAAGCTTCTTGGTAAGCTGCCCAAGATAATATCGACCTGCGACTCCGCATCGATAGTAGTCCCCAATATGCTCTGTTCGTTCAAATGAGATATCATTTTCAGAACATGATCCCTTAATGGTGTCCCTTCAGACATTTGGGTTGTCATCAACACCCTCATTGCATTTTGCCTAGCCGCACAGTTCTGATGACCAAACATCTTGGTGAGATTTTTCATCATTTCCGCGGCTGAGCGCATCGTCTGATGCTGATGCTACAATACATTTGTCAGTGAAGCCAAAATGTAACAGCGATCCATCTCATCGGAATTATTCCATTTTCAGAATTCATATAACTCTCCAGGAGTGGCATCCGGTCCTGGATCCAGAGGGCTCTCCTCAGTTAACTCAAATTTATGCCCCTCGACAGTCAAGACAATGTCAAGATTTCTTTTCCAATCGGAAAAGTTAGTGCCATCAGGTTTATTTTCTTTGAGAATTACAACTAGTGGATTGAAAGACATCTGAGATAAAAATTAAAAACATCCATCACAAAATGCATAGCAAAATATATCGAAAAACTCAAAAAACAATATATATGCTAGCAACCAACACCTCGAAAAATCCGCATATGCAAGCCACGATTGTGTGGACGTTTACACACGCATTTTTCAAGTAGAGTTTTACGTCTTTAATTTTACTATCTAGTCAACTTATGTTATGACAAGTAAAATTAATAGTTGGTTCCACTTGACCATGCATTAATTAACATAGATTCCGATGGGGAGCTTATTAATTAATACACCTAAGTGAACAAAGTAATTTAACATCCTTAAAATATTATCTTTTAAATAATAGTCCTTCAGATGGAGAGGTCCTTTCATAAAAAATAATATTTACCTTATGTTATCATTTAAAATTTAAAACTAGTGAACCTATAATTAGCACATGTGATATGAAGGAACACCCTAATGTCAACGCGCATGCTAATTACTTCACAATTTTAATTAATTATGGAGGCTAATTTGATTTTATTTTAAAAATAAATCAATTTAATCACTTAGTTATTTTATCCTTAAGGTTTTTAATTTTCTCGTCCTAACATGCAGAAAACATATCACGCATACATTCATACATGCCATACATCAAAACAATAAAAGCCAAAAATAAAGCATGGATAATTAAATTATCCAATTATCATGGTCTTCTTCCTTGAGTTGAATCCAAGAAAATCTTCGACTTGATCTCTCCCACTCAATCAAGCATCTCGTTGCTCCTCCCCGGCCGGGCCGTGGATTTCCAAAATTTAAATTTTACTTTTATGCAAAATTAATTACATAAAAAATTTAATTTTAAATCCCGACTCTCCAGCGGATGAACGAACGGCGACGAAACGGATCGGACCAAAAAATGAACGACCCGACCCGAACCGGAAAACCGGCCCGGACCAGGCTGCCCGCGGCTCCTGGAAGCATGCTCGGCGCTGCTTGGCAGGCAGCCGTGTGCTACTCAGCGGCCCTTTGCTATCGGCCTTGCCAGCCCGGTGATCCCATTCCGGCTCGCTCTATTTCTTCGTGATCCCTTCTTTTCCGAATTCGATTACAATTTTACACAAAATAAAATACATTGAAATACAGCAAGATTACACAAAAAATAAAACACCTAGATCTACCCACGGATTTTCTCACGGGAAAAACCATTACATGCCTCAAACCGGGCCAAACCAACAATTGCATAAATAATAAAATTAAATAAATAAATCATTCACATAACCATGATAATTGGATCATATCACCTGCAAGATCACATCTAGTAAAATATTCCAACATCAAATTACATGAATATTTAAATTGCTATCAATTAATCACTAAAATTAATTAAAATAGCAAAAGCCTAAAAATCCGGCTCCGATACCAATTGTTGGAAGTAAAACGCAGCGGAAGCGAAGTTTGGATAAGTTTGATAAACGCGTTTTACGCATCCACGAGCAAAAGAACTATTTAAGCATGTTAATTAATTAATTACTAAGACTAATAAGAAATTTAAATATTATTTATTAAATGAATATATTGGTAATTGAAATATCCTAATCTAGATCTAAAAGATCAGAAGATATTACCTTTGAAGAGTAGTGGTTGTTTTCGTGTTGATCACCTTGTATTTCTACCTTTAGACCTTCTAGAGTATAATCCGCCTTAACCAGGATGTTGTGTGGGCAACGAGCTACCAGATGTTGCTTGGACAACAATGAGGTCGGGCCAAATCACCTTGTTTATGGTTGTAACACCCCGAGATATTCGGAATAATTGCAGCGCCGTAAACCCTTTTTATAAGAATTTACAAGGCTAATTTAGAAAAAATGTAGAAATAATTAACAATACCACAAAATTCAAAATACAAAACCACTTCGAATAGTTCAAATGAGTCCATTATTACGACCATCTCAAAACATCAACAAGATCCGCGTACTCGAGTACTGAAAGTGAGCCATAAAGACAAGGTAACGACAATTAACATCACTGAGCCCCTTCGTCGTCATGTCGGTGCTGTGGCTGTTTCCCCGCTCCTCGGCTACCTGAACATCAAAACAAATGTCCACCCCCGAAGGGGTTAGCAAAACGATGCTAGTACAAATATCGTAATACATGAATCAATAATGCATCATAAAGCATACAAAATAGACTTCCGTCACCGGAATCCAACGATGCGAATCCTCACGATTCCATCAATACAATACAGGGTAATACAACGATCCAGCGCCCTAAGTATAGATCCCCATGATGATCCCGTCGGACCAACGCATGGTGGAAAACCCGTCCAACGATCCAGCGCCCTCAGCATAGATCCCCATGATGATCCCGTCGGACCAACGCATGGTGGACATCCGATCCAGCACCCTCAACATAGATCCTTATGATCCACTCGGATCATTTACAACATAAACAGTACAATTATGCATACACATATGCAAATCAACATGTTCATCGACGTGAAAAATCAAGGAATCAATAACAAATACCATGCCAACTCAAAGGAATTAATCTCATGTACAATAACATGGATAAATCGTACACAAGATTAACAACCCAATATTAACAAGTTTAAAATACGATACTTGCCTTAAAGATGGCAAGAATTTAAATACTCCCACGAATGTCACACGTCCGAAGGTCGCCACCCCTCGATTGATCACCTTGTACAAAGGAATAACAAGGAATTCAATAAACCTCCTGAAACTAACGCACGAGTCCCGAGCGTCTAAAGTTATAAACGAATTATTAATAACGGACAATCGGTTCTCGGTCCTATTTTCCGACGAGTACTACGCTTGGAAAAAGACTTGCGAATTCAAAAGGTTGTAGTGGAACACAAGGTTGGTATCTACAATTCCAAGAATATTCATCATATCATTATATTCCATGATCCAAACTCTAATTCTGATTCTTAACTCGAATGCGCGGTTCGGTTGCTATATCGAAATATTATGAGATAATCACGTTCAATCTAGTTCAAGGATAATACGTCTCTACGACTCTTGTTCTCCCACGATAATTCTTCTTATCAAATTCCTCATTTCAAAAGATTGTCCCAATAATCCTTTCATGGCTCTAATCATCTAAGAAGGTTACATATTTCCGCTATTGGGATACGTGGAACACACTATGAACGTGACTCAACGATGGCGGTAAGGCCAACCTGTACACCAACTCCCCAACTCTTTCCAGGATCTCGAATGGTCCGATATATCTCGGACTCAGCTTTCCCTTCCTTTCGAAACGGAAGATTCCCCGGGTAGGAGAAACCTTCAATAGTACATGGTCCCCAGTCTCAAATTCCAGCGGGCAACGGTGCACATCAGCATAAGACTTTTGTCGACTCTGGGCAGTCAACAGTATTTCACGAATCAAAGCTTATCTTTTCTCGAGTCTGAACTATCAATTCCGGTTCCGTCCCGATCAAGTCAGAAGAGTCATCCCAACATAGGGGTGATCTGCATCTCCTTCCGTACAATGCTTCAAATGGTGCCATCTTAATGGAAGCATGCTAACTATTGTTATAGGTGAATTCAATCAATGGCAAATGAACCTCCCAATCGGTTGACCAATCTAGGGCACAAGCTCTAAGCATATCCTCTACTGTCTGTATAGTCCTCTCGGACTGACCGTCCGTCTGAGGATGATAGGCCATGCTAAAGTTCATCTCGATTCCCAAGGCCTTATGAACTGCCTTCCAAAAGTGCGACACGAAGCGACCATCTCGATCCGAAATAATGGTCTTCGGCGTTCCATGTAATCGGACTATCTTTGTAATAAACACTCGTGCTAATTTCTCGGGTCCCCAAGTGTCTTTAATACCCAGGAAATGTGCCGACTTGGTTAGTCGATCAACTAACACCCAAATCATGTTCATTCCCACCCTGGTTCGTGGCATATTGATGATGAAGTCCATCGATATATCCTCCCACTTCCACTCAGGGATCGGAAGTGGCTTTAACATTCCGGCAGGTCGCTGGTGTTCAATCTTAACCTGCTGACATGTTAAACATTTCAAAACGTATTCCGCCACGTCCTTCTTCATATTTCCCCACCAGAAATTTTGTTTTAGATTCTTAAACATCTTACTGTGAGCTTACTTTAAGATTGTCCGTCTCAAAGCATCATCATCGGGAATGTAAAGTCGATTCTAAAATCTCAGAACTCCATCGTCTTGTATTACGTATCCTGGGGCCTCTCCTTTCATTGCTTCGTCACATAACCGAAGAATCAGAGAATCATTCAACTGCTTATACTTGATTTCCTCGACTAATGACGAAGTTAGTTCCATCACGTATAGTTGCCCTTGGACTCCTTGTGACCATACTTCAATCCCTTCGCGGACCAGTTCTCGTAGAATGCTGGTTTGGGACGTGAGCGCTTCCAACATTCGAAGAGAAACAGTTTTGCGGCTCAGTGCATCAGCTACCACGTTCACTTTGCCGGGGTGATAAAGAATCTCCAGGTCGTAATCCTTGATTAATTCCAACCACCTTCTCTGCCTCATATTTAATTCCTTCTTACTGAAAATATACTTGAGGCTCTTATGATCTGTGAAGATCTGACAATGAGTGATGTACAAGTAATGTCGCCAAATTTTTAGAGCAAAAATTACAGCTGCTAACTCCAGATCATGAGTCGGGTAATTAACTTCGTATGGTTTCAACTGTCGAGAGGCATAAGCAATCACCCTATCCTTTTGCATCAATACACATCCAAGACCCTGATTTGAAGCATCGCTGTATACCATGAATCCATCAGTTCCATCTGGTAACGCTAGTATAGGCGCTGTCGTCAGTCTTCTCTTAAGTTCATCAAAACCCGCCTGGCATTTCTCATCCCACACGAATATTTGAGTCTTCTGTAACAGCTGAGTAAGTGGACTAGCGATTTTGGAAAATCCTTCTACAAAACAGCGATAATATCCAGCAAGTCCCAAGAAACTCCGGACTTCTTTCACATTATTAGGGGATTCCCACTCCAAGATTGCCTCGACTTTCTTCGGGTCTACCTGAACTCGGTCAGCTGATATCACATGTCCAAAGAAGGTTACTTCCTTAAGCCAGAACTCACATTTAGAAAGTTTCGCATAAAGCTGTTCATTCCTCAAAGTGCTCAAAATGATACGCAAATGCTCTGCATGTTCCTCTTCTTTAGAATAGATCAAGACGTCATCGACGAAAACGACTACAAATTTATCCAAGTATTCTAAGAATACTCGATTAATCAATTGCATAAATACCACAGGAGCATTGGTATGTCCGAATCGCATCATCACGAACTCATAGTGCTCGTATCGGGATCTGAAAGCAGATTTCGGTATATCCGATTCCTTAATTCTCAAATGATGGTATCCTGATCGCAAGTCAATCTTCGAGAATACCCTTGCCCCTTGCAGTTGATCAAACAAGTCGTCAATTCGAGGTATAGGATACTTGTTCTTGATCGTCACCTTGTTTAGCTCCCTGTAATCGATACATAATCGGAGGGATCCATCTTTCTTCCAGACAAAGAGAACGGGTGCTCCCCAAGGAGAAACGCTAGGTTGAATGTAACCCTTCTGCAATAATTCCTTTAGCTGCTTCTTTAATTCATACATCTCAGTTGGTGCCATACGGTATGGTGCCCTGGAAATAGGTGCAGCTCCAGGCTCTAATTCGATATTGAACTCTACTTCTCTTCGCGGAGGTAACCCAGGTAGTTCATCAGGGAATACATCTGAGAATTCATTCACGACTGGAATAGATGAGAGCTCGACACCCTCTTCTTTCTTCATGGCATAACACCAAAATCCGTAACAACCCTGCTTTAGCAATTTAATTGCTTTCATGGCCTTGATTAATTTTCCTGAGCTTCCCGGTCTCCATCCTTTGAATGAATGTTCAGATCCGTCATCAGCAATGATAAAAATGACTCTCCTTCGGTAATTCAAAATAGCTCCATAACAGTTGAGCCAATCATCTCCGAGAATTAAATCGTCACCGTGGATATCGACTACAATAAGATTTGATGTCCAATCTCTCCCTCCTATAGACACTGGAAAATATCTTGTTTCTAGGGTTCCCACAATTTTCTCTCCACTCGGTAAACCCACAACATAAGGCTCACAATCATATAAGCATGAGATTTTCAAACGATTAACACAGTTCAAAGATATGAAAGAATGCGTAGCTCCTGAATCGAATAAGACACTAACTGGTTGCAAAAGGATCTGAATCATACCTAATGCAACAATAGTGTTCTGATCGTCTCGCTTCCTTATCTCGTAAATGCGCGGAGGAACGGACCCAGCACTGGACGCCTCTCTTTTCCCAACACTCTGCTGCTGGAAACCACTTTGCTGCGTCTGGTTCACACTTGTATCCTTCAGAACCGGTGCAGGAGTGCGAGTACCAAAAGATCTAGTCGCATTTCCACAAAACATTGCGCGGTGTCCTTCCTGTCCGCACTCGAAGCAAGTCACAGCAGGTACGTAACAATCACGTCGAACATGACCTGTTTTGCCACAGGTATAACATTTTTTTGCTGTGTCTGAAGCTGTTGGTGCTGCCCGGAACTTCTTTCCGCCTCAGGAAGGATGCAGAGGTCTCCTAGATGAATGAAATGAAGACTGGCCCTTGCGGGGCCCACCACTCTTGTTCTCCGAGAAGTTGCCAGACACTTTATGCTTCTTTGCCTCCGTCGACGTCTCCATCGCTGCCTCCTTCATGTCGTAGGCTAATGCCTTGTCCTGATACTGTCTCAAGGTGGTACATTTAAATCCGGACATATATTGCTGAATTTCCGGCTTCATCCGCATGTCAAAATGGAAAATCCTTTCCGCCTCAGTCCTAACCAAGTGGCGCATATAAGTCAGCTTGTGATTGAAAGTCTTAATCATGTCTGTCACAGATGCCTCTAGATTTTGGGGTGAGAAAAACTCCCGGACTCGGGCCTCTCTAACTGGGCGAGGAAAATATTGCGCTTCCATCATTAATTTGAACTCTCTCTAGTCAGCATTATGATCATCAGGTCGAATGGCCTCCCATCAGTCGAAAGCCTCCCCAGTCAGGAGATATTGGGCGATCGGAACCTTATGGTCGTCAGGACAGTTAATCCCTGCAAAGATCTTCTCTAACTCCTTCAGCCAATGATCCCAAGTAAGTGTCTCAACAGAACCGTCAAATTTTGGAGGGTGCAATTTGACCACCTCAGTAAGCCATTTATCTCCCCGATTATCCTCGTTATGCTGTTGTCCCATCGCCGTCTGCATGCGGTCAACTACCTGAGCAAACTGGTTTATCTGAGCAACCACCTGTTGAAGCACTCCCGGCATGTTAGGATTTGCGTTATCATTCGCTGATCCCTACTATCCTCCAGAATGGGAATCGGTTCGACTAGCCGATAATTCTGGGGTAGACACCGAATCCTCCTGTCTCGCATTACCATGTCCGCGTCCACGACCGCGTCCGCATCCACGACCTCCCCTCAACATACTATAAACACAAATACTCAATATCCAGGGCAAAAATTTCTAAAGGAAAGTCCGTCAATAATCACATAACCGAAATTAAATAAAGTGGTAGTATTTGAGTTTAGGAGACTTACAACCACGGTCCACACGACGACGCTGGCTCAGCAGTGATGTTACAAACGACCCATAAATCAAATAACGTAAACAAACCCAACTAACCCGACTGCCAAGATATCCATGAATCTTAGCTCCGATACCATATTCTGTAACACCCCGAGATATTCGGAATAATTACTGCGCCATAAACCCTTTTTATAAGAATTTACAAGGCTAATTTAGAAAAAATGTAGAAATAATTAACAATACCACAAAATTCAAAATACAAAACTAGTTCGAATAGTTCAAATGAATCCATTATTACGACAATCTCAAAACATCAATAAGACCCGCATACTCGAGTACTGAAAGTGAACCATAAAGACAAGGTAACGACAATTAACATCACTGAGCCCCTTCGTCGTCATGTCGGTGCTGTGGCTGTTTCCCCGCTCCTCGGCTACCTGAACATCAAAACAAATGTCCACCCCCGAAGGGGTTAGCAAAACGATGCTAGTACAAGTATCGTAATACATGAATCAATAATGCATCATAAAGCATACAAAACAGACTTCCGTCACTGGAATCCAACGATGCGAATCCTCATGATTCCATCAATACAATAAAGGGTAATCCAACGATCCAGCGCCCTCAGTATAGATCCCCATGATGATCCCGTCGGACCAACGCATGGTGGAAAACCCGTCCAACGATCCAGCGCCCTCAGCATAGATCCCCATGATGATCCCGTCGGACCAACGCATGGTGGACATCCGATCCAGCGCCCTCAGCATAGATCCTCATGATTCCGTCGGATCATTTACAACATAAACAATATAATTATGCATACACATATGCAAATAAACATGTTCATCGACGTGAACAATCAAAGAATCATAACAAATACCATGCCAACTCAAAGAAATTAATCTCATGTACAATAACATGGATAAGTCGTACACATGATTAACAACCCAATATTAAGAAGTTTAAAATACGATACTTGCCTTAAAGATGGCAAGAATTTAAATACTCCCACGAATGTCACACGTCCGAAGGTCGCCACCCCTCGATTGATCACCTTGTACAAAGGAATAACAAGGAATTGAATAAACCTCCCGAAACTAACGCACGAGTCCCGAACATCAAAATTTATAAACGAATTATCAATAACGGACAATTATTTCTCGGTCCTATTTTCCGACGAGTACTACGCTTGGAAAAAGACTTGCGAATTCAAGAGGTTGTAGTGGAACACAAGGTTGGTATCTACAATTCCAAGAACATTCATCATACCATTATATTCCATGATCCAAACTCTAATTCCGATTTTTAACTCGAATGCTCGGTTCGGTTGCTATATCGAAATATTATGAGATAATCACGTTCGATCTAGTTCAAGGTTAATACATCTCTACGACTCTTGTTCTCCCACGATAATTCTTCTTATCAAATTCCTCATTTCAAAAGATTGTCCTAATAATCCTTTCATGGCTCTAATCATCTAAGAAGGTTAACAACGAGTTCATCTAAGGAAAGAATTATAATGGAACACACTTTACATTCAACTTCATAGATTCATCTTATCCTGGGGTAATTCTCAACATTATGTTCATCAAAAGAGTGTTATGGAAGCAATAACAAGGTGTGTTCATCTCAGAAGGTTCCACTTTTAAGTTCGGTAAAGATTATGGCTCAACTATAATAAAAGGAAATCTTAATTAAACCAAATACAATCCTTCCTAATCATGAGGTTGGGTTCATCATGACGAAACAAGCTCCATAACCTCTGCGAAAAGCTCATAATCTAACAAAGAACAAAATCCTCATCTTGGTGTAGAGTTTACATACCTTAAAAATGGAAGAACAATGAAAGTCTTGAAGAAACTCTTCACCGGAAGTTGATCACGACTCCCCAACGTCTAAGCTCTCTAAAAATTAGATTAATAAGATGGTATGAGTGATATTAGATGAGGGAAAATCTCAGAAACTCGGAATTTGGCTAAGGTTGAAGGTGAAGAAATGAAAGGGGTTGAGGTGTATAAATAGACTTATGAACCATTACATATGTTAACCAAAATCCATTCCGTACGTTACACTGTTAGCGTACGCTATACTTGAACATTAACGTGCGTTAACGCTAGGCCAGAGCTCGTTGGACTGTTTCTGGTTTAGGCTTACGTACGTTAGACTACAGGCGTTACGTACGTAACACATAGGACCTTAGCGTACGTAAAAAATATCTCCTAGCATACGTTAAGCCGTTGACTTGCATGGCTGGAAAACCATCCAGATTCATGTTGGCGATCTCCACGAATCTTCATCCGGTCCCCCACATGCCGACCCTTGTCGGATCCTGAGTTGACTGAGCTTACATACGTTAAGCTAAACCGATAACGTACGTAATATTGCATTCTTAGCGTACGCTAAGATCATTGTCTAGCGTACGTTATCACGTGCAGAATCATGCATGCAAGCAAGGCAAAAATACAAAGATGTAGGAATACGAATACGGGAAACCAATCATCGATTAATGCATCACAAAGTCGAATCTTTACAAGATCTAATACACGATAAATACACCATTATTATTCGGGCATTACATACTACCCCTCTAAAAAGAAGTTTCGGCCCGAAACTTAAAGCGAAAACAATTCTGGGTACCTCGACCTTATACTATCTTCCGTCTCCCAAGTTGCTTCTTCGACTCCATGTCGAGACCACTGAACTTTAACCAAGGAGATCGATTTATTCCTCAATTGCTTGACTCGACTCTCAAGTATATTGATTGGCTTTTCTTCAAATGAGCCATCATTAGCCACTTCAATCTCACCAAAATCAATGATATGACTAGGATCCGGTACATATTTCCGCAATTGGTATACGTGGAACACACTATGAATGTGACTCAGCGATGGCGGTAAGGCCAACCTGTACGCCAACTCCCCAACTCTTTCCAGGATCTCGAATGGTCCGATATATCTCGGACTCAGCTTTCCCTTTCTTTCGAAACAGAAGATTCCCCGGGTAGGAGAAACCTTCAATAGTACATGGTCCCGAGTCTCAAATTCCAGCGGGCGACGACGCACATCAGCATAAGACTTTTGTCGACTCTGGGCAGTCAACAGTCTTTCACGAATCAAAGATTATCTTCTCTCGAGTCTGAACTATCAATTCCGGTTCCGTCCCGATCAAGTCAGAAGAGTCATCCCAACATAGGGGTGTCTGCATCTCCTTCCGTATAATGCTTCAAATGGTGCCATCTTAATGGAAGCATACCACCTATTGTTATAGGTGAATTCAATCAATGGCAAATGAACCTCCCAATCGGTTGACCAATCTAGGGCACAAGCTCTAAGCATATCCTCTACTGTCTGTATAGTCCTCTCGGACTGACCGTACGTCTGAGGATGATAGGCCGTGCTAAAGTTCATCTCGGTTCCCAAGGCCTTATGAACTGCCTTCCAAAAGTGCGACACGAAGCGACCATCTCGATCCGAAATAATGGTCTTCGGCATTCCATGTAATCGGACTATCTCTATAATAAACACTCGTGCTAATTTCTCGGGTCCCAAAGTGTCTTTAATACCCAGGAAATGAGCCGACTTGGTTAGTCGATCAACTAACACCCAAATCATGTTCATTCCCGCCCTGGTTCGTGGCATATTGATGATGAAGTCCATCGATATATCTTCCCACTTCCACTAAGGGATCGGAAGTGGCTTTAACATTCCGGCAGGCCGCTGGTGTTCAATCTTAACCTGCTGAAAGGTTAAACATTTGGAAACATATTCCGCCACATCCTTCTTTATATTTCCCCACCAGAAATTTTGTTTTAGATTCTTATACATCTTACTGGTGCCCGGGTGAATAGAATAGGGCGCGCTGTGAGCTTACTTTAAGATTGTCTGTCTCAAAGCATCATCATCGGGAATGCAAAGTCGATTCTAAAATCTCAGAACTCCATCACGAATCCTGGGGCTTTTCCTTTCTTTGCTTCGTCACATAACTGAAGAATCAGAGAATCATTCAACTGCTTAGACTTGATTTCCTCGACTAATGACGAAGTTACTTCCATCACGTATAGTTGCCCTTGGACTCCTTGTGACCATACTTCAATCCCTTCGCGGATCAGTTCTCGTTGAATACTTGTTTGGGACGTGAGCACTTCCAACATTCGAAGAGAACCAGGTTTGCGGCTCAGTGCATCAGCTACCACGTTCGCTTTGCCTGGGTGATAAAGAATCTCCAGGTCGTAATCCTTGATCTATTCCAGCCACCTTCTCTGCCTCATATTTAATTCCTTCTGACTGAAAATATACTTGAGGCTCTTATGATCTGTGAAGATCTGACAATGAGTGCTGTACAAGTAATGTCGCCAAATTTTTAGAGCAAAAATTACAGCTGCTAACTCCAGATCATGAGTCGGGTAATTAACTTCGTATGGTTTCAACTGTCGAGAGGCATAGGAAATCACCCTATCCTTTTGCATCAATACACATCCAAGACCCTGATTTGAAGCATCGCTGTATACCATGAATCCATCAGTTCCATCTGGTAACGCTAGTATAGGCGCTGTCGTCAGTCTTCTCTTAAGTTCATCAAAACCCGCCTGGCATTTCTCATCCCACACGAATATTTGAGTCTTCTGTAATAGCTGAGTAAGTGGACGAGCGATTTTGGAAAATCCTTCTACAAAACGGTGAAAATATCCAGCAAGTCCCAAGAAACTCCGGACTTCTTTCACATTATTAGGGGATTCCCACTCCAAGATTACCTCGACTTTCTTCGGGTCTACCTGAACTCCGTCAGGTGATATCACATGTCTAAGGATTACTTCCTTAAGCCAGAACTCACATTTAAAAAGTTTCGCATAAAGCTGTTCATTCCTCAAAGTGCTCAAAACGATACGCAAATGCTCTGCATGTTCCTCTGTATCTTTAGAATAGATCAAGACGTCATCGATGAAAACGACTACAAATTTATCCAAGTATTCTAAGAATACTCGATTAATCAATTGCATAAATACTGCAGGAGCATTGGTAAGTCCGAATGGCATCATCACGAACTCATAGTGCTCGTACCGGGATCTGAAAGCAGATTTCGGTATATCCGATTCCTTAATTCTCAACTGATGGTATCCTGATCGCAAGTCAATATTCGAGAATAACCTTGCCCCTTGCAGTTGATCAAACAAGTCGTCGATTCGAGGTATAGGATACTTGTTCTTGATCGTCACCTTGTTTAGCTCCCTGTAATCAATACATAATTGGAGGGATCCTTCTTTCTTCCGGACAAAGAGAACGGGTGCTCCCCAAGGAGAAACACTAGGTTGAATGTAACCCTTCTGCAATAATTCCTCCAGCTGCTTCTTTAATTCATACATCTCAGTTGGCGCCATACGGTATGGTGCCCTGGAAATAGGTGCGGCTCCAGACTCTAATTCCACATTGAACTCTACTTCTCTTCGCGGAGGTAACCCAGGTAGTTCGTCAGGGAATACATGTGAGAATTCATTCACGACTGGTGCTGCAAGTTTTAGACAACTTTGGCGTTTTAATAGATGAGAGCTCAACTCCCTCTTCTTTCTTCATGGCATAACACCAAAATCCGTAACAACCCTGCTTTAGCAATTTAACTGCTTTCATGGCCTTGATCAATTTTCCGGAGTTTCCCGGTCTCCATCCTTTGAATAAATGTTCAGATCTGTCATCAGCAATGATAGAAATGACTCTCCTTCGGTAATTCAAACTAGCTCCCTAACGGTTGAGCCAATCGTCTCCGAGAATTAAATTGTCACCGTGGATGTCGACTACAATAAGATTTTATGGCCAATCTCTCCCTCCTATAGACACTGGAAAATCTCTTGTTTCTAGGGTTCCCACAAATTTCTCTCCACTCGGTAAACCCACAACATAAGGCTCACAATCATATAAGCATGAGATTTTCAAACGATTAACACAGTTCAAAGATATGAAAGAATGCGTAGCTCCTGAATCGAATAAGACACTAACTAGTTGCAAAAGGATCTGAATCGTACCTGATGTAACAGCAGTGTTCTGATCGTCTGGCTTCCTTATCTCGTAAATGCGCGGAGGAACGGACCCAGCGTTGGACGCCTCTCTTTTCCCAACACTCTGCTGCTGGAAACCACTTTGGTGCGTCTCGTTCACACTTGTATCCTTCAGAACCGGTGCAGGAGTGCGAGTACCAAAAGTTCTAGTCGCATTTCCACAAAATGTTGCGCGGTGTCCTTCCTGTCCACACTCGAAGCCAGTCACAGAAGGTGCATAACAATCACGTCGAACATGACCTATTTTGCCATAGTTATAACATTTCTTTGCTGCGTCTGAAGCTGTTGATGCTGCCCGAAACTTCTTTCCGCCTTGGGAAGGATGCGGAGGTCTCCTAGATGAATGAAATGAAGACTGGCCCTTGCGGGGCCCACCACTCTTGTTCTCCGAGAAGTTGCCAGACACTTTCTGCTTCTTTACCTCCGTCGACTTCTCCACCGCTGTCTCCTTCATGTCGTAGACTAATGCCTTGTCCTGATACTGTCTCAAGGTGGTACCTTCAAATTCGGACATATATTGCTGAATTTCCAGCTTCATTCGCATGTCAAAATGGAAAATCCTTTCCGCCTCGGTCCTAACCAAGTGGCGCACATAAGTCAGCTGGTGATTGAAAGTCTTAATCACGTATGTCACAGATGCCTCTAGATTTTGGGGTGAGAAAAACTCCCAGACTCGGGCCTGTCTAACTAGGCGAGGACAATATTGCGCTTCCATCATTAATTTGAACTCCGTCCAGTCAGCATTATGATCATCAGGTCGAATGGCCTCCCACCAGTCGAAAGCCTCCCCAGTCAGGAGATAATGGGCGATCGGAACCTATCGATCATCGGGACAGTTAATCCCTGCAAGATCTTCTCTAACTCCTTCAACCAATGATCCCAAGTAAGTGTCTCAGCAGAACCGTCAAATTTTGGAGGGTGCAATTTGACCACCTCAATAAGCCATTTATCTCCCCGATTATCCTCGTTGTGCTGTTGTCCCATCGCCGTCTGCATGCGGACAACTACCTGAGCAAACTAGTTTATCTGAGCAACCACCTGTTGAAGCACTCCCGGTATGTTAGGATTTTCGTTATCATTCGCCGATCCCTGCTGTCCTCCAGAATGGGAATCGGTTCGACTAGCCGATAATTCTGGGGTTGATACCGAATCCTCCTGTCTCGCATTACCACGTCCGCGTCCACGACCGCGTCCACGACCTCCCCTCAACATACTGTAAACACAAATACTCAATATCCAGGGCAAAATTTCTAAAGTAAAGTCCGTCAATAATCACATAACCGAAATTAAATAAAGCGGTAGTATTTGATTTTAGGAGACTTACAACCACGGTCCACACGACGACGCTGGCTCAGCAGTGATGTTACAAACGACCCATAAATCAAATAACGTAAACAGACCCAACTAACCCGACTGCCAAGATATCCATGAATCTTAGCTCTGATACCATATTCTGTAACACCCCGAGATATTCGGAATAATTACAGCGCCGTAAACCCTTTTTATAAGAATTTACAAGTCTAATTTAGAAAAAATGTAGAAATAATTAACAATACCACAAAATTCAAAATACAAAACCAGTTCAAATGAGTTCATTATTACGACCATCTCAAAACATCGATAAGACCCGCGTACTCGAGTACTGAAAGTGAACCATAAAGACAAGGTAACGACAATTAACATCACTGAGCCCCTTCGTCGTCATGTCGGTGCTGTGGCTGTTTCCCCGCTCCTCGGCTACCTGAACATCAAAACAAATGTCCACCCACGAAGGGGTTAGCAAAATGATGCTAGTACAAGTATCGCAATACATGAATCAATAATGCATCATAAAGCATACAAAACAGACTTCCGTCACCGGAATCCAACGATGCGAATCCTCACGATTCCATCAATACAATATAGGGTAATCCAACGATCCAGCGCCCTCAGTATAGATCCCATGATGATCCCGTCGGACCAACGCATGGTGGAAAACCCGTCCAACGATCCAGCGCCCTCAGCATAGATCCTCATGATGATCCCGTCGAACCAACACATGGTGGACATCCGATCCAGCACCCTCAACATTGATCCTCATGATCCCCTCGGATTATTTACAACATAAACAGTACAATTATGCATACACATATGCAAATCAACATGTTCATCGACGTGAACAATCAAAGAATCAATAACAAATACCATGCCAACTCAAAGAAATTAATCTCATGTACAATAACATGGATAAATCGTACACATGATTAACAACCCAATATTAACAAGTTTAAAATACGATACTTGCCTTAAAGATGGCAAGAATTTAAATACTCCCACGAATGTCACACGTCTGAAGGTCGCCACCCCTCGAGTGATGTTGCGAAATTCGGTGAACGCAAATGCATGTTGTCGTAAACAAGTAATAAAGAGATGAGTAAGATATCGTTCCCACGAGGACTGACTTACCAATTACCAATTTATGTGTATTCTAATTTTATTTGAACTATCAAATTTGGAGGTGCAAGAATAATTAAAGAAAATTAATAAAAGAATAAATAATGAAAACGATTGTTGGAAGAAAGAAAATCAAATAAGGAAATAATCTAGGATTGTGAATCCACCTCGGTTTATCCGAATTACTCTCGATTATATAAATATAATGATTTTCCAATTTATTGAAGGCGAAGGTTGCTAAAATACTCTACCGTCTCTCCCGAGGTCAATAGATTTTTCTAAGGTGAATAACACACTCTATTCCTAGGTGAATTAAATCGACAATAGGCAAAAAGCACGAAATCTTCAGAAAGGCCACGTAATTCCTATGAGTATATTCCTATCTCACAAAATAAAATGGTTCTCACCAATTTATCCTACCAACTCTCCTCTCCCGATTCGAGTTGTGTGATTAAAACAATTCAATTATAGGCCACATAATTGAAAGCATTAAAAACAATTGGGAAAACTCAATAGAAAAGGGAATTATATTGATAATCAAAAGTAAATTCGTCAAAACTTCGGTTTCATCAAAATCCTAGAATAGGTTTCTTGCCTGACATGCTAGAAATTAAAAATACAGAAAGAATTAAAGAAAGCATAAAGATCAAACGCAGTTGAAGAAGTCGGATTTCTCCGTTCTCTAGCTTCCGCTCTCTGCTCCTGGGTGTTTTCTGCTTCTCCTTGATTCCTCGATAATTCTCTATGCTTCGATCCCCCGATCCTTCAATGATCCCTCTTTTCAGACCTTAAACCCCTATTTATAATTATCATTCGCCTCCAAAACGCGTCTGGGGATTGTGTCGAAAAAGGGCTTCAGAAACGGCTCAGAAACGCGGAAAATCAATCAAAACCGCCCCGTGGGCCGCGGCTCACTTAATCTGTGCCGCGTCTCACCATGCTCAGCGCCTATACCTGGGCGCGTGTTTTTATTCACGATCCGCGGCTTAGCATCCTCGTGCCGCGGCCCTCGGTACAGTGGGTTCAGGGCTTCTGTGTGCCGTGCGTGTGCCGCGGCTCGCTTTCCTTGTGCCGCGGCTCCTGGCCAAAAATTGTCGTTTTCACCCGTTTTTCGTCGTTTAGGCTTCCGGACCCCAATTTCCTGCCAAAAATAAAAGAATAGTGTATTAAAAGCTCATTTATGCAGATTTATACATAAAATGTAATACCCGGTTGTAATTCAGTCATTATCATTCAGTAAATTCATTCGGTGATTGTCACTCAGTGGATTTTCACTCATTTATAATCATTCATCAATCATATTCTTTCACCGTGTTCACCATTCGGAAAAACTTCGAGTGGTGTATCGTTATTGTTCATTGTTTCAACTTTCCTCATATGAGTTCGACTTTGTTAGATCACCATTAATTTTTGGTAATTCCAAAAATTCTAAATCTTTGCAATATTATAGAGCATCGAGTTAGCTTTCCTATGGTTCAAACGGTGAGTCAATCGGAGTCCGGACGAGAAAGTTATGGTCGTTTTAGCTCACCCGCTCATTTTTTCAATTTTGGCCGATCAACGCCGAACGACTCGGCCGTGTCGTCGACACGGCCCGTGCCGTACTCGTCCGGATAATGCCGCGATGTTCGCCTCGGGACCCGACCGTGTCGTGCAGCGCGGCGAGTCGCACCCTTCCGGATAGGCGTAACTGTCGCTTGGAGGCCCGGCCGTGTGCCGGGACACGGTCGAGTCAATGCCGAGCGCCGCGGACGGGTCCTTGTCGGTAGGCCCCTTCGCCGCGACCGTGTCATGCCGGACACGGTCGAGTCCTACCCGGCCAGATGCGCGCCGCGACCGTGTCATGCCGGACACGGTCGAGTCTGGCCGAGTCAACCCTATAAATTCATTTTTGAGCATTTTGAGCTCATTTACTCCATTTTTCCATCTTCTTCACCTGCAACCGAGAGAGAATATCTTGAGGGAGAGATTTCTTCATCAATTATCATTTGAGTGTGTATTTTTCATCACCTTCAATCATCCGGGAAGCTTGGATAGTCGTTTTTACACGTTTTCATCGGATCGAAGTACTTGGATCATCAAGAGGTAATTCCTTCAACACTTTGGACTTCGATTTTGTGTTGAGATATGATGTTTTGGACGTTATAATCATGTTATATGAAGGGATATGTATATGATTATGAGTTTGTATAAGGATTCATTGGATTATTGAGGAATTATTCGAGAACACCTTGAAAATCGAGTTGGAATTGGGGATTTTCGACTAATTGTTGTTATAATCACGTTTTGGATATTCATAACGGATTATTGATCGTTTTGGAGATGTTTTGTTGGTTTGAAACACTTCTTGGGGGTTTGATATTGGTATATTAAGGTTTGATTGTAAACAATCGGAGTTTGGATACAACGTGTTTGATTTAATGCCTCTATGGACTTAGTTTAATCGTATCGACGTTTCGAGTTCGTTATATTCGTGTTTGATTCATATATTAAGCGAATTGTTGGTGCTTGTGTAATTCAAGGTTGTTCGAGTGGCCGGTATTCCCTATTAAGGACGTTGTTCGTGGAAGGACTTCCTCGCCTTCGGTTTGAGGCAAGTTTTATACTTGTACTAGTCATTGAGCTAATGTCATCATGTATGTGTATAGATGTGTTGTATCATTCCGAGACTTAGTCTCTTCATGAATTCATTGATATCAAGAGATCGTTCGATACGATACCTTCCGGCAATTTTGCCAAACGTCATTGTTGTTCGTTAACGGCCTATTCAAGGCATTGTAATACTCATTATTAATGTCATTGTCGATGGCGGTTCGCGGTATCGATGTATCGATTGTTGTTCATATAGATGTCAATCTAAAACATCGTTGAAATCATTGTTATTCTGTTGGAGTTGTCATTAAAAGCTGTATTGGCGATTAAAGGCATTAGCGTATTCATTTCTCATCTTCGACGTCGGTAACCGATTAAAGGTGCGAGGTATCCTTCATATCATTGTTATCGATTGGCGTTCTCGTGCAAATCGAAATGTTCAATCATTCACTATATCATTATTATCAATTGACCTTACTAAGGCAAATCGAGAAATTCAATCATACATCAAATTACTATAATAGAATTGACGTTCTAAGGTAATCGAAACAATCAAACAATCAAGGAATCATCAGCAGCATCAAAGTTATCGTGTTGGCCGACTCAAGGTAGCACACTATCATTCTCACGAATTCGGTAATCTACGAATCGTTGTCATTTGTGATTTATTATATTTTTGGAGGCTAGTCTCGGCTAGTGCTTATTATGGGTAAGTTTGGGGCTTGAACCTTCGCGGTTGGCTTCCCAACACCTACAACTCAGTAGGTCACGGTCGTGTTTATGTTCTTATGGGTAAGCTTGGGGCTTGAACCTTCGCGGTTGGCTTCCCAACACCTACAACTCAGTAGGTCACGGTCGTGTTTATGATCTTATGGGTAAGCTTGGGGCTTGAACCTTCGCGGTTGGCTTCCCAACACCTACAACTTAGTAGGTCACGGTCGCGTTTATGACCTTATGGGTAAGTTTGGGGCTTGAACCTTCGCGGTTGGCTTCCCAACACCTACAACTCAGTAGGTCACGGTCGTGGTTATGACCTCATTAGCCCTCATTAATTATAGCTTCGGGCTATTCCGGTTTCATGTGAATGTGATATTTGTGACTTGGTGAGTGGCTTTCGTGCCTTTGTGATTGTCTTGATAATTTCATTGGGGCCTTCGGGCATTGTGATTCATGTTTAATTCAGTTCTTGATGGATTCATGTTGTGTAATTCATTGCGATATTCGGGATTTTGATTCGCCGTTGGGCATTTATGTTCTAACCTGTCGAGCGGTATTAATAGTATGTCGTGGGCATAGTATTTCACGAATGCTCGGTTCTTACATTGGTTTGTGAGCATCTCGTACTATTATTATCATTGTGCGTTTCATTACGCCTTTGGATGCATATCATGTTATACATGTATTTGATGTTCATTATCTGGATGGTGACCGTGGCGGAACATGTTTTCATGTTTTAGGTGCTTGCGAGGAGAGAGTTGAGACACAGGGGCATGACGTTGGCGACGAGGCATTCGAGCGATACTAGTCCGAGTTGTTCATTGTTGGTCAGTCAGTTGGAGTGTACTCCGGTCTTGTCAGTTGTTGTCGTGTTGTATTACCCGAACAGATGTTCGTGGATGCTGTTGTATTTCATTTTGGCCATGTAGGCCACTTTTGTCGTTGAAATTCCTTATCGGAATATTGTGTTGGATATCATGGTACGGACTATGATTTTCCCTTGTTGTTTAATTTAATGTATTATAGTCATGTTTGCCTGGTGGATCTCCTGGTGTGGGGTCCACGGCACTGTAATAACCCAATAGGATTTGGGGGTGTTACATAAAATGGATACAAAATAATGATAAATAACCGCATATAAATACGCCTAACAAATACCCCCAAACTTGAGCCTTTGCTTGTCCTCAAGCAAAAATTAATTTTAAACAAAAAGTATCGTGAATAATCGTGCAAATCTATAGTGCTCAACTTAATCAATAGTAGCTTGAAAATATCAAAGAATAATACAAGTATCGTAATAGTGAGTCACATCCCGGACACTGATTCTACAAAGTAACCATTATTAGTGCTAATCAATCGTTCATGAAGAAAATCAAGCTCAAAGATTTACAAGCGTGAATTTAACCGACCGCCAATACGAAGGGTTAGAGTAAACAAGCCAACTCGGCCAGTCCCGCAGTCTAGTGGCAAAAATTTCAAGAGTTTCATCATCAAGAATAACCCTCGGACAGCATTCCCTTATATTTGATCAATAAAATGATTCGAGTTAACCACTAGGTTCCGGCTCTCGAGATGTTTCATCGGGATAATCCTAGGGTGGATTTCCATTCTCATGTATTGGGGAACCGTTTGACGTAAAAGACACTCATGGGGAACATGGATGCTTCTAGTTACTAAGTCCCCCTCTACAGCGGAGAAAAAACTCGAATAGCAATTCCCGCCTGTCAAGGTTGCTGTTTTACGCGAGAGTAAATAACGGGTCACGTGAATACCCTCGGTCACTAGGCTTCCCATCATCGGTAATGCGATATTTCTAAACCATTAGTCTATTCAGGGTTGTCATTTTACGTAAGAGTAAACAACGGGTCACGTGAATACCCCCGGTTACTAGACTTCCCATCATAGAACATGTATAATATCTCGACTTTTTGGGAAAAACTGTCCGACTCTAAACTCAATTTAAGTGCCAACAAGACTCATGTTACTGGATGACTAGCTACGCGAAAAGTGTAACCAAACGTATATACGGTGATTTGAAAACACGATGTCTCCTTTCTTATACGCTAAAATTTCTACAATAACGAAAAATATAGACTTAAATGAATACTCAGAGGAAATAGAAATCACTGACTGCAAAATTCACCAAAATTCAACTGCTTCTTCAAAGAGAAATCAGTATCATAACGTCAGTTTTACACAGAGGAGCACATAAAAATTCACGAATGCAATTAAAAACAAGACAAGCAAGGCTATCGTAAAAAATAATGAAAAATGCAAACGAATAAGTAAAAAAAACAAAACTGAAAGTAAATCCCCCCCAAACTTAGGACGTACATTGACCTCAATGTACACAGAATGTAATATGCAATAAAAGAAAAGGTCAAGTACTCCCCTAATGTCCGCTCATGAACTGGTGCCGGCCTCGCCCGGCGAGGAAGGTGGTGTGGCTGGCCTAACTGGTGGAATGAATGGCCCGTCTGGGTGCAGTACATGGGTCGTCCACGCAGCAAGGTAATCCTGGTGGTAAGCATCTCTCGCTGCCAGGCGCCTCTCCTCACGTCGATTGGCCCGGCGGGCCTGCTCTCTCATCTCCTCACGGACATCAGCGAGGAGGCTCTCTCTCTGTCCTCATCTCCTCTCTCAGGGCAGCTAAGTGTCTCTCTTTCTCTCTCCTCATCTCCTCTCTTAGGCCGTCGAACATAGCCTGCAGGTGCTCTCTCTCGGGCGGCGGGCTGGACTCTACCTGCCCATGTGTCAGAAGAAGAGGCTCGGGGGACTGATCATGTGCCTCGTCAAGAAGAAATCCTCGCCCCCGAGCATGTGCCGGCGCTCTACCCCACTGGTCAAAGTGAGAAATAATGCGATAATCAATCGGACCCTGGGGTGCTAGCATAGGCTCATCATCCGACCAAGTCATGCCCGACTGGCAGCATAGAGCGCAAATAAGAGATGGGTGCTTCAGCCCCGTCTTGGCCCCTCCTTGAATGCACTGAAGGATCGATCGGACCAGATGAGGGGCCACATCGAATCTGAGCCCGGAAGTGATAGCATATAACAATCGAGCACGAGAGAGTAAAACTGAGCGGATCTGCAAGGTGGGATAGACCCGTACGCAGAGGAAGTATAACCAGGCTCGCCCGAGCCGACTGAGTCGCGAACTCTTAAAGTAGAAGGCTGATGAACCCGGGGCGCGAGTCTCCCAGACGGAACCAGGCTGTGTGAGTGTCTCTAGCAGAGCCTCCCTCGTGAGGCTACTCATACTCTGCGTAAACGCCGTCTCGTCCATCACTGGCAGCTCATATAATCTCTGAATAGCAGCCACCGAAAAATCCACTGTATGGCCTCGGACGATGACCTGAGTTCGAGTATCTGATTGCGGTATCATCTGCCCTGCCCGAATATGCCTCAACAGAGCGCTGGCATAAAACTCCTGGATGATAGAGATCACAGCCGGCTCGGGAGGCGCAGCGAAACGAGCCCACCCCATCTCGTCAATCATAGTTAGAAGCTCACCGTCCTGGGGGGCGGGAGTGAATCCCCGCTCGGGGATTAATGGTCGAGGATGGATTTTTTCATTGAATATTTTATGAATTTCCAGGTCGGAGAATTGGTGCGACTCTAACTCGGCTCGGCTCTATGATGTCTCTCCTCATGTGGGGGACGATTGTGTCCTAGCCCTCGCGCTAATCTTCCTTTTTCTGGCCATGGCGAGGTTCCTGAAAAGATAAACACCGGAGATTACATAAACTTTAAGGAAAACAACACCACTTGACTTAAGGTATGCAAAACGTGAATATAGAGTTGAACGAGCTTGCACCATCGTAAGAGAAGATTAAAGTTGAGCTTTCACGTTTAAACTTGACGTAAGGGTTGGGGTACAATGTAAACCCATAAACAAATTCGTTGCACATAGTTTCAAAACGTTTGCTTAAAAAATTTTCATTGACGCAATTCATCAAACACTTAGTGTGCATAAGTTTAAATGAAAAACAAGAATTTTAATGGTTAAATCCAATCCCAAAAATAACAACATGAATATATAGCCATGACAGACGACAAATAACATCACCAATTCATTCATGATCAACAAATACCATCAATAATTCAATCAAAAATTTCATACCCAACTCAAATTTTGATAGAACTTTGAAAAACTAACAACATATTCATCATCAAATGAATAACAATACTTCACTTTTCAAGTCATTTAGCAATTAGGATTAAGAGATTGAGAATTACCTTGCTTGGATTGAAGAAATGCAAGAAGAAGAAAAATGGAATGGGATCGTCCAAGTGCCGCGCGCAGAAAGGGAAGAAAACTTACCTGGAGTGTCGGACGATCGATGTTATAAAGCAAGCCTAGACGGTTCAAATTCGCAGCAGGGGCCGCGGCACAGCTTAATTGAGCCGCGGCCCAGAGTACAGCCTACCTGGGTCTTTTCGTGATGCTGCCGTGTGCCGCGGCTCAACATACGGGTGCCGCGGCTCATCGTGTTAGTGTGCCGCGGCTCATTAAGCTCGTGCCGCGGCACATAGTACAACTTCCTGGGCGTTTCTTGGACATTTGGCGTGCCGCGGCTTAGTGCCTATGTGCCGCGGCTCAGGGACCGGGTGTGCCGCGGCTCAATAAGGTCGTGCCGCGGCACAGAGTACAGTTTGTTTGGCCTTTTTATGTTAACTCTTGTGTGCCGCGGCTCACTATCCTTGTGCCGCGGCCCATTGCTGATTTCTTCCCCTGGGGTGATTTCTGCACAGAATTTTCAAAGGAACACATCAAGAACGTGAGGGATAAGCATATCAAAGCAAAAATGACAAAAACTGAAGACTCTAAAAAGCATGAAAATACTGAAAAATAAAAAATCTACAACTAATACTCGGGTTGCCTCCCGAGAAGCGCTAAGTTTATAGTCTTCAGCCGGACTTTTTGAAAATCATTCGCATTTCGCAAAGACCATTTGGACTTCGCACATTCCATCGAACCGTTATTACGTGATTCAAATTGTTGACCATTAAATTTCAACCGTTCAACTTTTGGTTTGGATATCCAACGTTCTTTGCGAAACGGCTTTAACAATAGTAGCCTTCCAAAACACCCATTTTGCAATTGACTTGGTACTCGTTTGACATCCGGCTTAATTTTTAATTTCACAGGCGAACTTATGACAGCATGAGAATTTTTCGATGGTGGATGAACGGATGTTGATGATGACATATTCAAATGCTTATGATACACGATTCGTTCTTCATTTCTCTTAGACGTTGGAGCAGCTAAAGCGGATTCTGAACCTTTCGACCGGCAACTCTCCCGGTGTGTGTCTTTCTCAAAGATATCAATTTGTGAACACTTCTTGTCCGTGCTTGGGCATGAGAGAGATCGAAACACTTTGAATGTGACTTGCTCATCTTCAACCCGAAGTATTAATTTACCCTCCTGAACATCAATAAGGGTCCTTCCGGTGGCTAAGAACGGTCTACCCAAAATAATCGGAATTTCATGGTCTTCTTCCATATCAAGCACAATGAAATCAGCGGGGAAAATGAATTTATCAACTTTAACCAAGACATCTTCTATTACCCCTCTCGGGTACTTGATGGATCTATCGGCTAGTTTTAAAGAGACCGTAGTAGGTTTCGCTTCCCCAATTCCTAGCTTCTTGAAAATAGAAAGAGGCATGAGATTAACGCTAGCGCCGAGATCACATAATGCTCTATCAAAAGTCAAGTTCCCAATAGTGCACGGTATAGTGAAGCTTCTTGGATCCTTCAATTTAGGCGGGAGCTTTCGCTGCAAGATTGCACTACACTCTTCAGTTAGTGCCACCGTTTCATATTCCTTGAGCTTCCTTTTGTTAGATAAAATTTCTTTCATGAACTTTACATAGCTCGGCATTTGTTCCAAGGCATCAACAAATGGAATGTTGATGTGCAGTTTCTTGAAGAAGTCGAGAAACTTGGAAAATTGTTTGTCCAATTTTTGCTTTTGCAATCGCTGCGGAAACGGGATGGGTGGCACATATGCCTTTGGATTGTCAGGAAACAGTTTCGAGGGTCTAGAATTTTGTGATTCCTCAGTCGCCAAATTTTTCTTTTCCTCATAATCACCTCTCTTTTTGCTCTGCCCAGGCTGCTCGCACACTTCCTTCCTGCTTCTCAAACTAATGGCATTTATACTCTCTCTGGGGTTCGTCTCGGTTGTACTTGGCAAGGTACCCTCAGGGCGGGCTGTTAACACATTTGCTATTTGACCCAATTGTACTTCCAAGTTGCGAATAGAAGCGGAATGGTTTTGCAAGGTTGCTTCCGTACGAGTCATGAACTGACTCGTATTTGCTGCTAACTTTGCCATTGCCTCCTCTAAAGAGATCTTTGGAGCGGGAGGGGGTTGCTGTTGGTGTTGAGCAAACTGATGTTGGTTTCCATTTTGTCCGTTTTTCCACGAAAAGTTAGGGTGATTTCGCCACCCCGGATTGTATGTGTTGGAATACGGATTATTTTGCCGATTCCCATTCCCCACGAACTGGGCTTGTTCCATCGGAGGTTGCTTGAAAGGGTTTCTGACTTGGCATTCCGCACTAGGATGAGATCCGTTGCACCAATTACATGATTCAGTGGTAACAGGGGAAGGAGCATGTGAAAAGGCTTGAAGTTGTTGAGTCAGTGCTGCGACTTGTGCTGATAGTGCATATATTGGATCATTATTGGAGATTTACATTACTCGCTTCGGGATCACTCGTTCGGAAGGCCACTGATAAGCATTCGCAGCCATTGCCTCCAATAGAGAATGAGCTTCTGCCATCGTCTTGCCCATCAACACTCCTCCAGCGGCTGCATCAACAAGAGTGTGTGTAGAAGCACTCAATCCGTTATAGAACGTCTGAATTTGTAGCCAGTCCGGTAGGCCATGGTGTGGGCATCTCCATAATAAATCCTTGTATCGCTCCCAAGCTTCATGAAGCGACTCCATATCAAATTGCCCGAAAGTAGTAATCTCATTCCTTAGCCTCGCTGTCTTCGATGGTGGGAAGAACCTAGCCAGAAAGGCTTGTGCTAATTCTGCCCAAGTCGTGATAGAGCCCGGCGGTAATGAATTCAACCAAAACTTGGCTTTGTCCCTCAAAGAGAAAGGGAAAAGCCGCAGACGAATAGCATCATCGGTAACACCGTTGTTCTTGAAGGTGTCACATATCTCGAGAAATGAAGCGACGTGCGCGTTGGGGTCATCGTTTGCCAGTCCACAAAACTGGCTTGCTTGCACCATCTGAATAATAGCCGGCTTGATTTCGAAATTGTTCGCTTGGATGGTAGGACGCCGAATCCCCGAAAAGTTTGCATTGATTTGTGGCATAGCATAATCACGGAGTGCCAATGCCGGTTGAGCTTGCTGCACAAGATTATCTCCTCCGTGATTTTCGGTGTTATCGGCCATGATGTCTTTTGCTGGTTGCTCGCGCTTTTCCTTCTTGTTTTTCCGAAGAGTGCGCTCGAGTTCGGTATCCAAAGGTAGTAGGCCTTCGTTACCGAATTTTCTCATGCACTAACCAGAAATTTCTGAAAGGAAAACAAATAAACAAATTACACAAAAAATAAAAAATGTTCAAACTAAGACTAGAAATACTGAAATCGATATTAGTAAAATAATCAGTCCCCGGCAACGGCGCCAAATACTTGTTGCGAAATTTGGTGAACGCAAGTGCACGTTGTCGTAAACAAGTAATAAAGAGATGAGTAAGATATCGTTCCCACGAGGACTGACTTACCAATTACCGATTTATGTGTATTCTAATTTTATTTGAACTATCGAATTTGGAGGTGCAAGAATAATTAAATAAAATTAATAAAAGAATAAATAATGAAAACGATTGTTCGAAGAAAGAAAATCAAATAAGTAAATAATTTAGGATTGTGAATCCACCTCGGTTTATCCGAATTACTCTCGATTATATAAATTTAATGATTTCCCAATTTGTTGAAGGCGAAGGTTGCTAAAATACTCTACCGCCTCTCCCGAGGTCAATAGATTTTTCTAAGGCGAATAACACACTCTATTCCTAGGTGAATTAAATCGACAATAGGCAAAAAGCACGAAATCTTCAGAAAGGCCACGTAATTCCTATGAGTATATTCCTATCTCACAAGATAAAACGGTTCTCACCAATTTATCCTACCAACTCTCCTCTCCCGATTCGAGTTGTGTAATTAAAAAAATTCAATTATAGGCCACACAATTGAAAGCATTAAAAACAATTGGGAAAAGTCAATAGAAAAGGGAATTATATTGATAATCAAAAGTAAATTCATCAAAACTTCGGTTTCAAAATCCTAGAATAGGTTTCTAGCCTGACATGCTAGAAATTAAAAATACAGAAAGAATTAAAGAAAGCATAAAGATCAAACGCAGTTGAAGAAGTCGGATTTCTCTATTCTCTAGCTTCCGCTCTCTGCTCCTGGGTGTTTTCTGCTTCTCCTTGATTCCTCGATAATTCTCTATGCTTCGATCCCCCGATCCTTCGATGATCCCTCTTTTCAGACCTTAAACCCCAATTTATAACTATCATTCGCCTCCAAAACGCGTCTGGGGATTGTGTCGAAAAAGGGCTTCAGAAACGGCTCAGAAACGCGGCAAATCCATCAAAACCGCCCCGTGGGCCGCGGCTCACTTAATCTGTGCCGCGACTCACCATGCTCAGCACCTATACCTGGGCGCGCGTTTTTCTTCACGGGCCGCGACTCAGCATCCTCGTCCCGCGGCCCTCGGTACAGTGGGTTCGGGGCTTCTGTGTGCCGTGCGTGTGTCGCGGCTCGCTTTCCTTGTGCCGCGTCTCCTGGCCAAAAATTGTCGTTTTCGCCCGTTTTTCGTCGATTAGGTTTCCGGACTCTAATTTCCTGCCAAACATAAAAGAATAGTGCATTAAAAGCTCATTTATGCAGATTTAGACATAAAATGGATACAAAATAATGATAAATAAGCGCATAAAAATACGCCTAACAATTGATCACCTTGTACAAAGGAATAACAAGGAATTTAATAAACCTCCCAAAACTAACGCACGAGTCCCGAACGTCTAAAGTTATAAACGAATTATCAATAACGGACAATCAGTTCTCGATCCTATTTTTCGACGAGTACTACGCTTGGAAAAAGACTTGCGAATTCAAGAGCTTGTAGTGGAACACAAGGTTGGTATCTACAATTCCAAGAACATTCATCATATCATTATATTCCATGATCCAAACTCTAATTCTGATTCTTAACTCGAATGCTCGGTTCGGTTGCTATATCGAAATATTATGAGATAGTCACGTTCAATCTAGTTCGAGGTTAATACGTCTCTACGACTCTTGTTCTCCCACGATAATTCTTATTATCAAATTCCTCATTTCAAAAGATTGTCCCAATAATCCTTTCATGGCTCTAATCATCTAAGAAGGTTAACAACGAGTTCATCTAAGGCAAGAATTATAATGGAACACACTTTACATTCAACTTCATAGATTCATCTTATCCTGGGGTAATCCTCAACATTATGTTCATCAAAAGAGTGTTATGGAAGCAATAACAAGGTGTGTTCATCTCAGAAGGTTCCACTTTTAAGTTCGGTAAAGATTATGGCTCAACTATAATCAAAGGAAATCTTAATTAAACCAAATACAATCTTTCCTAATCATGGGGTTGGGTTCATCATGACGAAACAAGCTCCATAAGCTCTGCGAAAAGCTCATAATCTAACAAAGAACAAAATCCTCATCTTGGTTTAGAGTTTACATACCTTAAAAATGGAAGAACAATGAAAGTCTTGAAGAAACTCTTCACCGGAAGTTCATCACGACTCCCCAATGTCTAGCTCTCCAAAAATTGGATTAATAAGATGGTATGAGTGATATGAGGTGAGGGAAAATCTCAGAAACTCGGAATTTGGCCAAGGTTGAAGGTGAAGAAATGAAAGGGGTTGAGGTGTATAAATAGACTTATGAACCATTACGTACATGAACCAAAATCCATTACGTACGTTACACTGTTAGCGTACGCTATACTTGAACATTAATGCGTGTTAACGCTAGGCCAGATCTCGCTGGACTGTTTCTGGTTTAGGCTTACGTACATTAGACTACAGGCGTTACGTACGTAACACATAGGACCTTAGCGTACGTTAAAAATATCTCCTAGCGTACGTTAAGCCGTTGATTTACATGGCTGGAAAACCGTCCAGGTTCATGCTGGCGATCTCCATGAATCTTCATCTGGTCCCCACATGCCGACCCTTGTCGGATCTTGAGTTGACTGAGCTTACGTACGTTAATCTCAACCGATAACGTACGTAATATTGCATTCTTAGAGTACGCTAAGATCATTGTCTAGCGTACGTTATCACGTGCAGAATCATGCATGTAAGCAAGGCAAAAATACAAAGATGTAGGAATACGAATACGGGAAACCAATCATCGATTAATGCATCACAAAGTCGAATCTTTACAAGATCAAATACACGATAAATACACCATTATTATCCGGGCATTACATACTACCCCTCTAAAAAGAAGTTTCGGCCCGAAACTTAAAGCGAAAACAATTCTGGGTACCTCGACCTTATACTATTTTCCGTCTCCCAAGTTGCTTCTTCGACTCCATGTCGAGACCACTGAACTTTAACCAAGGAGATCAATTTATTCCTCAATTGCTTGACTCGACTCTCAAGTATCTTGATTGGCTTTTCTTCAAATGATCCATCATTAGCCACTTCAATCTCGCCAAAATCAATGATATGACTGAGATCCGGTACATATTTCCGTTGGGATACGTGGAACACACTATGAACGTGACTCAGCGATGGCGGTAAGGCCAACCTGTATGCCAACTCCCCAACTCTTTCCAGGATCTCGGATGGTCCGATATATCTTGGACTCAGCTTTCCCTTCCTTCCGAAATGGAAGATTCCTCGGGTAGGAGAAACCTTCAATAGTACATGGTCCCCAGTCTCAAATTCCAGCGGGCGACGGTGTACACCAGCATAAGACTTTTGTCGACTCTGGGCAGTCAACAGTCTTTCACGAATCAAAGCTATCTTCTCTCGAGTCTGAACTATTAATTACGGTTCCATCCCGATCAAGTCAGAAGAGTCATCCCAACATAGGGGTGATCTGCATCTCCTTCCGTACAATGCTTCAAACGGTACTATCTTAATGGAAGCATGCCAACTATTGTTATAGGTTAATTCAATCAATGGCAAATGAACCTCCCAATCGGTTGACCAATTTAGGGTACAAGCTCTAAGCATATCCTCTACTGTCTGTATAGTCCTCTCGGACTGACCGTCCGTCTGAGGATGATAGGTCGTGCTAAAGTTCAGCTCGGTTCCCAAGGCCTTATGAACTGCCTTCCAAAAGTGCGACACGAAGCGATCATCTCGATCCGAAATAATGGTCTTCGGCGTTCCATGTAATCAGACTATCTCTGTAATAAACACTCGTGCTAATTTCTCGGGTCCCCAAGTGTCTTTAATACCCAGGAAATGTGCCGACTTGGTTAGTCGATCAACTGACACCCAAATCATGTTCATTCCTGCCCTGGTTCGTGGCATATTGATGATGAAGTCCATCGATATATCCTCCCACTTCCACTCAGGGATCAGAAGTGGCTTTAACATTCCAGCAGGCCGCTGGTGTTCAATCTTAATCTGCTGACAGGTTAAACATTTCGAAATGTATTCCGCCACATCCTTCTTCATATTTCCCCACCAGAAATTTTGTTTTAGATTCTTATACAACTTACTGGTGCCCAGGTGAATAGTATAGGGCGCGCTGTGAGCTTACTTTAAGATTGTTTATCTCAAAGCATCATCATCGGAAATGCAAAGTCGATTCTGAAATCTCAGAACTCCATCGTCTTGTATCACGAATCCTGGGGCCTTTCCTTTCTTTGCTTCGTCACATAACCGAAGAATCAGATAATCATTCAACTGCTTATATTTGATTTCTTCGACTAATGACGAAGTTAGTTCCATCACGTATAGTTGCCCTTGGACTCTTTGTGACCATACTTCAATCCCTTCACGGATCAGTTCTCGTTGAATGCTGGTTTGGGATGTGAGCGCTTCCAACATTCGAAGAGAAATAGGTTTGCGGCTCAGTGCATCAGCTACCACGTTCGCTTTGCCTGGGTGATAAAGAATCTCCAGGTCATAATCCTTGATTAATTCCAACCACTTTCTCTGCCTCATATTTAATTCCTTCTGACTGCAAATATACTTGAGGCTCTTATGATCTGTGAAGATCTGACAATGAATGTTGTACAAGTAATGTCGCCAAATTTTTAGAGCAAAAATTACAGCTGCTAACTCCAGATCATGAGTCGGGTAATTAACTTCGTATGGTTTCAACTGTCGAGAGGCATAAGCAATCACCCTATCCTTTTGCATCAATACACATCCAAGACCCTGATTTGAAGCATCGCTGTATACCATGTATCTATCAGTTCCATCTGGTAACGCTAGTATAGGCGCTGTCGTCAGTCTTCTCTTAAGTTCATCAAAACCCGCCTGACATTTCTCATCCCACACGAATATTTGAGTCTTCTGTAACATCTGAGTAAGTGGACGAGCGATTTTGGAAAATCCTTCTACAAAACAGCGATAATATCCAGCAAGTCCCAAGAAACTCCGGACTTCTTTCACATTATTAGGGGATTCCCACTCCAGGATTGCCTCGACTTTCTTCGGGTCTACCTGAACTCCTTCAGCTGATATCACATGTCCAAGGAAGGTTACTTCCTTAATCCAGAACTCGCATTTAGAAAGTTTCGCATAAAGCTGTTCATTCCTCAAAGTGCTCAAAACGATACGCAAATGCTCTGCATGTTCCTCTGTGTCTTTAGAATAGATCAAGACGTCATCGATGAAAACGACTACAAATTTATCCAAGTATTCTAAGAATACTCGATTAATCAATTGCATAAATACCACATGAGCATTGGTAAGTCCGAATGGCATCATCACGAACTCATAGTGCCCGTACCGGGATCTGAAAGCAGATTTCGGTATATCCGATTCCTTAATTCTCAACTAATGGTATCCTGATCGCAAGTCAATATTCTAGAATACCCTTGCCCCTTGTAGTTGATCAAACAAGTCTTCGATTCGAGGTATAAGATACTTGTTCTTGATCGTCACCTTGTTTAGCTCCCTGTAATCGATACATAATCGGAGGGATCCATCTTTCTTCCGGACAAAGAGAACGGGTGCTCCCCAAGGAGAAACGCTAGGTTGAATGTAACCCTTCTGCAATAATTCCTCCAGCTGCTTCTTTAATTCATACATCTCAGTTGGCGCCATACAGTATGGTGCCCTGGAAATAGGTGCGGCTCCAGGCTCTAATTCGATATTGAACTCTACTTCTCTTCGCGGAGGTAACCCAGGTAGTTCGTCAGGGAATACATATGAGAATTCATTCACGACTAGAATAGATGAGAGCTCGACTCCCTCTTCTTTCTTCATGGCATAACACCAAAATCCATAACAACCCCACTTTAGCAATTTAACTGCTTTCATGGCCTTGATCAATTTTCCTGAGCTTCCCGGTCTCCATCCTTTGAATAAATGTTCAGATCCGTCATCAGCAATGATAGAAATGACTCTCCTTCAGTAATTCAAAATAGCTCCATAACGGTTGAGCCAATCGTCTCCGAGAATTAAATCGTCACTGTGGATGTCGACTACAATAAGATTTGATGGCCAATCTCTCCCTCCTATAGACACTGGAAAATCTCTTGTTTCTAGGGTTCCCACAATTATCTCTCCGCTCGGTAAACCCACAACATAAGGCTCACAATCATATAAGCATGATATTTTCAAATGATTAACACAATTAAAGATATGAAAGAATGCGTAGCTCTTGAATCGAATAAGACACTAACTGGTTGCAAAAGGATCTGAATCGTACCTGATGCAACAGCAGTGTTCTGATCGTCTGGCTTCCTTATCTCGTAAATGCGCGGAGGAACGGACCCAGCACTGGACGCCCCTCTTTTCCCAACACTCTTCTGCTGGAAACCACTTTGCTGCATCTGGTTCACACTTGTATCCTTCAGAACCGGTGCAGGAGTGCGAGTACCAAAAGATCTAGTCGTATTTCCACAAAACGTCGCGCAGTGTCCTTCCTGTCCACACTCGAAGCAAGTCACAGCAGGTGCGTAACAATCACGTCGAACATGACCTGTTTTGCCACAGTTATAACATTTGTTTGCTGCGTCTGAAGCTGTTGATGCTGCCCGGAACTTCTTTCCGCCTCAGGAAGGATGCGGAGGTCTCCTAGATGAATAAAATGAAGACTGGCCCTTGCGGGGCCCACCACTCTTGTTCTCCGAGAAGTTTCCAGACACTTTATGCTTCTTTGCCTCCGTCGACTTCTCCACCGCTTCCTCCTTCATGTCGTAGGCTAATGCCTTGTCCTGATACTGTCTCAAGGTGGTACATTCAAATCCGGACATATATTGCTGAATTTCCGGCTTCATCCGCATGTCAAAATAGAAAATCCTGTCCGCCTCGGTCCTAACCAAGTGGCGCACATAAGTCAGCTGGTGATTGAAAGTCTTAATCACGTCTGTCACAGATGCCTCTAGATTTTGGGGTGAGAAAAACTCCCAGACTCAGGCCTCTCTAACTGGGCGAGGACAATATTGCGCTTCCATCATTAATTTGAACTCTGTCCAGTCAGCATTATGATCATCAGGTCGAATGGCCTCCCACCAGTCGAAAGCCTTCCTAGTCAGGAGATACTGGGCGATCGGAACCTTTCGGTCGTCGGGACAGTTAATCCCTGCAAAGATCTTCTCTAACTCCTTCAGCCAATGATCCCAAGTAAGTGTCTCAGCAGAACCGTCAAATTTTGAAGGGTGCAATTTGACCACCTCAGTAAGCCATTTATCTCCCCGATTATCCTCGTTATGTTGTTGTCCCATCGCCGTCTGCATGCGGTCAACTACCTGAGCAAACTGGTTTATCTGAGCAACCACCTGTTGAAGCACTCCCGGCATGTTAGGATTTGCGTTATCATTCGCTGATCCTTGCTGTCCTCCAGAATGGGAATCGGTTCGACTAGCCGATAATTCTAGGGTAGACGCCTAATCATCCTGTCTCGCATTACCACGTCTGCGTCCACGACCGCGTCCGCGTCCACAACCTCCCCTCAACATACTGTAAACACAAACACTCAATATCCAGGGCAAAATTTCTAAAGGAAAGTCCGTCAATAATCACATAACCGAAATTAAATAAAGTGGTAGTATTTGAGTTTAGGAGACTTACAACCACGGTCCACATGACGACGCTGGCTCAGCAGTCATGTTACAAACGACCCATAAATCAAATAACGTAAACAGGCCCAACTAACCCGACTGCCAAGATATCCATGAATCTTAGCTCCGATACGATATTCTGTAACACCCCGAGATATTCGGAATAATTAACAATACCATAAAATTCAAAATACAAAACCAGTTCGAATAGTTCAAATGAGTCCATTATTACGACCATCTCAAAACATCAATAAGACCCGCGTACTCGAGTACTGAAAGTGAACCATAAAGACAAGGTAATGACAATTAACATCACTGAGCCCCTTCGTCGTCATGTCGGTGCTGTGGCTGTTTCCCCGCTCCTCGGCTACCTGAACATCAAAACAAATGTCCACCCCCGAAGGGGTTAGCAAAACGATGCTAGTACAAGTATCGTAATACATGAATCAATAATGCATCATAAAGCATACAAAACAGACTTCCGTCACCGGAATCCAACGATGCGAATCCTCACGATTCCATCAATACAATACAGGGTAATCCAACGATCTAGCGCCCTCAGTATAGATCCCCATGATGATCCCGTCGGACAAACGCATGGTGGAAAACCCGTCCAACGATCCAGCGCCCTCAGCATAGATCCCCATGATGATCCCGTCGGACCAACGCATGGTGGACATCCGATCCAGCGCCCTCAGCATAGATCCTCATGATCCCCTAGGATCATTTACAACATAAACAGTACAATTATGCATACACATATGCAAATCAACATGTTCATCGACGTGAACAATCAAAGAATCAATAACAACTACCATGCCAACTCAAAGAAATTAATCTCATGTACAATAACATGGATAAATCGTACACATGATTAACAACCCAATATTAACAAGTTTAAAATACGATACTTGCCTTAAAGATGGTAAGAATTTAAATACTCCCACGAATGTCGCACGTCCGAAGGTCGCCGCCCCTCGATTGATCACCTTGTACAAATGAATAACAAGGAATTCAATAAACCTCCCGAAACTAACGCACGAGTCTTGAACGTCTAAAGTTATAAACGAATTATCAATAACGGACAATCGGTTCTCGGTCCTATTTTCCGACGAGTACTACGCTTGGAAAAAGACTTGCGAATTCAAGAGGTTGTAGTGGAACACAAGGTTGGTATCTACAATTCCAAGAACATTCATCATATCATTATATTCCATGATCCAATTTCTAATTCCGATTCTTAACTCGAATGCTCGGTTCGGTTGCTATATCGAAATATTATGAGATAATCACGTTCAATCTAGTTCAAGGTTAATACGTCTGTATGACTCTTGTTCTCCCACGGTAATTCTTCTTATCAAATTCCTCATTTCAAAATATTGTCCCAATAATCCTTTCATGGCTCTAATCATCTAAGAAGGGTAACAACGAGTTCATCTAAGGCAAGAATTATAATGGAACACACTTTATCCTGGGGTAATCCTCAACATTATGTTCATCAAAAGAGTGTTATGGAAGCAATAACAAGGTGTGTTCATCTCAGAAGGTTCCACTTTTAAGTTCGGTAAAGATTATGGCTCAACTATAATCAAAGGAAATCTTAATTAAACCAAATACAATCCTTCCTAATCATGGGGTTGGGTTCATCATGACGAAACAAGCTACATAACCTCTGCGAAAAGCTCATAATCTAACAAAGAACAAAATCCTCATCTTGGTGTAAAGTTTACATACCTTAAAAATGGAAGAACAATGAAAGTCTTGAAGAAACTCTTCACTGGAAGTTGATCACGACTCCCCAATGTCTAAGCTCTCCAAAAATTGGATTAATAAGATGGTATGAGTGATATGAGGTGAGGAAAAATCTCAGAAACTCGGAATTTGACCAAGGTTGAAGGAGAAGAAATGAAAGGGGTTGAGGTGTATAAATAGACTTATGAACCATTACGTACGTTAACCAAAATCCATTACGTACGTTACACTATTAGCGTACGCTATAATTGAACATTAACGTGCGTTAATGCTCGGCCAGAGCTCGCTGGACTGTTTCTGGTTTAGGCTTACATACGTTAGACTACAGGCATTACGTACGTAACACATAGGACCTTAGCGTACGTTAAAAATATCTCCTAGCGTACGTTAAGCCGTTGGCTTGCATGGCTGGAAAATCGTCCAGGCTCATGCTGGCGATCTCCACAAATCTTCATCCGGTCCCCCATACGCTGACCCTTGTCGGATCCTGAGTTGACTGAGCTTACGTACGTTAAGCTCAACCGATAACGTACGTAATATTGCATTCTTAGCGTACGCTAAGATCATTGTCTAGTGTACGTTATCACGTGCAGAATCATACATGCAAGCAAGGCAAAAATACAAAGATGTAGGGATACGAATACGGGAAACCAATCATTGATTAATGCGTCACAAAGTTGAATCTTTACAAGATCGAATACACGATAAATACACCATTATTATCCGGGCATTACAATGGTCACTCGATTTTTTCTTGCTTTCTAGTATTTTATGAACACTCTTAGCAAATTGATGTGTTATCTAAATTGTAGAATCAAAGACACAAGTCTAGATCTACAATTAAACACAAGAAGAAAAATTTTATCTCACAACCTTGGTGAATGATGTATGGCCGAACCCCTCCATTGATGTCCTATTTATAGGCTCTTGAACTACTACTAGGGATCTTAAGGAGGATTAGGGAAGTACTCCCATAGATTTCATCTTACCATATTAGGACTCTTCCTAATATAATAAATCTATTAATATCAACTTAGTCCATTAAAAGGTTGATATTGCACTTCCTACCAAAATCCCAAATTACGAAATTGGGCTCCTTATTAGATATATTATTTCCCGTGTTTAAGATATCGAATGTCCATTAATTAATTATAAGCTACTGACAGGTTTAATTAATTAATATCTTATCAAAAGTAGTACCACTCGAACCTTATTATTATATCGGAATTGAATCCACCTGCAAGGTTTAATATAATAATCATTATCGAGCTCCTCAAGGGGACATCATCAACCTGCATGAGTCGGGACACGATTTCTAGTAATAATTATAACTGTCATATAAATAATATTATTGCTCAAGATACGAGGCTTATTGAGTCGATAATTTTGACTCTCACACATGGTAAATCAAAGCAATAAGTATTATAAATACACAATTAAATATTATATACTTAGAATTAAGAAATAATAATTATCTAAGATTTACGCTCTTCTTATAGTCAGTACAGAAGATACTATCTCACCCCGATCCAGTTCAACGTATGCTAATAGTCAAGACCAACTAATCTCAAGCATATACTACAACCTTTCATATAAATAATTACATAGATTGTGAACTATTATATTATTTTATAAGGCACCGATAATGTGATCTTCTGTGTGACACCAACACACCACATTATCTACAATATAAAATAATTAGACATTTCATTTGCATAACCATAACGTGAATAAATATGCAAAACATGTGATTAAATGTAATTAATATTCTCATAGGTAGTTACAGGGAAATAAGGTATGCAAGCATAAAGTATGCTTTGCAGTATACAACCCTAACATGTGTGTGGTACGTGAATTGTGGTGATCAGTATGATTGATTGACAGAGTTCATTATTGATAGAATGTGATTGTGATAGTTGTGTGTGACCGTTAAGTTCACTCGTGTGGGTTCGACGGAACCTACGAGGATTCAGGGCAGAGGATCACGACACTACACCATATATGGTCTTTGCCAACACTGAAAACCCATGTTGGCATGTAAAATGTAGCCTTAGATGACTTATTTTTGATGTAAGCCATCATATTAATTTGATGTTGCCATTGATGTCAACTAATGTCACCTTAAATATAATTGAGTTAGCAATGGCAACACTTCTATAGATGTTGCCGTAAATTACAAAAAAATGGTTAAATATTGGGGGGAAAGTGAGATTTACTTATAAGAAAATGGGGGAAGTAAAATTTACTTGTGAAATAACTCCCTCTCCCAAAATATTTCACTCTCTTTATCTCCCATCTCTGTCTTCATTGTCTAACAAAATATTTCTCTCACAAAATAATTTACTCTTCATCTCTCATCGCTGTCTTCACGAATGAGGCGAAGCATCGATCCCTAACAAGCGATGTAAGCGATCTCTTCTTCTATGTCTTTCCACTTTAAATATTAGGGTTTGTAGTTGGGTTCTCTCAAACAGGTTCATAGCTTTACACATTATGGTTCGTCGCTGTGTTCAAAATAGGTTCGTAGCTACAAATTAGTAGCAGTGTTCAGAGCTGGGATCGTTAGCAGTGTTCGGAGCTGGGTTCATAGCATTTTCAAATGCATTCGTAGTTGGGTTTGGAGCATTCTCAAACGGGTCAATTAGTTGGGTTCAGAGCTTTACAAATTAGGGTTCATAGTTCGGTCAATTAGTTATCATCTAAAGGTAATTTCCATCTCAATTAGTTGAATATAAACCCTAAAATTGCTGCAGATTTGAATGTACATGTATGTTTAAGTTTTGATATAGATCACTGCATGTTTTTTTATATTGAAATGAAATTTGTACTATCATGGAGTATACATAAGTTTATTTTGTTTGATTTTTATTAGTAAAATTTAACTTGTATATTTGTGTTTTGTGCGAAGCAAATAGTGAAATATAACTAGTAAAATTTAACTTGCTTATGTATGAGTGTAATTTATGCCTTTGATATTAGGAGCTAAAGTGTATAAATATGGGTTGATTTTTCAGATCTTAGTATAACAATAGCCATATATTCCTTGATCTTATAGATCTTCCTCTACTTTTGGGTGGAAGTTTCTTCTTTCCTTCCCCCTTAGCCATTGATTTATCATCAGAAGTGGCTAAGTCCCTTGCCATGCTAGCATTCAAGGCTTCAACAAGACACTTCAACGCTTTGTAAGCATCCATCAACTCTTGTTGGTCTCTATGAACCTGAGTTATAAGTCCATCAGTTGGATCCATCAGATTATTCAGGACTTTGTGTTGCTCATCCACAGCTCTGAGATCTTCAGAAGCAACTCCAGCAGCATCTCTAGCTTTCTGGTTTTTTGAATCTCTGACATGAGTCAGATCCTGCTGATTGGTCACTAGCTGTCTAGTTCTTTCAAGCATTTCCTTCATGAAAATGTCCATCTTTTCTTCACTTGGTGCATTCAACATGGACTTGTTTTTTTTCGTGAGAGCTTGATGCATTTCCAAGTAAAGCATTACTCTGCTCTTTTGCTGTGATTCCTGAATTGTAATGTCCTCTGGATTAGGCTCTTCTGGAAGTATATGTTGCCTCTTTAGAGTTAACATACATGATGCTCTATGTTGCTATTACTATCCATGCTCTTGTAGATTGCATCTCGTCTGGCTTGCTGAGAAGATGTGAGATTCTCCTGAGAAGAAGAGCTGGAAGTAGTTGTGCTTGACTCTCTTAGATCTCCATCTTTGTAAGAGCTTTGAGTACTTGTAGAAACAAAGTACTCATATCCTTTTGGAATTTGTCCTTTTGGAAGTTGGACTTCAGAAGCTTTAGTTTTAGCTTCAGCAATAGCAGGTGCTTCAGATGATGTAGGAATATCTTTTCCTTTAGTCACAGCCAATTGCAGCTGTTTCTGGTAGTGTTCTTCTTCTTCTTTAGACAACACTTCTTGTTCAGAAGTGTGAATAGTTGCTTCAGCAAGTACATTGCTGGTCTTCAAATTTGACAAGTCACCCACATACACAGCTTCTGGAAGAGCTGGTTTATTGTCCCGCTCTGGGAAGGTTGGAGATACAACAGCATGAGTACCTTGAGCCATTTCTTCTTGTTCTTCATGGCCCAATTTTTTGCATCTTTTCCTTATGTCCAGTTGTACCTTGTTGCTGAAATCCTTCTCCATCATCTCAACAAATGTGTATCTCTCAGCATGGAAAATAGTATAGATGTAGTGTTCCATCTTCTGAGCTGTATCCCTTCTTGGTGCATTTCTGGGCAGGATGTAGTGCTCTTTCTGGCTCTGCCCACAATAAGCTTATATGTTATCTTTCTCGAGTTTCAAATTCCAAATGTTTATAATATACATGAATAATATTTTATGGTTAACAGTGATTATTAAAGTTGTGAAGTAGTAAAAAATATCACTAGCTACAGAAATTTTGATTGCTAAACATTCTTGAATTGTGTTGTTCTCTTACTCTGTAAATTGGCCAGAGAAAAAGTTGAATTTGAAAATTTTCTGTGCAAATTTTCTTGGGGAAGCAAAGAGAGCATTTGCTTGTTCTTAACTAGTAGAATTGAAATATATATGAGATGAATGGTATGAATTATTATACCAGTATGGATTATATACATGTTAGAACCTGTTGTTGCAGCACAGAGATATACTCAAGTGCCAGTCTCCTTTACCATCAATACTCATACTTAATCATGTGATGTTATATGTGTGACATTTGGCTATTGTAAATATATAGCTACTTGGAGTCTGTTTAGTTCTTAGATGTTATATGTGATGGTACTAGTTAGTCCCTAGAATTATAGGATTGTTGACAATGCACACAGTTTTGGTTGACTAGGTTCTTGCATGCTGAACCGTTTGTTTTCTAATTGTAACATGAATTCCACCTGTTTTAGGCCAGTGTTTATAAATCAGGTTCAGGATCATGCTCTGCTTACCTTGCTAATACTGGTTCCAATTTTGATGCAAATGTGACCTTCAATGGCAAATCGTACTACTTGACTGCATGGTCTGTGAGCATCTTACCTGACTGCAAGAATCTCGTCTTTAACACTGCAAAGGTGTGCATCAAATTATTATGTCATACTCTGAGCGACCATGCTTAACTGTTCTTTTTTTTTTGCCATGTATCCAGGTGTGATTTTTTTCCTCCAGTTGTTATTAGTTGTCTAGTAGACTGGTTGCAACCTGATATTCATGAAAGAGTCTTTCAGGTCTTTTGTTTTATCAGATCTGATCATTGAACTACAATTTTTCTATCTCTTTCTTTCTCTTTTTCTTTCTCTGTAAATATATGTATTATAGGTCCATCTCCGTGGGTCATGTCAATCATCTATGAGCCAGTATTGGTCTATAATGCTTGTGCCAATATCATTGGCAGGTCCATCATTGACGATGTAGACTACATTGAACCTATGATGATTAGTTTTGGCAATAATGTAAAAGCATTGTGGGTATCATGTGGGTACAATCATACAGCTGCCATACTCTAGTATATAACAATATCTTCCCTTTCTAACAATAGCGGTCAACTGGTCGTTATGCACCTTATACATGAACAATCAGTGTTGTATATCCAAAAAAGTTGTTATAAATGACTAAATGTGTAATTTGTTTTATAGAGAAAGTATGATGTCCGTTACAATGTCAATAATGAAAGCTCTTTTAGGGAGAACACCATTTTACGGTTGTTTCAAATATTCAATATAGCAGTGTTGTTATTTGGAAATCGATAGTAGCTTACAGCATTGCATATGTTAATGTGTTTTTCATATTATTATTCCTGAGTTATTGTTTGAGTACTCCATATAAGTTGAGTATCAAAACATTCAATTTGGATGGCAAAAATATCCTGCGACTGTGATTTCCTTGAGAAAGAAATACAGATACTTTAATTTCTCTAGTTCATACTTGTGGAAAGGGCAGGGTTTACTTTGTTTACTTGGAGTCTTGGATAAAATTTAATCAACACAGTATATGATTCTTTAGTAAGCAAAGTTTATAATGTCTTCCGATCTCTGGAGTTCCATTATGCAGGGAGGGTCGATATGTGTAGCTAGTGACTGTAAGTTTCTTTTCCTGTTAAACCTACATTAGTTTCAATATCGATAGATTCCAGTAATACGTCGTGTCTGTTGTTTTGTTCTCCGACGTGCATATCATCTATTTTCTGATGCTTACGGTCTATAGTTTTCAGGAATGGGGAACATTTATATTGCCTTGGTCTCTGGTTTGACATTCACAAAAAATGTTGCTAATCTAAGGTCTGTAGAATGTATCCTATTCTTTTGAGGCCTGTTCTTGTATTGGTTGTCCCCCTCCCCTAAAATCCAAACACATGCACAGTCCCACACCCCTTTTTTCTTTTCTAACAGGTCATTAGCACGGGAAGAAGTTGTTTTCCTTGGTGTAATTTAAGTTCTAATTGGTTCTAAAATGTCCTATTAAAATCGAATGTTTTTGTGATTTTTTGAATTTTTATCTTGTCAACTGTGATATGTTAAGTGAAATGCTTCCAGTGGTTATCAAATTATTTTATTTCACATATATTTGTTTAAAATGTTAGCTGTAATGTTATGCTCCCCAACTGGAAAATTTAGTGTTCATAGCGATTTATGATCGATCAACAACTTATTTCTTACTTGTAAGTGTAGTAAACTATGAACTTGTTGCATGCTGAAGAGGTTGGATACGTTTTGCCTACTGATGTCCAGGAGCAGGCTCTGCCTATCCTCTTTTCTGGCCATGATTGTATACTGCATTCTCAGGTCACTATTTTGGCTGAGTTGTTTTTTTCTTAATAATTTGGACACAGTTTTACTACTAAAATATGGTTGAATTCATGAGTTTCGATAATAGCAGAATTTATGTTATCAAATTCGATGATAAATTTGTTGTTTGCCATATTAATTTAATTAATTAGTTAATTGCTGAATTCAGCAATTTTTTAGGAACAACAGTGAGAGAACAACTTGCACACGATATGGATGGAAAAGTTGACAAAGGTTCGAGAGAATGCCAAGCTGATGATGACTAAAATTGCAGAGAAGAATCCATAACTCAAGCTCGATATCGATGAGCTATATGTTGATCCATCAACTTATGTTTCAAGTGACAATGTTCCTACTTGATGTTTGTCAAGAGGGACTGCCTAGTGCATGTTTTATATAATCTTTTGAACTAATTGAGTACCTAATTATGATGATAGTTAGGAGATGATGTTGTACTTTAATATTTTGGACAGATTTGACTAGTTGATTTATGTCCAACTTTTGCTATGGTTAACTTTGATTATGTACTGATTTGGTATTTTTTGAAGTTAAAAATATGTACTGCTTTCCTTTTGGCATTTTTTGCTTATGAAAATATTTTTAGGATATAATTGTGACATTAGAAATTTAGGTAACATGAAAATGTGTAGATAAAATTGGAAAGGTGTTTATTAAACAATGCAATAACCAAAAAAAAAAATTGTTGCTAATTAAGAAAGTGTTTAGTTAAACAAATATTGCAATAACAAAAAAAGTGTTGCTCAAACATGAAGAGCGTTTAATAAAAAATGTTGCAATAACAAAAAAAGGTGTTCGTAAAATAAGAAAAGTGTTAAATAAAAATATGTTGCAATAACAAAAATATGTGTTGCCAAATATTTAAAGTGTTTAATAAAACAATATTGCATTAGATCTCAAAAGATGTTGCCAAAACAATTAAGTGTTACATGAACCAGTGTTGCAGAAGGAAAAAATGGTGTTGCAATAGGGTTTATGGTAACATTCCATTTGGTGTTGCCATAGACAAAAAATATTGCCATAGATGCCTAATGCAACATATATACAGATGTGGCCATAAACTGAGAAAAGTGTTGGCTTACACCCCTAAGGCTACGGAACTATATCCAACATCACTAAAATTGGCAAAAGTGTAGCCTTAAACCAATTTTGGGCTTATCGCAACATTTTTTACGCTTTTTTACACTTTTTTTAAGTGTTGGCAAAGACCATATATGGTGTAGTGCGGGGTCAGAACTTAATGAGGTGCTGAGCTCCAATCGTGTGGGTCTGACGAGGCCTATGATAACACATGGCGGGGATCATGGATTTAGGGCATAGTACGTCCAGCCGTGTGGGTTCGACGGGAGCTACGGTGACTCGTGGCGGAGGATCACGGAGTCGGGACAGTTGTTGATTAAATGTTGGTTTAGTCTGTGCATGTTGTTGAACCTACGGAGACATGTGACGGTGGATCACAGTGTCAAGATTGTTGTTGTTAGATTATATGTTGGTTTAGTCCGTACGGGTTGTTAAACCTACGGAGACACGTGACGGTGGACCACGGTGTCAAGATTATTGATGTTTGGTTAATGTGTTTGGTGTAGTCTGTACGAGTTGTTAAACCTACGGAGACACGTGACGGTAGATCACGGTGTCACGATTATATTTTGAGAATCAATGTTTTGAAAGAAAATGTTTCATAGAAAGCAATGTTGGGACGATTCCCGAGCGATTTGTGAAAATGTATTCCGAGTTGTATAGCGTGAGATTTGGGCTAAGACCCTAAAACTTTAAAAAGAGGATTTTGACAAACTGAGGACATGAGTTCCTAATGATTTTTGACGAACCTAGGACATGAGTTCCTAATGATTTCTGTTTTCTAAAAACTCCCGAGATGACAGTTTATTTTACAAAGATTCCACTTGTGTTGGTTTCTATATTATTAAAACTTCTAGGGAATATTTGATTGGTTGAGATGTAATTGATTGAGTTGTGATTAGTTGTGTTGCGATTGGTTGGGTTGTGGTTGTCTGACTTGTGATTGATAATTGCTTGCTACATTTTGTATGACTTTGATACTTGCACTAGTAAAACAGTGGAGTTTTGCTAACCCCGAGTAATCGGAGGGTGGGTATATGTATTGTGTCTAGGTACATGCATGTGCGTAGGAGTAGTAACAGGATCGGCACAAAAGATGATGGGCTGCGATACTAATCAAGAGTTATAGATTCAGTTGTTGTTGTTGTGTCGTTGTATTATTTCTCAGTCTTCCGCTGTGTTGTATCGTTTTGTATTTTGAACCCATGTGTGGGTATGAGTTGTAAGATTATGTCATCTTGAATTAGTTAAGTGACCTTATCGATCCGAGTTGTTATTCTGTTCGACCCCGGCCGGTCGAACAATTGGTCGTTTTATTGTGTTAGCCCGGTAGATCCTTGAGAAAAGGGTTTACGGTGTGTAATAGTCCCGATTGTGTTCTGGGGTGTTACAGACCAAGTGAAAGTAGTGTGAAATCTCATGTCCATCATATTAGTTGCAAGTTCTCTGATATTTTCTAATTTAGAAAATATTGTATTTCCTCAAAATTTAGAAAACCACATCTTTAATTATTTTTTGAGCTTCATTCAACCATCCACTGGAATCTTGCGGATATAGTTCTGCAAGTCGAACTAACCCTGAAGAACTATAATTGGGGAACGAATTTTTAGGACCAAGGCATGCTATGCACATAAGGAATTTTGTGTTAGCTCGGTGAAACGATTCTTCATCTCTTGACTAATACTGTCAACAACCTATTACGTATAAAATAATGTGAGCATGTTTGAGAAATAAGTATAAATACTAATTATAAATTATTTTGACTGATTACAAGTATAAAGGTATAGATGGTTGATTAACTGACAAAATATCTCAACTCGAAAATGGTGAAAGAATGTGTGTTTACGACGAAGACGACCCAGGACATTATATTCCATATTCGGGATGCTAATATTATTTTTAGAACAAAAACTATTGGCATCTCCTAATAAATCATCCCACGTTCTCACTAAGAGCTTGCAATTGTCTCTTGGTAGTAACAACCAAACTCATAGCATGTACAATATTTTGGTCTTTTTTTCGAAAAATTTTGACAAACTACTTGCCAACCCCAATACTACCTTTATCAAATGAGCGAGAATACAAATACATAAGTTTCCATCTTATCAATCAAGCCAACAACAATGCCCTTACTTTTGGATTCATGTCCATCTTCATATATATACTGAAGGACTTCAAGCACTGAAGACCACATATTTAGAAGAAAGACAATTATTTTATAGCGCGAACCCCAACATGTGGCACCCAGTTGAGCTAAAGTAGTTTCTGGATTCAAACATCTTCCTGTCGAAATATCACACTTTTCTAAACTCTCAACAATATTTTTTTGTTGTGCTTCTTTTAGTTCATCAATTTTTTTGCAAGAAACATCAATCGTGTTTGTTCTCAAAGCCACATACTCAAAAAAGTTGCACACAAATTGGGTTACTTGAGCAAGAGCCACAACTACCAATTGAAGTCGGTGAGCAAAATAATGGACATATTTTTGAACAATTCAACTTGGAACACCCTCATTCGATATTGTATTTTTATTTTAATTAAATATGAGAAAATGGTTAACAATGACCCATTACACATATTTTCTTCTAACTTCATCTCTAATTGGCGGCTCATACTCGTTTGTGCATTTGTGAAGTCCGGAATCACTAATAGTATCACCCCCTCGCAAATAGGGTTAGTCTGTAATTCCGTTCTAGCTCTTTTTCCACTTGATTTAATAATAAAAACCTCACATAATGGCTCACTCGGCGTACTTGAAGACCCATTAAGTTGTTGTTGGGGAGCAGTTGTTGCTCTTAGTTCGTAAAAAATATTTTTCCATATTCCTAAATCATAAGCAATCAATCATGAATCAACAGACAATAAATATATTCATAGTCCCAAAGTACATTCGATTCAACAAATATCCCCACAATTACAAATAACCAAAACAAATCCATATTTTCAAGTTACACTCAATACTCAAGTGACTCAATAAATATCAATTAGTATGCATAAATTATGCTCTTGAAAATATTCTCAAATCTCAATTTCAACAAATAAACCCTAAATTATAAATCTAAATAGATATAAATAAAAAAATATTAATTAAAATCCTAAAATTTAAATAGAACCTTGTCTTTTTTAGCTAGATGAATACGCCAGCAAATGACCGGAGCCGAAAACAGATGGTGCTATTGAATCGGGAAGCAAACGGGCCCCAGGATGAAAAATCGCATGAGTTGTATTGTGTATTGTGTTGCCAGACAGTGAGTTGTGTTCTGTAATCTGTTCTCACATCTCCCGTCTATTGAACGCTTTTTTTTTATTTATAGGTCAAAACGACGTCGTTTAGGTTTAGTAAGTTTACTTACTTAAACGATGACGTTTCATTATAAGCAGAAAAAAAGGAAAAGAAAAAAAGAAAAAGCAGAATAATACGTCATCTTCCCTAACCCAAAACCCCTCTTCCCCCAATCCCCAGGACCCTAGCGCCGCGACCGCAGCGGACTCTAGCCGCACCCCCATATTCCGAAACCGCCGATCAGACCCTCCCGAGACCCCCCCCCCCCCTCCCTTGAAAAATAAGGCTAGATTTTAGCCACCTCACTAGTTTACAATTTATATATTCATACTTGTCCCAAATTTAACTGTAATATGATTTGGTTATCCATTGCCGCCAGAACCTATACACTAATACCTATTAATTAAACGAACCCATTCCGATTTAAAAAACATCTAGATAATCAAATATAAATAGAGCTAATTTTTTAAATGAAATTGTCTAAATAGTAATCAATTTCGACTTGAATTCTGTGATACCCCAGATTTTCATACTTGTATAATTGTAAGTCCTTGCTTCGACGAATAGAACTTGCTAGTCTTATTGACTTGTGACTATTGAAATATCGACTAACTCCTCATAATTTTGATTTTCATCGCGTACTGGTTTCGTATTATAGTTGTATAATCCTCTATTGATGATTGTTGAGTTCTATCCTTCGTGTAACGCTTAAATTCAGCCGTACCTAGAGTCTTATGAATAGACACGGTTTGGTCATTATCGTACAGTTGGTTCGACTTTGTTCATTCACCATAAATTTCAGAAATATCCAAAAATTCTAAATTCTTACAACATTATAGATAATTGAGTTATCTTTTCAAAGGTTCAAACGGTGAGTCAATCGGAGCCCGGACGTAGGAGTTATGTTCAAAATAGCGAACTCTGGTGCAGTGACACGACCGTGTCATTTGACGTGGTCCGTGTCGTACTATTTTAGAAAACAAAAACTTTCTGGATGGGTGATACGACCCATGACCCAACCGTGTCATTTGACCTGACCGGAAAGTGCTGGAATGCTGATTTTCGACCGAGTGAGTATAAATAGCCCTTTTCTCTCATTTCTGAAGTGTTCTAGGGCATTCCATCAATTCCACTTCACCCTCCACGAAAAATATCAGATTTGTGCTCCAAAATCAACCCATAAACTTGTTCCTAACATCGTTTAATCTGGATATCAAGGCTGTTCTTGAAGAATTATCCATTCTTCTGGATTAAATTAAGGTATGTAATGGAAGTTCTTCAAGCTTCTCCGATTAATTCTTTCTAGTTCTTGTTTTTAGGATGATTATGCTCTTTTAGCTTGTTCTAGCTTGGATAGATGGTAAATCATCATTGTATAACTGAGAATTGATGTTAATCTCGAAATTTTGTGGAATGATTTTGAGAATTCTTTCGTTAATCAATCAATTTGGACTATGCCTTCAAGGTGTCCAATAAAATGCTCCAATGGGTAGAAATTAGGAGGTTCTATACATTTCCATAGTATCATAACTGAATTGATACCGTTGTGATCTAGGAACGAACTTCCGAAGAGAGAGTTGAACATAAACCTCCCTTTCGTCGATTTCGTCGCACCGAGTTATCCGTGGAAAGTACATGGGTTACATTTGGTTGCGTATGTTACGTATTCCGCATGTATGTTGATTGTGAACTATGCTTTTGAATGATGTAATGTTCCTCCACCCGGGGATGGCGTGTAAGGCCTCTGGGGACCGATACTGAGGGGTACGGTCATGGAATGCGTGTGTGCGATGTTGTTCTTCCACCTGGGGAGGGCCTGGCGAGGTCTCTAGGGGCCGGTACTAAGAGGTACAGTTGCGGAAGTGGTTTCCCACCTGGGGAAGGCTCGACGGGGCCTCTAGGGGGTCGGTACTAAGGGGTACGACCGCGAGTCACCAAAGATGTCGTTGTAATAATATGATGTGATGTGATGGTTTTTGGAAATGATAAATGTTTTGTCAAAATGAGATATTCTGGAATATAATTTTCTTACAATGTTTTCAGACTGTGACAGAAGTGTTGGACTATGTTTATATGTAACGCTATGTAACTATGTACTTGTACTAGCATTTCGTTTGCTAACCCCTCGTTGGGGTGAAATGTTTTTACATTTCAGGATCTGGACGTTTGGAGGAGCAGGCACGTGAAGCGCATGGGAAGGATGAGTAGGCATGATGAGGCTCGAGTCTTAAAAGTTATTTTAATTTTCGTGTCTAAGTCAAGAGACTTGTGTTGCTTTATGTTATTATGGTTAAAGTCCTATGCGTGGGAAACAAAACTATGTTATGTTTGGAAGTTTGTGATTGTCGGATAAATGTTTTGGTCAAGGGCCCTAGCCAATTGATGTATTTTTATGGGTTGTGACATGGTTTTGTATTTGGTTGTGAATGGTTTCGCCTGGTAGGGCCTTGTTGAAGGTCCTACAGCATGTAACGACCCTCGCTGGGGTGTTACAGTAATGGTATTGGAGCCTAGGTTGTGAATACCTAGGCTTTGGATAAGTTGGATCTGTCAGTCGAGTCGTGTGAGTCACAGCTGAGCCTAACATCATCATGATGTCATTTATTTGTGTGATCCGTGGCTGTAAGTCTCCTCAAGCCATTACATTTCTCTCGCTCGTTACTCTGTATGATGAAATGAAATTTACGATAATGTTGATACATGAACCATGTTGATATTATTTTATGCCCTTTCTTATTCCTCAGTATGTTGAGAGGAAAATCAATTCGGGGGCGCGGCCGAGGCCGTGGTCGTGGTGCTGCTAACGAGGATGAGACACCTTCCCCACCGACCACTGAAATGGCATCACATACAGTGCCAGAAAACCCACCGTTGAGTTCAGAAGGGCATCAAGACCCTTCGACTAGTATAGATCAACCGTTGGGTGCCGGTGCTGAACCCGGGGCTACAGCTATATTGCAACAGTTGGTAAACCGATTAACACAAATTGCCTAGGGTAGCCACCGAGATCCACCCGTAACTATGGAAAAGGAAGCTAGTAAATGGCTTCAAAAAGTCACGAAGATGCATCCCCCTCGTTTCACTGGTGCTACAGATTCTTTGGGGTGGGAGAACTGGCTTTTTCAGATGTATAGAATCTTCAATGCTGTGGCTTGTCCCGAGGGTAGACGGGTGCCTATTGCCCAATACCTTCTGGATAAAGAATCCGCCGAATGGTGGGATGAAGTGCCTCCTAAAGATCATTCGGTTACTTGGGAAGATGTTAAGGTAGCCATAGAGGCAGAGTATTGTCCACCTCCAGTCCGAGAGCATAGGATCATTAAGTTATTTACAGCAACTCCACAATATATACCGATATCTCAAGCTATTATTACCTACAATCAGCAGTTAAGTCATGTGCGAAATCAGGTGAAAATCGAAGAGGATAAGATTCGCTATTTTAATATGTGAATGAAACCACATATACGTCAGAGCATGGCACCACTTACATGCTCTACACTGAAGGAATACCAGGACCGTGCCCTGGCTATTGAGATGGCTATTCCGGAATCAGAAGTTGGTTCTGAGACCAAGAAAGAGAAGAATACTGGGAACTTATCGACTAGTAAGGGTGGGAAATTTTCAAAGTCACATTCTAATCATGCGTCAAGGAAGAGGTCGTTTTATCCGGCTGGTAGTTCTCGTGGCGGACGTTCAGCTCAGACTGTTATTTCTGGAGGCAAAGCTTGTTTTAATTGGAACCAGAAGGACCATTTGGCAAGAGTGTGCCCGTATCCGTTGGTTACTTGTTATACTTGTGGGTAGAGTGGACATCGAGCCATCCATTGTGAGGAAGCAACCCGAGCAATTAGCAGTCCATCGGCCATTACAGCCCAAAAGGAATTTAATACTGAGCGGAAGACCTCAGTTTCACAGAATCCTCAGAACTCAGGTCGTGGTAAGGGCCGAGGTCAAGTAGGTTAGCAGGCAGCATCGAGTGCAGGGTCAGTTCATCCCCGTGTGTATCAGATGGAACATGCAGAGGATGCAGTCGCTCCAGCAACATCAGGTATTACTCAAATTAGTTCACATCCAGTTTCGGTACTGTTTGATTCGGGTGCCACGCATTCGTTTATTTCTCTAGATTGTGTACGTCGCCTTGGGTTAGAAAGCTTGTTCGAGTGTGAACCCTTTATAGTAGGTATACCAAACGGGGATCGTATGGTTGGCAACCGAGAGGTCCGTGATTATCCAATGAAAATTGGAAATCGAGATTGACCTTCAAATCTTATTGTGGTTGACTTACAGAACAAGGATTTGATCCTTGGAGAGGATTGGTTAGACCGTCACGGCGCTATCATGAATTACCAAACTCATACTATTGCAATAGTGGATGAAGATACCGAGCATCTTTTGGAAGGATATAAGCCGGGTAGATCGGGAAGTGTGATTAGTGATTTACAGGCAGTAAAGCTTCTTAACCAAGGTTGTCTGGGTTATTGGTATTATGCTATGAAGATGGAAGATGCCGGTATTGAGATCATCTCAATACCCATTGTTAATGAATATCCTGACGTGTTTCCAAATGACTTGCCGGGATTGCCACCACAACGAGAGATTGAGTTTCATATTGAGCTGGAACCGAGTGCTACTCCTATTTCTCAAGCCCCGTATCATATGGCTCCGTCAGAAATGTTGGAATTGAAGAAACAGTGGGCCAGTTATTAGATAAAGGGTACATCCGACCGAGTACGTCACCTTGGGGCGCACCGATTTTATTCATTAAGAAGAAAGATGGGTCGCTTCGTCTATGTATCAACTATCGGGAGTTAAACAAGTCGACCATCAAGAATAAATATCCTTTACCTCGAATAGATGATTTATTCGACCAACTTCACGGTGTGACTATTTTCTCGAAAATCAATCTTCGATCGGGATATTATCAGTTGAGGATCTGTGATACTGATATTTCGAAGACGGTTTTTCGAACGAGATATGGCCATTATGAGTTTGTGGTTATGCCTTTTGGGCTAACCAACGCCCCAGCCGTATTCATGCAACTAATGAACAAAGTATTTATTAAATACTTAGACAAGTTCTTGGTCATATTTATTGATGATATTCTTGTTTATTCCAAGAATCGGGAAGAGCACGCGAAGCACCTTCGCATTGTACTAGACACTTTGAGAACGAAACAGTTGTATGCAAAGCTTTCCAAGTGTGAGTTTTGGATCCAAGAAGTAACTTTTCTCGGGCACGTGATATCCGCAGAAGGAATTCGAGTTGACCCTCAAAAGATAGAGGCGGTACTAGCATGGGAACCGCCTAAGAACGTGAAAGAAGTAAGGAGTTTCCTAGGACTTGTGGGTTATTACCGTAGATTCGTCGAGGGATTATCCAAGATTGCTAAACCATTCACACAATTACTCCAGAAAACTCGAGAATTTGAGTGGGACCAAGTTACGCAAGACAGTTTCGAGGAGTTGAAGAAACGGCTAACTACCGCACCAGTCTTAGCCTTACCACAGGGAACCGATGATTTTATAGTATATAGTGATGCGTCTAGGCTTAGACTAGGATTCGTTTTGATGCAGAGGGATAAAGTGATTGCTTATGCGTCTCGGCAGTTGAAACCATATGAGGAGAATTGTCCTACCCATGATTTAGAATTAGCTGCGGTTGTATTTGCCTTAAAGATCTAGAGGCATTATCTCTTTGGTTCATCATGTAAAATTTATACGGACCATAAAGGTTTGAAGTACCTCTTTAGCCAAAATGAATTAAATATGAGGCAGCGGCGATGGCTAGAATTAATTAAAGATTATGACCTTGAAATTCTATATCATCCGGGTAAGGCAAATGCTGTGGCTGATGGTTTGAGTCGTAAACTGATGTCATTTAAAAGGTTGGAAGTGTAACACCCCCAATATATTCAGGAATATTACAACGCCGTAAATCCTTTACATAAGAATTTACAAGGCTGAAGAACTAAAAAGACATTAACCGATACCAACGAATGAAAATAACGGAAATAAGGTACAACAGTTCTGACCAATACTGAAAGTACGAATGTTCAACGGAAAAGTATTAATACATCACCAAATCCAAATCATCATAAACGACTACGTACTCGAGTACTTATTGAAATAACCAGCAAACAACAGACAAATAAACACGGCCGGAACATCACTCTGCACCCTCGTCGTCATGCAGCTCCAGTGTTTGTTTCCCCGCTCTCCTGGATCCTGAACATAAACAAAATGTTCACCCCCGAAGGGGTTAGCACAACGATGCTAGTACAAGTACCAAAAAATATTATTCAACATCTCACGAAGAATAATAATAATAACATACACACATGATAATCACAACATGATATCATAACATACACATGGTAATTCCAATGATCCAGCGTTCACTGCCTAGACCCCAAGATGATCCTGTCGGACCAGCACGTGGTGGAAAAACCTGTCCAATGATCCAGCGCACGCTAGCATAGATCCCAAGATTATCCTGTCGGACCAACACGTGGTGGACATACAACAACGACATACATGTACAACAATATGTATAATATCAATACATAAAATAATTAACGTACGAAACATAGCATACGTTAACTTATGCCCGATAGCGCACGTTAATATACATAGCTTAGCGTACGCTAACCATGCATGGCAGTTCACTACTGGGCAGCAGACTTGTTCTAACGGTGATGAAACCTACGAATTCCTCAGTGATAATATAAGTTATCTCTATGCATATCATGCTCATACGGTTATGAATGATCTTACGGATAACAACAACTTCGAATTCAAGAATACGTATATCATCATAAAACTATATTCCATTTCGATTACAATTCTCCATGCGTAATTCGGAAGGTCTAACGGTCGATATCAATACCTTATATCAATCAAAACTATCATCTTGTAGTTTGTCTAACACTCCATCTTTACAAGATAAATCCTTCCATGATTAATCTCTTAGATTCGTCTAATAATAATGATGTTAAAGTCAAGTCCGTGATTACTATGAAGACACCTTATAGATTCGGATTACCAATGTCAGAAACTTCCTCTACTTGTTCATCATAACAAGATTCAAATTATGATGTTCTTAACAAAGGTACTTAAAGCATAATCATCTCTATCTCTTAAACATGATGTGGTTTGGATAAATCACCAATGAAACTCAATATCTTGATAGCATAATCCTCATATCCTTAAGAACACAAATTCAAGGTTTAAAGTAGTGTAACATACCTTAAGATGAAGAAAAACACCGAGACAACAAGTAGAATCCGGCTCCGGTTGCTTGTTTGCCAATTCAATACGTTTCTCCACTCTAATGATCAAACACAAGTGACATTCAATCTCCAATGATCAGGTGGATGTGTTCTAAGTGTGTTCAAGGAAGATATAATGCTCTCTGGTCTCTCAAGAACGAAGGATGTTCTAAGTTTTTACCATGTTTTGTTCTTCAATTTCCATTATTGTTGTTGAATTAATCATGTGTGGCTAAACACTTCATATGGGTTTTTAGATATAGCCACACATATGTTTTTTATTGTTAGTTCCTTTTGATTTTCCGGGTAAAAGTTTGGGATTGTTCCTCTTGTTCGTTCTTCGTTTTAGAACTTTTGAATTAGATCATCAAACATTTTTCATTGTTGTTATTATTATTCGAATCGAGGGTTTTTGTCGGTGTTCGCCATCAAACGACCCGAAAAAAACGATTGTGAATGTTCTCGAGCTTTTTCGCGCGATCTTTTAACGATCTACCTCATCAAAAGTAGTCGGTTAATTGATTGTTAGTTAGGGATTCATCCCCATCAAAAGAGTATCTTTTAATATTCGTTGAGAACAATCGTGATTTTTAGAATTACCGCCATCAAACGGATTTCTTTTAATCGCGAGCAATCGATAATTCCAAACCTTGTTTATTTGAGTATCGGAACTAATAATTGATCACGTGTGTGTCGGTGAATCTAAATTCCCATATCAATCTCATTATTGTTATCTCTCATTTATCCGACGATAGAATTGGTGTTGTTATCACTTAGTTTATTTTAACTTCATGCGTTAGTATCATAATCCAATCAAACCATTGATGTATTTTAATTTATTTTACTTTTGTTCATTCGACTATTTGCGGAACATTATCAAATTTTAAACTGTTTCCAATTCCTCGAGAGATCGACCTCGGAGTTACTTACCGCTTCCTACAAAAGCGATTCGTATACTTGCGAGTATTTAATTTGAACCATCACCCATAGTGGTTAAAGCTCGCGGATACACCCCTCCGTGGACCCCTACCGAGACCCCGTCGGATCTAACCCATAGTGAGCATACACACACACACGTTACTCATGCAATACTAATATGCTAAGAATGTAAGTTCATCAAGAATACTTACTAGAGATGGCCACTAATCCGACACCATTATCAAACTCTTCAAAAACACAATAACAAGATTAAATACGGAATACAGGATTCCATAACTTTAAACAACAGGGATATCATCAAAGCCTTCAACGTTCAAAATGATCAAATCATAATCAATTCCCAAACACACCGTTCACGAAACACACACGCGTTTTGAAAGAGAGCCTTTAACGAGGCCAAACTGAAATATTTTGAAACTTCATTTCAATCAACCAAACAAACACACTAATACGATCACCGATCATCATATCCATAAAATAAGAAAAGTATGGACAAGGTACTTGCCTCGAATAACCATAACGCGGAGAATCGGCCGAAGTAGGTTGGCACGAACCGACTACGAACTCGCCGACTCCACCGAACGACAATCCGCAACAATGAACTACGAACGAAAATAATAACAATGAAAATGAATTCCAAAATACGACCCAAATCCGCTGAACTCCAAGAACAAATGATGAAAGTTCAAGGATTTCCCCCAAAACGGCCAAGAACACGATTCGTCCCGTCAAAACACGAAAACGGAATTCCAAGTTGAAATATGGATATACAATCCATAGAATATGTTTGACAACATCATTTAACCACAATCGATCCATCAAAAACGGATGGAAGAGATCGAGAACAGATCCCCCAAAAAGTCGATTCGAAGGAAATCAAGAAATATACTTCGATTCGACGAAGAACAATGGATTAAATGATGTTAAACACAAGAATACTACCAAGATTAATCATACCCATCATGAATTAATCAACAACACGGAACGAATCTGACAAAAATGCAAAAACCCCCAAATTCACGAAATTAGGGTTCTAAGGAAGATTACCTTGATTCGCTGGATCAAAGGATAATAACGGATGATTGATTGATGTTATGAACTCAAGAACTTCGTGGATTTGTTGCTAAACAACATGGCTTCGGAATCCCCAAGTCTCCAGCCGCGGAAGAGAAAGAGAGGAAATGAAAAACGAGAGGAAATGTGACTGCTCTGTCACATTTATATTGGGCCGGACTAGCGCGCTAAGTGCCCGAGCTAGCGTCTTCTCGGCCCGTGCCGCGATCCGATGGCCTTACGGACTAGATCGCTCGGCGAGGTAGCGTGCGCGACCTTCCGCCATAGCGTGCGCTCGCGGTTCTGCCCGCACCGTCCGTGGTGCCCACAATCGTCGGCCATCCATAGCCGTCGGCGGTGCTCGAACACTGTGGCTCGATGAATTGATTTCAGAAAATGCACGGAACAAACACGACGAAAAGTTTGTGGACGACATCAATGACCCGAAATGAAAACATAATACAATAATTAATAATACGCGACCAAGAAATGGGTAGAGACTGTTGGGATTCGGTGCCTAAATCGAAGGCCCAGCGGAAGCGGTAAAACGAAAATTAATTCGATCTGAATCCCTACGAGGATAGATTGAGCTACGTATATACGAATATCAAAACGAATAACAAGAGATATAGAAACTCACCCTTGTAGTCCGTTGATTAGATGGATAACCTTCTCTTGAGCTATTCCCCAAGCTTTGCTTGATCTCTACGAATCTATTCCGCTTCAAGCCCTTGAATGATCCAACGCCGAAAGCACCACGTCTCTACTTGCCACGCGCCGGAAAAACGAACGGAATGACAACACCTTGCTATCCTCCGAGGATACGGCTAGAGCTAGGTGATGAAGCTATTGATTTTGATGAATATACTCCAAGTATATTTATCAAAATTCTCTCAATATTTTCTCTCAATTTTCTCCAAAAAAATTGAAGAAGAAGTTAGTGAAGAAGATGAAGAAGTATGAACACCAAGAAATGAACTCTAAGTTCTTTTCTCTCTCTCCTTCAAACTTTCTTACGTCTCTCTCCTCCAAGGTGTGTATTACATATGTGATATTATATATCTACTCAATCACAAGTCTACCTCTAATTATTAATACACCTTCCACCAACTTATACAACTCATTCACATGATAGTTATCCCCACCATGTCAATATCATCCATATAAAATGGAAACAAAAGACAAGGGGAAATTAGGTGGAAAAGAGGAGGGTGGCCATGATGAAAAACGGACGAGTTCGGTTCGTTTCGGGCTCCCGAAAGTCCAAACAGATAAACTCCGATTCCGTTTCGATGTATTTATATCGATTAATTAATCCAATTAATTAAACATATCAAATACAAAATAATATAATTAATTTCTCCAAGAAATAATTATATACATGAATTAAATTAATCACCCAGTAATTTATTTAATTCATTAGGCCGTAAATCAATTTACCCAATAAATCGATTTAGACATCTAATGTCCTAAATTTAGATATCCAATATCTAATACACATAATGAGAGAATTAGCTTGATTCATTCCGTCGTCAATCCTAATGCGCGACTCGGTAGGTCCGTCTCAGTCAGCAATGGGAGGAACCAAAGAGTAGTAGCACCACCTAGCGGCTGGCGGCTACACTTGTACCCAGAGAACGAATGATTGGGATCATTCAAGAACCATTCTGTCGTGAATACCAGTATACGTATAAACCCTTCTTTCAAATGTCCCGATCAAGTTATAGGGTCACGGTCAGTCAAACCGTATCTGTACTTGACGCTATGCATGCGTTAATGCAAATCGAGATCATCGAGCTCTCGTGTATCTAATACAGCTAGCTCCAATGCTTTGGCTAAAGACTTATGATCTCATCTGCCAATAACCGCATAGGACATATAACCCGTTCACTAAAAGGAGAAAGAATTCTATCTTGGTATTCAGTAGGACCTGCTACTTGCCCATCAAGATGCATGTCGAGGTTGACCCCCGCCTTCCGGTTTACAGGGTCGAACTACTCTAATGAAAATCTTGACGTCACAAGCACATCCCTACTAAATCCTCAAGTCGAAGGTTCACGAATACCTATCACAACCTTTCGATTCCATCATTGACTGTGCCGGAGTGAAATCCGTGTGACGAATCGAGGGTGAGTCGGTTCGAGTATACTAATCCAATTAGCATACATATAACGTGTGCTCCCAATAACCATTAGTGTTCGACAGGCATTCTCCTTGTCAAAGAACACATCATACAAGTCTTTACATAAACTTAACGCCCAGTCAAGTTTCATCGACTTGCGAACGATTAAGTATTTGAGCTGTAAACCTTTCCAGTGCCGACCCCCTTATCCAATAAGGAGTGGAACGTTTTGTTCTCAAATACACGGACTAGTTTCTATATGTATATTTACGAGTTAGGAATGCCAGTAACTACCAGTAAATAAAGAAACATTCATTGCCTTATATAAATGATTTACATGATTATAAGTGCAATGCCCTCACTCAACAACCTCTGAGTGGCATTCGAGGGCATACTCCTAACAATCTCCCACTTGCACTAAATGCCACACACTATGGTATCTAATACCCATGTTCTCCAGATTATGCTCCAAGCTAATCTGAGAATGTGGCTTGGTCAGTGGATCAGTGACGTAGTCGGCTGACTCTACTCTATGCAGCACAATGTATCTCTTTGCGATCAAATACTCTTACGAGATGATACTCTCTCAATATGTTTGGTACTGTTGTGAAACCTCGGCTCTTAGGCCTGTGCTACCGCTCTGGCAGCGCAGCACAAGGTGTCACGAGAAGTTTACCTAGTAACTTCTTAACCCTTCCTTTGGAGGCCTCCGTGGCCGCTTTATACTCAGCCTAACTGGTGGAATCAGCAGTCACGCTATACTAGGCACTATGCCAAGATACTGCTCTTCCATTAAGAGTAAATGTAGCCAGAAGTAGACATATAATCGTCTTTCTGTCCTTGGAAGTCCAATACAGTGAATCCCACCACATTCTGTACTCCACCACCATATATAAGAATCAGATCTCTTAGTACTTCTAAAGTACTTGAGAACATTCTTTACGGCGGTCTAATGTTCCCTGGAGGTTGGCAGAAACCTACTTACCACGCTTCCAGCATGCGCAATGTCAGGTCTTGTACACAATAAAGCATATGTAAGGCTACCCACTTCCGAAGCATATGGTATATAACTAATTTCCCTTCATTGTTCCTCACTATGAGGACACATCTTCAAGGTGAGTTTTATTCCATGTCGCATCGGAAGGAACCCTCTTTAAGATCTAATCAATATAGAGGGCTTGGGAAAAACTTATCATTCTCTTCGATCTATCCCGGTAGAGTCGAATCCCAAGAATATAGGTTTCTTCTCCCAAGTCTTTCATGGAGGAATTACTCGAAATCCAAGCTTTCCCAGAACTGAGCATTCCCACATCATTTCCTATTAGTATAATGTCATCTACATATAGTACTTAGAATGTGATCTTGCTCCCACTAACCCTCTTGTATACACAAGATTCCTCTTCATTTTGCACGAAGTCAAACTCTTTGACCGTCTCGTCAAAATGAAGGTCCCAACTACATGAAGATCTGATCCATTTCATGGAGTCTACATCCACCATTGCTAGGTCATTGGTCGCGGGTCGGTCTCTTGTTTATCACTTGGAACCTCGAGGAAACCCAGTTCCTCCAAGTGCATAAAACTATACCTCTCAGGTAAATGAGACACCCTACTAGACCTACGAGGTGGTTGTACTTGTGTTTCAGAAAGTTCAGTTCCAGTTTCTTGCACAGGTGTCTCCTTAGGAGTTTCATTGTATTCTTCTAAAGAAATACTTCTACCTGTTCCGCCTTCCTGAATGAACTCATCTTCCAGGAAGTGTGCTTTTAAAGCAACAACGATCTTTCGATCTTCGGGCATGTAGAATAGATATCCCATCGTCCCATATGGGAATCCAATGAAACTTCCCTTCGCGGACCTAGCTTCCAACTTCTCCACCTTAGTCTTCTTGACATAGGCGGGACATCCCCAAATCCTAATGTGATTAAGACTTGGTTTCCTTCCCTCCCACATCTCATGTGGAGTTTTAGGAATGGATTTGGAAGGACATCTGTTCAAGATGTAAGCGGCGATCAGTGCATACCCCCACAGGTAAATCGGCAAGTCAGTATAGCCCAGCATGGAACGGACCATGTTCAACAAGGTCCGGTTCCTTCTTTCTGACACACCATTTAACTGAGGAGTACCTGGAGGTGTTAGTTGTGAAACTATTCCATGTTCCTTAAGGAACTCGTCAAACTCCGTACTCATATACTCGCCACCTCGGTCCGACCGAAGTGCTTTGATATGATTACTAGTTTGTTTCTCGACTAGGGCCTTGAATTCCTAGAATTTCTCAAAGGCCTCAGATTTATGTTTCATTAAGTATACATAACCATACCTAGTATGATCATCTGTAAACGTAATGAAATATTGATATCCGTCGCGTGCTGCTTCCAAAGCACCACATACGTTGGTATGGATTAATCCCAGTTTATCAGCGGCTTTTTCAAATGTCCCTGTGAAGGGGAATTTAGTCATTTTGCCTTTAAGGCAAGATTCACAAGTAGGGAAGGGATATGATCCCAATGGACCCATAAGTCCATATTTTTCCATCTTGTAAACCTTGGTCTGACCAACATGACCAAGTCTAAGATGCCATTTCAAAACTTGATTGGTTTCATCCCTACCACGTTTTCTAGTCATAGTATTCACAACTACTTTGTTGTTGAGATTTAGATGATACAATCCATTTAACAATGTAGCAGTACCCACTAGTTTATTTTAGAAATAAATTTTGCAGGAACCATCACCAATGAAAAATGAAAAGCCTTTTCGGTCCATGACCGGAATGGATACAATGTTTTTGTGCCCCTTGGGCAAAACAAGTACATCTTCTAAAGTCAAAACAAAACCGGATTCTAAACCCAAAAGAAGTGATCCTATGTCGGTCGCCTCGACACTATGCCCACTTCCGACTGTGATCATAACTTCTCCAGCTCCAAGATTCCTACTTTGTTCCAGATCCTGATTCACGGTACAGATATGAGAACTAGCACCAGAATCCAGTATCCAGGAAGTAGCACAACAATTTGTTTCCAAAACTAAAAGTTCTGTACTTGAAGTGCCGTGAAGAATCGGACAGTCTCTAGCCCAGTGGCCCAGCTCACCGCACTTGAGACAAGTATCTTTCTTCTTCTTGCCTATTGGAACCATCGGGGCCTTGCCCTTTCCTTTAAGGTCCTTAACTTGTGGTCCAGTCTGCTTCTTGGTCTTTTTCTTTTTATTCTTAGACTTTCGAAGTCCAGAAGAAATCACAAGGGCAGACTCCTTCATCCACGGAGTCTTCATTTGAGACTGAGCGGTTACAAATTTGTTCATTAGCCCAGCTAAATTACATGCAATCTCATTGCAGTTGAAGTTCATAACAAACTGTGAGAATGAATCAGGGAGAGACTGAAGGATAAGGTCGGTTTGGAGAGAAGTATCCATTTTAAAATCAAGAGCCTCCAATCTCTCGATCATGGATATTATTTTGAGGACATGTTCCCCAACCTTCTCACCTTTCTTCATCCTTGCACCGAACAGTTGCTTGGATATCTCATATCTAGCAGTTCTGCTGTGCTCACCATAAAGTTTGGTTAAGTGAGATAGAATCTGCCTAGCAGAAGTCATTTTCTCATGAGCTCTCTGAAGCTCATTAGACATGGAAGCCATCATATAAGCACGGACTATCACGTCACCCTTAACTCACTTTTCGTGGTTTTCAATCTCTTCCTGATTGGCTCGGGTCCGCACAGGAGGTGCCGGAATGTCCGTCTCCAAGACGTATCCCAGTGCCTCTACACTGAGGACAATCATCAGATTGCGGAGCCAATCCACAAATTTAGGTCCCATTAAGGTGTTCTTTTCGAGTAGAATTGCGAGTAGATTCATTGTCATATTGAGATTTGAGTCTGCATTAAGTACGATAGATTAATTAGTGACTCAATCAATTATGTTCTGAGTACAGAATTAAGGTCTTTTCTATTCTTGTTACCCAGCTCCCACTATTTTTATCGGAATAACACACTCCCATGTGAAATCCGGAAGTATCGTCGCTCTACTTCATAGTGGTGATCGAGTTCTTTATAAATCTTAATAGAGGGCAACCGAACAGGTTTCTAGTCTATTAATTTTCATAAAGTGGTGTCCAACACCAACCCATCTAATGGATGATTCGATCTTCTTTTTCCCCTTGTTCACTCCCCTCAACCTATACGGTTTCTATGGTTCGTGAACAAGTTAAGTTTATACCATCGACGCAAATCAGTTTCACAATTGAATCTTATCCGGCAACCTATCAGGTTTCTAGGGATAAAATTTGCTCCAACCGAAGGCATCCAATGCGCTCCCGGTAATTTATCCGTCCTCCCCGATTGACTACCCCGATAACTCGGAAGCATAGCACATCCGGTTTGGATTTCAATTTCCCAAAAACTCGATGGAGGAAAGGAAAACCTTGAAACCTTATAAACTTAATTATTTATTGTGGGAGAATTTTCGCGATTAACGTTACACTTTGCACATTAATCATATTAGCGCGTTTGTGGTATTCATACAATATGAAAAAACCATTCACAACCTAGTTGCTACCAACATGTGGTTCATGGACCGTTTCTAGAAAACAGAAAAAAACTTCGTAATCTAATTACAAGTCTTCATCTTGAATCTTCGTCTTCTCGAAACGGATCTTCCTCTGGTCTTCGTCATTACATATAAATTTTACATCGAAAATTGCATCCTAGATACAAACATTTCTAGTAAAATAAATAGGCTCAAAACGGCCTTTACAACCCAATCGAATAAAACGAACGATTCAAAACTAAGTCCACGAACCACATCCCCATTCAAAAGCATTCATCCGATAAATACTATATAAATGAAAAGCGTAGAGGTACATTGATCCAATCAACAATACGAACCGATCCAATCGATTCACACAATCGGTAATATGATAACGTTCAAAATAATTCGGTCGACCATAAATATTCCAATTAATCAAATTTCCCTTATAAAATGAAATACCATAAATCATTTTAATTATATTAAATCCAATTTAACATGTGGGAGATTAATTTTCAAGAATACACGAAAAAATCGAGCCGGGGTGAAAATTGGCCAGCATGACCGAGTCACCCTCGGCAGCCTGCCGGCAGTCAGGCCTGGCATGGCCGAGTCACGCTCGGAAGATGCCGGCCAGGACACGACCGAGTCACCCAGGACACGGTCGGGTGCACTGGCGATGACTTGCGGCCGCCGGACACGACCGAGTCACCCGGAGACGGTCAGTGCCTGGCAGTGACTTGGCCACACTGCCGGACACGACCGTGTCACCCAGGACACGGTCGAGTCACTCTCGGCCAGATTACCCTTTTTGTCCAAAAAGTCGTTCGACGACGATTCGGGGCTAGATTTTCGACCGGATATCCAATATCAATATTTTCCGACTTTCGTATCTTCAATATAAATCATATTTCCCAGAAATTTAAGATTTATATTTAGACATAAACTTACGAAAAATACAATTATTACGAACGAAAAACATATACCACGATTATGACTAAAATGATTCCAAATCATTCACCATCTAATTGAGCATTCCAAATGCCAATATCGTATATACGATCGCAAGACCTACGCTCCGATACCACTGTTGTGACTAAAATGATTCGGTGCCTAAATCGAAGGCCCAGTGGAAGCGGTAAAACGAAAATTAATTCGATCTGAATCCCTACGAGGATCGATCGAGCTACGTATATACGAATATCAAAACGAATAACAAGAGATATAGAAACTCACCCTTGTAGTCCGTTGATTAGATGGATAACCTTCTCTTGAGCTATTCCCCAAGCTTTGCTTGATCTCTACGAATCTATTCCGCTTCAAGCCCTTGAACGATCCAACGCCGAAAGCACCGCGTCTCTACTTGCCACGCGCCGGAAAAACGAATGGAATGACAACACCTTGATATCCTCCGAGGATACGGCTAGAGCTAGGTGATGAAGCTATTGATTTTTATGAATATACTCCAAGTATATTTATCAAAATTCTCTCAATATTTTCTCTCAATTTTCTCCAAAAAAATTGAAGAAGAAGTTAGTGAAGAAGATGAAGAAGTATGAACACCAAGAAATGAACTCTAAGTTCTTTTCTCTCTCTCCTTCAAACTTTCTTACGTCTCTCTCCTCCAAGGTGTGTATTACATATGTGATATTATATATCTACTCAATCACAAGTCTACCTCTAATTATTAATACACCTTCCACCAACTTATACAACTCATTCACATGATAGGTATCCCCACCATGTCAATATCATCCATATAAAATGGAAACAAAAGACAAGGGGAAATTAGGTGGAAAAGAGGAGGGTGGCCATGATGAAAAACGGACGAGTTCGGTTCGTTTCGGACTCCCGAAAGTCCAAACAGATAAACTCCGATTCCGTTTCGATGTATTTATATCGATTAATTAATCCAATTAATTAAACATATCAAATACAAAATAATATAATTAATTTCTCCAAGAAATAATTATATACATGAATTAAATTAATCACCCAGTAATTTATTTAATTCATTAGGCCGTAAATCAATTTACCCAATAAATCGATTTAGACATCTAATGTCCCAAATTTAGATATCCAATATCTAATACACATAATGAGAGAATTAGCTTGATTCATTCCGTCGTCAATCCTAATGCGCGACTCGGTAGGTCCGTCTCAGTCAGCAATGGGAGGAACCAAAGAGTAGTAGCACCACCTAGCCACTGGCGGCTACACTGTACTTAACCGAGAACGAATGATTGGGATCATTCAAGAACCATTCTGTCGTGAATACCAGTATACGTATAAACCCTTCTTTCAAATGTCCCGATCAAGTTATAGGGTCACGGTCAGTCAAACCCTATCTGTACTTGACGCTATGCATGCGTTAATGCAAATCGAGATCATCGAGCTCTCGTGTATCTAATACAGCTAGCTCTAATGCTTTGGCCAAAGACTTATGATCTCATCTGCCAATAACCGCATAGGACATATAACCCGTTCACTAACAGGAGAAAGAATTCTATCTTGGTATTCAGTAGGACCTGATACTTGCCCATCAAGATGCACGTCGAGGTTGACCCCCGCCTTCCGGTTTACAGGGTCGAACTACTCTAATGAAAATTTTGACGTCACAAGCACATCCCTACTAAATCCTCAAGTCGAAGGTTCACGAATACCTATCACAACCTTTCGATTCCATCATTGACTGTCCCGGAGTGAAATCCGTGTGACGAATCGAGGGTGAGTCGGTTCGAGTATACTAATCCAATTAGCATACCTATAACGTGTGCTCCCACTAACCATTAGTGTTCGACAGGCATTCTCCTTGTCAAAGAACACATCATACAAGTCTTTACATAAACTTAACGCCCAGTCAAGTTTCATCGACTTGCGAACGATTAAGTATTTGAGCTATAAAAATTTCCAGTGCCGACCCCCTTATCCAATAAGGAGTGGAACATTTTGTTCTCAAATACACGGACTAGTTTCTATATGTATATTTACGAGTTAGGAATGCCAGTAACTACCAGTAAATAAAGAAACATTCATTGCCTTATATAAATGATTTACATAATTATAAGTACAATGCCCTCACTCAACAACCTCTGAGTGGCATTCGAGGGCATACTCCTAACAGAGACAACAATTACAGATACGGATACCCGTAACTTTTAAGAAATTACAAAATGGCCCAAAATGCCCGGAAATCACGATACTTGATCGAATAACCAAACCGAAGTTCACAACACGTCTAACAAAGTTAAACGGACTTACAGGAAACTCAAAACAGCAGTTTCGAACGAGATTCGCAAGAATCGAACTCAAGTGCAGAAAAGTCACCAAAAAGCACGGAACTCAACAAAACAACACCGAAACGAACTCGGATGACAAACAGTGCAGAATTAATCATTCTCAGAATGACGAAACGGTCATGAGCGAGTCGTCAAAACGGACTCCGGCTGAAAAAAGAAATTTACCGAAAATCAAAAATTGCGGATATTACAATGCGTAGCTCCTGTATCGAATAAAATGCTAACTGGCTGGGAAAGGATCTGAATGGTACCTGATGCGACAGCAGCATCCTGATCGTCTATTCTCCTCATCTCGTACAGACGTGGGGGGACAGATTTGGCACTCGATATCCCCTTTCGGTCAAACTGTCCTCTGCCTTGTCCGCGGCCAAAATTCTGAGGCATCTGTACACTCTGTTGCATCTGCTGAATACTCAATTCTTTCTGGGCTAGCTATGATGTACGGGCTCTAAAAGCTTTCGCAGGCTCCTCACAGAACACCGCACGATGTCCCTCTCGACCACAGTCAAAACAAGTCACGGTAGGGAATGAGCAATCTCATCTATAATGTCTTGTTCAGCCACAGTTAAAGCACCTCCTTGTCACATATGTCGTGACTGATACTGCTCCAGAGTTCTTTCCGCTCTTGGATAGGTGCGGAGGTTTCTTGAACGAATGAAAGGATGACTGGGCTTTGCGGGGCCCGCTGCTCTTGTGCTCTGTAAAGGTACCAGAGACTTTCTGCTTCTTGGATTCTGCAAACTTCTCCATTGTTGCTTCCTTGATCTCATACGCCAACGCCTTATCCTGGTATTGGCGGAGAGTGGTACATTCAAAACCGAACATGTACCTCTGGATTTCTGGTTTCATCCTCATTTCAAAATGGATCATCATTTCTGCATCTGTTCTGACCAGATGTCGAACAAATACCAGTTGCTAGTTAAACGTTTTAATTGTCTGGGATACAGGTTCGTCTGATGGTTGTGCGGACAAAAATTCCCGAACTTTGGCTTCCCTCATAGGACGAGGGTAGTACTGAGCTTCCATCATCAATTTAAATTCTGTCCAATCAGCATCATGATCAGCAGGTCGGATGGCTTCCCACCACTCGGATGCTTCCCCTATCAGAAAGCACTGAGCAATCTAGGCTCTCCGGTCATCTGGGAAATTAATCCTGGCAAAGATTTTCTCCAATTCCTTCAACCAATGGTCCCATGTGGGAGTCTCAGAAAAGCCGTTGAATTTGGGTGGCTGCATCTTCGCCACCTCTTGCAGCCATCGGTCACCTTGATTTCCCATGTCTGGGATCCCTTGCTGTCTATCTCCCTGCTGTAATCCCACCGCCACCTGCATTCGGTCCACGACCTGGGCGAATTGAGTCATCTGGTTCACCACCTAACGAAGGATTTCGGGCATAGCAGGTTCCAGTTCATTATTAATAGATTTCTGTGGCTTGCCTGAGCTGTGACTGGCCTAATTAGAAGGTGAAGCTTCTCTTTCTGCATTCCTTCGTTCGCGTCCGCGACCGCGACCACGTCCACGTCTACCTCTCAACATACTGTAAGCATAAATACTCAATATAAAGGAAACAATATCGTTCTAATGTTCAAGTATAAAGAGATATAACATGTAAAGGATGAGATAGAGTTTAGGAACTTACAACCACCGTTCACACGAAGACGCAGGCAGTACAGCGATGTTATTCATGGCCGGTTACCTCAAAAGACATATATGACCCCTATTTTAACCCAATGGCCAAGATATCCATAATCTTAGCTCTGATACCATATTTTGTAACACCCCCCAATATATTCAGGAATATTACAGCGCCGTAAATCCTTTACATAAGAATTTACAAGGCTGAAGAACTAAAAAGACATTAACCGATACCAACGAATGAAAATAACGGAAATAAGGTACAACAGTTCTGACCAATACTGAAAGTATGAATGTTCAACGAAAAAGTATTAATACATCACCAAATCCAAATCATCATAAACGACTACGTACTCGAGTACTTATTGAAATAACCAACAAAAAACAGACAAATAAACCCGGCTGGAACATCACTCTGCACCCTTGTCGTCATGCAGATCCAGTGGTTATTTCCCCGCTCTCCTGGATCCTGAACATAAACAAAATGTTCACCCCCGCGGGGGTTAGCAGAATGATGCTAGTACAAGTACCACAACATATTATTCAACATCTCACGAAGAATAATAATAATAACATACACACATGATAATCACAACATGATATCATAACATACACATGGTAATTCCAATGATCCAGCGTTCACTGCCTAGACCCCAAGATGATCCCGTCGGACCAACACGTGGTGGAAAAATCCGTCCAATGATCCAGCGCACGCTAGCATAGATTCCAAGATGATCCCGTCGGACCAACGCGTGGTGGACATACAACAACGACATACATGTACAACAATATGTATAACATCAATACATAAAATAATTAAGGTACTTGCCTCGATTCGAAGACAAGAACAATACTTCCACGAAAAACGAAACACTCGAAGGTCGCCCCTTTGATCAATCATGTAGCAAGCTCGAACCTTAACAAAAGAAATAATATAGAATTCATCTCATGTCGTACGAATGTCTAACAATCCGATTTATAGCCGAAAGCTCATAAAATGTAATCTGCCTGAACTACTTAGCGTACGCTACGTATTATATGTAACGTGCGTTAAGCCTGCTCATTAGCGCACGTAAATAATGAAGTCTAGCGTACACTAACTATGTACTGACAGTCCTCTATGATCAGCCGACTGACTCGCCTGATGACATAACGTACGTTATGTACCAAACATAGCGTACGTTAACTTATGCCCGATAGCGCACGTTAATATACATAGCTTAGCGTGCGCTAACCGTGCATGGCAGTTCACTACTGGGCAGCAGACTTGTTCTAACGGTGATGAAACCTACGAATTCCTCAGTGATAATATAAGTTATCTCCATGCATATCATGCTCATACGATTATGAATGATCTTATGGATAACAACAACTTCGAATTCAAGAATACGTATATCATCATAAAACTATATTCCATTTTGATTACAATTCTCCATGCGTAATTCGGAAGGCCTAATGGTCGATATCAATACCTTATATCAATCAAAACTATCATCTTGTAGTTTGTCTAACACTCCATCTTTACAAGATAAATCCTTCCATGATTAATCTCTTAGATTCGTCTAATAATAATGATGTTAAAGTCAAGTCTGTGATTACTATGAAGACACCTTCTAGATTCGGATTACCAATGTCAGAAACTTTCTCTACTTGTTCCTCATAACAAGATTCAAATTATGATGTTCTTAACCAAGGTACTTAAAGCATAATCATCTCAATCTCTTAAACATGATGTGGTTTGGATAAATCACCAATGAAACTCAATATCTTGATAGCATAATCCTCATATCCTTAAGAACACGAATTCAAGGTTGAAAGTAGTGTAACATACCTTAAGATGAAGAAAAACACTGAGACAACAAGTAGAATCCGGCTCCGGTTGCTTGTTTGCCAATTCAATACGTTTCCCCACTCCAATGATCAAACACAAGTGACATTCAATCTCCAATGATCAAGTGGATGTGTTCTAAGTGTGTTCAAGGAAGATATAATGCTCTCTGGTCTCTGAAGAACGAAGGATGCTCGAAGGAAATGAGAAGAAAATGGAGTGTTGTCCCTTATATAAAGTTTCTACAGAATAGTTGATTGGCGCACGCTATCATACATCCCTTAGCGAACGCTAATAAGCGTTGACTCCAAATCTGTCCAGGTTCGTCCGTGGGAATCTTATCCAGACCCATGTCCCGGCTTGCGCATGTGCTAGCCGCCTAGCTCAATAATTGACTTCCTAGCGCACGCAAATCCTACATTCGTAGCATGCACTAGTTGTAGCCGATAGCACATGTTAAGCTTCATTCTTAGCGTGCGCTATCACGAGTTCACATGAGAAATTTTGCATGACGATATATTTATGTACAAAGATACCAATGTGAGAAATAGCATACTCTAATTATCAAGATCACAAATCCGAATAATACAGGGTTCGAATACAGATGAAATACACAATAATAAATCCGGATATTACACGAAGCCCTTACACCTCAACGAAAAATTCAACAAGACTTGATCAGGCAGGATATCGAGGTTTGGCTTCAGAAAATTGAAGGTCAATTATGTGTACTAGAAATTGCTTCGTCCTTGAATGATGACACAAGGCTAAGCAATTTGAAGACCCGATATTGATCCAATTGCGAAAAGATACAGAACAAGGAAAAGCGCTTGGATTTATAGTTCATGAGGATGGGATGTTGAAATTCCGAGGAAGGCTTTGTGTACTGCATGATGTCGAGCTAAGACAAAGAATATTGAGAGAAGCTCACACTACTCCTTATTCTATTCATCCGGGTGCAAGTAAAATATACAAGGATGTGAAGAATAACTTTTGGTGGGGTAACTTAAAGAAAGATGCTAGTGAATTCGTATCGAAATGTTTAACTTGTCAGCAAGTTAAAACTGAGCATCAGCGGCCTGCAGGGTTATTGAGACCGCTCCCGATACCCGACTGGAAGTGGGAGGATATTACTATAGATTTTATCGTCAGCATGCCAATGACTTGTACCAGAATGAATATGATTTTGGTCACTGTAGATCGGTTAACCAAATCAGCTCACTTTTTAGGTATTAAAGATACCTGGGGACCGGAGAAGTTAGCGAGAATATTCATTAAGGAAATTGTAAGATTGCATGGAACCCCCAAAAGTATAATTTCTGATCGAGATGGTCGGTTCGTATCACATTTTGGCAAGCTGTACATAGAGCCTTGGGTACCGAGTTGAAACTTAGTACGTCATATCACCCTCAGACTGATGGGCAATCGGAGCGCACCATACATACATTAGAGGACATATTGAGGGCATGTGCCTTGGACTGGAAGAATGATTGGGAGACGCATTTACCATTGATCGAGTTTACGTACAATAATAGCTGGCATGCCTCAATTAAGATGGCACCATTTGAGGCCTTATATGGGAGACGTTGTAGATCGCCACTTTGTTGGGACTATGCATCTGACTTGACTAGTATCGAACCCGATTTATTGGTCGAGACGAGAAGTAAAATTGCATTGATTCGGAATAGACTGTTGACTGCACAGAGCCGACAGAAGTCGTACACAGATGTTCGTCGTCGTCCATTGGAATTTGAAGTTGGAGACCATGTGTTACTAAAAGTGTCACCAACTCGGGGAGTTTATCGCTTCGGTCAGAAGAATAAACTTAGTCCTCGATACATTGGGCCATTTGAAATTCTCGAACGGGTTGGAGAACTTGCCTACCGATTGGGTTTACCGCCATAACTAGATCGGGGGGCATAACGTGTTTCATGTCTCCCAATTAAGAAAGTATGTGCCGGACCCTAGTCATATTATCGATTATGGAGAGATAGAGTTGGGTCCCGACATCACCTTTGAGGAGAAACCGATCCAGATTCTGGAATGTCGAGTAAAGCAGCTTAGGCACAAAACCATTCCATTGGTTAAGATATAATGGTCGAGACATGGATCGGAAGAAGCTATGTGGAAGACAGAAGAGAATATGAGGTCGAGATACCCCGAGTTATTCACTTTGTAAGTTTCGGGATGAAACTTCTTTTTAGGGGGAGAGAGTGTGATACCCGAGATCTTCATACTTGTATAATTGTAAGTCCTTGCTTCGACGAATAGAACTTGCTAGTCTTATTGACTTGTGACTATTGATATATATACTAACACCTCGTAATTTTTATTTCCGGTGCGTATTGGTTTCGTATTATAGTTATGTAATCCTCTATTGATGATTGTTGAGTTCTATCCTTCGTGTAACGCTTAAATTCGGCCGTAGATGCCTAGAGTCTTATGAATAGACACGGTTTAGTCATTGTCGTACAGTTGGTTCGACTTTGTTCATTCGCCATAAATTCCATAAAAATCCAAAAATTCTAAAATTTTTACAGCATCATATATAATTGAGTTAGCTTTCCAAAGGTTTAAACGGTGAGTCAATCGGAGCCCGGACGTAGGAGTTATGGTCAAAATAGCAGACTCTGGTGCAGTGACACGACCGTGTCATTTGACGCGGGCCGTGTCGTACTATTTTAGAAAACAAAAACTTTCTGGATGGGTGACATGACCCATGACCCGACCGTGTCATTTGACACGACCGAAAAGTGCTGGAATGCTTATTTTCAACCGAGTGAGTATAAATAGCCCTTTTCTCTCATTTCTGAAGTGTTCTAGGGCATTCCATCAATTCCACTTTATCCTCCACGAAAAATATCAGATTTGTGCTCCAAAATCAAGCCATAAGCTTGTTCCTAACATCGTTTAATCCGGATATCAAGGTTGTTCTTGAATAATCATCTATTCTTCTGGATTAAATTAAGGTATGTAATGGAAGTTCTTCAAGTTTCTCCGATTAATTCTTTCTAGTTCTTGTTTTTAGGATGATTATGCTCTTTTAGCTTGTTCTATATAGGATAGATGGTAAATCATCATTGTATAACTGAGAATTGATGTTAATCTCGAAGTTTTGTGGAATGATTTCGAGAATCCTTTCGTTAATCAATCAATTTGGACTATGCCTTCAAGGTGTGCGATAAAATGCTCCAACGAGTAAAAATTAGGAGGTTCTCTACATTTCCGTAGTATCGTAACTTAATTGGTACCATTGTGATCTAGGAACGAACTTCCAAAGAGAGAGTTGAACATAAACCTCCCTTTCGTCGATTTCGTCGCACCGAGTTATCTGAGGCAAGTACATGGGTTATATTTGGTTGCGTATATTACGTATTATACATGTATGTTGCTTGTGAACTATGCTTTTGAATGATGTAATGTTCCTCCACCCGGGGATGGCGTACAAGGCCTATGGAGACTGATACTGAGGGGTACGGTCATGGAATGCATGTGTGCTTTGTTGTTCTTCCACCTGGGAGGGCCTGATGAGGTCTCTAGGGACCCGTACTAAGGGGTACGGTCACGGAAGCGGTTTCCCACATGGGGAAGGCTCGACGGGGCCTCTAGGGGGTCGGTACTAAGGGGTACGACCGCGGGTCACCAAAGATGTCGTCGTAATAATATGATGTGATGTGATGGTTTTGGAAATGATAAATGTTTTGTCAAAATGAGATATTCTGGAATAAAATTTTCTTACAATGTTTTCAGACTGTGACGGAAGTGTTGGACTATGTTTATATGTAATGTTATGTAACTATGTACTTGTACTAGCATTTCGTTTGCTAACCCCTCGTTAGGGTGAAATGTTTTTACATTTCAGGATCTGGACGTTTCGAGGAGCAGTCACGTGAAGCGCATGGGAAGGATGAGTAGGCATGATGAGGCTCGAGTCTTAAAAGTTATTTTGATTTTCGTGTGGTCATCTAAGTCAAGAGACTTGTGTTGCTTTATGTTATTATGGTTAAAGTCCCCTACATGGGAAACAAAACGATGTTATGTTTTGAAGTTTGTGGTTGTCGGATAAATGTTTTGGTCGAGGGCCCTGGCCAGTTGATGTATCTTTATGTGTTGTGACATGATTTTGTGTTTGGTTGTGAATGGTTTCGCCTGGTAGGGCCTTGTTGAAGATCCTACGGCATGTAACGACCCTCCTGTAAATTGGGGTGTTACAGTTATGGTATCGGAGCCTAGGTTGTGAATACCTAGGCTTTGGATAAGTTGGGTCTGTCAGTCGAGTCGTGTGAGTCAGATGCTGAGCCTAACATCATCATGCTGTCATTTCTCCGTGCGATCCGTGGCTGTAAGTCTCCTCAAGCCGTTGCATTTCTCTCGCTCGTTACGAGACAATATATCACGCTAATTTATAATTTCATGAATGATCAATTTAATAATAATTTTAAATCAATTAATACAACCTATATAGATCTATATTCCAAACTAATTTTTAAAACGTAAATAGCAAATTAATGGGTATTGAAATAAATATCTTTTCCCGAGGGAAGGAGTTATAATTAGCCATTTAAACCGGAAAATTTATTGGCATGTTATATTAAATTCCATCAATATATATATAGCCTTGTTTGGCAATCAGTTGTTAGTTGTTAGCTGATTGATTAGCTGTTTGACTAGCTGATTGTACTAGCTGGTTTGACTAGCATTTTGTATTAGTTGTTTGTATAAATTAGTGTATAGGCCGTTGAAACTCGACAGGGAATCACTTTACATTGTAATTTATACGTAGAAATCTAAAAATAATTTAATACTTTGCTAGGGTTCAGCCACTGGAATCGTTTACCACAGTGGAACACACCAATAAATCAAAATGATGAAGCTAGGATTCAGCCACCCGAATCCATTTAGAATTTTATGTACTCGTCCTAGATCCAATTGAAAGATAATTTTACTTTTTTTTCACGTTCAAAACCCGTATAGTAACACTCGAAACAATATAAGTATGGTTCAGCCACGCAGACTCATTTAAAAACTATATATCCGTATGCATCCCAAACTTGATTCAAAGATGACTTTATTACTCGTTTTTGTCCCAGACCCGTATCCGCTAATAACAAATTTAAATTTGTACACTATTTAAATAATCATATATAAGTTGCTATATTAATTGGTTATCCGTATCAATAAAAACCCAAACTCACACAGTAAAGATTAAGCATATATATTATAAATGACAAAAGATTAATAAAATTTCTAGTACAAGTTTGGAATCATACAATCTTTAAAAACTCCTAACGTGAAATTAACATGGTGCTCCGAATACATAATGCTATTAGAAACACTATTTTGATTTTAAGTATTTAATAAATTCTCCAATCGGTGAGTATCATTTAAAACTATGTGTGATTCAAATTATAGATAAGTACGATTAATGCAAATTCAGTAACTAGCCAAATTAAATTCTCAAATTATAAAATATTTATTTGACTAACTTAATCATTGACAATAATAATATTGTCCAAATTAATTTTTTCAATCAAAATAAAAATACTAAATAAGTTCGATGTGATGTTCAAAATTTTAGATAAATAGGATTAATATAAATTTAATAATTAGCCAAATTAATTTTTCACTACAAAGTTATACTATTTATTTATCTAACTTAATAATTGACCATATTAAAAATATAAGTTGGTGGTATGAAATAATTATGGGTTGGGAAATACGCGTTAAACTCTATCAACGTACTCCTATTTTAAATCCGTGTGGGATTCAAGAATAAAGATATTGAATTCTAAGTACTAAATTAGGTTATCAATGATTGAGTACCATTTTAAATTAATGTGGGATTCAAGATTAAGATAAATAACAATCTAAAATTAAGAAAATGTCACATAGGAGGGAGGATTAATATGGTGCTTACGAATCTGTAACGCTATATATATATATATATATATATATATATATATATATATATATATATATAGAGAGAGAGAGAGAGAGAGAGAGAGAGAGAAAAGTGTTTGATAAATAACTAATAGTTGATAGCTACTTAATTGTGTAAAATGACCAACACGGACGTTCATCCAATTCATTATTTTGATGATTTACATGTTCTCACTTATTTTTTTAAAAATTGTTTCAATAAATTCATATTTTAATTTATATAATATATGACAATAATTTAAAACTATTGTATAAATCTAATTACAAAATTCATTGAAATAAAATTATTTCTTTTAATTGGGAATTTTAATGGAATATAAAAAACTCACTCAATTTGAACAATAAATAGTTGGACTAGAATAATCTAAATTTTACTTTATCTTTTAGTGACATAAATTTTTTCCTAATATCTAATTTCATGTAGTAATAATAAAATATTTAATAATTTACTGTAACAGTGCAATCCTATAAAATTGAGATAGAAATATTTCCCCATCATTTAATCATATTCCCGTTATATTAGTTTATTAATTAAAATTTTGGTTTGAGATTTATGATTAAGGAAAATATTGTAATTTTATAAATATGTAGGGATAATCCTAAAATAAGCTTTTTAAAAATTACAGGATTGATCCCAATCATCTAATTCAGAAATGTCTCAACCCAACATAAAAAATAGAGGTTTATAAAGTCAAACCTCTAATCTGTTTCAAACCTCTACTTTGGGCTCAAAAATCTGTTTACCAAACACGGTGTTCGAGATCCAATTAAAATGTAATTTTAGTACCCATTCTCGTCTTGAAACTATATAGTAATACATGAAAAGATGAGGTTATGGTTCAACCACCCTCACTCATTTAAAAAAACTATATACTCATACTCATTCCAAACCCGATTGATATATATATATATATCTTTACTACCCGATTTTACTAGTCGTTCCGACCCAAATTATATAGTAATACATGTTAAATACCCGTATCTATTTCAATTTATAAAACATCTAAATAATTAAATCTAGGTTGTTTCAATAACGGATTATTCGTTTCAATAAAAACTCGAATATACAAAATGAACATTAAGAGTTAGTAATGACGAAGTTTAAAGAGAAAATCCACTCCTTTAGCTATTTTGTCGTAGTCAATGACAATATTTATCAAGGAACTTAGTTTATACAAATTCTAGCCAAAAAGGACAATTCCAAACCAAATATCCTTACTTTTCAATAAATTCATCCACTTTATCTCTCTCATTCTTTTTTCTCTTTCCTCATTTTTTTCTCTCTCATTCACTTTTGAGATCTCTTTTTTAGGTGAGCTTGGAAAGCTTTTCCAGCTCTTCCATCTCTGAGCTCATCACCGAGCTTTTCCAGCTCTTCCATCTCCCAACTTTTTTATTTTATCGGGGCGGCTTCGGTGGCGACCCATCCAGTGGCGGCGACGTGACGAAGATTTTGATTTTAGTGGTTCTCGATAGAGGTATCGCCGTGGTTTTTTATCTTTATTCCAGTTGTATAGTTTCTTTAATTTTTTTCGTGGAAGGGAGAATGGGTTGTTGCTTGTCCATTGTTAGTAAATTTAGTTTCTCTCTCATTAGTTATTGGTTACGAATTTATAGTCGTTACGACGTATGTATAATTTGTCGTAGAATAAATGAATGTTCACGTAGTAGGAGTAATCGAGTCACTCCTCGGAAGAATAAAATTTTGAATGCTCAAAATAATAAACAGATGGTTGTTGTTGATGATGATCCAGAATTATCAAATGATTGTGATGACATGTATGATAGTAATGATGATGAAACAATGGACAGAAATGATCACAATGTGGGTGGTTGTAGTAGAGATCTTCTTACTGTGCCCTCATTAGATTTACTTAATGAATCTAATGAAGTAAACAATGAGGAAAATCACAAAGATGGCTGTCATTGGATGATTCTTGGTGGTGCGCGTCAAGCTACTCTTTCATGCGAAGATGTAGTTATCTCGTCTGAGCCTATTTCAGATGAACTTGTTATGGGCGGCATATTTCATGACAAGTTGACCATGACTATAGCTGTTGGGTTTTATCTTATGAAAAATCATGTGGAGAAAATTACTGTGCGGTCAAGTACCACTAGATATCATTGGGTATGCAAATTTGGTGAAAGATGCGAGTTCATCATGTGAGCGTCATCAATGGGTAAAGCGTGGAAAATCAATCAGTGGAGAGATTACACTTGTGAGATGGATTTGAGATATCACCCTCTTCTGAAGATTTCTTCTAAAGTGCTAGCTGCTGAATTTCTTGACAATTTGACGGAGGATGGTTATGTTCTTAGGCCTCGTGATATGCAGGGAAAGTTATTAAGGGAACATGGTGTTAATGTGAAATACCGTACTACTTTGGCCGGGAAGCACCATGCACGAAATCAGTCTTATGTTGATTCGGACAAATCTTTTAAGGTACTTTCCCCCTCCTATTTGATAGACATTAGATGCTTGTATGTTTGGATGCACAGTACGAATTGATGTAGTTCTTATCGGATGCAGCGATTTAACATGCGTAATTACAAGATCGATTTTATTTAATTAAATCTTGGCATACTAGTACGAATTTATTATATCGTACATTTCGTTCCTAGCATGCCCGTTTTGATGAACTTATATTATTTTCAATTGGTGCCCAAATACTTGTACATGCTACATAATTTAAATCCCGGATCGATTTTGGATTTACAGACATGAGATGATGGTTCTTTTCAATTAGTTTACTTTGCTCTTCATACATGTGTAAGAGCATTTCGTGCATATCGCCCAGTGATTGTGATTGATGGCGCCCATTTGAGAGGAAAGTACAAGGGCATTATGTTTATTACAGCAACAAAGGATGGTAATGAGTAGATAGTTTCTTTAGCTTTTAGGATTGGGGACAAAGAGGACGATTTATCATGGACTTGGTTTCTCCAACAAGTTCGAAGGACATTTGGATGTCCAGATAACTTGTTGATTGTGTCTGATCAGCATTTGAGTATAAAGAATGCAGTAGATTCGGTATATCCAGGGGTTCATCACGGGTTGTGTTCACTTCATATACAACGCAACTTGAAGAACTGGGGTTTTGGTGCATTCATGACTGACATTTTCAAAGCTGCTGCAACTGCTTACAAGAGTCAGGAATTTGATGAGCACATGCAAAATTTGGAATAGTTCGCTCCTCGGGCATACAAAAAGATTATGAAAATTGACCCTATTAAATGGGTAATTTGTAAATTCCCTGTGCGTAGATATGGTATGAGAACCTCCAACGCTGTTGAAAATTTGAATACTCGAATAAAATGGGCTAGAACATTACCGGTATGTGCTTTGCTAGCGTATTATCATAACATCTGTCAGGATTGGTTTTATAAGCGTCGTACCATAGCTGATTCTAGAGCTTAGGAATTATCAGATTATGCAACCCAAAGACTAGAGATTGCTATTGACGTTGGTCGATACATGAAGGTTGATCCCATAATTAATACAAAATTTAAGGTCATTTCTGGAACCAGGACTCATATTGTTGATATTGCTTCCTGAGTGCTCATGTCACGTGTTTGATCTTGATATTATACCATGTTCTCATGCCACAGCAGCACTACGGTGAATTTCATTTTTTGCACTTCTGTGGCGATATTCGTACGTTGCGTATTGTTGAGATGGCAAGTGGTAAAGAATATATGTTTTTCGTTCCTGTATTAACATTGAAGTTGGCACACATGTTACGAATACCCTTTTTGCTTACCTGTCTTAACATTGAAGTTGCCACCCACATTACGAATATATTATATGCGTACCTGCCTTAACATTGAAGTTGGCACCCACGTCACGAATATATTATGTGCGTACCCATCTTACTTATTATACGACTTTTATGTGCTCAGTTTTGTGTGCGTGTTTACAGTTATGCAAGACAATCCCCATCGACATTTGTGCATGCTTATTACAATACTCAGACGTGGTGTCAAATTTATGCGGCCGAGGTGATGCCAATCCCGGATCAAGATGAATGGTTTGTCCCTTCCGACGTTGCCTTAAGGGTTGTTGGAACACCCACTAATCCTAAACAAACTTGACGACCACGTTCAAATAGGATTCCGCCTAGATATCATAAAATACACGGTCACGTGTGTTCTCGATGTCATCAACAAGGGCATTACCAGAACACATGCATGACATTTTTACAGACTACTCCCCTTGAAGAAGTGAGTAGCAATCAACCAAGTGGTAGTAGACCTCGCAAACCGAAGAAATGCGGCATTTGTGGTGTAGTTGGGCATACTCGATTAACCTGCCAAGACCCCCATAGGTTTTAATATTTTATTGAGTACTTGTACGGGTATGAAATTAGAACTTTGTTACAGTTTTCACTTATAAAATGCAGCCATCTACATGAAATGCAGTATTTTTGTACCAGGGTACTACTTTGAATAATAGGTAACTAGGTACGACATATCACTACGATATATAAAAATATTATGATCAACTAGATACGGTTTTGTCATTTTGTATCTGCATATCAACATACATATTCATTTCCAACAATTTTCCATCATAGTAATTGCATTGGGATTGGGACGGGGGGTTCCACCATGCTATGAGTATATATTGTTCGGGCAATATGGTCATGGTACAAAATAAGATCGCGTCTGTCTTCAAACTCTTGGGCATTGAGGTCTTCGATATAAGTTGCTCTACGTATTTCAATGCGTAGAGACCAAAATTTGCATCGTCCATTTGCTTGAACGAATTTTTCCCCTTAGTTGGTGGGAAACACAACTCCCACTGTGCAAATTATGGGTTTTTAACCCAATGTGGCTCGAAGTACCCTATTTCCTTCAAGATTTGTGGGACTATCCTCGTCATGGGAGGGAATATATCCCTTCTATTATTTTTTTGGTGGTCTTCGAATTTCCATGCCATTGAGTCGTAAAGCTAAATTTTTTGCCTTTTCAGATCTAGTAGGACTGTGCCCCAATGGTCATTGTAGTTGCAGACACTGACGACCTAGGAAAACAACATTAACTAGATTATGGTTACGCGCGTACTACATTAATATTTTCATACTGACAGCATAACCCATTACGCAATTGTTATTTCGTATCGGGTTACCACATCATAACTCAGATACGAAATAGCTATTTCGTAGCGGTTTACCATATTCCAACTTAACAAGGTAAGAAATACTATTAGTGTTACCTTATCGCACTGGATCCATTCCTTCATGTTATTACCCCAATTTGGCTGGATTGCTTCGGCAAATAGGCATATCCTTTCCATCGCCTCTACTGTAATAACTTCTTCAATTGTGGGGTCGAATAAATTCATACTGCTGGAATTCTTCTCTCATACCCCTACGAATTGCATCAAACACCTGTTTACTACAAAATCAGAAATCCATTTTATGTTTTCACGACACAACAGGGTACACTTGATACGTTTTTACAATTTTCGTACCTTGGTTACAATAAAAAAAAATAGGGGGTAACCCAGGTGATAAAATAAGTTGTTTCATAATTGGGTTACCACATAATAAAAGGCATTTTTATCTATAGAAACTTACCATGAAGTAAGACGATGTCAACGCAATATTTGAGTGGACTTCTTTCAAACCTGCAAAATCTGGCTTCGATGACAATATAGCCATGTAGGATTCAATGTGTTCTATGTGCAACTCTTTATCTGGAAGCATAATTTCTTCAAAAAAATGTTTTGTCCACACCACATGGCTGCCCAACATTCCTCCTGTTGTTTTGGTATATTAACTATTTCGTAATATATTAAAGAAACTATCGATTAGGGCGGAAAACCATCTCTCAAGCTCAAGTAATGATCGAATGTATCTCCTCCTCATATGTCATCATGAAGGAAGGGAGACCTAACAGCTGCCGCAGGAAATCTTTTTCTTACCAGTCTCACATTCAAGATCATTTTTGGAATTAGTGGAGCGGTCATTGTTCTTAGAGGTGCGGCCATTGCAGGTGCATGTCTTGATGATCCTCCTGCACACGGTAGGATACCTTGTGCAGGTGGCGTTACTTCGCCTAAACTCAACAAGTCATCATACATTGCATTCATCTGTGTGTCAGAAGGGTCATGCATTTCTTGCCCAGTGGCCTGCAATATTGGAATGATGGGTACGATTTATTATTTTCGTGACGGCGTATTTGTTTCAAGTGTTACTACTGATACGATGCATACTAGGAAATCTTCTATACTCACCGATCTCACATTCAAGATCACTTTTGGAATTGGTGGAGTGGTTATTGTTCTTAGAGGTGCGGCCATTGTTGGTGCATGTCTTGATGATCCTTCTGCACATGGTAGGATACCTTGTGCCGGTGGCGTTACTTCGCCTAAACCTAACAAGTCATCATACATTGCATTCATCTGTGTGTCAGACGGGTCATGCATTTCTTGCCTAGTGGCCTGCAACATTGGAACGATGGGTAGATTTATTATTTTCGTGATGGCATATTTGTTTCAAGTGTTACTACCGGTATGATGCATACCAGGTAAATATCGTACCATGCATATTAGGTACGATGGTACGAATTATAAATATCGTACAATTTGTACAAAAATTTATAACGAAAAAACATTACATCACACCTGATTTATAAAATTTGGATGGCTAAGTTTTATCCAAAAACATACATAATTGTTTCAAATTTTATACCAAACATGCATAATTGTTTCAAAGTGTTTCATTTCCAAACATACACAAATATTTCATCCAAGTTCATGCCTTGTTTTATACCTTCTAGATGGTGGGAATGGTAATACCATCTGCTGCTGCTGCTGCTTTTGCCTCGCTCGCCGTGTCCTCTACCACGCTCGTCGTGGGCTGCTCCACTGCTTGTAATATACGCAATTTCGGATTTCGGTAATTTTATTTTTTCAGTGAGAGTCCGTTTCGACGACTCTATTAGGACCGTTTCATCATTCTGAGAATGATTAATTCTGCACTTTTTATCATCCAAGTTCGTTTCGGTATTGTTTTGTTGAGTTCCGTGTTTCTTAACGACTTTTCCGCACTCGGGTTCGATTCTTGTGAATCTCGTTCAAAATTACTGTTTTGAGTTTCCCATAAGTCCGTTTAACTTTGTTAGACGTGTTGTGAACTTCATTTTGGTTATTCGATCACGTATCGTGATTTTCGGATGTTTTGGGCGATTTTCGTAATTTCCCAAAGTTTGGGGTAATTACCTTCCGTTGTTGAATTTCGAGCCTTCGGATGGTCGGAATCGTGTGTTCTCTTAGTGCTCAAATTCGTCTTTGCGAGTACTTCGTAACCGAATCTCTGATTCGTATTCAGGTTCGGGTTTCGGGGTTGTTCGGATCGTCGTTATCGGAATCATTTTTGCATCTAGAGGGTGTTGGCCGGACCTGGGCGAAACGACCCTGAAAACGGTGCTGCCGAGCGCCGTGTCCTGCGCCGGGTCGGCCAGGACTGGCAGCCTTCCGAGACATGGCCGAGACACACGGCGCTAGTGTGGGCCGTTTGCTGTGCCGTGTTCGGCAGGGGTATAAATATGGCCGAGCAGTTGTTTTTTTCACTCGTTTCATTTCCTATACTTCCTTTCCGCGGTTGGAGTCTTTGGGAAGTCGAAGACATGTTGGTATACTATCAATCCACGAAGTTTTGGAGTTCATATCATCGATTGATCATCACATAACATCATTCAATCCAGCGAATCAAGGCAAGTTTTCTTAAAATCTAGTTTTGGGGATTTTGTTCGATTTGTCCGTTTAATCCGTTTTAACACAGAATAGTGATGGATTGATGATCGCTAAGCTATATTATATCAAATTCCATGTTATTCCACAGTTGGATTGCCGTGAATTTGTCGTTTTATTGAGTATCTTATCGACGCCTTGAAGGTGTTCGATAAAATGTCACAAAGAGAATCCGAGCGTTCTTCGATTATTCTTCCTCGTTCGTTCGTTAATTTATTGATGGTATGATGTTAGGGTCAGATTCCTTGTGAAGAACTCGAGTCGAAACCCTTCCGTTCGTTGTCTTCTTCGTGGTACAACCTTCCCGGTCGAACCGTGTTCTTCGTGGTATTCGGTATCGGTTATTAAGGCAAGTATCTTATTATACGACTTGTATCTTGCGATTAGTAATCACGTATGATATTTATGATGATTTTTGCTTGCCTTGGTAAATATGTTCCGTTTGAATGGGTTGTGTATTCCGCAATTTGAAGGCTTTGTGATAATAGTGTTATATTGGTATACGTGTTAGGTGTTGTGCCATTTGTGCAGGATTGCGACGTACATATGGGATGGTTGTACACTTGGTTGTGCAATGTGTTGTGTACCGAACGTATGTTATGTTGGTTGTGTGTCGTTGATTGATGATAGTTGTTTCGAGTGTTTAGATTGTGTTATGTGCGTGTGATGTACGATTTTGTGGTGATCAACGTGATTGATTAATTGTGCTCATTGTTTTATGTAATGTGAATGTGAATGTGAATATGTGTGTGATCGCTAAGTTCACTCGTGTTGGTTCGACGGGACCTACGAGGATTCGTGGCAGTGGACTACGGGGTCAGAACTTAGTGAGGTACTGAGGTCCAATCGTGCTGGTCTGACGAGGCCTACGATAACGCATGGCAGTGGACCATGACTTTCGGACACAGTACGTCCAACCGGGTGAGCTCGACGGGGCTTACGGTGACACGTGGCAGTGGACTACGGTGTCAGGACTATGTGTGTGATTGTTGTGATTGATATAGTCCGTGTGGGTTGTCGAACCTACGGAGACACGTGACAGTGGATCACGGTGTCGGAATTGGTTATGTCTGGTTAATAGTCCGTGTGGGTTGTTGAACCTACGGAGACACGTGACAGTGAATCACGGTGTCGGAATTGATTATGTTTGTATAATTGTGCGTGGTGTAGTCCGTGCGGGTTGTTGAACCTACGGAGACACGTGACAGTGGATCACGGTGTCATGAGCATGATTATTTTCAAATCAAAGTTTTGAAAGAAAAAGTTTTATGAAAATGAATGTTGGACTGAGTCGTAAGCTTGAGTAAATGTTTCCCGTATTGTAAACTATTGAGTTATGAAACAAGATTTGGGTTAAGGGCCTAAAGTTTTTCGAAAGGTTTTGTGAATCAGGACTTGAAGTCTTAAGGTTTTGAAATTCTAAAAATTCCCGAGATGATAATCTTATTTTTGAATGCTTCATAGCTTATCTTCCCTTGTGAAAACCTCCCGGGAATATTTTGATACTTGATTATTATATTTTATTCACGATTATTATTTGCTTGTTACATTTCGTATGATTTGATACTTGCACTAGTAAAACAGTAGAGTTTTACTAACCCCCGAGTAATCGGGGGTGGATGTCTGTTTTGCGTCCAGGTACATGCAGATTCAGGGGAGCAGTCACAGGATTGGCACAAGAGGATAACGAGCTGCGATACTAATCAAGGGTTGAGAGTTGTTTTGGTTTTCGTTGTGTTTTCAGAGTTGATTTCAGTCTTCTGATGTATTGTGTTTCGACCCCTATGTGGGTAATGTTGTTTTAGTCAGATCTGTTGAATAAATTGTGTGACCTCATCGGTCTGTGTATTCACATGTAAGTGACCTTAACGGTCTGTATTATTTTATTGTTTGACCCAGGCCGGGCAAACATTTGGTCGTTTTGTAAGGTTTAGCCTGGTAGACCCTCGTGAAATGGGGTCTACGGCATGTAATATTCCCATATAGTTTTGGGGGTGTTACATTTATGGTATCAGAGCTTAGGTTGCGTAAACCTAGGCTATCGGGTCAAGTCGAGTCGTGATTTATCGAGTATTGTGTGGTCTTGTCGTTCGAGTCGTCAGGTGACAAGTTGAGTTGTGCGTAGTCACAACGTGTCGGTTATGTTGTCGGACGAGATTAGTATCGTGGGCGACCGTCACCTCCGTGCGACCTGTGGATGTAAGTCTCCTCCTTTATGCGTAATACCTGTGTATCTCGATTTTATCTTAGTGAGTTAATTGCGGTGCATAATTTTATTTACACAGTATTGTGTAATATAGTTGTGTTTTGTACTCATGGCACATAGTATGTGTATAGAACTGGGCACGTTATTGTTTTATCTTTGAACCACCGGGTGGGGTGGTATGTTGTGAAAGTTGTAAACCTTGATGGGTTTCGAAAAGGTACCGACGGTAGAGTTTGTGAGAAACTCCGATGAATGATTTTGCTGTGTGTTTAAACTTGATACCACGAGATGCATTTGATTGAATTGGCGACCCTGGTTGCCATTTGAGTATGTGGTTTTAAATTCGACTGTTTTTGGAATGTTGTAATTTTTGTCCGCTATGGGTAAGTTTGAGAATGTTTTCTGAAGGACTTTACAGGTTGAGAATTTTTGTAAAAATCGATTTTTGGAAAATATTTTGGTGGTGCGGTCAAACCATGGTTTATATGGATTTTTAAAAATTGGTTAAATTTTGACAACTAAGCCGTGTATTTTCAAATGACACCATCGGACGGTATTTGAAAAGTGTGTTTTGAAGTACTTCGGATATTGTAAAATATTACCGTCGTTTTTGTTATGAACGAAAGGATTTTGGAAAATTTTTATTTTGCAGAACGATTTTTGGTTTTCGGAATTTTGAACCTCATATGTCCACGTGTTGGGGCTAAGTGGTTGTGATAAGTTGTGGTGTTGTTGTGCTCGCCGGATAATGTTTTAGTATTTTCTAAATATTGAGATACATGGTTTTGATTGGACGACCGAGGTATTAAAAGTGTTTTCAAAAATTTCATTACACCAAATTTTTCAAACTTGAGAATTTTAAAATTTTATCATTTGAATAGTACCTCGGAAATATTTTATTTTTGTTGCTAGTGTTTAATTCTTACGATACGTGTGTGGTTTTGACTGTGTTTGATTTGGTAAAATCCAAACATCTCTGTTGATGTGACTGTGTGAATTATTTTTGAATGAAGTTCTTAAATTACAGTGTTAGTTCGTGCACTTGTGTGAAGACTTGGAGTTGATGTTATATCATGCTGTTATTTATCGTCCTATGTTGACGTTGTGATGTTTGGTTGGTTGTGTTATTCTGATTGATCGTCCGTTCAGTATGCCGAGAGGTCGAGGCTGAGGACGTGGTCGTAGTCATGGTCGTGATCAGGAGCGTGAGAGGGTGACTCACTCTTTGCCGAGTACCAATCCGCTCGGTATAGATCAGGGACATTCTCATTCAGCCAGCGTTAACGTTGACGTTGGTGCCGCCGCCATCCTTCGTCAGGTGGTTGACCAGTTAGTGCAGATGAATCAGGTCGTACGTCGGGATGAGAACCCAAATAGGGATATCGGAACTAGTAAGTAGTTACGAGATGTGATGAAGATGCAGCCGCCCCGTTTTGTGGGTTCGTCTGACTTGTTAGGTTGGGAAAACTGGCTCTTCCAGTTGGACAGAATATTTGATGCTATAGCTTGTCCGGATGATAGGAGGGTACCCATTGCTCAGCACCTGCTCGACAAAGAAGCTGCAGACTGGTGGCAGGCTGTAGTGCCTGCAGATCGTACACCTACATGGGATGAGTTTAAGACCGCCATGGAGACAGAGTATTGCCCGTTGCCTATTCTTGAACACAGAATCGTCGAGTTTTTCTCGGCTACGCCCCAGGATGTGTCAATATCCCAGGCGATAGTCGATTATAATCGACAGTTGGCTTATGTTCGGGATCAAGTGAGAAGTGAAGCGGACAAGGTCCGATACTTCAATATGCGCATGAAACCCCATATCCATGAGAGTATGGCTCCGCTTATGTGTACCACCCTGAAAGAATATCAGGACCGAGCTTTAGCCATTGAGATGGCTGTTTCTGTGTCGGAATCTGGTTCAGAGAGTAAGAGACAGAAGACCTCGAGAAATTTTTCAAGAGGCCAGAGAAGTGAGATCTGTGAGCCTGTTGCTTCGCATTTTCCTTCTGGGAGCACTCCTTATTCGGTTGACCAGTCTAAGAACCTTACTCTAGAGGCGAGTAAGACGGTCGGTGTGAAGACCTGCTTCAACTGCAGTCGTGTGGGCCATGCGAGATAGAATTGTTGTTCGCCACCGGTTAATTATTTTAAGTGCGGCCAACTGGGGCACCAAGCCGTGCATTGTGAGACCGTTGCCAAGATGTTCGGGAATCAGGTTTTCGTTCCTACTCGTGGAGTGCCCGGTGGTGTCCAGTGATGTAGTTGTGTATCGTACTTCGTGCTGTAATTCGTGTAGAAATTGATATTTGTTGCGTGAACTTTTTGGTTTTGTTTGTATTCTACCATGATGTTTTATTTTAAGTTTCGGGGATAGAATGTAATATCCGGTATTCTCGTTTTCTGTTATCTTGAATTGTTTGTGTCTTGACGTCGGACATTTTCTTGTTGACGAGAATCGGAGTGACTTCTATTGTAATACTATATTTGTTTCTACCGCATAGTCGTTGTGGTCGGGTGCGACTTGTTGTTGCGTGCGTTTCTTTGATTAAATGTGTGCATGTGATGTGTTGTTAATTACTCGTCGTTGTTTTGAATCATAGTCGGTGGTGTTGTGTTAGTCGTCGTGGGACGTGTTTTCACGCCGTATATTCCTTTGCGTTGCTTGTAACGTTTCGCCGTTGTGCGCGGGTTTTTTTGGTTCTTGTGTATCTCGTTGAGTTTTCCTGGCGGGATATTGCTTCTCCCTACTTGATTTAAGTTTCGGGACAAAACTTCTTTTAAGGAGGGTAGAATGTAATATCCGCAATTTCGGATTTCAGTAATTTTCTTTTTTCGGCGGGAGTCCGTTTCGACGACTCGTTTGGGACCGTTTCATCATTCTGAGAATGATTAATTCTGCACTTTTTGTCATCCGAGTTCGTTTCGGTATAGTTTTGTTGAGTTCCGTGTTTCTTAACGACTTTTCCGCACTCGGGTTCGATTCTTGTGAATCTCGTTCGAAATTACTGTTTCGAGTTTCCCATAAGTCCGTTTAACTTTGTTAGACGTGTTGTGAACTTCGATTTGGTTATTCGATCACGTATCGTGATTTTCAGACGTTTTGGGCCATTTTCGTAATTTTCCAAAGTTTGGGGTAATTACCTTCCGTTGTCGAATTTTGAGCCTTCGGGTGGTTGGAATTGTGTGTTCTCTTAGTGCTCGAATTCGTCTTTACGAGTACTTCGTAACCAAATCTCCGATTCGTATTCAGGTTTGGGTTTCGGGGTCGTTCGGATCGTCGTTGTCGGAATCATTTTTGCATCTGGAGTGTGCTGGCCGGACCTGGGCGAAACGGCCCTGAAAACGGCGTTGTCGAGCGCCGTGTCCTGCGCCAGGTCGGCCAGGACTGGCAGCCTGCCGAGACACGGCCGAGACACACGGCGCTGGTGTGGGCCGTTTGCTGCGCCGTGTTCGGCAGGCGTATAAATATGGCCGAGCAGTCATTTTTTTCACTCGTTTCATTTCCTATACTTCCTGTCCGCGGCTGGAGTCTTTGGGAAGTCGAAGACATGTTGTTATACTATGAATCCACGAAGTTTTGGAGTTCATATCATCGATTGATCATCACATAACATCCTTCAATCCAGTGAATCAAGGCAAGTTTTCTTAAAATCTAGTTTTGGGGATTTTGTTCGATTTGTCCGTTTAATCCATTTTAACACAGAATAGTGATGGATTTATGATTGTTAAGCTATATTATATCGAATTCCTTGTTATTCCACAGTTGGATTGCCATGAATTTATCGTTTTATTGAGTATCATATCGACGCCTTGAAGGTGTTCGATAAAATATCACAAAGAGAATCCGAGCGTTCTTCGATTATTCTTCCTCGTTTGTTCGTTAATTTATTGATGGTATGGTGTTAGGGTCAGATTCCTTGTGAAGAACTCGAGTCGGAACCCTTCCGTTCGTTGTCTTCTTCGTGGTACAAGCTTCCCGGTTGAACCGTGTTCTTCGGGGTATTCGGTATCAGTTATTAAGGCAAGTATCTTATTATACGACTTGTATCTTGCGATTAGTAATCACGTATGAGATTTGTGATGATTTTTGCTTGCTTCTTAAACATGTTTCGTTTGAATGGGTTGTGTATTCCGCAATTTGAAGGCTTTGTGATAATAGTGTTATATTGGTATACGTGTTAGGTGTTGTGCCATTTGTGCAGGATTGCGACGTACATATGGCATGGTTGTACACTTGGTTGTGAAATGTATTGTGTACCGAACGTATGTTATGTTGGTTGTGTGTCGTTGATTGATGATAGTTGTTGCGAGTGTTGAGATTGTGTTATGTGCGTGTGATGTACAATTTTGTGGTGATCAACGTGATTGATTAATTGTGCTCATTGTTGTATGTAATGTGAATGTGAATGTGAATATGTATGTGATAGCTAAGTTCACTTGTGTTGGTACGACGGGACCTACGAGGATTCGTGGCAGTGGACTACGGGGTCAGAACTTAGTGAGGTATTGAGGTCCAATCGTGCTGGTCTGACGAGGCCTACGATAACGCATGGCAGTGGATCATGAGTTTCAGACACAGTACGTCCAACCCAGTGAGCTCGACGGGGCTTACGGTGACACGTGGTAGTGGACTACGGTGTCAGGACTGTGTGTGTGATTTTTGTGATTGATATAGTCCGTGTGGGTTGTCGAACCTACGGAGACACGTGACAGTGGATCACGGTGTCGGAATTGGTTATGTATGGTTAATAGTCCGTGTGGGTTGTTGAACCTAGGGAGACACGTGACAGTGGATCACGGTGTCGGAATTGATTATGTTTGTTTAATTATGCGTTGTGTAGTCCGTGCGGGTTGTTGAACCTACGGAGACACGTGACAGTGGATCACAGTGTCACGAGCATAATTATTTTCAAATCAAAGTTTTGAAAGGAAAAGTTTTATGAAAATAAATGTTGGACCGAGTCCTAAGCTTGAGTAAATTTTTCCCGTATTGTAAACTGTTGAGTTATGAAACAAGATTTGGGTTAAGGCCCTAAAGTTTTTCGAAAGGTTTTGTGAATCAGGACTTGAGGTCTTAAGGTTTTGAAATTCTAAAAATTCCCGAGATGATAATCTTATTTTCGAATGCTTCATAGCTTATCTTCCCTTGTGAAAACCTCCCGAGAATATTTTGATACTTGATTATTATATTTGATTCACGATTATTATTTGCTTGTTACATTTCGTATGATTTGATACTTGTACTAGTAAAACAGTGGAGTTTTACTAACCCCCGAGTAATCGGGAGGTGGATGTCTGTTTTGCGTCCAGGTACATGCAAATTCAGGGGAGCAGTCACAGGATTGGCACAAGAGGATGACGAGCTGCGATACTAATCAAGGGTTGAGAGTTGTTTTGATTTTCGTTGTGTTTTCAGAGTTGATTTCAGTCTTCTGCTGTATTGTGTTTCGACCCCTGTGTGGGTAATGTTGTTTTAGTCAGATCTGTTGATTGAATTGTGTGACCTCATCGGTCTGTGTATTCATGTGTAAGTAACCTTAACGGTTTGTATTATTTTATTGTTTGACCAAGGCCAGGCAAACATTTGGTCGTTTTTGTAAGGTTTAGCCTGGTAGACCCTCGTGAAAAGGGGTCTACGGCATGTAATATTCCCATATGGTTTTGGGGGTGTTACATTGCTTCCCTCGCTGGGGCCTAGGGCACAGTGTCCGTAGTACGCTCCATCGCTGCCAGCCTCCTAACAACGTACTCCACTACTGCTGACCACTACTGCTGCGGTCATATCACTATAAGAATAAACATCAAAGACTTCGGATAATATCCGAAGTAAAAATATTATAATTACCGAAGTCTATGTTCGTGTAGTTAAAGGTATACTTTAGACTTCGCTTATTAGGCGAAGTCTAATATCGTAATAACCGAAGTCTATCTCGGCTTTTAGAACCCGAATATGGGGGTTTGCGAAGTAAAAAAGGTCCTTCCACTTCACTTATTTTATAATCGCTGAAGTGTATATTTCCTATTCGCTTCAGTAAAATATATACAAATGAAGTTAATGTTATCGACTTCGCTTATTAATAAGTAACGAAGTTAAAGATACAACATTTACTTCACTTTTATTTGTTTAGCCGAAGCATTACACTCCTTTTTACTTCGCTTATTCTATTTTGTGTCGCTAATTATATATCTCTGACTTCGTTTTTTATCCGAAGTAAATAACCACATTGCATATTTCTTTTCAATTTGTAAATATAGAATCCCTGTTGTACAAAAAAATGATCCATCCAATAAAAAACCTCAATTCACAAGATCTCAACAACACAACCTCAAATACATCAATCAACCTCATTAAAAATCCAACAAACTCAAATCACAAGATCCCAATTCAATAACACAAGATCATAAGCATTGATAATAGTAATAAACCACACTTTCATATATAAACGGCGGATTGTCGTACAAAAATGCCAAATATTCAGATTCGCGTGATTCACAAGTTTGCATTGGGCATAACTATAATATGCCAACATCAAATAAACTTCTATAATGTCTACGAGACACATGCATAGGTCTAGATAATGGACTGCACATCAACCAAACATTCACCATATTTACCCAATGAAACGACATGTTCTGATCTAACTATACCAACAGACATTCACCATCATCACCTGAGTACCAGTAGTGTTGCAACCAAGACCATACATATATAGTACTAAACTGAAACTAGACAAAGAACTTCCTGACAATGAAGAGAGCCTAAGCACCATCAACAAATGTGTAAACGAACTCGCTCCACTCGTTCCTGACTTCATCATACTGCTCCTGAGTGTAGTATTGGTCTTTGACTGAACCAGGATACTGATCAAATCACATTGAAACAAAAAAAAATAGATTAAGTACATTTATAAAAGATGCATCAACATCAAAAAAATTTCAGTACCAAAATAGACTAGATGTGGAAATTACCATCTTCTGGAAATCATATAATAGAAAAGGATGACAGAATGAAAATTACCATCTTCTCAAGCTGTGGATCTTCGTTTTCAACGATCTCTTTGATGTAGCGGAGGACACAAAATCCGCAGTGAAGAGAGGATAGTTCTTGTTTCAGATTGCCCTATAAAATTTAAAAGCCATGAATCAGATGTCAAATATATATATATATATATATTCACTCGTGCGAAAAGTTGTGTAAGTTGCATTTTATTGTCATTTTTTTTCTTTCGAGTATGTCATATGCTGCAAACTTGGAATGAACATAATATCCAAATAACTTTTTTTTTCTGGTTATTTCCAGTTGACGGAAGAAGGTCAGAAGTGGGGTTTCCTTATATGGATGCTTTTCAGAAAAGATTAAAAATAATAAAAAGTACCCCTCAGGTTTAGGGTAATTACAGCAAATATCCAGAAATATTACAATTAGACCCTTAGGTTTTGTATGAATATATATATATAGTTCGCAAAATGATATCTCCATACACTTACAGTGATTTGCTTATAACCCGGAGCCTTATTATATCCTCTGGATGCATTGATGGTTTTCACAGCGCTACATTTAAAAATAGAAGAATTATACCTTTGGAACATTAATGAATCTTCAAGAAAAGAATCAACATATATGATGCTAGCCTGCTACTTATATATATATATATATATATATATATATATATATATATATATATATAACTGATCACAGTATTTTTCCAACCATCTAATCGAGTTCTATTGCCAAGGGGATCAATCAGGTAGACCATGTTCTTGTCATCATTGACCACAGTCAGGATCCAATGGTTACTGCGTAATTGGTAAAGAAGCATTAATAATGTCACATGATAATATGATATGCATTATCATAACAAAAATAGTATTATTTACCCATTGTTATATGGGATAAGGCAAATGCAGTCCCTCGGTGATGCCATCAAGCGAGAAATGATGTGTTTTTCCTACACACTCCTCTCTAAAGCATGATCCACGCACCCGGGATCCACGAAGCAAAAAGAATACGGATGATTTTTCGCATTCAAGTTATTGAAGAGCTTACTGCATTAGGCCATACGATTACAATTGTATCAAGGCCATAGGTCTACCAGAGATACATAATAAGAGAGGAAAAAACATAAGATGCAATTGTGTTATCTTATACAGATCTTACCCCATATAAGCCAATATATGCATACCACCAATTGCTTTCATTTCCATGAAGTCAAAGATTTGATTTCTCGACCATGACTATTTTTCCCTCCAAACATTGCCTCATCAAGTACAACGCGCAAGGAACTATCATTGGTCATGAATCTATCAGCGTGAGAATATACAAACTTGCAAGCCATGGGTAATGATCTCTCTATTTCCTTCAACTTCGATCGAACAACATCATCATCCTTCTTTCCCGACTTGATTTTCTTCCCAACCTGATTCAACTCAAGTGGATCTTCATGAGCATTAGTTAGATCGATGAGTGCATGAGCAGCTTCTTCTTTCTGGGGAGAATCAACCTTCTCCTGCACAATATTTAATTAATGTAAGCCATAATGTTCTAACTATCTATTCTTAATATACAAAACATCTATATACCCATTATACGAGAGAATTACCTCTGAACTGGCTAGAATTACCATGTCTTTTGGCCAAGCAACGATAGCGCCAAGGGCATCCGCAATAGTTAGTGGACCATTTTTAATGGGAACAGGGAGATCCTCATCATACCCGTCCTCGACGACACCGTCAATAGACACTTTCCATTTGTCTTTGCCAATTGGTACAGTATGGATCAACACATGCGGCCCTCCAACCGACACTACTGTCCCATATGCAATAATATGGTCAACTTGTCCTTTGGCCAGAGTGCAAGATCTCCCCTAAATAGTATCATACGATGAGAATTAAACATAGGATCATATAATAAAAAATGGCATGGATAATGAAAACTCTAGAGTTGAAAACCTCTATTTCACGTGGATCGACCTCATCTAATTTGCTAATAGGTTGTCTTACTTTCAGCTTGTTCTTTTTCCCCTTGAAAGAACAACAAGGTAAGAATTAGCTTTGATGTACATATGAGGAAATAATATATCGACTTAATATTTATAAGAAAGTCAAATGACCTTAGGATCTGGAGCTGCTTCTTCAACATCTTTTTGTGCTGGGAGGACCTTGGACTTCCTACCCTTCTATTGACAAAAATATGTTGATTAAAATCAGGTAGATGCTATAAAGTGAATGAAATGTTGAAAGTCTTTAAGTAATTAAAATTATAAGTAACCTTCGCCTTTGGACCGCCAACCACTCCATCTTTACCCACAGATATCTCAGCAGCTTCGATGATTTGTTTCCTCTGTCAAAAATGTATGCAATTAAAAAAGCAAGAGGAAGAAAGAATGTATACAAGTGCCTCCATACATACAGGAATGCAGTGGTGTAATATTTTAAATAAATAACCTTCAGCAATCCAGAAATTCCTTCACGGAGAAAGTCTTCCATCAAGTTGCTTTTTGCCTTCTTAAAATTCTGTTTAAGATCAATTTTTAGGCCATTTTACCAAATTAACAAAATATATCGTCATCCTAAAGGGTATAACGGTGAATTACCATTGGCTTTGGAGCATCACAGTCATCCAGTCCCACTTGGTTTGTGTCCAGCACTGGATTGGCCATGTTTGACGATTTCTTTGATGAAGTAGTCGGGCTTTTTGCTTCCTTTTCTGCAGCAAGTTCAGCTTTCAATCTGTCCACTTCAGCCCTCAAACTAGACACTTCTTCAGTCTTTTCTTTTAGGTTCTCAACCAAGGCCTTTGAAATTGGTTCTCTCGTCTTTCGTGCAGTTCCGAAATAAACTTGGGGTTTGACGAACCCTCCTATGCCTCTTACTCTTCCATATTTCTCGTTTGTTCCCAACAATTCAGTTAAAGCATCATGAGATCCTTGTGGAATAAAATCTCCCTTAGCTTGTTTCTTCAAGACTTCCTCCTAGAACAATCCACACGCCATACATGTAAAAGAAAGTGTTTAGATAATAAGATAAGACAAATAGAGCAAAAGTATTTGAATTTAAATTAAAGAGCCTAATTAGTTAAAAATACTAACAATATCTGCTATCATCGCCGCTGTCTCCTCATATGCTATATGACCTTTGTCATTTTGGCGGGCTAAGATCCAAAGCAGCGATCTATCGATTTCGTCATCCTCACCAAGTAATCCCTTCTTTCTCTGTTTTTTAACGATAAAAAACTATTACGTCACCCAAAGGTTTATAAATATCTGAATACAAAAAGGGCAAGTCCGGGGAAGGGTCACACGACAACAGCTTTATAAAAATCTGAATACGGTGATTAAATAATTTTCTTACTAGCTCAGCTTCCAGATCGCAATAACCCTTTCGAGATGCCTTGTGACGATATTTGATCTGTTTAGTCCGAGCCTTCTGCTCCTTGTGTGTAATCTGGATGATTCCCAAATAAGTACATATTTGAGAGATTTAAATGGGAAAATGTCAACTTTTAATACCTTCCACGAAGGGTCCATTCTCTTATCCACAAACTCTTTTCAAACTTCAGCTGAGATGTGATATTCAGTGGGTGGAGAAGATCGCACCAGAACAGGATTTTTGCGAAATGGCCACACAAACTTCTTAGTCATTTTAGTCTTCCAGTCACACCATTTCTGGTTCGCGGAAGTCAGCACCGTCTTCTTAGTTTGTGGCGCTAATTCAAACACATTCTGCCAATTATCAAAAAAATTGTTAGTATTAGAACAAACCATCAACAAATGTCTGATATCATATAAAACACATATATAACATTGCAACATTTAGTCTTACCAGTATCTCTTCCCAGATCTTATCTTTGATATCCTTTGGAACGAACCTCCAGTTGTCTATGTTGCATGGAACCATGGATCTTGCAACATGTCCAATGTATGACTGCAAGGCCTTATTATCCTCATACAAAGCCCGCCCAAGGCTATCGTAACGGACCTTAACCTTATTCCCTCTTGCCCTCAGCTTAACCAACTTCCACATAGATGATGGACCCCGTTTGGTTCTTTTTTGCTCGTGAACAGGTACTTCTTCATCTGTACCTACAGGATGTTTAGCCTCCTCATGTTCAGGTGCCCGCTTCTCAGAAGCATTAACCATCTTCTTGCTTTGCTGAACACTCCTTTTCTTTGTTTTCTTAGGAGACATCTGCTTTTTTCCTGCAATAACCCATAAAATACATCATATAAGTTTTTCATAATTCAGATAAAAATAAATAATAAAGCTGAAAAAGCACATAAAACATTATAACGTAACAGGAACATATAACAATCATAACATGTACAAGAAAAAGACAATAACATAAATTGATGTTCATCACTTTAAGCAATACATAACAAACTGTTACATCATTTTTTCTTTTTCACCACCCAAACACCCTCACCCTTACTACCATCCTTACTACCCGGCCTAATATATCGTTGATGAGTAGGAATACAATGAGTTTCCAAGTCATCTAAAGGACGAGAAAGTGGAATGGTAGTCATTTCCTCATTCTCCCCCTCACTATTATTCTTATGAATTGGTAGAACCACTGACCATCCTTTTCTTAACGGGTCATCAATGTAAAAAACCTGACTAACTTGACTTGCTAGCACAAACTCTTCTTTTCTATGACCCCGTTTGTTCAATTGACTAAGGTGAATCCACATTCGTCGTTCGTGATTATTCCCTTATCATTTGGAACCCATGCGCACTTGAAAACAGGAACTTGAAACTGATGATAGTTTAACTCCCATATCTCCTTGATTACTCCATAGTAGCAGACATCTGCAAACAAGGGGTTCTTATCTTTTACACTGCTAACAAGCATCGTGTTCGCCACTTGAGACACCCCACTGTTTTGACAAACTCTTTCATCATCTCGGGCCTTTGTTTGGTACAAACTACCGTTTATGACATAGCTACTGTACTTAATGACTCGCGCACGTGGCCCATGTTCCAACCATGTTAATGTTGACGTCGTCCCCCCATTGCAACTATTTATTTCCTCAGCCACCTTCTTTTTGAACCACCCAGTGAACTGCTTGTTGTGAATATCTTGTATCCACTTGTCATCTTTCGCTTTCTTTGGATTCATCACTTTCAAATGGGCCTTATGCTCACTGTAGAAGTGTATATACATCACATTATTAGTTCAAAGCAACACCATATATAGTATGTATAGAAAATTATAAACAATGAATGTGTAATTTTTGAAAATTGAATTAGGCTTACATGATGAAGGGAGACACTTCTTCACAGTTTTCTAACACAATTTTGTGTGCCCTATGCAAGTCAACTTCTTCCACCAGTTTTGCAGCCCGTCCGTCTAGGAAACCGGGAGTTGTGGTATTGAGGTCTCTAACTGAAATAGGTATCCCAATAGGATCGAGATCTTTCATGTATTCCGAACAAAACTCGACAGCCTCTTCTGCAGCATATCGTTGAACAATGCAGCCTTCGGGGTGTTTTCGACTTGCCACATATCCTTTACACACCTTCATGCACCTTTCGAATGGATACATCCACCTAAAGTGAGCTGGTCCACATAACCGGACTTCTCGAACAAGGTGGACTGTAAGGTGAACCATGATATCAAAGAAAGGGAGTGGAAAGTATTGCTCCAATAGGCAAAGGGTCTCAATCAAGTCAGATTGCAGCTTATCTAGCATGAGTACGTCGACGACTTTCGAACAAAGATCTTTGAAGAAGAATCAAAATCTCATAACAGCATATCTCACATGCTTTGGCAGAGCATCACGTATAAGTATAGGCAGGAAATGTTGCATTAGCACATGACAATCATGTGATTTTAGGCCCGATAACTTCAACTCATCGAGGCAAACAATACTTTTCATGTTTGAAGAGAAGCCCTCCGGCACTTTTATATCCATCAATGATGTTCAGAATTGCAGCTTTTCTTTTTTCATGAACGAGCATGCGCTAAGAGGAAGAAATGTTCTCTTCTCCCCAACTTCGGGTGCTAGTTCTAGCCTGATCCCCATCTCCACAAAGTCTAGCCTTGCCTCTACATTATCTTTAGTCTTGCCTTTGATATTCATCAGAGTATTCATCAAGGACTCCAAGACGTTCTTCTCAATATGCATAACATCCAAACAGTGCCTCACGTGCAAGTGCTTCCAATAAGGAAGATCGAAAAAGATAGACTTCTTCTTCCAGCATTTTTTGAACTTAGCATCTTCTACACCGCTCGCTGCCTTCCTCTATCTGCTCACTTCTTTTTTTCTTTCTTTTAGCTCCCACATTGACCTTCTTACCAAACTAAAACTTGATGTGCGACAGTTTCTCGAACAATTTTATTCCAGATAATGGTTTGGGTGCTTCTCCAAGTTCTTCCATGCCATTAAACTCCTTCGTCAGTCTTCGATATGGATGAGACTCTTTAAGAATCTGTCTATGGCCAGCAAATGACATTTTCTTCCCCTTGGTCAAGTGCTTTGCATGTGTATTTACTCCACATATTGGACACGCGAAGTATCCATGTGTAGCACATCCACTAAGATTTCCGTATGCAGGGAAGTCGTTAATTGTCCATAGCATAACTGCTCTCAATGTGAAAAGTTGGTATCTATATGCATCATACACACCATCAACTCCCTCCCACAACAACTGCAAGTCCTCAACTAACAACTCAAGGTAGATATCTATATCATTTCCTGGCTGCTTTGGATCGGATATAAGCATTGTTAACATGATGAATTTCCTCTTCATGCACATCTCTGGAGGCAAGTTATACGTGACTAACATTACAGGCCAACAGCTGTGTCTACTGCTCATAGTACTATGAGGATTAATTCCATCAGTAACGAGCGCCAGATGAAGATTTCTTGACTCTTCCTCAAAATCCTTCCACTTATGGTCAACCAACTTCCATGCGGGAGAATCGCATGGATGTCGTAATTGACCAGCAACTTTTGGAGTATCAGCATGCCAGGTTAGGTTCTTTGAAGTCTCCAAAGATTTGAACATTCTTTTGAATCTTGGAATGGGAGGAAAATACCAAACAACCTTGGCCGGGACGCCGACCTTCTCCTTCTTGTTCTTAGTTAGTTTCCACCTGGACACATCACATTTTGGGCAACGGGTATGATCTGCATATTGTTTCCTATATAGGATACAATCGTTGGAGCACGCGTGTATTTTCTCGTGCTTCAACCCCAAACAACTCAAAGTCTTCTTAGCTTCGTACATTGAGGATGATAGGTTGTGGTTATCTGGTAACATATCCCCGAAATCGGCTAGTAGATCTGAAAAAAGTGCATCTGTCATCCCATGTCTTGCTTTTGTATTGTAGAGTTTTACAAGCGCACTCAACTTTGTATACTGTCGACAGCCTTTATACAAGGGTTTTTCTGCTTCCTCGACAAATTTGACAAACTCTTCAGGATCTTCTGAGTACTTCTCAAAGGCTGCCTCACACATATCACCCACTTCTTCATTCATGTCACCATCAAATGGATCTTGGTTGACACTCTCACCATCATTCAGGCTCTGATCCCCATGCCAAATTCAATTGGTGTAAATTGGACTAAAACCGTTGAAATAAAGATGCTCTCGCAACATCTTCACCGACCCTTTTTTCATATTGTTGCACTTGCAACACGGACAAGGAATGAAGTTCTGATCAATTTCTGAATTCTCTAAACAGTCTCTAATGAATTTTTCGACACCTTCCCCATATACTGCACTCCTCCTATCTGATTTAATCCAAGATCTATCCATTACTAACTACTGAATTCTAACAACAGCTCGGAAAATTACGTGCTCTTACCACTGATCTTGTCTTCTGCAAAGTAGTCAGAGATCTTTCTTTCAGCAAGGAAGAAAATCTACATAAATAAATTTTGAAACCAGTTAGATCGAACCAAAATTAATATGAGTAAATAATCCACTTAGCTCCAAGGGACACATTTATGATAATCAATGATACATTCTCTTCAATCTGCTCATGCAATACTCTTCAGCTCATGCATTGACAACCAAATATAAAATTTTATCACATCAATCAAGCACTCTACAACTCATGCATCAAATCTTGCCAACAATCTTGCCAATTAACAAACACACTAAAACTTGCATCAAATCTTGCACAATACTCACATACATACACACTAAACAAACTCAAACAGAATCACCACCAACACTATCAACAAAGACAATATACAGAAACATGATCACAAATTAACATCACTCACGCAGACCCCGATTAAGACTAACATCACTCAAACACAATATACAAAAACACAATTAACATCACCCAAACATGGCCCCTAATTAACATATATGCGGAAACAACATATACCTTGAACCCCCAAAGAAAACCCCCCAAACAATACACTCAAACAATACACATATATTCCACAAAACCCAAAATCAATCCATAGAAAAAAACTTTTTTCAGAATCTGCAAAGAAAAACCCCAAAGAAAGACCTAAGAAACTCAGAAACACAATATTCACATACATACAGAAACAAACACATACAGAAACCCCACCACACATATACTGTGAAGAATAAAAACCCAAAGAAAGACCTTTCCTAAGCCAATTCGTACAATATCACCACCAGTCGTCCGATTATGAGCAATTTCGCCAGCAGACATTCGATTGTGAGAAGAACAAAAGAAAATGTGTGAGTAAAAACTATAATAAAAGCTAGATTGAAAATATCCCCAAAAAATTCGATGAAACTGAAAAACCTTGAAGGGCCGATGAAAGAACCCTAATAATCGGTCTCCGCAAGAAGCTTAATCGCGGGCGAAGCGGCAGTATAGGTTTTTTTACTGGAGCGGAAAAAATTTTTGGGAGGAAATAATGGAGGAAATGAGCGGGCGAAGGAGGGGGGTTTTTTGGAGGCTGAAAAATTTTGGGAGTCTGAATATTTGCGACATGTTCAGCCTAATATACTTCACTGTTGTAAAAATATTGTGTCAAAAAAAAAAATTCACACTTTTTACTTCAGTAATTATACAATTAGCGAAGTCTTTGGAACTTAAAATTTCTAACTATTGTAATACCCGGTTGTAATTCAGTCATTATCATTCAGTAATTTCATTCGGTAATTGTCACTCAGTGGATTTTCACTCAATTATAATCATTCATCAATCACGTTCATTCACCGTGTTCACCGTTCGGAAAAACTTCGAGTTGTGTATCATTATTGTTCATTGTTTTAACTTTCCTCATACGAGTTCGACTTTGTTAGATCACCATTAATTTTTGGTAACTCCAAAAATTCTAAATCTTTGCAATATTATAGAGCATCGAGTTAGCTTTCTAATGGTTCAAACGGTGAGTCAATCGGAGTCCGGACGAGAGAGTTATGGTCGTTTTAGCTAACCCGCTCATTTTTCAGATTTTGGCGATCACGGCCGACCGGACTCGGTCGTGTCGTCCGCACGCCCGTGCCGCACTCGTCCGGATAATGCCGAAGTGTTCGCCTCGAGATCCGACCGTGTCGCTCGCACGGCCGAGTCGCACCTTCCGGATAGGCCGTAACTGTCGACCGGAGGCCCGACCGTGTGCCGTGACACGGCCGAGTCAATGCCGAGCGCCGCGGACGGGTCACTATCGGTAGGCCCTTTGCGCCGCGACCGTGTCATGCCGCACACGGCCGAGTCCTCGCTGCCAGCAAGGCCGCGACCGTGTCGGCGGGCACGGCCGAGTCCGGCCGCGAGTCAACCCCTATAAATTCATTTTTTGAGCATTTTGAGCTCATTTCTTCCATATTTTTCCATCTTCTTCACCTGCAACCGAGAGAGAATAACTTGAGGGAGAGATTTCTTCATCAATTATCATTTGAGTGTGTATTTTCATCACCTTCAATCATTTGGGAAGCTTGGATAGTCGTTTTTACACGTTTTCATCGGATCGAATTGGTTGGATCTTCAAGAGGTAAATTCTTCAACACTTTGGACTTCGATTTTGTGTTGAGATATGATGTTTTGGACGTTATAATCATGTTATATGAAGGGATATGTATATTGTAATACCCGGTTGTAATTCAGTCATTATCATTCAGTAATTTCATTCGGTGATTGTCACTCAGTGGATTTTCACTCAATTATAATCATTCATCAATCATGTTCATTCACCGTGTTCACCGTTCGGAAAAACTTCGAGTTGTGTATCGTTATTGTTCATTGTTTCAACTTTCCTCATTTGAGTTCGACTTTGTTAGATCACCATTAATTTTTGGTAACTCCAAAAATTCTAAATCTTTGCAATATTATAGAGCATCGAATTAGCTTTCCAATGGTTCAAACGGTGAGTCAATCGGAGTCCGGACGAGAGAGTTATGGTCGTTTTAGCTCAACCGCTCATTGGCCGATCACTGCCGAACGAACTCGGCCGTGTCGTCCGACACGGCCCGTGCCGTACTCGTCCGGAAAGTGCCGAGGTGTCGCCTCGGGACCCGACCGTGTCGCCTGGCACGGCCGAGTCGAACCCTTCCGGATAAGCCAGACCGACCGCCAAAGACGCCCGACCGTGTCGCCGCACGGCCGAAGTCATGCCGAAGTCGCCGCTTGACGGGTCATCGCCGGGAGGCTCGCGCCGCGCGACCGTGTCATGCAGGACACGGTCGAAGTCACTGCCGGCCAATCTGCCGGCAGTGACACGACGACCGTGCCGATCGGCACGGGCCGTGTCCGGCAGGCAGTCAACTCCCTTAAATTCGTTTTTTTCAGCATTTCTTCCATTCCTTTCCCATTTTTTTCACTTGCAACCGAGAGAGGAAGCTTGAGGGAAGGTTTTTCCTTCACAAATCATTTGGGTGTTTGATTTTATTCATCTCCTTTCGATCGTGAAGCCCGGATAATCAATCTAACGCGTATTCTTCGGATTAAAGCACTTGGATCATCAAGAGGTAATTCCTTCAACACTTTGGACTTCGATTTTGTGTTGAAATAGGATGTTTTGGACGTTATAATCATGATATATGAAGGGATATGTATATGATTATGAGTTTGTATAAGGATTCATTGGATTATTGAGGGATTATTCAAGAACACCTTGTAAATCGAGTTGGAATTGGGGATTTTCGACTAATTGTTGTTATAATCACAGTTTTGGATATTCATAACGGATTATTGATCGTATTGGAAATGTTTTATTGGTTTGAAACACATCTTGGGGATTTGATATTGGTATATTGAAGTTTGATTGTAAACAATCGGAGTTTGGACGCAACGTGTTTGTTTCAATACCTCAATGGACTTAGTTTTATCGTATCGACGTTTTAAGTTCGTTATATTCGTGTTTAATTCGTATATTGATCGGATTGTCGGTAATTGTATTGAATTAAGGTTGTTCGTGCGACCGACACTTCATTTAGGACGTTGTTCGTGGACGGACATTCTTCATCGGTGTTGAGTAAGTTAATTCTTACTCGGTTAAAAGGATATTCATACCTTTTGTTGTTGATCACTCATAATCATAACTCATTCATCATTGTATTAATCATATTAAAACTTGTTATTGTCAATTAATCACTTCAGTCATAAGGAACGACGGTTCCAATCTTTTCGTTGAGCTATCATTCATTTCATTATTACTCTCATCTCGGTGAGTCATTCTTGGCCTTGTCTAATTATTATTCATTGATATTCATTATGGTCATTCTCGTTCATGTGACCTTCTGGGTTCATATTGCGTGGCCGGGTGTGTCTGTGTGGAATTTTTAGTCGGGCACACGATGGTTATTGTATTGGGTTCACCGATACATTAGACCGTGCACACGGGTCATATTGTCTCGTGAGACTAATTAGGTACACGGACGGGTGTTGTACACTTGCACATAACATTACGGGCGTAATATGATACTCCTCTTCAGCTTAATTCATAACTAAGAATATTTCTTAACTTCATTAAATCATGATTGTGTATTTTTCAACCCTTGAGGATTGTTGTTCTTTGTAATCGACCCCGTTTGGGGATTTTGTTTTTCGTGTCATGGCAAGGCAAACGCACGGAATAGCATGTTGATGTCGAGGAGTCCTAGTGATACTAGTAGGGGCCCCGATCTTCAGCTTATTCATATTATTGTCCTTTATTTTCCGCCGCAGATTTTCATTTGGATACTCCGTTTCATTCGGTGTTGTGTATTTTATCTTCATATAAAATACACTAGTATTCGTATTGTCTGGTATGTTGTAACTAAACTCCTCATCGGAGTAATTATTTTTGTAATGTAGTTCGGTACTACATTTATCTTGTGTAATTCATTCATTTTCATTTGCCTCGGTAGGTCCTGGTTGGGGATCTACGGCACCGTAATATCCGCCGAGTTTGGGGTGTTACAGAGTTGGTATCGGAGCGTGGTTTTGAATACTACCTTCCGAGTCATGTCTTATTTGAAATCATCGTCATCAGAATAGTATCATAGGACTATAGCGTCACGTGTGACCTGTGCAAAAGCCCAGCCAATCAGACCCGAAGAACTGTAAGATTTCTAACGCCATGGTATAATTTCTGGCAAAAGTCATTCAATCATCATTCATCAAATAACAATCCTCAAACAACATCAATCAATGAGATTAGGACAATCATGTTAACTCATTAATCACTTAATTCATTTCATTACTCGATTAATAATCGTGACGATCATGTTAACTCATTAATTACTCAATTCATTTCATTACTCATTGTCAACTGATGATCATATTATCAATCTTGTTAAGTTATTCAAGATAATCATTTCCAGATTTTCATCAGATAATCCTGTAACTTCAGTAAATCAGTCATATCATCATTAAGTTAGAGCTTGTATACTCATTTTCATCATCTCATGACATAATCATAACGTGCTAATCATGCGGGTAATATAATCATTATGCGACCTTCCTACTTCAAGATGGAGAGAGCCGTCAGGATGCACGGGAGAGAAGCGGTGCGGACCGAAATCCGAGAAATAATCACTGGCCGGGAAATCGTGCCTGGACTCGGCTCGATCGAGAAGATGTTCGGGTTGATCCACTCACTTTTATGTGCCATGATGACCCATGTGCGGTTGCTCAATCATCATTGCGCCACTCGACCGGATTAATCGAGAGAACTCTCCCGTACGAGCCACCGCTAAGGAAATTGGCCGAGCAGAACTCCGCATATGTCAACAGGAGATCAACGAAGCGTAATCAACCCAAAGGCGGTCACCAACCTTCAAGAAGCCTCGTGTGAGCCCTATCGCTTCGAGCGACCTTCTACGGCGCATAATCGCGGGATCTCATTCCCGAGCGGCCGCCTCGCCACTGTTTCAATTGTGGAACGCCGGTCATTTCAGCACCGAGTGTCCAAACCGTCTATCACGTGCTATAATTGTGGGAATTTTGGGCATAAGGCCCGTTTTTGCCGAAAGGACTCCAAGTCGACTCCGCGGCATCTCGTGCCCAAGCAACCAGCGTTCAATCGATCGCTTTGTCATCGCTGCTTAAGACAATGGAAGCAAATAGAGTTGGAGTCGTATTTATCGACGAGCGTCCGGTTCGGGGACCAGCAAGTCCCAGATTCATATGATGAGGAGGATCGACGATCCGGTGGTCCGAACGATTTCAGGTATACTCGTAATTTTATTTCAACTTGTGTGTACCTTTTGATGCTGGTACACCACATTCATTCATTTTCGAATCATGCTTGAATAGACTTATTTCGGGATAGTCCTATTGCTTGTAGACATCATACCATCGGTCTACCTGACGATGGAAGAATTTTCGGAATCATACCGAATTAGCTTAATGACCGCGATTGGTTGATGGATCTAATCGTGGTGAATTTATCTGAGGACGATGTAATTTCGGTATTAGTTGGTCTAACCGTCTTGATACTATCCTCAGTATTTGTTAGCGTTTGGTCGCTATCTTTCCGTTGGTTGTCGAATGTGTGCTTCAGGAAGTAATCCCCGTTGTTCCAAAGAGAATTTCTATTATGGCGGAAGCAGAGAAATTCCACAATCGAACTATTCAATCATTCTTTGTATCATTTTCATCGATTGGCCTTTCTAAGGCAATCGAGTTATTCAATCATTCCTTGTATCATTTCCATCGATTGGCTTTTCTAAGACAATCGAGTCATTCAAACATTCATTATATCATCTTCATCGATTGACCTTTCTAAGGCAATCGAGTTGTTCTATCATTATTGGTATCTTTTTATCGATTGACCATTCTAGGGCAATCGAAATGTTCAATCATTCGTAGTATCATTGTCATCGGTTGACGATGTATTTCCGCATTTGAGTTATCCGGTTGCCTTCACATAGAGTAAGGGAATTCAGAGTGAGTTGAGCCGTACGCCCCTTTATCGAAGGCACCGTATCGGATGGCCCCGACTAGAATGCATGAGTTGAAGATTCAACTTGAGGAGTAGTTCGAGAAAGGTCATCTCCGACCGATTGGCCCCCGTAAGGAGCACCAGCAGATCTGTCAAGGAGAAGGATGGCTCGTCTCGTGTGTGTATTAATTACCAAGAGTTGAACAGGGCGATGATCAAGAGTAGTATCGTTTACTTCGTATTGATGATCTTTTAGATCAACTTCAGGGAGTTTCAGTATTTTCCAAGATCGACTTAAGATCTGGATATCACCAGTTGCGGATTCGAGAGTCGGATATCGCGAGGACAGCGTTTCATACACGCTATGGTCATTATGAGCTCGTAGTTATGCCGTTCGGGCTAACTATTGCACCTGTGGTATTCATGGAGTTAATGAATCGGATTTTCATCGACTTTTTGGATCAGTTGTTGTTGTCTTCATCGACGACATTTTGATTTATTCTCTTAGCCGAGAGGAACACGAGGTTCATTTTCTTCAGGTTCTCGACGTGTTGAGACGAGAGCAACTTTATGGGAAGTTTTCCAAATGTGAGTTCTGGATGTCCGAAGTGACGTTTCTCGGACATGTAATTTCATCAGATGGAGTACGTGTTGATCCTCAGAAGACGGAGGCTATCCAGAATTGGTTACCTCCGAAGAATGTTAAGGAAATCCGAAGTTTTCTCGGATTAGCCGGTTATTATCGGAGGTTTGTGGAAGGATTTTCCAAAATTGCTCAACCATTGACGAACCTTTTGCGGAAGGATAAGAAATACACGTGGTCCGACGCGTGTCAGCGGAGTTTTGAAGAACTCAAGAGTCGGTTAATGTCAGCACCTGTACTTTCCTTGCCGCAGGGGACGGAGGGATTTGTGGTTTATAGTGATGCGTCCGGACAGGGTCTCGGATGTGTACTCATGCAGAACGGGAAGGTTATTTGCCTATGCTTCACGGAAGTTGAGACCTTACGAGGTTAATTATCCGACACACGACCTTGAGCTAGCAGCCGTGGTGTTCGCTTTGAAGATTTGGCGTCATTACCTTTATGGCGTCACTTGTCAGATATTCACCGATCATAAAAGTTTAAAGTATATATTTACTCAGAAGGAATTAAATATGCGACAGAGGCGGTGGTTAGAACTAATCAAGGATTATGATATTGAGATCCTTTACCACCCGGGCAAGGCGAACGTTGTCGCCGACGCCTTGAGTCGTAAGTCCGTTCGAGAGCAGATGCTTGCTCGTTAACATTCGTAGGAGCTTCAACAGAATTCCTTAGACCCGAGATCGAGGTCCGCTTCAGCAAGTTCGGGGACACTTTGTATGTTAGAGATTTCATCATCTCTCGAGGATGCAATCGGGGAGAATCGTGGTTCGCACCCAGATTGTTGCGCATTCGTGAAGATGTGGCTCGGGAAAGCCTCGGATTCGTAGTCCACGAGGATGGACTTTTGAGGTTTAAGAACCGGTTGTGCGTACCGCGAATGACGAGTTGAAAAATTCTATTTTGAGAGAAGCTCATGCTACCCTTATTCGTTCTCATCCGGTCCAAGAAGATTTACAAGGACTTGAAACAAAATTACCGGTGGAGTAATATGAAGCGAGAAGTCGCGAATTTGTTTCGAGATGCTTAACTCACAACAAGTCAAGATGGAACCTCGGACCGGCGAGTATGCTTGATACCGCTCCTATTCCGTAATGGAAGTGGGAAGACATTTCTATGGAATTCATCACGAATTGCCGACGAGTCATCGTGGCATAAATACGATCTCGAGTGATCGCGACCGCTTAACTAAATCAACTCATTTCCTTGAGATCAAGGATTTGTGGAGTCCCGAGAGATCGCCCAGATTATTCATCAAGGAGATAGTAAGACCGCACGGTACTCCTAAGAGTATCGTTTCCGATCGTGACGGACGATTTGTATCTCATTTTTGGAAATCATTCACCGTGCTATGGGAACTCGGCTCAATCTCGATCAGCCTTTCATCCTCAAAAGCGGACAATCGAGAGAGAACTATTCGGACATTAGAGGACATGTTGAGGGCATGCGTCCTCGATTGGAAGGTCGATTTGGAAGCCCAACTACCGTTGTTCGAGTTCTCGTATAATATTAGTTGTCATGGTTAGATTTAGCTGGCTACTTACGAGGCCTTGTACGGTCGTCATTGTCGATCTCCATTGTGTTAGGATGACTTGTTAGAATCAATCGGCACCGAGCCCGATATGCTTATAGCCGTCCGGGAGAAGGTAGCTTTGATCAAGAGTCGTATGTTGACAATTTCAGTCGGCAGAAATCGTATGCGGATAATCGCCGCCAACCACTAGAGTTCGAGACGGTGACCATGTTTTGGTCAAGATATCCCCAGTCGAGGAATTTTTCCGCTTCGGAAAACGGGGGAAGTTGAGCCCAAGATTCATTGGACCGTTTGAAATTTTGGATCGAGTAGGCGAGTTAGCTTATCGATTGGCGTTACCTCCGGCGTTGAGCCGAATTCGTAATGTGTTTCGTCTCTCAGTTGCGGAAGTATGTTGCCGACCCGAGTCACATACTTCAATTCGACGAAATCGAGATCGCGGATGATCATTCGTACGAGGAGCGTCCTGTACGAGTGTTAGAGCGGCGAATCAAACAGTTGAGGAACAAGACGATCCCTTTAGTCAAGATTCAGTGGTCTAGACGCGGAGTCGAAGAGGCCACTGGGGAAACCGAGGAGAATATGCGGGAGAGTTATCCCGAGTTGTTTGACCCTTAGTTTCGGGGACGAAACTCTTTTTAATGGGGGGAGTATGTAATACCCGGTTGTAATTCAGTCATTATCATGCATGAATTTCATTCGGTGATTGTCACTCAGTTGTTTTTCACTCAATTATAATCATTCATCAATCATGTTCATTCACCGTGTTCACCGTTCGGAAAAACTTCGAGTTGTGTATCGTTATTGTTCATTGTTTCAACTTTCCTCATTTGAGTTCGACTTTGTTAGATCACCATTAATTTTTGGTAACTCCAAAAATTCTAAATCTTTGCAATATTATAGAGCATCGAATTAGCTTTCCAATGGTTCAAACGGTGAGTCAATCGGAGTCCGGACGAGAGAGTTATGGTCGTTTTAGCTCAACCGCTCATTGGCCGATCACCGCCGAACGAACTCGGCCGTGTCGTCCGACACGGCCCGTGCCGTACTCGTCCGGAAAGTGCCGGAGTGTACGCCTCGTGACCCGACCGTGTCGCCTGGCACGGCCGAGTCGAACCTTCCGGATAAGCCAGACCGACCGCCAGACGCCCGACCGTGTCGCTCGCACGGCCGAGTCATGCCGAGTCGCCGTCGGACGGGTCATCACGGGAGGCCCTCCGCGCCGCGACCGTGTCAAGCGGGACACGGTCGAAGTCACTGTCGACCAATCGCCGGCCACCGACACGACCGTGCCGATCGGCACGGGCCGTGTCCGGCAGGCAGTCAACTCCCTTAAATTCGTTTTTTTCAGCATTTCTTCCATTCCTTTCCCATTTTTTTCACTTGCAACCGAGAGAGGAAGCTTGAGGGAAGGTTTTTCCTTCACAAATCATTTGGGTGTTTGATTTTCTTCATCTCCTTTCGATCGTGAAGCCCGGATAATCAATCTAACGCGTATTCTTCGGATTAAAGCACTTGGATCATCAAGAGGTAATTCCTTCAACACTTTGGACTTCGATTTTGTGTTGAAATAGGATGTTTTGGACGTTATAATCATGATATATGAAGGGATATGTATATGATTATGAGTTTGTATAAGGATTCATTGGATTATTGAGGGATTATTCAAGAACACCTTGTAAATCGAGTTGGAATTGGGGATTTTCGACTAATTGTTGTTATAATCACATTTTTGGATATTCATAACGGATTATTGATCGTATTGGAAATGTTTTATTGGTTTGAAACACTTCTTGGGGGATTTGATATTGGTATATTGAAGTTTGATTGTAAACAATCGGAGTTTGGACGCAACGTGTTTGTTTCAATACCTCAATGGACTTAGTTTTATCGTATCGACGTTTTAAGTTCGTTATATTCGTGTTTAATTCGTATATTGATCGGATTGTCGGTAATTGTATTGAATTAAGGTTGTTCGTGCGACCGACACTTCATTTAGGACGTTGTTCGTGGACGGACATTCTTCATCGGTGTTGAGTAAGTTAATTCTTACTCGGTTAAAAGGATATTCATACCTTTTGTTGTTGATCACTCATAATCATAACTCATTCATCATTGTATTAATCATATTAAAACTTGTTATTGTCAATTAATCACTTCAGTCATAAGGAACGACGGTTCCAATCTTTTCGTTGAGCTATCATTCATTTCATTATTACTCTCATCTCGGTGAGTCATTCTTGGCCTTGTCTAATTATTATTCATTGATATTCATTATGGTCATTCTCGTTCATGTGACCTTCTGGGTTCATATTGCGTGGCCGGGTGTGTCTGTGTGGAATTTTTAGTCGGGCACACGATGGTTATTGTATTGGGTTCACCGATACATTAGACCGTGCACACGGGTCATATTGTCTCGTGAGACTAATTAGGTACACGGACGGGTGTTGTACACTTGCACAGAACATTACGGGCGTACTATGATACTCCTCTTCAGCGTAATTCATAACTAAGAATATTTCTTAACTTCAGTTAAATCATGATTGTGTATTTTTCAACCCTTGAGGATTGTTGTTCTTTGTAACTGACCCCGTTTGGGGATTTTGTTTTTCAGGTCATGGCAAGGCAAACGCACGGGAATAGCATGTTGATGTCGAGGAGTCCTAGTGATACTAGTAGGGGGCCCCGATCTTTCAGTTATTCATATTATTGTCCTTTATTTTCCGCTGCAGATTTTCATTTGGATACTCCGTTTCATTCAGTGTTGTGTATTTTATCTTCATATAAAATACACTAGTATTCGGTATTGTCCTGGTATGTTGTAACTAAACTCCTCATCGGAGTAATTATTGTTGTAATGTAGTTCGGTACTACATTTATCTTGTGTAATTCATTCATTTTCATTTGCCTGGTAGGTCCCAGTTGGGGATCTACGGCACTGTAATATCCGCCGAGTTTGGGGTGTTACATATATGATTATGAGTTTGTATAAGGATTCATTGGATTATTGAGGAATTATTCAAGAACACGTTGAAAATCGAGTTGGAATTGGGGATTTTCGACTAATTGTTGTTATAATCACATTTTTGGATATTCATAACGGATTATTGATCGTATTGGAGATGTTTTGTTGGTTTGAAACACTTCTTGGGGAATTTTGATATTGGTATATCGAAGTTTGTTTGTAAACAATCGGAGTTGGATACAACGTGTTTGATTTAATGTCTCTATGGACTTGGTTTAGTCGTATCGACGTTTGGAATTCGTTATATTCGTGTATTGATCGGATTGTTGGTAATTGTATTGAATTAAGGTTGTTCGTGCGACCGACACTTCATTTAGGTCATTGTTCGTGGTAGGACTTTCTTCATAGGTATTTAGTAAGTTAATTCTTACTCGGTTATAAGGATTTTCAGACCTTTTGTTGTTGATCGCTCATAATCATAACTCATTCATCATTGTATTAATCATATTAAAACTTGTTATTGTCAATTAATCACTTGATCATAAGGAACGACGGTTCCAATCTTTTCATTGAGCTATCATTCATTTCATTATTACCCTCATCTCGGTGAGTCATTCTTGACTTTGTCAGATTATTATTTATCCATTGATATTCATTACGGTCATTTTCGTTCATATGACCTTCTGGGTTCATATTGCGTGGCCGGGTGTGGCTGTGTGGAATTTTTAGTCGGGCACACGATGGTCATGTATTGGGTTCACCGATACATCGGACCGTGCACACGGTAACGCTTACCTCCGTGAGACTAATTAGGTACAAGGACGGGTGTATCCGGTCATTCGTCTTGTACACTTGCACAGAACATTACGGGCGTACTATGATACTCCTCTTCAGCTAATTTCATAATTAAGAATATTTCATAACTTGATTAATCATGATTGTTTATTTTCAACCCTTGAGGAATGTTTGTTCTTTGTAATCGACCCCGTTTGTGGATTTTGTTTTTCATGTCATGGCAAGGCAAACGCACGGGAATAGCATGTTGATGTCGAGGAGTCCGAGTGATACTAGTAGGGGGCCCCGATCTTTCAGTCATTCATATTATTGTCCTTTATTTTCCGCTGAATATTTTCATTTGGATACTCCGTTTCATTCAGTGTTGTGTATTTTATCTTCATATAAAATACACTAGTATTCGGTATTGTCCTGGTGTGTTGTAATTAAACTCCTCATCGGAGTAATTACTGTTGTAATGTGGTTCGGTACTACATTTATCTTGTGTAATTCATCCTTTTCATTCGCCTGGTGGGTCCCAGTCGGGGATTCACGGCACTGTAATATCCGCCTAGTTTGGGGTGTTACATAGTTGGTATCGGAGCGTGGTTTTGAATACTACCTTCCGAGTCATGTCTTATTTGAAATCATCGTCATCAGACTAGTATCATTGGACTTTCGCGTCACGTGTGACCTGTGCAAATGTCGAGCCAATCAGACCGGAAGAACTGTAAGATTTCAAACGCCATGGTATAATTTCTGGCAATAGTCATTCATTCATCATTCATCAATTAACAATCCTCAAACATCATCATTCATTGTGACTAGGACAATCATGTTAACTCATTAATCACTTAATTCATTTCATTACTCAGTTAATAATCAGGACGATCATGTTAACTCATTAATTACTCAATTCATTTCATTACTCAGTTGTCAATCTGGATGATCATATTATCAATCTTGTTAAGTTATTCAAGATAATCATTTCAAGAATTTCATCAGATAATCATGTAACTTCAGTAAATCATTCATATAATCATTAAGTTAGAGCATGTATACTCATTTTCATCATCTCATGACATAATCATAACGTGCTAATCATGCGGGTAATATAATCATTATGCGACCTTCCTACTTCCGTATGGAGAGAGCTGTCAGGGGATGCACGAGAAGAGGCCGCGGTGCGGATCGAAACCCGAGAAATAATCACTACGCCGGGAAATCGTACCCAGGACTCGGCTCGATCGAGAAGATGTTCGGGTTGATCCACTTACTTTTATACAGCCATGATGACCCATGTGCGGTTGCTCAATCATCATTGCGCCACTGACCGGATTAATCGAGAGAACTCTCCCATATGAGCCACCGCTAAGGAAAGTGCTGAACAACAACCTTCATCTCACAAGCAAGAAATCAACGGCGTAATCAATCCGAAGACGGCCACCAACCTTCAAGAAGCCTCGTGTGAGTCCTATCGCTTCGAGCGACTCCTACGGCGCATAATCGTGCGGGATCTCGCCACGAGCGGCCAATTCAGCCATCACCGTTATAACTGTGGGGATCTTGGTCATGTCAAGACCAAGTGTCCGAGACATCACGTGCTATAATTGTGGGAATTTTGGACATAAGGCCCGCTTTTGCCGAAAGGACTCCAAGTCGGCTCGTCGGCATCCCAAACCCCAAGCAACCAGCGTTTGAATCGATCGCTTTGTCATCGCTGCTTAAGACAATGGAAGCAAATAGAGTTGGAGCTCGTATTTATCGACGGAGCGTCGGTTCGGGACCGGCAAGTCCTGCATTCATATGATGAGGAGGATCGACGATCCGGTGGTCCGAACGATTTCGTATACTCGTAATTTTATTTCAACTTGTGTGTACCTTTTGATGCCGGTACACCGCATTCATTCATTTTCTAATCATACCTTAGTAAGCTTAGTAACCGCGATTGGTTGGTGGACCTAATCGTGGTGAATTTATCTTAGGACGATGTAATTTCGGTATTAGTTGGTTTAACCGTCTTGATACTATCCTCAGTGCTTGTTAGCGTTTGGTTGCTATCTTTCCGTCGTTGGTTGTCGAATGTGTGCTTCAGGGAAGTAATCCCCGTTGTTCCAGTAGAAATTTTATTATGGCGAAAGCAGAGAAATTCCGCAATCGAACTATCCAATCATTCATTGTATCATTTTCATCGATTGACCTTTCTAAGGCAATCGAGTTATTCAATCATTCCTTGTATCATTTCCATCAATTGGCTTTTCTAAGACAATCGAGTCATTCAATCATTCATTGTATCATTTTCATCGATTGGCCTTTCAAAGGCAATCGAGTTATTCAAACATTCCTTGTATCATCTTCATCGATTGGCCTTTCAAAGGCAATCGAGTTATTCAAACATTCCTTGTATCATCTTCATCGATTGGCCTTTCTAAGGCAATCGAGTTTTTCAATCATTATTGGTATCTCTTTTTATCGATTGACCATTCTAGGGCAATCGAAATGTTCAATCATTCGTGGTATCATTGTCATCGATTGACGATGTATTTCCGCATTTAGTTATCTGGTTGCCTTCACATAGAGTAAGGGAATTCAGGAGTGAGTTGGAGCCAGTGCGTCCCATTTATCGAAGGCACCGTATCGGATGGCCCCGACTGTAATGCAGGAGTTGAAGATTCAACTTGAGGAATGGTTCGAGGAAGATTATATCCAACCGAGTACGTCCCCGTGGGGAGCACCAAAGGTCGCTTGTCAAGAAGAATGATAGTTCTTTTCGCTTGTATATCGATTACCAGAGTTGAACAGGTGATGATCAAGAGTAGTATCCTTTACCTCGTATTGATGATCTTTTAGATCAACTTCGTGAAGCTTCAAGATTTTCCAAGATCGACTTAAGATCCGGATATCACCGATTCATGGATTCGAGAGTCGGATATCGAGGATGACATTTCGTACACGCTATGGTCATTATGAGTTCGTAGTTATGCCGTTCGAGCTAACTATTGCACCTGCGGTATTGTCTTCATCGATGACATTTTGATTTATTCTCGTAGCCAAGAGGGACACGAGGTACGTCTTCATCAGGTTCTCGACGTGTTGAGACGAAAACAACTTTATGGAAAGTTTTTCAAATGTGAGTTCTGGAGGTCCGAGGTGACTTCCTCGGACATGTAATTTCATCTGACAGAGTTCGTGTCGATCCTCAGAAGACGGAGACTATCCGAGATTGGCAACCTCCGAAAGATATTAAGTGAATCCGATGTTTCCTCGGAATAGTTGGTCAATTATCCAACCCACGACCTGGAGCTAGCAGTCGTGGTTTTCGCGTTGGGGATTTGGCGTCGTTACCTTTATGGCGTCACCTTTCAGTCATTCACCAATCACAAGAGTTGAAGGATATATTTACTCACAAGGAGTTAAATATGCATGATACGGTGGTTGGAACTAATCAAAGATTTTGATATCGAGATCCTTTACCACAGGCAAGGCGAATGCTGCCGCCGACGCCTTGAGTCGTAAGTCCGTTCGAGCGATGCTTGCTCGTTTAATGATTCGAAGGAGCTTCACAGAATTCCTTAGACCCGAGAACGAGGTCTGGCTTCAGCGAGTTCAGGGACATCTTTGTATGTTAGAGATTTCATCATCACTTGAGGAGGTAATCAGAGAGAATCAGAGTTCAGACCCTTCCTTGTTGCGCATCCGTGAAGATGTGGCTCAGGAGAAAGCCCCTGGATTCGTGATCCACGAGGATGGACTTTTGAAATTTAAGAATCGTATGTGTGTACCGGCAAATGATGAATTGAAAAACTCTATTTTGAGAGAAGCTCATGCTACCCCTTATTCTGTTCACCCGGGGTCTAGCAAGATGTATAAAGACTTGAAACAAAATTACTGATGGAGTAATATGAAGCGAGAAGTCGCGGAATTTGTTTCGAGATGCTTAACTTGCAAACAAGTCAAGATTGAACATCAGCGACCGGCGGGTATGCTGAAAACTCTTCCTATTCCAGAGTGGAAGTGGGAAGACATTTCTATGGATTTCATCACGAGTTTGCCGACGAGTCGTCGTGGCATGAATACGATCTGGGTGATTGTGGACCGCTTAACTAAATCAGCTCATTTCCTTGAGATCAAGGATTTGTGGAGTCCCAAGAGACTGGCCCAGTTGTTCATCAAGGAGATAGTGAGACTGCACGGTACTCCTAAGAGTATTGTTTCCGATCGTGACGGACGATTAGTATCCCATTTTTGGAAATCAGTTCATCGTGCTATGGGAACTCAGCTCAATCTCAGTACCGCCTTTCATCCTCAGTCCGACGGACAATCAGAGAGGACTATTCAGACATTAGAGGACATGTTGAGGGCATGCGTCCTCGATTGGAAGGACGATTGGGAAGCCCAATTACCGTTGATCGAGTTCACGTATAATAATAGTTGGCATGCTTCCATTAAGATGGCACCTTACGAGGCCTTGTACGGTCGTCGTTGTCGCTCTCCTTTGTGTTGAGATGACTTGTCAGAATCAATCGGCACCGAGTCCGATATGCTTATAGCCGCCCGAGAGAAGGTAACTTTGATCAAGAGTCGTATGTTGACATTTCGAGTCGGCGAAATCATATGCAGATAATCGTCGTCGACCACTAGAGTTCGAGACGGGTGACCATGTTTTGGTCAAGGTATCCCCGAGTCGAGGTATTTTCCATTTCGGAAAACGGGGGAAGTTGAGCCCAAGATTCATTGGACCGTTTGAAATTTTGGATCGAGTAGGCGAGTTAGCTTATCGATTGGCTTTACCTCCGGCTTTGAGCAGGATTCTTAATGTGTTTCACGTCTCTCAGTTGCGGAAGTATGTTGCCGACCCGAGTCACATACTCCAGATCGACGAAATCGGGATCACAAATGATCATTCGTACGAGGAGCGTCCTGTACGAGTGTTAGAGCGGCGAATCAAACAGTTGAGGAACAAGACGATCCCTTTGGTCAAGATTCAGTGGTCTAGACACGGAGTCGAAGAGGCCACTAGGGAAACCGAGGAGTATATGCGGGAGAGTTATCCCGAGTTGTTTGACCCTTAGTTTCGGGGACGAAACTTTTTTTAAGGGGGGGAGTATGTAATACCCGGTTGTAATTCAGTCATTATCATTCAGTAATTTCATTCGGTAATTGTCACTCAGTGGATTTTCACTCAATTATAATCATTCATCAATCACGTTCATTCACCGTGTTCACCGTTCGGAAAAACTTCGAGTTGTGTATCATTATTGTTCATTGTTTTAACTTTCCTCATACGAGTTCGACTTTGTTAGATCACCATTAATTTTTGGTAACTCCAAAAATTCTAAATCTTTGCAATATTATAGAGCATCGAGTTAGCTTTCTAATGGTTCAAACGGTGAGTCAATCGGAGTCCGGACGAGAGAGTTATGGTCGTTTTAGCTAACCCGCTCATTTTTCAGATTTTGGCCGATCACGGCCGACCGGACTCGGTCGTGTCGTCCAAGACGGCCCGTGCATTTCGTCCGGATAATGCCGAAGTTCGCCTCAGGACCCGACCGTGTCGCTCGCACGGCCGAAGTCGCACTTCCGGATAGGCGAACCGTCGACGGAGGCCCGACCGTGTGCCAGAACACGGTCGAGTCAATGCCGAGCGCCGCGGACGGGTCACTATCGGTAGGCCCCTTTGCGCCGCGACCGTGTCATGCCAGACACGGTCGAGTCCCTGCCGGCCAGCTGCGCGCCGCGACCGTGTCAGGCGGGCACGGTCGAGTCTGGCTGCCGAGTCAACCCCTATAAATTCATTTTTTGAGCATTTTGAGCTCATTTCTTCCATATTTTCCATCTTCTTCACCTGCAACCGAGAGAGAATAACTTGAGGGAGAGATTTCTTCATCAATTATCATTTGAGTGTGTATTTTCATCACCTTCAATCATTTGGGAAGCTTGGATAGTCGTTTTTACACGTTTTCATCGGATCGAATTGGTTGGATCTTCAAGAGGTAAATTCTTCAACACTTTGGACTTCGATTTTGTGTTGAGATATGATGTTTTGACGTAATAATCATGTTATATGAAGGGATATGTATATGATTATGAGTTTGTATAAGGATTCATTGGATTATTGAGGAATTATTCAAGAACACGTTGAAAATCGAGTTGGAATTGGGGATTTTCGACTAATTGTTGTTATAATCACATTTTTGGATATTCATAACGGATTATTGATCGTATTGGAGATGTTTTGTTGGTTTGAAACACTTCTTGGGGAATTTTGATATTGGTATATCTAAGTTTGTTTGTAAACAATCGGAGTTGGATACAACGTGTTTGATTTAATGTCTCTATGGACTTGGTTTAGTCGTATCGACGTTTGGAATTCGTTATATTCGTGTATTGATCGGATTGTTGGTAATTGTATTGAATTAAGGTTGTTCGTATGACCGACACTTCATTTAGGGCGTTGTTCGTGGAAGGACTTTCTACATCTGTAATTAGTAAGTTAATTCTTACTCGGTTAAAAGGATATTCATACCTTTTGTTGTTGATCGGTCATAATCATAACTCATTCATCATTGTATTAATCATATTAAAACTTGTTATTGTCAATTAATCACTTCAGTCATAAGGAACGACGGTTCCAATCTTTTCATTGAGCTATCATTCATTTCATTATTACCCTCATCTCGGTGAGTCATTCTTGACTTTGTCAGATTATTATTTATCCATTGATATTCATTACGGTCATTTTCGTTCATATGACCTTCTGGGTTCATATTGCGTGGCCGGGTGTGGCTGTGTGGAATTTTTAGTCGGGCACACGATGGTCATGTATTGGGTTCACCGATACATCGGACCGTGCACACGGTAACGCTTACCTCCGTGAGACTAATTAGGTACAAGGACGGGTGTATCCGGTCATTCGTCTTGTACACTTGCACAGAACATTACGGGCGTACTATGATACTCCTCTTCAGCGAAATTCATAATTAAGAATATTTCATAACTTCAGTTAATCATGATTGTGTATTTTCAACCCTTGAGGATTGTTTGTTCTTTGTAACTGACCCCGTTTGGGGATTTTGTTTTTCAGGTCATGGCAAGGCAAACGCACGGGAATAGCATGTTGATGTCGAGGAGTCCGAGTGATACTAGTAGGGGGCCCCGATCTTTCAGTCATTCATATTATTGTCCTTTATTTTCCGCTGCATATTTTCATTTGGATACTCCGTTTCATTCAGTGTTGTGTATTTTATCTTCATATAAAATACACTAGTATTCGGTATTGTCCTGGTGTGTTGTAATTAAACTCCTCATCGGAGTAATTACTGTTGTAATGTGGTTCGGTACTACATTTATCTTGTGTAATTCATCCTTTTCATTCGCCTGGTGGGTCCCAGTCGGGGATTCACGGCACTGTAATATCCGCCTAGTTTGGGGTGTTACAACTATCTCCTGCCTTTCTATTTGATACCATTTACTGAAGTCTATGTGTGTAGTTTACTTCCCTAAATTGAAAAGCGAAGTTGTTGTTTGTTTTTACTTCACTAATATACATTACCGAAGTGAGACGTACCGAAGTCTTTGATGTTTTTTCTACTAGTGTATTCTCTTGGTGAATTTGGAGAAGGGTCGCCACCTCTATTATTGCTCTTTTTTCCGCTATCTCACCGGCATAATTCCCGATCTCTTTAACCAGTGCCTCCCTATCTGTTGGGAGGGAGCAGTTGAGCATTGGCGGTTTAAGTAGAGGCACCCACAATAGTGACAACTTCTTCTTCATCCTCGTCTTCGTTTCGCTTTCTCCTTTTTTTTTGATGTGATTTGCATCAAACTTGAAGGCAAAGGGTTGTGTTTCTGGATCTTCTTCAAGAGACTTCCAGTAATCTGTGTTCAACTCTCTCTCATATGGATCAAGCGCGTTGATCAGGTCCTACAAACAACATTGCAACATGGTAAGTTTAAATAGTACACTTGGTAAGAAGTTACAATTTCTTACAAACATACCAGAACCCCTTTAGGACATACACTAATTCGTAGCTGGAAACAGTTACAGTTACACCAATACGAAGTCACTAATTCGTAACTTCGTACTAGTTTACCGTATAAGAATTATAGAATTTGTAATCGGGGTACTAGTTACTAAATCATATTCTTACCTTTGAGTGATTCTGGGAAGTCGTTAGCTGTGTTATACCTGTAACACCCCCAGATCAAACCGGGAATATTACACGCCGCAGACCCTCTCCGTGAGGATCCACCAGGCTAGACATCAAAACGACACATTACATTACATACCGACAAATCAAAAATAACGGACCAATAGACCGATTTGGTCTTTCGTCACAGACTTACAAATCAAAATACATAAACTCATCCAGACTCATACCCACACAAGGGTAAAATACTTGCAACAATGAACAATAAGACAGCGGAAAAGACAATACAATGGACTCCGACTAACTGAACCCAAAACTGGCCTTCGTGTGATTAGTATCGTTCGTCTTTCATCATCCCCCGTGCCGATCCTGTGTCTTGCTCCCGAAAACCTGCATGTACCTGGACACAATACAGATATCCACCCCCCGATTACTCGGGGGTTAGCAAAACTCCACTGTTTCGCTAGTGCAAGTATAAAGTGCAAATACGGGCCATACACAACACATTCCGAGAATATAACGAAAGACTTCCCGAGATATATTTAGTTAAAAATAGTTCAAGTCTTGAAAGCAGAAACGAAGCAAGCAAGCATTGTGAAAACATTTCCAATTCTCGGGAGTTTTGAAAACATCAGAAATTAAAAAGGTTCTTAATTCCTCGAAATCCATTTAGGGTCACAGCCCCAAAGTTCATTTTTCAAAATACAAATCCGTTTAACAAAACACGGGGTCCACGACCCAACCATTCCGGTCATGAAACACAGGGTCCACGACCCGATCATCCACTTCAATTCACTTACAAGGTCACATTACACATAACACATTATTCCTATGCCATTCTAGCCAAACACCAAGACTCGAAATATAATGTCTCTCGACCCCGAGCACAAAGCATTGTGATACTCCGGACAATATCACAATTAACGAAAACATCAACGTCATCCTCAAGATGAAAACCACAACTGGTAACCCGCGGCCGTACCCCTTAGTATCGACCCCGGACATCGTCGGACACTCGGGTGAAACCACTTCCGCGGCCGTACCCCTTAGTATCGACCCCCGGACATCCCGTCGGACACTCCGGTGGAAGTTCATCCACAGACGCACCCAACTGCACTTCCGCGGCCGTACCCCTTAGTATCGACCCCCAGACATCCCGTCGGACACTCCGGGTGGAAGGAACAACACACACACACATTCCAAAATCACAGTTGCAAACCACAAGCCTCGAAGGTCAATCACAGTATATATAGTCGAGGTACTTTACTAGAATGGCCAGTTCATCCAACATATATTCATAACCCAGAACTAATATTATCAACAAGAAAGCACACTATTCCAAAAGCACCGAACGGCACAACCAATATCACATAAATTCACATAATTCATCGATAACCACATGTCTCCACGTCTGACTTAAACAAAGGACTAAACTTCAAAACTTACAAGCGACGTAATCACACACAATGGCATCACACGAAAGTATTACGATCTTATGCTCAACATTAATACACGTATTCAATTAAGCATATTAATTCTCGGAACACACGAGTCGTCTTTAAGAAAACCATATTGGTAATTATACCGATACTTTTGAAAGAGATGGTTATGAATATTTATTTAGCACATATCGACGATTAACAACCATTATATTCACAAAACACATAATGTATGGGCAAGATACTTGCCTCGATAATCGATGCCGGACACTCCCACAATCACGGATTAGTCGGGACACCTCGAACACCTACGATTCTCCGGCGAAGACAACGAATACACCCACAATCGAAAAGCTTGAAGAAAACGACGAACGGAAGGGTTCCGACTCGAATTCTTTGCGAGAAATCTGACCCTAACATCATACCATCAATAAATTAACGTACGAACGAGGAAGAATAATCGTAGAACGCTCGAATCCTCTCTATGACATTATATCGGACACCTTCAAGGCGTCGATCAAGAACTCGACGAAAACAACGAATCGATACGATCCAACTATGGAATAACAAGGGAAAAGATGTAATACATCTCAATAATCATCAATCTATCATAATACCAAGTTAAATCGGATTAATCGGACGAAAACAACCAAAATACCCAAAATCCCCAAAATCTCCCAAAAATGGGTTCTTAGAAGATTACCTTGAGTGATTCAAGTGTTAAGATCCGTAGAACACGCGTTAGATTGATTATCCGAGCCTCACAACCGAAAAGAAATGATGAAAATCGACCCCGGATGAAGAACTCCCCTCTATACTTCTCTCTCGCGACGCGATGGAAAAATGGGGAAGAAAATGAGTTTCACGCTCAAAACAACACGTTTATAGTGTAACACAAAGAGACCTATCGGCCAGCCTATCGGCCGATAGGCCCAACCGATATACATGCAGTGCCGCCGTGAAGATCCTATCGGCCGCCTATCGGCCGAAAGGCTCTGAGGTGATCGGCCAAAAACTGAAACGACCATAACTCTCTCGTCCGGACTCCGATTGACTCACCGTTTGAACCATTGGAAAGCTAACTCGATGCTCTATAATATTGCATAGATTTAGAATTTTTGGAGTCACCAAAAATTAATGGTGATCTAACAAAGACGAACTCATACATAGAAAAGTCGTTTAGTAATCCTGAATTCAACAAAACGACACCGAAACCCGAGCACGAATACGAACCGAAGATACGGTTACGAAGTACTCACAAAGACGAATCTAAGAGCTAGTAGAACACACGATTCCGACCACCCGAAGGCTCGAAATTCGACAACGGAAGGTAATTACCCCAAACTTTGGGAAATTACGAAAATGGCCCAACTGCCCGAAAATCACCATACGACAACGAATAATCAAACCGAAGCTCACAACACGTATAACAAAGTTAAACGGACTTGCGGGAAACTCGAAACAACAGTTTCGGACGAGATTCGCAAGAATCGAACTCAAGTGCGGAAAAGTCGCTAAAAAGCACAGAACTCAACGAAACGACACCGAAACGAACTCGGATGCCAAAAAGTGTAGAATTAATTATTCTCAGAATGACGAAACGGACATGAGCGAGTCGTCAAAACAGACTTCACGAAAAAAATAATTACCGGAAATCGAAAATTGCGGATATTACATTCTACCCTCCTTAAAAGAAGTTTCGTCCCGAAACTTAAAACAAGTAGGGAGAAGAAATATTCCGCCAGGAAAAACTCAACGAGATACACAAGAATGCGTAACTAACGCCCAACGGCGAAATGTTACAAACAACACAAAGGAGTATACAGCGTGAAAACACGCTCCACGGCGACCAACACAACGTCGCCGTTAGGGATATAATAAAAACCAACAATCAAACGATCAAACCACAACGATCGAGACAACAAAGATCGAAGAATCATGTTCGAATCACAAAGAACAATAAAGTTCAAACAACAACTCCCAGGATGATCTGGTGAGAACCACAAGACATGCATTAGAAGATCCACAGGAAAGGGAATAGCGATTGAAAAGTCACAACGACAACGAGTTATTCCGAAATAACACCACACTCGTTCGATCAACAAAAGCAAGGAGCAGGACAAGCTCAGAAATGTCAACGAACATAAATGAGTCGACAGACTCGAAAACACAAGAGTTCCAAAGCCGATCCACTTCGAATAAAGAACTAGTAGAACCAGATGATGTCACTCCCAAACAAGGTTCACAAGAATCAAACCGAACCCGAAAAAGTAACATCGATAACCAGATCGACCCACAACAAGATCACAGCTCATTCGGACGATGAAACCGAAATATAGAACAAGTTCATAAAGTACCAACGATCACGAGCGAATCGACAGACTGGAGAAAGAGAAAATACAGAAGTCTAAAAACAACACGGGTACTACATTCGACCTCTTATAAAAGAAGGTCGCCCGCAACTCACAACAAGAAAATCAAGGTGACGACACAACAAGCAACCGATGTAAACATCCTTCAAAGGCCTCTCAAGGCCGATTCGATGATCTTGGCCAAGCGCGAACTCCGAAAGTCTCGTAGCCAATTCACAAAATCAATTCGTGTCCTCGAGTCCACAGTTGAAATGTGTCATCGACAAGAAAGACAAGTTACACGTGCATGCCCCGCACATCACGATTGAAACGCCGGCTCGGCATACCGAAAATATAAATGCTCGATACAATGGATCAATACACCGCAAAACAACATACCGAGATGCCAACTCAAAGATAACATATCAACGCATACAAAAATCACAACAACAACGGCATCATTCGAAGATTACAACATCCCGAACGACAGCCATCACACAATCACAAACATCATGAAACAATCACCCATGAGTATAACGCATAAAAATCCAGGCTTTAACAACCCACACTAGTGCGACAATACGCAATCACCACGAGGCGATAAACAGTAAACACCAGTTCACACCTCTCACAGAGGGCCAACAAAACATATGCGTGGCGAACGACTCGACGCTCACGCCACCAATTCAATCACAATTCGGGGTTGACACCGCAACGAAAGTTCGAAAACCATACACGCATTTCCGGTCCGCAACCAGGAATGACAGGTTTTAAAAACGGGAACCACCTTTTGAAAACAGTTTGGAAACACCCGTTGATCTTGAGTATCATTTACAAAAAGTTAAACAAACATCATTTTCGAGACTCTGTAATTCATCTTGCGTTTGAACTAAAATGAGGACACCTTTCTTTTAGTGAAAAACTTTCAGAATATCCGACCCTCGGGTCTAAGTATAAATGTTTCTAAACATCGAAAATATCTCAAAACATTTTGGTCCTCGAGGTAGAAAAATTTTGAAACAGATAGTTGCGCTAGTAGGCGCCTTGAAAATACAATCATTTAAAGTACGTCTCGAATTTTATTTTCTAAGATACTCAAGGTTTTCAAAGATAATACAATGGGCTACAATGCCCAAAGATTTCAAGTAAATACACGGAATATTATAGCGCCGTGGGTCCCGCACCGGAACCCACCAGGCTAAAAACCAATTACAAAAATGCCCAAAAAGGTCGATGACGGTAGTACTTGTCAAACTCACAAAATCACTTGAAAACACCCAACTACCGTCAACACGGTCAAGGCCAACAACTCGGTTAAAGGAATCGGTTTTCGAAATAAAAATTCAGTCGGTAAAATACCGAAAGCTATTACAAAGGAACTCACTCAGCGGAAAAAGGAAATACACCCAACATGCACAATCTAGCAACTACTCCTCACATGAAAGAAACATGAGGGTCAAATAGTCACGTATCAAGAAATCAAAATCCATAAAAGGACTCCGTCACTTAATAAATAATCATAAAAATATAGCTCGTGTCACACGAGGCACAACACAAAGAAGGGAGACTTACATCCACAGATCGCACGAAGATGATGGCTGCATCCTGATACTAATCACGGCCGACATTCCAAACGACGCGTCGCGACATTTACATCACCGGACAAAATCTGACAAAACGAGACTCAACAACACATAACTCGACCCGACAGCCTAGGTTTCCTCAACCTAAGCTCCGATACCATAAATGTAACACCCCCAGATCAAACCGGGAATATTACACGCCGCAGACCCTCTCCGTGAGGATCCACCAGGCTAGACATCAAAACGACACATTACATTACATACCGACGAATCAAAAATAACGGACCAATATACCGCTTTGGTCTTTCGTCACAGACTTACAAATCAAAATACATAAACTCATCCAGACTCATACCCACACAAGGGTAAAATACTTGCAACAATGAACAATAAGACAGCGGAAAAGACAATACAATAGACTCCGACTAATCAACCCAAAATCGGCCTTCGTGTGATTAGTATCGTTCGTCTTTCATCATCCCCGTGCCGATCCTGTGTCTTGCTCCCAAAACCTCGCATGTACCGACACAATACAGATATCCACCCCGACACGGGGTTAGCAAACTCCACCGTTTCGCTAGTGCAAGTATAAAGTGCAAATACGGGCCATACACAACACATTCCGAGAATATAACGAAAGACTTCGAGATATATTTAGTTAAAAATAGTTCAAGTCTTGAAAGGTAAACGAAGCAAGCAAGCATTGTGAAAACATTTCCAATTCTCGGGAGTTTTGAAAACATCGAAATTAAAAAGGTTCTTAATTCCTCGAATCCATTTAGGTCACACCCCAAAGTTCATTTTTCAAAATACAAATCCGTTTAACAAAACACGGGTCCACGACCCAACCATTCCGGTCATGAAACACAGGTCCACGACCCGATCATCCACTTCAATTCACTTACAAGGTCACATTACACATAACACATTATTCCTATGCCATTCTAGCCAAACACCAAGACTCAAATATAATGTCTCGACCCGAGCACAAAGCATTGTGATACTCCTGACAATATCACAATTAACGAAAACATCAACGTCATCCTCAAGATGAAAACCACAATCGTAACCCGCGCCGTACTTCTTAGTATCGACCCCGGACATCCCGTCGGACACTCCGGTGGGAAACCACTCGCGGCCGTACCCTTAGTATCGACCCGGACATCCCGTCGGACACTCCGGTGGAAGTTCATCCACACACGCACCCAAGTCCACTTCCGTGGCCGTACTTCTAGTATCGACCCGGACATCCCGTCGGACACTCCGGTGGAAGGAACAACACACACACACATTCCAAAATCACGCTTGCAAACCACAAGCCTCGAAGGTCAATCACGATATATAGTCGAGGTACTTTACTAGAATGGCCAGTTCATCCAACATATATTCATAACCCAGAACTAATATTATCAACAAGAAAGCACACTATTCCAAAAGCACCGAACGGCACAACCAATATCACATAAATTCACATAATTCATCGATAACCACATGTCTCCACGCATGCCTTAAACAAAGGACTAAACTTCAAAACTTACCGACGACGTAATCACACACAATGGCATCACACGAAAGTATTACGATCTTATGCTCAACATTAATACACGTATTCAATTAAGCATATTAATTCTCGGAACACACGAGTCGTCTTTAAGAAAACCATATTGGTAATTATACCGATACTTTTGAAAGAGATGGTTATGAATATTTATTTAGCACATATCGACGATTAACAACCATTATATTCACAAAACACGTAATGTATGGGCAAGATACTTGCCTCGATAATCGATGCCGACACTCCCACAATGACGGATTAGTCGGGACACCTCGAACACCTACGATTCTCCGCCAAGACAACGAATACACCCACAATCGAAAAGCTTGAAGAAAACGATTTAACGGAAGGGTTCCACTCAATTCTTTGCGAAATCTGACCCTAACATCATACCATCAATAAATTAACGCATTTAACGAGGAAGAATAATCGTAGAACGCCGAATCCTCTCTATGACATTATATCGGACACCTTCAAGGCGTCGATCAAGAACTCGATTTAAAACAACGAATCGATACGATCCAACTATGGAATAACAAGGGAAAAGATGTAATACATCTCAATAATCATCAATCTATCATAATACCAAGTTAAATCGGATTAATCGGACGAAAACAACCAAAATACCCAAAATCCCCAAAATCTCCCAAAAATGGGTTCTTAGAAGATTACCTTGAGTGATTCAAGTGTTAAGATCCGTAGAACACGCGTTAGATTGATTATCCGAGCCTCACAACCGAAAAGAAATGATGAAAATCGACCCGGATGAAGAACTCCCCTCTATACTTCTCTCGCGACGCAGTTGGAAAAATGGGGAAGAAAATGAGTTTCACGCTCAAAACAACACGTTTATAGTGTAACACAACAGACCTATCGGCCAGCCTATCGGCCGATAGGCCCAACCGATATACATGCAGTCGCCGCGTAAGATCCTATCGCCGCCCTATCGGCCGAAAGGCTCCTGGAGGTGATCGGCCAAAAACTGAAACGACCATAACTCTCTCGTCCGGACTCCGATTGACTCACCGTTTGAACCATTGGAAAGCTAACTCGATGCTCTATAATATTGCAAAGATTTAGAATTTTTGGAGTCACCAAAAATTAATGGTGATCTAACAAAGACGAACTCATACATAGAAAAGTCGTTTAGTAATCCTGAATTCAACAAAACGACACCGAAACCCGAGCCTGAATACGAACCGAAGATACGGTTACGAAGTACTCACAAAGACGAATCTAAGAGCTAGTAGAACACACGATTCCGACCACCCGAAGGCTCGAAATTCGACAACGGAAGGTAATTACCCCAAACTTTGGGAAATTACGAAAATGGCCCAACTGCCCGAAAATCACCATACGACAACGAATAATCAAACCGAAGCTCACAACACGTATAACAAAGTTAAACGGACTTGCGGGAAACTCAAACAACAGCTGGACGAGATTCGCAAGAATCGAACTCAAGTGCGGAAAAGTCGCTAAAAAGCACAGAACTCAACGAAACGACACCGAAACGAACTCGGATGCCAAAAAGTGTAGAATTAATTATTCTCAGAATGACGAAACGGACATGAGCGAGTCGTCAAAACAGACTTCCGCCGAAAAAAAATAATTACCGGAAATCGAAAATTGCGGATATTACATTCTACCCTCCTTAAAAGAAGTTTCGTCCCGAAACTTAAAACAAGTAGGGAGAAGAAATATTCCGCCAGGAAAAACTCAACGAGATACACAAGAATGCGTAACTAACGCCCAACGGCGAAATGTTACAAACAACACAAAGGAGTATACAGCGTGAAAACACGCTCCACGGCGACCAACACAACGTCGCCGTTAGGGATATAATAAAAACCAACAATCAAACGATCAAACCACAACGATCGAGACAACAAAGATCGAAGAATCATGTTCGAATCACAAAGAACAATAAAGTTCAAACAACAACTCCCAGGATGATCTGGTGAGAACCACAAGACATGCATTGCCGAAGATCCACAGGAAAGGGAATAGCGATTGAAAAGTCACAACGACAACGAGTTATTCCGAAATAACACCACACTCGTTCGATCAACAAAAGCAAGGAGCAGGACAAGCTCAGAAATGTCAACGAACATAAATGAGTCGACAGACTCGAAAACACAAGAGTTCCAAAGCCGATCCACTTCGAATAAAGAACTAGTAGAACCAGATGATGTCACTCCCAAACAAGGTTCACAAGAATCAAACCGAACCCGAAAAAGTAACATCGATAACCAGATCGACCCACAACAAGATCACAGCTCATTCGGACGATGAAACCGAAATATAGAACAAGTTCATAAAGTACCAACGATCACGAGCGAATCGACAGACTGGAGAAAGAGAAAATACAGAAGTCTAAAAACAACACGGGTACTACATTCGACCTCTTATAAAAGAAGGTCGCCCCCGCAACTCACAACAGCAAAATCAAGGTGACGACACAACAAGCAACCGGCGAAACATCCTTCAAAGGCCTCTCAAGGCCGATTCCGATGATCAGGTCAAGCGCGAACTCCGAAAGTCTCGGTAGCTAATTCACAAAATCAATTCGTGTCCTCGAGTCCACAGCTGAAATGTGTCATCGACAAGAAAGACAAGTTACACGTGCATGCCCCGCACATCACGATTGAAACGCCTCGGCTCGGCATATACCGAAAATATAAATGCTCGATACAATGGATCAAAACACCGCAAAACAACATACCGGAGATGCCAACTCAAGATAACATATCAACGCATACAAAAATCACAACAACAACGGCATCATTCAAGATTACAACATCCCGAACGATACCATCACACAATCACAAACATCATGAAACAATCACCCATGAGTATAACGCATAAAAATCCGTGCTTTAACAACCCACACTAGTGCGACAATACGCAATCACCACGAGGCGATAAACAAGAACACCGTTCACACCTCTCACGAGGGCCAACAAAACATATGCGTGGCGACCCACTGACGCTCACGCCACCAATTCAATCACACCGGGGTTGACACCGCAACGAAAGTTCGAAAACCATACACGCATTTCCGGTCCGCAACCAGAATGACAGTTTTAAAAACGGAACCACCTTTTGAAAACAGCTTTGGAAACACCCGTTGATCTTGAGTATCATTTACAAAAAGTTAAACAAACATCATTTTCGAGACTCAGAATTCATCTTGCGTTTGAACTAAAATGAGGACACCTTTCTTTTAGTGAAAAACTTTCGTAATATCCGACCTGGTCTAAGTATAAATGTTTCTAAACATCGAAAATATCTCAAAACATTTTGGTCCTCGAGGTAGAAAAATTTTGAAATGATAGTTGCGCTAGTAGGCGCCTTGAAAATACAATCATTTAAAGTACGTCTCGAATTTTATTTTCTAAGATACTCAAGGTTTTCAAAGATAATACAATGGGCTACAATGCCCAAAGATTTCAAGTAAATACACGGAATATTATAGCGCCGTGGGTCTCGCACCGGAACCCACCAGGCTAAAAACCAATTACAAAAATGCCCAAAAAGGTCGATGACGGTAGTACTTGTCAAACTCACAAAATCACTTGAAAACACCCAACTACCGTCAACACGGTCAAGGCCAACAACTCGGTTAAAGGAATCGGTTTTCGAAATAAAAATTCAGTCGGTAAAATACCGAAAGCTATTACAAAGGAACTCACTCAGCGGAAAAAGGAAATACAGTCCAACATGCACAATCTAGCAACTACTCCTCACATGAAAGAAACATGAGGGTCAAATAGTCACGTATCAAGAAATCAAAATCCATAAAAGGACTCCGTCACTTAATAAATAATCATAAAAATATAGCTCGTGTCACACGAGGCACAACACAAAGAAGGGAGACTTACATCCACAGATCGCACGAAGATGATGGCTGCATCCTGATACTAATCACGGCCGACATTCCAAACGACGCGTCGCGACACGACATCAGTCAGACAAAATCTGACAAAACGAGACTCAACAACACATAACTCGACCCGACAGCCTAGGTTTCCTCAACCTAAGCTCCGATACCATAAATGTAACACCCCGCATCAAACCGGAATATTACACGCCGCACCCTCTCCGTGAGGATCCACCGTGCTAGACATCAAAACGACACATTACATTACATACCGACGAATCAAAAATAACGGACCAATAGACCGATTTGGTCTTTCGTCACAGACTTACAAATCAAAATACATAAACTCATCCAGACTCATACCCACACAAGGGTAAAATACTTGCAACAATGAACAATAAGACAATGGAAAAGACAATACAATGGACTCGACTAATCGAACCCAAAATCGGCCTTCGTGTGATTAGTATCGTTCGTCTTTCATCATCCCCGTGCCGATCCCGTGTCTTGCTCCCGAAAACCTCGCATGTACCGACACAATACAGATATCCACCCCCGACATTACTCGGGGTTAGCAAACTCCACTGTTTCGCTAGTGCAAGTATAAAGTGCAAATACGGGCCATACACAACACATTCCGAGAATATAACGAAAGACTTCCCGAGATATATTTAGTTAAAAATAGTTCAAGTCTTGAAAGGTAAACGAAGCAAGCAAGCATTGTGAAAACATTTCCAATTCTCGGGAGTTTTGAAAACATCGAAATTAAAAAGGTTCTTAATTCCTCGAATCCATTTAGGTCACAAACCCAAAGTTCATTTTTCAAAATACAAATCCGTTTAACAAAACACGGGTCCACGACCCAACCATTCCGGTCATGAAACACAGGTCCACGACCCGATCATCCACTTCAATTCACTTACAAGGTCACATTACACATAACACATTATTCCTATGCCATTCTAGCCAAACACCAAGACTCGAAATATAATGTCTCGACCCCGAGCACAAAGCATTGTGATACTCCTGACAATATCACAATTAACGAAAACATCAACGTCATCCTCAAGATGAAAACCACAATCGTAACCCGCGCCGTACCCCTTAGTATCGACCCCGGACATCCCGTCGGACACTCCGGTGGGAAACCACTTCGCGGCCGCACTTCTTAGTATCGACTCCCGGACATCCCGTCGGACACTCCGGTGGAAGTTCATCCACACACGCACCCAAGTCCACTTCCGTGGCCGTACTCTTAGTATCGACCCCGGACATCCGTCGGACACTCCGGTGGAAGGAACAACACACACACACATTCCAAAATCACGCTTGCAAACCACAAGCCTCGAAGGTCAATCACAAGATATATAGTCGAGGTACTTTACTAGAATGGCCACCATCCAACATATATTCATAACCCAGAACTAATATTATCAACAAGAAAGCACACTATTCCAAAAGCACCGAACGGCACAACCAATATCACATAAATTCACATAATTCATCGATAACCACATGTCTCCACGTACAGCTTAAACAAAGGACTAAACTTCAAAACTTACCGACGACGTAATCACACACAATGGCATCACACGAAAGTATTACGATCTTATGCTCAACATTAATACACGTATTCAATTAAGCATATTAATTCTCGGAACACACGAGTCGTCTTTAAGAAAACCATATTGGTAATTATACCGATACTTTTGAAAGAGATGGTTATGAATATTTATTTAGCACATATCGACGATTAACAACCATTATATTCACAAAACACGTAATGTATGGGCAAGATACTTGCCTCGATAATCGATGCCGGACACTCCCACAATCACGGATTAGTCGGGACACCTCGAACACCTACGATTCTCCGGCGAAGACAACGAATACACCCACAATCGAAAAGCTTGAAGAAAACGACGAACGGAAGGGTTCCGACTCGAATTCTTTGAGAAATCTGACCCTAACATCATACCATCAATAAATTAACGTATTTAACGAGGAAGAATAATCGTAGAACGCTCGAATCCTCTCTATGACATTATATCGGACACCTTCAAGGCGTCGATCAAGAACTCGATTTAAAACAACGAATCGATACGATCCAACTATGGAATAACAAGGGAAAAGATGTAATACATCTCAATAATCATCAATCTATCATAATACCAAGTTAAATCGGATTAATCGGACGAAAACAACCAAAATACCCAAAATCCCCAAAATCTCCCAAAAATGGGTTCTTAGAAGATTACCTTGAGTGATTCAAGTGTTAAGATCCGTAGAACACGCGTTAGATTGATTATCCGAGCCTCACAACCGAAAAGAAATGATGAAAATCGACCCCCGGATGAAGAACTCCCCCCCTCTATACTTCTCTCTCGCGACGCAGTGGAAAAATGGGGAAGAAAATGAGTTTCACGCTCAAAACAACACGTTTATAGTGTAACACAGCAGGACCTATCGGCCAGCCTATCGGCCGATAGGCCCAACCGATATACATGCAGGCTGCCGGCAGAAGATCCTATCGGCCGCCCCTATCGGCCGAAAGGCTCCTGGAGGTGATCGGCCAAAAACTGAAACGACCATAACTCTCTCGTCCGGACTCCGATTGACTCACCGTTTGAACCATTGGAAAGCTAACTCGATGCTCTATAATATTGCAAAGATTTAGAATTTTTGGAGTCACCAAAAATTAATGGTGATCTAACAAAGACGAACTCATACATAGAAAAGTCGTTTAGTAATCCTGAATTCAACAAAACGACACCGAAACCCGAGACTGAATACGAACCGAAGATACGGTTACGAAGTACTCACAAAGACGAATCTAAGAGCTAGTAGAACACACGATTCCGACCACCCGAAGGCTCGAAATTCGACAACGGAAGGTAATTACCCCAAACTTTGGGAAATTACGAAAATGGCCCAACTGCCCGAAAATCACCATACGACAACGAATAATCAAACCGAAGCTCACAACACGTATAACAAAGTTAAACGGACTTATGGGAAACTCAAACAACAGCTGGACGAGATTCGCAAGAATCGAACTCAAGTGCGGAAAAGTCGCTAAAAAGCACAGAACTCAACGAAACGACACCGAAACGAACTCGGATGCCAAAAAGTGTAGAATTAATTATTCTCAGAATGACGAAACGGACATGAGCGAGTCGTCAAAACAGACTTCCGCCGAAAAAAAAATAATTACCGGAAATCGAAAATTGCGGATATTACAATACCTATACCTCAGCATACGGGTCCTATTTTCTTGCTCCATGCGGCCGCCAATTTTCAGCCCAATAGATGGTATTACTTCATGAATCCAAGCCTGCAAAAGATATAATAAGAGTATCAAACACATAAAATGGTAATCCAGATAAGAATTTATTATTTAGTATCGAGTTGCCCATATCAAATGGTAACCCAGTTAAGATACAGTAATTGCGTTACTAATATAAAATGATTACCCAAAAAAAAGGTAACCCAGTTAAGATATAATAATTACTTTACCAATATAAAATGGTAGCCCATATAAAATGGTAACCCAGTTAAGATATACTAAGAGTTATAAATTACAACAATGGTAACCCATATAAACATTTAATATATCTTAACTGGGTTACCATTTTATATGGTAACTCAGTTAAGAAATAATAATTGCGTTATAGAGTTACGATAGTAGTAACTTACCAAGAATGAAATTGTATTATCTTTTAGATGGTATGGTCCTAGAATGTATTTTTTTGACTACGTTAATTTGACCAATCAGCAGCTGGTATGCCATACTTCCCCATGGCAACTGCTCCCAAGACTCATTGTCCTCCACTAGTACCCACATCCAGTTTGGATTGTTCGGGTCAAGCCCAACTACATATAGAGAGGTCATCAAGACCTTAGCCAGCTTCAGATAATCGGCTTCACTGCCATTCACCTCAACTTTGTTCGATTAAATTTCTTGTCGATGTACTTAGTATGGAGTGGTACAGGGAGTATGGATTTGCTCTCGAGGATCCATGCGTACACAGAATCAACCGGGATCCGATGCAGCATGTAGGGATTGAACTTGGCTGGCCCAAATTTGAGGCCACTAATCAGCGTGAATTCCACCCTCGAGAGTCTCAAAACCCTACCCTTAACCTTGAACCATAGTGTTGTTTTGTGAAGCTCGGGCTTTGGGTGACCTGACGGGATATCATATAGTGCAGGGCTTTGCCGAACCGTGTGACAGTGTCCAGGAGCTTCATGTAATACCGAAAAACAGATTTATTCATCCTCTTATAGATTGCCTTCCAAATGATTCGGGCAACATCGGATATCAAAAACCGTAGACTCGTACCCAGTTACCATCACCTTATAGTGGTATGCTGCTAAATTCTTCCTTTTGAATGTCCAAGTGATCTAGCATAAAACACTAACATTAAATGAAATATATCAGTACGACATTACGATAACCCAAAATGGTAATCAGAATATAAAATGGTTATTTCTTTCAAGGGTTACGAGCACACCAATATGGTAATCCAATAAAGAAATGATCATTTCTTAACGAGTTACCAGTAAACAATAGAGTAACACAATAAAGAAATGATCATTTCATAACGAGTTACTAGCATGTAGGAATGTAACCCGGTTAATAATTGATCATTTATTACAGAGTTACCATCACATAGAAGGGTAACCCAACTAATAAGTCATGCTTTCGTACAGAGTTACCATCACATACAAGTGCATATCCCAGCTAAGAATTGATCATATATAATGCCTAAAGAAATGATCATTTCGTAACACAATAAAGGAAATGATCATTTCGTAACGAGTTACCAGCACACAACAGAGTAACCCATAAATTCAAATCAATTCAACCACAAATTATCAAGAAACATGCTATACACTACAGAATTACAGCAAAAAGACAAGAAATCATACCACACACAAATCGTATCCAGCCCTGGATTTCACAAATTCAAATATTTCAAACCAAAACCCTAAATTTTTCAGAAATGAAGTAGAACATTGAGGATTACCACCATTTATTCATAAGGAATATGTCGAGGACATTCGATGCATTGAGTTCTGATCAGAATCTCAGGTTCTGCGCCGTCGCCGCCTTCATATCTGGCCGGAATCGTTGTTTCTTTGTCGTCGCCGATTTTAGATCTGGCCGAATTCGCGGTTCTCGCGCCGCCGCCGCTTTCAGATATGGGGTGAGGGTCGCCCTGCGCTTCGTCGGTGTCTATCGGCGCTTCGTCGTCTGAATCCTTTTCTGAATCGTCAACGTAATCTTCTTCGGCGGGGTTGCCGGACTCTGGTAGGGGTACAGGATGTTCTTCGTCCGCCATTAGAACTTCTGGACGTTAGTGGTTGTGAGGCGGCGCTTGGGTGAGTCTCGTTGGTGATGGGTGGCGCGGCGGTTCGACGGGGATGGTTGTGAGGCGGGGATGGTTGTGAGGCGGCGCTAGGGTTTCAGTGGTATGGTGGGACGGTGGTTGGCTCGAGAGAGAGACGAGAGAAGAGAGGAAATGTAAAAATTCAGAAAATAATAAATGGTGATAATGGGGTGGTTGGGATAAAAAATCAAAATTTACTCCTCTCCTTTAGTAAGGGTAAATTGATCCAAATTTGTCCTTTTCGGCTATAATTTGTACAAACTAAGTTTTATAATAAATATTGGAATCTACTAAGTTATATAGCTAAACCATGTCTTCTCTCAAGTTTAAATTCCAAGTATAACTATGAAAATCATACAAATGTACTAATTTGAACCAGTAAAAATATATTTTATTACTCATTTTCATTTCAAACTCGTAATACCCACTAGTTATCTGAATCTATTCCATTTTATAAAAATATATAAATAATTAAATATGTTAAAGGAATAATACCCATTGTATGCCTAAGTCTGTTAGTTTACGGGCTTTCCTAGTTAGGGTTTGGCTAAAGCCTGTTTGTATGTATTTCTCCCTATTTAAAGGGATGTCATCAATAGAATAATACAACAACTTTTGCCCTACTTTATTGTTTCAGTTATTTTCCCTTCAACACGTTATCAGCACGTAGTTCCCGAACTGAGCAAGAAAAATCCCGTTCCGTTTTTTTCCTGAAAATCCCGCGGCCGAAACCCTAGCCGCCGCAGCCTGCAAAACCCTAGACCTTCATCTTCCCCATCCGTCGCACCATATCCAGACTGTGGGATCCCTCTTCCCCCCACATCTGACGTCGCACCAGACCACCGCACGTCGCCCCATCGGTGGACCAATAATCGACTCTGCACCTCTGCCCGCGACTGAACCCGCCCAGATTCGCAAACCATCACCTCTGCTCGCGACTTCCCCGGCCGCACCTTCCCCAGCCGTCACCTCTGCCCGCGACTGAACCCTAGTCGCCCAGAATCGGGATTCCCTCCCTCCCGTCTCCGACTACCCAACTCCTTTGCTCGACCCGTCTGCAGCATTCGGCCCGCCCGACTGACCAGCCCGGTTGTACAGTCCGACCCGTGTCTGCAGTCCAGCACTCGGCCCGCGATCCAAACCCGGTTGTTGACTCGGCCCGACACGCCAGCAGTCCCGTTTTTTCCCAGTCCAGATTTTCTGCTCCTATTCACGAAACAAAGTACACAAATACGAACCCTACTATCTGCAATGTGCGAATTTATATGTTTTTAATTACTATTGATTGCATATTTATACTCTGTAATTTATTTATGCTTAATTAACCAAAAGCATGATGCATTCATAATTTTAACTAAATTAAAATAAATTGCTTAAGCAACTTGAATTAAAATCAATTCACGTTGAATTAATAATTATTGCGGTATAAGATACCTCTTTGACTGTATTTATACATGTATAGATATATTCATAGGGCTATGTGATTATATCTATAGTTATATATATACTTTGCATGCATTGTTAGTTATGGCATGTATATTAAGTTCATCATTAGTAGAACCTAGAGGACTTATTTCTACTATCTATATCAACTCGAACCGTGATAAAGTAATTTCATCGGTAAAAACCCAATAGCATCGAAAGTAATTTTGACCATATCTTGGTTCTGAAAAATAATAACCCTCCACATTATTGAAAATTTTATCATGGAAAGTACTCATGATATACTGTGAAAATTCATTTTCCTTTTTTTTCTTGTCTTAAGATGGCTGATCCAACTCGTCCTGAATTTGACATCTTGGACTCAGAAGGACTTGAGTACCATAGATGGGTTTCTGACATAGAGACCACTTTTATCGCTAAGGACTATAGTGCTACTATCTTCGATGAAGCAGGCGAAGTACCGTCTGACAAAACCAAAGCTAGTGCATTAATGTTCCTTAGGCGACATATCGACCCGAGCCTAAGGTGGGAATATCTGCAGTTGAAATCCCCGAAAGAACTGTGGGATGCCCTTAAGGGCCGTTTTGGGAACATCCACAATACCTTGCTCCCAGAGTTGACCGTGCAGTGGAATGAAATCCGCTTGCTTGATTATAAACTGATCAACGATTTCAACAAAGATATGCTCCGTCTGAAGACACGCCTTAACTTCTGTGGAAAGGACCTCACAGAAGATGATATGATTCAGAAAACTCTTTCCACTTTCCCTACTTCTGTCCTTATACTAGCGAACCAGTATAGGCTGGAGTATGACAATAAATGCATCACTACCTTCAATAAGCTTATCAACCTACTGCAAGTGGCTGAGAGGCACAATGAAGTATTAGTGAGAAACAATGCCAGGCCGGCTAGGACAAAGAAAGTTCCCGAGGCCAACTATGGCAAAGTGAAAGGTGGAAAGAACCCCAATGCATAAAGGACTGGTCATGGCAACCCCAAACCACAACGTGGAAGAGGGCACAGTGGTCGAGGACGTGGTCAAGGACGTGGAGGTTCTTCCAATGTAATGAGAAGACTTGGTGCTCCCGGCTCTTCTGGCCAAGGAAACAAAGCACCTACCCCCATGTCGCTCCCAAAGTCAGAGTTGGCGATGAACCGTGCTATCGATGTGGAGATGCTGGACATTGATACAAGAACTGTCATGCAAGTAAACAAGTCGCAGCACACTACAAGAAATATAGAGAGTCCAAAGAACGGGAGGCTCACTATATGGAGGAAGATGCTCTGGACGAGTCCCTCGACGTCAATTTCACAGTCACCGATAATCGCAATGAGCCATACGTGTCACAGTCATTAGAGGCACCCCTTTATGACTGAATGTTTTCATTATGTTTACTTTCTCGTTTACATTTGGCATTGTTAGATCGGAATGATTTTATCGATTTTTTACTTTCAATAATGGTGTGATGAAACTTTGTTTTTCTAGAACAAGATATTATTATTGCTTACGTTATATCCTTAGCTTTATTTCGAAGAAATGAATATTGCTTGCATGTTTATGGTTCGAATTTTTTTCTCTCTCCTTTTCATAGGAATGAATCGGGGAGAACTTGAATGTTTGGTTGACAGTGGGACCACCCACACCATTCTTAGGAATAGGATTCTATTCACGGAATTAATTGCATGTTAATCCTCGGTAACCACGATGACTGGGTCCTCCCAACTCATCCAAGGGCGAGGCAATGCCCGATTTTTATTGCCTAACGGCACTCTTATCCGAGTTACCGATGCTCTATATTCACCTAGGGCCCCTCGAACCTTACTAAGCTTTAAAGATAATCGTAGCAATGGTTTCCACGTCGAAACCCACTGTGAGAATGGAATCGAGTTCCTTTATATTACATCTAATGAATGTGGACATAAACGCATATTAGAAAAACTTAAGAGTCAAAATAGTGGACTGTACACCACAACCATTAGGGTATTCGAATCCTATGTTGTCACCATAAATGAAATTTGGGACAAAGACTCATATAGGCTTTGGCATGATAGACTAGGTCATCCTGGTCGAGATATGATGATTCGTATCCTAAAGAACTCGCACGGACATCCTTTCTTTCGAGTGAAAAAGGGGCAACAACTCAACACGAAGATCAGTATTGATGTTAATCATGCCATGTCATCTAAAGAAATAGAGACATATGCCCCTTCTAAGCAATTGACTATGTCAAAAGTACATCGCTCATTCTGCAAAGCTTGCTCTTTAGCTAAAGTAGGAGTGAGACCTTCCTACACTAAAGATACTAAAGCGAACATCCCATTCTTACAACGTATACAAGGAGATATTTGTGGACCCATCCACCCTAATATGCGGACCATTTATGTATTTATGATTTTGATGGATTCTCCGACATGTTGATCACATGTTGCTCTCCTGTCCACTCAAACTGCTGCAGAACTTCCAAAATAATTTATAATGACTCACCTCTCTTATCACATCTAAAGGACTCGATGATGTTGGAGAGTTCACATCAAAAAGTACTTGATGTTTATTGCATGATAGAGATTAATGAATAGTATCTCGTCCCATGTGCATATGCAAACGGTCTCACATAAAACACCGTCGAAAGAATATGTATGGTGATTATGTCATTGGTTATGCGCACCAATTAGCATATTTTTGCCTGGGATTATGCAATATTGCACGCAACGTTACTTAAATCGTTCATCCTTAGACCTTTTGCTAACCAATTAGTTTATGCGTACCAGTTGGTAACTGGATAGCCTGATTTTTATAATTTGGACCCAGACGGACTTGAGTGCCAATTGCGCATATTTGGTTATGCATTTTATGTGCCTTCTGCGCCCCACAGCGCATCGGTCTTTAGATACGATTAAGTATTCACGTTGGATAAGAATCTCCAGACGTTTATCCGCTATTTAGAACCTTCACGGTGATCTCTTTACCGCATGATTTGCGGATTGTCACTTTTATGAGACAACCTTCCCGTCGTTAGGGGGAGGAGAGAAAATATAATTTCTCGGGGAACGACAGAAATTGTCATGATATCTCCATTTTGTCTCATTATGATCCCCGAACTTCACAATGTTACCGTGAAGCATAAAGAATACTCGATCTTCATGATGTAGCAGATTCGATAGCTGATGCATTTACTGATATCGTTCAAGTGACAAGATCTCACATTACAGCTGCAAATGTGCCTGTAAGGTTAGAAGTCCCCTCCAAGGGGCACATCACCAATGGACCGGGTGATGCAACCGCACTTAGTGGAGGTGTGGTTGAGGTCGTGGCTCCCTGCGAAGGAAGGGGTGGAAGCCACATGGTTCGACTAAATACTCACCCAAGTAAGAGGTAGAGTATGGCACAAAATTACATGTTAACCATCAATGAACTCGTTTCATGAGATCATGCTTGATTTTATTATGTCCATGAATCATGACGAGGGGGACGCCCCGAAGATATGATTCAGAAAATCAAGAATCTCGATGAAATTATGAGGGTGTGGCCTGATCAACCACCCACTTTGATGACATGTCATGAATCATAAAGTACGATGATGTCGAGCCTCGCTCAGTTGAATGAAATCAACATAGAGCTGATTGGCCTATAAGAAAAATATTCCAGGTAGAACTAGATTCTCCGACAAAGAGACAGGTATTTGGTGTAGGTAGTGCTAACCTAACCAAGTGTAAAGCCTGAAGGACATAACCAAACCTTTGTCGTAAATCATAGTGAGAATAGTAGAGTCCTAATGTACAAGGTTCACAAAGTAATGCTTCTCACAATGCCCTGGAATTGGTTACGAGGAAATGTACTCCCACGTATACGTTCCGCTATTTGATTAGCGTAGTAATTTCCGAGGGACTCGAAATACAGCCAATAGGTGTGGTTACTACGTATCTTTATGGGGATCTAGATACGGAGATATATATGGAAGTGCCTGATGGCATTTCATTACCCAAATTAAGTGACTCTAGACCACATAGTGCGTATGCAATTTGATTGAAATGCTCAACTTTATGGTTTTGAAGCAATCCTTAAGGATGTGGTATAACTGTCTAAGTGACTACTTGATTAGGAAGGGATAAAAGAACGATGAACTGTGTCTCTGCGTCTTCACAAATAAGTTTCGGATTCACGATCATCGCAATGTACACCGATGACGTGAACATAATCGATCTTGATGAAATAAGAGAAACCACCGGATACTGAAAATTTGAGTTTGAGATGAAAGATCTTGGGAAAACTCAGTTCTGTCGAGGCATTGATATAGACATCGAGTTTGTGGAATTCATTCCACCGGTCTTCCTATGTCCAGAAGTTTCTCAGGCACTTTAACATGGACAAGGTAAACCCGACTAGCACCCCATGATAGGTCGAACATTTGGATGCAAAGGAAAGATCCATTTTGTCTAAAGAAAAGTGACGAAGAGCTTTGGGAGCTGAAATCCCCTACATGAGTGCAATAGCACATTATTGTACTTTGCTCAATGTACACGACCTGATATCACTCCTTAGTTAATTCGCTGACTAGATTTAGTTCAGCATCGACGCAATATGTTGCGATATTTCTTACACGAAAGTGCACGTTATCGTTTACAAGTAATAAAGTGATAAGTAGAGTATCGTTCCCACGAGGACTGAATCTCTAACTACCGATTTTTATGTATTCCAATTTTATTTGAACAATCGAATTTGGGTTTTGCAATTAATAACTAAAAGAATTAATAAAAGACTAAACAGTAGAAAACAATAGCTTGAATTAAAGGAAATCAAATAATGAATAAGTCTAGGATTCTGAATCCACCTTGGTTTATCCGAATTTACTCTCGATTATCCGTAATAAATAATCTTCCCAATTTATTGAAGGCGGAGATTGCTAATATATTCTACCGCCTCTCCCGAGTTCAATATATTTGTCTAAAGGCAAATAACGCACTCTATCCCTAGGTGAATTAATTCGTCAATAGGCAAAAAGCATAAAATCTCCAAAAGGCCACGTAGTTCCTATGAGTATATTCCTATCTCACAGAATAAAACGGTCCTCACCAATAGTTCCTCACCAATTTTTCTATCCCGATTCGAATTGAATGATTAAATCAATACAACTATTGGCCAGATAATTGCAAGCATTAAACACAATTGGGAAAACTCAACAAAAAGGTAATTAATTGGATAATCTCAAGCAATTCGTTAAAACAGAGGTTTCATCAAAACCCTAGATAAAGGTTTTAGCCTGACATACTAATAAATAAAAATACATAATAAATGAATGAAAGCATTAAAATCAAACGCAGATGAAGTTCGGATTCCTCCGTTCTTCAGCTTCCGCCCTCTGCCCTTGAAGTCTTCTGCTTCCCTCTTCTTCTGCCGTTTCCAAGCTTAAGCTCCAAAAGATCCAAGATTCAAAGATTCCAAGATAATTAATTAGGGTCTTAAACCCTATTTATAGCTCAGCACATCCTCCAAATCGTGTCCGTATGAGTAGGTCGAAAACTGGCTTCGAAACGGCCCAAATCCGCGCGGACATACAAAAACCGCCAAGTGTGCCGCGGCGCACTAAATCTGTGCCGCGGCACAGAGCCTTCAGCTGGATGCCTGGGCGTCTTTAAATTCTTCTGTGCCGCGGCACAGAGTACAGTTTACTCTGCCTTTGGCTGGGTGTCTTCCTGTGCCGCGGCCCTGCTTCCTTGTGTCGCGGCTCATAGCCCAGAATTGCCGTTTTCGCCCGTTTTACCTCGTTTTAGCTTCCGGACTTCAATTTCCTGGCAAACATACAAAATCAAGGCATTAAAGGCTCATTTTATCAAATTCACTCTCCAAAGTAATACAAAATAATGATAAATAAGCGTATAAAAATACGCCTAACAAATACCCCCAAACTTAAGCCTTTGCTTGTCCTCAAGCAAAAAAAAGGAATTAATTTCAATAAAAGAATGTCGTGAATCATCGTGCGACTCGTAATGTTCAACCTAATCAATACTATCCTGAAATTCTCTCTGAATAATACGAGTGTCATAATAGCGAGCTGCACTCAGAATAATGATTCCGCAAAGTAATCAAGTTCAGTCCTAATTACTCGTTCATGAAGAAAATCTAGCTCAAAGATTAACAAGCGTGAATCAAATCGACCGTCAATATTAAAAGCTAAAATAAACAAGCTAGTTCGTCACGTTCCATAGTCTATGGCAAAATTTTCACGAGTTTCATAAAAATAATCCTCGGACAGTATTCCCTTATGTATATATGCTCAAGAATTTGATTCGAGTTGACCACTAGGTTCAGATCTCGGGATGTTTCATCGGGATAATCCTAGGGTGGAACTTCCATTCTCATGTATTGGGAAACCGTTTGACGTAAAAGAGACTCATGGGGAACATGGATGCTTCTAGTTACTAAGTTCCCTTCTACAGCGGAGAAACAACTCGAATATATAATTCCGCATGCCCGAATCAAGGTCGCCGTTTTACGCGAGAGTAAACAACGGGTCACGCGAATGCCCCCGGTTACTAGGCTCCCTATCATTGGCACATGTGAAATCTCTACATCACTAATCAGGGTCTTCGTTTTACGCGAGAGTAAACAACGGGTCACGTGAATACCCCCGGTTACTAGACTTTCCTTCACAGAACAAAATTATCTCGACTAGTGGGAAAAAACTGACCGACTCTAAACTCAGTCTAAGTGCCAACATGACTAATGTAACTGGACGACTAACTAACCGGAAAATGTAACCAAACGTATCGACGGTGATTTTAAAACAAGTATGCATCCTCTCTTATCTGCCAAGACCTCTACAATCACGAAAAATTTTGGACCTAAATGAATACTAAGCAGAAACAGAAATCTCTGACTACAACGCGACTAGAACTCGACTGTTTCTTCAGAGAGAAAAACAGTGTCGTAACATCAGTATCACACAAATAGAAGCACGAAAAATTCACGAATAGAGAAAAATTAAGACAAGCAAGGCTATCGAAAAAAAAAATTACGCAAAGTAATGAAAAGTGCAACAAAATCAAGTACAGCATGAATGTAGCAACTGAAAGTACATCCCCCCCCCCCCAAACTTAGGACGTACATTGACCTCAATGGACAAAATATGATATGCTGTAAAAGTAAAAGGTCAAGTACTCCCCTCCAGTCCGCTCACGAGCTGGTGCCGGCATCATCCGGTGAGGAGGGTGGTGTGGCTGGCCGGGCGGGTGCAATAAATGGCCCGTCGGGATGCATGATATGGGCCGTCCATGCGGCAAGGTGCTCCTGATGATAAGCATCCCTCGCAGCCAGACGCCTCGCCTCTCGTCGGTTGGCTCGGCGGGCCTGCTCTGGCATCTCGGCTCTGACGGCAGCAATAACGCTCTCTCGCTCCGTCCGCTGCTCCTCTCGCATGGCAGCCATCAAACTCTCCCTCTCTCTCCTCATCTCATCTCTCTCTCCTCGTCTCCTCTCTCAGCTCCTCTCTCTCTCCTCAGATCCTCCCTCAGCCCATCAAACATCTCCTGTAATCTCTCTCTGTCGGGCTGCGGGCCGGCCTCTCCATGTGTCAGCAAAAGAGGCTCGGGGGATCTCTCGTGGGCCTCCTCCAGCAGAAATCCTCTCCCCCAAGCATGCGCCGGCGCTCCTCCCCACTGGTCAAAGTGTGATATGATGCGGTGGTCGATCGGGGCCTGGGGAGCAAGCATCGGCTTGTCGTCTGACCACGTCAGCCCCGGCTGCCGGCACAAAGCGCAGATGAGAGAGGGGTGCTTCAACCCCGTCTTGCCCCCCCCCCCACCCTGGATACACTGGAAGATGGATCGGACCAGGATGGGGGCCACATCGAAACGCAGCCCGGAAGTGATAGCATAAAGCGTCTGGGCGCGGGAGAGAAAAACAGTACGGATCTGGGAGGTGGGGTCAATGCGTGCGCAGATAAAATAATGCCAGGCACGCCCGAGCCGGCTGAGGCGCGAGCTCTTGAAGTGGAAAGTGGAAGAACCCTGTGCGCGCTTCTCCCAGTCGGAATCGGGCTGTGCAATAGTCTCGAGCAGGGCCTCCTTCGTGAGGCTAGTCATCACTCGGTCATAGGCCGACTCATCTACCACCGGAAGCCCAAACAACCTCCGAATAGCAGCAGTGGAGAAATCAACTGTAACACCTCGGACATCGACCTGAGTCCGAGACTCTAATGACGGCAACATATGGCCTGCCCGAATGTGCTTCAGTAGTGCACTGGTGTAGAACTCCTGCACAATCGAGATAACCGCTGGCTCGGGGGGTGCAGCAAATCTGGCCCACCCCATCTCATCAATCATGGTCAGCAATTCCCCGTCCTGAGGGGCTGGAGTAAATCCCCTCTCCGGAATAAGCGGTCGTGGCCGAATCTTCTCATTGAAGATCTTGTGAATTTCAGGGTCTGAAAACTAATGCCCCTCCGACTCGGCCCGACTACGAGAGGTCTCCCCTCGAGTGGGGGATGACTGGGTCCTAGCTCTCTTGCTCAGCTTCTTTGTTCTTGCCATAGTCAGTCCTGAAAAATAAAACACCAGGGTTTATTTACGCAACCAATAACAACAATAATCAACACTCGGCTAAAGATGTCCAGCCAGAAATCCAGAATTTAACAAAATAGCACATTCGTGAGAGAAGGATGAAATTGGACTTAAACGTTTAAACTGGACGTAAGGGTTGGGCTTGCTGTAAATTCAGAACGAACACGTTGCACAAAGATTCAAAAGATTGCTTTAACAAAGAAAATTTTTCACTTAGATAATTTATCAAACACCTTAAGGGCACGAGTTTACTTGAAGAATAAACATGGCTATAGCTCGATTCAACCCCCAAGAACAGAAACACAATTCATTCATCATCAAAACATAACACTCAACTCATTCATATTCCAAGCTAACCATGAAAATTCGATTAAAACTACTATGTTATCCCCTAAACCATCCTAGAAATTTTGAAGGAAAATAAACAAGTTCAATCCATCCAAAGCACAAACGACTTCAAATTTAAATTCATAAACATGTAGAGATTAGAGATTGGAGCATACCTTGATTGGTTTTGTGAAGAGTGCAAGAAGAAATCGCAAGAAAAAAATGGAAGAGTGCTTCGGCCGATTCGCGCGCTGGGGAGGGAAAGGGAAGGAAAGGAAAATTTACCTGGGTGTTTGGCCGATTGAGAGTTATAAGGAACCTGGCCCCTTCGAATTCCGCATGGTGTGCCGCGGCACAACTCAAATGAGCCGCAGCACCGGGTACAGTTTCTTCTTGGCTGTTCGTTCGTTTTGTCGTGTGCTGCGGCAAAGATTTCGTGTGCCGCGGCTCAGTGCTCAAGTGTGCCGCGGATCATTTATGCCATGCCGCGGCACAGGGTACAGTGGGTTTAGCTCATCTCCTTCGTTTTGTGTGTGCCGCGGCTCACAATACTTGTGCCGCGGCTCAGGCTTCAGTTTCTTCCCTGGGACTTTTCTGCACAGAATTTTGAGAAGAACACGTTAAAAGCGAGAGGCAGAAGCAAATTGAAGCACAAAAATGAAGAAAAATAAAAATCAAGAATGCAAGAAAAATAAAGAAACGCAAAAATCTACAACTACGAACTCGGGTTGCCTCCCGAGAAGCGCTAAGTTTATAGTCTTCAGCCGGACCTATTTGAAAACATTAGTTCGCTTTTCGCAAACTCCATTTGGTTTCCGCCCCGTTCATCGAACTGTTCATATGGTTTTCAAAATTATGACCATCGGTCGTTAACGATTCGACTTTCGGTTCGGACATCAAATGTTGTTTGCGGAAAGGTTTCGACGTGAACAACTTCCCGAAACACCCGTTTTTCTCATGACTAAATGTCAGCTGGGCTTCCGGCTTACTCTCCTCCTTCACGAACGCACTCAAAACTGCAGCAGATTTGTCCGCATGCTCGAGAAACGCTACTCGTTCTACATCCTTCTTAAAAATTGGACCATCTGCCACAGAATCTGAATTTTTCAACCGACTATGTTTTCGGTGCTTTCCTCTTTCAACTGCATCTACACTTTCAATTTGTGACCTTTTATCAACACTTCCGGGACATGGGAAAGATTTGAATACATGAAAAGTAACTTGCTCGTCTTGGACCCTCAGAGTCAACTCCCCTTTTTCCACGTCTATAAAGGTTCGGCCCGTCGCTAAAAATGGTCGCCCCAAGATGATTGGGATATCTTCACCTTCCTCCATGTCGAGTACGATGAAATCGGCCGGAAAGATGAACTTATCAACTTTGACTAATACATCCTCAATCACTCCCCTTGGGTATTTGATAGATCGATCCGCCAACTGCAAGGAGACCATTGTCGGCTGTGCATCTCCAATTTCCAGCTTCTTAAAAATCGACAGAGGCATGAGATTAATACTAGCGCCGAGATCGCACAGTGCCTTATTAAAAGAGCGATTCCCCATGGTGCACGGTATGTTGAAGCTTCCCGGATCTTTCAATTTTGGTGGGAGCTTCTTTTGAAGAATTGCGCTGCATTCCTCCGTCGAGCGGCGATTTCAAACTCCTCGAGTTTTCTTTTCTTCGACAATATCTCTTTCATGAACTTAACGTAACTCGGCATCTGTTCCAACGTGTCGGCGAACGGAATGTTAATGTGAAGCTTTTTGAATACGTCAAGGAACTTAGAGAATTGTTTGTCCGCCTTTTTCTGTTGTAATCTCTGCGGAAACGGTACGGGGGGTACATGTGCCTTTGGGTTATCCGGCAACGTTATCGAAGGTCTCCAATCTTGTGTCTCCTCTGTCTCTAAATTATTCTTTTCCTCAACTTCATTCTTCTTTTCACACTGCTCGGGCTGGTTCAACACCTCTTTCCTGCTTCTCAAGCTGATTGCGTTTAGACTCTCTCTAGGATTTGTCTCTGTTGTACTTGGCAATGCTCCTTCTGGGCGGGCAGTCAACACATTAGCAATTTGGCCCAGCTGGACCTCCAAGTTTCGAATGGAAGCGGAATGATTTTGCAATGTCTCTTCAGTACGGGTCATGAATTGACTCGTATTCGCCGCCAATTTTGCAAGTGCTTCTTCGAGAGAAACTTTGGGAGCGGGAGGGGGCTGCTGTTGGTTCTGAGCGAACGGGGGCTGGTTTGAGTTCTGTCCGTTTCTCCATGAAAAGTTGGGATGATTGCGCCACCCCGGATTATAAGTGTTGGAGTACGGGTTATTCTGCCGATTTCCATTTCCCACGAATTGAGCCTGCTCCATCTGATGTTGCTCGAACGGGTTTCCAACTTGACACTCCGCGCTCGGGTGTGATCCGTTACACCAATTGCATGTCTCTATGGTAACGGGGGAAGGTGCGTGCGAAAATGCTTGGAGCTGTTGGGTCAAAGCGGCGACTTGAGCTGACAAGGTGGAAATCGGATCATTACTTGAAACTTCCATAACACTCTTCGGTGTCAATCTTTCCGATGGCTATTGATATGCATTTGCGGCCATAGCTTCCAAAAGCGAGTGTGCCTCGGCCATAGTCTTTCCCATCAAGGCCCCACCGGCGGCCGCATCCACGAGAGTGCGTGTAGAAGCACTCAAACCATTGTAGAACGTCTGAATTTGAAGCCAATCAGGAAGGCCGTGATGAGGGCATCTTCGTAACAAATCTTTATATCGCTCCCACGCCTCGTGGAGCGATTCCATGTCATATTGACCAAAGGTGGTTATCTCGTTTCGCAACCTCGCCGTCTTAGAAGGTGGGAAGAATTTGGCAAGGAAGGCTTGCGCTAACTCTCCCCATGTTGTAATCGACCCCGGCGGTAAGGAATTTAACCAAAATTTCGCTTTATCCCTCAAATAGAAAGGGAAAAGCCTCAATCGGATGGCATCGTCGGTGACACCATTAGTCTTGAACGTGTCACATATCTCAAGGAAAGCAGAAATATGAGCGTTTGGGTCGTCATTCGGCAATCCACAGAATTGGCTCGCCTGCACCATCTGAATAATAGCAGGCTTGATCTCAAAATTATTGGCTTGGATAGTGGGACGCCGAAGTCCCGAAAAATTAGCATTGATCTGCGGCATGGCATAGTCTCGAAGAGCTAGTTCCGGTTGAACTTGCCGCACATGGTTATCTCCTCCTTGGATTTCGATATTTTCGGCCATGTTGACCGTCGTCTGCAACTCTCTTTTCTCCTTCTTTCTCCTTCGAAGAGTGCGCTCGAGCTCGGTATCCAAAGGTAGTAGGCCTTCGTCACCGAGTTTTCTCATGCACTACACGAAAGATCCTGAAAGGAAAAACAAATAAACGAAATTAAATACACAAAAATAAAAATAAAACGTTCAAATTAAGACTAGAAATACTTAAATCGATATTAGAAAATTTCAGTCCCCGGCAACGGCGCCAAAAACTTGTTGCGATATTTCTTACACGCAAGTGCACGTTATCGTTTACAAGTAATAAAGTGATAAGTAGAGTATCGTTCCCACGAGGACTGAATCTCTAACTACCGATTTTTATGTATTCCAATTTTATTTGAACAATCGAATTTGGGTTTTGCAATTAATAACTAAAAGAATTAATAAAAGACTAAATAGTAGAAAACAATAGCTTGAATTAAAGGAAATCAAATAATGAATAAGTCTAGGATTCTGAATCCACCTTGGTTTATCCGAATTTACTCTCGATTATCCGTAATAAATAATCTTCCCAATTTATTGAAGGCGGAGATTGCTAATATATTCTACCGCCTCTCCTGAGGTCAATAGATTTGTCTAAAGGCGAATAACGCACTCTATCCCTAGGTGAATTAATTCGTCAATAGGCGAAAAGCATAAAATCTCGAAAAGGCCACGTAGTTCCTATGAGTATATTCCTATCTCACAGAATAAAACGGTCCTCACCAATAGTTCCTCACCAATTTTCCTCTCCTGATTAGAATTGAATGATTAAATCAATACAACTATTGGCCAGATAATTGCAAGCATTAAACACAATTGGGAAAACTCAACAAAAAGGTAATTAATTGGATAATCCCAAGCAATTCGTCAAAACAGAGGTTTCATCAAAACCCTAGATAAAGGTTTTAGCCTGACATACTAATAAATAAAAATACAGAATAAATGAATGAAAGCATTAAAATCAAACGCAGATGAAGTTCAGATTCCTCCGTTCTTCAGCTTCCGCCCTCTGCCCTTGAAGTCTTCTGCTTCCCTCTTCTTCTGCCGTCTCCAAGCTTAAGCTCCAAAAGATCCAAGATTCAAAGATTCCAAGATAATTAATTAGGGTCTTAAACCCTATTTATATCTCAGCACATCCTCCAAATCGCGTCCGTATGAGTAGGTCGAAAACTGGCTTCGAAACGGCCCAAATCCGCGTGGACATACAAAAACCGCCAAGTGTGCCGCGGCGCACTAAATCTGTGCCGCGGCACAGAGCCTTCAGCTGGATGCCTGGGCGTCTTTAAATTCTTCTGTGCCGCGGCTCACTGTGATGCCGCGGCACAGTAGTGATTTACTCGACTTTGGTGGTGTCTTCCTGTGCCGCGGCCCTGCTTCCTTGTGCCGCGGCTCATAGCCCAGAATTTCCGTTTTCGACCGTTTTACCTCGTTTTAGCTTCCGAACTTCAATTTCCTGACAAACATACAAAATCAAGGCATTAAAGGCTCATTTTATCAAATTCACTCTCCAAAATAATACAAAATAATGATAAATAAGTGTATAAAAATACGCCTAACACAATATCAATGGAATGGTATCAAGAATATCTTTTGATACTTAAAAGAAACCATTGACTTGACTATTCTTTCCCTACAAGCAGGCAAAGGGAGCTGCTTACAAAAAGGCAAATGCTAAAGTAATTGCTGGTGCCGAAGCAACTACCATAAAGTATGTGTTGGTATGAATTGCTTATGTTTTGGAAATCGACTATGCAAACCCCTTTTGGATACCTCATCGAATCACGACAAGATTCTTGCTTTGCATGAATCAGTCCGTGAGTGTACGTAATTGAGAACTATCATTCTACACTTGTGGGGAACTAGTGGTTAAGTACTACCACTGATGATCATACTTACATTTATGAACATGATGTAACTTGTAAATCCCCTTGATTGATGGAATGATCATAACGGGAAATATGTGAGATATAATGGAACATACTTACATATGTTGCACTCTTTTCCTTAGACCAAGTTTTATTTTTCCCACTGGGTTTTGTTACTTGGCAAGGTTTTTAACGAGACAACGATATATGAATGTAAGCATTAGGGGGAGCTGTAGAGTTTTCCAACTTCCGAGATTGATGCAAAGATCACAAGGAAATGGTGATTTATAAAGAAACTTAATCACATGTGTTGTACTCTTTTCTTTGACCAAGGTTTATTTTCTCCCATTGGGTTTTGTTACTTGGCGAAGTTTTTAATGAGGCAACAACTACTTGATTGATGTACAAATCAGGGGGAGATGTAGACTTGAGGGGGAGTCTTACATCCACAACGTACGTTATACTCTTTTCCTTCTAAGAATCATTTTCCCACAGGGTTTTTATCACTTGGAAAGGTTTTTAATGAGGTAACAAGATGTACGATTTGAGGGATCGATGGAATGGTCACCTTAGTAGCGCTATGATCAAATAACGATCATATGAGAGGATAGATTCAAAGGACGAAGTCTAAACTTGATGTGTCTAGATGTTGTATTTTTTTCCCTACGATCAAGACATTTTTCCCACTGGGTTTTTGCTTGACGAGGTTTTAACGAGGCAACATGACATGCGCTTGTAGACTAGGCACAAGGGGGAGTGTTAAAGGAATAATACTCATTGTGTGCCTAAGTCTGTTAGTTTACGGGCTTTCCTAGTTATGGTTTGGCTAAAGCCTGTTTGTATGTATTTCTCCCTATTTAAAGGGATGTCATCAATGAAATAATACAACAACTTTTGCCCTACTTTATTGTTTCAATTATTTTCCCTTCAACAAAATCTTAGTTATTACAATAAATTGTTATATGTCGTGACAAAAACCATAACAAGACAAAGTAACACTAATAGTAAATAGTATAATTGATAAAAGATTAAATATCATATTCTAAGTAACAATTTAATTATAATATTTACAGTATGTAGAACCCATTTAGATGTTGTATACTTGTATCCGTTTCAAATCGAATTAAAATTCTACATACGCACGTTGATTCATGTGATCTTTATTTTTAATTTAACAATTATCACTATCACTACCAATTGGCCAACTATATGCTCTCGTCCCACCCCTTCACACACTAATTATCTTAATTGATTTAAGTACATAATTGTTATAAAATTGAAATATTATAGAGCGAGAATAGAGAGAGAAATTAGAGAATGATTCTTAGATATATTTTTCATTAATAATTGAAGCCCTATTTATAGGAAAACTTTAGATGGCACAATCGTAATTACATATTTACATCAGGGGCATAATAGTCATTCACATTATATAAAAACAAAGGAGTAATTGAAACATTACTTTCGTGTTATATTATAACACTCCCCCTTGAATGACTATTTACATAAATATCTGCTGAACTAGTTTGAAGAAAAACACAATGGGAGAAAAACTTTCAAACTGTTTGTATTGGAGCTTGTGACAATCATATCATGTTGCATCATAATGTTGGTAGGAAAGCTCTGTTGGATAAAAACTTTAGCAATCTGTAATCTCGTAAATTTGCTCCCCCTTATCTTGATAGTTCTTGTATGAGTTTTCTTGTGCCGTCTCAGTAAAACCCCGTGGGACAAAAACTGAGTGAATCCGTCATATATATCACTCGTTGTTGGTGGAGTATCAACGTGTTGCCTCATTAAAACCTTGTCAAGAAAACCCAGTGGGAAAAACTTGATCGAAGGAAAAAAGAGTACAACTACTCCTTCCGTTTTCAAGCTTTGAGGAATAATCTTGATCTTTGTAGTGTTCCTCATTATGCCATGAATATGCCTCGTTAAAACCTTATTAGAATAAACCCAATGGGAAAAATCCTAATGAAGGAAAAAGAGTATATTATTCATACTAATACGCCATTCCAGTTGCCTCGTTAAAAACCTTGCTTGGAAAACCCAATGGGACAAAACCTCAGTCAAGGGAAAAAGAGTGCAACACGTATTTTATAAATATGCCCCAGGCATTTCAATAATCCTATGAATATCATCTTCAGTGCAGTTTATAATATCGAACTCATATTCTTTGCAATATATTCCAAATCTCTTTTGGAAATTTCATATTAGTTGTGATTAAGCTGCCTCGTTAAAAACCTTGCTGGAAAACCCGGTGGGATAAAACCTCAGTCAAGGAAAAGAGTACAACAGATAATTTTCTTTCACAACACCTTATTTTGAGTGACTGCACGCACTGATAATATGTTCAAAATCTCCTTACGAGTCACTTTCAGTAAGCCCATATGTTTCATATTATTATAATGGCATATATTTCAATTTCGATGGATTTCAATATCCTCATTTTCACAAATCATGGATTTTAATATCCTCGTTTCCAATCATTGATATCCTCATTTCATTCATAGCGCTATATTGTGTCGACACTTTTCAATATTTATTTCCCCATGGCAACATAACTTGCCGAGATATCTCATTATCAATCATCCATTGCATTGTGGTTATATCTATATACTTCTGAAAAGTATATGCCTCCTTTTATCATTTGTTTTGATTCATATTCGGGGAATTATTATATATTTATCAAAGCAGTTGTAGTTGGTACCAAAGATTAATAATTTATCATGCATCTTTGAACTTCAAGTTCATATTTCAGTTGTGAGGATATAGTGTGATGCATTTCACATATTTCCAACTACCAATACTCCCCCTCATGCTAAGAGATTTCACGAGCACCAAACTCGTATGTTAGTATCTCAGTATTCATCTTCAGTCATGGGAGTTTATATATTATGTTCTCGATATTAGCTGGAGGACTTCAAATAGTACGTCAATTGATATCCCACTTGTATGCGCATATCTTGATCCTTTCTGGGATCTATTCAAGTTTATTTGGGATATATTACTAGCTTAATCTGATCTGGAATATATGCTCAAACCGTGAATAAATTATCTCGTAAATTTCTGATTACGAGTCATATAAACATGTGACTATCTAATGGATCCATAATATCTAGTAGTTCACATGTAGAGGAAGTGGGCCCATACTCCCCCTTAATATATTCCAAATTTATAAGGGATTCATTCTTAATATTGGCTAGTAGTGATATTAATCGAGAACAAATATTTGAAGACGATGTGTCTATATCACCATATAGATATTTTACCGGCATATCACATCATCTTTTGGTGCCATTATTGCACATGATTATCAACATGGAGTCGCTGCTCCCACATATTATGTCCACTATTCAAATATAAAGCCGTAGTTCATACGCTTCATGACGCGGAGTCAAAATCTCATACGCATAATTTCAATCTATAAATAGATTATCATTATATTCACAATCACCCATACTGAGGGTATAAATATCATAACGTGTTGTGAAATACTTTATAATTTATATTTTTATAAGATACACAAAATAAATAACAGTAAATAAAATATGGAGATTGATAATATGCATAATATTTTTTGTAGTAGTAGTATATTTCTTTCATTCTCAATGGTGTAACATTACATCTTGGAGCAAGCTATTTATAGGCAAAGTTATACTACCATTTCAACAAATGTGTACATCAATTGTCAACAATGGTACACTACAATTCCAATTTGTCCACCTTCAAAGTTTGAATCAATCCCTCTTGGTTTGTCAAAAGTTGTGGGCAATATTTTTCTTCTTTGACAATTAATTGTGCTAAAGTCCACAATTCATAACACTCCCCCTTGGACGTAGCAATGTGAGTTGGATAAGTGTGCCTCGTTAAAAACCTTAAGCCGAAAAACCCAATGGGAATAAAAGCGGTCAGAAGGAAAAAAGAGTACACAACTTAAATCCAATCCTTGTGCATAAGCTGCCTCGTTAAAAACCTTAAGCTGGAAAAACTCAATGGGATAAAACCTCAGTCAAGGAAAAGAGTACATCATATAATTTTCGTTCACAACACTTTATTTTAAGTGATTGCATGCACTGATAATATGTTCAAAATCTCATCACGAGTCACTTTCACTAAGCCCATATGTTTCATTTTATTATAAGGGCATATATTTCAATTTCGATGGATTTCAATATCCTCATTTTCACAAATCATGGATTTTAATATCCTCATTTCCAATATCCATATTTTACAGTCATGGATATCCTCACACCATTTATCGATATCCTCTTTCCAATCATTGATATCCTCATTTCATTCATAGCGCTATATTGTGTCGACACATTTCAACATTTATTTTCCCATGGCAATATAACTTGTCGAGATATCTCATTATCAATCATCTATTGGGATTACACGTTGTGGTTATGTCTATATACTTCTCAAAAGTATATGCCTCCTTTTATCATTTGCTTTGATTCATATTCGGGGAATTATTATGTATTTATCAAAGCAGTTGTAGTTCGTACCAAAGATTAATAATCTATCATGCATCTTTGAACTTCAAGTTCATATAGTTGTGAGGATATAGTGTGATGTATTTCACATATTTCCAACTACTAATACTCCCCCTCATGCTGAGAGATTTCTTGAGCACCAAACTCATATGCCAGTATCTCAGTATTCATCTTCAGTCATGGGAGTTTATATATTATGTTCTCGATATTGGCTGGAGGACTTCAAATAGTATGCCAATTGATATCCCACTTGTATGCACATATCTTGATCCTTTCTAGGATCTATTCAAGTTTATTTGGGATATATTACTAGCTCAATTTGATATGGATTATATGCTCAAACCGTGAGCAAATTATCTCGTAAATTTCTGATTACGAGTCATATACACATGTGACTATCTAGTGGATCCATAATATCTAGTAGTTGGCATCCCAGAAGATATTCGATGGTTAATCGAAGCACAAGTTCGACTATCTGGCGAATTTTTAAATTCATTTAAGTACATGTCAGGTACAAGTAAGAGTGGTTTTGCAAAGAAATGGAGAGCAAAAAGATTAGGTGGGTGCTATAAATGTGCTCGGTGGACATGTGACACACGATGTAAATATGTGGGGTTTGTATCCAAAAAATCGAGAAGATAAAATAGCATTTATCAAGGATGGATTGAGTAAGGAATCTATGGATTATGATATTCAACATATTCTTGATGCACATCCGAGTGGATACGTTGATCGTGAACTAATAGCTTTGTGGATACAATTTAAGGATGAACGGGAACGTTATAGTCATGAAAAATTAGTCTCAAAAGATCCAGTTTGTAAGTCTGTTCTATCAAAGTTGGTATAAGGTAATAGAAAAAAAATGATGCAAGTTGGTGAATATTATTTTCCAATATTTAAATTTCATTGAAAAATATAATATCATATCTTTCGTTTTCTTCTGTAATTTTGTCAAAAGTAATGACTTATCTGTCGCTCCATTTTCAATGAAATAGTGAAGTCATTTGTCGTTTAGAAAGAAGTTTGTTCTTTAAATTTGGGATCCACAAATCAGAAAATGTATCTCTCATAAAAGTATTTTGAAAGTCTAGTGTAGAAAGATGGAGTTCTCAGAATCCTCATATAGATCTCATCCAATTAAAACTATATGTATTTTAGGTGGATCCAAATTGATAGGTCATATCCAGCATATAGATATGGCATATCAATTCGTAAAAGAATTAGGAAAACACAAAATCGATATATTGTAAGGTGGGAGTAATTATAGATTTTTGGGTTATCTTTTAGAGGCTGCACAAAATGGGAGAATAAGAGTAACAAGTGTCTTACATTATCCCACAGTTAGAACCAGTAGTATAGGGGGTTCAACTGGGTTGATGCTTCAAACACAGTCTGTGCATGATAGTTTGATGTATGTGGTGAATAATAGTGATGCATTTATTGTTCTTCCAGGTGGCTATGGCACACTCAATGAGATATTCAACATCACGTCATGGACTGAGCGGGACTTCCATACCAAACCTATAGGTTTGTTGAATATTAATAATTTCTTCAGCGATTTGCTTGCCTTTCTGGATCAAGGAGTAGATCACAAGTTTATATCTCAGCCATCACGAGATATAATAATATATGCTGACACTGTTGCTGATCTACTTATAAAGTTTCAGGGATATATTTCAGTTAAGAATTTGGAAGTCAAGGCTCATCAGCCACAGGCTATTGGCGCTAAACGAAAAAGAAGTTTAGATCCTTTAGATCTTTCATTATAAACCCTGATTCCAGGGAATGGCAGAGTTACGGAGTTTTATACTCTCGAGACGCACCCCTTCTCTTTTTATGGGTTTCATATGTATTTTCTTTTTCGTGTTTCATATTGTCGAGTGTTTACTGCCTTTCAGCTAGTTTCGATATTTTCACTTCGACTACTTTGTGCTTCTTTCAGAGCAATAATAAGATCATATTTTGCCTTTATGCAAATACATTATTTTCACGAATATGTGATATATGCTTCTCAATAAGCGTTTTCATATCAATATGATTTTAATGATCCCACCATGTAATATAATCAACATGAGATTTATTGAGCAATTATTTTCCAGTGATAGTTTTTCATATCACTTGTCAAATGATCCCATCATGCAGTTTGCATGGGATTTTCTTTAATTAATCGGTGATAGATTATGGTATCACTTGCTCAATTTTCTCCGTTCGTGTTTAATCATGGAGATCGGATATTATATCCATCAACTGCTTCTTCTTCGAGAGCGGGATTTGAATCATTGATCAACTACTTCTTCAGAGTAGGATTTATTTCTTTCAACTGCTTCTTCAGAGCAGGATTTAGATAATCGATCAATTACTTCTACAGAGTATGATTTATTTCTTTCAACTGCTTCTTCAGAGCAAGATTTAGATAATCGATCAACTACTTCTTCAGAGTAGGATTTATTTTTATCAACTGCTTCTTCTTCGAGAGCAGGATTTATGAACCATTCATATGGTATAACCAACTACGATAGTGATATATAATATATAAATTGCGTACATGTAAAACCATCTGTCTTGTGATAATTGAACTCATCACATGGAAGGTATTATAATTGTATAAAATAAACGCAATAAATATGTGGTTTTAAACCACCACTTTGAGATAAGTAAGAGACATAATTTAAACTCCAAAATAATTAACTGCTTTTACCAAAGCAGGATCGTCCAATCAATTTCTCAAAATATAGTCATCGTCAAGGTATAGGTCGAAATATCGACTGCCGTTAATATCAAGTGTAATGGTATGTATAAACCTTTGCGATTTCCGGAGTTAGATATTAATTCGTATATTTTAATAAACTTAATAATGATATATATGAAAAGAGTTAACCATATCAATATTAGTGTCAAATTGAAGCTCTCATGAAATGGGTCAGGGTGGTATCAAGAAAAATTAATTCTTATATCATATGTATCTTATATTTAAGAGAAACCAAATTTATAATTTAATGAATTAGAATAAAATTTTATTTTTTTAATTTTTCGTTTCTTGGTTTCTTTTCCCCGTGACCTTTACCCTTTTTTTTATATTTTAATTTTCGTTAATTTTTTTTTCTTTTTGCGGACAGGCTGTCCTCTCCCCCCCCCCCCCCCTTTTTTTCTTTTCAGCTTTGTAGCAATCGGGCTTCTTCTCCGTTCCTTTCTTTTTTTTTTAAAGACATAGACACACACATATATATATAGTACCTCTTGCGTCGGTCAACTGCCGCCACCAAAAAAAAATCTGCCACCGTAGTCTCCATACGTGCTGGGCGAGTTCGCGTATTCTTGCTTGGTCTCCAGCGGCAGCCGAAAGAACTCGCGCCACGCCTCGCGCGTGCAAGCCATCAGCTCGTGGCTCACCCCGTGGTTCACCACCTGGAAGAACCCCCACTCGCGGCACGCACCGTCGATCGTCGAGGCGGTCCTCCGCCCTAGATCAGCGTCGTCGGAGAACAGTCCCCGCATGTCGACGACTGGAATATCGAGTGGGTCGGCGGCAGCGGGCTCGAACAAGCTCTGCCGGTCCGAAGGCTTCTTCACGTAGCGGTCCGGGATGACCCGTATCCCGCTGTCAGATAGTTGTTGGACCCGGATAACGGGTTTGGGCCAGCTTTGCAAGCAATTCAGCATTTTTATGTGTGTAGATGCAGAAATATATATGTGCTTGTGTGTATAAATCCTTCTGTCTTTTATGGTCACAGAAAAGAAGCAGCAGCACTGTGCGTCTGTTGTGTGTCTTCCTTGTCTCGAGAAACAAAAAATTATACAGAGTCAGATAACATGAAGGTGAGAGAGAGATCCGTGATTTTGTAATAATTGGATTTCTGATACAGAGAATCATCTATAAGATGCAACTGTAGAACATATTCTCGTTATATTACTCATTTGGTTAGAGTCGTGCTGATAACGTGTTATAAAATCGAAATATTATAGAGAGAATAGAGAGAGAAATTAGAGAATGATTCTCAGGTATATTTTTCATTAATAAGTGAAGCCCTATTTATAGGAAAATTTCAGATGGCACAATCGTAATTACATATTTACATTAGGGGCATAATAGTCATTCACACTATATAAAAACAAAGAAGTAATTGAAATATCACTTTCGTGTTATATTATAATAATAATATATATAAACAAACAAATATAAGGTATTTCAATAATTGATTATTCATCTCAATAGAAATAAAAATATTAAAAAGTACCTTAATAATAAATATTATAAATGACTAAAGTTAAAAGATAGTCCAACTATAAATTTGGGAATTTACAATATTTAGAACCCCTTTATGATTTATATACCAGCATGGTCCTTTCATTTAAATTTATAATTGGTGAATTCTTCTAGAAATTCAAAAGGGAATTCAAACTTTTAGAAAAATAGGAATAGAAAGTATAGATTCTTAATCTTATAATTATCCAAATGTTTAAATACATAATATATATAGTTAAATATAAATTGTTATTATAATTGAATATATATCTAAATAAAAATACAAATATTAGAATGTATGTTAATAATAAATAATATAAATCAAAAAATTAAATATTAATCCAAGTATCAATATGAGAATTATACAATATAAAAACTCTATTTCGGATTTATATACCATGCGTGCTCTCTTCATAAAAATCAAAAGAGAATTCCAACTTTTAGAAAATAAGAATAAAAAATATGGATTCTTAGACTTTGTATTATCCAAATTCTTTTCAATACATAATGTATATAAATAATCATATATAGTTGTTACAATAATTGACTATAACGTCAACAAAAATACAAACATTAAGTACATTAACAATAAATAGTATAAATAATAAAAAATTAAATATTAATCCAAATATAAAACTCGTTTATAATTTATATACCGTCCTTTTATTCAAATCTTATATTTAGTGAAGTCTTCGAAAAATCAAATGGGAATTCAAACTTTTATAAAATATGAATAGAAAATATGGATTGTGAGATTTTATAATTGAATTCTCACATTATTATAGATTAAGTAGCCCCTCACAGGGGGAACGGCTGGAGCCCTTAGGCAATGTCCCATTTAAACCATTAATTCATCAAGGCGATGCGCGGACCCGTAATCAGCGGGGATAATGAGCGCGATCGGATCATCTTGTGGCTTATCTCTAGATCGGGAGTGAGCTCAAGGCTCTTTAGGGGGTACTCAGGACAGGGGACGATCCTCTCGTGTGCGTATGTTAAAACAAACAAAAAAAAGTAGCCCCTCACAGGCATGGCCGGAGCAAATGATCCATTCAGCCTCATTCATACTCATGTATGAGTACAATAAATTCTAGTTGCAAAGAGGTGGATCAGCTACTTCATTATTTTTATCAGGGAGGATGGAGTGGTCACCTAATACCCTAGGTGCCACATCACCTCTATCTAATAAAAATCTTCCAACTCAAAACTATCCAATTTTATCCTAACACTACCCTAAGTGGAGGGAGTGGTCACCTAATACCCGATTTTTTTTTCATACATAAAATCACATACAATATTTAAAATAAAAACATAACATTTCATTAAAAAAAAACATTACATAATACTTAAAAAAAAGAAACATAACATAATACTTAAAAATAACTAGATTAAAATAAAAAAACCCACTAATCATCGAGATGCGGCAAGTATTGACGTGCTACGTGCTCCGTGAGATCATATCGAAGTCGGTCATGGAGAACTTCGTCTAGTAACTCCGCTATCACACTGTCGTCGAACACTGGCTAGACCTGCTCATCCATTATATGAACCGGTGAGATTGCCCTCCTTCGCGTTTTATAACCATATTGTGCAAAATAACACACGCATGAACCTGATTGGCAATCTTCGCTTTGGTCATTGCCGGTTGCGAGTTGCCTAACGGTCGAAGTGATTTTTTGTTTTGCCGTGAAACTTTTTTTCGAACGCGCGTCGTAGCCTTCTTGAAAATATGATGTTGGGAAAACAAGAACCCTGTATCAAAACAGCCGGGATATTCAATCCCTGTATCGAATAGTATCTGATAAGAGGTTTTGACATATATGCCAATCCGCATACAGTAAAGGAAACTGTATCGAAGTATTGAGGCATCGTCCTGTATCGAAGACCTGTCTCGAAATCAGCATATAGTGGAATTCTTCAGTACAGCAAAGAAGTCTTATAAAGACCAAGTATGGAAACTATATCGAAACACCAAAACAGTTATCGTCCATACAGGTCACAACAGGACAAAGAAGGAATCTTCAGAAGTCAAGTCCCGTTGAATAAAGAAGTATTTAAATACTCAAGGATAAAGTATTTAAATAGTGTCAGTCAACAGATCTTCAAATCCCGCTAAATCCGGATCGTGTTTTTAATCCCGTTGGAACGGAATCTTGCTCAACGGAAACATTTCAACGGATATATATTTCAGAGACTATATATATCACATCAAGATGCTGAAGATCAGTAACCCAAGCTATCGAAATTATCAAGCTATCAAAGTTATCATCAGAGCAAAACATATCTCCAAAGCTTACTGCAATTCAGATCTAAAAAGATATACAGTGCTCATCATCTTGAACAACACTTCATCAGCTGAAAGCTCTTAAAGTCAAAGTTGTTGTTCACCCACTGTTCTATACTTTGAACAAACCCAGATCAGCCCTGTGTGGACTGAGTAATCTGTGCTTCTCTAGAACTGTGTGTGAAGGATTTGCATTGAAGAAGACGAAGCTTCAGAACTGTGTGTGAAGAAGCAAGTCAAAGCATTAGCTCAAAACCAATCTGTGTGAACGGTTGAAGCTAAGATCTTTATATCAATATGTGTGAACGATATATTGATTGTGTGTTGTTATAATTACGTAGTTGTGTACGTAGTAATTATAATAAACTTTTTACTCCTGTGTGGAGGACCAGTGGACGTAGAGGGGTTTACCTCGAACCACTTTAATTACTGTGTTATTTACCTTCGCTTTTCTTGTTTTAATTACTGTGATTAATTAAGTATACACTATACATTTAGTTGCTGTATCCACAGCGACCTACTGTATCTAAGACTTCCGCTACGCACTCAGATTTAAAATCAGTACAGTTTGTTGTTTAAACTATTTCCCAAACTGTATCCAGTATACTTAGTGGCCAACAAGTGGTATCGAATCGAATCTCCATCAAAGGTCACAGCACTAGCCGTTGTATCGAATCGTCGACACAGCATGCCCAGCTCGTCGAAGCCTAGTCACAAGAATGCTGACAGTGACGACGACATTCTGTCTCAAGATGAAATGGCGCTTCTCATGCACAAATTCAAAAAGTTCATCAAACAGTCTGGAAAGACTCCCTACAGGCCCAAACCTGTCCACAAGGTAAGTACCGAAACATCATCTGGTGATGCTAACCTGTGCTATAATTGCAGGAAACCAGGGCATTATGCAAATAAATGTCCTCATCCTAAAGTCCAAAGGTTGCCTTAGGCCGAGCAACAAGAGAGAGATGAAAGAAGACGTGCTTGGAAAGACAAGCTCAAGGCCCTGATTGGAGAATCAGAAGCCTCCCCCACTCCATCCAAATCAGCAGAATGTCTTCAGGTGGTCACTGAAAGTGATTCATCTGACGATGAGTTTGATGATAAAGCATATATGTACTTTATGGCCAAAGACATTCCAGAAGGTGAAGACATCGACGATGAGGTAAGCTCAACCTCAGCTATTCCATCAAATGCATCTCATACTTTTGAAAACATGATGAATGAATTTAAAAAAATTCAAGGCCCATGAGAAATTGAAAACTGAGAATATACAACTTCAATTAACTAATTTAGACCTGAAAGATGAAAATGACTTGCTGAAGATAAATTGTAACACCCCAAACTAGGCGGATATTACAGTGCCGTGGACCCTCGACTGGGACCCACCAGGCGAATGAAAAAGGATGAATTACACAGGGTAAATGTAGTACCGAACCACATTACAACATCAATTACTCCGATTAGGAGTTTCATACAACACACCCAGGATAAAATAGAATACATGTGTATTTTATGTGACGATATAATACACAACACTGAATGAAATGAGTGTTCAAACGGAATGTCTGCAGCGGAATAAATAAAGGAAACATAAATGACTGAATAAATGACTGAACAGACTGGGGCCCCTTTCTAGTATCATTGGGACTCCTCGCCGTCAACGTGCTCTCCCTGTGCCTTTGCCTTGCCATGACACGAGAAACAAATATCCCCAAACGGGGAGTCGATTATCTGAGAACAACAATCCTCCAGAGTTGAATAAACACAATCATATAAATATGTAGTATAAACCACAAGTTCGATTAAAATGAAGCGGTTAGATTATAACCCAATCTTGTTGAAAACATACGCAATCAAACATGCTGTATGAATCAACTAATAGTACGGCTCAAAGGGTGGCGCCACACTACGCCCGGGATGGAAATGTGTCCGTGCACAAGCCACCAACGTGTATCAATCGAATACACACGTGGTCTTGTGCCTAATCAGTCTCACGAAGCAATCGACTCGTGTGCACAGTCCAATGTGAGGCCAACAACCAACACACGACATAATTGTGCCCGATATGAAAATCCTACACATACCAACCGGCACGTCAGTATGACCCGGAATGCCACGATATAACAAAAGTGACATCGGAAACGAATAATGACTCACCGAGATAAAATGATAGTGAAATGAATGATAGCTCAACAAAATGATTGGAACCGTCGTTCCTTGTGACTGAAGTGATTAATTGACAATGACAAGTTTTAATACGGTTAACACAATGATGAATGAGTTACGATTATGAATGAACAACAACAAAAGGAAATGAATATCCTTATAACTGAGTAAGAATCAACTTACTCAATACCGGTGACAATTATCCTTCCACGAACAACGTCCTAATTGAGATATCGGTCGCTCGAACAACCTTGAATTATACAATATCCAACAACTCGTTCAATATACGAATCAAACACGAATATAACGAACTCAAAACGTCGATACGATTAAACTAAGTTCATTGGGGCATTATATCGAATACGTTGTGGCCAAACTCCGGTTGTTTACAATCAAATCTCAATAAGCCACTATTAATTCCCCCAAGAAGTGTTTCAAACCAACAAAACATCTCCAATACGATCAATAATCCATTATGAATATCCAAAATCGTGATTATAACGACAATTAATCGAAAACCCCCAATTTCAACTCGATATTCAAAGTGTTCTTGAATAATCCTTCAATAATCCAATGAATCCTTATACAAACTCATAATCATATACATATCCCTTCATATAACATGATTATAACGTCCAAAACATCATAACTCAACACAAAAATCGAAATCCAAGGTGTTGAAGAATATTACCTTTGAAGATCCAAGTACTTTAATCCGAAGAACACGCGTTAGATTGATTATCCAAGCTTCACGATCGAAAGGAGATGAAGAAAATCAAACACTCAAATGATTTGTGAAGGAAAAACCCTCCCTCAAGCTTTCTCTCTCGGTTGTAGGTGAAGTAAAGGGAAAGAAATGAGTGAAATGCTCAAAAACGAATTTATAGGGGTTGATCGCCTGCCGACACGGCCCGTGCCGATCGGCACGGTCGTGTCGCATACCGCCGACAGGAATCGACCGTGTCTTGACACGGTCGCGGCGCGAGGGCCTTCCGATAGTGACCCGTCCAAGCGGCGACTTCGGCATGACTCGGCCGTGTCACGGAACACGGTCGGGCGTGTCAGCGATCGGTTCGCTTATCCGGAAGAGTTCGACTCGGCCGTGCCGACGACACGGTCGAGTCACGTGGCGAGACTTCGGCATTTCGGACGAGTACGGCACGGGCCGTGTCGGACGACACGACCGAGTTCGGTCGCGTGATCGGCAAAAGTCGAAAAATGAGCGGGTGAGCTAAAACGACCATAACTCTCTCGTCCGGACTCCGATTGACTCACCGTTTGAACCATTGGAAAGCTAACTCGATGCTCTATAATATTGCAAAGATTTAGAATTTTTGGAGTTACCAAAAATTAATGGTGATCTAACAAAGTCGAACTCATATGAGGAAAGTTGAAACAATGAACAATAACAATACACAACTCGAAGTTTTTCCGAACGGTGAACACGGTGAATGAACATGATTGATGAATGATTATAATAGAGTGAAAATACACTGAGTGACAATTACAGACTGATAATTACTGAATGAAAATGAATGAATTACAACCGGGTATTACATACTCCCCCCTTAAAAAGAGTTTCATCCCCGAAACTAAGGGTCAAACAACTCGGGATAACTCTCCCGCATATTCTCCTCGGTTTCCCAAGTGGCCTCTTCGACTCCATGTATGGACCACTGAATCTTGACCAAAGGAATCGACTTATTTCTCAACTGTTTGATTCGCCGCTCTAAGACTCGTATAGGACGCTCCTCATATGAATGGTCGTCGGCGATCTCGATTTCGTCGAACTGCAGTATGTGACTCGGGTCGGCAACATACTTTCATGGCGAGAGACATGAAACACATTATGAATTCGGCTCAAAGCGGAGGTAAATCCAATCGATAAGGTAACTCGCCTACTCGATCCAAAATTTCAAAGCGGTCCAATGAATCTCGGACTCAACTTCCCCGTTTTCCGAAGCGGAAAATACCTCGACTTCGGGATACCTTGACCAAAACGTGGTCACCGTCTCGAACTCTAGTGGTCGGCGGCGATTATCGCATATGATTTACGCCGACTCGAAATGTCAACATACGACTCTTGATCAGAGCTACCTTCTCCCGGGCGGCTATAAGCATATCGGGCTCGGTGCCGATTGATTCTGACAAGTCATCCCAACACAAAGGAGATCGACAACGACGACCGTACAAGGCCTCGTAAGGTGCCATCTTAATGGAGTCATGCCAACTATTATTATACGTGAACTCGATCAGTGGTAGTTGGGCTTCCCAATCGTCCTTCCAATCGAGGACGCAAGCTCTCAACATGTCCTCTAATGTCTGAATAGTCCTCTCTGATTGTCCGTGACCGAGGATGAAAGGCGATCGAGATTAAGTGAGTTCCCATAGCACGATGAACTGATTTCCAAAATGTGACACAAACCGTCGTCACGATCGGAAACGATACTTTTAGAGTACCGTGCGGTCTCACTATCTCTTTGATGAATAAGCTGGGCAAGTCTCTCGGGACCCCAAGTATCCTTAATCTCAAGAAAATGAGCTGATTTAGTTAAGCGGTCCACAATCACCGGATCGTATTCATGCCACGGCGACTCGTCGGCAAGCTCGTGATGAAATCCATAGAAATGTCTTCCCACTTCCATTCGGGAATAGGAAGAGGTTTCAAAGATACCGCCGGCCGATGCTCAATCTTAACTTGTTGTGAGTTAAGCATCTCGAAATAAATTCTGCGACTTCTCGCTTCATATTACTCCACCGGTAATTTTGTTTCAAGTCCTTGTACATCTTCTTTGGACCCGAATGAGCAGAATAAGGGGTAGCATGAGCTTCTCTCAAAATAGAGTTTTTCAACTCGTCATTCGCGATACGCACAACCGGTTCTTAAACCTCAAAAGTCCATCCTCGTGGACCACGAATCCGAGGGCTTTCCCGAGCTACATCTTCACGAATGCGCAACAATGCCGGGTCCGAACCTGATTCTCCACGATTGCATCCTCAAGAGATGATGAAATCTCTAACATACAAAGTCAGTCCACTGAATTACTGAAGCCAGACCTCGATCTCGGGTCTAAGGAATTCCTGCTGAAGCTTCTTCTAAACTGTTAAACGAGCAAGCATCTGCTCCTGCACGGACTTACGACTCAAGGCGTCGGCGACAACGTTCGCCTTGCCCGGGTGGTAAAGGATCTCGATATCATAATCTTTGATTAGTTCTAACCACCACCTCTGTCGCATATTTAACTCCTTCTGAGTGAATATATACTTTAAACTCTTATGATCGGTGAATATCTGACATGTAACGCCATAAAGATAATGACGCCAAATTTTCAAAGCGAACACCACGGCTGCTAGCTCCAGATCGTGAGTCGGATAATTAACCTCGTAAGGTCTCAATTGTCGTGAAGCATAGGCAATAACTTTTCCATTCTGCATGAGCACACATCCGAGACCCTGTCCGGACGCATCACTATAAACCACAAATCCCTCCGTCCCCTGCGGCAAGGAAAGTACAGGTGCTGACATTAATCGGATCTTGAGTTCCTCAAAACTCCATTGACACGCGTCGGACCACGTGTATTTCTTATCCTTCTGCAAAAGGTTCGTCAAGGGTTGAGCGATTTTAGAAAATCCCTCCACAAATCGCCGATAGTAGCCCGCTAATCCGAGAAAACTTCGGATTTCCTTAACATTCTTCGGAGGTAACCAGTCTCGGATAGCCTCCGTCTTCTGAGGGTCGACACGAACTCCGTCTGATGAAATTACATGTCCGAGAAAAGTCACTTCGGACATCCAGAACTCGCATTTGGAAAACTTTCCATAAAGTTGCTCTCGTCTCAACACGTCAAGAACCTGATGAAGATGAACCTCGTGTTCCTCTCGGTTACGAGAATAAATCAAAATGTCATCGATGAAGACAACAAAAAACTGATCCAAAAAGTCGATGAAAACCCGATTCATTAACTCCATGAATACCGCAGGTGCATTAGTTAGCCCGAACGGCATAACTACGAATTCATAATGACCATAGCGTGTTCGAAACGCCGTCCTCGCGATATCCGACTCTCGAATCCGCAACTGGTGATATCCAGATCTTAAGTCGATCTTGGAAAATATTGAAGCTCCCTGAAGTTGATCTAAGAGATCATCAATGCGGGGTAAAGGATACTTATTCTTGATCGTCACCCGGTTCAATTCCCGGTAATCAATACACAACCGGAACGAACCATCCTTCTTCTTGACAAACAGAACTGGTGCTCCCCACGGGGACGCACTCGGTCGGATATAACCTTTCTCGAACAACTCCTCAAGTTGGTTCTTTAATTCCTGCATTTCGGTCGGGGCCATCCGGTACGGTGCCTTCGATATCGGGGACGTACCGGGCTCCAACTCAATCGTGAATTCCACATCTCTCTGTGGAGGTAAACCAGGTAACTCGTCTGGAAATACATCGGCATATTCTCTCACAACCGGAATATCCGACAACAATACTGATGATTTCTCGGTTTTGGTCATATAGCACCAATAACCAACACATCCCTGACTGAGTAACCGTACTGCTTTCATCAAATTAGTGACTTTACCAGAACAGCCGGTATTACCTCCCTGAAAAACACATTCAGCCCCATCGTCTGAAATGATAGTGACCATACGCTTACGGACACTAATGATGGCATCATGACGATCCATCCAGTCAATACCCAAGATGACGTCGTCCCTCGGCAAATCTACTACGATTAGGTCCGCTGGCCATACACGATCATGAAACTGAATCGGACAATTCTGAATCTCACGATTACCGATAATTCGTCTACCGTCAGGTAGACCAATGACATAAGGCTCACAACTAGTAGCACTACTCAGACGTAGTCTACGCAAACATGACTCGAAAATGAATGAATGCGATGCACCAGTGTCAAAAAGGGTACACACAGGTTGAGATAGAATATCGAGTGTACCTGAGATCATCCGGGCCTCTGGATCGTCGGTCTTCTTCATCTCATAAATTCGGGGCTTTCCGGCCCCAGAGCCGGACGCTCCCGTCTGATAGCTCTTGGCTCCGCCTTTAGCTCCTGTCGTCTTGAGCAGCCGACTTAGTGGCTTTGATTACGCCTTCTTTGAATGACACAGGGCTGAAATGACGCCGGAGTAGGTTTAGAGTCCCTTCGGCAAAAACGGGCCCGATGCCCGGCAATTCCACGGTTATGGCACGTGACGATGCACCGGACATTTGGTCTGAAATGACCACCTGTTCTTCACGGTTGAAACAGTGGCGGCCGAATCGCCACTCGAGGCGAGATTAGTGGGCTTAGACGCCATAGGAGGTCGCTCGAGAAAGGTAGAGCCCGCCGCGGTTTCTTGAAAGTGGCACGACTTAGTCGGGCCGATTACGGTTCTTAGACTTCTTGCCAGCAGATGAAGGTTGTTGCTTAGAAATCTCCTTAACAGTAAGCTCGTAAGTAAGAGCTTTCTCAATGAATTCGGCCAACGTGGTACAATTATGATTAAGCAGCTGTAGCCGCATACGAGGTTTCAGTCTCTTGCTGAAATACTTGATCTTGTCCGCCTCAGAGCGAATGATAGATGAGGCGAACGGAAGAAGTTCCTGAAATTTCTCGGCACTGGCGAGAACATCCGCATCTGATGAGGGGTCGGGAGTGAGTAACTCTGACAGGTTGGCCTCTCTGAGTGGGGCCGGATAATACCTCTCCATCATGAGAGTCTTGAACTGGTCCCAAGTACAGGATCCTTCGGTGGGCTTCAACGACAACCACCAAGAATGGGCGCTCTTACCCAGATAGTAAGCCGCAACTAAAACTCTGTGTCCTTCGGGACCCTCTACCATCGCGAATAGCTTCTCGAAGTGTTCGAGCCAATGAACAATATCCACCGGCTCAGATGAGCCTTCAAAAGTAGGTGGTCGCTGGCGAGAGATATCGCTAATGATATTGCTTACACCCCTCTCTTGCCTCTGAGGCGGCGGCGGAGGAGCCTGTTGATTTTGATTGACTGAATTGTGCATCGTCTCCATAAGTTGTGCCATCTGCGTCATTTGGGCCATCATGCCCTGCATAAAAGCAAGTGGGTCCACCCGAACACCTTCTGACTGAGCCGTATCCCGGGTACGACTCCCCGATAGTGAATGATCACGCCCAGGTGAATGAGTGGCAGCGTCGCTGCTCGATGAATTGGCATTGTTTCTCGCATTCGCACGTGTGTTCACACGAGCTCTCGGGATTCGGCCCGCACCACGGCCTCGTCCTCCTCGTCCTCTGCCAGCTCTTTCCATACTGAAGTGGAAAGTTACATGATGATTATATCTCTCGCATGAATATCACATTATGACTATGACATGAGGTGATGAAAATGAGCATACGCTCTAACACAGATTACATGAACAATTAATCGAGGTGACATGATTTCTGATGAAATTATTGAAATGATTATCTTGAACAAGTTAACAAGATTAATTATATGATCTTCCAGATCAACAACCGAGTAATGAAATGAATTGAGTGATTAATGAGTTAAAATGACCGTCCTGGTCAAAATGAAAATGATGTTTGAGGATTGTTAACTGATAAATTATGAATGAATGATAATTGCCAGAAATTATACCATGGCGTTAGAAGTCTTACAGTTCTTTCGGTCTGATTGGCTCGGCATCTGCACAGGTCACACGTGACGCGAAAGTCCAATGATACTAGCCCGATGACGATGATTTCAAATGAGACATGACTCGGAAGGTAGTATTCAAAACCACACTCCGATACCAACTCTGTAACACCCCAAACTAGGCGGATATTACAGTGCTGTGGACCCCCGACTGGGACCCACCAGGCGAATGAAAAAGGATGAATTACACAGGGTAAATGTAGTACCGAACCACATTACAACATCAATTACTCCGATTAGGAGTTTCATACAACACACCCAGGATAAAATAGAATACATGTGTATTTTATGTGACGATATAATACACAACACTGAATGAAAGGAGTGTTCAAACGGAATGTCTGCAGCGGAATAAATAAAAGAAACATAAATGACTGAATAAATGACTGAACAGACTGGGCCCCTTTCTAGTATCATTGGGACTCCTCGCCGTCAACGTGCTCTCCCTGTGCCTTTGCCTTGCCATGACCTGAGAAACAAATATCCCCAAACGGGGTTAGTTATACAGAACAACAATCCTCCAGAGTTGAATAAACACAATCATATAAATATGTAGTATAAACCACAAGTTCGATTAAAATGAAGCGGTTAGATTATAACCCAATCTTGTTGAAAACATACGCAATCAAACATGCTGTATGAATCAACTAACAGTACGGCTCAAAGGGTGGCGCCACACTACGCCCGGGATGGAAATGTGTCCGTGCACAAGCCACCAACGTGTATCAATCGAATACACACATGGTCTTGTGCCTAATCAGTCTCACGAAGCAATCGACTCGTGTGCACAGTCCAATGTGAGGCCAACAACCAACACATGACATAATTGTGCCCGACATGAAAATCCTACACATACCATACGGCACGCCAGTATGACCCGGAATGCCACGATATAACAAAAGTGACATCGGAAACGAATAATGACTCACCGAGATAAAATGATAGTGAAATGAATGATAGCTCAACAAAATGATTGGAACCGTCGTTCCTTGTGACTGAAGTGATTAATTGACAATGACAAGTTTTAATACGGTTAACACAATGATGAATGAGTTACGATTATGAATGAACAACAACAAAAGGAAATGAATATCCTTATAACTGAGTAAGAATCAACTTACTCAATACCGGTGACAATTATCCTTCCACGAACAACGTCCTAATTGAGATATCGGTCGCTCGAACAACCTTGAATTATACAATATCCAACAACTCATTCAATATACGAATCAAACACGAATATAACGAACTCAAAACGTCGATACGATTAAACTAAGTTCATTGGGGCATTATATCGAATACGTTGTGGCCAAACTCCGGTTGTTTACAATCAAATCTCAATAAGCCACTATTAATTCCCCCAAGAAGTGTTTCAAACCAACAAAACATCTCCAATACGATCAATAATCCATTATGAATATCCAAAATCGTGATTAATAACGACAATTAATCAAAAAACCCCAATTTCAACTCGATATTCAAAGTGTTCTTGAATAATCCTTCAATAATCCAATGAATCCTTATACAAACTCATAATCATATACATATCCCTTCATATAACATGATTATAACGTCCAAAACATCATAACTCAACACAAAAATCGAAATCCAAGGTGTTGAAGAATATTACCTTTGAAGATCCAAGTACTTTAATCCGAAGAACACGCGTTAGATTGATTATCCGGGCTTCACGATCGAAAGGAGATGAAGAAAATCAAACACTCAAATGATTTGTGAAGGAAAAACCCTCCCTCAAGCTTTCTCTCTCGGTTGTAGGTGAAGTAAAGGGAAAGAAATGAGCTGAAATGCTCAAAAAATGAATTTATAGGGGTTGACTGCCCTGCCGGACACGGCCCGTGCCGATCGGCACGGTCGTGTCGCACAGCTGACCGACAGGGACTCGACCGTGTCCTGCTTGACACGGTTGCGGCGCGGAGGGCCTTCCGATAGTGACCCGTCCGACAGCGACTCGGCATGACTCGACCGTGTCCTGGAACACGGTCGGGCTTGTCGGCAGTCGGTTCTGGCTTATCCGGAAGAGTTCGACTCGGCCGTGCCAGACGACACAGTCGAGTCCTGTGGGCAGAGACTTCGGCATTTCCGGACGAGTACGGCACGGGCCGTGTGGCTTATCAATCGAAGTTTTTCCGAACGGTGAACACGGTGAATGAACATGATTGATGAATGATTATAATCGAGTGAAAATACACTGAGTGACAATTACAGACTGATAATTACTGAATGAAAATGAATGAATTACAACCGGGTATTACATAAATTATGAAAATATGTCTCTTGACTGTGAAACCAGCAAATTCGATTTTGAAAAACTCATGGAGAGCGATCATCAACTTGCTCATGAACTAAGTGAGGTTAAAACTCACAACGAGAGCAAGACAAATAATTTGGTTCTACTTCAAGCCAAAATCACAACTCTCGAAAAACGAGAAATTGAACTTGAGACCACTCTGAAATCGTTCGAGAAATCGTCCAAAAGAATGGAAGAAATTCTGAGCACTGGGCAAAATGCTCATGATAAAAGTGGCTTAGGATACAGCTCATGTTCAAACAAAGGGAAAACTAGTACAGTGTTCATCAAGAGTGTGGAACACATTCCAGAATCGGAAGATACCCCTAGTCCCGTGAAGGAACCTGCTGTACCGAGAAAACCGAAGGCTGCTATTCCGCCCCCGCAATCCTATTCCAGACAGCGGAATCATAAGTCGTTCTAACCTGTGAGGTGCACTCAACAGCATGCTCCCAGAGCATATCAACAGCGCCAACAGCCGTTCAGAAGGAAGGCTGTATCCAACTACCAATGGCCCGCACGGCAGTACTATCAGTACATCACGCCTAGGTATTGGATACAGGAGCCCCTTTATCCCTCGAGACAGCAGATGCCGGTTCAGTATCAACAACAGCATTGGGAATCCAACTGGAGACCCAGAAGGCAAGCTGTTAGGCCAAAGAAAATGGCTCTACCTCCAAGACGGCACTCGTACTGGATTAATAATAATAACCCTAAATTTTTCATGCATAATAATTATCATGGTTATAACAACTACGGATATGCCCCCCGTAGATATCGCAACATTGTACCGAGTATGACCTACAGTAAACCAATTGCTGCCAGGAAAACTTGGGTACCTAGATGAACTAACATACATGGACCCAAAAATCAAAGGGGACCTAAATCTACTTAATTTCTTTGTAACAGGACATTCTGGAGGAGGATACCTGGTACTTTGATAGTGGATGCTCTCGGCACATGACCGGAGATAGAAGCAAGCTATCAGATTTTGTAGAAGGTCGTGGTCCAAAAGTTCGTTTCGGTGATAAATCTAAAGGAAGAACAAGAGGGAAAGGAAACCTACTTGTCGGAAAATTCAAAGTCACCGATGTTGCATATGTTGAAGGCTTACAGTACAATCTACTTAGTATTAGCCAGTTCTGTGATAAACAGTTCTCAGTGAAATTCTATATAGATCGCTGTAGAGTCAAGAACATCCAAACTAAGGAAGTTGTGCTTACAGGAAGCAGATCAGGTAACATGTATATTGCTGACTGGAAGCCTATGAGCTCCTCAATTCCATGCTTTGTTGCCAAAGGCACTGCAGATCTTAGCTGGTTATGGCACAAGAGGATGTCTCACGTCAACTTCAAGACGATCAACAAGCTCTCAAGATAGGGAATGGTTAGAGGTTTGCCAAATGTATCATTTAAGAAGGACAGCGTCTGCGGACCGTGTCAGAAAGGCAAGCAAATCAAGTCAACCCTGAAGAGCAAATCCTACCTTTCAACCCAAAGAGTGTTGGAAATGCTACATATGGATCTCTACGGTCCTGTAGACCCAGTAAGTTTGGGAGGTAAGAAATACTGCATGGTTGTTGTTGATGATTATTCCAGGTATGCTTGGACGATCTTCCTTAGCAAGAAGAAGGAAACAACATCAAAGCTGCCCAAGCTCCTGAGAAAGTTGCAAAATGAAAAGGCATTGAGTATCGTGTGCATTCGTTCCGACAGAGGTACAGAATTTACTAACCGCTTTATAGAGCAATACTGTTTGGAAAATGGGATACAACACGAATACTCAGCTGCCCGTACACCTCAACAAAATGGTGTTGCCGAGCGAAAGAATAGGACGTTGAAAGAAGCAACAAGGACAATGATTGCCGCAAGCAAGTTGCCACAGCGTTTCTGGGGTGAAGCAACCAATACAACATGCTACACTCAAAATCGCTGTATCGTCAACAAGCACCAAAACAAAACAGCATATGAGGTATGGAACAACAAAACTCCGTTAGTTTCATATTTCCACATTTTTGGATGCAAGTGTTATGTGTTGAATAATGGGAAGGACCAACTTAGAACCTTTGATGAGAAATCAGATGAAGGAATATTCGTAGGATACTCCTCCGTCAGCAAAGCTTTCAGAATCTTTAATAAAAGGAAGCTGACAATCGAGGAATCAGTTCATGTAGTGTTCGACGAACCACACCATGACCCTACAGGAGTAAATAATATTACTCAGGACATCCAACAACTCTCTATCTTGGATCCTCCAACTCCCATAGAACCTGTCGTTGATTTAGAAATCAATCCCGCAGCTGTAAGAATCGACGTGGATGAAGCCGACGCTGTACAAGCTGAAGCTGTGTCCACAGAATCTTTCGATACAGTACGGGACCCTGAATTAGAACCCGACCGAAGATGGTTGAGAGATCACCCGCAAGAGCTGATCATTGGAAACATAAATGCTGGTGTTTCTACTCGTAGGAGAATACAGAGTACACAAGGAAATGTACTTTGCACACAAGAAGAATCTGATGCTGAGATATCACAGTTTCCTGAATGGAAATCTCAATCCGATCTTAGAAGACTCAATATGTGCACTATCACTGTATTCTTAGCCCAGTCCGAACCTGTTTCGACCATAGACACTCTTATTAATTCTCATTGGATAACATCTATGGAAGAAGAGCTTAACGGTTTCGAAGGAAACAATGTATGGTATCTTGTACCCAGACCTACACATCAATCGGTTATAGGAACCAAATGGGTATTTCGAAACAAAAAGGATCAAAATGGACTTATTATAAGGAATAAATCCAGACTAGTCGCACAAGGCTATAGTCAGGAAGAAGGCATAGACTATGATGAAACCTTCGCCCCTGTAGCGAGACTAGAATCCATTAGGATATTTTTAGCCTTTGTCGCCCATAAGAGCTTTATTGTATACCAAATGGACGTCAAGAGTGCTTTCCTGAATAGAGATCTTGCAGAAGAAGTTTATGTTGAACAACCACCAGGGTTTGCCAACACAGACGGTATCGATTTAGTATACAGGCTAAGGAAAGCGCTGTATGGACTTAAACAAGCCCCTAGAGCCTGGTACGAAACCTTGTCTCAGTATCTAACCAACAACGGATTTGAGAAAGGTGCTGTGGACAAAACCTTGTTCAAAATACAGGAAGGTGATGACCTTCTTAAGGTACAAATCTATGTGGATGACATAATTTTTGGTTCAACTAACCTTGCTTTGTGTCAAAGGTTCTCTCATCTCATGCAAAGTAAATTTGAAATGAGTATGATGAGGGAACTTAGTTATTTCCTAGGTTTGCAAGTAAAGCAGTTGCCTACAGGTATCTTCATCAACCAGGAAAAATACATCAAGGAGCTTCTCAACAAATTTGGAATGAACACTTCCAAATCTTCGCCAACCCCCATGAGCACTTCCGTGCAAATTAGTGCTGATGAAGCCGGAAAGCCGTTTGACCAATCACTCTACAGGAAGCTCATTGGTTTGCTCCTGTACCTAACGGCTATGAGCCCGATATCCGATTCTTTGTTGGAGTGTGTGCGAGATATCAAGTTGCACCTAAGGAATCACACTTCAATACAGCTAAACGAATCCTGAAGTACATTAAAGGAACAGTCGATGCAGGACTATGGTATCCTAAAGAAGGCGGATTTGATTTAGTTGGATACAAATGACTCGGATCTCGGAAGGTCGCAAGCTAGATAGGAAGAGTACAAGTGGAACTTGTCACTTTCTTGGACCTAGACTCGTTTCTTGGTTCGGTAAGAAGCAATTGGCTAACTCTCTTTCCACGGTGAATCAGTACTATCTTTGTTGGTAGGCTGCGTATGCGAGATCCTCCGGATGCGGCAACAATTGTCGATTATGGAATCGATGCGAGAGAGACTCGATCATGTGTGATAGCACGAGTGCAATTGCAATAACGCACAATCATCACACTCGCGCACTAAGCATATCAACATGAAGCATCATTTTATAAGGAATCACGTCGAGAACAAGGATGTTCGCCTTGAAAAAGTTCATACAGACATTCAGTTGGCCGACATCTTCACCAAGCCGCTCGACACAGCCAGATTCAACATGCTCAGACAAGAATTGGGAATGCTACAGCCCGACTCCCTGTAAGTAAATTACTGTTTTTACTCAACAATTGAGGGGGAATGCTGTAAGACCCAAGAATACAGTATCCAACATTAATTATTTGTACACTCAGAACCGTCAATACAGCACTATAGTGAACAAAGACATGAATTATCCTACAGCTGACGTGTGCAATAATTAAGGGGGAATACAGTATGACCCATGAATACAGCATTAATCCAAAAATTGCTGTATGGAATCTAAAACCTATATTTACCTTTTAAGGGGTAACGATGTATCGACGCGGAAACAGCACATGCTATAGGATTTCGATTCAGTATATATATAATATAATATTATTTCTTTTCAAAATGATTTTTGTCCACGTGCCCTGTTTTTATGTCAAACGTCATGTACATTAAATGCCTTACACGATATCTGGACAACCGAATCTCAAAAGCCGCGTTGTTTTAAATTGTTTATTGTTTTAAAACCGTCGTTTCAGGCATTTAGGGTGATACAAATGTCAGAAGTGGGACCCGCTCATTTTTAAATATTTTAATGGATTAGCGTACCAGTTACACTCAGTCCATCTTAACCGTTGATTTCAAAAACCGGTTCCCATCCCTTAAAATCTGACCTTTCGTACTCTGCAAAACCCTATTTCGCCGCCCAACTATAAAAGGACTGATACTGCCATTAGAGACTCTTTACGCTTTCTGCAAATTTAAGAGTTCTCAAGCAAAAACAGCCCACATACTTTTCTGCATTTTACTGCATATTACGTGTTTTCTTCTTCACTTTTTCTTGTAAAATCTTCAAATGGATGGACAAACTTCTTCTCCCGCTCTCAAGAAAACCGCTAACATCATCGATGGACGGATCTTTTCAAGATCTGTTGTCATTGAACGTATTCTGTCTGAAACCAACGACGCAGAACCCATGGAGTACATCATCACTCGTCTTCATCAACAAGGCCTCTATCGCCTTGGAAGTCAGACTACTGACAAGTACGATGCTCATCTGGTTGAGGAATTTTACCTCAACGCCGCCGTACGTTTTTTGTCACTGGCCCAAGGAGGTCACGTTGCTGACATTACCGCTACAATCCAAGGAGTTGAGATCTGTGTTGATAGCGATCCGCTCCAGAATATCTACAGGCTACCCGTTGATGGCCTGACAATGGATCAACTTGAGGCATTTGGGTCTCAAGAGCTAATAACTAAATTTTATGGACTGTTCACAGGCTCAAAAGTTGTTGACATGGTTCAAACCACCTGTCACAAAAAGAATTTCTGTCTGCCTTATGTATACTTGCATGATTTCTGCTGCAGGATCATTGAGAATCGAACTGGTGCGTTCGAAATGTGTACCAATCTGAGGTTCAGGATGATGGTGGCTATTCTGACCTGTGAAAAGGTGAACTGATGCCAGATAATCCTGAAGCGCCTGCAAGAGGAGGTGTGCAAGCCGGCCACTCAGAAGAAATCTTTTGGTTTGATGTTAAACCATATCCTGACGAAATGCGGACTGTCGCAATTCGCTGATGCTAAGAAGAATAGCTCCAGGATATACCTAGGAGGCGTCAAGCCTACTGCGTATAATCAAACCACTATGGTCTGCAACCACCCGAAAACCGGAAGTATGCCAGTTTCCGCAAATCCACGAGATGAGTCCTTGAAGTCCCAGGACGTGGAATCTTCAAAGAAGAGAAAAAGATCTAACAGCAAGAAACCCATTGCTGGTGAGAAGCCCAAGAAGAAACTTAGGAGGCTCTGTAAAGTCAAATCTGCCAAGCCCTTCGAAGAAGTTTCCCCCGTGGCTCAACCCACTGAAGAACAACCCCAGGGCCCAACCCCTGTGGAAGAGGTGTCCACTATTGTATCGACAGTAGATCCTGAGCCTTTGGTGGCTAGGACGGATGATGAGACATCTGCCAACGAAAAAGACTTTAGCGAGTCGGCTGCCCATTTGGAGCCAAAAGCTACTTCTCCTCTGCGGGATCCCACACCCGTACAGGATCCATCTTCCTTCGGGGCACCATCCCCTGTAAGGAATCCCACTTCCATACAGGATCCCATACCTGTACAGGAATCCCTCGCTACATCATCTCCAGACGTTGTACATAGTCGACTGACACCATTATTCATAAGACCCTTATCTCTGTTCAAATTGAACATGCTAACGAAAGATTTATAACATGGAAAGGCTACAGGATAGCTCCGTATGAAACATTGTACAACTGGAGCGATTGGAGCCAAGAAGAAAGATTCGTATCAGAAGTGACGGACTCAATGGAAATTGAAGCCCTGATCCGATGGGACAATCCTTTCTGCAAGGAGCTGATTGAAAGCCATCTTTTGCAGAAATCTGACGCAAGAAGGAAAGGAAAGGATAAGTCAGAGGACTCTCCCCCAAATCCAAAAGACGACGATGACAATGACTCAGACGACGACGATGATGCTTTACAAGCTGGTCTGAGGACGAGTCGTGAAGAGGCTCAAGCTAGAGACACCTCTCCACCAAAAGGTGACGAAGGGCCATCGACTCGAAGCTAAGAGACAACAGGAGGATTCAGTCCCTCCTGTATCCATGTCTACTGAGGAAACTTCGCAACAGGAGGACACTCAACCCCCTGCCACCGAACCAGAACAAGCTGCTCCCGCCCCTTCAACCGTGGAATCCGAGGACGGTATCGTACCTGAGGATGTCCAACTTAGTTCACGCCCAACCGTGAACCTAAGGAGGTTGAACTGCTCTGAGGACTTTTCTCAACCAGATTCTCCGATTTCTGCCGCTAGGAAAGAGCGCCTGCGTGCACTTGGTCTTCAAACTGTATTCATCCAGGATGCAGTGAATGCTCTGTCTTCTGTTGAGAAAGCATTGAATTGGATGCATACTTATGCCGTGGAGGAGATGACCACTCTACAACATGAAGTATCTCGTGTTGTCGAGGCATTCGTTATTCTGCCAGAAGTGTTCAAACAAGCTCTGAAAATCATGGAAGACAAGCAGGAGCAACTCCTGAAGGAAGAAGCAACCAAAACACGAATAGCTTAAGCCAAGACCGCATGTGCTATGATTGAAAACATCTCTCAATTGCGCGCCCACGACAAATGTATCCAGAACATGTCGCAGACACTTTCCGCCCTTATAGAAAGAATGACTAACATCGAGACGAAACAGGATGCTGCATTAGAGATCCTAGAACGTCTTGATGAAGCCAAAAAGGGGAAAGAAGCAAGAGAAGCTGCTAGGAGAATCAGGATACAGCAAGAAAGGGAATTTGAGGCCGCTCAAGACAGCATCACTGCCGAATTAAACAAGCTAGCCCCTCCCTCCCAAAGTTTTAAGATTTCAGGCTCCCGACCTGAATTTCATGATCCAAATGTTCCGTGGAAAAACCTAATCCAAAGACCTTCTAAGATTCGTCTGCCGACCAACCGCCATCCTACTGCCGATGAGGTGAAGCAATAGAGGAAGAACGAACTGATGAGATACTTTGTTAAACTCATCAGGGAATCCGCCATCTTCAAGAGCTATAAAACATTAGCGGAGGCCGCAGAAAAATTTGCGAAGATGCTAGAAGACGGAAAACTCCCTCTCCAACTAGATATGAAGAGCAAGCACAGAAGAGGAGATCGGATCACCCATCCAGAAAACTGGATTCTTGCCTTTGATAGATCCTATGAAGGAAGAGCTATATACCAGGATCGAGGCAACGATTCCCTACAGAACTGGTGGCGTGGTACCGAGAATGATCCAGGGAGAAAGCCATGGAGGCATGCGGACTACAGATAGGAGCTGAAATCCTTGTATATTATTTTTGTTTTGTAATTTCTCTTCGAAACAGCAAACCATGTACTCAATTTATTTTGAACATCAATAAAAGTGTTTGTTTGTCTTGAAAGATTACAACTCGTAATCTACTGTGTTGATGTATGATTACTTAATTTGTTTGATAACAATCTCAAGTATAGAAACTTGATTGAAAATAAAGCTGTACGAACTAGTCTACGAACAGTTCATGATTTTAGTTGTAAGCTTAGAATACATTGTAAGATTGTGCCTGTGCGCCAATCATAAGCTTAAGTTGTAAAAATTCTTAGCTATATCGAACTCGCCTGCGAGCAGTTCATCAAATAGTCTAAGTTGCTGAAAGACAGACCCTTTGACAAAAGACCGAGAAATCTGCCAGAAGCCATCAGGGAAGATTATTTCATGAAGAAGGTTTTGGCATCATCAAGAAGACTTAAAAGATAGAAAGTTAAAGTCTTGGCAAATTGTCAAAAAGGGGGAAATTGTTGGGAAAACAAGAACCCTGTATCGAAACAGCCGGGATATTCAATCCCTGTATCGAATAGTATCTGATAAGAGGTTTTGACATATATGTCAATCCGCATACAGTAAAGAAAACTGTATCGAAGTATTGAGGCATCATCCTGTATCGAAGACCTGTCTCGAAATCAGCATATAGTGGAATCCTTCAGTACAGCAAAGAAGTCTTATAAAAGACCAAGTATGGAAACTGTATCGAAACACCAAAACAGTTATCGTCCATACAGCTCACAACAGGACAAAGAAGGAATTTTCAGAAGTCAAGTCCCGTTGAATAAAGAAGTATTTAAATACTCAAGGATAAAGTATTTAAATACTGTCAGTCAACAGATCTTCAAATCCCGCTAATTCCGGATCGTGTTTTTAATCCCGTTGGAACGGAATCTTGCTCAACGGAAACATCTCAACGGATGTATATTTCAGAGACTATATATATCACATCAAGATGCTGAAGATCAGTAACCCAAGCTATCGAAATTATCAAGCTATCAAAGTTATCATCAGAGCAAAACATATCTCCAAAGCTTACTGCAATTCAGATCTAAAGAGATATACAGTGCTCATCATCTTGAACAACACTTCATCAGCTGAAAGCTCTTAAAGTCAAAGTTGTTGTTCACCCACCGTTCTATACTTTGAACAAACCCAGATCAGCCCTGTGTGGACTGAGTAATCTGTGCTTCTCCGGAACTGTGTGTGAAGGATTTGCATTGAAGAAGACAAAGCTTCAGAACTGTGTGTGAAGAAACAAGTCAAAGCATTAGCTCAAAATCAATCTGTGTGAACGGTTGAAGCTAAGATCTTTATATCAATATGTGTGAACGATATATTGATTGTGTGTTGTTATAATTACGTAGTTGTGTACGTAGTAATTATAATAAACTTTTTACTCCCGTGTGGAGGACCAATGGACGTAGAGGGGTTTACCTCGAACCACTTTAATTACTGTGTTATTTACCTTCAGTTTTTACTGTTTTAATTACTGTGATTAATTAAGTATACACTATACATTTAGTTGCTGTATCCACAACGACCTACTGTATCTAAGACTTCCGCTACGCACTCAGATTTAAAATCAGTACAATTTGTTGTTTAAACTATTTCCCAAACTGTATCCAGTATACTTATTGGCCAACATATGGGTATCTCGCTTCAATGTCGCCCAGTATTTGCAAAAACATGCTTTTCTCCATTCGAAATTTTTTTTAAAGTACTCTTCGTTGTACTTTGGTGTTTCAACGAACCAATCATTCTCTAACGTTTGAAAACCTATTTCCCGTAGACGATTTACGCTAGTTCGGCTAGAGCTTGCCGTGTCTTCAAGATACTGAGTCGCTTGAAGCATAAGTTGCAACGAGCTACCCGTGGATATCTCGTCGGACGAAGACGGAATAATGCATTCGAATTCGGAAGAATCGAAAGATATTTTAGTAATTATTTTTTGTTTTTGAGAGATTAGTGTGTGTTTTATTTGAAAATAATGAGTGTATGTTATTTGGTTTTAAAGGGAATTTTTTTTTATTCAAACTATATACTAGCCGTTTGGCTCTCCCAACGGTCAAAAAATCATACGCTCCAAGAATTAAAACAGTCGGCTTCCCAAACCGAAATTCATACCCGATTGGGGTACCCGAATAAGCGACGGCGGTGTTACCGCTCGGGTAAGGGTACCCGAATTTCTTACCCGAGACCACTCCCTCCTCCCTTAATGACTTAGGTGTATATGATTATTCCTACTTAATGAGATAAGTCCAAATCTTTTGAAAAGTTCAACAAAATCCAGGATTAACTTTACAAGAAAATAAAAATACTTCATCAAATTGAGGTAACGAATATACAAGTCAAGAATTTAGTGATCATATGAAAAATCGTAGAGTCCTTTCACAATACTTGAAATTAATATTTTTTATCTTAGAAAGCAGATTAAAAAGTAATATTCATCAAATACAATTTTTTTTTAAATTCACAATTAATTATTTTTACCTCATAATTACAATAAATTTATTTTAAGTCGCATCAATAACAAATTCAACCTTAGTACTATTAAGGCTGTGTTTGTTTGGGTTTAATTTCAGCATAGTTCGGTTCGTCGATTGAGTCGATTCAGCCTTGATTCGATTCGGTTTAATTGATTCGATTAGTTTAATTCAGATTTAGAATCAATATTAAATTATTATTATTATTAATATTATATGTAATAACTTTTTTTGAAGCAATATTATATATAATAACTATTATAATTGTCTATTTAAGTATTATTACTATTATTGTTTTATTATGGGCAATAGAAATAATAATTATTAGTGTTGTATATATTATTTTTTTAATACAATCAATTACTAGGAGTATTATTGACATTAATTAAGATCTTAATTATTGATAATATTATATATAATAATTACTATTAGTAGTAATCATATTATGATATTTTTATTTGTTGTAATAATATAAATAATAATAATATTATTGTATATATTGTTATCTAATATTATTAATCATTGTTATTATTATTAATATCAACATTATAAACATTATTATATATTATTATTATTATCAATAATATTACATATAATTTAGAGCATTATGAATAATCTATTATTAAATATTATTATTGTTACTATTATTATTGTAATATAAATAATTTTTTCTTTTTGTTTTCTTTTGTATGTGATATTATGATTATTTCAATATCAATATTATCAATAATATTATATATAGTAATTTTTTACTATTTTACTATTAATATTATTATTTATTATTATGATTATTATTATTGTAATATATATTATTGTTGTCGTTGTTATATATATTTGTTACCTAATATCAATAATAATAAAATTATTATTATTATAAGTAATTTTAGTTCAGCTCAATTCAATTCAGTTCAATTCAGTTCAAAAAAATTCAGTCCAATTCAAGTATTGAGGGACTATAGATACAATAGATACAACTCGCTGTGCAGATTGTGTCTAATTCAGGAATTTTTTCTCTACCTTTGCTTGTCCTTTTCCGTGAAGAGAGATGCAGATCAATGTGGAAGGAACTACCTTTTGTGAGCAATTTGAGCTTTGAAGACTCGAGCTAGGATAGTAGCAACAGGTTGTTAAATGGAGCTACTTTGAAGATAGCTTGAGTATTGGATCAGGCTGTCTAAAAGGTTCGTGGTTAGTGGTTTTAATGGAATCGAACCGAATCGATGTGTTTCCGGTTAACCGAGAACCACTATTTGTGGTTAGGGCGCGATTTGTGGTTCCTAGTTCAAGAAAAAATATGGTTAGTGGTTAACCGAAACCGAATGGTTCCAGAACCACAGAACCACAAACCGAAATTATGATAAATTAATAAATTATAATTATATATTTTTATCCTAAAATGAAATTCAATTGAATTAATAATATGTGAATTATTTACGCCCAAATCAATTCTCCGTTTGTGATTGTTTTGCATTTTTAATGTTGGATTTATGGATTAATTTTGACTTATAGTTGTTGGTAGGGGTGTCTAAATGGTTACCGGTTCTCGGTTAGAACCGGAACCGAACCGGAACCGATGCGGTTCCGGTTAACCGGAACCATATAATCGGTTAAAGGTTCGGTTTTCGGTTCCTCATTAGATAATTTTTCGGTTTCGGTTCGGAACCGGAACCGAACGGTTCCGAACCGAAAACCGATTTTATAATATATTTATTAAATATTATTTTTATATTTTATACTTATATATTTTATTATTTTAATTTTTGTAAATTAAAAATTTAGAACTCTAATATTGTTAAATAAATATTTTATATTTTGTTAAAAATTTATAATAATATATTATATATGTATTAAATATTAATTTTATATTTTATAATTTATAATTTATATTAAAAAAAAAACGGTTCTTACGGGTTACCCGAACCGGAACCGAACTAATTCGGTGCGGTTCCGGTTAACCGAAAGTGTAAAACGGTTCGGTTTACGGTTCCACTTTTTTGGCTAAAATGGTTCCGGTTAACCGATTTTTTCGGTCCGGTTAACCGGAACCGAACCGTTCGACACCCCTAGTTGTTGGATTTATGAATTAATTGTGTTGTTGTATACTATTTTTGTTTTAAAAGATTAATTTTAGCATTTTAAAATTAATTATTTCAGTTTTTTGGATAAAAAAAAAGGTTTTTAAGGTCAATCGAACCGGAACCATATATAATCGGTGTGGTTTCGATTAATCGAAATTTAAAATAGTGTAGTTGATGATTCCTATTTTGGAGTCTTTATGGTTCCGGTTAACCGAAAACCGAAACCGAACCACTCGGGGTCCTAGTATTGGAGATTCTAGGTCGATTGTCAAACGAGTGGGTTGACATTTATACTGATTTTGATGTGATTGCTGTTTGTTTGCACAGATTTATAGCTCGTAGAGGGCTTTCTCGAAAGTTATGGACCTAGCCGAGAGCTTCCATATTCCCAACCTCGATAGTTATTGATTTGTACTTGAGTTTGTATCTATTTTGATAATGCACTCTCAATTGGGGTATTATGCTCTCCTTCTTGTTAAATCTCTTTGGGCTTTTACATGTTTTTAACTTGGGTAAATTACATTATCTAATACAATTTAAAATAATATTACAATAATAATACAAATAAAAAGTAATTACATAACTAACTAGTCTTAGTATTTTATTTATATTAATATGTGCTATTATTCTTAAATAGTGGGGACCAGTTTCTATATATTATCTCTTCATCTCCCTCTCTCTCTTTCATCCGTTTTTTTGTTATTCTTTATCTTTTCCTCTTCACCAGTTTCTTTCATCAGTTTCTTTCTTATTTTCTTCATCTCTCGATTCTTGCCTTTGCCTCTTTTCCTCTTCATTCTTTTTATTTTCTTCTCAACTTGCAGATCTGTAAAATTTTAAATATGAGGAAATTACAATCAACTACCCTATTAGATGGTCTCTTTACACTTTAGTCCCTATTGTTTCATAAATTACAGCGAAGGACAAAAATCTGAATTGGTGTTGACTTCTATTAAAAAGACGAAAATACCCCTCTATTTACTTGAATAAAACATTTCTTTTAAAATACATTTCATATTAAACAAATAGCTTATAAGTTATTAAAGTGTTTGGCTAATACATTTCTTTTAAAAAATATTCTTTTTTCAGAAAATAATTTTTTTCGAAATATAATTTTTTTCCAGAAAATATATTTTTTTTTTCAAAAATATTTTATTTTATTTTTTTCCCAGAAAACAATTTTATTTTTTCGAAAAAATAATATTTTTTCAAGAAAATAATTTTATTTCAAAAAAATATTATTTTACCAAAAAATATTTTTTCCTCCAGAAAATATTTTTTTAATTTTTTCGAAAAAATATTTTTTTTATTTTTTCCAGAAAATAATTTTATTTTTCGAAAAAATAATATTTTTTTTCTAGAAAATAATTTAATTTCGAAAAGAATATTATTTTGACAAAAAACACCTTTTTCTCCAGAAAATATTTTTTTAATTTTTTCGAAAAATATTTTTTTTTATTTTTTTTCCAGAAAATAGTTTTATTTTTTCGAAAAAAATAATATTTTTTCCAGAAAATAATATTTTTTCCAGAAAATAATTTTATTTCGAAAAAATATTATTTTTCCTAAAAATAATTTTTTCCCCTGAAAATATTTTTTAATTTTTCAAAAAAGATAATTTTTTTCCCAGAAAATATTTTTTTTCGAAAAGATAATTTTTTAATTCCATAAAATAATATTTTTTTAGAAAAGATAATTTTTTCCCAGAAAATAATTTCTTTTTTCCAAAAATAATATTTTTTTCCCAGAAAATACTTTCTTTTCTGGAAAAAATATTTTTTTCTAGAAAGCTTGAAAATTTATTACACTGAAGTCCAAAAGTGTTATATATATTACAATGAGGTCCAACATGTGCCACCCATGTGAGGCGAAAAATAAATTGGTAAACAAGAAAAGGAAAAATAAAAGGGCAAATTCGGAATATCAGTACTCTCTCTCCAGTGACATCATCTGAAAATTTGACTTTTGTCCTTCGTTGTAAATATAGTTTAAGACGGTCTGAAGTTTGTCCTTTATTGTAATATCTGAAACAATAGGGACCAAACTGTAATTAGGCCATCTAAAAAGGTAGTCAGATGTAAATCGCCCTTTTAAATATATTTGATTTTAAGTAATATTTTAGTCGTTGATGTAAAGGTGTTGTAGAAAAAATTTGCATTGCAAACCTTCTCTGTTTGTTGGTGGCGGCTGGTGGAGTTACAAAGGATGGTCTGAGGTGCGATTTGGAGTTAATCAGAGACAGGTAGCGAGTTCCGATAGGGAAGACAGTTCTGATCTGGATTATTGTCAATCCATTTTTTGACGAAAAATATGATTGGAAAGAGTATTGCATGCCGTCGATGGCGATGGATGAATGTTTTGACGTGGATTGTGGCTGAAAGCTGGATTATGGTTTTAACTTTTTTATTTTTCTATTTTGAATTAGAAACGTTATTAAGTTTTCTTTTTAATTTTTAGAGGTATCCAAATATGTATATTATGGTAACTAAAATATACCAATGTTGGTATCTAAAGATGTAAATATAGTTTTACGGTATCCAAATTATTTTCAAGGGAGTGTCAGTTTTGAAGGTCTGAGTTTGATGTTCTTCAAGTACACAGTGATTTTGGGTGTTTTTTCATCGTGATTGACAAATGAAGTTTCAATTACCTTTGTTATATTTTTATTTACGTATGATATCTAATTGGATTATCTTTTCTAAATGAGTCTCAATGTATATATGGTTTTGCTGATTTATACTTGTTCTGGTATATTTGGTCGATAAGTTGGAAGTGCTTCACTTTTCTAGGTATTCACAGTAATGCTTACGAATAAATGTTGGTTACTCCATTATTTATCAGCAAAGACCATTTATTTTTCATGATACGTTGATGCCTCTTTGTTACATTTGGGTTACGATGTCTGGTTTTTATGGTTGTCTTTCTCAATTTATTAGCATAATATGAGCGTTACAGGTTTGCAGATGAAGCGGGAGCAATTTCCGCAATTCACATTTCAATAAATATAAGATTATTTTACACTTTGAATAAGTATCTAAAATTATACATTATGGCACCTCAATCATATAACGAGGGTATCCTAATGAATGTAATCATTTTTCATTCCAAAATATCCACATATGATTATTTAATTAATCAAACCACACTTGATATTTATAATTTTGTACCTTTATTATTTAATATAAATAAGTCAACGGACATGAATAACTAGTATTCAAGTACAATATCCAGATAACCAAACTACTACTTGTAAGTATCCACATGCTTCTTGTTGGTGTTGAAAATTTAAACAACTCAATGTTCGATGATAAATGAAGAGCCAGATATTTATATTTGGGTAACCAAACTACAGTTGATATGATCTATATTTTCGTACTTCCATTTATTCTTAAATATCCCCTTCGTCGGGTTGTGCTTGTATGGGGATGCAAAAATCTTTTTTCCTTAGACTTGGATTAATGTTCATAAATAAATTGTATTCAAATGCAATATTTAAGTCACCAAAGTATTAATTGTAAGTATATACAGTCCTTTAAAATTTCCAGTTGATAAATATTGGAGATATTTTAATATGAAATTATCTTCATTTCTATATACTTGATAGTATCCATAATTTTGCACATCTATTTTTCATTATGGATAGAAAAATAGTATCCAAATACAATGTTTAGTAGACAAAAAATATATTTGATAATATACACATTTGTGTACATCTATTTTTATTATTGGATAAAAAAAAGGAGCAACATTAGCTGATATCCAAATGCAATTTAGTAACCACATTAGTTTGATAGTATCCATAGATTATAAATCTATTTTTCATTATTAGATATAAACAAATTGACATCAAGATTAATTGGTATCTAAATCTAATAATCAGGTAACTATATTACTATTTGCAAGTATCGGACTCAGATGTTTACAGATTTTTACTGAACCAATGCAACCAAAGCCGCCGACCATCATCTCCCTCGATAAACTGACCACCACGCAGCCGTTCAAAAATTTCGAACAACCAAATGTGTGAACGGTGGGGACGTATTTGCAGAGATTTGGTGGATGTACTTGCAGAGAAGAAATAGATAAGGAATAAATTTACAGAGAAAAAAATAGATCTGAAGATGTATTTACCGATTAAGAAAAATGAAAAGAAAAAAAAGAATAGAGTTGCTGGGAGGCCAGACAATTGTAGGAGAAGAGAAAAGAAAAGAAAAGGAGAGGAGAGAGTAGAGAGAGAGCAGGCGGAGATGTACTGAAGAGAAGAGAAAAGAAAAGAAACAGGTGCAATAAGTTATATGTGTAAATATTTTTATTGTTGCTGTATTTTTGTAATTAAGTTGTTTTAATTGTATAGATGTGTAAAGTCCCCTTTTAACTTTTTGCAAAAAAGGAAAAAAAAATTGATTCAACTCAATTTAATTTAATTTAATAAAATTCAATTCTAAAGAACAGATCTAAAACAAATCATAAAAACGTCCAACTTTTCCAAAACTAGGGGTGTAAATGTCGAGCTCGAGTTTTGGTTTACTCGACTCGAACTCGATAGCTATTTCTCAAGCTCGAACTCGACTCGAAAACACTCGAGTAGTTACAATCCAAGCTCGACTCGATTCGGTAGTATGTCGAGTCGATCTCGAATTTGAGTCGAATCTACTCGAGTCGAGTGTTGACCGAGTTTTGACCGAGTTGATTTCGAGTAGCTCGCGAGTTGTCTCGTCTCATTTACACCACTACATAATATTCTTGGAAGGGGGTCCATAGCCAGGTATATTAAAGGAGAGCCTTTCAACCTCCTTTAATAGTCTCATTTGAGTCGCAATCATAATTACATGGGCGATGTCGGACTAGGGATTTGGCTTATATTTACTACCCACTCGTGAGGCAAAATAAACAGCACCCAATCGATGTGGGAGAAGCTATTTTTCTTTTAACTTGTGTGAACACGTTAAACACCCTTAATCAATATAGAATAATATCAATTTTTTTATTATCTAGCTAGTAATTTTAATTTTTGACCAATAAAATTGTTATTTCTTTTATTTAAAATAGAAATTTAGTATGTATTAATATTTTTTTACTTTTTGTCCAATTAATAATTTTTTTATGTTATATTTTACAAATTATATTATAAAACTAATTATGTATATGTAAAAAAAATTCGAGTATCTCACGAGCTTATCGAGTCGAGTATTGAGTACTTCGACTCAACTCGTTAGTATGGCGATTCGAGCCTGAATTCGAGTCGAGCCTTCTCGAATCGAGTGTTGATCGAATTTTGACCGAATCGATCTCGAATAACTTGCGAGTTGTCTCATCTCGTTTACCATCCTGTCCGAAACTATACACAATTCCATTCGAATTGGAATAGCAATACGAGGGCGAAACTGACAATTCTCAGAAGGGTAATTTGGGAATAGAGTAACACCAACTTCAGGTTATTCCCCTACTTCCACGCGTATTGCCAATAGTTCCCAATCCGGCGACCAAAACCAAATTTTTAGGAGAGAGAGAGAGAGAGAGAGAGAGAGAGAGAGAGAATTCCAGAAGAACAGTGGTTTGTTTGTTTCTCATTCTTTGGCCAGTTGCCATTGTTTCTTTATCGCAGCAAAAGGAGTTTGTCTTCGCCTTTTCACAGTTTAAAACTACCAAAACCAGCAAAAATTCCAGAAAGGGCAAATAAACTCTACATGTTCACTCTCGCATCTTATTCCTTCCTCTTCGTCATATCCTTCATACGTTCCTCTGTTTTTCTCGCAGTGCTTATTAAAACCGAGCAAAGGAAAGAAGAAAAAGAAAATCATTAACCCTTCCACCGCCGCCGTCTCTTCATTTTTCTCGTATAGAGCTTTTACTCGCTCAGCGTTCAGCAAAGAAATGTAATGCGTTACGTTGCCCGCTTTTGATAATTCCGCTACTGTACTTTTTCAACTCTTTATTGTTTTTCTTCTGGGTTAAAAAAAAAAGTAAAGATTGATCCGGGTTTTTCCGCTTTGTCTATTTCTTGATCTGAAGTTGGGCTATGGCTTCTTTTGAGTTCTCACTTTTTATGTGTTCTACAGTATGCTGTTGACAAAATCATTTGAAATTCGACTCCGTTTTCGCAAATCAATCGAGAATTCCGCGAACTTATGAATATCCCATATTCATATTCTCTCTCCTCCTTGGTTATTGTTGGAATTGTTCACTGGGACACTGGCATACATCTGTAGCGAAATCTCCTTTGATACAAATGATTACCATACATCTTTAGAGGTGGTTTTCAGTTTTTTATTTAATTTTTTCTTGGTGATTTTTTTTTTTTGAATTTTTGAGGATTTTTATTTCTTTTGTTTTTCTGTTTTAAAAATTGTTGCCGCCTCTTAATGATTCATGAATGTTGATGTTTTTTTTCGGGTCTAAGATTGTAGATTCACCTGTTAATTTATGTTTCTTACTTCTATATTTGCAGGTATATGGATGGATTACATTTACAGATGATATAATAGTGGAAACTGAAATGAGAGGAGAGACGTTGGGCTTAATATTGGGGTTATCGATTGGAGTTGTGATTGGAGTGGCTTTGGCTATAGTTACTTTCTTTTGCTTCAAGTTTCACAAGAAACGCCCCCAGATAGAAAAGAGCAGTTCTAGTAGGACTGCAAATATCCCTATTCGTGTAAATGGGGCCGATGCTTGTACAATCTTGTCAGATTCGTCGCTTGGGGCTGAGTCACCAAGGTCCACTTTGCCCAATGCCAATGGTATGCTATTTTGGCTAGGAGGACTTAAGAAGGCCAGTTTGGTTCGTGCGTCAGGGATATTGGAGTATTCTTACAAGTATGTTTTGATTTATGGACTGCTCTTTAGGCTCAAGCCAAGTGGGGAGTGTGGCACTCACTTAAAAAAAAAAAAGTGATTCTTGGCTTTTGGCTGGAAGAAGTAGCTATTAGTGTTTTCAAAGGCCGGCTTTTGCATTTTATTCGATTTTTTTTGTTACTTGGCATTTATATGTTGCAAAACACTTTTGCAAATACTTCCTTACTCTTAGGGGTGTAAATCAATCCAAATGAGTCTAACGTATGTTTGTTCAAACTTTTTTGAAATTTTTCGAGATTTGAGTATTATGTTCGAGCTTGATTTGATTAGTAATCAAACCGAACGTGAACCAAGCTCGAATAGTTTGATTTTCTTTTATGTATTTTTAATTCTATAAAAAAAAGTATAATATTATTGCAAACACTTCCTAACTATTCGAACTTAAATGCGATACTTGATTCTCTGCGGATACGGATTTATACCTATGGAACTCTTGTATAAGTGCATTTCGTTGCTACGACTTAACTTTGTAATTATATTGGTGAATATACACGTGCAGGGACCTGCAGAAAGCAACCTATAATTTCACCACATTAATTGGTCAAGGGGCATTTGGTCCCGTTTACAAAGCTCAGATGATGTCTGGTGAGACCGTCGCTGTTAAAGTGCTCGCAACTGATTCAAAACAAGGGGAAAAAGACTTCCAAACGGAGGTACGTTTGTTTCGGAAACTAACATATCTCCATATATGGTCTTGTAATTTTTCTTTTTCTTTTGGGAGAGGTGGGGGGTGGGGGGGACCATTTTTACTGTTTAAATGTAGAGTGACAAGATTATGCTTTCATCCTAGGTTATATTATTAGCAAGGTTGCATCATAGGAACCTTGTGAATTTGGTTGGCTACTGTGCGGAGAAGAACCAGCATATGCTTATATATGTCTACATGAGCAGAGGAAGTCTGGCTTCTCATTTGTATAGTAAGTTGGCTGTTGGCTTATATATGCCTATCTGCATAACGTTTAGTTGAATAAACAATCTCTTTACACTAGCTGATCGTGTCGGCCTATGTGATCTGCACCCCTCATTTTTTTCTTCCTTTTTTTCTATAATATAATAGGCCTAGCACCACTATTTAATGAAAAAATTTAAAAGGGCCCTTAAGTCTATATGCGTGCTATAGTTTTGTGTCGATGGATATGCCTAAATTTATACGTTCTGATTTAGGCCATGGAGATATACTGTTGTCTGATGGACATGCTTCCAGTACACGTAAGATTTTTAATACAACAACAACAATATCTAAGCCTTAGTCCCAAAATGATTTGAGGTCGGCTAACATGAATCAAACTTTGAAACCGTCAATGATCGTTACATAAATAACATAAAAGGAAAAAAGAGGCGAAAAAGTAGAGAAAAAAGCAAATAAAAAAAGAGAATGAATGTTAAAAAAAAAGAAAAAAAAATGAAAAATACTGAAAAATAAATTAAAAGATAACATGAAATAAAAGAAAATAGGAATAAAAATACAGATAAATAAAAAAAGAATCAGATTCCATCCACCATCTGTATTCTTTCCCGCCACATTTACATCTCCATCGCCATACTTTCTCCAATGTTCTAAAAGGCGCTAGGCAGTAGGCGGGCGGAGGGGGACCTACTAGCGCCTAGGCCTTGGAGGCGGCGCCTAGGCGGCTAGGTGCTAGGCGATTTTTTATTTTTTATATTTTATTTATATTTATATATGCATCCAAAATGCATAATAATATTCTTTTAAAAAATTCTTTTGGAGAGGAATTTTTTTATTATGCATATTAAAAAAATTCTCATTTTTTATTATTGAAATTACCAAGTAAAAAAGAAAAAAAAAATCTTAACATCAGTCTTAACTATACAGTGCAGTCTTTCACCAAAAAAAAACAAGACAGTGCAGTCTTAACATCTGTTTAATTAATATATTTAAAAACAAAAAAAAATGAAAGCGGCAGTAGTACATCAGCTTTTTTAAAAAGGAAAAAAAAAAAAGAAAAACCTAAATGAAAGCGGCCCGATAAATTAACGAAAGAGAAAAACCTAAATAAATGCTGCTAGACCACTTTAGCCCGCCTAGACCCGCCTAGGGCCGCTGAGCACACTAGGGCCGCCTAGAGCCTCCTACCCGCCTGGCAGAACCGACTATGGGGTAGTTGGGGCGGAGGGCCACCTTCTAGCGCTTAGGCGGCCGCCTAGGCCGATTTTTAGAACACTGACTTTCTCCAATTCCAAGAAACCGCATAACATTTTCAATCATCTTTATCCAAGTTTTCTTGGGTCTTCCTCTACCTTTCACAATATTACTTGTTCCCCCACTTTTTAGCCTCCTCACTGGGGCATCAACATGTTTTCTTCTCACATGACCAAACCATCGTAATCGATTCTCCATCATCTTGTCTTCTATAGACGCAACTCTTACCTTCTCTCTAATCACCTCGTTTCTGAGTCGATCCTTTTTTGTATGACCACACATCCATCGTAGCATACGCATCTCCGCCACATTCATCTTTTGAACGTGACACTGTTTTACAGCCCAACACTCGGTGCTATATAACAGTGCAGACCTAATTGCCGTGCGGTAAAATTTACCCTTTAATCTATGAGGCATGTCAGGATCACATAAAATCCCTGTGGCACTCTTCCACTTCAACCACCGTGCCTTTATTCTGTGAGTCACATCGCCATTTAGCTCTCCATCTTTTTGGATAATAGATCCAAGATACCGAAAGAAAGTTGATCCATGAACAACTTTCCTATCAAATGTGATTATCCCCGCCTCTCTATCACTTTTTTCTTATCAAATGTGATCATCCCCGCCTCTCTATCACTATTTTCGCTAAACCTACACTCCATATATTCAGTCTTACTTCTGCTCAGCCTAAAGCCTCGAGCTTCCAAAGTATCCCTCCAAAGTTCTAATTTCTGTTGCATTCCAACCTTCGTTTCATCAATCAACACAATATCATCTGCGAACATTATACACCACGGAACGTCATTTTGAATTTCTCTTGTCAATTCGTCCATGACTATGGCAAAGAGAAAAGGACTAAGAGCAGATCCTTGATGCACCCCAATCGTAATAAGGAATTCTTCTCTCCTCCCAACATTAGTACGTATACTTGTACTAGCTCCCTCATACATGTCCTTTATAATGTCAATATATTTCCGCGATACACCCTTCTTTGCTAAGGCCCACCAAAATACTTCCCTTGGTACTTTATCATATGTCTTCTCTAAATCAATAAAAACCATATGTAGATCTTTCTTTTTATCTCGATAATGTTCCATCAACTGCCGGATAAGATAAATTGCTTCCATGGTCGGTCTTCCAGGTATAAATCCAAACTGATTTTCTGTTATCTTCACACATTTCCTGATCCTTTGTTCAATCACTCATTCCCACAACTTCATGGTATGACTTATTAGTTTAATTCCGCGATAATTAGAACAATCTTGAACTATCACCTTTGTTCTTATACAAAGGAACAAGAATACTTTTCCTCCATGCTGATGGCATCTTATTGCTTCTCCAAATCTTATTTAAAAGCATAGTTACCCATTCGATCCCTCTCTCCCCAACACCTCCAAACTTCAATAGGTATACCATTTGGTCCTTCTGCTTTCTTTGACCCCATCTTCTTCAATGCCATTGTCACTTCACCCTTTTGAATTCTCCTCTTAAACTCTGGTTAACCATACTTGAGGGGATGTTTAAATTCCCAATATCTTGTTCTTGATGGCCATTGAATAGGGTATCAAAATTCAAAGTATGACCTCCATCTCTCTTTTATCTCTTTATCTTGAACCAAAACTTTTTGATCAGTATCTTTTACACATTTAACTTTTCCAATATCTCGCGTCTTGTTCTCTCTCATTAGAGCAAGTTTGTAGATATCTTTTTCCCTTCTGTTGTATCTAATCTTGCATATAATTCTTGATTGACCTTTGATCGGGCATTTCGCACTGCCTTTTTATTTACTTTTTTAATAAAGTAAATAAAAAGAAAAGAAAATTGTTTCAAAAAAAAAAAAAGATTTTGACTATTAAGTTTGAGAATATAGTGTGCTGTCTCAATTTTTTTGTCTTTTTGTTGTCACCATTTTCATTCATGTTTTACCCTTCCTATGCACATGTTTTAGATGACAAACTTGCACCATTGAAATGGGAATTAAGGGTTCAAATAGCACTTGATGTGGCTAGGGGCTTGGAGTATCTTCATGACGGAGTAAGTTGAATGAATAACTTACACATTTTTTCTTTACAATCCGTCTTTCGTGCCGTCTTTATGTGGCACGTGCTTATATTTCTTTTGTTGCTTTTACAATTACCTTCAGGCAGTACCCCCCGTGGTACATCGCGACATAAAATCCTCCAATATTCTGTTGGATCATCTTATGAGAGCCAGGGTAATTTTCTAATGGGTATCATATTCTTTTTCTTAGAATGGTGATGCAAAATATTAAAAGAAAAAAAAAACTGAAGAAGATCTAGGAATTGGAAAATGAGTTACTTACTCAATATGGCTATTATGCAGGTAGCGGACTTTGGACTTTCAAGGGAAGAGATGGTTAATGCGCAAGTGTGCAATATTCGAGGGACTTTTGGATATCTCGATCCTGAATACATATCGACTCGTACATTTACGAAGAAAAGTGACGTTTACAGCTACGGGGTGTTGCTGTTTGAACTTATTGCGGCAAGAAATCCTCAACAGGGTCTTATGGAGTATGTCGAGCTAGTAAGTTTGTTTCTCTCAATCTGAAATTTGAACCATTGTCGAAATAAGGATATTGATCGGCGATTAGAAGGCAAGTGAGTGGAGATTGTAATTTGTAAGATGATATAGTGTAGTGACAATTGTTTGTTTGATTTGCTTTTTAGGGAAATTTACAGAAACTACCCTCAATGTTTGCCTAGTTGCAAAAAACTCCATTTTATCTTTCCAAATTACAAATATCCTCTTGATATCAATTTCTTTTTTGCAAATTACATCCCGAGAGGTAATTTGTAATACTTTAGGGGGTATTTTTATAATTTTGATTGATAACTAGAGTTTTTTCTTTTACTATTTTTATTAGGCTAAATGTAAGCGGTGGTTTTTCTAATTATCTTGTGATAATTGGATGTGATTTATTTTTTATTTTTTTCACAAGTTATTTTATGTTGGGACAAAAAAAAAAAAACTCTTAATAAAAAGAATGGAAGTTCTTTGTGAAGAATCACAGCTTCTTTATTCTGTTATACTTTCATGATACCACAGGCAGCCATGAATACCGAAGGAAAAGTCGGATGGGAAGAAATAGTCGATCCACGTCTCGATGGGAAATTTGATGCCGGAGAACTCAATGAGGTGGCTAGACTTGCACATAAATGCATCAATCGTGTGGCCAGAAGAAGGCCATCGATGAGGGACATTGTTTTGGTGCTTTCAAAGATTCTTAAACCAAGACGCAGTAAGAGACATCGGAATGATTCCTCGACTCCCAGAGGAGACGACGTAATCGTCAATATGGACCAATTAGAACACCGGAGAGTAGAATCTTTGGACAGCATGGCTGACTCGCTTGATGATTAAAAACGACACTTTTGGCTTCTCTTTTTCTTTTTGAAGCTTTTTGTATGTTTACTTTCTTTTTCCTGATTCGGGGTTTTGATTTGGAACGTAGTCTTCAGCTTTACGAGTACATTTTACCGACTAAAAGTTGAGAATCACTTATTCTTAGAGTTGCGAGCACTTCGAAAGTAGCCATATAGTTCAGTCAGGTTTCTTGTTATCTCAGCATAAGGATTTTACATAATCTCCTTTTTTTTGTTATTTTTATTCTATTTGTTGGGGGTTATTTCCTTAATCTTCTCGAAATTGTACATGAACAGAGAGGAATTAAAATGAGTCAAAGATTGTCGTTTCTGTGTATGTTTGGTACTTTGTTCTTCTGTTCGTCTATTCTGAAAAACAGTAGTGGTGATATCAGGTTTGTACTTTTGCAGTGAAGTTCTTTTGCAGGAAAATATGTATTTTAATTGGAGCCATGTTAAAAATGTAATCTACTTACAAGTAGGGGGTTGTAACCGAATGGAATCAGGCGATTTCAAATATGGCTGTAATTTAACCGAGTCTAGCTTTAGAGAGTTTGAGTTTGAGTTTGGTTCGTTTATTACAGAATCTAACTTGAGCTTATTATTGAATACATCAACAGCTCACAAGGTTTTTCGAGCCTAAACGAGTTATAAATCGAATCATTCTTAAAATTGTTATGTAACCAAAAATTGTTATATAAATAATATTAAGTATTTCTAAAATGCATAATATATTTACTAGTACGTAAAAACAATCGAAAGTATTAGCTTAAATTATACAAGCTTTCTAACGAGACTTCACCAGCCTTTTTAAAGGTCTGCTCACAAGCTAATCAACCAAACAAATAAATAATATATATGTATTTAAACAATTTATTAATATCTGGCCTTAATTTTTTTACAATTTATGCCTTTTATAGATATTTAAAAAATTATTAAATAATTTCTATTTTTTGAAATAATTTGTGGTCGGAAAAACAAAAATTTGCCACTTTCAGAACCGGTATATAGATATTCTCCTTGTTTTCAAAGAAAAAAACATTACTTTTATTCAAATTGAACCATTATTAATCATTAATGCATACCCTGATTTTTAAATAAACTAAACAATGCTAATTTTTTTATGGGTAGTGCTATTCAGCCACATTGTGGTCGACCACACAGTGATAATATTGATATTTAATAAATTAATATGATTGTTAAGTCAATTTAATGATTTACATCTATATCCTTTACAAATTCTTCATCCGATTTTGAATTTTAAATTCAAATCCTAATTTCTAATATTAAACTATAGCATTAATTACGATTTTCATTTCAATTTCATTGAAAGTAAGTAAACTTATTAAAAGTTTACATCATCATTATATTAAGATTCTCGAATTCTTTTTTTCCTAATATAGTCTGAAGATCTGAACGCATCCCTGTAAATACATGTGATCTCTAAGAAAGTAGAGTTTGTTAATTTTATAATTTCTTTTAATTGCTGGTAATTTTTTGTAAATATTCAATTGAAATGTCATATGATTGAATATTGATAGTTCTTGGAAATAAGATTTACGTAATTTGTTCATGTTGTTGAAATGGGAAAACTTTAGTAAATTTTGGTTTGCCTTAATTATATGTTCATCTATTTTTATTTCGTTCATTGTACGCATATTTCTGATAATGTGAGTTTCATATTCTAATTCTTTGCTAGTGAAAATTTGACGTGGTTTAATTTTGTTTGTTCTGCTTGAATTTTATTTGCCCATGATTTATTATATATTTTCTCATGACAGTACTCATCGGCGTATACAATTATAATATCCATGTAAATGTTTATTATTTAGAGGAAAATTAATCGTTATTTAGAGGGACAACGTTCATATTCAATTTAGTCATTAAATTTAATGATGTAGATAACTATGGAGGGATGAAAAATTAGCGCCTAACTAATATAATCTAATTTGGAGCCAAAGTCATTTAGGGGTATTTTAGTCCAACAACATATCGCTTTAATTTACAAATCGACGCCAAACTAAACCGACCGGTTTATTAACAAACTAAACTGTGTGGCCGGCCACGGTGTGGCTGAATAGAATTATTGTTTTTTGTAGGAATAATTCGGTACTTGCACGTGTATTACAAATAAAATTCTGAACTTAACTATAACAAAGAACAGAAAGAAAATATTACACTTGAAACTAACGAACAATTTTTAATAAAAGGACTAAACATCGTCCGAAGCTAGAGCTTCTGCCCGCAAGACGAGAATACGCCCCGGTAGTGCTCACGGTGAAGCGGCTCGTCCCCAAAGGTTAAAACGATCTGAACGTCTCGGCAGTAGCAGCACCGCAAAGCCAGAGCACTGACGAATTTGGAGCAGACTGTATATGCTATGATAAAAAATGCACTGTTTTTCGTGTTTTTTGCAATGACCAAAATGTTGATATATATATATATATATATATATATATATAACACTCCTTGATCAGGTGAAGGGACTCGTCGCCATTACTCCTGCCATGATGGCTGGCGGTTTCAGACGCCCAAATGGCTGGTCGGATGAAGAGTCTTGTCTTTACTAGGGGCAACTCAAGAGTCTTGTCCATACCAAACGGCTAGTGGACTTACGGATTTGGTCAAAAAAGATAAGCCCAAACACCAGCTCAAAGCACCAATTGCCAATTGCCAAGATCCAAGTCCTGGGCCCGAGCCCGAGCTCGAGCCCGAGCCGACGGACGGACGGTCGGCCGGCGGCGGCGCGCGCATGTGTGTGTGTGTGCGCGCGCGAAGACACCCATACACACCAACCCACTTGTTATTAAGCCCATAAAGGCAAAGACTTTAAATACAAGCCAAAACATCCATCCACAATCAATGTGGGATAACTAGCATCATATATCTCATGTTAGTTCCTACTCCAACATCCAACTTTAACATATAATATCTCACTCACCGGAAATCGGCTTAGAAATATTAAATATACCACGTTCATCTACTCACGACGTAGATTAACATTCAATAAATATTTTAATTAAATAATAAATATTTAATTAACAATATTTATTCTTAATAAATGGTTAATTACTAAATCATTTCCAACAATCCCCCACATGAGTGAGAATGCCAATGCAAAATGAATGCAAATGCATAGTTGAGTCCTCAAGAGACAATATTGCATTTGGCTAGGTGGCTTGTGACCTTGAACCTATCCATTGTCAACATCATCGAGTATACTGGCGGCATAGTGGTCATGAAAACCTTGAACTAGTCCTCCATGGCGTATACTGAGACAATAATATAGACACAATATCATCTCAATTCCGTCCGTTCTAACGTTTTGTGTCCTTTTCGGTCTTGGACACCCATTTGGATTCATAAGTGTATCAACTGAAGCGGCTCTCACTTCACACTTATATATCCTACTATACTTGACCTCTCCGAGGTAATCAAGAATCATTAAAAATCATAAGACTTAACCTCACCACATGTAGGTAAACAATCACTCACTGTTCTCAGAGAATAGGTATGTTTGAGTGTTTTAACACACGAATTATTATAACTTCGTTATCTCATTGAACCAAGCTCTTGGGATCCTCCAATCTACAAGGTTGGGTTTCCGCTACAATCATCCTTAAGATGTGGATTTAACACCCATTCCCTCTAACAATTTATACATTTGATCTCGATTAATACTCTTCGTCAGCGGATCCGCCAGATTATCTATTGACCTTACATAGTCAATTAAGATAATCCCACTCAAGATCAAATACCTCACGGCATTTTGTCGTCGATGAATATGTCGAGACTTACCGTTATAAAACATATGTTGTGCCCATCCAATAGTAGCTTGGCTATCACAGTGTATCAACACAGACGGCACAGGTCTCGTCCAACATGGAATATCCTCGAGAAAATTTTTAAGCCATCCAGCTTCTTCACCAGTTTTATCCAAAGCTATGAATTCAGATTCCATGGTAGACCTAGCAATACAAGTTTGTTTCTTGGACTTCCAAGATACAACACCACCTCCAATAGTGAACACATATCCACTCGTAGAAAATGAGTCTTTCGATTCGGATATCCAATTAGCATCACAATACCCTTCAAGTACAGCAGGCTCTCTTGAATAATGAATCGCAAAGTTCTAAGTATATTTTAAATAACTCAGTACTCGTTCTAGAGCCCTCCAATGTTCTTTACTTGGATTAGATGTGTAGCTACTCAACTTGTGAACCGAGCATGCTATATCAGGACGGGTACAATTTGACAGATACATTGTAACACCCCCAATCCACTCAGGGATATTACACGCCATAGACCCTCTCCTCGAGGATCTACCAGGCTGGTAACAACATTTAACATCTCGACAATGCCTTCAAGGTTAAAATGACTCAGTAGACCGATTTGGTCTTTCAATAAAAATATACAACTCAATTATAAACACATACCCACGCAGAGGTCAAAATACAATAAACTCCCGTACAACGGGGAAAAGATACTGCAGCGGAAAAGAAAATACAACTAGACCAATACGACATCAACGGATCCTCGTGTGATTAGTATCGTTCATCTTTCATCATCCTTCGTGCCGACCCTGTGTTATGCTCCATAACCTGAATGCAAAAATAGACATCCACCCCCCGAATACTCGGGGGTTAGCAAAACTCCACTGTTTTGCTAGTGCAAATACAAGTGCAAAAATACGAGCCATACAATTCACATTCCACGAATAACAATAACCAGGAATCCTCAAAAATCCAAAAGTAACTAAAAGTACTTCCCGAGACAAGATTTTGAGTAAAACTTTCCAAATTCGAAAGATCACAAATAACGAGAATGGTTTGCAAGATGGTTTAAAATACCCTCGGGAGTTTTAATAGAAATCAAATTAGGATTATCAAATCCATATCTTTCCAAAAATCAACATGGTCACAACCCAAAGGTTTTGTTTTTGCAAATAGAAAACCGACAACAATTCACAGGGCCAGAGCCCAACATCACGTGTCCTCGATGGACATAAAAATCAACAAAACATAATCACGCACGCGCATCGCCTAGGATCGGGACAAAGCCACAAATCCCACTCGAGGCCTCGAAGGACCCTCCCGAGCTGGCTAGCTAAACAAATCACACACATGCATCGCCTAGGACCGGGACGAAGCCACAAATCCCACTCGAGGCCTCGAAGGACCCTCCCGAGCTGGCTAGCTAAACAAATCACACACAAATCACAACCATAAGTTATCCCGGCATCGGGCTAACAAGCCACGAACCTCGGAGTCCCCGCAAGACATACCCGATGATAACCCCACTAGTTATCCCGGCATCGGGCTAACAAGCCACGAACCTCGGAGTCCCCGCAAGACATACCCGGATTGGATAACCCTACGGTCTCGCCCGACCCATACTAGCAAGTATGGATCCCGGAGATTCAACAATCCTACCCGGAGGCACATCACGTATAACAAGCACACAACAATAATCGATTATGAAACGAAACAACATTAAGCATCGCAACCTCCTTTCAAAGGAGTAACAACTAACATCACATCATGTCAAAACCGCAATACACTGCAATGAAGCCATATACGTACACACGCATTATCAAACACCACATCAACTCCAAACATATCCAAAGGATACAGGTAGTCACTTACAGCCCACACACTTACAAAACAAACGCGTTTTGAAAGAGAGCCTTTAGCAAGGCTAATCGAATCTTTTGAAAATAATTTTCAAATGACCAAACCAACACATTTAGACGATCACCAATTATCATATCCACAAAACAAGAATAGTATGGGCAAGGTACTTGCCTTGAACAACCACAACGCGGAGAATCGACCGGAGTAGGTTGGCACGAACCGACTACGAACCCGCCGACTCCACCGAACGCCAACTCGCAACAATGAACTACGAACGAAGACAATAACAACGAAAATGAATTCCAAAGTATGACCCAAAGCCGCTGAATTCAAAGAACGAACGACGAATGTTCAAGCGTTTTCCCCAAAACAGTCAAGAACACGATTCGTCCCGACAAAACACGAAAATGAAATTCCAAGTTGAAATATGGATATACAATCCATAGAATATGTTTAACAACATCATTTAACCATAATCGATCCAACAAAAACGGATGAAAAACGAGATCGAGAACAAATCCCCCAAAAAGTCGATTCGAAGGAAATCAAGAGATATACTTCGATTCAACGAAGAACAATGGATTAAATGATGTTAAACACAAGAATACTACCAAGATTAATCATACCCATCATGGATTAATCAACAACACGGAATGAATCGGATAAAAATGTAAAACCCCCCAAATTCACGAAATTAGGGTTCTAAGAAAGATTACTTTGATTCGCTGGATCAAAGGACGATATATGATGATTGATTGATGATATAACCTTAATAACTTCGAGTATTTGTTGTCAAACAACATGGCTCCATGATGAGCATACCCTCAACCGCGGAAGAGAAGGAGAAGGAGGAGAAAAATGGCCAAAAACCCGTCTGCAGGGCCATAAATAGGCTGCACAGTGTGCCGCGGCCCTGCGGGAGTGTGCCGCGGCACAGGCCCAAAAATGGCTCCCAGTGGTCGGCAGTGTGCCGCGGCCCGTCCGGCGTGTGCCGCGGCACCAGGTACAGACGGTTTGGCCGAAAAAATGCACGAGTGTGCCGCGGCCCTGCCGGCATGTGCCGCGGCCCACGGTACGGCCTGCTCGGCCAGAAGCTGCCGAGCACTACCGGACGTAGCTCGGCCAGAAGCTGCCGAGCACTACCGGCCGTAGCTCGGCCAGTGTCGGCCTGGGCCCAGATTGCCCGTCCTTGACTCGGCCGGGGCCAACTCCGACGGCCCGAACGACCCCGAAACCCGAACCTGAATACGAATCGATGATACGGCTACGACGTACTCGCAAAGACGAATCTAAGAGCTAAGAGAACACACAATTCCGACCACCCGAAGGCTCGGAATTCGACAACAGAAGTAATTACCTAAAACTTTGGGAAATTACGAAAATGGCCCAAAACGTCCGAAAATCACGATACACGATCGAAACACCAAACCAAAGCTCGCAACATGAATAATAACATCAAATGAACTTACGAGAAACTCGAAACAACAGTTTCGGACGAGATTCACAAGAATCGAACTCAAGTGCGGAAAAGTCGCTAAAAAGCTCGGAACTCAACAAAACAATACCGAAACGAACACGGATGACAAAAAGTGCAGAATTAATCATTCTCGAAATGACGAAACGGTCATGAGCGAGTCGTCAAAACGGACTCCGGCCGAAAAAAGAAATTTACCGAAAATCGAAAATTGTGGATATTACATACATCAAACTCCCAACGATCTTAGCATATTCATCTTGACCCACAGGTTCACCCTTATGATAATTCAGATGAACATTCGGTTCCCAAGGAGTCTTAGCAATGGGTTTATCAAAAGCGTTGAATTTCCTTAACACTTTCTCAACATAATGAGATTGCGTCAAAGCAATTCCGTTAGGCGTTTTCAGAATCTTAATTCCAAGAATAGTATCAGCCAAACCCATATCTTTCATGATAAAATTCTTACTTAGCATTCGCTTCGTTTCACCAATCACACGAGAGTTGCTACCCATTATCAAAATGTCATCTACATATAGACAAACAATGACGTAATTGTCACCCGTTTTCTTAACATAGACACTTTTGTCACTCTCATTGATATTGAAACCATTTGACAACATCACTTCGTCAAATTTCAAATGCCACCGCAGAGGTGCTTGTTTCAAATCATATAAATACCGTTGTAGTTTGCATACCATGTGCTCTTTCCCAGGTACTACAAAACCTTCCGATTGTTTCATATAGATTTTATCTTCCAGCTCCCCATACAAGAATGCAGTCTTAACATCCATTTGATGAATCTCGAGATTGCGCAAAGCAGCAATAGCGAGTAGCACCCTAATAGAAGTAAGTCTTGTCACGGGCGAGTAGGTATCAAAGAAATCATAACCAGCTTTTTGCCTAAAGTCTTGAACTACAAGTCGAGCCTTATATTTGTCAATAGTACCGTTAGACTTGTACTTCTTCTTTTGGATCCATTTGCATCCTAAAGCCTTACAACCCTGTGGTAGTTCAACTAACACCCAAGTATGATTCAGCATAATAGACTCAATCTCAATGTCTATTGCCTCTTTCCAGAAAGCCGCATCTGCACCGGATAAAGCTTCTTTTACAGATACCGGTTCACCATCTAACATCAAAACGACGTAGTCGGGTCCGTATATCTTTACTTTCCGTATTCTAGTACCTCGTCTAGGTTCTACATTGACTGGCGTATACCTAGGTCGCTTTCTGTTTGGTCGTTCAGATAACACCAGATTCGAGCTAGAGGCTTCATCTATGGTTTCATAACACATAGGCTCGTCTACAAGGTTAGAATTTGTATCTTCATCATCAACTTTTTTGTTAGAGTTAGGATCAACCTTATTCTTATAAGGATATATATTTTCAAAGAATACAGCATTCCTTGATTCAATCATTGTATTTACATGAATGTCGGGTATCTCGGATTTGTGTACAACAAACCTGTAAGCGCTGCTGTTAAGTGCATAACCAATAAAGATACAATCGATCGTCTTAGGACCAATTTTAACTTGTTTAGGTAGAGGCACCTCAACTTTCACCAAAACACCCCCACACTTTGAGATATTTGTATGATGGTTTTCTTCCTTTCCATAACTCATAAGGAGTAACATCCTTACCTTTGCGTGAAATTTTGTTCAATATGTAGTTGGTTGTCAAGACAGCTTCCCCCCACATGTTCTGGGGCAACCCTGAACTAATTAATAAGGCATTCATCATATCTTTAAGTGTTCGATTCTTATTTGGCAATGCCATTAGATTGTGGAGCATATGGAGTCGTGGTTTGATGAATTATACCACTTTCATTGCATAATTCCTCAAATGGAGCTACATATTCACATCCTCTATCACTTCGAACCATCTTAATACGACAGCCTAATTGATTCTTGGCTTCATTCTTGAAGTTCTTAAAGGCTTCAATAGCCTCATCTTTACTTCTCAAAAGATAAAGATAACAATATTTTGTGCAATCATCGATGAAAGTGATAAAGTACTTCTTACCACCTCTAGTTTGCACAAATTTTAAATCACACACGTCTGTGTAAATTAATTTAAGGGCTTTTGTGTCCCGTTTTACCGAATGAAAGGGTAGTTTCGTCATTTGTGCCTCAACACAAATCTCACATTTGTTTTGATTTTTGATTTCATTTAATTTTAGTAAATCTAAGTTTACTAATCTTTTTATAGCATTTAGATTCACATGACATAATCTACAATGCCATAAATTTGAGCACTCAAGCAAATAAGCAGAAGTAGTAGCATTATTATTAGCAACTGCCTTTGGAGGCTTACAAGTACGAACGCTAAGTTTGAACATATCCTCGACAATATGACCTTTACCGAGAGTCTTGCCAAACTTGCGTATTATCATAAAATCGCTACGAAGGTCTACATCAAATTTAGCTCTAACTAATTTGACACCAGACACCAAATTCTTTCGGATTGCCGGAGCATGCAGCACATCCTTCAGAGTTATCTCCACACCGGAGGTGAATTGAAGCACAACAGTTCCAATTCCAAGAACTGGAGAGGTACGATCACTTGCCTCTGTGATGAAGCGGTCTTGAATCTCTTTGTAAGTGAAAAACAAGTCTCGGTTCACACAGATGTGAACAGTCGCACCTGTATTAAGAAACAAAGTAACAAGGTTAGGTTCCGAGACATGATTTACCTCGGTGATCATGGCAGCAAGATCATCTTTGTCCCAAGAGTCAAAGTCCTTCTAGACATGGTTGAATTTGCCTTTTCCCTTGTTCTTCTTTGGCTTTCGGCAGTTTTTCGCTATATGGACGGGCTTGTCACAGTTGTAGCACGTTCCGGTAAACTTCGTCGGAGGTGCCACATCCTTTCCCTTGTCTTTGGTAGGATGTGGACGTTTTTTGGAAGGTCCGCCCCTACCTTCAGTCAGATTAGCCTTAGCATCCATAGGAGCTTTGATTTTCAAGTCTTGATCACGGACTTGAGCTTCAGTTTGGAGCTTAGCAACCAAAATTTCAAGAGTCATTTCCTTTCGCTTATGCTTAAGGTATCCCTTGAACTCCTTCCAACTAGGCGGCAACTTGTCGACCAAGAGCACCAAAGTGTACGTCTCAAGTAGAGGCATCCCCTCAGAATGAACATCATGTATAAGAGTTTGGAACTCTTGTACTTGGGGCATCATTGGACGAGAATCCACCATTGAATTCGGAGAGCCTCGTCACAACAAACTTCTTCGTGCTAGCAGGATTAACACGGTATTTCAACTCAAGAGCATCCCAAATTTCTTTGGCAGTCTTCTTGATGTTGAACACATTGAACAGGCCATCATCAGGCTTGTCCAGCAACATATTCCGACACAGATAGTCGGAATGAACCCATGTATCATAGTCGGTACGCACTTGAACATTCGCCTCATTCTCAGCAGGGACAGGAGGCTTTTCTTCACGCAGGAAGCTCGCAAGCCCCATTGTGGTAATGTAGAACAACATCTTTTGAGACCAGCGTTTGAAGTCGGTGCCCGAGAAAACAGGAGGTTTCTCGGCGATAGGCATTAGCCGAGCAGCATTGTGAATGGGAGCCATTGAAGAGCTTGATGATCCAATGGTTCCAGAACCGGTGGATGGATTAGTGGATGCGTCGGTGCTAGCATTGAACGACATTTTTCTCCAGCAAAAGTTTGAGGATGACACGAACAAGTAAGGTCGATTATTCTCGTCTTGCGATTATAGGAATAATTCGGTACTTGCACGTGTATTACAAATAAAATTCTGAACTTAACTATAACAAAGAACAGAAAGAAAATATTACACTTGAAACTAACGAACAATTTTTAATAAAAGGACTAAACATCGTCCGAAGCTAGAGCTTCTGCCCGTAAGACGAGTGTAATATCCGCAAATTCGATTTCCTGTAATTTTTCTTTTTTTGGCGAAAGTCCATTTTGACGACTTTCTTGGGACCGTTTCGTCATCCTGAGAACGATTAATTCTACACTTTTTGTCATCCGAGTTCGTTTCGGTATCGTTCTGTTGAATTCCGTGTTCTTTAGCGACTTTTCCACGTATAAGTTCGACTTTGTTAAATCACCATAAATTCTTTGAAACTCAAAAAATTCTGAATCTTGGCAATATTATAAAGCATCGAGTTAGCTTTCCAATGGTTCAAACGGTGAGTCAATCGGAGTCCAGACGAGGGAGTTATGGTCGAAATAGCTAAGTCACTCTTATTTTTCAGATTCGGCCAAAACCGCCTGTACCCGGTGCCGCGGCACACCTGGGCTGAGCCACGGAACACTTCCGAGCCCTGGGAGATATTTTTGGGCCTGTGCCGCGGCACACTCGGCCTGAGCCGCGGCACACCTGTCAGTCAGCCCTATATCTGCGTTTTTTTTGTGCGATTCAACCGATACTTTTTCATTTCTTCACCTTCACACGGGAGAGAAGGCTTGAGAGAGGGAAGTTTCTTCATCTATCACTTGAGTGGGTAACTTCCTTCATCTATTTTCGATTGTGAAGCCCGGATCATCGTTCTATCGCGTGCTCTTCGAATCATAGTGCTTGAATCTTCAAGAGGTAATTTCTTCAACATCTTGGATTTCGATTTTGTATTGGGTAATGATGTTTTGGATGTTAAAATCATGGGGTATGAAGTGATATACGCATGATTATGGACTTGTTGGAGTATTCATCGGATTATTGAAAGATTATTCAAGAACACTTCGAATTTTGTATTGGAAATTGGGGATTTTGTTTGACTTCATCCTTTTAATCCGTAGTAATTTAGATTAGTGATGGATTGATGATTATTTAGGTGTATTCTATCATTTCCATCGTTATTCCATGGTTGGATTGTATTGATTCATCGTTTTGGTTGAGTTATTAGTCGACGCCTTGAAAGTGTCCGACAAAAGGTCTAAGAGGGGGGGTTTGTGCGTTGTACGATTATTATTCATCGTACGATTGTTGATTTATCATTAATATGACTTAGGGACGAAATCCTTGTGAAGAACTCAAGTCGGAACCCTTCCGTTCGTTGTCTTCTTCGTGGTTCAAGGTTCCCGGTCGAACCGTGTTCTTCGGGATCTTCGGTAATGTTTATTAAGGCAAGTATACATTTATGATTGTACGTTCTCGACTTTGAAAGTATGAAATATTGATGGTGTGATTATTTCTAGCCACTCCGGGACGGGCCTATGGTACGCTGAGGGTTTCGTAGCCTCTGGTGCGATTCCATGGTTGATATGAACGAACCGTTTCTACGGCATTCATATGAAATAATGTTGGCATGTAATGAACGAACCGTTTTGACGGCATTCCTACATGTATCGGCGTATGAGGTGAACGAACCGTTTCTACGGCATTCACATACGTAACGGCGTATGAGGTGAACGAACCGTTTCTACGGCATTCACATACGTCTTATGAGATTTTAGTTATTCCGGAATACTAGTCTTGAATTGATGAATTGATGGATATTGATGAATTGACGGATTACATTTACTTTATTGTCGAGGAGTATTATGTTTCATATTGTTATACTTGCACTAGCTATTCGACGGCTAACCCCTTCATGGGGGAAATACGTTTCATGTATTTTAGGTTCCAGGAGAGCGGACAGGTGGGTATCGGGTCGGCATGAAGATGATGGGCAAGTGTGATACTGTGTCTTGTCTCCGGTTATTTTCTTGGATTCCTCCATTCAGTGTTGTTGTACTGGAATGGATTTTTAAATACTCGAGTATTGTATTTCAGTTTCCTTGATGTTCCGGCCTGTGTTGCCGAGGTATTGATTTGTACAGTGATGTATATGGTTTCATTGGTTATGGTTTTGAATACCATTTGTATCGTCTTTCTTTCCATTGTATGTAGACCTTCTCGGTCAAGTTTATAGTTCCGCGTATGTTTAGCCTTGTGGGTCCCACGGCGGGGCTCACGGCGTTGTAATATACCCTGAATAACTTGGGGGTGTTACAACGAGAATACGCCCCGGTAGTGCTCACAGTGAAGCGGCTCGTCCCCAAAGGTTAAAACGATCTGAACGTCTCGGCAGTAGCAGCACAATACTAACCGAGCACCTGCGAACTGGACTAGAACGAAGACTGAACTGTATATGCTATGATAAAAAAATGCACTGTTTTTCGTGCTTTTTGCAATGACCAAAATGCTGATATATATATATATATATATATATATAGCACTCCTTGATCAGGTGAAGGGACTCGTCGCCATTACTCCTGCCATGATGGCTGGCGGTTTCAGACGCCCAAAGGGCTGGTCGGATGAAGAGTCTTGCCTTTACTAGGGGCAACTCAAGAGTCTTGTCCATACCAAACGGCTAGTGGACTTACGGATTTGGTCCAAAAAGATCTTGCCAAGATCCACGTCCTGGGCCTGAGCCCGAGCCCGAGCCCGAGCCCGACAGACGGTCGGATGGTCGGTCGGTCGGTCGGCGGCGGCGTGTGTGTGTGTGTGTGTGTGCGCGAGGACACCCATACACACCAACCCACTTGTTATTAAGCCCATAAAAAAACTTTAAATACAAGCCAAAACATCCATCCACAATCAACGTGGGATAACTAACATCATATACCTCATGTTAGTTCCTACTCCAACATCCAACTTTAACATATAATATCTCACTCACCGGAAATCGGTTTATAAATATTAAATATACCACGTTCATCTACTCACGACGTAGATTAACATTCAATAAATATTTTAATTATATAATAAATATTTAATTAACAATATTTATTCTTAATAAATAGTTAATTACTAAACCATTTCCAATATTTTTTATATACATAAAATAGCACAAACAAAATAGTAACTAAATAAAAAATATGGTATCTATATATTTCTTCTATGAACCATTCATACATTAGTTTTAGTATTATATTATTATGTTAAATTAATTTTAAATAAATCTATCTCAAAGCAAATAAAAATAAGCCAAAATCGAATTAAGAAATATATAGTTGGAGTTTGAATTTTACAGTCAGAGAAACCAAAACATAACTAAAATTAAGGGGGGCGTATTCAATTGAGACTTCAAATGAGTTTTAAAGACTTTTATAGAATTTGATGGATTTTAAAAAGTTTAGGGGTATTTAATTGAGACTTTTAAAAGTCAATTAAATTTTTGTGGTATTCAATATAAAATTTAATGGAGTTCTTAAAAGTCCATTAAAGTCATGAAGTATTAAATGAAGGGGGGCGTATTCAATTGAGACTTCAAATGAGTTTTAAAGACTTTTATAGAATTTGATGAATTTGAAAAAGTTTGAGTGTATTTAATTGAGACTTTTAAAAGTCAATTAAATTTTTGTGGTATTCAATATAGAATTTTTTTTCCCCTCCTTTTCTCCTTTTATGTTATTTATGTAACATCATTGACGGTTTCAAAGTTTGATTCATGTTAGCCGACCCAAAATCATTTTGAGACTAAGGCTTAGATGTTGGTGTTGTTGTTGCTGTATTCAATATAGAATTTAATGGAGTTCTTAAAAGTCCATTAAAGTCATGAGGTATTAAATGAAAACTTTTATAAATCTTACAAAATTATGAGGTATTCAAATTTATTTTGGATTTTAAAGTTTTTAATGGAATCATCTAGGTACTCATCGTTAAGCACAACGTACAAACATAATTTGTCTTTTAAAATCTTTCCTACACCCCTAAGATTTTGATGGATTTTTATTCGTCACCACCACCACCGACGCAACCGCCTCCACCACAACCGCCTCCCCACCACCATTGCCACTGTCCCGTCACACCACCAACACTATTTCCGCTGTCATCCCGTTGCCACTACCACCATATAGGGCTGTCGAACGATTCGGTTCCGGTTAACCAGACCGAATTTTTCGGTTAACCCGAACCATAAATGTCCTAAAATAAGAACTGAAAACCGGACCGTATAAATTTTCAGTTAACCAGTATCAGACCAATTATTTTCGGTTCCGGTTCGGTTAACCACAAAAAGCGTTTTTTTATTTCAATTTAAAAAAATTGAAATAATATAATATAATTATAAAATATAAAAATATAAAATCATAAATAAAATCTGCTTCGGTTCGGTTTATAAAATATATTTATTAAATATTATTTTTTATTCTATAATTATATAATATAATTACAAAATATAATTTCATAAAAACAGTCTAATTTCCAATTTTAATTTACAAAAATTAAAGTAATATAATATAATTATAAAATAAAAATAATATTTAATAAATATATTTTATAAAACCGGTTTTTGGTTCGGAACTGAACGGTTATCGGTTAGACCAAAAACCGAACAAATGATACATAATGGAATCGAAAAACGGATCGATAACCGAAATTGCAGTTTCGGTTCTAATCGAGAACCATTTAGACAGCCCTAGCCATATCCCGGAATAGTAAAGAAGTTCTTATAATATTTTTATCTTCTGTTCTTCAACTTTTTATGGAAAAAAATAATTATTTACAAAAACTTGTAAAAAAAATTCAGTTTATAATTAAATATTTTATATCTGCTCATTGCTTTAATAACTTGTATATGTTTTAGTCTTTTTAATATGAGATACTTCTTTAGTTTTTCTCGTCAAATTATATCAATTTGTTGTAAAATTTCTATTTGTAATAGATATTTATTTTTAATTAAAAAATCTATTATACATAACAATTGATTGAAAATCATATATAGAACAACTATCTATTAAGATAGAACGCTAATAAATGAAATTCATGTGGTTACTATCTTTTGAGAAAAATAAAGTCAATAGAAATTCATAAAAGTCCATAAAAATCCATAAAAGTCTATAGAATTCTAACAGATAGAAGTCCATTGAAATCAAAGAGAATATGAAAGTCAGTTGAATTCCATTAAAATCTATCAAATCCATCAAACTCTAAAATCTATCAAATTCCATTTAAATTTTAATTAAATACACTCCCTAAATTTTAGTATAAATTCGAACCGTAGGAACCGACTAGAAACATCCATACTTAATATTAAAAGAGGGTTGCAAAAAAATTTAAAAGACACATGTCATCACCACATTATTTCTTTTTTTAAAAATCTTAAAAAAATAGATATTTAGTTTGGAAGGGAAGTTAGAGGGTTATTCCATATATAATATCTACCAATTAAAAATTTCCTCTCATTTTATTCCTTTTATTTTTAACTTAATAGTTTAAATAATTATAACTTTTTCGTATCAATTTTACTTTTGATAAAAAATATATCAAATTAATTCTTACTTCGTACTCTTTAATTTGACATCCCATATAGTATATATATAAAGTAATTTAAATATAATAATGCTATATTAGATGATTAAAATATTACCATATAAAAATATAGAAATATTGAAAAAAAATATATTTTTAGTCTATTTTCATACTTTTTGTACTTCAACAGTTATTTGATTTTTCAGAATTATTTTGTTCTGATTGCAAAATAATAAAATAATTATAATAATGCCAAATCATATAAAAAAAATTTATGTAGTAAGAATATGGGTTGGATACTTTTAATGAAAGTTGATAATAATAAATATAATTTAATTTATTATTTATAAAATTAGATATAAGATTCATATTGTCCTACATGGAAAATAATGCATATGCTCAATTAAATTATGGTTTTCCTATCATGTGCCCTTAGATTTATAAATTAAAGCAAATTAAATAATAATTTATGTGTATGTATGTATATTGGCTAATAATTTTACAATATTATTAAAATTCAATCACATTACTAATATAATAAAATATTTAACATTTTACGTCGTGCAGCACGGGAAGACATCTAGTACTCGATAAAAGGGCAAATAATACTCCCCCACGGCCACAAACTGACATTATCTTCTCTCATCTCTCCGAACCATTACAGCTCTTATCCACTGTTGTTTGCACAGTACGGGAAACCCACCACAAATCCTTCAATCAAAATATAAAGAAGAACAAAGAACAATGGCCGCTCTTCAAAGCTCGTTTTCGTCTCTACATCTGGGCATCAACTATTCTCTGAGCCAACGCCTCTCTCCCTCTCCCTACCTGCCTGTGGTATGCCGTTTTTTACATTTTCCTTTTTTTATTCCATTTTTCGGAATTCCGAATCGAAATTCGTGAAATTCTCATGCCGTTACATGCCTGTGATACTTTCACCTTCTTATTTCAAATGAAGCAAAAGGGTCGAAGCATTTTGTTGTCTGGCCGAGATCTATTAGGGCGTCTTTATCCAGTTTGGTTAATGATAGTTTCATTTGATAATATCGCAACTGTATTTGTTTGTATTGTAACTTGTTAACTCGGTTATGGTAACTCGCTTGGTCTGTTCACGACCCTTGACAGTTTGCCCATTGCCTTGGTCAATTGAGATCCTGGACTTTGGCCTGTGATGTATCATGAATTGCATATCCATCATGTCGGGTGATGAAATGCAAGCGACGCGTGTATATAATGAGTGATGAATATAATAATGTTCACCGCTCATCTCTTGTATATTCATCACAGGTTCATGTTGTACCGTGGACCCTTGAGTCCCCTATGTACCATTTGATTGCCATATATGTTTTTCGGGATTTGTCTACTATGTTTCTTATCTTTGGTGATACTTTAGTGTCATTGATTAAAGCGTACACTCGCTTATATTTTTAGAGAAACTGTATGTCTCGGACATCTTGAAGTAAACCATGAACAACGGTATAGAAAGAAAAAAAAAGAATGAAAAAAGAAATCCTTAATGGATTTGTGATTCGTATTCCTTGAGTTCATGTTCATTTTCGTGATTGTACCAAAATTCGGAACGTACCATGGATTTCTCTTGCGGTACCCAAATTAACGTAGTTTTCTTTTTAACAATGCGAGCAAGCCTCATTTATTCAAATGTTTTAAGAGCGCGTGGAATATTCGCTTAGCAAGCGGAGCTCTTTCTTGTTATGAATTTTCACCCTAATGAGTGTATTAGGTTTTGTATTGAATATTGTTAAATTCTAGAATAATGTGTACTCCCTCCGGTCCTTATTACAAGTTCCATTTGAGGTAATTAAAATGGTCCAAAATATAAGTCCATTTACCTAGTTGTTTGCAATTATTAAGAACCATTTACAAAAATACCTCTTAATTTACTCCATCTCCACAAAAAGTAAAAAAAAAAATAGCGAGAATGAAATTATTATTAATAAGGGTAAAGTAGAAAATTAATTTTTTTAAAAGAGTACTTTTATACCTTTAACTAACTCTCCGTGGTACTGATGAGTTAGTTAAAAAGGACTTATAATAAGGACCAGAGGGAGTAATTTAATTTTATTAGACCGGAAATTTAAGAAGATGTCAAATTTCTTTTGATGGAAACTCTAATTTTCAGTTTTTTGAGAGTTGAAAGAACTAGAGAAGAAAAACGTTTTCTTCAGATTTTTTCGACTGCAATATCTGTTTTCATTTAGCTCTATAACTTTTGAGGCTGGCCTTATTCTATGTCCAAAGCCTTGAACATAAACATAGAAGCAGCTTTGGTTTCTTTTAGTAACTTCAGTTTTTCTATGCAGGTTAAATCAAGGGCTCAGCCTAGTTCGATTGTCGCAAAGGCTAGTATTTCAAATTAAGTCCTTATTTTCTTTCTTTTTTCTATTTAATACCCATTACTGAAAAAAACAAAAACATTTGATCTGAATCTGCTGCCCTTTCTATGTTGTATTTTTGTTAGTAGTAGTACCCATTACTGAAAACAACCATCTGAGCGAAATGGCGCCGGATCTGCTGCCCTTTCTATGTTGTATTTTTGTTAGTAGTAGTACCCATTACTGAAAACAACCATCTGTTGCATTTTACTTTATTTTTTTTGTTAATTTTCAGTTTTTTTAGGATTCATTTTCAGTTTTATAAGATTCATGGATATGTAAGCATGGTCCTTAAGCTCAGGGATTCAGCACCATAATCGTGCCCGAGCTAAATCTGCTGATCTTTCTATGGTGAACTTTCAGCAAAAAGACGAAGGCAGCGAACATCTCCATTAGTTTTTTTTTTTTTCTAAAACCATTCTGTTGTGTCTTCTTTTATAATATTCTCAAGATGTTAAAAACATAATTAGCATAATGTAATAATAACTACTTTTTTGTCATGAATGTACCTTTAGAATCGCTTGGCCCCGCCCCTAGATTCGTCAACTGCTGCATTTCCACTTTGCTCTCTGCTTCTAAGTTTTGCAGTTTAGTCATCACAGAGCATTTCAGAAAATCAGTAATTTAAACGTCAAATCCGTGGAATACGAGTTTATAATAATCTTTTTAAATTTCACTGCAGCTTAAACGATGGGAGCGAAAAGAATGCAAACCAAACAGCCTCCCTGTGATACACAAAATGCACGTTAAGCTTGGAGATACCGTAAAAGTCATATCTGGAAGAGACAAAGGTAAGGTCGGTGAGGTTTCCCGGGTTATTAAGCATAACAGCAGCATAGTGGTAAAAGAAATTAACCTGAAGACTAAGCACGTCAAGAGTAAAGAAGAAGGAGAACATGGGCAGATAATCAAGGTTAAATTTTCCCCTCTCTTGTTTCAGTATCCGTTTATAATTGAAAGAAATAATTACAAAAATTTACCCTGAGGTTTGTGGTATTTACAAAGGAACTAACTTCACAAATTACAGAAGTAAGAAGTGATTCCGTTTACATGATGCACTAACCGTTAGTTGATGTGACGGAAACTTGAGGCGTGTAGATATAAAATGTAAGACGACAATTGGGATTATTTTTAAGATTTAGGAAATGTTACCTTCAAGGGTAATTTTGGAATTTTCAATTTTTATTTTATTTTCTTGTAATTACCCCAAACCCGCAGAGGTAATTTTTGTATTTATCCCTAATTGAAATAGAAAACTAACTGCGGTAATTTATTCCATTTGAGTGATGCAAGCAACCTTGTTCTATTTTCAGTTTGAAGCGCCTATTCACAGTTCGAACGTGATGCTTTACTCCAAAGAGCAGAATGTGGCAAGCAGGGTGGGTCATAAAACACTAGAAAACGGTAAACGCGTTCGATACCTCATAAAGACTGGCGAAATTATTGACAGTGCAGAGAATTGGAAGAGAGTGGTAACGGAGAAAGAGGAATCAACACAAGTAGCAGCAGCTGCTGCATCTTAGTATATATCAGGTGCTAAATTTCCCGACACCTGTGTTTCCAGAGATCGGTAATTTATACTTCTTCGTCCGATTTCTTAGGCAATTTACCTTTCCATCTTTCAAATGATCAAAATGGCATGATGTTTCGATGGACACTTATAGTGAATGGCAAGTTTCACTTGTGAATATTAATGCATTCGCCGTATTTTATGGAAATCGTGCATCTTATTTTTGTTTTAAATTTCGTGCATGAAAGTTCATAGTGATACTCATACATACCCGCTTTTCAAACTGATTGTTGGTTATGAAAGGGAAATATGCAAGACGAGATCAAAAAATAAGCTCCTTTTTTTTTCTTTTAGAATTCACAAGAAACTCGGGGGTTTACGTAATCGTCGGTGATAACCGGTTAATCTCTCATTTGACCTATTTAAATTAAATTAAATAAATTGCTTGTTACCAATAATGTATAATAGCCATATTTTCTGATTCTTTTCTTGATCTATAGGGCTAGGCTCCTGAGTGGATGATTTTCATCCACCTTGCTCCTAAGGATTCTCTTGCGATTCACTCTGAACAAGGCTCTTCAAGACCTTCTTTATGCGGCTATTGTTATGGATTCAATTTGGCTTGCTAGAAATAAGGCTCTGCAAGACCTCTGGGTATAAAGAGGTATCCTTCCCGGGTTCGTTAAGGCTATTGTGAAGCTCTCTTTCCGTTGCTTGCTTATGGCGATAGCTGGTTTAGGTTCTAAAAAACGCTAGACGCTAGCCGTTCGGATTGCAACGCCTGGTGCCCAGAGGATTATTCGAGGATTAATCGGACTAGGTGGATATTTTTTATTATTATTTTAATCATTTTTATATAAAAAATTATATATATGTAAAATAATTAAAAATAATTAAAATTTAACTATTTAAATAGATATATAATCAATTATATATTAAATTTGAAATATTGATATAGATCCATAATATCTCAATTTAGGAATTTATAGTACTATTAGAACAAAATAAAAAAAATAAAAAAGTATAACCGCCCACGTAGTTAGGAAATTTGAAACATTGATATAAATATACGAGAAAAAAGTTTTTTTACACTAAAAGTTTTTGGGCTAATATGAAGTTACACCACAATTTTTTTTTTCACCCGACACCAAACTCTTTTAAAAATTTTGAAATCACACAAATGTTGTGGATGGAGTTAAGAATTTCCGTCAGAAAAATAATTAGTAAAATTTTTTTTTTGAAAATTCTGGAAAATCTAAAAATTCTGAAAAAAAAAAAATTCTGAAAATTCTGGAAAATTCCACAAAATTTAAAAAACATGAAAAAAAAATTGGAATTTTTATTTTTTAAGAAAAATTATTTTGAATAATAATATCAAAAATCAGATCTTTGATTTAAAATTAAAAAATAAAAAGTAAAAGATAAAAAAAATCTGGAAAATTTAAAATAAAGTTTCCGATTCTCGAAAATTCTGGAAATTTAAAATAAAATTCTTAAAATTCTGAAAATAATAATATTAAAAATCAGAACTTTTACTTTTTATTTTTGAATTTTAAGTAAAATATTTTATTTTTAATATTATTATTCTAGATAATTTTTTTCTTAAAAAATAAAAGTTTCGGGTGTTTTTCAGATTTTTTAAATTTTCTAGAATTTTCAGAATTTTTTATTTTTTACTTTTTTTTTTTCGAATTTTAAATAAAAAATTTCTGATTTTTAATATTATTCCATATTTTTTTCTTAAAAAATAAAAGTTCCTATTTTTTTGCCAGATTTTTTAAATTTTCCAGAATTTTCAGATTTTTTTTATTTTTAACTTTTTTTTAATTTTAAATAAAAGATCTGATTTTTAATATGTATTCTAGATAATTTTTTCTTAAAAAATAAAAGTTTTGATTTTATTTTCAGCTTTTTTAAATTTTGCAGAATTTTCCAGAATTTTCAGATTTTTTTTTATTTTTTTTCCAGATTTTTTAGATTTTCCAGAATTTTCAGAATTTGTTTTTACTTTTTATTTTTCTGACAGAAATTCTTAACGCCATCCACAATATTTGTGTGATTTCAAAATTTCTGAAAGGTTTTGGTGTCGGATGAAAAAAAGGTTGTGGTGTAACTTCAAATTAGCCCAAAAGATTTTAGTGTAATTTTTTTTTTTTTACCCTAAATATAAAGTAGTCCATAGTATACATAGTATCTTAACATGCCTTCATAGGCCCCCGCCAATCAGCTTAGATCGATTAATCACTCAAACACCCAGTACAAGCGCCTAGAATATAATCGGAACGGTAGAGGACCTTCGAGGGATTAATTGGAGGATTAATCGGCTTAGGCGAGGATTTTTAGAACACTGGGTATACTGCAGTGAGACATGTCGCATAGTTGTTTGATAAATGTAATAAGAGTCCATTACAACTAGGTACAAAGTAGGAGCAAGTATTACAACTAGATACAATTTTTTTTGAGGCATTACTACTAGATACAAAGTTGTATTTGGTAAGATCATTTTACCCTTCTGCACCTTCTTTTTTTATGTTCATTTGAAAATTGAAATTTGAATTTATTCATTTGAAATTTGAATCTTACATATCTATAATAAAAAAAGTTACAGATTTAAAATTGACAAAAAACTTTCTTTGTTCTCCAACTTCATCTTCCATCTTCTTCGTTGTCCTTCATCTTCATCTTCAAATTTGAATTTTAAAAATATGTTGCAGACCTTCATCTTCTTCGTTGCAGAGTTTTATCTTTTTCGTCTTTCATCTTTCGATATACACCAGTGCATGCACATGTTCTGAAAATTATACACTCGTGCACCTGTGCACCAATACATGAACCGGTACACTAATTCAAGGGCCCTCAATCCCCAAATGAACCAAAAAACGAAAAACGAAAATCAAACCTTATTAAATCCAGAAGAGGGAAACCAAAATTCAATAAAAAAGTACCTGTATTCTTCTCCATTCACCATATGTTCAGACAACCAAAGAGTTAACTTGTCATGTCCCTCGATTTTGTTGTATTTAAATGCAAAAAATCTGATCATTAATCTCCAGATCTACACATTCAAATCTAAAACCTCGATCAATCAAAATAAAAATTCTAGTACACTTATATTAAAAAAAACGATGGAGAAGATGAACAGCAGCGGCGATTCACTATCGCCGCCGCATCGCCGCAAACCCGCGAACAACCACATAAATATAAGAACCAGCTCAAACCTAATTCTCACAAATTTTAACTGAACTCCAGCCCCAAATGGAACAAATCAAAAACCAAAATCCGAAATCAAATCTCACCCACAGCCGACCCAGACACCATGAATCCACCTCTGTGGTTTTCGCCGCCACCATCGCCGCCGAAGACTAGCGCCAAAGCCCTTTTTTCGGCCCGCTTTGAATTTGGTTGGGCAGCCTTGAGGGTGTGCGTGTTTGTGTGTGTGCTTGCCGATGTGGGTGTGTGTGTGAGTTAGTTTCTGATCGGTTTCAGGGAGAGGGAAATAGGTTGATGAGAGAGATGATATATTGAAATGGGTCTCTACCGACATCTCATGGGGGAAATGGATTTACATTTTCTGCCACCCATTATTTAGTACATGTTAACTAAATTGAGTTGGAGAGTGTTTTAAGTATTTTGCATCATGTTTTGTACTTAGTAGTAATGCAAAAAAAAACTTGTACCTAATTACATATGTGTTCAAAAAATTGTATCCAGTAATAATTATTTCACGTAATAAATGTAATACAGAACATGTGAGATTTGACTTTGTTAATTATGGGTTTACTCGTGCATAACTTAAGGAGTTGACTCTCACCAAAAAAAAAAAAAACACACTTTAGGAGTTGACCATCACACAATCAAATGGTTACATAAATGGAAGGGTATTCTTAAGGTACGAAGTTTCACGTTAAATAATATTCTCTCTGTCTCGTTCAGAACTTGATAGGGTGTGTATATTTAATGTCTTTTAATGTAAGTTATGATGATAAATATATGATGAAGAGTAAAAATTAAAAAGTAAAAAGTGATTATTTGATTTAATTGTGTAAAGATGATAAATATAAAGTTTATAAAGAGAAAAAAAGGATCAATGTAAAGCTTTATGTTGATTACTCTCCCTAATCACGGTATATCCCTATCTTCTCAAGGGGGTATAATGGTCTGTAATACGAACCCAACCTCTAGTCATCCTTTGATATATCCCTACTACATAGCTACGTTGACTCTCCTTTTGTGGACGCATACAGCCGGAATATCTTCTCTCGAGTCGACATCTTACTTCACTTCTCATTTTTCCAAATGGATAACTATTCGGGCTCCATGATCATTTGCACCACTAGGACCCGGAACTTATTTAGTCGTTGATCTATGAAAATACTTCTTGCACGACCCTGCATTACTTTCCTTATGATCATCTGCACATTAATATAATAATGTACATTTCAATTTTTAAAAGAAACCGAAGGTTCGAACCGCTGATCTGAATTGTGAATATCACAAACCATAAACGAACTGCTTGAAACGGATTTACGATTCTAGTTCTAATTTGAACTGTGGTCAATGGATTCCAAAATCACTGACTGTAGTTCGGAACCCCCAGTTTCGAACCTTAAACCGCCGGTTTCGAACCTTAAACCGCCGGTTTTGAACCTTAGACACGGCTCTACCCCCAACAACATCATCAGTTTTTCTGAAATAAATTTTGGCATGGTGGATTACTGACCGGGAAAAGGGAAATAAATACTACATCAAAAGTCTTGTCAAATCAGCATTGAATGTCTTCTGAACGGAGCAAACATGGGATTTGAATTATTTAAATTTCTGAACCCAAAAGAGATGGTTGTGATTTATGAGCGTTGGAAGCATTTATTTATAAATTGGTATCTACCTCTTTGTTTTCTGAAGGATAAAAGTTGCAGAGTACTCTTTTAATCTTATATATATATATATATATATATATATATATATATATATATAGGGATAGGTTCAGGTAGGAAAGCTTTTTTTTGTAGGAAACAGGAATGATTGTAAGTCATTGATCCTTGGAGATTAATGGCCCAGATTTCGTTCTGGTGTGCTAACACGGAAAACTATGAATGCTAACGAATTTAATTATTGGGGGTACCAATGTAATTTGACTAATTTCACTTATGGGAAGTTCCTACAATCATGGGAAGTTCCTATGTTCATGGGATTTCATATTTTAGGTTAATATATATTTTTATGAGATTTTATTTTTTTTAGTCATGCAAATATTTTATATTTTGTGTATTTATTTTATTTTTTAAAAACTAACATTATCTTTTTTCTATTTGATTTGTACTTTTAAAAATCGAATCATGTCTAATCATTTGTTTTGTGTGTCTTTGCAATTGGAAAAGCAGTGCGATTCTGATTATGTTTCAATTATGTGATTTTTTTGTTATGTTTTATTGTGTACAATGCAGTCAATTTTAATACAATGTGTTGTGCTTTATTTTTTTGGAAGATAAATAATTTGAATTGGTATACTTTGAATTTAGGTAAATTAGTGTTGTACAAGTTTCTGCTTATGTTGTGACACATGATAGGTATTATACCTTGTGTGCAACGTTGATATGAATAGTGTGCTAGGTAATATATCTTGTGGTGCTTATCGTACTAGTTTATATAACTTGTGGTAAATTACTATTCAACAGATGTGTGCAACATTGATATGAATAACGTGCGAGGTAATATAATTTGTGGTGCTTATCGTAACACGTGATAGATATTATACCATGTATATATATCTTGGAACATATATCTTAGTGTGCTAGGTAATGTATTTTGTATTAAAATTGACTGCATTGTACAAAATAAAGCATAACAAAAAAAATCACATAATTGGAACATAACCAGAACTGCACTCTGTTTTCCAATTTGCAGCACACACAAAATAAATGGTTAGCACAATAGTTCTGATTTTTAAAAATACAAATCAAATAGAAAAAAATAATGTTAATTTTAAAAAAAATAGAAATAAATACACCAAAAATATAAAATATTTGATCGGCTAAAAGATATGAAATCCCATAAAAAAATATATATTAACCTAAAATATGAAAAATCCCATAAATACAGGAACTTTCCATGATTGTAGGAACTTCCCATAAGTGAAATTAGTCAAATTACATTGATACCCCCAATAATTAAATTCGTTAGCACTCCTAGTTTCCCGTGTTAGCACACCAGAACGAAATCTGGGCCATTAATCTCCAAGGATCAATGGCTTACAATCATTCCTATTTCTTACACTTATACCATTTCACTCCATAACCCACCCCTATATATATATATATATATAAATTGAGTCCAATTATTAATTGTGGAGTCTTAATGACTTAATGTGATAAATAAAATTATAAAATAGATAAAGATTGAGTCCAATCATTAATTGTGGAGTCTTAACGACTTAATTTGATAAATAAAATTATAAAATAGATTGAGATTAAATGCAATAATATAAAATTATAAAATCAATTATGTGCAATTGAGTCTTATTCAACGGTTTACCACTCAATTCATTTGATGTTAAATTGACAAAGTATGTTATTGACAATTAAAACCAAAAAGATGCATTAAATTTAAATAGAGTGGAAAATGTATAAAACTGGTTATGGATTGATAATTTAAAAGACACGAAGTTTAGTAGCCTCTTCAAATGAGGATTAAATTATAGAGTAAAACATGTATGCATAATTTATTAATTGTATTGTTTCTTTGAAGAATACAAAAAAGATTAGTATGACTCTTGTGTGAGGGTTACTCTCATAAATTGAGAAATGTTGTTTCTTTGAAGAATATGACACGATTATATATACAACTAGGAATGGTGCTTCATTTGTAATTGTATTTGTAACAATGTATGTTAATGTCAGTTAGCTTTTCTTTAATATCTGATTAAAAAAATTATTTGCAGTAACTTCATTTACATTAACTTAATTATTCTTTTTCTTTTTTGAGGATGAAGACTGAGACTTTTTTTTCAGGGATGAAGATTTTGTAAACAAGTGATTATTTTTCAAGTAAGAGTGTCGATCTACCTTCTATCGTGACTTTCAGTTGCATATTACAAGTTAGATCATTTGTCTTTGAATAGCGTGAGTGGAATTTTTTACTAACAAAATGTTAAGAGTTAGTAATGTTATAATGAATTAGAATATTTATTTTGTCTTTTGGTTTTAGTGTAACCCAATTTCCACTGAGTGTCAAAAGATAGTAACATGTGAAAATTCTACTACTTGAAATCAACATTCTTTCGTATTTATAAACTCAACAATGATGCATGAACTTATTACAAGGTAAGCTATGGTTGTTTGATGCTACAAATAGCTACTTTGTAACAATTTGTATATATATTTGCATACGATGTTTTGCTTTTATGCGATATCATTCGAGTTATGTCTTTGATATCATCATATTATAAGAAACTAAGTTAAGCCTGCATATAAAGAATGAAATCACTTGACTACATAAAAGACCTATACTACCAAATGCCAAGTCTTAAATGTGTTAACCTTTTTTTTTGTCTAACTTTTTAGCAACAAAAATCAAGCTTAAACTACAATATTAATATATGCTTTTACAAGGGACTGTTGATTGTTTAAAAAATTTGAGTTTTAGATATAAGCAAAAATTTAATTTTTATCGAAAAACAAGACTGATGCATCGCACGGGTTCGAATGCCTCGTATAAAATAATTGTTCAACCTAAGATTTGATAATAACTCTTTGGATACTTATGTTGTCAATTCTCATCTTTACTCGAAAATATGCAAATAATATATTCAAGTAACACATTCGAACCACATATATGAGTAATACAAAACATATTTAAGTTACATATTCGAGTCACCTAAATTGTATACTAGTCCACGTAAAAATATTTAAGTCATTTATTCGAGTCATTTAAATTACACTTGAGTCTACTAAAATGCATTTGATTCATCAAAAATAGATTCGAGTCATATATTTGAATCACTTAAATTCATTAAGTTATCTAAAATTGGGAAAAATTACACTTGTCTAAAAATAGTAATATCGAAATAAATGACACTTGCACATCGGAATTAGAATAAATATTCTCCTACTAGCTGGATTTAAAAATGGGATAAAATAATTAAATACTTCCTCCGTTCTTTTATTATTGCAACGTGTTGACTATTACACTGTTCACATACTCTCTTTTGACCATCTTTTATGCTTTATACATATGAAAATATATAGTCATGTGTGATCTTGTTAGATTCATCTCGAAATATACTTTCAAAATATCAACTTCTTATAATTTTTAGAAGTAAAATATTGAAGATATTGATAATTACAGTTGTGCATTGGAAAACGTGAAAGTCCTGATGTTGCAGTTATAAGAGAACGGAGGTAGTAAGACACAAGAATTTTACGTGGAAAAACTAATCCGAAAACTTTCACTATGTGTATAGTAGACTTACAAAATTCTCCTTAAATAAAGGGGTATCACAAACTCTCAAGCGAGTATCTCTCGGGATACAAATATCTCTAGTGTTTAACTTTGAATAACAAGAAATCAGGAAACACTCTTTTTTTAGGGAGAGAATGTAATGCCCCGATCTTTTATATGCATGAATTATTATGACCTCAAGTGCGACATTAGGGTTTTGGATTTACAAATAATAAAATTTTGACTAATGGAGTAAGTTTAGAACTATTTACACGTTTTTAATTCAGAAATCGGATGTTCGATTATTTGGTTGGGTTAACCTTCTGAATTTGATTTTTATGTTTCGGTAGACAGAATCGTGATTCCGTCGAATTCTATATACACCACTTTTACGTTATGAGTACGATTTTTAAAAGTTTACTTTTTGAATTTTCGGGTATATTTTATGTCGAGTCGTTTTCTCGGATTATTCGCGTCCTGTAAATCGCGAAACATTTCTCAGACTTTAAACTGTAAGTGCGATACTATAATTTAAGTATATGTCATACATTTAATACCCGAGTAATTTTATCTGTGGAGGAGCGAAACGTAGAATATTATTCGACCGCTTTATGATGACGTCTAGGGTTAACCTAGTATATAAAGGGACATCACCTCCCTTTCATTTTTCCTCCTCACTTCATCTTCTTCCTCTCTTCTTCTCACTTTAGCCGCCCCCTCCCCCTTCACCATTGATGTTCACCATTGTTCTTCATTAAGAACTCAAGTTACAAGCTCACTTTGTGTTCCAAACTTGAATCCAAGTTCATATTCAAGTAAGTAACAATCTCCTCTTCATTTCTATCCAAATAAAAATAGGTTTTAGGCAACTTTAAAATTTGGGAATATATGAAGAGTTTAGGTTTAATGTTATAATGTTTTGTATGTTGTCTCTAAGTTGATTTTAAGGTTCTTGAAAGTGTTTAGAACAAGTTTTAATCATGCTTTTATTTTCATGTCTTGGCCGAAAATTTTAGGGTTTTATAACCAAATCATGTGTTGTTTTTCTTATGATTTTCTTACACAATATGTTGCTATATGTTGATATGATGCTATGATGAATTTATGGAATTTTTATAAAATGTTTGGTATTTTGAAAGTAAGGAAGAAACATGTTTAGTTCTTGATATGTTGTTGTATGTTCAAAAGTGACTTGATAATTGTGATGAGGTATGAAATGAGTACATGATATGTTTTTGTTAGATTTTAAAAAAAAAAATTTGAAAATTTATTTGAAAACAAGAGCATGAAGTTAGATTTATGAAGTTCGAAGATGTGTTGGTAATATTTGATGTAGTTAAGGAACATGTTATGTATTGAGGATTTTAAAGTCATGTTTAGGTCATTTGTATGTTGGGACCAAGATTTTGATTATCAACATGCGTGTATGTTAAGTGTGTTGTTTGATGTTGGAAACAATTGATGCTTGGCTATTGCCAACGATAGATGCAAGCCTTCTTTTTTTCCTTATACAAGCACTATCAAAATTTGTTAGCTTGTGGGACATCCACTGAGGTGGACTATCTCGACAATTATCCCCCTCCACCTCATGGGGAGGGGGGGTCAACCATACCTGCTTCACATTTACAAATCTCAAGTTTATCGTGGGGTAAGGACTTGGTAAGCATATCGGCACCATTATCATCAGTGTGAATCTTCTCTAGATGCATTGCCTTTCTTTCAAGTGAATCTTGAATCCAATGATATCGCACATCAATATGGTGCGATCTTGAGTGAAAACTCGAATTTTTACTCAGGTGAATTGTTCTTTGACTATTGGAGTAAAGCACGTAAATCTTTTGCTTCAAGCCCAACTCCAGTAGAAATTTTCTTAACCATAACACTTCTTTGCAAGCTTCCGTTGCTGCTATGTACTCGGCTTCTGTTGTGGATAATGCCACACATTTTTGAAGTTTTGATTGCCACGAGATAGCCACCCTGCAAGTCCCATTAGGTATCAAGATGTGGATTTCGTAGAATCAATATCACCAGCCAATTTGCATCAGTGTATCCTCCTAGTAGAATATGGTTATCACCAAACTTTAGACAATATCTAGAAGTGCCTCTAAGATATCATAATATCCATTTCACTGCTTCCCAATGTTTCTTTCTTGGATTGGAAAGAAAACGACTGACCACTCCAACTGCATGAGCTATATCAGGTCTAGTGCATACCATAACATGCATTAGACGATCCACTGCAGAAGCATATTGTATCTTTTACATCTCTTCCTTCTTTGTCTCACTTGTGGTGCACTGTGCTGAACTAAGTTTCATATGACCTGCAAGTGGAGTGTTGACCGGCTTTGACTTGCTTCAATTGAATCTTTCAAGAACTTTCTCAATGTGATGAAAACACAATGATCTGAGGTGGTTATGTTGCAGCCATGTTTAGTCATGAAGGACTCAAACTTCATGTACCACTGTCTAGGAGCTTGTTTCAAGCCATACAAGCTCTTCTTCAATCTGCATACCAGGTTCTCCATCAGGTCTTTGAACTCGATCCATGAAGCAACATGGTCCTTAGGCTCAACAGCCTCCCACCAGTCAGTAGCATCCCCACTGAGAAAGTACTGGGATATAGGGAGCTTGCGATCCTCGGGACAGTTGGTGGCAACAAAGACCTTGGATATCTCCTTGATCCAGCCCTCCCAACCAATCGGGTCTGAAGTTCCCGAAAATTGAGGAGGATGCATCTTGATGACATCTTGAAGCCAACGATCTGCTCCGACCCGAGTAGCATGGGCCGGAGTCGGGTTCTGAACCGCCTGAGCTATCACAGCCATTTGGTTCACCATTTGTTGCATCACGGTTGCAACACCAAGATCGGTGCCACCACCGGTAGCGCCCTCTTGAGTAGCACTATGGCTCTGATGACCATCAGTACTACCGACCCCGGAATTGTGTGTCGTGGCCGCCTCACTGGCTGCCCACGTTCCCGACCGCGTCCATGACCACAACAGCGACCTCTACCTCGGCCTCTCCCAGCATCCATACTGAAGATAAGAGGTAGCAAATGCAATTCGATGATAAGTACGAGAGGAAAAACAGTCACAATTCAAGAATCGGAAGTACGATACAAGGAAACAAGGAATCGAGTAAGGAAAATTTACGAGCACTGGAAGTACCAAGATGATGGCAGCGGGGTGACAATGTGCAAAACAAAATACAACTAGACCCAATAAACCGACAAGCCTAGGTATCCATAAACCTAGTGCTCCGATACTATTTTCTGTAACACCCCCAAGATATTCACGGAATATTACAGCGTTGTGGACCCCTACATGGGACCCACTAGGATAATTAAGAAATACCACTCGTCTAACTATCTTAGTTAGCGAGAAAACACATATCACCAGAACGAAAAATAAATGAAATGCCCAGTATAAACGGCAAAACAGACATCACTGACAATCATAAATAATATATAATAATACAAAACATAATCCAGTAGAAATGCCTAAGTACTCACGAGTACTTTCTATAAGTTCACAATTTTAAAGGAAAAACAACTGCATCGAAAAGGACAATGGAAATAAAGAGACTCAATTGCACACGTCATCAACCCTGGCCAGCATCCTCGTACTGCCCCAGTGCCCGATCGTCCGACTGAACATAACCTGAAATTCATAACAAGAATTTCCCCAAAACGGGTCCCCAAAGGGGTTAGAAATTATGCCAGTACAAGTAACCAAATGAACACCTTACACCTTAGACATATAGTCAAAACATGCAAATGAAAAAACATCAGTTTGAAACACACATTTCCGGAAACGCCATAACCTAAAATACAATTATAAAAATGCACCACAATTAACCGTTGATCCACGCCTCTATGGACCCCTACCGAGACCCCGTCGGATCTAACCCGTAGTGGTTAAAAGCCAAGCTCGTCGATCCACGCCTCTGTGGACCCCTACCGAGACCCCGTCGGATCTAACCCATAGTGAGCATACACACACACCCATCACTTATGCAATATTATCATGTTAAGAGTGTAAGTTCATAAGAGTACTTGCCTCGATTATCACGACAAAAATAACAACCAATTCGACAAGAATAACAATAACGGAAAACACCCGGAACCCAACCTACGATTCATGTAAGTTCGTACAAAACAACGACAAGGACGGATCGCAACCGAACCCTCTAGATTACACAAATACCACGAAACTTACCACGAACTTGTAGGAAAAACGTGAATACCAACAAGATTAATCATATACATCATGGATTAATCAACAATACGGAACGAATCGGACAAAAACTCAAAAACCCCCAAATTCCCAAAATAGGGTTCTAGGAGATTACCTTGGATTAAGGATGAAACCCAAGTAGATGTTGTTAATATACACCAAGAACTCAAGAAAAATGATCTCTGAAGTGATTGGAAGAAGAAATCGCCTCCGAATCGCCTAAAAGATCGCCCGGCTGCGGAGAAGGAGAAGAAATGGGAAATGAGGCGGATCTGGGTCAACTCTCTGGTTTATATAACCAGAGAGCTTAGCGTGCGGTAACTGTAATATCCGAAATTTCTAATACTATTGTTTAATATTATTTTATTTGAGTTATGTTGTACAATGTGGAATCTGTACAGTATGGATAAAATAAATAAAGGACTGAGACATCTATATTGGTATAATTGTCGTACTTGGTCGACAATTGTATTTGAGGATATAATGTGTCGTGTATAGGTATTCGGTATATTGAGACGAGAAGCAAGATCAGCGTAAATGGCTAAGTACAGAGCCCTTAACGTACGTTAAGTTTATGAGATAACATATGCTAAGATGCCAAGTGTTACGTACGCTATGTATAACGCATTACGTACGTAACGAGAGCAATCGAACAGGATCAGGCTATGGCCGACAAGTGGGTCCCGTGGTCGGCAGCTTTCTGCGCAGAACGTGCATGGGCGAGTCAACTCCTCGATAACGTACGCTATGAGTAGTGTATTACGTACGTTAAATGGACATTTACTGTAGCAAGTCAACGTAAGTATTATGTACGCTATGGCATATGCATTACGCACGTAAGCAATCGAACGAAACAAGGCAGTGAGTTCTGGAAGGCTGTTACGTACGCTATGAAGGACCTGTAGCGTACGTAAGGAGCATTACGTACGTTAATGTGGATTGGTAACGTACGTAATGAGCACTGCAGATTATAAATTAAGGTTCGGTCTTTCATTTCTTCATGAGAGAAAATCGATATTTTCCTCCCAACTTCGTCCCTCTGCACATGAAAATGAGATTTAGCCTCTTCTAACTTGGTTATGAGCTTGGAAACATGGATTTGAGGCTTGGATGTGAATATATTGTTGATCCTTGATGTGTTTGATGGTGTTGTTCATGTTCTTGAGGTATGTTGACGAACTCTACACCTTGATTTCGTATTTTTGGTATTGTTATCCGTATTTGATTCGTATGAAGATGATTATGGTGTTGTTGTTGTGATTCTTAAGGTTATGTGAATTGTATATTGGAGGATATGATGATTTATGTCTTCGATTATGTTATTTGTTATAATCATGATTATGGAATCATGGTGTTCTTGATGTTCTTGGTATATTTATCACATCAAAGAGGAAAATGTGATAGGATACATAATGGTTTTTAAGTATAATCATGGAATTGATGATTTAAACTAATGCTATGTTGATTATAGTGGTAGAATTCGTATGTTCTTGATGAAATACGAATCATGATAACAATTTTGAATCCGGAAAGATTATGGTTAACCTTATAACAAGATTATCAATGGTATTGAACTATTTGGATAGTTTGGATTGTCAATTATGCCGATAGTATTGTTTTACTGTGAATTTACAATTATAAACAAGGAGGAATCTTGTTAATTCATATGAATTCGGAATATGAATTCGGAATAGAGTATGTTATGCAATCCTTGCTATCTGGATGAGTTGATCGTTGATAAGACTATCGGATTATGGAATCGTATTGTGGTTACGGATTCATGATTTATTGATTTAGGTTGTCTAGATTGTGTTTAATCGAGATATTATAGAACCGTTGGGTTTGTTGATCGGTTATATTGATTGTTAATAACAATTATCGGATTTCGGTTCGTATGGTGGATATGAGTTCGTAGTGGTTTGAGTTATACTATTTGGTTTTATATATGATCGAGGAATTGTTGAGCCGTTAAGTTTGATTGATTGGTTATATCGGGTATTGAATAATATTGAATGTGTGTTAATTGATTACTTCAATAGGTTGTGATCATTGAGCGTTGGTTATAATCATCGACTAGAAAAGTGTGTTGCGGTCGTGTTCGAGAATGTTCGTGAATTACTTTGGTCAGGGCCGAGGAGCTCGTATACGAAGGCAAGGAATTAGTAGCGGCTTTATCATCATCGTGTCGGTATCGTGGCAAGTTATTACTTGCTGAGTTTATAATATTTAATGAATGGTTTCCGTTTCATCCGTTTATAATTCGTATAGCAATGATTATAATTGTGAACACAGGAGATTTGGGATTGTAAGTTGTCTCAGATTTTGGGAATTTAAATCATAATGTATATGATTTACTTTTGTTATTGGTATACTTGGCTATCGAAGATACATTGTGATAAAGACGAAGATATGAATTATCTACAGTTCGTGACATTTTGGACCGTCGAGTATTGAGAATAATGGTTGGTGATGGTTGAGACATCGAGATTGCTCTCGAAGGACTCGGGGCAAGTACTCTAATCATTTTTGTCATTTTATGTCGATCATGTTATGATACATTCGTGTATTATTGTTGTCATGCACTTGTGTATTGTTGTTAACATGCATTTATGCGTTGTTGTCATATGTCCACCATGCGTTGGTCCGACGGGATCATCATGGGATATCTATAGCTATGTGTGCTGGATCGGTGGATTGCCATGTGTTGTTGTTGTGCATATATATATCATTGGTTATCCACTTCGTGTTGATATAGTATGATCATCTTAGGATCTATGATGTGTGCGCTGGATCATCGGATTTCCATTGAGTATACATTATTGTTATTGTTGTGAGCATATTGATGTTGTCATATGAGTATGCATTTGTAGGTCTGGTATTAGGACCGTATCCGTATGATGTACTGATCTGATCTCGGATTGGACTTGTCGTGGCATTGTGTATCCTGAGGTATGTTCCATATTTCCTCTTTGGTATTTGTCTTTGATGGACAATCTATTTTCATGTTGAGATTTGATAATGATATTCGATGGACTGAATTGGTCAGAGTTGATATATTTCGTATCCGTGAGTTATGGTGTTTTGAGAACCTTGAGTATTGCTTGAGGTACAGTACAAATGTTTGGATAGGAGTTTATTATGTTGTTGAGGATACGAGATGTGAATTTTGGTAAGGATTACTTTGGTAAGGATTATCACGAGTTGGTGAAGTTATGGCGGTAATATTACATTGGTCGTATTCTTACTCAATATTTTCATTGGTATGTAATTATTGACGTGATGTGATCATTATCATTGTTGGATATTATGGCTGACCCCGTCGTGGGCTTTCTTTTTAGGTTCTTGGAATATCGAGGTTGTAGCGGTCGTGAAGAGATGAACTTCCCGGAGGATACTGGTTATGGCATGTGTTTGTGAATCGAGTATTCTGATTATATGTTGTATTCCGCTGCTAGAGTATTTTAATTTTTTGTCCTTTCCGCTGCGTGAGTATTTTTAAATGACCTTTCGTTATCCGTTAACTTAAGTTACTTTGGGAATTGTTTTCTAAACTATTTTGTCGGTACGTGTAGGCGATAGCTTAACGTATGTTTTTAAACTATTGAGTTTCGACTGTCTGGCCTTGTCCTTTCAAATGAGATTTTATGATGGTTTTGATAAACGAGTTTTATAAAGTCTTTGAATGTTTTAATAGATAATACCGTCGTTGGCCTCTTGGGCATTTGTAAATGTTTGCAAAAATGTCTTTTAGCCTTGTGGGTTCCGTCTCGGGGACCACAGCGCTGTAATATTCCTGGATGGCTTTTGGGGTGTTACACTAACGACCCATAGTTAGCGTGCGCTACCCAGCCAAAAACCAGTCCAGAACCTACGGTTCTGGCCTGTTAGCGTACGCTAACAACCCCTCGATAGTGCGCGCTATCGGGACATAGCGTGCGCTACCTGGACACCAGACCGAGTTCAGAAACATTCTGCCCAGTCTGGACTACTGAGTTAGCACGTGCTACCGGTCACCCAGCGTGCGCTAAGTCCAAGCCGTAGCGTGCGCTAATATACAAATGTAGCATGCGCTAAGCTGCTCGTCCAGAGAGCAGAGAGCAGAAACAACCCACTGTCACTGCTGTGCTCGAGTCGTTAGCGCGCTCTACCAAACGAACGTAGCATGCGCTACTCAACGACACTAGCGTGCGCTAGAAAATAGGAATAGCGCGCGCTAGCGGGTGCAGACAGCAGTACAGACAGCACCCAAAGATGGAAAACAACGAATTCCACCTCGGATGAAAACAACGCGCATCCGACACCAAACAACGGGCCGAAGAAGACACACGAACAACAAGATCGAGTCAGAACCAAAAGCGCTAAAAGAAAACACGATTCCGACTACCCGAGGTTTCGGAAAACTACAACATGAGTAATCACCCCAAAACTTTGGGAAATTACAAAATGGCCTAAAATATCCAAAACACACGATACATGATCGAAACAACATACGAAAGCTCACAACATGCATAATAACATGAGATGGATCTGCGGCAATCCAGATACGGCGGTTCCGAACAACGATTACGAGAATTGAAGAAATAGCGACGAAAAGGCAATAAACATGGAATTTGAGTATAACAAGTCCGAAACAAGCTCAGATGACAAAAAGTCCAGTATTAAATATTCTCAAATTATTAATCCGATTACAAGCGAGTTGCTAAAAACAAAAAATACACCAAAAATGAAAATACTGGGAAAAGAAAAATGCGGATATTACATTCTACCCCTCTAAAAATAAGTTTCGTCCCGAAACTTAAGAGACAAACAACTCAGGGTACCTAGCACGCATGCTATCCTCGGTTTCCCAAGTTGCCTCCTCGACACCATGCCTCGACCACTGCACCTTGACCAAAGGAATGGTCTTATGCCTCAGTCGCTTCTCATGGTGCTCCAAAATCTTAAAGGGACGCTCCTCGAAGGTAATCTCCTCGGCGACATCGATCTCACCATAGTCGATGACGTGACTAGGATCCGGAACATATTTCCTCAGCTGGGAAACATGGAAAATTCTATGAACGTGACTCAAGGCCGGAGGCGACGCCAAACGGTATGCCAACTCGCCGACTCTCTCGAGAATCTCAAAGGACCCAATAAATATTGGACTCAACTTTCCCTTCTTCCCGAAGCGGAAAACTCCCCTCGTCGGTGACACCTTTAGCAAAACGTGGTCTCCCGCCTCAAATTCCAAAGGTCGACGACGGATGTCAGCATATGACTTCTGTCGACTCTGAGCAGTCAACATCCTCTCCCGAATCAATTCCACCTTCCGCCTCGTCTCCATAGCGATATTCGATTTGGTCCCGACCAAATCGGACGCCTCGTTCCAGCAAATCGGCGATCGACAGCGCGGCCCATAAAGCGCCTCATATGGTGCCATTCGAATCGATGTGTGCCAACTATTGTTGTACGTGAACTCGATCAACGGCAAATGCTCCTCCCAATCACTGCTTCAATCGAGAGCACAAGCACGCAACATAGCCTCAAATGTCTGGATAGTGCGTTCCGACTGCCCATCTGACTAAGGATGAAAAGAAGTACTCAGACGCAACCGAGTACCCAACGCCTTATGTACCGCCTACCAAAAATGTGATACAAAACGGCCATCACGATCCAAAACAATAGACATCGGAGTACCGTGAAGCCTCATAATCTGCGCAATAAATACACGAGCCAACTTCTCTGGACCCCAAGTATCCTTGATGCCCAGAATGTGCATCGACTTGGTCAGACGATCCACAATCACCCAAACCATATTCATACCAGACTTCGATCTCAGCAAGCTCGTAACGAAGTCCATCGAAATATCTTCCCATTTCCATTCCGGAATGGGAAGCGACTGCAATAACCCGGCTGGTCGCTGATGCTCGATTTTAACCTACTGACAAGTCAAACATCTCGCTACAAACCGTGCGACCTCCTCCTTCGTGTTTCTCCACCAAAAGTTCCTCATTAGGTCCTTATACATCTTATTCGAACCAGGATGAACTGAGTACGGCGTAGCATGGGCCTCTCGCAAGATACTCTGCCTCAATTCCAAGTCGTTCGGCACACAAATCCGACTCTGGAATCTCAACACACCATCCTCATGAATCACAAACCCAGGAGACTTTCCCTTAAGAACATTCTCTCGGATTTGAGTAATCATCGGATCCTCCAACTGCTTCAGTTTAATTTCATCGATAAACGACGACGAAATCTCCAAAGCGCAAAGTTTCCCGATAGCTCCTCGCAACAAAATCTCAACACTCAACTCAATCAAATCCCGCTGAAGCTCAGATCGAGATGTAAGGATCTCAAGCGTCCCCAATGCAACCGGTTTCCGACTCAAGGTGTCGGCCACGACGTTCGCCTTGCCCGGATGATAAAGGATTTCGAGGTCATAATCCTTAATCAACTCTAACCACCCCCTCTGCCTCATATTCAACTCCCACTGAGTAAATATGTACTTCAGACTTTTATGATCGGTAAAAATCTGACATGTAGAGCCAAAAAGATAGTGACGCCAAATCTTGAGCGCAAAAACAACTGCCGCTAACTCCAAATCGTGAGTAGGGTAGTTAAGCTCATACGGCCCCAACCGTCTCGATGCAAACGCAATAATATTGTCGTGCTACATCAACACGCACCCAAGACCCTGACCCGAAGCATCACTGTAAACAGTAAAACCCTCGTTGCCACACGTCAACGCTAAAATCGGGGCTGAAGTCAAACGCCTCTTCAACTCCTAAAAACTCGACTGCATTTCGTCATTCCAGATGAAGTTCTCGGATTTCTGGAGCAACTGTGTAAGTGGTCGATCCAGTTTTGAGAACCCCTCGACGAACCTACGATAGTATCCAGCCAAACCCAAGAAACTACGGACCTCCTTCACATTCTTAGGAGGCGCCCAATCTAGCACTGCCTCAATCTTCTGTGGATCCACATGGACCCCCTCGGCTGAATTCACATGACCCAGAAACATCACCTCTTTCAGCCAGAAATCGCATTTCGAGAACTTCGCATAGAGTCCCTCGGTCCTCAAAATGTCTAACACCACATGCAGATGATGCGCATGCTCCTCCCCGTTCTTCGAATAGATAAGGATATCGTTAATGAAGACGACGACACACTTATCCAAATACTCTATGAAAACTTTTTTCATCAACTGCATGAACACTGCCGGTGCGTTGGTTAGCCCAAAGGGTATAATCACAAACTCATAATGTCCGTATCTCGTCCGAAAAGCTGTTTTCGGAATATTGGACTCCTTCACCCAACGGTGATAGTACCCCGATCTCAATTCGATCTTCGAGAATATCGCAGCTCCCTGCAACTGATCAAACAAGTTATAATCCTCGGCAAGGGATACTTGTTCTTGATGGTCACCTTGTTTAGCTCGCGGTAGTCGATACATAAACGCAGTGAACCATCCTTCTTCTGCACAAACAGAACCGGTGCGCCCCAAGGCGAAGCACTCGGTCGAATATACCCTAACTCAAGAAGCTCACTCAACTGCTTCTTCAACTCAGCCATCTCTGAAGGTGCCATGCGATACGGTGCCTTCGAAATCGGAGCCGCACCCGGCTCTAACTCAATAGAGAACTCAACCTCACGGTCCGGGGGCAACCCCAGTAACTCGTCAAGAAAGACATCAGGGAACTCACTAATGACTGGAATCGATGAAAACTCGACTCCACCATTCCCCGCCTTCAAGGCGTAGCACCAATAACCAGTACACCCTTTCCGCATGAGTCTCATCGCCTTCAAGGCGTTAATTACGAACTTCTGGTTTCTGTTTCGCCCCGCGAAAGAGTGCTCAGTGCCATCCTCGGCTAACATGGTGATGATTCTCGTGCGGTAGTTCATGATTACACCATGCCGCTCGAGCCAATCATCCCCGAGAATCAAATCCTCACCCTCAATACTCACAACAATAAGATTAGAGAGCCAAGCCCTCTCACAAATACACACATAACAATCCCGGACCTCCTGATCACCAACGATCCTATCACCTCTAGGAAGCTTAACGATAAAAGGCTCACATGGCGTCAAACAATCGAAACTCAAATGGCGCACACACTCCAGAGAGATGAATGAATGCGTAGCACCCGAATCGAAAAGCACACTGACAGGATGAGACTGAATATGAATGGTTCTTGTGGCCACAGTGGCGGCTGGATCATCGGCCCTCCTCATCTCATAAACACGCGGATGGGCGAAGCCGACACGGGAAGCTCCCCTCTAGCGGGCTGACCCCGACCTCTCCCTCGAGTGGCACTCGGCGGAGACTGAGAAGCAAACGACCCTTGGCTCACACTCGGTTCCCTAGGCGCTGGGAAGGAAGTCTGGGAGCCAAGAGTTCTCTCTCTCTCTATCTCTCTCTTAGCACAGAAAGCAGCCTTGTGGCCCAGCTGGCCACACCGATTACACATCAGCAAAGGACTCAGACAATTTCGACTGATATGGCCCGATCGGCCACAGTTAAAACACTTCACATCACAGGAAGGAGTACTGGAAGCCCCGCGGAAACCCCCAGTAGAACGAGATGGACCACCACCAGCGGGAAAGTTAGCATACTGAGATTTCTGCTGACCTCCACCCTTGTGGCCCAAAACATTTTCCGACGGACTTCTGTTTCTTGCTCTCACGAGCCGCCACACTGGCTGTCAAAGATATATCATTTGCAAGATCTCTACTCTAATAATATTTTAAGGTGGTGCAGGCGAGCCCAGACATGTAATTGCGAATCTTCAGTTTCATCCATCTGGAAAAGTGGAAAATTTTGTCGCTCTCCTCTCTAACTTGGGAATGTGGTTAATTGTGGTGCATTTTTATAAATATTTTATAGTATTTTATAAAACATTTTTATAAATGTATTTTATAAATGTATTTATAATTGTGTTGCATCACGGCTGCAACACCAAGATCGATGCCACCACCGGTAGCGCCCTCTTGAGTAGCACTATGGCTCTGATGACCATCAGTACTACCGGCCCCAGAATTGTGTGTCGTGGCCGCCTCACTGGCTGCCCCACGTCCCCGACCGCGTCCACAACCATGGCCGTGACCTCTACCTCTGCCTCTCCCAGCATCCATACTGAAGATAAGAGGTAGCAAATGCAATTCGATGATAAGTATGAGAGGAAAAACAGTCACAGTTCAAGAATCGGAAGTACGATACAAAGAAACAAGGAATCGAGTAAGGAAAACTTACAAGTACTGGAAGTACCGAGATGACGGCAGCGGGGTGACAATGTGCAAAACAAAACACAACTAGACCCAATAAACCGACAATCCTAGGTATCCATAAACCTAGTGCTCCGATACCATTTTCTGTAACACCCCCAAGATATTCAGGGAATATTACAGCATTGTGGACCCCTACATGGGACCCACCAGGATAATTAAGAAATACCACTCGTCTAACTATCTTAGTTAGCGAGAAAACACACCACCAGAACGAAAAATAAATGAAATACCCGGTATAACCAGCAAAACAGACATCACTGACAATCATAAATAACATATAATAATACAAAACATAATCCGAGTAGAAATGCCTAAGTACTCGCGAGTACTTTCTATAAGTTCACAAGTTTAAAGAAAAACAACTGCATCAAAAAGGACAATGGAAATAAAAAGACTCAATTGCACACGTCATCAACCCTGGCCAACATCCTCGTACTGCCCCAGTGCCCGATCGTCCGGCTGAACATAACCTGAAATTCATAACAAGAATTTCCCCAAAACGGGTCCCCAAAGGGGTTAGCAATTACGCGAGTACAAGTAACCAAATGAACAACTTACACCTTACACATATAGTCAAAACATGCAAATGAGAAAACATCATTTTGAAACACACATTTCCGGAAACGCCACAACCCAAAATACATTTATAAAAATACACCACAATTAACCATTGATCCACTCCTCTATAGACCCCTACCGAGACCCCGTCGTATCTAACCCGTAGTGTTTAAAAGCCAAGCTCGTCGATCCACGCATCTGTGGACCCCTACCGAGACCCCGTCGGATCAAACCCGTAGTGAGCATGCACACACACACCCATTACTCATGCAATACTATCATGTTAAGAGTGTAAGTTGATAAGAGTACTTGCCTCGATTATCACGACGAAAAGACGTTATGAAACAATCGCGGTTGTGAGAAACTGGACACACCGAACCTAGACGATTCGTCAAACACCATTACAACCAATTCGACAAGAATAAAAATAATGGAAAACACCCATAACCCCACCTACGATTCATGTAAGTTCGTACATGTAACACCCCCTGATCCGACCGAGAATATGACAGCGCCGTGGGCCCCAAGATGGAACCCACAAGCCTAAAAGAAATTTTCGCAAACATTAACAAATGCCCAATAGGCTAACGATGGTATTATCTATTAAAAATATTCAAAGACTTAATAAAATTCGTTTATCAAAACCGTCGTAAAAATCTCATTTGAAACCACAAGGCCCGAAATGCCACAACTCAATACACGTACCGACAGAATAGTTAGAAAATGATTGCCAAAGTAAGTTAAGTTACCAGATACCAAAAAGGCCATTTAAAAATACTCACGCAGCGGAAAAAGACAAACAATTAAAATACACTAGCAGCGGAATACAAGAACTGATCAGGAAACTCAATACACAAATACATGCCCTAGCCAGTATCCTCCGGGAAGCTCATCCACGACCGCTACAAGCTTGATATTCCAAGAACCTAAAAAGAAAGCCCACGATGGGGTCAGCCATAATATCCAATAATGATAACCATCACATCACGTCAATAGTTACATACAAGTGAGATACTAAGTAAGAATACTACGAATGTAATCTTACCGCCATAACTTTACGAAAGTCCACGATTCGTATCCTTAACAATACAATAAGCTAACACCGAAATATCTGTACTATATCTCAACAATGCCCAAGGTTCTCAAAACATTATCATAACTCACTGTTACGAAATTCACTAACTCTGTCAAACCCAATCCATCGTGTAACATCATCACATCTCAACACAATAATCGATTGTCCATCAAAGACAAATACCAAAAGAAATACGGAACATACCTGATATGAAATGCCACGACGAAATCACGTCAGTCTAATCCAAGATCAGATCAACACAACATACGGACACGCTCCTAACACAAGACCTACAAATGCATACTCATATGACAACGTCAATATGCTCACATCAATAACAACAATGTTTAGTTATGGCAAACCCATAATATACATATGCACACCAACACATGGTAATCCGATGATCCAACATTCACTGCCTAGATCCCAAGATGATCCCGTCAGACCAACCGTGGTGGAAAAACCTGTCCGACGATCCAGTGCACGCTAGCATAGATCCCAAGATGATCCCGTTGGCCCAACCCTGGTGGACATATGACAACAATGCACAAATGCATATAACAATGATACACAATGCATGACAACAACGATACATGAATGTATCACAACATGATCGACACGAAATGACAAAAATGATTAGAGTACTTGCCCCGAGTCCTTTGAGAGCAGTCTCGATGTCTAAACTAGGGGTGTTCAAAAATACCCGACCCGAACTACCCGGCCCAACTACCCGATGACCCGAAACAACTATTCCGGGTATTTTTAAAAATTTTAAATTTTTTTCGGGCCGAGTACCCGACCCGACAAAAAGTCATATAATCGGGCCAGGTCATGGGCCGACTTGTTGCGTAAATTCGGGTACCCGAAAACCCGATTATTTTTTAATAGTTATTTTTTTATAAATTTAATTATTTAATTTGTAATTATATGAAACTTTATCTTTCAAATAATATGAATTATATTTGATATGAGAATTCATGTTAATTATATTTTCAATAACGGTATTTATTCTCATTAGTTTGGAAATTTACAAGAAGATAAAATCTTTAAATAAATAATAATATATTCTTTCATATATATAATTGAATATTGAATTAAGCATAATTATATAATAAAAAAATGATATATATAAAAAAATTTAGTCAGCTTTGAGATTTACTTATTGTATGGAAAATATTTATAATGTATCTAGTACTCACGGAATTAATTTATATAATAAATTTTAAAATAAGTTTATATTAAAATTACAAATTATTTATAAAAATTTAAAATTAGTGGTATTAAATTTTGGGCCGGGTACCCTATGACCCGACCGAAAAATAGGGTACCGCTTTTTGGGCACCCGACTTTCGGGTCGGGTCCACAGCAATTTTTCATTACGCATAACCGTGCCGAAAAAGTGCGGTTATGAACACCCCTAGTCTAAACCATCACGAACCATTATCCTCAATACTTGACTGTCCAAAATATCACGGATTGCAGATAATTCATATCTTCGTATTTATCACAATGTATCCTCGATACCCAAATATATCAATAACAAATGTAAATCATATATATTATTATTTAACTCCCAAAATCGGAAAACCACATAAAATCCAAATCTCCAGAGTTCACAATTATAATCATCGATATACGAATTATAAACGAATGAAATTGAAATCATTCATTAAATATTACTCCCTCCGTCCAGTTTTTAAAGTCCCATTTGCTCTTAAATATTTGTCCACAATTTAAAGTCTCACTCTACTTTTTGTACCATATTACCCTCTTTTCTTTATTTAATTACTACCTTTTCACTAATGGACCCACTACTTTTTTCTCCAAACCACTACCTTTTTCTTTAAACCACTACCTTTTTCTTCCAAACCACTAACTTTTTCTTCCAACCACTACCTTTTTCTTTCACCCACTTTACATTTATCATTTTTTCTTAACCTCCGCGCCCAACATCAAATGGGACTTTAAAAAGTGGACGGAGGGAGTATAAACTGTGCAAGTAATAACTTGCCTCGATACCGATACAATGACGAGGAAGCCGTTACCAATTCCATTGCCGTCATCTACAAGTCCCTCGGCCCTGATCAATGCAATTCACGAACATTCTCGAACACGACCGCAAAGTATGGTTCTAATAACCGATTAATAATCTCAACCTATTACAATAATCGATAAATAACAAGTTCGATAACAATCAAAAATCAATAAAACCAATTCACAAACCCAACGGCTCACAATATTTCGATTAACCACTAGTCAATCCAACTTAAACGATCACGAATTCATAACTAAAACAGGATATACTACACTGTATGTTGACTTAGCGCACGTTAATCACTTAAGGTTGCATGCGCTAAGTCGCTTCCGTTAGCGTGCGCTAGGCAGTAAGCTTCGTGTGCGCTAATGCTGTACAGATGCATGCCTTACAAGTATCGATCAACATATGGCGATTATCAAGAACACTAAGTGATTCGAAACCATGTTCATAGCTATCAAACAACGAAATCCGATATCCTTTAACATATAAACAATCATCCAACTCATAATCCAAGTCATATACTCATAGATCATCTTCTTCCTCAATATCAACATATGAATATCAAGAATTCATAATCATTGCCACATTCACCATCATATGAAGAAAACAACAACAACATCAAAGACCCGAATTGAAGGAAGACATTAGCCAACATATCTCTTTGAAGATAAACAAAACAATTCTAAACCATTCGAATCATACCGTATATCAACAATAACATCAACATAACTCGGTAACCAATCTCATAATCATGTTTATTAACTTGCTTATATGATAATCATCAACTCAAGAACATCAACATTCAATCCGAAACAAAATCCAAAGTGAAGAGTAATTACCTCTTTGAAGGGATGGATTGATTTCCAAGATTGAATCCATTCTCAATCACTTCCAAGCTTCAAATGTTGTTTGGAACGATCAACTAAAGTGTTTAGAACCTCAACTTCTCTCTAAGAACTCTCTCTCTCTATCGGTTGTAAGGAAAGAATGGACCAAATGAAGAATAATGGCCAACTGCACATATATATACTAACTGTTATTAGCGTGCGCTAACTGTCTTTATTAGCGTGCGCTATCGAGGTCCAGAGGCTACTGACTTACTGCATACAATGATTTACGTACGCAATGCCCATGCAATAGCGTACGTAAAGGCTTCTATTTAGCGTACGCAAACCTTCATCCATAGCGTGCGCTACTCATAGTTGACTTGCTACAGTCTGCACCTACCCCCATGTCCCCACATGCCGAAAGCACCCTGACAAAGCCAAGATTCCTTTGGACCGATCTGATTAGCGTGCGCTAACAATATGCATTAGCGTGCGCTAATCCTTCATAACAAACATCTGTTGACCTTTTTGGAACATGCGCCGAAAGTGGCTGGGTCCACACGTAGATTCCTTCTGATCTGGTCTGTACTAGCGTGCGCTATCCTTTACATTTAGTGTGCGCTAAACCTGCACGATAGCGTGCACTAAGCTTGAATATTAGCGTGCGCTAATCGGGCTATACTTAGCCATTTTTAGCTATTCGTGTCCAATGTCTCGACATACAGAATACGAACATACAGCATACTGAATATACATGCTCCTTCCAATAATATTCCCATACGATTCATCTAATACACGATATCCTCAAATGCAATTGTTGATCAAGTACAACAATTATACAAGTATAGCAGTCTCAGTCTTTCAATTATTTTATCCATATGGTACAGATTCCACGCTGTACAACATAACTCGGATAAAATAATAATAAACAACAGTAGTAGAAATTTCGGATATTACAGTACAAAACAACAACGAGGACGGATCGCAACTGAACCCTATCGATTACACAAATACCACGAAACTTACCACGAACTCGTAGGGAAAACGTGAATACCAACAAGATTAATCATATACATCATGGATTAATCAACAATACAGAACGAATCAGACAAAAACTCAAAAACCCCCAAATTCTCAAAAAATAGGGTTCTAGGAGATTACCTTGGATTAAGGATGAAGAACCCAAGTAAATGTTGTTAATCTACACCAAGAACTCAAGAAAAATGATCTCTGAAGTGATTGCAAGAAGAAATCGCCTCCGAATCGCCTAAAGGATCGCCCGGCTATGGAGAAGGAGAAGAAATGAGAAATGAGGCGGATCTGGGTCAACTCTCTGGTTTATATAACCAGAGAGCTTAGCGTGCGCTAACGACCCATTGTTAGCATGCGCTGCCCAGCCAAAAACCAGTCCAGAACCTACGGTTCTAGCCCGTTAGTGTGCGCTACAAGAGAATATCATGCGCTAACAGCCCCTCGATAGCGCGTGCTATCGGGCCATAGCGTGCGCTACCTAGACTCCAAACTGAGTTCAGAAACATTCTGCCCAGTCTAGACTACCGAGTTAGCGTGCGCTACCGGTCACCCAGCGTTCGCTAAGTCCAAGCCGTAGCGTGCGCTAATATACAAATGTAGCGTGCGCTAAGCTGCTCGTCCAGAGAGCAGAGAGCAGAAACAACCCACTGTCACTGCTGTGCTCGTAGCATGCGCTACTCAACGACACTAGCGTGCGCTAGACAACAGAAATAGCGCGCGCTAGCGGGTGCAGACAACAGTACAGACAGCACCCAAAGACAGAAAACAGCGAATTCTACCTCGGATGAAAACAACGCGCATCTGACACCAAACAAAGGGCCAAAGAAGACACACGAACTACAAGATCGAGTCAGAACCCAAAGTGCTAAAAGAAAACACGATTCCGACTACCCGAGGGTTCGGAAAACTACAACGTTAGTAATCACCCCAAAACTTTGGGAAATTACAAAACCGCCCAAAACATCCGAAACACACGATACATGATCGAAACAACATACGAAAGATCACAACATGCATAATAACATGAGATGGATCTGGGGCAACCTCAAGATAGCGGTTCCGAACAACGATTACGAAAATCGAACGAAATAGCGACGGAAAGGCAATAAACACGGAATTGAGTATAACAGGTCCGAAACAAGCTCAGATGACAAAAAGTCCAGTATTAAATATTCTAGAAATATTAATATGGTTACAAGAGAGTCACTAAAAATAAAAAATACACCAAAAATGAAAATACCGGGAAAAAAAATGCGGATATTACACCTCCAAGCCGATCCTGTGGTTGCTCTCTCCAATCGGAATACCTGAAAAGTATAACATAATCCACAATGAGGGGTTAGCTATGGATATCGCTAGTAAGTAACCAAACTATAAAATTATACATCAAGAATACAACCGTTATGAAAATAATCTTTCCACAAGGTAGTAACACGGTCCCCGAGTCTAAAGTCTTTTCAAAATATTTCCTTTAAAACGGATCATGTGAATTACTCCAGAAACCACTTTAAGGGATTATTTAAAGACTTCGGGGGTCTCAATGTAAAATCATGAAATGTGAATATTCTCCTTTTCGAAAAGGTTTTCCTTCAAAATCATATAAATGATTCAATTCTCAACCCAAACCTCAAAGACAAAACCATATCCATCAATATAACTGGGATCCAAGATTCAAACATTCACAATACAAAGATATCAAATCAAACACTCGAATCGCCTTCGTGGCCTCGATGGGACCCACCCGGATTAGCTATCGTAAAGAAGCTCAAATACACACATAAGTTATCTTGACATCGCACCCGCAAGTGAAGACTCTCGGAGCCCTCTCCACACATACCCGATTAGATAACCTTATGGTCAAAATCATGACAACTGGCCGTACTCGCAAGCACGCGCCGCCAGAGGCCTCACGGGTCCCTACCCGGGTAACAACACTCAACACGCCCATAAGTTATCGTGACATCGCACTCGCAAGTGACGATTCTTGGAGCCCCCTCCTGACCTACCCGATTCGGTAACTTTATGGTCATAACATATCAACTGGCCGTACTCGCAAGCACGCGCCGCCGTAGGCCTCGCGGGTCCCTACCCGGGTAACATCTCAATTCACCAATTACACAACAACAAAGGTACAATATTCACCACAATCGCAAACACGTCAAACATAAGCTAACACATCATACACCTCCACAAAAGCACAACATTCACATCACACCATTTTTCAGGAAATAGGTTAACAAGCGAATAATACAAATATTCCGCGACTCCACCATTCCTCGGATAACTACTCATTCCTAGTATCCATGTTAAGCACAATACAACATGAAATGGTTGTTATCATTCTTCAGGAAACTCAGGTTTACGTTCGTATTTACTTTCATAGAAATCACATATTCATTTGAAAGTAAGTTACAGTTAAATATACAATCACTAACAAGTCCACGTTAAATTCACGACACACCACATTCTCAAAGTATAAATAGTATAGACGAGATACTCGCCTTCAAGTCCAAACCACGCGAAGCAACGGGAAAGCTCGACCGGAAACCCTTAAATCCTCCAACTAGGTCGAAGACACAAGAATAACATAATTACTACAAGGTCGATCGCAAGGAAGATGCAAAACATACGAAATTCTCATCAAGAATTCGTAGAAACATAGGATCGAACACTTGGGGTTCAATACTACCCCAAGAACATCAAGAACATCACCTGAACCCGAATACGATAAGAAATACGAGTCAGATCATAGGGATAGATTCAATACAACCGATTGATGATATACAACAACACGAGTCATGAAGAACAACTCGAATCTTAAAGATTCTCAAAATACATATAAAAGGGATTCAAGACAATTACCTCGAATCAAAGACGAAGAACACGGATTGATGATGTTAATCAACACCAAGAACTCAAGAAAGATGAACACTTGGAGTTACAAGACTCCAAAATCACCCACAAATCACCACAGCCGTGGAGGGATAAAGAAAGGATGAAAAATGACGAACACGGTCAACCCCTGGGTATATATACTCGCGCCATCATAACGTACGTTAAAGAAGAAGGTTAACATACATTAGCAGTCTTACGTTCGTAAGGCAAGCAAGATTACGTACGTAATCGATGGGCAGAACTCACTGTCCGAAACTATGAAGACCCTTACGTACGTTATGAGTAGGGCTTAACGTACGTAAGGCACATAAAGTTAACGTACGTTATGCTCATCGCATAGCGTACATAAGGCACTTAGCAGTTTCAAACTGCTAAGTTCAGCTCGTCGAGTACGAGCGCGACGAAACCGCGAAATGACAACAAAATATGAAGACAAGCACATGAAGAGTGCGCAACGACGAACTCAAGCGCTAAAAGAAAACATGATTCCGACTACCCGAAGGATCAGTAAATGACAATGGAAGTAATTACCCCCAAATTTTGGGAAATTACAAAACAACCCAAAACGTCCAAAAATCACAATACGAAATCAAACAACCAAACCGAAGTTCACAATAAATCTAACAAAGTTAAACGGACTTATAGGAAACACGAAACCGTAGTTTCAAATCACCATCACACGAATTGAACCAAATAGCGGAAAAAGTCGCTCAAAATACGGATTCGGTTAAAACAGTCCCGAGACAAACTCGGATGGCAAAGTACGCAGAACAAAACATTATCAAAATGTCAAAACGCTCGCAAGCGGCTTTCTGGAAATCATAAAAATGCCAAAAATGAAAAATTATCGAAAGAGAAAATCACGGGTATTACGTTTTACCACTCTAAAAAGAAGTTTCGTCCCGAAATTTAAAAAGAAAGGGTGAAGTAAGCAGTCAACAAAGCGAACGAACAATTAAACCTCAGCGATCTACATGAGTGCTGAAGCTCGATTCTAAGAAACTTCATGGAATAGTTCACAATACTGAACTCGATGGCCCTCGAGTCCACAGTTATAACAAGTAATCAGTTGCGAAGGACAATTAGCTTGCACATGACCCACAATGTTGCAATTGAAACACCTCACAGTCTGACTAGGAGTCAAAGAAGATGACTTGGAACTCTTGGTTCCACCAAACGAAGAAAGGGAATGTTTCGCCCTAGGACTACGCGAAACTCGATGAGAAGAAGTTCTGACTCTCACAATGTCCGAAAAATCTCCGGACGTCCTCTGCCTCTTCGAATCATGCAAGGGCCCCGTAGATAACGATGCCATCTCGTACGCCATGGCTCGATTCTGATACTTTCTCAAAGTAGCACAAATGAAACTCGATATGTACTGTCAAATCTCCAGTCTCATCCGCATATCGAAATCACTGATTTTCTCTTCCTCGGTCCTCACCTTCCTCTTCACGTAAGCGAGCTATCGACTATACTCGATAATAGCCTGCGACACGGGTATATCATGCGGCTCGGCTAGATAAAAATCCCGGATCCTCTGCTCTCGGATCGGCTCCGGACAGAACTCCGCTTCCATCAACTTCTTGAACTCTTCCCAAGTAACAACATGATCCTGAGGCTAAACGGCCTCCCACAAATTAGCAGCGTCACTATCGAGAAGGATCTGAGCGATAGGAATCCTCCGTTCCTCTGGGCAACCAACCGTCTTGAAAATCTTCTCCAATTGGAAAAGCCAACCGTCCCAGCCCAAAGTATCACCCGCGCCCGCAAAACGAGGAGGATGCATAAGGACCACTTCTCTAAGCCACTGAGTCGACCCGATGTTCTCAGTCACGGTAGTGTTACGCTGAACTGCCTGAGCCAAATGAGTCATCTGGTCTGCCACCTGCTGAAGTATAGTAGCAACACCAATACTAACGCCATTACCGGCAGCATGATCCTGATCGCGTGACTGATTGCCACGACCTCTTGGCATACTGAACGAACAACCATTCAGAACGGAAAAACAAACACCACATAATCAACATAGGGCAACAAACAGTGACACAATTAAATACTCACTCTGAGTCATTATACAAGTACACGAACTATCACTGCAACAATAGAATTCAAATTCATAAGTAATTCACTTGGCTTCATCAATAAGAAAAACGTACGACCTTTACCAAAACAATCACGGTCAAAACCACATATATATCATTATGGTCAAACATGGGCAATATTTTTAAAAGCAAAATTTTTCCGAGGTATTTGTTCAAATGATAATATTTTAAAATTCCCGAGTTTGAATGATTTTGCTGAAATGAGTTTTTGAAAAGAAATATTTTCAATACCTCGGTCGTTTGATCAAAACTATGAACCCATTATCATAACTGTTTCATTTTGAAGTCATTTGAAATACAACATTTTGAAACATCAATCTACTCGATAACGATATCATCAAAATGACCTTATCACTATATATCATCATTACCACCGATCAACTATCACATTCGGATAATGTCATAGAACAATACAATTAAACCAAGCTATGAAATCATAACATCTAGGTGTACAACCAAAACTCGCTAACAAGAAAGATAAAGATTAATAATACGTCAATAATATCCATACAGGTTAAATAACTGAGTGCAACATCACTGATACAATAGTTAACGTTCACGATCGTCACGGACGAACCATATGACTATGTCAACAAAAATTAAACGACCGATAATGAGCACAGATATAACTGTAACAACAAAGTTACTGTCGTGACAGTCAGCAGCTTACGGCCGTACCAGCTAACCGTAATACATCAGAATCAACTCAGCAGCCTCAAAACGGCTCTGAAGGTTAAATATCGACTCCTAACCATTAATGTATCCCGACATTTAGAAAATACTATAAAATTCCCCAACGGGCATAACAACATATCAAGTTTGTTGCAACGACTCAGTCCCAACACACAAACACATAATGTTTTTAATTCCGAAAATCAAAGTCGTTTTGCAATTTTAAAAAAAATTCCAAAATCCTTTCGATTATATCCAAAATGACGATATCATTTTACAATGTCCGAAATACTTTAAAACACCTCCTTCAAATACAGTTTGCAGGTGTCATTTGAAAATACATGACTAACTCGTCAAAGTTCAACCGATTTCAAGATCCGAACAAAATTGTTGTTTAACCGCACCATCGAAATATTTTCAAAATCAATTCTTTTACAAACATACTCAAGTTCATAATTACAATTAATAAAACCATTGTCAAGCCTAAACGCAGCGGACATAATTACAACTATCCAAAAATAATCGAACTTGAAACCACATGCCCAATCGACAAAAGAGATTACAATTTAAATCAAATATAATTCGTGAACACCAAGTTCAAACATACGTCAAAACCATCCATCTGAGTTCCTCACGAACTCTACCCTCAATACATTCTCTGGAACACATTAAGGTTCACAGTTTTCACATCGTATTGCACCATTCGGTTGTAACACCCCGAGATATTCAGAATAATTACAGCGCCGTAAACCCTTTAAGTAAGGATTTACAAGGCTAATTTAAAAGAAAGGTAAATATAAGACATCATCATCATCGGAAATTCAAGTTTACAAAACCGAACAACTGATTCAACGAGTAATTTATACAACCATATCGAAATAATATTAATAAGACACGCGTACTCGAGTACTGAAATCAAACCAAGAAAGCAAATCACCAACAACAACAAACATCACTGAACCCCTTAAATCGTCACGTCGATCGTGGTTGTTTCCTGCTCCTAGGCTACGAACATCAAAACAAATGTCCACTTTGAAGGAATCGGCCAAAATGATGCTAGTACAAGTATCATTTAAACAAATCAAATATGCATCAACAATACATAACATGATACACCACACGGACTTCCGCTACCGGAACCCGACAATGCGAATCCACATGACTCCATTAACACAGCAAGGGTATTCCGATGATCCAGCGCCCTCAGCATAGATCCCAAGATGATCCCGTTGGACCAACACGAGGTGGAAATAACCCGTCCAATGATCCAGCGCCCTCAGCCTAGATCCCAAGATGATCCCATCGGACCAACACGAGGTGGACATCCGATCCAGCGCCCTCAGCATAGATCGTACAACGTACACAAATGCAACTCATGCATACACATATGCCGAATCATTATGTTCATCAACATGAACATACAAACACTAGATAACGGATATCATGACAATTCAACGAAATAAATCTCATATTCAACAACATGAATATTCACACGCATGCTCAAAATACCAATATTAACATATTACGATACTTGCCTCAAAGATGGCAAGAACGAAACACTTCAATGATCTCAACACACTCGAAGGCCGCCTCCTTCGATCAACGCAACAAGCTCGAATCTTAACAAAAGAAATGATATGAAAATCATCTCAAGTCGAACGATGGCCTAACAATTCGGTCTACGGCCCAGAAGCTCAAAATAAACAATCTGCCTGAACTACTTAGCGTACGCTACGTACTCTATGTAGCGTGCGCTAAGCCTGCCTGTTAGCGTACGCTATCGTATAAGCCTAGCGTACGCTAGCCACGGACTGACAGTTCTCTCTGATCAGCCGACTGACTCGGCTGATATCGTAACGCACGTTACGTACCACACGATAGCGTGCGTTAACTTATCCCCGATAGCGCACGTTAACTTACGTATGTTAGCGTGCGCTAACCTTGCATGGCAGATTACTACAGACAGAAAACTGGATTGAATGGTGATGAACTCATAAATTCTATGGTGATAAAACCAGTCATCCTCGAGCATATCATGCTAATAAGATTTGTGAAAGCTCTATACATACTAAATGACTATGAGATTCAAAGATACGTATAATCATTACTACACTATCAATCATCTTGATCTTTAAGGAAATATTCTAAGTTCCGCTCGTCCTACGTTCCAAAACGCATGATTCCAACGTGTAAAACGTAACAACTAGGTAAATCGGTCTACTGATCACAAATAGGTTTGAAGCTTCAGAATATGCTAGGAGTTCAAACACCAAGAGGTTCAATGGTTTATACGGTGAATAAGTATCGAAACATCGAAAATATCCTTCTACACATGATGTTCGACTACTTAAGAATCTAACTGACAAGATAAGCATGATCAAACATCCTTTAGAACACTACTAGTATTGGTGAAGAATCACCTACCTCAAAGTAGTGAAGAACACGGAGGAAATCGAAGCAATCCAACGTCGAAGGCTTGAACACCAATCTCCAATGATATACAATCTTCAATCACGAGCTAGGATGTTGATATGAAGTGTTTAGGATGAGGGAAGTTATGCTCTAAGTGTAAGAATTCGGGTATGGGGGAAGAGAGAACTGAAATCACGAATAAGATGCTGTCCTATTTATAAGAAATGGCTATTAGCGCGCGCTAGTCCCTGCTCGTAGCGTGCGCTAACAGCTCACTGACTTAACTGTACTCAACACTTAGCGCGCGCTATGCACATGCCTGTAGCGTGCACTAAGGCGTTGACTCGGCTTTTCCCGAAAGCCGTCCAGGTTCATCCCGACACAATCCGACAAGGGTCCCCCGGCCAGATCTCACCTACCGCACGTCTCACTCAAATTGACCACGCATAGCGTGCGCTAATGTTCCTTTGTAGCGTGCGCTATGAATCCATGTTAGCATACGCTACACATAGCCGATAGCGTGCGCTACATGCGCAGAATTACAATCTTTAAATCACATACACGAAAACATACGCTCGACAACATCGGATTATGAAATACGGAGAATAATACTCAGACAAAAGTACAATAATTACAATATCACAAGTTCCAAATACATATCAGAAATCTCGGGTATTACATCCTTCCTCCCTAAAAAGGAGTTTCGTCCCGAAACTTAAGATGAAAACAACTCCGGATATTTAGTCTTCATACTGTCCTCTATTTCCCAAGTGGCCTCTTCGACTCCGTGTCGTGACCATTGTACTTTAACCAAGTGTATTGGTTTATTCCTCAATTGTTTGATTTGACTATCAAGTATCTTGATTGGTCTCTCTTCGAAGGTGCCATCATTAGCTATTTCGATCTCGTCGAAATCAATGACGTGACTGGGGTCCGGTACATACTTCCGTAATTGGGATACGTGAAACACATTGTGAACGTGACTCAGCGATGGCGGTAAGGCCAACCTGTATGCTAAATCTCCAACCCTCTCGAGGATCTCGAATGGTCCGATATATCTAGGGCTAAGCTTGCCTCTCCTTCCAAAACGGAAAATCCCTCGTGTAGGAGACACCTTCAATAGTACATGGTCCCCAGCGTCGAACTCTAGAGGACGACGACGTACGTCTGCGTAAGACTTTTGTCGACTCTGGGCAGTCAACAGTCTTTCTCGAATCAAAGCTATCTTCTCTTGAGTCTGAATTATCAATTCCGGTTCCGTCCCGATCAAATCCGAAGAATCATCCCAACACAGGGGTGATCGGCATCTTCTCCCGTACAAAGCTTCAAATGGTGCCATCTTAATAGAAGCATGCCAACTATTATTATAAGTTAACTCGATCAAAGGCAAGTGAACTTCCCAATCAGTTGACCAATCCAACGCACAAGCTCTAAGCATGTCTTCTACTGTTTGAATAGTCCTTTCGGACTGACCGTCCGTTTGGGGATGATAATCCGTGCTAAAATTGAGCTCAGTCCCCAAAGCCCTGTGAACTGCTTTCCAGAAGTGTGACACGAAACGACCATCTCGATCCGAAATAATGGTCTTCGACGTCCCATGCAATCTGACTATTTCCGCAATAAATACTCGCGCCAATCTCTCGGGTCCCCATGTATCTTTAATTCCTAGGAAATGAGCCGACTTGGTTAGTCGATCAACTACAACCCAAATCATGTTCATTCCCGTTCTAGTCCTTGGCATACTGGTGATGAAATCCATCGAGATGTCCTCCCACTTCCATTCAGGGATCGGAAGCGGCTTTAACATTCCGGCAGGTCACTGATGTTCAACCTTAACTTGCTGACAAGTCAAGCACCTCGAAACATACTCTCCTACGTCCTTATTCATATTCCCCCACCAGAAGTTTTGTTTTAAATCCTTATACATCTTACTACTTCCCGGGTGAATAGAATAAGGCGCGCTGTGAGCTTCCTTCAGAATAGTCCGTCTCAAATCATCATCATCGGGAACGCAAAGTCGACTCTGAAATCTCAGAACTCCATCATCTTGTATCACAAATCCTGGGGCTTTTCCCTTCTTTACTTCGTCACATAACCGAAGGATTAGAGAATCGTTCAACTGCTTAGATTTGATTTCCTCGACTAGTGACAAAGTCAGTTCCATCACATATAGTTGCCCTTGAATTCCTGGTGCCCATACTTCAATCCCTTCGCGGATCAGTTCTCGTTGAATGCTGCTTTGGGACGTAAGTGCTTCCAGCACTCGAAGAGAAACAGGTTTACGGCTCAATGCATCAGCTACAACGTTTGCTTTCCCCGGATGATAGAGAATCTCTAAGTCGTAATCCTTGATCAATTCAAGCCACCTTCTCTGCCTCATGTTTAATTCTTTCTGACTGAAAATGTACTTGAAGCTCTTATGATCGGTAAAGATATGACAATGAGTGCCGTACAAATAATGTCTCCAAATTTTCATTGCAAAGACTACAGCTGCTAACTCCAAATCATGAGTCGGGTAATTGACCTCGTATGGTTTCAGCTGCCGAGAAGCATAGGCAATTACCTTATCCTTTTGCATCAACACACATCCCAGACCCTGATTTGAAGCGTCGCTGTAAACCATGAATCCATCGGTTCCATCTGGCAATGCTAAAATAGGTGCTGTCGTCAGTCTCTTTTTAAGCTCATCAAAACCAGCCTGGCATTTCTCATCCCACTTAAACTTTTGAGTTTTTTGTAACAGCTGAGTGAGCGGACGAGAAATCTTGGAAAATCCCTCTACAAAGCGGCGATAATATCCAGCAAGTCCTAAGAAACTCTGGACTTCTTTCACATTATTAGGAGCTTCCCATTCCAAGATTGCTTCGACTTTCTTCGGGTCCACCTGAACTCCGTCAGCTGATATCACATGCCCAAGGAAAGTTACTTCCCTAAGCCAGAACTCGCATTTAGAAAGCTTTGCATACAGCTGTTCCTTCCTCAAAGTGCTCAAAATCACACGCAAATGTTCGGCATGCTCCTCTGCAACCTTCGAATATATCAAGATGTCATCAATGAAGACGACCACAAATTTATCCAAGTATTCCAAGAATACCCGATTCATCAATTGCATGAATACCGCAGGAGCATTGGTAAGTCCAAATGGCATTACTACAAATTCATAATGCCGATCTTAGGGATCTGAAAGCAGATTTCGGTATATCTGATTCCTTAATTCTCAACTGGTGGTATCCTGATCGCAAGTCAATCTTCGAGAATACCCTTGCCCCTTGCAGTTGATCAAACAAGTCGTCGATCCGAGGTATAGGGTATTTATTCTTGATCGTCATCTTGTTGAGCTCCCTGTAATCAATACACAGTCGGATGGATCCGTCTTTCTTCCGGACAAAGAGAACGGGCGCTCCCCAAGGAGAAACGCTAGGTTGAATATAGCCCTTCTGTAACAATTCCTCCAGTTGCTTCTTGAGTTCATACATCTCGGTTGGCGCCATGCGGTATGGTGCTCTGGAAATAGGAGCTGCTCCAGGCTCTAATTCGATAGTGAACTCCACTTCTCTCTGCGGAGGTAACCCAGGTAGTTCGTCCGGAAATACATCTGAGAACTCATTCACAACTAAAATAGACGAGAGCTCTACTCCTTCCTCTTTCCTCATGGCGTAGCACCAAAGTCCATGACATCCTTGCTTCAGTAATTTCACTGCTTTCATCGCTTTAATCAATTTTCACGAGCTTCCCGGTCTCCATCCTCGGAATACGTGTTCAGATCCGTCATCAGCAATGATAGAAATGACTCTCTCTCGGTAATTCAGAATAGCTCCATAGCGGTTGAGCCAATCGTCTCCGAGAATTAAATCATCACCGTAGATGTCAACTACAAGAAGATTCGATGGCCAATATCTTCCTCCTATAGATATTGGAAAATTTCTAGCCTCTAGGGTTCCCACAATTCTCTCTCCACTCGGCAAACCCACAACATATGGTTCACAATCAAATAAGCACGAGATTTTTAAACGATTTACACAGTTCAATGATACAAAAGAATGTGTAGCTCCAGAATCGAATAAGACACTAACTGGTTGCAAAAGGATCTGAATCGTACCCGATGCAACAGCAGTATTCTGATCGTCAGATTTCCTCATCTCGTACAGGCGCGGAGGAACGGACCCAACACTGGATGTCTCTCTCTTCCCAACGTTCTGCTGCTGAAATCCACTCTGCTGCGTCTGGTTCACACTTGTATCCTTCGTAACTGGTGCTGGAGTGCGAGTACCAAAAGATCTAGTAGCAACTCCATAGAAAGCCGCACGGTGCCCTTCTTGTCCACAATCGTAGCAAGTCACAGAAGATGCGGGGCAGTCACGTCGAATATGCCCTGCTCGACCACAATTGTAGCATTTCTTTGATGCGTCCGGAACTGCTGATGTAGTCCGGAACTTCTTCCCACCTCTAGAAGGATGTGGAGGTTTCCTAGCCGAATAAAAGGAAGACTGGCCCTTGCGGGGCCCACCACTCTTGTTTTCTGAAAAGCTGCCGGTCATCTTCTGCTTCTTCGCCTCCACTGATTTCTCCACCGCCGCCTCTTTCATGTCGTAGGCCAGCGCTTTGTCTTGATACTGTCGCAACGTAGTACACTCGAATCCGGACATGTACTGCTGAATCTCCGGCTTCATCCGCATATCGAAATGAAAAATCTTTTCTGCCTCCGTTCTGACCAAGTGTCGCACACAAGTCAGCTGATGGTTAAAAGTTTTGATTACATCTGTCACAGATGCTTCCGAACTCTGTGGTGAGAAAAACTCTCGGATCTTTGCCTTTCTAACTGGACGAGGACAATACTGTGCTTCCATCATTAGTTTGAATTCCGTTCAATCCGCATTATGGTTCTCGGGTCGAATAGCTTCCCACCAATCGAAGGCCTCCCCAGTCAGAAAATACTGGGCAATGGGCACCTTCCGGTCCTCGGGACAGTTAAGACCCGCGAATATCTTCTCTAACTCCTTAAGCCAATGATCCCAAGTCAATGCCTCGGCAGATCCGTCAAATTTTGGCGGGTGCAATTTGACCACCTCAGCAAGCCATATGTCTCCCCGGTTATCCTCGTGGCGCTGCTGTCCCATCGCCGTCTGCATGCGGTCGACTACACAGGCGGCCCAGTTGTCTGCGCCACCACCTGTTGAAGCACTCCCGGCATGTTAGGATTTGCGTCGTCATTCGCTGATCCTTGCTGCCCTACAGAATGGGAATCGGTTCGACTAGCTGATAATTCCGGGGTAGTTGCGGAATCCTCCTGTCTCATGTTACCCCGTCCGCGTCCACGACTGCGTCCGCGTCCACGTCCTCCTCTCAACATACTGTAAACACAATTCCTCAATATCCAGGACAAAGTTTTCGAAATAAAGCCCGTCAATACTCACAAACAGTAATTAAGTAAAACAGTAGTATAAGAGAATAGGAGACTTACAACCACGGTCCACATGACGACTTTTGGCTGAACAGTGATGTTACGAACGACTCGTAAATCAATAACGTAAACAGACCCAACTTAAAACCCGACTGCCAAGATATCCATAAATCTTAGCTCCGATACCATATTCTGTAACACCCCGAGATATTCGGAATAATTACAGCGCCGTAAACCCTTTAAGTAAGGATTTACAAGGCTAATTTAAAAGAAAGGTAAATATAAGACATCATCATCATCGGAAATTCAAGTTTACAAAACCGAACAACTGATTCAACGAGTAATTTATACAACCATATCGAAATAATATTAATAAGACACGCGTACTCGAGTACTGAAATCAAATCAAGAAAACAAATCACCAACAACAACAAACATCACTGAACCCCTTCGTCGTCACGTCGGTACTGTGGCTGTTTCCCTGCTCCTCGGCTACCTGAACATCAAAAAAAATATCCACCCCCGAAGGAGTTAGTAAAACGATGCTAGTACAAGTATCATTTAAACAAATCAAATATGCATCAACAATACATAACATGATACACCACACGGATTTCCGCTACCAGAACCCGACAATGCGAATCCACATGATTCCATTAACACAGCAAGGGTATTCCGATGATCCAGCGCCCTCAGCATAGATCCCAAGATGATCCCGTCGGACCAACACGAGGTGGAAATAACCCGTCCAATGATCCAGCGCCCTCAGCCTAGATCCCAAGATGATCCCGTCGGACCAACACGAGGTGGACATCCGATCCAGCGCCCTCAGCATAGATCGTATAACGTACACAAACGCAACTCATGCATACACATATGCCGAATCATTATGTTTATCAACATGAACATACAAACACTAGATAACGGATATCATGACAATTCAACGAAATAAATCTCATATTCAACAACATGAATATTCACACGCATGCTCAAAATACCAATATTAACATATTACGATACTTGCCTCAAAGATGGCAAGAACGAAACACTTCAATGATCTCTCCTTCGATCAACGCAACAAGCTCGAACCTTAACAAAAGGAATGATATACAAATCATCTCAAGTCGAACGATGGCCTAACAATTCGGTCTACGGCCCAGAAGCTCAAAATAAACAATCTGCCTGAACTACTTAGCGTACGCTACGTACTCTATGTAGCGTGCGCTAAGCCTGCCTGTTAGCGTACGCTATCGTATAAGCTTTAGCGTCGCTAGCCACGGATCGACAGCTTCTCTCGATCGGTCGACTGGTGATATCGTAACGCACGTTACGTACCACACGATAGCGTGCGTTAACTTATCCCCGATAGCGCACGTTAACTTACGTATGTTAGCGTGCGCTAACCTTGCATGGCAGATTACTACAGACAGAAAACTGGATTGAATGGTGATGAACTCATAAATTCTATGGTGATAAAACCAGTCATCCTCGAGCATATCATGCTAATAAGATTTGTGAAAGCTCTTTATACGTACTAAATGACTATGAGATTTAAAGATATGTATAATCATTACTACACTATCAATCATCTTGATCTTTAAGGAAATATTCTAAGTTCCGCTCGTCCTACGTTCCAAAACGCATGATTCCAACGTGTAAAACGTAACAACTAGGTAAATCCGTCTACTGATCACAAATAGGTTTGAAGCTTCAGAATATGCTAGGAGTTCAAACACCAAGAGGTTCAATGGTTTATACGGTGAATAAGTATCGAAACATCGAAAATATCCTTCTACACATGATGTTCGACTACTTAAGAATCTAACTGACAAGATAAGCATGATCAAACGTCCTTTAGAACACTACTAGTATTGGTGAAGAATCACCTACCTCAAAGTAGTGAAGAACACGGAGGAAATCGAAGCAATCCAACGCCGAAGGCTTGAACACCAATCTCCAATGATATACGATCTTCAATCACGAGCTAGGATGTTGATATGAAGTGTTTAGGATGAAGGAAGTTATGCTCTAAGTGTAAGAATTCGGGTATGGGAGAAGAGAGAACTGAAATTACGAATAGGATGTTGTCCTATTTATAAGAAATGGCTATTAGCGCGCGCTAGTCCCTGCTCGTAGCGTGCGCTAACGGCTCACTGACTTAACTGTACTCAACACTTAGCGCGTGCTATGCACATGCCTGTAGCGTGCGCTAAGGCGTTGACTCGGCTTTTCCCGAAAGCCGTCCAGGTTTATCCCGACACAATCCGACAAGGGTCCCCTGGCCAGATCTTACCTACCGCACGTCTCACTCAAATTGACCACGCATAGCGTGCGCTAATGTGTAATATCCGCAATTTCGAATTTCGGTAATTTTCTTTTTTTCGGAGGAAGTTCGTTTTGACAACTCTATCATGACCGTTTCGTCATTCCGAGAATTATTAATTCTGCACTTTTTGTCATCCGAGTTCGTTTCGGTGTCGTTTTGTTGAGTTCCGTGTCCTTAATCGACTTTTTCACGTGGGGAGTTCGACTTTGTAAAGTCACCATTAATTCTTGGAAACTCCAAAAATTCTGAATCTTTGCAACATTATAGAGAATCAAGTTAGCTTTCCAATGGTTCAAACGGTGAGTCAATCGGAGTCCAGACGAAGGAGTTATGGTCAAAATAGCGAAGACTGCACGGTGTGCCTTTTTGGTGTTGAAGGGGGCTGTACCGTGTGCCGCGGCACACTCAGGCTGTGCCGCGGCACTAAGCTGATTCCTGGGCGTTTTTGGTGGCCCTGGGACGCGGCACACTTGTCCTGTGCCGCGGCACACGGGCTTTTTCTGCGTTTTTAGCGGTTGCGAGAGAAAAACTTCATTTTTTCTCCTCTCTTCTTCCTCCTTCATCTTAGGCGATTGTGGGCGATTCTTGGGCGATTTGAGTGCTCCAAAACTTGTAGAGATCATCTACCTCAAGTCTTGTTGTAGATTTTCGACCTCTACTTGAATCCTTCATCCAAATCAAGGTATATTTCTTGATTATCCTTCAAGTTGACTTTTTGGAGAAATTGTTCTTGATTTCGTTTCTAATCCGATTTTGATACATCGATTGGTGTAGTATGATGTTATTAATCATGTTCTATGGGTTGTATATCCATATATCAAGTTTGTTTAACTCGATCGACGATTCGAGTGTTCTTGGGAATTATTGAACATTTAGTGTTCGATTAAATGTCCCAATGAGTTTCCCTTCGATAGTTTGTTGGGATTTCCATTGTTTTGGCCTTGATTCTCGTCGTAACCATGTGTTATTGTTACTTCCGGAGGTTTATAGGTGTCCGAGGATTCCGATGTTGAATTCCGTTTGGTGATTGATGATTCGTGTGGTGTTATTCTCGTAATACTCGTGGTCTTTATCGCGTTCTTGATATTGTTCGGGGTTCGGGGCTATTCGACCGCGTCCTATCCGTCGTCTCGTTGCGATTGTGATTTCGAGGCAAGTACCTTGCCCATACTTTTCTTATTTTGTGGATATGATGATCGGTGATCGTATTAGTGTGTTTGTTTGGTTGTTTGAAATGAAGTTTCAAAAGATTTCGGTTTGGCCTCGTTAAAGGCTTTCTTTCAAATGCGTGTGTGTTTTGTGAACGGTGTGTTTTGGGAATTGATTATGATTTGATTATTTTGAACGTTGAAGGATTTGATGATGATACTCCTCTTGTTTAAAGTTATGGAATCGTGTATTCCGTATTTAATCTTGTTATTGTGTTTTGAAGAGTTTGATAATGGTGTCGAGTTAATGGCCATCTCTAGTGAGTATTCTTAATGAACTTACATTCTTAGCATGTTAGTATTGCATGAGTAACGTGTGTGTGTATGCTCACTGCGGGTTAGATCCGACGGGGTCTCGGTAGGGCTCCACGAAGCTGTGGAACCGCGAGCTTGCTTTTAACCACTGTGGGTTAGATCCGACGGGGTCTCGGCAGGGATCCACGAAGTTGTGAGTCCGCGGTTAATTGTGGTGCATTTTACAAATGTGGTTTGATCATTGGCATTTCCGGAAATGAGTGCTTTTGAACAGTTTTCATGATTGCATGCATTGACTAAGTGTGTAAGAGGTAAGTGTTTGTTTGGCCTACTTGGCTAGGATGGCTCTAGAGTATTTTGTTGTTTGTTTTAAATCCTTTATTTGTGGATTTTGATGTTGGGAGACGAACCTTGTGGTCGTTCTTGTGTACTGTGAGTTGATGAGATTTGGGGCTAAAATCCCAATGGTTTTGTAAAAGTCATTTTATGGATTGGGGCTAAAATCCCAACATTTTTGTAAAAGTCATTTTACGGATTTGGGGCTAAAATCCCAACGGTTTGGTAAAGGTGATTTTACGGAAAGTAAACTTTTGGGGAGGTGACCCCTTTTGTCTTGTGGATTTTGAAAAGTATGATTTGATAATCCTAAATGGTTTTCTATTAAAACTCTCGATGGCATTCTAAACCGTCTTATAAATTATTTCCATTGGTTTATGGTATTTCGATTTTGAAATGTTTTCTCAAACCCTTGCCTCGAGAAGTACTTTTCGTTTTGTTTGGATCTTTGAGGATTCCTGGTTATTGTTATTCGTGGAATGTGAATTGTATGGCTCGTATTTGCACTTTGTATTTGCACTAGCAAAACAGTGGAGTTTTGCTAACCCCCGAGTATTCGGGGGGTGGATGTCTATTTTTGCATTCAGGTTTTGGAGCATAACACAGGGTCGGCACGAAGGATGATGAAAGATGAACGATACTAATCACACGAGGATCCGTTGATGTCGTATTGGTCTAGTTGTATTTTCTTTTCCGCTGCAGTATCTTTTCCCCGTTGTACGGGAGTTTATTGTACTTTGACCCCTGCGTGGGTATATGTTGTAATTGAGTTGTATATTTTATTGAAAGACCAAATCGGTCTACTGAGTCATTTAGCCTTGAAGGCATTGTCGAGATGTTAAATGTTGTTACCAGCCTGGTAGATCTTCGAGGAGAGGGTCTACGGCGTGTAATATCCCTGAGTGGATTGGGGGTGTTACATAATGTTCCTTTGTAGCGTGCGCTATGTATCCATGTTAGCGTACGCTACACATAGCTGATAGCGTGCGCTACATGCGCAGAATTACAATCTTTAAATCACATACACGAAAACATACGCTCGACAACATCGGATTATGAAATACGGAGAATAATACTCAGACAAAAGTACAATAATTACAATATCACAAGTTCCAAATACATATCAGAAATCTCGGGTATTACATCGGTGTCCAACCATCAATACATTCAACCTAATACACAAATGGTGCCACGAATATCAAACACGGATTCCATTACACAACACTATACAAATAAAATTATGCACCACAATCATCGCACATAAATGAAATCATGAAATACCGATACCTCGCATAAAAGAGGAGACTTACATCCATAGACCGCACGGAGATGACTCCTGCACCACGATACTAATCACAACGAATCATAATTGATCACAACGGATCAGAATGATCACACTTGTTCACAATTGCTCAGCCAGATGACACGCGACTCGACAAGACCTAACTAGACCCAACTGTCTAGGTTTTCGCAAACCTAATCCCCGATACCATTTATGTAACACCCCCAATTCATTCAGGGTATTACACGTCGTAGATCCATTTCCGCAAGGATCTAACAGGCAGGAAACTACAAGGCAAAACCCATACGTGGTCAACTCGACCAAAACATAAAACCGTAGACCTATTAGGTCTCTCAAAACACAACATAGCGGTATAATTGATAAACCAAAATACAACTCGATCACAATTTACTCAATATGTCCATCCTCTTAAGCATGACAAATAATTTAGGAATAAACACTCAGACTGACAGATCACTGACAGACAACCGATTACAACGGTGACTAATATCGCTGCTTTACATCATCCTCCAAGCCGATCATATGGTTGCTCTCTCTCCAATCGGAATACCTGAAAAGTATAACATAATCCCCAGTGAGGGGTTAGTGATGGAAATCGCTAGAAAGTAACCAAGCTATAAAGTTATACATCAAGAATACAACCGTTATGAAAATAACCTTTCGACAAGGTAGTAACACGATCCCCGAGTCTAAAGTCTTTTCAAATTATTTTCTTTAAAACGAATCATGTGAATTACTCCAGAAACCACTTTAAGGGATTATTTAAAGACTTCGGGGGTCTCAGTGTAAAATCATGAAATGTGAATATTCTCATTTTCGAAAAGGTTTTCCTTCAAAATCATATAAATGATTCAATTCCCAACCCAAACCTCAAACACAAAACCATATCCATCAATATAACCAGGATCCAAGATTCAAACATTCATAATACAGAGATATCAAATCAAATATTCGAATCGCCTCTGTGGCCTCGATGGGACCCACCCAGATTAGCTATCGTAAACAAGCTCAAACATACCCATAAGTTATCTTGACACCACACTCGCAAGTGATGATTCTCAGAGCCCTCTCCAGACCTACCCGATTAGATAACCTTATGGTCAAAATCATGACAATTGGCCGCACTCACAAGCACGTGCCGTCGGAGGCCTCACGGGTCCCTACCTGGGTAACAACACTCGAACACGCTCATAAGTTATCGTGACATCGCACTCGCAAATGACGATTCTCGGAGCCCCTCCAGACCTACCCGATTCGATAACTTTATGGTCATAACATATTAATTGGCCGTACTCGCAAGCACGCGCCGCCGGAGGCCTCACGGGTCCCTACCCGGGTAACATCTCAATTCACCAATTACATAACAACAAAGGTACAATATTCACCACAATCGCAAACATGTCAAACATAAGCTAACACATCACACACCTCCACAAAGGCACAACATTCACATCGCACCATCATTCAGGAAACAGGTTAACAAGCGAATAATACAAATATCCCGTGACCCCACAATTCCTCGGATAACTACTCATTCCTAGTATCCGTTTTAAGCACAATACAACATGAAATGGTTGTTATCATTCTTCAGGAAACTCAGGTTTACGTTCGTATTTACTTTCATAGAAATCACATATTCATTTGAAAGTAAGTTACGGTTAAATATACAATCACTAACAAGTCTATGTTAAATTCACGACACATCACATTCTCAAAGTATAAAGAATATAGATGAGATTCTCGCCTCAAGTCCAAAGCACGCGAAGCAACGGGAAAGCTCGACCGGAAACCCTCGAATCCTCCAACTAGGTCGAAAACACAAGAATAACATAATTACTACAAGGTCGATCGCAAGGAAGATGCAAAATATACGAAATTCTCATCAAGAATCGTAGAAACATAGGATCGAACACTTAGGGTTCAATACTACCCCAAGAATATCAAGAACATCACCCGAACCCGAATACGATAAGAAATACGAATCAAATCATAGGGATAGAATCAATACAACCGATTGATGATATACAACAACACGATTCATGAAGAACAACTCGAATCTTAAAGATTCTCAAAATACATAGAAAAGGGATTCAAGACAATTACCTCGAATCAAAGACGAAGAACATGGATTGATGATATTAATCAACACCAAGAACTCAAGGAAGATGAAAACTTGGAGTTACAAGACTCCAAAATCTCTCCCAAATCGCCCACAGATCGCTACAGCCGCGGAGGGATGAAGAAAGGATGAAAAATGACGAACGCGATCAACCCCTGGGTATATATACCCGCGCCAGCATAACGTATGTTAAAGAAGAAGGTTAACGTACGTTAGCAGTCTTACGTACGTAAGGCAAGCAAGATTACGTACGTAATCGATGGGCTCACTGTCCAAAACTGTGAAAACCCTTACGTACGTTATGAGTAGGGCTTAACATACGTAAGGCACATGAAGTTAACGTACGTTATGCTCATTGCATAGCATACGTAAGGCAATTAGTAGTTCCAAACTGCTAAGTTCAGCTCATCGAGTACGAGCGCGACGAAACCGCGAAACGATAACAAAAACACAAGACGAAGACAAGCACACGAAGAGTGTGCAACAATGAACTCAATCGCTAAAAGAAAACATGATTCCGACTATCCGAAGGATCAGAAAACGACAATGGAAGTAATTACCCCCAAACATTGGGAAATTACAAAACGGCCCAAAATGTCCGAAAATCACAATACGAAATCAAACAACCAAACTAAAGTTCACAACATGTCTAACAAAGTTAAACGGACTTATAGAAAACACAAAATTGTAGTTTCGAATCACCATCACACGAATTGAACCAAATAACGGAAAAAGTCGCTCAAAACACGGATTCAGTTAAAACAGACTCGAGACAAACTCGGATGACCAAGTACGCAGAACAAAACATTATCAAAATGTCAAAACGCTCGCAAGCGGGTTTCTAGAAATCAGAAAAATGTTAAAAATAAAAAATTACCGAAAGAGAAAATCACGGGTATTACCTTCACTACTGGTGATAAAATCCCTTCAAAATCAACACCCTTCTTTTGACTAAAACCCTTCACCACCAGCCTTGCCTTGTACCTCGGTTGTGAGCTATGTTCTTCAGTCTTCAGATTGAAGACCTATTTTTTCTCAGTGATCTCTTTCCAACTGGCAACTCAACTAGGTCGTACGTGTGATTATCTTCCAAGGATTGCATCTCTTCTTCCATGGCTTCTGACCACTTTTCATTTTGATCATTTTCCACGGCCTATCTAAAACTTTGTGGCTCTCCTCCATCAGTGAGCATTACATACTCATCTGGGCTATATCTGGTAGAAGGTTGTCTTTCTCTAGTTGGCCTTCTTACCGGAGGGACATCATCTTGAAGAGATGGATGCTGATCATCACCAAGTTCATCATCAACCACATCATCATACTCTGATTGGGTATTTCTCCCACAATTCTGAACTGTCAGTGAAGAAACTGGATCTAAGTTAACAGGATCTTCTGAATTAGATTCAGGTTTTTCTCTGACTACATCAAGAAGTTGATCTTCAAGGAATACAACATCCCTTTGATGACCTTCTTGTTAACTAGATCTCACAATCTGTAACCAAACTCTTTATGGCCATGTGATACAGGGTTTAGTTTCATCGTAAAGCTTGGCTCTTTAGTCTCAGAATATGTACGAAAGCCCTATAACCAAACACTCTCAAGTGATTGTAAGAAACATCTTTTCCTGATCAAATTCTATGTGGAATATCACCACCCAAATGAGTTGATGGAGAAAGGTTGATTAAGTCGACTGTATTCCTCATAGATTCACCCTATAATGATTTTGGCAATTTTGAATGAGATAACATACATATAGTTCTTTCACAAATTATCATGTTCATTCTTTCTGCAACGCCATTATGTTGAGGGGTCTTTGGGATGCTTTTCTCAATCTTGATACCATGGTTCATACAGTGTTGTTCAAATGGGTATTCACCATCGTTGTATGCCCGAACACACTTCAGTGTCTTTCCCATTTCTCTCTCAAATTTCGTTTGAAAATGCTTAAAGACTTCCAGTGTTTGGTCTTTTGTTTTCATAGAAAAACACCACATATTTCTTGAAAAATCATCAATAAAAGTGACGAAGTACAATGCACCACCACAATGTTGAAACAATATTTTTCATAACATATTTTGATGATGTTTATTTGGACAAAATAACCCTAACATGTTTTACAAAGATAGCGTACGTAATATACCTTTCATAATGTACGTAATATGCATTGTTCTATCACACATTAAATTGCAGGGTTATGTAGAGAAGCTATGTTATGTGAAGACCTTAACGTACGTAACGTATACTTGGTAACGTACGTAACGTGAAGGATTTATCCGTTGAAATGCTTACAGAAGGTCAACAAAGTGAATGGTCTTATTGAAACTAACGTACGTAATCGTTGTCTGATAACGTACATAAATCAGTTCAAATTCAATTCAAATTGATCCGTTGAGACTTTCTGAAAAGTCATCAGAAAAGTCATCACATCCAACGGTCGTATGAAAACAAGATAAAGTACGTAATACATTCGATCATAACGTACGTAACAAGATGAGCCAGTAGCCACTGCCTGTTTCCATGTATTTCATTACGGCCGTTACACATAAGGTGTAACATACGTTATAGTCATTACGTACGTAACATTGGTTACATAATGTACGTGAAGCAGGACTCCTATTCTAACGGGAAAATGGCCTCCAAGAGATATAAATAGAGCTCTTTCAAGGTGTTGAAGACACACACAATTATTATCAAACATATATACTCTCATCTGAGCTTATCACGCAAATCATTCTGAGATATACACATTCTGTATTTGATACAAGAAGAATTGTTCTACATTCCTATATACACATTCTTGTATCTCTGTGAGAAACTGTACTGTAAGATGAGTATCTGTACTCGCAAACATCATTGTATTTGTGAGAGTTTATCTTGTACTCGTAAAGCAAGATAGTAAGGTTATCCTTGAGTCAGGAAATCAAGCAATTGAAGTTTAGCACTAAGCTCGAAAGTGTTGTTGTAATAGAGTGGGCACTAAACTGTAAAGTGCATTCAGTATTGAAGAAAAGTCCTAGTCGATATACTAGGTAGGTGACGTAGGCTTCGTTCATAGCCGAACTTCTCGAATAAATTCTTATGTCATTTCATTGTCGTTTCTTTATTATCCCGATTACCTGCTTCCGCACGAAAAGAGTTCATTACTCTTTCCACCACTATTCAACCCCCTTCTAGTGGCGGTACCAATCCAACACACGAGTCTTGTCTTTCATATAGCACATGTCTGTATGCACCAAATTGAGAGGCTGAGCTCTTCTGTAGGGAGATAAGCTTTTGAATGCAACTCTTTGTTGTTTCTCGGCCAAACAATCAACACAAGTTTCTAAGTGCAGCCTTTTACTTCACGGAAGAGGTTCTTTCTTGCAAAAATTTCTAAACCTTTCTAGCTCAAATGTCTGAATTTTTTATGTCATAACTCAGTGGAGGAATTTTTGATGACTGTATTCACCTCCCCATTAGATAATTTTGCATGCATTAGGTAGAGAGAATCTTGTTTTCTTACCTCATGCTGCAATAAGAACCTCTGATGAGTTTCGATTTTCCTTTGCCGGAGTGGTTGATGTATCCATCATCGTCGAGCTTGCCAACAGAAATAATATTAAGTCTTATATTAGGAACATGTCGAACATCTTTTAAGATAAGCTTACATCCAATATCATTAAGTAGGACAATGTCTCATATACCAGAAACTTCAGTCACACCATGATTGGTCGTTCTTACTTTACCAAAGCTTCCATCAGTATAGGATACAAACATATCAAGATATGGTGTAATATAATAAGATGCATCCGAATCTACAATACAGTCTGTTGGTTGGCATGACATACTCAAAAGGGTGTCATCATATACCATGATGATATCTCCATCAGCTGCAACTGTTGTCACACCGATCTCGGTATTTTTATTATTTCCATGCTTTTGTTCTCTTTTCTTCTTTCTACAGTATCTCTCATGGTGGTTTAGACCACCATAATAATGGCATTTGAAGTCTTTCTAGATTTATACTTCTCCGTGAATTTGTCTCTTGTATATTTGTAATTTTTATTTTTACTTCTCCCTTGTTGAATATTTCCAGCAACCATCGTCTTTGTCTCAAAAGAGCGATCTTACTCATTTCTTCTGGATTCTTCATTAAGAAGACAATCTTTGACCATCTATAAAGTCAATGCTCCATTTGGAGCCGAATTGCTAATTGACACCACAAGAGTGTCCCAACCATCCGTCAACAAACTCAGTAGCAATAAAACTACAACTTCATCATCAGTGGAAGTCTTCATATTGATAGATTGATTGATAAGACCATGATATGCATTTAGATGCTCCGTCATATTAGCACCCTCTAAATATCATAATCGAACAATTCTTCTGATTATTGAAGCTATGTTTAAGGCATTGTTTCTCTCAAACATAGCTTCGATTTTCTTCCAAAGAACATTGGTTTATTCCTTATTAGAAAAATGATGGGAAATATTGTGTTCAATGAAGCGTCGGATGTAGCCAACAGTTTTTCTGTGCATGATTTTCCATTTGACAGTATCATTTGTTTCTTTTGGGTTGTCATCATCACCATGTAACTGTAAATAGAGATCTTTACACTAGAGAAGATCCAACATGCTTGGTTTCCATATTGAGTAATTTGATCCGTTCAATTTGAACATACCTCCAAGAGACGACGATTTCTCCATTTTTAATCCGCCTTCTCAACTAAATGGCTCCGATACCACTTGTTGTGAAAAATTACACTTGTTTAAAAATAGTAATGTCGAAATAAATGACACTTGCATAGCGGAATTGTGATAAATATTCTCCCACTAGCTGGATTTAGAAATGGGATAAAAGAATTAAATAAGACACAAGAATCCATGAAAAATCTAAACTTGAAAAAATCATGGGTGGACGTCTCTCCAAAAACTTCCACTATGTGTATAGTAGGCTTACAAAATTCTCCCTAAATAATTATTGGTATCCTACTCACAAGAGGGTATCTCTTGGAATACAAATATCCCAAGTGTTTAACTTAAAATAACAAGAAAATAGGAAACACTCTTTTCTCAGGGAGATAGAAAAATATTATTTTCTTCCCTCAATTCTCTATTTCTCTCTCTCTATATTGCAACTCTATGCTTTTTCACATACTTTGTATTAGTAGAATCGTGCTCAATTTATAGAAGAATGAAGCTGGATTTTTCTTCTCTTACAGCCACACTTAGAGGACCCGTGATAATTGAATAAGGGGGGAGGGAGTGGTTCACCCATTCTCTCTCTCATCACTCACTCTCAACCAATCCCCTTATGCCACATCATTCACCCACTTTTTCCATCACTCATTCATATTTTTGTTGGCAACACTTCACTCACTCTTCACCCACTTCCTTTTTTTTTTTTTCTTTTTTAAATTCCATTTAAATTATAAAAAAACTAAAATTCCATTAAAACTTAAAAAAACATTACATAATATTTCTAAAAAACATAAAATAACATTACATAATACTAAAATACTAAATTTCATAATACTAAAAAACTAAATTTCATCGTCTGTGTGATTTTTAGACTCAATAGCATGTGTGATTTTTAAAAATAAACTTTTAGGCATACAATACCTATCTTCAAACACTTCATCGTTGAATTTTGGATCTTCACAAAAATAATCACGATGCAATCTTTCTGCAGCTTTGATCTGATTGCATTTTACTGATCTTCATGTCGACCTTGCCGTATCATCTTCCTCATCTTCCTCAATCGTGTTAGCAAAAAGGTCGAGACTACTATCGTTAGACCACTCAAACGGCTCGTCTAACAATACAGTCGAACCTATTCTTTTATGCTCCATATGGTTGATTTTTTTTTGGTTTGGTTGGATCGAATAGGTATTTTTTTTTGGTTTGATATGTTTTTTTTGCTTCTTCGTTTTGCCCCTTCTCTTTGTCCAATATATAGACTCAAAAAAATACCCGTTGCATCTCCAACGGTCAAAAAAAAGAAAGCAACGGCCGAAATTTTTTTTGCTTCTCGTGCGTGAAAGTTTCATCCACATGATGGATCCCGTGCGTGATCATGGGGGCGGCGGCGGTGTTCCCGCGCCACATCGATCCCATCACGTGCCTTCTCGTGACCACTCCCTCCCCCTAAAATGTTGTAGCCTTAGTCAATTTCTAAAGTTGTGATTGTTGACTAAGACTTGTGTGTACGGTTATTGTCCACAATAGATGCAACCCTTCTTCCTTTTTTTCTTTTTTCCACAAGCATTGTCAAAGTTTGTTAGCTTGTGGAACATCCAAAGAGGTGGACTATCTCAATAAAAAAAATACATTCAGGCCACTTATTCACGTCATTCAAATTACATGTGAGTCACCTAAAATACATTTGAGTAATTTATTTGAGTCACCTAAATTACATCTGACTCACATATTCGAGTCACCTGAATTATATTTGAGTGCATTAAAATATATCTGAATTATTTATTCGAGTCATCTAATTACATGTCGTTACCTAAAATAGTTGACTTGACCACGTTTGAGTACAGACTATAGTCGATAATTTAGTATCAAAATTATTGTTGTTAAACTTGGGATAATAAGGTATTTTTATTCTAAAGGGGTATAAAAAATGTTGGTGTGATTCATTTTCCCATTATTTAAGTTTTATAAATCAAAACACAAGGGTAGAAGGTTCACTTTCTATTTTTAGTACTCTTATACTAATTTAACAAAAAATAATTTTACTGTTAAAAAAAATCATCCTTATTTTCTATTTGAAGATCATTCTTGGGGCTGAGAATTTTAAACATGAATTGACCGGAATCGGATTCGACTCCTGATATTGAAAAATAGGTATTTTTTTTGGAATCAAACTCGAATTTAAAAATTCGGATTCGAGTTCGGTATAGTAAAAAAATCACAAAAATCTAAAATTATCTATTTACTTATTTTTATTATTATTAGTTGATTTATAAAAAGAAAAATAAAAAAACCTAGAAGTATACCGTCTTAGTTAATCTATTAAAGTTCAAGTTACTTTTTTTATTTTTTCATTTCGTTCGAAACTTTGATTGTATCAACTGAACATTCAACATTGTATCTTCACTATCTTGTTTCAATTGAACTACAGTAAAACCTCGATAAATGAATATGATCGGGATCGAAGAAAAATATTCATTTATCGAAAGAAAATTTAAACATGTTATAAAGAGTTGGGACCGGAGAAAATTATTCATTTGACGAGGTTATTCGTTTATCGAACATTCATTTACCGAGTTTTAACTGTATTGTTGTTTAGAATTTTAAAACGGACTTAAGTCATGCTTTTAAATGGACTGTTATTGTTTAAAACTAATTTTTTATTGAAGTGGGTGAATTGATTCATATAAACAAGAAACAAAATGAAACTAATATGTTCAGTCCCGAGTGAAAAAAGAATGGAACCGAATCGAAAGAGACAATTTGGTTCGGGTTCGGTTCCAGCAAAAAAAAATTCAAAATTTATTTTTGACATGCCTAATCATTCTTACCGGACTTTGACCATATAAATATGTACTCCATCTATTCCATTGAAAATTTGACAGATTGTATCTATTTAGTACTCCCTCCGTCCCGTCCAAAGGTTTACATTTCTATCAAAAAGTAATCCCTTTAGTAAGTTTACATATATCACTTTTTACAATCAAATCAAACAATCACTTTTTACTTTTTAATCTCCATCACTCATTCATCATCAATATTTTTTACTTTTTAATCTCCACCACACATTTAACCATCATTACTTATACCAATCATTACCTAAAATACACCAAATATACACCCTCTGTCAACCTTTGGCTGGGACAGATGGAGTATATTTTAGATAATGACTGGTGTAAGTAATAATAATAAATATGTAGTGGAAATTAAAAAGTAAAAAGTATTGAGAGTGAGTGTGTGGTTGAAATTAAAAGAAGAAAGTAGTTGTTTGATTTGACTACGTAATTGTGGTAAAGATAAAGCTTCTAAAGGAACAACAAAAGAGTAAATGTAAAATTTTGAATGTGACAAAAATAGTATATGCTTACTTAGTCTCGTTCAAAGCTGTATATTTATTTTTTTGTCATTTTAAAAGCTTTGTGTATATAATTTTCACACCGCTCAAATTAAACAATCACAATCGAATTACTTAATTTCCACCGCGCACTTGTCAGCGATACATTTTACCTTTAGGTCATATTCTCTTCAACTCAAGAATATAATATTAAGTAAAAATAAGTTTTAATCGGTAAAAATCAATTTTGATCAGTAAAAGCTAGTTTTAATTAGTAAAATTGAGTTCCAATCAAAAATTTTAGTTTAGTCGGTAATAATCGATAACCACATAGTAAATTACGTTGCGAATCAATAAAAAGAGTAAAATCCAGTTTTAATCAATAAAATTCAGTTTTGATCAGTAAAAATGAATAACTTCATATAATAAATTACACGGTGAATTAGTAAAAGTTTTAATCAGTAAATTCACTTTCAATAAGTTAAACCCAATCAAATTCAGCTTTAGTCAGTTACAGTTTGTTTATTTCATAAAAATAATTTCATTTCAGCAAAAATCAAATGAAGAGGATAAGACTTAACTTCCCCTACATATTCAACATCACTATTTAAAAAATTATGTTCAATTATTTAATTAACGAGACTTGATGTGAACTTGTGAAGATGTGAGTTAAATCAAAATCTGACAAATTAAATATTATCTTGAATTCCTGTTCCCTTCATTTATTGTAGCTACTTGCTGGGTTTTATTTACTGCTCTGTTATTTTAATCTCCCATGAAACTTAGCAAGTGTTATTAAATTAACTGAAAATTTGGAGATTTACACATGTAATAATAATCACACCACGAATCTCAACGGCTACTTAAATCAATTCTTTTTGCACTTTCAACATCAGCAGATACGAAAACGCGAATTTTAATAATTACTATAATAAAATATTTTGTACGTATAAAATTGTTAATTCCTTTAACAACTAAAATTTAAAAATAATAATCGGAAAATATCATTCTTACGTCGCCGGTCAGCGGCTAACCTTGGCGACCGGTCAATTCTTTTTCGTGCTGTTATATTCTACCAGCCTGTTTTCCAACGGATATCCACATACTTTCGAAGGTCGGCCAATTTTTTTTTTTTGGCAGTCACTGTCGCCCTGATGCGGGACTGCCGGAGGTGCCACCGGTTGGCCATTTTTTTTTTTTGAGGCAGACATCGCGTCCTGTTTTTCAGTGGGGCCGTCGCCAACAGACTTCCGACGACGGTCACTTTCTTGTTTAATGCGGGGCTGCGGAGGTGCCGCGACCGAGAGTTTTTTCTTTCTTTTTCTTTTTTGGTGGTGCGCCCGTCTGACGTCTTGTGCGCCGACGGTCGGCAGACATTTGTGACGACAATTCTTTTTTACTCATGCGGCCACCTGCAGACCTCATGCGGGGGTGATTTTCTATTTTTGTGCGGCCGCCTGACGATCGACAAAGCCACCGTGGCAGACTTCTAGGACTTAACATATTTTTTCTTCTAGTAAGCTAATTTGATAATTTGATTATTTTGATCTAATTATAACTCAAATACATTCCTATAAAGGATTTCAAAACAATTTGATATCTCACAAAATAAAAATACGCCAAAAAATTTTATTTAATTAACTGAACATTAAAGCATGTTATATAGTATACATATTCCTACGAGTGAAAAATCATGAAAAGATCAAACATCTTCCATTTGATAACAAATTAATTCGGGTTCTTCAGTTTCTGCATATCACCACAAAACAAGGAAGCAGAGCTTTAGGACTAAGCAAATAAAGCTCCTCAATATTCGAACAAATACCAACTTTACCAGCCAATGAATCAAACCCTACCTGCCCAACAATCTCCTCTATACTCTCCAAAGGCCTATGCACTCTCCCTGCAATAACCCTACACACAATCAACGCTCGTCTTACCGAACCATCGTCCCCGCCGATTTCTATCGACTCAAAAGCCCGTTCGCTGGTCGAAGTCGTGAAAACCCCTATTCCACCTTTTAGTTCCCTTTTAGTCGAAAACCCGTGTTTGATAATCCGACAGACGGAGCATTTCTCCGATATGCATAGACTAGACGAACCGTTCGCGCCCAGAGAGCACGCCAGTATCGTGCCGTGGAACCTCAAGAGTTCGTTGCCGTCGGCCAAGCAACGGGGATGTTTTTTGTTGGGGAGTTTGCTCGCCTTGATTTTTACCGTCTCCCTATAATCCTCAAAGCGCGCTAGGGATTTTTGCATGTTGTGAACTTTCAAGACGCGGTCGATTCTAACAGAATGATGGCTCTCGGGTTTTAGCCAGCTCGACCGACAGATGATCTCGACTATCTTTCTCGATGAGTCGCCCTCCACGAGTTCGGTCACTGCAATAGATTGATTGTTTTTTACCAAAATATCACGCCAAGGGAAACTAGATTCATGTAAAACTAGTTAAATGCACATGATGAACTTCTTGATCACAATTATAAGCCTAAAATGTGTTGTGGGGGACATAGTGCCAAGAGATTATGTCTTAATGGTTCAATACATAAAAATCAACACACACACGGGCATTGTTTTAATGGTTCAATACATAAAAATCACGCACGCGCACGCGCACACACACAAGGGCAGTTTCAAGGAGGCGGAACTATGGCCAACCTAGAATATAATACATATATATATATATAATACATATATATATATATATATATATTTGTGTTTTTAGAATGTGTTTGGCCCTCCCAAATTACAACTTTTGAAAATATAAGGGCTAATTTTTAATATTAAAAGCGACTTAATTTAGCATTTAGCATTCTTCAACTATTGAATAATATTGTATGTTAATTTAGTAATAAATCTTACATAATTTTTTTGTTAAAAAATAGTTATATGGACAAAATATTTAATAGAAAAAAGAAAAAAACAGTCGATAAATAACGTTCCGCACTCTATACACACTATAAATTAGAATTTGTAAAATAAGAATATTGACAGGACACACTCAAAACACTTCAATCATAACCGATTCGAGAAATAAAAATCGGACATGGCCTCGAACCCGACCAAGTTTAGCCCACTCAGATAATTTGAACTCAACATCTCCCTCTTACCAGCATGTTTGGAAAGGTGATGAGATTCAAGGGCATCCCACTTGACAAAATGCTCTCCGCATTTGTGGCAAGTAGCACCATTGAGCCCATTTGTATGTTTCTCAGAGGATGCACTTTTCCTCCAGCCGCCATTGCCAACTTCTTCACTCTCTGTCGAAAGATGGGCAGTTTTTCTAGGTGGGGTTGCAGGATTTCTGAACGGAGGATTTAAATAATGTGCTGTTGGTTGCCCACCAGGGCCAGGTGTTCCTGGCCTTAAAGTGCCCACAAATGTCGAGCCACCACCGCCGGCGCCGCCGTTGAGCCCTTCATGAAACCCACCGCCGAAGCCAGTGATTTTGAGCTCACATTTTGAGTTGCTCAAAATGACTTCATGGGTAATTGGGTTGAGAAACTCACTGCTCCCAATGGATCTCGGGCTACAACTGGCCGGCCTCTCCATGTGCCTCTTGCTGCCATGGATGACGTCTTTCAGATTTGATATGGACCTCGAACAACCAGACCGGCCGGTTTTCTTGGTCAAGATTGAGCTCAACTGATTCCTACTCTTCGGATCATGAACATCCGTCGGCTCTGATTTGCAGTGCAGGGATTTTTTTAGAGAAAACCAAACATTTGGCTTCTCTTTCTTCGTCTTCTTCTTGATCTCTCTCCTCTCCGCCATTTGTCGAAGTTCCAAAAAAAAATGCTTCAAAAGCGCCTGCAACCTGTCCGACGAATTGTTTAGCAGAAAAAAAAATGTACCTATATTACTCTAACAGAACATGGTCCTTCTTGCAAAGCTGGAGTGCTACTTTTTCCTCTCTAGCTAACCTCTCATGGTGAGCCAGAAAAAGTAGTTGATGTGAAGACAATGAAAAAACTTGCCATTCTTGGCTAAAATTAATATCATGCAATTTGCCTCTGACATTTTCAGAAAGGAGCCAGTCATAGACCACCACCACCACCACCTAAAAAAAATAAGGATTTTTTTTTTCTTATACCTGATTTTGAATACATGGGCAAGAAGAGGAATGGAAACAACACACAGATTTTTCACCGAACTGCATGTGGTTTTGAATAATGTGGAAAGGGAAAGGAAATGGACCCGGAGCTACAACAGTATGAAAGTAAAGGTCATCATATATATGATGGTCAATTTTATCAAAACTATCCTAAGGTTTAGCCTCATTGTAAAAAAGCATGGTTGTTCTCAAAATTACAAAGTCTCCTACTATTCCTTTATCATTTGCTAATTGCACCCTTAAGAGTGATTATTTATAAAGGGAATAAAGATATGTCATACCGTTGGTTATTAAAATATATTTATTTTGGATTTTTATCTGTATTTTGATATTTGATTAAGATGTATTTTGTTGATTATGACGATTCTTGTTGATATTATCGATTTTGTTATGTTTTTGCAACATGTGAATGATCATGATATTGAGTATGTGAAATTAAGAAATCAGGTGGTACTTTTTGATATTGTCAAATAATTGTCTCTGCGAATAGGCGGTGGCCAACATCGTGCTCCTCGATAAATTGTTCGATGAAGGTTAGAGAATTTATCGTAATTGTGTTTGGACGCATAAGACGTATTGGTTGTCTTGAGAAATTTTGTCAAGGTATTGAACACAATTGTACGTGAAAATTGAAAGTTACGTAGGTGACTCTGGGTAGATAACGTACGTAACATTGTGAGGATAACATACGCAACTTGTGTTCAGATCGGACAAGGTAAGGAACTATCCAATATGAGTGGAACCAGGTACTTTCGGTGGATGTGGACATGCGAGTCAAGGCCTATTATATACATATCATTTTGCGCATTGCACAGGTAAATATGGTGGGATTACACACTAAGGCACGTAAGAACGTACGTTATCTTCTGATAGATTGTCATTGGAGACATCCTATTTCATTGTGTTTGGCCTTCATTTCAATCTTCTCGTCCAACACTCATCATTTTTTCAGTTATATACGTTCCTAAACCTCTCATAACTTGTTTATGTGGGTTATGCTTCGATTACTCAAGCTTGTTGAAGGATTCTTGAAAGTTTCGAGTCTATTCCTCACCGTTCTTCCTTATTCTTTCTCATTTGAGGTAAGATTGGCTATCCTTCAATTTTCCTTCGGTTTATGTTGATGATATGGAAAATTATACCGTGCAACATGATGTATCATGCATGGTACATTAGCGGTGATTATGTTATATACTAATTGTGATTATCTTGTTGCGTCATATTTTCACTGTAATTATATTATACATGAGCTGTGATTATGCTATATAACAGTGTGATTATGCTAGTAATTACAATCGGTTTGTACCTTATACTGTGTATTATGTTGTGGGATATACCAACTCGATGATATGATATTTATTTCGAATCTTGGAGTTGGGGTTGCTTTCAATTATAAATTCTTATTCGAACCATGTAGTTATTTTAGACGAAATTGCCATAATCGAACTCACCGTCTTGTTTTAACTTTGAACTTGGTTAAAACCCGATTTGTTACAGTGCTTGATATATGAGTCTGTCCAGAGCTCATTTGATCATGAAATTTTGATAAGATTAGTCGTATATATCACAATTGGAGAACTTCTAAACGTAGTAATCAGTTAGCCGTAATCATTGAAGTTAATCCTGATAGAAATAGCTGAATTGTTGATTCGAAGATATGTTCGAGACCAAGTTAGATTGATAATTGAATTATGATTTGAATTTCGTAGTATAAGTGATTCCAAATTTATTGAAGAATTGTAATTCCGTAACTTTTGACGTAGTTAATATTGAAGTTTAATATCAACAGTAGTAACTTGGTAAATGGACATTTTATTGGGAGAGGATTAATTCCTGCTTGTTCAATCCATCGTATGGAACGAATTATCAATTGATTGTATCTTAGATTGCGAATTTGTGATTGATCAAGGATCGTGTTCTCGCGTCATTTGTGTTAACAAAAAATGTGCAATCGTCGAACGTAAATTCAAGTTCCTACTTGCTTAGTCTATTGTGATTGATATTATAACACTAACTTGATATTATGTGATTGTACATTTTGATAATTGTGTTTGTGATTAACCATGAAATCCAGTAAGTATTCCGGTGTGGTGTTTATGATTACTGGCAATGTTGTATCTCGATACGACATTTTTACCGACAGTGTATATCCTGATATGATATTATCCTCGACAGTATGTATTCTAGTGGGCTGTGATTATTATGTGGCGCGTGTACTATTTGCGATTTCGTATGTGATATTGTGTTTTACAGATTTTTCTGTATATGTATTAAATACTCCCTCCGTCTCATCTATAGTGAAACACTTTGACTTTTTGCTGTCAACAATTTACAAGTGTGACTACGAATTAATCGCAAACTATAATGATAAAATATTTAACAAAATTATATTATGAAACTTCATAGTTTAAAGTTTCATATATAATTTCATGAAACAATTAATTATTATAATTCGAAATTAATTTGTAGTCAAATTTGGAAAAAGATTGACCGCAAAAAGTTGAAGTATCTTACCATTTACATTGCCAACAATATCCAATATTTTGAATATTAGAATTCTATATCCCAGCAACTCTACCTCAAATAACCTGCTACGGTCTTGTTGTACAAATGGCCAACTCGAAAGCAATGATGGATCCGATATATGGGTCAGAGGTTTGCCCCAAAACTTATAAAATTTTATCTCACTCCAAATTTTATTAATATTTCAGTCCACAATATATCAAAATCGTGAAAGAATCCGCCTTCGTTCGAATGTTCATCTTCTGTTAACAACAAAATATCCACTATTATGAATTTTTTTTTTTTTTTTCAGATCGAAAAATGGAAGTAAAAGTTGATATGATGAAATATTAGAATCTTGGGGGTCTCTCAGTCTGAGCAAAAGGTGACAGCGAACCTGATAGATCTAGATAGATAGAATCATAGGTTTTTAGTGAGAGAAAGCAGATGACTGACTGGCAGCCCGGCGCCAAAGGTGGTACAAAAGAATTCATACGGTGAAAATGAAAACGGTAGACTGACACTTCTGTTCTGTTCAATAGCCACACCCATTTTTTACCCTTTTTCTTTGTTGCGAGTTAATTTTTTTTTTTTTTTCACGGGCATGAGTTGTCATTTACTCAAACCAAACATGGAATTTTTACCCTATGAATTCTTTCCCTAAGGGGATGTCCGTATTAGTATTCGGAATTCAATAGGATTCAAAATTCAATATTGAGATTCCGAATTCTAATATTCAATCAACAATTTCTTACACAATATATATATATATATATATATTATCACTCTCCCCTCTTTCTATATTTAAGAAATAAACTAATTTTTTTCTCTCCTATTTTTATATTAAAAAATATGACTATTTTCATCTCTCCTCTTTACATATCTAAAAAAAATACAACTACTTTTCTCTCTCCCTTTTTCATATTTAGAAAAATACGATCACTACTTGCAACATTAAGAATATACAAGATTCGGAGTACTATCATTCTAAATCTCGTTAATATAATATTAAGACAAACACCTCATAAGAGTACTATGAACTAACCCCTCTATTCGTCAGAAGCTTGTATACTCACGGTCTCCAAAATTTGAATAATTCTAGTTATATACTACCTTCGTTCTTTTATAACTGCAACATCTGGACTTTCATGTTTGTCAATGCACAACTTTGATTTTTAATATCTTCAATTCTTTATTTATAAAAATTATAGGACGTTGATATTTTGAAAGTATATTTCGAGATGAATCTAACAAGATCTCATATGATTATATTTTTTCATATGTATAAATCACAAAAGATAGTCAAAAGAGAGTATGTGAACAGTGTAATAGTCAACACGTTGCAATAATAAAATAATGGAGGAAGTATGAAATAACAGTTGTATAAGAGATAATACTCTGGAAACGCACATTAATACGAATCTAAAAGGCCGACCCAAGATGGAAGAAAGAGATGACTTCTTATTATCCAAAACAGTTAAGTACAGGCCAACCCTCCAGGTAAAATTGTAAGATACAAGAGACTCAAGTGCAAATCAAAAAGGCCTACTAAGAATTACATCAAGCATAGGGTCTTTAAACATAGCATACAAAGAGCAATTAGTAGCAGGAATAAATTGCATAACATCCTTATTCCTAAAATAATAGGCATGAATCCAATGCACCCATAACTTGTCTGCTTTTGCACACAAATTCCAAAGTAATTTAGTCATGGTTGCTCTATTCCAATCAAGCACAGAGACAAGATTCAAACCCCCAGCATTCTTGGTATCACACACAGATTCCCAAGCAACATAAGACTTCTTAGTTGTCCAATGCTTGATCCTGGAGACTATTCTATCCACAAGGGGCTGGCAACAATGTACAGATAACTTCCTGGTAGTAAGAGGTACCCCACCCCAAGGTACTTAAAAGGCATAACACCTCTAGTAAAACCAGTAGCCAGCAATAACTGCTCTTGAACCTCAGTAGATACCCCTTCAAAATAGATGTTACACTTAGCTATATTAGCTTTCAGCCCTGTTGCATTAGAAAACTCCTGAAAACTATGCATTAAGAGCTGGACATACATCATATCCCCTCTACAAAACATGAGGAGATCATCAGCAAAGCAAATGTTAATAATCCCCACTTTCTCAGTCCTTGGGTGACAATTAAAATCAGGAACATGATGCAGTTTCTTGAGTTTTCTATGCAAATACTCCATAACCAACACAAAGAGAAAAGGAGAAATAGGATCACCCTGATGAATCCCTCTCTTAGCTTCCAAAATCCTAGTTGGAGAGCCATTAATAGAGTATCGGTACGAAACAGACCAATCATAACCCATCTGAACTTGGCATTGTAACCATCAATACCAGGTGACTTTGAGTCACCAATGTCCTTTAAAGCAGCTAGGATCTCTTTCTCATGTACTACAGCAGTAAGAAGCCCCCTGTCCTCATTAGAAAGTTGTTTTCCATTCCTGAGAGCTTCTAAGTCCAAGCCAGTTCTAACATGGGCAGCAGTCCCCACAAGTTGCTGATAGAAATTCAAAATTCCCCTCTCCAACTCCTCATGAGTTCTCAGAATTTGTCCACGCTCATTGATTAACTGGTGAATCCCAACTGATGCCTGCTTATTCTTAACAGAAGCATGAAAGTATGAATTATTTTCATCCCCCAACTTGAGCCAAGTTACCTTGGACCTTTGTTGTAGGATTTTCTCTTCTTGTGATCTAAGTAGAAACAGCTGAGCACTAGTCTTTTTCTCATTAAGAAGAAGAGTAGGATTCATTCTATCTGCAACAAGCAAATTCTGAACCTTCTGAAAATCAGACCTGGCATTATCAATCTGCAAATCCATATTAGTATATACTCTCTGCTCATAAGCCACAAAGTAGGCTGCAACATCTTCAATTTAGTCCAGAGAATATACATAGGTTTGCCCCTTATAACACACTGCCACTGAAGTCCAACTTTATGAAGGAAATCCTCATGCTCACACAGACAGTTTAAGAACTTGAATAAGCCTCCTCTGCGCCTATTTTGCTGTTTAAACAAGTTGAGCAACAAGGGACTATAATCAGAAAGATTGCCAATAGTTCTATCAATTTTTGACCATATCACCCCATGAGTATGCTTGTTAGACCAAGTATACTCACACCCAATGCTAGGCAGTTCAAATAAGCCAACTCTTTGCATCATTGACTCCAAATCAGTATATTCACAAAACTGCACATGTTGGCCCCCAATCCTATCCTGGACACTCAAAACATTGTTGAAGTCCCCAAAGATCAACCAAGGCCCCTGAATAGTCACATCAATTCTCCTGATATCCTCCCACAACTTTCTTCTATCTATTAGATGACTATGAGCATATACAACAGTCAGTAAAATAGAGAAATTACCATCAACCAAATCACCTTGACAATGCAGAAGTTGGTCAGTAGCATCCAAAGCAGTAACAGCCACTTTAGAGGCATCCCAAAGGAACCAAATTCTCGCATTATTATGTTAGAGTAATTATGCAGAAAAGACCATTTCCTCCTAAACTTAGCTCTTATCCTCTTAGCATTAACCTCTTGAATTCTAGTTTCCAAAAGTGCAACACCAAACACATTAAATTTTATGAGATAGAAGCAAATCTCATTATGTTTGGCTGCCTTATTCATGCCCCTAACATTCCATGAGAGAATCATGGAACAAGGTCTTCATCCCCTGTGAGGGAGTCACCAGACTCCAAAACCTTAAAACCATTATTAGTCTCACAAATAGGATCCAAAATACCAAACTTCAGATAGGAGCCGGTCTCCTCATGGACCTTTCCTTTACCCTTATCTTTCTTCTTTGTACCTACCAAGCATTCTTATCTTCCACTGCAGGCTTCTGAACAATCTGATCTTGCTTTTTTGCAGACTGAACTGTCACCTTGGAAGGACCTGCTTTAGTCTCGGCTTTTTGGTGTTCTTTTGGTTTCCAACCAGTAGTAGTAGCAGGATTATTCCCAGCCTTACCATCTGCATGTTTTTAAACCTGTTCGGGAGGACAAATATGTCCAGGAATATTGCAGACATAGCAAACAGGGGGCTCCCATTCAAAGACAACCTCCTGCTCATAGCCTCCTTTCCTGTTCTTGATGCTAACAGTTCTCACCAAAGGCTTGGTAATATCAACTTCAAATAACACTCTAGCATATGATATGCGCAGTTTTTTAGAAGCACTCATCCATATAGAGTGGCTTCCCAATGGCACTAGATATCTTACCAAGACTAGTTGCACCCCACACTTAAAGGCAATCGAGGGAATTGAATCCAAATAGGAACCAGCCTCAGCATATCAATCTCAAAAACAAAATCCACAGACCAATGTTTTAAAATCATAGGCATCCCATAAATGGTATAAGGACCATTAGAAAAAACAGCATCTCTATCAACAAAGGATGCAAATCTCACCAGAAAATAGCCCTTCTCATTATAATATATGCCAGGCATCTGGACAAAATTCCAAACCTTCATAATAAACTAGCGTACCGCATTCATAGACAAAGTATCACCGAGACTATACATAACAAGAGTATTATCCCAGAAGCGTATTTCATCAACTTTATCAGACTCATCAGACAAAACTTCAGCTTTTCCATCAATCAAGGTAGAGGTAATAAACTTTACCTCAACACCTTTGCCAGGTAGACGATTGCCAGCAATAACATCCACCCAAGGTACTGGTAAAGCTTTTTCAAGTCCAGGAGGCTTCTGAGCAATAGCCTCAGCTGGTTAATTAATCTTAACAGAGCTTTCAAGATGATCTTCAATAGCAGTAACCGGTGGAGTATTCACCGGAGTTAGAAGACTCGAATGTTTGCCGTCAGTGTCTTTCACAGGGACCTCTTTTGCCATAGTACCATGTGTTTCTCCAGACGCAGTGCCAATCCCACCCAAGATATTGGACCCACCGCTGGTCTAATCGTCTCGACTCTCGAGACAACACAGGTCACCAAGACGACAATTAATTAAAATGCCTGGTACAATCAGTAAACCAGACATCACCAAACTCAGCAATAAATTCAGGATACAATCCATCTTCCAAATTAAAATACCTAAGTACTCGCGAGTAATATCTATCAGTTTACAAGTTTGAAAACGAACGTTTAAAATGGACAATCGAAATAAAAGACATCATTTGCACACGTCAACAACCCTGTCCAGCATCCTCGTACTGCTCTAGTGCCCGCTCGACCGGCTGAACGCAACCTGAAATTCATAACACGAATTTCCCCAAAAACGGGTTCCCAAAGGGTTAGCAATTACGCTAGTACGAGTAATCAAGGCAAATCATTCGCTTACACATCTCATAGTACATGCGTCAAATCATTTCAAAACAAAATCAAGACACGTCTTTTCCCGAAAAATAAACAGTCAAATATCACAGTTACAAAATTGCCTAGGATCGGGGTGAAGCAACTGATCCCATCTGAGGCCTCTATGGACCCTCCCGGACTGGCCATAATTATAAATCACGTACATGCATCGCCTAGGACCGGGGTGAAGCCACTGGTCCCATCCGAGGCCTCTATGGACCCTCCCGGGCTGGCTAGCCAACAAGCTCGTGAATCCGGAGTGAAGTCACGGATTCCCCCGAGGCCCCGTCGGACCCTATCGGAGTGAGCAAATCACACATATATACATTACCATTTCATGTTAAGCATAAAAGTTTCACGAGAATACTTGCCTTGAGTAATTAACGACGAAACAGACGGAACGGAGAATCAACCACGATCACTAGGAACTAACAAACTCGAACCTAACGATTCGAAGAATACAATCACAACCATTTCTACACGAGTACAAAAATGGAAGACACCCGAAAACCCACCTACGATTCATGTAAATCCGTACAAAAACAACAACGAGAGGACGGGTTACAACCGAACCCTCTCGATTTCACAAATACCACGAAATTTACCATGAAATCGTAGGGAAACAAGAAAGCCACTAAGATTAATCACATACAACATGGATTAATCAACAATACGGAACGAATCGGACATTAAAACAAAACCCCCCAAATTTCCCAAAAATAGGGTTCTAAGAGATTACCTCGGATTGAAGACGAAGAACACAAGTACATGTTGTTAATCTACACCAAGGATTTGAGGAAAAGATAGCTTGAAGTTACAGGACTTTGAATCGTCCGGAAATCGCCCAAGAATTGCCCACAACCGCGGAGGAGGAAGAAAAGTGAGAAATGAACGCATCTGGGTCAACACTAGGGTATATATAACCCGACGGTTTAGCGTGCGCTAACGGCTCATGGTTAGCACGCGCTAACCAACCAAAACTGGTCTAGAACTTCGGTTCTGACCCGTTAGCGTGCGCTACCCGAAAATAGCATGCACTAACAATCCCCCGATAGCGCGCGCTATCGAGCTATAGCATGCGCTACCTGTTCGTCATCCAGAGTTCAGAAGCAATCTGCCCCAACTGGGATACCTCATTAGCGCGCGCTGTCACGCACCTAGCGTGCGCTAAGCCTCAGCCATAGCGTGCGCTAATCCACAGATGTACTCGAATCATTATAGCACGCTACTGGGCGAATTTAGCGTGCGCTACACAATGAAGTTAGCATGCGCTACACAACGAAATTAGCGCATGCTAACGAATGCAGACAGTAGTACAAACAACACTTAAAGATGGAAAACGGCAAATTATTCCCCGGATGAAAACACGCGCACCCGACACCAAACAACGGACTGAAGAAGACACACGAACGACTAGTTCGAGTCAGAACTGAAGCACGAAAACACGATTCCGACTACCCAAAGGTTCGGAAAACGACAATGATAGTAATTGCCCCATAACTTTGGGAAATTACAAAACGGCCCAAAACATCTGAAATATACGATACACGATCAAAACGCCAAACGAAAGCTCACAACACGCATAATAACATAAGAAAGATTTACGGCAACCCCGAAACGGTGGTTCCGAACAATGATTACGAGAATCGAACCAAGTAGCGACGGAGATGACAATAAACGTGGAATTGAGTAAAACAAGTCCGAAACAAGCTTGGATGATAAAGAGTCCAGTATTAAATATTCTCGAAATATTCATACGGTTACAAGTGTAACACCCCCGATATATTCGGGAATATTACAGCGCCGTAAATCCTTTACGTAAGGATTTACAAGGCTGAAGAATTGAACAAGTATAAAAAGGTACTAATAAATGGAAATAACGGAATTACAAGACATCGCTTCCGACCCAATACAGAATAGTACAATTGTTCAATGTAACTTAATAATACATCACCAAATTCAAAATATCACAACCGACTTCGTACTCGAGTACTTATTGAAATAACGAATAAACAACAGTAAGTAAACCGGTCGACATCACTCGCACCCTCGTCGTCATCTTGTTCGGTGGTTGTTTCCCAGCCTTCCCGGATCCCGAACACAAACAAAATGTTCACCCCGAAGGGGTTAGCACAACGATGCTAGTACAAGTACCACAAGATATTATTCATATCTCACGGTGAATAATAATGATAGCGTAAACGACAAAATACCAACGAGTCTTCTCTACGAAACTCAAACATAACATACACAATGATAATCACGACATGATATCAATACATACACATGGTAATTCCATCGATCCAGCGTTCACCGCCTAGAACCCACGATGATCCCGTCGGACCAACTCGTGGTGGAAAAACCCGTCCGATGATCCAATGACGCTAGCATAGATCCCCCGATGATCCCGTCGGACCAACACGAGGTGGACATACAATAACGACATACATGCACGACAATATGTATAACAACAATACGTAAAACAATTAAGGTACTTGCCTCGATTTGAAGACAATAATAACACTTCCACTAAATGAACACTGACGATCGTCCTTCTCAATCAATCACGTAACTAGACCAAACCTTAACAAAAGAAATGATATAGATTTATCTCACGTCGTATGAATGTTAAACAATTTGATTAACGGTCAAAAGTTCATAAACCGCACCGCCCAATAGCTTAGCGCACGCTAAGTACTGTAGCGTACGTTACGTCATCCAATAGCGCACGCAAACAACAAAGCCTAGCGCACGCTAACGATGCATGGTCGATTTCACCTCACCCAATTGACTCGTCGATGGTCTAGCGACGTTACGTACCAAACGTAGCGCACGCTAACAATCGCCGAGAAGACGCTATATCATTGCATAGCATAGCGCGGCGCTATCTATGCATGGCGCCATCGTGAGCAGAACTGTTCTTGCCATGTTTGAAACAACGAAATCTTGCGTGATAATTCATGTTACTTCCATGAATACTATGTCTACACCCTCATGAATGATTATACGGATAAAGACAACTTGATTCAAGGATATGCATGCCAATATAAAACCATATTCTTTTCCGACTTCAAATCTTCATACGATAATACGAAAAACTAAATGGTTGATATCAACACCTCTATATCACCATATTATCCTATCAAGTTGATAAACGTCCTATATATACTAGATAAATCCTTCCATGATCAAACCTTTAGATTTATCTAACAATAAGGATGTTAACGTCTAGTCCAAGATTACTATGAAATCATCTATTAGATTCGGTTAACCAATGATAGAAGCTTCTCTTCACATATCCAAAGGTACTAAGATTCGAATCATGATGATTATAATCAAGGTATTCCAGCTTATACAACTCACTATTCCAAACATGATATACTTGGATAATTCATCTATGAAAATCCATATCTTGTTAACATGATCATCCAAATCGTTAGAATCCAACTCTAAGTCCTGAGATAGATTGAACATACCTTAAAATGACGAAATCACCGAACCGTAAGGTAGAATCCAACTCCGGTTGGTTGTATGCCCTTCCAAGGTGCTATTCCACTTCCATGAACATTCCACGTGGTAACCAATGTATAAACATCAACAATATGTGTTCTAAGTGTATAAGAGTATTTCTACAACTCTCTGAACTCTCAAGATTGAGGAAAGTGCGAAAGAAATGCAAGCCAACACGGTTGATGTCCCATTTATAATTTTCTGCAGTATTGATAAGTTAGCGCACGCTACTAAGCATCCTTAGCGTGCGCTAATAATGGTTGACTTCAAATTTGTCCGGCAAGGCCGGGAATCTTATCCGACCCATGTCCCGGGCGCACGAGCCACCGCCTGCCAATAATTGAGTCCTTAGTGCACGTTACTCATACCTGCATAGCGTGCGCTAATAATGGCCCGATAACGCGCGTTAAGATACATTCTTAACGTGCGCTATCACGAGGTTGTTTGAGCAATTTTGCAAGTTGTTATACTTATGTATAATGATATTAATGCACTAAATATCATACTCCAATAATCAAAATCACCAATCCGAAATAATACATGGTTTGAATACAGATGAAATACACTGTAATAAATCCGGATATTACATACTCTCCTACTAAAAAGGAGTTTCGTCCCGAAACTCAAGACGAGAATAACTCGGGATATCTAGACTTCATATCAGCTTCTGTTTCCCAAGTGGCTTCTTCCGTTCCATGACGTGACCACTGAACTTTGACCAAAACGATTGACTTGTTCCTCAGTTGCTTAACTCGATTCTCGAGTATCTTGACTGGTCTTTCTTCAAACGTCCCATCCTGTTCGACTTCGATCTCGCCGAAATCGATGATATGACTGGGATCTGGTATATATCTCCGCAACTGGGATACGTGGAACACGTTATGAACATAACACAATGACGGCGGTAATGCTAATCTGTATGCCAACTCCCCAACTCTCTCGAGGATCTCAAATGGTCCGATATATCTCGGACTCACCTTTCCTTTCCTACCAAACGAAAGATTCCCGGGTAGGAGAAACCTTCAAAAGTACGTGATCTCCGATCAACTCCAATGGACGGCGGCGTACGTCCGCATAGATTTCGCGACTGGGTCAACACCTTTCACGAATCAAGGCTATCTTCTCTCGAGTCCGCTCGATCAACTCGTTCTGCTCCGATCAAGTCCGATGAATCGTCCCAACATAAGGGCGATCTGCATCTCCTTCCGTATAATGCCTCAAACGGTGCCATCTTAATGGAAGCATGCCAACTATTGTTGTAAGTAAATTCAATCAATGGTAGATGAACTTCCCAATCGTTTGACCAATCTAAGGCATGTGCCCTTAGCATATCTTCCACCATTTGTATAGTTCTCTCGCATTGTCCATCGATCGGGTGATAAGTCAGATCAAGTTCAATTCGGTCCCCAAGGCCTTATGAATCGCCTTCCAAAAGTGAGACAAAACGGCCATCTCGATCGTAAACAATGGTCTTCGCGTACCATGCAATCGAACTATCTCTCGAAATAAAGACTCGTGCCAACCTCTCTGGTCCCCACGTATCCTTAATGCCTAGAAAATGAGCCGCTTTGGTTAAACGATCAACTATCACCCAAATCATGTTCATTCCCGTCCCGGTTTTCGGCATATTAGTGATAAAGTCCATTGATATGTCCTCCCACTTCCATTCGTGGATCGGGAGCGGCTTCAACATTCCAAAGAGCCGTTGATGCTCGATCTTAACTCACGACAAGTCAAGCATTTCAAACATAGTCCGCTACGTCTTTCTTCATGTTGCCCCACCGTAAATTCTCGCTTCAAGTCCTTATACATTTCTTGGTGCCCGGGTGGATAGAATAGGGCGAACTATGAGCTTCCTTCATAATCGTCGCCTGTAACATCAACATCGGGAACGCAGAGTCGGTCTGAAATCTCAAAACTCCATCGTCATGAATTATGAATCCGGTGCCTTTCCTTTGATCACTTCGTCATGCAACCGAATCATCGAGGATCATCTGCTGCCTAGATTTGATTTCTTCTTAATGACGGTTATCTCCATCACGCACGCTTGTCCTGGACTCTCTGTAACCACAATTCAATCCCTTCACGAATCATCTCTCGCCAAGGCTAAGTTGGGAGGTCGGTGTCTCCAAGATTCGAATAGAGACAGCTTGCGGCTAAGTGCATCGGCCACTACATTCGCTTTGCTCGGATGATATAAAATCTCCAAGTCATAGTCCTTAATCGGTTCCAACCATCTTCTTTGCCGCATATTCAACTCTTTCGATCAATATGTACTTGAGACTCTTATGATCCGTAAAGATCGACGGTGAGTCCCGCATGCATAATGCCTCCAAATCTTCAAGGCAAAATCCACTGCTGATAGTTACAAATCATGTGTCGGGTAATTAAATTAATAAGGTTTCAGTTGTCGCGACGCATAAGAGATCACATTATAATTCTGCATCAACACGCAACCAAGTCATTGGTTCGAAGAATAACTGTAAAATATGAATCCTTCAGTTCCCATGAAGTGATAGAATCGGTGCCGTTGTCAATTTCTTCTTTAACTCATCAAAACTAGTCTCGACACGACTGCTCCACTCAAACTTTTGAGTTTTCGCAGGTCGAGTAAGTGGGCGGGAGATTTTAGAAAACCCTTCCCCGAATCGTCGGTAATATCCAGCAATTCCTAAGAAGCTTGACCTCTTTCACATTCTTTGGAGGCTTCCAATCCAATATTGCTTCGATCTTCCGAGGATCTACTCGGACTCCTTTAGTGACACCACATGGCCGAGGAACATTACTTCCTTTAGCCGAATTCACATTTAGAAAGTTTGGCGTACAATTGCTCGTTTCTCAAGAGTTCCAATAATCCGCAAATGCCGCGCATGTTCTTCCTGACTCTTAGAATACACTGAATGTCATCAATAAACACGACCACAAATTTATCCAAAAATTCAATGAACACACGGTTCATTAATTGCATAAATACAACAAGCGTTAGTGAGACCAAACGGCATCACTACAAACTCATAATGCCCGTAGCGAGTTCTCAACGCCGATTTCTAACATCGACTCCTTAATCCTCGGTTGATGGTATCCCGATCTCGCATCGATCTTAGAAAATACCGTTGCTCCTTGCAATTGGTCAAACAAATCATCAATCCGTGGCAACGGATACTTGTTCTTAATCGTCATCTTGTTCAGCTCTCGATAGTCAATACACAATCGGAGCGATCCATCCTTCTTTCGGACAAAAGAATCGGCGCTCCCTGGGTGAAACGCTTGGCCAATATAGCCCTTGCCCAAGAACTCCTCCACCGCTTCTTGATTCGTACATCTCAAGAGGTGCCATACGATACGGCGCCTTAGAAATTGGTGTTGCTCCGTGTTCCACTCAATAGTAAATTCTACATCCCTTCGTGGAGGTAGCCTGTAATTCATCAGAAATACATCCGGAAATTCGCTCACAACAGGAATAGATGAAAGTTCCACCATTTCGTCTTCTTTCTTCATTGCGTAGCACCGATTGCATCTGACCTTGTTTTAACAATTTGTGACTTTCATCGCCTTGATCAACTTTCCCGAGCTTCCCGGTTTCCATCCTCAAACAATCTCGGAACCATCGTCGGCGATCAGCGAGATATTCCTCCTTCGGTAGTTCACAATTGCTCCATATCGATTAAGCCAATCGTCTCCGAGTATTAGGTCATATCCTTGTATTTTTATCACAATCGATTTGAGAGCCACTCTGCCTCCAAATGATACAGGAAATTTCTAGTTTCTAAGTTTCCGACAATCCTTTCTCCACTCGGTAACCCAACCACATAAGGTTCACAAGCATGAAAACCGGAAATATTCAAACGATTTACACAAGACAAGGATATGAAAGAATGTGTAGCTCCGATTATCAAATAAAACACTAATCGGCCGGGAAAGGATCTCGGGCACTGATGCGACAAAAAGATCTCGATCGTCTGTCCTCCTCATCTCGCATGCACGTGGGGAGCAGATCCGGCACTCGATGTCCCCTTTCGGTCCCATTGTCCTCTGCCTCGCCGCGGCCAAAATTCCGAGGCATCCGAACACTTTGCCGCGTACGTGGAATACCGCCTCCTTCTCGATCGGGCCGTGGTGTACGGGCTCTAAAAGACTTTGCGCCTCTTCACAAAACACCGCCCGATGTCCCTCTCGTCCACAATCAAAACAAATCACGGCAGAAGGGGGCAATTCCATCGATAGTGCCGTCTGGGCGCAGCTTAAAGCATTTCTGGTAACATCGGTAAAAGTTGATGTCGCCCGAAGTTCTTTCCGCTCCTAGTCAGTGCGGAGGTTTCTGAAAGAGTGAAAGGACGACTGGGCCTTACGGGTCCCACTATTCTTGTGCTCGTAAAAGTACCGAGACTTTCTTTCTTGGTTTCGCAAATTTCTCCATGGCCGCTTCCTTGATCTCATATGCCAACGCCTTATCCTGGTATTGGCGGAGTGTGGTACATTCAAATCCGGACATGTACCTCTGAACTTGGTTTCATTCTCATATCGAAATGGATCATCATTTACGCATGCTCACCGGATGTCGAACAAATGCCACCGTTGGTTAAACGTCTTGATCGCACAGGATACGGCACATCGGAAAGGCCGAGCGGAGAAAAACTCCCGAACTTTGGCTTCCCTCACAGACGAGGGCAATCGAGATTCCATCATCATTCTAAACTCGTCCAATCGGCGTCATGGTCTACAGTAGGATGGCTTCCCACCATTCGGACGCTTCCCTATCGTAAAATATTGAGCGATAGAGGCTTTCCATTGTCTGCAGGCGCTTGATTCCGCAAAGATTTTCTCGGCTCCTTTAACCAATGATCCCTGTGGGAGTCTCGTAAATACCGTCGAATTTGGGTGGTTGCATCTTTGCCACTTCTTGCGCCACCGGTCACCTCGATTTCCCATATCCGGGATCCCTTGCCTCTCTCTCCTGCCGTAGTCCCACCGCCACTTGCATTCGGTCCACGACTGGCGAACCGAGTCATCTGGTTCACCACTTGACGAAGGATCTCTGTACAGCAGGATCTCGGTTCATTATTAATAGATTGTGCGGCTCGGAGCTATGATCGCCTCGGTTAGAAGGCGACGCCTCCTTTCGGCATTTCTTCGTCGCGTCCACGACCGCGACCACGCCCACGTCCGCCTCTCAACATACTGTAAGCATAAATACTCAATATACAGAAAACAACATCGTTCTAATATCCGAGTATAAAGAGATACAATATGCAAAGAACGAGATAGAGTTTAGGAACTTACAACCACTGTTCGCATGAAGACGTAGGCAGTGCAGTGATGTCATTCACGGCCAGTTACCCCAAAAGACATAAATAACCCCTATTTTAACCCAACGGCCAAGATATCCATAATCTTAGCTCGATACCATATTCTGTAACACCCCGATATATTCGGGAATATTACAATGCCGTAAATCCTTTACGTAAGGATTTACAAGGTCAAGAATTGAACAAGTATAAAAAGGTACTAATAAATGGAAATAACGGAATTACAGACATCGCCGACCCAATACAGAATAGTACAATTGTTCAACAACTTAATAATACATCACCAAATTCAAAATATCACAACCGACTTCGTACTCGAGTACTTATTGAAATAACGAATAAACAACAGTAAGTAAACCCGGCCGACATCACTCGCACCCTCGTCGTCATACTGCTCCAAAGGTGGTTGTTTCCAGCTCTCCGGATCCCGAACACAAACAAAATGTTCACCCCGAAGGGGTTAGCACAACGATGCTAGTACAAGTACCACAAAGATATTATTCATATCTCACGGTGAATAATAATGATAGCGTAAACGACAAAATACCAACGAGTCTTCTCCTACGAAACTCAAACATAACATACACAATCGATAATCACGACATGATATCAATACATACACATGGTAATTCCATCGATCCAGCGTTCATCGCCTAGAACCCACGATGATCCCGCTGCACCAACTCGTGGTGGAAAAACCCGTCCGATGATCCAGCCATGACGCTAGCATAGATCCCGATGATCCCGTCGGACCAACACGAGGTGGACATACAATAACGACATACATGCACGACAATATGTATAACAACAATACGTAAAACAATTAAGGTACTTGCCTCGATTTGAAGACAATAATAACACTTCCACTAAATGAACACTGACGATCGTCCTTCTCAATCAATCACGTAACTAGACCAAACCTTAACAAAAGAAATGATATAGGATTTATCTCACGTCGTATGAATGTTAAACAATTTGATTAACGGTCAAAAGTTCATAAACCGCAATCGCCCGAATAGCTTAGCGCACGCTAAGTACTGCAGTGTAGCGTGCGTTACGTGCATCGATAGCGCACGCAAACAACAAAGCCTAGCGCACGCTAACGATGCATGGTCGATTACCTCACCGACCACCGATTGACTCGTCGATGGTCTAGCGTCGTTACGTACCAAACGTAGCGCACGCTAACAATCGCCGATAAGACGTTACATTGCATAGCATAGCGTGCGCTATCTATGCATGGCAGTTTACTGGTGAGCAGTAAACTGTTCTTGCCATGTTTGAAACAACGAAATCTTGCGTGATAATTCATGTTACTTCCATGAATACTATGTCTACACCCTCATGAATGATTATACGGATAAAGACAACTTCGCATTCAAGGATATGCATGCCAATATAAAACCATATTCTTTTCCGACTTCAAATCTTCATACGATAATACGAAAAACTAAATGGTTGATATCAACACCTCTATATCACCATATTATCCTACCAAGTTGATAAACGTCCTATATATACTAGATAAATCCTTCCATGATCAAACCTTTAGATTTATCTAACAATAAGGATGTTAACGTCTAGTCCAAGATTACTATGAAATCATCTATTAGATTCGGTTAACCAATGATAGAAGCTTCTCTTCACATATCCAAAGGTACTAAGATTCGAATCATGATGATTATAATCAAGGTATTCCGTGCTTATACAACTCACTATTCCAAACATGATATACTTGGATAATTCATCTATGAAAATCCATATCTTGTTAACATGATCATCCAAATCGTTAGAATTCAACTCTAAGTCTGGAGATAGATTGAACATACCTTAAAATGACGAAATTACTGAACTGTAAGGTAGAATCCAACTCCGGTTGGTTGTATGCCCTTCCAAGGTGCTATTCCACTTCCATGAACATTCCACGTGGTAACCAATGTATAAACATCAACAATATGTGTTCTAAGTGTATAAGAGTATTTCTACAACTCTCTGAACTCTCAAGATTGAGGAAAGTGCGAAAGAAATGCAAGCCAACACGGTTGATGTCCCATTTATAATTATTTGCATTATTGATAAGTTAGCGCACGCTACTAAGCATCCCTTAGCGTGCGCTAATAATGGTTGACTTCGAATTTGTCCGGTGCGTCGGCTGGAATCTTATCCGGACCCATGTCCCGCTGGCGCACGAGCCAGCTGCCCCGCTCAATAATTGAGTCCTTAGCGCACGTTACTCATACCTGCATAGCGTGCGCTAATAATGGCCCGATAGCGCGCGTTAAGATACATTCTTAACGTGCGCTATCACGAGGTTGTTTGAGCAATTTTGCAAGTTGTTATACTTATGTATAATGATATTAATGCACTAAATATCATACTCCAATAATCAAAATCACCAATCCGAAATAATACATGGTTTGAATACAGATGAAATACACTGTAATAAATCCGGATATCACAACAAGCGAGTCACAAAAAATGAAAAATACACCAAAAATAAAAATACCAGAAAAAGAAAAATGTGTATTACAATCTCAACACCAGCTGTAGTTTTCTTGAATATCTCCTTAACAACGGTCATCGTAGACTCAACCACCTCTTTCCGCAGCCGGCCTCTGCCTCTCGGTTGCCTCGTTTTTGCCATGGTGATTTTGCACGTTAAGTGTGTGAAAATCGCACACAGTTAGTTAGGGCGTACCCAAGAATTTCATCACTTTTCACTTGTTTATTACTAACTACGTATTAATTTTTTTATTTAATAAATCCAAAGCATGTTTTAATTCAATATAATGGAAGTTTGATTTATATTGGATGAAATTTATTTTATATTAAGTCTTTATATAACAACTTATTTGTTCTTTTATGACTACTTGTTGAACTATTATTTCATAAAATTAATATTTTAGCTTTAATTCGCTCCACATTTAGTTTTGGATGATACGTTCCACCTATAGAATTTGATATTGTGGAGGAACTTCTTTTGATAATGCGAAAAACTGGGAGGTAAGACACTCAACTAAGAAATTCAATGTCAGCAAGCCGTGGAAATTTTGATCCTACCAATAAAAGCCTCTCATGCGGAAAATCTTCCTTAATCCCCTAGATCTTCGTCATTACCTATTTCTTGTACTCAAATCGAGATATATTTATACTATGAAAATAGGATTTCACATCAATTTTTTTGTACGATTCACATGGTTGTAAAAACGATGTCGTATCCACCGATGTAAAAATCCACATCGGTTTTAAAATCGATGTGAAAAGTTGTTATTCACATCGATTTTAAAATCGATGTTAACATTTGTTATTCACATCGATTTTAAGACAGAGGTTAAAAGTCGTTATTCACATCGGTTTTAAAATCGATGTGAAACTTGTTATTCAGATTTGTTTTACCGATGTTAAAAGTTGTTCTTTACATATAGGGCATATGTGATGCCTCGTAACACCATACCCACTTACATTTCCATATGCTGGAAAGTCATTAATGATGCAAAATAACAATGCACGTAACTTGAAACTTTGCTAACGATACCCATCAGACACGTTTATCCCTTCCTCCCATAACATTCTCAAGTCTTCAATCAAAGGACTTGGATAAACATTTATGTCATTTCCTGGTTGTCTTGGGCCCGAAATCATCATAGATAACATAACATATTTCCGTTTCATGCACAACCAATAAGGTAGATTGTAAATCACAAGCATAACCGGCTATGAACTATGCTTGTAGCTCATGTTACCAAATGGATTCATCCCATCTGTAGCAAGTCCAAGTCTACGGTTTCTTGCCTCATTCCCAAAATTTGGAAACAAGTTATCAATTTTCTCCCACTGTAAAGAATCAGTCGGATGGCGAAGCTTGTAACACCCCCAAAAATATCCTCGGAACGTCACACGCCTTAGACCCTTCTCACAAGGATCTAATAGGCTAGACACTACAAGACAACCAAATGTTTGACCAGTCAGGGTCAAACTACATAACGACACGGATCAATAAGGTCACACGACTAAATCAATCGAAATAGAAATCCTTACAACATATATCCCACTGGGGACAAAATACAATGCAACGGAACTAGGATACAACTCGACAATAAAATGAAATAGAAGTGAACGCTTTCACTCTTGATTAGTGTTAGGATAACAAATACCCGGTATCGAAACTGTTGGGATAAACAATCCCTGTATCGATCGTGTTGTCAGAATATTTTGACAATATGCCAAATCCTGCATACCGCTAATAGCTGTATCGAAAAGCTGTTCAAGTATCAACCTGTATCGAAGACTTCTCGTAGTCCCACCATACAATAAATCTATCTCGAAACAAAGAGTCCCACAAAGCTAAGTATGGAAGCTGTCTCGAAACATCAATACAGCAATCCTTCCATACAGCCCTCAAACAGGACAAGAAGGAATCTTCAGTATTCGCTAGAAGTCAAGTCCCGTTTTATAAAGAAGTATTTAAATACTAAAGGATAAAGTATTTAAATACTGTAAGTCATCAGAAGATCTTCAAATCCCGTAATATCCGGATCTCAGTCAACTATCAAGTTGTCACAGAATCTTGCTCAACGGATCTATTTCAATAGATATATTTAAGAGACTATATATATCTCCAGAGTTTGAAGATCATACACAGATATACAGATACAGATACATACATACACACGACATACAAACCAACAAGTGCTTACACGAATATTCAGAGCAAAACATATCTCCCAAAGCTTTCTGCTATTCTGATAGAAGAGATATACAGTGCTCAAACCGTGAACAACACATCATCAGCTATAAGCTCAGAAAGTCAAAACTTTTGTTCAAATATTGTTCTAACCCTTGAACAAACCCATCAGCCCTGTGTGGACTGAGAAACCTTGCTATTCCCGAACTGTGTTTGACGGACTTGCATTGAAGAAGACGAAGCTTCAAAACTGTGTGTGAAGAAGCCAATCACGTGTTAGCTCAAACCAATCTGTGTGAACGGTTGAAAGCTAAGATCTTTATACCAATCTATGTGAACGATATATTGATTAGGTTTGGTTATAATTACGTAGTTGTATATGCAGTAATTATAATAAACTTTTTACTCCTGTGTGGAGGACCAGTTGACGTAGAGGGTTTTACCTCGAACCACTTTAAATATTGTGTTATTTACCTCCTGCCTTTATTATTTTATTAATTGTGATTATTTAAGTATACACTGCATACATAGTTGCTGTATCTTCAGCAACTTACTGTATTAAAGACTTCCGCTACACACTCAGATTTAAAAACCGTACAGCTTGTTGTTTAAAACACTTTCCAAGCTGTATCCAGTATAGTTAGTGGCCAACAAGTGGTATCGGAGCGGTTGATTCTAAAAAGAATCAGTCGTATTTTTAAACGAATCAGATCCAAAATCACTTATTTTTATAAAACAGTCTTTTTCATTCCTACATTCTCATATGGATACATCAATGATCAACAAAGTCCCTATGTTCTCTATTAATGAGTTTGATGATTGGAGAATCAGGATGGAGGCTCATCTTGCAGCAATGCACGAAGAGATGATTTTTGTTATACAGGATGGCCCCATCAAAATTATGAAGGTAAATCTGGCCCCTAGGATTGAAGGCCGAGCTCATGCTGAGATGCTTGAAAAAGAGCGCGAACAATGGACTTCTGACGAAAGAAAGCGCGCCAACCTCGACAATGTTGCAAAGAATGCGCTGTTTGTCACCCTCGACAAAGGCACATTTTCTAAGGTAAAGAGCTCTAAATCAGCCAAGGATATCTGGGATAAACTCAAGTTGATTTGTGATAACACTCATTTTTACACATATTTTTATAATGTTTTTCCGGATTTTAAGATCCTAAAATGTGTAGAATTGTGTCGTTTGTACTCATATTATATTTGTTGGACTCGATCACGCTTCGGTATATTTTATTTGATTTTATAGGTGTTTTAAGGACATTATCAAGCAAGACTGAAGTCTCAATCCCCAAATACATATCAAGCAATGCAGAGAACGAGAGTACGAGACCTAAAACGATGAAGATTGAAGCACTACCTGTCGTATTTTCTAATTTGCAAATTCATTACTTCGAATCAGGATATGTTCTACATATATATGGATTCCTCATGAAATCAGCTTCGCAACGGTATATCATACGCTAAATTCCGAGGTGTATTGAGGGAGATATGGCTTCTAGACCACGTATTCACAATTCAGAAAGTTTTTGCATTTTCTGGGACAGTATGACACGGGCCGTGTCAAATGACACAACCGGGTCTGCTGTCCAGAAAGTTTTTGCATTTTCTGGGACAGTATTACACGGGCCGTGTCATTTGACATGGGCCGTGTCACTTTTCGGTGAAAAAATCACTTTTTGACATTTTTGAAAGATTTGTGTATGAAAAGTGATGTTTTTAGCTATATAAAAAGGGATATTGGGGCAAGACTTGGGAGATATGCTGAATTAGAGTGATTGGAAAGAGAGAAACACAATATTTGAGGGCTTTTACTCCAAAAAGAAGGAGATTTGAAGGAAATTCTTGAAGAACACTTCAAGTAGGGTTGCAAACGAATCGAATCGAACCGAATACTGAGACATTTTATTCGAATTGGATCAAGTTGACGAATATTCGAATTCGAATTCGATATTTAGTCGAATTCAAAATGCGATTCGTATTCAATTCGTTAAAAAAATTCGAATATTCGAATATTCGATTCGATTCGAAATTCGAAATTATTTATATATATGTATATTCCAAATAAATTATTTAACTAAAAATAAATATAAAAACTATATTATAAAATAAAATTATATTTAATAAATACATAACATATATATTCTCTATATATTTATTTTATATAATTAAACTATATTGACCAGCATATATTATGTATTAGAAAACTATATAACTAATATATATTATATATTACAAATATTACATAAATAAACGAATCGAATATTCGAATACATCGAATCGAATATTGGCTTGTATTTGTATTCGAAAAATCTACGAATACAAAAAATTATTCTTATTCAAATTCGAATTCGATTTTTCCGAATACGAATCGAACAATACGAATACAAATATCGAATCGAATCAAAATTATTCGATTTGTTTGCAACCCTAACTTCAAGAACATTTGAAGGCTTCAACCGGGATAAATCAAGACACCTTACGAGTTTTATCTTCTTCCTATCTTTTATCTATTTTGTTGTTTTATTTAGCATGAACATGATGAATATGATGATTATTAATCTTTCTTTCATTACCATGTCCGGCTAAACTCATTAGATTCCGGGCATGGGAGTACGTTGATTTACTATGGTTTTGAGGGATTGATGATTATATATATCTAGTGTGATTTCTTTATCAAATACTTGGTTTTGATTCATGTTTAGACACTTGATCAATGTTTTTACATGTTTAACTTAATTGCTCATAATTCGAGAGAAGAGGGCATTAATAGGTTTCGAGTATTTGACGTAGTAAATTACGAGATTGAGAAATCGGTAATGAACTATGATGATATCTAATCTTATGAACATTTTGGAGTTAGATAATTTATAAGAGACGGAGACGTTATAGGTTGTTTAATCTACGTTTTAATGCTTCTCGAGAGAGACTTTAGAATATTGTTGTGATCATCGTCTTGGAGACGCACTTAGAACTTTTTTGGAACCAATCCCGACTAAACTTAGTAATCAACGGAAACCTAGCCTTGGAATATACCTTTCTAAACTCTTGCAATTCATTTTAATTCGGATATTTTCAATTGTTTTAATTTATTGTGATCATTTTATTTTATTTTATTAACCATCCATTTTACCTTTCGATCGTCTAGATAAAACCGGAATCATTTTAATCTAGTACTCAATACAATAGGAATATTTAGTCGCTGTGGAATACGACCTTGCTTGCCGCTTTTTACACTTACTCCGTACACTTGCGGATTGTTTAAAAATATAGCGAACAAGTGTTGATATTATGATAAGTGTTTCTAGTCTTACTTTAGACATTTTCTTATTTGTTACTAAACTCATGTTATACAATTTCTACTCAGGGAGTGCATGAACACTCGTTCATCTAGAGTGCCTTTAGAAACTTTCATCCCGGAAGTAGAAGCATTTGCCCGAAGAACAAGTGCTACCTCAAGGAAACTAAGAAGGGATCTTTTTGAAGACATGGAGAGAGCGAGAGATAACGTGGGAAGGGACAACGAGAACGAGAATGCAATAATCCAAGACAACGAGGGCGGAAGGATTGAAAATCCAACAACTAGGGTGCAATCAATTCGGGATGGATTCCGACCAAAACTAGATCGAAACTTTGGAGGAATCACTCATGTTCCAATCAACGCCCTAAATTTCGAGTTGAAGCCCGCCTTAATTTCAATGGTTCAACAAAATCAATTTGGAGGATTTGCTGTCGAAGATCCACATGCCCATCTCACTCATTTCATGCAAATATGTGATACTATCAAAATGAATGGAGTCTCGGATGATGTAATACGCTTACGATTGTTTCCATTCTCTTTGAGGGAGAAAGCAAGAAATTGGCTTGGAACTTTAGCTCCCGAAAGCATAAAGACATGGGAAGAATTGAGCGAAAAATTTTTGTTCAAATTTTTCCCACCAAACAAGACAATGAAGCTAAAAAGTGAGATTACTCAATTTCATCAATTGGACTCCGAACCGTTATATGAAGCTTGGTAACATTTCAAAGATCTACTAAGGCGATGCCCTCGACATGGTTTCCCCGAAGACCAACAAATGTGTTTCTTTTACAATGGTCTTATGGGAGAAACAAGAAATTTTATTGATGCTTCCGCGGGAGGGGTATTGTTAGCAAGGAGCGCTGAAGAAGCGTATGGATTGATCGAAGAAATGGATATGAATAGCTATCAATGGCCGATGGAAAGAGCAAATATTAGAAGGGTGGCTGAGATATCCGATTCGGGTCCTATAAAGGCATTAACCGCGCAAATGACGATGTTAACTACTCAATTGGGGGCTCTAACAAAAGGAGGTGATTCGAAGGGAGTTTCTCAAAGAAGTTCAAGTTCACTACCATCCAATCCATTGGAGGAGGCATATTACATTAATAATCGGAGTTACAACAATTTCCGGAATAATCCACCACCGGGCTTCTACCATCCCTCCAATCGAAATCATGAAAATTTTAGCTATGATAATCCAAAGAATGCTTTGCAACCACCAGACGGATTCAAGGTGTCGAATGGTGAGATAATTGAAGAAGCAAATCCGACGTCAAATCTCGAGAATATTCTAGCTACCTTCATGATGGAGACGAAAAGCCGATTTACCCGAGATGAGGAAAAACTTGATCGGATTGAAAATCATGTGACTCAATTAGCAACCACCGTTGGAGCTCAAATGAGAAACTTAGAAACACAAATCTGTCAATTGGCTAAGATTGTGGGGAGCCAACATCAAAAGGGCCAATTTCCAAGCAACACCGAAGAAAATCCAAAAGCACAATGCAATGCCACTTTTTCGTGCACCATGAATGAAGAGCTACCGGAATCGGAGAATGAAGACAAAGATGCAATCGTGTTGTCTAATAATGCTGATGAGGAGAAAGATCGATCCGAAATTGAACATATCGAGGAGAAGAAAAATTTTGAGGTTTTCGTGCAAGACATGGTGTCAAAGAAAAAAGAATTGGAGTGCCTACCGACTAAGCTTAAGGATCCAGGGAGTTTTTCAATTCCTTGCTCTATTTTGGGTTGTTCATAAAATGATGTATTTGTTGATCATGGTTCAAGTGTCAATATATTGCCTTTGTCTATTTTCACGACACTTGGATTAGGAGAGTTGAGACCATCTCTAGTGAGCTTACAATTCATAGATCGATCTTTAGCTTACCCCAAAGGGAATTGTGGAGGATGTAATTTTAAAAATTGATAAGTTCTCCTTCCCCGTTGATTTTATAGTGCTTGATGATGATGGGAAGCAAAATGGTCTAGTAATACTTAGACGTCCGTTCTTAGCCACTGCACGAGCATTAATTGATGTGCATCGAGGAGAATTAACGATTAGGACGCATAGTCAAAATGTTATATTTTTGATGACTCCTTGATAAGTGTCAGTTTTGTACACTTATCTATGGTTTGTATCGATAAAATTCACCCATAATTGAGCTAGTAGATGTAACACCCCGAGATATTCGGAATAATTACAGCGCCGTAAACCCTTTAGGTAAGGATTTACAAGGCTAATTTTAAAAGGAGTGTAAATATAATCCAATCGTACAACTGAAGTTCCAATACAGATTTGATTCAACCGATCAAATGAGTTAACTTATACAACCATATCAAAAAGACGTTATTAAAAACAGACGTACTCGAGTACTAAATAAACCAAGAAGACAAATCACAATAACAATAAACATCAACCACATCATTGAGCCATTTCATCGTCTCCGTTTGCATCGTGGTTGCTTCCCCGCTCCTCGGCTACCTGAACATCAAAACAATGTCCACCCCCGAAGGGGTTAGCAAAACAATGCTAGTACAAGTATCGAAATACATAAATCATCAATGCATCATAAAACATGCAAAACGGACTTCCGTCACCGGAATCCAACGATGCGAATCCTCACGATTCCATCAACACAGTACAGGGTAATCCAGCGATCCAGCGCCCTTGGTATAGATCCCCATGATGATCCCGTCGGACCAACGCATGGTGGAAAACTGTCGGCCGATCCAAGGTTCTCAAGATAGATCCCCATGATGATCCCGTCGGACCAACGCATGATGGACATTCGATCCAGCGCCCTCAGCATAGATCCTCATGATCCCCTCGGATCATTTATACCATAAATCAATCAACTATGCATACACATATGCATTTCAATATGTTCATCAATATGAACAAATAACAACGAATATCACGAGAAATTTCAGAATTACATCTCATATCCAACAACATGAACAAAACCACAAGCATGATCAAAGTTTCAATATAAATCGAACTCGACATATGATACTTGCCTCGAAAATGGCAAGAACGAAACACTTCGATGATCTCAACACACTCGAAGGCCGCCTCCTTCGATCAACGTAACAAGCTCGAACCTTAACAAAAGGAATGATATACAAATCATCTCAAGTCGAACGATGGCCTAGCAATTCGGTCTACGGCAAAAAAAAACTCAAAATAAACAATCTGCCTGGACTGCTTAGCGTGCGCTACGTACCCTACGTAACGTGCGCTAAGCCTGCCTGTTAGCGTACGCTATCATATAAGCCTAGCGTACGCTAGCCACGGACTGACAGTTTGACTCGGCTGGTCTCATAACGTACGTTACGTACGTAATCGTGCATTAACTTAACCCCGATAGCGCACGTTAACTTACATATGTTAGCGTGCGCTAACCTTGCATGGCAGATTACTGCTAACAGAAAACTGGATTGAATGGTGAAGAATTCATAAATTCTATGGCGATAATACAAGTCATATCCGAGCATATCATGCCAATAAGGTTTTTGGAAGTTCTATACGTACTAAATGACCATGCGATGCAAAGATACGTATAATCATCACAACACCATAGTTCATCTTAGATCTTCAAGGTATATTCTGAGTTCAATCCGATATAAGTCTCAAAACGTACGATCCTTCTATATAAACGCATAAGAACTTGAAAATCTCCATCTACTGATCACAAATCTGTTTGAAAATGCTAGGAGTCCAATTACTAAAAAGGTTCAAGGGTTCATGCGATATATAGTGCCAATACGTCAAAAGTATCCTTCTAACATGTGATGACCGATTATAAACGAAATAACTGGCTATCAAAACATGATCAAACGTCCTTAAGAACATTACTAATATCGGTGAAGAATCACCTATCTCAAAGTAGTGAAGAACACGGAGGAAATCGAAGCAATCCAATCACCGAAGGCTTGAACACCAATCTACAACGATATACGATCTTCAATCACGAGCTAGGATGTTGCTATGAAGTGTTTAGGATGAAGGAAGTTATGTTCTAAGTGTAAGAATTCGGGTATGGGAGAAGAAAGAACTGAAATCATGAATAGGATGCTGTCCTATTTATAAGAAATGGCTATTAGCGCGCGCTAGTCCCTGCTCGTAGCGTGCGCTAACGGCTCACTGACTTAACTGTACTCAACACTTAGCGCGCGCTATGCACATGCCTGTAGCGTGCACTAAGGCGTTGACTCGGCTTTTCCCGAAAGCCGTCCAGGTACATCCCGACACAATCCGACAGGGGTCCCCGGCCAGATCTCACCTACCGCACGTCTCAATCAATTTGACCACGCATAGCGTGCGCTAATGTTCCTTTGTAGCGTGCGCTATTGAGTCCATGTTAGCGTACGCTACACATAGCCGATAGCGTGCGCTACATGCGCAGAATTACAATTTTTAAATCACATACATGAAATCATACGCTTGACAACATCGGATTATGAAATACGGAGAATAATACTCAGGTCAAGTACAACGATTACAATATCACAAGTTCCAAATACATATCAGAAATCTCGGGTATTACATCCTTTCTCCCTAAAAAGAAGTTTCGTCCCGAAACTTAAGATGAATACAACTCCGGATATCTAGTCTTCATACTGTCCTCCATTTCCCAAGTGGCCTCTTTCGCTCCATGTCGTGACCATTGAACTTTAACCAAGTGTATTGGTTTATTCCTTAATTGTTTGATCCGACTCTCAAGTATCTTGATTGGTCTCTCTTCGAAGGTGCCATCATTAGCTATCTCGATCTCGTCGAAATCAATGACGTGACTGGGATCCGGTATATACTTCCGCAATTGGGATACGTGAAACACATTGTGAACGTGACTCAGTGATGGTGGTAAAGCCAACCTGTATGCTAAATTCCCAACTCTCTCTAGGATCTCAAATGGCCCGATATATCTCGGACTTAGCTTACCTCTCCTCCCAAAACGGAAAATCCCTCGTGTAGGAGACACCTTCAATAGTACGTGATCCCCAATGTCGAACTCTAGAGGGCGACGACGTACATATGCATAAGACTTCTGTCGACTCTGGGCAGTCAACAGTCTCTCTCGAATCAAAGCTATCTTCTCTTGAGTCTGAACTATTAACTCCGGTTCCGTCCCGATCAAGTCCGAAGAATCATTCCAGCACAGGGGTGATCGACATCTCCTCCCGTACAAAGCTTCAAATGGTGCCATCTTAATGGAAGCATGCCAACTATTATTGTAGGTGAATTCAACTAACGGCAAATGAACTTCCCAATCAGTTGACCAATCCAAAGCACAGGCTCTAAGCATGTCTTCTACAGTTTGAATAGTCCTTTCGGACTGACCGTCCGTTTGGGGATGATAAGCTGTGCTAAAGTTGAGCTCAGTCCCCAAAGCCCTGTGAACTGCTTTCCAGAAGTGCGACACGAAGCGACCATCTCGATCCGAAATAATGGTCTTCGGCGTCCCATGAAATCTGACTATCTCCGCAATAAATACTCACGCCAATCTTTCGGGTACCCATGTATCTTTAATTCCTAGGAAATGAGCCAACTTGGTTAGTCGATCAACTATAACCCAAATCATGTTCATTCCCGTTCTAGTCCTTGGCATACTGGTGATGAAATCCATCGAGATATCCTCCCACTTCCACTCAGGGATCGGAAGCGGCTTTAACATTCCGGCAGGTCGCTGATGTTCAATCTTAACCTGCTGACAAGTCAAACACTTCGAAACGTACTCCGCTACGTCCTTCTTCATATTCCCCCACCAGAAATTTTGTTTTAAATCCTTATACATCTTACTGCTGCCCGGGTGAATGGAATATGGCGCGCTGTGAGCTTCCTTCAGAATAGTCCGTCTCAAATCACCATCATCGGGAACGCAAAGTCGATTCTGAAATCTCAGAACTCCATCGTCTTGTAACACGAATCCCGGGGCTTTTCCTTTCTTTACTTCATCACATAATCAAAGGATCAGAGAATCGTCCAACTGCTTAGACTTGATCTCCTCGACTAGTGATGAAGTCAGTTCCATCACATAAAGTTGCCCTTGGATTCCTGGTGCCCATACTTCAACCCCTTCACGGATCAGTTCTCGCTGAATGCTGGTTTGGGATGTAAGTGCTTCCAACACTCGAAGAGAAACATGTTTACGGCTCAAAGCATCGGCTACTACGTTTGCTTTCCCCGGATGATAGAGAATCTCCAAGTCGTAATACTTGATCAATTCCAGCCACCTTCTCTGCCTCATGTTTAATTCTTTCTGACTGAAAATGTATTTGAGGCTCTTATGGTCTGTAAAGATCTGACAATGAGTGCCGTACAAATAATGTCTCCAAATTTTCAAGGCAAAGACTACAGCTGCTAACTCCAGATCATGAGTCGGGTAGTTGACTTCGTATGGTTTCAGCTGCCGAGAGGCATAGGCAATCACCTTATCTTTTTGCATCAACACACATCCTGCACTCGATTTGAAGCGTCAGACACCATGAACCCATCGGCCCATCCGCAATGCTAAAATAGGTGTCGCCGGGCCTCTTCTTAAGTTCATCAAAACCAGCCTGGCACTTCTCATTCCACATGAACTTTTGAGTTTTCTGCAACAGCTGAGTGAGCGGACGAGCAATTTTGGAAAATCCCTCTACAAAGCGGCGATAATATCCAGCAAGTCCTAAGAAGCTTCGGACTTCTTTCACGTTTTTAGGAGCTTCCCATTCCAAGATTGCTTCGACTTTCTTCGGGTCCACCTGAACTCCGTCGGCTGATATCACGTGCCCAAGGAAGGTTACTTCCTTAAGCCAGAACTCGCATTTTGAAAGTTTTGCATACAGCTGTTCCTTCCTCAAGGTGCTCAAAACCACACGTAAATGTTCAGCATGTTCCTCTGCGTCCTTCGAATATATCAAGGTGTCATCAATGAAGACGACCACAAATTTATCCAAGTATTCCAAGAATACCCGATTCATCAATTGCATGAATACCGCAGGAGCATTGGTAAGTCCAAATGGCATTACTACAAATTCATAATGACCGTACCGGGATCTGAAAGAAGATTTTGGTATATCCGATTCCTTAATTCTCAACTGGTGGTATCCTGATCGCAAGTCAATCTTCGAGAATACCCTTGCCCCTTGCAGTTGATCAAACAAGTCGTCGATCCGAGGTATAGGGTACTTATTCTTGATCGTCATCTTGTTGAGCTCCCTGTAATCAATACAATGGAGGGATCCGTCTTTCTTCCGACAAAGAGAACGGGCGCTCCCAAGGAGAAACGGTCGGTTGAATATAACCCTTCCGTAACAATTCCTCCAGCTTGTTTCTTGAGTTCATACATCTCGGTTGGCGCCATGCGGTATGGTGCTCGGAAATAGGAGCCGCCTGTGCTCTAATTCGATAGTGAATTCCACTCCTCTCTGCGGAGGTAACCCAGGTAGTTCGTCAGGAAATACGTCGGAGAACTCATTCACAACTGAAATAGACGAGAGCTCTACTCCTTCCTCTTTCCTCATGGCATAGCACCAAAGTCCGCGACATCCCTGCTTCAGTAATTTCACGGCTTTCATTGCTTTAATCAATCTTCCCGAGCTTCCCGGTCTCCATCCTCGGAATAAGTGTTCAGATCCGTCATCAGCAATGATAGAAATGACTCTCTCTCGGTAACTCAGAACAGCTCCATAACGGTTGAGCCAATTGTCTCCGAGAATTAAATCGTCACCGTAGATGTCAACTACAATAAGATTCGATGGCCAATATCTCCCTCCTATAGATACTGGAAAATCTCTAGCCTCTAGGGTTCCCACGATTCTCTCTCCACTCGGCAAACCCACAACATATGGTTCACAATCAAATAAGCACGAGATTTTCAGACGATTAACACAGTTCAAAGATATGAAAGAATATGTAGCTCCGGAATCGAATAAGACACTAACTGGTTGCAAAAGGATCTGAATCGTACCTGATGCAATAGCAGTGTTCTGATCGTAAGATTTCCTCATCTCGTACAGGTGCGGAGGAACGGACCCAGCACTGGATGCCTCTCTTTTCCCAACATTCTCACAAGGGAAACCGCTCACAAGGCTCTGGTTCACACTAGTGTCCTTCGAACCAGACAGAGTGCGAGTACCAAAAGATCGGGTCGCATTCCCACAAAATGTTGCGCGATGTCCTTCATGTCCACACTCAAACAGTCACAAAGCGCGAAACAATCACGCCGAACATGTCCCGCTTTGCCACCGTTATAACACTTATTCCTCGCGTCTCAAACAGCTTGGTGCCGCCTTAACTTCTTTCCACCTCGAGAAGGATGCGGAGGTCTCCTGGATGAATGAAAAGAGGACTGACCCCTGCGAGGCCCGCTACTCTTATTCTCCGTGAAGTTGCCAGACACCTTCTGTTTCTTTGCTTCCGTCAATTTTTCTACTGCCGCCTCCTTCATATCATAGGCCAGCGCCTTGTCCTGATACTGTCGCAAGGTGATACATTCAAATCCGGACATATATTGCTGAATTTCCGGCTTCATTCGCATGTCAAAATGGAAAATCCTTTCCGCCTCGGTCCTGACCAAGTGGCGCACATAAGTCAGCTGGTGATTAAAGGTCTTAATCACGTCCGTCACAGATACTTCTGAATTTTGTGGTGAGAAAAACTCCTGAACTCGGGCTTCTAATCGGGCGAGGACAATCGCGCTTCCATCATCAATTTGAATTCCGTCCCACAAGATTGTGCTCCTCCTGGCCGAATGGCCTCCCACCGCCGAAAGCCTCCCCGTCCGAAGGTACCGCGACTGAACCTTCCTATCGTTGGGACAGTTAATCCCCGCAAAAATCTTTTCTAATTCCTTCAGCCAGTGATCCCAAGAAAGCGTCTCAGCAGAACCGTCAAATTTCGGAGGGTGCAATTTGATCACCTCGGTAAGCCATTTATCTCCCCAATTATCCATGTTATGCTGCTGTCCCATCGCCATCTGCATGCGATCCACAACTTGAGCAAATTGGTTTATCTGAGCAACCACCTGCTGAAGCACTCCTGGCACATTAGGATCTGCATCATTATTTGCCGATCCCTGTTGTCCCCCAGAATGGGAATCCGTTCGACTAGCAGTTATCTCTGGGGTAGATACCGACTCTTCTTGCCTCGCATTTCCACGTCCGCGTCCACGACCGCGTCCGCGTCCACGACCTCCTCTCAACATACTGTAAACATAAATACTCAATATCCATGGCAAACTTTCTAAAGGTACATCCGTCAATGTTCACAAAACATGAATAAATAAAACGGTAGTATTTGAGATTTAGGAACTTACAACCACGGTCCACACGACGATGCTGGCTCAGCAGTGATGTTACGAACGACCAATAATCAAATAACGTAAACAGACCCAACTAACCGACTGCCAAGATATCCATGAATCTTAGCTCTGATACCATATTCTGTAACACCCCGAGATATTCGGAATAATTACAGCGCCGTAAACCCTTTAGGTAAGGATTTACAAGGCTAGTTTTAAAAGGAGTGTAAATATAATCCAATCGTACAACTAAAGTTCCAATACAGATTTGATTCAACCGATCAAATGAGTTAACTTATACAACCATATCGAAAAGACGTTATTAAAAACAGACGTACTCGAGTACTAAATAAACCAAGAAGACAAATCACAATAACAATAAACATCAACCACATCACTGAGCCATTTCATCGTCCTGTCGGTACTGTGGTTGCTTCCCCGCTCCTCGGCTACCTGAACATCAAAACAATGTCCACCCCCGAAGGGGTTAGCAAAACAATGCTAGTACAAGTATCGAAATACATAAATCATCAATGCATCATAAAACATGCAAAACGGACTTCCGTCACCGGAATCCAACGATGCAAATCCTCACGATTCCATCAACACAGTACAGGATAATCCAAATGATCCAAATGCCTTGGTATAGATCCCCATGATGATCCTTCGGACCAACGCATGGTGGAAAACCCATCCAAATGATCCAGCCTCAAGATAGATCCCCATGATGATCCCCTCGGACCAACGCATGGTTGACATTCGATCCAGCGCCCTCAGCATAGATCCTCATGATCCCCTCGGATCATTTATACCATAAATCAATCAACTATGCATACACATATGCATTTCAATATGTTCATCAATACGAACAAATAACAACGAATATCACGAGAAATTTCAGAATTACATCTCATATCCAACAACATGAACAAAACTACAAGCATGATCAAAGTTTCAATATAAATCGAACTCGACATATGATACTTGCCTCGAAAATGGCAAGAACGAAACACTTCGATGATCTCAACACACTCGAAGGCCGCCTCCTTCGATCAACGTAACAAGCTCGAACCTTAACAAAAGGAATGATATACAAATCATCTCAAGTCGAACGATGGCCTAGAAATTCGGTCTACGGCAAAAAAAACTCAAAATAAACAATCTGCCTGGACTGCTTAGCGTGCGCTACGTACCCTACGTAACGTGCGCTAAGCCTGCCTGTTAGCGTACGCTATCATATAAGCCTAGCGTACGCTAGCCACGGACTGACAGTTTGACTCGGCTGGTCTCATAACGTACGTTACGTACGTAATCGTGCGTTAACTTAACCCCGATAGCGCACGTTAACTTACATATGTTAGCGTGCGCTAACCTTGCATGGCAGATTACTGCTAACAGAAAACTGGATTGAATGGTGAAGAATTCATAAATTCTATGGCGATAATACAAGTCATATCCGAGCATATCATGCCAATAAGGTTTGTGGAAGTTTTATACGTACTAAATGACCATGCGATGCAAAGATACGTATAATCATCACAACACCATAGTTCATCTTAGATCTTCAAGGTAAATTCTGAGTTCAATCCAATATAAGTCTCAAAACGTACGATCCTTCTATATAAACGCATAAGAACTTGAAAATATCCATCTACTGATCACAAATCGGTTTGAAAATGCTAGGAGTCCAATTACTAAAAAGGTTCAAGGGTTCATGCGATATATAGTGCCAATACGTCAAAAGTATCCTTCTAACATGTGATGACCGATTATAAACGAAATAACTGGCTATCAAAACATGATCAAACGTCCTTAAGAACATTACTAATATCGGTGAAGAATCACCTACCTCAAAGTAGTGAAGAACACGGAGGAAATCGAAGCAATCCAATCACCGAAGGCTTGAACACCAATCTCCAACGATATACGATCTTCAATCACGAGCTAGGATGTTGCTATGAAGTGTTTAGGATGAAGGAAGTTATGTTCTAAGTGTAAGAATTCGGGTATGGGAGAAGAAAGAACTGAAATCACGAATAGGATGCTGTCCTATTTATAAGAAATGGCTATTAGTGCGCGCTAGTCCCTGCTCGTAGCGTGCGCTAACGGCTCACTGACTTAACTGTACTCAACACTTAGCACGCGCTATGCACATGCCTGTAGCGTGCGCTAAGGCGTTTACTCGGCTTTTCCCGAAAGCCGTCCAGGTACATCCCGACACAATCCGACAGGGGTCCCCGACCAGATCTCACCTACCGCACGTCTCAATCAATTTGACCACGCATAGCGTGCGCTAATGTTCCTTTGTAGCGTGCGCTATTGAGTCCATGTTAGCGTACGCTACACATAGCCGATAGCGTGCACTACATGCGCAGAATTACAATTTTTAAATCACATACATGAAATCATACGCTTGACAACATCGGATTATGAAATACGGAGAATAATACTCAGGTCAAGTACAACGATTACAATATCACAAGTTCCAAATACATATCAGAAATCTCGGGTATTACAGTATACTCGTTTTTCGCTTTTAATTAATTAGTTTTAATAATTTTATTTTTATCGGATGATGATCGGATTAAATAACTGATTTACTCAAGAAATAACATGTTTATTAAATATTCTCTTTGTTGAATTTTGATATATTCATGTTGTAGGGATTTCCGAGACGAATTCGGCAGTCTTTCCGGATTCAAAATCAGAGTTATATATCAAAAGTTATCATCCGAAGAAGATTTGGGGCAAAAACGCAAAGTCTGAGAAATTCTGGGCTGAAAACGTAACTTTCAAAGTAACCAAAGGAACAAATTGACGGTTGTTACCCCGTAACTACTGGATGTTACGGCCATAAGTCATCCTAGTTACGGCCGTAACTCCTTAATGTTACGGCCGTAACTCTTGACAGATTGTTATGATTTGTCTAATTTTTTATACTTTTTGTGTATTATTGAGGGGATGGCTGGCATTGATCCGATCTAATGTAATAATGCTGGAGTTTTGGAGCTATTAGATGACTTTAGGTGTATAAATAGACCCCTTAGATCCTTCATCATTCATCATTCATCTTATAATTTTCCATTTTTTTGTAAACTTTTCTTTTTGTGTGAAGAACACACTTGTGTTCTTGAGTGATATTTGTAAGTGTGGTATAGCATATGTTGTTCAGAGAGTTTATTGCTTCTATCTCCTTTATCTACTAAGGGAGTTAGGATCAATTCTTTCTCTTGATTCAACTAATAATGACCACCAAAGCTTGTAATATGTGTAATAAACCCTTCATGGACTAAGTAACCTTTAGTTGGGATTATAAACAAGGTTAGTCATGTTATTTATGTTTGTATAAAAGATCTATTGTGAATTACTTATTATTGTGTGTGATTTTCATTGTTTTAACAATCTTTATTTATTTGGCCAATTAATGAAGATATTTATGGTCTTCATATGTTTCGAAAGAAAATATGTTTGATTAGATCAAATGATCTTCACTCTAAGTTGTTCTAGGGGATAGAAATATACCTCTAGTCCTTAGATGATTCTTTGAGTTATTTTCATAAATCCTAATGCTATGTATTGAAGTCAATCAACATAGAAATATAGTGAATTGATTCAATATGTAAGGGACGTTTTATAGTTCGAAAGAGAAACCGTCTTTTTAAGGAAAATCGAATCTACACAACATAATAAGTAAATTCATATTATGATCTCCTATCCATCTTCTATAACTAATGACGAACTAAGTTTGTAATCCCAACTATTTCATTTTATCGTTTAATCAATCTATTATTATTGCAATATTTTTATTTTCTTAAAATATAAGAACTATTATTGCATTTTCTTTGCAATTATTAAATCAAACTTTTTAATTGTGTGTTTCCCTCATCTTAGTATCTATAAAAATCGACTAATAGTGTATAATTCAAATTATAACCAAACTTCCTTGTGGGATCGATAAACCGGACTCAAAAAGTCCACTTTACTACTTGATACGATATCGTGCACTTGCGATAGTTACACTAAGAACGTGTCAAGTTATACGAAAATCTTTGAATTTTTTTTATGTTTTTATTAGTTTTGCTTGATGATTATAGTCGTGTGATGAAAAGGAAGTTAATTTTGTTAAATTTCAGGGATGGCACCGAAGAAATCGTCAAAAGGAAAAGAAAAGGTCGCTTCGTCATCTCAAGGTCCGGCACCCCCGCAAAGAAATCAAAACACAAAGTGCATTAAGGAAAGATTGTTCAATCTTGATGACTTCATTGGCGATTCAGATAGAGACACTATCACTAGCCCTTTCATCTAAAAATTCATAGACAACGGCTTGGGAAAATTCGTTTCCGATCTCCCAAATGGTAACCCGACCTTGACCCTAAATTTTTACAATTCTTTCAACAAGTCCATTGGGCAGGTAGGGTCGCCTACTTATCATCAGACTACTGTGAATGGGAAATCGATTAATTTTTCGCCGGATGTCATTAACAAGTATTTGGGGGTTAATTGTACTAACGCGGTTGACATTTCTATCTTACCTAATTAAGAGGTGCCGGATGATAGGGTTTTACGCTGGGCGTTAGTGAGCGAGCTGCACGACAGTATTGGGATGATCAAACCCCGATACAACCAGGCGGACCTAATTGATGATGCTTGGTACTTATGGATGTGGGCAGCCGGGAGTATTTACCCGACCTCGACTCTGACGACGGTTTCCATTGGCCACCTGCGAGGTTTATTTGCTATCCGCCGAGGGGTAAAAATAGATTTGGGTACTCACATTTATACTACGATTTGTCCACTATGCCGGCATGGTCCCGACTAGGCAGAAGATGCCATACCCCTGCCTTATCAACGGCATTTGCAGGAGCCAGAGAGTAAAAATTTCGGCGGGGGGTGATATATTAACACATGGGGATCGACTGAACGGCCGGAGTAGTATTTTTCGAAGTACTCAGTTGAGGAGCAAACAGGCACGTTTGGAACCGGAAGAGGATAGTAGCGAGGAGAAGGAATATGAGGCCGAGGAGGATGCCGGTGATGAGTTGACGCCTTTTGAGGAAAATTTGCTTGAAAGAGTTCGGGGATTAGAAACATCCCAGGCTGAAATATTGAGAAATCAGAATGAAATAATTGACCGACAATTAGAAACGGAGAAGTGCTTTGAAAAGCTTTTCCGTTTTCTAAACATCCCTGACGACACACCTGGAGGATCACAAAGCTAAAATTTCAGGGAGTTTTCTGTTTTATCACTTGCTTTTATTTTTTAAAACTCGGGACAGTTTTACTTTCAAGTTTGGGGGTGTTTTCATACTTGTGTGTTTATTTTGTTGGTTTTTGAACTATGATGTTTATTTTGATTTTGATTGTGGTATGTTTTGATTAGTATAGTGTGTGGTGTGTTTTTTATTATTTGGCATTGATTAGGTTTAGTGATTATATATTTCTAGATATATATATATATTAATATTATTTTGATTTTTGAGATTTCTAGAACTGGCCATAACACCAATAAATTAGCTATATACAAGTTTCTAAAATCGTTTTAACCGGTAAAAAAAATTGTATATTCCAAAATTTTTGAGCCTTAATCTCTCTTTCCAAGCCTTGTAATTATCAATTAAAATCGAGTCATTCGTCACCTTGAGAAAAGAAGAATCAGTCGGTTGATGAAAAATAGAACTGAAATTTACTTAATTTGTGGAGTTTTTGATTTTTCATGCTTAAACTAAGAAATGATTTTCTGCAAAAATTCTATTCCCTAAAAATAAAAAAAAAGGAGTCATTGGTGAAAAGAGCTATACGTTAACAAATAACGGTGTGAAAGCTATCACCTAAAAAAATAAATGACAAAAAAGAGAAGTGTTGAGCAGCAACAGCTGCCTAATTTTGGGGGTCTTAAATTTTGCGAAAAATAAAGGACTAACCATTGTTGGTGCGTAGCTGCCGTCTCAGAAAAATTGGTGAAAAGAGCTACACGTTAGCAAATAACGGTGTGAAAGCTATCACCTTTTAAAAAAAATGAGATAGAAATTGTGTTATTGAAAAGAGCTATACGTTAGCAAATAACGGTGTGAAAGCTATCACTAAAAGGGATTTAGTTTATGAGCAGATTTGAATTAATTAGTGGCTGGATTTCAATACACTCAATTTCGTGAAAAATCACAATATTTGATGACGCCAATGAAATTCTTCTTCATATTGAGTCGAAAAATAAACGAGTGATCGAGAGCAACCATTAAAGGGAGTCATGTTTATCACGAGTGGGAAAGAAATAATCAACCTTTTGGGGGGAAAACCTTGAATTTGGAATTACAAAATAAAAACCGTGTTTTAACTTCAAAAACATTAGTAGATTTATTTTGAATCTTGATTCATTTCTATCTACTGTATAAAGCTGGTTGTTGTGTATTAATGGCATTTTTATCTCCTTTTCTCTTTTTATATTTTAATTTATGTGTGTATTAATTTTTCTTATTTTTATTTTTGGAGCATGAATAATAAAGAGTCTTGCTCGGGACTAGCAAGAATTCAAGTTTGGGGATGTGATAAGTGTCAGTTTTGTACACTTATCCATGGTTTGTATCGATAAAATTCACCCATAATTGAGCTAGTATACTCGTTTCTTGCTTTTAATTAATTAGTTTTAATAATTTTATTTTTATCGGATGATGATCGGATTAAATAACTGAATTACTCAAGAAATAACATGTTTATTAAATATTCTATTTGTTGAATTTTGATATATTCATGTTGTAGGGCTTTCCGAGACGAATTCGCAGCTCTTCCGGATTCAAAATCAGAGTTATATATCAAAAGTTATCATCCGAAGAAGATTTGGGGCAAAAACGCAAAGTCTGAGAAATTCTGGGCTGAAAACGTAACTTTCAAAGTAACCAGTGAACAAATTGACGAAGCCAAGTTACCCCCGTAACTACTGGATGTTACGGCCATAAGTCATCCTAGTTACGGCCGTAACTCCTTAATGTTACGGCCGTAAGTCTTGACAGATTGTGATGATTTGTCTAATTTTTTATACTTTTTGTGTATTATTGAGGGATGGCTGGCATTGATCCGATCTAATATAATAATGCTGGAGTTTTGGAGCTATTAGATGACTTTAGGTGTATAAATAGACCCCTTAGATCCTTCATCATTCATCATTAATCTTATAATTTTCCATTTTTTTGTAAACTTTTCTTTTTGTGTGAAGAACACACTTGTGTTCTTGAGTGATATTTGTAAGTGTGGTATAGCATATGTTGTTCAGAGAGTTTATTGCTTCTATCTCATTTATCTACTAAGGGAGTTAGGATCAATTCTTTCTCTTGATTCAACTAATAATGACCACCAAAGCTTGTAATATGTGTAATAAACCCTTCATGGGCTAAGTAACCTTTAGTTGGGATTATAAACAAGGTTAGTCATGTTATTTATGTTTGTATAAAATATCTATTGTGAATTACTTATTATTGTGTGTGATTTTCATTGTTTTAACAATCTTTATTTATTTGGCCAATTAATGAAGATATTTATGGTCTTCATATGTTTCGAAAGAAAATATGTTTGATTAGATCAAATGATCTTCACTCTAAGTTGTTCTAGGGGATAGAAATATACCTCTAGTCCTTAGATGATTCTTTGAGTTATTTTCATAAATCCTAATGCTATGTATTGAAGTCAATCAACATAGAAATATAGTGGATTGATTCAATATGTAAGGGGCGTTTTATAGTTCGAAAGAGAAACCGTCTTTTTAAGGAAAATCGAATCTACACAACATAATAAGTAAATTCATCTTATGATCTCCTATACATATTGTATAACTAATGACGAACTAAGTTTGTAATCCCAACTATTTCATTTTATCGTTTAATCAATCTATTATTATTGCAATATTTTTATTTCCTTAAAATATAAGAACTATTATTGCATTTTCTTTGCAATTATTAAACCAAATTTTTTAATTGTGTGTTTCCCTCATCTTAGTATCTATAAAAATAGACTAATAGTGTATAATTCAAATTATAACCAAACTTCCTTGTGGGATCGATAAACCGGACTCAAAAAGTCCACTTTACTACTTGATACGGTATCGTGCACTTGCGATAGTTACACTAAGAACGTGTCACTCCTCCCGATAAAATTGCACGTAAACCGGATTATAAGAGCTCGTTGAATGATCCGGGATGAAGGAAACATGCGTCTGGCTGAAGACGTTAAATTTAGCGCTGGTTGGGAGGCAACCCAACACTTGCGTCCGGCTGAAGACGTTAAACTTAGCGCTAATTGGGAGGCAACCCAATGGTTCTTGTTAGTTTATTTTGTTCTTATTCGCATTTTATTTCTATTTTTACTTGATGAGGAACTGACCGGTTCAACTGTAGTTGTCCAATTCGCAGGAAAAAGATCCATAGACCAGAAGCGCACTATCCAGGCTAGTACGACACGTGCCGTGTCATTCGACACGGTCGGGTTGGCCATCCAGATGTTTTTTGAGTTTCTGGGCAAGTATGACACGGGCCGTGTCATTTGACACGGTCGGGTCAGGTGGGCAGACGATTTTTGGCAAATCTGAGCAGGTGTGACACGTGGCATGTCCAACAAGGCCACTTCCCTCCGCCCAATCAATATGACCGGTTGTAAGTATTTCTTTACCCAAAGTTTTTATTGCTTAAATAATATAACCCCTTCGTGTGTACATTCTTTAATTCAAGTTTGGGGGGAGATATTGGGTCAATATATACTTATATTGTTCTTTTTTTTTTTAAACACCTTGTTTTGTTTGTTTATTTTATTATTTGTTTGTTTCTATTTTTTTCGAATTTTAGTGTGAAGATTTGCTTGTATTTTGGTGTGGATTGTTGTTTTTGAACTTGGTGTGTTTTGAGCATCATGTACTTGGATGAAACTCGAAAGAATGAACTCTTGTCTTGGATACCTCGGGATTTATTTTGTTATTTTGATATGCAAATCAAGGATAATTTGAAGAGGAAAAAAATTGTAGAATAATTAAAAGGGTTGAAATTGAATAAATAGTTTAATACCTTGGAAATATGAACAAATCTAGCTTGTAAGCTTTTGAGCCTTCGTGCATCATTAAATATGCAAGTTTCATTGTCGAGTGTACCATTCATGTTTTAAGACTCTAGAACTTGCCATGGTATCTTATTCGAAACTACAAGTGTGTGTGCAAATTAGTGAAAGTGATTTTAGGCGATTTTTATTGGCAACCCTTCAAACATGCTGGCCAACCGAAAATTTATTTCCCTAGTTAGCCCGATTGAGCTTAAAGCCTATTTCTTGTTAGCCACATTATGAGCTTTCCGTTCCATTATAAACTTTTGTCCCTATACTTGAGAGCTTATTAGATCAAATTGGCAAAAGAATGAAAAGATGTGTGGAGGCGATGGGGAAGATTGTTGGTTCAATTGCAATGATTCATCAAAAATAAATTGGAAGGAAGAATGGTGTGATTATAATGATGATGTTGTCCACCCCATGAAAAGATTAGATTTATGGGAGCGATAAGGAGGAAATAAAATAAATGTAGCAATAAGGAGGAATAAGGTTGTGATTCTCACTTTTAAAAGCGCTTAGTGCGATTATATTAAAATCAAGGGGTTGAAGGAAGCAAATTCCAAGGAAAACAAAAATTTGAGCTTCTAATTGAGCAAAGTGATTATTGAGATGATGTTCTAAATTACTCAAGTCAAGTCACTTTAAACCATACTTATCCTACCCTGACCAAAAAGCCTACATTACAACCAATAAAGTCCTTTTTGATTCACCAAATTTACATGCACAAATAGTAGTAGAGATGTAGACGATTGACAAGCCTATGGAGATTCTTATTTCATTGAATGAGTTTTGAGCGTCACTTATCCCATTATACACTTTGAGAGTGAGGGAATACACTTGACCGGTGAGGTTTATATTTTCCAAGTATTGATTATGATGTTAAGGAAGCACCCCAGAGATTTGAATACTTTTTAGAACTCGACTTATTTATTACTTGAGGCATATTGATGAATTTTCATAATCATCCTTTGAGGTGTGTTGAGGGATGAGTTTCCTTAAGAGTGGTTATTTTAAAGTGCATTGCTCGGGACGATCAACGTTTAAGTTTGGGGGATTTTGATAACACTCATTTTTACACATATTTTTATAAGGTTTTTCCGGATTTTAAGATCCTAAAATCTGTAGAATTGTGTCGTTTGTACTCATATTGTGTTTGTTGGACCCGATCACACTTGGGTATATTTTATTTGATTTTATAGGTGTTTTAAGGACATTATCAAGCAAGTCCGAAGTCTCAATCCCCAAATACATATCAAGCAATGCAGAAAACGAGAGTACGAGGCCTAAAACGATGAAGATTGAAGCACTACCTGTCGTATTTTCTAATTTGCAGATTCATTCCTTCGAATCAGGATATGTTCTATATATATGGATTCCTCATGAAATCATCTTCGCAACGGTATATCATACGCTAAATTCCGAGGTGTTTTGAGGGAGATATGGCTTCTAGACCACGACTTCACAATTCAGAAAGTTTTTGCATTTTCTGGGACAGTATGACACGGGCCGTGTCAAATGACATGACCGGGTCTGCTGTCCAGAAAGTTTTTGCATTTTATGGGACAGTATGACACGGGCCGTGTCACTTTTCGGTGGAAAAATCACCTTTTGACATTTTTGAAAGATTTGTGTATGAAAAGTGATATTTTTGGCTTTATAAAAAGGGATATTGGGGCAAGACTTGGGAGATATGCTGAATTAGAGTGATTGGAAAGAGAGAAACACAAGATTTGAGGGCTTTTACTCCAAAAAGAAGGAGATTTGAAGGAAATTCTTGAAGAACACTTCAAGAACATTTGAAGGCTTCAACCGGGACAAATCAAGACACCTTACGAGTTTTATCTTCTTCCTATCTTTTATCTATTTTGTTGTTTTATTTAGCATGAACATGATGAATATGATGATTATTAATCTTTCTTTCATTACCATGTCCGGCTAAACTCATTAGATTCCGGGCATGGGAGTACGTTGATTTACTATGGTTTTGAGGGATTGATGATTATATATATCTAGTGTGATTTCTTTATCAAATACTTGGTTTTGATTCATGTTTAGACACTTGATCAATGTTTTTACATGTTTAACTTAATTGCTCATAATTCGAGAGAAGAGGGCATTAATAGGTTTCAAGTATTTGATGTAGTAAATTACGAGATTGAGAAATCGGTAATGAACTATGATAATATTGTAATATCCGGATTAATTACCGAGTATTTCACCTGTATTTGAACCCTGTATTAGTTGGAATTGTGATATCAATAAGTGGAATATGGTATTTACCGTATTTGTATTTTCGTGCATGAGTATGGCAGCATATTACTTGTCCCATACAAATGCTCAATAATACAAATTATTGAGTATGGCTGCATATTATAAGTAAAGTAATCAATTATGGAGTTGGGTGGAGGCCAAAGACATGGTCCTCGGGATGCTTTTAATTATTAAGCCCAGACACTTTGGAATCTAGCGTAGGAATTATTGAGCACAGGGCCGAAACATTTTATAAAGGACAAGACCTCATTTCATTTGGTTTTCATCTTCCTTCACTGTTCTTAATTTCCCGGAAGTCCAGAGGGTTTTCCCTAACTCAAACACATTTAGACCACCCCCTTTTGTGAACTTTGAAGATTGGGTGTCACCGGTGATTGATCATTGAAGTGGAGAAACATCTTGATCTGCAAGCAAGCAACCGAGTTGGATTCTACTTATTGCCTCGGTGTTTTCTTCATCTTAAGGTATGTTAATACTAATTCCTACTTGGATTCGTGTTATCAAGGTTATGATAGAAGTATGCTGTCAAGATATGGAGTTCCATTGATAGAATCATCCAAGCATCATCATGTTTTAGAAATTGGGATGTTTATACTTATGAATAAATCATCAGAGGTTATATCCTTCCATATAAGTTGGATTTGTTAGATGTTTTCTGGATATAATGATGATATTGGAATCTAACACATCAATCTTGGATCACCCAACTTCACCTGAGAATTTCGTATGTTCAGTTTTCTACCCAATACCCTACTGTCATCAACTAGGCGAGTCAAGTCGGCTGATCGGCGAGGTTGACTTCTGACTCGGCTGATCAGCGAGGATGACTCGGCTGATCAGCTAGGTTGACTCGGCTGATCAGAGAGGTTAACTAGGCTGATCAGCTAGGTTGACTAGGCTGATCAGCGAGGTTGACTTTTGACGTCGGCTGATCAGCGAGGTGACTTTTGGGTCATAACTTCTTCATACGAACTCGGATTCGGATGAATTTTATTTTAAAACGATCGTCTCGAGGTTGACTTTTGACTCGGCTGATCAGAGAGGTTGACTAGGCTGATCAGCTAGGTTGACTAGGCTGATCAGCGAGGTTGACTTTTGACGCCTACCGATCCGAGGTGACTTTTGGGTCATAACTTCTTCATACGAACTCGGATTCGGATGAATTTTATTTTAAAACGATCGTCTCGAGGTTGACTTTTGACTCGGCTGATCAGAGAGGTTGACTAGGCTGATCAGCTAGGTTGACTAGGCTGATCAGCGAGGTTGACTTTTGACGTCGGCTGATCAGCGAGGTGACTTTTGGGTCATAACTTCTTCATACGAACTCGGATTCGGATGAATTTTATTTTAAAACGATCATCTCGAGGTTGACTTTTGACTCGGCTGATCAGAGAGGTTGACTAGGCTGATCAGCTAGGTTGACTAGGCTGATCAGCGAGGTTGACTTTTGACGTCGGCTGATCAGCGAGGTGACTTTTGGGTCATAACTTCTTCATACGAACTCGGATTTGGATGAATTTTTTTTTAAAATGATCGTCTCGACGGGACTCGGCTGATCAGAGAGGTTGACTTTTGACTCGGCTGATCAGCGAGGTTGACTTTTGACTCGGCTGATCAGCGATGTTGACTTTTGACTCGACTGATTAGGTTACATTTTATGAACTTCCGACCGTGATTTGGATTATTAAATGTTAGTACGACTATAAATGAAATCTATATTACTTATTTTGTTAAGGTTCAAGCTTAGCAACGTGATTGATTGAAGGGGCGACCTTCGAGTGTTTCGTTTTCGTGGAAGTTTTGTTCTTGTCTTCGAATCGAGGCAAGTACCTTATTTGTTTTATGTATTGATGTTGTACATATTGTCGTGCGTGTATGTCGTTGTTGTATGTCCACCTCGTGTTGGTCCGACGGGATCATCGGGGGATCTATGCTAGCGTCATACCGGATCATCGGACGGGTTTTTCCACCACGGTTGGTCCGACGATCATCGTGGGTTCTAGGCGATGAACGCTGGATCGTCGGAATTACCATGTGTTTGTTATGATATCATGTTGTGATTATCGATGTGTATGTTACTTATTGAGTTCTCGCAGAGAAGACTCGTTGGTGTTTTTGTCAATTACGTATTATTATTTTACGTGAGATGTTGAATAATATGTTGTGGTACTTGTACTAGCATCGTTGTGCTAACCCCTTCGGGGTGAACATTTTGTTTATGTTCGGGATCCAGAGAGCGGGAAACAACCACCGGAGCCGCATGACGAAGGGGTGCAGAGTGATGTTCTAGCTGTTTACTTGTGCATTGTTTGTTAGTTATTTCAATAAGTACTCGAGTACGTAGTCGCTTTTGATAAATTTGAATTTGGTGATGTATTAATAATTTCGTTGAACATTTGTATTTTCGATTTGGTCGAATCGTTGTATCTTAATTCCGTTATTTCCATTCGTTAGTACCTTTTTATGCTTATTCAATTCTTGACCTTGTAAATCCTTATGTAAAGGATTTACTACTGTAATATTCCCGAATATATTGGGGGTGTTACGAATATGGTATCGGAGCTAAGATTATGGATATCTTGGCCGTTGGGTTAAAGTAGGGGTCGTTTATGTCTTTTGAGGTAACCGGCCGGGAATAACATCATCAGATCGCTACGCCGTCGTATGGACGGTGGTAGTAAGATCCTAAACTCTATCTCATCCTTTGCATGTTACATTTCCTTATACTTGAGCATTTGAACGATATTGTTTGCTGTATATTGAGTAATTATGCTTACAGTATGTTGAGAGGCGGACGTGGACGTGGTCGCGGTCGCGGACGCGGACGAAGGAATGCCGAAGAGAAGCGTCGCCTTCTAATCGAGCCATAGCTCCGCGAGCCACAAAGATCTATCAATAACGAACTGTAACTCCGTCAGACTTAAATCCTTCGCTGTGGTGAACCAGATGACTCGGCCGCCTGTGTCGTGGACCGAATGCAAGTGGCGGTGGGACTACAGCAGGGAGAGGGACAAAGAAGGAATCCGGACATGGGAAATCGAGGTGACTGGGTCGCAGGAGGTGGCAAAGATGCAACCACCCAAATTCGACGGATTTCCGAGACTCCCACAGGATCATTGGTTAAAGGAGCCGGAGAAAATCTTTGCCAATTAATCGCCTGACGGCCAAGAGCCTCTATCGCTCAATATTTTCTCGATAGGGAAGCGTCCGAATGGTGGGAAGCCATCCGGCCTATAGACCATGATGCTGATTGGACAGAGTTTAAATTGATGATGGAAGCTCGATCGCCCTCGTCCCGTGAAGGAAGCTAAGGTTCGGGAGTTTTTCTCCGCTCGGCCTTCGATGTGCCAGTATCTCGAGCAATTAAGACGTTTAACCAAAGAATGGCATTTGTTCGACATCCGGTCGTAGCAGATGCGTAAATGATGATCCATTTTGATATGAGGATGAAACCAGAAATCCAGAGGTACATGTCCGGTTTTGAATGTACCACACTCCGCCAATACCAGGATAAGGCATTGGCGTATGAGATCAAGGAAGCGGCTATGGAGAAATTTACGGAATCCAAGAAGCGAAAGTCTCTGGTACTTTTACAGAGCACAAGAACAGCGGGCCCCGCAAGGCCCAGTCATCTTTTCATTCTTTAAAGAAACCTCCGCACCCAGCTAGGAGCGGAAAGAACTTCGAGCAACATCAACTATGACCGATGTTATCGGGAAATGCTTTAATCGCCTGCAGACGGGCACTATCGACAATTGCCCCTACCCGCCGTGACTTGTTTTGATTGTGGTCGAGAGGGACATCGTGCGGTGTTACGTGAAGAGGCCGCAAAGTCTTTTAGAGCCCGTACACCACGGCCCGTAAGGAAGCCAAGATCCAACAAACGCAGCAAAGTGTTCAGATGCCTCAGAATTTTGGCCGCGGGCGAGGCAGAGGACAGTGGGACGGAAAGGGTACATCGAGTGCCGGATCTATTCCCCCACGTTTGTACGAGATGAGGAGGGCAGACGATCAGGATGTCTTTGCCGCATCGTGCATCGGCCCGCATCCTTTCCCGGCCCGATTAGCGTTTTATTCGATACAGGAGCTACACATTCTTTTATATCCTTGTCTTGTGTAAATCGTTTGAATGTTTCTGGTTTTCATAATTGTGAACCTTATGTTGTTGGTTTACCGAGTGGAGAGAGGATTGTTGGAAACTTAGAAACTAGAGATTTCCCTGTATCATTTGGAGGCAGAGAGTGGCTCTCAAATCTGATTGTAATAGAAATGCAAGGGGACGATCTGATACTCGGAGACGATTGGCTTAATCGATATGGAGCTATTGTAAACTACCGAAGAAGGAATATCTCGCTGATCGCTGACGATGGTTCCGAAATACTGTTTGAGGGATGGAAACCGGGAAGCTCAGGAAAGTTGATCAAAGCGATGAAAGCTGTCAAATTGTTGAAACAGGGTCAGATCGATAATCGGTGTTATGCAATGAAGAAAGAAGACGAAATTGTGGAACTTTCATCCATTCCTGTTGTGAACGAATTTCCAGATGTATTTCCTGACGAGTTACCTGGACTACCTCCACGAAGGGATGTAGAATTTACCATTGAACTGGAACCCAGAGCTACACCAATTTCTAAGGCGCCATATCGTACGGCACCTACTGAGATGTATGAACTGAAAAAGCAACTGGAGGAGTTACTGGACAAAGGCTATATTCAGCCAAGCATTTCACCCTGGGGAGCGCCGGTTCTTTTTGTCCGAAAGAAGGATGGATCACTTCGACTGTGTATCGACTATCGAGAGATGAACAAGATGACGATTAAGAACAAATATCCGTTGCCACGGATTGATGATTTATTTGACCAGTTGCAAGGAGCAACAGTATTCTCTAAAATTGATCTGAGATCAGGATATCATCAGCTAAGGATTAAAGAATCAGATGTTCCGAAATCAGCGTTTAGAACTCGCTACGGACACTATGAGTTTGTAGTGATGCCGTTTGGTCTCACTAATGCACCTGCTGTATTCATGCAGTTGATGAACCGAGTGTTCATCGAATATTTGGATAAATTTGTGGTCGTGTTCATTGATGACATTCTAGTGTATTCTAAGAACCCGGAAGAGCATGCACAACATTTGCGGATTGTATTAGAACTTTTAAGAAGCGAGCAACTGTACGCCAAACTCTCTAAGTGTGAATTCGGCTAAAGGAAGTAATGTTCCTCGGTCATGTGGTATCACTAAAGGAGTCCGAGTAGATCCTCGGAAGATTGAAGCGGTTTTGGATTGGAAGCCTCCTAAGAACGTGAAAGAAGTCCAAGTTTCTTAGGACTTGCCGGGTATTATCGTCGGTTCGTGGAAGGATTTTCCAAAATTTCCCGTCCACTTACTCGACTCTGAGAAAACTCAAAAGTTTGAGTGGAATGAGTTGTGTCGTTAGCTTTGATGAATTGAAGAAGAGATTGACGACGGCACCAATTCTTTCACTTCCACAGGAACAGGAGGATTTATAGTTTACGGTGATGCTTCAATCAAGGACTCGGATGCGTATTAATGCGTAATGACAAGGTGATCGCTTACGCGTCGCGACACCGAAACCTTATGAAGTTAATTACCCAACACATGATTTGGAGCTAGCGGCGTAGTTTTTGCCTTGAAGATATGGAGGCATTATCTCATGACGGACTCACCGCCGATCTTTACGGATCACAAGAGTCTCAAATACATCTTGATCGAAAGAGTTGAACATGCGGTAAAGGAGATGGTTAGAGCTGATTAAGGACTACGACTTGGAGATTTTGTATCATCCAGCAAAGCGAATGTAGTGGCCGACGCCTCGGCCGCAAGCCTGTTTCTATTCGATGCCGGAGACTCGACCTCCCAACTTAGCCTTCAACGAGAGATTATTCGAGAAGGAATTGAAGTATGGTTACAAAGAGTCCAAGGACAATCGTGCATGATGGAAATAACTTCATCATTAACCGAAGAAATCAAATCTAGACAAAGCGGATGATCCTCTCGATGATTCGGTTACGTGATGAAGTAATCAAGGGAAGGCCCCGGATTCGTAATCCAAGATGATGGAGTTTTGAGATTTCGTAACCGACTGTGTACCCGATGTCGATGTTCAAGCAGACAATTATGAAGGAAGCTCATAGTTCGCCCTATTCTATCCACCCGGCACCAAGAAATGTATAAGGACTTGAAACAGAATTTACGGTGGGGCAACATGAAGAAAAATGTAACGGACTACGTTTGAAATGCTTGACTTGTCGAGTTAAAATCGAGCATCAACGACTGCCGGAATGTTGAAACCACTCCCGATTCTGAATGGAAGTGGGAGGACATATCGATGGACTTTATCACTAGTATGCCGAGAACCAAGACAGAATGAACATGATTTGGGTGATAGTTGATCGTTTAACCAAATCAGCTCATTTTCTAAGTATCAAGGACACGTGGGGACCGTAAAGGTTGGCACGAGTATTTATTTCGAGGTAGTTCGATTGCATGGAACGCCGAAAACCATTGTTTCGATCGAGACGGCCGTTTTGTGTCTCATTTTTGGAAAGCGATTCATAAGGCCTTGGGGACAATTGAACTTGATCTGACTTATCACCCGCAGACTGACGGACAATCCGAGAGGACCATTCAAACGGTGGAATACATGCTAAGGGCTTGTGCCTTAGATTGGTCAAACGATTGGGAAATTCATCTACCGTTGATTGAATTTACCTACAACAATAGTTGGCATGCTTCCATTAAGATGGCACCGTTTGAGGCATTATACGGGAGGAGATGTAGATCGCCCTTATGTTGGGACGATTCATCAGACTTAATCGGGACAGAACCAGAGTTGATCGTATGCACTCGAGAGAAGATAGCCTTGATTCGTGAGAGGTCACACGCCCGCAGTCGCCAGAAATCTTACGCAGACATACGTCGTCGCCCTTTGGAGTTCAATACTGGAGACCACGTACTTTTAAAGGTTACTCCTACTCGGGGAATTTTCCGTTTTGGAAAAAGGGGAAAACTGAGTCCGAGATATATCGGACCGTTCGAAATCCTTGAGAGAGTTGGAGAGTTGGCATACAGATTGGCATTACCGCCGTCATTGAGCCATGTTCATAACGTGTTCCACGTATCCCAATTACGGAAGTATATACCAGATCCTAGTCATGTCATTGATTTCGGCGAGATCGAAGTCGCTCAAGATGGCACGTTTGAAGAGAAACCGATCAGAATACTCGAGAGTCGAGTTAAGCAGTTGAGAAACAAACCGATCGCATTGGTCAAGGTTCAGTGGTCGCGCCACGGAGTGGAAGAAGCCACTTGGGAAACAGAAGAAAGTATGAAGTCCATATATCCAGGATTATTTTCGTCTTGAGTTTCGGGACGAAACTCCTTTTTAGTAGGAGAGTATGTAATATCCGGATTAATTACCGAGTATTTCACCTGTATTTGAACCCTGTATTAGTTGGAATTGTGATATCAATAAGTGGAATATGGTATTTACCGTATTTGTATTTTCGTGCATGAGTATGGCGGATATTACTTGTCCCATACAAATGCTCAATAATACAAATTATTGAGTATGGCCGCATATTATAAGTAAAGTAATCAATTATGGAGTTGGGTGGAGGCCGGCACATGGTCCTGGACGCTTTTAATTATTAAGCGTGGACGACTTTGGAATCTAGCGTAGGAATTATTGAGCACAGGGGCCGAAACATTTTATAAAGGACAAGACCTCATTTCATTTGGTTTTCATCTTCCTTCACTGTTCTTAATTTCTGGAAGTCCAGAGGGTTTTCCTAACTCAAACACATTTAGACCACCCCCTTTTGTGAACTTTGAAGATTGGGTGTCACCGGTGATTGATCATTGAAGTGGAGAAACATCTTGATCGCAAGCAAGCAACCGGAGTTGGATTCTACTTATTGCCTCGGTGTTTTCTTCATCTTAAGGTATGTTAATACTAATTCCTACTTGGATTCGTGTTATCAAGGTTATGATAGAAGTATGCTGTCAAGATATGGAGTTCCATTGATAGAATCATCCAAGCATCATCATGTTTTAGAAATTGGGATGTTTATACTTATGAATAAATCATCAGAGGTTATATCCTTCCATATAAGTTGGATTTGTTAGATGTTTTCTGGATATAATGATGATATTGGAATCTAACACATCAATCTTGGATCACCCAACTTCATCTGAGAATTTCGTATGTTCAGTTTTCTACCCAATACCCTATCACATCAACTAGGCGAGTCAAGTCGGTGATCGGCGAGGTTGACTTGACTCGGCTGATCAGCGAGGATGACTCGGCTGATCAGCTAGGTTGACTCGGCTGATCGAGAGAGGTTAATTAGGCTGATCAGCTAGGTTGACTAGGCCGATCCGAGGTTGACTTTGACGCCTACCGATCCGAGGTGACTTTGGGTCATAACTTCTTCATACGAACTCGGATTCGGATGAATTTTATTTTAAAGCGATCGTCTTGAGGTTGACTTTTGACTCGGCTGATCGAGAGGTTGACTAGGCTGATCAGCTAGGTTGACTAGGCCGATCACGAGGTTGACTTTGACGCCTACCGATCGGTGAGGTGACTTTTGGGTCATAACTTCTTCATACGAACTCGGATTCGGATGAATTTTATTTTAAAACGATCGTCTCGAGGTTGACTTTTGACTCGGCTGATCAGAGAGTTTGACTAGGCTGATCAGCTAGGTTGACTAGGCCGATCAGCGAGGTTGACTTTTGACATCTACCGATCACGAGGTGACTTTTGGTCATAACTTCTTCATACGAACTCGGATTCGGATGAATTTTATTTTAAAACGATCGTCTCGAGGTTGACTTTTGACTCGGCTGATCAGAGAGGTTGACTAGGCTGATCAGCTAGGTTGACTAGGGCCGATCGAGGTTGACTTTTGACGTCTACCGATCCGAGGTGACTTTGGGTCATAACTTCTTCATACGAACTCGGATTTGGATGAATTTTTTTTTAAAATGATCGTCTCGACGGGACTTGGCTGATCGAGAGGTTGACTTTTGACTCGGTGATCAATGAGGTTGACTTTTGACTCGGTGATCGCAATGATGTTGACTTTTGACTCTACCGATCGAGGTGACTTTTGACTCGACCGATTAGGTTACATTTTATGAACTTCCGACCGTGATTTGGATTATTAAATGTTAGTACGACTATAAATGAAATCTATATTACTTATTTTGTTAAGGTTCAAGCTTAGCAACGTGATTGATTGAAGGGGCGACCTTCGAGTGTTTCGTTTTCGTGGAAGTTTTGTTCTTGTCTTCGAATCGAGGCAAGTACCTTATTTGTTTTATGTATTGATGTTGTACATATTGTCGTGCGTGTATGTCGTTGTTGTATGTCCACCTCGTGTTGGTCCGACGGATCATCGGGGGATCTATGCTAGCGTCGCTGGATCATCGGACGGGTTTTTCCACCACGGGTTGGTCCGACGGGATCATCGTGGGTTCTAGGCGATGAACGCTGGATCGTCGGAATTACCATGTGTTTGTTATGATATCATGTTGTGATTATCGATGTGTATGTTACTTATTGAGTTCTCGCAGAGAAGACTCGTTGGTGTTTTTGTCAATTACGTATTATTATTTTACGTGAGATGTTGAATAATATGTTGTGGTACTTGTACTAGCATCGTTGTGCTAACCCCTTCGGGGTGAACATTTTGTTTATGTTCGGGATCCAGAGAGCGGGAAACAACCACTGGAGCTGCATGACGAAGGGGGTGCAGAGTGATGTTCTAGCCGGGTTTACTTGTCTGTTGTTTGTTAGTTATTTCAATAAGTACTCGAGTACGTAGTCGTTTTTGATAAATTTGAATTTGGTGATGTATTAATAATTTCTGTTGAACATTTGTATTTTCAGTATTTGGTCAGAACTGTTGTATCTTAATTCCGTTATTTCCATTCGTTAGTACCTTTTTATGCTTATTCAATTCTTCAGCCTTGTAAATCCTTATGTAAAGGATTTACGGCGCTGTAATATTCCCGAATATATTGGGGGTGTTACAAATATCTAATCTTATGAACATTTTGGAGTTAGATAATTTATAAGAGACGGAAACGTTGTTATAGGTTGTTTAATCTACGTTTTAATGCTTCTCGAGAGAGACTTTAGAATATTGTTGTGATCATCATTTTGGAGACGCACTTAGAACTTTTTGGAACAAATCTCGACTAAACTTAGTAATCAACGGAAACTAGCCTTGGAATCTACCTTTCTAAACTCTTGCAATTCATTTTAATTCGGATATTTTCAATTGTTTTAATTTATTGTGATCATTTTATTTTATTTTATTAACCATCCATTTTACCTTTCGATCGTCTAGATAAAACCGGAATCATTATAATCTAGTACTCAACACAATAGGAATATTTAGTCTCTGTGGAATACGACCTTGCTCGCCGCTTTCTACACTTACTCTGTACACTTGCGGATTGTTTAAAAATATAGCGAACAATTTGTGAGGGAACTGAGCTCTCAAAAGAAAACAAGATTTCAAAATTAACTCAGCAATTTGAATTTTTTGAAATGAAACCAACTGAAACACTTGAGGAACTTGACCTCAGATTCACTGGAATTGTTGGTGAACTTGAAGCTTTGGGCAAAATTTATACTCAAAGGGAGAAAAACCTAAAGATTTTCAGATCTATCCCTGCCCGATGGGACATTAAGACCACAGCTATGCGTGTGTCGTGTAATCTCAGTGAAATATCTACTTTTGATCTCTTTTCTGACCTCAAAGCATTTGAGTACGATATAGACAGGAGAGAGAAAGCTGAAGAATCTCCCGCTAGGACTACAACCTTAGCTGCTGTATCCAACCGTCGACACAGCATGCCCAGCCCATCAAAGCCAAATTACAAGAATGCTGATAGCGACGACGACATCCTGTCGCAAGATGAAATGGCGCTCCTCATCCACAAGTTCAAAAAGTTCATCAAGCAGTCTGGAAAGACTCCCTACAGGCCCAAGCCACTTCACAAGGTAAGTACTGAAACCTCCTCTGGCGACGCTAACCTGTGCTATAATTGCAGGAAACCAGGACATTATGCAAACAAATGTCCTCATCCTAAAGTTCAAAGGTTGCCGGAAGCCGAGCAACAAGAGAGAGATGAACGAAGACGTGCTTGGAAAAACAAGCTCAAGCCACTGATAGGAGAATCAGAAGCCTCCCCCACACCATCCAAATCCGAAGAATGTATTCATGTAGTCACTGAAAGTGACTCATCTGACGATTAATTCGAAGATAAGGCATATATGTGCTTTATGGCAAAGGACATTCCGGAAGAAGAAGATAGTGATGATGAGGTAAGCTCAACCTCAATTATTCCAGTAAATGCATCGCATACTTTCGAAAAAATGATGAATGATTTTAAGAATATTCAAAAAGCCCACAAGACTTTGAAAAATGAAAACATTCAGCTTCAACTTTGAAACTTAGAGCTGAAAGAAGAAAACTACTTGCTGAAGATAAACTATGAAAATATGTCAATTGATTGTGAAAACAGCAAGGTCGATCATGAAAAACTCATGGAGAGCAATCATCAACTTGCTCATGAACTAAGTGAGACTAAGTCTCAAAATGGAAGCAAGACAAATGATTTTGTTCTACTTCAAGCCAAATTTAATACTCTCAAAAAGCGAGAAAGCGAACTTGAGACCATTATGAAATCTTTCGAGAAATCATCTAAAAGAATGGAAGAAATTCTAAGCACTGGGCAACATGCTCATGATAAAAGTGGCTTAGGATACAGCTCATTTTCCAACAAAGGGGATAACTAGTACTGTGTTCGTCAGGAGTGTGGAACACATTCCTGTATCGGAAGAAACTCCAAGTCCTGTGAAGGAACCTGCTGCACTGCAAAAAGCAAAGGCTGCCATTCCGCCACTGCAATCCTATTCGAGACAGTGGAATCATAAGCCATTCCAACCTGTAAGGCGCACGCAACAGCATGCTCCCCGAGCATATCAACAGCGCCAACAATCGTTCATAAAGAAGGATGTATCCAAATACCAAAGGCCCGCACAAAGAAGATTTCTGAAGACATGCCTAGTCTTGGATACGGGAGCCTCATTATCCATCAAGAAAGCGTGTCCGCACAAAGATCGACATGACTTTGGGAATCTAACTGGAAACCCAGAAGGCAAGCTGTAAGGCCAAAGAAAATGGCTCCACCTCCGAGACGGCATAAGTACTGGATTAATAATAATAACCCTGATTTTTACATGCATAATGATTATCACGGCTACAGTAACTACGTACATGCCCCACGTAGATACCGCAAAACTGTACCAAATGTAACCTATAGTAAGCCAATTGCTGTCAAGAAAATTTGGGTACCAAAAGGCACTAACATCCACGGACCCAATAATCAAAGGGGACCTAAATCTACCTAATTTGTTTGCTACAGGACATTTTGGAGAAGGACATATGGTACTTCGACAGCGGATGCTCCTAGCACATGACAGGAGATAGAAGCAAACTATCAGATTTCGTAGAAGGTCGCGGTTCAAAAGTGCGCTTCGATGATAAATCTAAAGGAAGAATAAGAGGAAAAGGAAACCTTCTTGTCGGAAAATTCAAAGTCACCGATGTAGCTCATGTTGAAGGCTTACAGTACAATCTACTTAGTATTAGCCAGTTCTGTGACAAACAGTTCTCGGTGAAATTCTATATAGATCATTGTAGAGTCAAGAACATCCTGACCAAAGAAGTTGTGCTCACAGGAAGCAAATCATGTAATATGTATATTGCTGACTGGATGCCTACGAGCTCCACAATTCCTTGTTTTGTTGCCAAAGGCACTGCAGATCTAAGCTGGTTATGGCACAAGAGGATGTCACATGTCAACTTCAAGGCGATCAACAAGCTCTCAAGACACAGACTGGTTAGAGGATTGCCGAATGTATCATTCCAAAAAGACAGTGTCTGTGGACCATGTCAAAAAGGCAAGCAAATCAAGTCCACACTGAAGAGCAAATCCTACCTTTCAACCCACAGAGTGTTGGAAATGCTACGCATGGATCTCTATGGTCCTGTAGACCCAGTAAGTTTGGGAGGTAAGAAATACTGTCTCGTTATTGTTGATGACTATTCCAGGTATGCTTGGACAATTTTCCTAAGCAAGAAGAAGGAAACAACATCAAAGCTGCCCGAGCTCCTGAGAAAGCTTCAAAATGAAAAAGGGTCGAGTATCGTGTCCATTCGTTCCGACAGAGGTACAGACTTCACTAACCGCTTCATAGAGCAATACTGTTTGGAAAATGGGATACAACACGAATACTCAGCTGCCCGTACACCTCAACAAAATGGTGTTGCCGAGCGAAAGAATAGGACGCTGAAGGAAGCAACAAGGACAATGATTGCCGCAAGCAAGTTGCCACAGCATTTCTGGGGCGAAGAAACCAATACAACATGCTACACTCAAAACCGCTGTATCGTCAACAAGCACCACAACAAAACAGCATACGAGGTATGGAACAACAAAACTCCGTTAGTTTCGTATTTTCACATTTTTGGATGCATGTGCTATGTGTTGCACAATGGGAAGGATCAACTTAGAACCTTCGATGAGAAGTCGGATGAAAGAATATTTGAAGGATATTCCTCAGTCAGCAAAGCTTATAGGATCTTTAATAAAAGGAAGCTGACAATCAAGGAATCAGTTCATGTAGTGTTCGACGAACCTCACCATGACCCTACAGGAGTAGAATATGTTACTCAGAACATCTAACAACTTTCTATCTTAGATCCACCGACTCCTATAGAACCTGTCGTTGACCTAGAAATCAACCCTGCAGCTGTAAGAATCGATGTAGATGAAGCCGATGCTGTACAAGCTGAAGTCGAAACTACAACAACTCAAGATATAGTACGGGACCCCGAATTAGAACCCGACCGAAGATGGTTGAGAGATCACCCACAAGAGCTGATCATTGGAAACATTAATGCTGGTGTTTCTACCCGTAGGAGAATACAGAGTACACAAGGAAATGTACTGTGTGCACAAGAAGAACCAGATACTGAGATATCACCATTTCCTGAATGAAAATCTCAATCCGAGCTTAGAAGACTCAATATGTGCACTATTGCTGTATTCTTAGCCCAGTCCGAACCTGTTTCTACCATAGAAGCTCTCAAAAATTATCATTGGATAACATCTATGGAAGAAGAGCTTAACGGTTTCGAAAGAAACAATGTATGGTATCTTGTACCCAGACCTCCGCATCAATCAGTTATTGGAACCAAATGGGTATTTAGAAACAAGAAGGATCGAAATGGACTCATAATAAGGAATAAATCCCGACTAGTCGCCCAAGGCTATAGACAGGAAGAAGGCATAGACTACGATGAGACATTTGCCCCTGTAGCCAGACTAGAAGCTATTAGGATATTTTTAGCCTTTGCCGCCCATAAGAGCTTCATTGTATACCAAATGGACGTCAAAAGTGCTTTACTAAATGGAGACCTTGCCGAAGAAGTTTATGTTGAACAACCACCAGGGTTTGCCAACAAAGACGGCGTAGACCTAGTATACAGGCTGAGGAAAGCACTGTATGGACTTAAGCAAGCCCCTAGAGCATGGTATGAGACCCTGTACCAGTATCTAACCGATAATGGATTTGAGAAAGGTGTTGTGGACAAGGCCTTGTTCAAAATACAGGAAGGCGATGACCTTCTAATGGTTCAAATTTATGTAGACATTATATTTGGTTCAACTAACCTTGCTTTATGTCAAAGGTTCTCTCATCTCATGCAAAGTAAATTTGAAATGAGTATGATGGGAGAACTTAGTTATTTCCTAGGTTTGCAGGTAAAGCAGTGGCCTACAGGGATATTCATCAACTAGGAAAAATACAGCAAGGAGCTTCTCAACAAGTTTGGAATGAATACTTCCAAATCATCGTCAACCCCCATGAGCACTTCCGTGCAAATTAGTGCTGATGAAGCCGGAAAGCCAGTTGACCAATCACTCTACAGGAAGCTTATTAGCTCTCTCCTGTACCTAACGGCTAGCAGGCCCGATATCTAGTTTGCTGTAGGAGTGTGTGCGAGATATCAAGTAGCACCCAAAGAATCACACTTCAATACAACTAAACGAATCCTGAAGTATATTAAAGGAACAGTCGATGTTGGACTATGGTATCCTAAAGAAGGCGGATTTGATTTAGTTGGATACAGTGACTCGGATCTCGGAGGCTGCAATCTAGATAGGAAGAGTACAAGTGGAACTTGTCACTTTCTTGGACCTAGACTTGTGTCTTGGTTCAGCAAGAAGCAATTGGCAAACTCACTTTCCACGGCTGAATCAGAATACTATGCTGCTGGTAGTTGCTGTATGCAGATCCTTTGGATGCAGCAACAGTTGTCAGATTATGGGATTGAAGCCAAGGAAACTCCCATTATGTGCGATAGCACGAGTGCAATTGAAATAACGCACAACTCTGTATTGCACCCGCGCACTAAGCATATCAACATGAAGCATCATTTCATCAGGAATCATGTCGAGAAGAAGGATGTTCGGCTGGAAAAAGTTCATACAGATATCCAGTTGGCCGACATATTCACCAAGCCTCTCGACACAGCTAGATTCAACATGCTTCGACAAGAATTGGGATTGCTACAGCCTGACTCCCTGTAAGTATTTACTGTTTTTACTCAACAATTGAGGGGGAATGCTGTAAGACCCAAGAATACAGTATCCACCATTAATTATCTGTACACTCAGAGCTTTCAATACAGCACTGTAGGGAACAAAGCGATATGAATCATCCTACAGCTGACGTGTGCAATAATTAAGGGGGAATACAGTATGACCCATGAATACAGCATTAATCCAAAAGTTGTTGTATGGAATTGAAACCCATATGTACCTTTTAAGGGGGAACGCTGTATCGTCGCGGATACAGCACATACTATGGGAAATCGATTCATTATATATTATAATATTTCATTTTAAAACAATTTTTGTTCACACCTGTTTTCATGTCAAACGTCTTTTACATTAAATGCCTTACACGACATCTGGACAATCGAATCTTAAAAGTCGCGATGTTTCAAATTTTTTAATATATTTTATACCGCCATTTCAGGCATTAAGGGTAATATGAAATGTCAGAAGTGGGACCCGCTCCTATTTTAAAATTCAATGGATAAGTGTACCAGTTACACTCAGTCCATCGTAACCGTTCATTTTAAACACCGGTTCCCATCCCTTAAATTTGACCATTCGTTCTCTGAAAACCCTTCTTCGTCGCCTACTATAAAAGGACTATAAATGCCATTTGAGACTCTTTACGCTTTCTGCATACTTTAAGAGTTCTCGAGCATTCAGCCTAGATTTTTCTATGTTTACTGCATTTTTCTTAAATCTTTTTCACCGTTCCTTGAGAAATCATCAATGGCGTCTACCCAGACATCTTCCACCTCTCTCAAGAAATCACTCAACTTCATTGACAGACGGATCTTCTCCAGATCTGTTGTGCTGGAACGTATTCACGCCGAAGGTGATGACGTAGATTCCATTGAGGTCGTCATTACAAGAATCCATCAGCAAGGCCTCTACCGCCTTGGAGCCACACCGCCGAAATATGACGCTCATCTGGTTGAGGAATTATACCTCAACGCCGTAGTTCTTTTTCTGTCACTGGCTCAGGGAGGTCATGTCGCTGTCATCACAGCTGTTATCCGCGGAGTGGAGATCCGCGTTGACCAAGAGCTTCTCCAAAACATCTTCAGGCTACCTGCTGATGGCCTGACTATGGAAGAACTTGAGACCTTTGGGTCCCAAAAACTCTTGACCCATTATTATGGCTTATTCACCGGTTCAGCAACGGTGGAAATGGTTCATACCACGTGCCATAAGAAAAATTTTTGTTTACCTTCTTTTACTAACATGATTTTTGTTGCCGTATTATTGAGAATCGAACAGGTGCTTTTGAGATGTGCACCAATCTCAGGTTTAGGATGATGGTTGCGATAATGACCTGCGAGAAGGTCAATTGGTGTCAAATCATCCTTACACGTTTGCAGGAAGAGGTGTCTAAGCCTGCTTCGCAGAAGAAATCGTTTGGTTTGTTTCTGAACCATATTTTGATGAAGTGCGGACTTCCACAAACCGCAGAGGCAAAGAAGATTAGCTCACAGATATTCTTAGGAGGTGTCAGGCCTACTGCCTTCAACCAGAGCATCCTGATTGTCAACAGACCTTTTATCCAAAATTTGCCGCTCTCTGTCGATCCGAGGGACATTTCTTCTAAGTCCTAAAGTGTTGAATCATCGAAGAAGAGAAAAAGATCTCACAGCAAAACTCCAGTTGCTGTTGAGAAGCCGAAAAGGAAGCTAAGGAGGCTTACAAAAGTTAAAGCTACAGAACCCTCTGATGATGCTCCTCTCGTGGCTCAACCCACTGATCAAGTCCCCCAGGGCCTAGCCCCTGTGGAAGAGATGCCCGCTACTGTCGATACAGTAGATCCCGAGCCCTTGGCGGCTACGAGGGATGCTAGGACATCTGCCAACTCAAAAGACTCTGGCGAGTCGGCTGCCTTTTTGGATCCAAAAGCTACCTCTCCTATATGGGATTCCACACCCGTTCAGGATCCATCTTCCTTCAGGGTACCATCCCCTGTAGCGAATCCCTCCCCGATACAGGATTCCACACCTGTAGAGGAACCCAATCCTACAGCGAACCCATCAAGTGACGGACACTCAAGAAATTGCTGTCCTGATCCAATGGGACAACCTATTCGTTAAGGAGCTTATTGAAAGCCATCTGTTTGAAAAGGCTGAAGCACAAAGGAAAGGGAAAGCTACGTCCATGGAATCTCCCGATAGTCCAAAGTCCGATCCTGATTCAGACGACGATGACGACGCACTCCAGGCTAGTCTGCGGATGAGTCGTGAGGAAGCCCAAGAAAAGAGAGATGAAGGGACATCTACTCATCAGTCGCCCCCTCGCCACAGCAAGACACTATTCCCGACAATGAGGATTCAGTCCCTCATATCGCAGAGGAACAATATGTTTCGCAACAGGCACCCGAGCCTGTAGTCGCCCCCGCCGAAGAAAGATCTAGCGCCATCCAGCAAGAGGAATCAGTCCCTCTGCCGGAGCAGGCGGATGCTGAGGGACAGCAGGAGGAATTGGTCCCTCCTGTATACATGTCTTTAGAAACCACTTCGACACAGGAGGATGCAGCACCCCCTATTGCCGAACCCGAATCCAATACTCCCGCACCATCAACCGCCTTGGAATCCGACGACGGTATTATACCTGAGGATGTCCAACTCATTTCACGCCCAAATGTGAATTTGAGAAGGTTAAATGGAGTCGAGGACTTTGCCCAGCCAGACTCTCCCAGCACTGCAGCAAGAAAATAGCGATTACGTGCTCTTGGCCTCCAAACTGCCTTTATTCAGGACGCAGTCAATGCTCTACACTCTGTAGAAAAAGCTCTTGATTGTCTACACACATCTGCCATTGAAGAAATGACCGGACTGAATCATGAAGTCTACCGAGTGGTAGAAGCCTTCACTGTCTTGCCACACGTCTTCAAGCAGGCCCTGAGCCAACTGCAAGAAAAACAGGAGCAGTTCCTGAGAGAAGAGCAATCAAAACTCCGCGTATCTGAGGCCAAGACAGCATCTGCTCTGATCGAATCCGGTTCCCAACTGCGAGCCTATGACAAAAACATTAAAGATATGTCGTATGTGCTCTCCTCCCTTGTTGAGAGAATGTCTAATATTGAGACGAAACAGGATGCCGCTCTGCAAATCCTGGAACGTCTTGATGAAAAGGTGTCATACCTTGATGACGCCAAAAATGGGGAAGAAGCAGGGGAAGCTGCTCGGAGAACGAGGTTGGAGCAAGAGAAAGAAATGTTAGCTCCGTTTGAAGACTCCATCACTGCAGACATATCCCGTATCTCAACGTCGAACGTGAGGATACAGGGAGACCGACCAGAATTCCAGGATCCTAAGTATCTGATAACACTCATTTTACACATATTTTTATAAGGTTTTTCCGGATTTTAAGATTCTAAAATGTGTAGAATTATGTCGTTTGTGCTCATATTGTGTTTGTTGGACTCGATCACGCTTGGGTACATTTTATTTGATTTTATAGGTGTTTTAAGGACATTATCAAGCAAGGACGAAGTCTCAATCCTCAATACACATCAAGCAATACGGAAACGAGAGATCGAGCCGAAAATGGAGTCAAAACGGACCAACACGAGCTGTGTCACTGATGAGTATCCGGACGAAGATTGTGGTGAAATATGCGCTTTTATGGCCAATATTGGAGTTTATGACGATCAAGAGCGAGAACGAGGCCTAAAACGATAAAGATTGAAGCACTACCTATCGTATTTTCTATTTTCCAGATTCATTACTTCGAATCAGGACGTTTTCTATATATGTATGGATTCCTCATGAAATCAGATTCACAACGGTATATCATACGCTAAATTACGAGGTGTATTGAGGGAGATATGGCTTCTAAACCACGGCTTCACAGTCCAGACTGCACAGGGGCCGTGTCACATGACACGGCCGGGTCTGCTGTCCAGAAAGTTTTTGCATTTTCTGGGATAGTCTGACACGGGCCGTGTCACTTTTCGGTGCAAGTCCATTTTTTTGATATTATACACGGTTTGAATGGAATTTCTTGGCATTTTTGGCTTGGTAAAAGGCCTTGGACCAGACTTTTGAAGATATATTCTGAATATTGGAGAGATTAGAGAGAGAAAAGCACAAGATTGAGAGCTTTTCATCCAAAAAGAAGGAGATTGGAAGGGAATTCTTGAAGAATACTTCAAGAACATTTGAAGGCTTCAACCGGGATCAATCAAGACACCATCCGAGTTTTATCTTCTTCCTATCTTTTATTCATTTTGTTGTTTTATTTAGCATGAACATGATGAACATGATGATTATTAATCTTTCTTTCATTACCATGTCCGGCTAAACTCGTTAGATTCCGAGCATGGGAGTACGTTGATTTGCTTTGGTTTTGAGGGATTGATGATTATATATATCTAGTGTGATTTCTTTATCAAATACTTGGTTTTGATTCATGTTTAGACACTTGATCAATGTTTTTACATGTTTAACTTAATTGCTCATAATTCGAGAGAAGAGGGCATTAATAAGTTTCGAGTATTTGACGTAGTAAATTACGAGATTGAGAAATCGGTAATGAACTATGATGATGTTTAAATCTTATGAACATTTTGGAGTTAGATAATTTATATTAAACGGAGACGTTGTTATAGGTTGTTTAATCTACGTTTTAATGCATCTCGAGAGGGACTTTAGAATATTATTGTGATTATCATTTTGGACACGCACTTAGAACTTTTGGAACCAATCCCGACTAAACTTAGTGATCAACAGAAACCGAGCCTTGGAATCTTTCTTTCTAAACTCTTACAATTCTCCTTAATTCGGATATTTTCTTTTATTGTCATCATTTTATTTTATTTCGTTTACCATCCATTCAACTTTCGATCGTCTAGATAAAACCGGAATCATTATAATCTAGTAATCAACACAATAGGAATATTTAGTCTCTGTGGAATACGACCTTGCTAGCCGCTTTCTACACTTACTCCGTACACTTGCGGATTGTTTAAAAATATAGCGAACAAGTTTTTGACGCCGTTGCCGGGGACTAATTTATTTTTGTTAGTATTGATATTACGATAAATGTTTCCGATCTTACTTTAGACATATTTTTCTGTTTTAGCCAAGGCTTGACCAAAATTATGGGGGAATTTCTCATATTCCTATCAACGTCCTAAATTTTGAATTGAAGCCGTCATTAATATCGATGGTTCAACAGAATCAATTTGGTGGATTTGTCACGGAGGATCCGCACGCCCATTTATTCCACTTTATTCAAATTTGTGACACCATAAAAATGAATGGGGTGTCAAGCGACGCAATAAGATTGAAGTTATTTCCGTTCTCTTTGAGAGAGAAGGCTCGTAGTTGGCTTGGAACCCTTGCTTCCGGGAGCATACGTACATGGGACGAGTTGGGTGAAAAATTTCTATTCAAATTCTTCCCTCCCAACAAGACCATGAGATTGAAAAGTGAAATCATGCAATTCCGGCAAATGGATTCAAAAATGTTATATGAGGTGGGAACGCTTCAAAGATTTGTTAAGACGATGTCCTCGTCATGGGTTTCCGGAAGACCAACAAATGTGTTTCTTATATAATGGGTTGGCCGGAGAGACGAAATCTTGTTGACGCTTCGGCCGGAGGAGCTTTGCTAGCTAAAAGTGCTGAAGAAGCATATGAATTGATCGAGGAGATGGCCATGAATAGCTATCAATGGCCTACTGAGAGAACTAATGTGCGTAGAGTGGCTGAAGTTTCAGATTCGGATCCCATAGAGGCTTTAACTGCACAAATGTCGATTTTGACCAACCATTTGGGAGTTCTGACGAAGAGTGCAAATGAAAAAATAACTCCAAAGGGAAGTGCACCACCACCGGACCCGTTGGAGGAAGCTCATTACATCAATAACCATAATTTCAATAACTATCGAAAAAATCCTCATCTGGGGTTTTATCATCCTTCAAATAGGAATCACGAGAATCTTAGCTATGGGAATTCGAGAAATGTGTTGCAACCACCGATGGGATTTAAAGTGTCGAATGGTGAGGTGATAGAAGAATCTAAGCCAAATTCTAATCTAGAGAATATTTTGGCTCGTTTATGATGGAAACAAAAAGTCGGTTTACCCGAGATGAAGAAAAGCTTGATCGGATTGAAAATCATGTGACTCAATTAGCAACCACCGTTGGATCTCAAATGAGAAACCTAGAAATGCAAATTGGTCAATTAGCTAAGATAGTGGGGAGCCAACATCAAAAGGGCCAATTTCCAAGCAACACCGAGGAAAATCCAAAAGCACAATGCAATACTATTTTTTCGCACACTGTGAATAAAGAGCTACCGGAATCGGGAAATGAAGACGAAGATGCGACCGTGTTGTCTAATAAAGCTGATTTGATAATTTCCATTAATGAGGTGAAGGATCGGTCCGATAGTGAGCATATCGAGGAGAAGAAAAATTTTGAGGTCTTCATGCAAGCCATGGCGTCAAAGAAAAAAGAATTGGAGCGCCTACCGATAAATTTTAAGGATCCAGGGAGTTTTTCAATTCCTTGCTCTATTTCGGGTTGTTCATTAAATGATATATTTGTTGATCATGGTTCAAGTGTCAATATATTGCCTTTGTCTATTTTCAGGACACTTGGATTAGGAGAGTTGAGATCATCTCCAGTGAGCTTACAATTCATAGATCGATCTTTAGCTTATCCAAAGGGAATTGTGGAGGATATAATTTTAAAGATTGATAAGTTCACTTTCCCCGTTGATTTTATAGTACTTGATGATGATGGGAAGCAAAATAGTCTAGTAATACTTGGACGTCCGTTCTTAGCCACTGCACGAGCATTAATTGATGTGGATCGAGGAGAATTAACGATTAGGACGCATAGTCAAAATGTTGTATTTTTGATGACTTCTCCCAATAAAATAGCACGTAAATCGGATTGTAAGAGCTCGTCGAATGATCTGGGATGAAGGAAACATACGTCTGGCTGAAGACGTTAAATTTAGCACTGGTTGGGAGGCAACCCAACACTTGCATCCGACTGAAGACGTTAAACCTAGTGCTAATTGGTGTAATATCCGCAATTTTCGATTTTCGGTAAATTTCTTTTTCAGCCGGAGTCCGTTTTGACGACTCTCTCATGACCGTTTCGTCATTTCGAGAATGATTAATTCTGCACTTTTTGTCATCCGAGTTCGTTTCGGTATCGTTTTGTTGAATTCCGAGCTTTTTAGCGACTTTTCCGCACTTGAGTTCGATTCTTGCGAATCTCGTCCGAAACTGTTGTTTCGAGTTTCTCGTAAGTTCATTTAATGATATTATTCATGTTGCGAGCTTTGGTTTGGTGTTTCGATCGCGTATCGTGAGTTTCGGACGTTTTGGGCCATTTTCGTAATTTCCCAAAGTTTTGGGTAATTACTTCCGTTGTCGAATTCCGAGCCTTCGGGTGGTCGGAATCGTGTGTTCTATTAGCTCTTAGATTCTTCTTTTCGAGTACTTCGTAACCGTAACTTCGATTCGTATTCGAGTTCGGGTTTGGGTCGTTCGGACGTAATTTTGGCATCGGGAGGGGCCTCGCCTGTGCAGCAACACGGCCCTCAAAACGGCCTCACAGGCGCCGTGTCCTGCGCGGGTCGGCCAGATCGCAGCCTGCGAGACACGGCCGAGACACACGGTGTCTCGGGCCGTTCTTTGCGCCGTGTCCGGCAGGGTATAAATATGGCAGAGCGATCGGGTTTTTCTTCATTTTTATCACTCGTTTCATACCCTTCCGCGCCGGAGATTTCATGATCATGGAGGGATGTTGTTAGGGGTTAAATCCATGAAGTTTTGGAGTTCATAACATCGATTAATCCTTCCATAACTTGCTCCGATCGACCGAATCAAGGCAAGTTTTCTTAAAATCTAGTTTTGGGGGTTTTAGTTGATTTTGTCCAATTTGATCGTTTTAACTCATATTTCTGATGGATAATTGTAGATTAAGTAGTATTCTATCATTTTTATCATCTTTACACGGTTTTACCATTTCCGATTCGTCGTTTATATGAACTTTCGTTTGACGCCTTCAAGGTGTCCGGGAAAATGCCGCAGAGAGAAAATTGGTCGTTTTGCGATGTTTTCCTCATGTGATTTGTTGTTTATTTGATGATAGGATACTAGGGACGAATTCCCTACAAAAATCTAGTGTTGAGCCTTTCCGATCGCCGTTTTCATTGGAGTTCCGGATTTCTCCAATCAACCGCATTTTCTGAAGTATTCGTGAGAGATTTCCAAGGCAAGTACCTTGATATACGAATTGTAACTGCGTGAAATCATTGTTGTCGAAGTGTATGAATTTATACGGATGTATAAATGTGTGTATATATATATATGTGCATGTATATATATATATATATATCTAGTTTTATACATGTATATATATTTATATGTTAAATATATGTATGTATATACATATATTGATATAAGCGCCTATATTGGTGAATGACGAGTGATGAATACTAACACTAGACGATGTACTCGACTTGGATTGATGGGTAAACTATATTTATTCTTATAATATAGTAAGGTTATATATATATATATATATATATATATATTCGGTTGAGTCGCAATATAGGGATATATGTGTGGTGTTGGTTGGTTATGCTTGAGGGCTTATTGTGATTGAGTTTGATTGATAACGTGCGTGTTATTGTTTATTTGTGTGGTTATGGACTAGCGGAGAAAATTGTGTAACTTGATGTATCGAGTTGATAATTGTGGTGACGTTTGTCTGTGTGCTTGATGTTTGAAACAATGTGGATACTTGTTGTGAGAAACGTCATATCCGGGAACCTCTGAGGCGGGCGTGCACTCCGGCACAGTGTACGCTGCAATGTGCGGCTCCATATGGGTGGTGAACGCCGGTGTTACATAATGCGTGTGTCAAGGGCGGCTCTTGCGGGAGTGATCGCCGGCAGTTGACATGTTCAAGGAGCGGCCAACATAGTGGAGTGAACGCCGGTACACAGTGAGCAAGGGAGGCGCCTGGCAGGCTTATTGGTTTCGGGTATTTGAGTGATAGCTAAGACCCCGTTACCGAACGATGTTCGTATCTAAAATCTTTCAAACTCTCTCTTAAACGTTTGTCTTGATATAGACCGCGATTCGCGTTTTTGAAAAGTTTGTTTCAACTTGTTTTTAAAGCGTTGGTATCAGGGTTAATTAACCAAGGAGGTTTGACGAAATCTCCGAGGGTTAATTAATCGGGGGTCTTGAGCAGGATATGTCGAATGAGAGATGGTGCCTTTGATTGTATTTTGGTGCTATTCTGTGTATTGGGTCGAGGGCCCTGTGAAACGTTGAGATGATTGATCTCGTGATGATGTTAATTGGATTGGGTTGAGAAACCCGTGAGATGTTGTGATGATTTCGTTTGTGATTGTGTTCTATAAATTGGATTGAGGATCCTGAATAATGTTGACATATTTTCGTGCAATCATTTTCCATATCTTGGGTCGAGAACCCGAGAGCTCTTGAAATTATTTTCTAAAAGCATCCCCATTCGATTTTCGTTTAGAACCCCAAGACGACCCGAGTCATTAATAATGTTTTCAAACTATCTTATCAAAATACTTTTCCCTTTATAAGAATAGATTTACAAAGTAAATCTTTTGACTCCTTGGGTTCGTTTAAAGTTTAATTGGTGTTACGTTCCATATAGAGAATATGACTATGTGATTATTTCTCACCTTGTGTATGCGAGTGCTATAGTGTGTTGAGTATGGGAATGTATGTTATGTGTTAAGGCTTCATGCGTTGAGTTTTGTGTTGTTATTATTCGTATATCTTGAACATTATGTACTTGCACTAGCAAAATTCCAGTTTGCTAACCCCCGAGTTTTCGGGGGGTGGGTGCCTGTTATGCGCTCAGGTTTTGGCAGCTCGGGAGCAGTCACGGGATTGGCTTGGAAGGAGATGGAGGACAACGATGCTAATCACACCAGAGTTAGAGTTTTTTCTTTTGTTTCATCTTGGTCGGTATTTTTCCCATTTGGTTAAGTATTCACCCTTGCACGGGTGTAGTTTTCATTTATTGAATGGAGTCGTCATCCCCTTTTGTGTGAAAGTTTATTTTTGTCATTGAGATGTAAAATTCATTAGTTTCTGAATTGTATAATGACCTTGTCGGTCTGCGTTGTATTTAGATTGACCCCGGTCGGTCAATCATTGTGTAGTCTAGTGGAGTTTAGCCTGGTAGATCCTTGTGAGAAGGGCCTATGGCGTGTAACATTTCCGGACGTATTCTGGGGCTGTTACATTTATGGTATCAGAGCTTAGGTTTGCGAAAAACCTAGGCCGTTGGGTCAAGTCCATGTCCGGTGTAAGTCGCGCGCATCAGAGTTGTGATTAGTATCGTGGTTCCGACATCATCTTCCGGCAATCCGTGATGGTAAGCCTCCCGATCGTAAGTCCCCTTATATACGTATTTGATTATATTGTGCTAATATGTTTAATGTGAACTAGGAATTGGAACTTGTTGGTGATATTATTGTTTTTAGATATAACATGCGTATGCGGTCCGAGTAAAAATGGTTATGTAATATGCTTCGGAAGTCGAGCATATTTATTTGTTCTTGCACTTTATTAGAATAAATTTATGAATGTTAAATTTATCCGCTGCGTGAATATTTTGAGATGGCTTTTGGTGTCTTGCAAACCGAGTTTTAATATTTTGATTTTTGCGTTTTGATTGTATTCTTATGATGGTATTTGATATTTTATAAATGACTTTTGTGAGTATTTGAGAATATTACCGACATCGGCCTTTTGGCATTTTGAACATTTTTTAAATGATTTTTAGCACAGCGGGTTCCTGACGGGCCCACGGCTGTAGTATCACGAATATTTTAAAGTGGTGCTTTGCAATTTTCTAACGTTGTGGAAAGCCATGATTTAATGTCGTCATGTCAATTCGTCACGTATCTTGGTGGAAAATTCTTTCAAAATAAACGTTTTGGTAGGAGAGGGTAGATTTTCAAAATTGTGGTATTTGGGACTCAACACTTTTGAAATACTTCAAATTAGTTACAATTCATTTCCAATTTTCTTTTATACATCACTCGAAAATAAATTTTAGAGTCGTTGTATAAACTTCCTCTTCTGAAATAAAGGGCAGTATTTACAAGCTTTGGGCGTAACGTGACTCGCTCTCTTTTTCAAAAATTTGTTTTTATTAAGCACATATATATATGTAATGATCATCCTAGTCGAAGGACCGGAGTTAACTTCATAAAACTTTATGCTTTACGATATTACCGTTATTCTATAGATGTTAACTAAACCTTGTGTTGATAAGTGTGGTATACTTGTCATCGATTATTTGATAATGTGAATGGTACTATCTGTATTAGTATGTCGAGCCTTGGCGGACGTAAGTGTGATGACGGAAGTGGAAACGACAAGGTGGTTCGTGCGATAACTATCCATGCTACGGTGAAGGAGTATCGAGATCAAACGATATCCTATGAAATCTCCTCGGTGATCGAGCCCACGCGAAGCAAAGAGACCGAGGATATCGGGAAAATTTCCAGGCGGTGAAGAGACTAAGGCTCCCAAGCCCTCACGCTGCTCGAAAGCGTCATCTTCGCGGTCGGGAGTGAACGCTGAAATCCCAAACCAAAGACGGTGACTCGCGGTAAGAAGAGAAGATGTTTCAATCAGAATCGTCGGGGACATGTTCGTGCAAATTGTCCCTCTCCACTCTTGACTTGTTACCGTGTGGGTGTGAAGGTCATCGGGAGAAACACCTGTGAGACAGCTTTCCGAATTGGCAAAGAATGCCGCCCGAGAGAGAGCAGAGCTAGTGATCGGGAAGTGTCCCGAAACCCTATGTTTCCTTCAAGATCCTAGCATGGGAGAATGAAGATTTTGTACTATGTCTTAAACGTTCTTTGTTTCAAACAATCGTGACTTGATCGTATTTCGTTTCATTGCTTTACGTTTTCAACCCTTGTTGTTCTAAGTTTCGGGTCGTAATATCTTTTTAGTATGTGGGAATGTGTTACCCGTACTTTTCTTGATATTTTCGGTATTGTGTGACCTTTCATTGTTGGTAAGTCAATTGTTACCCGTACTTGTTTCTATCGCATAGCCGTTTTAGTCGGGTGCAACTTGTTGTAGCGTCGTTTCTTCGATTAAATGTGTGCATGTGATGTGGTATGTGATGCGTCGTTAATTGCTCGTTATTGTTTGAAACATAGTCGGTGGCGTTGCGTTAGTCGTCGTGGGCGTGTTTTCACGCCGTATATTCCTTTGCGTTACTTGTAACGTTTCGCCGATGGGCGTAAGTTACGCGCTTCCTTGCGTATCTTGTTGAGTTTTCTGGCGGGATATTGCTTCTCCTACTTGTTTTAAGTTTCGGGACGAAACTTCTTTTAAGGAGGGTAGAATGTAATATCCGCAATTTTCGATTTTCGGTAAATTTCTTTTTCAGCCGAGTCCGTTTTGACGACTCGCTCATGACCGCTTCGTCATTTCGAGAATGATTAATTCTGCACTTTTTGTCATCCGAGTTCGTTTGGTATCGTTTTGTTGAATTCCGAGCTTTTAGCGACTTTTCCGCACTTGAGTTCGATTCTTGCGAATCTCGTCAAATCGTTGTTTCGAGTTTCTCGTAAGTTCATTTAATGATATTATTCATGTTGCGAGCTTTGGTTTGGTGTTTCGATCGCGTATCGTGAGTTTCGGATGTTTTGGGCCATTTTCGTAATTTCCCAAAGTTTTGGGTAATTACTTCCGTTGTCGAATTCCGAGCCTTCGGGTGGTCGGAATCGTGTGTTCTATTAGCTCTTAGATTCGTCTTTGCGAGTACTTCGTAACCGTAACCCGATTCGTATTCGAGTTCGGGTTTCGGGTCGTTCGGACGTAATTTTCGAGTGTCGGGAGGGGCTGCCAGCCTGTGCAACACGGCCTGGCAGCCTGCTGTGCGCCGTGTCTGCGCTGGTCGGCCAGATCGCAGCTGCCGAGACACGGCCGAGACACACGGTCTTTATCTGGGCGTTGCTTTGCGCCGTGTCCGCACGGTATAAATATGGCGGAAGCGATCGGGTTTTCTTCATTTTTATCACTCGTTTCATACCCTTCCGCGGCTGGAGATTTCATGATCATGGAGGGATGTTGTTAGGGGTTAAATCCATGAAGTTTTGGAGTTCATAACATCGATTAATCCTTCCATAACTTGCTCCGATCGACCGAATCAAGGCAAGTTTTCTTAAAATCTAGTTTTGGGGGTTTTAGTTGATTTTGTCCAATTTGATCGTTTTAACTCATATTTCTGATGGATAATTGTAGATTAAGTAGTATTCTATCATTTTTATCATCTTTACACGGTTTTACCATTTCCGATTAACGTTTATATGAACTTTCGTTTGACGCCTTCAAGGTGTCCGGGAAAATGCCGCAGAGAGAAAATTGGTCGTTTTGCGATGTTTTCCTCGTGTGATTTGTTGTTTATTTGATGATAGGATACTAGGGACGAATTCCCTACAAAAATCTAGTGTTGAGCCTTTCCGATCGCCGTTTTCATTGGAGTTCCGGATTTCTCCAATCAACCGCATTTTCTGAAGTATTCGTGAGAGATTTCCAAGGCAAGTACCTTGATATACGAATTGTAACTGCGTGAAATCATTGTTGTCGAAGTGTATGAATTTATACGGATGTATAAATGTGTGTATATATATATATATGTGCATGTATATATATATATCTAGTTTTATACATGTATATATATTTATATGTTAAATATATGTATGTATATACATATATTGATATAAGCGCCTATATTGGTGAATGACGAGTGATGAATACTAACACTAGACGACGTACTCGACTTGGATTGATGGGTAAACTATATTTATTCTTATAATATAGTAAGGTTATATATATATATATATATATATATATATATATATATATTCGGTTGAGTCGCAATATAGGGATATATGTGTGGTGTTGGTTGGTTATGCTTGAGGGCTTATTGTGATTGAGTTTGATTGATAACGTGCGTGTTATTGTTTATTTGTGTGGTTATGGACTAGCGGAGAAAATTGTGTAACTTGATGTATCGAGTTGATAATTGTGGTGACGTTTGTCTGTGTGCTTGATGTTTGAAACAATGTGGATACTTGTTGTGAGAAACGTCATATCCGTGAACCTCGAGGCGGGCGTGCACTCCGGCACAGTGTACGCTGCAATGTGCGGCTCCATATGGGTGGTGAACGCCGGTGTTACATAATGCGTGTGTCAAGGGGCGGCTCTTGCGGGAGTGATCGCCGGCGCAGTGACATGTTCAAGGAGCGGCCAACATAGTGGAGTGAACGCCGGTACACAGGTGAGCAAGGGAGGCGCCTGGCAGGCTTATTGGTTTCGGGTATTTGAGTGATAGCTAAGACCCCGTTACCGAACGATGTTCGTATCTAAAATCTTTCAAACTCTCTCTTAAACGTTTGTCTTGATATAGACCGCGATTCGCGTTTTTGAAAAGTTTGTTTCAACTTGTTTTTAAAGCGTTGGTATCAGGGTTAATTAACCAAGGAGGTTTGACGAAATCTCCGAGGGTTAATTAATCGGGGGTCTTGAGCAGGATATGTCGAATGAGAGATGGTGCCTTTGATTGTATTTTGGTGCTATTCTGTGTATTGGGTCGAGGGCCCTGTGAAACGTTGAGATGATTGATCTCGTGATGATGTTAATTGGATTGGGTTGAGAAACCCGTGAGATGTTGTGATGATTTCGTTTGTGATTGTGTTCTATAAATTGGATTGAGGATCCTGAATAATGTTGACATATTTTCGTGCAATCATTTTCCATATCTTGGGTCGAGAACCCGAGAGCTCTTGAAATTATTTTCTAAAAGCATCCCCATTCGATTTTCGTTTAGAACCCCAAGACGACCCGAGTCATTAATAATGTTTTCAAACTATCTTATCAAAATACTTTTCCCTTTATAAGAATAGATTTACAAAGTAGATCTTTTGACTCCTTGGGTTCGTTTAAAGTTTAATTGGTGTTACGTTCCATATAGAGAATATGACTATGTGATTATTTCTCACCTTGTGTATGCGAGTGCTATACTGTGTTGACTATGGGAATGTATGGTTTGTGTTAAGGCTTCATGGCCGTTGAGTTTTGTGTTGTTATTATTCGTATATCTATAACATTAGGTACTAGCACTAGCAAAATTCCGTTGCTAACCCCGAGTTTTCGGGGTGGGTGCTGTTATGCGCTCAGTTTTGGCGGCTCGGGAGCGATCACGAGGATTGGCTTGGAAGGAGATGGAGGACAACGATGCTAATCACACCAGAGTTAGAGTTTTTTCTTTTGTTTCATCTTGGTCGGTATTTTTCCCATTTGGTTAAGTATTCACCCTTGCACGGGTGTAGTTTTCATTTATTGAATGGAGTCGTCATCCCCTTTTGTGTGAAAGTTTATTTTTGTCATTGAGATGTAAAATTCATTAGTTTCTGAATTGTATAATGACCTTGTCGGTCTGCGTTGTATTTAGATTGACCCCGGTCGGTCAATCATTGTGTAGTCTAGTGGAGTTTAGCCTGGTAGATCCTTGTGAGAAGGGCCTATGGCGTGTAACATTTCCGGACGTATTCTGGGGCTGTTACAATTGGGAGGCAACCCAATGGTTCTTGTTAGTTTATTTTGTTCTTATTTGCATTTTATTTTTATTTTTACTTGATGAGGAACTGACCGGTTCAACTGTAGGTATCCAATTCGCAGAAAAAAAGATCCGGAGACCAGAAGCACACTTTCCAGGCTAGTACGACACGGGCCGTGTCACTTGACACGGTCAGGTCGAGCATACAAACGTTTTTGAGTTTCTGGGCAAATATGACACGGGCCGTGTCGTTTGACACGGTCGGGTCAGGTGGGCAGACGATTTTTGACAAATCTAAGCAGGTATGACACGAGGCATGTCCAACAAGGCCACTTCCCTCCACCTAATCAATATGACCGGTTGTAAGTATTTCTTGACCCAAAGTTTTTATTGTTTAAATACTATACCCCCTTCATGTGTACATTCTTTAATTCAAGTTTGGGGGGGAGATATTGGGTCAAGATATACTTATATTGTTCAGTTTTTTTATTGTTTGTTTGTTTCTATTTTTTTCGAATTTTAGTGTGAAGATTTGCTTGGATTTTGGTGTGGATTGTTGTTTTTGAACTTGGTGTGTTTTGAGTATCATGTACTTGGATGAAACTCTAAAGAATGAACTCCTGTCTTGGATACCTCGGGATTTATTTTATTATTTTGATATGCAAATCGAGGATAATTTGAAGAGGAAAAATTGTAGAATAATCAAAAGGGTGTGAAATTGAATAAATAGTTTAATATCTTGGAAATATGAACAACTCTAACTTGTGAGCTTTTGAGCCTTCGTGCATCATTAAATATGCAAGTTTCATTGTCGAGTGTATCATTCAAATTTTTAAGACTCTAGAACTTGCCTTGGTATCTTTTTCAAAACTACAAGCGTGTGTGCAAATTAGTGAAAGTGATTTTAGGCGATTTTTTTTGGCAACCCTTCAAATCTTTTGGCCAACCTGAAAATTATTTTCCTAGTTAGCCCGATTGAGCTTAAAGCCTATTTCTTGTTAACCACATTATGAGCTTTCCGTTCCATTATAAACTTTTGTCCCTGTACTTGAGCTTATTAAAACAAATTGGCAAAAGAATGAAAAGGTGTGTGGAGGCGATTGGGAAGATTGTTGGTTCATTTGCAATGATTCATCAAAATAAATTTGAAGGAAGAATGGTGTGATTATAATAATGATGTTGTCCACCACATGAAAAGAAAAAAACAAAGAGTGGGCACAAAAAAAAAAAGAAAGGAGATTTATTGGAGCGATAAGGAGGAAATAAAATAAATGGAGCAATAAGGAGTAATAAGGTTGTGATTTTCACTTTCGAAAGCGCTTAATGCGATTATATTAAAATAGGGGTTGAAGAAGCGAATTCCAGGGAAAACAAAAATTTGAGTCTAATTGAGCGAAGTGATTATTGGGTTGTAGTTATAATTTGCTCAAGTCAAGTCACTTTAGCCATACTTATCCTACCCGACCGAAAAACCTACATTACAACCAATAAAGTCCTTTTTGATTCACCAAATTTGCATGCACAATTAGTGGTAGAGATGTAGACGATTGGCAAGCCTATGGGGATTCTTATTTCATTGAATGATTTTTGAGCGTCACTTATCCTATTATACACTTTGAGAGTGAGTAAATACACTTGACCGGTGAGGTTCATATTCTTCAAATATTAGCTATGATGTTAAGGAAGCACCCCGGAGATTTGAATACTTTATAGAACTCGACTTATTTATTTCTTGAGTCGCATTGATGAATTCTCAAAATAATCCTTTGAGGTGTGTTGAGGAATGAGTTCCCTTAAGAGTGGTTATTTTAAAGTGCATTGCTCGGGACGATCAACGTTCAAGTTTGGGGGATTTTGATAACACTCAGTTTTACACATATTTTTATAAGGTTTTTCCGGATTTTAAGATTCTAAAATGTGTAGAATTGCGTCGTTTGTGTTCATATTGTTTTTGTTGGACTCGATCATGCTTGGGTACATTTTATTTGATTTTATAGGTGTTTTAAGGACATTATCAAGCAAGAACAAAGTCTCAATCCCCAATACACATCAAGCAATACGGAAACGAGAGATCAAGCCGAAAATGGAGTCAAAACGGACCAACACGGGCTGTGTCACTGATGAGTATCCGGACGAAGATTGTGGTGAAATATGCGCTTTTATGGCCAATATTGGAGTTTATGACGATCAAGAGCGAGAACGAGGCCTAAAACGATAAAGATTGAAGCACTACCTGTCGTATTTTCTATTTTGCAGATTCATTACTTCGAATCAGGACGTGTTCTATATATGTATGGTTTCCTCATGAAATCACCTTCGCAACGGTATATCATACGCTAAATTCCGAGGTGTATTGAGGGAGATATGGTTTCTAGACCACGGCTTCACAGTCCAGACTGCACACGGGCCGTGTCACATGACACGGTCGGGTCTGCTGTCCAGAAAGTTTTTGCATTTTTTGGGACAGTATGACACGGGCCGTGTCATCTGACATGGGCCGTGTCACTTTTCGGTGCAAGTCTATTGTTTGACATTTTACACGATTTGAATGAAATTTCTTGGCATTTTTGGCTTGATAAAAGGCCTTGGACCAGACTTTTGAAGATATATTATGAATATTAGAGAGATTAGAGAGAAAAAAACACAAGATTGAGAGCTTTTCATCCAAAAAGAAGGAGATTTGAAGGGAATTCTTGAAGAACACTTCAAGAACATTTGAAGGCTTCAACCGGGATCAATCAAGACACCATCCGAGTTTTATCTTCTTCTTATCTTTTATTCATTTTGTTGTTTTATTTAGCATGAACATGATGAACATGATGATTATTAATCTTTCTTTCATTACCATGTCCGGCTAAACTCGTTAGATTCCGGGCATGGGAGTACGTTGATTTGCTATGGTTTTGAGGGATTGATGATTATATATATCTAGTGTGATTTCTTTATCAAATACTTGGTTTTAATTCATGTTTAGACACTTGATCAATGTTTTTACATGTTTAACTTAATTGCTCATAATTCGAGAGAAGAGGGCATTAATAGGTTTTGAGTATTTGACGTAGTAAATTACGAGATTGAGAAATCGGTGATAAGCTATGATGATGTTTAAATCTTATGAACATTTTGGAGTTAGATAATTTATAGTAAACGGAGACGTTGTTATAGGTTGTTTAATCTACGTTTTAATGCATCTCGAGAGGGACTTTAGAATATTATTGTGATTATCATTTTGGAAACGCACTTAGAACTTTTGGAACCAATCCTGACTAAACTTAGTGATCAACGGAAACCGAGCCTTGGAATCTTTCTTTCTAAACTCTTACAATTCTACTTAATTCGGATATTTTCTTTTATTGTCATCATTTTATTTTATTTCGTTTACCATCCATTCAACTTTCGATCGTCTAGATAAAACCGGAATCATTATAATCTAGTACTCAACACAATAGGAATATTTAGTCTTTGTGGAATATGACCTTGCTCGCCGCTTTCTACACTTACTCCGTACACTTGCGGATTGTTTAAAAATATAGCGAACAGTATCCTTGGAAAAGCCTAGTCCGAAAGCCGCAATCTATGAACCTCCCGGCAGACCGACAGCCTACCGCTGCAGAGATCAAGAACTGGAGGAGAAATGAACTATTAAGATACTTTGTTGTACTTATCAGGGATTCCCCTTTATTCAATAGATGCAGAACGATACAGGAAGCCGCAGAGAAATTCAAGACGAAGCTGGAAGACGGAACGCTCCCGCTACAACTGCAGATGAAATCAAAGCACAAGAATGGTGACTTGGTTACCCACCCAGAGGATTGGATCCTTGTCTTCGATAAATCATATGAAGGTCGAGCCATTTATCAGAATCGAGACAGGGAAGCCCATCAAAACTGGTGGAAAAACACCAAGAATAACCCTAAAAATCCATGGAGGCATTCAGACTACAGGAGTTAAATTTCCTTGTATTTTAATTTTGTAATCTTATTTTAAGAACAGCAAAATTTTGTACTCTTCATTTCAATATCAATAAAATTTTTGCCTGTTTTGAAAGATTACAACTCATAATCTACTGTGTTCTTATATGTTTACAGTCACTTAATTTTTTTTTTTTGCTGTATTCATATTATGAAACTTATCTCAATACACAAACTGTAAGAACTTGTCTGCGAACAGTTCATAGTTTAAGTTGTATGCATCTAGAATACAATGTAAGATTGTGCCTGCGCGCCAATCACAAGTTTTCAAATGTAACTTTCTTTTGATAAAAGCTGAACTTGCCTGCGAGCAGTTCTTAGTGTTAAGCCAAATGCTGAAGGCCAGATCATTCGAAAGAAGACCAAGAAGTCTGCCCTACTTCAAAACCGATAAGTGTCAAAGTTTTGGCATCATCAAGGATGTTCGGATAACATCATAAGGTTTTAAAAGGAAGACTCGGAAGGACTTGGCAAATTATCAAAAAGGGGGAAATTGTTAGGATAACAAATACCCGATATCGAAAATGTTGGGATAAATAATCCCTGTATCGATCGTGTTGTCAGAATGTTTTGACAATATGCCAAATCCTGCATACCGCTAATAGCTGTATCGAAAAGCTGATCAAGTATCAACCTGTATCGAAGACTTCTCGTAGTCCCACCATACAGTAAATCTATCATACAACAAAGAGTCCCGCAAAGCTAAGTATGGAAGCTGTCTCGAAACATCAATACAGCAATCCTTTCCATACAGCCCTCAAACAGGACAAGAAAGAATCTTCAGTATTCGCTAGAATTCAAGTCTCGTTTGATAAAGAAGTATTTAAATACTAAAGGATAGAGTATTTAAATACTGTAAGTCATCAGAAGATCTTCAAATCCCGCAATATCCGGATCTCAGTCAACTATCAAGTTGTCACAGAATCTTGCTCAACAGATCTATTTCAACGGATATATTTCAGAGACTATATATATATATATCTCCAGAGTTTGAAGATCATACACAGATATACAGATACAGATACATACATACACACGACTTACAAACCAACAAGTGCTTACATGAATATTCAGAGCAAAACATATCTCCCAAAGCTTTCTGCTATTCTGATAGAAGAGATATACAGTGCTCAAACCGTGAATAACACATCATCAGCTATAAGCTCAGAAAGTCAAAGCTGTTGTTCAAATATTGTTCTAACCCTTAAACAAACCCATCAGCCCTATGTGGACTGAGAAACCTTGCTATTCCCGAACTGTGTGTGACGGACTTGCATTGAAGAATACGAAGCTTCAGAACTGTGTGTGAAGAAGCCAGTCACGTGTTAGCTCAAACCAATCTGTGTGAACGGTTGAAAGCTAAGATCTTTATATCAATCTGTGTGAACGATATATTGATTAGGTTTGGTTATAATTACATAGTTGTGTACGCAGTAATTATAATAAACTTTTTACTCCTGTGTGGAGGACCAGTGGACGTAGAGGGATTTACCTCGAACCACTTTAAATATTGTGTTGTTTACCTTCTGCCTTTATTGTTTTATTAATTGTGATTATTTAAGTATACACTGCATACATAGTTGCTGTATCCTCAGCAACTTACTGTATTAAAGACTTCCGCTACGCACTCAGATTTAAAAACCGTACAGCTTGTTGTTTAAAACACTTTCCAAGCTGTATCAAGTATACTTAGTGGCCAACAATTAGTATCGTAGCTCATCATCTTTCATGCCGACCCTGTGACTCCTCCTACGAACTAAGCATACCTGAAATGCATGAAACGTATTTCCCCCATTTAAGGGGTCAACAACTCGAATTTTCTAGTACAAGTATCATAACCATGCAAGATATTGCAAGCAAACATCAATCACGAATCAGATAATGATAATCATACCACAAATATTTTCGAGAGGTTTTAGTGATTAGAAAACAAAGCATTTGAAGCATTTGAGAACAAAAACATCATCTTGGGACTTTTAGAAATTAAAAAGCCTTTAGGACCTCAAGTCCTAAGTTATAAAAACTATTTTCGAAAACATTAGAGTTTCAGCCCAAATCTTATTTCACATCACCTTAATTAAAATGAAACGGGAAACCTTTCCAAGAACCGTTTGGATCTCGGTCCGACATTCATTTTCATAGAACTTCCTTTTCAAAATCTTTCATCATCAAAACATGCTCTTGACCCTGTGATCTCTTGCCATGTGTCTCCGTAGGTTCAACTACCCGTACGGATTGAGCCAATCACAACATCAAATATTAACATGCTCGTGACCATATGATATCCTGTCACATATCTCCGTAGGTTCAACAACCAGCACGGATCGAGCTAAACACAACAACTCACAACAACCAGTCTCGACTCCGTGATCCCTTGCCACAAGTCACCGCAGGCCCCATCGAACCCACACGGTTGGATGTATTTTGTCCTGACCCCATGATCTCCTGCAATGTGTCATCATAGGCCTCGTCAGACCTGCATGATTGGACCTCAGCACAACATACTAAGTTCTGATCTCATGGTCCCTTTCCATGAATCCTCGTAGGTCCCGTCGAACCTACACATGTGAACTTAGCAACACAGTACACAACATTCACATTTCACCAACAATGTACATGGTCAGTCATTGCATCAATCATCACGAACTTTACGCAACCAACACAGATAGTGAAATATCGATATTCCAACCATAATCACAAACAACGCAAAGTCATCATATCTCATGATCAATACACAACATGATACCCATCCAAGTGTACAATCAAACCAACACATTTATAATAACCAACACAATTCCATAATGTTGAACATTCAAGATTACCACAAATACCACCAAACATTCATGATAAGCGAATCCTCCGAAGAACATGACTCAACCAAAAAGCCTCAAAAATCTACAACCTCCGCAAGAAATAACGACAACACCATCACTACGAGAATAAGGACAATAATGATGTAAAACACATCCAACGACCGAAGGAAACTCAGTGAAATATTTAATCGAATATTAAATGTTCTAGGTTTCCTCAAGAACACAAAAATCATCAACCGGGTTGAACAATTCGAAGATATTGATATACAATTGATAGAATATAATTAACAATATTATTTAAAACCAATCGATTCATCAGAATCGGATTTAAATCGAAATCAAGAACAAAACTCTAAAAAGTCAACTCTAGGGATTCAAGAACATTACATTCGATCCGACGAAGAATGAAGGATTGGATGGTGTTAATCCTTGCTAGGAACTCAAATACGTTGATGAATGATGAAATCTCCCCTCTCTCGACCTCAGATCGTCCCAACCGCCCGCACAAAGGAGGAGGATGAAAATGGTGTAAAAACACTAAAATGGGTCTGCAACTCGCATACATATACATTTATGAACGTTACGTACGCAACGCACCAAGGTTATGTACGTAACTACACTTAACGTACGTTAAGGCCTAAGTGCAACATACGCACCGTCCTACACAGAACTCACTGCCTCGATTTACAGGTAAGTTAACGTAGGCAACTCCCACTATTACGTACGCAACCAACGGATAACATACGCTATAAGCCTCAGTAGCGTACGCTAAAGCCTCTCCAAAGACTGCTGCCTCAACCAACAGGTATGTTAACATACGTTAACTTACGTACATAGCCTACGCTAGCCCTCACAAGTTGCATACATAATGCACTTGTTAGCATACGTAACATGTTTTGACAACAGCACGTCTGAAATCAGTACAACGATGCAACTTCCCGATGAATGACACGACTCCCAGCTTACAACGAATCTCTGATGGTCCATAATGAGAACAATCATACGACGGAACACGACATACAGTGTCACTTGCGCAAACATACGATCACATACTACTAAGAGATGACAAGATGCACCCGACGAAAACCACAACACGACACACCACACACTATATAATGGAGAAGTAATTCCACGTAATCATCATTGAGAAGAAAAATACCTAGCATAAAAGGGTAAATAATTCCAAACAATACAAACAAAATTCTCGGATATTGCAAAGCTGTCTATCGCATTTTCTCCCATCCCCATGCCATGTGAGGTTCTTCGCATCATATGCATTAGCAAACAATCGCTTAAACCTTGGAATTATTGGAAGATACCATAACACCTTCGCAAGGAAACCTCGTTTTGTGATATCATCACTACAGTCATCAGACTTGGTTTTGTACCTCGATACCCCGCATCTGGGGCACTTATTCAATGTTTCAAACTCTTTCATGTATAATATATAATCATTAGGGCATGCGTGTATTTTCTTGTACTTCATTCCCATCAGACACAATATATTCTTTGCCTCATAAGTACGATCCGATAATGTGTTATCTTTTGGAAGTATCTCCTTCAAGAGTTCAATCAATTCAGTAAAGCTTTTATCACTCCATCCATTTCTTGCCTTCAGATTAACCAGTTTTAACACTGCTGACAATCGTGTAAAGAGTTTACACCCCAGCCACAAAGATGTCTCTGAATCACTTTTCAACGTATCATACACATGTGTTCGTTGAAAATATTCTTGTCCAACATCACGAATCATGTCTTCAACTCGATCATATGTATCTACATCAATGTCATGAGTGTCTTCCATGTGCTCATTTGAAGAGTCCACCAATCCACCATGCCATGTCCATATTTTATAATTCTTGTTAATTCCATCACAAAGAAGATGCACTCGAATCTTGCCAACTTCACGCCTTCTTCCATTCACACGATTGATACAAGGACAATAATACTTTTGATCGGGTTCTAGTCGATTTCATTGGGTAAATTCTAGAAATTGCTCAACTCAATTCTCATATTCATCACTCATTTGATTAACGTTCATCCAGATTCGATCTATTTTAAGAATGTAAGATCAATTTGGACAAAAAATAGTTCCAAAACCAATTGACGACAAGATATTCAAGACGAAAGTTAACATCTATCCGAAAGGGAGAAAATCCTTAAGATGCAAGTTAACATCTATCCAAAAATGAGAAGATCCTTAAGAAGTTAACCACATCTATCCCAAATGGAGAAGATCCTTAAGACGCGGGTTAATATCTATCACAAAGGGAGGAAATCCTTAAGAACTTAACCACATCTATCCCAAAGGGAGAATATCCTTAAGACGAAAGTTAACATCTATCCCAAAGGGAGGAGATTCTTAAAAAGTTAACCACATATATCCCAAAGGGAGAGGATCCTTAAGACGAAAGTTAACATCTATCCCAAAGGGAGGAGATCCTTAAGAAGTTAACCACATCTATCCCAAAGGGAGAGGATCCTTAAGAAGAAAGTTAACATCTTCCCAAATGGAGGAGATCCTTAACAAATTAACCACATCTATCCCAAAGGGAGAAGATCCGACGAAAGTTAATATCTATCCCAAGGGGAGGAGATCCTTAAGAAGTTAACTAATCTTCCCATTAACCAATAATGGAGAAATATGATATTTGATAGAAACACTTAATACCCGAGATTTTTCTTGCATTGAATTTCAAGGAAAATGGCATTTGATAATTACCCAAAAAAAAAAAAAAAAAAAAAATTGAAGGCACAAAGAAGAAGAAAAACCATTTGTGAAATCCATTCGCCAGAAGCAGATGAATAAGGAATTATAAGCAACATACTTTTAAATTTTAACAATGGCTCCAAAGTAAAAATAAAGAGAAGGAAAAAAAGAAAACAAATGGAATCAGAAAATGTTGAATTATTATATAAACTAAAACCGAAAATGATAGATAGTAAACCTACGAATTACATAGATGATTAAATGGTCATAATGTTTTATTAGCTCCAAGATTACTGTTTATATATACATACATACTGTCCTCTAACTTTTTTTATTGCCCTTAAAGTATTATAGTGATAGAATTAATAAATGTGATCATATGGTCCTAGATTTTGAAATTGTAAAATAAATTAATATGCACCAGATTGGCTATTTACATTGTGAATCCATTTAGGGGGTGAGTTTTTTTTTTTTTTTTTTGAAAGGAAATAATTTCATTAAACTGAGTCTGGTCTAATGCCACAAGTTACAAACATCATCTAAATTTGACAACAAACTAACAGGGGATATCCCTCCCAAACATTACAACCGTGAAACTTTGCAATTGAAACTAAAACATGAGCCTAGACATTAAAATGCCTACGGGTATGGCATACAGAGTAGGAGGAAAATTGCAGTAACAGATCCCAACAATCATGGACAATTGGCATAATGGGCACATCAATAGATTGCTTCCTAATACAAGTTACAACAGATAAAGCATCAGAAACAATTGCCAAATCTGATATCCCCAAGCTAATGGCATAATGCAGACCCCATCTAACTCCCAAAGCTTCAGCTACCACAGGCTCCACTGAAATGAATTCCTTCTTACAGGTACTATGTAGAACAATACATGCAGCATCAACAACACAGAAACCCCAGCAAGTAAATCCACCCTCAAAACAACCTGCATCCATAAAACAAGTAAAAGGATGGCCATTACTTTTCCTCATCAGATAATTCCAGCATAGGAGTTGTTGTTGGATGAGTATTGGCCAGATTAAATTCAGTGGTGAAATCAATAGTAGCAGCAAAGTTTTGTTGTTGAAGACTACATCATTTCGCCCTTGCCACAGCTTCCACAGCAGAATACCAAACAATTGAGTGCCATAAATATCATCACAAGTAAGTCACTTTAGTATCCAATTGTTGATGTCAACATTATGAGGAATATGAGAGCCCAAATGAGAAGCAAAAAGAGTAATCTTAGCAAGGGGACATTCCATGAAAGCATGTTCCAAAGTTTCTGGACTTGAGTGACAAAGAGGGCATGTGGGGTCAATGAGCAGCCCTTTTCTACACAGATTTACTTTGCAGGGCAGAATTTTCTTTGAAATTCTCCACAAGAAGTTCTTGACTTTGTTAGGGACCTTTGACTTCCAAATTTCTTTCCACACTAACTCATTATTAGAATTTGAACTGCTAAGATCATATCCCAATTTCTTAGCACATATTGCATGGTAAGCAGTGCGAACAAAATATTTTCCATTTTTCTCCAAGCTCCACACAAATCTATCCTCAGAGAGTCTAGCTGACAGAGGAACACTGACCATCTTAAAACCTTCCCTTGAGTTAAATAAGCTGTAAATCAAAGGCCTATTCCATTGTTTGAGATCAGAATCAATGAGTTCAGAAACAATCGCCTCTTCACTTAGAGTGTTGTTAGTTAGTCTAGATCTCACCATATCTGACTTGGGCAGTGTAATGCCCGGATAATAATTGTGTAATTATCTTGTATTCGGACTCGTATTATTCAACTTATGATGTAATTAATCGAAGATCGTTTGCCCGTATTTGTATCCTTATATTTTATATCTCCAACATTGTGCATGCATGTCATAACGTACGCTAGACAATGATCATAGCGTACGCTATGACTGCAGTATAACGTACGTTACATGTGTAGCTTAACGTACGTAAGCTTAGTCAACTCGGAATTAGACAAGGGTCGGAGTGTGGGGGACCGACGAAGATGCGAGGATATCGCTCGCATGAACCTGGACGGCTTTCCAGCTACGCAAGTCAACTAGACTTAACGTACGTTAAAAAGGAATGACAACGCACGTTAATGAGGTTTTGTTACGTACGTAAACCACAGTACTAACGTACGTAAGCTAATGCCAGAAACAGGTCAGTGAGCTCTGTCCAGACGATAGCGTACGTTAAGGGTTGGGCTTAGCGTACGTTAAGCCTCTTACGTACGTAATATAGTATAGGTAGCGTACGTAATGCTCAGAAATCTATTTATAGGACTCGACCCCCATTTCATTTCTAACTCTTACCTTGGCCAATTTTCGTGTTCTTGAGATTATCCCTCACCTCATATCCCTCATATCATCATCTTAATCCGATTTTGGGGAGATTAGACCTTGGGGATTGGTGATCAAGCTTCCAGTAAAGAGTTTCTTCAAGATTTTCATTGTTCTTCCTTTTTTTTTTGAGGTATGTTAACTCTACACCAAGATGGAGACTATGTTCTTAGTTATATTATGAACTTTTCCCAGAGATTATTGACCTTACTATGTCGTAATGAATCTAACACCATGTTTAGGAGGATTGTTTTGGTTGAATTAAGGTTTCCAAGGTTAATAGTTGAGCCATAATCTTTATCAACCTCAAGGATGGAATTTTCTGAGATATACACACCTTGTTGATGCTTTCGTAACACTCTTTTTATGAACAAAGTGTTGAGGATTACCCCTGTGTAAGATAAATTCGTAAATTTGAACGTAAAGTGTGTTCTTGGATGAACTCGTTGTTAATCTTCTTGGATGATTAGAACCATGAAAGGATATTTAGAACAATTATTTTGGATGAAGAATTTGATAAGAAGAATTACCCGTGGAAGAACAAGAATCGTAGAGTGGAATTAACCTAGAACTAGATTGAACGTGATTATCTCGTTATGTATCGTTGTAGCAACCGAACCAAGCATTCGAGTTAATAATCGAAATTAGAGTATGGAACATGGGATATAATGATATGATGAATGTCTTTGGAATTGTAGACACCGACTTTGTGTTCCGTTACGATCTCTTGAATTCGCATGCCTTTTTCCAAACTTAGTACTCGTCGGAAAATAGGACCGAGAACCGATTGTCCGTTATTGATAACTCAATTATAACTTAAGGCGTTCGGTACTCGTGCATTAGTTTCGGGAGGTTTATTGAATTCCTTGTTATTCCCTTGTACAAGGTGATCGATCGAGGGGCGGCGACCTTCGGACGTGTGACATTCATGGGAGTATTTAATTCTTGCCATCTTTGAGGCAAGTACGTATTTTGAAATTGGTTAATATTGGAATTTTGATCATGCATATGGTTTATTCATGTTGTTGAACATGAGATTAATTCCTTTGAATTGTCGTGGTATTCGTTATTGATTTCTTGATTGTTCATGTCGATGAACATATCGATTTGCATATGTGTATGCATAATTGCATTGTTTATGTTGTAAATGATCCGACGGGGTCATGAGGATCTATGCTGATGGTGCTGGATCGGCTGTCCACCATGCATTCGTTCGACGGATTCATCATGGGGATCTATGCTGAGGGCGCTGGATCGTTGGACAGGTTTTCCACCATGCGTTGGTCCGACGGCATCATCATGGGAATCTATGCTGAGGGCGCTGGATCGTTGAATTACCCTGTATTGTGTTGATGGAATCGTGAGGATTCGCATCGTTGGATTCCGGTGACGGAAGTCCGTTTTGTATGTTTTATGATGCATTGTTGGTTTATGTATTATGATACTTGTACTAGCATCGTTTTGTTAACCCCTTCGGGAGTGGACATTTGTTTTGATGTTCAGGTAGCCGAGGAGCGGGGAAGCAACCACAGTACCGACATGACAATGAAGTGGCTCAGTGATGTAGATTATGTTGTCGTGTTTTCTGGTTATTTTTCAGTACTCGAATACGCATATATTGTTGATGTTTTGGGGATGTTTTGTAATAATGGACTCATTTGAATTGTTGAACTGGTTTTGAATTTTAACCTTAATGACACTTTAATATTATTTTTCGTATTTCTCAAATTAGCCTTGTAAATTCTTATATAAAGGATTTACGGTGCTGTAATTATTCCGAATATATCGGGGTGTTACAGGCAGCCATTTATCTTTCCAAATTTTAATCTTTTCACCATTGCCAACAATCCATTTCCCCCCAGGTCAATGATCTTTCTTGCACCAATTATGCTCCTCCAAGCATAGCTAGGTTGATACCCACCAGTAGCCTCAGCAAAAGTACCTCTATGGTAATATCTGCTCTTTAAAATAGCCTCCAAGAGAGTGGATTCTCCAGTTAAGAGTCTCCAGCAGTACTTTCCAAGAAGAGCAGCGTTGAAATCCTTAAATCCTCTAAATCCCATACCACCCTTGCTCTTAGGAATGGTCATTCTTCCCCAACTACTCCAATGGATTCTTCTTTTTTCCTCCTCAGACCCCCACCAAAACTTAGCAAGCATTGAATCAATTTTGTCACAACAATCCACAGGAATCTGATAACAGCTTAAAATGTAGTTGGGAATCGCCTGAGCCACAGCCTTAATGAGAGTTTCCTTGCCAGCCCTGGATAAACACTTCTCCTTCCACCCTTTCAATTTCTTCCAAAAATGCGGTCCATGACATGAGAGAAGATATCTTTCTTTGATCTTCCAAAAGGAATTAGAAAACCAAGATACCTAGACTGATCTTCAACTGACTTTACTCCCATCAAATTACAGATCATATCTTTATCATTTTGAGGCACATTTTGGCTAAACGAAGCATCAGATTTGTCAAGATTAACCATCTCTCCAGAAGCAATCTCATAGGTTTTGAGGATACTAAGAACTTTTGCAGCTTCACAGGCACTAGCTCTAGTTAAGAGGAGGCTGTCATCAGCAAAAGACAGATGGGAAATTTTAGGTGCCTGTCTAGCAATTTTAATACCATGGAGCTCCTTATTCTCAATGTATTTATGTATCATTCCTGAAAGAACATCTGCACACATGATGAAGAGATAGGGGGATATGGATCCCCCTGCCTAAGACCCTTTTGAGGAGAGAAGGGTTCACTAGATTGGTGCAGACAGGTTTGTACTCGACATAGAGTGGGCCATATAACTATCTTTCCCTCCCCTGTCCTAATCGGTCGTGTAATTACACTTATTTTATAATTCTAAAAAGCAGTATAAAAGGAAAAGAATTAGGTCAAAGAACGATTCCGAGCATTACCATAAATCAGCAGATGTTATTCTTTCTCAGCCGCAAGCAGCCCGAGCGTCGGCCACCACCCATGATATCATTCCCACAGCGGCGATTTCCGAAGATTGGTGACGCAGGCGAACTGTTGGAATATTTATTCCACACATTAATTAAAAGTGTTTTAATGATTAAGTTGTTAAACAAAACAAAACAACATCGAGGCGAAGCAAAACAACGAAGCAGACGAAGACGCAAAAAGGTGGACAAATACAAAGCTAGCGCACGCTAGACATATAAGTTAGCGCACGCCAACGGATCCCGGCTGCAGATCAGACGAGTTCGAAGTTAGCTGAAGTGAAGTCACCTGCTGAGGATAGCGCACGCTACAGGTTATAATTAACGCACGCTATCGAGCCCATATTACCGTTGTGAAGAGATTCAAACACAGAATGACGTAAGCAGTGAAGTCATCATAGCGCACGCAAGAGATGATATTTAGCGTACGCTAAATATCAGTTTGAATTCAGTCAATCAATCTGTTGGAAAGATTCCGAAGCAAAGTCAAAAGTATAAACGGATATATGACGCATGAAAAGATGCAAGATTAGCGCACGCTACAGGGAAATGTTAGCGCACGCTAACTGTCAAGGACAGTAGCCACTGGACTGAAGCATGCTACATATAAATCATTACGTACGCTAAGGCAAAAATGTGCGATAGCGCACGCTAAGAAGAAGAGCTAGCGCACGCTAACTAGTCAACTGCAGCAACGGCTAGTTTATGGAAGAAGGATATAAATACCAAGTGAGTTGGTATTATTCAAAACAACAACATTGAGCTTAAATTGAGTGATTGAGTGTTATACACAAAATCATACACGATAGGCAAAAGAAAAGATACGATTGGATTCGGTGTTATTAGGATCAAGGATCCGGCATTGTTAGAATCGCAATCGCTATCTTAGTGAGGTTTATCTAGTACCAATAGAAAGCTAGAGTGGTTGATTCCTTATCCAATAGAAAAGGAAAAACGGTTTTACTCAGACCGATAGAAGACGAGCTTGTAACGGTAATCCCTCGACCGATTGAAGAGAGGTGCAGAGGTTTTGATCTTAAACCTATAGAAAAAGATCTTGAGAGAGAGGACATGGGCACGTTTGGACGAACCTCTATAAATCGTCGTGTCGTTTAATTTCCGCACCTTATTTACCCTTCCGCATAAACGGCACAATATCAGATAATTCTCCAACAATTGGTATCGGAGCGGTACTCCAATACGCGGCTTAACATCCGAGGAGAAAAGATCCAAAATGGCGTTCCAATTTGCTCCAGTCGAAGGCCTTGCTCTTAACCGACCACCATTTTTTGATGGCTCAAATTACATGACTTGGAAGAAAAAGATGTCAATATTCATCCGAGCATATGACATCGAGATTGGGAAGATTATTTGTCTTGGCCCGAAAGTTCCAATCAAAGCCGACGGATCTCTTAAGAGTTTCGAAGAATACAATGACGAGGATGTTGGGATTCGGTGCCTAAAACAAAGGCCCAGCGGAAGCGGTAAAACGAAAATTAATTCGATCTGAATCCCTACGAGGATCGATCGAGCTACGTATATACGAATATCAAAAATGAAATACAAGAGATACGAGAAACATACCCTCGTAGTCCGTTGATTAAATGGATAACCTTCTCTTGAGCTATTCCCCAAGCTTTGCTTGATCTCTACGAATCTATTCCGCTCTAAGCCCTTGAACGATCCAACGCCGAAAGCACCGCGTCTCTACTTGTCACGCGCCGGAGAAACGACCGGAATGACAATCACCTTGCTATCCTCCGAGGATACGGCTAGAGCTAAGTGATGAAGCTTTCAATATGAAATTATTACACTCTAAGTGTATAACTCACAATCTCTCTTTTATTTCTCAATTTTTCTCCAAGGAAAAATCAAGAACTTGATGAATAGAGAAGAAGATGATGAAGTAGACTTCTCTCTCTCTTTCCTCTCTATTATTCACGTAGGAATGAATGTGAATGAAGTAAATGAGGTGAGAAGTCTTCCTCTCTTTATTCTATTTCCACTCACATGCAAAACAAATCATTCCATATGATTTTTGCCCCACAAGTCATGTTCCTTAATATAAAAAGGAAACAACAAGACAATGGGAAGGTGGGTGGAAGGGGTTGGGGCGGCCCATGTTAGAAATCGGATGAGTTCGGTTCGTTTCGGACTCCTGTGAGTCCAAACAGATAAACTACGATTCTGTTCCGATGTATTTGTATCGATTAATTAATCCAATTAATTAAACATATCAAATACAAAATAACATAATTAATTTCTCCAAGAAATAATTATATTCATGAATTAAATTAATCAACCAGTGATATATTTAATCCATTAAGCCGTAAATTAATTTATCCGATAAATTGATTTAAACATCCAATGTCCCAAATTAGATATCCAATATCTAATATTCATAATGAGAGAATTAGCTTAATTCATTCCGTCGTCAATCCTAATGCGCGACTCGGTAGGTCCGTCTCAGTCAGCAATGGGAGGAACCAAAGAGTAGTAGCACCACCTAGCCAGCCTGGTGGCCTACACTGCACTCGATCGAGAACGAATGATTGGGATCATTCAAGAACCATTCGTCGTGAATACCGGATACGTATAAACCCTTCTTTCAAATATCCCGATCAAGTTATAGGGTCACGGTCGGTCAAACCCTATCTCAGACTTGACGCTATGCATGCGTTAATGCAAATCGAGATCATCGAGCTGTCGTGTATCTAATACAACTAGCTCCAATGCTTTGGCCAAAGACTTATGATCTCATCTGCCAATAACCGCATAGGACATATAACCCGCTCACTAACGGGAGAAATAATTCTATCTTGGTATTCAGTAGGACCTGCTACTTGCCCGTCAAGATGCACGTCGAGGTTGACCCCCACCTTCCGGTTTACAGGGTCGAACTACTCTAATGAAAATCTTGACGTCACAAGCACATCCCTACTAAATCCTCAAGTCGAAGGTTCACGAATACCTATCACAACCTTTCGATTCCGTCATTGACTGTCCCGGAGTGAAATCCATGTGACGAATCGAGGGTGAGTCGGTTCGAGTATGCTAATCTAATTAGCATACCTATAACGTGTGCTCCCACTAACCATTAGTGTTCGACAGGCACTCTCCATGTCAAAGAACACGTCATACAAGTCTTCACATAAACTTAACGCCTACCAAGTTTCATCGACTTGCGAACGATTAAGTATTTGAGCTATAAACTTTTCCAGTGCCGACCCCCTTATCCAATAAGGAGTGGAACGTTTTGCTCTCAAATACACGGACTAGTTTTTATATGTTTATTTACGAGTTAGGAATGCCAAGAACTACCAAGAAATAAAGAAACATTCATTTGCCTTATATAAATGGTTTACATAATTACAAGTACAATGCCCTCACTCAACAACCTCTCGAGTGGCATTCGAGGGCATACTCTAACAATCTCCCACTTGCACTCAATGCCACACACTATGGTATCTAATACCCATGTTCTCCAGATGACGCTCCAAGCTAGTCCGAGATAGCGGCTTAGTCGGTGGATCGGCGACGTTGTCGGCCGAGTCTACTCTATGCGGACAATGTATCCCTTGCGAACAAATTCTCTTACGAGATGATACTTCCTCTCAATATGTTTGGTGTCATGTTGTGAAACCTCGGCTCCTTGGCACGTACTCTGACTCCGTCGTTGTTGCAAGACAATGAACAGCATTCAAGACATGGTATCATTTGAAGTTCTCCTAGAAACTTCTTAATCCGTAACCCTTCCTTGGAAGCCTCCGAGGCCGCTTGATACTCACTGACAGTGGAATCAAGATCGCGCTTTGCTTGGCACTACGCCAAGATACTGCTCCTCCATTAAGAGTAAATATGTAGCCAGAAGTGGACATCGAGTCGTCCTTCAGTCCTTGGAAGTCCGAATCAGTGAATCCCACCACATCCAAATCTCCACCGCCATACATAAGAACTATATCTCTCGTTCTTCTCAAGTACTTGAGAACATTTTTTACAGCAGTCCAATGTTCCCTACCTGGGTTTGCCTGAAACCTACTCACCACGCTTACAGCATGCGCGATGTCAGGTCTTGTACACAACATAGCATACATAAGGCTACCCACGGCCGAAGCATATGGTATATTTCTCATTTCCTTGCGTTGTTCCTCACTTTGAGGACACATCTTCAAGGTGAGTTTTATTCCATGTTGCATCGGTAGGAACCCTCTTTTAGAATCATCCATCTTAAATCGCTTTAAGATCTTATCTATATAGAGGGCTTGGGAAAGGCCTATTGTTCTCTTCGCTCTATCCCAGAGAGCCGAATACCAAGAATATAGGTTGCTTCTCCCAAGTCTTTCATGGAGAAATTACTCAAAGCCAAGCTTTCACGTAACCGAGCATTCCCACATCATTTCCTATTAGTAGAATGTCATCTACATATAGTACTAAGAATGCGATCTTGCTCCCACTAACCTTCTTGTATACACAAGGTTCCTCTTCATTTTGCACGAAGTCAAACTCTTTGACCGCCTCGTCAAAACGAAGGTTCCAACTACGCGACGCTTGCTTTCACCATAAATGGAACGCTGAAGCTTGCACACTTTCTGAATATCGACTTCGGACACAAAACCTTTAGGCTGCTCCATATAGATTTCCTCCTCGAGGAATCCATTAAGGAAAGCCGTCTTTACGTCCATTTGCCATATCTCATAATCGTGGTAGGCAGCTATAGCAAGCATCATGCGAATAGACTTGATCATGGCTACGGGCGAGAAGGTATCGTGGTAATCAATCCCTTCCTTTTGGGTATAACCCTTTGCCACAAGCCTGGCCTTATAGGCATCAACCTTGCCATCACCATCAGTCTTTCTCTTGTAGATCCACTTATTCCCAATGGGCACTATGCCCTTGGGGCGGTCTACTAGAGTCCAGACCTGATTTACATGCATCGAGTCTATCTCAGCTTCCATAGCTTCACGCCATTTCGCGGAGTCTACATCCACCATCGCTTGGTCATAGGTCGTCGGGTCGGTCTCTTGGCTATCACTTGGAACCTCATGAAGACCCAGCTCCTCCAAGTGCACAAGCCCATACCTCTCAGGTAAATGAGACACCCTACTAGACCTACGAGGTGGTTGTACTTGTGTTTCAGAAGGTTCGGTTCCAGTTTATTGCACAGGTGTCTCTCGAGGAGTTTCATTGTATTCTTCTAAAGAAATACTTCTACCTGCTCCGCCTTCCTGAATGAACTCATCTTCCAGGAAGTGTGCTTGTAAAGCAACAATGATCCTTCGATCTTCGGGTATGTAGAATAGATATCCCATCGTCCCAGACGGGAATCCAATGAAACGTCCCTTCGTAGACCTAGCTTCCAACTTTTCCACCTTAGTCTTCTTGACATAAGCGGGACATCCCTAAATCCTAATATGATTCAGACTTGGTTTCCTTCATTCCCATATCTCATGTGGAGTTTTAGGAACGGATTTGGAAGGACATCTGTTCAAGATATACGCGGCAGTCAGGAGTGCATACCCCCACAGGTAAATCGGCAAGTCAGTATAGCCCAGCATGGAACGGACCATGTTCAACAGGGTCCGGTTCCTTCTTTCTGACACACCATTTAACTGAGGAGTACCTGGAGGTGTTAGTTGTGAAACTATTCCATGTTCTTTAAGGAACTCGTCAAACTCCGTACTCATATACTCGCCACCTCGGTCCGACCGAAGTGCTTTGATATGATTACCAGTTTGTTTTTCGACTAGGGCCTTGAATTCCTGGAATTTCTCAAAGGCCTCGGATTTATGTTTCATTAAGTATATGTAACCATACCTAGTATGATCATCTGTAAACGTAATGAAATATTGATATCCGTCACGTGCTGCTTCCAAAGCACCACAAACGTCAGTATGGATTAATCCCAGTTTATCAGCGGCTCTTTCAAAAGTCCCTGTGAAGGGGGACTTAGTCATTTTGCCTTTAAGGCAAGATTCACAAGTAGGAAAGGGATCCGAACCCAATGGACCCATAAGTCCATCTTTTTCCATCTTGTAAACCTTGGTCTGACCAACATGACCAAGTCTAAGATGCCATTTCAAAACTTGGTTGGTTTCATCCCTACCACGTTTTCTAGTCATAGTATTCACAACTACTTTGTTGCTGAGATTTAGATGATACAATCCATTCAACAATGTAGCAAGACCCACTAGTTTATTTCTAAAATAAATTTTGCAGAACCATCACCAATGAAAAATGAAAAGCCCTTTCGGTCCATGACCGAATGGATACAATGTTTTGTGCCTTGGGCAAAACAAGTACATCTTCTAAAGTCAAAACAAAGCCGGATTCTAAACCCAAAAGAAGTGATCCTATGTCGGTCGCCTCGACACTATGCCCGCTTCCGACCGTGATCATATCTTCTCCACTCCAAGCTTCCTACTTTATTCCAGATCCCGATTCACGGTACAAATATGAGAACTAGCACCAATCAAGTATCCAGAAGTAGAAAATACAAGAGCGTAACAATTTGTTTCCAAAACTAAAAGTTACAGACGAAGTGCCATGAAGAATCGGACAGTCTCTAGCCCAAAGGCCCACTCACCGCACTTAAGACAAGCATCCTTCTTCTTCTTGTTCTTTGGAACCATCGGCCTTGCCCTTACCCTTAAGGTCCTTAGCTTGCGGTCCAAATCCGCTTCTTGGTCTTTTTCTTCTTATTCTTAGACTTAGAAGTCCGTAAGAAATCACAAGAGCAGACTCCTTCATCCGCGAGTCTTCATCCGAGACGAGCGGTCACAAGTTTGTTCATTAGCCCAGCTAAATTACATGCAATCTCATTGCAGTTGAAGTTCATAACAAACTGTGAGAAGGAATCAGGGAGAGACTGTAGAATAAGGTCGATTTGGAGATAAGTATCCATTTTAAAATCAAGAGCCTCCAATCTCTCGATCATGGATATCATTTTGAGGACGTGTTCCCCAACCTTCTCACCTTCCTTCATCCTTGCACCGAACATTTGCTTGGATATCTCATATCTAGCAGTTCTGCTGTGCTCACCATAAAGCTCGGTTAAGTGAGATAGAATCTGCCTAGCAGAGGTCATTTTCTCATGAGCTCTCTGAAGCTCATTAGACATGGAAGCCATCATATAAGCACGGACTTTCACATCATCCTTAACCCACTTTTCGTGGTTTTCAATCTCTTCCTGATTGGCTCGGGTCCGCACAGGAGGCGCCGGAGTGTCCGTCTCCAAGACGTATCCTGCCTCTATACCGAGGACAATCATCGGACACGAGCCAATCCACAAAGTTAGGTCCCATTAAGGTATTCTTTTCGAGTAGAATTGCGAGTGGATTCATTGTCATATTGAGATTTATGCATTAAGTATAACAGATTAATTAGTGACTTGTTATATTATGTTCTGAGTATAGAATTAAGGTCTTTTCTCTTCTTGTTACCCAGCTCCCACTATTTTATCGGAATAACACACTCCCATGTGAAATCCGGAAGTATCGTCGCTCTACTTCATAGTGGTGATCGAGTTCTTTATAAATCTTAATAGAGGGCAACCGAACAGGTTTCTAGTCTATTAATTTTCATAAAGTGGTGTCCAACACCAACCCATCTAATGGATGATTCGATCTTATTTTTCCCCTTGTTCACTCCCCTCAACCTATACGGTTTCTATGGTTCGTGAACAAGTTAAGTTTATACCATCGACGCAAATCAGTTTCACAATTGAATCTTATCCGGCAACCTATCAGGTTTCTAGGAATAAAATTTGCTCCAACCGAAAAACATCCAATGCGCTCCCGGTAATTTATCCGTCCTCCCCGAACGACTACCCCGATAACTCGGAAGCATAGCACATCTGATTTGGATTTCAATTTCCCGAAAGCTCGATGGAGGGAAGTAAAACCTTGAAACCTTATCAACTTAATAATTTTTTGTGGGAGAATTTTCGCGATTAACGTTACACTTTGCACATTAATCATATTAGCGCGTTTGTGGCATTCATACAATATGAAACAACCATTCACAACCTAGTTGCTACCAACATGTGGTTCATGGACCGTTCCTAGAAAACAAAAACTCCGTAATCTAATTACAAGTATTCGTCTTGAATCTTCGTCTTCTCGAAATGGATCTTCCTCCGGTCTTCGTCATTACATATAAATTTTACATTGAAAATTGCATCCTAGATACAAATTTTTCTAGTAAAACAAATAGGCTCAAAACGGCCTTTACAACCCAATCGAATAAAACGAACGATTCAAAAACTAAGTCCACGAACCACATCCCCATTCAAAAGCATTCATCCAATAAATACTAAATAAATGGAAAGCGTAGAGATACATTGATCCAATCAACAATACGAACCGATCCAATCGATTCACACAATCGGTAATATGATAACGTTCAAAATAATTCGGTCGACCATAAATATTCCAATTAATCAAATTTCCCTTATAAAATGAAATACCATAAATCATTTTAATCATATTAAATCCAATTTAACATGAGGGAGATTAATTTTCAAGAATACACGAAAAATCGAGCCGGGGCAAAAAGGTTTGCTGGCCGAGTCACCCTCGGCGACTTCCGTGAGTGGCTGGCATGGCGAGTCACGCTCGGCGGTGCCGGCACGGCCCGTGTCTCCCGACACGGTCTCACTGGCGATGGCCTGGAAGCTGCGGACACGGCCCGTGTCACGACACGGCCGAGTCACCTGGCGACTTCACGCCCTTTGTCCGAAAAATCGTCAAGCGACGATTTGGAGCTCGATTTTCGACCGGATATCCAATATCAATATTTTTCAACATTCATATCTTCAATATAAATCATATTTCCAAGAAATTAAGATTTATATTTAGACATAAACTTACGAAAAATATAACTACAACGAACGTAAAAATATATACCACGATTATGACTAAAATGATTCCAAATCATTAACCATATAATCAAGCATTCCAAATGCCAATATCGTATATACGATCGCAAGACCTACGCTCCGATACCACTGTTGGGATTCGGTGCCTAAAACGAAGGCCCAGCGGAAGCGGTAAAACGAAAATTAATTCGATCCGAATCCCTACGAGGATCGATCGAGCTACGTATATACGAATATCAAAAACGAAATACAAGAGATACGAGAAACATACCCTCGTAGTCCGTTGATTAAATGGATAACCTTCTCTTGAGCTATTCCCCAAGCTTTGCTTGATCTCTACGAATCTATTCCGCTCTAAGCCCTTGAACGATCCAACGCCGAAAGCACCGCGTCTCTACTTGTCACGCGCCGGAGAAACGACCGGAACAACAATCACCTTGCTATCCTCCGAGGATACGTCTAGAGCTAAGTGATGAAGCTTTCAATATGAAATTATTACACTCTAAGTGTATAACTCACAATCTCTCTTTTATTTCTCAATTTTTCTCCAAGGAAAAATCAAGAACTTGATGAATAGAGAAGAAGATGATGAAGTAGACTTCTCTCTCTCTTTCCTCTCTATTATTCACGTAGGAATCAATGTGAATGAAGTAAATGAGGTGAGAAGTCTTCCTCTCTTTATTCTATTTCCACTCACATGCAAAACAAATCATCCCATATGATTTTTGCCCCACAAGTCATGTTCCTTAATATAAAAAGGAAACAACAAGACAATGGGAAGGTGGGTGGAAGGGGTTGGGGCGGCCCATGTTAGAAATCGGATGAGTTCGGTTTGTTTCGGACTCCTGTGAGTCCAAACAGATAAACTACGATTCCGTTCCGATGTATTTGTATCGATTAATTAATCCAATTAATTAAACATATCAAATACAAAATAACATAATTAATTTCTCCAAGAAATAATTATATTCATGAATTAAATTAATCAACCAGTGATATATTTAATCCATTAAGCCGTAAATCAATTTATCCGATAAATTGATTTAAACATCCAATGTCCCAAATTAGATATCTAATATCTAATATTCATAATGAGAGAATTAGCTTAATTCATTCCGTCGTCAATCCTAATGCGCGACTCGGTAGGTCCGTCTCAGTCAGCAATGGGAGGAACCAAAGAGTAGTAGCACCACCTAGCCAGCCTGGTGGCCTACACTGCACTCGACTGAGAACGAATGATTGGGATCATTCAAGAACCATTTTGTCGTGAATACCAGTATACGTATAAACCCTTCTTTCAAATATCCCGATCAAGTTATAGGGTCACGGTCAGTCAAACCCTATCTGTACTTGACGTTATGCATGCGTTAATGCAAATCGAGATCATCGAGCTGTCGTGTATCTAATACAACTAGCTCCAATGCTTTGGCCAAAGACTTATGATCTCATCTGCCAATAACCGCATAGGACATATAACCGGCTCACTAACGGGAGAAAGAATTCTATCTTGGTATTCAGTAGGACCTGCTACTTGCCCGTCAAGATGCACGTCGAGGTTGACCCCCGCCTTCCGGTTTACAGGGTCGAACTACTCTAATGAAAATCTTGACGTCACAAGCACATCCCTACTAAATCCTCAAGTCGAAGGTTCACGAATACCTATCACAACCTTTCGATTCCGTCATTGACTGTCCCGGAGTGAAATCCATGTGACGAATCGAGGGTGAGTCGGTTCGAGTATACTAATCTAATTAGCATACCTATAATGTGTGCTCCCACTAACCATTAATGTTCGACAGGCACTCTCCATGTCAAAGAACACGTCATACAAGTCTTCACATAAACTTAACGCCCAGTCAAGTTTCATCGACTTGCGAACGATTAAGTATTTGAGCTATAAACTTTTCCAGTGCCGACCCCCTTATCCAATAAGGAGTGGAACGTTTTGCTCTCAAATACACGGACTAGTTTTTATATGTTTATTTACGAGTTAGGAATGCCAGTAACTACCAGTAAATAAAGAAACATTCATTTGCCTTATATAAATGGTTTACATAATTATAAGTACAATGCCCTCACTCAACAACCTCTGAGTGGCATTCGAGGGCATACTCCTAACAGAGGATTGGAAGAACGACCACCTAAATTGTAAGGCCACTCAATTTCTATTTTGTGCCTTAAATCCGGAAGAAATCAATCGTGTTTCATCGTGTGAAAGTGCTAAAGAAATATGGAAAATTCTTGAAATCACACACGAAGGGACAACTCAAGTCAAGGAGACGAAGATCAATATGCTTCTCCATGACTGCGAGTTATTCATGATGAAAGGTGACGAGTCCATCACCAACATGCTCGACCGATTTTCGGTCATCACAATGGACTTGCTTCATTCGGTAAACCATTATCTAGTAGTGAATAAGTCAAGAAAATTTTACGATCACTACCTAGCGAATGGGACGACACCGTTACTGCGATCATGGAATCTAAAGATCTCAATACACTTGATTTTAGTGCCCTAGTTGGTTCGCTAATTAATTATGAGATAGTTCTCAAATCACGGAATGTTAAACCGAAGCCGAAGGAAAGAACCATAGCCTTGAAGGCTAAGATGTCTAAAAGAGAAGAAATCCCGGTGGAAAGCGACGAAGAATCGGCATATTATGCCAAAAATATTTATAAGTTTCAAACCTTATTAAACCGGAGAAAGAAAGACATCTCGGGCAATCTAAGAAATTCGACGATTCCTGTCGACTATGCGGTAAACCATGCCACTTTGCCAAGAACTATCGTGTAAAACCCAAGGAGGTTTTAATTGCTACATGGAGCGACGAAGATCCCGATGAAGATTTTCTAGATCAAAATAATATCGCGCTCATGGCCCGGAGTTCACTCGACGAAAGCGACGTCGAAAGTCAGGTAAGTAACTCCTACGATGAACTCTTTGAAGCATTCGAGTTATTACATACGGATTATCAAAATGCTTTAAATGAAATTAAATCCCTCAAGTCTAAATATAAAACTTTGGAAATTGAAAATTCCAAAATTATTGAAAAGGGAAAATTTGTTGAAATCGATCATTCCAAATGTGTTGAAAATGAAAATATTTTAAAGAATGATCTTTTAAAAGTTCAAAATGAACTTAAAACTTTAACGAAGAAATTTTCGTGCGGCAACGATAAATTTGAATAAATGCTATGTGTTCAAAAATACACATTGAATAAACAGGGGTTAGGATTCAAACAAAACTCTAAACATGAATCCTTAAATTTTAAAATTCCCCATTGCGAAAAATGTTTGAAAATCGGGCATCATATTTCAAACTGTAAAAGCCCACGCCGGACGATAAAAATAAAGAAAGTTTGGGTTCCTAAAGGAACAACTATTTCAAATGTCGTCTACATTTCAAAAGATAAACCGAATATCGGTTGGATCCCCAAAAATTAATTTTTAAAATTGATATTTTACTCAGGGGAGTATATTTTTGTCATTTTATGGTATCATGCATATTGTTTATTGCATATTTATATTCGATTTGATATTTTTTTTTACATCTTTTTGCTGAATACGAAAAGGGGGAGAAGAAGTTGAATCGGATAAAAGCGTCATGAAAAATATGACGAGAAAAATAAAAAGTAAAGGGGAGAAAAGAATAGTCGAAGAAAAAGAAAGCATACAAAAAGGGGGAGAATAATCGAAGAAAAAGAAAGCATACAAAAAGGGGGAGCAACGAAGGAGTTGAAAATAAAATGAAGAAGTCAGAGAAAAGAAAAAATTGGAGAAACTAACAAAACGATCAAAGTCGAAAACTTTGATTCGTGTAAATATACATATATTATTTTTGCAGGTCTTATCCAATTCAAGGGTTGTTTTGTAATCATCAAAAAGGGGGAGATTGTTGGAATATTTATTCCACACATTAATTAAAAGTGTTTTGATGATTAAGTTGTTAAACAAAACAAAACAACATCGAGGCGAAGCAAAACAACGAAGCATACGAAGACGCAAAAAGCTGGACAAATACAAAGCTAGCGCACGCTAGACATATAAGTTAGCGCATGCTAAGGGGTCCCGGCTGCAGATCAGACGAGTTCGAAGTTAGCTGAAGTGAAGTCACCTGCTGAGGATAGCGCACGCTACAGGTTATAATTAACGCACGGTATCGAGCCCATATTACCGTTGTGAAGAGATTCAAACACATAATGACGTAAGTAGTGAAGTCATCATAGCGCACACAAGAGATGATATTTAGCGCACGCTAAATATCAGTTTGAATTCAGTCAATCAATCCGTTGGAAAGATTCCGAAGCAAAGTCAAAAATATAAACAGATATATGACGCATGCAATGATGCAAGATTAGCGCACGTTACAGGGAAATGTTAGCGCACGCTAACTGTCAAGGACAGTAGCCACTGGACTGAAGCAACAAATCATTAACGTACGCTACATATAAATCATTACGTACGCTAAGGCAAAAATGTGCGATAGCGCACGCTAAGAAGAAGAGCTAGCACACGCTAGCTAGTCAACTGGCAGCAACGGCTAGTTTATGGAAGAAGGCTATAAATACCAAGTGAGTTGGTATTATTCAAAACAACAGCATTGAGCTTAAATTGAGTGATTGAGTGTTATACACAAAATCATACACGAGAGGCAAAAGAAAAGATACGATTGGATTCGGTGTTATTAGGATCAAGGATCCGACATTGTTAGAATCGCAATCGCTATCTTAGTGAGGTTTATCTAGTACTAATAGAAAGCTAGAGTGGTTGATTCCTTATCCAATAGAAAAGGAAAAACGGTTTTACTCGGACCGATAGAAGACGAGCTTGTAACGGTAATCCCTCGACCGATTGAAGAGAGGTGCAGAGGTTTTGATCTTAAACCTATAGAAAAAGATCGTGAGAGAGAGGACGTAGGCACGTTTGGCGGAACCTCTATAAATCGCTGTGTCGTTCAATTTCCGCACAAACGGCACAATATCAGATAATTCTCCAACACGAACCACTGCATAGAGCCCCAATAATCTCGAGAGTCTGAACACCCACCCTTAATCCCCATCTGTCGTTGCTAATCTTCGTTCTTAGATCCCTCGCCATCGTTCGTCACTCCAGGATAAAGAAATACGGGAGAGAAATGAGAGAGATGACTTCCCAAAAGAAAAGAAAAGTACTAAAGGAACCGATGGGATAGTATGCAAAAAAAATAGATTCACCTCGGTTACAAATAAAACCGATGTTATAATGATACATTAACATCGGGTTTTTTCTGAACTGTGTAAAATCCGAAAAATCAAAATAAAATTCACATCTGTTTTAAGAAAACTGAAGCCGCACATTTACATCGGTTATCGCTAAATTGAGTTAAAATCCACATCGATTTTTAAAGGAATGGATGTGATTGCCAAAGAGAATTACAATTAGACCACTACTTTTTTTTACATCGGTTTTCTTGAAAAATGATGTTAAATGGACAATGTTGAAACCAATGTTACCTAGTTCGTGGTAAGTTTCGGTATGCGGAACACGTTTCGGGTCTTAGTACGCTCCATATACCTGAACACGGTGTTGGGATTCCACAAAAATAAACGCAGCGGAAGAATAAATGGAATCCCTAAGAGGATCGATCAAGTAACGTATATACAAAAAAAAACGAAGATCAAGGAATCAAAGTCCCATACCTTTGATGTCTCTGAAAAACCTTCGTATGATGATGATGATGATGATGATGAAGAGCCCTTCGTTCCAAACACCGAAAGCACGGTGCCTCTACTTCACACGCCGGAACTTGACGGAAAAATCAGCAAGCTTCCTTTCTCTAAGAATGCAGCTAGGGAAGCTTGTAGGAATTTTTTTTCTCTAAATGTATTCTTCTTATATCTTGTCTCTAAGATTAAGATGAAGTTATTAACCTTGTTCTCTCTCTCTAATTCGTGATATAGAGCTCAAGGAAGAAGAAGTTGTCTCTCTCTACTAAAGACTTTGTTATATATAAAAATGAAAGTCTTACCTTAACACATGATGAAAGGTATCAAATACACCTCACATTTGTCATCTAGTGACATAAAATAAGGATAAAAGAGACAAGAGAGGGAGGGGCGCGGCCCTATGGGAAATTTCCAAGAAGACAGGTTGAATTTACTCGGCTCGTGTATTAGATGTTCGTCAAAATGAATCCCTCGTGTACCGGATGTTCGTCCAATTAATTAATTATATCAAACACAAATATATATTTCTCTAAGAAATATAATTTATGAATTAAAGTAATCACCCAGTAACCTACTTACAATTCATAAGACCGCTATTTGATTTATCCGATAAATCAAAATTAGATATCTAATATCTAATATTATAAGAGAGATTATTAATTCATATTTATCCGTCAATGATCCTGTTGCGTGACTCCGTAGGTTCGTCTCAGCCGGCATTGGGAGGAATCAATGAGTACGTGCAGCACTTAGCCAGCCTAGCGGGCCGCACTGTAAACCCCGACTGAGAACGAATGAACGAATCATTCCAGAACCATTATGTCATGAATACCATATACGTATATACCCTTCATCAGATGTCCCGGTCAAGTCTTCGAATCACGGTAAAGTCAAACCCTACTGTTGACTAGACTCTATACAAGTGTTAATGCACATCAAGACCGACTGATTAATAGTGTATCTAATACTACCATATCAGAACGCTTTGGCCAAAGACTTATGATCTTATTTGCCATTAACCGTATAGGACATTCGCCTGCTCACTAACAGGAGATAGAATCCTTTCTTGGCGTACAGTAAAGACTGCTACCTGCCCATATAGTTCGCACTTCGAGGTTGACTCAGCAATTAAGCAATTGAGTCTAACTACTCTAATGACAAACTAAACGTCACAGGCACATCTTCTACTGAACCCTCAAGTCAAAGGTCCACGTATACTATCACAACCTTTCGATTCGTCATCGACTCTCCAAGAGTGAATACCGTGTGACTGAATCGAGTATGAGTCGTGTTCGAGTATACTGGTCCCACCAATATACTTATAACTATGCTATCAAGACGTGCACACATCCTAGCATCAGTTATACAAGTCTAATTAAAACTTAATGTCCATTTAAGTTTATCGACTTGCGAACGATTTACATAAATAAACTTTAAACACTTCCAGTGCATTTTCTCTTATCCCATAACGAGAATGGAATGTTCGTTTTATTTACATGGACTTCACTTCAATGTTTACCAAGTCAAGAATGTAATTGAAATACAATAAACAGTGAATGAATCGTATTGCCTTTTTATTAATTATTTCATAATTACAAGTAAAATGCCCCTACTCTCTCATCCCCTGAGTGGCATTCGAGGGCATATTCCTAACAATCTCCCACTTGCACTCAATGCCACACATTATGGTATCCAATACCCATGTTCTTCAGATGTCTCTCTAAGACGGCCTGAGATAATGGCTTAGTCAGCGGGTCAGAGACATTGTCTTCTGAGTCTACTATTTGCAATGAAACATATCCTTTCTCTACCATATCTCGAACGATGTGGTACTTTCTCTCTATATGCTTGGTGTTGTGGTGAGCCCTCGGCTCCTTGGCTTGGGCGACAACTCCATCATTATCACAGTATAGTGATATAGGCAACTCCGCGTTAGGCACCACTTGAAGTTCTTGTATAAACTTCTGCATCCAAAATGCTTCTTTGCTAGCCTCTGAGGCAGCTTGATACTCTGCTTGGCAGGTGGAATCTGCAGTAGTGGTTTGCTTGGAGCTTCTCCAAGATACTGCTCCTCCATTGAGAGTAAACAAATACCCAAATGTCGACTTAGAGTCGTCATTATCTCCTTGAAAATCAGAATCAGTGAATCCACTCACCTTCAATTCTCCACCACCGTAAGTAAGAACCAAATCTCTAGTTCTTCTTAAGTACTTAAGAATGTTCTTTACGGCAGTCCAATGTTCCCTTTCCGGGTTTGCTTGAAATCGACTTACCATACTCACAGCATAGGCTAAGTCTGGTCTAGTACACAACATAGCGTACATGAGGCTACCCACTGCCGAGGCATAGGGTACCTTACTCATCTCTCTCTTGTCTTCCTCACTTTGAGGACACATTTTCGTGGTGAGATGAATTCCATGTCGCATGGGAAGGAACCCTCTTTTAGATTCATCCATCTTGAATCTTCTCAGGATTTTATCTATATAGAGGGCTTGGGAAAGTCCTATCATTCTTCGCGATCTATCTCTGTAAAGACGGATCCCTAGAATATAGGAAGCTTCTCCCAAGTCTTTCATGGAGAACGTTTTAGAAAACCAAGATTTCACAGTGCTGAGCATTGCTACGTTATTTCCTATAAGTAGAATATCATCTACATATAGTACTAAGAACGCAATGTTGCTCCCACTGACCTTTTTGTAAACACATGGTTCCTCTTCATTTCGTACGAAGTCAAAGTCCTTGACTGCTTCGTCAAATCGAAGGTTCCAACTCCGAGAAGCTTGCTTCAGCCCATAAATGGCTCGTTGCAACTTACACACCTTATGAATATTAGCTTTGGACACAAAACCCTTAGGCTGTTCCATATAGATTTCCTCCTCGAGATATCCATTTAGAAAAGCTGTTTTGACGTCCATTTGCCATATTTCATAATCGTAATAGGCAGCAATAGCAAGCATCATGCGAATCGACTTGATCATAGCTACGGGCGAGAAGGTATCATGATAATCGTCTTTCCCTTTGGGTATAACCCTTTGCCACAAGCCTGGCCTTATAGGCATCAACCTTGCCATCACCATCAGTCTTTCTCTTATAGATCCATTTATTTCCAATAGTCCTCATGCCAGTTGGAAGATCTACTAGAGTCCAGACCTGATTGGTATGCATTGAGTCTATCTCAGCTTCCATTGCTTCTTGCCATTTATCGGAGTCTACATCCACTATCGCTTGGTCATAGGTGACAGGGTCGTTTTCGCTGCTATCAGGTGTGTCGTGGAGACCCAGTTCCTCAACATGTGTATAGCCATACCTCTCAGGTAAGTGAGACACCCTATCAGACCTTCGAAGTGGAGGTTGTGTTACAATAGGTTCGGTTCTTGATCCCTGATCAGATGTCTCCTTAGGACTTTCATTATGCTCTTCCAAAGAGATATTTCTACCCGAGCCACCTTCCTGAATGAATTCATCCTCAAGGAAGTGCGCTTGTAATGCCACAACGACCCTATGGTCTTCTGGCATGTAGAATAGATAACCCATCGAGTCCTCTAGGTATCCAATGAAACGTCCTTTGATGGACCTCGCTTCCAGTTTGTCCACCTTAGCCTTCTTGACATAGGCTGGACATCCCCAAATCCTTATGTGATTAAGGCTTGGTTTCTGACCTTTCCACATCTCATGCGGAGTGATAGGAACGGATTTGGAAGGAGATCTATTTAGGATATAGGCAGCGGTTAGTAAGGCATACCCCCAAAGGTAAATTGGTAAATCAGTTTAATTTAACATGGAGTGAACCATGTCCAACAAAGTCCGGTTTCTCCTTTCTGAAACACCATTTAACTGTGCGGTTCCTGATGGCGTGAATTGAGACACTATTCCATGTTCCTTAAGGAACTCATCAAACTCTGTGCTCATATATTCGCCACCTCGGTCCGACCGAAGTGCTTTGATATGACATTCAGTCTGTTTTTCAACTAGGGCCTTAAATTCTTTAAATTTAATAAAGGCTTCGGATTTATGTTTCATTAAGTACACAATCCCATACCTAGTATGATCATCTGTGAACGTTATGAAATATTGATATCCGTCTCGGGCTACTTCTAAAGCACCACAAAACGTCGGTATGTACCAATTCAAGTTTATCGGCAGCCCTTTCAAAAGTCCCTGTGAATGGGGACTTAGTCATTTTGCCTCTAAGGCAAGATTCACAAGTTGGATAGGGTTATACACCCAATGGACTTAAAAGTCCATCTTTCTCTATTTTTTGAACCTTGGTGTGACCAACATGGCCAAGTCTAAGGTGCCATTTAAGAGCTTGATTAGTATCTTGCCTACCACGTTTCCTAGTTATAGTGTTCACTGCTGTTTTATTTTGCATGTTCAGATGATATAAACCATTCAACAATATAGCTGTGCCAACTAATTTATTTCGAAAATAAATTTTACAACTACCATTGCCAATGAAAAAACAAAATCCTTTCCGGTCCAAGACTGGAATGGATACAATGTTTTTATGCCCCTTATGTAAAACAAGTACTTCATCTAACATCAAAATAAAAACGAATTCTAAACCCAGTAGGATTAATCCAATATCGGTTGCCTCAACACTTTGTCCGCTTCCGACAGTGATCATTATTTCCCTAGCTTCAAGTTTTCTACTTCGTTCCAGATCCTGATTCATAGTACAAATGTGAGAAGTGGCACCTGAATCCAGAATCCATGAAGCAGAATATACAGTAGCGGAACAATTAGTTTCAAAAACAAAAAGTTCCGTACCTGATGCGCCATTCATCTTGGGAAAAGTTATTCGCCAGTGGCCCAGCTCACCGCATTCAAGGCATTTGTCCGTAGGTTTTGGACCGCCTACCTTTTGAACCTTTCAGGCCTTGCCCTTTCCTTTCTATACCCCTTTTGGGTTTGTACTGCTCGTAGATCTTTTTCTTCTTGTTCTTGGACCTCCGAGGCCTAGAAGAAATAACAAGAGTAGCCTCTCTCGGTTTAGTCTTCATGTTATACTGCGCCGTCACCAGTTTATTCATTAGCCCAGCTAATGTGCATGTAATTTCATTACAATTGAAATTCATTACAAAATGCGTGAAAGAGTCAGGGAGAGATTGAAGGATGAGATAAATTTGAAGGGATAAATCCATATTAAAGTTGAGCACCTCGAGCCTCTTAATCATAGAGATCATCTTGAGGACGTGGTCTCCCACTTTTTCCCCTTCTTTCATCCTAGCACTGAACAACTGTTTCGATATCTCATATCTAGCAGTCCTAATGTGCTCTCCATAAAGTTCGATCAAGTGTGCGAGAATCTGCCTAACATAAGTCATTTTCTCGTGCGCTCTCTGCAGCTCATTAGTCATTGAGCCCATCATAAAACCACGGACTAGCATGTCATCCTTAACCCATTTTTCATGGACGTCAATATCTTCCTGATTACCCCTGGTTCGGATGGGAGTCGGTGGAATGTCCGCCTCCAAGACGTATCCCAGATACTCCACGCTGAGTACAATCATCAAATTCCGCAACCAGTCAACAAAGTTAGGGCCAGTTAGGAGATTCTTTTCAAGTAGTATTGCAAGTGGGTTTTTAGCCATTTTTAGAGATTCAGTTTTGATTTATGCAAAGATTTAGACAAGAATTATACAAGTCCTTAAATTCTATACTCGGTCATAATTAAACAAGTCACTAATTTCTTCTTGTCTCGGCTCCCACAAATTTTATCGGAATTATACACTCCCATGTTATAATTCGGAAATCATGATAAGAACAACTTCTTAGTGGTGATCAAGTTCTTTACAAATTTTAACAGACGCAACCTATCAGGTTTCTTGCCAATTAATTTCTGTAAAGTGGTGTCTAACACCAACCCGTCTAACAGATGATTTGATCTTCTTTTACCCCTAGTCTTCATGCCCTCAACCTATCAGGTTTCTTGGCAATCCAGACTATCTAAGTTTTTGACCATCAACGTCTATCGGTTTGACTATTGAAGCTCACCCGGCAACCTATCAGGTCTCTAGGGGTGAAATTTATCACCAACCGAAGGCATCTAATACACTCAAGAATTTTTCAATCTCTACAAAATATACTACCCCGATAACTCGGAAGCATAGCACACCAGCTCGGGTATCAATTTTCTACAAGTTTGATGGAGGGTATGAAACCTCGTAACCTTTTTCAAACTTAGTCAGTTTGTTGTCGGGAGAATTTCGCGATTAATGTCACACTTTGCACATTAATTCAAAAAACGCGTTTGTGGTTTGTCAATCATTCAAAATGAAAAACAATAAATAGCAACCTAGTTACTACCAACATATAGCTCATGGACTTTTTCCTAAGTATTGGGCCAAGCCCAATAAAGAAAGGAAAAATAAAGTATTGATTCTTCGTCTTGTCGGTCGGTCGTCTTCAGTCTTCGTCATAGCCATATGAATAATTACATCATTGAACAATACGTCCTATTATACATATTTTCTAGTAAAAATAAATAGGCTCAAAACGGCCTTTATAACCATATCGAATCGAACAAATCAACAACTAAGTCCACGAGCTATATCTCCATCATATAAGGCATTCCATACAACATGTTGTTGGGATTCGGTGCCTAAAACGAAGGCCCAGCGGAAGCGGTAAAACGAAAATTAATTCGATCCGAATGCCTACGAGGATCGATCGAGCTACGTATATACGAATATCAAAACGAATAACAAGAGATATATAAACTCACCCTTGTAGTCCGTTGATTAGATGGATAACCTTCTCTTGAGCTATTCCCCAAGCTTTGCTTGATCTCTACGAATCTATTCCGCTTCAAGCCCTTGAACGATCCAACGCCGAAAGCACCGCGTCTCTACTTGCCACGCGCCGGAAAAACGAACGGAATGACAACACTTTGCTATCCTCCGAGGATACGGCTAGAGCTAGGTGATGAAGCTATTGATTTGGATGAATATACTCCAAGTATGTTTATCAAAATTCTCTCAATATTTTTTTCTCAATTTTCTCCAAGAAAAATGAAGAAGAACTTAGTGAAGAAGATGAAGATGAGTATGAACACCATGAAATGAACTCTAAGTTCTATTCTCTCTCTCCTTCAAACTCACTTACGTATATATCTCCTCCAAGGTGTGAATTATATATGTTATATGATTAAGTCTTCTCAATCACAAGCTTACATATATATTCTTTATTCACCTTCCACCAAACTTATACAACTCATTCACATGAGAGGTATCCCCACCATGTCAATATCATCAATATAAAATGGAAACAAAAGACAAGGGGAAATTAGGTGGAAAAGAGGATGGTGGCCATGATGAAAAACGGACGAGTTCGGTTCGTTTCGGACTCCCGAAAGTCCAAACAGATAAACTCCGATTCCGTTTCGATGTATTTATATCGATTAATTAATCCAATTAATTAAACATATCAAATACAAAATAATATAATTAATTTCTCTAAGAAATAATTATATACATGAATTAAATTAATCACCCAGTAATTTATTTAATTCATTAGGCCGTAAATCAATTTATCCAATAAATCAATTTAGACATCTAATGTCCTAAATTTAGATATCCAATATCTAATACACATAATGAGAGAATTAGCTTGATTCATTTCGTCGTCAATCCTAATGCGCGACTCGGTAGGTCCGTCTCAGTCAGCAATGGGAGGAACCAAAGAGTAGTAGCACCACCTAGCCAGCCTGGTGGCCTACACTGTACCCCGACTGAGAACGAATGATTGGGATCATTCAAGAACCATTTTGTAGTGAATACCAGTATACGTATAAACCCTTCTTTCAAATATCCCGATCAAGTTATAGGGTCACGGTCAGTCAAACCCTATCTGTACTTGACGCTATGCATGCGTTAATGCAAATCGAAATCATCGAGCTGTCGTGTATCTAATACAACTAGCTCCAATGCTTTGGCCAAAGACTTATGATCTCATCTGCCAATAACCGCATAGGACATATAACCCGCTCACTAACGGGAGAAAGAATTCTATCTTGGTATTCCGTAGGACCTGCTACTTGCCCGTCAAGATGCACGTCGAGGTTGACCCCGCCTTAGGTTTACGGGTCGAACTACTCTAATGAAAATCTTGACGTCACAAGCACATCCCTACTAAATCCTCAAGTCGAAGGTTCACGAATACCTATCACAACCTTTCGATTCCGTCATTGGATCGTCCGAGTGAAATCCATGTGACGAATCGAGGGTGAGTCGGTTCGAGTATACTAATCCAATTAGCATACCTATAACGTGTGCTCCCACTAACCATTAGTGTTCGACAGGCACTCTCCATGTCAAAGAACACGTCATACAAGTCTTCACATAAACTTAACGCCCAGTCAAGTTTCATCGACTTGCGAACGATTAAGTATTTGAGCTATAACCTTTCCAGTGCCGACCCCCTTATCCAATAAGGAGTGGAACGTTTTGCTCTCAAATACACGGACTAGTTTCTATATGTATATTTACGAGTTAAGAATGCCAGTAACTACCAGTAAATAAAGAAACATTCATTGCCTTATATAAATGATTTACATAATTATAAGTACAATGCCCTCACTCAACAACCTCTGAGTGGCATTCGATGGCATACTCCTAACAATCTCCCACTTGCACTCAATGCCACACACTATGGTATCTAATACCCATGTTCTCCAGATTATGCTCCAAGCAAATCTGAGAATGTGGCTTGGTCAGTGGATCAGTGACGTAGTCGGCTGACTCTACTCTATGCAGTACAATGTATCTCTTTGCGATCAAATACTCTAACGAGATGATACTCTCTCAATATGTTTGGTACTGTTGGGAAACCTCGGCTCTTAGGCCTGTGCTACCGCTGCGCGTAGCGGACAAGGTGTCACGAGAAGTTTACCTAGTAACTTCTTAACCCTTCCTTTGGAGGCCTCCGTGGCCGCTTTATACTCAAATTTAACTGGTGGAATCAGCAGTCACGCTATACTAGGCACTATGCCAAGATACTGCTCTTCCATTAAGAGTAAATGTAGCCAGAAGTAGACATATAATCGTCTTTCTGTCCTTGGAAGTCTAATACAGTGAATCCCGCCACATTCTGTACTCCACCACCATATATAAGAATCAGATCTCTTAGTACTCTAAAGTACTTGAGAACATTCTTTACGGCGGTCTAATGTTCCCCGATCAAGTTGGCAGAAACCTACTTACCACGCTTCCAAAGATACGCAATGTCAGGTCTTGTACACAATAAAGCATATGTAAGGCTACCCACTTCCGAAGCATATGGTATATAACTCATTTCCTTTCATTGTTCCTCACTATGAGGACACATCTTCAAGGTGAGTTTTATTCCATGTCGTATCGGAAGGAACCCTCTTTAAGATCTAATCTATATAGAGGGCTTGGGAAAAACTTATCATTCTCTTCGATCTATCCCAGTAGAGTCGAATCCCAAGAATATAGGTTTCTTCTCCCAAGTCTTTCATGGAGGAATTACTCGAAAGCCAAGCTTTCCCAGAACTGAGCATTCCCACATCATTTCCTATTAGTAGAATGTCATCTACATATAGTACTTAGAATGTGATCTTGCTCCCACTAACCCTCTTGTATACACAAGATTCCTCTTCATTTTGCACGAAGTCAAACTCTTTGACCGTCTCGTCAAAATGAAGGTCCCAACTACATGAAGACTGCTACAGTCCATTTCATGGAGTCTACATCCACCATTGCTAGGTCATTGGTCGCGGGTCGGTCTCTTGTTTATCACTTGGAACCTCGAGGAAACCCAGCTCCTCCAAGTGCACAAGCCCATACTTCTCAGGTAAATGAGACACCTTACTAGACCTACGAGGTGGTTGTACTTGTGTTTCAGAAAGTTCGGTTCCAGTTTCTTGCACATGTGTCTCTCTAGGATTTTCATTGTATTCTTCTAAAGAAATACTTCTACCTGCTCCGCCTTCCTGAATGAACTCATCTTCCAGGAAGTGTGCTTGTAAAGCAACAACGATCCTTCGATCTTCGGGCATGTAGAATAGATATCCCATCATCCCAGACGGGAATCCAATGAAACGTCCCTTCGCAGACCTAGCTTCCAACTTTTCCACCTTAGTCTTCTTGATATAAGCGGGACATCCCCAAATCCTAATATGATTAAGACTTGGTTTCCTTCCTTCCCACATCTCATGTGGAGTTTTAGGAACGGATTTGGAAGGACATCTGTTCAAGATATACGTGGCAGTCAGGAGTGCATACCCCCACGTAAATCGGCAAGTCAAGATAGCCCAGATGGAACGGACCATGTTCAACAGGTCCGGTTCCTTCTTTCTCGACACACCATTTAACCGAGGAGTACTGAGGTGTTAGTTGTGAAACTATTCCATGTTCCTTAAGGAACTTGTCAAACTCCGTACTCATATACTCGCCACCTCGGTCCGACCAAGTGCTTTGATATGATTACCGCTTGTTTCGACTAGGGCCTAGAATTCCTGGAATTTCTCAAAGGCCTCGGATTTATGTTTCATTAAGTATACATAACCATACCTAGTATGATCATCTGTAAACGTAATGAAATATTGATATCCGACACGTGCTGCTTCCAAAGCACCACATACATCGGTATGGATTAATCCCAGTTTATCAGCGGCTCTTTGAAATGTCCCTGTGAAGGGGGACTTAGTCATTTTGCCTTTAAGGCAAGATTCACAAGTAGGAAAGGGATCCGAACCCAATGGACCCATAAGTCCATCTTTTTCCATCTTGTAAACCTTGGTCTGACCAACATGACCAAGTCTAAGATGCCATTTCAAAACTTGATTGGTTTCATCCCTACCGCGTTTTCTAGTTATAGTATTCACAACTACTTTGTTGCTGAGATTTAGATGATACAATCCATTCAACAATGTAGCAGTACCCACTAGTTTATTTCTAAAATAAATTTTGCAGGAACCATCACCAATGAAAAATGAAAAGCCTTTTCGGTCCATGACCGGAATGGATACAATGTTTTTGTGCCTTTTGGGCAAAACAAGTACATCTTCTAAAGTCAAAACAAAAGCCGGATTCTAAACCCAAAAGAAGTGATCCTATGTCGGTCGCCTCGACACTATGCCCGCTTCCGACTGTGATCATAACTTCTCCAGCTCCAAGCTTCCTACTTTGTTCCGCATCCCGATTCACGGTACAAATATGAGAACTAGCACCTTAATCCAAGATTCAGAAGTAGAAAATACAAGAGTGTAACAATTTGTTTCCAAAACTAAAAGTTCTCAGACAAGTGCCATGAAGAATCGGACAGTCTCTAGCCCAAAGGGCTCACCACCGCACTTGAGACAAGCATCCTTCTTCTTCTTGTTCTTTGGAACCATCGGGCCTTGCCCTTTCCCTTAAGGTCCTTAGCTTGTGGTCCATCCGCTTCTTGGTCTTTTTCTTCTTATTCTTAGACTTAGAAGTCCAAGAAATCACAAGTGCGAGACTCCTTCATCCGCGGGGTCTTCATGTGAGGCGAGCGGTCACCGGTTGTTCATTAGCCCGGCTAAGTTACATGCAATCTCATTGCGGTTGAAGTTCATAACAAAGCGTGAGAAGGAATCGGGGAGAGGCGTAGGATAAGGTCGGTTTGGAGAGAAGTATCCATTTTAAAATCAAGAGCCTCCAATCTCTCGATCATGGATATCATTTTGAGGACGTGTTCCCCAACCTTCTCACCTTCCTTCATCCTTGCACCGAACAGTTGTTTGGATATCTCATATCTAGCAGTTCTGCTGTGCTCACCATAAAGCTCGGTTAAGTGAGATGGAATGCACTGTAAGTCATTTTCTCATGAGCTCTCTGAAGCTCATTAGACATGGAAGCCATCATATAAGCACGAACTTTCACGTCATCCTTAACCCGCTTTTCGTGGTTTTCAATCTCTTCCTGATTGGCTCGAGTCCGCATAGGAGGCGCCGGAATGTCCGTCTCCAAGACGTATCCCAGTGCCTCTATACTGAGGACAATCATCAGATTTGCGGAGCCAATCCACAAAGTTAGGTCCCATTGAGGTGTTCTTTTCGAGTAGAATTGCGAGTGGATTCATTGTTATATTGAGATTTGTCTGCATTAAGTATAACAGATTAATTAGTGACTCATTCAATTATGTTCTGAGTATAGATTTTAAGGTCTTTTCTATTCTTGTTACCCAGCTCCCACTATTTTTATCGGAATAACACACTCCCATGTGAAATCCGGAAGTATCGTCGCTCTACTTCATAGTGGTGATCGAGTTCTTTATAAATCTTAATAGAGGGCAACCGAACAGGTTTCTAGTCTATTAATTTTCATAAAGTGGTGTCCAACACCAACCCATCTAATGGATGATTCGATCTTCTTTTTCCCCTTGTTCACTCCCCTCAACCTATACGATTTCTATGGTTCGTGAACAAGTTAAGTTTATACCATCGACGCAAATCAGTTTCACAATTGAATCTTATCCGGCAACCTATCATGTTTCTAGGGATAAAATTTCCTCCAACCGAAGGCATCCAATGCGCTCCCGGTAATTTATCCGTCCTCCCCGAACGCCTACCCCGATAACTCGGAAGCATAGCACATCCGGTTTGGATTTCAATTTCCCGAAAACTCGATGGAGGGAAGGAAAACCTTGAAACCTTATAAACTTAATTATTTGTTGTGGGAGAATTATCGCGATTAACGTTACACTTTGCACATTAATCGTTTAAGCGCGTTTGTGGCATTCATACAATATGAAACAACCATTCACAACCTAGTTGCTACCAACATGTAGTTCATGGACCGTTCCTAGAAAACAAAAACTCCGTAATCTAATTACAAGTCTTCGTATTGAATCTTCATCTTCTCGAAATGGATCTTCCTCCGGTCTTCGTCATTACATATAAATTTTACATCAAAAATTGCATCCTAGATACAAACATTTTTCTAGTAAAATAAATAGGCTCAAAACGGCCTTTACAACCCAATCGAATAAAACGAACGATTCAAAACTAAGTCCACAAACCACATCCCCATTCAAAAGCATTCATCCAATAAATACTAAATAAATGGAAAGCGTAGAGATACATTGATCCAATCAACAATACGAACCGATCCAATCGATTCACACAATCGGTAATATGATAACGTTCAAAAGAATTCGGTCGACCATAAATATTCCAATTAATCAAATTTTCCTTATAAAATGAAATACCATAAATCATTTTAATCATATTAAATCCAATTTAACATGAGGGAGATTAATTTTCAAGAATACACGAAAAAATCGAGCCGGGCGAAGTGGCTGCCATGGCCGAGTCATCACGGCAGACATGCACGGCATGGCCGATCACGCTGGCGGTGACGGCCGCACGGCCCGTGTATCTGACACGGTCGGGTCCGCCCGGCGATGGCTCGGGATCGCTGACACGGCCGTGTCACCGCACACGGCCGAGTCACCTGGCAAAGAATTCCGCCTTTGTCCGAAAAATCGTCCGACGACGATTCGGAGCTCGATTTTCGACCGGATATCCAATATCAATATTTTTCAACATTCATATCTTCAATATAAATCATATTTCTAAGAAATTAAGATTTATATTTAGACATAAACTTTCGAAAAATATAACTACAACGAACGTAAAAATATATACCACGATTATGACTAAAATGATTCCAAATCATTCACCATCTAATCAAGCATTCCAAATGTCAATATCGTATATACGATCGCAAGACCTACTCTCCGATACCACTATTGAAAGTGATTCGGTGCCTAAAACGAAGGCCCAGCGGAAGCGGTAAAACGAAAATTAATTCGATCCGAATGCCTACGAGGATCGATCGAGCTACGTATATACGAATATCAAAACGAATAACAAGAGATATATAAACTCACCCTTGTAGTCCGTTGATTAGATGGATAACCTTCTCTTGAGCTATTCCCCAAGCTTTGCTTGATCTCTACGAATCTATTCCGCTTCAAGCCCTTGAACGATCCAACGCCGAAAGCACCGCGTCTCTACTTGCCACGCGCCGGAAAAACGAACGGAATGACAACACTTTGCTATCCTCCGAGGATACGGCTAGAGCTAGGTGATGAAGCTATTGATTTGGATGAATATACTCCAAGTATGTTTATCAAAATTCTCTCAATATTTTTTTCTCAATTTTCTCCAAGAAAAATGAAGAAGAACTTAGTGAAGAAGATGAAGATGAGTATGAACACCATGAAATGAACTCTAAGTTCTATTCTCTCTCTCCTTCAAACTCACTTACGTATATCTCTCCTCCAAGGTGTGAATTATATATGTTATATGATTAAGTCTTCTCAATCACAAGCTTACATATATATTCTTTATTCACCTTCCACCAAACTTATACAACTCATTCACATGAGAGGTATCCCCACCACGTCAATATCATCCATATAAAATGGAAACAAAAGACAAGGGGAAATTAGGTGGAAAAGAGGATGGTGGCCATGATGAAAAACGGACGAGTTCGGTTCGTTTCGGACTCCCGAAAGTCCAAACAGATAAACTCCGATTCCGTTTCGATGTATTTATATCGATTAATTAATCCAATTAATTAAACATATCAAATACAAAATAATATAAATAATTTCTCCAAGAAATAATTATATACATGAATTAAATTAATCACCCAGTAATTTATTTAATTCATTAGGCCGTAAATCAATTTAGACATCTAATGTCCTAAATTTAGATATCCAATATCTAATACACATAATGAGAGAATTAGCTTGATTCATTTCGTCGTCAATCCTAATGCGCGACTCGGTAGGTCCGTCTCAGTCAGCAATGGGAGGAACCAAAGAGTAGTAGCACCACCTAGCCAGCCTGGTGGCCTACACTGTACCCCGACTGAGAACGAATGATTGGGATCATTCAAGAACCATTCTGTCGTGAATACCAGTATACGTATAAACCCTTCTTTCAAATGTCCCGATCAAGTTATAGGGTCACGGTCAGTCAAACCCTATCTGTACTTGACGCAATGCATGTGCTAATGCAAATCGAGATCATCGAGCTGTCGTGTATCTAATACAACTAGCTCCAATGCTTTGGCCAAAGACTTATGATCTCATCTGCCAATAACCGCATATGACATATAACCCGCTCACTAACGGGAGAAAGAATTCTATCTTGGTATTGATGGGACACTGCTACTTGCCCGTCAAGATGCACGTCGAGGTTGACCCCCGCCTTCCGGTTTACAGGGTCGAACTACTCTAATGAAAATCTTGATGTCACAAGCACATCCCTACTAAATCCTCAAGTCGAAGGTTCACGAATACCTATCACAACCTTTCGATTCCGTCATTGACTGTCCCGGAGTGAAATCCATGTGACGAATCGAGGGTGAGTCGGTTCGAGTATACTAATCCAATTAGCATACCTATAACGTGTGCTCCCACTAACCATTAGTGTTCGACAGGCACTCTCCATGTCAAAGAACACGTCATACAAGTCTTCACATAAACTTAACGCCCAGTCAAGTTTCATCGACTTGCGAACGATTAAGTATTTGAGCTATAACCTTTCCAGTGCCGACCCCCTTATCCAATAAGGAGTGGAACGTTTTGCTCTCAAATACACGGACTAGTTTCTATATGTATATGTACGAGTTAAGAATGCCAGTAACTACCAGTAAATAAAGAAACATTCATTGCCTTATATAAATGATTTACATAATTATAAGTACAATGCCCTCACTCAACAACCTCTGAGTGGCATTCGAGGGCATACTCCTAACACATGTAACGGTAAATGAAATTAAATAATCAATATATTAATCCAATTAATATAAAAATTAATCTATTTAATTTCTACAATATTAATCAAATTAATATTTATAATCGTTATTTTAATCCGTTCAAAGTAATCCGGCCAAAACAATATTCTCGTCTAATAATTTTCCTTAATAAAAATATTCCAAATATTTTATTAAGTCCAATTAAATCCAATTTAAATTTCGGAAATTATTACAACGAAAAATAAACACAAAAACGGAGTCCCAGAAAATCCGGTATCAGGCCCATTACGGCCGATTCAAAATCGGGCGAAAACCCGAGAACCGCCGGACCGAGTCACTCTCGGCCACGCCTGGCGGTGGCGAGTATTGCCAGCGGCTTCTGATAACCGAGACACTCTCGGCCGGCGAGCGCAGAAGAACGATGCCGCCGGCACGTCTTCGTGCGGTATTCGTGTTTAACCCCCGTTTTTCTTGTTTTTTCGACTCGCTTATAAAACTAAAAAATTTCTTAACTTCATGAAGAACTTATAACTCAACAAAAATCAATTTTTTAAGATTTATAATTCACATAAAATAGTCGAAATTTGACTTACTACGAACGATTAAATTTCTTCGATTATACCTATTATGATTCTAAATCATAAACATCATCAAATAGCATTCCAAATGCAAAGATGATCGTATATAGAGTATCATTGACCTTGCTCCGATACCACTATTGGAATTCCACAAAAATAAACGCAGCGGAAGAATAAACGGAATCCCTAAGAGGATCGATCAAGTAACGTATATACAAAAAAAAATACGAAGATCAAGGAATCAAAGTCCCATACCTTTGATGTATCTGAAAAACCTTCGTATGATGATGATGATTGTTGTGTTGAGATTTACTCACCTCGACAGGCGATCGACTACAAGGCCGAGCGACCGAGTCCACGACCAATCAAGCTATGGCAAACTTGCCTAAACGAAGACAACAGTCCGCCTTCGATTATCCAGCGATCGACTCTCAAGGCGATCGCCTTTGGCACCTAGCGATCGACTCTGGTGCCCGACTTAGGACGACCGTCCTGTACCACGAATACGGAATTCCACCGCCCAAGGGTTGGAAGATCGAAAACGAGACCAATTTCCCGAACTTAAGGGAATTACGAAGGAGTCTGAACGTTCAACAATCATGAGACTAAATCAACAAAAACCGAAAAATCAATCGATCAAGCCACAACAATCGAGACAAAAAAAATCGAACAATCATGTTCGAATCACGAAGAACAATAAAATTCAAACAACAACTCCAAGGCTCACAGGAATCGAACCGAACTCGGAAAAGTCACAGCGATAACCAGATCGACTCAAAACAAGATCACAGCTCGTTCGAACGATGAAACCGAAAGACAGAACAAGTTCAGAAAGTATCAATGAACACGAGCGAGTCGATAGAATTGAGAAAGAGAAAATGCGGAAGCCAAATATAATACGGGTATTATATTCGACCTCTTCTAAAAGAAGTGTCGTCCCCGAAACTCACAACAACGAAATCAAGGTGACAACACAACAAGCAACCGACAGAAACATCCTTCAAAGGCCTCTCAAAGCCGATTCTGATAACTGTGCTGAAGCGTGAACTCCGAAAGTCTCGGTAGCCAATTCGCAAAACTGAATTCGGTGTCTCTAGGGTCCACACTTGAGACGCGTTACCGACGAGAAGATAATTGGTACATGCATGCCCCCGGCAAACCGCGGTTGGAAATGCCTCGGTTCGGCATACCGAATATACAAATGCTAGATACCATGGACGTAACATCACAAAACAACATACCGAAGATGCCAACTCAGTATAACATATCAACACATACAAAAATCACGACAACAACGGCAACGTTCGAAGATTACAACGGCCCGGACGATACCCAGCATATAATTACTAAACATCACGAAACAAGCACGTATGTACACAATCATACACACCTTCTCCGACCACAAGCACGAAATGATGGGTTTTTAAAAACGAAAACCACCTTTTGAAAATAATTTAGAAAAACACCGGTTGATCTTGAGTATCACCTTTCAAAAAAGTACAAACGTGAAACATCGTTATCGAGACTTTGGAGAACCATTTCGCATTTGATAAAAATGAGGACACTTTCTCTTAGTGAAAAACTTTCAGAATGTTCAACCCTCGGGTCTAAGTAAAAGTGTTTCTAAATAATTGAAAATATCTCAAAGTATTTTTGGTCCTCAATTGGAAAATTTTTGAAATATATTGCGGCACGAGAAAGCACCTTGAAAACACCACAAGGAAATTATTCATTTTAAAAGTACGTCTCGAAATTTAATTTTCTAAGATACTCAAGGTTTTCAAAAAATCCAATAGGTCAGAATGCCCAAAACTCATGCATACCGACGTACACTAAAACACCTCCTAGTACACGCATCAAAACGTTTAAAGTCAAGACAATACATGTCTTTTAACGGAAAATAAACGGTAAAATACTATAGTTGAAGACCGCCTAGGATTCAGAACAAAACCACTGACCCCATTCAAGGCCTCTAAGGACCCTCCCGCACTGGCTAGTGAACAAGTTGAACGCGTATAAGTACAAAGCTTCCACAAGAGAACTTGTAAAACGAGCAAATCGATTCGAAAATCATAAGCAACGGACAAAAACAACAGTAAAAAGACATTAGCAGCGACAACACTCCTCGTATAAACCAAATACGAGAGTCAACTAAATACATATCGTGAAATCAAAATCCACAGAAGGATTCCATCACTTAACAAATAATCATAAAAATAGCTCGTGTCACACGAGGCACAACACAAAGAAGGAAGCTTACATCTACAGGTCGCACGAAGATGATGATCGCCCCACGATACTAATCACGACCAACAAACTCAGATGACGCGTCGCGACACGACTCAGTCAGACAAAATCCGACGAGACAAAACTCAACAGACACCACTGACCCGACAGCCTAGGTTTTCACAACCTAATCTCCGATACCATTTATGTAACACCCCCAATCCACTCAGGGATATTACACGCCGTAGACCCTCTCCTCGAGGATCTACCAGGCTGATAACTAAAATCAAACATCTAAACATCGCCTTTAAGGCTAAAATGACTCAGTAGACCGATTTGGTCTTTCAATAATAACATTCAACTCAATTCCAACACATACCCACGCAGGGGTCAAAATACAATAAACTCCCGTACAATGGGAAAAAGATACTGCAGCGGAAAAAAAAATACAACTAGACCAATACGACATCAACGGATCCTCGTGTGATTAGTATCGTTCATCTTTCATCATCCTTCGTGCCGACCCTGTGTTATGCTCCCAAACTTGAATGCAAAAACAGACATCCACCCTCCGAATACTCGGGGGTTAGCAAAACTCCACTGTCTTGCTAGTGCAAATACAAAGTGCAAAAATACGAGCCATACAATACAAGTTCCAAGAACAATAATAACCAGGAATCCTCAAAGATCCAAACGTAACAAAAAGTACTTCCCGAGGCAAGAGTTTGGTAAACATTTCCAAAACCGAAAGATCACAAATAAAGGGAAACAATTTATAAAACAGTTTAAAAGATGCCATCGAGAGTTTTAATAGAAAACAATTTAGGATTATCAAATCCTTCTCTTTCCAAAATCAACAGGGTCCTCGACCAGTAGGCGGAAAGCAATTTGCAAGAAAACCATTCAATCAACACAAACGAGTCTTCACAAATATTTCCCACGGGGTTCTCGACCCAATCCAAATAATATCAACACGAGATCAATCATATCAACATCACATGGGGTCCACGACCCAAAACACAAAATGTCAACACAGTATAATCAAAGACACAGCCTCTCGTCCGCCCAATACTGCTCAAGACCCCTGATTAATTAACCCTCGGAGATCTCGTCAAATGTCCTTGGTTAATTAACCCTGATACCAACATTTAAAACAAGTTGAAACACACTTTCAGAAACACGAAATCACGGTCTATATCGAGACCAGCATTTTGAAAAGAGTTGAAAGTATTTGAAATACGATAATCGTTCGGTAACGGGGTCTTAGCTATCACTCAAATATCCGTTACCAATAAGCCTGCCAGGCGCCTCCACTGAAACACCTGTGCACCGGTGTTCACTCCGACATGTCGGCCGCCCCTTGTACATGTCACCGCGCTGGCGTCACTCCCGTAAGAGCCGCCCCTTGAACACGCATTAGGTTAAACACCGGCGTTCACCAACCATATGGAGACGCACATTGCAGCGTACACCAGACCGGAGTACACGCCCCGCCCTCAGAGGCTCCCGGATATGACGTCTCTCACAACAAGTATTAACAATGTCACAAACATCAAGCACACAGTCATCATTGTAACAATTACCAAATCAATACACCAATTCACATAATTTATCTGTCAGTCCACGACCACACGAATAAATAACAACACGCACGTCAACCATAACGCGACAGAAAGAAAGCAATATACATACACACGCATTATCAAGCGCAACATCAACACCAAACATATCCAAAAGATTCACGTAGTTACTTACAACCCACACAATTTACAAAACACACGCGTTTTGAAAGTGATCCTTTAACGGGACTAGCCGAATCTTTTGAAAGTTCAAAATAAACAATCAAACAACCACATAGAGATGATCACTAATTATCATATCCACAAAACAAGAATTGTATGGACAATTTTCGCTAGAAGGAGGGCATCTAACCCTCAAATTTTTATTCCTACCGTCCCGAAGAACACTCACTATTCTCGGGGCATATACTTGAAGTGACACTCACTGCACTTCAGAGAAATCTGTCAGAAATCATGTCTTCCGCCTCCGCGTCGAAGAAAGCCACCGGCCAGCCGGCCAAACGCCTCGTTCCGTCCCAGTCCGAGCCACAGCCGATGGTGGAAGGTATCCGTCGCGGTCAGAGACGCTCGATCCCGCCCCTAGAGGCCGGCCCAAGTCTCTCACTCGATCAGTTCCGAACCACGAAACAAATCGAGGAGGCCATAGCCGTCCTACAGGAGCGACGACGTGCTCTCAACGCACCTCCCGCTATCACCCCCTTGGCCGTCCGCCGGAAGTCCAAGCGGAAGCTCAAGGCTTTACTGGCCGAGCGATCGCCAGAAGGCTCTCGTCCGCAATGAGAGGCGCTCGCCAGCCGGGGCACCTCTGTTTTCGATCGTCTGGGCAGTGACCCGACCTGGCGACCGGGGCAATCCGGCCCCAGCTACGAGACGACGGAGTTTGAGTCCGTCACCAGGAGCTCGGCCTACCCGACTCCCAGAAGGCGGCCAGTGCCGGCTCCCCCTCGCCAAATAGCCGAGGTCGGCAGCAGCGGAGTCCGGAGATCGGTACACGATCGCCTCGGCTCCCGCTCCCAAAGCCGATCAGCGAGCAGCCGAGCCACGGCGATTGCTGCATTGCAACGTCAGCTCGACGACATGAAGGTGCTTCTGGAATCCACGGCAGGCGCCAAGAAGACGATCGCTGATCCAAGCGAGCCGCTCGCGATCGACATCGAGCTCGCCCCTGTGCAGCACAAGATCGCTCCTCCTCAAACACCCTTGTATGAGGGGCGATCGGACCCCCAAACACACCTGAACAAGTTCAACATCTACATGACCGGGTGTGGGGCATCAGACGTGACCAGGTGCCGAATGTTCCCTCTGACGCTAGACGACCTCGCCCACCGGTGGTACACTTTATTACCACCTCGGTCCATTGGCTCCTTCAAAGAACTGGCGCACGTCTTCACGGAGTACTTCGCCACCAGGGTCATCCGGCCAGAAGGTCCCCTTCGCATGATGCAAATCAAGCAGGGAGAAGAAGAGTCCGACTCGGACTACATCGACCGGGTAGACGTGATCATCCTCAACGGCGAGCCCGTAAGCGATGAGACCGCCCTCTACGCGGTCCTAGGAGGATTTCAGGGCTTTTCGCCTATGTTCAGGCATCTCACGAAAAGCCAACCCACGACCTATGCAGCCTTCCGGGCTAGAGCCGCAGACTTTCTGGCTAGGCAAAGGTTTCTTCTTAGCCTGTGAGCAGCGCGATCGGCGCCCGGACGACGATCTCCCGCCCGATCGCCGATGTCGACCTACGAATAAAGCGATCGGCAGCCGAGCGACGATCTCCAGTCTTCCAGCCCGATCGCCATCATCACGCTACATCATCAGCAACCCGGAGGACACGATCGCCATCTACAGTCCAGCATCTAACATGACGGACTAAGGCATAAGATCGCCTCCACCGCACATCTAAAGCCATGGCCCTGGTAGTCGATGGAACCGGCTGCTTCGGCCATGCAAGGTCCCTTTCGACCGAAATCGCCCGCCCTTCGTTTAAATACGAGGTCGGCGTAGTCTGAGGGCCCTCCAAAATTAATCAGTGGACATGATCGCGCGCCCTCAAAGGATCATCATCTAATATGGTGAACTCGGACAATGCGACACATGCCACGACCCCCGTCTCAACGTACACCGTCGAGGTTCGCCGTCTCCATGGCGGGCCGAGGTGGAAGCAGAGCTAACAAGCCGCGGAGGTGGAGTTGATTCATCCGACGCTGCCCCGCGCAAGGACTCCTCTAGACCGAGACCGCACGCCCTTCGTTTAAATACGAGGCGAGGCGCAGCCTAACAGAGGACCCTCATAATAAAGTGAGTCACGAGACACTCAATGTCTTCGCGCATCAAGACACGGTCATGGAGTCCGTCCATCGAACTTCGCGACTGTGCACGATTCCTCAAACAAGCGAAACCATCAAGTTTCCGAGGGGGATCGGCCAATGTTGTTTTTGCAGGTACAAGACCGAAAGATAGCTAGCCAATCGACCATGATAGCCCAAGTTCGAATCCTAAGTCAGCTCAGCAAGATCGCCCGTCCTCATCTTACACGATCGCCAGCAAGAACCACCTCGCCCCATGTCTTCAACATAGGAGCAAGCTGGGGGGCAATTGTTGTGTCAAGAATTACACTATCCGACCGGCGATCGCCTCGGAGATCGGGCGACCTAGCCACGCTAAGCGGTAGGCGTAATCGCCGACCAAAGAACCGGGCGGCCTAGCCTTAGCTCGCGAAGTAGAAGTATCGGCCAACCGAAGGTCCCAGGATAAGTCCCGGTGCCGAGCGATCGACATCAAATACGATCGTCTCTCGGTACTCGGCGACCGATTCCTGGCGACCGACAAGAGGATGATCATCTCTCGGCACCTGCCGACCGACCCTTGGTGACCGACCGACGCCGACCCTCAGCGACTGGCCGATGGCGACCCTCAGTGACCAGCTAGAGATGACCGCATCATGCCGATGGTCATCCAGTCGGCAAAGACCGAGCCTCATGATAGACACCACGTGCAAGATCCGAGACAAGATCCGCATATCATGGATCATTGACCATAGCCTGGCAGAATCTTTCCAACAGCCGAAAGGCCCGCCGAAAGTTGTCAGTAGGGCCGCATGTGACAGTGACTCTGGACGCGTGCTGGCTCCTCATTGGACCGCCCAGCTAGCTGCCGGCTGTAACCTTGGACTTTAGGCAAACTGCCAGCTCCTACCTTGGACTTTAGCCCGACAAGCCCGTGTGATCGCCCCATTATAATATTGGCCAGCAGACGATCGCCCCATTATTATAATGGCCGGAAGGCGATCGCCCGCCAGAAGACAAGACTCGGCTGCCACTATATATACAAGGCTCCCAGCACTTGTCCAAGAACGGAACTTTTACCACACAAAAGGCTTCAGAACTTCATTTCCCACGAGATTTCACACAGCATTTGGCTTTCTCCAACTCTTGGCAACAGCTATCATTCGGTTCTTTCTTCTCCAGGCCTCTTTCATCAAGAAAGCGATCGGCAGGGACGAAGAACACCGAGCTTCGCTCAAGAGCCGGATTAACAGAGTCTTTTTACACTCATTGTATCTAGATTTCTCACATTAATACTTGTATCCACGAATATTTGTATTAATAACATCTCGCGAGAGCATTCAAGCCCGGGCCTAACAAACCCGGCAAATCTTGTATTATTTATCTTCTCTCGGAAGTGCTCCCGCAAATTGTTGTTTGTTGTCCGTCTTCCAGCAGTATTAATCTTCGGATAAATATTTTGGGCAACAACAATTGGCGCGGACCGACTACGAACTCGCCGACTCTACCGAACGCCAACTCACGATAATAAACTACGAAGGACAATAACAACAATGAAAATGAATTCTATAGCACGACTTAAAGCCGTTGAATTCAAAGAACGAATGACGAAAGTTCAAGTGTTTCCCCCAAAACGGCCAAGAACACGATTCGTCCCGTCAAAACATGAAAACGGAATTCCAAACCGAAATATGGATATACAATCCATAGGATATGTTTAACAACATCATTTAACAACAATGGATCCATCAAAAATGGATGGAAAATGAGATCGAGGACAAAACCCCCAAAAAGTCGATTCGAATGAAATCAAGAAATATACTTCGATTCGACGAAGAACAATGGATTAAATGATGTTAAACACAAGAATACTACCAATATTAATCATACCCAACATGAATTAATCAACAATACGGATCGAATCGGACAAGAACACAAAAACCCCAAACTTTCTCAAGATAGGGTTCTAGGAAATCTCACCTTGATTCGCTGGATCGAAGGATGTTATAGGATGATTGATCAATGATATAACCTCAAGAACTTCATGGATTTATTGTTAAACAACATGGCTTCGCCACCTCCGAATCGCCAGCCGCGGACAGAAAAGGAAGGAAGTGAAAAATGAATGAAAATGAGGCTGCTCTACCACATTTATACTGGGTCGGACTAGCGTGCGCTAGGCTGTCGAGCTAGCGTGCGCTATCGGCCCAAGCCGCAATCCAGAGACCTTTTGGACTAGGCTGCTCGGCCAGGTAGCCCGCGCATCCTTCCGGCCGTAGCGTGGGCTACCTGCCGGTCAGTGGCGTCGCGATGTCCGACGATGGCGTGCGCTAAGCTGCGATCCACCGAGTCGAGCCTCACCGCCCCCGCCCGGCCGATAGCGTGCGTCGGCCGGCCGCATAACGTGTGCTACACCTGCCGGTTAGCGCGTGTAGCCTTCCGGCCGTAGCGTGCGCTACGCCGGTTCCTGCCGTGCTTGCCCGGCCAGTGCCCAACACTTCCGACCGTGCCGGCCGCACCTGTCCGGCCAATGCTCGGCCGTCATGATCCGACGACTCGATTTCCGAAAACATACGGAACGAACACGACGAAAAGCTCGTGGACAACATCATTGACCCGAAATGAAAACATAATGCAATAATTAATCATACGCGACCAAGAAAAGGGTCGAGACAACAAATACAGATACAGATACCCATAACTTTGGGTAAATTACAAAATGGCCCAAAACACCCGAAAATCACGATACGTGACCGAACAACCAAACCGAAGTTCACAACACGTCTAACAAAGTTAAACGGACTTATGGGAAACTCGAAACAGCAGTTTCGAACGAGATTCGCAAGAATCGAACTCAAGTGCGGAAAAGTCGCTAAAAAGCACGGAACTCAACAAAACGACACCGAAACGAACTCGGATGTTAAAAACTGTAGAATTAATCATTCTCAGAATGACGAAACGGTCATGAGCGAGTTGTCAAACCGGACTTCCGCCGAAAAAAAAAGAAATTACCGGAGATCGAAATTACGGGTATTACAATGGCCATCCTAAAGGAGCGACGGAGAGCATGCGCGGCGCCCGCAATAACTCCATCGGCCATCCGCCGCGTGGGCAAACGGAATTTCAAGGGGCTACTAGGCGAGTAATCGTCAGAAAGCCCCGATTCGCGAGAAAAGGCTCTCGTAAGGTTGGACGGTTCCGTATTCAGTCGCTTGGGAAGCGATCCATCATGGTGACCGGGGCATTCTGGCCCCAACCACGAGACGACGGAATCCGAGTCTGTCACCAGGAGTTCGGCATTCCCAACTCCCATCCGAACACAGGTCAGCCGTCTAACTCCCGCTCCGAATGCCAGGGGGTCAGTACTTGATCGCCTCGGCTCCCGCTCCGAGCGCCTAGCCGCGAGCAGCCAGACCGCGGCGATGGACGCTATGCAACGCCAGCTCGACGAGATGAAAACACTCTTGGATACTGGGGCAAGCACCAGTAGAAAGATCATCGGACCGACCGAGCCACTCGCGGCCCACATCGAGCTCGCCCCTGTGCAACCAAGGATCGCTCCTCCCAAAACACCTCTTTACGAAGGGAGATCGGACCCCGAAACCCACATAAGTAAGTTCCGGATTTACATGACCGGGTGTGGGGCATCAGATGCAACCAAATGCCGAATCTTCCCGTTAACATGGGGCGAGCTGGACCATAGGTGGTACATCTCATTACCACCGCGATCGATCATCTCCTTTGAGAAACTGGCGAGTGACTTCACGTCATACTTCACCGCCAAGGTCGCCAGACCAGAAGGCCCCCACCGCATGATGAAAATCAGGCAGGGGAAAGACGAATCTGACGCAGATTACATCGACCGAGTAGACGAAATCATCCTCAGCGACGAGCTCGCTCTCTATTCGGTCCTGGGGGGATTCTACGGTCACTCACCCATGTTTAGACATCTGACTAAGGACATCCCCCCAACCTACGCGATCTTCCGCGCTAAGGCTGCCAACTTTCTGGCCAGGCAAAGGCTACTCACCCTCCGCCTAGGCGAGGGAACGCCACCTCCTGCCCGAAAGACGGTGACCACCAAAACCAAAAAGACGGTCGTCAAGCCATCCGGCGACCACAAGGCCTACGAGGATGTGGAAGCCCATCTCCTCCACACGTTCAACCGAACTCCGGCCCACATTTTCTACGCCATCAAGGGGCGCGAACCACAGAACAAGCCAAAAGCTATAAGCGACCACGATCATCTGGACCACAATCAGTATTGTGCCTACCACAAGAGTCCCGGCCACAACACCAACCAATGCCGCGACCTCCTCAAACAACTCTGGAGATTGTTCGAGGAGGGCAAGTTGGACAGTTTATTGGCTTAGCCGGAGCCCCTCCAATCTCCCAACACGGTCGCCCGAGTCGAACGCGAACAGGCCGGAAAGCTCATATGAGCCGACCCCTCGATCGACCTCGGCGACCATATCTACATGCTTCAATCAAGAGAAGGGAACTTCGGAATTCTCTCCCCGATTTACCACCTCATTGAACAAAAGGCTACTGCCTGAGCAAACGCTTCAAAAAAAAAGGATGACTCGCTCGCCCTCTAAAGTTCGTCATCGACATGATGGACCTAGGCAGCGATCGCCTCCCCTATCACAACGTACACCGTCAAAAATCGTCTTCTGGCATGATGGTCCGAGGTAGAAGAGTGCCGCCATGGTTGCGAAAATCTATTAAACCGACGATCTATCCATGCAAGGTTCCTTTGGGCTCCGATCGCTCGCCCTTCGTTTAAATACGAGGCGGGCGTAGCCAAAGGTCTCTCCAAATCAAATTAGAGGATTACTCGCTCGCCCTCTAAAGTTCGTCATCTACATGAAGAACCTAGGCAGGCGATCTCCTCCCCTTACACAACGTATACCGTCGAGGATCATCATCTGACTTGATGGTCCGAGGTAGAAGAGTGTCGCCATGGTCGTGGAGGACGATGGAACCGTTCTCTGTGCCCATGCAAGGTCCCTTTGGGCCATGATCGCCCGCCCTTCGTTTAAATACGAGGCCGGCGTAGTCTGAGGGCCCTCCAAAACTAATCTATGGACATGTTCGCCCGCCCTCAAAGGTCCATCACTTAACGTGGTGGGTCCTTCCCGGACAATGCGACGCGTCCCTCCCCCCGTCTCAACGTATACCGTCTAGGGTCTCCATCTTAATGGCGGGCCGAGGTAGAAGCAGAGCTAACAAGCCGCGGAAGTGGAGTTGATTAATCCGACGACGCCCCGCGCAAGGAATCTTCCAGACTGAGACCGCACGCCCTTCGTTTAAATACGAGGCGAGGCGCAGCCTTCGGAGGACCCTACCAATTAAGTGAGTCGCGAGAACTTAGCCATCAGACGGAATGTCACTCGCGCACAAGACAAAGTCGTGGAGATCGGTCCATCGAACTCCGCGATCGTGCACGGCTCCTCAAGACCGAGATGGACGGCCTTTCGAGGTTTCGACAAAATTGAACACCGCTCACTCAACGATTTATTTTCGTCCCCTTACTTTCACTAAGTGAACAAAAACAATGGGGAAGAGTGCGGAGATTTATACGACGATCATCCCTATTCAACGACATACGGAGATCGGCATTGTTCAGATGTTTGTGCAGCGATCGAATTTGTTGTAAAAGTTATTTATACGAGTTTATCAATTCACTTAGAGCTACACACGCAACAATCTCTCCTCACGCATTTGTACAAAGTCATGCAAAGACTCAGAAAAACAATCATTCAAGTAAAAAATCGGAGAATCAAACATTCATTTCATTACTTGAAGTTTCAGAAGTACATACACGGTCGCCCGAAGGCCTAAGTACTACAAGAGAAAGCTACAAAATTACATGGCTAAAAGCTAAAACAGTAAGAGAGAAGAGACTCAGGCCCCTGCCTGGCCTTCGCTTTCAACCTTCGGATCGACCCGCGATCCTTCGACAGCCTCCGGTGCGGCCTCTCCGTCCTCCGGAGCGTCAGGATGAACAAGGTTCGCCGGAGTCGGATACCAGCTCAAGTCCACACCGATTTCCGAGAGGTCCAAAATCGGCACGGAGAAGTCAGGGTGAAGATGGTGCTCCAACACATACGTCTTGAAGTTTTCGGCTAGAGGGCTGACCTCCAGTCCTCCCTTCTTAGCAGCTCGGAGCGAGTCAGCAAACGCCATGTAATAGGCAAACTCGCTGACAAACCCCATGTTAAGAAATGGATTAGCCTCGGTCGCCTCTAGTTTCCCTTTCAGCTCCGCAACCGCCTGTTGCGCGACCTGGAGCTCGGCCTCCCTTGCAGCCATCTCTCCCCTCGACTCCTCCAGTTCGCTAGTCAGCCGAGCGACAGTCACCTTCAGTTGATCGGCCTCCTTCTCAGCGGCCGCCTGCAACCGTCGGTCGACCGTCGCCCGGGCTTGCTCGGCATCCTGTCTCGCCAGCTCAAGTTCATGACTCGCCCGTTTAGTTGCATCCAGGGAGTCCTTCTCCATTGCCACAATCCTGTCGGCGAACTCGGCATTCTCTTTCCGAGCAGCCTCGAGGTCCGCCTGCAGATGAGTAGTGGAAGGACGCCCCTCGAACTCCTGCACAGTCTGGGCAGCCATCGTCGCTGCCTGAAGAGAAAGAGCGAAAGGAGCTCGAATTGCACTCCCGGATCGATGGCGAGCGATCGCATCCAAGTCCGTTGTCCAGGCCTTCGGCAAAGCAGAAACGGCCCGGTTGACGTATAGCCGGACATCACAGGCCTGGCGAGGAGATCGGCTCGCTAAGAAATCCAGCACCATCGGCGGGCAAGATGGGTTAGTGCTACGGATCCTGCATCAAAACAACAAGAGTTAGCACATATCCCACGCAAATGACGAAACTCAACAAACAGACAAAGTTTACCTCTCGGCTCTCCCAGGATCGCGGCCAAAATATGGTTTCCCGCGAGGGGTATCAGCCTCGGCGATCGCCATCTCTCGCAAGAAAGCCGCAGAGGGCGTAGGCTCATTCACCGGAGGAACAGCGGTGATCGGAGGCGCGGTGATCGGCACCTCACCGGCAGGGGCAGAAACTGAAGTTTCTCCCGACCTCTGCCGCTTGCGGCTCACCCGGAGCCCCTCCTCCCGAGGTTCCTCCTCCACTATGATCAGCTCCACATTGGGCCTCACCTCCGGAATGAGAGGTAACGCCATAGGAGGAGCTCGAGATGACTTCTTCTGGCGAAGACGGCCCAAGACTCCAGGGTTCGACATAGCTATCTCCGGTGGGGGCTCCAAGAAACGAGAAAAGCGGACTTCTACAAAGAAGAACAACCAAACCACAGTTAGACATATTCCTCCAACAGGACGATCGCCCAACAAATAGAGATCGTAGAAACTAATACCTGAGACCGAAAGATGTCTTGGGAAATGGAATATCCGAGCAGATAGCCTACGACTCTCCTTGTTAATCCACTGAGCATCTAAGTCGTCGTCCGGCAGACTCCGTATCCGCTCCCAGACGACCAGAAAATCGAAAGGAAGCTCGTCGATCGTCGGAATATGGCAACCTGCAAAAAGGAAACCAAATTAGATCAGTTCAGAACATATCCGAACAAAGGGAGAGTCTGAACCCTTACCCGGATTCCTCTCCCGAAAGCCTGTGGGAATATTCAGCTCGCCCATGGGGTTGTCGCTCGCAGAAGCTTTCCAGGCACCGGCGACCCAGAACCACTTAGCCTGATCGCCCCGCACCTTGTTCGGGACTCCAAGAATCACCCGACCGGATCGGCCTTGGATATGATAGCCGCCGATAGACCCCTTTTGAACTGTCAGCTTGAACAAATGGTTCATCTCCGATGGCGAGGTATGGCGGTACAGTCGGTGATCGCCGAACAAGGTAAGGGCACAGATGATCTGGAGCCAGGCGTTCGGCGTTAGCTGAAGCGGCGCCACGTTCCAGATGGCCAGCAAATGGGAGACAGAAAAATACAAAGGGAACCGCAGCCCGGACTCCATGATTGCTTCGTTCACGGCGACCATGCCCTCCGGAGGCTGATCGACCCGTTCATTCTCGATCGGCGCAAATAGATCCACATCTGAAGGAACATGATACCTCTTCCTCCAGACGGCTAGGTCCTTCCTGGTCGCCGAGCTCCTTATCTGGCCAAGGGACCATGTAGATCGCTGCTGTAATATCCGGATTTTCTACTACTGTTGTTTGAGATTATTTTATCCGAGTTATATTGTACAACGTGGAATCTGTATAGTATGGATAAAATAAATGAAGGACTGAGATGTCAGTATTGGTACAATTGTCGTATTTGGTAGACAATTATAATTGAGGATATCATGTATCAGGTTATCGCACTTTTGATATTGGGTATATCGTATGAGAATATTATTGGATTCATTATACGTATTCAGTATGCCGTATGTTCATATTCTGTATGTCGAGACAGGTGGTGACAATTAAAATTGGCTACGTATAGAATACTTAGCGTACGCTAATGTTGAAGACTTACGTACGCTAAATTGGTTGTGTTACGTACGTTATGGCTAAAGCATTACGTACGTAATGAGGGAATCGGACAGGACCGAGTCATGGTCGGCAGGTGGGACCCGATGTCGGCGGCGGATGTGGACAGGCGAGTCAACCCCGTCCATTACATACGCTACGAGAAGTGTATAACGTATGTAATATAAGGTTTTACTGTAGCAAGTCAACGTGCGTATTACGTACGTAATGAAGGAAATGTTACGTACGTAATCAAGTGGACAAAACAGGACAGTTAGTTTTTGGATTAGCATTACGTACGCTATCAAGGATGGCTAACGTACGTAATGCGTGTTACGTACGTTAACCTTGGTGTGTTACGTACGTAACGAACAAAAATATTTTATAAGTAGATGCCCGTCTTTCATTTCCTTCTACGTTTCTTTTCGTTTTTCGTCTTCAAACTTTGAGAGAGAGAGATGTTGGCCTTCCTAAGTCGATTTTGAGCTTGAGGACTTGGATTTGAGGCTTGGATATGGAATTATGGATGATTTTTGAAGGGTTTGATTGGGTTATTCATGTTCTTGAGGTATGTTGTTGAATTCTTCACTTTGATTTCGGATTTTGGTATTGTTATCAGTATATGATTCGTATGAAGTTGATTGTGATGTTGTTGTTACGATTATTGAGGCTACATGAACTATATGTTGAAGGAAGATGGTGTTATGATGGTTTATACCTTGAATATGTTGATTATGATTATGAAATCATAGAGTTCTTGATGTTCTTGGTATTGTTACTTCGATTCTTGATGTTAGGGAGATCGCATGTTCAAGAACATGTTGATATACATCTTGAATCATGAATGAGGATTTGTTTAGATGTTAGAGGATATCGAATTACGTGGTTTTGATGGTTATGAACATGAGTTCGAATCCCTTAGTGTTCTTGAGGAACTTTTGATGAATTTAACATAGCAAGACGATCGTATGTTGAATTAATTGGATTATGAATCGCATTGTGGTTGTGAATTCGTAATTGTTTGAATTGGATTATTCGGACTTGTGGTTAATCAGGATAGTTGTGGAACCGTTGGATTTATTGATCGGTTGTGTTGATTGATTATGATCATCGAGTTGTAGTTTGTATTGTAGATATCGTTGAATAGTTGAGATGATTTGGTTGGTCGTGTCGGTTGTTAATTGTTATCGGATTGTATGATAATTGATTATTGCAATAGGTTGAGATTATTGATCGGTGAGTATAACCGTATGTTGCGGTCGTGTTCGTGTGCGCTCGTGAATTGCTTTGAGACGGGAGCCGAGGAGCTTGTACTCGAAGATGAGGAATTGGTAACGTATTCATCGGTATTGAGGCAAGTTATTACTTGCTCAGTTATAATGTTTAATGAATGGTTTCAGTTTCATTTCGTTTATAATGCATATAGCAATGATGATATGTTGTCATTCCGATTCTGGGAGTTTAATCATAATGTATATGATTTATTTCGGTTATTGGCATATTCGGGTATCGAGGTTACATTATGGTAAATACGAGGATATGAGTATCTGTAGTCCATGGTACGTTTGGATCGCCGAGCATTGAGGATAATCGTCGGTGATGGTTTGATATCGAGATTTCTCCCGAGGGACTCGGGGCAAGTATCTTATATCGATTCAGTTAGTGTAGTGACTTGATCATGCATATTGTCATTCATGTTGTCGAACATGAGGTCGTCTTAGTTGATTTGTCATATTGTCGTTCATGTTGCGTTGTTCATGTTGATGAACATTTTGATTTGCATATATGTATGCATAATTACCTTGTTTGTGTTGTGTTGATCCGATGGGGTCGTGTGATCTATGCTGAGGGCGCTGGATCAGATGTCCACCTCGTGTTGGTCCGACGGGATCATCTTGGGATCTATGCTGAGGGCGCTGGATCATTGGACGGGTTTTTCCACCTCGTGTTGGTCCGACGGGATCATCTTGGGATCTATGCTGAGGGCGCTGGATCATTGGATTACCCAATGTTGTGTTGTTTTGCATACGTATATTATTGGTTATCCACCTCGTGTTGATCTTGTAGGATCATCTTGGGACCTATGCTGAGGGCGCTGGGTCATGGGATTTCCATTGAGTATACATTGTTGATATTTTTTTGAGCATATTGACGTGGTCATATGAGTATGCATTTGTAGGTCTTGTGTTAGGACCTTCTCCGTATTGCATTGATCTGATTTCGGATTAGACTGATATGATTGTCGTGGCACTTCATATCTCGAGATATGTTCCGTATTTTCCTTTGGTGTTTGTCTTTGATGTACAATCGGTTATCGTTTTGCGATTTGATGATGTTACTCGATGGATCGTATTGGTCAGAACTGGTATATTTCCGTATCGCGAGTTGGTGATGATAGTTTGAGAATCTTGAGTATTGTTTGAGGTACAATACAGATATTATGTTCGAGTTTATTGGTTAATCGAGGACGAGATGTGAAATGTGATAATGGTTACTCTGATGAGAATTACTTGAGTAAGTAAAGTTATGGCGGTGAGATTACGTTGGTCGTATTCTTATGTTGTATTCTCATTGGTATGTAATTATTAATGTGATGTGATGGTTATCATTGTTGGATATTATGGCTGACCCCGTCGTGAGATTTCTTTTTAGGTTCTTGGAGTATCGAGCTTGTAGCGGTCGTGAAGAGATGAGTTTCCCGGAGGATACTGGCTAGGACATGTTTTGTGCATTGAGTTTCTTGTTTGGTTCTTGTTTTCCGCTGCTAGAGTATCTTTATGGTTGGTCTTTTTCCATTGCGTGAGTATTTTGGAATGCTCTTTTGGTATCTGGTAACTGAGGTTACTCTGGAAATCATTTTCTAAACTTTTGAGTGTCGGTCTTTTGGTCATGCGATTTCAAATGAGTTTTTACGACGGTTTTTGATAAATGGATTTTATAAGTCTTTGTGCATTTTTAAAGATAGTACCGTCGTTAGCCTCTTGGGCATTTGTTAATGTTTGCGAAAATTTCTTTTAGCCTTGTGGGTTCCATCTCGGGGCCCACGGCGCTGTAATATTTCCGGTTAAATCTGGGGGTGTTACAGAATATGGTATCAGAGCTTAGGTTGAGAAAATCTAGGCATTTGGGTCGAGTTGGGTTGTGTTTTTGCTGCGTCATTCGAGTTGTCAATTGACAAATACTAGAGCCGTGAGTTTTTGTATTCACTCAGGCTTGTACGTTATGTGATTTACCAGTGTGGTACTGAGTTTGTTGTAAACTTTTCCAAATGGTGTTAACGAGATTCTCTGGAATGAGATGTATTGTGTTCTTGAGTCGAACTGATTTGGCAAAACGTGTGTTTTGAAAATATCTGTGTCGAGTATTTTCTTTAGTTGGGACATGTGCCAGTATCACGGGGAATCGTCGGCTTCACGATCTGTAAGTATTAGGATTTTTGAATTTCATTGAGATTTATTGCTGTTCTAAGTTGATATATTTTGAGATTCAGCAGATATCATGCGTTACTGTATGAGATGTCAGAGTGGGATAGGATTGAGGATCTTGAAGAGTTATGATTTTGAGAATCGGTATGTTGGTTAGATTTTGGAACGGAATTGTGCATTTGGGAGAAGGTTGTGGATGGTTGAGAAAAACATGTAGTCATGATAGATCATTTTGTGATACATGAAACTGCTTTTGAGCATTTGAAAATGATACTTTTCAAAATGAATATTTCACGGATGTTTTACGGAAAATGATTTTTGGGTCGAGACCCAATCGATTTTTAAATAGATTTATAACTCAGGACTTGAAGTCCAGAAGGGTTTTCTACTTTTTAAACTTCTTGTAATGCAGAACGAGATACGAGCTGAGACCCTAATGTTTCAAAAGGCTTTTTCTTGTTTTCTAAAACTCCCGAGATTTGTAGAACACCTTACCAATCGTTTACTTATGTTATTTCCGCCTTTCGAGGCTTTGGTTTACTTGTTCAAATGGAACTTCTCGGGAAGTCTTTCGCTGTGTTTGATTTGTTGATTTGTTTCAATATTTTGTCATATCATATTTAAGGTGATCCAGGATGGGTTAATGACTGACGTTGCGAGTCATATGTGGAAAGGAGTTTTTGGTCGGAATTTATATATTGAGATTTTGGAATTTCATCATGTGGTTTTCCGATGGAATATCAGTGAATTTGGTGACGAGCCGAATTGGTATACAGGAGTATGGATATGGACAAGCATTTGCATAAATTCCATTCTATTAAATCGTGTGTATTCGAAAATAATTTTTATCAAGGACTTGGCACCAGCGAGCCGATTTAATTTTTAAAATTGATTTCGTGGTCTTACGAAAATTTATGTTTTGAGTTTTCAAACTCCTGAAAGAATTTTCGAAAATTTGTCTTTTGACAAGACTATATGATTTCAAACTGGTTTTGAAAATGTGATTAATAACCATACGCATTTAGTGTATATTACATATCATGGTGAAGTTGTGAGTGTGACTCACGAACTGGATAATATATCAATGTGGAACGATGAATAGGGATCCGAATTTTGGTATGGTCGTTTGGTTATCCAAGGATGATCGATTAATTTATCGGATAAGAGAAATATGATGCGTGTTGTGGATTCATGCACAAAAGGTAATTTTGGAACTTTGGATTTCGTGAAATCGGGGCATATGTGCAATATGATTCCATTGGTATGGTAGTATACCATAGTGATTTTTTTGAAGGATTTATTTGTAGGTGTATATTTGGGGATCGTGACCCCATGCTGGTTGTTCTGGCTATTGAGTGGTCATTTTCCACTCCCTGTATGATTGGATATGTTCGTCGGTTTGTCATTGGTTGTTCGTATGCCGAGGGGTATGTTCACCAGTCGGTTGTGTTCGTTGAGAATCACTGTATGTGATTGGTGTGTCGTTTTGAGAATTTTTCCTTTTCGTATATCTGTTTCTGTGGTTATGTATTGATCGTGTTGGAGCTTACCGTTTGAACGTATTCTCAATTATCGTTGACCTCTGGTTGGTCATATTGGAGTTTATCATGTTGATGATATTCTCGATTGTGTTTTGACCTCTGGTTGGTCATATTGGAGTTTATCATGTTGATGATATTCTCGATTATGTTTTGACCTCTGGTTGGTCATATGGGAATTTATCATGTTGATGATAAATTCGGTTGATTTATTAGTTGATCATTTTGGTGATCATCTGAGCGTTCGGATTTTATGTTGATGTTTCGAGATTCGTGTCGTTGTTTTGGGCGATTGTTTCGCATATGTATTGTATATTATTCGTTTTATCGGAATTGGAACTTGATCATGCGATCAGGCAAACAGGATTTGTCACGGATAGATTATTTAATCTGACGATGATATAATTTTGTTGAGACTCAAGAAATTGTGATTGTAAGCGTATTGGGACTGTACAGTGAGATCGCTTGCTAGTATCTCGGGAGATCGTCGACCTGTGTATTTGTAAATGTGCTCTTTTGGTTATTCGGTAATGACGATAATTGATCGTTGTCGTGATGGTTTTGGGATATTTTGGTTGGACGATATATTTGTTTGTTTTTATGACGGATCGCAAGTTTCGAGGCCGAAACTTATTTTAAGTGGTGTAGTATGTAATATCCGGATTTTCTACTACTGTTGTTTGAGATTATTTTATCCGAGTTATACTGTACAACGTGGAATCTGTACAGTATGGATAAAATAAATGAAGGACTGAGATGTCAGTATTGGTACAATTGTCGTATTTGGTAGACAATTATAATTGAGGATATCATGTATCAGGTTATCGCACTTTTGATATTGGGTATATCGTATGAGAATATTATTGGATTCATTATACGTATTCAGTATGTCGTATGTTCATATTCTGTATGTCGAGACAGGTGGTAACAGTTAAAATTGGCTAAGTATAGAATCCTTAGCATACGCTAATGTTGAAGACTTACGTACGCTAAATTGGTTGTGTTACGTACGTTATGGCTAAAGCATTACGTATGTAATGAGGGAATCGGACAGGATCGAGTCATGGTCGGCAGGTGGGACCCGATGTCGGCGGCGGATGTGGACAGGCGAGTCAACCCTGGCCATTACGTACGCTACGAGAAGTGTATAACGTACGTAATATAAGGTTTTACTGTAGCAAGTCAACGTGCGTATTACGTACGTAATGAAGGAAATGTTACGTACGTAATCAAGTGGACGAAACAGGACAATTAGTTTTGGGATTAACATTACGTACGCTATCAAGGATGGCTAACGTACGTAATGCGTGTAACATACGTTAACCTTGGTGTGTTACGTACGTAACGAACAGAAATGTTTTATAAGTAGATGCTCGTCTTTCATTTCCTTCGACGTTTCTTTTCGTTTTTCGTCTTCAAACTTTGAGAGAGAGAGAGATATTGGCCTTCCTAAGTCGATTTTGAGCTTGAGGACTTGGATTTGAGGCTTGTATATGGAATTATGGATGATTCTTGAAGGGTTTGATTGGGTTATTCATGTTCTTGAGGTATGTTGTTGAATTCTTCACTTTGATTTCGGATTTTGGTATTGTTATCAGTATATGATTCGTATGAAGTTGATTGTGATGTTGTTGTTACGATTATTGAGGCTACATGAACTATATGTTGAAGGAAGATGGTTTTATGATGGTTTATACCTTGAATATGTTGATTATGATTATGAAATCATAGAGTTCTTGATGTTCTTGGTATTGTTACTTCGATTCTTGATGTTAGGGAGATCGCATGTTCAAGAACATGTTGATATACATCTTGAATCATGAATGATGATTTGTTTAGATGTTAGAGGATATCGAATTACGTGGTTTTGATGGTTATGAACATGAGTTCGAATCCCTTAGTGTTCTTGAGGAACTTTTGATGAATTTAACATAGAAAGACGATCGTATGTTGAATTAATCGGATTATGAATTACATTGTGGTTGTGAATTCGTAATTGTTTGAATTGGATTATTCGGACTTGTGGTTAATCAGGATAGTTGTGGAACCGTTGGATTTATTGATCGGTTGTGTTGATTGATTATGATCATCGAGTTGTAGTTTGTATTGTAGATATCGTTGAATAGTTGAGATGATTTGGTTGGTCGTGTCGGTTGTTAATTGTTATCGGATTATATGTTAATCGATTATTGCAATAGGTTGAGATTATTTATCGGTGAGTATAACCATATGTTGCGGTCGTGTTCGTGTGCGCTCGTGAATTGCTTTGAGACGGGAGCCGAGGAGCTTGTACTCGAAGACAAGGAATTGGTAACGGATTCATCGGTATCGAGGCAAGTTATTACTTGCTCAGTTATAATGTTTAATGAATGGTTTCAGTTTCATTTCGTTTATAATGCATATAGCAATGATGATATGTTATCATTCCGATTTTGGGAGTTTAATCATAATGTATATGATTTATTTCGGTTATTGGCATATTCGGGTATCGAGGTTACATTATGGTAAAGACGAGGATATGAGTATCTGTAGTCCATGGTACGTTTGGATCGCCGAGCATTGAGGATAATCGTCGGTGATGGTTTGATATCGAGATTTCTCCCGAGGGACTCGGGGCAAGTATCGTATATCGATTCAGTTAGTGTTAGTGACTTGATCATGCATATTGTCATTCATGTTGTCGAACATGAGGTCGTCTTAGTTGATTTGTCATATTGTCGTTCATGTTGTGTTGTTCATGTTGATGAACATTTTGATTTGCATATGTGTATGCATAATTGCCTTGTTTGTGTTGTGTTGTTCCGATGGGATCGTGTGATCTATGCTGAGAGCGCTGGATCAGATGTCCACCTCGTGTTGGTCCGACGGGATCATCTTGGGATCTATGCTGAGGGCGCTGGATCATTGGACGGGTTTTTCCACCTCATGTTGGTCCGACGGGATCATCTTGGGATCTATGCTGAGGGCGCTGGATCATTGGATTACCCAGTGTTGTGTTGTTTTGCATACGTATATTATTGGTTATCCACCTCGTGTTGATCTTGTAGGATCATCTTGGGACCTATGTTGAGGGCGCTGGGTCATGGGATTTCCATTGAGTATACATTGTTGATATTGTTTTGAGCATATTGACGTGGTCATATGAGTATGCATTTGTAGGTCTTGTGTTAGGACCTTGTCCATATTGCATTGATCTGATTTCGGATTAGACTGATATGATTGTCATGGCACTTCATATCTCGAGATATGTTCCGTATTTTCCTTTGGTGTTTGTCTTTGATGGACAATCAGTTATCGTTTTGGGATTTGATGATGTTATTCGATGGATCGTATTGGTCAGAACTGGTATATTTCCGTATCGCGAGTTGGTGATGATAGTTTGAGAATCTTGAGTATTTTTTGAGGTACAATACAGATATTATGTTCGAGTTTATTGGTTAATCGAGTACGAGATGTGAAATATGATAATGGTTATTCTGATGAGAATTACTTGAGTAAGTAAAGTTATGGCGGTGAGATTACGTTGGTCGTATTCTTATGTTGTATTCTCATTGGTATGTAATTATTAATGTGATGTGACGGTTATCATTGTTGGATATTATGGCTGACCCCGTCGTGAGATTTCTTTTTAGGTTCTTGGAGTATCGAGCTTGTAGCGGTCGTGAAGAGATGAGCTTCCCGGAGGATACTGGCTAGGACATGTTTCGTGCATTGAGTTTCTTGTTTGGTTCTTGTTTTCCGCTGCTAGAGTATCTTTATGGTTGGTCTTTTTCCGTTGCGTGAGTATTTTGGAATGCTCTTTTGGTATCTGGTAACTGAGGTTACTCTGGAAATCATTTTCTAAACTTTTGAGTGTCGGCCGTTTGGTCTTGCGATTTCAAATGAGTTTTTACGACGGTTTTTGATAAATGGATTTTATAAGTCTTTGTGCATTTTTAAAGATAGTACCGTCGTTAGCCTCTTGGGAATTTGTTAATGTTTGCGAAAATTTCTTTTAGCCTTGTAGGTTCCATCTCGGGGCCACTACAGTAATATTTCTTAAATGCAACTGGGTGTTACAATGCTTGCGAAAAGCGACCGCTTAGGAGGTTGATAAGGATGAGCGATCGAGTACTCCCGGAAATCGAATTTAGGAGACGGACCGGCCAACCTCTCCATAATCTCAGCAAAGGCCACAGTCCAGGCCAAAGGCATTATGCTGCTCCCAGTTGGCCCTCACCACCGAGTCTCTCTCCATCTGCGAGCGTCTGTGCTCAACCGCCGCCTCCCTGGCAACATCGGCTTTGTTGAATAGCGCCTCGACTTCCGCGGGGTCAATACCGGCGTGGATAGCCTCAGCAGCCGTCTCCAAATGGAAGTTTGCGGAAGGTCCTCCCCGGGCAGTCGAAGTCCCGGCGGCAGAGGAGGTGCCCTTTTCGTATGATGAAGGCACTCCACACATTTTTGGAAGAGAAAAGGAGAAAAGGAGTGTTTTCTTACCAAGGATGGAATCGATCGACGATCGACAGTTAGATCTTCAGAAATATTCTTCAGCAAAATCCTTCTTTCTCCGGTAAAAACGCATAAGGGTCTTAACCCTACAACCCAGCGCCTTTTTATAGGAGATGGCAGGGACTTCTATGCAATTAAGGAGAATCTTAGGGGTTGGAGTGCAACTGTCGCAATTAATGCTCCCTTGAAACCCGCGACGCGTTGTTTCGAGGACACGCTAGACGAGGAGTCGCACCTAACCGTCGGCCTCCCCCAACAGGAACCCGACACGTGCCCCGGGGACTTTTCCACAACCACTGTCGTTTCCCGCTCATTCCAGTGACCGACCAGGTCGTCCAAATTCGAGACCAAACAGCTCAAAGACGATCGCCAGTTCCATAAAATGCGTAGTCACTCGTCAAAATTCAGCGATCGCCAGCAGAACCACCTCACCCCACATTTCCAACATCGGAGCGAGCTGGGGGGCAATTGTTGTGTCGAGATTTACTCACCTCGACAGGCGATCGACTATAAGGCCGAGCGACCGAGTCCACGACCAATCAAGCTATGGCAAACTTGCTTAAACGAAGACAACAGTCCGCCTTCGAGTATCCAGCGATCGACTCTCAAGGTGATCGCCTTTGGCACCTAGCGATCGACTCTGGTGCCCGACTTAGGACGATCGTCCTGGACCACGAACAGAGACCTTCGTCCGTCAAAGACCACGAAGACTGGATCTCAAAGCAGCTCACATGTGCAGATCCGCAACAGGCGCCGCATTTCATGGATCGTTGACCACAGCTGTCACCACCTTATCACCTACCGACAGATCCGCTGAAAAATACAAGGTGGGACCGCCCGTGACAACGACTCAGACGCGTGCAGACTTCTCATTGGACCGCACAGCTGGCTGCCAGCAACTCCTGCGGACTTTAAGGAGACCATCCCATGTGCTAAAAGACGATTGCCCGCTTATTATAATACAGCAGAGGCGATCGCCCAGCATCTCCCAGTCCTATAAATAGAGAACCCCCATCAACTGAAAAAAGGTTCCTCTCAGTTGACAACTACGTTGGCGAACACATACAAACATACAAAGTCAGGCTCTCGGATTTCTCTCCCGAATCTACCTCAGGATTTCTCTCTCAGTACCTCTCAACCAGAAGACGGTCGGCAGAGGCAAAAAGTCTCCACAGTACAGATTCAAAGAGACTCACAAGCCCAGGAGCTCAAACATACAGCACCTACACACCGTGAGAGACTGTCGATTTCTCACGGTCGTCACAGCTCATCAACGTTGTTACAAGAACTCACAGAGCATCATATCTGGTTCTTCCGGCAATCTACACGCTCGCTAGCTAAGATAACTAGGGTCTTTACACTCATTGTAATTGTACTCTAACATTAATACTTGTATCCCAGAATATTCGTATTAATAACATCTCGCAAGAGCATTCAAGCCCAGGACTAACAACCCCGGCAAATCTTGTGTTATTTACTTTCTCTACGGAAGTGCTCTCGCACTTTGTTTGCTATCCATCCATTCCAGCAATATCTATCTCCGGATAATATTTTGGGTAGCAACAATGATGATGATGAAGATCCCTTCATTCCAAACACTGAAAGCACGGTGCCTCTACTTCACACGCCGGAACTTGACGGAAAAATCAGCAAGCTTCCTTTCTCTAAGAATGCGGCTAGGGAAGCTTGTAGGAATTTTTTTTTTCTCTCAATGTATTCTTCTTATATCTTGTCTCTAAGATTAAGATGAAGTTATTAACCTTGTTCTCTCTCTCTAATTCGTGATATAGAGCTCAAGGAAGAAGAAATTGTCTCTCTCTACTAAAGACTTTGTTATATATAAAAATGAAAGTCTTACCTTAACACATGATGAAGGGTATCAAATACACCTCACATTTGTCATCTAGTGACATAAAATAAGGATAAAAGAGACAAGAGAGGGAGGGGGCGGCCCTATGGGAAATTTCCAAGAAGACAGGTCGAATTTACTCGGCTCGTGTATTAGATGTTCGTCAAAACGAATCCCTCGTGTACCGGATGTTAGTCAAACAAATCCATTTTATTTACAATTTGTTTATACTAATTAATTAATCCAATTAATTAATTATATAAAACACAAATATATATTTCTCTAAGAAATATAATTTATGAATTAAAGTAATCACCCAGTAACCTACTTACAATTCATAAGACCGCTATTTGATTTATCCGATAAATCAAAATTAGATATCTAATATCTAATATTATAAGAGAGATTATTAATTCATATTTATCCGTCAATGATCCTGTTGCGCGACTCCGTAGGTTCGTCTCAACCGGCATTGGGAGGAATAAATGAGTACGGGCAGCACTTAGCCAGCCTAGCGGGCCGCACTGTAAACCCCGACTAAGAACGAATGAACGAATCATTCCAGAACCATTATGTCATGAATACCATATACGTATAGACCCTTCATCAGATGTCCCGGTCAAGTCTTCGGGTCACGGTAAAGTCAAACCCTACTGTTGACTAGACTCTATACATGTGTTAATGCAAATCAAGACCGACTGATTAATAGTGTATCTAATACTACCATATCAGAACGCTTTGGCCAAAGACTTATGATCTTATTTGCCATTAACCGTATAGGATATTCGTCTGCTCATTAACAGGAGATAGAATCCTTTCTTGGCGTACAGTAAAGACTGCTACCTGCCCATATAGTTCGCACTTCGAGGTTGACTCAGCAATTAAGCAATTGAGTCTAACTACTCTAATGACAAACTAAACGTCACAGGCACATCTTCTACTGAACCCTCAAGTCAAAGGTCCACGTATACTATCACAACCTTTTGATTCGTCATCGACTCTCCGAGAGTGAATACCGTGTGACTGAATCGAGTATGAGTCGTGTTCGAGTATACTGGTCCCACCAATATACTTATAACTATGCTATCAAGACGTGCACACGTCCTAGCATCAGTTATACAAGTCTAATTAAAACTTAATGTCCATTTAAGTTTATCGACTTGCGAATGATTTACGTAAATAAACTTTAAACACTTCCAGTGCATTTTCTCTTATCCCATAACGAGAATGGAATGTTCGTTTTATTTACATGGACTTCACTTCAATGTTTACCAAGTCAAGAATGCAATTGAAATACAATAAACAGTGAATGAATCGTATTGCCTTTTTATTAATTATTTCATAATTACAAGTACAATGCCCCTACTCTCTCATCCCCTTAGTGGCATTCGAGGGCATATTCCTAACACACGGTACGTTGGGGGTAGGCTTAGTCGGGAAGTTTTTTAGGATGCAGTACGCGAATTCATTCTTCATAGTACGCTAGTACTTAAATTTTTTATATTTTTTTATTATATATATTTGATCACTTATAAATTTTAATTTATATCATGTTATAATTATATATATTTCTTTGTATATCATCCAACGTTTACAAAAAAATACACAGTAAGTGTAAGTTTATTAAAAATTATGAGAAGATAAACCATAATATAAAAGGAATAAGTTCAAAAAAAGGAAAATAGCTAAATAAAAAGGTACAAAAATGAACTGATGTGTTCTGGAAATTGAGTTGTTGTTTGCATTATTTTTTAAGAAAAAAAAGAAAAAAAAAAAGAGATTGGGCCCTTAGTCAGACGCGTTTTATTTTTTCTCCCACTGTTGTCTTCCTTCTCCAAGTCCAGTTCACCGGATATGGAGAAAGCCTATATATTTGGCGTCGCCGGATATGAAGATCCAATATGCGAATGCACCGCGTTTGGTACGTGCGTTCCTATTTGTGAGACGTGGGGGTGGTAGAGAATTAGGTAACACTGGTTGAAACCTCTTTTTGCAGTAGTATATGATCTGCTACACATCCTCACACCCCTTACGGTATTGAATCTCCACATCAAATTCTTGTAAAAGACCAACGAATTAATCGGGGGCTTATAGTCCTTTTTTTCAATTAGGTACTTGAGGACAGCATGGTCCATGTGCACAATCGTCTTGGTCCAAATCAAATAGGAATGAAATTTGTCAAAGGCGTACACAGTTGCAAGTATCTCTTTTTGGGTTGTAGTGTAGTTTTGTTGCGCTCCATCTAGCATCTCGCTTGCATGGTTATGAGAGAGCGAAACATCTTTCTTTTTGGACAATCAAGCATTTGACAAATGAAATTATCATCAATGAGGAAAAATATACTAAAGAACTTATCAAGTTTGGTATTGGAAAAAAAAATGTTCGATAAAAATTTCCATGAACACTAGTGCTCAAATTGATCTGGATCCTTAAGGAAAATAAGTCGATCAGAAGACCTACAAATATATAATTAGTTCTCTGCTATATCTAACAAGCAGTAGACAAAATATAACTTATGTTGTTAGATTATGTGCAAGATATCGCTCCAAGCCATGTAAACGCCATCTTAGATTTGAAGGGTACTCCAACTTATGGGGTTATGGTGTATCCAAGAGAATGGGGACTTGATCTACTGAATATTGAGACTCGTATTTTATAGAGTGCAAATTGGATAGGAAAAGTACATCACGAACCTGCCAAACTATTAGGGAATGTTGGTCTCCTTGATTATCAAAAAGCAACAGTCGACTGTCATAGTGCCTAACTGGTGGAAGTTGTTGCGCACGGTCATCTCGATAAAACAGCACCATAAAGATTATGACATCATTGAAAGAGAGATCAAATATTATATGTGATAATATTTGACCTAAAACAGTTTTTTTAATTTTAAAATCACACGGAAGAATATGAAGTCAATTATAAGTGTGATAACCAACTCAATCGTATTCACAAAATAACTATTGAACTCACAAATACTCAACTTAAACTTAAACCAGGCATTCTGACTCGTACGATTCACAGGTGTTGTTTATCATGAACAAATCAAACTTTTATTTATATCAGTAACTCAAACTCAAAACGTTTGGTATGTGTGTTACATATTTTTTCAATTTTCTCAAATATTAGTCGAGATTGTAATTGACATAAGTGGCTTCGTCTTAGATCCGTAATATCCACATTTTTTCCTTTTTTCCGATATTCTCATTTTTGGTGTATTTTCGTTTTTAGCAACTCGCTTGTAATCGTATTGACATTTCGAGAATATTTAATATTGGACTTCTTGTCGTTCGAGCTTGTTTTGGACTCGTTTTGCTCGATTCGGTGTTTTATGTCATTTTCGTCGCTATTTCGTATTCTCAGAATCGCCGTCGGAACCGCCGTTTCGGGGTTGCCGAAGATCCATCTCATGTTATTACGCGTGTTGTGAACTTTTGTTTGGTGTTTCGACCGTGTATCGTACATTTCAGATGTTTTGGGCCATTTTGTAATTTTCCAAAGTTTTGGGATAATTACGTTTGTTGTTGTTTTTCGCACCTTCGGGTAGTCGGGAATATGTTTTCATTCAACACTTAGGTTCGTCGCCTCGAATCCTTTACGTTCGTACCCTCGTGTTTTGTTCACTGCTGCATTTCGATTTTTCGGTCCTTTCCTTGCCTGTTGGTAGCGGCCTGTACTCCTCAGGAAGGGACATTACGTACCTAATGCAATAGCCAATATGTTGTTACGTACGTAATGGTATGTAGGAAATTGGACAGGTGGTCCTGCCCATTTCATTACGTACGTAAGATGGGAGGGCTTACGTACGTTAGCAAGCTAACGTATGTTAGCTACCTGTGGCTAACGTACGTAACTCGGCCTGGGTTTATAAACCCAGGAGTTGACCGATTTTAGTCATTTTACACTTCCCCTCCTCTCCCCTCCGACTCCAAGGCGATTTCTTGGCATTCCGGGCGATTTGAAGCTTTGTAACTCCGAGCCATCATCTTCCTCGAGTTTTTGGAGTGTATTATGAACTTCTAATCGTGTTCTTCGTCTTTAATCCGAGGTAAACTCCTAGAACCTTGTTTTTGGGGAAACTTGGGGTTTCGAGTTTTTCGTCCGATTCGTTCCATATGGTTGATTAATTCATGATGAATATGATTAATCTTGTTGATATTCTTGGTTTCCCTACGGATTCACGGTATATTTCGTGTTGCGTTTTCGAGAGGGTTTGGTTGTGGTTCGCCCTCGTTGCTATTTTTATACGAATATACATGAATCGTAGGCGGGTTTTCAGGAGTATTTCAATTCCGTATTCGTTTAGAAATGGTTGTGATTGTATTCTTCGATTCGTTAGGTTCGTGATTATCGGTTCCTAGCGTTCGTCGGTGATTTTCCTTTCTGTTCGTTGCGTCGTCAATTACTCAAGGCAAATATTTTTGGAAACCTTTATGCTTAACATGAAATGGTGATGTATATTGTGTGTGCTTTGCTCACCTCGGGAGGGTCCGACGGGGCCTCGAGGGAATCCAATGGTATAACCCTGGATTCACGAGTTTATTTCGCTAGCCAGCTCGAGAGGGTCCTTAGAGGCCTCGAGCGGGATCAATGGTATAGCCATGTTCCCAAGGCGATGTGCGTGTGTGATTTGTTTTATAATATGGCCAGCTCGGGAGGGTCCTTAGAGGCCTCGAGCGGGATCAATGGTATAGCGCTCTTCCCAAGGCAAATTGATTGATTGTTTATTTCCGGAAAGGACATGTCTGGTTTTGGTTTTGAAATGAATTTGGTGCATTGTACTATGAAATGTGTAAGCGAATAGTTTGCCTTGATTACTTGTACTAGCGTAATTGCTAACCCCTTTGGGGACCCGTTTTGGGGAAATTCTTGTTATGGATTTCAGGTTATGATCAGTTGGACGAGCAGGCGCTGGGACAGTACGAGGATGTTGGCCAGGGTCGTTGACATATGCATTTGAGTCCTTTTATTTTTGTTGTTCCATTCGATATGGTTGTTACCCACTTTCTAAACTTATAGATTGTACTCGCGAGTACTTAGGCTTATCTCTTCGAATTGTGAATGTTATTCGTTGGAGCTACTATATTTGTCGGTTGATGTTTATTACGCCGATTGTTCCGGGCGTGTTGTTATTTGTTGTATTGTTAATATGTATTTTATTGATAACCGAGACGGTTAGTCGAGTAGTATTTTCTTGTTTTAGCCTGGTGGGTCCCACGTAGGGGTCCACGGCGCTGTAATATACTTCGAATATCTCAGGGTGTTACAGAAAATAGTATTAGAGAAACTAGGTTTATGGATACCTAGGCTTGTCGGTTATTTGGGTCTAGTTGTGTTTTGTTTTGGACATTGTCACACCGCTGCCAGCATCTCGGTACTTCAAGTGTTCGTAAGTTTTCCTTACTCGATTCCTTGTTTTCTCGTACCGTATTTCTGTTTCTTGAATTGTGGATGTTTTTCTCTCTTACTTATCATCGAGTTGCTTTTGCTACCTCTTAACACCAGTATGGATGCTGGAAGAGGTTGTGGTCGTGGTCGTGGACGCGGCCGGGGACGTGGGGCATTTGGTGGGGCGGCCACGTTGCATTCTTCGGGATCCGGGAGCACCGGTGACCGACATAGCCATGCCTCTTCTCAAGATGGCGCCGACCTTGGTGTTGCGACTGTTATGCAACAAATGGTGAACCAAATGGCGGCGATAGCCCAAGCGGTTCAGAATCCGGCCCATGCTGCTCAGGACGGAGCTGACCGTTGGCTTCAGGATGTCATCTAGATGCATTCTCCTCAGTTCACGGGAGCCTCAGACCCGATTGGCTGGGAGGGGTGGATCAATGAGATATCCAAAGTCTTCGTTGCCACCAACTGTCCCGAGGACCGCAAGGTCTCTATCGTCCAATATTTTTTCACTGGGGACGCTACTGATTGGTGGGAGGCCGTTGGGCCTAAGGATCACATTGCTTCGTGGGCGGAATTCAAGGACCTGATGGAGACTGAGTATTGCCCGTGGCCGGTTATACATGCTCTAGTTCATGCCTTTTAGGATGCTCAACCGCGGGATATTCCTGTCTCTCAAGCTATTGCCAATTTCAACAAGGAGGTGGGCTACGTGAAGACCCAAGTTGTCGAGGAGAGCGACAAAAGTTTTCACTTTTCCAAACGGATGAAACTATCAATTCGGGACTACATGTCTGGGCTCGTCTGTACTACCCTGAAGCATTATCAGAGTCAAGCTCTTGCCTATGATATGTCGGTGACGGCCAGTGCGGCGGTTCGGGAGAGTAAGAAACAAAAATCCGCTAGAAATTTCTCGGGTCCAAGGGTGGAGGCCAGCAGAAATCTCAGTCTGTGAGTGTCCCTGCGGGCAGTTCGGCTCATTTTTCTGGGAGACCTCGAGGTGTTGCTAGAACCTCCATTCGTGAACTCATATGCTTTAACTGTGGCTTGTCGGGCCATAAGAACCGGGAGTGTCCTCGTTCGCAGTTGACTTGTCATACTTGTGGTCAGTCGGGCCACAAGGCTTCCTTTTGTGAACAGATCCGATAGATCCGCGGTGCCCGTTCTTCTCATCCAGCGCCTAAAGAGCAGAGTGTGAACCAGTGCTCTTTTGCTCCGCAGTCTCCGCCGAGTGCCAGCCGAGGGAGAGGTCGGGGTCAGCCCGTTAGAGGAGGAGCTTCTAGTGTCGGCTCCGCCCACCCGCGTGTCTATGAGATGAGGAGGGCCGATGATCCAGCGGCTACTGTGGCGACAGGTACCGTTCATATTCATTCTCATCCTGTCAATGTGCTTTTCGATTCTGGTGCTACGCATTCGTTCCTATCTAGTGTGTGCGCCGTTTGAGTCTCGACTGTTTGATGCCTTATGAGCCTTTCATTGTTAAGCTTCCTAGCGGTGATAGGATCGTTGGTGATCAGGAGATTCAAGACTGTTTTGTGCTTATTTGTGAGAGGGCTTGACCCTCTAATCTTATTGTTGTGGGAATTGAGGGTGAGGATTTAATCCTCGTGGATGATTGGCTCGAGCGGCATGGTGCGATCATAAACTACCGTACGAGAATCATCACTATGTTAGCCGAGGATGGCACCAAGTACTCTTTCGCAGGGCGAAAGAGGGGAAACCAGAAGTTCATTGTTAACGCTTTGAAGGTGATGAGACTCATGCGGAAGGGGTGTACTGGTTATTGGTGCTACGCCTTGAAGGCGGAGAGTGGTGGAGTCGAGCTTTCATCGATTCCAGTCGTTAGTGAGTTCCCTGATGTTTTTCCTGATGAGTTACCGGGGTTGCCACCGGACCGTGAGGTCGAGTTCGCTATAGAGTTAGAGCCGGGTGCGGATCCGATTTCGAAGGCGTCGTATCGCGTGGCACCTTCAGAGATGGCCGAGTTGAAGAAGCAGTTGAGTGAGCTTCTTGAGTCGGGGTATATTTGACCGAGCGTTTTGCCTTGGGGCGCACCGGTTTTGTTTGTTCGGAAAAAGGATGGTTCACTACGTTTGTGTATCGACTATCGCGAGCTAAACAAGGTGACCATCAAGAACAAGTATCCTCTGCCGAGGATTGATGACTTGTTCGATTAGTTGCAGGGAGATGCGGTATTCTCGAAGATCGACTTGAGATCGGGGTACTATCAGCTTCGGGTGAAGGAGTCCGACGTTCCGAGAACAGCTTTTTGGACGAGATACGGACACTATGAGTTTGTAGTTATGCCTTTCGGGTTAACTAATGCACCGGCCTTGTTCATGCAGTTGATGAACAAGGTCTTTATCGAGTATTTGGATAAGTGTGTCGTCGTTTTCATTGACGATATTCTTATTTATTCGAGGAACGAGGTAGAACACGCCCATCATCTGCGTGTGGTGTTAGACATTTTGAGGACCGAGCAACTCTATGCAAAGTTCTCGAAATGCGAGTTGTGGCTGAAGGAAGTGATGTTTCTAGGTCACGTGATTTCAGCCGAGGGAGTTCGTGTGGACCCGCAGAAGGTTTAGGCAGTGTTGGACTGGGCACCGCTTAAGAACGTGAAGGAGGTCCATAGTTTCTTGGGCTTGGTTGGCTACTACCGTAGGTTCGATGAGGGTTTCTCGAAACTAGCTCGGCCACTTACGTAGTTGCTCCAGAAGTCCGAGAAGTTCGTATGGAATGACGAGAGGCAATCGAGTTTTGAGGAGCTGAAGAGACGTTTAACTTCAGCCCCGATTTTGGCGTTGCCATGTGGCAACAGGGGTTTTGCCGTTTATAGCGATGCTTCGGGTCAGGGTCTTGGGTGTGTGTTGATGCAGCATGGCAAGACTATTGCGTTTGCGTCGAGACGGTTGAGGTCGTATGAGCTTAACTACCCTACTCACGATTTGGAGTTAGCGACAGTTGTATTTGCGCTCAAGATTTGGCGTCACTATCTTTTTGGCTCTGCATGTCAGATTTTTACCGATTATAAAAGTCTGAAGTACATATTTACTCAGTAGGAGTTGAATATGAGGCAGAGGAGGTGGTTTGAGTTGATTAAGGATTATTACCTCGAAATCCTTTATCATCCGGTCAAGGCGAACGTCGTGGCCGACGACTTGAATCGGAAACTGGCCTCGTTGCGGACACTTGAGATCCTTACGTCTCAAACTGAGCTTCAGCGGGATTTGATTGAGTTGAGTGTTGAGATTTCGTTGCCTGGAGCCGCAGGGCAACTTTGTGCTTTAGAGATTTCGTCGTCTCTGATCGATGAAATTAAACTGAAGCAACTGGAGGATCCGATGATTATTCAAATACGAGAGAATGTTCTTAAGGAAAAGTCTCCTGGATTTGTGATCCATGAAGATGGGGTATTGAGATTCCAGAGTCGTTTGTGTGTGCCGAACGACTCGGAATTGAGGCAGAGTATATTGCGGGAGGCCCATGTTATGCCTTACTCCGTTCATCCTGGTTCGAGTAAGATGTACAAGGATCTGAGAAGGAATTTCTGGTAGAATGACATGAAGGAAGAGGTCGCACAGTTTGTAGCGAGATGTTTGACTTGTCAGTAGGTCAAAATCGAGCATCAGCGACCGGACGGTTTATTGCAGTCACTTCCCATTCCGGAATAGAAATGGGAAGATATATTGATGGACTTTATTATGAGTTTTCCGAGATCGAGATCGGGCATGTATATGGTTTGGGTGATTGTTGATCTTATGACCAAGTCGGTACATTTTCTGGGCATCAAGGATACTTGGGGCCTGGAGAAGTTGGCTCGTGTGTTTATTGCGCAGATTGTGAGACTACACGGTACTCCGAAGTCTATTGTCTCAGATCGGGATGGCCATTTCGTATCACACTTTTGGCAGGCGGTGCATAAGGCGTTGGGTACTCGGTTGCGTTTGAGTACCTCTTTTCATCCTCAGTCGGATGGACAGTCGGAGCGCACTATCCAGACGTTTGAGGATATGTTGCGTGCTTGTGCTCTCGACTGGAGTAGTGATTGGGAGGAGCATTTGCCATTGATCGAATTCACGTACAACAATAGTTGGCACGTGTCAATTTGGATGGCACCGTATGAGGCGCTTTATGGGCGGCTATGTCGATCGTCGATTTGTTGGAATGAGGCGTCCGATTTGGTTGGGACCGAACCGGATATCGCTTTAGAGACGAGGCGGAAGGTGGAAGTGATTCGGGAACGGATGTTGACTGCTCAGATCCGACAGAAGTCATATGCCGACGTCCGCCGTCGACCTTTGTAATTCGAGGTGGGAGACCACGTTTTGCTAAAGGTGTCGCCGACGAGAGGAGTTTTCCGTTTCGGGAAGAAAGAGAAGTTGAGTCCAAGATTTATTGGACCTTTCGAGATTCTCGAGAGAGTCGGCGAATTGGCTTACCATTTGGCGTTGCTGTAACACCCCCAAGACGTTCAGGGCATATTACAGCGCCGTGGACCCCACTCTGTGGAATCCACCAGGCAACATACCAACGAGACATTTGCCAATGACAAACAATCATCAATAAAATGACAATTCAAAATAAAAGACTACAACCCGACCAATAGAATCCAACATCAATCTATTTCCCAAAACGGGAACACAACATTAACAATTTTGCAAAAGAAGTACTCGAGTACTTAAACCAGTTTTATAAAACAGAATCCCCAAAACAAGATATCAAAATGTTCGACAGATGGAACACTAATAATCAACTTCTGGACAGTATCATGCTCGCCCATCATCCTCATACGGCTCTGGTGCTCGCTTGTCCCCACGATCAATACCTGAAATACAAAAAGTATTTCCCCCATTTAAGGGGTTAGCGACAACTGCTAGTGCAAGTACAATCCATTTGAACTATTTTCTAATCAGATGAATAATGCGCCAAGAATCATTTTTGAAAACGTTTTATATTCCGGAATATTTACAATGCACAATCACAAAACACATTATCACCAACAAATCACAATTCAAAGTTAACCGTTGGTACGAGACTCACGGCCACCGTACCCCGCAGAGCCCCGTCGGACATCCCTGGGTGGCTAACCACAGTTCGCGATACGCACACTCACGGCAATAGGTATCCCTAGAGGCCCCGTCGGACCGTCCCTAGGTGAACATACACATAATCATCCACAACAACCACGATATAGCCATAATTCAAATACTAGAACATGTAAACAAATGTAAAGTACTTGCCTTTGAGACATTCTTGAAGAAACGGAGTTGAAACGCGACTACGAACGGTCCAGGTGGAAAACGATGGTTCCTAAATGAAGGATCAACACAGTTCAGTCCCAACGGACAACAATACTCTAGTGGAAAACACCCATAACCCCGATTACATAATACAACAATGGACGATCAATTGATACGGGCGAGGGTTTACGCAAAATCTCCCCGTATTGATAATTCGCGGATTAAAATCAAGGAAATTGGATTTGGAATCACTCAATAATCACAATCGGTGAAGAATATCGTAACATAATTGAATAATCCGGAACTAATCACTAAAATCCCGAAAAACCTTCAAATTCGTCAAAGTTAGGGTTCCTGAGGAATTACCTTGAATTCGGACGATGGAGATGGGTTTAGATGGTGGTGTGTTATGCTCGAGACACAAGAATTGGACTAGAAGGGAACTCCACCGATTACTCTCCACAATCTGCTCTGAATCGCCAAAATCGCCCGTAGGAAGGGAAGGAAAGGAAAAGAATGAAAAATAATGCTGAATCTAAACTGCCACTGATCTTTATAAATGTGAAGTTAGCGCACGCTAACTATCATGTATAGCGCACGCTAACGGGGCTGAAACCGTCCAAGAGTTACCGCCGCTACCGCTAGCGCACGCTAATCGCACATTGGTAGCGCACGCAGGCAACAGGGGTAGCGCGGCGCTACCTACGCAGCAGCTTCAAGATCGCTGCTCATATCGCCAGACGCCGCCGAAGGTACAAAACATGAAACGCACGACGAGGTCAGAATCCGGAAACATAAACACGAAGCATACCAGACGACGTAGCTAAGCGCTGAAAGAAAATGCAATTCCGACCACCGGAGGGTCCGTAATGCGACAATGAAAAAATAAGATTCCCTAAACTATTAGGAATTACAAAAATAGCCCAAGTGCCCGAAAATCACGAAACGACGTCGGATTTACAAACCGAAAGTCTCCACATGACCAACTCAACCATACGAACTTGTACAAACCAAGAAACAACGAAAACGAATGAGTTTTACAAGAATCGAACGTTCATACGGCAAAACATGCCATAAAACGAAGTTACGTGAAAACATCAACAAAACTCATCCAAATGGAAAAACTCCAAGAACAAAATAGATTCAAAATGTCGAAACGGTTACAAGCGAGTCGATAAAAATAGACATACACCAAAAATGGAAACTACTAAAAATGGAAAAATTACGGATATTACATTCTCCCCCTCTAAAATAAAGTTTCGTCCCGAAACTTAAGAATCAAAAAGCTCGGGGTATCTCGAACGCATATCCTCCTCTAGCTCCCACGTCGCTTCTTCTACTCCGTGCCTCGACCATTGCACCTTAACCAAAGGAATGGTTTTGTGCCTTAACTGTTTGTCACGACGCTCCAAAATTCTGGCGGGCCTCTCTTCAAACGTAATATCCTTCTCGATCTCCACGTCCCCAAAGTCAATAATGTGGGACGGGTCCGGAACGTACTTCCTCAATTGGGAAACGTGAAATACGCTATGAACATGACTCAGCGACGGAGGTAACGCCAAACGGTACGCTAACTCACCGACTCTCTCCAATACCTCGAAAGGTCCAATATACCTCGGGCTGAGTTTCCCCTTCTTCCCAAAGCGGAAAACTCCTTTCATCGGAGACACTCTCAACAGAACATGATCTCCCACCTCAAACTCCAAAGGTCTACGCCTAACATCCGCATAAGACTTTTGTCGACTCTGAGCAGCCAACATTCTCTTTCTAATCAATTCAACTTTCTCCCTCGTCTCCAACACAAGGTCCGGCTCGGTGCCAACCAAATCGGACGGCTCATCCCAACATATCGGTGATCGGCAACGTCGGCCATAAAGTGCCTCATACGGTGCCATCTTAATTGACGCGTGCCAGCTATTATTATAAGTAAACTCAATTAAGGCCAAATGATCCTCCCAGTTACTATTCCAGTCTAACGCACACGCGCGCAACAAATCCTCGAACGTCTGAATGGTACGTTCGGACTGCCCATCGGTCTGGGGATGGAACGAAGTGCTCAAACGTAACTGTGTCCCCAATGCCTTATGTACCGCCTGCCAAAAGTGAGATACAAACCGGCCATCTCTATCTGAAATAATGGTCCTCGGCGTACCATGAAGCCTCACTATCTGTGCAATAAAAATACGAGCCAACTTTTCTGGACCCCAAGTATCCTTGATGCCCAGAAAATGTGCCGACTTAGTCAGTCGGTCTACAATCACCCACACCATATTCACACCAGTCTTCGTCCTCGGTAAACCCATGACAAAATCCATAGAGATGTCCTCCCACTTCCACTCCGGGACGGGAAGTGGTTTCAACAATCCGGCTGGTCGCTGATGCTCAATCTTGACTTGCTGACAAGTCAAGCACTTAGCCACAAACTGAACTACCTCCTTCTTCATATCGTTCCACCAGAAATTTTTCCTCAGATCTTTATACATTTTACTCGAGCCCGGATGGACTGAGTAAGGTGACGCATGAGCCTCTCGCATGATACTGTCTCACCCGAGTCGTCGGAACGCACAACCGACCTCGGAATCTCAACACTCCGTCCTCATGAATAACGAATCCCGGCTTTCCCTTCCCTACACTCTCCGAAGTCAATAAACATCGGGTCCTCCAACTGTCCCGATTTAATGTCCTCGATCGTAGATGAAGAAATCTCAAGAGTACGCAATCGCCTAATCCTCTCGCGCACAACCTCAATGCTCAACCTCATAAACTCTCGCTGAAGTCCCGACTGGGCCGTAAGTAACTCAAGCGCTCGAAGCGATACCGATTTCCGGCTCAAGGCATCTGCTACCACATTAGCCTTGCCCGGATGATAAAGGATCTCGAGATCGTAATCCTTAATCAATTCCAACCACCTCCTCTGCCTCATATTAAGCTCTTTCTGGGTGAAAATGTACTTTAGGCTCTTGTGATCGGTGAAAATCCGACACGACGAGCCATACAAGTAATGACGCCAGATCTTCAACGCAAATGCGACTGCGGCCAACTCAAGATCATGCGTTCAATTCATACGGTTTCAACTGACGGGAAGCATAGGAAATCGTCCTCCCGTGCTGCATAAGTACGCATCCGAGCCCTTGGCCCGAAGCATCACTATAAACTGAGAAACCATCATTACCACTCGGTAAAGCCAAAACGGGAGCGGTCGTCAACCGCTTCTTCAACTCCTCAAAACTATTCTGCCTCTCATCGGTCCACACAAACTTCTCTGACTTCTGTAACAACTGAGTCAGCGGTCGAGCGAGCTTAGAGAACCCCTCGACGAATCTACGGTAATACCCGGCTAATCCCAGAAAACTGCGGACCTCTTTCACGTTCTTTGGCGGCGCCCAATCCAACACTGCCTCTACCTTATGTGGGTCCACACGAACACCCTCGGCCGAGATCACATGACCGAGAAACATAACCTCCCGTAACCAAAACTCGCACTTTGAGAACTTCGCAAAAAGATGCTGAGTTCTCAAAATGTCTAACACAATATGTAAATGACGGGCGTGCTCCTCCTCACTCCTCGAGTAAATCAGAATGTCATCGATAAAAACGACTACATATTTATCGAGGTACTCGATAAAGACTTTGTTCATAAGCTGCATGAACACGGCTGGTGCGTTGGTTAGCCCAAAAGGCATAACCACAAACTCGTAGTGACCGTATCTCGTCCGAAAGGCCGTCTTCGGAATGTCGGTATCCTTCACTCGGAGCTGATAATACCCCGATCTCAAATCAATCTTCGAAAACACAGTCGCCCCTTGCAACTGATCAAACAAATCATCAATCCTCGGGAGCGGATACTTGTTTTTGATGGTCACTTTGTTCAACTCTCGGTAGTCGATACACAAACGAAGTGACCCATCCTTCTTCTTTACAAACAGGACCGGTGCGCCCCAAGGTGAAGCACTCGGTCGAATATACCCCATGTCTAGCAACTCTCCCAACTGTTTCTTCAACTCAAGCATCTCGGCAGGCGCCATACGGTATGACGTCTTAGAAATCGGTGTTGCACCCGGCTCTAAATCGACGGTAAATTCAACTTCTCGATCCGGCGGCAAACCTGGCAACTCATCTGGGAAAACATCAGGATACTCACATACTACCGAAATAGACGAGAGCTCGACTCCCCCTTCTTCCGATCTCAAAGCGTAACACCAATAGCCCGTGCAACCTCCTCGAAGAAGTCTCACCGCCTTTAAGGCGCTGATCATAAATCTCTGGTTACTCCGCCAAGGCCCCACAAAGAATGCCTTGCACCGCCGAGGCTAACATCGAAACCGTCCTCGTTCTATAATTCATGATCGCCCCATGACGGTCCAGCCAATCCTCACCAAGAATCAAATCCTCATCTTTAATATCTACCACGATCAGGTTAAAAGGCCAATCCCTCCCCGCGATACTCACAGAAAAATCTCTAATCTCACGGTCCCCCACGATGCTATCCCCGCTAGGAAGTTTAACAACAAAAGGCTCACAAGCAACAAGGCAATCAACATGCAGACGACGCACACAATCCATAGATATAAAAGAATGCGTAGCACCAGAATCGAACAATACGGAAACAGGATGATCAATGATGTGGACGGTACCTGTAGCCACCATCGCGTCGGGATCTTCGGCTCGCCTCATCTCATACACACGAGGCGGAACAGACCCCGCACTAGAAGCTCCCCCTCTAGAAGGCTGACCACGACCTCGACCTCTACCAAAACTTTGCTGCAGCTGAGGAACTGTCGGTGCCTGATTCACACCCGGCTCTCCCGCAGCTGGGGCTGATATCTGAGTAACTGGAGCCCGAGCTGCATCCGTACAAAACTTAGCATGATGACCCATACGACCACAAGCAAGACACTGAATCGGAGGCCTATCACACTCACTCATCATGTGGCCCGGACGACTGCAGTTGAAGCACGTAGGACCACAAACGGAACCAGCAGGAGCAGACCTAGAACCGTTTCCTCGACCAACTGATGGCGAATGACTCCCGAAGACTCGCGAACCAGACTGAGCCTTCGAATACCCTCCCGACTTGCCTCCCGAAAACTGCCCGGAGGTCTTCTGCTTCTTTCCTTCAGTTGTCGTCTCTGTCGCAGAAAACGACATCTCGTAAGCCATCGCTTTATTCTGATAATCTTTCAAAGTTGTGCACCCCAGACCAGACATGTCGTGGCGCACCCTCGGTTTCATCCACATATCAAAGTGACGGATCTTATCTAGCTCATCTTGGACTTGGTTTCTCACATAATGCAGCTGTTGATTGTAGTCTTTGATAGCTTGAGATATAGGAACATCTTGGGGCTTAGCCTCAAAGAAGGCTCGGATCCTCCCCTCTTTCACTGGCCAAGGACAGAATTCATCTTCCATCAAATCCCGAAACTCTGCCCACGTGGCTGCCCGGTCACGCGGTCTCACCGCTTGCCACCACGTTGCTGCCTCCTTGGCGAGGAAGTACTGAGCAATGGGTACCTTCCTCTCCTCAGGACAATTAGCAGCCTCAAATACTTTGTCCATCTCGAATAGCCAATTCTCCCAACCAGAAGGGTCAGAAGCACCATCAAACTGCGGAGGACGCATACGAATCACGTCCTGAAGTAGCTTATCATTGCCGGATCCAGTAGGCGGAACCGGGTTGGCATTAGCTTGGCCGACTAAAACGGCTCGAGCCGCAGCGTCATCTGTTCGCTACTCGCCGCAAAATGTTGGCCACTCCAACATTCTCATGTGTATTACACGGATCTAGCGATCGGTCCTGCCGACCTCCGAACTAGGGGAACACTGCTCGGCTGATAAGGCATCGCCGACCGGGCCTTCGAGTGATCGGACATGGCCGCCCCACCGGCTGCGCCACGTCCCCTACCGCGTCCGCGACCGCGTACGCGTCCCCTACCAGCAGGAATTCTGAAGAAGCAACGGGTAAGTACAATTCAAACGCAAAACGCAACAAGATACTAAGACAGGAATAGAACCGAACAACGAAACGAATCAAGTTAGGAAAAACTTACGAGCACCAGCGTACTGAGATGATGGCATAGCAGTGATACTGTCCCAAAAACGACACTTAACTAGACCCAAATAACCGACAGCCTAGGTATACATAAACCTAAGCTCCGATACCATATTCTGTAACACCCCCAAGACGTTCAGGGCATATTACAGCGCCGTGGACCCCACTCTGTGGAATCCACCTGGCAACATACCAACGAGACATTTGCCAACGACAAACAATCATCAATAAAATGACAATTCAAAATAAAAGACTACAACCCGACCAATAGAATCCAACATCAATCCATTTCCCAAAACGGGAACACAACATTAACAATTTTGCAAAAGAAGTACTCGAGTACTTAAACCAGTTTTATAAAACAGAATCCCCAAAACAAGATATCAAAATGTTCGACAGATAGAACATTAATAATCAACTGACGAGATCATGCTCGCCCATCATCCTCATACGGCTCTGGTGCTCGCTTGTCCCCACGATCAATACCTGAAATACAAAAAGTATTTCCCCCATTTAAGGGGTTAGCGACAACTGCTAGTGCAAGTACAATCCATTTGAACTACATTCTAATCAGATGAATAATGCGCCAATAATCATTTTTGAAAACGTTTTATATTCCGGAATATTTACAATGCACAATCACAAAACACATTATCTCCAACAAATCACAATTCAAAGTTAACCGTTGGTATGAGACTCACGGCCACCGTACCCCGCAGAGCCCCGTCGGACATCCCTGGGTGGCTAACCACAGTTCGCGATACGCACACTCACGGCAATACGTATCCCTAGAGGCCCCGTCGGACCGTCCCTAGGTGAAGATACACATAATCATCCACAACAACCACGATATAGCCATAATTCAAATACTAGAACATGTAAACAAATGTAAAGTACTTGCCTTTGAGACATTCTTGAAGAAACGGAGTTGAAACGCAACTACGAACGGTCCGGGTGGAAAACGACGGTTCCTAAACGAAGGATCAACACAGTTCAGTCCCAACGGACAACAATACTCTAGTGGAAAACACCCATAACCCCGATTACATAATACGACAATGGATGATCAATTGATACGAGCGAGGGTTTACGCAAAATCTCCCCGTATTGATCATTCGCGGATTAAAATCAAGGAAATTGGATTTGGAATCACTCAATAATCACAATCGGTGAAGAATATCGTAACATAATTGAATAATCCGGAACTAATCACTAAAATCCCGAAAAACCCCCAAATTCGTCAAAGTTAGGGTTCCTGAGGAATTACCTTGAATTCGGACGATGGAGATAGGTTTAGATGGTGGTGTGTTATGCTCGAGACACAAGAATTGGACTGGAAAGGAACTCCACCGATTACTCTCCACAATCTGCTCTGAATCGCCAAAATCGCCCGTAGGAAGGGAAGGAAAGAAAATGAATGAAAAATAATGCTGAATCTAAACTGCCACTGATCTTTATAAATGTGAAGTTAGCGCACGCTAACTATCATGTATAGCGCACGCTAACGGGGCTGAAACCGGTCCAGTAGTTACTGCTTCCACTCGCTAGCGCACGCTAACAATAACAAGTTAGCGCACGCTAACTGCACATTGGTAGCGCACGCAAGGCAACAGGGGTAGCGTGTGCTACCTACGCAGCAGCTTCAAGATCGCCGCTCATATCGCCAGACCGGGCCGTCAAGGTACAAAACACGAAACGCACGACGAGGTCAGAATCCGGAAACATAAACACGAAGCATACCAGACGACGTAGCTAAGCGCTGAAAGAAAATGCAATTCTGACCACCGGGGGGTCCGTAATGCGACAACGAAAAAATAAGATTCCCTAAACTATTAGGAATTACAAAAATAGCCCAAGTGCCCGAAAATCACGAAACGACGTCGGATTTACAAACCGAAAGTCTCCACATGACCAACTCAACCATACGAACTTGTACAAACCAAGAAACAACGAAAACGAATGAGTTTTACAAGAATCGAACGTTCATACGGCAAAACATGCCATAAAATGAAGTTACGTGAAAACATCATCAAAACTCATCCAAATGGAAAAACTCCAAGAACAAAATAGATTCAAAATGTCGAAACGGTTACAATCGAGTCGATAAAAATAGACATACACCAAAAATGGAAACTACTAAAAATGGAAAAATTATGGATATTACAGTTGCCACCAGCCTTGAGCCATGTTCATAGCGTTTTCCATGTTTCCCAACTGAGGAAATATATCCCGGATCCTATTCATGTCATCGATTACGGTGAGATCGATATTGCCGAGGACATTACCTTCGAGGAGCGTCCCTTGAAGATTTTGGAGCACCGTGAAAAGCGACTGAGGCATAAGACCATTCCCTTGGTCAAAGTGCAGTGGTCGAGGCATGGTGTCGAGGAGGCAACTTGGGAAACCGAGGACAGCATGCATGCTAGATACCCCGAGTTGTTTGTTTCTTAAGTTTCGGGACGAAACTTATTTTTAGAGGGGTAGAATGTAATATCCGCATTTTTTCCTTTTTCCCGATATTCTCATTTTTGGTGTATTTTCGTTTTTAACAACTCGCTTGTAACCGTATTGACATTTCGAGAATATTTAATATTGGACTTCTTGTCGTTCGAGCTTGTTTTGGACTCGTTTTGCTCGATTCGGTGTTTTATGTCATTTTCGTCGCTATTTCGTGTATTCTCGTAAATCGTCATTCGAAACCGCCGTTTCGGGGTTTCCGAAGATCCATCTCATGTTATTACGCGTGTTGTGAACTTTTGTTTGGTGTTTCGACCGTGGATCGTACATTTCGGATGTTTTGGGATATTTTGTAATTTCCCAAAGTTTTGGGATAATTACGTTTGTTGTTGTTTTCCGCATCTTCGGGTAGTCGGGAATATGTTTTCCTTCAACACTTAGGTTCGTCGCCTCGAATACTTTACGTTCGTACCCTCGTGTTTTGTTCACTGATGCATTTCGATTTTTCGGTCCTTTCCTTGCATGTTGGTAGCGGCCTGTACTCCTCAGGAAGGGACATTACGTACGTAATGCAATATGCTGTTACGTACGTAATGGTATGTAGGAAATCGGACAGGCGGTCCTGCCCATTTCATTATGTACGTAAGATGGGAGGGCTTACGTACGTTAACAAGCTAACGTACGTTAGCTACCTGTGGCTAAGGTACGTAACTCGGCCTGAGTTTATAAACCCAGGAGTTGACCGATTTCAGTCATTTTACACTTCTCCTCCTCTCCCCTCCGACTCCAAGGCGATTTTTTGGCATTCCGGGCGATTTGAAGCTTTGTAACTCCGAGCCATCATCTTCCTCGAGTTTTTGGATTGTATTATCAACATCTAATCGTGTTCTTCGTCTTTAATCCGAGGTAAACTCCTAGAACCTTATTTTTGGGGAAACTTGGGGTTTCGAGTTTTTCGTCCGATTCGTTCCGTATGGTTGATTAATTCATGATGAATATGATTAATATTGTTGATATTCTTGGTTTTCCTACGGATTCATGGTATATTTCGTATTTGTTGCATTTTCGAGAGGGTTTAGTTGTGTTCCACCCTCGTTGCTATTTTTATACGAATCGTAGGCGGGTTTTCAGGAGTGTTTCAATTCCGTATTCGTTTAGAAATAGTTGTGATTGTATTCTTCGATTCGTTCGGTTCGTGATTATCGGTTCCTAGCATTCATCGGTGATGTTCCTTTCCATTCGTTGCGTCGTCAATTACTCAAGGCAAGTATTTTTGGAAACCTTTATGCTTAACATGAAATGGTGATCTATATTGTGTGTGCTTTGCTCACCTCGGGAGGGTCCGATGGGGCCTCGAGGGAATCCAATGGTATACCCCTGGATTCACGAGTTTGTTTCGCTAGCCAGCTCGGGAGGGTCCTTAGAGGCCTCGAGCGGGATCAATGGTATAGCCCTGTTCCCAAGGCGATGCGCGTGCGTGATTTATTTTATGATATGGCCAGCTCGGGAGGGTCCTTAGAGGCCTCAAGCGGGATCAATGGCATAGCCCTGTTCCCAAGGCAAATTGATGGATTGTTTATTTCTGGAAAAGACATGTCTGGTTTTGGTTTTGAAATGAATTTGGTGCAATGTACTATGAAATGTGTAAGCGGATGGTTTGCCTTGATTACTTGTACTAGCGTAATTGCTAACCCCTTTGGGGACCCGTTTTGGGGAAATTATTGTTATGGATTTCAGGATATGATCAGTTGGACGAGCGGGCACTGGGACAGTACGAGGATGTTGGCCAGGGTCGTTGACATGTGCATTTGAATCCTTTTATTTCTGTTGTTCCATTCGATATGGTTGTTGCCCACTTTCTAAACTTATAGATTGTACTCGCGAGTACTTGGGCTTATCTCTTCGAATTGTGATTGTTATTCGTTGGAGCTACTATATTTGTCGGTTGATGTTTATTACGTCGGTTGTTCCGGGCGTGTTGTTATTTGTTGTATTGTTAATGTGTGTTTCCTCGCTAACCGAGACGGTTAGTCGAGTAGTGTTTTCTTATTTTAGCCTGGTGGGTCCCACGTATGGGTCCACGGCGCTGTAATATACTTCGAATATCTCCGGGTGTTACAAGATCATGCTACTTTTTGAACCATGCCAATCGTAATTTAGCGTTGCATGTCATTATGCATTGGTTCTTCAGTAATTCATGCTTGACACGGCTTGGTAAAAACAAATTTCGGATTGGATAAATTTTTCTTGATAAAATGAAAGCTTGAGGCCCTGCACCCATCGAGGTCTTTGTTATCTTTTCCCGATTGTTAAAGAAAGTTACTAAACAATACCAATCTAGAAAACTTTATGTTGCAAATATTCGGTAATAATTTTTATCTTTTAATAAATAAGGTTATAGTAGCAATACAACAATATCGATGGTACTGATATGCTTAGAGCTCAAAGACAACTCTTTACTCACCTGTTCCACATTTACCATTCACAAATATTAACGGATACTCCCAATGGGTTTGAAAACTACCAACCTTTTATGATGCTACCACTCTTGCATGCCACTTGGTCCGCTTCATAGACGACTTGAGAACATGCTCCAGGATTCGCTTCTTTCTTTTTCAACCTAAATAAAATAATAAACTAAAAGTTTGTGTAAAACATTTAATTTTTTACTATCCATATATCTAAAATATATTTTTTTACCATCTCATAAAAGTGTGGTTACTCATCAATCTTCCACAATTATTGTTGTGACCCATAATTTTTTGGAGCATAAACGCCTTATTTTCGATTGTGTTAATAAAAATCATCATTTCGTTTTCATATATACATTCAATTTATAATATTTATTACACTTATTAGTATTATTTAATTAAATTAGATATATTTTTTAGTCATTAAGACTCCACAATAAATGAATGGAATTTCAAATAAATATTATACTTATTAGTATTATTTAATTAAATTAGATATAATATGTTTTTTAGTCATTAAAACTCCACAATAAACGAATGGACTGAATCTTTATATAATATATATATATATATATATATATATACTGTAATTAATTTTTTGGTCAATTTTGAAAAAAAAATTAATAAAAATAGAATAACAAATCCGAAATCATGTAAAACGAGTTTCTATATCCTAAAGATACATGTATACAGGCTAGTATCTAATAGGAAAAATTACAATAACTAATACATTTTTTTAAAATATTTTAATAATAATAACATTAAGAAATAATTACACAAATAACAAGTATGAGTCTTTTAATTACATAAATACATATATAATTATTATTTCTTGAAAACTGTCGAATTCTTCTTTATAATTATCTCTCCATCTTTTCTCTCTCTCTCTCTCTCTCTCTCTCTCTCTCTCTCTCAACTTTTCTTTGAAACACCATACCCACACACACTCATGTTGAAAGTTTCTTAAATTATGCAGATTTGCTTTAATTAGCTTTTGAAAACAAAAACCCAGATCTGTTTTACTGCGAAAAACCAGACTTTAAAAATATGGGTTTCGAACCCAACTCTCTGTCCTGCACATCAAAAGGCTCAGAGCCTCGTTTTCAGTTGACAAAGAACATGTGTGTTGTGGAGCGGTGAGGCAGAACGAGCGGTCATGAGGAAGGACTGGAGAAGGTGGTTCCCTTGACAGAATCGCAGAAGTCTGCTCGGTATTCGAACTTCTGTCACCGAAGTATAAAGCCGTCTTACGTAAAGCGGCGACTGGTTGGCTGGTTGGGGGGTTGAAAGTTGAAAACCCTAATTTTAGATTTGAGAATTGAGTCGATTTGTATTCAAAATGTATGTCATGTAATGTGCTTGGTACTTGGTACTTGAAAATTGGTTCTCTGTGCTTGAAAGTATGTCATGATGTAGTCGGTTATTAAATGATATATGGTTGATTATTCGATTAGAAGATGATGGATATTCGAATGATTCATTTATTTAAAATCAAAAATGTAATCTGAATTTTTATATTTTAAATGTATCCAAGCGTGTATATTATAATAATCAATATATAGCATGACGGTATCTGAATATGTTAATACTCCCTCCGTCCACCAAGTTAGTGCACAGTTTTCCATTTAAGGGAGTCCACCAAGTTAGTGCACAGTTTTCCATTTAAGGGAGTCCACCAAGTTAGTGCACACTTCATTCTTTCTATTTTTGGACATAATTTTTTCCTATTTTACTCTCATTTCATTATACATGGCCCACCTTTTTTTAATTACTAGTTACTTAATGTCCATTAACTAACATTAATCTATCACTAATTCAATTTGCCCAATAACTAAATTGAGCCATTCTTCTCCACCAAACCCTAGTCGCTATTGTTCTCCACCAAGCCATAGCTGCTCTTCTTCTCCACCAACCCCATAGACGTTCTTCTTCTACATTTCGACTGAAATACTATAGCCCTATTTTCTTCATCTCCACCGAAATGTCTGGGTGGGGGTTTGAGTTCTACACAGACCCCACTGAATATTGTCATTTATTTCGACTATTCAATAATTATAAAAGAATTAGTTTAAATGCTGTAATTTGATTAGAGAATAATTAAAAACCAAACCAAACATACCCAGTATATCCCACCCAGAGAAAAGTCTGGGGAGGGTAAGATGTACGCAGACCATACCCCTACTTTTTACGGTATGGAGGCTATTTCCGTGAAGAACCCCAGCTTAGTGCACAACAAAATATTGAGTGATATATACAAAGAATCATATGATGGCTTAATTCGCATGAGGCTTACTTAAGGGGACTATGGATATTGCACTCTCGATGAACGCTGCTCTAATAGAAGAGAGGTTGACTCTGCCTACAGCTCCCTGTCAAATATAAACCACACGAAAAAAATGCACTGCTCTAGGACAAAGCTAACCGAGACAACCTAACCCTGAGGCTCTCTACTACTACACTGCTCCCTACAAAAGAATCCGCAACTCTGATATGGCGCCTCCAAGAGCACCTATCAACAGTCATGGTCTCGAATAAGTTTAAGGCCTTCAAATCTAAACTCAGTTGCTCCTCCCATGTCCTCCTCGGTCTGCCTCTCCTCCTACCCCTACAACCAATAAACTCTAGACCCTCCTCACTGGATCAGAGGCCTGCCTCCTGCGGACGTGGTCAAACCATCTCGATCTCCCTTCCCTGTGTTTCACTGAAATGGGCGCCACTTCTAGCGCGTTCCTGAAAACCCCATTCGGGATTCTATCCAACATTGTGCGACCACACGACCAACGTAACATTCTCATTTCAGCAGATTCCAACTTGCTCTCCAACGACTTCTTCATCGCCCAACATTAGGAGCCATACAACATTGCAGGTCTGACTTCCGCTCTATAGAATTTACCCTTCAACTTTAGAGGGACTTTCTTGTCGCACAGGACCCCTATCGCTGCTCTCCACCTTATCCACCCCGCCTTGATACGATGAGTGACATCATCTTCACACTCACCTTCCTTCAGAATGATCGAACCCAAATACTTGAACTTATCCATACGGGGTACGATCTGATCAGTAATCATTACCTCTACTTCTTCATCGTTGGTCTCACCACTAAAGTTACACCAGAGATACTCGATCTTGGATCGGCTCACACGCAAGCCCTGTGATTCTAACTTAGACCTCCATAACTCCAACTTCGAGTTCACTTCCCCCCTCGACTCCGCCACTAACACAATGTCGTCGGCAAAAAGCATGCACCATGGGACGCCATCTTGTATCCCCCATGAAATGACGTCAAGGATTAGAGCGAAGAGAAGAGGGCTTAGCGCCGACCCCTGGTGTAGCCCTATATTAACTGGGAAATACTTGGTGTCACCAACTGGGGTCCTAACGCAAGTCCTAGCTTGGGAGTACATGTCTTGGATCGCCCTAACGTACGGCGACGACACCCTCCTCTCTTCTAGGCTCCTCCAAATAATATCATGTGGAATGTTATCATAAGCCTTCTCTAGATCAATGAACACCACATAGAGGTCCTTATGCCGCTCTCTAAACTTCTCCATAAGGCGTCTGATGAGATGAATAGCCTCAGTCGTGGGCCTCCCCGTCATGAAGCCAAATTGGTTCTCTGAGATCTCAACTTATCTTCTAACCCTGCATTCCACCACTCTTTCCCAAAGTTTTATAGTATGACTGAGGAGTTTAATACCCCGATAGTTACTACAATTCTGATCACCGACTTTTTTCTTGAAAAACGGCACCACAATACTATGCCTCCACTCTATCGGCATCTTAGAATATCCGATGATGATTTTGAACAGCTCTGATAGCTACAGAACTCCAACTTCCCCCAGACAAAGCCACACCTCAATAGGGATTTGATCCGGGCCTACAGCCTTAGCTCTACCCATCTTCATTAGAGCACCCTTTACTTCCTCCTTGCTGATGCTCTCACAGGAACTTAACGAACGAGCAGAAGATAGACCAACTCCTTGCACCACCGAGTCTCTTCCCCTCGCCTCATTGAAAAGTTCAAAAAAGTACCTATTCCACCTCTCCTTAATAGCCACATCGTTCACTAACACTTGACCCAAGTCATTCTTAATAAACTTAACAGGACCCAAGTCGCGCCGTCCTCTTTCCCTAGCTTTCGCTAGTTTAAAAATAGCATTCGCTCCTTTTTTGGTGTCTAGGCTGTTGTGTCACGATTTATTCATCCCGACAGGCGATCGACTATAAGGCCGAGCCACCAAGTCAACTCCAGTCAAACTATGGTTAGCTCGCCAAGTCGAAGATATCAGACCACCATCAGTTACCTAGCGATCGACTCCCAAGGAGATCGCCCTTTGGCAGCTGGCGATCTACTCTACTAACCAGCTAAGGGCAATCGACCTGCGCCCCGAGCAGAGACGATCGCCCATCAAAGTCATCAAGGACTGGATCTCAGGAAAGCACCCACGTGCAGATCCACCAAAGGCGCTGACAAGATCTTCGTAGTGCATAAGATCTTTAGCCGACGGACAAGACCTTTGACCACACCGCCACCTACCTCACCTACCAAAGATGCGCGCCGAAAGTTGTCGTAGGACCACCCGTGTCAAGAACTCAGACGCGTGTAAGCTCCCATCGACCGCATACTGATCGCCGGAACTCCTGCAGACTTTGAGGGGACAGCCCATGTGCCGAAAGACGATCGCCCGATTATTATATTGCGAAAAGGCGATCGCCCGCGTATCAAGCCCTATAAATAGAGAACCTCCTACTGGAAAAAGGTTGGAAATTGACTGAACCTACAGTTCACATTCTCTCACATTCAACCTACGGTTGGGAATTCATTTGACTTACGTCCGAAATACATTCCACCAAAGGTTCACATTCTCTCACATTCCGATACATTCACGGAAACACTGAAGAACATACATATCATCAAGCTCCCGGCTATCTCACCGGAATCCATCTCAGGACTTCTCTCTCCAAATCTCTCCGTAAGACGATCGCCAGGCAGCAAGTCTCCACTAGACAGATTCCAAGGGATTCATAAGCCCAGAAGCCCAAACATCCAGCTAAATACTCGCCGTGAGAGGCGGTCGATCTCTCACCACCGCGACTGTTCATCACCTTTGTTACAAGAACTCACAGAGCATCAAATCTGGTTCTTCCGGCAATCTACACGCTCACTAGCTAAGATAACAAGAAACTTTACACTCATTGTAATTGTATTCTTACATTAGTACTTGTATCCCCGAATATCGGTATTAATAATATCTCGCGAGAGCATTCAAGCCCGGGACTAACACCCCCGGCAAATCTTGTGTTATTTATCTTTCTCACGGAAGTGCTCTTGCATTTGTTTGTTATCCCATCCATTCCAGCAATATCTATCTCCGGATAATATTTTGGGTAGCAACAATTGGCGCTAGAGGAAGGGGATCTAACCCTCAAACTTTTATTTCTACCGTCCCGAAGAACACTCACTGTTCTCGGGGCACATACTTGAAGTGACACTCACTGCACTTCAAAGAAAACCTTCAGAATCATGACATCCGCCGGTCCATCGAAGAAAGCTACTCTCCGAACCGCCGGACACCATTTCCCGTTTCAATCCGAACCCCAGCCAACGACAGGGGGAAGCCGCAGCATCGCGAGACTCTCGATCCCGCATCCGAGAGATGGCCCCAACCTCTCACTCGATCAGTTCCAAACCAAAGAACAGATCGAGGAGGCTATGGCCATCCTGGAGGAGCGACGGAGAGCACGTGTGTCGCCTGCAATAACACCCTCGATCATCCGCCGCATGGGAAAACGGAAATTCAATGCCACCAACAACGAGCGATCGTCAAAAGCCCCACTCGCGAGGAAAGGCTCTCGCGACCGGACGGATCCATATTCGATCGCTTGGGACGCGACTCCGCCCCGCGACCGGGCATTCTGCTTTCCAACCTTGACAAGACGGAATCCGAATCCACTGTGACTTCGCCTACCCGCCACAACCGAACGCAGTCGCCCATCCGACTCCCGCCCGATCGCTCTTGGATCGCCTCGGCTCCCGCTCCGAGCGCCGAGCCGCTAGCAGTCAGGCCACGGCGATGGCTGCCATGCAACGCCAGCTCGACGAGATGAGAGCACTCTTGGACACTGGGGCAAGCACCAGCAAAAAGATCGCCGGGCCGACCGAGCCACTCGCGGTCCACATCGATCTTGCCCCCATACAGCCAACGATCGCTCCTCCCAAAACACCTCTGTATGAGGGGAGATCGGACCCCGAAACCCACCTGAGTAAATTCCGAATCTACATGACTGGGTGTGGGGCATCTGATGCAACCAAGTGCCGGATCTTCCCGTTAACCTTGGGCGAGCTGGCCCATAGATGGTACGTCTCACTACCACCGCGATCTATCACATCTTTTAAGAAACTGGCGAACGACTTCACGTCATACTTCGCCAAAGAAGGTCGCCAGACTGAAGGACCACAACGCATGATAAAAATCAAGCACGGGAAAGACGAATCAGACGCAAATTACATTGACCGAGTGGACGAAATCGTCCTCACCGGCGAACCCGTCAGTGACGAGCTCGCTCTCTATTCGGCCATGGGGGGATTCCGCGGTCACTCTCCCATGTTTAGACATCTCTCCAAGGATATTCCCCCAACTTACGCGATCTTCCGCGCTAAAGCTGCCAACTTCCTGGCCAGGCAAAGGCTACTCACCCTCCGCTTAGACGAGGAAACGCCACCTCTTGTCCAGAAGATAGCGATCGCCAAAGCAAAGAAGGCGATCGCCAAGACACCCGGAGATCTCAAGGCTTTCGAGGACATGGAAGCCCATCTCCTCCATACGTTCAACAGAACTCCGGCACATATTTTCTATGCCATCAAGGGGCACGAAGAACTCAAAAAGCCAAAGGCAATAAGGGACCACGGTCATCTGGACAACAATCAATATTGTGCCTACCATAAGAGTCCCGGCCACAGCACCAACAAATGCCGCGACCTCCTCAAACAGCTCTGGAGATTGTTCGAGGAGGGCAAGTTGGACAACTTATTGGTTTAGCCGAGGTCCCTACCTACCTCTATGGACGATCGTCCGAGTCGAACACAAAACAGGCTGGAAAGCTCATACGAGCCGACCCCTAGATCAACCTCGGCGACCGTCTCTACATGCTTCAATCAAGAAAAGGAGACCTCGGAAGTCTCCTCGATCTCCTTCCTTATTCAAAAAACCGGAGGACTCGATCGCCATCTACAGTTCACCATCTAACATGATGGACTAAGGCACGAGATCGCCTCCCCCGCACAACGTACACCGTCGAAGGTCGATTCGCATGACGATCCAAGGTGGAAGAGTGCGACCATGGTCCTGGTGGTCGATGGAACCGACCGCTTAGGCCATGCAAGGTCCCTTTGGGCCAAGATCGCCCGCCCTTCGTTTAAATACGAGGCCGGCGTAGTCTGAGGGCCCTCCAAAGTTAATTAGTGGACACGATCGCTCGCCCTCAAAGGTTCATCATCTAACATGGTGAACCCGGACAATGCGACGCGCCACAACCCCCGTCTCAACGTACACCGTCGAGGTTCGCCATCTTCATGGTGGGCCGAGGTGGAAGCAGAGCTAAACAAGCCGCGGGCGTAGAGTTGAATCATCCGACGCTGCCCCGCGCAAGGACTCCTCTAGACCGAGACCGCACGCCCTTCGTTTAAATACGAGGCAAGGCGCAGCCTAACAGAGGACCCTCATAATAAAGTGAGTCACGAGACACTCAATGTCTTCGCGCATCAAGACATGGTCAAGGAGTCGGTCCATCGAACTCCGCGATCGTGCACGGTTCCTCAAGAAGGACGACCGTCCCCGAGGACTCGACAAAGTTGAAGACCGCTCACTCAAGGAATTATTTTCATCCCCTTCCTTCCACTAAGTGAATAAAAACAAGGGGCAATAAGAGTGCGGACTACCTACACGACGATCGTCGCTATTCAACCACATACGGAGATCGTCATTTTTTCAGATGTAGTGCAGCGATCGAATTTGTTGTAAAAAGTTATCTTTATGAGTTTATCAATTCATTTGGAACTACCCTCGCAACGATCTCTCCTCACACATTTGTACAAAGTCAAACAAAGACTTAAAAATAACCATTCATTCAAGTGATAAGTCAGAAAGACAAATGCTCATTTCATTACTTGAAAAATCGGAGTACATGATCGCCCGAAGGCCTAAGTGCTACAAAAGAAAGCTACAAACTACAAAGAAAGTAAGCTAAAAGCGTAAAAAAGGAAGCGCCTCAGGCCCCTGCCTGGCCTTCGCCATCAGCATTCGGCGCGGTCCCCTCATCTTCCGGAGCATCGGGATGAGCAAGACTGTCTGGAGATGGATACCAGCTCAAATCCACGCCGATATCCGCCAGGTCCAAGATCGGCAAGGAGAAAGTCGAATGGAGAGGATGCTCCAATGCATATGATTTGAACTTCTCAGCTAGAGGACCGACCTCCAAGCCTCCCTTCTTAGCCGCTCGGATCGAGTCGGCGAACGCCAAATAATAGGCGAAGTCGCTGACATACTCCAAATTTTGGAAGGGATCGGCCTTGGTCGCCTCAACCTCTCCTCTCAGCTCGGCCATCGCCTGTTGCGATCCCTGGAGCTCGGCCTCCCTCGCAGCAACCTTCTCTTTCGCCTCCGCCAGCTCGCTGGTCAGCCGAGCGATCATCACCTTCTGGCGATCGGCCTCCTTTGAGAACATTCCGCGCCTGGACGGCACTCTGCATCTGGTCCCGAAATCGGTCGACCGCCATTCGATATTTCTCAGTCTCTTTCTTCTCCAGCTCAAGCTCATGGCTCGCCCGCTTGGCCGCCTCCAAGGAGTCCTTCTCCATCGCCGCGATCTTGTCAGCAAACTCGGCGTTCTCTTTCTGAGCCGCCTCGAGATCCTACTGAAGGCGAATAGTGGAGGGCCGCCCCTCAACCTCCCGGGCGGCTGACGGCCATGGTCGCCGTCTCAAGAGAAAGGGCGACAACAAAGATGCATCGAACTCCCGATTTATCGCTGCCGAGCGATCGCATCCAGATCAGTCGTCCATGCCTTCGGCAGAGCAGACGCAGCTTTGCTAACATATGGAGGAATGTCGCAGGAATGGCGAGGAGATCGACTCGCCAGGAAATCCACGACCATTGGTGGACAAGACGGATCTGCGCGACGGATCCTGCATCAAAACAACAAGGTTAATACAACTCCTATGCAGATGCAATTTTCAACACAGAAATGCTATCTACCTCTCAGCCTTCTCGGGATCCCGACCGAAAAACGGTTTCCCTCGAGGGGTCTCAGCATCCGCGATCGCCGTCTCCCGCAGAAAAGCCGCAGAGGGCGACTCGCCCTCCGGAGCAACGATGGTGATCGGAGGAGCGGCGATCGGCACTTCATCGCCCGGGGCAGGAAACGAAGTTTCTTCCGGCCTCGGCCTCTTGCGATTCGCCCGAAGCCCCTCCTCCTAAATCTCCTCCTCAACCACGACCTGCTCCACGCGAGGCTCCGGCTCCACGCGAGGCTCCCCCTCCGGAACTATAGGCAATGCGACGGGTGGAACCCGAGTCGACCTCTTATGGCGAAGACGGCCTAGGACTCCTGGGTTCGACATAGCGATCTCACGGAGGCTCCAAAAGCGAGAAACGAACCTCTGCAGCTAAAGACGATCGACTAACGGCCGACACTTTCTCAAGTAAGGCGATCGCCTAGAAAGTGAAGATCGCGAAGCTCATACTGCACCGCGAGATGTCTCGGGAAACGGAATAGTCGAGCCGACAACCAGCGACTCTCCTTGTTGATCCGAGTGGCATCTAGGTCGTCGTCCGACAAGCTCCTAATTCGCTCCCAAACAACGAGAAAGTCGAAAGGCAGCTCCTCGATCGCCGGGATATGGAAGCCTGCAAAACAGAAATCAAATTAGATCAGTCCAAATCGCATCCAAACGAAGGGAGAGTCTAAACCCTTACCGGGATTCCTCTCCCGAAATTCGGTGGGGATCTCCAGCTCGCCCATGGGATTGTCGCTCGCCGAAGCTCTCCACTTGCCGGCGACCCAGAACCACTTCGTCTGATCGCCACGTATCTTATTCGGGACTCCATGAATCACCCGACCAGATCGGCCTTGAATATGGTAACCGCCGACCAACCCTCTGTGAGCCGTCAATTTAAACAAATGATTCATCTCCAACGGCGATGGGAGGCGGTACAGGCGATGACCGCCGAAAAGGGTGAGGGTGCAAATAATTTGGAGCCAGGCGTTCGGCGTCAGCTGAAGTGGCGCCACATTCCAAGCGGCCAACAGATGGGAGACCGCAAAGGACAGAGGGAAGCGTAGCCCGGCCTCCATAACGGCCTCACTCACTGCGACCATACCCATCGGAGGTCGGGTCGGCTCGTTCATTCTTCGCGGCGCGAACATGTCCACATCTCAAGGAACATGGAATCTTGTCCTCCAGACGGCCGGATCCTCCCGGTCGCCGAGCCAGATTTGGCCGGCGACCACAACGATCGGCCGCGTCACGATACTGCGACCGCTTGGAAAGCACATAGGGATAAGCGACCGAATATCCCCGGAAGTCGAATCTCGGGGTAGGACCGCCTAACCTCTCCATTATTTCAGCAAAGGCCCTATAGGCCCGACCAATATCACTATGTTGCTCCCGAAGCCACGATCGCGGATCTCTCTCGATCTGCGATCGTCTCTCCTCGGCACTCGACTCCCTAGCAACATCGGCCTCATTGAACAAAGCCTCAACTTCAGGGTCGATTCCGCTCGAATAGTTTCACTGCCGTCTCAGTGGAAGACGGAAGAAGTTTCTCCCCGGGCAGCCGATGTCCCGGCGGCAGAACTAGTTCCCGCTCCAAACGATGATGAGGTTCCGGCCATTTTCAGAGATAGAGAAGAAGAAAAGGATTTTTCTTACCCTAAAGTGAAATCGAACGACGATCGGCTCTAAGATCTTCAGAAAATTCGGCAGCAGGTCCTTCTTTCTCCAATAAGCACGCGTGAGTACACTGCAGCACCGCGCCCCCTTTTATAGGAGGAGGCAGGGACCCGATTGCAATAAGGGAAAACCTCAGGGGTCGGATCTCAAACGACGCAATAGTTGACCCCCTCGAGACCCGCGTACGCGTCTTTTCAAGGACGCGTTAGCCGAGGAGTCATTAATGACCGTTGGCGTCCTCCAATAGAAGCCCGACACGTGCACGGAGACTTTTCCACGCCCATTGATTTTTCCCGCGCAGTCCAGCGGCCAACCAGGTCGTCCAAACCCAGAGTATATCAGCTCAAAGATGATCGCCAGTTCAGTTAAACGCGAAGTCGCTCGTCAAAAGTTCAGCGATCGCCAAGAGAGCCACCTCACCCCACGTTTCCAACGTATGAGCGAGCTGGGGGGCAATTGTTGTGTCACGATTTATTCATCCCGACAGGCGATCGACTATAAGGCCGAGCCACCAAGTCAACTCCAGTCAAACTATGGTTAGCTCGCCAAGTCGAAGATATCAGACCACCATCAGTTACCTAGCGATCGACTCCCAAGGAGATCGCCCTTTGGCAGCTGGCGATCTACTCTACTAACCAGCTAAGGGCAATCGACCTGCGCCCCGAGCAGAGACGATCGCCCATCAAAGTCATCAAGGACTGGATCTCAGGAAAGCACCCACGTGCAGATCCACCAAAGGCGCTGACAAGATCTTCGTAGCAGACAAGATCTTTAGCTGACGGACAAGACCTTTGACCACAGCCTGCCACCTACCTCACCTACCAGCATGCGCGCCGAAAGTTGTCAGTAGGACCACCCGTGTCAGCAACTCAGGACGCGTGTAAGCTCCCCATTGGACCGCACAGTTGACTGCCAGCAACTCCTGCAGACTTTGAGGGGACAGGCCCATGTGCTGAAAGACGATCGCCCGATTATTATATTGCAGAAAAGGCGATCGCCCGGCGTATCCAAGCCCTATAAATAGAGAACCTCCTCCTACTGGAAAAAGGTTGGAAATTGACTGAACCTACAGTTCACATTCTCTCACATTCCGATACATTCACGGAAACACTGAAGAACATACATATCATCAAGCTCCCGGCTATCTCACCGGAATCCATCTCAGGACTTCTCTCTCCAAATCTCTCGTCCAGAAGACGATCGGCAGAAGCAGCAAGTCTCCACTAGACAGATTCCAAGGGATTCATAAGCCCAGAAGCCCAAACATCCAGCTAAATACTCGCCGTGAGAGGCGATCGATCTCTCACCGCCGCGACTGTTCATCACCTTTGTTACAAGAACTCACAGAGCATCAAATCTGGTTCTTCCGGCAATCTACACGCTCACTAGCTAAGATAACAAGAAACTTTACACTCATTGTAATTGTATTCTTACATTAGTACTTGTATCCCCGAATATCGGTATTAATAATATCTCGCGAGAGCATTCAAGCCCGGGACTAACACCCCCGGCAAATCTTGTGTTATTTATCTTTTTCACGGAAGTGCTCTTGCATTTGTTTGCTATCCCATCCATTCCAGCAATATCTATCTCCGGATAATATTTTGGGTAGCAACATAGGCGCTTGTACATCTCCTCGTATGCCTCACCTTTAGCCTTAGCCACTACCTTCTTAGCCTCTATTTTCGCCACCTTGTAAGCTATAATCTTCAAGATTCTCTCCTCCCCAGCACTAACTGACAAAAGCTTCTTAAATAGCGCTTGTTTAGACCTAACTTTCTTTTGAACCTCCTCAGTCCACCACCATGCCTCCCTGGGTCCACTAGACCTGCCCGAAGAAACCCCTACCACCTTCTCGCCCACACTCCTAATAGCATTGGCCATGCTGGTCCACATAAGGTTAGCATCACCCCCTCGCAAAAAAACCTCCTTCGCGGGTCAGCGACTCCCTGAATTCTGCCGCCTTCTCACCCTTCAGATCCTTCCAGAGAATCCTAGATCTAGCTTCTCTAGCCCTTCTAACGACCTCCCATGGATAAATCCATAGCCAGCAGTCGGTGTTGAGAGGCACAAGCCTCGCTCCGGAACACCTTGCAGTCAACGCACGCCCTAGCATCACGACTGCGCAAAAGAAGGTAGTCAATTTGCGTGAAGTGACCCCCACTACCGAAGGTGATGAGGTTCTCAGCTCTCTTCTGAAAAACAGAGTTAACAATTACCAAATTATGCGCAGTGGCAAACTCCAACAGCGCGGAACCACCAACATTCCTAACTCTGAAGCCGAAACCCCCATGAGCACTATGGTAACCATCCACCCCCTCATCAATGTGCCCATTGAAATCTCCCTCCAAAATAATAAATTGATCGTCCGGAATACTCCCGACCAACTCATCTAAACAGACCCAAAAAGCTTCCTTAACATGCATACCCAGACAACAGGTGGGGCATACGCACAAACCACGTTAACCACCTTCTCCCCAACCACCACTCTAACGGACATAATCCTATCGTTACACCTCTTCACTTCCACTACGTTATCCTTAAGCTCCTTAGACAAAAGATTACCCACACCATTACTCGAGTTAGCAAGTCCAGAATACCACAATTTATAACTGTTCGCCTCCCTGGACTGCGCCCCCTTCCATATAATCTCCTGAATACAAGCCACATCAACCCTTCTCTTATCCAAAACATCCACGAGCTCCAAAATAATAAGTAACATATCCACACCATGAGAATAATTAAGGAATCATCATATCTACATTAAGTAACATATCAAAATAATAAGTGGGACCCTTTCTCAACTAACTAAACACACATCATACCTTTATATTAAAACCCGTGCCACTCTCAGGTGTGCACTAACTTAGTGGACGGAGGGAGTATGAGTTTTATGGTATCCCAATGTATTTTCAAGGGAATGATTGTTCTGGCGGTCCAGTCTAATATTCTTCAAGTGACTGGAGCTCGCGTCACCTCATTTCTAGTTGACATAGTGATTTTGGGTAGTTTTGGTTACTTGTGAGTTGCAAATGAAATTTTTAATTACCTCTATAGTACTTTTTATTTATGTGAGATATCTGACCGATTACCTTTTAAAATACATCAGAATATATACATAATTTCATTGATTTCTACTTATTCTGGTATTTTTGGGCAATAGATTTGTAAGAGATTTTTACTTTTCTAAATATATACAATGATACTTATAAATGAATGTTTGGTTGTTCTGTTGCTTGTCAGCGGATACCAATTATTTTATGATGTGTTGATGCTTTTTTGGTAGATTTTAGTTATGATACATGTTTTTTATGGTTATCTTTTTCATTTGATTGACTTAGTTGTAAAATTAACAACTCAAAGCAACAATAAAAAGTATCCACATATGATTATTTAAGTAATCAAACTACAATTGATATTTATAATTTTGTACCTTTATTATTTAATATAAATAAGTCAACGGACATGAATAACTAGTATTCAAGTACAATATCTAGGCAACCAAACTACTAGTTGTAAGTATCCATATGCTTCTTGTTGGTGTTGAAAATTTAAACAACTCAATGTTCGATAATAAACGAAGAACCAAATATTTATATTTGGGTAACCTAACTACACTTGATATGATCTATATTTTTATAGTTCCATTTATTCTTAAATATCCCCTTTGTCGGGCGGTGCTTGTGTGGGGGATGCAAAAACCTTTTTTTTTGTTTTAGACTTGGATTAATGTTCATGAATAAATTGTATTTAAATGCAATATTTAGGTAACCAAAGTATTAATTGTAAGTATATGCAGTCTTTTAAAATTTCCAGTTGATAAATATTGGAGATATTTTAATATGAAATTATCTTTACTTCTATATACTTGATAGTATCCATAATTTTGCACATCTAATTTTCGTTATGGACAGAAAAATAGCATTCAAATACAATGTTTAGTAAACAAAAAATAAATTTGATAATATACACATTTGTGTACATCTATTTTTATTATTGGATATAAAAAATAACGAGCAACATTAGTTGATATCCAAATGCAATTTAGTAATCACATTAACTTGATAGTATCCGTAGATTATAAATCTACTTTTCATTATTACATATAAACAAACCAACATCAAGATTAATTGGTATCTAAATCCAATATTCAGTTAACCATATTACTATTTGCAAGTATTGAATTGAGATGTTTACATATTTTTACTGAACCAATCCAACCAAAATATGCGGCCGACCATCATCTCCCTCGATAAATCGACCATCACTTAGCCGTTCAAAAAATTTGAACAACCCAAGTGTGTGAACGGCGGGGACGTATTTACAGAGATCTGATGGATGTACTTGCAGAGAAGAAATAGATAAGAAATATATTTGCAGAGAGAAAAATAGATCTGAGGACATATTTACTGAATAAAAAATGTAAAGGAAAAAAAAAGAGGAGAGATGTGCAGGGAGGCAGTTGCAAAAGAGAAAAGAAAGAAAAAAAAAAGAAGAGAATGAGAGAGGAGAGAGAAACTAGGCGGAGTTGTAGAAAAAGAGAAGATAAAAGAAAAGAAAAAAGAGAGAAAGTGGGAGAGGGGAGAAAAAGGTAGAGAGAAATGTATGACTGATTTCTAGGGATAAGAATAGTGAGTTTTTTTCTTTTATTATATTAAAACATGTACCATAAGTCATATTTGTAAATATTTTTGTTCTATTTTTTAACTAATTTGTATAAATGGTACGGATGTGTAAAATCCCTTGTCTAATATCGGGTGTGCAGTTGTTATTGATCACTCATGGGCCTAGGCCAACATATGCAAACTCAGCGATTAAACTTTGGGCCTCAGTTCAGCCCATTATTGAAAGGCGTCGGTTAATTTGTTGTGATGAGTGGCCACAATTTTAAACTAAAACCATCTTTAAAGTATTATATTTTTAATTAGTGAAGTATCTATATCTACATGTAGTATGTACTATATTAATAGAGTTATGATCTCATGTCTGTGTGAAAGTTTTTATTTTTTATTTTTATTATCTTCAAATTCTATGGCTTTAATTAATTAATTAATTAATACACTAATATATTGTAGGAGTCATGGGAAAATAAAAATTATTGTACTATTTATTATATTTAGTATTTTAGCTTAAATTATCTGATGGATTCATGTTTTTCATTAAATTAAAAACATACTCTTAATTATAAAAATTATTTAGAGAAGTTATATTTGTAATAAAACTTTAATTTATTTATCTTAAAGTTTCAAATAATGCAAACAAATAAATTAAGAAAAATATAAAATTTGATTTATCAAGTTGTAATAATAATCTTTATAAATTGATACCGTTACAAACTCAGATACATATATGATTTTTTTCTATTTTCTATTTTTGTTTTTCTAAAATTGCAGATACATATGTATAATTATTATTACACACATATTTTCAAACTAGTTTTATTCTTTTCGTATATGTATAATAGAATACTATTTTCTATCAATTTAGTATTATTATATGTGATTAGTTTTTAAAAATCAAAAACAAAGAGAAATTTTGGATATGTAACCACATGCTGAAAAATGTAACTTACATTTGCACATATAGTTAAACATCGATAAAGTAATATTCAATAAGTAAAAACCTTGCTTATATAATAATTTCTCTCCATCCCCACTTGGACCAGTGTAATCAAATAATACTTCGCTAAATGCATTAAGTAATAAAAAAATCTTAAGGGCCCAATAAAAATACAAAGTAGTAATTACCAATTTAATTCAGAATATATATATATAGAGAGAGAGGAAATACACTCCTTTAGCCACTTTGCCATAGTCAATGACAATATTTGTCAAGGGACATGATTTATACAAATTCTAGCCAAAAAGGACATGGTTGGACCAATATACCCTTACTTTTCAATAAAACTAACCCACTTTATCTCTCTCCTTATCTTTTCTGAGTTTCTGGGTTACGACGTATGTATTTCGTACCGTCTCGTTACCATGTGTTGTTTACCTTTTGTGTTATTATATCTTAACTTCGTATCTTATTTTACCGTGTTGAAATATTGTACACGAGGTACCAGTAAGCGGATAATATATTTGTTTTTCGTTACATTCGTTACATTACCCGATTAATAATTGATCATTTATTATTTGTTTTTCGTTACGTTTCGTTACGTTCGTTACCAATATAGTAACATGTTAAGTTTAAATGGTACACTTGGTAAGAAGTTACAATTTCTTACCAATATACCAGAACCTCATTAAGGCAGATAATAATTCGTAGCTGGAAATAGTTACGGTTACACTAATACGAAGTCATTAATTCGTAACTTCGTACTAGTTACACTTAGTAAGAAGTTACAATTTCTTACCAATATACCAGAATCCCATTAAAACAGATACTAATTCGTATCTGGAAATAGTTACCGTTACACCAATACGAAGTCATTAATTCGTAACTTCGTACTAGTTACACTTGGTAAGAAGTTATAATTTCTTACCAATCGTAACAGTTACGAATTCGTAACATGTATACCAAATTTCCAATACGAAAATCTCAAATCGGCACAAATGTGTTATGAAATTCGAAATTTCGTAACTTCATACTGATACGAAATGATAAAATCTTAACAGAAAATCAAGGCATAGTGATACAAAATGACAATATTGTAATATTGTAACCCAGTACGAAATGAATAAATCGTAACAACCGTAAATTCGTAACCACGTATGCAAACTTGCCAAAAACTAGATCTAAAACACCAATACATACAAATCGATCGGAAATCACTCCAAATATACCACGAATCACCAGAAATCATATGAAAACGTGTAAATCATCTAAAACAAATACGAAAATAATATTATTTCAAGCTAGATCTAGTATTTTTCTAGAGAGAGAAAGTTGGAGAAAGAGAAATAAAATCGAAAGAGAGAGTATGGAAGATTCGGAGCTGTTGGCGGTAGTCGGAGTTGCTGGCGGTCGTAGGGAAGATTCAGAGTAGGGAAGATTCGGAAAGAACTGGAACTCCGGCAAAGTCGGCTCCGGAAATAGCTAGGTTCCGGCGAGATCTGAAGATGGTTGTGAGAGCCATGGTGGTCACCTGAGAACATGGCCGACGACAGTGATGGGTGGCGCGGCCGTTCAACGGGGAGGGAGGGCTTGAGAGAGAGGAGAGAGAAGAGAGAGAAAATATAGAAATGAGAGAGAGAGAGAAAGAGAGTCAACGGGGGTGGGGTGAAATGAGTGAGGGGGAAATGAGTGAGAGAGAGAGGCCTGGGGAGGAGAGAGAAATAAGGGAGACGAGAGGTAAATTGGTCCAAATTTGTTATTTTTGGCTACAATTTGTACAAACTAAGTTGCATGACAAATATTACAATATACTAAGCTATATGGCTAGATCATGTTTTCTCTCTCTCTCTCTCTATATATATATATATATATATATATATATATTTCAATGAATTACTGTAGAAGTACATTAATAATTTCTCTGATAATATGTATCATAGTCCAGAATATTTTGTTCGTGTTGTAGCAAGTAATTTCTTAACATAATTATTGCTTGAAATGCCTCATTTGACTATACAGTTGGAACGACCGTATTATCATCTAGTCCCAAAATATTCTCTTCATCATCATTATTGTAGTAAGTGTATGCTTGAAACGTCTTCCAAATATCTATATTTATAAGTAAAAATAAACTTTTCATTGAACTAAGCTTGCAACAAAATTAAATATCATACTATTGAGATTTTCTATATGGAATATTTAACATAATTTTTACATACGTACAATATACATACTTTAAAATAAATAGTAAATTTTTTAGTTTTTAATATACATGATCTTATTTTTTTAATTAAAAATTTCCTATAAAATAATAACTATTCATTTATCGATAAATGAATAATTTATTCATTTATCCATAAATAAAAAACCTTGATAAATGAATTTTTTTTTCTCAGCCCAAAGTCATTATTCTAAAGATGTTTAACTGTATGCTTTTGGAGAAATATTCACGGTCTGAATATCTTTTACACATGTCCACCATTAGTTTTTTGATAATTCAAAATTAATTGAAATATGTATGTGGCACTATTAGTGTTTTATATGTGTAAATTAATAGCACAACAACTGAGACTTAACATCAATAACCTTTTGAAATCGTCAAAAAACATTAATATAAAGAAAGAAAAACGATAAGTAGTCAATCTAAAAGAAACCTCTCAAATTAGAAACAAATGAAAAAAACTGTTATGCTTCATAAAAGCGCAAGTAGTTAAGGCCGAGATGACGGGATTTCATCCTGCAATCATGTGGTCGATTCTCATGCAGCTTCACTCATTGTTGTGAAATGTCTTTGGGAGTCAATCGTGGCCCTTCGCCAGATTCTGGCCACTAGGGCACATCCCTCGTTTATCTCCTGCAGGATCGAGGGGCCAACGGTCCTGTGGGGGGAGAAATCAACTCCCTCAACAAAAAAATGAAAAAACTGTTATAATATACCATGAAAGTGACGTCTCAATTACCTTTTTGTTTTTATATACTGTGAATGACTATTATACCCCTAATGTAATTATGTAATTACGATTGTGCCATATGAAGTTTTCCTATAAATAGGACTTCAGTTATTAATGAAAACAGCACCTGAGAATCATTCGCTATATTCTCTCTCTAAATTCTCTCTCCATTATATTTCGATTTTATAACACGTTATCAGCACGACTCTAACCAAATGAGTAATATAACGAGAGTATGCTCTACAGTTGCATCGTATAGATGATCCTCGGTATCAGAAATCAAATTATTACTAATCATCAATTTTTGATCCATATCCCGTCAATGGTTTTCAAAGTTCATCAAGAACTCCAACACCCAAAATCTAAGATGCCACTTCCTGATCATTGATCGACCGACCAGATCATCAGCTAATAACAATTTACACAAATATATATATATATATATATATATATATTATTACTACATGTTGTTACCCAAAATATTATTCGGAAGGGTTTGCTGGAATAGATGAGTAACAAACAAAATGCGAGAGCACGTCCGAGGGAAAGTAAATAACACAAGATTTGACGGGGTTGTTAGTCCCGGGCTTGAATGCTCTCGCGAGATATTATTAATACGAATACTTGGGAGTACAAATATTAATGTTAGAGTACAATTACAATGAGTGTAAAGACCCTAGTTATCTAGCTCTTGAGTGCTGATGATTGCCGAAAGAACCAGAGTTGATGCTCTGTGAGTTCTTATAACAACAATGGAGTGTTGTGTTTTTAGCTATAGGATTCAACAGTTTCTGAATCCTTGTATGAAAACAACAAGTTTTTGTGAACCTTTTTCCAGTTGCTGGAGGTTTCCTATTTGTAGGAGTGGAGGTAGCTGGGCGATCGTCTTTACTGTATTATAATAAGCGGGCGATCGTCTTTAGCACATGGATTGGTATCCTTAAAGTCCGCAGCAGCTGCTGGTAGCCAGATGTGCGAACCAATAAGAAGACAACACGCGTCCTATGTCGTTGTCTTGGGAGGTCCCACCTAGGACCTTTCGGCGGGTCTGTCGTTAGGTGAGGCAGTCCTTGTCGTTTGATAGCTGTTGATGGGCTGGAGTCAAAGATCCTTATTATGCGGCGCCATTCGCGGATTTTCACGTGGGTCACTGTAATATCCGCAATTTCGGATTTCCGGTAATTTTATTTTTTCGGCGGAAGTCCATTTCGACGACTCGCTTGGGACCGTCTCATCATTCTGAGAATGATTAATTCTGCACTTTTTGTCATCCGAGTTCGTTTCGGTATCGTTTTGCTGAGTTCCGAGCTTTTTAACGACTTTTCCGCACTTGAGTTCGATTCTTGCGAATCTCGTCCGAAACTGTTGTTTCGAGTTTCTCGTAAGTTCATTTAATGTTATTATTCATGTTTCGAGCTTTGGTTTGGTGTTTCGATCGCGTATCGTGATTTTCGGACGTTTTGGGCCATTTTCGTAATTTCCCAAAGTTTTGGGTAATTACTTTCCGTTGTCGAATTTAGAGCCTTCGGGTGGTCGGAATCAGGTGTTCTCTTAGTGTTCGGATTCGTATTTACGAGTACTTCGTAACCGTGCTTTCGGTTTACGTTCAGGTCTGAGTTTCGGGATTTTTCGGACCGTCGGATCGACCGAGTCATGGCTGGCGGACACATGCGAAACGGCTCGAAACGGCGCTGCCTGCGCCGTGTCTTGCGCCGGGTCGGCCAGGACCAGCAGCCTGCCGAGACACGGCCGAGACACCCGGCGCTGGTCTGGGCCGTTTGCTGCGCCGTGTCCGGCAGGGCTATAAATATGGGAGAGCAGTCGGGTTTTTCTTCATTTTTCTCACTCGTTTCTTCCTCTTCCGCGGCTGGAGCTTTGATGATCATGGAGGGATGTTGTTAGGGGTTAAATCCATGAAGTTTTGAAGTTCATAACATCGATTAATCCTTCCATAACTTGCTCCGATCGACCGAATCAAGGCAAGTTTTCTTAAAATATAGTTTTGGGGATTTTGTTCGATTTCTCCGTTTAATACGTTTTAACTCAGAATATTGATGGATTGATGATTGTTAAGCTATATTATATCTAATTCCTTGTTATTCCACGGTTGGATTGCCACGGATTTGTCGTTTTATTGAGTATTTTATCGACGCCTTGAAAGTGTTCGATCAAATGTCACAAAGAGAATTCGAGCGTTCTACGATTATTCTTCCTCATTCGTTCGTTAATTTATTGATGGTATGATGTTAGGGTCAGATTTCTCGCAATGAATTCGAGTCGAAACCCTTCCGTTCGTTGTCTTCTTCGGGGTCCGAGCTTCCCGGTCGAACCGTGTTCTTCGGAGCGTTTGGTAGCGGTTATTAAGGCAAGTATCTTATTATATGACTTGTATCTTGTGACTAGTAATTACGTATGATATGTATGACGATTTTGCTTGCCTCCGTAAATATGTTCCGTTTGAGTTGGTTGTGTTTTCCGAAATTTGAAGGTTTTGTGATAATAGTGATATATTGGTATACGTGTTAGGCGTTGTGCCATTTGTGCAGGATTGCGATGTACATATGAGATGGTTGTACACATGGTTGTTCAATGTATTGTGTACCGAATGTGTGTTATGTTGGTTAAGAGTCGTTGTGATGATCATGATATTTGTGTTGTTTTGGTTTACATACTTGATTGTACATTTCGGTGTAATGTGGAATGGCTTGACATTTAATGATTATGAATTGTGTCGTGTCGATGTGTGTGTGTTCCAGGTAGGGTCTGACGAGGCCTCTGGAGTTCGGTACATGATGTGTACGAACAAAGTGTGTGATCCAGGTAGGGTCTGACGAGGCCTCTGGAGTCCGGTACATGACGTGTACGGACAAGGTGTGTGATCCAGGTAGGGTCTGACGAGGCCTCTGGAGTTCGGTACATGATGTGTACGAACGATGTTGTGGCCGGGTAGGGTCCGTTGAGGCCTCCGGAGTTCGGTACATGATGTGTACGAACAGTGTGTGTGGCCGGGTAGGGTCCGCTGAGGCCTCCGGAGTTCGGTACATGATGTGTACGAACAGTGTGTGTGGTCCGGGTAAGGTCCGTCGAGGCCTCCGGAGTTCGGTACATGATGTGTACGAACAATGATCGTGTAGCAGTGATTGTTCGGGTAACATTTTAAATATGGATCTCGGGCTCATAATGATATATTATTTAGTATGCTTTGAAACGAGAATCGGGCTAAGGCCCTAATGTTTACGAAAAGGTTTTGTAAATTGGGACTCGAGGTCCAAAAGAATTTCTGCTTTAAAAATCCCCGAGATGATGTGTTCCTTTTCAAATATCTCTTACTTGAGTTCGAAATTCTAAAACTTCTCGGGAACATTTTGATAATTGATTTCCATATTAAATTCGTAGTTGCTATTTGCTTGTTACATTTCGTATGGTTTGATACTTGCACTAGTAAAACAGTGGAGTTTTACTAACCCCCGAGTATTCGGGGGGTGGATGTCTGTTTTGCGTCCAGGTACATGCAGATTCAGGGGAGCAGTCACAGGATTGGCACAAGAGGATGACGAGCTGCGATACTAATCATGAGTCGAGAGTTGTTTTGATTTTTGTTGTGTTGTCAGAGTTGATTTCCGGTCTTCCGTTGTATTGTATTTCGACCCCTGTGTGGGTAATGTTATTTAAGTCAGTTTTGTCGATTGGGTTGTGTGACCTCATCGGTCTGTGTATTCACGTGTAAGTGACCATATCGGTCTGTATCATTTTATTGTTTGACCCTGGCTGGGCAAGCATTTGGTTGTTTATGGATGTTTAGCCTGGTAGATCCTTGTGGAAAGGGTCTACGGCGTGTAATATTCCCTTATGGTTTTGGGGGTGTTACATTTATGGTATCGGAGCTTAGGTTGCGGAAACCTAGGCTGTCGGGTCGAGTCGAGTCGTGGTTTGTCGAGTAATGTGTTGTCTTGTCGTTCGAGTCGTCAGGTGACAAGTTGAGTTGTGCGTAGTCACAACGTGTCGGATATGTTGTCGGACGAGATTAGTATCGTGGGCGACCGTCACCTCCGTGCGACCTGTGGATGTAAGTCTCCTCCTTTATGCGTAATACCTGTGTATCTCGATTTTATCTTAGTGAGTTAATTGCGGTGCATAATTTTATTTACACAGTATTGTGTAATATAGTTGTGTTTAATACTTGTGACACATAGTATGTGTATAGAACTGGGCACGTTATTATTTTATCTTTGAACCACCGGGTGGGGTGGTAGGTTGTGAAAGTTTTAAACCTTGATGGGTTTCGAATAGAATGCAGCGGTAGAGTTTGTGAGAAACTCTGATGAATGATTTTGCTGTGTGTTTAAACTTGATACCACGAGATGCATTTGATTGAATTGGCGACCCTGGTTTCCATTTGAGTATATGGTTTTAAATTCGACTGTTTTTGGAATGTGGTAATTTTTGTCCGCTATGGGTAAGTTTGAGAATGTTCCCTGAAGAACTTTACAGTTTGAGAATTTTGTAGAAATCGATTTTTGGAAAATATTTTGGTGGTGCGGTCAAACCATGGTTTATATGAATTTTTAAAATTTGTTAAATTTTGACAAATGGGCCGTGTATTTTCAAATGACACAATCAGACGGTATTTGAAAAATGTGTTTTGAAATACTTCGGACATTGTAAAATATTACCGTCATCGACCTTTTTGGCGTTTTGTAAATGGTTTTTAGCCTGGTGGGTTCGTAGCAGGACCCACGGCGCTATAATGTTCCGTGTAATTATCTGAAATTTTTGGGCATTCTAGCCCATTGAATTATCTTTGAAAACTTTGAGTACCTTAGAAAATAAATTTCGAGACATCGTTTTAAAATGAATTATTTTCTTGTGGTACATCCAAGGTGCCACAATATGTTTCAAGATTCTTCTACCTCGAGGACCAAAATGTTTTGAGATATTTTCCAATGTTTTAGAAACACTTTTACTTAGACCCGAGGGTCGAATACTTCCGAAAGTTTTTCACGAGAAATTGTCCTCATTTTTATCGAATGCGAAATAGTTTCCAAAGTCTCGATAATGATGTTTCATGATTGTATTTTTATTGAAGGGTGATACACAAGATCAATCGGTGTTTCCAAAATTATTTTCAAAAGGAGGTTTTCGTTTTTAAAACCTATCCATTCCCGTTTGAGGGCTGGGTATGTATGTATGATGTTCGCGTTGTCGTTATGATGTTTGCTCCCGAGTATGATCGAATTGGTGGCATGAACGTCGAGGCGTTGCCACGCATTTGTTGTACTAGCCCTCTGTGAGAGGTGTGAACTGGTGTTTACTGTTTATCGCCTCGTGGTGATTTGCGTGTTGTCGCACGAGTGTGAGCTGTTGAAGCTTGGGTTTGTACGTTTGTGTACATGTGTGATTGTTTCATAATGTTTGTAATTAGGTGCTGGTTATCGTTCGGGTCGTTGAGGTCGCCGAACGATACCGTCGTGATTCTTTGTTGTGCTGAGTTGGCATCTCCGCTATATTGTTTTGCGAATTTATGCCCCATTGTATCTAGCATTTATATTTTCGGTATGCCGAGCCGAGGTATTTCAACCGTGATGTGCCGGGGCATGCATGTGTAAATTGTCCTTCTCGTCAGTGACGCGTTTCGAGGGACACCGAATTCAGTTTTGCGAATTGGCTATTGAGACTTTCGGAGTTCGCGCTTCAGCACAGATATCAGGATCAACTCTGAGAGACCCATGGGAGATTTTCCTGTCGGATGCTTTTTGTGTTGTTACCTTGTTTCCATTGTTGTGAGTTGCGGGGACGACATTTCTTTTATAAGAGGTCGGATGTAATACCCGTACTATATTTGACTTCTGCAGTTTCTCCTTCTAAATTCTATCGACTTACACGTGTTCGTCGATACTTTTTGAACTTGTTTGATGTCTCAGTTGGCATCATTCGAACTGGTTGTGACCTTGTTTTAGATCGACCTGTTTGTCATCGTGACCTTTCCGAGTTCGGTTCGATTCTTGTGAACCTTGTTTGGAAGTAACATCTTTCACTTTCTACCATTTCTTTTAATGTCTGGAGTTGAAGTGGGGACTTCGGAGTCATTGTTCGACTGTTGTCATTCGATCATTGTTATTTGATCATTGTTATTCGATCATTGTTATTTGATCATTGTTGTTCGATCATTGTTATTTGATCGTTGTTGTTCGATCGTTGTTGTTCGAACGGGGTTGTCTGACTGTTGTTGCCTGATCTCGTACTGCGAAGAATTGTCGTTCACCGTTAGTCAACTATTTCGAGTGTGGCCAAGTGGGTCACCGAGCGGTACATTGTGAGACCGTTGCCAAGATGTTCGGGAATTGGGTTTTCGTTCCTACTCGGGGAGTGCCTGGTGGTGTCCCGTGATGTAGTTGTGTATCGTACTTCGTGCTGTAATTCGTGTAGAAATTGATATTTGTTGCGTGGACTTTTTGGTTTTGTTTGTATTCTGCCATGATGTTTTATTTTAAGTTTCGGGACGAAACTTATTTTTAAATTGGATAGAATGTAATGTCCGGTATTCTCGTTTTCCGTTATCTTGAATTGTTTGTGTTTTGACGTCGGATATTTTCTTATTGATGAGAATCGGAATGATTTCTATCGTGATACTCTATTTGTTTCTATCGCATAGCCGTTTTAGTCGGGTGCAACTTGTTGTAGCGTACGTTTCTTCGATTAAATGTGTGCTTGTGATGTGGTAGGTGATGCGTCGTTAATTGCTCGTTGTTGTTTGAACCTTAGTCGGTGGGGTTGCGTTAGTCGTCGTGGGGCGTGTTTTACGCCGTATATTCCTTGCGTTGCTTGTAACGTTACTGTTGGGCACGAATTTTTTCGGTTCTGTGTATCTCGTTGAGTTTTCCTGGCGGGATATTGCTTCTCCCTACTTGATTTAAGTTTCGGGACGAAACTTCTTTTAAGGAGGGTAGAATGTAATATCCGCAATTTCGGATTTCCGGTAATTTTATTTTTTCGGCGGAAGTCCATTTCGACGACTCGCTTGGGACCGTCTCATCATTCTGAGAATGATTAATTCTGCACTTTTTGTCATCCGAGTTCGTTTCGGTATCGTTTTGCTGAGTTCCGAGCTTTTTAACGACTTTTCCGCACTTGAGTTCGATTCTTGCGAATCTCGTCCGAAACTGTTGTTTCGAGTTTCTCGTAAGTTCATTTAATGTTATTATTCATGTTTCGAGCTTTGGTTTGGTGTTTCGATCGCGTATCGTGATTTTCGGACGTTTTGGGCCATTTTCGTAATTTCCCAAAGTTTTGGGTAATTACTTTCCGTTGTCGAATTTAGAGCCTTCGGGTGGTCGGAATCAGGTGTTCTCTTAGTGTTCGGATTCGTATTTACGAGTACTTCGTAACCGTGCTTTACGCTCGTGTCCGAGTTTCGGATTTTTCGACCGTCGGATCGACCAGTCATGGCCGGGTCGGACTGCGGCGAAACGGCCTCGAAACGGCGCGCCAGCGCCGTGTCTTGCGCTGGTCGGCCAGGACCAGCAGCCTGCCGAGACACGGCCGAGACACCCGGCGCCAGTCCGGGCCGTTTCTGCGCCGTGTCCGGCAGGCTATAAATATGGGAGAGCGATGGGTTTTTCTTCATTTTCTCACTCGTTTCTTCCTCTTCCGCGGCTGGAGCTTTGATGATCATGGAGGGATGTTGTTAGGGGTTAAATCCATGAAGTTTTGAAGTTCATAACATCGATTAATCCTTCCATAACTTGCTCCGATCGACCGAATCAAGGCAAGTTTTCTTAAAATATAGTTTTGGGGATTTTGTTCGATTTGTCCGTTTAATCCGTTTTAACTCAGAATATTGATGGATTGATGATTGTTAAGCTATATTATATCTAATTCCTTGTTATTCCACGGTTGGATTGCCACGGATTTGTCGTTTTATTGAGTATTTTATCGACGCCTTGAAAGTGTTCGATAAAATGTCACAAAGAGAATTCGAGCGTTCTACGATTATTCTTCCTCATTCGTTCGTTAATTTATTGATGGTATGATGTTAGGGTCAGATTTCGCAATGAATTCGTGAAACCCTTACATTCGTTGTCTTCTTGGACCGAGCTTCCCGGTCGAACCGTGTTCTTCGGAGCGTTTGGTAGCGGTTATTAAGGCAAGTATCTTATTATACGACTTGTATCTTGTGACTAGTAATTACGTATGATATGTATGACGATTTTGCTTGCCTCCGTAAATATGTTCCGTTTGAGTTGGTTGTGTTTTCCAAATTTGAAGGTTTTGTGATAATAGTGATATATTGGTATACGTGTTAGGCGTTGTGCCATTTGTGCGGATTGCGATGTACATATGAGATGGTTGTACACGTGGTTGTTCAATGTATTGTGTACCGAATGTGTGTTATGTTGGTTAAGAGTCGTTGTGATGATCATGATATTTGTGTTGTTTTGGTTTACATACTTGATTGTACATTTCGGTAATGTGGAATGGCTTGACATTTAATGATTATGAATTGTGTCGTGTCGATGTGTGTGTTCCGTAGGGTCCGACGAGGCCTCGGAGTTCGGTACATGATGTGTACGAACAAAGTGTGTGATCCGGGTAGGGTCTCGACGAGGCCTCGAGTCCGGTACATGACGTGTACGGACAAGGTGTGTGATCCGGTAGGGTCCGACGAGGCCTGGAGTTCGGTACATGATGTGTACGAACGATGTTGTGGCCGGGTAGGGTCCGTTGAGGCCTCCGGAGTTCGGTACATGATGTGTACGAGCAGTGTGTGGCCGGGTAGGGTCCGCCGAGGCCTCGGAGTTCGGTACATGATGTGTACGAACAAAGGTGTGTGGTCCGGGTAAGGTCCGTCGAGGCCTCGGAGTTCGGTACATGATGTGTACGAACAATGATCGTGTAGCAGTGATTGTTCGGGTAACATTTTAAATATGGATCTCGGGCTCATAATGATATATTATTTAGTATGCTTTGAAACGAGAATCGGGCTAAGGCCCTAATGTTTACGAAAAGGTTTTGTAAATTGGGACTCGAGGTCCAAAAGAATTTCTGCTTTAAAAATCCCCGAGATGATGTGTTCCTTTTCAAATATCTCTTACTTGAGTTCGAAATTCTAAAACTTCTAGAACATTTTGATAATTGATTTCCATATTAAATTCGTAGTTGCTATTTGCTTGTTACATTTCGTATGGTTTGATACTTGCACTAGTAAAACAGTGGAGTTTTACTAACCCCCGAGTATTCGGGGGGTGGATGTCTGTTTTGCGTGTGTACATGCGTATCTGGGGAGCACACAGGATTGGCACAAGAGGATGACGAGCTGCGATACTAATCATGAGTCGAGAGTTGTTTTGATTTTTGTTGTGTTGTCAGAGTTGATTTCAGTCTTCCGTTGTATTGTATTTCGACCCCTGTGTGGGTAATGTTATTTAAGTCAGTTTTGTCGATTGGGTTGTGTGACCTCATCGGTCTGTGTATTCACGTGTAAGTGACCATATCGGTCTGTATCATTTTATTGTTTGACCCTGGCTGGGCAAGCATTTGGTTGTTTATGGATGTTTAGCCTGGTAGATCCTTGTGGAAAGGGTCTACGGCGTGTAATATTCCCTTATGGTTTTGGGGGTGTTACAGTCACCACCCCGTGATTCGGTCTTCGTAGATATGACGGATGATGGACTTACACGTGGCATAGGACAGTCGTCCTTGGTCGGGCACCAGAGTCGATCGCTAGGTGCCAAGAGGCGATTGCCCTAGACGTCGATCGCTCGGTACCTGATCTCAGTCTGGACTCTTCGCTTGGCAAGTCTGCCTTGGATTATTTGATGCTGGCTTGGTCGCTCGGCCCTTATGTCGATCTCCGTCGAGGCATATAAATCGCCGCACAACAATTTCCCCACAGCTCGCTCCGATGTTGAAGATGTGGGGTGGGGTGGTTCTACTGGCGATCGCTTGACTTAGACGAGCGACTTAGCATTTTACGGAACAGATGATCGTCTCTCGAACGGATTGTTTTTGAATTTGGACGACCTATTCGATCACTGAAATGAGCGGGGAATGACAGCGGTCTTGAAACGTCCTGGGCACGTGTCGCGTTTCTGTTGGGGGAGTCCGACGGTTTGTCAGACTCTGTCCTTTGGCGTGCCCTCAAAACGACGCGCACGCGGGATTCGAGGGCGGCATTAAATACTAACTTTCCCGACCTTTGCGCTTTGGCCCCCGAGATTCAGTTTATTTGCCCAGAAGCCCCGCCCTTGCCTATAAAAAGGCTAGAATTACAGGGTAAAAACCTTATGCATTTCCGTCTGAGAAGAAGACATAGCCGATTTCCCTCGAAGCTTTGTGTGACGATCGTCGTTCGACTCAGACTCTCTAGGTACGAACAAAAAACTTCTTCTCCCTCCTTTCTCTTTGAATATGTCCGGAGGAAGACCAGATGCGTATGAGGCGGGTAGTACTTCCGCCGCCGGGGCTTTGACTGCCGGGGATGAACTTTTTGCGGAGTTCCATGTGGACACCGCCGTCGAGGCCATTTGCGCCGGGATTGAGCCCGCGAAGGTCGAAGAACTTTTTAATGAAGCCGATGCGGCTAAAGCGGCGGAGGCCGAGCGGATTCGTTCACTGAAATAGGAGGAGATGGATGCTACGGCGCACTGGGAGCGGAACAGTGCGTTCGGCAAAGCCTTCACAGATTTTGCCGATCTCATGGAAAGATTGGCCGGCCCACTCCCTAAATTTAACTTTACTGAATACTCGAACGCCCATCCTTATGAACCCGTAAGGCGGACGGTGTTTCGGGCTGCTCGCCGCTCACCGTGGACCCTTGGCCAGATCGGGAGCTCGGCGACCAGGAAGGATCTAGACCGTTGGAGGGCGAGGTTCCATGTTCTTTCTGATGTTTGCCTCCACGTGCCTGCCGAGAACGAGCGAGCCGATCAACCTTCCGAGGGCATGGTCGCCGTCAACGAGGTGATAATGGAGGCTGGACTGCGATTCTCGTTGCCGTTTGCTGTCTCCTACCTGCTGACCGTCTGGAACGTGGCGCCGCTTCAATTGACGCCGAACGCCTGGCTGCAGATCGTCTGCACACTCACTTTGTTTGGTGGCCATCGGTTGTATCGTCTTCTTTCGCCGTTGGAGATGAACCATCTCTTCAAATTGACGGTTCAAAAAGGCTCTATCGACGGCTACCACATCCAAGGTCGCTCAGACCGGGTGATTCTTGGGGTCCCGAATAAAGTAAGGGGCGATCTGTCGAAGTGGTTCTGGGTCGGCGGCGCGTGGAAGTCGGCAACGAGCGACAACCCGACGGACGAGTTGGATATTCCCACCGGCTTTCGGGATAGGAGTCCGAGTAAGGATTTAGACTCTCCCTTTGTTCGGATATATTCTGAACTGATCTGATTTTGGCCTTCTTTTTGCAGGTGTCATTGTTCCGGCGGTAGGCGACCTCGCTTTTGATTTCGCGATCGTCTAGGAGAAGATATGGGGTCTTCCTGATGACCATACAGACGCACGCCGAATCAACAACGAAGCCTGTTGCTTGGCTGCTCGGCTATTTCGCTACCCTCGCCATCTAAAGGTTCCAGGTACGAACTCTCGCGGTCTTCTTTGACATGTCGATCGTCTTGATTGAGGAAGATTACTAACTTTGTCGATTGTTTTCTTTTGCAGAAATTCGCTTCCCTTGTTTCCCAGAGCCCCCTGTTGCGATTGCCATGTCTAATCCGGGGGTCATGAACCGCCTTCGTCAAGGGAAAAAGGTGAGCCGAGCTCCTGCTGCTCCTCTGCGACCGACCCCGGAGGCAAGACCTCTTCAGGAGCCTGTCGTCGAAGAGCATGAGCCTCGGGAGGAGGAGCAACTTCGGCTCATCCACAAGAAATGGAAAACTGTGGAGCCCTCGGCCCTTGCCACTGCTGACGAGCTGCCGATCTCCGTGCCTCCGCTTTCCGCAGTTCCTCTGGTGGAGGTGTCCACGCCTTCTTCAGCTTTCCTTCAGGCCATGGCGACCGCTGAGGCCGAGACTCCGCACGGCAGGCCGTTCTTCTGCCGTGACCCAGAGAAGGTCGAAAGGTGAGCCCGGTCGCTTTGCCGAGTTATGTCACTTATGTAGGAAACATACTAACTCTTTTGCTCTTTGTGCAGGATCCGCCACTCCGAACCGAACTGCTCGCCGATGGTGTTGGACTTCGTGATGAGCAAAGCTCCACGCGAGGTCAGCGATATCCCTTCCTACGTTGCTCGGGCTACCGACACAATGGACTGTGCACATGGTAACGTACCTCCGTGAGACTAATTAGGTACAGGTACGGGTGTGTCCGGACACTCGTCTTGTGCACATTCACATACCATTACGGGTGTACTATGATACTCCTCTTCAGCTTAATTTCATAATTAAGATTATATCATGATTGTGTTTATTCAACTCTTGAGGATTGTTATTCTGTGTAACTGACCTCGTTGGGGGATATTGTTTTCAGGTCATGGCAAGGCTAAAGCACGGGAAGAGAACATTGACGGCGAGGAGTCCCAGTGATACTAGTAGGGCCCCCCAGTCCGTTTCAGTCATTCTTGTTTTCTTCATTTTATTTCCGCTGCAGACTTCCGTTTGAATACTCATTTGATTCAGTATTGTATATTTTATCTTCATATAAAATATACATGTATTTTATATTATCTTGGGTGTGTTGTAATGAAACTCCTCATCGGAGTAATTAATGATATAATGTGGTTCGGTACTATAATTATATTATTTAATTCATTAAGTTTCATTTGCCTGGTGGGTCCCAATTGGGGGTCCACGGCACTGTAATATCCGCCTAGTTTGGGGTGTTACAGTTATGGCCGTAAGGCACCCGCACAGGTTGGGTAGTAGCCCAGGTATGATCGATTACGGCCGTAATGTGTGGTCGGGTACGACCGTAATGTCCGATTACGGTCGCAATGCTTTGCCTAGTAACGGCCGTAATACGCCGAGCGTGTTGGGCAGTGGCCTGGGAGGTGCCAGTTACGTCTATAAGCAGATGCTGATTACGGCCGTATAGGCCGAGTTACGGCCGTAAGGTACTGCCTGTTACGGATGTAACCTATGCGGCTTTATATAGGCCGGGGGTCAGGACAGACCTCATTTCACTCATTTTTCACTCCTTGTGGCGGCTGTCGGACGGGAGGTTCGGGAAGTGGGGTTCTTGGTCGATTCCACTCAATTCCAAGACGTTTTGGAAGGCTCTTATCGATTATGTCATCATCAAATCCTTGTTCTTCGTCGGATCGAGGTAAATTCTTGAAATCTCCTAGAGTTGACTTTCGGGATTCCTTCTTGATCTTTGTTGTTCATCTGATTTTGATAAATCAATTGATGTTATTGAGCATTATTAATCGTGTTCTATGGGTTGTATATCCATATTTCGAGTTTGTTTAACTCGATTGGTGATTCGAGTGTTCTTGGGAGTTATCGAACATTAAATGTTCGACTAAATATCCCAATGAGTTTCCCTTCGATAGTTTTGTGGGATTTCCATTGTTTTTTACCTTGATTCTCATTGTAATCGTATCTTCATTGTTTTTGCCGGAGGATTGTAGGTGTTCGAGGTTTCCCAGTTGAGACGTGTTCGTCGGAGTGTTCGGTATTGGTTATCGAGGCAAGTATCTTGCTATACGATTTGTGTCTTGTGAATAGAGACTTTGTGTTAGGTTTATGATAATTTGGTTTATCTACGTGAGTATAATTCGTGTGATTTTATAATTATGAATGATTAATGGTAGTGATGATATCCTCACTTGGATAACATCTTGGAATTGTGTTGGTTGTGTTAATCATATGGTTCGTGTAGTGTGTGATTGGTCATGGTTGAGTGACCGTGATGATTGTGATATTTGTGTCGGTTTGATCACATACTTGAATATGTATTACAGTGTATTGTTGAATGGTTTGACATATTGATATTAATGTGTGTTGCTCGTGGTGATGTGTTGAGTTGATCAATATGAGTTGTGCCGTGACAATACCTGTGTTCCAGGTAGGGTCTGACGAGGCCACTGGAGTTCGATACATGATGTGTACGAATAGTGATCGTGTGGTCCAGGTAGGGTCTGACGAGGCCCCTGGAGTTCGGTACATGATGTGTACGAACAATGCGTGTGGTCCGGGTAGGGTCCGTCAAGGCCTCTGGAGTTCGGTACATAATGTGTACGAACAGTGATCGTGTAACAGTGATTGGCTAGTGTTTTAACGTTGGGTCACAGACCCATGATGATATCTTAACTAGTGTGTTTTGAAACGAAAATCGGGCTGATGCCCTAACGCTTTCGAAAAGGTTTTGCTAAATGGGACTCGAGGTCCAAAAGAATTCCTACTTTAAAAATCCCCAAGATGATGAGTTCTTTTCAAATACTTCTTTGCTTAAGTTCGAAATTCTAAAACTTCTCGGGAACATTTTGATAGTTGATTTCCGTATCAAATTAGTGATTGTTATTTACTTGTTACATTTCGTGTCGTATTATACTTGCACTAGCACAATAGTGGAATTTTGCTAACTCCTAAGTAATCGGGGGGTGGATGTCTGTTTTGTGTCCAATTGCTTGTAGGTTCGGGGAGCAGTAACAGGATCGGCATAGGAAGTGACGGGCTACGATACTAATCAAGAGTTGGGAGTTGAGTCGAGTTGTGTTGTACCATCAGAGTCGTATTTTGCCTTCCGCTATTTTGTATCTTTACCCCTGTGTGGGCATTCATTGTAAAGAGCTGTACTTTCTGTTTACATCAGTCGTACGACCTCACCGGTCCATGTAATCGTTTATAATTGACCTTAATGGTCCGTATCATTGTATTGTTTGCCCCGGTCGGGCAAACACTTGGACTTTTTGTGATGTTTAGCCTAGTAGATCCTCGTGGTAAGGATCTACGGCGTGTAATATTCCCATACGTTTTGGGGGTGTTACAGAACTAATCCTCCTTGGTGTATATCGAGTCAACGACACTTACACAACAATGTCTCCACACATTCCGTTCTCATAGTTGTGTCCGTTTTGGCCATGGACAACATCTTGGTTTCCTAAGTGTTTATTCGAGGCGGCCCGTTCTCACACTTAGATAGGTGGTTTCCTTCTGTAAAGTACCCTGCAATACTTTTCCTTTCCGCGGACAAGGGACCATTAAAAGTCGAGAGACTTAACCTCACCACAATCACATGACTCAGCACTTATTCTGCTCTATAGGGATAGATTTATTATAAGTGCTTTTCATTAGAACTTTCATAAATTGTTTTCCCATTGAACCAAGTTTCTGGGATCTCCAGTCTTCAAGGTTGGGTTACCACTATGATTGTTATTTCAAGATGTGGATTTTAATCCCATTCCCTCTAGCAGTTTATGAAATTGATCTCTATTCAGACCTTTTGTGAGTGGATCCACCAAATTAACATTTGACCTCACATAGTCAATAGATATAACTCCATTTTTGATCAATTGTCTCGCGGTATTATGTCTTCGGCGAATGTGTCGAGACTTACCATTATACATAAGGCTCTGTGCTCTTCCAATTGCAGCTTGGCTATCGCAATGGATCATAACACTGGGCACAGGCTTTTTCCAGCATGCAATATCCTCAAGAAAGTTACGGAGCCATTCAGCTTCTTCTCAAGCTTTATCTAGAGCTATAAATTTCGATTCCATGGTGGATCGGGCTATACAAGTCTGCTTGCTTGATTTCCAAGATATAGCTCCACTCCCAATAGTAAATACATACCCACTTGTAGAGTGAGAGTCTTTCGTGTCTGAAATCCAATTAACATCAGTATATCCTCCAAACTGCAGGATAATTACTATAAAGTAGCCCATAACTTAGGGTGTAGTTTAAGTATCTTAAAACTCTAGTCAGTGCATTCCAGTGCTCTTTACTCAGATTACTCGTGGACTTGCTCAACTTGTTTACAGCAAATGCCAAGTCTGGTCGTGTACAATTTGTAATGTACATCAGGCTTCCGATTACTCTTGAATATTCGACTTGAGCCACTGGATCACCTCTGTTCTTACTTAAGTGAATACTTGTATCAACAAGTGTTTTAACAGGTGGGCTGTCAAAAGCGTTAAACTTCTTGAGCACTTTCTCAACATAATGAGATTGTGGTAAGAAGATACCTTCTGACATTCTGATAATTTTAATTCCAAGAATTAAATCAGTTAAACCCAAATCCTAGAAGTTTCTACTTAACATCCTTTTTGTATTCACAATTACTTCATTGCTACTACCCATGATCAACATATCCTCTACATATAGACAGACTATGACAAATGACTCTGGTGTGCCTTTAATATACACACATTCGTTGATCTTGAATCCATTTTCCAACATAGTTGTGTCAAACTTCATATGCCATTGTTTAGGAGCTTGTTTTAGTCCATATGATGACTTCAACAGCTTACACATTTTCTTTTCCTGACCAGGCGCAATGAAACCTTCAGCTTGTTTCATATAGATTTCTTCTTCTAGTTCACCATTCAAGAATGCAGTTTTCACATCCATTTGATGAATTTCGATATTGTGCAATGCAGCAATAGCAATAAGCACTCGAATCGAAGTTATTATGGTTACTGGTGAATATGTATCGAAGAAATGATAACCTTCTTTCTGTTTAAATCCTTTGGCAACAAGCCGGGCCTTAAACTTGTCTATTGACCAGTCATCTTTGTATTTCCTCTTTAGGATCCATTTACATCCTAAAGGCTTACATTCTGGCAGAAGATCAACCAATTTCAAAGTAAAATTTTGCATGATGGAATCTATTTCACTATAAATAGCTTCCTTCTAAAAAGCAGCATCAGGACTAGCATAAGCTTCTTGTATAGTCTTTGGATCATCATCAACTGCATAAGTTTCAAAGTCAGGACCAAATGATTTAGCCTTTCGAGCTCTCTTGCTCTGTCTTGGCTCTTCATTTATAGGATTTGAACTACTTGCAGTTTCAAGAGTTCTTTTATTTGATCTTGTCACAATCCTCTCTTTAGAAGGATAAATATTTTCAAAGAAGATTGCATTTCTTGACTCAATAACAGTTTCTTCATGCATATCAGGAATTTCAGATTTATGAATTAGAAATCGATATGCACTACTGTTGTATGCATAACCTATGAATATGCAATCAACTGTCTGACGACCAATTCTTACTTGTTTTGGTTCAGGTACTTCAACCTTTGCCAAACACCTCTACACTTTAAGATATTTGAAAGAAGGCTTGCTCCCTTTCCATAAATCATACGGAGTTTTATCTTTCCCTTTGTGTGGCACTTTATTCAGAATGTGGTTAGCTGTAAGAATAGCTTTCCCCCACATATTCTGCAGCAACCCTGAGCTTATTAATAAAGCATTCATCATTTCTTTCAGGGTTCGATTTTTCCTTTCGGCAACTCCATTTGACTGAGGAGCATAAGGAGCAGTCATTTGATGAATTATGCCTGAATCGGCACATAATTGCTCAAACGGTGCTACATATTCACCTTTTCTGTCACTTCGGACTGCTTTTCTTTTACAGTTCAATTGATTTTCAACTTCATTTTTATACATCTTAAATGCCTCAATTGCTTCATCTTTGCTTCTCAAAAAAACACATAGCAATATCTTGTGCAATCATCTATAAAAGTGACGAAGTTTTTTTACCTCCTCTAGTTTGCACAAATTTTAAGTCACACACATCAGTGTCAATTAATTCTAGAGGAGTAGTATTCCTTTTCACTGAATGAAAAGGCAATTTGGCCATTTTTGCTTCAACACATACTTCACATTTCTTATTAAGTTCAACATGGGTTTTTGGAATTAATTCTAGATTAATTAGTCTTTTAATTGATTTTAGACCAACATGCCCCAATCTAGAATGCCATAAATCTGAACACTCGAGCAAGTAAACAGAAGAAGGAGCATTATTATTATTATTTTTGTTCTTGCCTTCACGACTTACAGGCATCACATTAATTTTGAATAATCCCCTGTCAAGATAACCTCGACCAGGGAACATTCCAAACTTGCTCATAAAAAATCATCCAGACTCAAAAACTAGTCTAAATCCATGACTAACTAGTAGAGAGCCTGAAACTAAATTTCTTCGGACGTCTGGGACATGCAGCACATCCTTAAGCAGAAGCTCCTTTCTAGAGGTCAGCTTTAAGACCACGTTCCCCACACCTGCAATCACAGAAGAAGCAGAGTTTGCCATATGCAATTTCCTACCATCAGTAACAGTGTAGGAAGAGAACATGTCTTTTAAACATGACGAGTAACTCCAGTATCAACGTACAAGGTGCGGTGATTCTCCACCATATTGGTTTCATTCACCATGGATGAGACCTCCACGTCCAGCTCCTCAACCATAGCTGACAGCTCCAGATCTGGCATGTCAACATCGCAATGTTCAACCACATTGGCAACTCGCTTATCTTTGTTTCGTTGACCAGTTGAACTTATTAGCAAGCGACAATTCTTTGCCTTATGGTTTGGCTTACCACAGTTGTGGCAATTTCCAGTAAACTTCTTTGCCTTAAATGGCTTTTTTCCTTTGTCCTGAACATGGTTCAGTTTCCTCTTTTTGCTAGAGGACCCATGTTCAAGCAAATTTACTTTGGCCTCCATAGGGCCTTTCTTGAACATAGAATCATACTTTCGGTTGTCTTCCTCAATTCTGAGTCGAACAACCAAGTCCTATAAGCTCATTTCCTTTCGTTTGTGTTTTAGGTAATTTTTGAAGTCTTTCCAACTAGGAGGCAACTTCTCAATTACCGTTCCCACAACAAACGGTTCGGGAAGGATCATTCATTCAACACTAATTTCATGCACAATCAATTGAAATTGTTGAACTTGTTCTATAACGGTTTTGTAGTCCATCTGAAAATCCAGGTAGCGTCCGATCACGAATTTCTTGGCACCAGCATCATATGTTTTATACTTTTTCTCCAAAGAATTCCAGAGCTCTTTAGAAGTCTTGATTTGACTGTACACGTTGTACATATAATCAATCAGCCGATTCAATATTGTATTACGGCACATAAAGCCGCCGTTACAGCATTGATCGTAAGCAAAACGCTTTGTACGATCAGTTTCTGTCTCACTCACCACAGGAGGATCATCCTTGAGATAAATAGCAATTCCCAAGGTAGTGAGATAAAACAGCATCTTTTGTTGCCATCTCTTAAAATCAACACCCGAGAACTTCTCGGGTTTTTCAGCCTGTACTGCAATGGTAGGTGCAGCAACTTTGGCAGCGGCAGCAACATCAGCATCGGTTGCCATTGAAAAATAAAAATTGTCTTACGATTGTTTTCTGTGAATTTCCAATAATGTAATTACAATAAAAATTACAAAGAAACGCAACCTAATACAATCTTAATAAATTAAAAGCTGAATCGAAAATTACAACTTTAGCAGAGGCGAGTAGAACTCTTTCCGTAAGACAATTTTGCCCCCGTATAAGAGCAGACGGCTCAGGCAATATGTCTCCAAGATACAACTGCTATACGTTTCTGAGATAAGTGCTCTCCAAAACTCAGAACTCCGGGGAACGTTAAGTGCTGGAAACTGGGCACGAAAAACAAAAAAGAAATATGCTGCAATATGTGGTGTGCTGTATTCGTTCTGTTGTGTGTTATGAAATGAAATGCCTAATACCCCCTTTTATATGATCCAATTCCACTCCATCAGGTGGGGAGTTACTACAAATTAAACTGCCATTAATTCTCTTTAATCCTTCAGCTCAAGAGTTACCTCCATAATGTTGGGATTCCGAAAATAAAACGAAATACGCAGCGGAAATAAATACGAATCCCAAACAGGATCGATCAAGTAACGTATATACGAAAAAAAATACAAAGATAAAGATTCATACCCTTGAAGCCTTTGAAATAAATCTTCGTAAAGTGTAGACGATGATCACGATCCCGTCCCGAACACGAAATCCCTTCGTTCCAAGCACCGAAAATTCGAAGCCTCTACTTCACACGCGTCGGAAGTTGCCCGGAAAATTCGAAGTAACTTCGTTCTCCAAGAACACGGCTAGGAAGTTACCGTAGGAATTTTCTCTCTATTTTTACTTGAATTCCTTTCACCTATAAGATGAAAATTGGAAATAAAAATTCTCTCCCTTCCTCACTTAATGCTCTCGGCAGGCAGCTCACAATTTGCCAAGAAGTTCTCTCTTTGCAAGTGTGTGTGTGTAGTAGTTGTTATATATATTGTTCTTATATTATCTCAAACATATAATACAAATCATATAATTGAGATAAAATGTCAACACATAATAACAAAAATACAACTAACACATACACATGCAAGGAAATGATTCCATGTGATGTGGGTAGAGGGAGGGCGAGCCATGGTGGAAGTTTCCTAGAAAACGAGCCGAGTCACTCGGCTCGTGTACCGGACGTTCGTCAAACGACTCCGTTAAATACACTCCGTTTAATCACCAATGTATTTATATTAATTAATTAATCTAATTAATTAATAATATCAAATACAAATATATTTCTCTAAGAAATATAATTTATGAATTAAATTAATCACCCGGTAACTTAATTTTAATTCATAAGACCGCTATTTTGATTTATCTAATAAATCATAATTAGATATCCAATATCTAATATTTAAAGAGAGATAATAAATTCACATTTATCCGTCAACGCTCTGATGCGCGACTCAGTAGGTCCGTCTCAGTAGGCATTGGGAGGAACCAATGAGTGCGGGCAACACTTAGCCAAATTTCTAAGGGCCGATCAGTAAACTCCCGATCGAGAACGAATGAAGGGATCATTCCAGAACCATTATGTCGTGAATACTATATACGTATAGACCCTTTATCAGATGTCCCGGTCAAGTCTTCGGGTCACGGTAAAGTCAAACCCTACTATTGACTAGACTCTATACATGTGTTAATGCAAATCAAGACCGACTGATTAATAGTGTATCTAATACGACTATATCAGAATGCTTTGGCCAAAGACTCATGATCTTATTTGCCATTAACCGTATAGGACATATGCCTGCTCACTAACAGGAGATAAAATCCTTTCTTGGCATACAGTAAAGACTGCTACCTGCCCGTATAGTCTGCACTTCTAGGTCGACTCAGCAATTAAGCAAATGAGTCTAACTACTCTAATGACAAACTAAACGTCACAGGCACATCTTCTAATGAATCCTCAAGTCAAAAGTCCACATACACTATCACAACCTTTTGATTCGTCATCGACTCTTCGAGAGTGAATACCGTGTGACTGAATCGAGTATGAGTCGTGTTCGAGTATACTGGTCCCACCAATATACTTTATAACTATGCTATCAAGACGTGCACACGTCCTAGCATCAGTTATACAAGTCTTATTAAAACTTAATGCCCATTTAAGTTTATTGACTTGCGAACGATTTTCGTAAATAAACTTTAAACACTTCCAGTGCATTTTCTCTTATCCCATAACGAGAATGGAATGTTCAGTTTATTTACATGGACTTCACTTCAATGTTTACCAAGTCAAGAATGCAATTGAAATACAATAAACAATGAATGAATCGAATTGCCTTTTTATTATTTATTCCATAATTACAAGTACAATGCCCCTACTCTCTCATCCTCTGAGTGGCATTCGAGGGCATATTCCTAACAATCTCCCACTTGCACTCAATGCCACACATCATGATATCCAATACCCATGTTCTTCAGATGTCTTTCCAAGACGGCCTGAGATAATGGCTTAGTCAGCGGGTCAGAGACATTGTCTTCTGAGTCTACTCTTTCCAATGAAACATATCCTTTTTCCACCATCTCTCGAACGATGTGGTACTTTCTCTCTATATGCTTGGTATTGTGGTGAGCCCTTGGCTCCTTGGCTTGGGCGACAGCTCCATCATTATCACAGAATAGTGATATAGGCAACTCCGCGTTAGGCACCACTTGAAGTTCTTGTATAAACTTCTGCATCCAAAATGCTTCTTTGCTAGCCTCTGAGGCAGCTTGATACTCTGCTTGGCAGGTGGAATCTGTAGTAGCGGTTTGCTTGGAGCTTCTCCAAGATACTGCTCCTCCATTGAGAGTAAATAAATACCCAGATGTCGACTTAGAGTCGTCATTGTCTCCTTGAAAATCAGAATCGGTGAATCCAATCACCTTCAGTTCTCCACCACCATAAGTAAGAACTAAATCTCTAGTTCTTCTTAAGTACTTAAGAATGTTCTTTACGGCGATCAATGTTCCCTTCCGGGTTTGCTTGAAATCGACTTACCATACTCACAGCGTAGGCTAAGTCTGGTCTCGTACACAACATAGCGTACATGAGGCTACCCACTGCCGAGGCATAGGGTACCTTACTCATCTCTCTCTTGTCTTCCTCACTTTGAGGACACATTTTCGTGGTGAGATGAATTCCATGTCGCATGGGAAGGAACCCTCTTTTAGATTCATCCATCTTGAATCTTCTCAGGATTTTATCGATATAAAGTGCTTGGGAAAGTCCTATCATTCTTCGCGGTCTATCTCTGTAAAGACGGATCCCTAGAATATAGGAAGCTTCTCCCAAGTCTTTCATGGATAACATTTTAGAAAGCCAAGCTTTCACAGTGCTGAGCATTGCTATGTTATTTCCTATAAGTAGAATATCATCTACATATAGTACTAAGAACGCAATGTTGCTCCCACTGATCTTTTTGTAAACACACGGTTCCTCCTCATTTCGTTCGAAGTCAAAGTCCTTAATCGCTTCGTCAAATCGAAGGTTCCAACTCCGAGAAGCTTGCTTCAGACCATAAATGGCTCGTTGCAGCTTACACACTTTATGAATATTAGCTTTGGACACAAAACCTTTAGGCTGTTCCATATAGATTTCCTCCTCGAGGTATCCATTTAGAAAAGCCGTTTTGACATCCATTAGCCATATTTCATAATCATAATAGGCAGCAATGGCAAGCATCATGCGAATCGACTTTATCATAGCTACGGGCGAGAAGGTATCATGATAATCAATTCCTTCCCTTTGGGTATAACCCTTTGCCACAAGCCTGGCCTTATAGGCATCAACCTTGCCATCCCCATCAGTCTTTTTCTTATAGATCCATTAATTTCCAATATTCCTCATGCCAGTTGGAAGATCTACTAGAGTCCAGACCTGATTGGTATGCATCGAGTCTATCTAAGCTTCCATTGCTTCTTGCCATTTATCAGAGTCTACATCCACTATCGCTTGGTCATAGGTGACAGGGTCGTTTTCACTGCTATCAGGTGTGTCGTGGAGACCCAGTTCCTCGACATGTGTATAGCCATACCTCTCAGGTAAGTGTGATACCCTATCAGACCTTCGAAGTGGAGGTTGTGTTACAATAGGTTCGGTTCTTGATCCCTGATCAGATGTCTCCTTAGGAGTTTCATTATGCTCTTCCAAAGAGATATTTCTACCCGAGCCACCTTCCTGAATGAATTCATCCTCAAGGAAGTGCGCTTGTAATGCCACAACGACCCTATGGTCTTCTGGCATGTAGAATAGATAACCCATCGAGTCCTCTGGGTATCCTATGAAACGTCCTTTTATGGACCTCACTTCCAGTTTGTCCACCTTAGCCTTTTTGACATAGGCTGGACATCCCCAAATCCTTATGTGATTAAGGCTTGGTTTCTTACCCTTCCACATCTCATGCGGAGTGATAGGAACAGATTTAGAAGGACATCTATTTAGGATATAGGCAGCGGTTAGTAAGGCATACCCCCACAGGTAAATAGGTAAATCAGTGTAATTTAACATGGAGCGAACCATGTCCAACAAAGTCCGATTTCTCCTTTCTGAAACACCATTTAACTGTGGGGTTCCTGTAGGCGTGAATTGTGAAACTATTCCATGTTCCTTAAGGAACTCATCAAACTCAGTGTTCATATATTCGCCACCTCGGTCCGACCGAAGTGCTTTGATATGACATCCAGTTTGTTTTTCAACTAGGGCCTTAAATTCTTTGAATTTAGCAAAGGCTTCAGATTTATGTTTTATTAAGTACATAATCCCATACCTAGTATGATCATCTGTGAACGTTATGAAATATTGATATCCGTCTCGGGTTACTTCTAAAGCACCACAAACATCGGTATGCACCAATCCAAGTTTATCGGCAGCCCTTTCAAAAGTCCCTGTGAAGGGGAACTTAGTCATTTTGCCTCTAAGGCAAGATTCACAAGTTGGATAGGGTTCTACACCCAATGTACTTAAAAGTCCATCTTTTTCCATTTTCTGAACCTTGGTTTGACCAACATGACCAAGTCTAAGGTGCCATTTAAGAGCTTGATTAGTATCTTGCCTACCATGTTTCCTAGTTATAGTGTTCAGTGCTGTTTTATTTTGCATGTTCAGATGATATAAACCATTCAACAATATAGCTATTCCAACTAATTTATTTCGAAAATAAATTTTACAACTGCCATTGCCAATGAAGAAACAAAATCCTTTCCGGTCCAAGACTGGAATGGATACAATATTTTTATGCCCCTTGGGCAAAACAAGTACTTCATCTAATGTCAAAATAAAACCAGATTCTAAACCCAGAAGGATTGATCCAATATCGGTTGCCTCGACACTTTGTCCGCTTCCAACAGTGATCATTATTTCCCCAGCTTCAAGTTTTCTACTGCCGTTCAGATCCGATTCATAGTACAAATGTGAGAAGTGGCACGAATCCGAGAATCCATGAAGCGAGAATATCTGATGGCGGAACAATTAGTTTCAAAAACAAAAAGTTACGTACTGATGCGCCATTAATCTTGGGACAAGTCCTTCGCCATGGCCCATCTCACCGCATTCAAGGCATTTGTCCGTAGGTTTTGGACCGCCTACCTTTTGAACCTTTCGGGCCTTGCCCTTTCCTTTTGCACCCCTTTCTTGGGTTTGTCTTGCTCGTAGGTCTTTTTCTTCTTGTTCTTGGACCTCTTAGGCCCGAAGAAATCACAAGAGCATCCTCTCTCGGTTTAGTCTTCATGTTAGGCTGCGCCGTCACGGTTTATTCATTAGCCCGGCTAATGTGCATGTAATTTCATTACGGTTGAAATTCATTACAAGCTGCGTGAAAGAGTCGTAGAGATTGAAGGATGAGATCAATTTGAAGGGATAAATCCATATTAAAGTTGAGCACCTCGAGCCTCTCAATCATAGAGATCATCTTGAGGACTTGGTCTCCCACTTTCTCCCCTTCTTTCATCCTAGCACCGAACAACCGCTTTGATATCTCATATCTAGCGATCTACCGTGCTCTCCATAAAGTTCGGTCAAGTGTGCGAGAATCGCCAGCGTAAGTCATTTTCTCGTGCGCTCTCTGCAGCCTCATTAGTCATTGAGCCCATCATAAAACCACGGACTAGCACATCATCCTTGACCCATTTTTCATGGACGTCAATGTCTTCCCGATTACCCCTAGTCCGGATTGGAGTCGGTGGAATGTCCGCCTCCAAGACGTATCCCGAGACTCCATACCGAGTACAATCATCATCGATTCGCAACTACCAACAAAGTTAGGGCCGATTAGGAGATTCTTTTCAAGTAGTATTGCAAGTGGGTTTTTAGCCATTTTAGAGAGATTCAATTTCGTTTTCTGCAAAGATTTAGACAAGATTAAATTAGTGACTTGTTTAATTATGACCGAGTATAGAACTTAAGGGCTTGTATAATTATTGTCTCGGCTCCCACTAATTTTATCAGAATTATACACTCCCATGTTATAATCCGGAAATCATGGTTAGATCGACTTCTTAGTGGTGATCAAGTTCTTTACAAATTTTAACAGACGCAACCTATCGGGTTTCTTGCCAATTAATTTACGTAAAGTGGTGTCTAACACCAACCCGTCTAATGAGATGATTTGATCTTCTTTTACCTAGTCTTCATGCCCTCAACCTATCGGGTTTCTTGGCAATCCGGACTATCTAAGTTGTTGACCATCAACGTCTATCGGTTTGACTATTGAATCTCACCGGCAACCTATCGTGTTTCTAGGCGAAATTTATCACCAACCGAAGGCATCTAATGCACTCAAGAATTTTTCAACCTCTACCAAATGTACTACCCCGATAACTCGGAAGCATAGCACACCACTCGGGTATCAATTTTCTACGAGTTTGATGGAGGGTAGGAAACCTCGTAACCTTTTTCAAACTTAGTCTGTTTGTAGTCGGGAGAATTTCGCGATTAATGTTACACTTTGCACATTAATTCAATTATACGCGCGTTTGTTGGTTTGTCAATCATTCAAAATGAAAAGCAACAAGAACCTAGTTACTACCAACATATAGCTGATGGACCTAATTCCTAAGTACTGGGCCAAGCGAATGACCCAATAAAAAAAATCAGTCTTCGATTCTTCGTCTTCTCGGTCGGTTGTCTTCGGTCTTCTTCATACCCAAAATAATAATTACATCATTGAAAAATTGCATCCTATACAAGTTTTTCTAGTAAATATAAATAGGCTCAAAACGGCCTTTACAACCCAATCGAATCGAACAAATCAAAAAACTAAGTCCACGAGCTATATCACCATCACATAAGGATTCCATACAACATGTAATGGCAACAAAATTAAACAATTTATCTTAATATAAATTAATCTAATCAATTTCTACTAAATTAATCCAATTAATATAAAGTGGCATTAAAATTAAATAATCAATTAATATATTAATCCAATCAATATAAAATTAATCTATTTAATTTTAATGGTATTAATCCAATTAATACTAATATTCGTCATTTTAATTCGTTCGAAGTAATCCGGCCAAAATAATATTCTCGTTTAATTTATTTCCCTTAACACAAAAAAAATATTCCAAATATTAATTTAGTCAAATTAAAATCCAATATAAATTTTGGGAAATAATTACAACGAAATATAAACTTAAAACGGAGTCCCGGATAATTCAGTTTTAGGCCCGACCATGCCCGATTCAAAATCGGGCCAAAAACCCGAGGGCTGCTGGCCGAGCCAAGCTTAGCGACTGGCCGAGTCTGATCGGCGGGCATCGCCTCTCGGCAAGTGCCGGCGAGACATGGCCGAGCATGCTCGGCAACTGGGCAGTGACGGCCAGGCGATCTTTGCCGGCACCACTGCCGGCAGCCCCGTTTCTTCGTTTTTCGGCCCGTTTCCAAAAACGTGATGCTACAACGAACAATTTAAAATCTACGATTATTCTAAACATGATTCTAAATCATAATCATCATCCAAAAGCATTCAAAATGCACAAATAATCGTATATACGGAAACATTGACCTCGCTCTGATACCACTGTTGGGATTCCGAAAATAAAACGAAATACGCAGCGGAAATAAATACGAATCCCAAACAGGATCGATCAAGTAACGTATATACGAAAAAAATACAAAGATAAAGATTCATACCCTTGAAGCCTTTGAAATAAATCTTCGTAAAGTGTAGACGATGATCACGATCCCGTCCCGAACACGAAATCCCTTCGTTCCAAGCACCGAAAATTCGAAGTCTCTACTTCACACGCGTCGGAAGTTGCCCGGAAAATTCGAAGTAACTTCGTTCTCCAAGAACACGGCTAGGAAGTTACCGTAGGAATTTTCTGTCTATTTTTACTTGAATTCCTTTCACCTCTAAGATGAAAATTGGAAAAAAAAATTCTCTCCCTTCCTCACTTAATGCTCTCGGCAGGCAGCTCACAATTTGCCAAGAAGTTCTCTCTTTGCAAGTGTGTGTGTGTGTAGTAGTTGTTATAATATGTTGTTTTTATATTATCTCAAACATATAATACAAATCATATAATTGAGATAAAATGTCAACACATAATAACAAAAATACAACTAACACATACACATGCAAGGAAATGATTCCATGTGATGTGGGGAGAGGGAGGGCGGCCCATGGTGGAAGTTTCCTAGAAAACGAGCCGAGTCACTCGGCTCGTGTACCGGACGTTCGTCAAACGACTCCGTTAAATACACTCCGTTTAATCACCAATGTATTTATATTAATTAATTAATCTAATTAATTAATAATATCAAATACAAATATATTTCTCTAAGAAATATAATTTATGAATTAAATTAATCACCCTGTAACTTAATTTTAATTCATAAGACCGCTATTTTGATTTATCTAATAAATAATAATTAGATATCCAATATCTAATATTTATAGAGAGATAATAAATTCACATTTATCCGTCAACGCTCGATGCGCGACTCCGTAGGTCCGTCTCACCGGCATTGGGAGGAACCAATGAGTGCGGGCAACACTTAGCCCGACTGGCGGGTCGCATTTGTAAACCCCGGCGAGAACGAATGAAGGGATCATTCCGTAACCATTATGTCGTGAATACTATATACGTATAGACCCTTTATCGATGTCGGTCAAGTCTTCGGGTCACGGTAAAGTCAAACCCTACTATTGACTAGACTCTATACATGTGTTAATGCAAATCAAGACCGACCGATTAATAGTGTATCTAATACGACTATATCGTAATGCTTTGGCCAAAGACTCATGATCTTATTTGCCATTAACCGTATAGGACATACGCCGCTTTCGATAGGAGATAAAATCCTTTCTTGGCATACGGTAAAGATGCTACTGTCCGTATAGTCCGCACTTCGAGGTCGACTCGGCAATTAAGCAAATGAGTCTAACTACTCTAATGACAAACTAAACGTCACAGCACATCTTCTCTGAATCCTCAAGTCAAAAGTCCACATACACTATCACAACCTTTTGATTCGTCATCGACTCTTCGAGAGTGAATACCGTGTGGATCAATCGAGTATGAGTCGTGTTCGAGTATCTTGGTCCCACCAATATACTTTATAACTATGCTATCAAGACGTGCACACGTCCTAGCATCAGTTATACAAGTCTTATTAAAACTTAATGCCCATTTAAGTTTATTGACTTGCGAACGATTTTCGTAAATAAACTTTAAACACTTCCAGTGCATTTTCTCTTATCCCATAACGAGAATGGAATGTTCAGTTTAGTTACATGGACTTCACTTCAATGTTTACCAAATCAAGAATGCAATTGAAATACAATAAACAGTGAATGAATCGAATTGCCTTTTTATTATTTATTCCATAATTACAAGTACAATGCCCCTACTCTCTCATCCTCTGAGTGGCATTCGAGGGCATATTCCTAACACATAAATAGTCTCATTTAATTCGGACGTTACATTATGAAGTGTGAAGAGTCATATTCCAGAAGCTAAGTTCTCAACCTGCTTCATTTCAGTCGAGACCAAATATCAGTTGAGTTTTCAACACCCAAATATTAGATCAGATAGGTTTTCAGCCCAAATATCAGATCAGGTGGGTTTTCAGCCCCAAATATCAGATCAAATAGGTTTTCAGCCCAAATATCAGATCAGATGGGTTTTCAGCCTCAAATATCAGATCAGATAGGTTTCATCCCAAATATCAGATCAGATGGGTTTTCAGCCCCAAATATCAGATCAGATAGGGTTTTCAGCCCAAATATCAGATCAGATGGGTTTTCAGCCCCAACTATCATATCAGATAGGTTTCCAGCCCAAATACCAGACCAGATAGGTTTTCAGCCCAAATATCAGATCAGATAGGTTTTAAGCCCAAATATCAGATCAGATGGGTTTTCAGCCCCAAATATCAGATCAGATAGGTTTCAGCCCAAATATCAGATCACATGAGTTTTGAGCCCCAAATATCAGATCAAATAGGTTTTCAGCCCAAATATCAAATCAGATGGGTTTTCAGCTCTAAATATCAGATGGGTTTTCAGCCCCCAAATATCAGATGAGTTTTCAACCTCAAATATCAGATGGGTTTTCAACCTCAAATATCAGATGGGTTTTGAGCCCCCAAATATCAGATGGATTTTCAACCCCAAATATCAGATGGGTTTTCAACCTCAAATATCAGATGGGTTTTCATCCTCACATATCAGATGGGTTTTCAGCCCCAAAATATCAGATGGGTTTTCAACCTCGTTAACTATTCACCTTTTCAATTACATGACCAACTTTAATCATATATTTGTCACTCACCGGAAATCGGTTTTGAGAAAAATAAAATCCTACGTTCATCTTCTCGAAACGTAGATTCATAATTTTTTATTTAATTCCCAAGAATTAAATATTTAATTATTATTAAATTGGTTTAAATTGAGTTAAAACTCATTTTTTTAAAACTAATTCCCAACAATTAATAGCAATAATTAAAAAATACAAAATAAATAAATAAAATTATGAAATGTAAAGAAAAATCAAATCGACTCAAGTGAAATAAATCATTCAATTAGTGAGAATGATGGTATAAGATTAGTAAAGAAGTTTGAAAAGTCTAAAAATAACCCAAAATAAAAATAATACTTAAACTCCATCCCACACCGTCCTTTCAATTGTTATATTCTCCAATCCTAAGAAACCTCATATTATTATCAATTATCTTTATCTATTTTTTCTTGTCTTCCTTTACCCCTCACAATGATATCATCTGTTTCCCAATCTTTAAACAATCTCATCGGGGCATCGATAAGTCTTCGTCTCACATGGCCAAATTATTGATTTTTCATCATCTTATCCCCTACAGATGTAATTTTTACCTTCTTCCTAATCACTTCATTTATGAGCTGACTTTTTTTTTCCGTAAGGACACAACACCATAGCATCCGCATTTCCACCATATTCATCTTTTAAACATGACACTATTTTACAGTTCAGCACTTGGTGCCATATTGTACAGTGTATGCCTAATTGTTGTGTTGTGCATTTTATTCTTTAGTATATGAAGCTGTTAACATGCGATTTTACACATATTTTAGGTATTTTTGTCGAGTTTAATTATATGTAAATATGTTAGAATTGCATCGTTATTCATTAGTTCCTGAATTTGTTGGACTCGATTACATTTTGGTGTTTTTATCTGATTTCAGGGCTATACTAAGGCATCTTAAGGCCACTAGTCACCAAGTAAGATGTCCCCACCCCAAATATCAAAGAAATGAGACACGAACAAGAGGAGCGGGCAAAAAAAAGAAAAAAATGAACCATGTCAAACACACATGGGCACGAACACGGCCATATCAGACACACACGGGCATTGACGCAGCCATGTCAGATACACACGGACACTGACACGGTCATGTCACACACACATGGCACAAACACGGGCACTGATACGGCCATGTCAGACATACATGGGCACTGACGCGAGAACAGACATGGTCATGTTAGACACAGACAGGTATTGACATGGCCGTGTGCGATAGATATGGCCTAGCACAGGCGATATGGCCGACTGACACGGCCATATCACTTCCAAGAGCTGATTTTCACTTTATAGAAGAGTAGGACACGACCATGTCGAATTTTGACACTGCCGAATAGGCATGACTATGTTGGCAATTTAGAGGATTTATGTCTTGAGATCTCTTTGAGAGGCCATAGATACACTTGGTTTTTTTTTGTGATTTCTGTTAGTTAATTTATCTTTATTTTATTTTTAGAATTATTTCAGTTTCACAATCTAATCCCAAGCTCATTCGTCTAGACAAAATCGAGAATATTACGATCTAGTACTCAATGTAATAATTCAATTAATTCATGTGGAATACGACCTTGTTTGCCCTTACCTACAACTACTTAGTGCACTTGCGGGTTGTAAAATAAATAGCGAACAAGTTTTTTGGCATCGTTGTCGGGGATTAAGGCAATTTAATATTGATATTATGATAAGTAGAATCCGCTTTACTTTAGATATTTTTATTTTATTTTAATTTTTGTGCTTAGTTATTTGTTTGTTCGTTTTTTATTTTTTTAGGATGAATGAATTTGGTGAAGACTATGATTAGCGCACATATCCTAATTATTCGACGGAGGACAAAAATTGGTATGATGAATGGTTGGAGAGAGGGGCTAGAACAAGAACAGTATCATCTGCATGCAATGCATTATAGAAGAGAACATGAAGAAAGAGACATTCGTTTGTTTCTGTGTTGCACGCTACCGAAAATAATCCCTTCTCAAATTTACCTCCACTATTGCAAGATGATATGTACTATACTCCTCCATGCTTACTATCATTGGATAAGGCGTCAGAAACCTCCTTCATCTCAAAAGAACATGAGGAAGAGGGGGATGTGTTCTTGAAAGTTAAAACCTTATAAGTTAATTTCTCTGAAGGGGTGAATAATATATAATCCTCCTATTGTGTGTGTTTAAAGATCGATTTTGTAGTTCCTAATGAAGAGGAGGGTGAAGTCTTCATAATTCTATTTCAGACTCGTGAAGGTGTAAGACTAGCTCCATTGTATCTCTCACTATGTGGAGATTTCAAATGAGGAGCAGTCAAGTGGCATAGAAAGAACTCATCGTCCGCGTTAGATACGAGATACAGTAGTGCAGACATCTAGCTGGAGATGTTAAATTTAACGCTTTTAGGGAGGTAACCCAATATTTGATGTTTTTCAATTTCCATAAATGTTGGTTAATCGTATATTGCATTGTGGGGATAGTTATATGATTCATAACACCCGTTACTATTTGATCCCTTTCCCTTATGTTTGCCTGTTTTTGTGTGTGCTGTAGGACTGATGTTTGAGGCGATTGTCAAGATTACATTGAGCTGCATTTTATCAAAGAACTTCATTAACTCTGATTTTCTCCTAGGCGATGTCTTTTGAGTTGTTTCTTGCTTTATTTTAATGAAATTTTGTTTCTTCCCTTCGTGAATCATACTATTTTATTAAGTTTGAGGGGAGATATAAATTTTGCAACAACTCCATGGATGAACTCTCGTCTTATATGCCTTGGGGAATTTCGTGTTACTTCGATGTATAATTTGAGGATTAGTTTGTTCGAGGAAATAATTTTGGGCGGTTGTTGATTGCCTACATTGTTTGATGTCTTGGAAATATAAATAAATTTTAACTTGTGCATCATTGAGTATGCAAATTTTGTTATTGAGTGTACCATTCATATTGTTAATTCTATAACTTGCATTGATATCTTATTTGAAACCATAAATATGTGCAATTAATGAAAGTGACTTTAGACGGGGTTTTTTTAGCCATTCAAATTCTTTTTGGCCTAACCAATAGGTCGGCATGCAAGGGAGATGACGTCATGGCATAGGTCGGCATGCAACGGATAATTTGACTATATATAACGTACGTAATGAGGGAGATGCTAATGTACGTAATGAACAAGACATAAGCTACTGGACTGATTTGCATGGAGTATAACGTATGTAACATGTTGATGTTAACGTACGTAATGAAGCTAACGTATGCAAGGGTTTGATGATAACATACGTAATGAGGCACCAGTGAGCTAACGGCTACTTGATGTAACACCCCCAGATCGAACCGGGAATATTACACGCCGTAGACCCTTATCACAAGGATCTACCAGGCTAAACTCCAAAAGACTACTCAATGATTGACCGACCGGGGTCAAAATTAAATACAAAGCAGACCGACAAGGTCATAAACCAATTCAGAAACTAACGACATTCATATTACAAAGACAACAATAAACTTGAACACAGAAAAGAATGACAACTCAATTTAATAAATGATAACTACACCCATGCAAGGGTGAATACTCGAACGAACGAGAAAATACCGACCAAAATGATACAAAAGAAAAGACTCTGACTTTGGTGTGATTAGCATCGTCGTCTTCCATCTCCTTCCAAGCCAATCCCATGACTGCTCCCGAGCTGCCAAAACCTGAGCGCATAACAGGCACCCACCCCCCGAAAACTCGGGGGTTAGCAAACTGGAATTTTGCTAGTGCAAGTACATATTATACAAGATATACGAACAGTAACAACACAAAATTCAACCGCCGTGAAGCCTTAACACAAACCATACATTCCCATAGTCCACACAGAATAACACTCGCATACACAAGGTGAAAGATAATCACATAGTCATATTCTCTTTACGGAACATAACACCAATCATTAAACGAGCCCAAGGAGTCAGAAAAATCCCATTGTAAAAAAAAAGGGAAAGTATTTTGATAAGATGGTTTGCAAACATTATTATTGACTCGGGCCGTCTAGGGGTTTTGAAAATCGAATGGGAACACTTTTGGAAAATAATTTAAAAAGCTCTCGGGTCCTTGACCCAACATATGGAACACTATCACAGACGAAATCATTACAACATCTCACAGGGTTCTCAACCCAATCCAAATAACATCATCACGAAATAAATCATCTCAACATTTCACAGGGTCCTCGACCCGATACACAGAATGGCACCACAATACAATCAAAGGCACAATCTCTCATTCGACATATCCTGCTCAAGACCCCCGATTAATTAACCCTCGGAGATTTCGTCAAACCTCCTTGGTTAATTAACCCTGATACCAACGCTTTAAAAACAATTTGAAACAAGCTATCAAAAACACGAATCGCGAACTATATCAAGACAAACATTTGAAAGTGAGTTGAAAGAATTTGAGATACGAACATCGTTCGGCAACGGGGTCTTAGCTATCACTCAAATACCCGTAACCAATAAGCCTGCCAGGCGCCTCCCTTGCGCACCTGTGTACCGGCGTTCACTTCCATCATGTTGGCCGCTCATTGAACATGTCACCGCACCGGCGTCACTCCCGCAAGAGCCGCCCCTTGCGCGCGCATTAGGTGACATCGGCGTTCACCACCCATATGGAGCCGCACATTGCAAAGATACACTGTGCCGGAGTGCACGCCCCGCCCTCAGAGGTTCCCGGATACGACGTTTCTCACAACAAGTATCCACATTATCACAAACATCAAGCACATGGACAAACGTCACAACAATTTTCAACTCGGTACATCAAGTCACACAATTACTCCGCCAGTCCATAACCACACAAATAAACAATAACACGCACGTTATCAATCAAACTCAATCAACACCGCACATATATCTCTATATTGCGACTCAACCGAATATATATATTTATATATATATATAGATATATAGATATATATATAACTTTACTATATTATATGAATAACTATAGTTCGACCATCAATCCAAGTTGAGTACGTCAACTAGTGTTAGCGTTCAACACTCGTCGATCACCGACATAAGCATATATATCAATATACGTATATACATACATATATTTAACATATAATTACATATAAACATATATATATATACACACATACATATATATATATATACACATATATACATCCGTATAAATTCATACACTTCGACAACAATGATTTCACGCAGTTACAATTCGTATATCGAGGTACTTGCCTTGGTAATACGACGCGAAGGAGACGACGAAGGAATAGGTTTCGGTCCGAACAATCCTCTCAAATCCGACCCTAACACAAAAATGATATACAATCAATCTCAAGATCATGAATACGAAGAAATTCCTCCTGGTTCTACCCGTTGGGACAATTCATCGGACACCACGAGCGCATAAGGAAATGAAATCGGTCAACGGTGTAATAACGGGATTTCATCCCAACCAATAACAAGAAAACCAAGGGTCACGAGTATACTATCGAAATCTAACAACAACATCGGTTAAATCGGGTAAAAACACAAGATCACCACCAAACCCTCCCCAAAATCATACTAGGGTTGAAGGAGTTCTTACCTCTTGAAGATTCAAGCCCTATAATCCGAAGAACACGTGCTAGATCCACAATCCAAGCTACACGATCGAAGGAGGATGAAGAAAATCAAACACTCAAATGATTTGTGAAGGAAAAACCCTCCCTCAAGCTCTCTCTCTCTCTCGGTTGTAGGTGAAGAAAAGGGAAAGAAATGAGCTGAAATGCTCAAAAAACGAGTTTATAGGGGTTGACTCGTCTGACAGACTCGACCGTGTCCGCCTGACACGGTCGCGGCGCGCAGCTGGCCGGCAGGGACTCGACCGTGTCCTGCTAGACACGGTCGCGGCGCGGAGGGGCCTTCCGATAGTGACCCGTCCGACAACGACTCGGCATGACTCGACCGTGTCCTGGAACACGGTCGGCCCGGCGCGGTTCGCTTATCCGAAAAGTTCGACTCGGCCGCGCTGCATTTACACGGTCGGGTCCTGAGGCAGAGACTTCGGCATTTCCGGACGAGTACGGCACGGGCCGTGTCGGACGACACGGCCGAGTTCGGTCGGCAGTGATCGGCCAAAAACTGAAAAAAATGAGCGGGTGAGTTAAAACGACCATAACTCTCTCGTCCGGACTCCGATTGACTCACCGTTTGAACCATTGGAAAGATAATTCGATGCTCTATAATATTGAAAAGATTTAGAATTTTTGGAGTTACCAAAAATTAATGGTGATCTAACAAAGTCGAACTCATAAGAGGAAAGTTGAAACAATGAACAATAATGATACACAACTCGAAGTTTTTCCGAACGGTGAACACGGTGAATGAACATGATTGATGAATGATTATAATTGAGTGAAAATACAATGAGTGACAATTACAGACTGATAATTACTGAATGAAAATGAATGAATTACAACCGGGTATTACATTCTACCCTCCTTAAAAGAAGTTTCGTCCCGAAACTTAAAATAGAGAGCGGTGGAACAATCAAGAAAATAACCACTTGCTCAGCCCCACATCATCACGAGCAATGCGCGAATGCGAGGTTCTAAAATGTAAGTGAACACGAAAGTCGAGGTGGAGGAGTATGAATTTCGAGACAATAACTCCAAGAGTTAAGAAAATTACAAGACGGCTCAGACGTCCTGAAACCATGTTTCGAGCTCGACCAACCGCATCCAAGTTCATAACACATTCAGAAGTGTTAATTGCACGCACGGGAATAATAGTTTCGAACAAAATTTGCAAGGATTGAGTTCAGATATGGAAAGATCACCATAATCCACGGGATTTAACAAAACAGCTCCGAAATTCGTTCGAAGGACGGCAGGCTAAATAGAACAAGATAGTTTAAAATCGTCGAGAGGATCATAATTGAATTACCAACAATGGAAAGTCACACAATACCGGAAATACTAAGAAAAGTACGGGTAATACACTCCCCCATACTAAAAGATATTTCGATCCCAAACTAAGAACAACAAGAGTTGGAAACATAGAGCAATGAAATGGAGAACGATCAGAGTCACGATTGTTCAAACCAACAACGATTAGGACATGATAAAAAATATTCATCCTCCCATGTTAGACTCTTCAGAAGGAAACATAGGGTTTCAGGACATTCTCCAGTCAATTGCTCTGTTTGCCAATAGGGTAGCATTCTTTGCCAGTTCGGAAAGTATCTCACAATGCTTCTCCCGATGACCTTCACACCCGCACCGGTAACAGGTCAAGAGTGGAAAGGGACAATTCGCACGAACATGTCCCTGACGGTTGCAGTTGAAGCACCCTCCCTTCTTACCGAGAGTCACTGATGCTGGCTTGGGATTCCCAGCGCTCACTCCCGATCGTGAAGACGACGCGTTCGAACGACGTGGGGGTTTGGGAGCCTTAGACTCTTCACCGACCAAAAACTTCCCAGATGTCCTTGGTCTCTTGGCTTCGCTCGTGGGCTCGACCACTGAGGAGATTTCATAGGATATCGTTTGATCTAGATACTCCTTCACCGTAGCATGAATCGTGGTCGTACGAACCACCTTGCCGCTTCCATTTCCATCATCACGTCTACGTCCGCCGAGGCTTGACATACTAATACGGATAACACCGATCAACAGTATTAATTTATCAGTCGTACAATATACCATAATTATCAACCCGAGTTTCAGTTAGCATCCTTAGAATAACAATACTATCGTAAAGCACAAAATTTTATGAAGTCAATTTCGAGTTCCTCGACGAGGACGATCATTATATGTATGCACTTAATGAAAACAAATTTTTGAAAAAGAGGGCTAGTCACGTTGCGCCCAAGACTTGTAAACACTGTCTTTTATTTCGGAAGAGGAAGTTTATATAACGACTCTAAAAATTATTTTCGAGTGATGTATAAAAGAAAAAAAAAAGAAATCGAAAATAAATTCGTAACTAATTTGAAATATTTCAAAAATGTTGAGTCCCAAATACCACAATTTTGAAAATCTTTCCTCTTCTTCCAAAATGTTTATTTGAAAGAATTTTCCACCGAGATACGTGACCATTTAACATGACGATATTAAATCATGGCTTTACACAATGTTAGAAAATTTCAAAGCATCACTTTAAAATATTCGTGATACTACAATACGTGGGCTCGTCTTGAACCTACTGTGCTAAAAATTATTTTAAAAAAAGAATGTTCAAAATGCCAAAAAAGGCCGAAGTCGGTAATATTCTCAAATACTCACTAAAGTCATTTATAAAATATCAAGTACCGTCATAAGTATACTATCAAAACGTGCAAGACCAAAATATCAAAACTTGGCTTGCAAGATACTAAAAGCCATCTCCAAATACTCACGCAACGGATAAAATTATCATTCATAAATTTATTCTAATAAAGTGCCGAAACAGATAATTATGCTCGACTTCCGAAGCATACCACATAATTATTTTTACTCGGACCGCATACGCATGTTATATCCTAAAACGATAATATCACCGACAAGTTCCAATTCCTAGTTCACATTAAACATATTAGCACAATATAATCAAATACGTATATAAGGGGACTTACGATCGGGAGGCTTACCATCACGGATTGCCGGAAGATGATGTCGGAACCACGATACTAATCACAACTCTGATGCGCGCGACTTACACAAGACATGGACTTGACCCAACGGCCTAGGTTTTTCGCAAACCTAAGCTCTGATACCATAATTGTAACACCCCCAGATCGAACCGGGAATATTACACGCCGTAGACCCTTATCACAAGGATCTACCAGGCTAAACTCCAAAAGACTACTCAATGATTGACCGACCGGGGTCAAAATTAAATACAAAGGCATCGACAAGGTCATAAACCAATTCAGAAACTAACGACATTCATATTACAAAGACAACAATAAACTTGAACACAGAAAAGAATGACAACTCAATTTAATAAATGATAACTACACCCATGCAAGGGTGAATACTAGAACGAACGAGAAAATACCGACCAAAATGATACAAAAGAAAAGACTCTGACTCTGGTGTGATTAGCATCGTCGTCTTCCATCTCCTTCCAAGCCAATCCCATGACTGCTCCCGAGCTGCCAAAACCTGAGCGCATAACAGGCACCCACCCCCCGAAAACTCGGGGGTTAGCAAACTGGAATTTTGCTAGTGCAAGTACATATTATACAAGATATACGAACAGTAACAACACAAAATTCAACCGCCGTGAAGCCTTAACACAAACCATACATTCCCATAGTCCACACAGAATAACACTCGCATACAGAAGGTGAAAGATAATCACATAGTCATATTCTCTTTACGGAACATAACACCAATCATTAAACGAGCCCAAGGAGTCAGAAAAATTCCATTGTAAAAAAAAGGGAAAGTATTTTGATAAGATGGTTTGCAAACATTATTATTGACTCGGGCCGTCTAGGGGTTTTGAAAATCGAATGGGAACACTTTTGGAAAATAATTTAAAAAGCTCTCGGGTCCTTGACCCAACATATGGAACACTATCACAGACGAAATCATTACAACATCTCACAGGGTTCTCAACCCAATCCAAATAACATCATCACGAAATAAATCATCTCAACATTTCACAGGGTCCTCGACCCGATACACAGAATGGCACCACAATACAATCAAAGGCACAATCTCTCATTCGACATATCCTGCTCAAGACCCCCGATTAACTAACCCTCGGAGATTTCGTCAAACCTCCTTGGTTAATTAACCCTGATACCAACGCTTTAAAAACAATTTGAAACAAGCTATCAAAAACACGAATCGCGAACTATATCAAGACAAACATTTGAAAGTGAGTTGAAAGAATTTGAGATACGAACATCGTTCGGCAACGGGGTCTTAGCTATCACTCAAATACCCGTAACCAATAAGCCTGTCAGGCGCCTCCCTTGCGCACCTGTGTTCCGGCGTTCACTTCCATCATGTTGGCCGCTCATTGAACATGTCACCGCACCGGCGTCACTCCCGCAAGAGCCGCCCCTTGCGCGCGCATTAGGTGACATCGGCGTTCACCACCCATATGGAGCCGCACATTGCAGCATACACCAGGCCGGAGTGGATGCCCCACCCTCAGAGGTTCCCGGATACGACGTTTCTCACAACAAGTATCCACATTATCACAAACATCAAGCACATGGACAAACGTCACAACAATTTTCAACTCGGTACATCAAGTCACACAATTACTCCGCCAGTCCATAACCACACAAATAAACAATAACACACACGTTATCAATCAAACTCAATCAACACCGCACATATATCTCTATATTGCGACTCAACCGAATATATATATTTATATATATATATAGATATATAGATATATATATAACTTTACTATATTATATGAATAACTATAGTTCGACCATCAATCCAAGTTGAGTACGTCAACTAGTGTTAGCGTTCAACACTCGTCGATCACCGACATAAGCATATATATCAATATACGTATATACATACATATATTTAACATATAATTACATATAAACATATATATATATACACACATACATATATATATATACACATATATACATCCGTATAAATTCATACACTTCGACAACAATGATTTCACGCAGTTACAATTCGTATATCGAGGTACTTGCCTTGGTAATACGACGCGAAGGAGACGACGAAGGAATAGGTTTCGGTCCGAACAATCCTCTCAAATCCGACCCTAACACAAAAATGAAATACAATCAATCTCAAGATCATGAATACGAAGAAATTCCTCCTAGTTCTACCCGTTGGGACAATTCATCGGACACCACGAGCGCATAAGGAAATGAAATCGGTCAACAGTGTAATAACGGGATTTCATCCCAACCAATAACAAAAAAACCAAGGGTCACGAGTATACTATCGAAATCTAACAACAACATCGGTTAAATCGGGTTAAAACACAAGATCACCACCAAACCCTCCCCAAAATCATACTAGGGTTGAAGGAGTTCTTACCTCTTGAAGATTCAAGCCCTATAATCCGAAGAACACGTGCTAGATCCACAATCCGAGCTACACGATCGAAGGAGGATGAAGAAAATCAAACACTCAAATGATTTGTGAAGGAAAAACCCTCCCTCAAGCTCTCTCTCTCGGTTGTAGGTGAAGAAAAGGGAAAGAAATGAGCTGAAATGCTCAAAAAACGAGTTTATAGGGGTTGACTCGTCTGACAGACTCGACCGTGTCCGCCTGACACGGTCGCGGCGCGCAGCTGGCCGGCAGGGACTCGACCGTGTCCTGCTAGACACGGTCGCGGCGCGGAGGGGCCTTCCGATAGTGACCCGTCCGACAGCGACTCGACCGTGTCCTGGAACACGGCCGCGTCTGGGCGATCGGCTCGCTTATCCGAAAAGTTCGACTTGCCGCGCTGCATCGACACGGCCGGGTCCCGAGGCAGACTTCGGCATTTCCGGACGAGTACGGCACGGGCCGTGTCGGACGACACGCCGAGTTCGGTCGGCAAGGATCGCCAAAATCAAAAATGAGCGGGTGAGTTAAAACGACCATAACTCTCTCGTCCGGACTCCGATTGACTCACCGTTTGAACCATTGGAAAGCTAATTCGATGCTCTATAATATTGCAAAGATTTAGAATTTTTGGAGTTACCAAAAATTAATGGTGATCTAACAAAGTCGAACTCATAAGAGGAAAGTTGAAACAATGAACAATAATGATACACAACTCGAAGTTTTTCCGAACGGTGAACACGGTGAATGAACATGATTGATGAATGATTATAATTGAGTGAAAATACAATGAGTGACAATTACAGACTGATAATTACTGAATGAAAATGAATGAATTACAACCGGGTATTACACTTGAGGCTTTGGAGCCTATAAATACCACTTCTAATGGTATTGAACATACAACAACGCACAACAAAAGATTCATTGATCAGATATTGATATTCATATTCTTGTTGTTGTAGTTGTGCTTTTATTGATAGTTTGAGTGTCTATACATTCAACACATACACGAGAGGTAAAAGAAAGGATACGATTGGATTCGGTGTTATTAGGATCAAGGGTCCGGCATTGTTAGAATCGCAATCGATATCTACATGAGATTTATATAGTACCCATAGAAAGCTAGATTGGTTGATTCCTTGTCCAATAGAATAGGAAAACGGTTTAACTTGGACCGACATGAATATAAGTGATTGAACAGTTTACTCGGACCGATAGAAGGCGAGCTTGTAACGGTTATTCCTCGACCGATAGAAAAGAGGTGCAGAGGTTTATCATTAGCCTATTGAAAAAAATACCGAGAGGGGACGTAGGCACGTTTGGCCAAACCTCTATAAATCATGTGTCGATTTATTTTCTGCACCGTTATCTAAATCGCTTCCGCAACGCGAAAGAGTTTTATAACTCTATCTCCAAACAGCGATACCGACCAATATCGCACCAACAATTGGTATCGGAGCGGTACCTCCTAGAAGCGGCTTAACATCCAAGGAGAAGATCCAAATGGTGTATCAACTTTCCCCGGTCGAAGGTCTTGCTCTAAATCGACCTCCATTCTTCGATGGATCTAACTTTATGACTTGGAAGAAGAAAATGTCCATTTTCATCCGAGCTTACGATATTGAATTATGGAAAGTCATGTCTTGGTCCCAAAATTCCAACGAACTCAAATGGAACTCTCAAAACTTTTGAAGAGTATGATGATGCAGATTGAAAAAACGACCACTATAATTGCAAAGCCACGCAATTATTATATTATGCATTAAATCTGGAAGAACACAACCGGATATCCTCGTGTGATAGTGCAAAAGAAATATGGAAAATGCTTGAAGTCACACATGAAGTAACGTCTCAAATCAAGGAGACGAAGATCAACATGCTTCTTCATGATTACGAGCTATTCCAAATGAAAGAAGAAGAATCCATCACAATTATGCTTGACCGATTTTCGGTCATTACAAATGGATTGGCATGTTTTGGAAAACCCCTTTCGAGTAGTGAAAAAGTTAAGAAGATCCTACGATCACTACCTCGAGAATGGGACAGAACGGTGACGGCAATAATAGAATCAAAAGATTTAAACAATCTTGATTTTAGTGCTCTCGTTGGTTCACTTACAAACTACGAGATTGTCTTAAAATCTCGGAATGCCAAGTCGAAGCTGAAGGAAAAAACGATAGCCATGAAGGCTAAGATGTCGAGAAACAAAGAAGAAATCCTGGTGGACGAAAGTGACGAAGAATCGGCATATTATGCCAAGACTATTAATAAGTTCCAAAACTTATTAAATCGGAGAAAGAAAGACATCTCAGACGAAATGAAGAAATTCGACAACAACTGTCGAGTCTGTGGTAAACCAGGACACTTCCCCAAGAATTGCCGAGCAAATTCTAAAAGGGAAGTTTTAATTGCCACGTGGAGTGACGAAGACGAGGACGAAGTTTTTATCAATCAAAATAACCTCTAACTCATGGCACGAAGTTCATTCAAAGATAGCGACATCGAAAGTCAAGTAAGTACATCCTCTCACGATGAATATTTGAAGCATTCGAATTATTGTATACCGATTTTCAAAATACTTTATCCGAAATAAAATCCCTTCAATCTAAAAATAAACTATTAGAAATTGAAATTTAAAAAATTCTTGAAAAAGGAAATTTATCGAGACCGATCATTCTCACTGCCTTGAAAATGAAAATATTTTAAAGAATGATCTTTTAAAAGTTCAAGATGAACTAAAGGTTTTAACAAAGAAATTTTCGTGTAGAAACGAAAAATTTGAACAAATTCTTTGTGTTCAAAAATATATTTTGGATAAACAGGGGTTAGAATTCAAACCGCATACTAAAAACGAATTCGTAAATTTCAAAATATCTCGATGCGATAAATGTTTAAAAATTAGGCATCATTTTATCAGTTGCAAAAGCCCACGACGGACGAAAAAAATCAAAAAGATTTGGATTCCAAAAGGAACTTTTATTATCGTCTATGTCTCGATAGAAAAACCAACTATCGGTTGGATCCCCAAAAATAAAAATTAATTTTTGTCAATAAATATTTTACTCAGGGGGAGTTTATATTTTTTAAAGAGGAGATTTTTGTCAGGTGAAGTTTTACCCTTCTAATGCATATTTTATCATATTATATTTTATCATAATTTGGTATACTTGATTTACACTTTTTGCTGATAACAAAAAGGGAGAGAAAAGAGTTGAATGGATAAAAACCGTCATGGAAGATTGACGAGAAAAATAAAAAGTACAAAGGGGGAGAGACAAATAAAACGGAGAAAGTCGACAAAAAAAACGAAGAAGTTGGAAAATGAAAAGAAGAAGTCGAAAAGGAAAGAAAGAAAAAATTGAAGTTGGAAACTAACGAATCGATCAAAGTCGAAAACTTTGATTCGTGCAAATATATATATATATATATATATATATATATATATATATATGTGTGTGTGTGTGTATATTTTATTTTTGCAGGTTTTATCCATTTCAAGGTATTGTTTTGTAATCATCAAAAAGGGGGAGATTGTTGGAATATTTTATTCCAAATGTTCATTAATTGAGTTTTGATGATTAAGTTGTTAAACAAAGTAAAACAACAAAGAGGCGAAACAAAACAATGAAGAAGTCGAAGACGCAGAAAGTCGCACAATCCGGAAAACTGTTCAGATAAGTCAAGATGGCAACCTACCTGATCAGACAGCTCAACCTACCTGATCAGACAAGAAGATAAGTTACATGATCATACATAACGTACGCTAACAAGGAAGCTTAACATACGTAATGATACAAGTATAAAGTACGTAACACGTGGTGTTTAACGTACGTAACAATGTGTTTCTCAATTCAAACAAGGTGAATGTTGGAGATGATGTCATGGCATAGGTCAGCATGCAACAGATAATTTGACTACATATAACGTACGTAATGAGGGAGATGCTAATGTACGCAATGAATAAGACAGAAGCTACTGGACTGATTTGCATGGAGTATAACGTACGTAACATGTTGATGTTAACGTACGTAAGGGTTTGATGATAATGTACGTAATGAGGCACCAGTGAGCTAACGGCTACTTGAGGCTTTGGAGCCTATAAATACCACGTCTAATGGTATTGAACATACAACAACACAAAGCAAATGATTCATTGATCAGATATTGATATACATATTCTTGGTGTTGTAATTGTGCTTATATTGATAGTTTGAGTGTCTATACATTCAACACATATACGAGAGGTAAAAAAAAGGATACGATTAGATTCAGTGTTATTAGGATCAAGGATCCGACATTGTTAGAATTGCAATCGATATCTACATGAGGTTTATCTAGTACCCATAGAAAGCTAGATTGGTTGATTCCTTGTCCAATAGAAAAGGAAAACGGTTTAACTTGGACCAACATAAAGACACGTGATTGAACGGTTTACTCGGACCGATAGAAGGCGAGCTTGTAACGGTTATACCTAGACCGATAGAAGAGAGGTGCAGAGGTTTATCTTTAGCCTATAGAAAAAAATACCGAGAGAGGACGTAGGCACGTTTGGCCGAACCTCTATAAATCCTGTGTCGATTTATTTTCTGCACCGTTATTTAAATCGCTTCCGCAACGTGAAAGAGTTTTATAACTCTATCTCCAAACGGCGATACCAACCAATATCGCACCAACAATATTAAGAAGGTGATCTGGAGATAGTCGGAGAATAATGTTAGAAAAATTTTGCGTACTCTTATGATTGGGAACCTAGTAACCGGGGGTATTCATGTTGCTCAAAGTTTACTTTCGCCTAAAACGGTGACCTTGAAATGGGGGTACATGGAGAAAAAAATTGGAGAATAAGGTGGGATTAATTGATTGCCAATCTTTGTGTGAGATGTGCTCTTGTGACTTTCAAATTAAAAGAGGCGTGTAGACATGTATTCACCTTTAGCATTTAAAATGCTTATTGGAGGTGAAGTAATTGTGTTGTGTTTGAATTCTAAATTGCTCAAGTCTAGTCACTTATCCATATTCATTCTACCCCGACCGAAGAGACTACATTACAACCAAGTAAAAAGATCTTTCTGATCCATGAAGTCGCATGCACAAAAAATGGTAGAGATGGTCGACGCTAGGCAAACTTATGGTAGTTCTTACTTTATTGCATGATGTATGAGTAGCATACACGTCTCTTTTATATACTTTTGAGAGTGAGTGAATACACTTGACTGGGGAGGTTTATATTTTTCAAATATTGGCCACGATGTCAATGAAACATCCTTAAGATTTGAAAGTTTTAAGAACTTGGCCTATTCATTGCTTGGTGCATATTGAACAATTTCATAATTATTCCTTGGGGTGTGTTGAGATTCGATTTGCCTTGAAATTTTTGATATAGGTGCATTGCACGAAATGATCAATGTGTAAATTTGGGAAAATTTATTAACACGCATTTCAACACCCACTTTATGTGTTTTTATCGAGCTTAATTATACGTAAATATGTTAGAATTACATTGTCGTTCATTAATTCCTGATTTTGTTGGACTCTATTGCGCTTTGGTGTTTCTATGTGATTTCAGGGCTATATTGAAGCATTTTAAGACCACTGGTCAGCAAATAAGATGTCTCCAACTCCAAATATCAAAGAAACGAGACACGGGTGAGTAGGGAGCGAAAAAAGTCAAAAAATAGACCATGTCAAACACACACAGGCACTAACACAGCCATGTCTGATACACACAGGCACTGACACGGCCATATCAGACACACATGGGCAGTGACATGGCCATGTAATACACACACGAGCAATGACACGAGCACTGACACAGCCATGTTAAACAGGCACTGACATGGCCGTGTACGACAGATATGGACGAGCACAAGCGACTCGACCATGGTACAGAACTTTCATTATTCACACATCGTCATAACTTTTTCTTTTATGTTCCGCTGAACTTAGTAAATAAAAGTGGCTAAAAATTTTATATTCCAGCTAACTTTTAGAATTAAATACCGTTCCTCAATCAGAATGGTTTGTGGATCCGAATACATTTGGAAAACTATTTATTTGCTCTTTATAAAAATGAGAAGAGGGTGTTGAGGCGAAGCACGGACACGACCGTTCCACTTCCCAAAGCTAATTTTCACTTTATAGAGGAGTATGACACGATCGTGACCTATTTTCACACGACCATGCCAATCGTCGGGACAGTTTTTGCAACTTACAGGATTTAGATCTTGAAACCTCTTTGGGTGGCTATAAAAATACAATATTGAGGTGCGAAAATTAGGGTACTTACCCTATTGACCTAGAGGAGAAGCAAGGAAGATACCAAGGAGTCCCAAAGAGCAAGATATGTCCCACACAAGGAGCCATGCCAATGGCGTCTTATTGTGTCTCCAGATCTTGTTGAAAATCATATGTAACACTATTCTCAAAAGGATCTATGAGACTGGACATCATATAACAACAATATAATATTTAACCGGCAAGGTCGAACAACACGATAAGCAGAGCAACAAGGTCAAAAATAATAAACATAGCAACATCGTATCTCAACACCATAACAAAAGCTAAATCCAAACTGAAACATCAATAAAGCTCTCGATTAAAATTCATGCCCGTGCAAGGGTCAGTCTATAACAGTAAAATGGGTACAAACTCAACAACAAAAAAATAAATACAAAGCTCCAATATGATTAGTATGAAAGTCTATCATCTTCATGCCAACACTGTGGCTGCTCTCCCAAACCGCGAATACCTGAAATGCATAAAAGGCATCCACCCCGAAGGGGTGAGGTCTGAAATCGTTAGTGAAAGTATATATGTGTACGAGCTATACAAAAGATATATCTTAAACATAGTCACAAACAAGATAATGTTATAAAGAATTCCCGAGTGGTGTTCTTGTTTAGAAATTCCCGAGTGGTGGAAGTATATACATGTTCTTGTTTAGAAATTCCCGAGTGGTGTTCTTGTTTAGAAATTCCTTGACCCAATAGACCGTGGCATACCCAGACCAGTGCAACCCATGAGACCCGTGGACTCGGAACTATGGTCTATACAGGTGGGTCTGAGTCTCAACATCCCGAACATGCCGACCCGTCGGGTCGGACCCAGCCGGTCCAACTAATTTTCAAAAAAAAATCAGATTTCAAACCTATAAATGCCGCCTAACCGCCCTCATTTCTTGCACTCAGTCAATCTAAATATCTAATCTCTATCTCTCTCTCTATCTCTCTCAGTTCTCCTTTCTATGATCTAATATCTCACTTTCGATTCCAATTTTATCATTATGTCTAGAGCTGTCTAGATGGTTCCCGATTCTTGGTTAGAACCGGAATCGAACCGGAACCGCGCGGTTCCGATTAACCGATAACCACACTAACGGTTCTCGGGGCAGTTTGCGGTTAGTATTTTAGTGGTTTTGCGGTTCTCAGTTAAACCGATAACTGAACGGTTCCAAACCGAGAACCACAAATAATTAATAAATATTAATTATTATTTATAAAATAATACTTTTAATTTATATTTTATAATTACTTGTCAACTTGTGAATTGTTGTGACTTGTGATGGGTGGACGATCGATTCGATGAACTTGTGATAAATTTTAGTTTGAATTGTTGGGTGTTTGTTTAATATTTGCTTAGATTTTAGTTAATTATTAGTTATTTAGCTTGTTCTGTTTGCATAGGTTAGAATTTGATGATTGGTTATTTTTAGCTTAGTTAGTTTGGTTAATTTTTTATTTTTATTTTTAAAGTATGTTGTTTGCACATGTATTAACTTATGAAATCTAGATATTATATTTCTGTTCAAATAGTTTTTTTTTTTTTAAAAATGGTTTTTGCGTGTTAACCGAACGGAACCGAATTAATTCTGTGCGGTTTCGGTTAACCGCAAATACAAATGGGTGCGGTCTGTGGTTTCTAATTTCGGGCTTAAATGGTTCCAGTTAACCGTTATTTACGGTCCGATTAACCAGAACCAAACCGTTCGACAGTCCTAATTATGTCGAGCTATGACATGAGAAAGGATATTGCTTCATCTCCCAAAAAATCCAAAATGTCCAAGTTAGAACGAATGACTCTTTGGGGCAAATCGAAGAAACCATATGATATATCTATTCGGAAGCCTCAAAATCATCCTCCATCGAAATTTGAAAATAAAAGTCAACAAGATGAAGTTGATGCTTTGATACTTGAAAGTATCCATTATGGTAGTACCAAAACTATTAGTGAAAATGAAGTTGACCTCCGGAGATTTTGACGTATCCCAAATCGTCAACAACTACATCACATTGAAGAAGAAATGAATCACGAAATTGCTGAAGCTATGTTAACACAAACACATGCAACATTTGAGTGCACTCTTCATGGCGTACCAACTCCGACGCAAACATCAAAGTCAAAGCATCCTATGGCAATCCAACCTGAAGAACAACCCCCTTATGTTGAAGAGTTGTCGTCCGAAGATGAGTAAGAAACTGTGAAAGAAAGAGAGAGTAAGAAAGCTAAAGCGAGAAAGAAATCTGCATCTTTTGTAGGAAGGAAGCTTCCGCCGGATCTTTTTTCAAAACACTCTAAGAAGGAAAAAAGTTGGATGGTTCTATGGAGGTTCTTTGCAACTATTGCGCCTCGTTCCATGGAGATCAAAAATCACAAAAGTCGACTCAACTTCCAACCTTCTGCTGGAGCCAGCTTTCAAGGTACTTATAATGCAATAGTTGCTAGAGAACAAATAGCATAATTGTGTGCACAAGAATCTTTACCTTCTAATTTTACGGATAGTAATGGTTGGGAACATAAGATGTAAAATGCATGTAATCCTGCTATTGAGAAAATTCCACGTACATCAATGACTAGAACCGTAGTATACCTTGTCAAACAACATAAACTTGCACTACGAGCAAATTTTAAATCTGTAAATCATAGAGTTTCTTTAGCTGTTGATACGTGGACAGATTTTTAAACAAAAGTATAATTTTATGGAAATAACTATACATTGGATAGATAAAAATTGGACTTTAAACAAAAGATTACTTGCTTAAAAAATTGTAACTATATGCATACATACTGCACATAATATAGGTAGACCAATTTGTAAAATTTTAACTTTTTTTTTTTGCTTAAAAGATAAGATTTTCACAATAAGTTCTGATAATGATAGTTCCAATACTATTAATATACAAAATTTAATACAAGCTTACAATCATGTTTTGCAAGGTCGATTATTTCATATTAGATGTATATATCATACTTTAAATTTGTGTGTACAAGATGAATTAAAGGCTGTAGATGATGCAATAGAACCAATTAGAAAATGTGTCATGTTTTTGTATAATTATACAAAGTTAGAAATACAATGGATTAACTTTTTAAAATCAAAACAAATGCAACCTAAACTTTTTAATCCGGATGTAAAACATAGATGGAACTCAACTTATGAAATATTAAATTCAACTAACGAGTATAAAGAATTATTCTGCGAAATTTTTGAAAACTTTTCCACTTGAACTGTTTTTTATTGCCAATCTTTTGGGATAAAACAAAAGATTTAATAAAACTATTAAAGATTTTTGAAAATGCAACTAAAGATTTAAGTGATTATTATTATCTCACCTCACATAAAGTTTTATTTCATGTTATTTTATTATTTCCGAAATGGATGCTTGTAGTAAGTTCCCAATATTGGAGAATGTCATTTATAATATGTGTTTAAAATGGTTAAAGTATTTTAATCATATTTGTGATGTTTTCTTGATTAGTGATGTTTTATCTCCCGATTTGAATTTAGCTCAAGTACAACAATTACTTGAAATTTATTATCATACTAGTTCAAGACCAGTCGAACTTCGATGGAATATAGATTTCTCGATTACTTGAAAGTAAACATAAAGATAAATTTATGTTTGGAAAACTAAAAATCAAACATAGAAAAATTAATTGATTTTCGACGGGATATAGATTTCCTTTATATTAGGAGTCAAACATCAAAAAATAAACGCAAAAAAAAATCATCATGGGATGTCGAAAATTTATTTGTAAGCTACATTAGTCATCGAATTAGAAGTCTGGCCCTCTTCGTCATAAATTAGAACTTTCAGACTCTTCTTGCTAGTTACTCTCGAGACTACCACATACCGCCGACAATGGCTAAATACAGCTTTAGGAAGGTAAAGTCCAACTTGAGAAAGAGATTGCCCCTAACTCTTATTTATAGTCATTGCAAAGCAAATAGAGTTCCCTACTTTGGACCTTGATAGGGAATTTGGTAAAATCTGAAGGGCTCAATATCATTAGAGGAATAAACACTTTCTTACCATCATTTTCCAAAGACCATTGCAACCTCAATGATGTGCTTATAAATATTTGTGACTATCATCCTCGTACCATTGCACAACTCATCCAATTGGGCTATATTTATAAGAAGCATCATTGGACATTCAACTTCAGTTTGATCACGTGGTTCGGAAACCTTGAACACCTAATCGTATTAAAAAATTCAACATAAAATATATCTTGTGACCATCCATATCTCCATCCTCTTTTGATGCTGTCCGAACTCATATGCTCGAACGCATCGCCAGGCAATAGGGACAATTTGTCATTGATTTTCTAAACAATCTCATTGGTTGGAGTAAGTATAGCCCTATCTTGAAAAAATAGCGGATCATGCACATTCTGTAATGACACGTGGGACAAATTTTGTGGTGCAAGAAAAAAAACTCAGCTTTTATAATATATATATATATATATAGATTCTTTCTAATATGGGTTCTCTTAATATTGAGGATACGGTTGAGAGTCAAATTATATTTGAAAGTATCCCTATTATTGAATAAGTAAAATTAGACTTAAAATAGTTATGAAACTTTTTTTGCTGAATTTATAACTAAATATGGAGATATGATTCAGCTCAAAAAATAAGATCTAGGACTAGTAATCTATTTAACATAGAACTAGAGATAACTCCCACTAATTCATTCAACAACTATATAATATTGAAAGAAATAGGAGTGGTAGTAACGTTGGTCAAAGAAGTGACCTTGGTCGATACTACGCAACTAGTTTTGTGGCCGAGGATGACAATGCAAGTATATTGATCTGTTGGTTGGTGGAAGAACATGGGGATAAAATTTCTCATACTCTCCGTTATGGCATGAGAGATTCTTGTAGTGTTCGCGTCCACAGTCTCTGTTGAGAGCGCTTTTGAGTGAAAAAGATTATATGTTGGACGAGCGGACCGAATGACGCCAACAAATCTCGAGGCTCAGATGATGCTTATAGACACAACAAAAGTCGAGCTACGAGATCAAAAAATAGGTTGAATAACCTATTAGCAGACCAAGACGCCTATCAAGAAGGCATCGCTGAAAGAGAATCTAGTCAAATGAGTCAAACCATGACCAAGACGACGGTAACATCGATTTCGACTAAAGACAAGTATGGTAAGTAAGAGAACTATGTAGGACTTTAATGTCTCACGAGGATATGTAGACAATTTAATTTTAAGCAAAAACTTAAAATTAAATACAAGTCAGTTTTTCAATTTTTGTATTCATTATTTTGTTTTGTCTACAAAATGATAATAAATAAAATCTTTAAATTATATTTTCAAAAAAAAATCATGAATTGACCCGGGACTCAGCGGGTCGGACCGAACCCTTGGCCGACTTTTGAAGATATGGACCCATACATTTTATATGTATGAGTGGTGTCCGGTGTTAGAAAATTCTTCAAAGTTAAAAACGTCGAGGCTTGAATCACGCATGGAAGCGCTTTCCTTATAGTATTTCTTGCACCCCGAAATGTGTCTTAAGGTCACAAACAAGAATACCGCAGGATACGACAAGCCTTAATTTCGGACTGCACTAAGACAAAGTGAAATCCGAAAATAGGCAAGAATGATTTTTCTGGATTATATGTATTCAAGAAAAGAGAATAAGTGATTCGAAAAATCTGTATTCACTTATGAAACCGAACTCGGTTTTATAAATAAATCATACCTATTCACGAAAGGGAGCACCATTTCGTCCAAACGACACGACCGTTGGCCAAACAATCGTTCGTTTCGAAATGACATGATTTTTCATTTGAGCAGTAAAAATAACCACCAATTGAAGAGGCATGACTTTTCATTTAAGCAGCAAAAATAACCACCAATTGAAGAGGCACAACCGTTGGCGAGAATCGCCGCGAGAAACCCGCGGACCGCCCACGTGACCGGCGTGCCGAAGTGCCAAAGTGCGCCTACGAAGCGCCACTAAAGCCTCTAAGACCGAGCCCGAGCCCGAGCCGGACGTCAGACGCCATTATCGTCGGTGGCAACTGTAACACCCCCGATATATTCAGGAATATTACAGCGCCGTAAATCCTTTACGTAAGAATTTACAAGGCTGAAGAAGCGAAATGACAATAAGAAATACCAACTTATGAAATTATTGAAATAAAATACAACAGTCTTGTTCAATACCGAGAATACAATTATCCAATGAAGGGTTATTAATACATCACCAAAATCCAAACGTCTTAAACTGACGACGCACTCGAGTACTTATTGAAATAACCAACAAACAACAGACAATAAAACCCGGCCGGAACATCACTCTGCACCCTCGTCGTCATGCAGCTCCAGTGGTTGTTTCCCCGCTCTCCTGGATCCTGAACATAAACAAATGTTCACCCCGCAGGGGTTAGCACAACGATGCTAGTACAAGTACAATAATCATACAACAGTGATATAATCAACAATTATATCGTAACAAGTTTCTCCAACGAGAAAATATCAACAACACATATCATATCATAACAGTTTCCAACATACTGATGGTATTCCAACGATCCAGCGCACACAGCTATAGATTCCCATGAAGATCCCGTCGGACCAACACATGGTGGAACTACCTGTCCAATGATCCAGCGCACACAGCTATAGATTCCCATGATAATTCCCGTCGGATCAACGCATGGTGGACATATAATCACAACACATTTACACAATACAATCACATCATAACTGTCATAATATAAACAATTCTAATTAGAGTACTTGCCTCGGTTCGTTGACAAGAATAAAACTTCCACGAATAACGTCCTAATTGAGATATCGGTCGCTCGAACAACCTTGAATAACACAATTACCAATAATCCGTTCAATACACGTATCAAACACGAATATAACGAACTCAAAACATCGATACGATTAAACCAAGTTTATTAGGGCATTATATCGAACACTTTGTGGCCAAACTTCGATTGTTTATAACCAAGCCTCAATAATACCAACATCAAATCCCCAAGAAGTGTTTCAAACCAACAAAACATCTTCAATACGATCAATAATCCATTATGAATATCCAAAATCGTGATTTCAACAACAATTAATCGAAAACCCCCAAAATCCAACTCAATATTCAAAGTGTTCTTGAATAATCCTTCAATAATCCAATGAATAATCAAACATATCCATAATCATGCGTATATCACTTCATACAACATGATCTTAACATCCAAAACATCATATCTCAACACAAATCGAAAATCCAAGAGGTTTGATGAAAATTACCTTTGAAGATCCAAGCACTTTGATTCGAAGAACACGCGTTAGATCGACTATCCGGGCTTCACGATTTGAAAGGAGATGAAGAAAATCAAAACTCAAGTGATAGATGATGGGAAATCTCCCTCAAGCCCTCTCTCTCGTATGGTGGATGAAATGAGGAAACAATGAGTGAATCTCGCTGAAAAAATGCAATTATAGTGCTAACTGCACTGTGTGCCACGGCCCAGTCGAAGTGTGCCGCGGCACAGGGCCAAAACTGCCCCCAGTGATCGTCAGCGTGCCGCGGCCCGTACGAGTTTGCCGCGGCAGTGACTCGGTAGTGTGCCGCGACCCCATCGGCATGTGCCGCGGCACAAGGTACAGACGGGTTTGGCCGAAAATGCAACACGAGTGTGCCTCGGCCCGGACGGGTGTGCCGCGGCATGACTTCAGCGGTGTCCGCGGCACGCATGTTGCTCGGCAAGCCAGGAAAATGTGTGTGCAGTCACACTCCTTGTCTGTGCCCACACCCCCCTTGGGTCCTAAAATGAAGAAAAATGACCCGGGAAGAGAATAAAAGCAATAGGAATCGATATTTGGGAACCAATAACACGAAATGGAAGTACGGAAACCCCAAAACGATGGTTCCAAGCAATGATTACAAGGGTTCGTCCAACAATAACACGATTTGAACAATGAAGTGATTTGAAATGACATGAATTCCAACGTCAACATCGACTAATAAATCAATTATAACAATCAAGATAATACTCTTGTCTTGATTCCCGAATAAGGTTGAAACAATGAACAATATCGATATACAACTCGAAGTTGTTCCGAATGGTGAACACGGATGAATGATTATTATCAAGTGAAAAATTACATAGTGACAATTACCGAATGAAGTTACTGAATGATAATGACTGAATTGCAACCGGGTATTACATACACCCCCTCTTAAAAGAGTTTCGTCCCCGAAACTAAGGGTCAAACAACTCGGGATAACTCTCCCGCATACTATCCTCGGTTTCCCAAGTAGCCTCTTCGACTCCGTGTCTAGACCACTGAATTTTAATCAAAGGAATCGCCTTATTCCTCAACTATTTGATTCGCCGCTCTAATACTCGTATGGTGCCCTCCTCATATGAATGATCATCCGCGATCTCGATTTCGTCGAACTGAAGTATGTGACTCGGGTCGGCAACATACTTCCGTAGCTGAGAGACGTGAAACACATTATGAATTTGGCTTAACGCCGGAGGTAAGGCCAAACGATAAGCTAGCTCGCCTACTCGTTCCAAAATCTCAAACGGTCCAATAAATCTCGGACTCAACTTCCCCCGTTTTCCAAAACGGAAAATACCTCGACTCGGGGATACCTTGACCAAAACGTGGTCACCCGTCTCGAACTCTAGTGGTCGACGAAGATTTTCTGCATAAGATTTCTGTCGACTCTGAGCGGTCAACAAACGAATCCTGATCAAAGCTACCTTCTCACGGGCGGCTATAAGCATACCAGGCTCGGTGCCGATTGATTCTGATAAGTCGTCCCAACACAAAGGAGATCGACAACGACGACCGTACAAGGCCTCGTAAGGTGCCATCTTAATCGAAGCATGCCAACTATTATTATACGTGAACTCGATCAATGGTAGTTGGGCTTCCCAATCGTCTTTCCAATCGAGGACACATGCCCTCAGCATGTCCTTCAAAGTCTGAATAGTCCTCTCTGATTGTCCGTCGGACTGAGGATGAAAAGCTGTACTGAGATTAAGCTGAGTTCCCATAGCACGATGAACTGATTTCCAAAAATGAGACATGAATCGTCCGTCACGATCGGAAACTATACTTTTAGGAGTACCGTGCAATCTCACTATCTCTTTGATAAATAACTGGGCAAGTCTCTCGGGACCCCACGTATCCTTAATCTCAAAGAATTGAGCTGATTTAGTTAAGTGATCCACAATTACCCAGATTGTGATCATGCCACGATGACTCGTCGGCAAACTCGTGATGAAGTCCATTGAAATATCCTCCCACTCCCATTCTGGAATAGGGAGAGGTTTCAGTGTAGGTCACAAGTCGTCCAGGAACAAGTCTAGAGGGGGGGTGAATAGACTTGTTGAAACTCTTGAACTCTTTTTCACGAAGAGTGAGTTTCTTCAGCTGATAGTTAAACAAATGACTTGGAGTCGTTTGTTGTTGGTTATGTGCGGAAGTCAGCTGTTTACGAATAGAAATAAAATTAATTAAAAAAATAAAAAAGTATTCAGCAGTTAAAGTATGATGCAGTAAAACAGTAAATAACACAGGCAATTATAGTGGTCTCAGAGGTGGGGTAATCCTCTACTAATCCACTTTTCTCCAAACCAGTTGGAGATGAATTCACTATAATTTTCAACCAGTGATAAATATTACAGTGATTCAAACCACACTACAACAGCTTCCAACCAGTGGAAATTTGTGCCGTTGTACACACACTTGACTGTCTTGCACCTCTTGATCCTCGATCCTCGGATGCCTTTACAGTCTCTTACTTCAACCAATGAAGTACCCCGTACTCAAGATTATAGACAAGAGTGTTTGTCTTCTCCAACTTAAGAGCTTCCTTAAGTATGAACTTTTAGATCTGCTCTTTTCACGATGCTATTTGATTGCTTGAGATTGCTTGATTGCTTTGATTGCTAGAATGTATGTTCGCACCGGTAGTTGCTCAGTTTCAAATCTCTGGATATATATAGGTCAGATCTCTGAGCTTCTTCCTTGTAGCCGTTGCAAATCTTTTTGAACAAATCCGTCCGTTGGAGGGAGACTTCATTGTTTATTCTTTCTGAACGTTGCAAGGCTGGATTCCCATTATTTTATTTTATCTTCCGACCGTTGTGAAGACTTCTGCATGTGAGCGCCGAATCTTTTGAATATTAAAAGATTAAAGTCTTCAAGGTGGGTCTGGATGATTTATTTAAATCATATCTCTTGCGGGAATCACTCCAATTTGTCTCTTCACGTTGCATGTGAGCTTTCCGTAATATTTGACTTTTCAAAGCATGCTGACGTGGACTTGGAGTACTTGGCTGTAGTCGAGTAGGCTGATGTGCAGCTTACATCTCTGCAGATAGGTTCTCTCGGCTGTTCACTGTTTGTGACTTATCTGGTCAGGTGACTTCCCTGAGGTACCTCGGCTGCAGTCTGGTCAAACTTCTCTGATAAATTTAGTTGACCAGAGCTACTCTGACTGGAGTCGGCTGTTCCTCTCTGATGGACTAGGCTGTACTTAGTACTTAGCCGTTTTTCAGCCTAACTAACTTTTGGCCTACAGAAGACACTCATTTGGTTCTTCTTTACATTTTGCCAAGTTTTATACTTAACATATTTTGGCCTATGGAAGATACTCATTTGGTTCTTCCTTACATTTTTCCAAGTAATAAACATTTGATTTTAAATTAATGACATCATCAAAATCTAACAAGTATTCCTAACAAATTCCCCCTATTTTGATGATGGCAAAACTAAGTAAGAAATCAAATGACCAAGTCTGCACTTAAGTGCGAGACAAAACTGAAATCAGTCTAATATTGAGACAACTGGAAATTGTCATTCAACAGACTGTTTATAAAATTTTCTGACTTGTTATTGAAATTTTTACAAGAATGTTTTAAGTACAGAAAATAAAATTACAAGTAAAAGAAATAACTAAAGGTCATCTGCCTCTTCCTCTGCCTCTACGAATAGGCTGCTTGGCAGGCTTGAATGGTTTGGCTCCAATAGGTCTTATCTTTACTGGAGCAAGACCATATTTTCTCTTCACAACAAGGGCTGCGAAGTCTTGTTCTTGCTGAGATCTGAATCTGTTCTCAAGACACACTAGCTTGATTTCCCTCTGAAGTGCTAACTCATCAAGTTCACCGTCCATACGGGTCGGTGCTTCCTCTGCTCTGAAAGGAGGGATCATAGGATAAGCATTTTGTTCTTTAGCGTGCTTCTTCAGAACAGCCCACAGCTTCGGATGGATTTCTTCCATGAAGTTTATGAAAATTTCTTGTGGGGAGAGTTTGTCATCATGGAGTAGTTCCCAGATGTAATAGTCTCTGATGAACCTCTTCCTAGCAGCTCCCCACATCTCAAGAGCTTCAAATGGAATGAAATCCTCAACAAACCATAGCTCCTTCCCTTCCCATTCTAAAGTAGGTTCAAAAACACCTCTAGTCCTTCTTTTCTTCCCTTCAGGCTGGTCGGCCTGGTCAATTACAGCTTCCTTTCTCTTCAGATTAGAGGATCCTTCAATTTGAAGGACATCCTGCTTCTTCTTGCTTCTGATTTCTCTCTCTTCCCCCTGAATCCTCTCTTCCCCCTTTTTGCCAGCATCAACAAGGGTAGTCAACTGCAGTTCCATTCGGCTCATCCAATCAGACATGCCAAATGGCATTCTGTTGTTGGTAGGGGGAGGAGGCTGAGGAATCTCTCTCTGTAGAAGGGTGTCTAACTTGGCATTTACTGACTGAAGGTCAGGAGTGACCTGAGATGATATCAGCTCTCCAATGGTATCTCTGACGATTTGCTTGATCAGCTCAGTCATAGTAGGGGATAACTGAGCTGATGGAGAGTGCTCTCCTGATCCTTCTGCAAGGGAACCACTAGACTGCAGGCTCCTGTCTGCAGCTGGTAGGTCAGAGAGGGTTTTCTCCGAGGTCCCTGACCTGGAGTCTTCAGCCAGCTCTGCGTCTAGGCTGGTGTACCTGGCAGGTACCACAATCCTATATGCAGCTTCGTGAGTAGGCTCTGGCTCCGGCTCTTGTTCTGGCTCCTTGTCTCCTTCTCTTTCTTCCTCTTTCCCTTCTTCTTCCTTCTCTCCAGAGTTTTCTTTTTCATTTTCTTTTTCTGCTCCTGCTTCTCCTCCATCATCATTATTATTATCATCATCATCATCATCATTCTTATCATCATCATCATTCTTATCATCATCCTGCTCCTTCTTTTCTCCTTCATCATCCTCATCCTCCTTTTTTTCTTCATCTTTTTCTTGATCTACTTCTTCTCCTTCTTCTTCATCTCCTTCTTCAGCCAATTCTTCTGTCTTCTCAATCTCCTCTGGCTGTTTTTCAACTGGTATATTTTCTTCTGATTTTCTCTCTTCTTCATCTTCTTCAGCCACCAAATCAATAATTTCATTATCTCCATCTACTTCTTCAATCCTTATCTCCTTTTCAACTTCCTCCTCCTCCTCCTCTCCAAAAACGCCATCAAAAATGCTGAGCATAATAGAATGGATAAAGTGGTCCATGTTTGTTTTAAAATGTGACATGAACCATTTATCCTGGAGGATTAAAGTCAAGTCTGATTCTTTGCAAAATTCAATCAGAACCTCCTCAGTGGCTTGGGGATATTCCCAACCACTAGTTGCAACAAAGGTTTGAAGATTTGTAAAAGGCATGGTTTTGAAAGATTTCCACTCTTGAAAAATATGTACAAAAGAGTGTTTTTCTGCTTGTGGTTTAACAAGCTGGAGTTGTTCAATAGAAATATTGAAGGTATTATTTTCTAACAGGTTAAAAGTATAGTCAGCTTCAGGAATAGAGATAATGAGACCTGCTTCCTCTTCTTCGGATATGTAGACTGGAGGGGTGAGAACAGGTACAATCCGAGTTTCAACGGTGTCTGGTGCAGGCAGGTCCGGATGGATTGGTGATTGGACTGATGGGCTGGCGTGTTGCTCAGACTGCCTCCCTCGGTGAACTGCAGCTTCCTTGGCCTCTTAGGAGAGGGTTCTGGTGATGACTGCAGAGTAGATGGTCCTTCTGGGGCTGGTCGCCGTCTCTTGAATCTGATAGCAATTGGTGTATCGTCGGACTCATTGTCGGACTCGACTGCAGTTTCAATCTCAACTGCGGGTCTGTCCGACTCCTCTGATAAATCGTATCTTGGATATGACCTTGAGTCCGGCAGCTCCTTCAACAACTGAGCTGCTTTCCCAGTGCCTCCGACTTTCTTCTTCTCATGGTCCATATGACCTAGCCTCTTATTGGGGTGGAAAGGGTCAGTGTTTCCCTTAGCCACTCCGGTCTTCTCCAAAAACCAACTAAGATGCGTTCCGAACGCCAACTTAGTCTTGAACTTCTTCTCATCTTCAAGCCACTCGACCTTGTTCACCTCGCGCACAAGTTGCCTGAAAATATAGTCCGCCCAATCGACTTCCTCTTCCTGAATCAACGCACCCAACACCATAAATTTCGAAGATGACAGTTGGTCATAGCTGCCCGCCATCCCCATGACTATCTTGTTGGTGATGTCCAACGCAACTCGGTAAATCCTTTTTAACTCATTCCTCTTGGCTGTAAACTTCAATTTCTCTGGGATATTTTCGACTTTAATCGTTTTCCAGGTTTCGGCGGGTGATTGTTTAAGAGCTTCGACCGCCAAACCACGATGTTTCATCCCGAATACAGAACGAATCTTCTCTGAATCTATGCTTGTGACAGAACTCCATTGTCTTTGTGAATCCCGTGTTGAATCAGATAAGCATTGCGATAAAATTCAACGACATCTTCCTTGAACAGATGTTGTGGGTTGATGTCGAGAAACGGGTAGATCCCATTCAGCTTCATTGCCCGGATCAAATTGAGCATGTCAAGGTCTTCCAGATTTGCTTCTAGTAAACCTTCAAAGTCGACAACCATGGAGAAAATGACCTGGTCCTTCACCGCCTTCAAGTTCACTCCTTCAAAAGATGCCATTTCTGCAAAAAAAAAAAAGAGGATTTTTTAGTGTATATTTTTGCTCTGTAAATTCTAGGGTTTCTGTAAGCGTAAAGAGTAAAGTGAAAGGTTTTCTTTCCTTATAAAGAAGATGAAAAGACGTTTGTATTAGTTTATTATATATTTGAACGGTGGTACGCCTTTTGATATTCTTTTGAATTTCAAATTTGAATCGGTGGCCCAATTTAAAATTCGACGGTTGATTCTGATTGGCCACCGTAGAGGTTGATTTAATAGGTGTTTGACACGTGTATTAAAATTGCCACTTGGATTATAAAGATGTATATTTAAATGCCATTTCGTTAGCCAACATTAGTATTATAAATGTGGCAGATAATAATTAAAAATTTAGAGATCAGTTTAGAGAACTTAGCTGGTTCGTTTCGTTGACTGTTGATCACTCTGCCACAGGTTAGTTGACTTCTCGCCTGGTATTCTGAACAGCTAAGTTGCTTCGTCTGGCCTTCGTCTTCTCGCCTGCATCAGCTTAGGCTGATTCTGAGGGGTCCGTTTTAACTTGCTTCAGAACTAGATTCCCAATCTAGTAATCCAAGGTCTCTGCTAAGCTCTAGGAATCTTTCTTCTGGCAAGGGTTTAGTGAAGATGTCGGCTATTTGGTAGTCTGTGCTGACTCTTTCAACTCTAACCCTTTTGTTAAGCACATGGTCTCTAATGAAATGATGCTTAACGTCAATGTGCTTCGTCCTGGAGTGCAAAACCGGATTGTTGATTATTGCAATAGCACTATTGTTGTCACACCAAATAGGAACTTCGTTGGCAATAATATTATAGTCCCTTAACTGTTGTCTGATCCATAGAATGCATGCGCAATGACTACTGCAACTAGGTATTCTCGACTCAGTAGTGGAGATAGAGTTAGAAACTCGCTTCTTGCTAAACCAGATATCGATCTGGTTCCTAGGAATTGACACGCCCACTAGTGCTCTTCTGTTGATTTTGCATCCGTGAAATCCGCATCCGAGTATCCCGATAGCTCAAGTTGTTATCCTTGGGATACCATAGTCCAACATTAATTGTAGACTTTAGGTACTTAATTATTCTCTTGGTGCATCTAGGTGTGATTGCTTCTATTGATGGAATCTTGCACAAACTCCAGCGCATATGATATGTCCGGCTGCTTGCGGTGAGGCATGTAAGAGATCCGATGAGTCCTCGTAGTGGGTTGAGTCCACCGATATGCCCGCCTCGTGCATCCGGTGATTACTTGTGCTCATTGGAATTCTTGCGGGTTTGGTGATTCCATTCCATATCTCTTGATAAGATCTCTGGTATACTTTGCTTGGTTGATGAAAATTCCTTTTCCATCTCGCAACTTGTAATCCGAGAAAGAAGTTAAGCTTTCCCATCATACTCATCTCAAATTCTCCTTGCATGAGGTTGGAGAATTTCTCGCATAGTTCTGGATTGGTTGACCCGAATATGATATCATCCACATAAATCGAACTATTAATATGTGGCCTCCGTGCTCCACTGAATAGGGTCTTGTCCACTTTGCCTTTGCAAAATCCATTTTTCTCAAGAAAACAGCAGGTGTTTCATACCATGCTCTTGGTGCTTGCTTGAGTCCATACAGAGCCTTCAATGACTTATAGACTTTGTCTCCTTTGACAAAACACAGGGGTTGCTCTACATAGACTTCTTCTTCTAGGATTCCGTTCGAAACGCACTTTTACATCCATCCGGTAGACTTCAAAGTCCTTGAATCGGCATATGCGAGGAATAGTCTGATGGCTTCTAATCTTGCAACAGGTGCATAAGTTTCATCAAAATCTATTCCCTCACACTGTGCATAACCTTTTGCTACGAGTCTGGCTTTATTCCTAACAACAGCTCCGTCTTCATCACTCTTGTTTTTATACACCCATTTGGTGCCAATAACTTTCTTGTGATCGGGTCTGTCTGTTAGTTCCCAAACTTTGTTTCTTTCCATCTGCTCCAATTCCTCTTGCATGGCATTAATCCATGAATAATCTTCCAAGGCTTGTTCTGTAGTCTTGGGTTCAATTTGTGACATGAAACATGAGAACATCGCCATTCCTGCTGGTAGAGTTGACTGTCTTGTCTTGACTCCATCAGTCAACTTTCCGATAATTTGCTGAATTGGATGATCCTTGAGCCATTTGGGGATCTCGTCCTCTTCTGGGTTTGTTCCCCCTATTGGATTGCTCTGGTGGTTATCTGCATCAGCTGGGTTCTGGTCTGCAACTGGATCAGCTACCGCCTTGTCATCTGCAGCTTGGTTCTGAACTGCAGATGAGTCTTTGTCAGCTCCGGCTGGGTCTTCTTCCGCAGCAACTGGATCAGATAGGTTTGGTGATCCTGTCTGATCTGCAGTTGGGTCTTCAGCAGCTGCAGTTGGGTCATCAGGCTGGTCTGCAGGTGAGTCCACCATTCCAGTGTCATGTATAATGACTTCTTCAAGGGTTGCTGACTTGAGCTTGTTCTCAATTAACTCAAGTTGTTTCCTGTACTCAACGGTAGATTCATCAAAAACAACATGGGGTGTTTCCTCCACAACTAAGGTTCTTTTATTAAAAACTCTATATGCCTTGCTTCTTTGGGAATATCCCATAAAGAGACCGTCATCGCTTTAGCATCAAAGGCATTTAGGTGTGTTTTACCGTTGTTGTGGATGAAACACTTACAACCAAAAACATGAAAGTAAGCAACGGAGGAGTTCTATTATTCCAAACCTCATAGGGAGTTTTGCCATGTCTCCCTACTATCATACTCTGTGCAGGTGTGGCGGTGTGTTGGCGACTTGACCCGTAACCTTTTGGGTAGGTCCGCTTCTGCAATCATGGACCTTGCTGCTTCCTTCAGAGTTCTGTTCCTTATTTCAGCAACACCATTCTGCTGGGGCTTCCTGGCTGCAGAGAGCTCATGCTGGATCCCATTCTGATCGCTGAACTCAGTTATCGCCTTGTTGAGAAACTCTCCTCCTCTATCTGATCTGATCTTGATTATGGAGAGGGATTTCTCATTCTAGATCCTTCTCAGCAGCTCAGGTAACTTGGTCAGGGTTTCACTTTTCTTGTATAGAAAAATGATCCAAGTGTAACTTGAATAATCATCTACTATTACAAGTGCATGTTTTCTGCCGCTCAAAGTCCTTGGTTTGATAGGACCAAATAGATCCATGTGGAGTAGATCTAGGATCCTTGTTGTGAGCGTTGTAGGCTGAACTGGCTTGAACGATGCCTTGGTCTGCTTTCCCTTCTGACATGCATCACAGAGTGCTTCCTTTTTGAATGCTTCATTTGGAAGTCCTCTGACCAGCTTCTGAGAGCTAATCTTGTTGATGGCTTTGAAGTTTAGATGACATAGTCTTTTGTGCCACAGCCATCCATTCTCAGCTACAGTCTTGGATAGAAAACAGGAGTTAGGTGTTCCTGTGTTCCAATCAATCATGTAGACATCTCTTCTTCTGAACCCTTGTAGCTTTATTTCTCCAGATAAGATGTCTATCACCATACACTTCAAGATGGTGAAGACTACTAAATTCTTCTCGTCACAGAACTGGCTTATGCTCAGGAGGTTGTACTTGAGTCCTTTGACATAATGGACTTTGGATATCACAATGTTTCCTCGGTGCAGCTCTCCAAAGCCTTTCGTCTGTCCTCTGGAGCTATCTCCAAAGGTTACATCGGGACCTCTTTCTTTGATGTATTTGGTTAGCATTTTCTTGTTCCCGGTCATATGTCTCGAGCATCCAGAATATACAAACCATTCTTCACCTCCAAAATTTGAGCTTGTGGAGATGAGTTTGTAGTCCTTCCACCTTTTCTGCAATCAGACAAGCAGAGATTTAGGTACCCAAATCTGTGTGGGTCCTTTGGGGTTAGCTGGTTTCTTGGAGAATTGATTTCTCCTTGGATTGTATACATTGTTATTATTATTATAACCCTGATATGGTGTCTGTGGTCGAGGTCTGAATCTTCTGGTTGAATTGTATACCGGATATTCCTCAAAATTTTGATAGTGCGAGCCATTTCTAAATCTAGGCTGAGACCATTTATTAAATTTTTGTGGTTTCCACACTTGTTCATTTTGAAAATTGGGATAACCTTGAGGTTTCCATCTGCCCCTCCCATTATGAAATCGGTTTTTAGGGAGTTGTTGGTAATAGTGGGCATGTTATGCAGGGCTTTGCTTTTGCACACACGCTGCCTAGTCGCCTGTCTAGGTGGCTGCCTGGTGTAACCTGACTGCAGCCTAGACATTTGACTTGGCTGTTGCCCGTTTTTGAATATCGGTTTATATACAGGCTCAGCAGTCGAGACAATTGTAGCTCCCTTGATAAACTTGGTTTCAGAACTAGAGGGAGTGTGAGAATCATATCCAAGGCCTGATTTGGTATATAGTGACCTTTTATAAGTACACAATTCTCCCAAGGTTGAACACGCTTTCAGGGAGTTTATCTCCTGTGCCTGAGTTTTATTTATTTGAGCCAGCTTAGTAAACTCAGTTTTGGCATGAGCAAGTGCAGCTGATTTTTCTTTAAGTAAAATAGTTAATCGGTTTATCTCAGCTGCATTATCATCAGCCTGGTTTTTAAAGTCAGTTGCAGTTATCTCAACCTTATTCAGATCTAGGCTGAGTTTTTCGAAATCATTTTTCAGCTGCCCATTCTCATCTTGCAGCTGAGTCTTCTCTGCTGATACAGCTTGATGTGCAGATTTGAGTGTTTCAAAATCCTTAAATAACTAGTTTACAGATTCGTGCAAATCAATGTCTTGTGACATAGCTGAACTATTATTTGAACTAGTGGGTTTTGAAGTTACCTCTTCGTCAGCTAGATTGGCCATCAAGCAGTCATATTCTTCATCATCATCAGAAAAGAATCCGCTTCTTGATTCGACCTGCTCTTGGTCTTCTCCGATGAGGACTTTTCTTCTATCTTCTTTTCTGCCCACCTCTTTCTTGGTTTCGTCCTTCTTGAGCTCAGGGCAGTCGACTTGGATGTGTCCCGTCTTGTGGCAGTTGTAACATTCCACCTTCCAGCCACCGGCTTTCTGGTTCCTTCTTGGATTCTCCTTGTAATTTTTCTTGTACTTGGAGTAGTTCTTTCTGAAATTGCTGAACCTTTGCATTATGAAAGCCATTTCTTCCTCAAAATTTAGTGGATTTGGAGGTTTCACATCAGATAGGCTCTTGGCAGGGGACTCGGCTGCAAATGCGATTCCCTTCTCTGCAGGCTCAGTTGAGGATGAACTTGGAAGCTCGAACTCATAAGCCTTCAGATCAGAGAACAGCTCCTGAATCTTTATCTTATTCAGGTCCTTGGACTCTCTCATGGCAACGACCTTCATGCTCCATTCGGGGTTGAGAGATCTGAGGACCTTTAGTGCCATTTCCCTGTTGCCATAGGTTTTGCCCAGGGAGTTGATCTCATTAATAATTTCAGTGAACCTTGTGTCCACTTGATCTATGGTTTCACCATTCTTCATTTTAAAGTTGTCAAATTTTTGGATAGCAATTGACAGCTTGTTTTCCTTGATCAGCTCCGTTCCTTCACACATTAGAGCTAATGTGTCCCAAATTTCTTTAGCATTCTTACAGTTCTTGATCTTGACCATGGTGGATTTGTCAAGAGTTTGATATAATACATCTCTGGCCCGGTTATCAAGATTGGCCAGCTTCATTTCTTCTGGAGTCGGCTCCGTCCTTTTCTTAGGAATCTTCTCTAGCCCACCTGCTGCGATTTCCTCTGGAGTGTTGTCCTTCTCGAAGATAAATGGACCGTCTTCAATGATGCACCACATGTCGTCATGAATTGAAGATAAGTGTGCCTGCATTCTTATCTTCCACAGATCATACTCGTCAACTGAAAAGACATGGAGTCTAGAGTGCATGTGTTCCATTATAAAGTGAGAGTTAAGATATATCTAATATAGATCTGGTTCGTGAAAAAAAAATGAACCAATTGCTCCGATACCACTTGTAGGTCACAAGTCGTCCAGGAACAAGTCTAGAGGGGGGGTGAATAGACTTGTTGAAACTCTTGAACTCTTTTTCACGAAGAGTGAGTTTCTTCAGCTGATAGTTAAACAAATGACTTGGAGTCGTTTGTTCTTGGATATGTGCGGAAGTCAGCTGATGACGAATAGAAATTAACTTAATGAAACACTTAACAATGTATGCAGTAGTTAAAGTATGATGCAGTAAAACAGTAAATAACACAAGCAATTATAGTGGTCTCAGAGGTGGGGTAATCCTCTACTAATCCATTTTTCTCCAAACCAGTTGGAGATGAATTCACTATAATTTTCAACCAGTGATAAATATTACAGTGATTCAAACCACACTACAACAGCTTCCAACCAGTGGAAATCTGTGCCGTTGTACACACACTTGACTGTCTTGCACCTCTTGATCCTCGATCCTCGGATGCCTTTACAGTCTCTTACTTCAACCAATGAAGTACCCCGTACTCAAGATTATAGACAAGAGTGTTTGTCTTCTCCAACTTAAGAGCTTCCTTAAGTATGAACTTTTAGATCTGCTCTTTTCACGATGCTATTTGATTGCTTGAGATTGCTTGATTGCTTTGTTTGCTAGAATGTATGTTCGCACCGGTAGTTGCTCAGTTTCAAATCTCTGGATATATATAGGTCAGATCTCTGAGCTTCTTCCTTGTAGCCGTTGCAAATCTTTTTGAACAAATCCGTCCGTTGGAGGGAGACTTCATTGTTTATTCTTTCTGAACGTTGCAAGGCTGGATTCCCATTATTTTATTTTATCTTCCGACCGTTGTGAAGACTTCTGCATGTGAGCGCCGAATCTTTTGAATATTAAAAGATTAAAGTCTTCAAGGTGGGTCTGGATGATTTATTTAAATCATATCTCTTGCGGGAATCACTCCAATTTGTCTCTTCACGTTGCATGTGAGCTTTCCGTAATATTTGACTTTTCAAAGCATGCTGACGTGGACTTGGAGTACTTGGCTGTAGTCGAGTAGGCTGATGTGCAGCTTACATCTCTGCAGATAGGTTCTCTCTACTGCTCACTGTTTGTGACTTATCTGGTCGGGTGACTTCCCGAGGTACCTCTACCGCATCTGGTCAAAATTCTCTGATAAATTTAGTTGACCAGAGCTACTCAGACATGAGTCGGCTGTTCCTCTCTGATGGACTAGGCCGTACTTAGTACTTAGCCGTTTTCACTTAACTAACTTTCGCCTACGAAGACACTCATTTGGTTCTTCTTTACATTTTGCCAAGTTTTATACTTAACATATTTTGGCCTATGGAAGATACTCATTTGGTTCTTCCTTACATTTTGCCAAGTAATAAACATTTGATTTTAAATTAATGACATCATCAAAATCTAACAAGTATTCCTAACATTCAGCATACCCGCCGGTCGCTGATGTTCTATCTTGACTTGCTGACAGGTTAAGCATCTCGAAACAAATTCCGCGACTTCTCGCTTCATATTACTCCACCAGTAATTTTGTTTCAAGTATTTGCACATCTTGCTAGACCCCGGATGAACAGAATAAGGGGTAGCAAGAGTTTCTCTCAAAATCGAGTTTTTCAACTCGTCATTCGCCGGTACACATAACCGATTCTTAAATTTCAAAAGTCCATCCTCTTGGACCACGAATCCAGGGGCTTTCCCCTGAGTCACATCCTCACAGATGCGCAACAATGATGGGTCTGAACCCTGATTCTCTCTGATTGCCTCCTCAAGTGACAATGAAATCTCTAACATGCAAAGATGCTCTTGTACTTGTTGAAGCCAGACCTCGATCTCGGGTCTAAGGAATTCCTGCTGAAGCTCCTTCTGAATTGTTAAACGAGCAATCATCTGCTCCTGAACGGACTTACGACTTCAAGGCGTCGGCGACAATGTTCGCCTTGCCCGGGTGGTAAAGGATTTCGATATCGTAATTTTTGATTAGTTCCAACCACCGTCTCGGTCGCATATTTAACTCCTTCTGAGTAAATATATACTTTAAACTCTTATGATCGGTGAATATCTGACAAGTAACGCCATAAAGGTAATGATGCCAGATTTTCAAAGCGAACACCACGGCTGCTAGCTCCAGGTCGTGGGTCGGATAATTAACCTCGTAAGGTCTCCATTGCTGTGAAGCATAGGCAATAACCTTCCCATTCTGCATGAGTACACATCCGAGACTCTGCCCGGATGCATCACTAAAAACCACAAATCCTTCCGTCCCTAGCAGCAAGGAAAGTACAGGTGCTGAAATTAACCGGCTCTTGAGTTCCTCAAAACTCCGCTGACACGCGTCGGACCACGTGTATTTCCTATCCTTTCGCAAAAGGTTCGACATTGGTTGAGCAATTTTAGAAAATCCTTCCACAAACCGCTGATAATAACCGGCTAATCCGAGAAAGCTTTGGATTTCCTTAACATTCTTCGGAGGTAACCAATCTTGGATAGCCTCCGTCTTCTGAGGATCAACACGCACTCCATCTGATGAAATTACATGCCCGAGAAAAATCACTTCGGACATCCAGAACTCACATTTGGAAAACTTTCCATAAAGTTGCTCTCGTCTTAACACGTCGAGAACCTGATGAAGATGAACCTCGTGTTCCTCTCGGTCACGAGAATAAATCAAAATGTCATCGATGAAGACAACAACAAACTGATCCAAAAAGTCAAAATCCGATTCATTAACTCCATGAATACCGCCGGTGTCTTAGTTAGCCCGAACGGCATAACTACGAACTCATATTGACCATAGCGTGTACGAAACGCTGTCCTTGCGATGTCCGACTCTCGAATTCGCAACTGATGATATCCAGACCTTAGGTCGATCTTGGAAAAATATTGAAGCTCCCTGGAGTTGATCTAAGAGATCATCAATACGGGGTAAGGGATACTTATACTTGATTGTCACCCTGTTCAACTCCCGATAATCAATACACAAGTGAAATGAACCATCCTTCTTCTTGACAAATAACACTGGTGCTCCCCACGGGGACGCACTCGGTCGAATATAACCCTACTCGAACAATTCCTCACGTTGGTTCTTTAATTCCTGCATTTCGGTCGGGGCCATCCGATACGGTGCCTTCGATATCGGGGACGTACCGGCTCCAACTCAATCGCGAATTCCACATCTCTCTGTGGAGGTAAAACAGGTAGCTCGTCTGGGAGTACATCGTCAAATGATAACAATGATACTACGAATGGTTGAACAACTTGATTGCTTTAGAAAGGTCAATCGATGACAATGATATAATGAATGATTGAATATCTCGATTGCCTAAGAATGGCCAATCGGTGACAATGAGGTAATGAATGATTGAATTTCTCGATTGCCTATGAACGGCCAATCGATGACAAGGATACAATGAATGATTGAACACCTCGATTGCCGAAGAACGGCCAATCGATGAAAATGATACGATGAATGATTGAACACCTCGATTGCCTTAGAACGGCCAATCGATGAAAATGATACAATGAATGATTGAACACCTCGATTGCCTTAGAACGGCCAATCGATGAAAATGATACAATGAATGATTGAACACCTCGATTGCCTTAGAATGGCCAATCGATGAAAATGATACAATGAATGATTGAACACCTCGATTTCCCATTTCTTGAATCCTTTGTTGTCCATCTCCCTGCTGAAATCCCGCCGCCACCTGCATTCGGTCCACGACCTGAGCGAACTGAGTCATCTGGTTCACAACTTGACGAAGGATTTCTGGTACAGCAGGTTCCGGTTCGTTATTGATAGATCGTTGCTCGCTACCGAGCTATGATCGGCCCGATTAGAAGGCGACGCTTCCTTTCAAAGATTCCTTCGCCCAAGGCGTCCACGACCGCGACCACGTCCACGTCCGCCTCTCAACATACTGTAAGTATAAATACTAAATATACAGGAAACAACATCGTTCTAATGTTCAAGTATAAGGAGATACAACATGTAAATAACGAGATAGAGTTTAGGAACTTACAACCACCTTTCGCATGAAGACATAGGCAGTACAGTGATGTCATTCACGGCCGATTACCTCAAAAGACGTAAATGACCCCTATTTTAACCCAATGGCCAAGATATCCATAATCTTAGCTCCGATACCATATTCTGTAACACCCCCGATATATTCAGGAATATTACAGCGCCGTAAATCCTTTACGTAAGAATTTACAAGGCTGAAGAAGCGAAATGACAATAACAAATACCAACTTATGAAATTATTGAAATAAAATACAACAGTCTTGTTCAATACCGAGAATACAATTATCCAATGAAGGGTTATTAATACATCACCAAAATCCAAACGTCTTAAAGCGATTTACGCACTCGAGTACTTATTGAAATAACCAACAAAAATGCATAATAAAACCCTAGGAACATCACTCTGCACCCTCGTCGTCATGCAGCTCCAGTGGTTGTTTCCCCGCTCTCCTGGATCCTGAACATAAACAAATGTTCACCCCCGCAGGGGTTAGCACAACGATGTTAGTACAAGTACAATAATCATACAATAGTGATATAATCAACAATTATATCGTAACAAGTTTCTCCAACGAGAAAATATCAACAACACATATCATATCATAACAGTTTCCAACATACTGATGGTATTCCAACGATCCAGCGCACACAGCTATAGATTCCCATGATGATCCCGTCGGACCAACACATGGTGGAACTACCTGTCCAATGATCCAGCGCACACAGCTATAGATTCCCATGATGATTCCCGTCGGATCAACGCATGGTGGACATATAATCACAACACATTTACACAATACAATCACATCATAACTGTCATAATATAAACAATTCTAATTAGAGTACTTGCCTCGGTTCGTTGACAAGAATAAAACTTCCACGGATAACGTCCTAATTGAGATATCGGTCGCTCGAACAACCTTGAATAACACAATTACCAATAATCCGTTCAATACACGTATCAAACACGAATATAACGAACTCAAAACATCGATACGATTAAACCAAGTTCATTGGGGCATTATATCGAACACTTTGTGGCCAAACTTCGATTGTTTATAACCAAGCCTCAATAATACCAACATCAAATCCCCAAGAAGTGTTTCGAACCAACAAAACATCTTCAATACGATCAATAATCCATTATGAATATCCAAAATCGTGATTTCAACAATAATTAATCGAAAACCCCCAAAATCCAACTCAATATTCAAAGTGTTCTTGAATAATCCTTCAATAATCCAATGAATAATCAAACATATCCATAATCATGCGTATATCACTTCATACAACATGACCTTAACATCCAAAACATCATATCTCAACACAAATCGAAAATCCAAGAGGTTTGATGAAAATTACCTTTGAAGATCCAAGCACTTTGATTCGAAGAACACGCGTTAGATCGACTATCCGGGCTTCACGATTTGAAAGGAGATGAAGAAAATCAAAACTCAAGTGATAGATGATGGGAAATCTCCCCCCTCAAGCCCTCTCTCTCGTATGGTGGATGAAATGAGGAAAAAATGAGTGAATCTCGCTGAAAAAACGCAATTATAGTGCCGCAGCCTGCTTGTGTGCGGCCACGGGCAGCGCAGACAGGCCAAATCGCCTTCTTGATCGGCAGTGCGCGGCCGAGACGAGTTTGCCTGGCGATGACTCAGCGGTGCCGCGACCCCGTCGGCATGTGCCGCGGCACAAGGTACAAACGAGTTTGGCCGAAAATGCAACACGAGTGTGCCGCGGCCCGGACGGGTGTGCCGCGGCAGTGACTCGGCAGTGTGCCGTGGCCCCGTCGGCATGTGCCGCGGCACACAGTACAGGCTGCTCGGCCAAAAACTGGAAAATGTGTGTGCCGCGGCGCACACTCCTTGTGCCGCGGCCCACACCCCCCTTGGATCCTAAAATGAAGAAAAATGACCTGGGAAGAGAATAAAAGAAATAGGAATCGATATTTGGGAACCAATAACACGAAATGGAAGTACGGAAACCCCAAAACGGTGGTTCCAAGCAATGATTACAAGGGTTCGTCCAACAATAACACGATTTGAACAATGAGGATATTTGAAATGACATGAATTCCAACGTCAACATCGACTAATAAATCAATTATAACAATCAAGATAATACTCTTGTCTCGATTCCCGAATAAGGTTGAAACAATGAACAATATCGATACACAACTCGAAGTTGTTCCGAACGGTGAACACGGATGAATGATTATTATCAAGTGAAAAATTACATAGTGATAATTACCGAATGAAGTTACTGAATGATAATGACTGAATTGCAACCGGGTATTACAGCAACACCGGCGAGCGGCGATGTGAGAGTGAAAAATGGCATAGATTTGCCACCTCACCTCCACCTCACATCCACATGGCACTACCACATGTTATTAATGGTTATTTAATTGCTCACATGTGCTCATTTTCTTTGTTTATGTTCCATGTGGATTCTTTTCCACTCACAAAACACACTATTTTGTCTTTTAATGAACAATCAAATAAAAGCTTTACAAAATTAAATCTCTTATTTAATTTTCTAGCTTTTTTCCAACAATCCCCCACTTATTCAGAAAAGACAAAATAGAATCCAGAAGAAAAACAAAGAGTGTTAGTACAGATAAGGATCTTTCGATTTGAACTAATCCTTAGTATAAGCAACACAAGACTTTATCGAAAATTAGGTAGCTAGGCTTTGAACCTATTTTTCTTGTGATAAAGTCGGTATTACTCAACACACACTCTTTAGTGTTCTTTGCCTACATATCACGCTTAGCACTGTTAATGGACATGTGCTCATCCTGTCTCGTGAATTTTTCATGAGAGAAACTCCAACTCTCACTTTGGGACGGCACCATCCTTAAATTCACATAGGTGAAGTTCTTACAGCATCTCTGTTACTTACAGATACTTGTCCTCATGACTGAACTTCATTAAGAGTTAAGAAAAAAACTCAACCTCCAATAGTAACAGCCAACATTACTGTATAATGTTGTGAACATCCAAATCAATGACTTGTTCTTACCCATTGAACCTAATGTTAGTCAATTCCTAACGTTAGGTTGGGTTGCCATCATAGTCGGATCACTACTCAAGGAGTTTAAGACCCATCCCTCTCGAGGTCGATTTCACCAAATCTCTAGCAAGAGGTTTAGTGAACGGATCAGCAATGTTAAAGCTTGATCTCACATATGTGAGCGAAATGATTCCATCTTTGTTCAATTTCCTCACATAGTTATGTCTAAGACTAATATGTCTAGACTTTCCATTATACACTTCACTCTATGCTCTTGCTAAGGTTGATTGACTATCACAATGTATTGAAACGGTTGATATATTGTCTTTAGCCAATGGAACTTCTAAAAGAAGATCCCTTAACCATTCAGCCTCTTGACCTACGGAAGCCAGAACCACGAACTCTGATTCCATGGTCGAATGAGTAATACATGTTTGTTTCTTTGATTTCAAGAAACTGCTCCTCCGGCAAGTGTAAATACCCATCCTGTCGTAGATTTGTTATCTCCGACACTTGATATCCAACTTGCATCAGTATATCCTTCTAGTACGGCAGGAAACTGACCGTATTGAAGTCCAAGATTTTTTGTTTTTAAAAGAAATCAAAAAATTCTTCTAATGGCCTTCCAATGCTCGGCACTTGGATTGCTAGTAAATCTACTCATTTTACTAACGGCGAATGCTATGTCTGGTCGAGTACATTGCATCAAGTACATAAGACAACTAATAGCACTAGCATATTCCAATTGGGCCACAACTCTTCCATCATTCTTTTCAAGTTTTACACTAGGATCAAAAGGGGTGTTCACCTCCTTGAATTTTAAATGCTTGAACTTGTCAAGCACTTTTTCAACATAGTGTGATTGACTAAGTTCATAACCCCCACTAGTTCTACGGACCTTGATACCTAAAATAGTATCAACCTGTCCAAGATCTTTCATTTTGAAAGTGGAAGATAGAAACCTCTTCGTTTCTAATATTCCTTCCATCTCGTTGCTAATGATCAACATATCATCAACATAGAGACATAGGAAGATCACAACGTTACCACGCACTTTTGTGTACAAACACTTGTCACAAACGTTAGGAATAAATTCAGTCGAAAGTATGACCGAGTCAAACTTTTGATGCCATTGTTTGGGTGCTGGTTTTAATCCATATAAGGATTTGACAAGTTTACAAACTTTTTGTTCATTACCCGGTAGCACATAGCCTTCCGGCTGCTCCATGTAAATCTCCTCATCGAGATCTCCATTTAGAAATGCAGTCTTGACATCCATTTGATGAACATTTAGGTTATATAAAGAAGCCAAGGCGAACAATACTCTAATTGTTGTTGTTCTTGCTACCAGTGCATATGTGTCAAAATAATCGATTCCTTCCCGTTGTCGAAATCCTTTGGCTACCAATATAGCCTTGTAAGCATTAAGAGTGCCATATTTGTATTTCTTTCGAAACACCCACTTACATCCAATGGGTCTCGACCCTTTGGGTAGATCGACAATCTCCCAAGTGTGATTTGCCATAATAGAATCCATTTCATCTTGGATAGCATCCTTCCAAAATGTGGAGTCCCAAGAAGCTACTGCTTCATTATAAGTCTTAGGATTATCTTCAACAAGAAGAATAATCGGAATCTTTCGGGCAAAATTCTCTCTATTTCCTTCTACTAGGTAAAAGGAAATAAGTTGAGAATCTATTTCATCAGGTCCCAAATCCTTAGTCTTACGGACTCTCTTGCTAATCCGAGGTTCTGGTTGTTCTACAACAACCCTATAAGAACTCTCCTCTCGAGGTTCTTCATTTGTGGAATTTTGAGATTCCTTTTCCTTAGAATTAGAGTTTTCAAAGAATTCCACATCTCGGGATTCTACTATGACATTAGATTCTAAATTTAGAAGTCTATATGCCTTGCTATTCGTAGCATAGCCAATAAAAGTACTTCGTATCCCTCGAGGACCCAACTTGGTCCTTTTAGGATCCATGTTTTTATAGTAGGCTAAGACCCCCACACTTTGAAATACCCAATATTCGACTTTCGCCCTTTCCATACCTCATACGGAGAAATTTGGGTTTTCTTTAAAGGTATACGATTTAAAATATGACATGCAGAAAATAAAGCTTCACCCCACAAAGTAAAAGGTAATTCAGAATGCATTAACATGACATTTATCATCTCTTGAAGTGTTCTATTTTTACGTTCGGCTAAACCATTTTGTTGTGGTGTACGTGGTGCGGAACATTCGTGAACAATACCATTTTCTTCACAAAAGGCATTGAAATCACTAGAAAAATATTCACCACCTCTATCGCTTCTAAGAATTTTAATTTTAGTTCCTAATTGATTTTCAACTTCAGCCTTGTACATCTTAAAAGCATTAAAAGCATCATCTTTATGTTTTAATAAATAGACATATGTAAATCTAGAGCAATCATCAATAAAGGTAATAAAATACTTATTACCCCCACGGGTTATCATCCCATTGAATTCACATAAATCAGAATGTATAAGATCTAACAATTTAGAGTTTCTCTCTACACTATAAAAGGATTTCTTTATCATTTTAGATTTCACACATATTTCACATTTATCTAATTTATCAGATTTGCACGAAATTAAACCACATTTAATTAATCTTTTCATAGTGCTAAATCCTATATGTGCTAATCTACTATGCCATAAAGAAACGGAATCAATCATATAAGCAAAAGGAGAAATCTTAGTAATAACATTGTCAACAATACATAATTTGACCATCCCTTCACTGAAGTAGCCCTTTCCAACAAATACACCATTACGGGTCAAGATAAGCTTGCCCGACTCATACACAGATTTGATCCCCTGTTTACCTAAGAGATCACCACTAACAAGGTTCCCATTCATTTTCGGAACATGGAGAACATTGGTCAAAGTGACCTTCTTCTCGGATGTGAAATTGAGTTCCACGTTTCCGATGTCGACTACCTTTGAGCGTTGCTCGTTTCCCATCTGAACTTCTTGTCCTCCGTCGACTTCAGAATAGGTGTTGAAAGCAGTCCTATCATAGGATACGTGGACGGTAGCACAAGTGTCGTACCACCACCCTTAAATTTTTCCCTTGACTGCCATAATTTCGCTCACCGTAGCGATTATGCTCCCATCGGTCATAGTGGCGTCGACTTCTTTTTCCGCCATCTTACGGAGTCGACAGTCTCGAGCATAGTGACTGGGTTTGCCACACACATAACAGCCCCCGTTGGATCCCTTGGACACGGACTTGTCGCCGGACTTGAATTTGCTGGAATGCTTGAATTTCTTTGAATCCTTTTTGGGACCCGAAGAATTTCGTTTTTCATTCCACTTCCTCTTGCCTTTCGCGCTCACCGCGTTGGCCTTGAAAGTACCGGTATCCGTCGTCTTCTCTCTCATCCTCGATTCCTCCTTGATTCGAAGATGTTTCTAGATTTGTTCCAAAGAGAAGTCCTCGTTATTGTGAAGAAGTTTCTTCCGGTAGCTTTTCCAGGAATTTGGCAACTTCGCAATAATTGCACCAATTTGGAAAGTCTCCGGAATATCAATCTTCATAGCCCTCAATTTGTTGACAATAACTTGCAATTCATGTACTTGAGCAAGTATGGGCTTATCGTCAAACATCTTAAAATCGAAGTAACTAGAGACAAGGAACTTTTTGGTACCTTCTTCTTCGGCCTTGAATTTATACTCGAGTGCCTTCCAAATCTCCATAGCTTATGGATTGTCGGTGTAGAGATCGTAGAGACGGTCGGAAAGAGTGTTCAAAATGTGGCCACGGCACAGCAACTCGTCCTCTTGACGTTTCTTCCGTTCTGCCTTGAGTTCTTCAGAATCTTTCTCTGTTGGCTCTGGGATAGGCTTCAACGTTGGGTCCAACACGTAGAAGACCTTCATGGCAGTGAGGAAGAAACGCATCTTGTCCTGCCAGCGAGTGTAGTTGGTTCCATCGAAGCGATCCAACTTGACGAAGTCTTGGTTCATCACCTTCAAACTCGAAACAGTAGCCTCAGTCGCCATTGCAACAGATACTATAAGATTGTTAGAAAATTCTTCAAAGTTAAAGACGTCGAGGCTTGAATCACGCATGGGAGCGCTTTCCTTATAGTATTTCTTGCACCCCGAAATGTGTCTTAAGGTCACAAACAAGAATACCGCAGGATACGACAAGCCTTAATTTTGATCGCACTAAGACAAAGTGAAATCCGAAAATAGGCAAGAATGATTTTTATGGATTATATGTATTCAAGAAAAGAGAATAGGTGATTCGAAAAATCTGTATTCACTTATGAAACCGAACTCGGTTTTATAAATAAATCATACCTATTCGCGAAAGGGAGCACCATTTCGTTCAAACGACACGACCGTTGGCCAAACAACCGTTCGTTTCGAAATGACATGACTTTTCATTTAAGCAGCAAAAATAACCACCAATTGAAGAGGCATGACTTTTCATTTAAGCAGCAAAAATAACCACCAATTGAAGAGGCACAACCGTTGGCGAGAATCGCCGCGAGAAACCCGCAGACCGCGCCGTTTCGCCGGACTCGCCACGAGCCCACGTGACCGGCGTGCCGAAGTGCGCCTACGAAGCGCCACTAAAGCCTCTAAGCCCGAGCCGGAGCCGGACGCCGTTATCGCCGGTGTTGCCACCGGCGATGTGAGAGTGAAAAATGGCATAGATTTGCCACCTCACCTCCACCTCACATCCACATGGCACTACCACATGTTAATAATGGTTATTTAATTGCTCACACTTATAAGGTGCTCATTTCCTTTGTTTTTGTTCCATGTGGGATTCTTTTCCACTCACAAAACACACTATTTTGTCTTTTAATGAACAATCAAATAAAAGCTTTACAAAATTAAATCTCTTATTTAATTTTCTAGCTTTTTTCCAACATCCGGATCCAGGTTGTCCTACCCGTAGATCGACAGTTGGACCTCAACTCGGTTTTGGGCATCTCTATTTGAATGGATTTAGTCGTCTCGCAAAATTGATTTTGTTCTTCATTTTTGAATGTTTTTTAACTTGTGGTTCATAAGTTGAATATATACATACTGGCCAAAACTATAGGTAAAATGTATCAATATTAAATACTAAATCAACCTCCTATATATACATATATTAAAAATTACTAAATTAATATGAGCGGTAAAAAACAAATATATTCTAAATGAAAATATAAAAAATTAAGATAATGTAAATCATAATGTAATCATGAAGTAAAAGTGGTTATTTAAGAACCTGTTCGGCTAAGATTATTTAAAAGAGCTGATAAGCTGTTTTAGGTGGTGATAAGATCTTGATCTTACTTTGAAAATAAGCTCTCAAAATGTTTGGATCGTTCAACTTATAAGCTATTTACTAATTTTTTAAGTTATCATTGTGTTTGGTAAAAGAAACACTTTTTCGGCAACAATGACAAAGAAAACATGAAACCATTGTATTATGTAAAAAATTAATAGGCCATCTAAATTTTTTATTATATCTTGCAAAATTAAAATATCTTAAAATAAATGGCTACAAATTTTCATGTAAAGGTAAAAAATTTATATATGTTCTCTAGATATTACACTAATTTTATGTCTTACATAGCTAAATAAATTCAATCCATTTAGTTTCATTTTGTTATCATTCGGTGTAATTTTCAAGTCTCATTCTTGCCAATCATGCTCTTGTGCACATAATATGTGTCATTAAAAATAAAATTATCAATCCATGTCATAGCATAAAATCATAAATTTAATAGATAGTTATTCCATTAATATTTTATTTTTATTTAATCATTTTAGATATTTGTTGTGAAATTGTAATACCTTAAATGGGTAGTTAAAATATTAAAATATAATTAGATTATTTTGCTAAAAGTCCAAAATTTGTGTCAGGTTGTGTGAAGAAATGAGTCCGTTATTTACAGTTTATAGAGTTTTTTAGTCTCTTTTAGTTTTTGTTGAGTTTTTCATATTTTTAGGGTTTTTAGTTTATTTTTATTTTTAAAAAAGAAACAAATTTTGGATATTTTATTTTTCAAATTGTATTTTTATTTTTATTTATTTTAAGATTTGAGGATGATGTTGTAATATAAGATAAATAGTAAGGTGTCTTTGTCTTTACAGAGTTAAAATTAAAAAGTTGGAAACCTCTGTTTAAAAAAAGGTTGGAATAGCTATTTTTCTTTGGAGCTTATAAGCTCTCAAATAACTTATCTTGGGATAAAATAAGTTATATTAAAAAATATTACCAAATAAATTAAAAGAACTTATAACCTCCTAAACAACTTATAAGCTCTGTTAAAGAGCTTATAAAAAACACCCTCTAAATTTAAGAAAATCCAACATATTAGATTTTGGATAGAGTAAATGATGTAAATAAATGATATATAATCAATCATGGTTAGTTCCTAATACTTTTTCAGAATTTGTTACCTATTTTCACCCAATTAAAACTTTTACTACAAATGCCAGTTGTGCATTCTATACTTTATCAAGGCGGTGAAAAATCCACACCACCAATCAGGTCTCGAATCTGACCGTTCAGTTTCATTCTTATCAACGGCTACGTTTCACGATCCGCGTACTTGAATGCCATTGGCCAGTCTTCCGAACCCACCCTTATATATATATCAACTCGCCGATTCTAGTTTCTGTCACTCGTACAATTATATTCCTTTTTGCTGCCTCGCGTATACTTGGAACGGCAGATTTTTCTTTGTTTTCCTTTTCATTGATATTTTGAGAATGGCCGGCCGTGGAAAGACTCTCGGATCCGGGGCAGCGAAGAAAGCCCAATCGAGGAGCAGTAAAGCGGGGCTCCAGTTTCCCGTGGGTCGTATCGCCCGTTTTCTCAAGGCCGGAAAGTACGCCGAGCGTGTCGGCGCCGGAGCTCCGGTGTATCTGGCAGCGGTCCTCGAGTACCTTGCCGCTGAGGTAAATTTTTCGTTATTTGCCTTCTCTTATTTTGTATGGATTCGAGAGCTAGGGTTTCGAATTTTGGTTTTTGTAATCCGGATTATTGAATTCGTAAATCAATTACTTTCTCTTTCTAGATCTTGCTCTCTGGTTGGAAATTTCTGGACTCTTTTTTTTTTAAATTTCGTACGATTTTTTTTTTTTTCAATTGCAACATTTCGATTTACGCGACAGCGTCTGCTTGTGTGCAGGTACTGGAATTGGCTGGAAACGCTGCAAGAGACAACAAAAAGACCAGAATAGTGCCGAGGCACATTCAGCTGGCTGTTAGGAATGACGAAGAGCTGAGCAAGCTTTTGGGGGACGTGACGATTGCTAATGGCGGTGTGATGCCCAACATCCACAACCTTCTGCTTCCGAAGAAGACTGGCTCAAAGCCTTCTGCTGACGAGGATTAGATTATGCGAAACACATGGATGTTTGAGCTGTTTAGATTGTTTGTTTCTAGTGATACATTTTAGTTTATGGGAGTTTTAGTTTTCTCTTTTTTTTTTCTCCTTGAATTTCTTTTCTTGATTTCCTTTATTTTGTTTGTAGTTGGTGGTAGTAGGATTTGTGCATAGAAAAATGAAATTAATGGGATTCAGCAATGGAAGAAAAACTACATTTGAGTGATACATGTTTTCTTTTCCCGTAGTCTCTCCCTCTACTCTCTCTCTCTCTCTGTGTGTGTGTATGTGTGTGTGTGGCTAATGGCAGCATATGTTGGATAATGACTAGAGTAATTAATTATTCTGTTATAAAATACTGTATAAATAATAAGAAGAATTATTAATACTTATTTTAAGTTTATATAAACCATAAACGGCCAATTTGTAATTTTTAAATGATGGGAAAATAATTTTGTGAAACGCTGAATTGCATTAGGATGGTGGAACTTGGTATCAGAATACAAATACTGACTAAACAAAGAAAGACGACTAAAATTTCCCATTTGTTATTTACATTGTCAAAGTAGGAGCTGATCTATGGAATGATTTACTATCTTCTATCTAATTCTTTATAATCTAAGTAAGGCAATTTTTTTTAAATGAATTACAGATAACAGTAATAAAACAATAACCATAGTGAAAAAAACACCAACAGAAATCATCATCCTCCATATTTCCTTCAAAACATCTAGAATGGTCCGATTGAGCCCACTCTAACACCGTCACAGGCGGATTAGTTCAACGGAATAAACCATTCAATACTATCACTTTCTTGGCCTTTCACCTAAAACATCTGCACTACACAGAAAAGAAGTTGTCTTTCACTGTTTCACAATCGGGATCGAGCTACTATTGGTCATCATCATCATCCGAACTGGAACTGGAACTATCCATTCTCCTATTCGAGATACCACTGAAAATCTGCCGTTGAGGATCCGCCAGAGCTGTTCTCCTCGGATTTGGCGGTGTCTTTGGAGAATCCTCTTTCCGAGGCATCCTAACGGCCTTTCTTGGCGTATTCTTCACTTCTTTACAAACTTTATCCAAGATTACAAGAAAGTCTCTTACTATCACAAATAATCGCAAACCCTCCTCCTTACCCGCGTTCCCGTGGAAATAATCTGCCGTGCTCTTCATCAAAGCTGTTATTCGCTTCTCTTCGTCCAACAACCACTTCACCTCGCCCTCAGCTTCTTGCACGAAACCCCCTAACGTCTGATAAAACCCATCTCCCCCATTATTCATATCCAAATTTAAGAAATCCCGGGCTTTTATCAGCGCATGGCCGAGCTTGGCGACGGTTCCTGTCAGCCCATCGACGTCTAAAATTGCGGCTTTCTTCACATTCTCGAGCTCGTTGCTCAGTCTGGAGACCACCTGAAGACCGGTGCTTCTTAAGCTTTCGTCTGAGTCTTGGGTAGTGTCATCTACTAAGTCTTCAGATTTGAAGCTGGACATGCTTCGCATTTCTCTGGCTGCTCGAGCGGCTCTTATGCCTTCCGAACGGATTATTTCCTGGACGACAAAGTGAAGCAATGTGGTTTTCCCATCTACTCCTTTAACATCGGATAATTTTAGAAGGGTGTCGAGCTTGAAAGCTTGTGCGCCTCCACGGAAGGTCCCGTCGTTCATGCGGTTTCCGGTTTTGAGAACGGCTTCTAAAAGTTTGAGAAACAATCTGCTTTTTCGAAGTTCGGTGCAAGCGGCCTGTAGCAAAGGCGTGAGAAATCGTAACCACGTGGACCTATATCTCGACCTCGATTTTTAAGATATATATATATATATATATAGAGAGTTCGGGATATAGGGTGACACCTTCTTTTTTTTGTGAGGTGCCCGCCACGTGTCATCTTCTGATTGGAGCAGATGTTTTAATTAAAACACTCACCCGGCTGGCCCACAACACTTGGTGGGTGAGTGTTTTAATTAAAACATCTGCTCCAATCAGAAGATGACACGTGGCGGGCACCTCACAAAAAAAAGGTGTCACCCTATATCCCGAATTCTCTATATATATATATATATATATATATATACACACACATATCTTTTTTACCTCCAAGACCACAAAGGACTCCTTCAAAGTCGATGACTCGTCCTCAAGAGTGCACATGAAAAGCAAACACTCGAGCCTCCTAAAGGCAAATGGAATATCAACCATCACTTTCAGAAAACGCTCGGCGGGACCTAATCTGGAAAGCTCGCCGTTGTAGAGTCTCAGCTTCAGTTCTTCTTCGGCGGTAGGCGCCATCCTTAGCAAGGTCAGAATAAGTTCTGGAGGAAGTTCGTTACCTGATTCCATTCGAAACAATTAGCTGGTTTCTTAAAGATGTAGAATACTGATCTTACGGGAAATATATATATATATATATATATATATATATATTATTTGCTAGTCTTATCAAATCGGTATTTAAAGAAAATGAGATGCCCATATTTACGATCGCTCGTGCATAAGCAAAACAGAGCTTACAAGAATCTCCTCGGCCAGATAGCAGAAACTATATAAAAAAAAAATTACCTTCTTTAAGTGCATCAAAAACTTCTTCTGTGGTCACATTTAGTGCTTTGAGCAAAATCGAGAGATTCTGTGATTTTCTGGCATCGATTATTTGAAGAAACTGAGTTGGAGAATCTTGGGATGGAGTCTCCACCTTTGCCCCATTCTTGTTTTTTCCGACCGGGGCACAACCAAATAGAGACTCGATCATCTCTTCATTGAATCTGTCCACATGTTTCTCCACATCAATGACTGTCGCATCTAAATCACTTGAGTGTTTGCAATCACTTTTTTTCTCTTATAAGAGATTCTTCGGTTTCACCAGAAAAAAAAATTATGTTTTAGTGTTTGCAAATGCATGTTTCTACTTCTGAGTCTGTTTCATTTAATTAGAAGTATTAAAAAGAAAGACTGTTGCATATGAAGCACTTCTCAACCTCTCCACCAAAAATTCTCTCTTACTTTCAATTATTAGCTTCTATTCGCAAACACTTCCAATTTCTGATTTCCACTTACTTCCCCTTCTACGGCATTAATATTATTCTTCCAAAAAAGCAGAAGTGTTTGCAAACACTCCTTTAATAACATTGAGAGAGAGAGAGGGAGGGAGGGAGGGAGAGAGAGAGAGAGAGAGAGAGAGAGAGAGAGAGAGAGAGAGAGGCTTACTGGAATGAGCCAGCTTTGATCTGATTCCAAACCATAGAATCGTCAGGGTTTGCCGATACCTTATCCCAGAAGAAAGGCTTAAGCTTAGCTTTAGCAGCACTAGACTCGCCATCTTCAACTACAGATGGATGATGTGGCCCAGAAGGTGCACGAGGAGGTCTCAACCCATTAACTGGCGGTCGAGGTGGAGGGGCACCACCACGTGGAGGCGGTGGAGGGGCACCACCACCACCGCGTGGAGGAGGCGGTGGCGGCGGACGAGGACTGACCCTGACGCCAGAGGGTACAGGAGGTGGAGGTGGCGGCGGAGGCCGGGGCCCAGCGGAAGATCTCGAAGGTGGCGGCGGCGGTACCGGAGCCGGGGGTGGTGGCTGAGCTGCCCCATTACCCGGCGGAGGATGAGAACTCGTCCTTCCAGGAGGCAGCTTTAGCGGAGGAATGCCAGGTGGCGGATGGAGGGCCCCACCAGTGTTTCTGAGCGGAATCTCAATCTTTGAGTTTATTGGAGAATGTGGTTCCATGTACACTCCACTACTTCTGTTAAGGCCCAATCTCTTGTTAAAAGACTGGTTACCGATTTTTTCTTCGGCCATTAAAGCTCCTAGACTGTTTAACTTCTGCGTAGAGGCTAAAACATTGAGGGGAGAAGGCAGAATGAGAAGATACAAAAAGAGATGAAAGAATATAGGGTCAATTACAAAAAAAAACTAACCCTCAGGTCCTAATTACCCAAAAAAAAAAAAAAAACTTACCTTTTAAAATTTACAAATAACCCCATTGAGGTTTGTATTTAGTATTTACCTTACAAATAGACCCTTCTCGACTCCTCTCGAGGGTGCACTTTTGTAAGAAAAAAGTAAATATTGGGAGGTCATTTTTTTGTGATTATCCGAAAACTATATTTGGGGAAGAAAAAAAAAAGAAGCAAATGTACCAATGGAATGGTCACTTAAGCTTAAGCTGAGAAGAGGGCTCTCGTCATTTCGACCCCGTCCGGAGCTAGCCCGACAGCAACAAAAGAGCAACATGGCTATAGCAAGGGTCAAAGCAGCTATAACGACAAGAATAGTACCAGTTGTAAACCGAGCATGTTCTTCTCGAGATGTCTGACCTAACTCACGCCGTGTAGAAGAAAAATGACGGGGAAATAAATACCAACCCAAGTATATGCTATACCAAGAATCCGAAGCATTGTTTTCTCGTAAACAATCTACGAGGATTTTCTTAACCTGAGGGCACATGACGGCGAGAGCTTCGTGCATTTTCATTCGGGACCCGCTGTCACCTGACCTCTCATTCGTCAAGGGTAATTCGAGATCTTGTAAGGTTCTCTTGGCGTGTAAATACTCGTGCATGCATTTAGTCTGCAGTAATTCGGCCTGCAAAAGAAAATCATCGGTTTACTGCCTACAGTCTCCGTGTTTATATTGCAGGATCATAGCTCGAATTTTACGCACTCAATGTGACATGAGCATTACGGAGAAAAGTATCAAATTCCTCAATAGAATAAATGAAGCATATATCAAGAAAATCCACTAGAGGACTACTGATTAAATAAACGAACAGTCGGACATCCAAATATAACTAGGACGGATACGCATAAACCCATTTAGAACACCTCAGTGGTTCTAATTCATGCTAATAAAAGTATTCATCTCCCAGGAGCAGTTAAGATCACGAAGGAATGGGAAGGAACAGCAGAAAAACAACACGTATTATGGAAGGGATTCTTGAAAGCACGAACATTGAGCAAGTACACAACCTCAAACTGCACTCTATGAAACAAGATAATACAAAAAAAAAAAAAAAATGGCTCCTTCCAACACAAGAAAACAAGCCAATGCTGATCAACAAAACATACAATCATCTCTAGCTAATATTATATGCTCTGAACCAGAAAACGAATCATCAAGAAGCTTAAATATGCATTTGGTAAATCATATAACTTTTGAAGATTACACACACACACACACACACACACACACACACACACACTGAGAACAAGAGTAAGAGCAAAGTACCATCTCCGGAGTTATCTCCCCTGAGCCGATTAGATAGGACAGTAAGGGTTCTTCTTGATCCTCCAACTTGCTATCCACACACATTAATACCACCACCATAATCAAAAAGCGCACTAGAAAAAAAGTCGTAATATGACAATAACTTCCTCTGATACACTTCTTTTCTTGAATCCTCATCTTCCCAATGGTGCAACAAAATGCTTCTTCTCATAGCATCAGACAGAAGAAGCAAACAGAAAAAAAAAAAAGAAAATTAAAAGAAAAATCACCAAATGATCACCCAACAACTCCTTTGAAACGCCCCAGGTTCAATATACATCAAGAACAACCTCAAGAATCGACCTTTAAAGTTATTATACATGAAAATAAAAATGGGATTAAAAAAATGTGCATAGGCCAAAGAGGGGTAATCATCAAAATGCACCCCAAAGGAGATAAAAATTCTTGAATCCCTTCAAGGTGAATCCACAATCAGCAAGCGCCTTAGCTTCTTGCTGGTTTTTTTTGTCGTGTAGGATCAGATCAACAGAAAGGGATTGAACGATAGACATTCTTTTTTTCCGAGAAAAAAAAATGGATATTTGATTTCGTTCAAGGAAAGCCGTCAGACGATCGCAGACAAATTTTTGAAGATTTTTTTTTTTTTTTTTAGATTTTGATGTTTTGTTTTTGCAAGTTTCAAGTTATGTTCCTACGAATTTTGTTACTATCTTTTTTTTTTTTTTTTTTTTTTTTTTTAATTATCATTGTTCTTTTTGTTTTAAATACTCCCTCAATTTCATTTGTAAGCGTCATTTTTTTTTGTTAATTATCTCTCGAAATCTAGCGGCAGAAAGCATAATATTTATTTTATTAAAAACATTTTTAAATGCAAATTTAATAGTGTAATTTATATTTTTGTTATTATATTATGAGATAATATATAATACTCCACAAAACAGTCTAAAACATTTTGCTCGTTTTTAGCACTAGCTTATCAGCTAGTTTATAAGCTTCAGGAGCTTATTTGACTATTGACTAAAAAAAGCTCGTTTCGAAAACGACTAATTTTCAAATCACCAAATTTATCATCTTATAAATTGGTGATTGATAAGTAATTTTTCGCTTATGAAAAAAGGTTTCAACTTCTCATATTTATATATTCCATATATGTCCGTGACGTAAATAAAAACATAGAATTTTTTTACATAAATACCCACTGAGTAATTGACATATTACAAATAAATCCACTATCCATTAACTTTTCAGGAAAAATTGACGCTTCGGATGAGTGGTGGACGCGAAAAATTATGGTTAGTCTGATCATCACTCTATTACACTTGCTAATGAATTACTTTGTTATAAATATAATACAATAATTTTATGATTGATTTATCTTTTTATATTTTACGGAATTTTTTTGATACCTATTGTTGTTGTGAACTTGTTCGTAACTAAAATTATACACACAAATCCTATTCAGCGGCAATTTTAAATCATCAAAAACAAATTATCAATAACTTTTCAAAGTGACACTGAACTGTGAATAGTACATATGTAATTTAGAGGTAGTATATATTAAAATAATAATTAACAAAAATATCATTTATTTTATTTTATAACAATTATTCTTAAAATATAATGAGAAAGTTTTAAAAAAAATAGAAAAATAAAAGTGATAACACTTTATGTAATTCTATAAAAAACAGCTGGCTTATCAGCTAATTTGCTAAACATCAATATTAAAATCAGCTAGCTTATCAATTATCTAATCAGCTACATAATCAACTGCCCGATCAACTATCAACTAGTTTGGCTAAACAAACCCTCTATTGGTTAGTGACTGTGTAATTGTTTTTCTTGCATCTAAACTCTAATAAAATGCATAATATATCATTAATCTATTAAATTTAAAACATGTGAATCTAATATTTGATATATGGTTTTGTTGATTAAAAATTTCATCCCCATGGCCAAGCGAATGTCTATTTATTCAAATTAGTTTTTTAATATTTATGTAAATATAGGTTCATCGCGGGGATGTAGCTCAGATGGTAGAGCGCTCGCTTAGCATGCGAGAGGTACGGGGATCGATACCCCGCATCTCCATGGTACCTTTTACTTTTTGTTGCTCTGCTACATTTTAACTTGGTACTTCTTTACACCTTGTACCGTTTTGAATTTGGATGTTGTTTTTTGCAGGCCCCGCGCCAGATGGACCAGTTAATCATGTAAATTGGATTGTTATTGTTAGTGGATGTCCTCCCGATATTTATTATATGAATAATATATGATTAAATTTCATTAATATTATAAAATTATTATAAAATATATATATAGGACACTATAAGTCCTATATTTTATTTTATAAATAATAAATTATGAATAATATATGATTAAATTTCATTAATATTGTAAAATTATTATAAAATATATATATAGGACACTGTAAGTCCTATATTTTATTTTATAAATAATAAATTATGTTTATTATTATCAACTTTCATTACAAGTATACAACCCATATTCCTACTAATATAATCTTTTTTATATGATTTGGCATTGATGTAATTATTTTACTAATTTATAATCAGAAAAAAATAATTCTGAAAAATAAAATAATCGTTAAAGTACAAAAATATGAAAATAAACTAAAAATAAAATTTTCTTCAATATTATTATATTTTTATATGAAAATATTTTAATCATCAAAATATATCATAATTATATTTAATTTACTTTACATATATACTATATGAATGTCAAATTAAAGAGCACGAAGTAAGAATTAATTCGATACACTTTTTATCAAAACTAAAATTGATACGAAAAAGTTATAATTATTTAAACTATTAAATTAAAAATAAAAAGAATAAAATGAGAGAAATTTTTAATTGGTAGATAGTATATGGAATAACTCTCTAACCCCCTCCCAAATCAAACGTCCATTTTTTTTTATGATTTGTAAAAGACAAATAACATAGAGATGACATATGTTTTTTTAAATTTTTTTGCGACTCTCTTTTAATATTAAATATGACTATATAATACACAAGGTATGAAATATTTATGTTATTATTTATTTATTTGTTTTAAAAGACTAATTCTTGTTGTATTATGGGTTTGGATTCATGGATTCGGAATCAACACAAAGTATGAATGGGATGAATTGATCTATATATTCGTTTGCTGAGTTGTATGAGATAAAGCTTGATAAGATTGATTGGGATTTCTTATACAATATAAGAAATTAATATCATATTTGGTATGATGTATTAAATTCTGTGCAAAATATAGATATCATGGTAGTTTATTGAATTTATTAGTTGCAGTATTGTTTAATATCATCTAATACCACCTCTTAGGTGGGATGCATAATACCAAAAATCAGTATTATTTATACGGGCCCGAATTTTATCAAGGGCCCTATACTTTATAACAAACAAGATATAAAGGTGTATTAGATATATTATACACCTTAATCACACATAGCAAACAAGCCCCTATAGTATTACTCATTTGCCTTTTATATGTTTCTCGTAGGCTCACAATGCATCATGGATTTGAATTCATGATCAGTGCCATATTAGTATTTAATCCGTCGAAATTCGACGAAATATCAAATTATGTTTAATTTGAAGGTATAAACATCTTATATACTTAGGGCTCGTTTGCTAAGTTGTATGGGATAAAACTTGATAAGATTGACTGGGATTCCTTAGTACAATATAAGAAATTAATATCATATTTGGTACGATGTATTAAATTCTCTGCAAAATATAGATATCACGGTAGTTTCTTGAATTTATTAGTTGCAGTATTTTTTAATATCACCTAATACCACCTCTTAAGTGGGATACGTAATATCAAAAATCAATATTATTTATACGGGCCCGAATTTATCAAGGGCCCTATACTTTATACCAAACATGATATAAATGTGTATTAAATATATTATACACTTTAATCACACATAGCAAACAAGCCCTTAAAGATTAAAGTACCTTAATTTATTGTGGAAGTGCAATTGTACAAAAAAAAGTTCCATTTTTTATCTATAACCAACAATTATAACAAAAAAGAATTAATGCGGAATATGAAGTGATGCGGAATATGAATTGTTGCGGCCGTTTCGAGTATACGAACCATCTCTGCACTTATAACACAAAATGATCTCAATACTATAAATAAGAAATGCATTTACAACAAACTACAATCCCATCTCCTCACACTCAAACACAAACACTAAAAGGAACGAATAGTAGAAACACCACGAACCTTTGTTCTTTAGATGTTTCAAATCTTCAAAGATTTTCATGTTGAACTTTAAACCATCATAGATCAATATAGAAGCATTGCTTCGTTTATTATCCGAAACTCTTGAAGAAAGAACAAGAACAAAAGTGTTTATATTCTTTCGTTGTTTCGATCCGAAAAACACAACAACCAAAGTAAACCTACCCGAGACCTCGCTTGGAGATCTTGAAGACGAGCTGTGCTTCTGTACGCATAGAAAGATTAAAAAGGGTTTCTTTTGGTTATGTACTTCGTGGGTTAGATATCAACTACGAAGTGTAGTAGTTGTAATTGTTTTGATTTGTTTTTCGTTTTGATTAACAAGATCATTCGATGATGGGTTTGAAAGTATTATTTGAGATAGGATGATTGCTGCAGTTTTGTTGCAAGGGATGAAGGAGATGGAGATAAGTGTTTTTGGTTTTGATGATGTTGAATGCGTTTGAGGGAAAAAAGTTAGATGATGACTGTTAATTAAATGAGAGGCGGATGAGATAATTTAGGGTATCACTTCATTTTTTTACTTGGGCTGCTGGGCAAAAAAATAAGAGTCTTTTAGGAGTGTAGCCCACTAGACAAATAATGTGGTAATTGGGTTCCTTTATATCTTTAACCGATTAATTAAGGTTAGATTAATTGAATTTATCTATATCTATATAAAGATTGAGTCCCAATAATTAAATATTGAGTCTTAATGATTAATGTCATTAATATATCTTTACATATAACATCGATTATTTTTTAATGTCTTGGATTTTAAATACCATGTTAAAATACTTATCTTTTTTTTTTTTTAAAAAAAAATTGTCAAATATAATGCAACTTTTAAAAATGGTTAAATTCTTTTTTGTCTAAGTTGTCAAATATAATACAACATTTAATTGTTTGGAGTTAGATTGAGGTAGTTAAAAGATTAGTCAAAAGTTTTAGGACCACAACTATATTGAAAAGAAAATTGTTCCACAACCTATTAGTAAACACCGATTTGGTGCGGCTCGACCCGACTCAATCCAATCAATTAACAAGTTATAATTAACAGTTTGAACAATTATTTTATCAATATTTTTAACCCTCACGCTAAACATCAAATTTCAAAAAAATTTATACAATACGTGTGCAATGCACGAGTCTGAATGACTAGTAATAAATAAACTAGCCTTTATTTGGTTCAATTATCCATAGACGTTTCTCATGGCGAACATTGGTGGATCGAAATAATGAGTCTATGTTTGAACCATGAGAATCATTTACACACACACACATATATATGATCAAATGAGAATGATTCTTATCCTGCGAATTGCGAATATGCACGAGTTTTGTACTAATTATGTATGAAATATATGCATTTCGTGCATCAAAATTGCAGTGCATTAAAATATGAATTATATGTATCAAAATATCGATTCATTAAAATATGCATTATACGCATTATCTAAACATGTATACTAATACCCAAAACGATGAGCATAGGGTTCACCCACCCAAACTCTTTTAAAATCTATATACCCCTATCGTACTAAATCAGATTGAAAGGTAATTTTACTACTCGTCCTCATCTCAAACTCAATAATAGAACCCTTTAATTACCCAAAATCATTTAAGTTTATAAAATATCTAAACAATCAAATATTGTTGTATAAGATTATAACTCCCCTGACAAAAATATCCGTTTTAAAAAATTACTCCCCTGAGTAAATACCAATTTGATAAAATTCAATTTTGGGGATCCAACCGAGAGTTGGTTTTTGTTTTGAAATATGGACGATGTTAGGAATGACGGTTTCGTTAGGAATCCAAATCTTTTTTATTTTAACCGTCCGTCGTGGTTTTTTGCAATTCATAAAATGATGCCCAAATTCCAAACATTTTTCATATTGGGGTATCTTCAAATTTAAGGATTCGTTTTTCCAAATTTGGTTTGAATCCAATCCCCTGTTTATTCAAAGTATATTTTTGAACACAAAGCAGTTGTTCAAATTTATCATTTCCGCATGAAAATTTATTCGTCAAAATTTTAAGCTCGGTTTGAACTTTCAAAAGATCAATCTTTAAGATATTTTCATTTTCAATGCATTTTGAATGATCGGACTCGACAATTTTTTCCTTTTCAAGAATTTTGGAAATTTCAATTTCCAATAATTTATTTTCAGATTAGAGGGATTTAATTTCGGATAAAGAATTTTGGAAATCAGTATGCAATAATTCAAATGCTTCAAATAATTCATCGTGAGAGAATGTACTTACCTGACTTTCGACGTCGCTTTCGTCGAGTGAACTTCAGGCCATAAGAGCGAGATGGTTTTGATTGATAAAATCATCATCTTCGTCTTCTTCGCTCCATGTTGCAATTAAAACCTCCTTTTTGGGATTTGCTCCGCAATTCTTCGCAAAGTAGCCTACTTTACCACATAATCGACAATTGTTGTCGAATTTTTTCATTCCGCTCGAGATGTCTTTCTTTCTCCGGTTTAATAAATTTTGGAACTTATTAATATTCTTGGCATAATATGCCGATTCTTCGTCACTTTCATCCACCAGAATTTCTTATTTTCTTGACATCTTTGCTCTCATAGCTATTGATCGTTCTCATAATTAATTAGCGAACCAACGAGGGCGCTAAAATCAAGCGTATTGAGATCTTTAGATTCCATGATCACCGTCACGGTGCCGTCCCATTCACTAGGTAGTGAACGTAAGATTTTCTTGATTTTTTCACAACTCGACAGCGGTTTTCCGAACGAAGCTGTCCCATTGGTGATGACCGAAAATCGGTCGATCATGTTGGTGATGGACTTGTCACCCTTCATCATGAATAATTCGTAGTCATGGAGAAGCATATTGATGTTCGTCTCCTTGACTTGAGAGTTGTCACTTCGTGTGTGATTTCAAGAATTTTCCATATCTCTTTAGCACTTTAACACGATGAGATACGATTGACCTCTTCTGGATTTAAAGCACAATATAGAAGTTGAGTAGCCTTACAATTTTGATGGTCGTTCTTCCAATCCTCGTCATTATATTCTTCGAAACTCTTAAGAGATCCGTAGGATTTGATTGGAACTTTCGGGCCAAGACAAATGATCTTCCAAATCTCTATATCATAGGCACGAATAAAGATCGACATCTTTTTCACCATGTCATAAAATTTGATATATCAAAGAATGATGGTCGGTTCAAGGCTGTAACATCCCCAGATCGAACCGGGAATATTACACGCCGCAGACCCTCTCCGCGAGGATCCACCAGGCTAGACATCTAAACACACATTACATTACATACCGACGAATCAAAATAACGAACCAATACACCGATTTGGTCTTTCGACACTGACTTACAAATAAAAATACATAAACTCATCCAGACTCATACCCACGCAAGGGTGAAATACTTGCAACAACAAACAATAAGACAGCGGAAAAGACAATACAATGGACTCCGACTAACTGAACCCAAAACTGGCCTTCGTGTGATTAGTATCATTCGACTTTCATCATCCCTCGTGCCGATCCTGTGTCTTGCTCCCGAAAACCTGCATGTACCTGGACACAATACAGATATCCACCCCCCGATTATTCGAGGGTTAGCAAAACTCCACTGTTTTACTAGTGCAAGTATCAAATCATACGAAATGTAACAAGCAATTAATAATCGTGATCAAATATAATAATCAGGTATAAAATATTCCCGGGAGGTTTTCACAAGGGAAGATAAGCTATGAAGCATTCGAAAATAAGATTATCATCTCGGGAATTATTAGAATTTCAAAACCTTAAGACCTCAAGTCCTGATTCACAAAACCTTTCGAAAAACTTAAGGGCCTTAACCCAAAACTTGTTTCATAATTCAACAGTTTACAATACCAGAAACATTTCCATAAATCTCGTGGGGCTCGGCCCAACATTCTTTCTTAAAACTTTTCCTTTAAAAACTTGATTTGAAAAGTTACATGCTCATGACACCGTGATCCACTATCACGTGTATCCGTAGGTTCAACAACCCGCACGGACTACATCACGCAAAATTAAACAAACATAATCAATTCCGACACCGTGATCCACTGTCACGTGTCTCCGTAGGTTCAACAACCCACACGGACTATTAACCAAACATAACCAATTCCGACACCGTGATCCACTGTCACGTGTCTCCGTAGGCATAACAACCCGCACGGACTATATCAATCACAACAATTACACACACAGTCCTGACACCGTAGTCCACTGCCACGTGTCACCGTAAGCCCCGTCGAGCTCACCCAGTTGGACGCACTGTGTCCGAAACTCATGGTCCACTGCCATGCGTTATCGTAGGCCTCGCTGCATCAAAGACGATTGGACCTCAGTACCTCACTAAGTTCTGATCCCGTAGTCCACTGCCACGAATCCTCGTAGGTCCCGTCGAACCAACACGAGTGAACTTAGCGGTCACACACATATTCACATTCACATTACATACAATAATGAGCACAATTAATCAATCACCTTGATCACCACAAAATCGTACATTGCACGCACATAACACAACCTCGACACTCGCAACAACTATCATCAATCAACGATATTTAACCAACATAACACACATTCGGTACACAATACATTGCACAACCAAGTGTACAACCACCCCATATGTACGTCGCATTCCTGCACAAATGGCACAACGCCTAACACGTATACTGATATAACACTATTATCACAAAGCCTTCAAATTGCGGAAAACACAACCAACTCAAACGGAACATATTTACGAAGGCAAGCAAAGTCATCATACATCTCATACGTAATTACTAGTCGCAAGATACAAGTCGTATAGTAAGATACTTGCCTTAATAACCGCTACCGAACGCTCCGAAGAACACGATTCGACCGGGAAGCTCGAACCCCAAAGAAGGCAACGAACGGAAGGGTTCCGACTCGAGTTCTTCACAATAATTCGACCCTAACAACATATAATCAATAAATCATCGATCATACGAAGAAGAATAATTGTGGAACGCCCGAAAACCCCTCTACGACATTCTACCGGACACCTTCAAGGCGTCGATCAAGAACTCGACCAAATCGACGAATCGATACGGTCCAACCATGGAATAATAAAGGAAATAATATAATATATCTAAACAATCATCAATCCATCATAACCCTAAGTTAAATCGGATTAATCGGACGAAAACAACCAAAATACCCAAATTCCCCAAAACTAGATTTCTAGGAAATCTGACGTGATTCGGTAGATCGGAGGATGTTATAGGACGGATGATTGATGATATGAACCTCAACACTTCATGGATTCATTGTCCAACAACATCTCTAGATGATTCACACACCCACAGCCGCGTACGGGAAGAAAAAGAATGAGAAATGGTCAAGAAAACGCCGGGCCTTAAATAGTTCGATCACGGCCGTTACGTGACGAATCGGCCACGCTTACGACGAATCGCCATGGCCGATCACATCGCTCGAAATGCCGGAAACGTTACGACGTTACGGCCAGGGCCTTACGACGAATCCGGACTTACGCACGTAACGGCCGAGCACTACCGCACGTTACTCGGCCAGGCCGGCCCTGCTCGAGCATGCCCGCCATGACTCGGCCGACCAACTCCGACGGCCCGAACGACCCCGAAACCCGAACTGAGTACGAATCAAGATACGATTACAAGTACTTGCAAAGACGAATCCGAGCACTAATAGAACACACGATTCACCACCCGAAGGCTCGGAATTGACAACTAAGTAATTACCCAAAACTTTGGGAAATTACGAAAATGGCCCAAAACGTCCGAAAATCACGATACGCGATCGAAACACCAAACCAAAGCTCTCAACATGAATAATAACATTAAATGAAATTACGAGCAACTCGAAACAACAGTTTCGGACGAGATTCGCAAGAATCGAACTCAAGTGCGGAAAAGTCGCTAAAAAGCTCGGAACTCAACAAAACGATACCGAAACGAACTCGGATGACAAAAAGTGCAGAATTAATCATTCTCGAAATGACGAAACGGTCATGAGCGTGTCGTCAAAACGGACTCCGGCCGAAAAAGAAATTTACCGGAAATCGAAAATTGCGGATATTACATTCTACCCTCCTTAAAAGAAGTTTCGTCCCGAAACTTAAAACAAGTAGGGAGAAGCAATATCCCGCCAGGAAAACTCAACGAGATACGCAAGGAAACGCGTAACTTACGCCCATCGGCGAAACGTTACAAGCAACACAAAGGAATATATGACGTGAAAACATGCTCCACGACGACCAACACAACGTCGCCGTTAGGGATATAACAAAACCAACAAGTGACAAGCGTCATCAAATGGATAATACAATCAAGTCAATTATCCAAACAATCACAAAACACAACGGACGAAAATCAATACGATTGACCAACCCAACGGTACATCAATCAAAACGCGAGCCAATCGCTGAACAAATACAGAATTCCACCGCCCAAGGGTTGGAAGATCGAAAACGAGACTAATTTTCCGAACTTGGAAAGGTCACAACGATATACAGGTCAATTTGGGACAATATCAGAACTCGCTCGAGTGACAAAGGTGAGAAACAACACTGTGTCAAGCATCAACGAACACAGTCGAGTCGTTACGGTTGGACGAAACAGAAGAGAAAGAAAGAAAATGTGGGTATTACATCATATCACCTTTAAAAGAGGTTTCGTCCCGAAACCTAAACAACGAGAACGAAGTGCTGGAATAGCAACCTTCCCGACCATATCCTCTTGGTCCACATCCGATCTTCATGGCCATTAGTATTGTGGTCACGACTGTGTCCTCTGCCCATCGGCATACTAAGCAGATTCCCACTCAATACGTTTGCACGACTTCGCAAAATATTATACTAAAGTACCAACTCAGCACGACATATCACATAAGGTAACCAATAACAACTCGAAAAGAAAATCCACGAGGTATCCTTTTAAAGGAAATCTTTTGAAAATCCTTGGATTTGTATGGTATTTAAAATAAACTTTAAAAGTACTTTTGGTACCTCGGGTTGTTTCATCAAAACTTGTAAACAACATACTTTAACCGTCTCATTTGAAATCATTTGAAGTCATCATGCCCCTACGTATCATCATCACCGTTAACAACTAACAAGTTAACCATGCAAGATCATCAAATCATTCTTACATACTCTAACATTTCCAATTCCGAGTTTGAACTTTCATCGAGTGAGATTTTTCATCTTTCACTATATTTTTTTTATTTTGAAAATAAAAATCGCATTGGTTTTTGAAACAAAATATTTTTATGGTGTGAAAGATTTTTGAAAATCATTCACTCGAATTATTTGAAAATACAACAATACGTTAAAAATCATTTTCGAAAATTCTCCCAACACTTCACAAACATCAACGATGGTAATATTTTACAAAATGTCTACATGTACTTTAAAACAACTCTCTCAAATACCATCGAGGTTTTATTTGAGAATCCAAGGCCGGCTTGCCAATTCCAAATAATTTTCAAAGTATACACGGAGCCGCCGATTAATCGAACCGTCAAAACTTTGTGAAGTTTCCAGAAAAGTGTTTTTGAACACACACACAGCAGACATAATTTATCAATTCATCAAACACAATCAAATATTACCTAGAAATACGAAAAGTCTTAACACACATTCACGCACAACAGTTGTTATCGCTAGACACCACGTAGGGAATACAACTACAGGTGATTGGCCGTAAAAGTTAGATTTAACGGCTATAATGCGGTTCCATAGCCTCTGTCCAGGTTGATTAGCGCGCGTTACAACAAAGATTAACGTGCGCTAAACACGCCACGTTAGCGCGCGTTAGGCTCGTAATAAGCCTGTGCTAACTGCTCTAATCACCAACACGATTGCAAATATATATGAGATAATACTAGACTCGAAGGTTACAAATAAGCAACAACATACGAGTCTAAATGTCATCGATTCACATAATTATAACATCTCACAAGCAACCATCAAAAGAAAATCATCCTACCAAAAACAAAAATTTTACTTCTCAATAAAGAGGACCATCTCAACACATACATACCGATGGACTCAACTTTCGCGTTACTATTTTAATCATAAAACTGGCACCACTGCTCAACAACGAGAGCATCATCAATACGCATCTTCTGACCAACATTCATGAAACCGAAAAGTTACAAACGAGAGTCACGTCTTGAGTATATTTTGAAGACCTTATTTGAGTTAAAAACTCGGGTTTTGAAAACTTATAGTATGAGATGAAAATGAAATATCGGTAGTTGAAGTCTCAAAAATTTTGACCTTGAGGTCAACATACAAAAATCAAAATTTTCCTCCCTTGGAGAACATTTTAAAAATTTACGTGGCTCCCCGGAAGCCTTCGAAACTAAAAATTCCAAAGTTGTTGCTCTTGCAAGAAAAACAGTTCATACAAGGATATATTTAGCAAGATCATTCTTCATTCTAGCACAAAACGGGAATCAACTAATATATGTCACTTACTCACGATGCACCTTCAAATACTACTACACAACACAGAATCACAGAGGCTCGAATAGCTCGTGGTACAACATGTAGTAGGGAGACTTACATCCACATATCGCACGAAGATGATGGCTGCACCCTGATACTAATCACGGCCGACTTCCCAGACGACGCGTCGCGACACGATTCGGTCAGACAAAATCTGACAAAACAAGACTCAACAACACATAACTCGACCCGACAGCCTAGGTTTCCTCAACCTAAGCTCCGATACCATAATTGTAACATCCCCAGATCGAACGGGAATATTACACGCCGCAGACCCTCTCCGCGAGGATCCACCAGGCTAGACATCTAAACACACATTACATTACATACCGACGAATCAAAATAACGAACCAATACACCGATTTGGTCTTTCGACACTGACTTACAAATAAAAATACATAAACTCATCCAGACTCATACCCACGCAAGGGTGAAATACTTGCAACAACAAACAATAAGACAGCGGAAAAGACAATACAATGGACTCCGACTAACTGAACCCAAAACTGGCCTTCGTGTGATTAGTATCATTCGACTTTCATCATCCCTCGTGCCGATCCTGTGTCTTGCTCCTGAAAACCTGTATGTACCTGGACACAATACAGATATCCACCCCCCGATTACTCGGGGGTTAGCAAAACTCCACTGTTTTACTAGTGCAAGTATCAAATCATACGAAATGTAACAAGCAATTAATAATCGTGATCAAATATAATAATCAGGTATAAAATATTCCCGGGAGGTTTTCACAAGGGAAGATAAGCTATGAAGCATTCGAAAATAAGATTATCATCTCGGGAATTATTAGAATTTCAAAACCTTAAGACCTCAAGTCCTGATTCACAAAACCTTTCGAAAAACTTAAGGGCCTTAACCCAAAACTTGTTTCATAATTCAACAGTTTACAATACCAGAAACATTTCCATAAATCTCGTGGGGCTCGGCCCAACATTCTTTCTTAAAACTTTTCCTTTAAAAACTTGATTTGAAAAGTTACATGCTCATGACACCGTGATCCACTGTCACGTGTCTCCGTAGGTTCAACAACCTGCACGGACTACATCACGCAAAATTAAACAAACATAATCAATTCCGACACCGTGATCCACTGTCACGTGTCTCCGTAGGTTCAACAACCCACACGGACTATTAACCAAACATAACCAATTCCGACACCGTGATCCACTGTCACGTGTCTCCGTAGGCATAACAACCCGCACGGACTATATCAATCACAACAATTACACACACAGTCCTGACACCGTAGTCCACTGCCACGTGTCACCGTAAGCCCCGTCGAGCTCACCCGGTTGGACGCACTGTGTCCGAAACTCATGGTCCACTGCCATGCGTTATCGTAGGCCTCGCTGGACAAAGACGATTGGACCTCGCACCTCACTAAGTTCTGATCCCGTAGTCCACTGCCACGAATCCTCGTAGGTCCCGTCGAACCAACACGAGTGAACTTAGCGGTCACACACATATTCACATTCACATTACATACAACAATGAGCACAATTAATCAATCACCTTGATCACCACAAAATCGTACATTGCACGCACATAACACAACCTCGACACTCGCAACAACTATCATCAATCAACGACATTTAACCAACATAACACACATTCGGTACACAATACATTGCACAACCAAGTGTACAACCATCCCATATGTACGTCGCATTCCTGCACAAATGGCACAACGCCTAACACGTATACTGATATAACACTATTATCACAAAGCCTTCAAATTGCGGAAAACACAACCAACTCAAACGGAACATATTTCCGAAGGCAAGCAAAGTCATCATACATCTCATACGTAATTACTAGTCGCAAGATACAAGTCGTATAGTAAGATACTTGCCTTAATAACCGCTACCGAACGCTCCGAAGAACACGGTTCGACCGGGAAGCTCGAACCCCAAAGAAGGCAACGAACGGAAGGGTTCCGACTCGAGTTCTTCACAATAATTCGACCCTAACAACATATAATCAATAAATCATCGATCATACGAAGAAGAATAATTGTGGAACGCCCGAAAACCCCTCTACGACATTCTACCGGACACCTTCAAGGCGTCGATCAAGAACTCGACCAAATCGACGAATCGATACGATCCAACCATGGAATAATAAAGGAAATGATATAATATATCTAAATAATCATCAATCCATCATAACCCTAAGTTAAATCGGATTAATCGGACGAAAACAACAAAAATACCCAAATTCCCCAAAACTAGATTTCTAGGAAATCTGACCTGATTCGGTAGATCGGAGGATGTTATAGGACGAATGATTGATGATATGAACCTCAACACTTCATGGATTCATTGTCCAACAACATCTCTAGATGATTCACACACCCACAGCCAGACGGAAGAAAAAGAATGAGAAATGGTCAAGAAAACGCCGCTGTGCCTTAAATAGGTGACTCGTCCGTGTTACGACGTAATCGCCATGGCTTACGACGAATCGCCATGGCCGATCACACCGCTCGAAATGCCGGAACGTTACGACGCACGGCCAGTGGCCTTACGACGAATCGCCTTACGCACGTAACGGCCGAGCACTACCGTACGTTACTCGGCCAGGGCCGGCCTGGCTCGAGCATGCCCGGCCATGACTCGGCCGGGGCCAACTCCGACGGCCCTAACGACCCTGAAACCCGAACTTGAGTACGAATCGAAGATACGGTTACGAAGTACTCGCAAAGACGAATCCGAGCACTAAGAGAACACACGATTCCGACCACCCGAAGGCTCGGAATTCGACAACGGAAGTAATTACCCAAAACTTTGGGAAATTACGAAAATGGCCCAAAACGTCCGAAAATCACGATACGCGATCGAAACACCAAAACAAAGCTCTCAACATGAATAATAACATTAAATGAAATTACGAGCAACTCGAAACAACAGTTTCGGACGAGATTCGCAAGAATCGAACTCAAGTGCGGAAAAGTCGCTAAAAAGCTCGGAACTCAACAAAACGATACCGAAACGAACTCGGATGACAAAAAGTTCAGAATTAATCATTCTCGAAATGACGAAACGGTCATGAGCGAGTCGTCAAAACGGACTCCGGCCGAAAAATAAATTTACCGGAAATCGAAAATTGCGGATATTACAAAGGCAAGACCTTTTACCGGGGCAAATTGAAACGCCATTTAGATCTTCTCCTCTGATGTTAAGCCGTTTATAGGAGGTACCGCTCCGATACCAATTGTTGGAACGATATTGGTCGGTATCGCCGTTTGGAGATAGAGTTGAAAATCTCTTTCGCATTGCGGAAGCGATTTAAATAAATATGTGGAAAATAAATCGACACAGGATTTATAGAGGTTCGACCAAACGAGCCTACATCCTCTCTTGATATCTTTTTCTATAGACTAAAGATAAACCATTGCACCTCTCTTCTATCAGTCGATGGATAACCGTTACAAACTTGTCTTCTATCAGTCCAAGTTAAATTGTTCAATCTCTCTTCTATTGGTCTAGATATTACCGTGTGTACTTGTCTTTATGTCGGTCCAAGTTAAACCGTTTTCCTTTTCTATCATACAAGGAATCAATCGATCTAGCTTTCTATGGGTACTAGACAAACCTCACTTAGATATCGATTGCGATTCTAACAATGCCGGATCCTTGATCCTAATAACACCGAATCCAATCGTATCTTTTCTTTTACCTCTCGTGTATGTGTTGAATGTATGAACACTCAAACTATCAATATAAGCACAATTACAACAACAAGAATGTGTATATAAATATGTGATCACTGAATCGTTTGCTTTGCATTGTTGTGTGATGAATACCATTAGAAGTGGTATTTATAGGCATTTCTCTTCCAACTAGCCGTTAGCCTCTATTGCCTTCATTACGTACGTTATTGACTTCTAATTACGTACGTTAGATGTATTACGTATGCTAACATCTTCTTGTTACGTACGTTAAGCTCTTCACAGATTAGTCCAGTAGCTTCGTTTCTTCTGTTACGTACGTTATATCTTCATGTTACGTACGTTAACAATTGTCAACATATCCGTTGCTTGCTGATGTAAGCCATGACGTCATCTTCAATGTTCTTCTTGTTTGAATTCTTAATTACTTCATTACGTACGTTAAACACATCGTGTTACGTACGTTATGTACCTTCGATTACGTGCGTTAATCTTCAGTTGTAGCGTGCGCTATCTTCACCAGGTAAGTCGTCTGATCTGCAGGTAAGTCTTTATTACGTACGTTATGCTGAGTATGTTACGTACGTTATGCTTGTTCTGACCAGCTTTTTGCGACTTCGATTTCTTCGATGTTTTGCTTCGCTTCTTTGTTGTTTTGGTTTGTTTAGCAACTTTAATCATCAAAATTCTATTAATGAATCTTTAGAATAAAATATTCCAACAAATATAAGTGTTACAATAATTGGTTATCCATGTGGATAAAAAATCGAACATTAAAATATAAACATTAAGAATAAATATTATAAATGATAAAAAATTATAATTAAATTTTAATTTTTAATTTGGAAATAATACAACCTATGAAAATTCATTATAATTTATGTACTCATACTCATCCCAAACTCGGTTAAAAATTGATTTTAATACCTATTCTTTCACAAAAATGTATAGTAGCACCTCCTAATTATCTTAATTTATTTAAAGAGAAAACTATCAAATTGGTCCCGTATGTGAGATCAATTGGCCAAAAAGCCCCATCTGTCTCCGGCGGACCAAAAAACCCCACATCTCCTCCCTACTTTCGCCAATTTAGTCCTCCATCACCGACAGGAGTATTTTCCGGCCATCGGAGCTGAAAAATAAAGAAATAAAAAAAATAAAAAATTCTAAATTTTTTATATCTGTAATATCCGGATTTATTACTGTGTATTTTACCTGTATTCGAACCCTGTATTATTCGGAATTGTGATCTTGGTGATTGGAGTATGATATTTCTTACATTGGTATCTTTGTACATAAGCATATCTTCATGCAAATTGTCTCATACAAACTCGTGATAGCGCACGCTAAGAATGTAACTTAACGCACGCTATCGGTTACTACTAGCGCACACTACGAATGTAGGATTTACGTGCGCTAGGTAATCAATTATTGAGCTAGGCGGCTAACACATGCGCCAGCCGGACGTAGGACCGGATAAGATTCCCGCGGACGAACCTGGACAAATTTAGAGTCAACTCTTATTAGCGCGCGCTAAGGATGTATAGGTAGCGTGCGCTAATCTACTTTTGTATAGAAAGTTTATATATGGGCCAGCACACCATTTTATTCTCATTTCCTTCGTTCATCCTTCGTTCTTGAGAGACCAGAGAGCATATCATCTTCCTTAGACACACTTATAACACATCCACTTGATCATTGGACATTGGATACTTCTTATTATTGATCATTGAAGAGAAGTAGCACCTTGGAGTGGCATATAACCAATCAGAGTCAGATTCTACCTTTGGAGTTCAGTGATTTCGTCATATTAAGGTATGTTGATTCTATCTCCAACTCTAGATTCGTGTTACGGGGAATAAGATGATCATGCTAGCAAAATATTGAGTTCTTGGGTGAATTATCCAAACCACTTCATGTTTGGAATATTGAGATGATTATGCCTTAAGTACCTTGATTAAGAACATCATGATTCGAATCTTATTACAATGAGCAAGTAGAGGAAGCTTTTATCTTTGGAAATCCGAATCTAGTAGGTGTATCCATAAGCAATCTTGGACTTGACTTTATCATCACTATTGTTAGACGGATATAAAGGATTGATCATGGAAGGATTTATCTTGTAAAGATGGAATGCTAATCAAACTACAGAATGATAGTTTTTGATTGAGATAAAGGTGTTGATATCGACCGTTAAGCCTTCCGAATTATCGCATGAAGAATTGTATTTGAATTGGAATATGGTTTTATAATAGTATACATATTCTTGAATCCGAAGTTGTTGTTATCCGTAAGATCATTCATAACCGTATGAACATGATATTCATGGAGGTAACATGAATTAACACTGAAGATTTCATCTGGTTTGATCATGTTGAGATCAGTCTACTGCCCAGTAGTAAACTGCCATGCACAGTTAGCGCACGCTAAGCTATGTAGATTAATGTGTGCTATCGAGCATGAGTTAACGTACGCTACGTTTGGTACGTAACGTACGTTAGGCTATCAGACGAGTCAGTCGGCTGATCAGTGAAGTACTGACCATGCATAGTTAGCGTACGCTAGGCTTTGTTGTTTGCATGCGCTATCGAGCAGACTTAACGCACGCTACACAGAGTACTTAGCGTGCGCTAAGAAGTTCAGGAAGATTACATTTTATGAGCTTTTGGCCGTAAATCGAATTGTTAGACATTCGTACGACGTGAGTTAAATTCTATATTATTTATTTTGTTAAGGTTCGAGCTCGTTACGTGATTGATTGAGGGGGGCGACCTTCGAGTGTTCGTTTTTGTGGAAGTATTGTTCTTGTCTTCGAATCGAGGCAAGTACCTTATTTGTTTTATGTATTGATGTTATACATATTGTCGTGCATGTATGTCGTTGTTGTATGTCCACCTCGTGTTGGTCCGACGGGATCATCGGGGGATCTATGCTAGCGTGCGCTGGATCATCGGACGGGTTTTTCCACCACGGGTTGGTCTGACGGGATCATCGTGGGTTCTAGGCAGTGAACGCTGGATCGTCGGAATTACCATGTGTATGTTATGATATCATGTTGTGATTATCAGTTGTGTATGTCATTTATGAGTTTCTCGTAGGAGAAGACTTGTTGGTATTTTTGTCGTTTACTTTATTATTCTTCGTGAGATATGAATAATATGTTGTGGTACTTGTACTAGCATCGTTGTGCTAACCCCTTCGGGGGTGAACATTTTATTTATGTTCAGGATCCTGGAGAGCGAGAAAACAACCACTGGAGCTGCATGACGACGAGGGTGCAGAGTGATTTTCCGGCCGGGTTTATTTGACTGTTGTTTGTTGGTTATTTCAATAAGTACTCGAGTACGTAGTCGTTTATGATGAATTTGAATTTGGTGATGTATTAATAAGTTTCTGGTGAACATTTGTATTTTCAGAACTGTTGTATCTTAATTCCGTTACTTCCATTTATTTGTGCCTGTTAATGTCTGTTCAATTCTTCAGCCTTGTAAATCCTTATGTAAAGGATTTACGGCGCTGTAATATTCCTGAATATATCGGGGGTGTTACAATATCAATATTCCAAAATTAAAATAATTACCTAAAATTCCAATTTTTTGAATAAAATATTATCAAATTGAGAAAAATATTATTATCATTTTCTATAAAATAAATAAAAAATTATTTTGATAAAATTATCAAATTTTTAATTCATATTTTTTATTTATGTTATAGAAAAAAATTCCAGTTTTCTTTAAATAAAAAACAATTTATAAATATATTCCAGATGCTTTTAATTTTTTATTTTCGAATTTTTAAATAAAAAATTCTAATATTTTTATATTAATATTCCAGAATTAAAAATAATTACCTAAAGTTCCAATATTTTTTTAATTTTCCAGATTTTTTAAATAAAAAAATTAAGTTCCGACCTTTTTTTTAACTTTTTTAAAATTTTTATATTATTTAGGCTTTTATATTTTTGCCACGTGTCGTCCACGTCAACTCTGATGGCCGGAAAATACTCTGGCCGACGACCGAGGACTAAATTGGCGAAAGGAGATGTGGGGGTTTTTTGGTCCGCGAGAGACAGATGAGACTTTTTGGCCAATTGGTCCCACATACAGGATCAATTTGATAATTTTCTATTTATTTAAATTTATAAAATGTATAATTATTTGAAAGGGAAAGTAGAGATTTAGATTAGCTTTTCTAGTCCAAAATATTGATTTTGAAAAGCTGCCTAGAGGAACTTTTTGCCTAGAACGAACTTTGAACGTGATTCAAAATAATAATTTTATCCTAAAATATCCAAAAATTACACCTTTATTGTAAGAGTTTCGAAAATATTGATAATTTTGCGTCCAAAATTTATTTACAACTATTTTAAGATTTAATTAATATTGATCTATTTGCATAAATTTGAATAATGATAATCTTAAACTATTTAAGATTTTTGTAATATTATTTATTTATTCAATAAATTCACCATATATAAATTTATTAACCAAATAAATATTTTAATTTCCTTATTATTCATTTTACACATCAAGCAGATACCCGCAATCATCTATTTACCAAACACTTACACAAACAACTAATACAATCAACTAGTTAAATCATCTACCAGGCAACAGCTAATCCAATCAGCTATCCCTAATTGCCAAATATGGTCCATAATCCTGTTTTGTTGCATAAAACAGAATAAAATAAAATAAAAGATAATATTTAGTATATAAGATATGTATAATGATGACAATGTATAGGCACTCATCCATTTACGGGTGTATATACTCTATCCATTTGTGGGTATACATATTCAAACTTGATTAAAAATACTAATATTTTTATTTATATTAATCATTAAAAAGTGATATAATACCAAGGTCAAAAATCACTATTGATGCTTGAGAGCTATAATAAATGGTCAAAAATATTTTATTTGATTATTATCTCTTCTCCAAGATCTATATTATACTCAATTTTATAGTTGTTGCATACTTGATAAATATATAAGTTCTCCCACTCAAATTATGGATCTCGATGATTTGGAACAATTCTCTATTTCTAGTTGAAAGTTTGAATGTGTATATGGTTTGAGGATATTATTGTATATTTTTTATAATTATATTATATAGTTACATATTTATCATTATAGTAATTCTTTTTCAAACTCCATAATTATGAATATATGATATTCACTATTAATCATTAATTAATTAATTATATCGAATGCATTAAAAATATAAAACTTTAGGAAGTATATTTTATATTTGATAATTACTAGCTAATTAGAGTTAAATTAAAAATTAAATACCAATCTTACTATAAATATTAAATAGCCTTCAATTTTAATTGCTATTTTACTATTTGATCCTCAGTTATCAAAAATTGGGTATTACAAAGTTTGTATTATATATTAATGGGTTGTTTTTTCATTTGGTGATTATAATAAGATCTCCATTCATAGATTAAGTTCTGTTGCTACCCAAAATATTATCCGGAGATAGATATTGCTGGAATGGATGAGATAGCAAACAAATGCAAGAGCACTTCCGTGAGAAAGATAAATAACACAAGATTTGCCGGGGTTGTTAGTCCCGGGCTTGAATGCTCTCGCGAGATATTATTAATACCAATATTCGGGGATACAAGTACTAACGTAAGAATACAATTACAATGAGTGTAAAGACTCTTGTTATCTTAGCTAGTGAGCGTGTAGATTGCCGGAAGAACCAGATTTGATGCTCTGTGAGTTCTTGTAACAAAGGAGATGAACAGTCGCGGCGGTGAGAGATCGACCGTCTCTCACGGCGAGTATTTAGCTGGATGCTTGGGCTCAGGGCTTATGAATCCTTTGGAATCTGTCTAGTGGAGACTTGTTGCTTCTGCCGATCGTCTTCTGGACGAGAGATTTAGAGAGAGAAGTCCTGAGATGGATTCCGGTGAGGTAGCCGGGAGCTTGATGATATGTATGTTCTTCAGTATTTCCGTGAATGTATCGGAATGTGAGAGAATGAGTTCTAAGCGTAAGTCAGAATGAATTCGGAACCGTTGGTGGAATGAATTTCGAACCTTTTTCCCGTAGGAGGAGGTTCTCTATTTATAGGGCTTGGATACGCCGGGCGATCGCCTTTTCTGCATTATAATAATCGGGCGATCGTCTTTTAGCACATGGGCCTGTCCCCTCAAAGTCTGCAGGAGTTGCTGGCAGTCAATTATGCGGTCCAATGGGGAGCTTACACGCGTCCTGAGTTGCTGACACGGGTGGTCCCACTGACAACTTTCGGCGCACATGCTGGTAGGTGAGGTAGGTGACAGGCTGTGGTCAAAGGTCTTATCTGTCAGCAAAAGATCTTATCTGCTAGCGAAGATCTTGTCAGCGCCTTTGGCGGATCTGCACGTGGGTGCTTTTCTGAGATCCAGTTCTTGATGGTTTTGACGGGCGATCGTCTCTGCTCGGGGCGTAGGTCGATTGCCCTTAGCCGGTCACTAGAGTAGATCGCCAGCTGCCAAAGGGCGATCGCCTTGGGAGTCGATCGCCAGGCATCTGATAGTGGTCTGACATCTTCGACTTGGCGAGCTAGCCATAGTTTGACTGATGTTGACTTGGTCGCTCGGCCTTATAGTCGATCGCCTGTCGGGATGAATAAATCGTGACACAACAATTGCCCCCCAGCTCGCTCATACGTTGAAAACGTGGGGTGAGGTGGCTCTTTTGGCGATCGCTGAACTTTTGGCGAGCGACTTTGTGTTTAATCAATCGCGATCGTCTTTGAGCTGATATACTCTGGGTTCGGACGACCTGGTTGGCCGCTGAACTGCCCGGGAAAAAACAATAGGCGTTGAAAAGTCTCCGCGCACGTGTCGGGCTTCTATTGGAGGACGCCAACGGTCATTAATGACTCCTCGGCTGACGCGTCCTTGAAAAGACGCGTACGCGGGTCTCGAGGGGGTCAATTAATGCGTCGTTTGAGATCCGACCCCTGAGGTTTCCCCTTATTGCAAACGAGTCCCTGCCTTCTCCTATAAAAGGGGCGCGGTGCTGCAGTTTTTACTCACGCGTACTTTTTGGAGGAAGAAGGACTTGCTGCCGAATTTTCTGAAGATCTTAGTGCCGATCGTCGTTCGATTTCACTTTAGGGTAAGAAGAATCCTTTTCTCCTTTTCTGTTTCTGAAAAATGGTCGGAACCTCATCATCATTTGGAGCGGGAACCAGTTCTGCCGCCGGGACATCGACTGTCCGGGGAGAAACTTCTTCCGCCTTCCACCTGGAGACGGCGGCTGAAGCTATTCGGGCCGGAATCGACCCGGCTGAAGTCGAGGCTTTATTCAATGAGGCCGATATTGCTAAGGAGTCGGCTGCTGAGGAGAGACGATCGCAGATCGAGAGAGATCTGGCGATCAGGGCTTACTGGGAGCAACATAGCGTTTTCGGTCGGGCCTATAGGGCTTTCGCTGAGATAATGGAGAGATTGGCCGGTCCTACTCCGAGATTTGATTTCCGGGGATACTCGGTCGCTTACCCCTATGTGCTTCCCAAACGATCGCAGTACCGGGCTGCGCAGCGATCGTTGTGGTCGCTTGGCCAGATACCGAGTTCGACGACCAGGAGAGATCTGGCCGTCTGGAGGACAAGATTCCATGTCCCTTCAGATGTGGACATGTTCGCGCCGACGGAGAATGAACGAGCCGACCAGCCTCCGATGGGTATGGTCGCAGTGAGTGAGGCCGTTATGGAGGCCGGGCTGCCCTTCCCTCTATCCTTTGCGGTCTCCCATCTATTGGCCGCTTGGAATGTGGCGCCACTTCAGCTGACGCCGAACGCCTGGCTCCAAATTATCTGCACTCTCACCCTTTTCGGCGGTCACCGCCTGTACCATCTCCCATCGCCGTTGGAGATGAACCATTTGTTTAAACTGACGGCTCATAGAGGGTTGGTCGGCGGTTACCATATTCAAGGCCGATCTGGTCGGGTGATTCATGGAGTCCCGAATAAGATACGGGGCGATCGGGCAGTGGTTCGGGTCGCCGGCAAGTGGAGAGCTTCGGCGGCGACAATCCACGGCGGCTGGAGATCCCCAGAATTTCGGGAGAGGAATCCGGTAAGGGTTTAGACTCTCCCTTCGTTTGGATGCGTTTTGGGTGATCTAATTTGATTTACATTTTGCGAGTTTTCACATTCCGGCGATCGAGGAGCTGCCTTTCGACTTTCTCGTTGTTTGGGAGCGGATAAGGAGCCTGTCGGACGACGACCTTGACGCCACTCGGATCAACAAGGAGAGTCACTGGTTGTCGGCTCGACTATTCCGTTTCCCGAGACATCTCGCGGTGCCAGGTATGAGTTCCTGCGACCTTCAATTTCTAGGCGATCGCCTTACTTGAGGATAGTATCTGACTGTTGGTCGATTGTCTTAAACTGTAGAGGTTCGCTTTCCTCGCTTTTTGGAGCCTTCGACGGAGATCGCCATGTCGAACCCAGGAGTCCTAGGCCGTCTTCGCCATAAGAGGTCGACTCGGGTCCCACCCATTGCGTTGCCTATAGTTCCGGAGGCGGAGCCTCGCGTGGAGCCGGTCGTGGTTGAGGAGGAAATTCCGGAGGAGGGGCTTCGAGCCAATCGAAAGAGGCCGAGGTCGGAAGAAACTTCGATTCCTGCCCCGGGCGATGAAGTGCCGATCGCCGCGCCTCCGATCACCATCGTTGCTCCGGAGAGCGAGCCGCCCTCTGCGGCTTTTATGCAGGAGATGGCGATCGCGGATGCTGAGACCCCTCGAGGGAAACCGTTTTTCGGTCGGGATCCCGAGAAGGCTGAGAGGTAGATAGCATTTTTGTGTTGAAAATTGCATCTGCGTAGGAGTTGTATTAACTTAGTTGTTTTGATGCAGGATCCGCCGCGCAGATCCGTCTTGCCCGCCGATGGTCGTAGATTTCCTAGCGAGCCGATCTCCTCGCCATTCCTGCGACATTCCTCCATATGTTAGCAAGGCTGCTTCTGCTCTGCCGAAGGCATGGACGACTGATCTGGATGCGATCGCTCGGCAGCGATCGTCGAGTTCGATGCACGCTGTTCTCGCCCTTTCTCTTCAGACGGCGACCATGGCCGTCCAGGCTGCTCAGGAGTTTGAGGGGCGGCCCTCCACTATTCGCCTGCAGGAGGATCTCGAGGCGGCTCGGAAAGAGAACGCCGAGTTTGCTGACAAGATCGCGGCGATGGAGAAGGACTCCCTGGAGGCGGCCAAGCGGGCGAGCCATGAGCTTGAGCTGGAGAAGAAGGAGACTGAGAAATATCGTATGGCGGTTGACCGATTTCGGGCCAGATGCAGAATGCCGTCCAGGCGCGGAATGTTCTTGAAGAGGAGGCCGATCGCGGAAGGTGACGATCGCTCGACAGCCCAGCCGACGGAGGCGAGGAAAAGATTGCTGCGAGGAGGCCGAGCTCCGTGGGTCGCAACAGCGATGGCGGAGGCTGAAAGGAGAGGTGGAGGCGACCAGACCGATCCTTTCAAAACTTGGAGTTTGTCACGAGTTTGCCTATTATTTGGCGTCACGACTCGATCCGAGCAGCTAAGAAGGGAGGTTTGGAGGTCGGGCCTTTAGCTGAGAAATTCAAGTCATATGCGTTGGAGCATCCTCTCCATTCAGCTTTCTCTTTGCCGATCTTGGACCTTGCGGAAATCGGTGTGGATTTGAGTTGGTATCCGTCTCCAGCCAATCTTGCTCATCCCGACGCTCCGGAGGATGAGGGGACCGTGTCGAATGCTGATGGCGAAGGCCAGGCAGGGGTCTGAGGCGCTTCATTTTTGACGTTTTTAGCTTGCTTACTTGTAGTTTTGTAGTTTTCTTTTGTAGAACATAGGCCTTCGGGCGACCATGTACTTTTGATCTTCTCAAGCAATGAACTGAATGTTTGATTATCTTCGATTACTTGAATGAATGGTTATTTTTGAGTCTTTGTTTGACTTTGTACAAATGTGTGAGGAGAAATTGTTGCGAGGGTAGTTCCAAATGAATTGATAAACTCATAAAGACAACTTTCTACAACAAATTCGATCGCTGCATTACATCTGAAAAAATGACGATCTCCGTATGTGGTTGTATAGCGACGATCGTCGTGTAGGTAGTCCGCACTCTTATTGCCCCTTGTTTTTATTCACTTAGTGTAAGTAAGGGGATGAAAATAATTCCTTGAGTGAGCGGTCTTTAACTTTGTCGAATCCTCGGGGACGGTCGTTCATCTTGAGGAACCGTGCATGATCGCGGAGTTCGATGGACCGACTCCTTGATCATGTCTTGATGCGCGAAGACATTGAGTGTCTCGTGACTCACTTTATTATGAGGGTCCTCTGTTAGACTGCGCCTCGCCTCGTATTTAAACGAAGGGCGTGCGGTCTCGGTCTAGAGGAGTCCTTGCGCGGGGCAGCGTCGGATGATTCAACTCCACGCCCGCGGCTTGTTAGCTCTGCTTCCACCTCGGCCAGCCATGGAGATGGCCGATCTCGACGGTGTACGTTGAGACGGGGGTTGTGGCACGTCGCATTGTCCGGGTTCACCATGTTAGATGATGAACCTTTGAGGGCGAGCGATCGTGTCCACTGATTAATTTTGGAGGGCCCTCAGACTACGCCGGCCTCGTATTTAAACGAAGGGCGGGCGATCTTGGCCTAAAGGGACCTTGCATGGCCTAAGCAGTCGGTTCCATCGACCACCAGGACCATGGCTGCACTCTTCCACCTTGGATCGTCATGTAGATGCCGACCTTCGATGGTGTACGTTGCGCGGGGGAGGCGATCTCGTGCCTTAGTCCATCATGTTAGACGGTGAACTGTAGATGGCGATCGAGTCCTCCGGTTTCTTAAATAAGGAGGGAGATCGGGGAGACTTCCGAGGTCTCCTTTTCTTGATTGAAGTATGTAGGGACGGTCGCGAGGTTGATCCAGGTCGGCTCGTATGGGCTTTCCGGCTGCTTTATGTTTAACTCGACGATCGTCTATAGAGATAGGTAGGGGCTTCGGCTAAACCAATAAGTCATCGACTTGCCCTCCTCGAACAATCTCCAGAGCTGTTTGAGGAGATCGCGGCATTTGTTGGTGCTGTGGCCGGGACTCTTGTGGTAGGCACAATATTGATTGTTGTCCAGGTGACCGTGGTCCCTTATTGCCTTTGGCTTTTTGAGCTCTTCGTGCCCCTTGATGGCATAGAAAATATGTGCCGGAGTTCTGTTGAACGTATGGAGGAGATGGGCTTCCATGTCCTCGAAAGCCTTGAGATCTCCGGGTGTCTTGGCGATCGCCTTCTTTGCTTTGCCGATCGCTATCTTCTGGACAAGAGGTGGCGTTTCCTCGTCTAAGCGGAGGGTGAGTAGCCTTTGCCTGGCCAGGAAGTTGGCAGCTTTAGCGCGGAAGATCGCGTAAGTTGGGGGAATATCCTTGGAGAGATGTCTAAACATGGGAGAGTGTCCGTGGAATCCCCATGATCGAATAGAGAGCGAGCTCGTCAGCGGACGTTCGCCGGTGAGGATGATTTCGTCTACCCGGTCGATGTAATCTGCGTCGTTTCGTCCTTCCCCGCTTGATTTTTATCATGCGGTGGGGACCTTCTGGTCTGGCGACCTTCTTTGGCGAAGTATGACGTGAAGTCCTTCGCGTTTTTCTTAATTGAGGTGATTGATCGTGGTGGTATTGAGACGTACCACCTTTGGGCCACTCGCCCAATGTCGGCGGGAAAATCCGGCACTTGGTTGCATCAGATGCCCCGCACCTATCATGTAAATTCGGAATTTACTCAGTGGGTTTTGTCCGATCTCCCCTCATACAGAGGTGTTTTGGGGGGAGCGATCGTTGGTTGTATGGGGGCAAGCTCGATGTGGACCGCGAGTGGCTCGGTCGGCCCGGCGATCTTCTTGCTGGTGCTTGCCCCAGTGTCCAAGAGTGCTCTCATCTCGTCGAGCTGGCGTTGTATGGCGGCCATCGCCGTGGCCTAACTGCTAGCGGCTCGGCGCTCGGAGCGGGAGCCGAGGCGATTGAGTACTGATTCCCTGGCGATCGGGGTGGGAGTCAGATGGCTGACCCGCGCTCGGCTGTGAGGTGGGTAGGCCGAACTTCTGGTGACGGATTCGGGTTCCGTCTTTTCGAGGTTGGAAACAGGGTGCCCCGGTCGCCAGGATGGGTCGCGCCCCAAGCGATCGAATATGGATCCGTCCGGTCGTGCGAGAGCCTTTCCTCGCGAATTGGGGCTTTCTGACGATCGTTCGTTCAGTAGCCCGCTGAATTTCCGTTTTCCCATGCGGCGGATGATCGAGGGAGTTATTGCAGGCGACGCACATGCTCTCCGTCGCTCCTCCAGGATGGCCATAGCCTCCTCGATCTGTTCCTCGGTTTGGAACTGATCGAGTGAGAGGTTGGGGCCATCTCTCGGATGCGGGATCGAGAGTCTCGCGTTGCTGCGGCTTCCCCCTGTCGTTGGCTGGGGTTCGGATTGAGCCGGGATATGGTGTCCGGCGGTTCGGAGAGCGGCTTTCTTAGACGTACCGGCGGATGTCATGATTCTGAAGGTTTTCTTTGAAGTGCAGTGAGTGTCACTTCAAGTATATGCCCCGAGAACAGTGAGTGTTCTTCGGGACGGTAGAAATAAAAATATGAGGGTTAGATAGAGGGTGCCCTCCTTCTAGCGCCAATTGTTGCTACCCAAAATATTATCCGGAGATAGATATTGCTGGAATGGATGGGATAGCAAACAAATGCAATAGCACTTCCGTGAGAAAGATAAATAACACAAGATTTGCCGGGGTTGTTAGTCCCGGGATTGAATGCTCTCGCGAGATATTATTAATACCAATATTCGGGGATACAAGTACTAACGTAAGAATACAATTACAATGAGTGTAAAGACTCTTGTTATCTTAGCTAGTGAGCGTGTAGATTGCCGGAAGAACCAGATTTGATGCTCTGTGAGTTCTTGTAACAAAGGAGATGAACAGTCGCGGCGGTGAGAGATCGACCGTCTCTCACGGCGAGTATTTAGCTGGATGCTTGGGCTCCGGGGCTTATGAATCCTTTGGAATCTGTCTAGTGGAGACTTGTTGCTTCTGCCGATCGTCTTCTGGACGAGAGATTTAGAGAGAGAAGTCCTGAGATGGATTCCGGTGAGGTAGCCGGGAGCTTGATGATATGTATGTTCTTGATATTTAGTGAATGTATCGAATGTGAGAGAATGAGTTCGAGCGTAAGTCGAATGAATTCAGAACAGTTAGTGGAATGAATTTCAACCTTTTTCCCGTAGGAGGAGGTTCTCTATTTATAGGGCTTGGAGTACGCCGGCGATCGCCTTTTGCATTATAATAATCGGGCGATCGTCTTTTAGCACATGGGCTGTCCCCTCAAAGTCTGCAGGAGTTCTTTGGCGATCAACTATGCGGTCGATGGGGAGCTTACACGCGTCTGAGTTGCCGACACGGGTGGTCCCACTGACAACTTTCGGCGCGCATGCTGGTAGGTGAGGTAGGTGACAGGCTGTGGTCAAAGGTCTTGTCTGTCAGCAAAAGATCTTATCTGCTAGCGAAGATCTTGTCAGCGCCTTTGGCGGATCTGCACGTGGGTGCTTTTCTGAGATCCAGTTCTTGATGGTTTTGACGGGCGATCGTCTCTGCTCGGGGCGTAGGTCGATTGCCCTTAGCCGGTCACTAGAGTAGATCGCCAGCTGCCAAAGGGCGATCGCCTTGGGAGTCGATCGCCAGGCATCTGATAGTGGTCTGACATCTTCGACTTGGCGAGCTAGCCATAGTTTGACTGATGTTGACTTGGTCGCTCGGCCTTATAGTCGATCGCCTGTCGGGATGAATAAATCGTGACACAACAAGTTCCACTTCTATTTAACCTACAAATATAGTATAAATTATACACAACTTGATATTATGGCAAAAATGAATTATTTGTAATAATTATGAAATTTGGATGGACAATAGATTATGACATGGACTATAAACATTTAATATTTTAATATTTATCAAATTTATTACAAAATTAGTTTATATAGGGATATACCCAAGTGCCAACAATGCAACTGCACATGGCCTTCTCACTGTATGGATAGGAAGCAACAAGCAAATTAAGAATGAGATGAATTGGTATGAAGATTTATGTCATTTACTTATTTGTCTCTTATATATTTTGTACGATCCATGATGCATCAAGGACCCGATTCTATGGTCAGGGCCGTATCTGTCCAAGTGCCAACTCCAAGTGCACAAAGCCTTCTTAATGTATGGGGTGCCATTTTTGTCTTATAATATATATATATATATATGTTGTAAACTAAAATAGAGAAGAGAGAATAGAATATAGAATGTAAATACTTGTGTATTACAACTGAGGGTGAGAGTCTCTATTTATAGAGTACAATAGCTTGGAGCCCAATATAATACCCAAGTTAGGGTTACCATCAAACATTAACGGACCTGATTAAGTGGGCATCCACAATCGTTAGATTTATAACACTCCCCCTTGCATGTCCACTGTTTCTAAGCCGATTGCCTCATTAAAAGCTTGCTAGAAAAACCTTATGGGACAAAACCATAGCTAAGGAAAAAGAGTACAATATGATGAACTTAGGACAGTGTTGGACACGCATATGTTGCCTCGTTAAAATCTTGATAAGAAAAACCAAGTGGTATTAAACCTTATTTAAGGAAAAAGAGTACAACGCGTTGTAGTCCTGAAAAATGCTCTCCTAGAATAAATGCTACCCGAAACATTAGTCCCCCTCTAAGTAAGGACACAACTACTAATTGGTTTGATGATTGAGTCGCCGCATGCCTATCCTATATACCAAATTCTGAAACGTTGACTTCGGCAGTATTTTTGTGAACAAGTCTGCTAAATTATCGCTTGATCTTACTTGTTTTACAGCTATCACCTTTCTTCGTTGAAGCTCATGTGCGTAGAATAATATTGGTGGCAGATGCTTGGTTCAATCACCTTTGATAAACCTTTCTTCTACTTGCGCAATGCAAGCGACAGTATCTTCATAAATAGTCGTTGGTTCATTTGTGGTTGGGTTAACTCACAATGTCCCTGGATATGTTGAATTATCGATCTCAACCATACACTTTCTCTGGTTGCCTCATGGAGTGCAATCAATTCTGTATGGTTAGAGGAGGTTGCAATAGTAGTTTGCTTTGTTGATTTCCATAATATAGCTGCATGGTTATTAATGAAAACATAACCTGTCTGGGAGCATCCCTTATGGGGGTCAGAAAGATAACCTGAGTCTGCATAACCAACTAGACGAGAATCGTTAGTGGAATCACAAGAATAAAATAATCCCATGTCAGTTGTCCCACGAATATATCTTAATATCTGTTTAATACCATTCCAATGTCTTCTTGTAGGTGCAGAACCATATCGATACAATAAACTGACTGAAAATACAATATCAGGTCTAGTGCATTGCGCAAAATATAAGAGTGCTGCAATATCACTTAAGTATGGGACTCCAGGACCAAGAATATCTTCATGTTCTTCCCTTGATCGAAATGGATTTATATAAATCTAAACTCCTTACAACCCCAGGAGTACTAGGCGGATGTGCTTTATCCATTCTAAATCATTTCAAGACCCGTTCAGTATACCTGGATTGATGGAGTAAAATTCTATTGGAATTTCGTTCCATTTGTAAATCGAGACAAAGTTTTGTTTTGCCTGAGTCTTTCATCTCGAATTTCTTTCTTCAAGTAGTTAGCAGTTTTCTCCAATTCTTTGGAGTGCCCGATAAGATTAATATCATCTACATATACTGCTATTATAGCAAATCCATCTACATCTTTCTTGATGAAGACACTAGGGCAAGTTTGACTATTTTTATATCCTTCATTAGTCAAATATATTCTAAAACGATTGTACCACATCCTTTCGGATTGTTTTAACCCATATAGTGCTCGTCTTAGTTTTATCGAACACATCCCTTTTGACTGTGTCTCGGGCATTTTAAATCCTTTTGGGATTTTCATATAGATGTCAGTATCTAAGTCTCCATATAGATATGCAGTTACAACATCCATGAGCCTCATATCAAGGTTTTCAGAAACTGCAAGACTAATTAGATATCTAAAAGTAATAACATCCATAACTGGGGAGTATGTCTCCTCATAATCAATCCAGAGTCTTTGAGAGAATCCTTATGCTACAAGTTGGGTTATTTTTCAACTTCATTTCTATCATTTCGTTTTCTTACGAAAACCCATTTGAACCCGACAGGATTTACACCTTTTGGCGTTTCCACTATAGCTCCGAACACACCATGTTTCTCTAGATAATTTAATTCTGTTTGAATATCATCTTTCCACATTAGCCAATCTTTTCGTTGTCGACATTCATTTAGACTACGTGGTTCATGTTCATCCTCATCATTTACCTTTCATATTTCAACTGTAATACCCGAGATTTTTGTTTACGGTTATTTTTAATTTTTGTCGGTTGTGCCGGTTATTTTGCTCTGTTGGCGATTACTTGAGTTTTCCCCTATATTGGATATGGCATGATGTACCGTGTTGTGGTGTTCGTTGGATATGACTTATCGTTGCTTAAGTCGAGCTAATAGTATGTCGTGCTTTGTTATTTGTTTGTTTTCGATTCGGATCGTTGGTGTTGTCCGTTAGTGTTTCGTTGCATGTTGAATAATCATTGTTTTGTCGAGGAGTATCATTGTTGTGCATTTGGTCGACTTTGTAAGATCACCACCGGCACTTATAAAGTCTAAAAATTCTGAAACTTTAGAACGTGATAGAGCATCAAGTTAGCTTTCCAATGGTTCAAACGGCGAGTCAATCGGAATCCAGACTAGGAGTTATGGTCGTAATGGCAAAGTATACACTGTCAGAATACGGCCCTAGAACACGGCGCTGTTTGCACCGTTTTGCTGAGTCGTTTATAACACGGCGCTAATTTGGGCCGTGTTTTGAGCCATTTTGTCCAGGTGTATAAATAGGACAGTCACGTTTTCAGCCCCATTTTCACTTCTCTCTCTCGGTTTTTGGGCGATTTGATGGGGATTTCAATCCTTGAGTAGATTATCATCATATTGTTGAAGTCTTGATCATGTTTAACATCATCTAATCCATTGTTCTTCGTCAGATTGAGGTAATTATTCGAAAAATCCTTGTTCTCGATTTCAATTCTGGGCCGATTATGATGAATTGGTCATGTAATTCTTGTTGTATTGGTTGTAATCTACGGATTAGAAACTCATTTATTGATTTCGTTTCACCCAGAACATGATTTTGTCTTTCTTGGAACAAACCCTTGAACCCTTGTAGCTTCTTAGCGTCGATTGGGATTTCGTTTAGTGTTGTTGATTCATAGCAGTGTTATTCTCGTAGTGATTGTGTTGTTATTGATTTCTCGCGAAGGTGGTCAGTTGTCGGGGCTATTTTGGGGCTGTTTCGGCCGAGCCGCATTCGTCGGAGTATTCGCAAATTGATTTCGAGGCAAGTATCTTGTCCATACATTACGTGTTTTGTGGATATAATGGTTTAAAATCGACGATATGTGATAAATGAACACAACCATTTTTCAAAAGAATCGGTAAATTTACAATTATGGTTTTCTAAAAAGATGACTCATGTGCTCCGTGAATTAATGTGCTCAATTGAATATGTGTGCTAGTGTTGAGTATATGATCGCCTTACTTTCGTGTGATGTCATTATGTATGATTATGTCGTCGGTAAATTTGAAGTTCAATCCTTTTGTTGGGATGTGTGCATTTAGACATGCGGTTGTGTGTGAATATGTGAGCTTGTGTGATATTAGTTATGCCGTTCGATGCCGTTGAGATGGTGTGCTTCTTGTTGATTGTATTAGTTCTGGGTCGTGAGTATATGTTGGATAATTTGACCATTCTAGCAAAATACCTCGACTATATATATATTGTGATTTGACTCTTGAGGATTGTGGTATTGGTAATGTGAACTGATGAGAGTTGTGAGGTTGTTCTCGTGTATTCTCACTCGGGGTTGACTCGACGGGGTCACACGGGGACCTGGTGGCTTAGCGACTGGACCGGGTCGCGAGGGTTACTTTCGAGTGGGCATTCTCATATGGGGTCGCTCGATGGGGCGCACAGGGACTTGGCCGAGTGGTCTTGCGCGAGAATTGCCAGAATATTTGTACTGATGATTAATTGTGATATGTCCGGAGTATCACAAGGCTTGGTGTTCGGGGTCGAGAGACATTATATATTGAGTCTTGGTGTTTGGCTAGAATGACATAAAAATAATGTATTATGTGTAATATGTCCTTGTAAGTGAATTGAAGTAGATGATCGGGTCGTGGACCCTGTGTTTTGTGACCGTAATGGTTGGGTCGTGGACCCCGTGTTTTGTTATCGAATTTGTATTTTGGAAAATGAACTTTTCGAGGAATTAAGAACTTTTCAATTTCAAATGTTTTCAAAACTCCCGAGATTTGGAAGTGTTTTCAAAGTGCTTTACTTGTTTCGTTTCTACTTTCAAGACTTGAACTATTTTAATTAAATGAAATATCTCGGGAAGTCTTTTGTTGTATTCTCGAAATGTGTTGTGTATGGATCGTATTTGCACTTTATACTTGTACTAGCAAAACAGTGGAGTTTTGCTAACCCCCGAAGTATTTGGGGGGTGGATGTCTGTTCTGCATCCAGATATATGCAGGTTGTGGGAGCAAAGCACAGGATCGGTGCGGAGGATGATGGAAGACGAATGATACTAATCACATGAAAGCCAGTTTTGGGTGCAGTCAGACGAAGTTCGTTGTATGGTCTTTTCCGCTGTCGTACTTTTTGTTTATGAGTGTATTTACCTTTGCATGAGTATGAGTCGAGATAGAAATGTGTATTTTGACTTGTATGTTAGTGATAAAAGACCAAATCGGTCTATTGGTTCGTTATTTTGTTACGTCAGTATGTAATGTAATGTGTTGTTTTGATGTCTAGCCTGGTGGATCCTCACGGAGAGGGTCTGCGGCGTGTAATATTCCCGGTTTGATTATGAAGGTGTTACATTTATGGTATCAGAGCTTAGGTTGCGGAAACCTAGGCTATCGGGTCCAGTCGTGTATTGTTGAGTCTTGTCTTGTCATATTGAGTCTGACTGATGTCGTGTCGCGATGCGTCGTCTGGGATGTCAGTCGTGATTAGTATCATGGTGCAGCCATCATCTTCGTGCGATCTGTGGATGTAAGTCTCCCTACTACATGTTGTGCCTCGAGCTGCACGAGCTAGTTGTGTGATTCAGTATTTTGGGTACAGTTTAAATGTGATTTATGATCATGTGGCATATATTTGTTGCTTCCCGTTTTGTGCTAGAATGAAGAATGATATTGCTTAATGTATCTTCGTATAAACTGTTTTTCTTTCAAGAGTAAAAACCTCGGAATTTTAACTTTTCGAATGCTTTCGGGGAGTCACATATTTTTTTTTAAAATGTCCTCCAAGGGAGGAAAAGTGTGATTTTCGTATGTTGACCTCAAGGCTGAAAGTTCTCGAAACTCGAATTATTGATAATTCTTTTCCATTGTGTACCATAAGTTTTCAAAACACGAGTTTTAAACTCAAACGAGGTCTACAAAATATACTCAAGACGTGACTCTCGTTTGTAACTTTTTGGTTTCATGAATGTTAGTCAGAAGATGTGTATTGATGATGTTATCGCCGTTTGGGCAATGGTGCCCAGTTTTATGATTAAGATGGTAGTATGAACGCCGAGTCATTCGGTATGTGCACGTTGAGATAACCCTCCATGTTGAGAGGAGAAATTTCGGTTTTGAATGATGATTGTCTTTTGATGGTTGCTTGTGAGATGTTGTAATTATATGAATCGATGGCATTCAAACTCGTATGTTGTTGCTTATTTGTAACCTTCGATTCTAGTATTGCCTTGTATATATTTGCAATCGTGTTGTTGATTACAGCAGTTAGCGCATGCTTAGTACGAGGCTAACGCGCGCTAACATGGCATGTTTAGCGCACGCTGACCTTTGTTGTAGCGCACGCTAATCAGCCTGGGCAGAGGCTATAGAACCGCATTTTTAGCCATTAGGTCTAACTTTTGCGGTCAATCACATGTGACTGTATTCTATGTGTGTTGTCTAGTGATGACAACCGTTTTGTATGAATATGTGTTATGACTTTTCGTTGCGCTAAGTGATAATTGATTTTGTTCAGTGAATTGATATATTATGCCTGCCGTGTGTGTGTTCGAAAATGCTTTCCTGAAAATTTCATAAAGTTTCGATGGTTCGATTAATCGGCGGCTCCATGTGTGCTTTGAAAATTATTTGGAATTGGCGAGCCAGTCTTGGATTCTCAAATAAAACCTCAACGGTATTTGAAAGAGTTGTTTTAAAGTACCTTTGGACATTTTGTAAAATGCTACCGTCGTTAACTTTTGCGTAGTTCTGAGAGGATTTTCGAAATAATTTTAACATATTGTTTTACTTTCAAATAATTCGAGTACATGATTTTCAAAAAAATCTTTCACACCATAAGATTTTTCTATTTCAAATTCCACTACGATTTTTATTTTCAAAAATATATAGTGAAAGATGAAAACTCTTACCCGATTTAAACTTCAAACTCGGATTTAGTGATGTACGAATGGTTTGATGATCTCGCATGGTTGCATTTTTTGTTATCAACGATGATGATGATGCGTAGACGCATGATGATTTTGATAATGCCGGTTACAAGGAGTTATTGTTTTGCAAATAATTTTAAAATGAGACGGTTAATGTCTTTTGTTTACAAATTTTGATAAAACAGCCCGAGGTACCAAAAATACTTTCAAAGTTTTATTTTGAATAACATGTAAATCCAAAGATTTTCAAAGGATATCATTTAAAAGGATACCTCGTGGATCTTCTTATCGAGTTACTATTAGTTTTCTAATGTGATATGTCCTCCTGAGTTGGCACTTTAGTATATTATTTTGTGAAGTTGTGCCATCGTATCGAGTGAGTATCCGCTTAGTATGCCGAGGGGCAGAGGATGCAGTCGTGACTGTGGTACAGATGGTCATGGAGATCGGATGCGGAGCCAAGAGAATATTGCTGGGAAGGTTGCTATTCCAGCACTTCATTCTTGTTGTTTAGGTTTCGGGGACGAAACCTCTTTTAAAGGTGATATGGTGTAATACCCACATTTTTTTTCGCTTCCATTTTGTTCGACTCTGTCGACTTGATGGTGTTCGTTGATGCTTTTGACCTTGTGTTGTTTTTTCGGCTTTGTCATTCGAGCGAGTTTTGATGTTGTTCCGAATTAATTAGTTTATCGTTATGACTTTTTCGAGTTCGGTGCGACTCCCATGAACCCTATGCATATGAGCATCTTGTAGTAAACTTCGGCATTGTGGTTCAATCGTTGTTGTTCGACTGCTGTTGTTCGATCATTGTTGTCCAATTGTTATTGTCCGATCCCGAACTGCAAATATTGAGCATCTGGGTCACTTCGTGGTTTCCTTAAAATTCAGGTAATTGTTCCCGTATGTGATCTTTCAAACATTTGAGGTTATCGGAATTACATCCTTGTTCAACGTTGGATTTGTGTTTTGATTGTTGTACTGCTCGGATTTATCAACCGTAGTAGTTCGTGTTCGTTGATTTTCGTAAACATTCTCGCGTATTGAATCGGACCGCATTAGCTTTGTACTGTATGGAGCTCTTGTGCGCAATCAATATCAGATAACGTGTGTTATCTAGAGTCGCCTTGCTCTTGTTTTAAGTTTCGGGACGAAACTTATTTTTAGTAGGGTAGAATGTAATACTCGAGATTTTCATTTTTGGTTATTATTAATTTTTGTCGGTTGTGCCGGTTATTTTGCTCTGTTGACGATTACATGAGTTCTTCCCTTTGTTGGGTATGGCATGATGTACCGTGTTGTGGTGCTCGTCGGGTACGACTTATCGTTGCGTAAGTCGATCTAATAGTATGTCGTGCTTTGTTATTTGTTTGTTTTCGATTCGGATCGTTGGTGTTGTCCGTTAGTGTTTCGTTGCATGTTGAATAATCATTGTTTTGTCGAGGAGTATCGTTGTGCATTTGGTCGACTTTGTAAGATCACCACCGGCACTTATAAAGTCTAAAAATTCTAAAACTTTACAACGTGATAGAGAATCAAGTTAGCTTTCCAATGGTTCAAACGGCGAGTCAATCAGAATCCGAACGAAGGAGTTATGGTCGTAATGGAAAAGTATACACTGTCAGAATACGACCCTGAAACACGGCGCTGTTTGCACCTTTTTGCTGAGTCGTTTATAACATGGCGCTGGAACACGGCGCTAATTTGGGCCGTGTTCTGAGCCGTTTTGTCCAGGTGTATAAATAGGACAGTCGCGTTTTCAGCACCATTTTCACTTCTCTCTCTCGGTTTTTGGGCGATTTGATGGGGATTTCACTCCCTGAGTAGATTATCATCATATTGTTGAAGTCTTTATCATGTTTAACATCATCTAATCCATTGTTCTTCGTCGGATTGAGGTAATTCTTCGAGAAATCCTATTTCAACTATTTTGGGGTTTTCCTCTTGATTTCAATTCTGGGCCAATTGTGATGAATTAGTCATGTAATTCTTGTTGTATTGGTTGTAATCTATGGATTTGAAACTCGTTTATCGATTTCATTTCACCCGGAACATGATTTTGTCTTTCTTGGAACAAACCCTTGAACCCTTGTAGTTTCTTAGTGTTGATTGGGATTTCGTTTAGTGTTGTTGATTCGTAGTGGTGTTATTCTCGTAGTGATTGTGTTGTTATTGATTTCTCGCGAAGGTGGTCGGTTTTCGGGGCTGTTTTGGGGCCGTTTCGGCCGAGCCGCATTCGTCGGAGTATTTACAAAGTAATTTTGAGGCAAGTATCTTGTCCATACATTACATGTTTTGTGGATATAATGGTTAAAAATCGACGATATGTGATAAATGAACACAACCATTTTTCAAAAGAATCGGTATATTTACAATTATGGTTTTCTTAAAAGATGACTCGTGTGTTCCGTGAATTAATGTGCTCAATTGAATATGTGTGCTAGTGTTGAGTATAGGATCACCTTTCTTTCGTGTTATGCCATTATGTATGATTATGTCGTCGGTTAATTTAGAGTTCAATCCTTTTGTTGGGATGTGTGCGTTAAGACATGCGGTTGTGTGTGAATATGTGAGCTTGTGTGATATTGGTTGTGCCGTTCGGTGCTGTTTAGATGGTGTGCTTCTTGTTGATTGTATTAGTTATGGGTTGTGAGTATATGTTGGATAATTTGACCATTCTAGAAAAATACCTGGACTATATATATTGTGATTGGACTCTTGAGGATTGTGGTTTTGGTAATGTGAACTGATGAGAGTTGTGAGGTTGTTCTCGGGTACTCTCACTCAGGGTTGACTCGACGGGGTCACACGAGGACCTGGTAGCTTAGTGGCTGGACCGGGTCGCGAGGGTTACTTTCGAGTGGGCATTCTCACCTGGGGTCTTGCGCGAGAATTGCCAGAGTGTTTGTAATGATGATTAATTGTGATATGTCCGGAGTATCACAATCCTTGGTGCTCGGGGTCGAGAGACATTATATATTGAGTCTTGGTGTTTGGCTAGAATGACATAAAAATAATATATTATGTGTAATGTGTCCTTGTAAGTAAATTGAAATGGATGATCGGGTTGTGGACCCTGTGTTTTGTGACCGTAATGGTTGGGTCATGGACCCCATGTTTTGTTATCGGATTTACATTTTGTAAAATGAACTTTGGGGCTGTGACCCTAAGTGGCTTTCGAGGAATTAAGAACTTTTCAATCTCAAATGTTTTCAAAACTCTCGAGATTTGGAAGTGTTTTCAAAGTGCTTACTTGTTTCATTTCTACTTTCAAGACTTGAACTATTTTAACTAAATGAAATATCTCGGGAAGTCTTTTGTTGTATTCTCGAAATGTGTTGTGTATGGCTCGTATTTGCACTTTATATTTGTACTAGCAAAATAGTGGAGTTTTGATAACCCCCGAAGTATTCGGGGGTGGATGTCTGTTCTGCATCCAGGTACATGCAGGTTTTGGGAGCAAAACACAGGATCGGTGCGGAGGATGATGGAAGACGAATGATACTAATCACATGAAGGCCAGTTTTGGGTGCAGTCAGTCGGAGTTCATTGTATGGTCTTTTCCGTTGTCGTACTTTTTGTTTATGAGTGCATTTTACCCTTTCATGGGTATGAGTCGAGATAGAAATGTGTATTTTGACTTGTATGTTAGTGATAAAAGACCAAATTGGTCTATTGGTTCGTTATTTTGTTACGTCGGTATGTAATGTAATGTGTTGTTTTATTGACTAGCCTGGTAGATCTTCACGGAGAGGGTCTGCGGCGTGTAATATACCGGTTTGATACTGGGGGTGTTACATCAACAGCTATTGCATAGATAAATATGTCATCGATGACAAATGCTTTTCTGTCCCACAATTTGTAATATCCGCAATTTCCATTTTTGGTAAATTTCTTTGTTGGCAGGAGTCCATTTTAACGGCTCGCTTGTGACCGTTTCGTCAGTCTGAGAATGATTAATTCTGCACTTTTTGAGATCCGAGTTCAATTCAGTGTCGTTTTGCTGAGTTCCGTGCTTTTTGGTGACTTTTACGCATTTGACTTTGATTCTTGCGAATCTCGTTCGAAACTGTCGTTTCGTGTTCCCCGTAAGTCCGTTTAACTTTTTTAGACGTGTTGTGAAATTTGGTTTGGTTATTCGATCACGTATCGTGATTTTCGGGCATTTTGGGGCATGTTGTAATTTTCCAAAGTTGTGGGTATCCACCTTCGTATTTATTGTTTCGACCCTTTTCAAGGTCGCGTGTGAGTTTTGATTAGAGCCCAAGCTCTTAGTATGATCATATTCTGGAGTTTTCCGTGCATATCTTGAACTTGAAAATTCGGTCGGAGAAATCCGTCTTCGCCCATTTTTGAGAGTACTGTTGCTGTTATTTCTGAGTCGTTAGCGCACGCTACATCTGGGTGGTTAGCACGCGCTAAGGTGCAGTAGTTAGCGCACACTACGAGTTTAGTAACGCACGCTAACTGGTAGTTCGAGGGAGTCCAGGAGCTACTGGACTGGGACTGGAGTCTCGTTAGCGCACGCTACGGTTGGTAGATAGCGCGCGCTATCGTCTCCTTAGCGCACGCTATCTGTCCTTTCTAGCGCACGCTACCTGGTAAGTGCAGATATGTCCAGGAGCCACTGGACTGGATTCATGGCTCGTTAGTGCACGCTATGTAACGCCCCGATTTTCACACATACATTTATTGTGAATTATAGAAAACATATTCAATTTTATTAAATTAATGCCCGAATAATTTATCATTTAATTCATTTTATTTCATGACCATGCAATTAATTTGTGCCATTATTATTCACGACAAGTCAAGTGATTCATTTCGTTTCATTTCTCATCTTAATTCCTCAGTTCATCTTGTCATTTCTAGGCCCGAGTCAATTTTAAGGAATATTAATCGTTACGCATAAGATTTTACAAGTCCATTTTAATTAATTTTAATCCATTTATTTTGGGCCCAATTCAATATCAAGCCCAAATCCTAAATAAATTAAGAGCCCAATCATCATTATCATTTTCCAGCCCAAATCATTCCTCTCCCACTCACACACGATCAAAACATGGGGGAGTTTTCTGCACCTTCATTAACTTCCTTAATGGAAGTAGTGGGCATAATGGGGGAAGTTATGCATCATGGGGAGGGGTTAGTTAATAATTTCTGCATAAATAACTCAATATCATCAAATCAAAAATAGAATACAGCAAACTCAGTAATCTACATTATTACACAAAATCACAAGAAATTGCGTCACCCTCCCAGCCTCTCAGAATCGCCCAATGATTACACAGCACCAGGTAAAATCCTTTTGTAAATTTCTTCGACTATACATCTATATTTTCACAGCAGAAAGTGTTCCCTCATTCTCTTTAGTTCAATCGAAACCTAGCCGGAGGAATCAATTCTTCTTATGGCCACCGAATTCCTTGTTGGCCAGAAAACACACAAGAAGATTCAGAAAAACTTAGATCACAAAACCAAGAAACCAATTCCCAAAACTGAAAATCACAACCCGAACGCAACCATGAACCTCCTGACCAAAACCCAACACAAATCGACCTCCATCTCAATTTCCAATCGATCTCCCACACAATAATCTGATAAATCAGAAAACTGAAACAAACCTTTTGAGTTCATAAGCCGACCTTTCCGCCGCCGTCAACCAGAACCCGCGGCCACGGGCGACGCCTGCACCGTCGTCCTCCATTCCATCCCCAGCCTAGCCTCCGTGGCAACCCATCTCCGCCGCTCCGGACGCCACTTTCTAGCCGTTCGACATCTTCAAATCACCGCCGCCATAACCTGGAGCCCGTCGCGGCTGGTATAACCCGATCTCGGTCGACCCTGTGAAGTGGTGTGCGTGTGAAGAATTAAGAGAGGGGGTGCGAGGCCGAGATGGAAAAACCAGAGGAGAGGGCGGCGAACATCGCTTTGGTGCGGAAGGAGAGAGAGAGAGAACCGCGAGAGGCGATCGAAGAAGAAGAAATGAAGATGATTAGATGAGTCGGCCGATCATTTAGGGTTATGGGTATTTATACCCAAGAACTTTCCAGCATTTTCAATTCAGTCCCCAATTTACCGATTATTTCAAATTGACCTCGTTCGATTTTTCATGTTCTCAAATCAGTCCCTTCTTGACCAAGTCTTTAACCTATTGACTTTATCAAATAATAATAATATTCAATTTAAGTTATGTCTTGTATATTAGTTTCAATTATAATATTATATTAATAATAAACCATCATTATTTGTAGATAATAACAAGAATTTACGGGCCTAGAATTGTCGAGTCAAGCATTTCATCACATTCAAGTTCAGAACTGCATTTTATCCAGGTGTGGGGATTTATTACGCTTTTGTTTATTTTAATTGCTTTATATATTGTCTCGTATGTGCACGTGAAATCAGTCAGAAGCACTTAAATGTGCAAATCAGTCAGAAGCACTTAAATGTGCAATCAGTCAGAAGCACTTAAATGTGCAAATCAGTCAGAAGCACTTAATTGTGCATAAAGCCTTCGGGCTAGCCGACGGGCATCAGAATTTATCAGTCATGTTGTTTATACTTGCTAATATATTTAGTAATTAACGTAGACATATTGCGTACTCTCCACACTGAGCGAGTTGGAAGCTCACCCCACCATTTTACCCCCTTTCAGGTTGAGGAGCTCGATGTGACATGCGATCGAGAGTGGGATGATCAAGCCTATGATTAGATGTTTATTTATTTAATGTTATTTCTTTCAAACTATGTTTATGAACAAGTGTTCAATTTGTTTTATTTTTATGTCAAGGTATGTTTTGTTTTAACAATGACTCGAGAAGATTACTTGCAATTATTAAGTTTGTATTTTTGAAATATATTTCCGCTGCAAAAATTTTATTTATTCTTCTTAAAATTTGAAGAATTATATTTTAGAAAAGTGGTCGCTACATAAGTGGTATCAGAGCGGGTCTACGGTTCTGTAGACTCGTTAAAATGGTTTCTTTTTCTAAACTAAAATTTCATTTTCGCAAGTAATCAAATATTTTTAGTAATTATGATCATCCACCTCTGCCGCTCCACGTCGACTCCAAGGTACATTAAGTTATGATCATTCATTATGTGATAAATGCAGTTTCCCAGATCAACCATGATTCATGCATTAAAGATGCATCTTCAGTCTATTTTGTATATAAGAATTTTATGATAAAATATTTGGGCATGAAATTGTTTTCTTATAAATTCATAAGTATATGTGTGACATGCGAAAGTCATAATTGCTAGAAATCTCTGGTGCTCAACCTATAGATGCAGTGTAACGCTCCATTTTATTTCTCCCTCTCGTTGGGTAAGTACTGAAGGATCGTTGCGTGTGGTATGCCTTAGGATAATGGCAACTCGTGGACGTGGACGCCTTGACTAACCGAGGTGCAGATAATCTCGGTGGTCTAAATGCTAACCTTGGTGGTGGTGACGGAGGTCAGGATAACCACAACAATAACGTGCCAGCTCCTACTCAGGCACAAGTTGTGCAACAATTCCGACGTTTCACCCCACCCACATTCAACGGTCGAGAAGGACCAGCTTTCGTTGATGAATGGTTCATGTCACTGGAGCGCACCTTTGAGCTCATTGGGTGCACCGATGCGCAAAGAATTATTTGTGGCCAATATCAAATGGTGGAGGATCTTTGGACGCCGGTGGATAAGCTATTGGCGTTTGAGGCCGGCGTGAGCGTCTTTGCATTAACATGGGATCGGTTCAAGGAAATAGTGATGGAACAGTACTACCCACAGCACTACCGAGAGAAGATGGAGAGAGAGTTTTGGAACCTTGAACAAGGAGGAATGACGGTTGAATAATATGAGAGAAAATTCAACCAAATCAGCTTCTTTGTGGAGCACATGGTGGATACAGATCGAAAGAGGGACCTTAAGTTCCGGAGTGGTTTACGCCCGAGTATTCGTCACATCGTGGCTGGTCATGGGGTGCTACCCTATACCGAGACGGTTTTTCGAGCCCAAGAGGTTGAGGCTAGCCATAATCTAGATCAACAACAGTCTACGAAGCCTAGTATCGGTAAGAGGCATTGGAATGAAAACCAAAATAAGGCCATGGTCTCTAATAAGCAAGCAAAGGTTGATCAAAGGTCGGGACCTAAGCCTCAAACCAGTAAGCCAGAATGCTCGAAGTGTGGTAAGAATCATGGAGGGGAGTGTTTGTATGGAAAAGGTGTCTGCTACAGATGCAAGGAGCCAGGGCATGCAGCTTCGAATTGTCATCTCCAAAGGGCCAAAGGTCAAGGTTCTGGAGGAAAAGCTCGTATTTATTCTTTGACCCAAAAGGACGCAGATGAGAATCCCGGCACAATGTCAGGTATGCTTATGATATCTAATGTGCCTGCTTTTGCTTTATTTGACACTGGTGCCACACATACTTTTATGCCTGCAAAGTTTTATCATGCTATTGGTCATAGAAGCATTAGAATCGTTGAGTCTCTTGAGGTTAGCTTACCGTCAGGAAATACGATCCTCACTAATACAATGATTGACGAGAATATTGAGATAGGAGGTAGAGAATTTGACGCTAGCCTGTATTTAATTAACTCGATGGATTTTGATGTGATCTTTGGTATGGACTGGCTCGATAGACATGATGCCGATATAAGCTACCGTGAGAAGAAGGTAACATTGAGGTGTTCTGAAGGCGAGTCGATCACCTTTTACGGTACTAAGAGTAGGACAGTACCAAGAGTAATCACAGCCATGAAAGCATTGAGAGGTCTAAGGAAGGAGAAATGTCAGGGTTACTTGGTGAGTTTGGTCGACACTCGTACTAACGAGGTGTCCCCTACAGACGTACCTGTAGTACGAGAGTTTCTGGATGTGTTTCCAGAAGATTTGCCGGGAGTCCCACCCGACCGACAAGTGGAGTTTAGCATTGATTTGGTCCCTGGGGCAGCCCCTACATCCAAAGCGCCATATAGAATGGCTCCGAAGGAACTTCAAGAATTGAAGGTCCAAATTCAAGAGCTACTGGAGCTCGGATTTGTTCGTCCTAGCGTGTCACCCTGGGGTGCACCAGTACTGTTTGTAAGAAAGAAGGATGGGTCACTTCGGATGTGTATAGATTACAGAGAGCTGAACCGACTCACGGTGAAGAACAAGTACCCACTACCGAGAATCGAGGATCTATTCGATCAGTTGAGGGGAGCCGGAACCTTTTCGAAGATTGATTTACGATGCAGGTATCACCAATCAAGATTAGGAGTGTGACATTCCCAAGACGGCCTTCAGAACCCGTTATGGACATTTTGAATTTGTAGTGATGCCTTTTGGCTTGAGTAATGCACCGGCAGTCTTTATGGATTTGATGAACAGGGTGTTCCAACCTTACTTGGATAAGTTCCTGATCGTCTTTATAGATGACATCTTGGTGTATTCTAAGGACAAGGAACAACACCAAGAACATTTGAAGATAACATTGGAGACACTTCGCAAGGAGAAGTTGTATGCTAAATTCAAGAAATGTGAGTTTTGGTTAAACAGAGTTGGATTCCTTGGACATGTGGTGACTTCAAAAGGAATTGAGGTTGATCCCGATAAAGTTATAGCAGTGAGTAGTTGGGGAATACCCAAGAATGCGAGCGAAGTCCGCAGCTTTCTGGGCCTAGCTGGCTATTATAGGAGATTTATCGAAGGATTTTCGAAAATCGCCACTCCTATGACCCAGTTAACAAGGAAAGGCGTGAGGTTCGAATGGAACGACAAGTGCGAGGAAAGTTTTCAAGAGTTGAAAAGAAGACTAACCTCGGCACCAGTATTAACGATTCCTGATCCAACGGAAGACTTTGTTATTTATAGTGATGCCTCAAAGCAGGGGTTGGGTTGTGTTCTGATGCAACATGGTAAAGTAGTAGCCTATGCATCGAGACAGCTTAAACCACATGAGTTGAACTATCCAACACATGATCTGGAGTTGGCTGCTGTAGTACATGCGTTGAAGATCTGGCGTCACTATCTCTACGGAGGGAAGTGTGAGATATACACTGACCATAAAAGTTTGAAGTATCTTTTCACACAGAAGGACCTTAACATGAGACAAAGGCGATGGTTAGAATTGGTGAAGGACTATGATTGTACTATTCATTACCATCCGGGTAAGGCTAATGTGGTAGCTGATGCCTTGAGTCGGAAGACTAGAGGCGAGTTAGCTTGCTTGACCGATCAGGAGAGTTTGATAAAGGAGTTCTCCCAGTTGAGGATTGAGGTAGTTGAGTCTTCAAAACGTTCGAAAGTAATCCTATCATCTTTGGTCTTGCAACCAAACTTGAGGGATAAGATTAAGGAGGCTCAACCACGTGATAGGTTCTTGTGCAAGATGAAGGATCGAACACAAGTCGGGAGTATTGAGAAGTTTGTCGTTTCCGCAGACGACGTTTTGACTTATGATGGGAGGTTATGTGTTCCTAAGGATCCATCTCTTAGGAAGCAAATCCTTGAAGAAGCTCACAATGTACCATACTCCGCTCACCCGGGAGATACAAAGATGTACCACGACCTGAAGAAGTTCTTTTGGTGGAGAGGAATGAAACGGGACATTGGTGTATTTGTGGAGAGGTGTATGATATGTCAGCAGGTGAAGGCAGAACACCAACGGCCAGGAGGTTTACTTCAACCGTTGGAAATCCCAGAATGGAAATGGGAGCATATCACAATGGATTTCGTGGTTGGTCTGCCACGAACCGTGAGGAAGAACGACGCTATCTGGGTGATAGTAGATCGTTTGACGAAGTCATCTCATTTTCTACCTGTGAGGATGACTTACAGTATGGAACAATATGCATGATTTATATCCGGAGATTTTGAGGCTACATGGTGTTCGGTGTCGATCGTATCGGATAGAGATCCGCGATTTACGTCGAAATTTTGGAAGAGTCTTGAGTGCTTTGGGCACTAAGTTGAATTTCGATCGCATATCATCCGCAAACCGATGGTCAATCGAGCGGACTATCAAGACACTTGAAGACTTGTTGAGGGTGTGTGTTCTTATTCTTGGTGAGAATTGGGAGAATATTTTGCCGTTAGTGGAGTTTGCTTATAACAATAGTTACCAAGCAACTATACAAATGGCCCCGTATGAGGCTCTGTACGGAAGGAAATGTCGATCGCCCCTTTATTGGAGTGAGGTTGGAGAAGGAAAAATTTTGGGTCCAGAATTGATCGAGCAGACTGTAGAGAAGATATCCGAAATCAGAAGTAGAATTAAGACTGCCCAGGATCGGCAGAAGTCTTATGCGGATAAATGGAGGAAAGATATCCAATTTGAGATTGGAGAGAAGGTGTTCCTGAAAGTAGCGCCGATGAAAGGAGTAATACGATTCGGTAAAAAGGGAAAGCTACAGCCTCGTTATATCGGACCTTTTGAGATTTTGGGTCGTGTTGGTGATCTTGCTTATAGTTTGGCATTGCCGGTGGAATTATCAGGAGTGCACAATGTCTTTCACGTCTCCATGCTGAGAAAATACGTACATGATCCTGATCATGTATGCAATTTCAAAGAGTTGCATGTAGCCAAGAATCTAACTTATGAGGAGGTACCTATAGCTATTCTGGAGCGTAGGGTACACCAGTTACGAAATAAAGAGGTTAAATTGGTGAAAGTTCAATGGAGTCGTCATGGACCAAATGAAGCAACTTGGGAACGTGAAGAGGAGATCCGTTCTAAGTATCCAACATTCATTTTTCAAGGTACGCAACTTAATTTTCGAGGACGAAAATTTGTTAAAGGGGGGTAGGTTGTAACGCCCCGATTTTCACACATACATTTATTGTGAATTATAGAAAACATATTCAATTTTATTAAATTAATGCCCGAATAATTTATCGTTTAATTCATTTTATTTCATGACCATGCAATTAATTTGTGCCATTATTATTCACGACAAGTCAAGTGATTCATTTCGTTTCATTTCTCATCTTAATTCCTCAGTTCATCTTGTCATTTCTAGGCCCGAGTCAATTTTAAGGAATATTAATCGTTACGCATAAGATTTTACAAGTCCATTTTAATTAATTTTAATCCATTTATTTTGGGCCCAATTCAATATCAAGCCCAAATCCTAAATAAATTAAGAGCCCAATCATCATTATCATTTTCCAGCCCAAATCATTCCTCTCCCACTCACACACGATCAAAACATGGGGGAGTTTTCTGCACCTTCATTAACTTCCTTAATGGAAGTAGTGGGCATAATGGGGGAAGTTATGCATCATGGGGAGGGGTTAGTTAATAATTTCTGCATAAATAACTCAATATCATCAAATCAAAAATAGAATACAGCAAACTCAGTAATCTACATTATTACACAAAATCACAAGAAATTGCGTCACCCTCCCAGCCTCTCAGAATCGCCCAACGATTACACAGCACCAAGTAAAATCCTTTTGTAAATTTCTTCGACTATACATCTATATTTTCACAGCAGAAAGTGTTCCCTCATTCTCTTTAGTTCAATCGAAACCTAGCCGGAGGAATCAATTCTTCTTATGGCCACCGAATTCCTTGTTGGCCAGAAAACACACAAGAAGATTCAGAAAAACTTAGATCACAAAACCAAGAAACCAATTCCCAAAACTGAAAATCACAACCCGAACGCAACCATGAACCTCCTGACCAAAACCCAACACAAATCGACCTCCATCTCAATTTCCAATCGATCTCCCACACAATAATCTGATAAATCAGAAAACTGAAACAAACCTTTTGAGTTCATAAGCCGACCTTTCCGCCGCCGTCAACCAGAACCCGCGGCCACGGGCGACGCCTGCACCGTCGTCCTCCATTCCATCCCCAGCCTAGCCTCCGTGGCAACCCATCTCCGCCGCTCCGGACGCCACTTTCTAGCCGTTCGACATCTTCAAATCACCGCCGCCATAACCTGGAGCCCGTCGCGGCTGGTATAACCCGATCTCGGGCGAACCAGTGAAGTGGTGTGTGTGTGAAGAATTAAGAGAGGGGGAGCGAGGCTGAGATGGAAAAACCAGAGGAGAGAGGGCGGCGAACATCGCTTTTGGTCTGGAAGGAGAGAGAGAGAGAACCGCGAGAGGCGATCGAAGAAGAAGAAATGAAGATGATTAGATGAGTCGGCCGATCATTTAGGGTTATGGGTATTTATACCCAAGAACTTTCCAGCATTTTCAATTCAGTCCCCAATTTACCGATTATTTCAAATTGACCTCGTTCGATTTTTCATGTTCTCAAATCAGTCCCTTCTTGACCAAGTCTTTAACCTATTGACTTTATCAAATAATAATAATATTCAATTTAAGTTATGTCTTGTATATTAGTTTCAATTATAATATTATATTAATAATAAACCATCATTATTTGTAGATAATAACAAGAATTTACGGGCCTAGAATTGTCGAGTCAAGCATTTCATCACATTCAAGTTCAGAACTGCATTTTATCCAGGTGTGGGGATTTATTACGCTTTTGTTTATTTTAATTGCTTTATATATTGTCTCGTATGTGCACGTAAAATCGATCGAAGCACTTAAATGTGCAAATCGATCGAAGCACTTAAATGTGCAATCGAGAAGCACTTAAATGTGCAAATCGATCGAAGCACTTAATTGTGCATAAAGCCTTCGGGCTAGCCGACGGCATCGAATTTATCACCATGTTGTTTATACTTGCTAATATATTTAGTAATTAACGTAGACATATTGCGTACTCTCCACACTGAGCGAGTTGGAAGCTCACCCCACCATTTTACCCCCTTTCAGGTTGAGGAGCTCGATGTGGCATGCGATCGAGAGTGGGATGATCAAGCCTATGATTAGATGTTTATTTATTTAATGTTATTTCTTTCAAACTATGTTTATGAACAAGTGTTCAATTTGTTTTATTTTTATGTCAAGGTATGTTTTGTTTTAACAATGACTCGAGAAGATTACTTGCAATTATTAAGTTTGTATTTTTGAAATGTATTTCCGCTGCAAAATTTTTATTTATTCTTCTTAAAATTTGAAGAATTATATTTTAGAAAAGTGGTCGCTACACGCTAACAGTGTTGCGGGCGGAATGCCTGGGGCGCTGACCCCGTTAGCGCGCGCTAATGCGGTGTGTTTAGCGCACGCTAATAACTGTCCAATATAAATACTGGACAACATCTTTTATTCCATCATTTCTCTCCCTCTTCGTCTCTTTTCGTCGGGAGCAAGCTCTTGGAGAGATTTTGGGCAATCTTCATCATCAAGCGTCATCTTGGAATGGATTTATGCGTGTTTAACATCATTTAATCTATTGTTCTTCGCCGGATCGAGGTAGTTTTCTTGATTCCCTAGAGTTGACTTTTTGGGAGTTTTGTTCTTGATTCCAAATCCAATCCGGTTTAGATGAATCGATTGGTGTTAGATGTTGTTGTAAAACATGTTTTATGGATTGTATATCCATACCTTCGATTCGTTTGATCCCGAAGGGTGATTACGGTGTTCTTGAGGTGTAGTGAACATTTAATGTTCGATTAAATGTTCGAATGAGTTTTCCTTCGATAGTTTGATGTGATCTTCATTGTTTTTGGTCTTGATCCTTGTTGTAATCATGTTTTGTTGTTTCTTCCGGAGGATTATAGGTGCTCGAGGATTCCGAGTTGATCTCCTTTTTGTGTCGGTAATTCGTGTGGTGTTATTCTCGTAGTATTCGCGGTGCTATTGTATTCTTGATTATGTTCAGGAGTTCGGGGCTGCCCGACCGCATCCCGCTCATCGTCTCGTTTCGATTGTGGTTTCGAGGCAAGTATTTTTCTTATACGATTTGTGTCCTGCAAATAGAGTTTACATGTTGGATTTACGATGGTTGGTCTACCCTCGTGAATATGATTCGTGTGAATTGATTATGATTTGATTATGTTGAACGTTGAGGGCTTTAATGATATCCCTGCTTGTTAATGTTATGGAATTGTGTATTCCGCGTTAATTGTGTTGTTGGTGTTGTGATTGATTGTTCATGATGGAGGTATTGTGATGAGTATGATAATGGTGTCGGGTTAGTGGCCATCTCTAGTAATATTCTTAATGAACTTACATTCTTAGCATATTAGTATTGCATGAGTGACGTGTGTGTGTATGCTCACTACGGGTTAGATCCGACGGGGTCTTGGTAGGGGTCTACAGAGGCATGGATCGACGAGCTTTGCTGTTAACCACTATGGGTTATATCCGACAGGGTCTCGGTAGGGGTCCACAGAGACGTGGATCAACGGTTAATTGTGGTGCATTTTTATAAATGTGTTTTGGGTTATGGCGTTTCTGGAAACGAGTGTTTTTGAACGGTGATTTCATGATTGTATGCATTGACTAAATGTGTAAGAGATAAGTCGTTCATTTAGCCTACTTGGCTAGGATGGAACTAGAGTATTTTGTCGTATATGCTTAGTCCTTTAGTTGTGGGGGTTTTGATGTTGGAAAACGGACCTTGCTATTGTTTTCGTGTACTGTGATTTGATGATATATGGGATGAGATTCCAACGGTTTTGTAAAGGTCATTTTACGGAAAGTGATTTTGGACTGAGATCCATTCATCTTGAAATGGTTATTTTTCAACTAAGGACTTGAGGTCCAATAAGGTTTCTACTTTTAAAATCCCCGAGATGAGGAATTTATTTTCAAACACTTCATTGATTGCTTTCTAATTAATAAAACCTCTCGGGAAGGCTTTGGTAGTTAATTTTCGTACTCGATTCGTGATTTCTATTTGTTTATTATATTTCGTATAATTACGTTCTTGCACTAACAAAATAGTGGGATTTTGCTACCCCCAGTAATCGGGGGGGGGGGGGGGGGTGGATGTCTGTATTGCATTCAGTCTTTGGGGAGCATAACACAGGGTCGGCATGAAGGATGATGAAAGATGATCGATACTAATCACTTGAGGATCCATACGATGTCGTATTGGTTTGGTTGTACTTTATTTCCGCTGTAGTATTTTTCCCGTTGTACGGGAGTGTGTTGTATTTTGACCCCTGCGTGGGTATGTTGATAGGTCGAAAATAATGTACAAATATTATTGTTAATTATTGGGTTTTAATGAATTTTATGTTGGCACACTGGGTTATTTTCTACCTATTTATATTTTGGATGCAATTTACTTCGCTTGTCAATTTGTTATTTAATTTAGGTGTTTGGTGGAGTTTTTAAGCTTAAGGAGTAATTTGGGCCATCAAACGGACCAAGCCAAGGTGATTTGGGCTTTAATGAAGAGACTGCCGCGCGACACTGGGTGGCCAGTGTCGGTTCGGTGACCTAGTGTCGGCCCTGTCCCGAAAATAATCTTACTTGGGCCCCAAGAAACGACTCCAATCCACCCCAATCAGTTCCACAAGGCATAAAATCGGTCCCCTACGCTGGAGAAAGGAATTTTAATTGACTTGGAAGGAAAGACTCCAAAAGAATAAAAATTCAAGAAGGATAAGAAGGAAGGAGATCTAATTAAAGAAGGAAACTAAGAGATAAGAGAAGATTATAAAAGGAGGGGGCTGAGATTATTATTGGGCATCTTTATTATCATTCTCATGGCTGGAGCAGAGAAAATGAGGAGGACCGAGCTGCCATTCTCACCAAAGCAAACCGAGCCACCACCGACGTGCGAGGAAGAAGACTACACCGTTTGAATTTCTTTCTTCTTATGTCTACTATTAATTTCATGTTTTCTAAGGCAAACATGTCCGACTATTTCTATTCTAGTTCTTAGTAAAGTTTGAACCATATTTGAATTATTCATGTTTTAATCCCGTAGCGTATTCTCAACTCGAAGTCTCTTGAATTACTTTTGTGTTATTGGATTCAGTAATATGCCATATAATTTATTGATTTGGTTTGGCCAACTAGATTAGGGGTTTTATGTCTAATGCTAGAAATTGAGTTGTAATCCGTAATTGTTGCAATTTTAATTTCACAAGTAGCAAACAATTGAATTTTTTCAATTGAGTAACACAAAATCGAGATCCCTTAAGTCGAGCTTATGAACTTAATATCTTTCGTATTTCATTATCTTGGTTTTTAATGCATCTAGTGAGCGAGATTTGAAGAGATTGTTTTGAATCCATAGCCTAAATAGGTTTAATTAAAGAGCTTATTTTAATTAAATATAATTGAGAAATAATTGGGGTCATGAGATTAGAGAAGAGATAAGCGCTGCATTAAAACTTGAATTAATTCGAAACGGTGGATAACGGAACTAAGAACTAGATTATTCCTTAATTGATATTTTCTAATTATTTCCTTTGTTTATTTTGACTTAATTTATTTTACGCAAATTATTTTTTTAGTAAAGATCAGAAACTAAAATCCCCCCCTTCGTTTTTTTTGTTTTATTTAATTGCTAAAAGTATTTAACCCTTAAAAAGCATAATTAATTTACCGTTCTCCGTGGATCGACCCTTGCTTGCCGATACTACTAGTTAGTAGAAGTAATCCAAGGAAAAATAAAAATAACTAATTTTGACGCGTCATGACAGCGCGGTCAAAATTTTGGTGCCGTTGCCGGGGACGGTGTTAAATAAATTTTACTTATTTTGGGTTAAAAACTTTCTGCAATTTCGACACTGGGTCTCCCAGTGCCAGTTCTAAAAATTCATAATAATTTTCAGTTGTGCACTAATCCGCTTGTTTTAGTTTTGCATGAATACAAGGTCACATGGAGATAAGAACATACAATATTTTCTGAAAATTACCAAACGAGATCGAGTTTTCAGGCAAAGAACAAAAGAAAGCAGCGAAGCGAAGGCCCTCATCTCAAACATGGCCGCCAATTCACAACAATTTGGTGATCGTGATAATCCCGTGAAAATGGTGAATGAGGTCATACCGTGTCGAATTTGCCAAACTACGGAGCACATCACCGAGCATTGCAAGATATTATTGGATGAGATCGAGGCACATACCAATGCGATCGGTACCGAAAATTCTTATGGGTGGAAGAACGATCCATACTCAAACACATACAACCCAGGATGGAGGGATCACCCTAACCTTCGATGGAGAAAACAGCAAGAGGAGCCTCCACAAAATAAGGGACAATTCTACAAGCAGCTCGCCGAAAATTCGACATCATCCTTGGATGAGATGATGAAGACCCTCATGGCAAACACTATGCAACTACAGCAGAGCATGAATCAGTTCCAGCATGACACTAAGTCGAGTATCAAAATTCTTGAAAATCAAGTGAGTCTACTAGCCACCACCGTGAGCCGTTTGGAGAGCCAAAAGAGTGGGAAATTGCCATCCCAACCGGAGCTGAACCTAAGGAACGTGAGTACTATAATTTTAAGGAGTGGGAAGCATCTTGAGGAGACTAAGAAGCCTAAGCAAGTGGTGGAAGCTGAAAACGGGAGGAAAAACCCACTGAACAGATCGACACTGGGATACCAAGTGCTGAATCGGCACCCAGTGCTGAACTGCCGGACAATAAAGTAATAATCTCTAATTCTTCTCATATTGGTGCTGCGAGCGTACCTTTTCCTTCCAGGATAAACAAGGCTCCAATGCACAACAAGGAAAATCAAGATTTAGATGTGTCTCATAAAGTGGAAATTCATATACCACCCAGCGATGAAATTAAGCGAATTTTGAGGGACGAGGTTGAAGAAGTACTCTTGATTGACGAGATCAATAATTCATATTTGCTCTATGAGATCATACCAAGACTGAACTATTCTCTATTGCATGGTCCTTATATAAAAGTATGAGTGTAATTAGAATGCTTTGCACTAATGGGTTGAAGTGGTGCAAAAGAACAAAAATAATGGTGTATGTACTTGCTTTAAGACCTATACCAAAACCTCCTTGGTGCATTCGTTAAAAAGGAAAGTTTTAGTCGAGCAGACGACTTAAAATAAAGGCGCTAGCTGGGAGGCAACCCAGTGTTCATTTATTGTTATTTTTACTTTTTTAGTTGTAGAACCAAATCGAATTTTCATTTATTTCTTTTTGTTTTTCGTAGGTAACAGAGGGTCTTGGATATGGTTCGTCAACAACAATGGACTTTGAATCAAGTTTGGGGAGGTCGAGTATTGTGCAGAAAAATAACACTTGATGGCCCAGTGCTGATAATCTGTCCCAGTGTGAGAATTTACAAGAAAGCCGACTTTCTCTCCAAGACTAACACACCGCACTAGTCCGGTGAACTCTTTTCCCTTTTTTTGTACTTGATTTGCGCCTTAATTTTTTATATTTTTGGTGTTGTCGCTAAGTTATTTTCCCCGCACTTTGATTTAGATTTGTAATGATTGTCCTTTAGTTAATTGAGAATTGTTGGTGAAAAGCATAATAGTATTTATTATCATTTGCTCGTTTGGAATATTAGTTGGAATTAGCTCAATATGTGGTTCGTAGTTTCACCTTTCTATGAAAATTATTTAGTTTTGTGTTAGTTTTTAATGAGATATTTCTGTGAATTAGAAACATGAAAATTGCAACACTATTAGAAAAGCCAGGAAGGAAGATTATTATTAAAATTTCACTTGTGATTTATACTTGGTCATATACACTCTTCATAAAATCTCGTTGGTCGTTGATTTTTTTGGGGCTACTGCATGCAAGGAGGTTAGTTGAAAAAAAGGAGAGGTGTTGAGCAGCAACAACTGCCTAATTTTGAGGGTCCTAAAATGTTGTGAAAAAAGTAACAACGAAAAAAAAGGACTAACCCAGTGTTGGTGCGTAGCTCCCGTCTCACACGAAAAAATATTGGTGAAAAGAGCTACACATTAGCAAATAACAGTGTGAAAGCTATCACCTAAAAAAAAGAGAGAAAAAAAGAGGGAAAAAGTACTGGTGAAAAGAGCTACACGTTAGCAAATAACGGTGTGAAAGCTATCACCTAAAAAAAAGAGATAGAAAAAAAGAGTGAAAATGTGTTGGTGCAAAGAGCTACACGTTAGCAAATAACGGTGTGAAAGCTATCGCCTACGAAATATGATAAAGCTTGTGGATAGTGCATTCACGTAAGTTCCTATTAATAATCAACTAATTGAAATAATAAGTCTGGGGATATGATTAAAGTCTTTATCATAAGTTGGAATTTTTTTTACCATACTTCTCCTCTTGAAACTATTTAATAGGATTGCGTTTTTATGTGTGATAATTTTATGTAACTTTCATTAATTTCCTATGCAAAGCATGTTTTTAATTATGCAGAAGAGGCGTTTATTACACCACTGTTTGAGTTAATGAAGGTTGAATATTTCAAGGCGTGCAAATCATATTACTACTTTTGTTATCGCTTCGATCCAACTCATTCTAAATTACTTGAGGACAAGCATTGTTATAAGTTTGGGGAGATTTGATAGGTCGAAAATAGTGTGCAAATATTATTGTTAATTATTAGGTTTTAATGAATTTTATGTTGTCACACTGGGTTATTTTCTACCTATTTATATTTTGAATGCAATTTCTTCACTTGGCCATTTTGTTGTTTAATTTAGGTGTTTGGTGGAGTTTTTAAGCTTAAGGAGTAATTTGGGCCATCAAACGGACCAAGCCAAGGTGATTTGGGCTTTAATGAAGAGACTGCTGCGCGACACTGGGTGGCCCAGTGTCGGTTCGGTGACCCAGTGTCGGGCCTGTCCCGAAAATAATCTTACTTGGGCCCCAAGAAACGACTCCAATCCACCCTAATCAGTTCCACAAGGCATAAAATTGGTCCCCTAGGCTGGAGAAAGGAATTTTAATTGACTTGGAAGGAAAGACTCCAAAAGAATAAAAATTCAAGAAGGACAAGAAGGAAGGAGATCTAATTAAAGAAGGAAACTAAGAGATAAGGGAGGATTATAAAAGGAGGGGGTTGAGATTATTATTGGGCATCTTTATTATCATTCTCACGGCTGGAGCAGAGAAAATGAGTAGGACCGAGCCGCCATTCTCATCGATGCAAACCGAGCCGCTACTGACGTGCGAGGAAGAAGACTACACCGTTTGAATTTTTTTCTTCTTATGTCTACTATTAATTTGATGTTTTCTAAGGCTAACATGTCCGGCAAATTTTCTATTCTAGTTCTTAGTAAAGTTTGAAACGTATTTGAATTATTCATGTTTTAATCCCACATCGTATTCTCAACTCGAAGTCTCTTGAATTACTTTTGTGTTACTGGATTCATTACTATGCCATATAATTTCTTGATTTGGTTTGGCCAACTAGATTTGGGGTTTTATATCTAATGATAGAAATTGAGTTGTAATCCGTAATTATTGCAATTTAATTTCACAAGTAGCAAACAATTGAATTTTCTCAATTGAGTAACACAAAATCGAGATCTCTTAAGTTGAGCTTATGAACTTAATATCTTGCCTATTTCTTTATCTTGGTTTTTAATGCATCTAGCGGGCGAGATTTGAAGAGCTTGTTTTGAATATATCGCCTAGATATGTTTAATTAAAGAGCTTGTTTTAATTAAATATACTTAAGAAATAATTGGGGTCAACAGAGCTTGTTGTTGGCGTCAAAATAGGAGTTCACGAGATTAGAGAAGAGATAAGCGCTGTATTAAAACTTGAATTAATTCGAAATGGTGGATAACGGAACTAAGAATTAGATTATTCCTTAATTTATATTTTCGAATTTTATTTCCTTTGTTTATTTTGACTTAATTTATTTACGCAAATTATTTTTTAGTAAAGATCAGAAACTAAAATCCCCCCTTTGTTTTTTTTTTGTTTTATTTTAATTTCTAAAAGTATTTAATCCTTAAAAAGCATAATTAATTTACCGTTCTCCATAGGATCGACCATTACTTGCCGATACTACTAGTTAGTAGAAGTAAGCCAAGGAAAAATAAAAATAACTAATTTTTACGCGTCATGACAGCGCAGTCATATGTATTGAGATTGAGTTGTATATATTGATTGAAAGACCAAATCGGTCTACTGAGTCATTTTTTAGCCTTAAAGGCAATGTTGAGATGTTTAATTGTGTTACCAGCCTGGTAGATCCTTGAGAGAAGTGTTTACGGCGTGTAATATCCCTGAGTGGATTGGGGGTGTTACACAATTCACTTGAACATGTATGGAAAAAAATGAGATCTCATGTGCCTCATCATCAGGGGCTATTATAGACATTTCAGTCAATTTGGGAACTTCTGTATTTTCATTATTTATTTCTGGAGCTCCAACCTTTACCAGGCTTTAATCATGACAAGATGTTGCATTGGATCTCATTTTTCTAGGAGCACTATCCTTAGAACCTATAGGTCTTCCACGCTTCTTGCGTGTACTAGAGTCATTTGCCGCCGGTATTGGACCTTGTCCAACTGGAACATTTATTCTGGCTGGCACACTAATAGCTGACACATGCGATTTTGTTACCTTTGCCGCATCATTAAATACATCAGGCAATTTATTTGCAATTTCCTGCAAATGTATCATTTTCAGTATCTCATTTTCATATTGTAGAGTTCTCGTATCTAGATTAGACGGGCTAGGTGTGTGCCATGTCAATTTACACCATTCACGTTGTTCTTTGGCAACCAGATTTTGTTGCTTATCTCCCCCTAACGGCAGGAATACTGTCTCAACGAATTGGCAATCTACAAATCTTGCGATGAATACATCCCCCGTCATTGGCTCAAGATATTTTATTATAGATGAAGATACTCAACCAATGTAAATACCTAAAAGTCATTAGGGACCCATTTTTGTTCTCTTTGGAGGCGGAATTGAAATATAAACTGCACACCCAAATTTTCTTAAGTGTGATATGTTAGGTTGCCTACGACTAACAAGCTGTAGAGGTGAGGAACTGTGGTAAGCAGAAGGTCGAAGCCTAACTAGAGATGCAACATATATGATGGCATGTCCCCAAGCAGCAAGTGGCAAACTAGATTGCATGAGTAATGGTCTAGCTATAAGTTGAGGACGTTTAATGAATGTCTCAACTAATCCATTTTATGTATGTAGATGCGGAACATGATGTTCTACTTCAATCCCTAGAGATGTACAATAACCATCGAATGTTTGTGATGTAAATTCAGCCGCATTATCCAATCTAATTGATTTGATATGGTTATCTGGAAAGTGAGCTCTAAGCTTTATGATCTGAGCAATCAGATTGGGAAAGGCTAAATTTCTAGTTGACAGTAAACAAACATGTGACCACCTAGATGATGCATCAACAATTACCATGAAATACTGAAATGGTCCACTAGTAGGATAAATAGGACCACATATATCACCTTGTATCCTTTACAAGAAAGCGGGAGATTCATTTGTAACACCCCCGAGATATTCAAGGTATATTACAGTGCCATGGACCCTACATGGGACCCGCCAGGCTAGACACGAATTACCACAGGAAAAACACACACCATCCAGATGAAAATCAAATAACACGCCCGGTACAACCGGCGGAATAAGCAACAACGACAAACATAAATAACTTCAACGTATACAAACCACAATCCGAAGGGAAAATCCTAAGTACTCGCGAGTACAATCTATAAGTTTATAAAGTAGACAACAACCATATTGAAAAGAACAACGTAAATAAAAAGACTCAAATGCACATGTCAACGACCCTGGCCAGCATCCTCGTACTGTCCCAGCGCCCGCTCGTCCGACTGAACAAAACCTGAAATCCATAACAAGAATTTCCCCAAAATGGGTCCCCAAAGGGGTTAGCAATTACGCTAGTACAAGTAATCAAGGCAAACCATTTGCTTACACATTTCAAAGTACAATGCACCAAATTCATTTCAAAACCAAAACCAGACATGTCTTTTCCGGAAACAAATAGTCAACAATCAATTCGCTTAGGACCGGGGTGAAGCCACTGGTCCCACTCATGGACTCTAAGGACCCTCCCGAGCTGGCCATATCATAAAATAAATCACGCACAGGCATCGCCTAGGACCGGGGTGAATCCACTGATCCCACTCGAGACCTCTAAGGACCCTCCCGAGCTGGCTAGCGAATCAGACTCGTGAATCCATAGTGAAGTCATAGATTCCATGGAGGCCCCATCGGACCCTCCCGAGGTGAGCAAAGCACACACAATATACATCACTATTTCATGTTAAGCACAAAGGTTTCCAAAAATACTTGCCTTCAGTAATTGACGACGACACGAACGAAAGGAATCAAACACGACCGCTAGGAACCGACGAAACCGAACCTAACGATTCGAAGAATATAATCACAACAACTTCTAAACGATTATGGAAAAGGAATACACCCGAAAACCTGCCTACGATTCATGTGTATTCGTACGAAAACAACAACGAGGGCGAATCGCAACCAAACCCTCTCGATTACGCAAAAACCACGAAATACACCATGAATTTGTAGGGAAACAAAAATACCAACAAGATTAATCATATTCATCATGGATTAATCAACAATACGAAACAAATCGGACAAAAACTCAAAAACCCCCAAGTTTCCCAAAAATAGGGTTCTAGGAGATTACCTTGGATTTAGGATGAAGAATAGGTGTTGATGTTGTTAATCTTCACCAAGATCTCAAGAAAGAAGATAGTTTGAAGTTACAAGGCTTCAAATCGCTCAAAATTCGCCCAGAATCGCCAAATGACCGGAGAGGAAAATATAGAAGGCAAAATGATTAATCTGGGTCAACTCCCTAGTTTTATAGCCAGGGAGCGTTAGCGTGCGCTAACGATTAACGTTAGCATGCGCTACCCAGCTATAATCCAATCCAGAACCTACGGTTCTGGACCGTTAGCGTGCACTACACAAGAGTAGCATGTGCTAATAGCCTCCCGATAGCACGCGCTATCGGGCCATAGCATGCGCTACCTAGGCACCAGACCGAGTCCAGAAACAACTGCCCAGTACTGGACTGCCGAAATAGCGCACACTACCCGAGGTACTCAGCGTGCGCTAGGTCTCAACAATAGCGTGCGCTAAAACAAAACCTTTGCGTGCGCTAATATGTTCGTCCAGAGAGCAGAGACCAGAAACAAACTCACTGCCACTGCCAGACTTGACTCGCTAGCGCGTATTACGAAACAAACGTAGCGTGCGCTACTAATGATGCTTAGCGCGCGCTATACAACAATGATAGCGCACGCTAGGGACAGGATAACGACGGTCCCATAATACCGAAACACGAACAAAACATCAAACGGAAGATCACAACACTCATGATAACATAGGATGGATCCACGGCAACCCCGAAACGGCGGTTCCGAATAACAATTATGAGAATCGGATGGCAAAAAGTCCAGTATTAACTATCCTCAAAATATCAATGCGGTTACAAGCGAGTCGCTAAAAACGAAAAATACACCAAAAAAATGAGAGTACCAGGAAAAGAAAAAAATGCGGATATTATATTCTACCCCTCTAAAAATAAGTTTCATCCCGAAACTTAAGAAACAAACAACTCGGGGTACCTAGCACGCATGCTATCCTCGACCACTGCACCTTGACCAAAGGGATGGTCTTATGCCTCAGTCGCTTCACGCGGTGCTCCAAAATCTTCAAAGGGCGCTCCTCGAAGGTAATATCCTCGGCGACATCAATCTCACCATAATCGATGACGTGACTAGGATCCGGAACGTATTTCCTTAGCTGGGAAACATGGAAAATGCTATGAACGTGACTCAAGGCCGGAGGTAATGCTAAACAATATGCCAACTCACCGACTCGTTCGAGAATCTCAAAGGGCCCAATAAATCTCGGACTCAACTTTCCCTTCTTCCCAAAGCGGAAAACTCCCCTCGTCGGCGACACCTTTAGCAAAACATGGTCTCCCACCTCGAACTCCAAAGGTCGACGACGGATGTCGGCATACGACTTCTGTCGACTCTGAGCAGTCAAAATCCATTCCCGAATCAATTCCACCTTCTGCCTCGTCTCTAAAGCGATATCCGGTTCAGTCCCGACCAAATCGGACGCCTCATTACAACAAATCGGCGATCGACAACGCCGCCCATAAAGCGCCTCATACAGTTCCATTCGAATCGATGCATGCCAACTATTGTTGTACGTTAATTCGATCAACGGTAAATGTTCCTCCCAATCATTGCTCCAATCGAGAGCACAAGCACGCAACATATCCTCAAATGTCTGGATAGTGCGCTCCGACTGCCCATCTGACTGAGGATGAAAATAAGTATTCAGACGCAAACGAGTACCCAACGCCTTATGCACCACCTGCCAAAAGTGCGATACAAAACGGCAATAGACTTCGTAGTACCGTGAAGCCTCACAATCTGCGCAATAAACACACGAGCTAACCTCTCCGGGCCCCAAGTATCCTTGATGCCCAGAAAATGTGCCGACTTGGTCAGACGATCAACAATCACCCAAACCATATTCATGCCCGACCTCGATCTCGGCAAACTCGTGATGAAGTCCATCGAAATATCTTCCCATTTCCATTCCGGAACGGGAAGCGACTGCAATAACCCAGCCAGTCGCTGATGCTTGATTTTGACCTGCTGACAAGTCAGACATCTAACTACAAACTGTGCGACATCCTCCTTCATATCATTCCACGAAAAATTCCTCCTCAGGTCCTTGTACATCTTACTCGAACCAGGATGAACGGAGTAAGGCATAGAATGGGCCTCCCGCAAAATACCCTGCCTCAATTTCGAGTCATTTGATGTGCAAAGTCGACTCTGGAATCTCAATACACCATCCTCGTTAATCACAAACCCCGGAGACAAAGGAACATTCTCTCGGATTTGAGTAATCATCGGATCCTCCAGCTGCTTCAGTTTAATTTCATCGATCAGAGATGGTCTAAAGCGCAAAGTTGCCCGACATCTCCTGGCAACGAAACCTCAACATCCAACTCGATCGAAACCCGCTGAAGCTCAGATTGAGATGTAAGGATCTCAAGCGTCTGCAACGCAACTGGTTTCCGACTCAAGGTGTCGGACACGACATTCGCCTTGCCCGGATGATAAAGTATTTCGAGGTCATAATCATTAATCAACTCTAACCACCTCCTCTACCTTATATTCAACTCTCTCTGAGTAAATGTACTTCAGACTTTTATGATCGGTAAAAATCTGACATGCAGAGCCAAAAAGATAGTGACGCCAAATCTTGAGCGCAAAAACAACTACCGCTAACTCCAAATCATGAGTAGGGTATTTAAGCTCGTACGACCTCAACTGTCTCGACGCAAACGCAATGGTCTTGTCGTGCTGCATCAACACGCAGCCAAGACCCTGACCCGAAGCATCAGTATAAACGGCAAAACCTTCGTTGCCACACGACAACGCTAAAATCGGGGCTAAAGTCAAACGTCTCTTCAGCTCCTCAAAACTCGACTGTCTCTCGTCATTCCAGACGAACTTCTCGAACTTCTAGAGTGTAATACCCATACTTTTTATTGACTATTTGACTTTGTCGTTCTTCCTACTTTGTCACTCTGTAAACTCTTTGTGAATTTGTCGATGTTGTTATAGAGTTTTGTACCTTGTTTGGATCATGATCGTGTTGTTTAGACCTTTCAAAAGTGTTCTGGGTCAGAGAGATAGCGCACGCTAGGCCTAGGCTAATGCACGCTAATTCTTCTTCAGTAACGCACACTAGCTTTGAGCCTTAGCGCGCGCTAAGGGACCAGAAGGGCAGAGACAATAGATAATTCTGCTCTCTGGACTAGCAGTTAGCGCACGCTAGGAGTTAGCTAGCGCACGCTATTTGTGGTCAGTAGCGCACGCTAACACATCCGTAGCGCACGCTAACGAGCTGGGTCGGCAGAGGCAGTGAGGTTGTCAGGCTGTCTGGACTATCAGGTAACATACGTTAGGCTTCGGCTAGCGCACGCTATAAGTGTTGCGTAGCGCACGCTAAGCTATCACAGCAGTGCACGCTAAGACTCGAACAGGGAAGAGGACAGTAGGTTCTGGACTCCAATTTCTGGACACCAACTCCCAGTTAGCGCACGCTAACTAATGGATAGCGTGCGCTAAGAGTAGGCGATTAGCGCATGCTAATGAGGCTGGCAGAAGCCACTGGACTACCCGGTGACCCCACTAGCGCACGCTAAAATTGAGGCGTAGTGTGCGCTAGACTGGGCACAGTACATATAGGACAGTTGACCCTGAACTTGTTATTTCTCCACCTTTTTCACTTGTCCGATCGGGAGAGCTCAAGGAAGGTGATTCGGGGCGATTTGAGGCGCTCTTTCTTCATAAATCATCATCTTGAGTTGGATAGCAAAGATCTTACAACACTTAATCCTTTTCCACCTTCTAAATCAAGGTAAGAATGCTTAGAACCCCAATTTTGGGAATTTTGGAGATTTTCTTAGATTCGTCCGATTTATCCGTTTTGGAGCTTTAGAACCTTGAGATTATGAAGTATCTACCCTGTATACATGTTTACCCTCCGATTTTATGGATTTTTTTGTGCCTTGTTTCCCCTCTGATTTTCCAACCCCTAGATGTTTACCCTCGTAGTTTTTTGAATCGTATGTGGGTATCGGGAGTTCCTTTATGTAATTTGAGTATGGATTATTGATTATCATATTCCTTGCGAATCGTTTAGGTGCCGGAAGTGCGTTCTTGGACCTACCTAACTTATTCTCTTTTGAGTTTGATTTCTCGATGTCTCAAAGGCAAGTATATATTTATGATTGTACGTTCTCGACTTTGAAAGTAAGATATATAAATGGCATGATTGTTTATATCCACTCTGGGATGGGCCGACGGGTCCTCTGATGGTTTCGTAGCCTCTGGTGCGATTCCACGGATAATATGGGTTAACCACTCTGGGACGGACCGGCGGGTCCTCTGAGGGTTCCATAGCCTCTGGTGCGGTTCCACGGTTGATCATGTATGTATTGATGTGATGCTATGAGATTTAGTTATTCCGGCATACTAGTCTTGAATTGATGAATTGACGGTTACTTTTACTTTATTGTCGAGGAGTATTGTTTCATATTCGATATACTTGCACTAGCTATTCGATGGCTAACCCCTTTATGGGGGAAATACTTTTTATGTATTTCAGGTTCCAGGAGAGCGGACTGGTAGGTATCAGGTCGGCATGAAGATGATGGGTAAGCGTGATACTGTGTCTTATCTCCAGTTATATTTTGTGTTCCTCCATTCAGTATTGTTGTACTGGAATGGTTATTGAATACTCGAGTATTGTGTTTCAGTTTCCTTGATGTTCCGGCCTGTGTTGCCGAGGTATTGATTTGTGTTGTAATGTATTTGGATACATTGGATATGGTTTGAATACCATCTTGTTTTGTCCTTCATTTCATTGTATTTAGACCTCCTCGGTCAAGTTTTATAGTTCCGCGTATGATTAGCCTTGTGGGTCCCACGGCGGGGCTCACAGCGCTGTAATATACCCTGAATAAATTGGGGGTGTTACAGAATATGGTTTTATCAGAGATTAGGTCTATGGATACCTAGGTTGTCGGTCTTTTGGGTCGATTGAGGCATCGTTTGACTACAGTATCACTACTTTACCATCATCACAGTGCGACCGGTACTTGTAAGACCTCTTACTCTTCTGGTGTTTCCTTAATCGCTTTGCCTCTGATTTGATATTTTTGAGAATCGGTCACTGTAACACCCCGAGATATTCGGAATAATTACAGCGCCGTAAACCCTTTAGGTAAGGATTTACAAGGCTAATTTGAAAGAAGTATAAATATAATCCAATCGTACAACTGAAGTTCAAATACAGGTTTGATTCAACCGATCAAATGAGTTAACTTATACAACCATATCGAAATGACATTATTAAAACAGACGTACTCGAGTACTAAATAAACCAAGAATACAAATAACCATAGACATCGACCACATCACTGAGCCATCTCATCATCATGTCGGTACTGTGGTTGCTTCCCCGCTCCTCGGCTACCTGAACATCAAAACAATGTCCACCCCCGAAGGGGTTAGCAAAACAATGCTAGTACAAGTATCATAATACATAAATCATCAATGCATCATAAAACATGCAAAACGGACTTCCGTCATCGGAATCCAACGATGCGAATCCTCGCGATTCCATCAACACAGGTAATCCAAATGATCCAGTCAGCGCCCTTGGTATAGATCCCATGATGATCCCGTCGGACCAACGCATGGTGGAAAACCCGTCCAGCCGATCCGGCCTCAAGATAGATCTCCATGATGATCCCGTCGGACCAACGCATGGTGGACATTCGATCCAGCGCCCTCAGCATAGATCCTCATGATCCCCTCGGATCACTTATACCATAAATCAATCAATTATGCATACATATATGCATTTCAATATGTTCATCAATACGAACAAATAACAACGAATACAACGAGAAATTTTAGAAATACATCTCATATTCAACCACATGAACGAAACCACGAGCATGATCAAAATTTCAATATAAATCGAACTCGACATATGATACTTGCCTCGAAAATGGCAAGAATGAAATACTTCAATGATCTCAACACACTCGAAGGCCGCCTCCTTTGATCAACGTAACCAGCTCGAACCTTAACAAAAGGAATGATATACAAATCATCTCAAGTCGAACGATGGCCTAGCAATTCGGTCTACGGCCAAAAAGCTCAAAATAAACAATCTGCCTGGACTGCTTAGCGTGCGCTACGTACTCTACGTAACGTGCGCTAAGCCTGCCTATTAGCGTACGCTATCGTATAAGCCTAGCGTACGCTAGCCACGGACTGACAGTTTGACTCGGCTGGTCTCATAACGTACGTTACGTACGTAATCGTGCATTAACTTAACCCCGATAGCGCACGCTAACTAACGTATGTTAGCGTGCGCTAACCTTGCATGGCAGAATACTGCTAACAGAAAACTGGGTTGAATGGTGATGAACTCATGAATTCTACGGTGATAATACAAGTCATCCTCAAGCATATCATGCTAATAAGGTTTGTGGAAGTTCTATGATTATGAGATACAAATATACGGATAATCATCTCAACATCATAATTCATCTTCGATCTTCAAGAAAATACCCTAAGTTCCGTTCGTCCTATGTTCCAAAACGCATGATTCCAATGTGTAAAATGTAACAACTAGGTAAATCCGTCTACTGATCACAAATAGGTTTGAATTTTCAGAAAATGCTAGGAGTTCAAACACCAAGAGGTTCAATGGTTTATACGGTGAATAAGTATCGAAACATCGAAAATATCCTTCTACACATGATGTTCGACTACTTAAGAATCTAACTGACAAGATAATCATGATCAAACGTCCTTTAGAACACTACTAGTATTGGTGAAGAATCACCTACCTCAAAGTAGTGAAGAACACGGAGGAAATCGAAGCAATCCAACGCCGAAGGCTTGAACACCAATCTCCAATGATATACGATCTTCAATCACGAACTAGGATGTGGATATGAAGTGTTTAGGTTGAAGGAAGTTATGCTCTAAGTGTAAGAATTCGGGTTATGGGAGAAGAAAGAACTGAAATCACGAATGGGATGCTGTCATATTTATAAGAAATGGCTATTAGCGCGCGCTAGTCCCTGCTCGTAGCGTGCGCTAACGGCTCACTGACTTGACTGTACTCAACACTTAGCGCACGCTATGCACATGCCTGTAGCGTGCGCTAAGGCGTTGACTCGGCTTTTCCCGAAAGCCGTCCAGGTTCATTCCGACACAATCCGACAGGGGTCCCCCGGTCAGATCTCACCTACCGCACGTCTCAATCAAATTGACCACGCATAGCGTGCGCTAATGTTCCTTTGTAGCGTGCGCTATTGAGTCCATGTTAGCGTACGCTACACATAGCTGATAGCGTGTGCTACATGCATAGAATTACAATTTTTAAATCACATACATGAAATCATACGCTCGACAACATCGGATTATGAAATACGGAGAATAATACCCAGATCAAGTACAACGATTACAATATCACAAGTTCTAAATACATATCAGAAATCTTGGGTATTACATCCTTCCTCCCTAAAAAGAAGTTTCGTCCTGAAACTTAAGATGAAAACAACTCTGGATATCTAGCCTTCATACTGTCCTCCGTTTCCCAAGTGGCCTCTTCGACTCCCTGTCGTGACCATTGTACTTTAACCAAGTGTATTGGTTTATTCCTCAACTGTTTGATCCGACTCTCAAGTATCTTGATTGGTCTCTCTTCGAAGGTGCCGTCATTAGCTATCTCGATCTCGTCGAAATCAATGACGTGACTGGGGTCCGGTACATACTTCCGAAGTTGGGATACGTGAAACACATTGTGAACGTGACTCAGCGATGGCGGTAAGGCCAACCTGTATGCTAAATCTCCAACTCTCTCGAGGATCTCGAATGGTCCGATATATCTCAGACTTAGCTGACCTCTCCTCCCAAAACCGAAAATCCCTCGTGTAGAAGACACCTTCAATAGTACATGATCCCCAGCGTCGAACTCTAGAGGGCGACGACGTACATCTGCATAAGACTTCTGTCGACTCTGGGCAATCAACAATCTCTCTCGAATCAAAGCTATCTTCTCTTGAGTCTGAATAATCAATTCCGGTTCCGTCCCGATCAAATCCGAAGAATCGTCCCAACACAGGGGTGATCGGCATCTTCTCCCGTACAAAGCTTCAAATGGTGCCATCTTAATAGAAGCATGCCAACTATTATTATAGGTGAACTCGATCAAGGGCAAGTGAACTTCCCAATCAGTTGACCAATCTAATGCACAAGCTCTAAGCATGTCTTCTACCGTTTGTATAGTCCTTTCAGACTGACCGTCCGTTTGGGGATGATAAGCCGTGCTAAAGTTGAGCTCAATCCCCAAAGCCCTATGAACTGCTTTCCAGAAGTGCGACACGAAACGACCATCTCGATCCGAAATAATGGTCTTCGGCGTCCCATGCAACCTGACTATCTCCGCAATAAATACTCGCGCCAATCTCTCGGGCCCCCATGTATCTTTAATCCCTAGGAAATGAGCCGACTTGGTTAGTCGATCAACTACAACCCAAATCATGTTCATTCCCGTTCTAGTCCTTGGCATACTGGTGATGAAATCCATCGAGATGTCCTCCCACTTCCATTCAGGGATCGGAAGCGGCTTTAACATTCCGGCAGGTCGCTGATGTTCAATCTTAACCTGCTGACAAGTCAAGCACTTCGAAACATACTCTGCTACGTCCTTCTTCATATTCCCCCACCAGAAATTTTGTTTTAAATCCTTATACATCTTACTACTGCCTGGGTGAATAGAATAGGGAGCGCTGTGAGCTTCCTTCAAAATTGTCCGTCTCAAATCATCATCCTTGGGAACGCAAAGTCGACTCTGAAATCTCAGAACTCCATCATCTTGTATCACAAATCCTGGGGCCTTTCCTTTTTTTACTTCGTCACATAACCGAAGGATCAGAGAATCATTCGACTGCTTAGACTTGATCTCCTCGACTAGTGATGAAGTCAGTTCCATCACATAAAGTTGCCCTTGGATTCCTGGTGCCCATACTTCAATCCCTTCGCGGATCAGCTCCCGTTGAATGCTGGGTTGGGATGTAAGTGCTTCCAACACTCGGAGGGAAACAGGTTTACGGCTCAAAGCATCGGCTACTACGTTTGCTTTCCCCGGATGATAGAGAATCTCCAAGTCGTAATCCTTGATCAATTCCAGCCACCTTCTCTGCCTCATGTTTAATTCCTTCTGACTGAAAATGTACTTGAGGCTCTTATGGTCTGTAAAGATCTGACAATGAGTGCCGTCCAAATAATGTCGCCAAATTTTCAAGGCAAAGACCACAGCTGTTAGCTCCAGATCATGAGTCGGGTAATTAACCTCATACGGTTTCAATTGTCGAGAAGCATAAGCAATCACCTTATCCTTTTGCATCAATACACAACCCAGACCCTGATTCGAAGCGTCGTTGTATACTATGAATCCATCAGTTCCCTCTGGTAGCGCTAATATAGGTGCTGTCGTCAGTCTCCTCTTAAGTTCGTCAAAACCGGCCTGGCACTTCTCATTCCACGTGAACTTTTGAGTTTTCTGCAACAGCTGAGTGAGAGGACGAGCAATTTTGGAAAATCCCTCTACAAAGCGGCGATAATATCCAGCAAGTCCTAGGAAACTCCGGACTTCTTTCACGTTATTAGGAACTTCCCATTCCAAGATTGCTTCGACTTTCTTCGGGTCCACCTGAACTCCGTCAGCTGATATCACATGCCCAAGGAAAGTTACTTCCCTAAGCCAGAACTCGCATTTGGAAAGCTTTGCATACAGCTGTTCCTTCCTCAAGGTGCTCAAAACCACACGCAAATGTTCGGCATGCTCCTCTGCGTCCTTCGAATATATCAAGATGTCATCAATGAAGACGACCACAAATTTATCCAAGTATTCCAAGAATACCCGATTCATCAATTGCATGAATACCGCAGGAGCATTGGTAAGTCCAAATGGCATTACTACAAATTCATAATGCCTGCATCGATCTGAAAGCAGATTTTGGTATATACGATTCCTTAATTCTCAACTGGTGGTATCCTGATCGCAAGTCAATCTTCGAGAATACCCTTGCCCCTTGCAGTTGATCAAACAAGTCGTCGATCCGAGGTATAGGGTACTTATTCTTGATCGTCATCTTGTTGAGCTCCCTGTAATCAATACACAGTCGGAGGGATCCGTCTTTCTTCCGGACAAAGAGAACGGGCGCTCCCCAAGGAGAAACGCTAGGTTGGATATAGCCCTTCTGTAACAATTCCTCTAGTTGCTTCTTGAGTTCATACATCTCGGTTGGCGCCATGCGGTATGGTGCTCTGGAAATAGGAGCTGCTCCAGGCTCTAATTCGATAGTGAATTCCACTTCTCTCTGCGGAGGTAACCCAGGTAGTTCGTCAGGAAATACATCTGAGAACTCATTCACAACTGAAATAGACGAGAGCTATACTCCTTCCTCTTTCCTCATGGCATAGCACCAAAGGCCGTGACATCCCTGCTTCAGTAATTTCACGGCTTTCATTGCTTTGATCAATTTTACCGAGCTTCCTGGTCTCCATCCTCGGAATAAGTGTTCAAATCTGTCATCAGCAATGATAGAAATGACTCTCTCTCGGTAATTCAGAATAGCTCCATAACGGTTGAGCCAATCATCTCCGAGAATTAAATCGTCACCGTAGATGTCAACCACAATAAGGTTCGATAGCCAATCTCTCCCTCCTATAGTTACTGGAAAATCCCTAGCTTCTAGGGTTCCCACAATTTTCTCTCCGCTCGGTAATCCCACAATATAAGGTTCACAATTATGCAAGCACGAGATTTTCAAACGATTAACACAGTTCAAAGATATAAAAGAATGCGTAGCTCCCGAATCGAACAAGACACTAACTGGTTGCAAAAGGATCTGAATCGTACCTAATGCAACAGCTGTGTTCTGATCATCCTTCTTCATTTCGTAAATACGCGGAGGAACGGACCCAGCGCTGGATGCCTCTCTTTTCCCAACATTCTCACTGAAACCGCTCACAAGGCGTCTGTTCACACTAGTGTCCTTCGAACCAGACAGAGTGCGAGTACCAAAAGATCGGGTCGCATTCCCACAAAATGTTGCGCGATGTCCTTCCTGTCCATACTCGAAACAGGTCACAGCAGGCGCGAAACAATCACGTCGAACATGTCCCGCTTTGCCACAGTTATAACACTTCTTCGCTGCGTCTGAAACAGTTGGTGCTGCCCGGAACTTCTTTCCTCCTCGAGAAGGATGCAGAGGTCTCCTGGATGAATGAAAAGAGGACTGACCCCTGCGTGGCCCGCTACTCTTATTCTCCGTGAAGTTGCCAGACACCTTCTGTTTCTTTGCTTCCGTCGATTTCTCTACTGCTGCCTCCTTCATATCATAGGCCAACGCCTTATCCTGATACTATCGTAAAGTGGTACATTCAAATCCGGACATATATTGCTGAATTTCCGGCTTCATTCGCATGTCAAAATGGAAAATCCTCTCTGCCTCGGTCCTGACCAAGTGGCGCACATAAGTCAGCTGGTGATTAAAGGTCTTAATCACGTCATGCCTGCTTCTGAATTTTGTGGTGAGAAAAACTCCCGAACTCGGGCCTCTCTAACTGGGCGAGGACAATACTGCGCTTCCATCATCAATTTGAATTTCGTCCAGTCAACATTGTGCTCCTCCGGTCGAATGGCCTCCCACCAGTCGAAAGCCTCCCCTGTCAGAAGATACTGGGCGACCGGAACCTTCCTATCGTTGGGACAGTTAATCCCCGCAAAAATCTTCTCTAATTCCTTCAGCCAGTGATCCCAAGAAAGCGTCTCAGCAGAACCGTCAAATTTCGGAGGGTGCAATTTGATCACTTCGGTAAGCCATTTATCTCCTCGATTATCCACATTATGCTGCTGTCCCATCGCCGTCTGCATGCGATCCACAACTTGAGCAAACTGGTTTATCTGGGCAACCACCTGCTGAAGTACTCCCGGCACGTTAGGATCTGCATTATTATTTGCCGATCTCGCCTTGTCCCGGAATGGGAATCCGTTCGACTAGCGGTTATCTCTGGGGTAGATACCGACTCTTCTTGTCTCGCATTTCCACGTCCGCGTCCACGACCGCGCCCGCGTCCACGACCTCCTCTCAACATACTGTAAACATAAATACTCAATATCCAGGGCAAACTTTCTAAAAGTACATCCATCAATGTTCACAAAACATGAATAAAATAAAACGGTAGTATTTGAGATTTAGGAACTTACAACCACGGTCCACACGACGATGCTGGCTCAGCAGTGATGTTACGAACGACCAATAAATTAAATAATGTAAACAGACCCAACTAAAACCCGACTGCCAAGATATCCATGAATCTTTGCTCCGATACCATATTCTGTACCACCCCGAGATATTCGGAATAATTACAGCGCCGTAAACCCTTTAGGTAAGGATTTACAAGGCTAATTTGAAAGAAGTATAAATATAATCCAATCGTACAACTGAAGTTCAAATACAGGTTTGATTCAACTGATCAAATGAGTTAACTTATACAACCATATCGAAATGACATTATTAAAACAGACGTACTCGAGTACTAAATAAACCAAGAATACAAATAACCATAGACATCGACCACATCACTGAGCCATCTCATCATCATGTCGGTACTGTGCTTGCTTACCCGCAATGTCCACCCCCGAAGGGGTTAGCAAAACAATGCTAGTACAAGTATCATAATACATAAATCATCAATGCATTATAAAACATGCAAAACGGACTTCCGTCATCGGAATCCAACGATGCGAATCCTCGCGATTCCATCAACACAGTACAGGGTAATCCAGCGATCCAGCGCCCTTGGTATAGATCCCCATGATGATCCCGTCGGACCAACGCATGGTGGAAAACCCGTCCAGCGATCCAGCGCCCTCAGCATAGATCCCCATGATGATCCCGTCGGACCAACGCATGGTGGACATTCGATCCAGCGCCCTCAGCATAGATCCTCATGATCCCCTCGGATCACTTATACCATAAATCAATCAATTATGCATACATATATGCATTTCAATATGTTCATCAATACGAACAAATAACAACGAATACAACGAGAAATTTCAGAAATACATCTCATATTCAACCACATGAACGAAACCACGAGCATGATCAAAATTTCAATATAAATCGAACTCGACATATGATACTTGCCTCGAAAATGGCAAGAATGAAATACTTCAATGATCTCAACACACTCGAAGGCCGCCTCCTTCGATCAACGTAACCAGCTCGAACCTTAACAAAAGGAATGATATACAAATCATCTCAAGTCGAACGATGGCCTAGCAATTCGGTCTACGGCCAAAAAGCTCAAAATAAACAATCTGCCTGGACTGCTTAGCGTGCGCTACGTACTCTTCGTAACATGCGCTAAGCCTGCCTGTTAGCGTACGCTATCGTATAAGCCTAGCGTACGCTAGCCACGGACTGACAGTTTGACTCGGCTGGTCTCATAACGTACGTTACGTACGTAATCGTGCGTTAACTTAACCCCGATAGCGCACGTTAACTAACATATGTTAGCGTGCGCTAACCTTGCATGACAGAATATTGCTAACAGAAAACTGGGTTGAATGGTGATGAACTCATGAATTCTACGGTGATAATACAAGTCATCCTCAAGCATATCATGCTAATAAGGTTTGTGGAAGTTCTATGATTATGAGATACAAATATACGGATAATCATCTCAACATCATAATTCATCTTCGATCTTCAAGAAAATACCCTAAGTTCCGTTCGTCCTACGTTCCAAAACGCATGATTCCAATGTGTAAAACGTAACAACTAGGTAAATCCGTCTACTGATCACAAATAGGTTTGAAGTTTTAGAAAATGCTAGGAGTTCAAACACCAAGAGGTTCAATGGTTTATACGGTGAATAAGTATCGAAACATCGAAAATATCCTTCTACACATGATGTTCGACTACTTAAGAATCTAACTGACAAGATAAGCATGATCAAACGTCCTTTAGAACACTACTAGTATTGGTGAAGAATCACCTACCTCAAAGTAGTGAATAACACGGAGGAAATCGAAGCAATCCAACGCCGAAGGCTTGAACACCAATCTCCAATGATATACTATCTTCAATCACGAACTAGGATGTGGATATGAAGTGTTTAGGTTGAAGGAAGTTATGCTCTAAGTGTAAGAATTCGGGTTATGGGAGAAGAAAGAACTGAAATCACGAATGGGATGCTGTCCTATTTATAAGAAATGGCTATTAGCGCGCGCTAGTCCCTGCTCGTAGCGTGCGCTAACGGCTCACTGACTTAACTGTACTCAGCACTTAGCGCGCGCTATGCACATGCCTGTAGCGTGCGCTAAGTCGTTGACTCGGCTTTTCCCGAAAGCCGTCCAGGTTCATCCCGACACAATCCGACAGGGGTCCCCCGGCCAGATCTCACCTACCGCACGTCTCAATCAAATTGACCACGCATAGCGTGCGCTAATGTTCCTTTGTAGCGTGCACTATTGAGTCCATGTTAGCGTACGCTATACATAGCCGATAGCGTGCGCTACATGCGCAGAATTACAATTTTTAAATCACATACATGAAATCATACGCTCGACAACATCGGATTATGAAATACGGAGAATAATACCCAGATCAAGTACAACGATTACAATATCACAAGTTCTAAATACATATCAGAAATCTCGGGTATTACAGTCACTTCAATGACGTGCGAATGAATTGTACTTACGTACCTTGTGTGTTCTTCAGTATGTCAGCTGGTAGGGGACGAGGTTGTGGTCGTGGTCGTGGACGTGGATGAGGACGTGGCGTGGCCGTTTCCCTCAGTTCTATTTCGGGATCGACCAACCCCAGCCTATCTAACTCGGTGCATCCTGACACCGAAAGTCAGCACGACCAGTCGAATGGCCAAGGGCATAGCGCGAATGTTGGAGTTGCGAATGTCCTTCAACAGTTGGCTAACCAGATGACCATTTTGGAACAAGCCGTTCAGTTGAACAATCCGAACCCAACAACGGGTGCCTTGCTTCAAAATGTGATCCGTATGCACCCTCCACAGTTTGGCGGTGCCACATACCCGTTAGGTTGGGAGGATTGGCTAGTGGAGTTAGAGAAAGTATTCGAAGCGGTTGATTTTTCGGAAGCGAGGAAGGTACCGATTGCTCAGTACTGCCGCTATGTGGTGGAAAGTTATCAAGCCACAGGATCATGTTGCTACGTGGAATATTTTAAAGAGCTTTTGGAGGCCGAGTTTTGTCCTTGGCCAGTGCAAGAAGGCCGAATCCGAGCCTTTTTCGAGGCTAAGCCACAGAACATTCCCATTTCGCAGGCAATCGTGGAGTACAACCAACAATTGATCCACGTGAAGAATCAAGTGCGAGACGAGCGTGATAAGATCCGTTACTTTGATATGTGGATGAATATGGACTTACAGCGGTACATGACCAGATTTGCTTGCACCACTTTGAAAGAATATCAGGACAGGGCTTTGGCCCATGACATGTTAAGCCCCGACAACGATACCAATGAACAACCGAAGAAGTAGAAGATCGCGAGAAATATTTCTGGCTCTAAGAGTGGCAACTTGCAGAGGCCTCAAATGACTAACCGTTCCGCCGGACAGTCGTCATGTTCTGCTAAAGGAAAGAGGAGTTTCCGTTCTGCTCTGGGCACCTTAGCTCGTCCGGTGACTTGCTATACTTGTGGTCGTCCAGGCCACGTTAATTTGGAATGCAATTTCCCACCTTTGAAGTGTCACACTTGTAGAAATATGGGGCATAGAGCGGCTTATTGTTCCGAACCAAATCAGACTCTGGACACTCGGGCTTCTGCCCCAGCGCCACTAGATCAAGGCGTGATTCAACAGCAATCTTTTGGTCAGTCTCAGCAGAGTTACGGCAGGGGCCGGGGCCGTGGTCAGAATGCTGGAGGGGGAAACTCTAGCGTCGGTCCGGTATAACCACGAATCTATGAGATGCATCGAATAGAGGAACCCGACGCGGCGGTGGCCTCAGGTACCATTCATATTTTATCTCATCCAGTTCGTGTACTTTTTGATACGGGTGCTACACATTCTTTCATTTCTTTGGAGTGTGTACGCCATTTTAATATAACTTCTATGACCACTTGCGATCCTTTCATTGTGAAACTACCTAGCAGGGATAGAATTGTGGGAAACCGGGAGATTAGAGATTTTCCGGTGATTATAGCCGGTATAGACTGCTTATCGAATTTGATTGTAGTCGATATGGAAGGCGAGGATGTGATCCTCGGCGAGGATTGGCTTGATAGTCACCAAGCGATTATGAATTACCGTACTAAGGTTATCACCATGATGACTGAGGACGGATCCAAGTACTCATTTTTGGGACGTAAGACGGGCCAATCTAAGTTGCATATCAGCGCCATGAAGGCCGTAAAACTTTTGAATAAAGGTTGCACGGGCTATTGGTGTTATGCTTTGAAGACGAAAGGGAACAAAGTTGATTTCTCTTCGAATTCGATTGTTAATGAATATCCCGACGTTTTCTTGGACGACCTCCCGAGATTACCGCCAGATCGAGAGATAGAATTTTCTGTGGATTTAGAGCCTCATGCGGCTCCGATTTCTAAGGCACCTTATCGGATGGCACCTTCCGAGATGCAAGAATTAAAGAATCAGTTGGGAGAACTTCTGGAGAAAGGGTACATCAGACCGAGCACTTCGCCTTGGGGCGCGCCTGTTCTTTTTGTGAGAAAGAAGGATGGTTCACTGAGCTGAAAAAAGTGACCATTAAGAACAAGTATCCTTTGCCTCGTATAGACGATTTATTTGATCAGTTACAAGGGGCCACAGTCTTCTCGAAAATTGATTTGAGATCAGGGTACTATCAACTCAGGGTGAGAGAGTCCGACGTTCCGAAGACTGCATTTCGGACGAGATACGGGCATTATGAATTTGTAGTCATGCCTTTTGTATTGACTAATGCACCAGCATTATTCATGCAGTTAATGAACAAGATATTCATCGAGTACCTCGACAGGTGTGTAGTCGTCTTTATTGACGACATTTTGATATATTCTCGAGATAAGGAGGAACATGCCCGACACTTGCATTTGATACTAGATATTTTGAGAACCGAGCACCTCTATGCAAAATTCTCAAAATGTGAGTTCTGGTTGGAGGAAGTTATGTTTCTCGGCCATGTGATTTCGGTCGAAGGGGTTCGTGTAGGCCCGCAGAAGATTGAGGCAGTGCTAGATTGGGCACCGCCTAAAAATGTTAAGGAAGTTCGCAGCTTTTTGGGCCTTGCTGGGTATTACCGTCGGTTTGTCGATGGATTCTCGAAACTTGCTCGGCCGCTTACAAAATTACTCAGAATACTGAAAAGTTTGTTTGGACGGCTGAGAGACAAAAAAGCTTCGATGAGCTGAAGAGACGTTTGACCTCAGCGCCTATTCTAGCTTTACCGTATGGTAGTGATGGATTTGCAGTTTATAGTAACACTTCGGTACAAGGCCTTGGATGTGTGCTTATGCAACATGATAAGAAGATAGCTTTTGCATCACGACAACTGAAGCCGTACGAGATGAACTATCCTACTCACGATTTGGAGTTGGCTGCAATTGTCTTCGCACTCAAGATTTGGCGACACAATTTGTATGGTTCTCCGTGTCAGATTTATACCGATCACAAGAGCCTGAAGTATATTTTCAGTCAGAAAGAGCTGAATATGAGACAGAGATGTTGGTTAGAATTAATAAAGGATTACGTTATGGAAATTCTTTACCACCTAGGAAAATCCAATGTCGTCGCGGATGCTTTGAGCCGCAAATCGGCATCGCTCCAGATGCTCGAGGTTCTTACATCTCAGATGAAGATTCGTCAGGAATTAATCGAGCAGGGAATAGAAGTTTGGCTTCAAAGAGTACAGGGACAATTGTGCACTCTCGAAATTACTTCGTCCTTGGTTGATGACATCAAAGGGAAACAGTGGAGTGACCCAATGATTTCTCAACTGAAGGAAGATGTAATTAAAGTAAAAGCCCCTGGTTTTATGGTCCACGAGGACAGTATTCTGAAATTTCAGGGCAGGCTTTGTGTTCCGAATGATCTAGAGTTGAGGCGGAGAATTCTCCGAGAAGCTCATGCTACGCCTTACTCAATCCACCCTGGAACGAGTAAGATGTACAAAGACTTGAAGCGAAATTTTTGGTGGAATAACATGAAGAAAGATGTCATGGAATTTGTACTACGGTGCTTGACGTGTCAACAAGTCAAGATCGAACATCAACGACCGGCGGAGTTGTTGAAGCCGCTTCCCATTCCCGAGTGGAAGTGGGAAGATATCTCTATGGATTTTATCACTAGCATGCCGAGAAGTAGAGCCAGAATGAATATGATTTGGGTAATCATCGATCGATTGACCAAGTCTGCACACTTCATTTGTATTAAGGATACGTGGGGACCGAAGAGATTGGCTTGCAGTTTTGTAGCCGATATTGTGAGATTGCATGGTGCCCCTAAGACCATTATTTTCGATCGAGATGATCGTTTCGTATCGCACTTTTGGCAGGCCATTCATCAGGCTTTGGGTACTGAGTTGAGATTGAGCACGTCCTTTCATCCTCAGTCAGACGGTCAAATGGAGAGGACGATTCAGACGGTGGAGGATATGTTGCGGGCTTGTGCTCTAGACTGGAGTAATGATTGGGAGCTTCATTTGTCATTGATCGAGTTTGCCTACAATAATAGTAGGCATGCGTCGATCAAAATGGCACCATTTGAGGCACTTTATGGTAGGCGATGTAGGTCGCCATTATGTTAGGACGAGGCTTCGAAGCTAATCGGAATGGATCCGGATATGTTGATGGAGACTAAGGAAAAGATTTCTATTATCCAGGACCGGTTGTTGACTGCCCAGAGCCGTCCGAAATCTTATGATGATACTCGTCGTCGACCTTTGGAGTTCGAAGTGGGGGATCATGTTCTACTCAAGGTGTCGCCTACCAGAGGGGTTTTCCACTTCGGGAAAAAGGGGAAACTTAGTCCGAGGTATATCGGACCTTTCGAGATTTTGGACAGGGTTGGAGATTTAGCTTATCGCTTGGCGTTGCCTCCAACTTTGAGTCACGTCCATAGTATTTTTCATGTGTCTCAGTTAAGAAAGTATGTGCCGGATCCAAGTCATGTTATCAACTATAGTGAGATTGACGTAGCCGAGGATATTACCTTCCCAGGAAAGACCAGTGAAGATCCTTGAACGTCGTGAGAAACAACTTCGGAATAAAAACATTCCGTTGGTTAGAGTACAATGGTCGAGACATGGAGTCGAGGAGGCGACTTGGGAGACAGAAGAGAATATGCGGTCGGAGTACCCCGAACTTTTTATTACTTAAGTTTCGGGATGAAACTTCTTTTTAGAGGGGGAGAATGTAATACCCGTACTTTTTATTGACTGTTTGACCTTGCCGTTCTTCCTACTTTGTCGCTCTGTAAACTCTTTGTGAAGTTGTCGATGTTGTTATAGAGTTTTGTACCTTGTTTGGATCATGATCGTGTTGTTTAGACCTTTCAGAAGTGTTATGGGTCAGAGAGATAGCGCATGCTAGGCCTAGGCTAACGCACGCTAATTTTTCTTCAGTAGCGCACGCTAGATTTGAGCCTTAGCGCGCGCTACGGGACCAGACAGGGCAGAGACAGTAGCTAATTCTACTCTCTGGACTAGCAGTTAGCGCATGCTAGAAGTTAGCTAGCGCACGCTATTCGTGGTCAATAGCGCGCGCTAACACGTCCGTAGCGCACGCTAACGAGCTGGGCCGGCAGAGGCAGTGAGGTTGTCAGGCTGTCTGGACTATCTGTTAACGTACGCTAGGCTTCGGCTAGCGCACGCTATAAGTGTTGCGTAGCGCATGCTAAGCTATCACAACAGCGCACGCTAAGACTCGAACAGGGCAGAGGACAGTAGGTTCTGGACTCTAATTTCTGGACACCAACTCCCAGTTAGCGCATGCTAACTAACGGCTAGCGCGCGCTATGAGTAGGCGATTAGCGCACGCAACGGTATACCTACCGCACGCTAACGAGGCTGGCAGAAGCCACTGGACTACCTGGTGACCCCGCTAGCGCACGCTAACATTGAGGCGTAGCGTGCGCTAGACTAGGCATAGTACATATAGGACAGTTGACCCTGCACTTGTCATTTCTCCACCTTTTTCACTTGTCCGATCGGGAGAGCTGAAGGAAGGCAATTCGGGGCAATTTGAGGTGGTCTTTCTTCATCAATCATCATCTTGAGTTGGATAGCAAAGATATCACAACACTTAATCCTTTTCCACCTTCTTAATCAAGGTAAGAATGCTTAGAACCCTAATTTTGGGAATATTGGGGATTTTCTTAGATTCGTATGATTTATCCATTTTGGAGCTTGAGAACCTTGAGATTATGAAGTATCTACCCCGTATACATGTTTCCCTTACGATTTTATGGATTGTTTTGTGCCTTGTTCGTACGTAAGAGGGTTTGGGTGATTTTCCAACCCCTAGATGTTTACCCTCGTAGTTTTGTGAATCGTAGGCGGGTTTCGGGAGTTCCTTCGTGTAATTTGAGTATGGATTATTGATTATCATATTCCTTACGAATCGTTTAGGTGCCGAAAGTGCGTTCTTGGACCTACCGAACTTATTCTCTTTTCCGTTCGATTTCTCGATGTCTCAAAGGCAAGTATATATTTATGAATTGTACGTTCTAGACTTTGAAAGTAAGATATATGAATGGCATGATTGTTTATATCCACCCTGGGACGGGCCGACGGGTCCTCTGAGGGTTTCGTAGCCTCTAGTGCGATTCCACGGATAATTTGGATTAACCACTATGGGACGGACCGACGGGTCCTCTGAGGGTTCCATAGCCTCTGGTGCGGTTCCATAGCCTCTGGTGCGGTTCCATAGCACCAATAACCAGTACACCCCTTTCGCATGAGTCTCATCGCCTTCAAGGCATTAATTACGAACTTCTGGTTTCTCTTTTGCCCCGCGAAAGAGTGCTCGGTGCCGTCCTCGGCTAGCATGGTGATGATTCTCGTGCGGTAGTTCATGATCGCACCATGCCGCTCGAGCCAATCATCCCCGAGAATCAAATCCTCACCCCCAATACCCACAACAATAAGATTAGAGAGCCAAGCGCTCTCACAAATAAACACAGAACAGTCTCGGACCTCTCGATCGCCAACAATTCTATCACCGCTAGGAAGTTTAACGATGAAAGGCTCACAAGGCGACAAACAGTCAAGACTCAAAAGGCGTACACACTCCAGAGAGATGAATGAATGCGTAGCACCCGAATCAAAGAGGACACTGACAGGATGGGAATGGATGTGGACAGTACCTGTCGCCACAGTGGCCGCTGGATCATCGGCCCTACTCATCTCATAGATACGCGGATGGGCGGAGTCGACACTGGAAGCTCCCCCTCTAGCGGGCTGACCCCGACCTCTCCCTCGCCTGGCGCTCGGTGGAGACTGCGGAGCAAACGAGCCCTGGTTCACACTCGGATACCTAGGTGCTGGGAAAGAAGTCTGAGCACCAAGAATATGTCCTACCCGCTCACAAAAGAAAACCTTGTGGCCCGACTGACCACAAGTATGACATGTCAAATGCGGACGAGGACACTCCCGGTTCCGATGGCCCAACTTGCCACAGTTAAAGCATTTGACATCCCGAACGGAGGCACTGGCAGTACCTCGATAGCCCCCAGAGAAACGAGGCGAACCTCCCATAAGAATATTTGTAGACTAAGATTTCTGCTGACCTCCACCCTTGTGACCCGATAAATTTTCGGCGGATTTTTGCTTCTTGCTCTCGCGAGCCGCCTCACTGGCCATCACAGACACATCATACGCAAGAGCCCTACTCTGGTAATCCTTCAAAGTGGTGTAGACGAGCCCACACATGTAGTCCCGAATCGACAATTTCTTCAGTCTGGAGAAATGAAAAATCTTGTCACTCTCTTTTATAACTTGGGCCTTCACGAAGCCCAACTCCTTGTTGAAATCGGCAATAGCTTGAGAAACGGGGATATCCCGAGGCCGAGCATCAAAAAAGGCATGAACTCGAGCCTGTCTAACCGGCCACGGGCAATATTCGGTCTCCATAAGGTCCTTGAATTCTGCCCACGAAGCAACGTGATCCTTAGGCCCAACAGCCTCCCACCAATCCATAGCATCCCCAGTGAGAAAGTACTGGGTAATAGGGACCTTGCGGTCCTCGGGACAGTTGGTGGCAACAAAGACTTTGGATATCTCCTTGATCCACCCCTCCCAGCCGATCAGGTCTGAAGCTCCCGAAAAATGAGGAGGATGCATCTTGATGACATCCTAGAGCCAACGATCTGCTCCGAATCGATTAGCATGGGTCGGAGTCGGGTTCTGAACCGCCTGAGCTATTTCAGCTATTTGGTTCACCATTTGTTGCATCACCGCTGCAACACCAAGATCAGCGCCATCCTGATATGTAGCATGGCTATGACGGTCACCGGTACTGCCGGATCCCGAAAAATGTGACGTGGCCGCCTCACCGGCTGCCCCACGTCCCCGGCCGCGTCCATGTTCACGACCACGGCCTCTTACAGCATCCATACTGGTGATAAAAGATAGCAATAGCAACTCGACAATAAGTAAGAGAGGAAAAATGATCACAATTTAAGAAACGGAAATACGATACGAGAAAACAAGGAATCGAGTAAGGAAACTTACGAGCACTGGAAGTACCGAGATGCTGGCAGCGGTGTGATGATGTGAAAAACAAAACACAACTAGACCCAAATGACCGACAAGCCTAGGTATCCATAAACCTAGTGCTCTGATACCATTTTCTGTAACACCCCCGAGATATTCAAGGTATATTACAGTGTCGTGGACCCCTACATGGGACCCACCAGACACGAATTACCATAGGAAAAACACACATCATCCAGATGAAAATTAAATAACACGCCCGGTATAACCGCCGGAATAAGCAACAACGACAAACGTAAATAACTTCAACGAATAAAAACCACAATCCGAAGGGAAAAGCCTAAGTATTCGCGAGTAGAATCTATAAATTTATAAAGTAGACAACAACCATATTAAAAAGAACAACGTAAATAAAACACTCAAATGCACATGTCAACGACCCTGGCCAGCATCCTCATACTGTCCCAGCACCCGCTCGTCCGGCTGAACAAAACCTGAAATCCATAACAAGAATTTCCCCAAAACGGGTCCCTAGAGGGGTTAGCAATTATGCTAGTACAAGTAATCAAGGCAAACCATTCACTTACACATTTCGTAGTACAATGAACCAAATTCATTTCAAAACCAAAACCAGACATGTCTTTTCCAGAAACAAACAGTCAACAATCAATTTGCCTAGGACCGGGGTGAAGCCACTGGTCCTACTCGAGGCCTCTAAGGACCCTCCCGAGCTGGCCATATCATAAAACAAATCACGCACAGGCATCGCCTAGGATCGGGGTGAAGCCACTTATCCCACTCGAGGCCTCTAAGGACCCTTCCGAGATGGCTAGCGAATCAAACTCGTGAATGCAGAGTGAAGTCATAGATTCCCTCGAGGCCCCGTCGGACCCTCCCGAGGTGAGCAAAGCACACAAAATATACATCACTATTTCATGTTAAGCACAAAGGTTTCCAAATATACTTGCTTTGAGTAATTGACGACGACACGAACGGAAGGAGTCAAACACGGCCGCTAGGAACCGACGAAACCAAACCTAACGATTCGAAGAATATAATCACAACCACTTCTAAACAATTACGGAAATAGAATACACCCGAAAACCCACCTACGATTCATGTGTATTTGTACAAAAACAACGAGGGCGGATAGCAACCAAACCCTCTCGATTACGCAAAAACCACGAAATACACCATGAATTCATAGGGAAAGAAAAATACCAACAAGATTAATCATATTCATCATGGATTAATCAACAATACGAAACAAATCGGACAAAAACTCAAAACCCCCAAATTTTCCAAAAATAGGGTTCTAGGAGATTACCTTGGATTTAGGATGAAGAATAGGTGTTGCTGTTGTTAATCTTCACGAAGATCTCAAGAAAGAAGAAAATTTGAAGTTACAAGACTTCAAATCGCTCAAAATTCGTCCAGAATCGCCAAATGACCGGAGAGGAAAAGAGAGGAGGAAAAATGATTAATCTGGGTCAACTCCCTGGTTTTTATAGCCAGGGAGTGTTAGCGTGCGCTAATGATTAACGTTAGCGTGCGCTACCCAGCTATAATCCAGTCCAGAACCTACGGTTCTGGACCGTTAGCGTGCGCTACATAAGAGTAGCGTGCGCTAACAGCCTCCCGATAGCGCGCGCTATTGGGCCATAGCGTGCGCTACCTGGGCACCCGACCGAGTCCAGAAACAAATGCCCAATACTGGACTGTCGAAATAGCGCATGCTACCCGAGGTACTCAGCGTGCGCTAAGTCTCAACAATAGCGTGCGCTAAAATAATACCTTAGCGTGCGCTAATCTGTTCGTCCATAAAGCATAGACCAGAAACAAACTCACTGCCACAGCTAGACTCGACTCGCTAGCGCGCGCTACGCAACAAACGTGGCGTGCTCTACTAATGATGCTTAGCGTGCGCTATACAGCAATGATAGTGCGCGCTAGGGACAGGATAACGATGGTCCCAAAGCACCGAAACACGAACAAAACATCAAACGGAAGATCACAACACTCATGATAACATAGGATGGATCCACAGCAACCCCGAAACGGCGGTTCCGAACAATAATTACGAGAATTGGATGGCAAAAAGTCCAGTATTAACCATCCTCAAAATATCAATGCGGTTACAAGCGAGTCGCTAAAAACGAAAAATACACTAAAAAATGAGAGTACGAGGAAAAGAAAAAATGAGGATATTACATCATTATCAACCTTTAAGAAAGATGGTCTAGTTATTAGCTTTCCTTGTGAACATGAGACACACAAATAATTTTTAGGTAAGTCGAGAAGGTATTTCTCTAATGTATGTTCGCAAGAATTGCCAATGATCCGCTTGAACATAGTTTGCCCAGGGTGACCCAAACGGTCATGCCAAAATGTACACAAAGCAGGATCATGCTTTTTCTGTTTCACCACATTCGAGTGGGATTCAATTACAATGATCTTGGTGTAATACTGACCCACTGAAAAACAGGAAAACTCTTCTAGTGTGAGCTTCTTGCTCCCAACATTAGATATGATACAGAGAGTCTCTTTGTTACCATTATTTCGAATATGGTACCCATTTATGCGTATATCTTTAAAACTTAGCAAATTTCTCCTTGAATTGTTTGAATATAACGCATTCTGCACAATAATTTAGGTACCATTAGGTAACATGAGGTGTGTTTTTCCATAGCCCTCAATTATATGAGCCTACCCAGCTATAGTTGACACTTTATGTGTATCAAATACTCCCTCCGTCCCACAGGAGTTTGCACACTTGCCTTATTTGTCCGTCTCACAGAAGTTTGCACACCCATAAATGGTAAAAAAATTTGTTTTTAACACCCTCACTATACACAATTATTTACACAATTGCCATTACATTTTCAACTCAATTAACACACTTTTACTTTTTTCTTTACTTCACTTACACATGAGTTACCTTTTATACTCTCCCTTTAAATTGGTCAACTCTTCAAAAAGTGCATTTTCTTAATCTCCGTGCCCAGTCAGCTGTGCAGACTGCTCTGGGACGGAGGGAGTACAATTTTAGAGAAAAATTTCTGACTCTTCAAAATTGTATGAGTCGTACCACTATCCAACAAACACATATCTGTATCATTTTCTCCATGTGTCCATCCATACCTTTATCATAAAATAAGATTTCATTACCACAAAACATAAACAAAATTCAAATAATTGACTAGAAAAATATTCATAAGCATGTTCAAAGATTCATAACTTGCTAAAACAAAACCGACTCTCATAGCCTAGACTTTCCATGATAATGACTCATGCAAACATAAATTTTATAATATTTAAAACATACTAAAAAAACTAAACTGAGATGGAGATAAAAAGAAATTATTCCACTGAAGCTGAAAGACCGGGCATTTCCTCAAATTGGTCATTGATCATATCCTCAAAGAAATCAGAGGTGTCAAAGTGGGGGAGGGGGGCATTAATTGGACTATCACCAAATCCATCAGGCAAGTTTGTTTCCACATTGTGGGACGCCTTGGGCTTCTCAATCTCCTGTGTTCGAGTTCGACAAAACTTGAAATAATGTCCCTCTTTGCCACATCTATAGCAACTATTGCCTTGCTTGTTTTGAGGGTTTGAGTTCTCTTTATTATGCCCATTGTTTCTTTCTTGACCACCATTGATAGCATGATCAAGTTTGTTTGACTGAAGATGCAATTTTGCTCTCAATCTCCATGTCATATAATTATCCCTGCTCACATCAAGAGCTTTAGAGTAAAGCTTTGTAAGGTTCGACATCTGTCAATAACTTATATTAGAGGCTTATTAATTGAGAAATCACTACAATGTGAGGCATATCAAATTACATATACAACAATGTAACTTTACTTATGCCTCAATATATCGCATATACAACAATGCGACTTATGCACTCAAAATTGCACCATCAATCACATGTACTACAATACTACCTCCATTCTCTTATAACTGCAACATCTGGACTTTCACGTTTGCCAATACACAACTTTGATTATTAATGTCTTCAATACTTTACTTTTAAAAATTATAAGAAGTTGATATTTTGAAAGTATTTTTCGAGATGAATCTAACAAGATCCCACATTGACTATATTTTTTCATATGTATCAATCATAAAAGATGGTCAAAAGAGAGTATGTGAACAGTGTAATAGTCAATATGTTGCAATAGTAAAATGGAGGAAGTATAATTTATAGAACCACACATACAACAATGTGTTTGATGGAACCACATATACAACAATGTGTTCATAATCACACATACAACAGTGTGATTTAGTCACATATACGACAATGTGATTAAATCTTATACGAAATCATAAATATGACAATATGGTCCATATCACGTATACAACAACGTGAAAACTAAAATATTATAAAAACGAACTCAGATAAAAATAAATAACCATATTAGTTTTAAAAAAATTGATCATATTCTTAATATTGAAAAGTTATTATAGAAGAAAATTTTCAATTTTATTTGATAACTGAATTAATTGAACAAGAGTTTGCAAAAATCCAAATTAAAATCAAGTTGCAGCATCTCTATAATTAAAACCTTTTAAAGGGTAAACAAATAGGAATATTTTATTGTGGTAAAGGAAATCAATCGTTTTTTTATTCGTAACTTGCTTTGATATTAAGTTGAAAAAATAGCAGATGTGCAAATCTTGTTAGTGGGCATTATTTCAAAACAAATAGGAATTCAACAAACCTTCCTATTGCTCTTGAGCACTCGTGCAACAACTCGATGTTGGATGAGGTCGGATCTTCAAATTTCCTCGTAAAAATCTCCTTCTGTTCGACAACAGATCCAGTAAGAAATATTACACAAAATCCAATCTTCACCTTTGAATATATAGATATTTATGTTGGAAAGTTTCTATCAAAATTTCAGGGTGATCCGACGGTTAACAAAGAGGGAAACGCAATTTTCGTGTGGCCTCATAGTGCAGAAAATTTGCTCACGGATACGCAATCAGATGAAAAAAATTCTACTATTAGAGCATCATGTTGATAACGTGTTGTAAACTAAAACAGAGAAGAGAGAATATAATAGAGAATGTAAATTCTTGTGTATTACAATTGAGGGTGAGGGTCTCTATTTATAGAGTACAATAGCTTGGAGTCCAAGCAATATAATACCCAAGTTAGGGTTACCATAATACACAAACGGACCTGATTAAGTGGGCATCCACAACCGTTAGATATATAATATATATATATTGTTGGTCCCCAGAATGATGAAGACTGTCCTCACTGTACCAACACGAGTCTTTTCTAGCGCGCTTTGTCCTCACTCACGCGCACCCTGAGAAACTTCCCAGGGGGTCACCCATCCCATAGCTACTCCAGGCCAAGCACGCTTAACTTTGGAGTTTCTATGAGATGGCTACCAGAAAATAAGATGCATCTTGTTGGTACTGTTAGGAGTATGCCCTCGAATGCCACTCAGAGGATATTGAGTGAGGGCATTGCACTTGTAATTATGTAAATCATTTATATAAGGCAAATGAATGTTTCTTTATTTACTGGTAGTTACTGACATTCCTAACTCGTAAATAAACATATAGAAACTAGTCCGTGTATTTGAGAGCAAAACGTTCCACTCCTTATTGGATAAGGGGGTCGGCCTTTGGAAAGGTTATAGCTCAAATACTTAATCGTTCGCAAGTCGATGAAACTTGGTAGGCGTTAAGTTTCGTGAAGACTTGTATGACGTGTTCTTTGACATGGAGAGTGTCGTCGACGCTAATGGTTAGTGGGAGCACACGTTATAGGTATGCTAATTGGATTAGTATACTCGAACCGACTCACCCTCGATTCGTCACACGGATTTCACTCACGGACAATCAATGACGGAATCGAAAGGTTGTGATAGGTATTCGTGAACCTTCGACTTGAGGATTTAGTAGGGATGTGCTTGTGACGTCAAGATTTTCATTAGAGTAGTTCGACCACCGTAAACCGGAAGGCGGGGTCAACCTCGACGTGCATCTTGACGGCAAGTAGCAGTCATACCGAATACCAAGATAGAATTCTTTCTCTGTTAGTGAGCGGGTTATATGTCCTATGCGGTTATTCGCGGATGAGATCATAAGTCTTTGGCCAAAGCATTGGAGCTAGTTGTATTAGATACACGGCACTCGATGATCTCGATTTGCATTAGCGCATGCATAGCGTCAAGTGCAGATAGGGTTTGGTAGCCGTGACCTATAACTTGATCGGGACATTTGAAAGAAGGGTTTATACGTATCTTGGTATTCACGACAGAATGGTTCTTGAATGATCCCAATCATTCGTTCTCGGTTAAGTGCAGTGTAGGCCGCCAGGCTGGCTAGGTGGTGCTACTACTCTTTGGTTCCTCCCATTGCTGACTGAGACGGACCTACCGAGTCGCGCAATAGGATTGACGACGGAATGAGTAAAGCTAATTCTCTCATTATGAATATTAGATATTGGATATCTAATTTTGGAACATTGGATGTTTAAATTGATTTATTGGATAAATTGATTTACGGCCTAATGAATTAAATAATTACTGGGTGATTAATTTAATTCATGTATATAATTATTTCTTGGAGAAATTAATTATATTATTTTGTATTTGATATGTTTAATTAATTGGATTAATTAATCGATATAAATACATCGATACGGAATCGGAGTTTATCTGTTTAGACCCTCGGGAGTCCGTAACGAACCGAACTCGTCCGATTTCTAACATGGGCCGCCCCAACACCTTCCACCCACCTTCCCATTGTCTTGTTGTTTCCTTTTTATATTAAGGAACATGACTTGTGGGGCAAAATATCATATGGGATGATTTGTTTTGCATATGAGTGGAAATAGAATAAAGAGAGGAAGACTTCTCACCTCATTCACTTGATTCCATACGTGGGTTTTGAGTTTGAGAGAGAGAGAGAGAGAGAAAATTGTTTTCTCTTTAGTCATCTTCTTCTTCAACTTTGTTCTTGTTTTTCTTAGAGAAAAATATCAAGACATAAAGAGAGAGTAAGATTAAAACACTTAGAGTGTAGTAATCTTTACATATAAAGCTTCATCACTTGATTCTAGCCGTAACCTTAGAGGTTAATCGAGTGTTGTTGTTCCGATCGTCTTTCCGGCGCGTGGCAAGTAGAGACGCGGTGCTTTCGGCGTTGGATCGTTCAAGAGCTTGGGGAATAGCTCAAGAGAAGGTTATCCATTTAATCAACGGACTATGAGGGTATGTTTCTCGTATCTCTTGTATTTCGTTTTTGATATTCGTATATACGTAGCTCGATCGATCCTCGTAGGGATTCGGATCGAATTAATTTTCGTTTTACCGCTTCCGCTGGGCCTTCGTTTTAGGCACCGAATCCAAACAGTGGTATCGGAGCGTAGGTCTTGCGATCGTATATACGATATTGGCATTTGGAATGCTCGATTAGATGGTGAATGATTTGGAATCATTTTAGTCATAATCGTGGTATATGTTTTTACGTTCGTTGTAGTTATATTTTTCGTAAGTTTATGTCTAAATATAAATCTTAGTTTCTTGGAAATATGATTTATATTGAAGATATGAATGTTGGAGAATATAGATATTGGATATCCGGTCGAAAAACTAGCCCTGAAATGCCGTTGGGCCAGTCGGGAGAGGCACAGGCGGCCACTGGAATGTGGGCGCGGCACGATCTCCGAGGCCGCGGCACGAGGCTGGCAGGCGGCCGGCACAGTGCCGAGCGTGATCGGCCATGCCAGGCATGTCTGCCGGCATGCTGCCGGCAGTGACTCGGCCATGGCAGGCCAATTTCGTCCCGGCTCGATTTTTCCGTGTATTCTTGAAAATTAATCTCCCGCATGTTGAATTGGATTTAATATGATTAAAATGATTTATGGCATTTCATTTTATAAGGGAAATTTGATTAATTGGAATATTTTTTGGTCGACCGAATTATTTTGAACGTTTTCATATTACCGATTGTGTGAATCGATTTGATCGGTTCGTATTGTTGATTGGATCAATGTATCTCTACGCTTTCCATTCATATAGTATTTATTGGATGAATGCTTTTTGAATGGGGATGTGGTTCGTGGACTTAGTTTTGAATCGTTCGTTTTATTCGATTGGGTTGTAAAGGCCGTTTTGAGCCTATTTATTTTACTAGAAAAATTTGTATCTAGGATGCAATTTTCAATGTAAAATTTATATGTAATGACGAAGACCGGAGGAAGATCTATTTCGAGAAGACGAAGATTCAAGAAAAAGACTTGTAATTAGATTATGGAGTTTTTGTTTTCTAGGAACGGTCCATGAACCACATGTTGGTAGCAACTAGGTTGTGAATGGTTATTTCATATTGTATGAATGCCACAAACGCGCTTAAACGATTAATGTGAAAAGTATAACGCTAATCGCGAAAATTCTCTCACGATAAATTATTAAGTTTATAAGGTTTCAAGGTTTTCCTTCCCTCCATCGAGTTTTCGGGAAATTGAAATCCAAACCGGATGTGCTATGCTTCCGAGTTATCGGGGTAGTCGTTCGGGGAGGACGGATAAATTACCGAGAGCGCATTGGATGCCTTCGGTTGGAGCAAATTTTATCCCTAAAAACCTGATAGGTTGCCGGATAAGATTCAATTGTGAAACTGATTTGCGTCGATGGTATAAACTTAACTTGTTCACGAACCATAGAAACCGTATAGGTTGAGGGGAATGAACAAGGGGAAAAAGAAGATCGAATCATCCATTAGATGGGTTGGTGTTGGACACCACTTTATGAAAATTAATAGACTAGAAACCTGTTCGGTTGCCCTCTATTAAGATTTATAAAGAACTCGATCACCACTATGAAGTAGAGCGACGATACTTCCGGTTTTCACATGGGAGTGTGTTATTCCAATAAAAATAGTGGGAGCTGGGTAACAAGAATAGAAAAGACCTTTATTCTATACTCAGAACATAATATAACAAGTCACTAATTAATCTGTTATACTTAATGCAGACATAACTCAATATGATAATGAATCCACTCGCAATTCTGCTCGAAAAGAACACCTTAATGGGACCTAACTTTGTGGATTGGCTCCGCAATCTGATGATTGTCCTCAGTATAGAGGCACTGGGATACGTCTTGGAGACGGACATTCCGGCGCCTCTGTGCGCACTGAGCCAATCAGGAAGAGATTGAAAACCACGAAAAGTGGGTTAAGGATGACGTAAAAGTCCGTGCATACATGATGGCTTCTATGTCTAATGAGCTTCAGAGAGCTCATGAGAAAATGACTTCTGCTAGGCAGATTCTATCTCACTTAACCGAACTTTATGGTGAGCACAGCAGAACTGCTAGATATGAGATATCCAAGCAACTGTTCGGTGCAAGGATGAAGGAAGGTGAGAAAGTTGGGGAACACGTCCTCAAAATGATATCCATGATCGAGAGATTGGATGCTCTTGATTTTAAAATGGATACTTCTCTCCAAACCGACCTTATCCTACAGTCTCTCCCTGATTCCTTCTCACAGTTTGTTATGAACTTCAACTGCAATGAGATTGCATGTAATTTAGCTAGGCTAATGAACAAACTTGTGACCGCTCAGTCTCAGATGAAGACTCCGCGGATGAAGGAGTCTGCACTTGTGATTTCTTCTGGACCTCGGAGGTCTAAGAACAAGAAGAAAAAGACCAAGAAGCAAACTGGACCACAAGTTAAGGACCTTAAGGATAAGGGCAAGGCCCCGATGGTTCCAAAGAACAAGAAGAAGAAGGATGCTTGTCTCAAGTGCGGTGAGCTGGGCCACTGGGCTAGAGACTGTCCGATTCTTCATGGCACTTAGTCTGAGAACTTTTACTTTTGGAAACAAATTGTTACGCTCTGTATTTTCTACTTCTGAATCTTGGATTAAGTGCTAGTTCTCATATTTGTACCGTGAATCAAGATCTGGAACAAAGTAGGAAGCTTGGAGCTGGAGAAGTTATGATCACAGTCGGAAGCGGGCATAGTGTCGAGGCGACCGACATAGGATCACTTCTTTTGGGTTTAGAATCCGGCTTTGTTTTGACTTTAGAAGATGTACTTGTTTTGCCCAAGGGGCACAAAAACATTGTATCCATTCCGGTCATGGACCGAAAAGGCTTTTCATTTTTCATTGGTGATGGTTCCTGCAAAATTTATTTTAGAAATAAACTAGTGGGTACTGTTACATTGTTGAATGGATTGTATCATCTAAATCTCAGCAACAAAGTAGTTGTGAATACTATGACTAGAAAATGTGGTAGGAATGAAACCAATCAAGTTTTGAAATGGCATCTTAGACTCAGTCATGTTGGTCAGACCAAGGTTTACAAGATGGGAAAAGATGGACTTATGGGTCCATTGGGATCAGATCCATTTCCTACTTGTGAATCTTGCCTTAAAGGCAAAATGACTAAGTCCCCCTTCACAGGGACATTTGAAAGAGCCGCTGATAAACTGGGATTAATCCATACCGACGTATGTGGTGCTTTGGAAGCAGCACGTGACGGATATCAATATTTCATTACGTTTACAGATGATCATACTAGGTATGGTTATGTATACTTAATGAAACATAAATCCGAGGCCTTTGAGAAATTCCAGGAATTCAAGGCCCTAGTCGAGAAACAAACTGGTAATCATATCAAAGCACTTCGGTCGGACCGAGGTGGCGAGTATATGAGTATGGAGTTTGACGAGTTCCTTAAGGAACATGGAATAGTTTCACAACTAACACCTCCAGGTACTCCTCAGTTAAATGGTGTGTCAGAAAGAAGGAACCGGACCCTGTTGAACATGGTCCGTTCCATGCTGGGCTATACTGACTTGCCGATTTACCTGTGGGGGTATGCACTCCTGACTGCCGCGTATATCTTGAACAGATGTCCTTCCAAATCCGTTCTTAAAACTCCACATGAGATGTGGGAGGGTAGGAAACCAAGTCTTAATCATATTAGGATTTGGGGATGTCCCGCCTATGTCAAGAAGACTAAGGTGGAAAAGTTGGAAGCTAGGTCTGCGAAGGGACGTTTCATTGGATTCCCGTCTGGGACGATGGGATATCTATTCTACATGCCCGAAGATCGAAGGATCGTTGTTGCTTTACAAGCACACTTCCTGGAAGATGAGTTCATTCAGGAAGGCGGAGCAGGTAGAAGTATTTCTTTAGAAGAATACAATGAAACTCCTCGAGAGACACCTGTGCAAGAAAATGGAACCAAACTTTCTGAAACAAAAGTACAACCACCTCGTAGGTCTAGTAGGGTGTCTCATTTACCTGAGAGGTATGGTCTTGTGCACTTGGAGGAGCTGGGTCTCCATGAGGTTCCAAGTGATAGCCAAGAGACCGACCCAACAACCTATGACCAAGCGATGGTGGATGTAGACTCCGCGAAATGGCATGAAGCTATGGAAGCTGAGATAGACTCGATGCATGTAAATCAGGTCTGGACTCTAGTAGACCGCCCCAAGGGCATAGTGCCCATTGGGAATAAATGGATCTATAAGAGAAAGACTGATGGTGATGGCAAGGTTGACGCCTATAAGGCCAGGCTTGTGGCAAAGGGTTATACCCAAAAGGAAGGGATCGATTACCACGATACCTTCTCGCCCGTAGCCATGATCAAGTCTATTCGCATGATGCTTGCTATAGCTGCCTACCACGATTATGAGATATGGCAAATGGACGTAAAGACGGCTTTCCTTAATGGATTCCTCGAGGAGGAAATCTATATGGAGTAGCCTAAAGGCTTTGTGTCCGAAGTCGATATTCAGAAAGTGTGCAAGCTTCAGCGTTCCATTTATGGACTGAAGCAAGCGTCGCGTAGTTGGAACCTTCGTTTTGACGAGGCGGTCAAAGAGTTTGACTTCGTGCAAAATGAAGAGGAACCTTGTGTATACAAGAAGGTTAGTGGGAGCAAGATCGCATTCTTAGTACTATATGTAGATGACATTCTACTAATAGGAAATGATGTGGGAATGCTCAGTTCTGTGAAAGCTTGGCTTTCGAGTAATTTCTCCATGAAAGACTTGGTGTAACACACCCAAAACCATAGGGGAATATTACACACCGTGGACCCTTTCCACAAGAATCTACCAGGCTAAACGTCCATAAACAACCAAATGCTTGCCCGACTAGGGTCAAACAATAAAATAATACAAACCGTTATGGTCACTTACACGTGAATACACAAACCGATGAGGTCACACAACCCCAATCAACAAAACTGACTTAAACGACATTACCCACACAGGGGTCGAAATACAATACAGCGGAAGACTGAAATCAACTCTGACAACACAACAAAAATCAAACAACTCTCAACTCATGATTAGTATCGCAGCTCGTCATCCTCTTGTGCCAATCCTGTGACTGCTCCCCTGAATCTGCATGTACCTGGACGAAAAACAGACATCCACCCCCCGATTACTCGGGGGTTAGTAAAACTCCACTGTTTTACTAGTGCAAGTATCAAATCATACGAAATATAACAAGCAAGTAATAATCGTGAATCAAATATAACAATCAAGTATCAAAATATCCCCGGGAGGTTTTCACAAGGAAAGATAAGCTATGAAGCATTCGAAAATAAGATTATCACCTCGGGAATTTTTAGAATTTCAAAACCTTTCGAAAATCTTAGGGTCTTAACCCAAATCTCAAAATTATATTTCAACAATTTACAGTACGAAAACATTTCCATAAATCTCATGGGGCTCGGCCCAACATTCTTTTCTTAAAACTTTCTTACAAAAGTTTGATTTACAAAACATGATTCGTGACACCGTGATCCCCTGTCACGTGTCTCCGTAGGTTCAACAACCCGCACGGACTTAACCAATCACAACAATCACAACAAACAATCATACTCATGACTCCGTGATCGCTTGCCACGAGTCTCCGTAGGTTCAACAACCCACACGGATTGAGCAAACACAACAATCACAACAATCAATCATGCTCACGACTCCGTGATTGCTTGCCACGAGTCTCCGTAGGTTCAACAACCCACACGGATTGAGCAAACACAACAATCACAACAAACAGTCCCGACCCCGTGAACCTGTGTCACGTGTCACCGTAGGTTCCGTCGAACCCGCACGGTTGGACGTACTGTGTCCTGATTCAATGGACCTGTGCCATGAATCATCGTAGGCCTCGTCAGACCCGCACGATTGGACCTCAGCACCACACACTAAGTTCTGATCCCATGGACCTGTGCCATGAATCCTCGTAGGCCCCGTCGAACCCACACGAGTGAACTTAGCGTTCCAACATATCACATTCACATTCACATTACATACAACAATGAGCACAGTTAGTCAATCACGTTGATCACCACAAAATCGTACGTCACACACACATAACACAATCTCAACACTCTCAACAACTATCATCAATCAACGACGTACAACCAACATAACACACGTTCGGTACGCAATGCATTGCACAGCAACTAACACATATACTAATATAACACTATTATCACAAAGCCTTCAAATTTCGGAAAACACAAACAACTCAAACGGAACATATTTACGAAGGCAAGCAAAATCATCATAGATCTCATACGTGATTACTAGTCGCAAGATACAAGTCGTATAGTAAGATACTTGCCTTAATAACCGCTACTGAACGCTCTGAAGAACACGGTTCGACCGGGAAGCTCGGACCCCAAAGAAGGCAACGAATGGAAGGGTTCCGACTCGAGTTCTTCACAAGAATTCGTTCCTAAGTCACAACGATATCAATTCAATCACAATTCTACGAAAACGTATGGAACTTCCCAAGTTCTACCCATTGAAGCATTTTATCGGACACTTTGAAGGCGTAGTCCAATTCAATCGATTATTCAAAGAAATACTCAAATCCGTTCCACAAAACTTCAAGAGTATTGAATGATTACGAGTTTACAATTAAGTTTCATCAGCAATCTGAATCAAAACAAAGAAAATCGGCCAAAACACCAAGAAACCCCAAGAACATCCAAAAACCAAAAGTTTAGGTGTTCTTACCTTCGATCCGGGTGGAAGATGATGTTAATCCATGATTCCAACTTCCAAAACATGTTGTTATAAGTTGATTCTACTCAAAACCATCGATCTATGGTGAAAAATCGCGGAAGGAACGAAGAAAAGTGGAAAATGCCGGATATGACTCGGTCCAGGCCTTAAATAGCCGGACATCGCCGACGCTTACGACGTAATCCCGGGCCCTTACGCACGTAATCGCCATGGCGAAGTCTCGCCGAAATGCCGGCATCATTACGTACGTAACGGCCGAGGCTTACGTGCGTAATCGGCCTTACGTGCGTAATCGCGAGCACTACCGGCCGTAACTCGGCCGGGTCGCTGGGCCTGGGATCGCCGGCCATGACTCGGCCGGGGCCAACTCCGACGGCCCGAACGACCCCGAAACCCAAACCTGAATACGAATCGAAGATACGGTTACGAAGTACTCGCAAAGACGAATCCGAACACTAAGAGAACACACGATTCCGACCACCCGAGGGCTCGAAATTCGACAACGGAAGTAATTACCCCAAACTTTGGGAAATTACGAAAATGGCCCAAAACGCCCGAAAATCATGATACGTGATCGAATAGCCAAACCGAAGTTCACAACACGTCTAACAAAGTTAAACGGACTTACGGGAAACTTGAAACAACAGTTTTGAACTAGATTCGCAAGAATCGAACTCAAGTGCGGAAAAGTCATTTAATAACACGAAACTCAACAAAACGATACCGAAACGAACTCGGATGACAAAAAGTGTAGAATTAAATATTTTCAGAATGACGAAACGGTCAAAAGCGAGTCGTCAAAACGGACCTCCGCCGAAAAATGAAAATTACCGGAAATCCGAAATTGCGGATATTACATTCTACTCTCCTTAAAAGAAGTTTCGTCCCGAAACTTAAAACAAGTAGGGAGAAGCAATATCCCGACAGGAAAACTCAACAAGATACATAAGAAATGCGTAACTTTCGTCCATTGGCGAAACGTTACAAGCAACGCGAAAGAATATACAGCGTGAAAACACGCCACACGACGACCATAACAACGCCACCGGCAATGATTCAAAACAACAACGATCAATTAACGACGCATCACATACCACATCATATGCACACATTTAATCAAAGAAATGTACGCGACAACAAGTCGCACCCGACTAAAACGGCTATGCGATAGAAACAAATAGAGTATTACGATAGAAATCATTCCGATTCTCATCAACAAGAAAATGTCCGACGTCAAAACACAAACAATTCAAGATAACGGAAAACGAGGGTACCGGATATTACATTCTATCTCACAAAAAATAAGTTTCGCCCCGAAACTTAAAATAAAACATCAGGGTAGACTACAAACAAAACCAAAAAGTTCACGCAACAAATATCAATCTCTACTCGAATTACAACACACAACTATGCTACTGGGCACCACTGAGCTCTCCACGCGTAGGGGCGGGATCTCGGCTTCCGAACATCTCAACGACGGTCTCACAGTGTACCGCCTGATGTCCCACATGTCCACATTTGAAACAGTTAACTTGCGGCGAGCGACAATTCTTACGAGTATGGCCCACACGGCTACAATTGAAACATAACTTCACGCCGCTTGTCTTACTCGGCTCGTGAGTAGGATTCTTAGACTGGTCAACCGAACGAGGAGTGCTCCCAGAAGGAAACTGCGAAGCAACAGGCTCACGGATCTCACTTCTCTGGCCTCTTGAAAAGTTACTCGAGGTCTTCTGCCTCTTACCTCCTGAGCTACCCTCTGACATGGAAACAACCATCTCGATGGCTAGAGCTCGATCCTGATAATCTTTCTAGGTGGTACACATGAGCGGAGCCATACTCTCACGGATATGGGGTTTCATGCGCATATTGAAGTATCGGACCTTGTCCGCTTCACTTCTCACTTGATCACGAACATAAGCCACCGTCGATTAAAATCGACTATCGCCAGGATATCGACACATCTGGGCGTGGCCGAGAAAAACTCAACAATCTGCGTTCACGAGCAGTGCAATGGGCAATACTCAGCCTCCATGGCGGTCTTAAACTCAGCCCATGTAGGTGTACGATCTGCAGCACTCTGACCGCCACCGATCTGCAGCTTCTTTGTCAAGCAAGTACTGAGCAATGGGTACCCTCTTCTCATCCGGACAAGCTACAACATCAAATGTTCTGTCCAACTGGAAGAGCCAGCCTTCCCAACCTAACAGGTCAGATGAACCCACAAAACGGGGCGGCTGCATCCTCATCACATCTCGTAACCACTTACTAGCCCCGTTATCCCCATCTGGGTTCTCATTCCGATGTACGGCCTGATTCATCTGCACTAACTGATCAACCACCTGACGAAGGATGGTGGCGGCGCCAACGTCAACATTAACGCTAGTCGAATGTCCCTGATCTGTACTGAGCTGATCGGTACTCGGCAAGGAGGGAGTCGCCCTCTCATGCTCCTGATTACGACCACGACTACGACCACGTCCTCGGCCACGACCTCTCGGCATTCTGAACAGATGACCAAACAGAATAACGCAACCAAACAAACGTCACAACGTCAACATAGGATGATAATAGCAGCACGATAAAGCATCAACTCCAAGTCATCACATAAGTGTATGAACTAACACTATAATTTAAGAACTTCATTCAAAAATAATTCACACAGTCACATCAACAGAGGTGTTTGGATTTTACCAAACCAAACACAGTCAAAACCACACACGTATCGTAGGGATCAAACACTCGCAGCAAAAATAAAATATTTCCAGGGTATTATTCAAATGATAAAATTTTAAAATTTTCAAGTTTGAAAAATTTGGTGAAATGAAATTTTTGAAGACACTTTTAATACCTCGATCGTTTAATCAAAACCATGTATCTCAACATTTAGAAAACACTAAAACATTCTCCGGCGAGCACAACAACACTACAAACTTATCACAACCACTTAGCCCCAACACATGGACATAAGAAGTTCAAAATTCCAAAAACCAAAAATCGTTCTGCAAAATAAAGATTTCCCAAAATCCTTTAGTTCATAAACAAAACGATGGTAATATTTTACAATGTCCGAAGTACTTCAAAGCACATTTTTCAAATATCGTCTGATGGTGTCATTTGAAAATACACGGCCCATTTGTCAAAATTTACAAATTTTAAAAATCCATAAAAACCGTGGTTTGACCGAACCACCAAAATATTTTCCAAAAATCGATTTCTACAAAAATTCTCAAACCGTAAAGTCCTTCAGAAAATATTCTAAAAGTTACCCATAGCGGACAAAAATTACAACATTCCAAAAACAGTCGAATTTAAAACCACATACTCAAATGGCAACCAGGGTCGTCAATTCAATCAAATGCATCTCGTGGTATCAAGTTTAAACACACAGCAAAATCATTCATCGGAGTTTCTCACAAACTCTACCGTTGATATCTTCACAGAACCCATCAAGGTTTACATCTTTCACACCATACCACCCCACACGGTGGTTCAAAAGTAAAACAACAATACGCCCAGCTATACTCATACCATGTACCACAAGTATTAAACACAACTACATCACACAATACTGTGTAAACAAAATCATGCACCGCAATTAACTCACTAAGATAAAATCGAGATACACAGGTATTACGCATAAAGGAGGAGACTTACATCCACAGGTCGCACGGAGGTGACAGTCGCCCACGATACTAATCTTGTTTGACAACATAACTGACACGTTGTGACTACGCACAACTCAATTTGTCACTGACGACTCGAACGACAAGACAACACATTACTCGACAACTCACGACTTGACTCGACCCGACAGCCTAGGTTTCCGCAACCTAAGCTCTGATACCATAAATGTAACACCCCCAAAACCATATGGGAATATTACACGCCGTAGACCCTTTCCACAAGAATCTACCAGGCTAAACGTCCATAAACAACCAAATGCTTGCCCGACCAGGGTCAAACAATAAAATAATACAAACCGTTATGGTCACTTACACGTGAATACACAAACTGATGAGGTCACACAACCCCAATCAACAAAACTGACTTAAACGACATTACCCACACAGGGGTCGAAATACAATACAGCAGAAGACTGAAATCAACTCTGACAACACAACAAAAATCAAACAACTCTCAACTCATGATTAGTATCGCAGCTCGTCATCCTCTTGTGCCAATCCTGTGACTGCTCCCCTGAATCTGCATGTACCTGGACGCAAAACAGACATCCACCCCTCGATTACTCGGGGGTTAGTAAAACTCCACTGTTTTACTAGTGCAAGTATCAAATCATACGAAATATAACAAGCAAGTAATAATCGTGAATCAAATATAACAATCAAGTATCAAAATATCCCCGGGAGGTTTTCACAAGGAAAGATAAGCTATGAAGCATTCGAAAATAAGATTATGACCTCGGGACTGTTTAGAATTTCAAAACCTTTCGAAAATCTTAGGGTCTTAACCCAAATCTCAAAATTGTATTTCAACAATTTACAGTACGAAAATATTTCCATAAATCTCATGGGGCTCGGCCCAACATTCTTTTCTTAAAACTTTCTTACAAAAGTTTGATTTACAAAACATGATTCGTGACACCGTGATCCTCTGTCACGTGTCTCCGTAGGTTCAACAACCCGCACGGACTTAACCAATCACAACAATCACAACAAACAATCATGCTCATGACTCCGTGATCGCTTGCCACGAGTCTCCGTAGGTTCAACAACCCACACGGATTGAGCAAACACAACAATCACAACAATCAATCATGCTCACGACTCCGTGATCGCTTGCCACGAGTCTCCGTAGGTTCAACAACCCACATGGATTGAGCAAACACAACAATCACAACAAACAGTCCCGACCCCGTGAACCTGTGTCACGTGTCACCGTAGGTTCCGTCGAACCCTTGCGGTTGGGCGTCGTGTCCTGATTCAATGGACCTGTGCCATGAATCATCGTAGGCCTCGTCAGACCCGCACGATTGGACCTCAGCACCACACACTAAGTTCTGATCCCATGGACCTGTGCCATGAATCCTCGTAGGCCCCGTCGAACCCGCACGAGTGAACTTAGCGTTCCAACATATCACATTCACATTCACATTACATACAACAATGAGCACAGTTAGTCAATCACGTTGATCACCACAAAATCGTACGTCACACACACATAACACAATATCAACACTCTCAACAACTATCATCAATCAACGATGTACAACCAACATAACACACGTTCGGTACGCAATGCATTGCACAGCAACTAACACATATACTAATATAACACTATTATCACAAAGCCTTCAAATTTCGGAAAACACAAACACCTCAAACAGAACATATTTACTAAGGCAAGCAAAATCATCATAGATCTCATACGTGATTACTAGTCGCAAGATACAAGTCGTATAGTAAGATACTTGCCTTAATAACCGCTACTGAACGCTCTGAAGAACACGGTTCGACCGGGAAGCTCGGACCCCAAAGAAGGCAACGAACGGAAGGGTTCCGACTCGAGTTCTTCACAAGAATTCGTTCCTAAGTCACAACGATATCAATTCAATCACAATTCTACGAAAACGTATGGAACTTCCCAAGTTCTACCCATTGAAGCATTTTATCGGACACTTTGAAGGCGTAGTCCAATTCAATCGATTATTCAAAGAAATACTCAAATCCGTTCCACAAAACTTCAAGGGTATTGAATGATTACGAGTTTACAATTAAGTTTCATCAGCAATCTGAATCAAAACAAAGAAAATCAGCCAAAACACCAAGAAACACCAAGAACATCCAAAAACCAAAAGTTTAGGTGTTCTTACCTTCGATCCGGGTGGAAGATGATGTTAATCCATGATTCCAACTTCCAAAATATGTTGTTATAAGTTGATTCTACTCAAAACCATCGATCTACGGTGAAAAATCGCGGAAGGAACGAAGAAAAGTGGAAAATGCCGGATATGACTCGGTCCAGGCCTTAAATAGCCGGACACTGCCGGACGCTTACACGTGACGTAGGCGGCCGCCCTTACGTGCGAATCGCCATGGCCGAAGTCTCTGCCCAGAAATGCCGGCATCGTTACGTACGTAACCGGCCGAGGCTTACGTACGTAACCGGCCTTACGTACGTAACTGCCGAGCACTACCGGTCGTAACTCGGCCAGTGCTCGCCTGGGCCCAGACTACCCGGCTATGACTCGGCCGGGGCCAACTCCGACGGCCCGAACGACCCCGAAACCCGAACCTGAATACGAATCGAAGATACAGTTACGAAGTACTCGCAAAGACGAATCCGAACACTAAGAGAACACACGATTTCGACCACCCGAGGGCTCGAAATTCGACAACGGAAGTAATTACCCCAAACTTTGGGAAATTACGAAAATGGCCCAAAACGCCCGAAAATCACGATACGTGATCGAATAGCCAAACCGAAGTTCACAACACGTCTAACAAAGTTAAACGGACTTACAGGAAACTCGAAACAGCAGTTTTGAACGAGATTCGCAAGAATCGAACTCAAGTGCGGAAAAATCATTTAATAACACGAAACTCAACAAAACGATACCGAAACGAACTCGGATGACAAAAAGTGTAGAATTAAATATTCTCAGAATGACGAAACGGTCAAAAGCGAGTCGTCAAAACGGACCTCCGCCGAAAAATGAAAATTACCGGAAATCCGAAATTGCGGATATTACACTTGGGAGAAGCTACCTATATTCTTGGTATTCGACTCTACCGGGATAGAGCGAAGAGAACAATAGGTCTTTCCCAAGCCCTCTATATAGATAAGATCTTAAAGCGATTTAAGATGGATGATTCTAAAAGAGGGTTCCTACCGATGCAACATGGAATAAAACTCACCTTGAAGATGTGTCCTCAAAGTGAGGAACAATGCAAGGAAATGAGTAATATACCATATGCTTCGGCCGTGGGTAGCCTTATGTATGCTATGTTGTGTACAAGACCTGACATCGCGCATGCTGTAAGCGTGGTGAGTAGGTTTCAGGCAAACCCAGGTAGGGAACATTGGACTGCGGTAAAGAACGTTCTCAAGTACTTGAGAAGAACGAGAGATATGGTTCTTATGTATGGCGGTGGAGATTTGGATGTGGTGGGATTCACTGATTTGGACTTCCAAGGACTGAAGGACGACTCGATGTCCACTTCTGGCTACATATTTACTCTTAATGGAGGAGCAGTATCTTGGCGTAGTGCCAAGCAAAGCGCGATCCGCGATTCCACCGTCAGCCGAGTATCAAGCGGCCTCGGAGGCTTCCAAGGAAGGGTTCTGGATTAAGGAGTTTCGGGAGAACTTCAAATGATACCATGTCTTTGAGTTGCACTGTTCAGCATCGCGACAACGACGAGAAGTACGTGCCAAGGAGCCGAGGTTTCACAACAGCACCAAACATATTGAGAGGAAGTATCATCTCATAAGAGAATTTGTTGGCAAAGGATACATTGTGCTGCACAGAGTAGACTCGGCCGACAACGTCGCCGATCCACTGACCAAGCCACTTTCTCAGACTAGCTTGGAGCGTCATCTAGAGAACATGGGTATTAGATACCATAGTGTGTGGCATTGAGTGCAAGTGGGAGATTGTTAGGAGTATGCCCTCGAATGCCACTCAGAGGATATTGAGTGAGGGCATTGCACTTGTAATTATGTAAATCATTTATATAAGGCAAATGAATGTTTCTTTATTTACTGGTAGTTACTGGCATTCCTAACTCATAAATAAACATATAGAAACTAGTCCGTGTATTTGAGAGCAAAACGTTCCACTCCTTATTGGATAAGGGGGTCGGCACTGGAAAGGTTATAGCTCAAATACTTAATCGTTCGCAAGTCGATGAAAGTTGACTGGGCGTTAAGTTTCTGTGAAGACTTGTATGACGTGTTCTTTGACATGGAGAGTGTCTGTCGAACGCTAATGGTTAGTGGGAGCACACGTTATAGGTATGCTAATTGGATTAGTATACTCGAACCGACTCACCCTCGATTCGTCACACAGATTTCACTCGGGATACCAATGACGGAATCGAAAGGTTGTGATAGGTATTCGTGAACCTTCGACTTGAGGATTTAGTAGGGATGTGCTTGTGACGTCAAGATTTTCATTAGAGTAGTTCGACCACAGATCCGGAAGGTGGGGGTCAACCTCGACGTGCATCTTGACGGGCAAGTAGCAGGTCATACTGAATACCAAGATAGAATTCTTTCTCCTGTTAGTGAACGGGTTATATGTCCTATGCGGTTATTGGCAGATGAGATCATAAGTCTTTGGCCAAAGCATTGGAGCTAGTTGTATTAGATACACGACATCTCGATGATCTCGATTTGCATTAACGCATGCATAGCGTCAAGTACAGATAGGGTTTGACTGACCGTGACCCTATAACTTGATCGGGACATTTGAAAGAAGGGTTTATACGTATACTGGTATTCACGACAGAATGGTTCTTGAATGATCCCAATCATTCGTTCTCAGTTGGGGTACAGTGTAGGCCGCCAGGCTGGCTAGGTGGTGCTACTACTCTTTGGTTCCTCCCATTGCTGACTGAGACGGACCTACCGAGTCGCGCAATAGGATTGACGACGGAATGAGTAAAGCTAATTCTCTCATTATGAATATTAGATATTGGATATCTAATTTTGGAACATTGGATGTTTAAATTGATTTATTGGATAAATTGATTTACGGCCTAATGAATTAAATAATTACTGGGTGATTAATTTAATTCATGTATATAATTATTTCTTGGAGAAATTAATTATATTATTTTGTATTTGATATGTTTAATTAATTGGATTAATTAATCGATATAAATACATCGATACGGAATCGGAGTTTATCTGTTTAGACCCTCGGGAGTCCGTAACGAACCGAACTCGTCCGATTTCTAACATGGGCCGCCCCAACACCTTCCACCCACCTTCCCATTGTCTTGTTGTTTCCTTTTTATATTAAGAAACATGACTTGTGGGGCAAAATATCATATGGGATGATTTGTTTTGCATGTGAGTGGAAATAGAATAAAGAGAGGAAGACTTCTCACCTCATTCACTTGATTCCATACGTGGGTTTTGAGTTTGAGAGAGAGAGAGAAAATTGTTTTCTCTTTAGTCATCTTCTTCTTCAACTTTGTTCTTGTTTTTCTTAGAGAAAAATATCAAGACATAAAGAGAGAGTAAGATTAAAACACTTAGAGTGTAGTAATCTTTACATATAAAGCTTCATCACTTGATTCTAGCCGTAACCTTAGAGGTTAATCGAGTGTTGTTGTTCCGATCGTCTTTCCGGCGCGTGGCAAGTAGAGACGCGGTGCTTTCGGCGTTGGATCGTTCAAGAGCTTGGGGAATAGCTCAAGAGAAGGTTATCCATTTAATCAACGGACTACGAGGGTATGTTTCTCGTATCTCTTGTATTTCGTTTTTGATATTCGTATATACGTAGCTCGATCGATCCTCGTAGGGATTCGGATCGAATTAATTTTCGTTTTACCGCTTCCGCTGGGCCTTCGTTTTAGGCACCGAATCCCAACAGGTACGAGTAGTCCAAATCAATTCATTTAACCACTTTCTAGTGCAGATCTCACAGGTCGAATCGCAAGCCGCGCCTCGCGCATTTTTAAGCTCATGCAGCGGGATCTTTGGACCAAAGCCCAAAGAATCCTCCCAAGATCTCGCCAAAGATTTCAGCCCCATAGTCTGGAAACCTCCGCGAACTAGATTTGATCACACACCCTCTAGCGCCTCGATACAATCACACAGTCCTCCAACACTTGACATCAGCATATGTTCCACCTCCGTTTACTTCCGCTGCGCCAGTATCTCAGTTCCAGCATACTAGATTTGATCACATAGCCCTCCAGCACCTGACAACCTCCACTGCACCAGCATCTCAGTTCCGACCAAGTGGCAATATCTGCTGTACGCCCGCCTCTTAGTTCCAACACTCTGGCAGCCTCCACTGTAGGATATTTCGAGGGAATTCGCACCCGTGACTTGCTCCGATACCAATTGTCGGTCCCAAGAATGATGAAGACTGTCCTCACTGTACCAACACGAGTCTTTTCTAGCGCGCTTTGTCCTCACTCACGCGCACCCTGAGAAACTTCCCAGAGGGTCACCCATCCCATAACTACTCCAGGCCAAACACGCTTAACTTTGGAGTTTCTATGAGATGGCTACCAGAAAAGAAGATGCATCTTGTTGGTATGAGTAGTCCAAATCAATTCATTTAACCATTTTCTAGTGCAGATCTCACAGGTCGAATCGCAAGCCGCGCCTCGCGCATTTTAAGCCCATGCAGGCAGGATGCTGGACCGAAGCCCAACATATATATATATATATATATATATATATATATGTGGGTTGTTCTGGTGATAATGAGATACAAGTTAAGAAATAAGAATGAATTTGGTATAGAGACGTTTTATACATATAATGCATAATTGTAATGCTTGACATTTTATTGCATGAAATGCATATTTTGTATGCATAATCTAATCTAGACCTTGATCATATAAAGATTGATGGTTTAGATTTATTCTTATTTCTTACTCAATAAGCCATTCTCATTTGATCCATCTTATATATATATATATATATATATACCCTTAATGGTGAAATCTAGAAACCAATTGCATTATTAAGTAATTTCATTGCATATATGTTATTATTTGTTGCATCAAGCTGGTCGCTAGTATATGCAACAAATAATGCAATTAAAAAAAATACATAAATGCATATAATTCTACTCATTTACAGCTGTTAGATCACTAATATCAATGGCGTACAAAAGTTTCTAGATTTCACAAGGTAATTAGTTTTCATATGATCAATTTCCTATATATATATATATATATATATATATACTCATTCCATCTTATTCCAATCACAGCTTTTAGAAAAAAATTGGTTTATTTTAAGTGGATTACTAAATGTGATATCTGTGTAAGTTTCGTAAGTATTGATGATGAGTGTGTGGTATAGATTAAAAGTTAAAATATATTGAGGATGAATGCATGGTGGAGACTAAGGGAGAAAGATATAATGGTTGGGTGTGAATTGAAGTATTTAATGAAATATAGCTCTTCGAGCGGGACGGAGAGAGTAATTGATATAAACCAAGTCCATCTATTGACCCTAAGGGTAGGCTCGGTCCCAGAATCGGAAAGAATTTGTTAAGTCAAGGACTGAAATCGTGTATAGTTGGGACCATCCGAAATGTTATCGAGACCAGAATAAAGCCCGGATTGGTCCGACCGATCCGGTTCAGGTTTTTGCCTAATTCAATGTAGTTTTTCGATCCTAGTGGTACATTTTGTGTAAAATTTAGGACCGGAACCAGGATCAGGACAGGATATAGTTGGGACCGGTCCAAACATTAGCAAAAATATTTGGGACCAGAACAAAGCTCGGATCGGCCTGACCGATCCGACTGGTCTGGCTCATTTTCTTTAAATCTATTTTTTTGCCCAGCCTTAATTGACCCAAAAAGAAAGATGGCCCGACTTAACAAAAGTTAGGCGTGAGGTGGGAGCACCAGCCAGCTACATATAAAACTTGTCAAAAGAACAACAATTAGAAAAAACATAACGGGAAAAGAATTAGAACATGCCACATCGTTGCTCTTGGGTCTTCTCCCCGCTCCTATCCAACAACGGGATGCATTTGAAAATCCCATCCAAGTCTGTATCATCTCTCATGTTGATTCTCTAATCGAATTTTATTTTAGGGCTCGAGTCTTTATTTTTTCGTATATATAATAGATCAAACTATTGTTTCTTTGACAAAAAGGTTTGAGGAACATCAAGCATATGAAAGTGTTTTCGCTTTTCTGTTTAGTTATGAGAAGTTGTGATTGTTGGATTCCTATAGTTTGAAGGTTTGTGGCACACATTTAGAAGCATCTCTTAAGAAATTTGAATGTGATGATATCGGTGGGAATGAATTGTATGTTGAGCTAAAATATTTTAGGGATCTCTTGCCACAATAGAAGTTGGATGCAAGAGGAATATTGAATTTCTTGAAATGAAAGGGGTTCTTTCGAAACATTATGATTGCAGATTGCATACAGAATAGACCATTTCCATTACAGTTACATCTGCTAAAAGATGCTCTTTAAAGTTGAAGTTGCTGAAATCTAATTTGCGCTCTACTATGAACAACAAAACAGGTTGAATGGATTGCTTTAATTACAATTGAGAATGAAATCTTGAAAAAAAATAAAATCACCAAATAATTGGATAATTTTGCGTCTAAATATGCAAGCGAATGTCACGGTGTAAGTGATTTAATGTCCTACATCTTAATTTTGAATTTTGTTTAATTGTGGAGTCTTTTTTGTATTGTAAGAAATATTTTCATGAATACAATCTTATTTTATTTTTGCGATGAAGAAAAATGGACACATTTCTATAATATGGTACATTGCTTTTATTTTTATAGGAACGATGTATCCATGATAGTGTAACTATCCAGAAAGTTAATTTCGAAATCTATGTAGGGGAAGATCGGTTTCTCATTTGATCATATAAATTAATTAATTTTATTTTAGCAACTTATATTGCTAAAGATTAAACTAAGAAAATAAATATTCCCTCGGTCCCTTAAGTATAGGTATCTGGGTGAGTGGCACATATTTTAATAAAAGGTGTGTTGGGTGGGAGAGAAAGTATGACTTTGTAAAAAGAAGTGTTGTGTTGAGTGGAGAAATAAAATGACTTTATTAAAAGAAAAGGTAAAGTGATTTTACTAAGGGCTATGCTAATCCCCCCTCTTTTGCTAATCCCCCCCTCTCTTGACAAAAAAGACCAAAATATCTTTTTTGTCCCTCCCACTTTTTTAAAACACACACACACACACACACACACACATATATATATATATATATAATACTTTAAAAAATTTTTAATTTTTTACTGATATTTTTTCAATAATTTTTTTACTAATTTATAAATTTATTTCTATACAATATATTTATATTTAAAAAAAATATTTAGAAAATATGTTCGAACAGATCTAGATTCAACCGATCTAAGAATTTCAAGAAAATTTAGAAAAAATTTCAATTCATTGAACGTCTGAAATAATGGTCTTACACGCATATATATACCCTATGGAAGCTAGAGTTAAAATCACGGCAATTAATAACAACCACACAAACTTTTAGAAAATTATACTTAAGTCCCTAAAAACAGAAAAAAGAAAAATCGAAGGCCTAAACGTCGTTTTTTGGCCAAAAAGCGACGGACCTCACTGTGACTCTTATTCAGTGGGTCGATTCCGATAAAAAAAGGCCGAGTTTATCCCAAAATTCACCAACAAACATTTTCCATATATTTCAAAAACAACCATTTTCCAAATAACAAATTGCAATATCCTCCACTACATCAATAGTCATCTATACAAATAATATATATTATTATTCAGATTATATATTATTATCTTGATATATATTATTATTATTATTAGCTACCAATTGAGTTGTGGGGCTGTCATTGCAACACGATATAATATTGTGCTGCATGCATTTACTCCTCTTAGTGGAAGTTGTTTTACACACTTGCCATTAAGGTCAGCTCCAATTCCATTTCAACAACGTCAACATATAGCAATTGCATTAGTTAATGGTAATCACTTTGTACAAGTTTTTTTGAACTCCGATTATCCTGTACCACCAATTCCAATTTTATGGTGGAATAATGTGAGTGAAGATTGTAAAGGATGGGCCGATCCATATGGAAAAAGGATACAATCTTGGTTCGCTTTGATGACCAGATAATGTAATTGAATAATTTATTTATCAATGTTGATCGTATTTTCTGCATTTATTATTTATTATATTGTGTCGTAGTTATTTTTAATCATAAATAATATAAATAAAAATAAATAACTAAATAAATAATAGAAAGTTTTAATTTTGATAATAATAAAGTAAAATAAAAATTCGAAGAAAAAAGAACAAATAAATAAATAATATGAAAAAAAATTAAAGTGCAAAGGAGTAAAGGATAGAAAAGGAAAAAAAATAAAGTTTCTAACAATATATTTTAAAATAATATATAAAATATGAGAAACTATTAATTTTAATAATAACAAAAAAATAATATTAATGTTAAATATATTAAGATAAAATTGCTAAAAAAACAAAAAATAACAAAAATAACTAAGGATAGAATGGGAAAAAAAAAAAGAAGGGGGGGGGGGGGGAGACGGCGGGTGTCGGGGGGAATATCAGGTCTCTTTTACTAAAAGTGAAGTGTGCCCATTCTTTAGGGACAGACGAATATGATAAAAATTGCATATATTTAAAGGACGGGTGGAGTATATTATAACAAAATAAATCATGCTCCCCTTGTTAATCCACACTTTGTTATATTTTGGCTGCATAAATGATTGAAATATGCAATAATTATTATCTTGCGAAACAATTATTTTATGTTTGAAATTGGGTACATTGCCCATATGATCCAATAAGAAGATCCATTACCATCTAATCCAATTGAATTTGGTCCCTCTCATTTGCTTCAACCACAAAAAAAATACAACACTTTTTTATAACAATCTGAATATCGATCGACAACATTCTTTTTTGTTATTTCTCTGTCGGTTATCACTGTCTGTACTGGCTGATCGCCGATGATTTCTTTTTTCTATGGATACGGCTCACTCAGCTGTCGGGCCACCAACGACGAGTTTAGTTTTTTTCTATTTTTGACAACATTGTTGACCGATCACCGATGTCGATGCCCCTCGTTCGCCAACGACCTATTCTTTTAGAAAGACGATGTTGATGATTTGTCACCAGTTGTCGCAGCTGCCGGGACACGACCCAAAACATTATCAACTACAATAATATGATCATGGGAACACAACTTATATGGGTCTGAAGTTGCTCTCCGACCCTATTCACATTCGTAACTGTTGAAATGTTGGAAATATTCGGGATGCACAACGTATTTACATTTGTATTTGTACGACAAAGAAATTGCACAGCGTGAACAATACACAAAATATATAAGAAAAGAAGACATATTAGAATTAAATAAGGAAACAAAATACTTAGTACTTATCTCGATGGTTCGTATAGTATATGAACCGTTACAGTTGAATAACCAAATCGCAGACGAGTTGCTTGCCTTGAAGAAACTATTGCCCCAATCCAGCTATCGAGTTTAACAATGCTACCTCCAGGATAAGATGGTCTAGTCCTTTGTTACACGAGCTGCTGGATCAAACTCCGGACACCTCGAAAAGTACTCAGTTGCCGATCAAGAAAATATCAAGATTTTTCGGAGTGCAGAGGAAATGAGAATTTCAGATTTTTGGTTGTCTTAAAACTGAAATCCAGATCAGGTATTTATAGGAGAAACCGCGTTGATGACGTTACTGTATAGGTCATTCCGCACTCAGTCAACAAGATGCTTTGATGACATCACTGCGTAGGTCATTCCGCACCCAGTCAACAAGATGCTTTGATGACATCACTGCGTAGGTCACTCTGCACCCTGTCAACAAGATGTTTCAATGACATCTTTGCGTATGTCTAAAATCGTGTTGAACTTTTGTCCCGCGTGTTGTTCGATCACTTGAATATTTAATCAGATAAGATTTTGTCCAAAAAGAATATACAGACATGGAGACAATTCGACCAAACGGCCGAGGACGAGTCGAGCCGAACTGAATCGAACCGACCCCAGCTCGAGACCGAGACTGAGTCCGACTCCGAGTCCGAGTCTGGGCAGGCGGGCTGCGGCGGTGCGCGTGTGTTTACTCACAACTCCCACTTACTGAATACTTTTATTTATTCACTATCATAAAGTCTAATATAAATCACACTCCTCCTCTCTATTCTTCCGATGTGGGACAAACTATCACACATATTAACACAACACTCTACCCCAATCAATAATACACAATTAACCATCTTTTAGATTTCCACCGAATTGGTATCCACCCAAGAGTTAATTTATCTCATTATTATTATGGAATTAGATAATTACAATAATATTTTTCATGTAATTAAAATATTAATTACAATATATTATTCCGTAAATAAAATACGAATTCCAACAACCCCCCACAAATCCAAAGATTAAAATATCTGTCATAGCTTGCTTTCAGTGATGGTACCTTCCGATTTAAACCATTACCTAGTTTGTCCAACTCCAGCCCCCACCGAGTCAAATGGAACAAGCCTTGAATTTGAGTTCGTGAGTGTGAAAGCATTCATTAGAAACAACAAGCTATAGGCCATGTACTAATCTGTAGGGTTGACACGTTATGACCATGTGTCACGATCTTGTTTCATGAATGTCTGTTAGGAACAACCCAATCTTCAGTCGCGGCCTGAACGACAAAATTCACATAGTTGGGCATCTCCAGAGATGTGCTGCAAGCATCTCGTCTATAAGACTTGACCCCATTCAGAGTTTATGCACTCTTATTATATTAGCAACATTCAACACCTATCAGGCTTATCAAGGGATAGACACTAGATACAGAGTATCAGAGATAGTATAGATGCACACAATATACTCAAAAACTTGTTTATAGCACATTGAACCTCCTTAAGGGATCTCCATTCGTGAGGTTGGGTTGCTGTTGCAAGTTTATTATTTATGGGTCTTTCAGTCCCATCCCGGACCTGGATTCTGAAACAAGGATAGATCAAGTCCTTTCGTTAACGGGTCTGTTATGTTATCTTTAGTGCCAACAAAGTCAACAACTGTAATATCCATATTTTTTCCTTTTTTTCGGTATTTTTTATTTTGGTGTATTTTTTTCAGTTGTGACCCGCCCTTGTTGTTGTTTTTGTACGAATTTACATGAATCGTAGGTGGGTTTCAGGTGTATTCCATTTTCGTACTCATGTAGGATTGGTTGTGATTGTATTCTTCAAATTGTTAGGTTCGTGGTTCTAGGTTCCTAGCGAGCGTGGTTGATTTTCCGTTCATTTCATCGTCAATTTCTCAAGACAAGTATTCTTGTGAAACTCTTATGCTTAACATGGAATGGTAATGTATATGTGTGTGATTTGCTCACTCCGGGAGGGTCCGATGGGGTCTCGGAGGAATATGTGATTTTGCTCCTCATTCACGAGCTTGTTTGGATAGCCAGTCGGGGAGGGTCCATAGAGGCCTCAGATGGGACCAGTGGTTTAGCACCGGTCCTAGGCGAGTCATGTGCGTGATTTTTAACTATGGCCAGTCCTGGAGGGTCCATAGAGGCCTCGGATGGGACCAGTGGTTTAGCCCCGGTCCTGGGCGATTTTCAGCTGTGATTATTGACTGTTTGTTTTTTCGGGAAAAGACATGTCTTGATTTTGAAACAATTTGATGCATGTACTATGAGATGTTTAAGCGAATGGTTTGCCTTGATTACTTGTACTAGAGTAATTGCTAACCCCTTTGAGGATCCCTTTTTGGGGAAATTCGTGTTATGAATTTCAGGTTGCATTCAGCCGGTCGAGCGGGCACTGGAGCAGTAAGAGGATGATGGCCAGGGTTATTGACGTGTGCAAATTAGTTCCTCTGTTTTAGTCGTCCATTTTAAACGTTTGTTTTGACACTTATAAACTGATAGATAGTACTCTCGAGTACTTAAGCATTTTAATTTGGAATATGGATGTGATTTTCGGTGATGTCTAGATTACCGGTTGTACCGGGCATTTTATTTAATTTTCGTCTTGGTGATGCGTGTTTTCTCGCTAACCGAGATGGTTAGACGAGCAGTATTAATTATTTATCCTGGTGGGTCCCACATTGGGGTCCACGGTGCTGTAATTTACCCTGAATATCTTGAGGGTGTTACAGAAAATGGTATCAGAGCACTAGGTTTATGGATACATGTTGGGTACCGATTCGGATATTTGCGCCGTTTGCGGAAGCGTAAATAAAAGGTGCGGAAAATAAAGGACACGAGGATATATAGAGGTTCGGCTATAATCGAGCCTACGTCCTCTCTCGGTATCTTTTTCTATAGGATCAAGACAAAAACCTCTACGCCTCTCTTCTATCGGTCGAGGTATAACCGTTACAATCACGTCTTCTATTGGTCCGTGATAAACCACTCGTACTTGTCTTTGCGTCGGTCCAAGTTAAACCGTTTTCCTTTTCTATCGGACAAGGAATCAACCGCTCTAGCTTTCTATGGGTACTAGATAAACCTCACTAAGATAGCGATTGCGATTCTAATAATGCCGGATCCTTGATCCTAATAACACCGAATCCAATCGTATCTTTTCTTTTATCACTCGTGTATGTTTTTCGTGAATTCTCACTCAAACACTTACAATTAAGCTCAATATCAACAACAAGAATGTGTATAATAATATCACAAGAATAGACTATTTGCTCAAGGTTGTTGTTCTCAAACAATACCATAGGGATGGTATTTATAGGCTCCATCTTCAAACTAGCCGTTAGCTGCCAGACTGCTCATTACGTACGTTATATGCTCTCCATTACGTACGTAAGCCTCATTACGTACGTTAACCATGGCTGGTTACGTACGTTAGCATCTTCACAAATCAGTCGGTGAGTTTCATCATTTGAGTTACGTCGTTAGCCTTTCCTTTGTTACGTACGTTAACATTACGTCACTCATGACGTCATATATCTGTTGTATGCTTTGCTGACTTTGACTTCTCCAACGTTCACTTGTTTGAACTCCTTTACGTACGTTATCTCTCATCCATTACGTACGTTAAGCTGCTACCATTACGTACGTTAATGATCACATATTACGTACGTTAGCTTTGAGATTTTCCAGCTTTTTGTACTTCGATTCCTTCGATGCTTTGCTTCGTCTCTTTGTTGTTTTGTTTTGCTTATCAACATTAATCATCAAAACACTTTTAATTTATGTATGGAACAAAATGTTCCAACAATCTCCCCCTTTTTGATGATTACAAAAACAACACTCCGACAATGGGATTTTCCTGCAAAAATACAAATATATGTATATCTTTACAGACCAAAGTTTTCGACTTTGTCCGTTTCGTTAGAACCTTCTCCCATTACTTTTTCGACTCCTTCTTTCTCCTTACCTTTAACTTTTTGAATTTTTCGAATTTTTCATCGTCTTTTCGACCTCTCCTCATTTTTCTTCAACTCCTTAGTTTTTCTAATTCTTTTTGAATGCAATCGATTTTCTTCGATTTTTCTCCCCCTTTCACGGTTAATCACATTTTCGACTTATTTCTCCATTCTCCTATCTCTCCCCCTTTTTGTATTCATCAAAAAGTGGATAAAATATCAGTTGAAATAATACCAAAATATAAAATATGCATGATACTAATTTATGATAAATAAATGCATAAAGGGTAAAAACTCCCCCTGAAAATATTATCTCCCCCTTTTTAAAAAAAATACTCCCCCTGAGTAAAATACAAAAAATCAATTTTTGGGGATCCAACCTATAGTTGGTTTTTGTTTGGAAACATAGACGGTATTTGAAACCATTGTTCCTTTAGGAACCCAAATTTTCTTAATTTTTATCGTCCGCTTCGGGCTTTTGCAACTTGAAATATGATGCCCGATTTTCAAACACTTTTCGCAATGGGGTATTTTAAAATTAACGAATTCGTTTTTCGAACGTGGTTTGAATCCTAACCCCTCTTTATTCAAAGTAAATTTTTGAACACCAAGCATTTGTTCAAATTTCTCGTTTCCGTACGAGAATTTCTTTGTCAAAGATTTAAGCTCGGTTTGGATTTTAGCGAGATCATTCTTCAAAATATTTTCATTTTCAATACACTTTGAATGATCGATTTCGACAAATTTTCCCTTTTCGATAATTTTGGAATTTTCAATTTCCAAAGATTTAATTTTAGACTTAAGGGATTTAATTTCCGATAATGCATTTTGAAAATCCGTATGAAGTAATTCAAATGCATCAAAAAGTTCGTCACGGGAGGATGTACTAACCTGACTTTCGACGTCACTGTCGTCGAACGAACTCCGGGCCATGAGAGCGAGATTATTTTGATTGATGAAATCATCGTCTTCATCTTCATCGCTCCATGTTGCTACGAGAACCTCCTTTTTGGGTTTGACACGGCAATTTTTAGCAAAGTGGCCTGGTTTACCACATTGTCGACAGGAGTTGTCGAACTTCTTCGTTTCGCTCGAGATATCCTTCTTCCTCCGGTTTAATAAGGTTTGAAACTTATTAATGTTTTTGGCATAATATGCCGATTCTTCGTCGCTTTCCTCCACCGGAATTTCTTCTTTCTTCCTCGACATCTTAGCCTTCATGGCTAACGATCGTTCCTTCGGCTTTGGCTTGACACTTCGTGATTTTAAAACAATCTCATAATTGATTAGTGAACCAACAAGGGCACTAAAATCGAGCGTGTTGAGATCTTTAGATTCCATAATCGCGGTCACGGTGCCGTCCCATTCGCTAGGTAGTGATCGTAAAATTTTCTTAACTTTTTCACTACTAGATAATGGTTTGCCAAACGAAGCTAGTCCATTGGTGATGACCGAGAATCGGTCGAGCATATTGGTGATGGACTCGTCACCCTTCATCATGAATAACTCGTAGTCATGGAGAAGCATATTTATCTTCGTCTCCTTGACTTGAGTCGTCCCTTCGTGTGTGATTTCTAGAATTTTCCATATTTCTTTCGCACTCTCACACGATGAGATTCGATTGACCTCTTCCGGATTTAAGGCACAAAATAAGAGTTGAGTAGCCTTACAATTTAGATGGTCATTTTTCCAATCGGCATCGTCGTATTCTTCGAAAGATTTGAGCGTACCGTCGGATTTGATTGGAACTTTCGGGCCAAGGCAAATAATCTTCCAAATCTCGATGTCGTATGCTCGGATGAATATCGACATCTTCTTCTTCCACGTCAAATAATTTGAGCCATCAAAGAATGGTGGTCGGTTGAGAGCAAGGCCTTCGACGGGAGCCATTTGGAACGCCATTGGATCTTTTCTCCTCGGATGTTAAGCCGCGTATTGGAGTACCGCTCTAATACCAATTGTTGGGTACCGATTCAGATATTTGCGCCGTTTGCGGAAGCGTAAATAAAAGGTGCGGAAAATAAAGGACACGAGGATATATAGAGGTTCGGCTATAATCGAGCCTACGTCCTCTCTCGGTATCTTTTTCTATAGGATCAAGACAAAAACCTCTACGCCTCTCTTCTATCGGTCGAGGTATAACCGTTACAATCACGTCTTCTATTGGTCCGTGATAAACCACTCGTACTTGTCTTTGCGTCGGTCCAAGTTAAACCGTTTTCCTTTTCTATCGGACAAGGAATCAACCGCTCTAGCTTTCTATGGGTACTAGATAAACCTCACTAAGATAGCGATTGCGATTCTAATAATGCCGGATCCTTGATCCTAATAACACCGAATCCAATCGTATCTTTTCTTTATCACTCGTGTATGTTTTTCGTGAATTCTCACTCAAACACTTACAATTAAGCTCAATATCAACAACAAGAATGTGTATAATAATATCACAAGAATAGACTATTTGCTCAAGGTTGTTGTACTCAAACAATACCATAGGGATGGTATTTATAGGCTCCATCTTCAAACTAGCCGTTAGCCGCCCGCTCATTACGTACGTTATATGCTCTCCATTACGTCGTAAGCCTCATTACGTCACGTTACACATGGCTGGTTACGTACGTTAGCATCTTCACAAATCAGTCCAGTGAGTTTCATCATTTGAGTTACGTACGTTAGCCTTTCCTTTGTTACGTACGTTAACATTACGTCACTCATGACGTCATATATCCGTTGTATGCTTTGCTGACTTTGACTTCTCCAACGTTCACTTGTTTGAACTCCTTTACGTACGTTATCTCTCATCCATTACGTACGTTAAGCTGCTACCATTACGTACGTTAATGATCACATATTACGTACGTTAGCTTTGAGATTTTCCAGCTTTTTGTACTTCGATTCCTTCGATGCTTTGCTTCGTCTCTTTGTTGTTTTGTTTTGCTTATCAACATTAATCATCAAAACACTTTTAATTTATGTATGGAACAAAATGTTCCAACAATACATAGGCTTGTTGGTTAATTGGGTCTAGTTGTGTTTTATTTTGCAAATCATCATCACGCTGCCATCATCTTGGTACTTCCACTGTTCGTAAGTTTTCCTTACTCGATTCCTTTATTTTCTCGTATCGTACTTCCGTTTCTTGAACTGTGATTGTTTTCCTCTCGTACTTATCATCGAATTGCTTTTGCTACCTCTTATCTCCAGTATGGATGCTGGGAGAGGTCGAGGCAGAGGTCGTGGCCGTGGACGTGGCCAGGGACGTGGGACGACCATGTCACACACTTCTGAAGCCGGCAGTAGTGATGGTCGTCAGGACTATACTGCTACTTAAAATGACACAACCAGTAATGGCGATGACATTGGTGTTGCAGCTGTGATGCAACAAATGGTGAACCAAATGGCTGTGATGGCCCAGGCGGTTCAAAACCCAGCTCTGGCCCGTAATGCTCAGTCCGGAGCAAACCGTTGGCTTCAGGATGTCACCAAGATGCATCCTTCTCAGTTTTTTGGGGCTTCAGACCCGATTGGTTGGGAGAGGTGGATCAAAGAGATGTCCAAGATCTTTGTTGCCACTAACTGTCCTAAGGATCGCAAGGTCCCAATCGCCCAATATTCTCTCACTAGAGACACTGCTGATTGGGAGGAGGCTATTGAGCCTGAAGATCATGATGCTTCATGGGCCGAGTTCAGAGACCTTATGGAAGCTGAATACTATCCGTGACCAGTTCGACAGGTGCGGGTCTATGCTTTTTATGATCAGCCTCGAGATATTCCGACTTCTCAGGCCATTGTGGATTTTAACCGGGAATTGGGCTTCGTGAAGGTCCAGGTTAAGGAGGGGAGTGAAAAGATTTGCCACTTTTCTTGGCGGATGAAACTGAGGATTCACGATTACATGTCTGGACTCGCCTGCACCACCCTAAAGGACTATCAGTGTAGAGCTCTTGCTTATGATATGTCATTGACGGCCAGTAAGGTGGCTCGAGAAAGTAAGAAACAGAAATCCATCGGTAACTTTCGGGTCACAAGGACGGAGTTCAGCAGAAGTCTCAGTATGCTAACGTACCTGCAGGCGGTTAGGCTCCTTTTTTTCGGGGCTTCTGAGGTACTGTCAGTGCCCCCACTCGCGAGGTCAGATTTTTTAACTATGGTCAGTCGGGCCATAAGAACCGGGAATGTCCTCGTCCACCGTTGACTTGTCACACTTGTGGCCAGATGGGCCACAAGGCTTCCTTTTGTGATCGTTTAGGGCATACTCTCGGTGCCCAGGATTCTTTCCCAGTGCCTAGGGAGCCGAGTGTGAACCAGGGGTCGTTTGCTCTGCAGTCTCCGCAAAATGTCGGCCGAGGGAGTGGTCGGGGCCAGCCTGCTAGAGGGGGAGCTTCCAGTGTCGGCTCCGCTCATCCCCATATATATGAGACGAGAAGGGCCGATAATCCAGCGGCTACCATAGCTACAGGTAATGTTCATATCCATTCTCATCCTGTCAGTGTGATTTTCGATTCTGGTGCTACACATTCGTTCATATCTCTGGAGTGTATCCGCCGTTTAGGTCTTGACTATTTGTCGTCTTGTGAGCCTTTCATTGTTAAACTTTTTAACGGTGATAAGATCGTTGGTGATCGCGAGATCCGAGAATGTTATGTGATTATTCGTGAGAGGGCTTGGCTCTCTAATCTTATTGTTGTGGATATTTAGGGTGAGGATTTGATTCTCGGGGATGATTGGCTCAAGCGGCATGGTGCGATCATGAACTACCGCATGGGGATCATCACCATATTAGCTGAGGACGTAACCTAGCACTCTTTCACGGGACGAAAGAGGGGTGTTGGTCCCCAGAATGATGAAGACTGTCCTCACTGTACTAATACGAGTCTTTTCTAGCGCGCTTTGTCCTCACTCACGCGCACCTGAGAAACTTCCCAGTGGGTCACCCATCCCATAACTACTCCAGGCCAAGCACGCTTAACTTTGGAGTTTCTATGAGATGGCTACCAGAAAAAAAGATGCATTTTGTTGGTATGAGTAGTCCAAATCAATTCATTTAACCACTTTCTAGTGCAGATCTCACAGGTCGAATCGCAAGCCGCGCCTCGCGCATTTTTAAGCCCATGCAGGCAGGATGTTGGACCGAATCCCAACAATCCCACTCCCAGTACCTGCCAGCATCTCAGCCCCAGCATTTGGAAACCTCCGCGAACTAGATTTGATCACACAACCCTCTAGCGGCTGGATTCATTCACACAGTCCTCCAACACTTGACATCAGCATCTGTTCTAGCTCCGTTTACTTTTGCTGCACTAGTATCTCAGTTCCAGCATACTAGATTTGATCACATAGCCCTCCAGCACCTGACAACCTCCACAGCGCCAACATCTTAGTTCCGGCAAACTGGCAACATTTGCAACATGCCCGCCTCTCAGTTCCAACACTCTGGCAGCCTCCAGAGTAGGATACTCCGAGGGAATCCGCACTCGTGACCTGCTCCGATACCAATTGTTGGTCCCCAGAATGATGAATACAGTCCTCACTGTACCAATACAAGTCTTTTCTAGCGCGCTTTGTCCTCACTCACGCGCACCTGTGAAACTTCCTAGGGGGTCACCCATCCCATAACTACTCCAGGCCAAGCACGCTTAACTTTGGAGTTTCTATGAGATGGCTACCAGAAAAGAAGATGCATCTTGTTGGTATGAGTAGTCCAAATCAATTAATTTAACCACTTTCTAGTGCAGATCTCACAGGTCGAATCGCAAGCCGCGCTTCGCGCATTTTTAAGCCCATGCAGGCAGGATGCTGGACCGAATCCCAATAAGGGGAAACCAGAAGTTCATAATTAGCGCCTTGAAGGCGATGAGACTCCTGCGGAAGGGGTGTACTAGTTATTGTGCTACGACTTGAAGGCGGAGGATGGTAGAGTCGAGCTTTCATCGATTCCAGTAGTTAGTGAGTTCCCAGATGTCTTTCCGGATGAGTTGTTGGGGTTACCACCGGACCGTGAGGTTGAGTTTGCTATCGAGTTAGAGCTGGGTGCGGCTCCGATTTCGAAGGGGCCGTATCGCATGGCACCTTCCGAGATGGCTGAGTTGAAGAAGCAGTTGAGTTAGCTTCTTGAGTCGGGATATATTCGACCGAGCGCTTTCCCTTGGCGTACACCGGTCCTGTTTGTGCGGAAGAAGGATGGTTCACTGCGTTTATGTATCGATTATCACGAGCTAAACAAAGTGACCATCAAGAACAAGTATCCCTTACCAAGGTTTGATGACTTGTTTGATCAGTTGCAGGGAACTACGGTATTCTAGAAGATTGACTTGAGATCGGGATACTATCAGCTTCAGGTGAAGGAGTCTGATGTCCCGAAAACAGCTTTTCGGACGAGATACGGACATTATGAGTTTGTGGTTATGCCCTTCGGGCTAACCAATGCGCCGGAAGTGTTCAAGCAGTTAATGAAAAAGGTTTTCATTGAGTATTTGGATAAGTGTGTCGTTGTCTTCATTGACGATATCTTTATCTATTCGAAGAATGAAGAGGAGCATGCGCATTATCTGCGTGTGGTGTTGGGCATTTTGAGGACTGGGCGACTCTATGCGAAGTTCTCGAAATGTGAGTTCTGGCTGAAAGAAGTGATGTTTCTGGGTCACATGATTTCAGCCTAGTGGGTCCGTGTGGATCCACAGAAGATTGAAGCAGTCCTGGATTGGACACCACCTAAGAATGTGAAGTAGGTCCGTAGTTTCTTGGGTTTGGCTGGCTAGGTTCGTCAGGGGTTCTCAAAACTGGCTCGGCCACTTACATAGTTGCTTCAGAAATCTGAGAAGTTTGTCTGGAATGACGAAAGGCAGTCGAGTTTTGAGGAGCTGAAGAGGTGTTTGACTTCAACCCCGATTCTACATTGTGGTGTGGCAACGAGGGTTTTGCTGTTTATAGCGATGCTTTGGGTTAGGATCTTGGGTGCGTATTGATGCAGCACGACAATACTATTGCGTATGCGTCGAGGCAGTTGAGGTCGTATGAGCTCAATTAGCCTACTCACGACTTGGAATTAGCGGCAGTTGTTTTTGCGCTCAAGATTTGGCGTCATTATCTATTTAGCTCTACATGTCAGATTTTTACCGATCATAAAAGTCTGAAGTACATATTCACTCAGCGGGAGTTGAATATGAGGCAGAGGAGGTAGTTGGAATTGATTAGGGATTATGACATAAAAATCCTTTATCATTCGGGCAAGGCGAACGTCGTGGTAGATGCCTTGAGTCGTAAACCGGTTACGTTACGGATGCTTGAGATACTTACGTCTAAATCTGAGCTTCAGTGTGATTCGATCGAGTTGGGTGTTGAAATTTTGTTGCCAGGATTTTTCGGGCAACTTTGTGCTTTGGAAATTTCATCGTTGCTAATCGATGAAATTAAACTGAAGCAGTTGGAGGATCCGATGATTGCTCAAATATGAGAGAATGTTCTTAAAGTGAAGTCTCCTGGATTTGTGATTCACGAGGATGGTGTGTTGAGATTCCAAAGTCAACTTTGTGTACCGAACGACTTGGATTTGAGGCAGAGTATTTTGCGTAAGGCCCATGCTACGCCTTACTTAGTTCATCCTGGTTCAAGTAAGATATACAAGGACCTAAGGAGGAACTTTTGGTGGAACGATATGAATGAGGAGGTCGCACAATTTGTGGTGAGATGTTGACTTGCCAGTAGGGTAAAATTGAGCATCAGCGATCAGCCGGGTTATTGCAATCGTTTCCCGTTCCGGAATGAAAATGAGAAGATATTTCGATGGACTTCGTCATGAGCTTGCCGAGGTCGAAGTCTGGTATGAATATGGGTTGGGTGATTGTGGATAGTCTGACCAAGTCGGCACACTTTCTGGGCATCAAAGGTACTTGGGGTCCGGAAAGGTTGGCTCATGTATTTATTGCGCAAATTGTGAGGCTTCACAGTACTCCGAAGTCTATTGTTTCGGATCGTGATGGCCGTTTTGTATCGCATTTTTGGCAGGCGGTACATGAGGCGTTGGGTACTCATTTGCGTCTGAGTACTTCTTTTCATCCTCAGATGGATGGACAGTCGAAACGCACTATCCATACATTTGAGGATATGTTGCGTGCTTTTGCTCTCGACTGGAGCAGTGATTGGGATGAGCATTTGCTATTGATCGAGTTCACGTACAACAATAGTTGGCACGCGTCGATCAAGATGGCACCGTATGAGGCGCTTTATGGGCGGCGATGTCGATCGCCAGTTTGTTGGAACGAGGCATCCGATTTGGTCGGGACCGAACCAGATATCGCTTTGGAAACGAGGAGGAAGGTGGAATTGATTTGGGAGAGGATGTTCTCAGCTCAGAGTCGGCAGAAATCTTATGATGATGTTCATCTTCGACCTTTGGAATTCGAGGTGGGAGACCACGTTATACTAAAGGTGTCGCCGACGAGGGGAGTTTCCGCTTCGGGAAGAAGGAAAAGTTGAGTCCGAGATTTATTGGGGCCTTTGAGATTCTAGAGAGGGTCGGCGAGTTGGCATATCGTCTAGTGTTGCCTCCGGCATTGAGTCACGTCCATAGCGTTGTTCATGTTCCCCAGTTGAGGAAATATGTTCCGGATTTTAGTCATGTCATCGACTATGGTGAGATCGATATCGCTGAGGATATTACCTTCGGGGAGCGTCTCTTGAAGATTTTGGAGCACTGTGAGAAGCAACTGAGGCATAAGACCATTCTGTTGGTCAAGGTCCAGTGGTCGAGACATGGTGTCGAGGAGGCAACTTGGGAAACCGAGGATAGCATGCGTGATAGGTACCCCGAGTTGTTTGTTTCTTAAGTTTCGGGACGAAAATTGTTTTTAGAAGGGAGAATGTAATATCCGCATTTTTTTCCTTTTTCCGGTATTTTTTATTTTGGTGTATTTTTTCGTTTTTAGTGACTCTCTTGTAACCGTATTGATATTTTGAGAATATTTAATCCTGGACTTTTTGTTATCCGAGCTTGTTTCAGACTTGTTTTACTCAATTCCACGTTTAATGTCATTTCTGTCGCTATTTGGTTCGATTCTCGTAATCGTTGTTCGGAACTGCCGTTTCGGGGTTGTCGTAAATCCATATTATGTCATTATTAGAGATGTTAAACGGGCTCGGGCCCGTAGGGCTGGCCCGTTTAACCCGCCAAAAAACCGGGTTAGGGCCGATATTTCCTAGCCCGTTTAAATCCGGGCTTTTTTGGCCCGGACCGTCTAGCCCGAAGCCTGCTAGGGCTAGCCCGAAGCCCGATATATATATATATATATACACACTATATTAATATTATATATATATATATACTATATTAATATTATATATAATATATATTAATATTATATATAATATATATTATTACTGTATTTGTTAATATAGTGTGTGTGTATATATATATATAAGTGTATTTTTTGTTATATTTATTATAGTATAGTTGTTACTATATATATAAAATATATTGTTATTATTTTTTTTTACTTATAAAAAAATAAAAAATAGATTTTTTAAATATTTAGCCCGTTTAGCCCGTTTAGCCCGAAATCCGTTAGGGTTAGGGTTAGGGCCAATATTTCCTAGCCCGTTTAAATCCGGGCTTTTTTAGCCCGGACCGTTTAGCCCGAAGCCCGCTAGGGCTAGCCCGTTTAACATCTCTAGTCATTATGGATGTCGTGAGCTTTTGTTTGGTGTTTCGATCATGTAATATGTATTTCGGATGTTTTGGGCCATTTTATAATTTCTCAAAGTTATGGGGTAAGTACGTTTGTCGTTGTTTTCCAAACCTTCAGGTAGTCGGGAACGTGTTTTCATTTAGCACTTAGATTCGTCGTCTCGAACTCTCTGTGTTTGTGTCTTCATGTTTTGTTCAATCGCCGCGTTTTGCTTTTCGGTTCATTCTTGCTTGCTTGGAGCAGCTTGTCGGTCCTATTCTGGAAGAACATTACGTACGTTACGGGTGGTGATTAACGTACGTTACGTGGGATATTTAGCGTACGTTAACTGGATGTGTTACGTACGTCATGGTGTTCAGAAAATCAGGCAGAGGGCTCTGCCGGCCCTTACGTACACTACGAGCATGTTGTTACGTACGTTAGGGTGGCATCTTACGTACGTTGATCCAGTTGATTACGTACGTTAAATACTTCAGGGTTTTCGGGCAGTGAGTTGTGCTGAACTCTTACGTATGTTGCGGGCATGGTTTTACGGACGTTAACCTATCAATGTACGTTAACCATGCCATGATAACGTACGTTAGCTGCTACGGGTATAAGTACTCGTGAGTTGGCCGAGTTCGATAATTTCCATCCATCTCTTCTCCTTCTCCGTTTTTGAGCGATTCTTGGGCGAATTCCAGGCGATTTGAAGTCTTGTAACTTCAAGCTATCATCTTTCTTGAGTTCTTGGTGTATATTAACAACACCAACATTTGTTCTTCGTCTCTGATCCGAGGTAAACTCTTAGAACCCTATCTTTGGGTAAATTGGGAGTTTTCGAGTATTTATCCGATTTGCTTCGTGTTGTTGATTAATTCATATTGTATATGATTAATCCTTATGTATCCCTTGCTTCCCTACAAATTCATTGTAAAGTTCCTGGTATTTGTGAAATCGAGAGGGTTCGGTTGCGACCCGCCCTCGTTGTTGTTTTATACGAATTTACATGAATCATATGTGGGTTTCGGGTGTATTTCGTTTTCGTACTCGAGTAGAATTTCTTGTGATTAGATTATTCAAATCGTTAGGTTCGTGGTTGTCGATTTCTAGCGAGCGTGGTTGATTTTTCCATTCATTTCGTCGTCAATTTCTCAAGTCAAGTATTCTTGTGAAACCCTTATGCTTAACATGGAATTGTAATATATATGTGTGTGGTTTGCTCACTCGAGAATGGTCCGATGGGGCCTCGGAGGAATCTGTGATTTCGCTCCTGATTCACGAGCTTGTTTGGATAGCCAGTCCGGGAGGGTCCATAGAGGCCTCGGATGGGACCAGTGGTTTAGCCCCGGTCCTAGGCAAGTCATGTGCGTGATTTTTAACTATGGCCAGTCCGGGAGGGTCCATAGAGGCCTCGGATGGGACCAGTGGTTTAGCCTCGGTCCTACATGATTTCAACTGTGATTATTGACTGTTTGTTTTTCCGGGAAAAGACATGTCTTGATTTTTGAAATAATTTGATGCATATACTATGAGATGTGTAAGCGAATGGTTTGCCTTGATTACTTGTACTAGCGCAATTGCTAACCCCTTTGGGGACCCGTTTTGGGAAAATTCGTATTATGAATTTCAGGTTGCGTTCAGCCGGTCGAGCGGGCACTGGAGCAGTACCAGGATGCTGGCCAGGGTTGTTGACGTGTGCAAATGAGTTCCTTTATTTTAGTCATCCATTTTAAACATTTATTTTCAAACTTGTAAACTGATAGATAGTACTCGCGAGTACTAAGCGTTTTAATTTGGAATATGGATACTAAATTGTATTTGTGTTTTCGGTGATGTCTAGATTACCGGTTGTACCAGGAGTTTTATTTAATTTTCGTCTTAGTGATGTGTATTTTCTCGCTAACCGAGATGGTTAGACGAGCGGAATTAGTTATTTAGCCCGGTGGGTCCCACGTAGGGGTCCACGGTGCTGTAATATACCCTGAATATCTTTGGGGTGTTACAACAGCAATGACCCGATTAGACACATGTTCTCTTATAGACTTCAGTCCAACTTGGATGTATCTTTTCATTTTTTTATTATACTTTGAACTCTGAATTCTCGCAATTGTGGTTTGGCTATCACAATGCACAGAAATTCCAGGAAGAGATTTGCTCATCATGGGAAGTTGTACTAGCAACCCATATAGCCATTCTGCCTCAGTTCCTGTTGTGTCCAAAGCACATAACTCTGCTTCAAAAGTAAAACGAGTTATCAAAGTCTGTTTAGCAGACTTTCAGGAGACAGCTTCACCACCTAGAGTAAAAATGTACTCGGTGCACCCATTAGTTCCCGAGTTTTTGGCTATCCAGCTGGCATCACTAAATCCCTCCAACACTGTAGGAAATCTCCCATAGTGCAGGATAGTGAAATAATGCCTCTGAGATACCGAAGTACCCTATCCAAAGCCTCCCAATGGGTTTTATCAGGACAACTTATATATCTAGCCAGTTTAGAGACAGCGAAGGAAACATCTGGTCTCGAACCATTTGCCAAATAATTCAAGCTTCTAATGATTTGAGAATATCTTAACTGAGAGACTGGAATACCACTTTCATTCTTAAATAGAGCTTTTGAAGCATCATAGGGAGTCTTAGCGATTCTACTTTGTTCATAGCCAAATCTCTCAATTATTTTCTGAACATAATGAGATTGTGAAATGGCTATCCCTTGATTTGAACGAATCAACTTAAGACTAAGAATCGTATCAACAATCCCTAAATCCTTCATTTCAAATTTATCTTTAAGGAAAGACTTGGTCTCAAAGATAATCTCAGTATTAAAACCAATCAGTAGAATGTCATCCACATACAGGCAGAATAGAATAAAATTATCATCTTTAAACTTGCAGTATACACACTGATCATTATCGTTAGCTACAAAGCCGAATGATATAACAGTTTTATCAAATTTTCCGTTCCATTGTTTGTGTGCTTGTTTCAGACCGTATAGTGATTTAATAAGCTTACAGACTTTTTGCTCTTTTTCAGAAGCCACAAATCCCCCAGGCTGATCCATATAAATTTCTTCTTCCAATTCACCATACAGAAAGGCTATTTTCACATCCATCTGGTGAATGGGATAGTCATATATGGAATCCAATGCAATAAGCACTCTGATAGTAGTCAAACGAGCTACATGAGAACTTTCTCTCAGTCTATGCAAATCTGGCTTTATACTTATCAACAGTCCAATCAGATTTAAGTTTCTTTCTAAAGATCCATTTACTTCCAATCGTGGTACACCATGGAGGTAGATAAACTAATTCCCATGTCCCATTGGAGACAATGGAATCCATCTCACTGTTAACAGCTTCATTCCAGTGCTTTGATTCAGGAGAAGTCATAGCGATTTTGAAGCTAACAGGATTATCCTAGACGTTGAAAGTAACAAAGTCACATCTAAAGTCCTTGGAAAATTTATTCCTTTTACTCCGTCTGGGTTCTACAAGCTCTTTACGAACTGAATCAGTGCCACTAGGATTTGCCCCCACAATACTCATTTTTTTCATATGAGCAGGAATGGATGTAGAAGTAAGGGACGAATCTAAGGAAAGATCCATGGGTAGACCGATTTTCATGGGAAACACATTCTAGAAGAATGTAGCATCACGATATTCAACTATAATGTTGACATTGGTACCTGCAATGTCTGATTTTATAACTAAAAATCTCATCGCATAAGATGTTTCCACATAGCCGAAAAAAATTCCATCAACAGTCTTAGGACCTAGTTTCTTTCGTTTATGTTCAAGCACTAGAACTTTTGCAAGATAGCCCCACACTCGAAAGTATTTGAGACTAGGTTTTCTGCCTTTTCGAATTTCAAATGGAGTGGCATCTTTGTGTTTTTGAGGAACTCTATTCAGAATATGGCAAGCCATATTCAGAGATTCCCCCCACGTGTATTTAGTCATTCCAGAATTCAAAAGCAAACTGTTAATCGTGTCTTTGAAAGTTTTGTTTTTCCGTTTAGCTATCCTACTAGAAGGAGGTGAGTAAAGTGCAGTTTCTTCATGAATAATGCCACAAGCACGACAATGTTCTTGAAATGGATTACACTTATACTCTCCACCCCTATCTGATCTTAACCGTTTAAGTTTTCTGCCAGTTTGTGTTTCAGCTTCATTCTTAAACACTACAAACTTCTAAAGTGCTTCATCTTTATGTTTCAAAAAGTAAACATAATAGTGTCTACTGCAATCATCGATAAAGGTGACAAAGTACCTTTTATGATCTTTTGTTAAATATCCGTTGAACTCGCAAATGTCTGTGTGAACTAAGTCAAGTACTGTAGATTGCTGTTCCACAGAGTGGCAAGGCTTTGCCACTTGTTTTGCCTCAACACATATTTGACATTTATGTTCCTTTTCAATATTATGCTCAGGGATTCACTATAAGAATAAACGTCAAAGACTTCGGATAATATCTGAAGTAAAAACGTTATAATTACCGAAGTCTATGTTCATGTAGTAAAAGGAATACTTTAGACTTCGATTTTTATACGAAGTCTAATATCCTAATAACTGAAGTCTATCTCGTTTTTTTTCTAATTATGATCCAAATGTGGGGGCAAGTGAAGTAAAGGAATACCTTTAACTTCGGTTATTTTATAATTATCGTAGTAAAAAAGGAACTTTTTACTACAGTTATCGTATAATATATATTAGTATTTTATGTAGTAATATATCAGTATTTCACATTTCAATTTAAAATTCATTGCCAAATCTACATTCACCTATAACTAACCATCAACCACAAGCTCAATAATATAAGAACCAATAATTTCATAGCATCCCATCTAAAAAAAAGTTTCCGATGTCCGTTGCTGGATAATATAAGAACCAACAATAATATAAGAACCACTAATTTCATGTCTGTTGCTGGATCTTTCAGATTTTCCGATGCTTTCAAAAGTTTATCCCCAAGATTGTCCGTAGCCTCACATACCGCATGGAAAGAATCACCTCGCCTCTTCTTTTTCCTAGTACCAATAGTACCCTCTTGACTTTGTTCATTTTCCACCAAGGCGTCATCTTCGTGCACATCATGCAAGTTGTCATCAGAAAGGTGTATTTCATCTCCCGTTGTCTCTTCCATCTCTATTGCATCTTTCGCGCTAGTCCCCTGGGCTCTATCATTTCCAAAAACAATGCACAAATCCTCGAAATGAGGGAACATCTTGTTCCTCCATTTTCTAGCCTCTTTGTGGACCTATTCCATAAATTACAGAACGTAGAGAACAATATTAAATTTTACATCACAAAAAGAAAAGTATGTACTAGGAGATAAGAGTTCCAAACTTGTGGTTCAGCAGTCACGCAAAGTTTTTGACTATCAAAGCTAAATCCGCTGGTGTTAGAACCATGCAATATATCATAGACCACCTGCCAGTCTTTTTTAATGCTTTTTATCCTCGATTCAATATGGGGTTTACCCAATCTACCAGAGTCCGGAAGTGCTTCTTTCACTACTTGTTCCAAATGTTGCAAGTATCTAGCTTTGAATCCATTATCTGCATTAAAACCACCGGTATTTACCATATTCACCAAAGCTTCGACAAGTTTGGAATCCTCAAGTGCAGACCAAGGGCGATAATTTCTTCCTTGACAAGACATACCTATATGCATAAAAAATTAACATAAAAACATAAATGAAGCAAAAAAACAACACTAAAACAACACAGATATGCTGCCAAAACAAAAAAACACACAGCAAAAAACAGCACTAGAACTGCAACAAAACAGCACCAAAACTGCACCAAATCATGAAGAACATGTAATATCCGCAATTTCGGATTTCCGGTAATTTTCTTTTTTCGGCGGAGGTCCGTTTCGACGACTCGCTCATGACCGTTTCGTCATTTCGAGAATGATTAATTCTGCACTTTTTGTCATCCGAGTTCGTTTCGGTGTCATTTTGTTGAGTTCCGTGCTTTTTGGCGACTTTTCCGCACTTGAGTTCGATTCTTGCGAATCTCGTTGGAAACTGCTATTTCGAGTTTCCCGTAAGTCCGTTTAACTTTGTTAGACGTGTTGTGAACTTCGGTTTGGTTATTCGATCATGTATCGTGATTTTCGGACGTTTTGGGCCATTTTCGTAATTTCCCAAAGTTTGGGGTAATTACTTTCCATTGTCGAATTTCGAGCCTTCGGGTGGTCGGAATCGTGTGTTCTCTTAGCGCTTGGGTTCGTCTTTGTGAGTACTTCGTAACCGTATTTTCGATTCATATTCAGGTTCGGGTTTCGGGGTCGTTCGGACCGTCGGAGTGGCCACGACCGAGACGGCCGCGGCAGTCTTGGCTTTGGCCGAGTTCTGGCCGTAAGGTGCGATTCTGGCCGTAAGTGATCGGCGAGCATGGCACGGCGAATGCGGTCTGGCCGTAAGGGTCAAGAGTTACGGTCGTACGGGTGCCAGGCAACTTCCGGACGAATGCCGGTTACGGCCGTAAGGACCTGCCGTGTACGGCCGTAAGTCCCGAGTTACGGCCGTAAGGTCCTGTCGGTTACGGCCGTAAGCGATCGGCATGCGCTGGGCGGATTTTGACGAATGCCGGTTACGGCCGTAAGGTCGGCCGGTTACGGCCGTAAGTGGTCGGCAGGATGCTGGGGAGTATATATATGTTCGAGCAGTCGGGTTTACACCCATTTTTCTCATCCCTCTCATTTCCTTCCGCGGCTGGGGCTTGGAGTACGTGATTAGATGTTGTTTATATATCAATCCACGAAGTTCTTGAGTTTCTATCATCAATCAATCATCCCATAACCTCCTCCGATCTACCGAATCAAGGTTAGATTTCTTGATAATCTAATTTTGGGGATTTTGGGTATTTTGTTCGATTTCGTCCGTTTTATCCGATTTAACTTAGGATTGTGATGTATTGATGATTATTTAGATGTATTATATCATTTCCCTTGTTATTCCATGGTTGGATCGTATCGATTCATTATTTTGGTCGAGTTCTTGATCGACGCCTTGAAGGTGTCCGGTAAAATGTCATAGAGGGGGTTTTCAGGCGTTCTACGATTATTCTTCCTCGTATGATCGATGATTTATTGATTATATGTTGTTAGGGTCGAATTCTTGTGAAGAACTCGAGTCGGAACCCTTCCGTTCGTTGTCTTCTTCGGGGTCCGAGCTTCCCGGTCGAACCGTGTTCTTCGGAGCGTTTGGTAGCGGTTATCAAGGCAAGTATCTTATTATACGACTTGTATCTTGTGAATAGTAATTACGTATGATTTGTATGAAGATTTTGCTTGCCTCCGTAAATATGTTCCGTTGAGTTGGTTGTGTTTTCCGAAATTTGAAGGCTTTGTGATAATAGTGATATATTGGTATACGTGTTAGGCGTTGTGCCATTTGTGCAGGATTGCGATGTACATATGAGATGGTTGTACACGTGTTTGTTCAATGTATTGTGTACCGAATGTGTGTTGTTTTGGTTAAGAGTCGTTGTGATGATCATGATGTTTGTGTTGTTTTGGTTTACATGCTTGATTGTACATTTCGGCGTAATGTGGAATGACTTGACATTTAATGATTATGAATTGTGTCGAGTCGATGTGTGTGTGATCCAGGTAGGGTCTGATGAGGCCTCTGGAGTTCGGTACATGATGTGTACGAACAAAGTGTGTGAACCAGGTAGGGTCTGACGAGGCCTCTGGAGTCCGGTACATGACGTGTACGGACAAGGTGTGTGATCCAGGTAGGGTCAGACGAGGCCTCCGGAGTTCGGTACATGATGTGTACGAACGATGTTGTAGCCGGGTAGGGTCCGTTGAGGCCTCCGGAGTTCGGTACATGATGTGTGCGAACGGTGTGTGTGGTCGGGTAAGTTCCGTCGAGGCCTCGGAGTTCGGTACATGATGTGTCTGACAGTGATCGTGTAGCAATGATTGTTCGGGTAACATTTTAAATATGGATCTCGGACTCATAATGATATATTATTTAGTATGCTTTGAAAGCGAGAATTGGGCTAAGGCCTATTGTTTCTGAAAAGGTTTTGTAAATTGGGACTCGAGGTCCAAAAGATTTTCTCGCTTTAAAAATCCCCGAGATGATGTGTTCCTTTTCAAATATCTCTTACTTGAGTTCGAAATTCTAAAACTTCTAGGAACATTTTGATAATGGATTTCGTATTAAATTCGTAGTTGATTTTTGCTTGTTACATTTCGTATGGTTTGATACTTGCACTAGTAAAACAGTGGAGTTTACTAACCCCGAGTATTCGGGGTGGATGTCTGTTTGCGTCCGGTACATGCAGATTCGGGGAGCAACACGGGATTGGCACAAGAGGATGACGAGCTGCGATACTAATCATGAGTCGAGAGTTGTTTTATTTTTGTTGTGTTGTCAGAGTTGATTTCAGTCTTCCGATGTATTGTATTTCGACCCCTACGTGGGTAATGTTGTTAGTCAGTCTTGTTGATAGAGTTGTGTGACCTCGTCGGTCTGTGTGTTTATGTGTAAGTGACCTTAACGGTCTGTATTATTATATTGTTTGACCCTGGCCGGGCAAGCATTTGGTTGTTTATGGACGTTTAGCCTGGTAGATCCTTGCGGAAAGGGTTTACGGCGTGTAATATTCCCATACGGTTTTGGGGATGTTACATTTATGGTATCGGAGCTTAGGTTGCGGAAACCTAGGCTGTCGGGTTGAGTCAAGTCGTGGTTTGTCGAGTAATTTGTTGTCTTGTCGTTCGAGTCGTCAGGTGACAAGTTGAGTTGTGCGTAGTCACAACGTATCGGATATGTTATCGGATGAGATTAGTATCGTGTCCGACCGTCATCTCCGTGCGGCCTGTGGATGTAAGTCTCCTCCTTTATGCGTAATACCTGTGTATCTCGATTTTATCTTAATGAGTTAATTGCGGTGCATAATTTTATTTGTACGGTGTTGTGAATATAGTTGTATTTAATACGTGTGATATATAGTATATGTATAAAACTGGGCCTATTGTTGTTTTACCTTTGAACCACTGTGAGGGGTGGTATGGTGTAAAAATTGAGAACCTTGATGGGTTTCGAATATGGTATCGACGATTGAGTTTGTGAGAAACTCCGAGGAATGGTTTTGTTGTATGTTTAAACTAGATGCTGTGAGATGTATTCAATTGGATTGTGAATGTTGGACTGTATTCCTTTTTCCGCTGCGTGAGTTCTTTTGTAAGGGCTTTCGGTATTTTACCGGCTGAGTTTTATTTCGAAAACCGATTCCCTTAACCGAGTTTTTGGCATTATGGCCTTGATCATTGTGGCGAAATTCTTATGACGGTATTTAGTACTTTGTAAATGGCTTTTGTGAGTTTTTGAAATATTACCGTCATTGGCCTTTTTGGCATTTTTGTAAATGGTTTTTAGCCTGGTGGGTTCCGATGCGGGACCCACGGCGCTCTATAATGTTCCGTGTAATTATCTGAAATTTTTGGACATTCTAGCCCATTGAATTATCTTTGAAAAACCTTGAGTATCTTAGAAAATAAATTTCGAGATGTACTTTTAAAATGAATTGCTTTCTCGTGGTGCTTCCAAGGTGCCACAATATGTTTCAAAATTCTTCTACCTCGAGGACCAAAATATTTTGAGATATTTCCAATGTTTTAGAAACACTTTTACTTAGACCCGAGGGTCGAATATTTTCGAAAGTTTTTCACGAAAAGAAAGTGTCCTCATTTTTATCGAATACGAAATAGTTTTCCAAGTCTCGATAACGATGTTTCACGATTGTACTTTTTTTGAAGGGTGATACTCAAGATCAATCGGTGTTTCCAAAATTATTTTCAAAAGGAGGTTTTCGTTTTTAAAACCTATCCATTCCCGTTTGAGGGCTGGGTATGTATGTATGATGTTCACGTTGTCGTTATGATGTTTGCTCCCGAGTATGATCGAATTGGTGGCATGAACGTCGAGGCGTTGCCACGCATTTGTTGTACTAGCCCTCTGTGAGAGGTGTGAACCGGTGTTTACTGTTTATCGCCTCGTGGTGATTTGCGTGTTATCGCACGAGTGTGAGCTGTTGAAGCTTGGGTTTGTACGTTTGTGTACATGTGTGATTATTTCATAATGTTTGTAATTATGTGCTGGTTATCGTTCGAGCCGTTGAGGTCGTCGAACGATACCGTCGTTGTTGTAGTGTTTGTGTGTGTATTACTTTACGATGGTAATCGTTGAATATGATATGTGTTATGATTCTTTGTTGTGCTGAGTTGGCATCTCCGCTATATTGTTTGGCGACGTTATGCCCCATTGTATCTAGCATTTGTATTTTCGGTATGCCGAGCCGAGGTGTTTCAGCCGTGATGTGCCGGGGCATGCACGTGTAAATTGTCCTTCTCGTCAGTAACGCGTTTCAAGTGCGGACTCGAGGGACACCGAATTCAGTTTTGCGAATTGGCTATTGAGACCTTCGGAGTTCGCGCTTCAGCACAGATATCAGGATCGGCTCTGAGAGACCCATGGGAGATTTTCCTGATGCTTTTTGTGTTATTACCTTGTTTCCGTTGTTGTGAGTTGCGGGGAGGAAATTTCTTTTATAAGAGGTCGGATGTAATACTCGTACTATATTTGACTTCTGCAGTTTCTTCTTCTAAATTCTATCGACTTGCACATGTTTGTCGATACTTTTTGAACTTGTTTGATGTCTCAGTTGTCATCGTTCGAACTAGTTGTGACCTTGTTGCAGATCGACCTGTTTTTCATCGTGACCTTTCCGAGTTCGGTTCGATTCTTGTGAACCTTGTTTGGAAGTAACATCTTCCACTTTCTACCAGTTCTTTTAATGTCTGGAGTTGAAGTGGGGACTTCGAAGTCATTGTTCGACTGTTGTCATTCGATCATTGTTATTTGATCATTGTTGTTCGATCATTGTTATTTGATCGTTGTTGTTCGATCGTTGTTGTTCGAACGGGGTTGTCTGACTGTTGTTGCCTGATCTCGTACTACGAAGAATTGTCGTTCACCGTTAGTCAACTATTTCGAGGGTGGCCAAGTGGGTCACCGAGCGGTGCATTGTGAGACCGTTGCCAAGATGTTCGGGAATTGGGCTTTCGTTCCTACTCGGGGAGTACCTGGTGGTGTCCCGTGATGTAGTTGTGTATCGCACTTCGTGCTGTAATTCTTGTAGAAATTGATATTTGTTGCGTGAACTTTTTTGTTTTGTTTGTATTCTACCATGATGTTTTATTTTAAGTTTCGGGACGAAACTTATTTTTAATAGGATAGAATGTAATGTCCAGCATTCTCGTTTTCTGTTATCTTGAATTGTTTGTGTCTTGACGTCGGACATTTTCTTGTTGACGAGAATCGGAGTGAATTCTATCATAATACTATATTTGTTTCTACCGCATAGTCGTTGTGGTCAGGTGCGACTTGTTGTCGCGTGCACTTCTTTGATTAAATGTGTGCATGTGATGTGTTGTTAATTACTCGTTGTTGTTTTGAAACATAGTCAGTGGCGTTGTGTTAGTCGTCGTGGGCGTGTTTTCACGCCGTATATTCCTTTGCGTTGCTTGTAACATTTCGCCGTTGGGCGCGATTTTTTTTTTTGGTTCTTGTGTATCTAGTTGAGTTTTCATGGCGGGATATTGCTTCTCCCTACTTGATTTAAGTTTCGGGACGAAACTTCTTTTAAGGAGGGTAGAATGTAATATCCGCAATTTCGGATTTCCGGTAATTTTCTTTTTTCGGCGGAGGTCCGTTTCGACGACTCGCTCATGACCGTTTCGTCATTTCGAGAATGATTAATTCTGCACTTTTTGTCATCCGAGTTCGTTTCGGTGTCGTTTTGTTGAGTTCCGTGCTTTTTGGCGATTTTTCCGCACTTGAGTTCGATTCTTGCGAATCTCATTGGAAGCTGCTGTTTCGAGTTTCCCGTAAGTCCGTTTAACTTTTTTAGACGTGTTGTGAACTTCGGTTTGGTTATTCGATCACGTATCGTGATTTTCGGACGTTTTGGGGCATTTTCATAATTTCTCAAAGTTTGGGGTAATTACTTTCCGTTGTCGAATTTCGAGCCTTCGGGTGGTCGGAATCGTGTGTTCTCTTAGCGCTTGGGTTCGTCTTTGTGAGTACTTCGTAACCGTATTTTCGATTCATATTCAGGTTCGGGTTTTGGGGTCGTTCGGACCGTCGGAGTGGCCACGACCGAGAGGCGGCCGCCAGTCTTGCTTTGGCGAGTTCTGGCCGTAAGGTGCGATTCTGGCCGTAAGTGATCGCGAGCATGGCACAGCGAATGCGGTCTGGCCGTAAGTCGAGAGTTACGGTCGTGCGGGTGCCGGCAACTTCGGACGAATGCGGTTCTGGCCGTAAGGACTGTATGTCTGGCCGTAAGTCCCGATTACGGCCAGTAAGGCCCTGTCGATTCTGGCCGTAGCGATCGGCATCTTGTTGGCGGATTTTGACGAATGCCGGTTACGGCCGTAAGATCGGCCGGTTACGGCCCTAAGTGGTCGGCAGGATGCTGGGGAGTATATATATGTTCGAGCCAGTGTTCTAAAAATCCCCGCCTAGGCCGATTAATCCTCCGATTAATCCCTAGAAGGTCCTAAGCCGTTCCGATTATGGCCTAGGCGCTTGTACTAGGCGTTTGGGTGATGAATCGATCGTCTAGGTTGGCTTCGGGGACCTATGAAGGTAATCTAAGATACTATGAACTACTTTATACCTTTATCGATGTTTCAAATTTCCTAGCTACGTGGGCGACTAGGCGGATGCCTAGGCGGTTATACTTTTTTGTTTTTTTATTTTGTTCTAAGAGTACTATTAATTCCTAAACTCAGATATTATGGATAATATGGACTCATTGATATCTATATCAATATTTTAAATTTAATATATAATTTATTATATATCTGTTTAAATGGTTAAATTTTAATTATTTTTAATTATTTTACATATATATAATTTTTTTATATAAAAATGATTAAAATATTAATAAAAAATAAATCCGTCTACTCCGATTAATCCCCGATTAATCCTCTGGGCGCTAGGCGTTACCAATCCGAACGCCTAGCGCCTAGCGTTTTTTAGAACCATGGTTCGAGCAGTCGGGTTTACACCCATTTTTCTCATCCCTCTCATTTCCTTCCGCGGCTGGGGCTTGGAGTACGTGATTAGATGTTGTTTATATATCAATCCACGAAGTTCTTGAGTTTCTATCATCAATCAATCATCCCATAACCTCCTCCGATCTACCGAATCAAGGTTAGATTTCTTGATAATCTAATTTTGGGGATTTTGGGTATTTTGTTCGATTTCGTCCGTTTTATCCGATTTAACTTAGGATTGTGATGTATTGATGATTATTTAGATGTATTATATCATTTCCCTTGTTATTCCATGGTTGGATCGTATCGATTCATTATTTTGGTCGAGTTCTTGATCGACGCCTTGAAGGTGTCCGGTAAAATGTCATAGAGGGGGTTTTCAGGCGTTCTACGATTATTCTTCCTCGTATGATCGATGATTTATTGATTATATGTTGTTAGGGTCGAATTCTTGTGAAGAACTCGAGTCGGAACCCTTCCGTTCGTTGTCTTCTTCGGGGTCCGAGCTTCCCGGTCGAACCGTGTTCTTCGGAGCGTTTGGTAGCGGTTATCAAGGCAAGTATCTTATTATACGACTTGTATCTTGTGAATAGTAATTACGTATGATTTGTATGACGATTTTGCTTGCCTCCGTAAATATGTTCCGTTGAGTTGGTTGTGTTTTCCGAAATTTGAAGGCTTTGTGATAATAGTGATATATTGGTATACGTGTTAGGCGTTGTGCCATTTGTGCAGGATTGCGATGTACATATGAGATGGTTGTACACGTGTTTGTTCAATGTATTGTGTACCGAATGTGTGTTGTGTTGGTTAAGAGTCGTTGTGATGATCATGATGTTTGTGTTGTTTTGGTTTACATGCTTGATTGTACATTTCGGCGTAATGTGGAATGACTTGACATTTAATGATTATGAATTGTGTCGAGTCGATGTGTGCGTGATCCAGGTAGGGTATGACGAGGCCTCTGGAGTTCGGTACATTATGTGTACGAACAAAGTGTGTGAACCAGGTAGGGTCTGACGAGGCCTCTGGAGTCCGGTACATGACGTGTACGGACAAGGTGTGTGATCCAGGTAGGGTCTGACGAGGCCTCTGGAGTTCGGTACACGATGTGTACGAACGATGTTGTAGCCGGGTAGGGTCCGTTGAGGCCTCCGGAGTTCGGTACATGATGTGTACGAACAGTGTGTGTGGTTCGGGTAAGTTCCGTCGAGGCCTCCGGAGTTCGGTACATGATGTGTACGAACAGTGATCGTGTAGCAGTGATTGTTCGGGTAACATTTTAAATATGGATCTCGGACTCATAATGATATATTATTTAGTATGCTTTGAAACGAGAATCGGGCTAAGGCCCTATTGTTTACGAAAAGGTTTTGTAAATTGGGACTCGAGGTCCAAAAGATTTTCTGCTTTAAAAATCCCCGAGATGATGTGTTCCTTTTCAAATATCTCTTACTTGAGTTCGAAATTCTAAAACTTCTCGGGAATATTTTGATAATGGATTTCCGTATTAAATTCGTAGTTGCTTTTTGCTTGTTACATTTCGTATGGTTTGATACTTGCACTAGTAAAACAGTGGAGTTTTACTAACCCCCGAGTATTCGGGGGGTGGATGTCTGTTTTGCGTCCAGGTACATGCAGATTCAGGGGAGCAGTCACAGGATTGGCACAAGAGGATGACGAGCTGTGATACTAATCATGAGTCGAGAGTTGTTTTATTTTTGTTGTGTTGTCAGAGTTGATTTCAGTCTTCCGATGTATTGTATTTCGACCCCTGCGTGGGTAATGTTGTTAGTCAGTCTTGTTGATAGAGTTGTGTGACCTCGTCGGTCTGTGTGTTTATGTGTAAGTGACCTTAACGGTCTGTATTATTATATTGTTTGACCCTGGCCGGGCAAGCATTTGGTTGTTTATGGACGTTTAGCCTGGTAGATCCTTGCGGAAAGGGTTTACGGCGTGTAATATTCCCATACGGTTTTGGGGATGTTACATTTATGGTATCGGAGCTTAGGTTGCGGAAACCTAGGCTGTCGGGTTGAGTCAAGTCGTGGTTTGTCGAGTAATTTGTTGTCTTGTCGTTCGAGTCGTCAGGTGACAAGTTGAGTTGTGCGTAGTCACAACGTATCGGATATGTTGTCGGATGAGATTAGTATCGTGGCCGACCGTCATCTCCGTGCGGCCTGTGGATGTAAGTCTCCTCCTTTATGCGTAATACCTGTGTATCTCGATTTTATCTTAATGAGTTAATTGCGGTGCATAATTTTATTTATACGGTGTTGTGAATATAGTTGTATTTAATACGTGTGATATATAGTATATGTATAAAACTGGGTCTATTGTTGTTTTACCTTTGAACCACTGTGAGGGATGGTATGGTGTAAAAATTGAGAACCTTGATGGGATTCGAATATGGTATCGACGATTGAGTTTGTGAGAAACTCCGAGGAATGGTTTTGTTGTATGTTTAAACTAGATGCTGTGAGATGTATTCAATTGGATTGTGCATGTTGGACTGTATTCCTTTTTCCGCTGCGTGAGTTCTTTTGTAAGGGCTTTCGGTATTTTACCGGCTGAGTTTTATTTCGAAAACCGATTCCCTTAACCGAGTTTTTGGCATTATGGCCTTGATCATTTTGGCGAAATTCTTATGACGGTATTTAGTACTTTGTAAATGGCTTTTGTGAGTTTTTGAAATATTACCGTCATTGGCCTTTTTGGCGTTTTTGTAAATGGTTTTTAGCCTGGTGGGTTCCGATGCGGGACCCACGGCGCTATAATGTTCCGTGTAATTATCTGAAATTTTTGGGCATTCTAGCCCATTGAATTATCTTTGAAAAACCTTGAGTATCTTAGAAAATAAATTTCGAGATGTACTTTTAAAATGAATTGCTTTCTCGTGGTGCTTCCAAGGTGGCACAATATGTTTCAAAATTCTTCTACCTCGAGGACCAAAATATTTTGAGATATTTCCAATGTTTTAGAAACACTTTTACTTAGACCCGAGGGTCGAATATTTTCGAAAGTTTTTCACGAAAAGAAAGTGTCCTCATTTTTATCGAATACGAAATAGTTTTCCAAGTCTCGATAACGATGTTTCACGATTGTACTTTTTTTAAAGGGTGATACTCAAGATCAATCGGTGTTTTCAAAATTATTTTCAAAAGGAGGTTTTTGTTTTTAAAACCTATCCATTCCCGTTTGAGGGCTGGGTATGTATGTATGATGTTCACGTTGTCGTTATGATGTTTGCTCCCGAGTATGATCGAATTGGTGGCATGAACGTCGAGGCGTTGCCACGCATTTGTTGTACTAGCCCTCTGTGAGAGGTGTGAACCGGTGTTTACTGTTTATCGCCTCGTGGTGATTTGCGTGTTATCGCACGAGTGTGAGCTGTTGAAGCTTGGGTTTGTACGTTTGTGTACATGTGTGATTATTTCATAATGTTTGTAATTATGTGCTGGTTATCGTTCGGGCCGTTGAGGTCGCCGAACGATACCGTCGTTGTTGTAGTGTTTGTGTGTGTATTACTTTACGATGGTAATCGTTGTATATGATATGTGTTATGATTCTTTGTTGTGCTGAGTTGGCATCTCCGCTATATTGTTTGGCGACGTTATGCCCCATTGTATCTAGCATTTGTATTTTCAGTATGCCGAGCCGAGGTGTTTCAGCCGTGATGTGCCGGGGCATGCACGTGTAAATTGTCCTTCTCGTCAGTAACGCGTTTCAAGTGCGGACTCGAGGGACACCGAATTCAGTTTTGCGAATTGGCTATTGAGACCTTCGGAGTTCGCGCTTCAGCACAGATATCAGGATCGGCTCTGAGAGACCCATGGGAGATTTTCCTGATGCTTTTTGTGTTATTACCTTGTTTCCGTTGTTGTGAGTTGCGGGGAGGAAATTTCTTTTATAAGAGGTCGGATGTAATACCCGTACTATATTTGACTTCTGCAGTTTCTTCTTCTAAATTCTATCGACTTGCACGTGTTTGTCGATACTTTTTGAACTTGTTTGATGTCTCAGTTGTCATCGTTCGAACTGGTTGTGACCTTGTTGCAGATCGACCTGTTTGTCATCGTGACCTTTCCGAGTTCGGTTCGATTCTTGTGAACCTTGTTTGGAAGTAACATCTTCCACTTTCTACCAGTTCTTTTAATGTCTGGAGTTGAAGTGGGGACTTCGAAGTCATTGTTCGACTGTTGTCATTCGATCATTGTTATTTGATCATTGTTGTTCGATCATTGTTATTTGATCGTTGTTGTTCGATCGTTGTTGTTCCAACGGGGTTGTCTGACTGTTGTTGCCTGATCTCGTACTACGAAGAATTGTCGTTCACCGTTAGTCAACTATTTCGAGGGTGGCCAAGTGGGTCACCGAGCGGTGCATTGTGAGACCGTTGCCAAGATGTTCGGGAATTGGGTTTTCGTTCCTACTCGGGGAGTACCTGGTGGTGTCCCGTGATGTAGTTGTGTATCGCACTTCGTGCTGTAATTCTTGTAGAAATTGATATTTGTTGCGTGAACTTTTTTGTTTTGTTTGTATTCTACCATGATGTTTTATTTTAAGTTTCGGGACGAAATTTATTTTTAATAGGATAGAATGTAATGTCCAGCATTCTCGTTTTCTGTTATCTTGAATTGTTTGTGTCTTGACGTCGGACATTTTCTTGTTGACGAGAATCGGAGTGAATTCTATCATAATACTATATTTGTTTCTACCGCATAGTCGTTGTGGTCAGGTGCGACTTGTTGTCGCGTGCGCTTCTTTGATTAAATGTGTGCATGTGATGTGTTGTTAATTACTCGTTGTTGTTTTGAAACATAGTCGGTGGCGTTGTGTTAGTCGTCGTGGGCGTGTTTTCACGCCGTATATTCCTTTGCGTTGCTTGTAACGTTTCGCCGTTGGGCGCGATTTTTTTTTTGGTTCTTGTGTATCTAGTTGAGTTTTCATGGCGGGATATTGCTTCTCCCTACTTGATTTAAGTTTCGGGACGAAACTTCTTTTAAGGAGGGTAGAATGTAATATCCGCAATTTCGGATTTCCGGTAATTTTCTTTTTTCGGCGAAGGTCCGTTTCGACGACTCGCTCATGACCGTTTCGTCATTTCGAGAATGATTAATTCTGCACTTTTTGTCATCCGAGTTCGTTTCGGTGTAGTTTTGTTGAGTTCCGTGCTTTTTGGCGACTTTTCCGCACTTGAGTTTGATTCTTGCGAATCTCGTTGGAAACTGCTGTTTGGAGTTTCCCGTAAGTCCGTTTAACTTTGTTAGACGTGTTGTGAACTTCGGTTTGGTTATTCGATCACGTATCGTGATTTTCGGACGTTTTGGGCCATTTTCGTAATTTCCCAAAGTTTGGGGTAATTACTTTCCGTTGTCGAATTTCGAGCCTTCGGGTGGTCGGAATCGTGTGTTCTCTTAGCGCTTGGGTTCGTCTTTGTGAGTACTTCGTAACCGTATTTTCGATTCATATTCAGGTTCGGGTTTCGGGGTCGTTCGGACCGTCGGAGTGGCCACGACCGAGACGGCCGCAGCAGGTACTGGCCTGGCCGAGTTACGGCCGTAAGGTGCCGGTTACGGCCGTAAGTGATCGGCAGGCATGGCCTGACGAATGCCGGTTACGGCCGTAAGGGTCGAGAGTTACGGCCGTACGGGTGCCAGGCAACTTCCGGACGAATGCCGGTTACGGCCGTAAGGACCTGCCGTGTACGGCCGTAAGTCCCGAGTTACGGCCGTAAGGCCCTGTCGGTTACGGCCGTAAGCGATCGGCATGCGCTGGGCGGATTTTGACGAATGCCGGTTACGGCCGTAAGGTCGGCCGGTTACGGCCGTAAGGTCGGCCGGTTACGGCCGTAAGTGGTCGGCAGGATGCTGGGGAGTATATATATGTTCGAGCAGTCGGGTTTACACCCATTTTTCTCATCCCTCTCATTTCCTTCCGCGGCTGGGGCTTGGAGTACGTGATTAGATGTTGTTTATATATCAATCCACGAAGTTCTTGAGTTTCTATCATCAATCAATCATCCCATAACCTCCTCCGATCTACCGAATCAAGGTTAGATTTCTTGATAATCTAATTTTGGGGATTTTGGGTATTTTGTTCGATTTCGTCCGTTTTATCCGATTTAACTTAGGATTGTGATGTATTGATGATTATTTAGATGTATTATATCATTTTCCTTGTTATTCCATGGTTGGATCGTATCGATTCATTATTTTGGTCGAGTTCTTGATCGATGCCTTGAAGGTGTCTGGTAAAATGTCATAGAGGGGGTTTTCGGGCGTTCTACGATTATTCTTCCTCGTATGATCGATGATTTATTGATTATATGTTGTTAGGGTCGAATTCTTGTGAAGAACTCGAGTCGGAACCCTTCCGTTCGTTGTCTTCTTCGGGGTCCGAGCTTCCCGGTCGAACCGTGTTCTTCGGAGCGTTTGGTAGCGGTTATCAAGGCAAGTATCTTATTATACGACTTGTATCTTGTGAATAGTAATTACGTATGATTTGTATGACGATTTTGCTTGCCTCCGTAAATATGTTCCGTTGAGTTGGTTGTGTTTTCCGAAATTTGAAGGCTGTGTGATAATAGTGATATATTGGTATACGTGTTAGGCGTTGTGCCATGTGTGCAGGATTGCGATGTACATATGAGATGGTTGTACACGTGTTTGTTCAATGTATTGTGTACCGAATGTGTGTTGTGTTGGTTAAGAGTCGTTGTGATGATCATGATGTTTGTGTTGTTTTGGTTTACATGCTTGATTGTACATTTCGGCGTAATGTGGAATGACTTGACATTTAATGATTATGAATTGTGTCGAGTCGATGTGTGTGTGATCCAGGTAGGGTCTGACGAGGCCTCTGGAGTTCGGTACATGATGTGTACGAACAAAGTGTGTGAACCAGGTAGGGTCTGACGAGGCCTCTGGAGTCCGGTACATGACGTGTACGGACAACGTGTGTGATCCAGGTAGGGTCTGACGAGGCCTCTGGAGTTCGGTACATGATGTGTACGAACGATGTTGTAGCCGGGTAGGGTCCGTTGAGGCCTCCGGAGTTCGGTGCATGATGTGTTCGAACAGTGTGTGTGGTCCGGGTAAGTTCCGTCGAGGCCTCCGGAGTTCGGTACATGATGTGTACGAACAGTGATCGTGTAGCAGTGATTGTTCGGGTAACATTTTAAATATGGATCTCGGACTCATAATGATATATTATTTAGTATGCTTTGAAACGAGAATCGGGCTAAGGCCCTATTGTTTACGAAAAGGTTTTGTAAATTGGGACTCGAGGTCCAAAAGATTTTCTGCTTTAAAAATCCCCGAGATGATGTGTTCCTTTTCAAATATCTCTTACTTGAGTTCGAAATTCTAATACTTCTCGGGAACATTTTGATAATGGATTTCCATATTAAATTCGTAGTTGCTTTTTGCTTGTTACATTTCTTATGGTTTGATACTTGCACTAGTAAAACAGTGGAGTTTTACTAACCCCCGAGTATTCGGGGGGTGGATGTCTGTTTTGCGTCCAGGTACATGCAGATTCAGGGGAGCAGTCACAGGATTGGCATAAGAGGATGACGAGCTGCGATACTAATCATGAGTCGAGAGTTGTTTTATTTTTGTTGTGTTGTCAGAGTTGATTTCAGTCTTCCGATGTATTGTATTTCGACCCCTGCGTGGGTAATGTTGTTAGTCAGTCTTTTTGATAGAGTTGTGTGACCTCGTCGGTCTGTGTGTTTATGTGTAAGTGACCTTAACGGTCTGTATTATTATATTGTTTGACCCTGGCCGGGCAAGCATTTGGTTGTTTATGGACGTTTAGCCTGGTAGATCCTTGCGGAAAGGGTTTACGGCGTGTAATATTCTCATACGGTTTTGGGGATGTTACAGAACATACCTGTTGCCAAAAACAGCAAAAAAAACAGCACCTAAACAGCAAAAAAATGCAAAAAGAACAGCACCTAAGCATAAAAAAAACAGCACCTAAACAGCAAAAAAAAAAAAAAAAACACCTATACTGCACCTAAGTGCTGCAAAAACGCAGCTTTTAACCAAAACAAAAAATCTGCTTTCAACTAAAACACAGTGCATACGCATAGTTATACACATGACTCATACAAAACAATTGTCTAATAAATAGAATTCAATTCATACACATTTCATAAATTAAAATCATGCTATAACAATTCATTTCGTACAATTTTCTAATAAATAGAGCAAAAAACGATTAATTTGTCACATTCCAAGATTGGTTCCAAAACCATCTTATAAGCCTACGTCTGCATGTCGTTAAACTAAGTTGCATCATTCCCTATTTCAACATACATAAGAGCAACAAACACATCAAAAAAGAACAGAGAACAAAAGCATAATCAGATTAAATCGAACCCAAAACAAAACCATGTTCAAAGCAGATACCAAAATCAAAATCATAAACAAGAACAGAACCTATCAAAATTAGAGCATGAAGAACATGAACATGAATACCTTGATAGTGCATAAACAAAAAAAAAGAATCAGCTGCGAGTTAAGAAGAATCAGGGCACGAAAAAAGGAACAAGAGAGCAAAGCATCGTTTAAGAAGATTGTACAAAATAGATACCAAAATCGGTTCGAATCAGTGTTAAATCAAGAAATATCCGAACATCGTTTAAGAAAATTATGCAGAAAAAAAAAACTATTACCTCAAAGCAGCGAGTTGGCCTGAGAAGAGCAGTCGTCGGCCTGAGAAAAAAACCTATTACCGTCAGCCTGGGAAGAGAAGTCGGATCAAATGAGAGATGAAGATGAGAATAGATGGCTGCGGGGGTTTAAAGAGGAGAATCGATGAAGAGGAGAATAGTAGGGTTAGAATGTCCAATATTGTGTTTTGTATCTTAAATTTCACACTGTAACTTCATTAATTGTCAAATTAGTGAAGTCTTTGTATCTTAAAATTCTCAACTAGTTTATGCTTTTTAGTATGATACCATTTACTGAAGTCTACGTGGGTGTTTTACTTCAGCAAATTGAAAAGCGAAGTTATTTTTTATTTTTTACTTCACTAATATACATAACTGAAGTAAGTTGTACCGAAGTCTTTGATGTTTATTCTACTAGTGATTAGATTTAGTTCATCATACGTTTAACAAAACCATAGTTTAAGTGTCCCAAATGATCATGCCAAATAGACGAGCATTCAACAACATTAATAAAAGGAAGATAGAAAGATTCAGTTTTATCAGAACCGATAAACTTTTCAGCTCTTAGAACAAATAAACCCTCAGAAACATAGCATTTGCAGATAAAAGTTCCGTAATATAGAATTACAACTTTATTCAATTTAAATGAAGCTTCAAACCCTTCTCCAACTATTCCAGAACCACTTATGAGATTTCTGCGGATAGATGAAACACGGTACACCCTTTGAGAGATATTGTGCGCCCAGAAGGAAATTTCAGGTCCACACAGCCTATCCTAGCACTTTGGCAGCAATTGAGTCTCCCATCATTACAGACCTTCCGCTAACAGGCTGGTAAGATGCAAATAGCACTTTATTAGCACAAACGTGCACATTTGCTCCAGTATCCACCAACCACTCATGGGGTTCATATCAGAAATAATTTAGGTTTAATAGAAACATGACCAACATACTCATCCATAGAGGTATCAAGAGTATTATGTCCAACGACCAGGTTGACAGTTGCCTGACCAGATGATTGGGATTTTCCATGACCTTTTTTAGGACATGCTTTAGCCTAGTGATCTGTCTGTCCGCAATTCCAGCAAGGCATGTTTGTCTTTTGTTTCTTGTTCATTTTGGCTTTTCCCTTGTCGGTTATTTTAGTGTTGGAGTGAGACTTAGTTGGGTTGAATTTTCTCTTCCCGGTTATTAAATTTGTTTTGGGATAGTGATCAATAGGAACAATGTGAGACTGATTCCTATGTTGTTCTTCAATACTTATGGCAATCATCAAGTCATCAAGACTTAATTCCCCTTTTTGATGTTTTAAAGACATCCCAAAACTTTTCCAGGATTTCGAAAATTTATGCACGACTGACATGGCCATAAATTTCTCAGGAAGTTTCGTTTCAGCATCAGCAAGAGCATGCTCTAAATTTATTAATTCATGTGCCTGTTCAGATACAAACCTATTCTCTACCATTTGACACTTCAAAAAATTTGACACTGAATATTTCTCGATCCCCTGCTCTCCAGTGTTATATTTTTTGTCCAACTCCTCCCAAAGGGATTTAGCCGAATAGGAATCGGAGCAATAAACATCAAAGAGTGTGTTGGACAAACCAGACAGAATTACTCCTCGAACAATTTGATTCGCTATATTCCAATCGGCTAGTTCCTTGGAGTTTGTATCAGTAGGAATTGGCTTGGTCAATTGAATTATTGAAAGAAGGCCTTTCATTGTCAGCCAAATTTTCATTCGTTGTTGCCAGCGCCTAAAAAATTGGCCCGAAAATTTGTCCGGCAAACCAGACAAGTCAACTTTCCCAGACACAATGGGAATAGGTGCATAGGCTCCAACAGTCACAATGGGATATTTATTTCAGCCATAATACAGTATACAAGAGTTCGTCTAAAGGATAATACTATAGTAGTACAAGATTAAAACAATATATGATTTCAAAAATATAGATCCAGAAATACGGTACAAATTCCAGAATACAGAATACAGTTTAAAAAATACAGAATACATTTTCGAAAATACAATATACAAAATTCGTATAAATACAGTTTCGGAAATACAGTATATAAATTTCGAATAGAATACAGTTTCGACAATACATAATACATTTTCAAAAATACAGTATACAAAATTCGTATAAATACAGTTTCGGAAATACGGTATATAAATTCCAAAAATACAAAATACAGTTTCGAAAATACTTAATACATTTTCGAAAATATAGTATACAAAATTTGTATAAATACAGTTTTATAAATACGGTATATAAATTCTGAAAATGCAAAATACAATTTCGAAAATACAGTATACAAAATTCGTATAATACACAAATAGTTTCTTCAAGATTGTTGGAAATATTCGGGATGCACAGCGTATTTATATTTTATATGTACGACAAAGGAATTGCACAGTGTGAACAATACACAAAATATACAAGAAAAGAAGACAGATTAGAATTAAATAAGGAACAAATACTTAATACTTATCTCGATGGTTCGTATAGTATATGAACCGTTATAGTTGAATAATCAAATCACAGACGAGCTGCTTGCCTTGAAAAAATTATTGCCTCGATCCAGCTATTGAGTTTAGCAATGCTACTTCCAGGATAAGATGGTCCAGTCCTTTGTTACACGAGCTGCTGGCTCAAACTCCGGAGACCTCGAAAAGTACTCAGTCGCCGATCAAGAAAATATCAAAAATTTTCGGAGTGCAGAGGAAACAAGAATTTCAGATTTTTAAACCAAACCAAACCAAACACACCCAGTATATCCCGCTCAGAGCAGGGTCTGGGGAGGGTAAGATGTACGCAGACCATGTCCCTACTTTTTACGGTAGGGAGACTGTTTCCGTGAAGACCCCCAGCTTAGTGCACAGCAAAGTATAGAGTGATATATACAAAGAAGCATGTGATGCGACAAAGCTCAAAACCATACCTGAGCCCATGGCTTAATTCACATGAGACTTACCTAAGGTGACTTTGGCAACTGCAATCTCGATGAACGCTGCTCTAACAGAAGAGAGGTTGACTCTGCGCACAATTTCCTATCAAAAATACACCACACGCAAAAGGCCATAGGATAAAATATACACTAAAGGTAAAAAAAAAATAAAAATGTAATGCTCTAGGTCAAAGCTAACCGAGACAACCCAACCCTGAGGCTCTCGACTACAGCACCGCTCCTCCCAACAGAAGAATCCATAACTCTGATCTGACGCCTCAAAGCGCACCTATCAACTGACATGGTCTCGGAAAGGTTTAAGGCCTTCAAATCTAATCTCAGCTGCTCCTCTCACGTCCTCCTCGGTCTGCCTCTCCTCCTCTTCCCGACAACCAATAAACTCTCGACCCTCCTCACCGGAGCAGAAGCCTGCCTCCTGCGGATGTGACCAAACCATCTCAATCTCCCTTCCTTAACTTTCGCTGGAATAGGCACCACTTATAGCGCGTTCCTTGCTCTCAAGCGACTTCTTCATCGCCCAACATTCGGAGCCATACAACATTGCGGGTCGGATTGCCGCTCTATAGAATTTACCTTTCAACTTTAGAGGGACTTTCTTGTCGCACAGGACCCCTGTCACTGCTCTCCATCTTAACCACCCCGCCTTGATACGATGAGTGACATCATCTTCACACTCACCTTCCTTCTGAATAATCGAACCCAAATACTTGAACTTATACGTACGGGGTACGATCTGATCCGCAATCATTACCTCTACATCTTTCTCATTGGCCTCACCACTAAAGTTACACCAGAGATACTCGGTCTTAGACCGGCTCACACGCAAGCCCTGGAATTCTAACTTAGACCTCCATAGCTCCAACTTCGAGTTCACCTCCCTCCTCGAACCCGCCACTAACACAATGTCGTCAGCGAAAAGCATGCACCATGGGATTCCATCTTGTATCCCCCGTGAAATGACGTCAATGATTAGAGCGAAGAGAAGAGGGCTTAGCGCCGACCCCTGGTGTAGTCTTATCTCAACCCGGAAATACTGGGTATCACCAACTGGGATCCTAACGCAAGTCCTAGCTAGGGAGTACATGTCTTGGATCGCCCTAACGAACGGCAACGACACCCTCCTCTCTACTAGGCTCCTCCAAATAACATCCCGCGGAATGCTATCATAAGCCTTCTCAAGATCTTGGAACACCATATGGAGGTCCTTACGCCGCTCTCTAAACTTCTCCATAAGGCGTCTGACGAGATGAATGGCCTCCGTCGTGGACCTCCCCGGCATGAAGCCAAATTGGTTCTCTGAGATCTCAACTTCTCTTCTAACCCTGCATTCCACCACTCTTTTCCAAAGTTTCATAGTATGACTGATGAGTTTAATACCCCTATAGTTACTACAACTCTGAGCATCGCCTTTGTTCTTGAAAAACGGCACGACAATACTATGCCTCCACTCCGTCGGCATCTTAGAACCTCTGAGGAGGATGTTGAACAGCTCTGCTAGCCACTGAACTCCGAATTTCAGATTTTTGATTGTCCTAAAACTTAAATCTAGATCAGGTATTTATAGGAGAACCCGCGTTGATGACGTCACTGCGCAGGTCATTCCGCACCCAGTCAACAAGATGCTTTGATGACATCACTGCGTATGTCATTCCGCACCCAGTCAACAAGATGCTTTTATGACATCACGACGTAGGTCACTTCGCACCCAGTCAACAAGATGCTTCGATGACATCACTGCGTATGTCACAAACCGTGTTGAACTTTTATCTTGCGTGTTGTTCGAACCATTGAATATTTAATCAGGTAATATTTTGTCCAAAAAAAATATACAGGGACGGAGACAATTCGACCAAACGGTCGAGTCGAACCGAACCAAATCGAACCGAGACAAAGACCGAGTCAGGGCGGGCGGGCGGCGGCGGCGCGCATGTGTGTTACTCACAACTCTCACTTAGTGAATAGTTTTATTGTTCACTATTATAAAGTATAATATAAACCACATTCCTCCTCTCTATTCTTCCAATGCGGGACAAACTATCACATATATTAACACAACACTCTTCCCCAATCAATAATACACAATTAATCATCTTTTGGATTCCCACCAAATTGGTATCCACCCAAGAGTTATTTTATCTCATTATTCATATGGAATTAGATCATTACAATAATATTTTTTCATGTAATTAAATATTAATTACAACATATTATTCCCTAATTAAATATTGATTCCAACATGAAATTCATCATGGTATATAACACATGTTCTTGAATCACTTGCTGGAAACAATCCCCTAAAATCCATGCCAGTGGTACTGATAGATAGCATCATAACAAAATCAGAACATTCAAAATTCCACAAAAAGAATTCTTAAAGGAACAACAATACTAAAATCATGTATAAGCATCGATTTTTGTTACACCTTTCCAACTTTGAGTAAATGTGTTGATAAACATGCAATATTTCTAAACAAAATTATATATAAAAAAAATCATGATAAGAAACAGTAGCATAAAGGTATATCTCCTCGTCCTACTACGGTTAGGGCTAATCCTTGAATGGAACAATCCACACTCAAACTACAGTTCCACCATTTTCTGAGAAGATGATCCATAATATTACATAAGAGAGTCTTCTTTGGATTTTATAGTTTGCTATTTACTCAATTTGCATTTTGTTCATCCTATTCTCCTTCTAAAGTTCCTCGAGAGATCGATTCGAGTTGATAACCTCTTTCTTCAAGTCTACCACGTGCTATTGCAGGCGAGATTTACAACAAGCAAACTCGATACAAAATTTGATACAGTTGACGTGGAGGTTTAACGAGTGCTTAGTTGAATATTTGTTGCAAATGTAGCTAAATAGCTTCATTCTTGTAATACCACTAGCAGTTGCAGCGTATTTTGACCTGTATTTCGTAGTTATTTTTAGTATATTATACTAGTACGGTCATACGGTTCCATGTATTCTAAATTCCACGAAGTATTAATAATTACTTTCTAGTATTGTATTCTTGAAATCGTTGTTGCTTGGACATGACGAATATGTGGGAATTTGGGGGAAATGCATTTCATGCATTTCAGGTATGCTTAGTTCGTTGGAGCAATCACAGGGATGGCATGGAAGAAGACGATCCACGATACCAATCAAGAGTTAGAGTTTAGTTTTGATGTTGTTGTACTGTCGAGTTGTAATCAGTATTCCGTTGTACTATACCTCAACCCCTGCGCGGGTACTGTTGTAAGAGTTATTTTCTGTTTGATTGAGTTGTGCGACCTCATCGGTCCGTGAAGTTTACTTGTATTTGACATTAACGGTCCGTTTTATTATATTGTTTGACCCGATCGGTCAAGCCTTTGGTCATTCCGTGATGTTTAGCCTGATAGATTCTCGTGGGAAGAGTCTACGGCATGTAATATTCCCGATGGATTTCTGGGGGTGTTACATTTAACGGTTGAACCATGCATGTCTAACATATGTTGCATGTTGAGCTTAGCGTATATTAATTAAGACCCATGTTTTACGTATAATAAGTAGAGAATCAGATATAAGGAATCAGGACAAGACATGTATCGTCTCGGAGGCGGTTCGCGTGCCTAAGGCAACTCAAGTGCTGATTACGTACGTAACATGTGGAGTGTTACGTATGATGTGGGAAGCATATAACATATGTTGTGAGGTCACTGAGGTGTAGCGTACGCAAGGTCTGGATGGCAGAATCTTTCAATCGTATAGGGTCGGGCATTTTCGACGTGCATGCAGACAAGTGAATCAACGTGACTCGCGTATGACGTACGTTGTGAACGATTAGAGAGCGGTCGTAGTGAACAATAAGTTATATTATTTTGTACTAGTGAATATTTTTGTAACGAGAACATTAAATTTTGAAATTGCAATAACAAAGATTGATTTCACATTACATATTTTTCGCTTATTTTCTTTTACCCTGTGCATCCTTTTCTTCCTTCTTTTGCTTTCTTTCTTTATTACTTCTTTTTTCCTTATAGATATAATGTAAATTAATAATATAGCTATTAGAATAAAAAAGCTGATTTATATTTTGTAAAATGGGATTTTGAAATTGTATATAAGGGATAATTTAAGAGTGAGTAAGGCTCTGTTCTTTTGGACTAGGGGTGTAAACGAGACGAGACAACTCGCGAGCTACTCGAGATCGATTCGGTCAAAACTCGTTAAATACTCGACTCGAACTCGAGCTCGACTCGGCATACTAACGAGTCGAGTCGAGCTACCCAATAATCAACTCGATAAGCTCGTGAGATACTCGAAATTATTTTATATATAATTAGCTTTATAATATAATTTGTAAAATATGATATAAAAAAATTATTAGTTGGTCAAAAAATAAAAAAAGATTATTAATACATATTAGATTTTTATTAAATAAAAAATAACAATAATCAAAAATTAAAATTACTAGTTGGATAATAAAAAAATAGAAATTATTCGATATTAATTAAGAGTGTTTGAAGTGTTTACACAAGTTAAAAGCAAAATAGCTTCTCCCACATCGGTTGGGTGCTGTTTATTTTGGCTCACAAGTGGGTAATAAATTTAAGTCAAATCCCTTGTGCGACATCACTCATGTAATTATGATTGTTACTCAAGTGAGACTATTAAAGAATGTTGGAAGACTCCGATTTAATATACGTGTCTATGGGTCCTCGTCCAAGGATACTATGTAGGGGTGTAAATGAGACGAGACAACTCACGAGCTACTCGAGATCGACTCGATCAAAAATTGGTCAACACTCGACTCGAGTAGGCTCGACTCGAACTCGATCTCGACTCGACATACTAACGAGTCGAGTCGAGCTTGGATTTTAACTACTCACGAGTTTTCGAATCGAGTTTGAGCCTGAGAAATGGCTATCGAGTTCGAGTCGAGAATACCAATACTCGAGCTCGACTCGCATAATTTACACCCCTATTTTGGACTGAATGCATCCGAATCGAATCAATTGAATTATCGAATCAATGGATTCGAATCGAATCAATCGAATCGAATGGACTCGAATCGAATCAAATATATATTAAGGGTAAATAATAATAATAATAAATATAATAAAATAATAATAAAAATAATAATATAATAAAATATAGATGATAAGTTGAGATCTATTTGATAGGGTAAATTATAACAATATTAATGATATTAATAACAATAACGATAATAACTATAATAATAATAATAATAAAAATAATAATAATAATAACACTCATAATAATGGTAAATAATAATAATAGTAATCAATAACAATAATGATAATAATAAATATTATTAATAATAATAGTAAATATTATTAGTAATAATAACAATAATAATAATTATTGATAATAATAATAATAACACCGATAATAATGGTAAAGAATAATAATTGTAATCAACAACAACGATAATAGTAAATATTATTAGTAATAATAACAATAATAAGAATTAAAATTAATAATAATAATAATAAGAAGAATCGAATCGAATCAACTAAATGGAATCGAATCAATTGAATTAGATGGACTCGAATCGAATCAACTAAATCGAATCGAATTGACTGAATCAAAACTAAAAAATAAATTCAAAAGAATAGGGCCTAATAGTAACATAGTATGTAGCAGGACGAGTTGAAGGATATTATTCTATAATCAGTACAATTAATCAATTATTATCACTTATTATATACAATTTATGCAGAAACAGGACAAGGAGACAATATGGGAATGTAGCTTAGATGGTAGAGCGCTCGCTTAACATGCGAGAGGCACGGGGATCGATACCCCCATCTCCATTCTCATCACTTGTTGTTAAGTATTACTATACGAGTTAAGAATGGAACAAATGACACTATATTTTGGGATGTTAATATATTTTTTAATATAAGCATTAAGAATGAATAATAAAAATGGTACAAGATTAGAAGCTAGACTAGAATTATAAATTGGAAAATTATATAATCTGTAACCCGGAACAGTTCCAAACCCTTTAAATTTACATATATACAAATGATATATATGTTGTTTCAATAATTAGTTATTCGTCTCAATATAAACTATAATATTACAAAGTAAAAAGTTAATAATAAATAGTATAAATAATAAAAAATCCAAAATAATTCTAATATAAATTTAAAAATTATACGGTCTATGAAACCTTTCTAGAAATTTTATATATTGTGATGGTCCTTTTGTTTTGGACCTTTTGGTTTTACAATTGGTCTCTTTGAAAAGTCAATGCGAGATTGTAAATTTTTAGAAAGATTAGATGTTCGTCGGTGCGATTCACCAGATATAATATTTTATTATTTAAAAAAAATTCTCTCCGTTTACAAATTTATTCTTGAGGATTTCTGACACGAATTTTAATAAAAAAATTATTGAGTATTTATGGAGTGTAATATAATTAGAAGAGTTACGTTAGCGCATTATTAAGTTAATTAGTATCCATTATATAAATAAATTTGGAGGACGAGAGTAGTATGTGATTATGTCCTGATATAGATGCCCTTGTGGTGGTGGGGGGGGGGGGTCCCTTGGACATAGTCCTTTCGGGCAGTGGCCGTTTAGTCCATGGTCCATTGGATGGTCGGTGCAAGGCCAGAAATTGGAACATATTGATTCTCGCTGCCTCGCCCTTCGCTGTGGCCTGTCCCTCGGTGGTCGGGCCCATACGCCGGGAAGCGAAGCTTACACTTGTTCACTAATTGTGACGGTTCACCAGAGCCTCTTTCCTCCTCCCTTTTCTGCTCACCGGTAGGGGTTCGGACTCCCACAAAGGGGGGATATGTATGTGTGCAGTGTGTGTTTTACTATTTTTAGTTATTATGATTAACTAAATATTATAATTTATTTTATACGAGCAATATGAGTTTTAAATCTAATTTTTTAAAAGTGAGTTAATTTATTTTTATTTTGCATCAATTAATTTGAATGAAACTAATATCTATATTCTTCTAATATTAACTTTTTTTGCAATCGGTCATTAATGTATATCCATCAAATTTATCATATTCAATATGAATGTCTAATTGAAGATCGTAAAATAAGAATTAATTCGATATATTTTTAATGAATTTGATACAAAAAAATTATAAACATTTAAAATTTTAAGCTAAAAATATGAAGAAAGAATTTTTTTATTAGTAGATAAGTATAAGTCATGGAATCAAACTCTCAGGACAAATAATCCGAATTTTCTTCTTTTTCTATTTTTCAAAAACAAAATGGGTAAATGCAAAAAAATCTTATGCTTTGGAAGGTGCATTATGATAAATCTTTTGAGTTTTATGCAAAATTATCGTCTCACTCGAACTTCATGGGAAATTGTTGTTCCCTAACTTTTCAACTCAAAATTGAATATTTACCTAATAAGTGACGCGAATAGATTGTCTTACCTTTTAGATATAGCATTATTTTTTTCCCCATGAATTTGAGTCATATATTGTAATTTTGAGTAATATAATTTCGAGTGAACTTGCAAAAATATACGATATCAGTCTTGATGTGAGAATTCGAGTTATCCGAATCTTAATTCGAGTTACCCGAGTCGGATTCGGGTTACCCAAAATGTCAAAATGTGTTACTCGATTTTCTGATTCGGGTAACTCGATTTTGTTACGAGTAACTCGTATCTTATCGGGTAACTCAGATACGGGTAACTCGATTGTCTAATTGTGTTACCCGATTGTCAACCTTCCTCAATATTGTATATTTTTTGAAATTGACTCGAAATTATATTACTCGAAATTACAATATATGACTCGAATTTATTCGAATAAAGATCAAATCCGATAATTTGAGTATCAAAAGAATTTTCGTTAAATTTGAGATAAAAAAAATATAATACTATATATAAAAGGTCAAAACAAGTTTTCTATTTTTTTTTTTGTGCTAACATTGATACTCACTTTTTGTCTTTTGTAGGTAAACTGCACCTATTACTCTGGGCTATTCTAGTGATACCTTCGTTCCACATGTCATTCACAATCGGCCAAAATCTATAATGCACGGATTCTTCAAAATTGGGCAGTATGCAGTATCGGATACTGCATGGGTGCGGGTGCGGGTGCGATTCGCGTGGGATTCGCACGGGATTCGCCACGTGGAGAATCCGTGCAAAAAAAAAATTGACTCGCGTATCCCCGCACAGATACGCGACAGATACGCGTATCTTGTGCCGGATACGCGAGTCCGAATTTTTATATTTTTTTTTTTTTTAAAATTATTAAAAAGTAAATCAAATAAATTAAAATACAAAAAGTAAATCATTTAATAAGTAATTATTTTTACCTTTAGCAGTATTCACTGACAACATTAGAAAAGCTCCATTTGCTCAAAGCCATTTTGAATTGTTTTTGTATGACTTGTTTTATGTATTTGAATTAATTTTATGGTGATATTTGAATTGTTGTTTTTTATATTTAACAAGTGTTATATATAATAAAATATAAAATAAACAGACGTATCCTTGCCGTATCGCACCCTAACATTTTCAAAAAACCGTATCCCCGCACCCGTATCTGCCCGCACCCGCACCCGCCCCCCGCACCTGTGCAACATAGGCCAAAAGTAGATAAATTTGATCGTAATATTCTATTGATATATAAGTGAGAATATTATTATATTTTTAAAATTCGCTTCATCGTAACTTATATTTTCAAAATATTAACATTTTATAATTTTTACTTATATCTAATCAATGATATAAGTGGTCCAAGTTGCATGCTCGAAGATAGCATGTAAATGGTTTGCTGGATTGGTCAATAACATTCGAGTTACATGATTTCATATATTTCATTTACATGTTATTTCGAATCTCGACCCTGTAGATATATATTTATGAATATAAATTCGGGAAAAATAGATTATAGTGTTACCGATGCTAATTCAAATTCATTAATTTAGTGTAATATTAAGTATTTCATACTTTTGAGGTTTAACTTCCAAGCAAATGTCACAATTTGATCAATTCTAGGTGACATTACAACCCATCAAAACTGTGATACCTTTTACACTCAATTAAATAAACGCACAAACTTGTATGGTCTGCCTCACCGTGAGACGTTGGTATGTATTGTCAAAAAATAATACTCTTAAGATGTAAGCAAGGGAGTTGGTTTTTGATCACGCACGAAATATATGATTAAAAACCCCTAAATAAATTTCATGATTCAAATATAACTTCTTTATAAAAAAATATTAAACTTTCAATGAAACGATACTTGGGATTTCATGTGGTGGTTTTTGATCACGCACGAAATATATTGATTAAAAAACCCTAAATAAATTTCATGATTCAAATATAACTTCTTTATAAAAAAATATTAAACTTTCAATGAAACGATACTTAGGATTTCATGTGGTGGTATAGTAGTTAGAGATGGCATTGGGTCGGAACAGAACGAGGGAGGGTAGGCATTACCATCCCCAGAACCGCAAATCAAAATCGGACACAAAATCGGTCCCAGAATTATGAAACTCGGGTAGTGCCCAAAACCGTCGCTTTTGAATCCGGTTTAACCAGAAGTACCATGTTGTTTTCTAAATTATTTTATTTATATAAATCTTGAAATAAAAATAATATTAAAAGTAGCACATTTATATTTTGCCCCGTCTTATTACTCTTGTGTCTAATTTAATTAAATAAGGAAATCATTAATCCTTATTGTACTATTATTAAACAAATAAAATGAGTGGCATTAGAAACCACCTATGTTGCACAGGTGCGGGGGGCGGGGGCGGACAGATACGGGTGCGGGGCTACGGTTTTTCGAAAATGTTAGGGTGCGATACGGCAAAGGATACATCTGTTTATTTTATATTTTATTATATATAACACTTGTTAAATATAAAAAACAACAATTCAAATATCACCATAAAACCAATTCAAATACATAAAACAAGTCATAAGAAAAACAATTTAAAATGACTTTGAGCAGCGGAGCTTTCTGATACTGTTCGTGAATGCTGCTAAAGGTAAACCTGTAAAAGTAATTACTTGTTAAATGATTTACTTTTTGTATTTTAGTTTATTTGATTTACTTTTTAAAAATTACAAAAAAAAAACAAAAAAAACAAACAAAAAAAATTCACCCACGTCCCCTCCCCACGCACCGGATACGCGAGTCCGATTTTTTTTTTGCACGGATTCGCCACGTGGCGAATCCCACCCGAATCGCACTCGCACCCATGCAGTATCCGATATTGCATACTGGTGAATTTTGAAGAATCCGTGCATCTAGGAAACCACGAACAAGAGATGATAGATAGAATGATTTATTTTATTTAGAGTTAATTACATAAATAGTCCTTGTAGTTTATTGGGTTTCACGAGTTTCGTCCCTGTGTTTTTTTTCAGCAGGTCATGTCCTTGTGGTTTTTGATCCGTTACGAGTTTGGTCATTTGACCAATAATTCTGTTAGTTGACCGTTAACTTGAAGGGTATTTTCGTCTTTTTATATATCTTATTATTATTATTATTTGAGTACGTTGCAAAAATCGCCCTTGTGGTTTGGTCAAATTGCAGGTTTCGTCCTCATGATTAAAATTTTCAGATTATTATTATTATTATAACTCTTTATTTTATTATTATTATTTGAATATTTTGTAATTAACCTTTTATTTTATTTATTTTTTGATTTTTATTACTTTTTGTATCATTTTTTAATTCTTTTTATCTTTTTTTTTTTTATTTTCGGTTTTTCATTTTTTTTCTTTCATTAAATCGGTTTGATTTCTATTTCTTTTTCAGTTATTTTGAAATTTTAATTTATCGATAAATAAACTAGTTAGTTATGAACCATCATAACTCTTAACTTGTTTCATAGTTATTTAAATTTTAATATATACAAAAAAGAAGTCAAATATAGAAATTATCTTTTCCAACAACATTATTCCAATGAGATTAACAGTACCATAATATCTAACAATTCAAAACTATCAGATAAACTACGAAGCAACAATATAAAAATTCATAGAAATATGAAATGTCAGTCTTAGCAATTTTATTTTAATTTTTTATTGCAAAAGTCTAAGACTAGCATTTCATATCGCTTAGACTAACATTTTATATTTCTATGAATTTTAATTTTGTTTTTTCGTACTTTGTCTGATAGTTTTGAATTGTTAGATATTATGGTACTATTAATCTCAAATAAAGATAAAAAAGTTTACAAAAATGATAAGGAAAGAGTAATAAAAATTAAAAAAATAAAAAATAAACAAAATAAAGAGTTAATTACAACGTACTCAAATAATAATAAAATAAAAAGTTATTAATAATGATAATAATAATAATAATTTGAAATTTTCAACCACGAGGGCGAAATATGCAATTCGACTAAACCATAGGGACAATTTTTGCAACGTACTCAAATAATAATAATAAAATATATGAAAAGACGAAAATACCCTTCAAGTTAACGGTCAACTAACAGAATTATTGGTCAAAGGACCAAACTCGTACGGGTCAAAAACCACAAGGACCTGGACATGGCCGGCTGAAAAAAAAAACACAGGGACGAAACTCGTGAAACCCAATAAACCACAAAGACTATTTATGTAATTAACTCTTTATTTATTTTTATATATATATATATATATAATTCTATTTTGAGGTGGTCTTACCGAGCTGGGTGTATGTATAATCAGATTCACCCCAAACTCGCAGATGTTTTCCTACGGGAAAAATGCGTGATAGACCCTTGTATTTTACGAAACCTGCACAAAACACCCTTATATTCTATAAAGTGCATAAAACACCCTTGTGTTTTAATAAACCTTGCAAGAAAAACCCATTCTGTTAAAAACTAACGAGAGTGATATGCACTCGCCAATTTTGCGCCTAGTTCAGCTATTTATGATTTGCAAAGGTGTGAAAAGTCAAAAATACCCCCAAATATTCCATTAAATAATATTTGGCTCTTTGATGCTCCTTTATACGGTTAAGAAAATAGTTCAAGATATATTGTCTGTTTGTATTCCAAATGACATACAAAAGCAATAAATTAGAAAATGAACTTCACTGTGCTTGGTAAACAATAAAAATTCAAAACAACATTACATTATAATCCGCATATTAAATCCTTGCATATGCGCACCAACATCCAGAAGACAAACAAAGCCAATAAAAGGCAAGTTAAAATCATAACAACAGAGTTCGTTACCTACCAACCAATCACAAAATATTTTATAATATTATCCATGAATACAAAAGGATGTGGTGTTCCAGAAAATGGTTTCATACATTTCACGATAAAAACCACAATCATCAAAAAGGGTGATGCCCTCTCTTTCTCTCCTTCATTTTTTTAAGAACATCATCGACCGTAGGTCTTTTCTGCCTCTTGGTAGAAGATAGAGCAAGTGCACAAACAGTAGAACATCCAGTTGAAGGAGGGGCACTTGATGTAGAAACTTGTGGAGCATGAGAATGTGTAACCGAAAGAGATGAGCTTTTCGATGCTAATTTTCCAGATTTGCTTGCATTTTGGTTTTGGGATGGTGGTGGTGGTGGTGGCGGCAGCGGCGGAGGCACAACGTAAATGTTACTACGTGCGGTCAGAATGAAGTTGACAAATATTTAACAGTTTTATAAAAACATCCCACTTTCACAATTTTATTTATTTTAAAATTATAGAGAATGTACCTTTTTCTGTTGTTTACTTTGCCAAACAGGTAATTTTCTTCCAGTTGGAGCTTGTGAAGCTTGACTTGATTGAGATGTATGGCTTGGTTGAGATCCACCACAATCTGAGACTGGAGCTTGTGATGCTCCAATTCTCTGAAATTAAAAAAACAGCAGCTAAAATGTAAGATAATAAACCAATTTCATTGAATTAATTAAATGATTATTAGGTACCTTGTAAAATTTTGAACTTTTATTAACTGGATTCTTGCAAGTCAGGTAGTTGTGTCCTTCACCAAGACATTTAGAGCAAGTTTTCCTGTGTCCTTTCCTTGAAGCCTTGGTAGGATCTTTAATATCATTTCCATCTTTCTTCCTTTCCTTTTGTGGCCTTCCACCTTTGACTGTAACCACAGGAGGCTGAATTGGCCCCTTTCCCGATAATTCATAGAACTTCATACCAGGTACTGGGTACACCATGTGCTTATAGGTTGCCATGTAATTTTTCTTGCTATACCAATCCACCACATGATTCTCCAACTTCTTTCTATGTAACTCGATAGCAGAAATGGCATGACAACAAGGATAACCTTGTAGTTGATACATTCCACAACTACAAGTGTGTTCATCAAGTTTGACGACATGGTTTTGGCCAAAATACTCTACTGAATAATTTTCTTGCCCAGCCCAAGTAGCAAAACAGTTGCCACATTTCTCTTTTCTTTCCTTCAGCATCTTCTTCATGATATTGGGACATATTTCACCTTGGTGTTTTTCCATTCCTGTCAGTTTCACTTGAATTCTTGACATCAACTTATGTCTGATCCATTCCCACATGGAGATAATAGGTTGATCCCTTGATCCCATAATGTAAGCATTGAAAGATTCTGACATGTTGTTAACAATGACTGCACACTTGGTTCTAGTCGAGAAATGTGACCTTGCCCAATGTTGAGGATCAATTCTACTAAGCCAAACATATGGCGTGACTTCATTTTCATCAACAGCGGGATAAGTATCATTTATCTCTTTCATGATGTTATTGTATTCATATACATTTCCCACTGATGCAGCACACCAAAATAATTTCTTCATATCCAACCCCCGAAACTTAGCCTTAAAGTTGTTATACATGTGTCTGACACAAAATCTATGTTCCGCACCTGGAAATATCTCTGAAACTGCATCAAGGAGTCCCTTTTGACGGTCAGATATGAAAGCCCAACCCTTTTCTTCAACTATACCAATATCAGACCTCAATATCTCTAGGAACCATTTCCATGTGACATAACTCTCAGACATAACAAATGCCATTGCGATGGGATACAAATTATCATTAGCATCCCTTCCAACCGCACATAAAAGTTGTCCCTTATAGTACCCTTTCAAGAAACACCCATCTAAGCCTATAATGGGTCTACACCCTGCCAAAAAACCATCTCTTAACCCTTTTAAACCAAAATACATCCTATCAAGGGCTGGAGGATCCAACTCCCGATTCAAGTGCATATTCAACTTGCTGCCAATGTTTTCTTTACATACAGTTACACAATAATCCCACAATCTTGAGTATTGCATCTTAATATCCCCATCAATCAACACTTGTGCATATCTTTTGGCCCTGTAGATGATATGGTCAGAAACTTCCACATTAATATCTCTGTATACTTTCTTTTTCAATGCCTCCACAGTCATGTTAGGAGTGTCCCTTAAATCATCCACAAGCCTCAGGCCAAGGTATTTGTAATTTGCTTGAGTATTATGAGTAGTGGCTGCACAAGTGTGTTTACCCTTGATGGTCTTAACTTGAAATGTGCTACAGCCTTGTACATTAGAAGCATGAATATACCAATTACATCCACTTTTGCATTTTGCTGTAATTCTTTTCGCCTCGATCTTTGAAAACTTTAGATCCCAACTATTTCTAATAACCCAATCCCTTAGAACCTGTCTGTATATCCCCCTTGAAGCAAATAACATGCCTACTTCCATCACAAATTGTTTCTTATCCGGATAATTCTTCTCTTTGAACTCCACATATCCATGATAAACATCTTCCGGCCTTTCATCATCAGATTCAACCTTTTTACTCAATTCTTCATCACTCCCACTACTCTCATCGGTATACCATGCTTCATTTTGAGCCACTGCGCATTCTTCTGCTCGATCCCCACCATTTCTGTTATTTCTAGCACCCCTTATGTTTCCATTTTTCATCATATTCATTTCACTCTTTCTACTTTCCTCGTTTAAAGTAGCCTTGTATTTTCTTAATTCAGTTTGAGAGTGATTTTCTGGCCTCTCAACAAATATATCATCATCTTGAGGCCCTTCAAAGTCTTCAGCAGCTTGTTCATCTACATCGGATTCTACAACGTCACCATCTGAGATTTGGGCAATAATTTCTTCTTGAATCTCCACATTTCCTTCAAGCTGTGCATTATTTTCAGTTTCATTAACTGTATGGACTGCATCAGTTTCATTTTCATTAACCTGCACATACAAATTAGGGTCATAACATATATTCTTAAGTTAAAAATATACAATTTAATGTGATTATCAAAGACAAAAACACAATCAACCTGTAGTTCTTCATTCCATATGTTCACACTTTCTTCCATCCATATGTCCACACTTGTTTCATCCATCACATCTTTTTGCATTTCTCTAATGCTATCATCAGTATTTACTTTCTTTAGCTTTGTAGGTTTCTCTTTTGGCACTCGATGGTATATATCAGGACTAACCGTCGGTACTCCCGTCGTTGTAGTATACCAAGAGAAAAAATCAAACAAGCATATCTCATGAAGTTCAACCTCACAAAACTTGTGTCTCTGACCTCCCATATATCTTACATTGGGAGTCCACACAATTTTTCCTCCAGCCCAAACATGCAAAGTAATGCTCTTAAAAGCATCCATCTATTATAATAAGAAAAAAAAATCAAAACTAATTAGCATAACAGACAACACATTAGTCCCAATTTTAGTTACAAAGACAAAACATACACATATGCACTTATAAGATATTAAATAATAGCTTGCAAAAGAAAATATCGAATACTTTTTTTTTTTTCATTTGGGACTTTTCGCATACAGTTTTATGAAATGAAATTGATATACTGTTAACCACAATGAATAATATTTATAAATGAAATCAGCATATTCTATTGTATGTATTATTGATGACAAGATTTTTTTTTTATAATTTAATGCAATGATTTCATCAATTAGTATACCACTCATTTCTATCCTCAACAGATCCCCTTAATCTCATTTTATGGGACCATGATAAACACTTGAGAATGAATGAGATATGATGCTAGTCAGCGGAAGAAATCAAACTCTAAATTTACTTATCCTAAAATCGAACAATGGTCAGCTAAAACCCAACAAATGGTGAACAAAACAAACAATAAAGAGAGAAATAAAACATACCCGTGAACTGCAAAATCAACAGAAATAGAGGGCGCTGGTTGGAGCTTTTACATCACTTAGTATTTTGTTCTTACCGTGACTCTTGGGGTAAAAAGCCCTAATCGTAAAGGATGATGAAAGAAGTAAAGAGAGAAGAGAGAGATGAAAGAAGTAAAGAAAAGTGAGAAGATAAGAAAATAGCACGGCGTTAGTGAATATTTGACGGAAGCAAACGGAGGGGCGAGTATGCAGGGTATATTAAAATACAAGGGTGTTTTATGCAGTTTAAAGAATATAGGGGTGTTTTATGCAGGTTTCATAAAACACAAGGGTGTTTTATGCAATTTTCCCGTTTTCCTACACATTTCAGACCCGAACCCGTACGCTACCTAAGATAGACTCCTTCGATTAATACCCGCAAGTATTCAGACCCACAGTTAATTTTGTCATCCCTAATGGAACTGAAATAATGTGATGTTCATATGAATAGTCATTTTTTGACACAAATCGAATACACTGTACCATGATCCTTATGAGTATCGTCTCTTTAGAAGAGTTGATAAGACATAGAGATCAAATCGTGTTCCATTGCACGCCACGCACAATCAATGTAATACATAGAAAACATTAAACGAGGCATTATACAGCTCGTGCGATGCACGGTCTTTGGTTGAATATCTACGTGTTTTGTACATAATGTTGGGGCAAACGGTTGAATGAGCAGATGGCAGAATTTAAATGCCTTTTAGAGAAGTTTATATGTTTTTTATTGTTATTGTCCTTATATTCTAGTCTATGTAATTAGTTATATGAAATGAGGCTTTACTAACCCGTATGTTGCTCCGGGGTTATTTTTGGTTTATTCAACCTGTGCGATGCACCGATTGTATCTAAGATTTCATAGCTAAAAGTTAATCATCTTGTAATTTATACTATCATTTAAAAGTTCATTTTAATCACCTTGTGTATTAGAAGGTGCACATGTTTTGTACGTAATGTTGGGGCAGACGGTTGAATGAGCAGATGGCAGAATTTAAATGCCTTTTAGAGAAGTTTATATGTTTTTTTATTGTTATTGTCCTTTTATTTTAGTCTATGTAATTAGTTATATGAAATGGGGCTTTACTAACCCGTATGTTGCTCCGGGGTTGTTTTTGGTTTATTCAACCCATGCGATGCACCGATTGTATCTAAGATTTCATAGCTAAAATTTAACCATCTTGTAATTTATACTATCATTTAAAAATTCATTTTAATCACCTTGTGTATTAGAAGGTGCATTTGCATTGTGATGTTTATCATAACTTTTGTATTTAAATTAGTTTATTTACATTAAAGTTACAATTAAAATAGTCTCTTCATATATTTACAATTAAAAGTTACAATTAAATCCCCCTTCCACATTAAATTAAAGGGGATAAGTATTATATAGTATAGATTTAATATTATTTTTTACCCCCATTGCACATTAAATTAAGGAGAATAAGCTTTATACTCTTGCACATTAAATTAAGGGGATAAGCTTTATATATAATTCTTTTTTAATATTTTTTTAACCCCTTGCATATTAAATTAAGGGGGATAAGCTTTATATATAATAAGTATAGATTTAATATTATTTTTTACCCCCCCTTGCACATTGATAAGCTTTATATATAATTTTTTTTTAATATTTTTTTACCTCCTTGCACATTAAATTAAGGGGGATAAGCTTTATATATAATAGATATGAACGACACAGGGAATAGCTGCATGGCGAGAGTCTAGCCACAATGTAACATTTATAAGAGAATTAAGTTAATGATGGAGCTGTGCGTGGAGTCAACCTCTCTTCTGTTTGAGCAGCGTTCATTGGGAGTGAAGTAGCCAAATTCCTCTTAGGTAAGTTCCATGTGGATTAAGCCATGGGCTCAGGTATGGTATTGAGCTTTTTCGAATCATATGTTTCCCTTTGTATTTTTCACTCTATATTTTGTTGTGCACTAAGCTGAGGGTCTTCACGGAAACAGTCTCCCTACTGTAATAAGTAGGGGCATGGTCTGTATACATCTTACCCTCCCTAGACCCTGCTCTGAGCGGGATATACTGGGTATGTTTGGTTTTGTTTGGTTTATAAGTTAATGATTATAATCAATTAACCAACGAATATTAATTAAAATATCATTGGCAATATTTTATTTACTTAATAATTTTATTAGTTATAGTAGCAGTTCGCCAGTGAAATCAAAATTAAAGCACATCGACTAAATCTTTCACAAACGAATTTCTTTAAAAAAAATTTGGAACATAGAATGCTCAATAAATAATAATATTAAACGAATAAAAATTATAACAGTCAACTTTCTACATATCTCTCGTATATATAATTAAGAATAATCATTTTCATATAGGAACTCAGCGTACCGGGAGTTCAAGACATCCCAACAAATCTCCACCTTGACTTGAATCCTCTCACAAAAATAGATTCACCAATGACGATGCTCAAACTTGCTTTTCAGCAACAGAAATACCAGACGTACCAATGCAGATACCCAGACGTACGAAGTAGCTCATACCTTCGTACTCAGACTTTCCCCCAAAGGGCAACTAACAACTTGAAACATTTAACAAGTCCAAACAGTGTCGGAACTTGTTATGTGGAACTGACTTCGTGAACATATCGGCGAGATTATCAGCAGTCCCAACCTTCTACACCTTTATCCTCTTCTCACTTCGCAGCCAATGATACCTCACATCATATGCTTCGCCCTCTCGTGATGAACTTGATCCTTGGCCAAACAAGTAGCACTAAGACTATCACAAAAGATATTTGCATAGTCACGATGCAAGCCAAGATCAATAACCAACCCTTTCAGCCAAATTCCCTCATTGGCCGCTTCTGTCATAGCCATATACTCCGCCTCGATAGTAGACAAAGTAACAGTGGGCTGCAAAGTCGCCTTCCAACTAACAACCGAACCTCCAAGAGTAAAAGCATAACCAGACATGGACCTTCTACTGTCAACATCTCCTGCATAATCAGAATCACAGTAGCCGGCCACTAAGCAGCTCGTATCACCATCGTAAATGAGAGCCACATCAGATGTACCCTTAAGGTATCGAAAAATCCTCTTCACAGCCTGCCAATGTTCCTTTCCAAGATCACCCATAAACCGACTGACAATACTAACAGCATGTGCAAGATGAGGTTTAGTGCAGACAATAACATACATCAAACTCCCGACTGCACTATCATAAGGAACTTAGGACATGTACTCCTTCTCCTCATCCGACTTAGGAGCAAAAACAACAGACAAATGAATATTGAAAGCACTCGGAGTATCTATAGGTGTTGCTGTAGACATACCAAAATGAGACAATATCCTTTCAGTGTAAGTCTTCTGTGATAGAAAAAGCTTCTTCCGACTTCTATCTCTATATATCTCCATTCCCAAAATTTTCTTAGCAGCTCCTAAATCCTTCATCTCAAACTCAGCACTGATAAGACCTTTTAACTTCTGAATATCCGACTTGTTCTTGGACGCAATCAACATATCATCGACATACAGGACCAGATAGATGAACGTACCATCCTCCAGTTTGTTGTGATACACACAACTATCATATGGACTCCTATCATAGCCGAGCTCTGTCATATACCCGTCGAACCTCTTGTACCACTACCTCAGTGACTGCTTCAGCCCATACAAAGACTTCTTCAACTTGCAAACACACTCTTCTTTTCCAGAAACTTGAAAACCATCTGGCTGAGTCATGTAGATCTCTTTATCTAACTCTCCATATAGGAAATCCGTCTTCACATCAAGCTCTAAATCCTGATGTGCAACCAATTGTAGTAGCACATGATAGAAATATGTCTAACCATCGGTGAGAAAATCTCATCATAGTCAATTCCCTCCTTTTGATGAAATCCTCTAGCAACAACTCGAGCTTTATACATGACACCCTCAGCAGCTGACATTTCTTCCTTCTTTTTGAAGCCCCATTTGCATGTAATTATCTTTCTATCCGGAGGCCATTTGACTAAATCCCAAGTCACATTCTTATGAAGTGACTCCATCTCATCTCCCAATGCTGCAAGCCATTGTGTGGCTTCCGAACATGTACCGCTTCCTTAAAAGTAGATGGATCAGGGGAATCCACCTCTTCAGCAACCTGAAGTGCAAAACCCACCATATCCTCAAAACCATACCACTTTGGGGCTTCAACTCCAATCCTTGTAGTTCGATCACGAGCTAAACTGTACGGCTTGGGTGTTTGAGTTTCTGGTGGCGTCTCAACCGACTCAGATTCAGCATGGACGTGTTGATCTTCATCATTTTGTAGCTCCACCTGTTTATCAATACTACCACTTCCAGATGCAATAATAGACTTCACATTGGGGTTAAACATGGATCCTTATGTTCTAGATCTTACTCTTGTGTTGTCTTGCAGGTTGCTGGTGCCCCCTCGTCACTCAAAATTTAATTGTAGATTTTTGAGCGTCTACAATATGGCGCCCACTGTGGGGGCAACTATCACAAAGACAACGCTAGAGTCACACTTGTTGCAATGGAAAATAACTTGAAAGATGGTGAGATCGACATGGCTGCTCAAGTCGCCGCTCTCACAACCCAAATGAAAGAGAGCGCTGACAAAATCCGACTCCTCGAGGAAGAAAACTCCAAGCTCAAAGATTCGCTGACTCACGCGGGACGACAATAGAGACTGACTCTCTTCAGTCAGAATGATGGATCTGCGATAGTAGGGAGCGCGAACCACGGAGGTCAGTCGAATCGGTCTACTGGAAGGCCTCTAGTATTACTCGACGATGCAGAAGACGTGATGCCCGTAATTCCAAATTCTGCAACGGATGCCTCTAGAGCAGCAACTAACAATGGATCGCCTCTTGTGACGAGCGGGCTGAAGTGAAGGGTGTCTTTCGATGCCCTGTCTGGTGCTGTCAACAATGCCAACTCCCAATCTACGGCGGACCCAATTATCATTATCGAGCCCTCCGACCAAACCAAAACGGCCAATCCGACTGGACCTCCCCATCATGCTACATCAGATGCTCGGGCGGCCCAACACATTCAGGTTCCGGAGAACATGCCGAATCCAGGGAACCTTAATCAAGAGCTCGCCCTCAAGTTATCTCAAATATAAGCTATGATCCAAAGAATACCTGGGGTACTGATGCCGATCAGGAATAGTCTACCGAGCAGTTTTGCGGATTCACCATTTGTATACGCCATTGCTCTTGTGGAGATGCCCAGAAAATTCAGGTTCCCAAACATGAAACTCTATGACGGAACGACTAATCCATATGATCACATCTCTCAATACAAACAAAGGATGTTCACGGCGTCCATCCCATGTGACCTCCGGGAAGCATGCATGTGTAAAGGGTTTGGTTCTAGTCTAATGGGACCGGCCCTCCAGTGGTACACAAACCTCCCAAGTAATTATATCTCTTCTTTTACACAACTAATTTTCGAGTAGCAGGAAATTGGAGAAACTGTCAGACGACCTCTACCGAATTCGTCAGAGGTTGGGTGAGCCACCACGGGAGTTTGTTGGCAGGTTCAACAAGGAAAAAGTATTCATTCCGCATTACAACATCGACACAGCAATCACATCCTTCAGGAAGGTCCTCCTGCCCGATTCTGATATTTATAAGGAGCTGACCAAGTACCCTTGTCGAACCATGGAAGACGTACTCACTAAAGCATGGGCCCAAATAAAGTGGGAGAATGATGATGCAAACAAACCATATGTACCTCACTCTAATGACCGCAGGGAATTTAAAGGAGACAGACATGTGGAACGAAGAAGTTCAGACCATCATGTCAACCCTTATCTGGTCGACAAAAGGAGAAGACCGTTTGTGGACTCAAGTCGCCCTACAACCTTCTAAAGTAGGATCGAAAGCAAACCATTGCCTCCAGAATGTTCACTTAACATTGGGCCAGACGAGTGTGTAGTAGTTCTCAAAGGCATGGGGGATACCGTTCGTTGGCCTGGGAAATTACGGACCCCTCCAGAACAAAGAAACACCAACAAATGGTGTGAATTTCATGGAGATCATAGGCATACCACTGCGGACTACATCTCATTAAGATGGAAGTGACAAAACTTTTAAAAGAGGTCACCTGAAGGAATTCCTCTCTAAAAAGGGCAAAAAGACCCCAGCCAGTCGGCAGGGCGCTGATCCGCCTGAAGCCCCCTTGCTAAAAAGGTAATAAATGTAATCTCGATGGGCTCAGAGATCAGTGGCGTCTCTTATTCCTCAGCTAAGCGGCATAGCAGACGGACGGTAAGGCCGGAGCTCAGAACTCACGGCACATCAGACTTTTCATCATCCGGTCTAGATATTAGTTTTACAGATATTGAATCTGAGCAAGTAGTCAGACCCCATGACGATGCACTAGTGATTTCAATTCTTATTGCAAATTGTCTTACGAAGAGGGTTCTCATTAAAATGGAAACTCTGCTAATGTTTTGTTCCGGATGCTTTGACAGAAATGGGAATAGATGAGGCGTCGATCCTCCGCTAACCTACGACACTCTATGGTTTTAGCAGGGAGAAGAAGTTTACTGTATGGAGTGTCAACCTCCCAGTCTATGCCGAGGGAGTCAATCTGACTACCAAATTCTTGATCGTAGATTGCCCATCGAGTTATAATGCTATTCTCGGCAGACCCTAGATCCACGAAATGAAAGCAGTACCTTCAACTTACCACTAGGTGATACGTTCTCCAACCAAGTTGGGGGTGAAGGAGATCACTGGAAAATAGAAGGTTTATCGAACTTGCTACATGGAGGCCCTGAAACCGAAGTAGAATGAATTATATCAAGTTCAGAAGTTGGACCCTCCGATCGATCCAGACCAGCCAGAAATGGAAGAGCTTGACGAAGTTCAGATTCACACCAACTATCCTGAGAGAGAGAGAGAGAGAGAGATAACCCTACTCTCAGACGGGACCTAATTTTGTACCCCTTAACACCACTCCCATAACCAACGAAAACTCCCTTCTTGGCTCTCGGCTCTAGTTTACCCTCATTCACATGATAATAAACAGGATAACCAAAAACTCTCAAGTTAGAGTAATCAGCAGAGTTACCAGACCACACCTCATAAGGTGTTTTGAGATTGATGCCAGTGTGAGGTCCATGATTTATCAAGTAACATGCTGTATTAACTTCTTCCCCCCAAAATCGATGAGCTAATCCAGCATTAGAGAGCATGCATCGAGCTCTCTCCATAAGTGACTGATTCATGCGTTCTGCCACACCATTTTGCTGAGGTGTATCCCTATTAGTATGATGCCTAGCAATCCCTTCATCCTTGCAGAACTCATCACATTCAGACAAACAAAATTTTAAACCATTATCTATTCGAAGCCTCTTGACCTTCTTCTCAGTCTAATTCTCAATTAATGCCTTCCACTACTTGAAATTCTTGAAAGCTTCGCTCTTATGCTTCATTAGAAATACCCAAGTCGTCCTTGAGTAATCATCAATCATAGACACAAAATATTATGGCTTCCAATAGATTCCACCCGTGAAGGACCCCAACAATCATAATGAATGTAATCCATAGTGTCTTTCGTCCTACGAACAGCCTTTGGGAACTTGCTTTGGTGAAGCTTCCCGAATATACAGTGTTCGCAGAAGTCAAGGCCAGTGACTTTATGACCACCAAGAAGATCATTATTCGACAGAGTTTGCATTCCACGTATATGACCAAGTCTCGTATGCCATAACTTGGGCATGTCATCCTTGTGAACTTCTGGCGATGCGACAACAGCAGAACCAATTAAGGCAGAACCTTGCAAGAAATACAAGGTACCATGCTCCTTCTGTACACCTTTCAGTATCACATCTGAATCCTTGCAGACACTCAAAACTCCATTATTACATTCGAAAGTGAAACCTTTCTTGTACAAGACGCTAAGCAATACTAGATCCTTTGTCTTCAACGGGACATGCCTAACATCGTTCAATGTGCAGAATCTACCATCATATGTCCGTAGTTTAATTGAGCCGACCCCAATGACTCTGCAACTAAGATTGGTGGCTATGGAAATAATGCCTCCTTCTATCTCCTCATAAGTCGCAAATCACTCTCTACGAGGACATATATGATAGGACGCCCCAGAGTCGAGAATCCACACTTCATTAAAGTTTGTGTGTCCACCAACAACTAAGGCAATATCCTCCTTGGATTTGGTGTCACCAACTTCTGCTACAGAAGCAGTACCTGCATCCCATTCGGGCTTCTTCTTCCTCTTCGGAAAATCCTTTTTCCAGTGCCCATGCTCCTTGCAATAGTTGTATATATCTTCTGCCTTGGGACCCTTAGATCTGGACTTCTTGAATTTCTTCTTATTTTCGGATTTAGAGTGCCCCTTACTATCGCTAGCTACCAGCCCAGCTGCGTGACTATCATTACCAGTCTCCTTATGGTGCAACTCCCTAGTGTGGAGCGATGACCTAACCTCCTTCAGAGTTATAGTGTCTTTCCCACTGATAAAAGGATGAAAAAAGTTCTCGTACGACAAGGGCAGAGAAACTAACAGAATCAACACAGTATCCTCATCATCAATCTTCACATCAATATTCCGCAATTCAAGTAAAATTGTGTTGGCCAGTAAGTATACAATAAACAGCTTAGAAAGTAAGGGTGCAATAAGATGTACGTTTATAGAAGTTAATTTACAAAGCGGAAGTATGTTGTGTGAGTTGCTGTAAATACAGCAACTAGGTGTTCTCATATTTGCTTGATGCGTACAGTGTTTAACATTGTATACTAGATAAATCACAGTAGATTGAAAAAAGTAAAGTCAGAAAGTAACAGTTTAAAATGGTTCGAGGTAAACCCCTCTACATCCACTGGTCCTCCACACAGGAGTAAAGAGTTTATTAAAATAACTACGTACACAACTAGAGATGTTAAATGGGCTCGGGCCCGTAGGGCTGGCCCGTTTAACCCGCCAAAAAACCGGGTTAGGGCCGATATTTCCTAACCCGTTTAAATCTGGGCTTTTTTGGCCCGAACCGTTTAGCCCGAAGCCCGTTAGGGCTAGCCCGAAGCCCGATATATATATATATATATATATATATTGTTAATTTCAACTTACAGTAATACTATATTTATATAACATATATTAATATTATATATGTAATATATATTAATATTATATATAATATATATTATTACTGTATTTGTTAATATAGTGTGTATATATATATATGTATATACATAAAAGTATATTTTGTGTTATATTTATTATAGTATATTTGTTACTATATATATAAAATATATTGTTACTGTTTTTTTTTGTTTATGACTTATAAAAAAATAAAAAATAGATTTTTTAAACATTTAGCCCGTTTAGCCCGAAACCCGTTAGGGTTAGGGTTAGGGCCGATATTTCCTAGCCCGTTTAAATCCGGGCTTTTTTGGCCCGGACTGTTTAGCCCTAAGCCCGCTAGGGCTAGCCCGAAACCGCTAGGACTAGCCCGTTTAACATCTCTATACACAACTACGTGACTTAAACTGAACCTCTCTCTGTATCTTTCACACAGATTGATACAGGAACTGTAGCTTTGGGCCGTTCACACAGATTGGCTTGAGCACTTTCAACTTGCTTCTTCTCACACAGATTGAAGCTTCGCCTTCAATGCTATTCTTCCCACACAGGTCAGAATATGCAAGGATCCTTAGTCCACACAGGGCTAATGATAATCTCAATGGTAAAGGGTAGAACAAATCTTCAAACAGCAACTTTATCTTGATGAACGATCATTGTATGTTGTGCTGTTTGCGTGAGGATGTAGTATATTTCTTCGCTTGGATACTGCTGTATGCTCACAAAATATACTTCTATGTAATTCCTAGAATGTCAGAATAATCTGTCAGAGCTTTCGCGATAATGAATAATGTGTATTTGAAGTCCTCTTGCTTGGGGCTATTTATAATCTTGGAATTATATCCGTTATAAATGTAGCTGTTGTTAGTTGGTGAGATGTTGACGTATGTCTCTTGATTGGCGGCTGCTGTTTGAATTAAAGTAGACCGTTAATTCTTCAGACATCCTTTCTATCTTTGCATTAAATACTCTTCAGAGCGTTCAAACTTGTCTCTCTCCAGCTGCATTAAATGTTGTCCTATCAGCAATATATGCTGCTTTAACCGTGAATACTTTATGAATAAACACTGTTTATCTCACAACGGTTTAAAGCTTCTTTTGTTTAGTCCTGTTGGATATGTTTTACTTTTCCTAAGTAAGACATCTTCAGCCTGTATGCTATATCCAACGCTTTGTCTCTTTGTTGTATGATGATGAATCTATAGGATGGACTGTAGAAGATCTCTTTGCTGTAGGGACGAACTGTATGGACAGTCCTAACAGCTTCCATACTTAACAGAATTCTGACTCCTTTGAGACTACTTTGCTGTATGTTGGCAATTATCAAAACAAGAATATTTTTTCCAACAATTTCCTCCTTTTTGATAATGCCAAAACTTCTTCTTTAGATGACTACATCTGGATACAGAGAGGCTATATTCGAGTCTTTTGTCCGATTGATCTGATCTTCAAGACTAAGTCGAGAAATCTGAATTGCCCGCATGCAAGTTCTAAAAATGAAGAGTTCTATATTAATGTGTATTACAACTGAACTTATGATTGGCGCGTAGGCACAATCTTACAGTGTAGTCTAGATTGAATACAACTTAGTCTATGAAATGTTTGCAGACAAGTTCTTACAGCTTTGAGATAGCAAGTTTATACTTGTTCAAATATTGCAACATTTCATAATTAAACATGAAAACAATAAGCTTAGATTACGAGCTGTAATCTTTCACACAAAGAAAAATTTATTGATAATCAGGGAAAAATGACAAGTGCTAAAAAGATAAGAACCAAAATATATGTACATATTGTATTGGGAATCTAACAGAGGAAACAATACAGCGAACAGGCAGGTTAACTCTTATACTGAGAATGCCTCCAAGGTCTTCAGTCAGGTTCATTTGCGGTCCCTTTCCACCAGTTGACTAGGGAGTCTTCGCCTCTATCCCTGTAGATACTCCTTCCTTCAGGAAATTTATCATACGCGAGGATCCAGTTCTCCGGGTGGGTGAGTCGTTCACCTTTTTGGTGCCTTGACTTCATCAGCATCTGCAGGGGGATCCTTCCTTCTGCTAATAGTCTCGAGAAATCATTCACGGCATCCTGTACATCTTGAATTTGTTGAACATGGCAGACTCCCTGATGAGCATACAGAAGTATCTCATCAGGTCATTTTTCTTCCAGTTCTTCAGATCATCGGCTGAAGGCTGTCGGTCAGTGGGTAGCAAAATCTCGGCAGGCTTTCACATATTGTTCTTCCAGGGAATATTGGGATCCTAGAACTCAGGTCAAGATCCAGATACCCTGTATCCTCTTGAAGATTGACTAAACCCTGGTGAGGCCAGTCTACCAATTGAAGCAGTGACACTCTCTTCTAGTGCTGCTTCCATTTCCCTTTTTCTCTCCAATCTCCATCTTCGACTAGCCTCTCTGGCTTCTTCCCCCCTTTTGGCATCATCAATGTCTGACACCTTGGCATGAATCTCCTGTAGGAGTTCCATAGACGCATCATGTCGGTCAGTCAGAGTATTGATTTTCTCAACTAAAGTACCGAGCAACAGAGACATATCATCTATCTTGCGATCGTGCTCAGTGAGTCTGGATCCGGTCTCTTGAAGGGTAGCAACTGTTTTGGCCTAGGCAATCCTAATATTTTTCTGTTCTTGCCTTAGAATTTTCTCCTAATACTGCTTGAGTTGATTTAGCACTTGCCACAATGCATTAGGCATTAGGCGGAATGCATCCTCAACATCGTTGATTGTAGATTTCAGTTTGGGGAGCTCATCATGGGCAGTTTCTATCATCCAATCGAGTTCCTTTCCGACATCATGCAGTTCCTTTACGACTCATGTAGGAACACTGTCTGTCGGCCAAGGGCTTGGAGTTGCGCAATGCGGGTTTCGGTACGCGGAGATCCAGGGTGTGAGATATTGGAATTCTCGGGCTCTTCAAGTTGAAATAGAACCACATTATTACGAGGGCGTCGTGGTCTGTCTTCTGGTAAGAAACCATCATCGGAATCAGACATGGATTTTGCAGATGTGGGAGATGCAGGAGCATCTTGAGCAGGAACTTCGGAAGCAGGGGCTTCAGAAGTGGGAGCTTCGGGAGCAGGAGCTTCAGAAGCAGGAGCTTCAGAAGCAGGAGCTTCGGAAGAAGGTGTAGTATATTCAGTCTCGGGGACAGGGGGACTGATTCCCCCTATTCGGTTTGTACGTCAGTAGTCGGAAGTACAGGAGGGACTGAATCCTCCTATCGACTCTCAGCTTCTGCATGATCCAGAAGAGGGACTAAATCATCTTGACGTATAGTGCGGGCGGCGTCTTCGAGTAGCGGTACAGGTTGGGCTTCCTGTTCAGGAGCTGCTTGCTCTTCAGCGGTGACAGGAGGAACCGATTCCTCTTATTGATCTTTGGCAGCTTCCTATTGCGGGGGAGGGGACTGTTGTTTGTTAGATGTCCCCTAACCCTGTAGGTTTTGGTGATTGGCCATTTCTCGTTCCCTTGCCTCTTCACGTCTGATCCTCAGACCGGCCTGTATCACCGTTGGCATCTGAGTCAGGGTCTGAGTGGTGGCTGTTGGATGGAGCTTTGTCGCCAGGCGGTGACTTCCCTTTCGGTCTAGCCTTTTCTTTCGCCTTGAAATAGTCAAAGATGAGTTACTAGAAAAAGTGATCCTCCCAGCGGATAAATACTTCGACATTCTGGGTGTCCGTGACCTCCAGAGCAAATAATTCCTCGCCCTTCAAGTCGGCCCAGTTGTACAGGGTGTCGCACGGGGCGACCCTGTATGACTTCCATACTTTGAAGCGTTCGTACGCTTGCTCGACTTGTACTTGAAGGAGAGTATTATTGATGATTTCGGATGGGGAGGGACTCCCTATAGTAGTTGGGACTACAGTACGGATGGGATCCTCAACAGGTATGGGAGCTTGTTTTGGAGAGGGATCCCGAACAGGGGGATAGTACCCTGTGGGGAGAGGGATCCTGTACAGATGTGGTGCCCTATCAAGAGTAGCGGCTTTTGGCTCCATGGGGGCAGCTGAATCGCCAGATCCCTACAGCTTGGCAAATAGGTGTTCATCCGTCATGGCCGCCACAAGCTCGGGATCTACTGATTTCGCAACAATTGTATCTTCCATAGGGGTTGCGCCCGGTTGGATAGATTCAGCGATAGGATCAGAGGTGGCCTCTACAGTAACCATTGCAGGTACTGTAGGCTCAGTCTTAGACAACTTCTTGGCCTTCTTCTTCTTCTCGACAGCATGAGGTGACTGGCTGTCAGAGACACTTCTTTTTCTTTTTGGCTCCTCGCTCGAGATCCGCCCAGTGACGTCCCTTGGGTCACCTGAGATGGGCATTTCTTTACGATGTGGCCTCTTAGCAATGACAGGTGACTTGTTGAATACAGTGGCCTTTATTGCGCCAATGAATTTACCGGGGCCAATCTTCTTGGCATCGGCAGATTGCTTAAATCCGCAGTTTGTGAGGATGTAGTTCAAAATGATGCCTTATGATTTCTTTGCAGTCTTAGGTTTGGAAGCCTCCTCCTGAATCCACTTCAACAAAATCTGGCACCATTTAACCTTTTCTCCTGACATGATGGAGACCATCATCTGAAAGTGAAGGTTAGTGCACATCTCAAAAGCTTATGTCCGGTTCTCAACAACCCCAGCATAGAAGTCATGAAGGTAGACGTAGGGCCGGCATAAGTCCTTCTTATGGCATGAGGGATGAACATTCTGTGCATTATCATCTCCAGTGAACAACCTCCAGTAGGCTGTCAACAACTTCTCTGACCCGAAGGTCTCCAGTTCTTCTATTCTCAGGCTATCAAACGGCAGTCTATAAAGTTTTTCCAACAAGTCTTTGTTCAGAGAGGCCTGAATCCCATGAATGATTGCAGATATCTTAGAAATTTCTCCTTCTTTTCTATGAGATGAGTATTTGAACGAAGCATCCAAATAGAATTCCTCAACAATGTGTTCATCGTATAAGTCAGTATGGCGACTGGCAAGGCGGTACAGCCCTTGATGTTTCACCCTTGAAACAACCAGTTCCATCCAGACGAAGTCTTCTCCTTCGAGATTTATTCTTTCCATAACCACGGACCTGGCAAAGATGCATCTGTCGATGATAGTTTCTCTTTTCCTTCATGGAGAGGAGGAAGTGTGGGAAGTAGACATTTTTGCTGAAAAGGTTTTTGAAGAAATACTCGAAAAAATCGCAGAAAGTTGCAGAAAATACAGAGAGTATGTAGACTATTTTGCTTAAGACTGATCTAAAATTGCCAAAAGCGTAAAGAGTTTAAGGGAGCAAAATACAGTCATTTATAAGGTGCAGGGAAGATTAGGGTTTCATACAGTGTGTTGCTACCCAAAATATTATCCGGAGATAGATATTGCTGGAATGGATGGATAGCAAACAAAGTGCGAGAGCACTTCCGTAGAGAATGTAAATAACACAAGATTTGCTGGGGTTGTTAGTCCCGGGCTTGAATGCTCTCGTGAGATGTTATTAATACGAATATTCGGGGATACAAGTATTAATGTTAGAATACTATTACAATGAGTGTAACGATTCTAGTTATCTTAGCTAGTAAGCATGTAGATTGCCGGAAGAACCAGATGTGATGCTCTGTGAGTTCTTGTAACAACGTTGATGAACTGAGGCGGACATGAGAAATCGACCGTCTCTCATGGCGTGTAGTTGCTATGTATTTGAGCTCCGAGGCTTGTGAATCTGAACTGTGGAGACTTCTTGCCTCTGCCGACCATCTTCTGGTTGAGAGGTGCTGAGAGAGAAATCCTGAAGTAGATTCCGGTGAGGAAGCCGGGAGCCCAAGAATATGTAAGCATTTGTATGCTTTTCGAAATGATTTTCCAACTTTATGGAGAATGCGTGAACTGAGAGTTCTTTTTAAGCTGAATGGGGGAAAAATGTGAACCTTTTTCCAGTTGCTGGATGTTCTCTATTTATAGGACTGGGACACGCTGGGCGATCGCCTCTGATGTATTATAATAAGCGGGCGATCGTCTTTAAGCACATGGGCTGGTCCCCTTAAAGTCCACAGGAGTTGATGGCAGCCGGATGTGTGGTGCAATGAGAAGCCTGCACGTGTCCGAGTCACTGTCACGGGCGGTCCCACCTTGCACCTTTCGGCGGGCTTGTCGGTAGGTGGAAAGGTGGTGACAGGCTGTGGTCAACGATCCATAAAACGCGGAGCCTGTCGCGGATCTGCACATGGGCGCTGCTTTGAGGTCTAGTCTTCGTGGACTTTGACGGACGATGGTCTCTGTCTGAGGTATGGGATGGTCGTCCTAAGTCGGGAACCAGAGTCGATCGCTAGGTGCCAAAGGGCGATCGCCTTGGGAGTCGATCGCTAGATACCCGAAGGTGGTCTGGTATCTTTGCTTTAGGAAAGTTCGCCGTAGCTTGATTGGTTGTGGACTCGATCGCTCGACCTTGAAGTCGATCGCCTGTCGAGGTGAGTAAATCTTGACACAACAATTGCCTCCCAGCTCGCTCCTATGTTGGAAACGTGGGGTGAGGTGGTTCTGCTGGCGATCGCTGAATTTTGACGAGTGACTCTGTATTTTACTGAACTGGCGATCGTCTCTGAGCTGATTGATTCTGAATTTGGACGACCTGATAGGTCGCTGGAAAGAGCGGGAAATGGCAGCGGATGTGGAAAAGTTTCTGGGGCACGTGTCGGGTTCCCGTTGGGGGAGACCGACGGTTATTTATGACTCCCCATCTGACGCGTCCTTGAAAAGGCACGTACGCGGGTTTCAAGGGGGTCAATAAATGCGACGGTTGCACTTCAACCCCTGAGACTCTCCTTAATTGCATATGAGTCCCTGTCATCTCCTATAAAAGGGCGCAAGGTTGCAGTGTTGACACCCTTGCGCGTTTATTACTGGAGAAAGAAGGATTTTGCTGAAGAATATTTCTGAGAGATCCGACTGCCAATCGTCGATCGATTCCATCCTTGGGTAAGAAAAAACTCCTTTTCTCCTCTTTTCCGCGAGAATGACTGGAACATCTTCTTCACACGGAGTGGGCACCAGTTCCGCCGCCGGAGCATCGACTGCTCGGGGAGGGTCCTTTGCTGACTTCCATCTGGAGACTGCCGCTGAGGCTATCCGGGCCGGAATTGACCCTGCGGAAATCTATGGCTTTGTTTAATGAAGCCGATGTCGCTAAGGAGGCAACCGTTGAACACAGACGCTCGCAGACGGAGAGAGATCTGGCGGTGAGGGCCTATTGGGAGAGGTATAGTGCCTTTGTCCAGGCCTATGTGGCCTTTGCTGAGATTATGGAGAGGCTGGCCGGTCCGTCTCCAAGATTCGATTTCCGGGAGTATTCGATCGCTTACCCCTACCAGCTTGCTAAACGGTCGCAGTTTCGGGCTGCGCAGCGATCTCTGTGATCTCTTGGCCAAATCAGGAGTTCGGCGACCAGGAAAGACCTGGCCATCTGGAGGACGAGGTACCACGTTCCTTCAGATGTGGATCTATTTGCGCCGGCGGAGAATGAGCGAGCCGACCAACCCCTGATGGGTATGGTCGCCGTGAACGAGGCGATTATGGAGGCCGGGCTGCGTTTCCCTCTATCTTTTGCTGTCTCCCACCTGCTGGCTACTTGGAACGTGGCGCCACTCCAGTTGACGCCGAATGCTTGGCTCCAGATAATTTGCACTCTTACCTTGTTCGGCGGTCACCGCCTATATCGCCTTCCTTCGCCGTCGGAGATGAACCACCTGTTCAAACTGACGTCTCAGAAAGGGTCAGTCGGAGGCTATCATATTCAAGGTCGATCCGGTCGGGTGATCCTTGGAGTCCCGAACAAGGTGCGAGGCGACCCGGCGAAGTGGTTCTGGGTTGCCGGTGCGTGGAGGGCTTCTGCGAGCGACAATCCTACAGGCGAGCTAGAGATCCCCACTAGCTTTCGGGAGAGGGATTCTGGTAAGGGTTCAGACTCTCCCTTTGTTCGGATATGTTCTGAACTGTTCTAATTTGATTTTGTTTTTGCAGGTTTCCATATTCCAGCGATCGAGGAGCTGCCTTTTGATTTCCTGGTTGTCTGGGAGCGGATACGAAGTTTGTCGGACGACGACTTGTACGCTAGCCGGATCAACAAGGAGAGTCGTTAGTTGTCGGATCGGCTATTCTGTTTCTCGAGACATCTCTCGGTATCAGGTATGAGTTTCTGTGATCTTTAATTACTTGGCGATCGTCTTGCTTGAGGAAAATATCTAACTGTTGTTCGACTGTCTTTATTATAGAGGTCCGCTTTCCTCGCTTCTTGGAGCCCCCACCGGAGATAGCCATGTCGAATCCTGGAGTTTTGGGCCGTCTCCGCCACAAGAAGTCATCTCGGGCTCCTCCTGTTGCATTACCTATCATTCCGTAGGTGGAGCCTCGCGTGGAGCCGATCGTGGCTGAGGAGGAAGTTCCTGAGGAGGGGCTTCGAACGAACCGCAAACGGCCGATGTCTGAAGAAACTCCAGCTTCTGCCCCTGCTAGCGAGGTGTCGATCTCCGCACCTCCAATCACCGTTCTTCATCCGGAGAATGAGCCCACTTCCTCCGCGGCTTTCTTACGGGAGATAGAGATCGCCGATGCTGAGACCCCTCGAGGGAAACTGTACTTCGGTCGCGACCCCGAGAGGGCTGAGAGGTAGACATTGCTTGTTGAGTTGAAACTTGTCATTCGCGTAGGAGATGTGCTAACTCCTGTTGTTTTGATGCAGGGTCCGTAGAACTGACCCGACTTGTCCGCCGATGGTGGTGGATTTCCTAGCGAGCCGATCTCCTCGCCAGGCTTGTGATGTCCCTTTATACGTCAACCGGGCTATTTCTGCCCTGCCGAAAGCCTGGACGAAGGACTTAGATGCGATCGCTCGTCAGTGTTCTGGGAGTTCGATGCAGGCTGCTTTCGCTCTCTCTTCAGGCTACGACAATGGCTGCTCAGGCTGTGCAGGAGTTTGAGGAGCGTCCTTCCACTACTCGCCTGCAGGCGGATCTTGAGGCGGCTCGAAAAGAGAACGCCGAGTTCGCTGACAGGATCGTGGCGATGGAGAAGGACTCCCTGGAGGCAGCCAAGCGGGCAAGCCAAGAACTTGAGCTGGCGAGAAAGGATGCTGAGCAATCCCGGGTGACGGTCGATCGATTTCGGGATCGGATGACAGATGTCGTACGGTCACAGAAGGCTGCTGAGAAGGAGGCCGATCGACTGAAGGTGACTATCGCTCAGCTAAATAGCGAGCTGGCAGAGTCGAGGGGAGAGACGGCTGCGAGGGAGGCGAAGCTCCAGGGTTCTCAACAAGCGATGGCGGAGTTGAAAGGGGAGCTAGAGGCGACCAAGGCCAATCCCTTTCTTAATGTGGAGTACGTCGGTGAGTTTGCCTATTATATGGCCTACGCTGACTCGCTCAGATCCGCGAAGAAGGGAGGACTGGAGGTCGGCCCTCCCGACTTCTCCGTGCCAATATTGGATCTCTCGGACATCGGTGTGGACCTGAGCTGGTACCTGATCCCGGCGAACTTTATTCATCCCGATGCTCCGTAGGACGGGGAGGCTGCTCCGCAGGCTGCCGAAGGGTCGCAGACAGATCCGGGGGCTGAAGGCGAAGGCCAGGCAGGGGCCTGAGGCACTTCTCTTTTAATGTTTTAGCTCATTGCCTTATAATTTGTAGCTTTCTTTTTGTGGTACTTAGGCCTTCGGGCGACCATGTATGTACCTTTGAGATTTCAAGTAATGGAACGAATGTTTGGTTCTTCGATTTATCACTTGAATGATTGCTATTTTTGAGTCTTTTGCTTGACTTTTTTACAAATGTGTGAGGAGAGATTGTCGTAAGTGTAGGTCTACGTGAATTGATAAACTCATATAGATAACTTTAACAACAAATTCGATCGCTGCACAAACATATGACTAATGCCGATCTCCGTATGTAATTGAATAGGGACGATCGTCATATATATCTCCGCACTCTTTTCCCCCTTGTTTTTGTTCACTTAGTAAAAGTAAGGGGACGAAAATAAATCGTTGAGTGAGCGGTCTTCAAATTTGTCAAATCCTTGAAAGAAGCCGTCCATCTCGGTCTTGAGGAGCCGTGCACGATCGTGGATATCGATGGACCGACCTCCATGACCGTGTCTTATGCACGAGCGACATTCCGTCTGATGGCTAAGTTCTCGTGACTCACTTAATTGGTAGGGTCCTCCGAAGGCTGTGCCTCGCCTCGTATTTAAACGAAGGGCGTGCGGTCTTGGTCTAGAAGATTCCTTGCGCGGGGCGTCGTTGGATTAATCAACTCCACTTCCGCGGCTTGTTAGCGCTGCTTCCACCTCGGACCGCCATGAAGATGGCGACCCTCGACGGTGTACGTTGAGACGGGGGTAGGGACGCGTCGCATTGTCTGGGTCCACCACGTTAGATGATGAACCTTTGAGGGTGGGCGAGCGTTTCCACTGATTAGTTTTGGAGGGCCCTCAGACTACGCCGGCCTCGTATTTAAATGAAGGGCGGGCGATCGTGGACCAAAGGGACCTTGCACGGCCGAAGCAGTCGGTTCCATCGACCACCAGGACCATGGCTGCACTCTTCTACCTCGGATCGTCAAGTTCAATGCCGATCCTTGATGGTGTACGTTGTGCGGGGGAGGCGATCTCGTGCCTTAGTCCATCATGTTAGATGATGAACTGTAGTTTGTGAGCGAGTCCTCCTCTTTTTTGAAGCGTTCATTCAGGCAGTAGCCTTTGGTTTGATGAGGTGGGAAATCGGGTAGAGACGCCCGGGGTTCCTTTCTCTTGATTGGAGCCTGCGGTCGTCGAGGTTGATCGAGGGGTCGGCTCGTATGAGCTTTCCAGCCTGTTCGCGTTCGAATCGGGCGACTGACACGCTTTTAGTGTAACTATCGCAAGTGCACGATATCGTATCAAGTAGTAAAGTGGACTTTTTGAGTCCGGTTTATCGATCCCACAAGGAAGTTTGCTTATAATTTGAATGATACACTATTAGTCTATTTTTATAGATACTTAAGATGAGTGAAACACACAATTAAAAAGTTTGGTTTAATAATTGCAAAGAAATTGCAATAATAGTTCTAATATTATAAGGAAATAAAAAGATAGCAATAATAATAGATTGATTATCGATAAAATGAAATAGTTGGGATTACAAACTTAGTTCGTCATTAGTTATAAAAGATGTATTGGAGATCATAAGATGAATTTACTTATTATGTTGTGTAGATTCGATTTTTCTTAAAAAGACGGTTTCTCTTTCGAACTATAAAACGCCCCTTACATATTGAATCAATCCACTATATTTTTATGTTGATTGGCTTCAATACATAGCATTAGGATTTATGAAAATAACTCAAAGAATCATCTAAGGACTAGGGGTATATTTCTATCCCCTAGAACAACTTAGAGTGAAGATCATTTGATCTAATCAAACATATTTTCTTTAACATATGAAGACCATAAATATCGTCATTTATTGGCCAAATAAATAAAGATTGTTAAAACAATGAAAATCACACACAATAATAAGTAATTCACAATAGATCTTTATACAAACATAAATAACATGACTAACCTTGTTTATAATCCCAACTAAAAATTACTTAGCCCATGAAGGGTTTATTACACATATTACAAGCTTGTGTGGTCATTATTAGTTGAATCAAGAGAAAGAATTGATCCTAACTCCCTTAGTAGATAAAGGAGATAGAAACAATAAACTCTCTGAACAACATATGTTATACCACACTTACAAGGATCACTCAAGAACACAAGTGTGTTCTTCACACAAAAAGAAAAGTTTACAAAAAAAAATGGAAAATTATAAGATGAATGATGAATGATGAAGGATCTATGGGGTCTATTTATACACCTAAAGTCATCTAATAGCTCCAAAACTCCAGCATTATTACATTAGATCGGATCAATGCCAGCCATCCCCTCAATACTACACCAAAAGTATAAAAAATTAGACAAATCATAGCAATCTGTCAAGAGTTACGGCCGTAACATTCAGGAGTTACGGCCGTAAATAGGGTGACTTACGGCCGTAACTCCTGAATGTTACGGCCGTAACGTGGCTTCGTAAATTTGCTCATTTGAAGCTTTGATAGTTACGTTTTCAGCCCAGAATTTCTCAGATTTTGCGTTTTTCCCCAGATCTTCTTCGGATGATAACTTTTGATATATAACTCTGATTTTGAATCCGGAAAGACTGCCGAATTCGTCTCGGAAAGCCGTACAACCTGAATATATCAAAATTCAATAAAGAGAATATTTATTAAACATGTTGTTTCTTGAGTAATTCAGTTATTTAATCCGATCATCATCCGATAAAAATAAAATTATTAAAACTAATAAATTAAAAGCAAAAAATGAGTAGATTAGCTCAATTATGGGTGAATTTTATCGATACAAACCATGGATAAGTGTACAAAACTGACACTTATCAGCGACCTTGTTGGGAGATTGCAGGGGCTCCGGCTAAGCCAATAAGCTGTCCAACTTGCCTTCCTCGAACAATTTCCAGAGTTGTTTGAGGAGGTCGCAGCATTGGTTAGTGCTGTGGCCGGGACTCTTATGGTAGGCACAATATTGATTGTGGTCCAAATGACTGTGGTCCCTTATCGCCTTTGGCTTGTTCAGCGGTTCGTGCCCTTTGACGGCGTAGAAAATGTGGGCCGAAGTTCGGTTGAATGTATGGAGGAGATGGGCTTCCATGTCCTCGAAGGTCTTGCGATCTCCGGGTGGCTTGGCGACCACCTTCTTGATTTTGGCGATCGCCATCTTTCGGACAGGAGGTGGCGTTTCCTCGCCTAGGCGGAGGGTGAGCAGCTTCTGCCTGGCCAGAAAGTCGGCAGCCTTAGCGCGGAAGATCGCGTAAGTTGGGGGGATGTCCTTCGTCAGGTGTCTAAACATGGGTGAGTGACCGTAGAATCCCCCCAGGACTGAATAAAGAGCGAGCTCGTTGCTGATGGGCTCGCCGGTGAGGACGATTTCGTCTACTCAGTCGATGTAATCGGCGTCGGATTCATCTTTCCCCTGTCTAATTTTCATCATGCGGTGGGGGCCTTCTGGTCTGGCGACCTTGACAGCAAAGTATGACGTGAAGTCATTCGCCAGTTTCTCAAAGGAGATGATCGATCGTGGTGGTAGCGAGACGTACCCCCTATGGGCCAGCTCGCCCAATGTTAACGGGAAGATTCGGCACTTGGTTGCATCTGATGCCCCACACCCAGTCATGTAGATCCGAAACTTACTTAGGTGGGTTTCGGGGTCCGATCTCCCTTCATATAGAGGTGTTTTGGGAGGAGCGATCCTCGGTTGCACGGGGGCGAGCTAGATGTGGGCCGCGAGTGGCTCGGTCGGTCCGATGAGCCTTCTGCTGGTGCTTGCCCCAGTGTCCAAGAGTGCTTTCATCTCGTCGAGCTGGCGTTGCATAGAGGCCATCGCCGTGGCCTGATTGCTCGCGGCTAAACACCCGGAACGGGAGCCTAGGCGATCAAGTACTGATCCCCTGGCGTTCGGAACGGGAGCCAGGCGGCTGATCTCCGTTCGGCTGGTAGTTGGATAGGCCGAACTTCTGGTGATGGACTCGGATTCCATCGTCTCGTGGTTGGGGCCAGAATGCCCCAGTCGCCATGATGGATCGCTCCCCAGGCGACTGAATACAGAACCGTCCGACCTTGCGAGAGCCTTTTCTCGCGATTTGGGGCTTTCTGATGATCGCTCGCCCAGTAGTCCCTTGAACTTCCGTTTTCCCACGCGGCGAATGGCCGAGGGAGTTATAGCGGGCGTCGCGCATGCTCTTTGTCGCTCCTTTAGGATGGCCATAGCCTCCTCGATCTGTTCCGCAGTTCGGATCTGATCGAGTGAGAGGCTGGGGCCACCTCTCAGGCGCGGGATCGAGAGTCTCGCGTTCCTGCGACTTCCCTCTGCCGTCGGCTGGGGCTCGGATTGAGCCGGGATTTGGTGTCCGGCGGTTTGGAGAGTGGATCTCTTCAATGTAGTGGCGGACGTCATGATTCTGAAGGCTTTCTTTGAAGCGCACTGAGTGTCACTTCAACTATATGCCCCGAGAACACTGATTGTTCTTCAGGACGGTAGGAATAAAAATGAAGGTTAAGAGTCGAAGCCCTCCTTCTAGCGCCAATTGTTGCTACCCAAAATATTATCCGGAGATAGATATTGCTGGAATGGATGGATAGCAAACAAAGTGCGAGAGCACTTCCGTAGAGAAAGTAAATAACATAAGATTTGCCAGGGTTGTTAGTCCCGGGCTTGAATGCTCTCGCGAGATGTTATTAATACGAATATTCGGGGATACAAGTATTAATGTTAGAATACTATTACAATGAGTGTAACGATTCTAGTTATCTTAGCTAGTGAGCGTGTAGATTGCCGGAAGAACCAGATGTGATGCTCTGTGAGTTCTTGTAACAACGTTGATGAACTGAGGCGGACGTGAGAAATCGACCGTCTCTCATGGCGTGTAGTTGCTATGTATTTGAGCTCCGAGGCTTGTGAATCTGAACTGTGGAGACTTCTTGCCTCTGCCGACCGTCTTCTGGTTGAGAGGTGCTGAGAGAGAAATCCTGAAGTAGATTCCGGTGAGGAAGCCGGGAGCCCGAGAATATGTAAGCGTTTGTATGCTTTTCAGAATGATTTTCCAACTTTATGGAGAATGCGTGAACTGAGAGTTCTTTCTAAGCTGAATGGGGGAAAAATGTGAACCTTTTTCCAGTTGCTGGATGTTCTCTATTTATAGGACTGAGACATGCTGGGCGATCGCCTCTGCTGTATTATAATAAGTGGGCGATCGTCTTTTAGCACATAGGCCGGTCCTCTTAAAGTCCACAGGAGTTGTTGGCAGCCGGCTGTACGGTCCAATGAGAAGCCTGCACGCGTCCGAGTCGCTGTCACGGGCGGTCCCACCTTGCACCTTTCAGCGGGCTTCTCGGTAGGTGGAAAGGTGGTGACAGGCTGTGGTCAACGATCCATAAAACGCGGAGCCTGTCGCGGATCTGCACATGCGCACTGCTTTGAGGTCTAGTCTTCGTGGACTTTGACGGACGATGGTCTCTGTCTGAGGTATAGGACAGTCGTCCTAAGTCGGGAACCAGAGTCGATCGCTAGGTGCCAAAGGGCGATCGCCTTGGGAGTCGATCGCTAGATACCCGAAGGTGGTCTGGTATCTTTGCTTTAGGCAAGTTCGCCGTGGCTTGATTAGTTGTGGACTCGATCGCTCGACCTTGAAGTCGATCGCCTGTCGAGGTGAGTAAATCTTGACACAACACAGTGAATGGTCAGATTTAAGGTATGAGAACTGTCCTTTTAAAATGAACATACATGATGGATTTAGAGTAACTTGTACGCCTTATCCATCTATTTTTGAAATGATAACCAGTCCCACTTCTGACAGTTCGGCTTCCCTTATTGCACAAAACGGCAGTTTGAAATTATTAAAATTGAGATATTTGAGATAATGAAGTCCATGTGTCTTTAAAGCATTAAAGGATAAAACGTTTGAAATATAAACAGGGCACATGAAGACTTTTTTTTGTATGAATAGAGTAGTAATATAATATTAATTGACATCCTACAGTGTATGTGCTGTATCCATGAATCAATACAGTGTTCCCCCTTAAAAGCTACATACAGGATTCAATTCTTACACCAATATTTGGATTAGTACTATAGTTATGGGTCATACTGTATTCCCCCTTAATTGATGTACACGTCAGTTGTAGGAAGGTTTCATGCCTTCTCTGTCCTATAGTACTATTTGACTGGTTCTGAGTGTATCGTTAATTAACTTGGATACTGTATTATTGGGTCTTACAGCATTCCCTCTTAATTGATGAGTAAAAGCGTAAGAACTTAGAGGGAGTCACGCTGTAGCATTCCCAATTCTTGATGAAGCATACAAAATCTGGCTATGCTGAGAGGTGTTGTAAAGATGTCAACCAACTGAATATCTGTATGAATCTTTTCGATCCGAACATCCTTATTCTCAATATGATTCCTGGTGAAGTGATGATTCATATCAATATGCTTAGTTCGCGAGTGCAATACAGGATTGTACATTATTGCAATTGCACTCGTGCTATCGCACATGATTGGCGTCTCTCTGGCACTGATTCAATAATCTTGCAATTGTTGTTGCATCTAGAGAATCTGCATACAGCAACTTCCAGCAGCATAATATTCTGACTCAGCTGTAGAAAACGAGTTGGCCAATTACTTCTTATTGAACCAAGATACAAGTCTAGGTCCAACAAAGTTACAAATACTGCTTGTACTCTTCCTATCCAACTTACAGCCTCCGAGATCTAAGTCGCTGTAGCCAACCAAATCGAATCCTCCTTCCTTATGATACCATAATCCTACATCAACTGTTCATTTGGCTGTCGTGAAGTGTGACTCCTTATGTGCTACTTGATATCGAGCACACACTCCTACAGCAAACTGGATATTGGGCCTGCTAGCCATTAGGTACAGGAGTGAGCCAATAATATTCCTATAGAGTGATTGATCAACCGGCTTTCCAGCTTCGTCCGCACTAATTTGCACAGAAGTGCTCATGGGGGTTGACGAGGATTTGGAATTATTCATCCCAAACTTGTTGAGTAGCTCCTTGATATACTTCTCATGGTTGATGAAAATTCCTGTAGCAATTGCTTCATCTGCAATCCTAGGAAATAACTAAGTTCTCCCATCGTACTCATTTCAAATTTACTTTGCATGAGATGAGAGAATCTTTGACATAGGGCAAGGTTAGTAGAACCAAATATAATATCATCGACATATATTTATACCATTAACAGGTCATCTCCTTCCTGTATTTTGAATAAAGTTTTGTCCACATCACCTTTCTCAAATCCATTATTAGTAAGGTACATGGACATGATTTCGTACCAAGCTCTAGTTGCTTACTTAAGTCCATACAGTGCTATCCGTAGCCTGTATACTATGTCTCTGCCTCCCGTGTTGATAAACCCTAGTGGTTGTTCAAGATAGACTTCTTCGGCGAGGTCTCCATTCAGGAATGCGCTCTTAAGGTCCATTTGATATAATATAAAGCTCTTATGGGCAGAAAATGCTAGGAAAATCATAATGGCTTCTAGTTTGGCTACATAGGCGAAAGTCTCATCGTAATCTATGCCTTCTTCCTGTCTGTAGCCTTGTGTGACTAGACGAGATTTGTTCCTGATAACAAGTCCATTCTCATCCTTCTTGTTTCTAAATGCCCATTTGCTTCCAATTACGGATTGATGTTGTGGTATGGGTACTAGATACTATACATTGTTTCTTTCTAAACTATTAAGCTCTTCTTCCATAGAAGAAACCAATGAGAATTATTCAAAGCTTCATTGGTTGAAACAGGTATGGAGTAAGCTAAGAATACAGCTAGGGTGTACATAGCTAGTCTCCTAAGTTCAGCTTGAGATTTCCATACAGGAAATGGAGATTTCTCAGAATCGGTTTCTTTTTGTGCACACAGTACAGTTCCTTGTGTACTCTGTATTCTTCTTCGAGTAGATACACCAGCATCAATATATCCTATAATTATTTCTTGTGGGTGATCTCTCAACCATCTTCTGTTAGGTTCTAGTTCGGCATCTCGTACTGTATCTTGTGGTGCTGTAGTTACGGCTTCAGCTTGTACAGCATCGACTTCGACTACTTCTGATCTTACAGCTGCAGGATTAATCTCTAAGTCTACGACAGGCTCTATAGGAGTTTGAGGGTCATTAATGGAGAGTGTTTGAATATTCTGGGTTAAGTCTTCTACTCCTATAGGATCAAAATGAGGTTCATCGAACACTACGTGGACAGATTCTTCTATTGTCAGCTTCCTCTTGTTAAAGATTCTGAAAGCTTTGCTGATAGAGGAGTATCCTACGAATATCCATTCATCAGAATTTTCATTAAAGGTCTCGAGTTGATCTTTTCCATTATTCAGAAAGTAACACCTGCATCCAAAAATATAAAAGTATGCAACTAATGGAGTTTTATTATTCCATACCTCATAGGCTGTTTTGTTGTGATACTTGTTAATTATACAGCGGTTTTGTTTATAGCACGCTGTATTGGTTGTTTCACCCCAGAACCGCTGCGGCAACTTTCTTGTTGCAATCATGGTTTTTGTTGCTTCTTTGAGTGTTCTATTCTTTCGCTTGGCAACACTATTTTGCTGAGTCTGGGATGCTGAGTATTCGTGATATATTCCATTGTCCTAACAGTATTGCTCTATAAAGCGATTTGTGAATTCAGTACCTCTGTCGGAATGAATGGACACGATATTCAACCCTTTCTCATTCTTAAGCTTTCTAAAGTGCTCAGGCAACTTCATTGTGGTTTCTTTCTTCTTGCTGAGAAATATTGTCCAAGCATACCTAGAAAAATCATCAAAAATAACGAGACAGTATTTCTTACCTCCCAAGGTTACAGGGTCTACAGGGCCGTAGAGGTCCATGTGTAGCATATCCAGAACCCTGTGGGTGTATAGGTATCATTTGCTTTTCAGGGTGGTTTTGACTTGTTTGCCTTTCTAACAGGGTCCGCAGACGCTGTCTTTATGGAATGACACATCGAGCAAACATCTAACCATTCCCTGTCTAGCTATTTTGTTGATCGTCTTGAAGTTGATGTGTGACAGCCTCTTGTGCCATAACCAGCTTTGATATGCAGTGCCTTTGGCAACAAAACAAGGAACAGTGGAGCTCGTAAGCTTCCAGTCAGCAATATACATGTTACCTGGCCTGCTTCCTGGGAGGATGATTTCCTTGGTCTTGATGTCCTTCACTCTACGGTGGTCTATATATAATTTCACCGAGTACTGTTTGTCACAGAACTAACTAATACTAAGTAGATTGTACTGTAGGCCTTCAACATAGACTACGTCGGTGACTTTGTACTTTCCGACAAGTAGGATTCCCTTCTCTCTTGTTCTTCCTTTGTACTTGTCACCGAAGCGCACTTTTGGACCGCGACCTTCTACATAATCTGACAGTTTCCTTACATCTCCTGTCATGTGCCGAGAACATCCGTTGTCAAAGTACCAGATGTCCTTCTATTTGATATCCTGTAAGGAAAGAGATTAAGTAGATTTAGGTCCCTTTTGATTGTTGGGTCCATGTACGTTAGTGCCTTTTGGTACCCAAATTTGCCTGATAGCAATAGGTTTGTTGTAGGTTACTTTTGGTCCAGTTTTGCGGTGTCTACGTGGGGCAGGCACGTAGTCGCTATAACCTTTATAATCATGCATGTGAAATTCTGGTTTATAGTTCCCTTATAGTACTGAGATGTTTTCCTTTGATATTTGGATACAGCCTTCTGTCTAGATGGCTGATGGCGCTTTTGATATGCTTGGGGAGCATGATGTTGACTACGCCTCATAGGTCTGGAAGGCTGAGGTTTCCGCTATCTGTGATATGATCTTGGTGGCGGAATCGCAACCTTCTCTGTACGAGGGCAGCTGTAAACTTTGCTGGACTTGGGATTTCTTCAGGTACAGGAATGAGTTCCACACTCCTGACGAATACTGTACTAGACATTCCCTTGTAGGAGAATGAATTGTATCCTAAGCCACTTTTATCATGAGCATGTTGCCCAGTGCTTAGAATTTCTTCCATCCATTTAGATGATTTCTCGAAAGATTTCAGGATGGTCCCTAATTCTTCTTCTCGCTTTTTGAGAGTTTTTACTTTGGCTTCGAGTAAAGAAAAATCATCTGTCTTGCTCTCATTATGAGACTTAGTCTAATTTAGATCGTGGGGAAGTTGATGATTGCTTTCCATGAGTTTTTCAAGTGTGACCTTGCTGTTTACGCAATCAATAGACATATTTTCATAGTTGTTATTCAGCAAGTCATTTTCAACTTTCATCTCTAAGTTTGAAATTTCGAGTTGTATATTTTCTTGTTTTAAAGTCTCATGGGCCTTTTGAATGTATTTGAATTCATTCAACATGTTTTCTAAGGTATGAGATGCATATACATGAGTAGTTGAGTTAGAACTCACTTCATCATCGCTATCCTCAACGTCATGTATTTCTTCGGCCATAAAGCACATATATGCTTTATCTTCAATCTCTTCGGAGGAGGAGTCACTGTCAGTGATAGCTCGAAGGAACTCTTCGGTCTTGTTCAATGCTGGCGGGGCTTCTGATTCACCAATCAGGGCCTGAAGATTTTTTTTTTCAGATGCACATTCTTTCGTCCTGTTCTTGCTGCTCAGCTTCTGGCAACTTTTGTACTTTCGGATCTGGACACTTATTTGCATAATGTTCGAGTTTCCTATAGTTATAGCATAGGTTAGAATCACTAGAGGAGAGAGATTCAGAACTTACCTTGTGAAAAGGCTTAGGCTTGTATGGAGTCTTTCCAGACTGTTTAATGAACTTTTTGAACTTGTGCATAAGCAGGGCCATTTCATCTTATGACAGGATGTCATCATCGCTGTTGGCAGTCTTGTGTGTGGATTTGGATGTGCTGGGTGCAGAGCTGTGTCTTCTGTCAGATACAGCGGCCAGTGTTGTAGTCTTGGCAGGTGACTCCTCGGCCTTTTCTCTCCTTTCAATATCATACTCAAAAGCTTTAAGGTCAGAGAAGAGGTCAAAGGTAGAAATATCATTAAGATTACAGGATACATGCATAGATGTAGTCTTAATGTTCCATCGGGCAGGGAGTGATCTAAATATTTTTAAATTTTTCTCCTTTTGGGTATATACTTTACCCAATGCTTCAAGTTCACGGACAATGCCAGTGAATCTGAGATCAAGCTCCTCAAGCATTTCGGAAGATTTCATTTCAAAAGATTCAAATTGTTGAGTAAGTTTGGAAATTTTATTTTCTTTCGAGAGCTCAGTACCCTTGCAAATAAGCTTGAGTTTCTCCTAGATTTCCTTAGCTGTCTTACAACTCTTTACCTTTGAGAATGTGCCTTTGTAGAGAGTGACAAACAGCGCATTCTTAGCTACATTATCAAGATTCGCACGCTTGCGATTGTCAGCTATCCATTGCTCGCGCTCCTTATCGAGCATTTCAGCGTGAGGTTGTCCTTCTGTCCTTGTGGCAGAAATAACCTTCATTATTTTTATTGAACCTTCTTGAATGACGAATATCATCTCCTCGTGCATGGCTGCAAGATGAGCTTCCATCCTAATTCTCCAGTCATTAAACTCATTAATAGAGAACATAGGAACCTTGTTTATCATAGAGTATCCATTTAAGAATCAGGAAAGATGAAACTTTGATACGGTTTCCAAAGACAAGTGATTTTTGGATCCGACTCAGTTAAAAAATCAACCGATTCTTTTAGAATCAACCACTCCGATACCACTTGTTGGCCACTAAGTATACAATAAACAACTTAGGAAGTAAGGGTACAATAAGCTATACATTTATCGAAGTTAATTTGCATATCGGAAGTATGTTGTGTGAGTTGTTGTAAACACAGCAACTAGGTGCTCTCCTGTTGGCTTGATGCGTACAGGGTTTAACAGTGTATACTAGATAAATCACAGTAGACTGAAAACAGTAAAGTCAGAAAGTAAATAATACATAGTTTAAAGTGGTTCGAGGTAAGCCCCTCTACGTCCATTGGTCCTCCACACATGAGTAAAGAGTTTATTAAAATCACTACGTACACAACTACATGACTTTAACTAAACCTGTCTCTATATCTTTCACACAGATTAATACAGGGACTGTAGCTTTGGGCCGTTCACACAGTATAGCTTGAGCACTTTCGACTCACTTTTCCCACACAGATCGAAGCTTCGCCTTCAATGTTATTCTTTCCACACAGGTCGGAATATGCAAGGATCCTTAGTCCACACAGGGCTAATGATAATCTCATGTTCTAAACGGTAAAGGGTAGAACAAATCTTCAAACATGAGCTTTATCTTGATGAACGATCGTTGTATGTTGTGATGTTTGCGTTGAGGACTTAGTATATTTCTTAGCTTGGATACTGCTGTATGCTCACGAAATATACTTCTTTGTAATCGCTAGAATATCAGAGTAATCTGTCAGAGCTTTCGCGATAATGAATAATGTGTATTTGAAGTCCTCTTGCTTGGGGCTATTTATAACCTTAGAATTATATCCGTTATAAATGTAGCTGTTGTTGGTTGGTGAGATGTTGACGTCTGTCGCTTGATTGGCGGCTGCTGAATGTATGAATTAAAGCAGATCGCATTTAATGCTTCAGATATCCTTTCTATTTTTGCATTAAATTCTCTTCAGAGCGTTCAGACTTGTTTACTCTCCGCTTGTATTATATGTTGTCCTATCAGCAATAAATGCTGCTTTAACCATGAATACTTTATGAATAAACAATATTTATCTCACAACTGTTTAAAGCTTCTTTTGTTCAGTCCTGTTGGATATGTTTTACTTTTCCTAAGTAAAACATCTTCTGCCTGTATGCCGTATCCAACGTTTTGCCTCTTTGTTGTATGATGATGACTCTGTAGGATGGACTGTAGAAGATCTCTTTGCTGTAGGGACGAACTATATGGACAGTCCTAACAGTTTCCATACTTAACAGAATTATGACTCCTTTGGGACTACTTTGTTGTATGTTGGCAATTATCAAAACAAGAATGTTTTTCCCAACAAATTGTGTTCAATTGATCTAGGTGTTCACGAAGTGGCTGACCTTCCTGCATACGCAGACTGAATAGACGTCGCTTCAGGAGAAACTTGTTGGTTAACGACTTCATCTGATATAGACTCTCAAGTTTCGACCATAACCCTGCTACAGTTTCCTCCTCTGCGACCTCAGTGATGATGTCATCTGCGAGACACAGCATGATAGATGAGTGCGCCTTCTCCTCCAAAACGGCCATCTCAGCATCTTCCGGATCCACCGTCTTGTTCGACAGCGGCGCCCAGGGCCCTTGTTGTTTCAACAAGGTCCGCATCTTGGTCTGCCATAAACTGAAGCTATTCCTCCTGGTGAATTTATCAACCCTCACGTTCAACCCAGACATCTTTCTTACCAGACTGCGGAAGAAACCCTAACCGGGCTCTCGATACCAGTTTGTTATAACGATTGTAAGAAAGAATTATGAAAAAGCGATAAGAACACAAACAATTTACATGGTTCACTAACGATGAGTTAGCTACGTCCACGGACAGAAGAGAGGAACGATTTTATTACTAATTGGAGATTGCAGATTGATATTGTGATATGTTTCGGCTAGGTTACAAACCATTATATTGACAAGAATCTTAACCCTAAACCCTAATCGGATAGGCCAAAAATAGGCCCAAAACTGCAAACGAAGCCCAAGACGATGTATACCGTAACAACTCAGCGTACCGAGAATTCAAGACATCCCAACACATTTCATCAAAGCTTCCAATCCTGCTTTAATCAGTTTGCAGCCAAAAAAGCGATGCTCATGTGATTCATCAACCTCCTAACAAAAAACACACGAAGAATTCACCTCAATGTTGAAGTTCAGCAGCCTATCTTTTGTTGCCAATCTCTCCCAAAAAGCAAGCCAAAGGATGAATTGAGCTTTTGGAGTGCCCATGTTATTCAACACAAGCTCCCTCCAAACAACTTTTACAGAAGCAGGCCATACAAGCTGATAGATAGTAGTCATATGGAACTTTTCCTCTACTAGTTGCTGTTCCCGGTCATTTCAACCTTGCTCTTCTTAAAAAGATGGGAAGCTTGAGCTGGAGCTTCCATTGTGAGCGTTGAGAAACAAGAAATTGGATTGTTTTTCTTCTTAATTTTAAATCAACACTATCAATATAAATAATTAAGGAGAATGATACATGTGAATAAGTTGTCCCCTATATATAATTAGGGAAAATATTCTACTGTAGATTTAATCAATAAAGAAATATTATATTTATCATATTCATATGATTTATTTAATATAATATTTTATAAATTACATAGAATCAACTAACGTTAGTTTATAAAAATAAACTTAATAACAGAAATGTATTTTCAATAATAAATTTCTAAAATTCTAGAAAAAGATATATTATGAATAAAACATGTTCATTAGGTATATGTAAATAGAATTCGTTTCTGTTAAATTTTAGTTAGCATTATTAATGAAGTTAATAAAGGGATATTGATTCTCATGAATAATTTTTTCTTAGATATTGATTAAGTTGAGTAATAAAAAAAATTAGATTTGGTAGTTTTGCTCCTACTTTGTTTAACATTAATTCTTTATAAATGTTATCCAATCGACTAAAGGGGGTGTATTGGATTAAAATTTTATTGAATTTTTTTGGACTTTAAAAGCCTTGAGGTATCCTTACAAATCTTGAGGTATTCAATCTTGATTTTGAAAAGTCCTTACAAATCTTGAGGTATTCAATTCAGATTTTAAAAACTCCTTAAAAATCCCGAGGTATTCAAAGCTTCATAGACTTTTAAAAATTTTAAAATCTCATGAATTTTGTAGGATTTTCATTCAAAAATACAAAGAGAAAAATCCTCCATAAATCTTACCTCATCACACGAGATTTTGATGGACTTTTTCACCTTTCTTCTCTGTGTGTGTGCGACCCTCCCCTCTCCGATAGCCACATTTGAAGCCTCTGATCCCCATTCAATTATTATTGCTATTATTATTTATTATTATTTATTATTATTATCATTGTTATTACTATTACTATTATTATTATTACTACTATTATTACTATTAGTATTATATTACTATTATTATTTTTATTTATTATTATTACTATTATTATTATTATTACTATTGCTATTATTATTATTACTATTATTACTATTATTATTATTTATTATTACTATTATTATTATTGTTATTGTTATTGTTATTATTATTACTATTACTACTATTAGTATTATTATTACTATTATTAGTATTATTATCACTATTATTATTATTATTATTATTAACTGAGCTAACTTGTTCCTGTTTCATGACTTGAGTTGGATTTTACATTCTTACAAAGTAGATGAAAATCCATGTAAATCAATCAAAAAATGTCTGTCAAACTCTGCGTGGAGTTTATGGAATTAGAAAATCCACATATTTTTTAAACTCCAAAAAAATCCCACAGAATCCACAATCAATACACCCCCTAACTTTCTTAGCAAATACACATTCATTTTTAATAATATTTATTTCAAAATTATACAAAAATAGATAAATTATGGACATGACATGCTGCCATATGGACTCTTTTAATACACTAGATGTTCGTCCATGCGATGCACAAGACATAACATTATATTACTTAAAAAAAATACTATTTTCATCCTTCAAATTTGTTCTTGAGGAGCTTCGAAAAGAATTATAATAAAAAAATTATTGAGTGTAATACGGAGTGTAATGTAATCGGATGAGGAGTCTCAAATTAGCATTAAATTAATAAGTGTCCATTATATAAAAAAATTTGGAGGACATACAGAAAAGAAAAGATAGGAACAAATTTGGGGGACGAAAATATATGTGATTAAGTCCTAATATATGTGTGTATTTGTATGCGGTGTGTTTTACTATTTTTAGTTATTATATTAAATAACTATTGTAGCTTATTTTTTATGTAAGCAATATAAGTTTTAAATCTAATTTCTTAAAATTGAGTTAATTTATTTTGATTTGCATCAATTAATATTAATTATAACTAATATCCATATTTTTATAATATAAACTTTTTTTGCGCAATTGGCCATTATTGTAAATCCATCTACTATATTTAATATGGATGCCTCGTGAAATAAGAATTAATTTGATATATTTTTTTCATTATGAATGAACTTGATACAATAAAATTATAAACGTTTAGAATTTTAAGCTATAAAAAAAATAAAATTCTTATTATGTATTCACAACTCTCTTTTAATTGAAGTATAGATAAAAAATATGTAATGAGTCCAATATTCAATATGGATGACTCGTGAAATAAGAATTATTTTGATATATTTTTCATTAAGAATGAACTTGATACAATAAAATTATAAACATTTAGAATTTTAAGCTATAAAAATAAAAAATAAATTTTTTTATTGATACAAGTGTAAGTTGTAAAATAAAACTCTCACATATTTAGAGTTTTCTTTTCTTTTTATACTTTGTGAAATTTAAGAAGAGGTCTCTCTCTCTCTCTCTCTCTCTCTCTCTCTCTCTCTGTGTGTGTGTGTGTGTGTGTGTGACACTCCCGAGATATTCGGAGTATATTACAGCGTCGTGGACCCCTACATGGGACCCACCAGGCTACAACAAGAAAACACCACTCGACTAACCATCTCGATTAGCGAGGACACACATTTAAATAATACAACATATCAAAACACGCCCGGAGCAACTGGCGAAATAAGCATCAACCGACAATGTAGCAATTTAAGGTGATACAAAACGGAGTTCGAAATGGAAAGCCTAAGTACTCGCGAGTACAATCTATAAGTTTATAAATGTGGGAAACGACCATAATGAAGTAAACAAAAGAAGTAAGAAGACCCAAATGCATATGTCAACGACCCTGGCCAACATCCTCGTACTGTCCCAGCGCCCGCTCGTCCGGAAGAACATAACTTGAAATCCATAAGAAGAATTTCCCCAAAAACGGGTCCCCAAAGAGGTTAGCAATTACGCTAGTACAAGTAATCAAGGCAAACCAATCGCTTACACATTTCATAGTACAATGCACCAATACATTTCAAAACCAAAACCAGACATGTCTTTTCCGGAAACAAACAGTCAAACAATTTGCCTAGAACCGGGGCGAAGCCACAAATCCCACCCGAGGCCTCTGAGGACCCTCCCGAGCTGGCCACTTATAACACAAATCATGCACAGGCATCGCCTAGGACCGGGACGAAGCCACAAATCCTATTCAAGGCCTCTAAGGACCCTCCCGAGCTGGCTAGCGAAACAAACTCGTGAATCCAGGGCTAAACCATTGGATTCCCTCCGTGATCCCGTCGGACCCTCCCAAGGTGAGCAAAGCACACACAATATAGATTACCATTTCATGTTAAGCATAAAGGTTTCCAAAAATACTTGCCTTGAACAGTTGATGACGTAACGAACGGAAAGGAAAATCACCGACGAACGCTAGGAACCAACGGAACCAAACCTAACGATTTGAAGAACATAATCACAACCAACTCTAGACGAATACAGAAATGGAATACACCCGAAAATCCGCCTACGATTCATGTATATTCGTAGAAAAATAACAACGAGGGCGGACCACAACCAAACCCTCTCGATTCCGTAAAAACCACGAAATATACCATGAATCCGTAGGAAAACTAATGATATCAACAAGATTAATCATACTCATCATGAATTAACCAACAAAACGGGACGAATCGGACGAAAATCCCAAAACCCCCAAATTATCCAAAAGTAGGGTTCTAAGAGATTTACCTTGATTCAAGAGGTAGAAGATGATTAAATGATGATAACTTGGTGTTAGAAACTCAAAATCTTGGATGGATGATGATACACGATCCAAACTTCAGCCTCCAAATCGCCCTAGTCGCCTAACCCTCGGAGAAGAAGAAGAAGAAGAAGAAGAAATGAAAATGACGCTGAAAAACGCGACTGTCCCCTTAAATACCTCAGAGACGCACGACCACCACGCACGACCAAGTGCTCGTGCGTCAGTGTCTTGCCAAAGCCTTTGCGGCTCATCCCAACACGCACGAGCACGGCGCACGAGCACTAGCTCGTGCTTCACCGCCGTGCGTTCTGGAGTCACTTCCGAGCATTGATTGCGCCTGAGCGTGGACACGACCAATTGCTCGGGCGTCGTGTGCGCCGAGCCACCGCCCGGCCCGACCAACACGCACGAGCGACGCGCACGAGCACCAGCTCGTGCTTCCTACTCGTGCGTCCCTGGAGTCCTCTGCCTAGCATTCGGTTACGCACGAGCGCCAAAAACAATCGACAACTCGTGTGGCCTGCTCGAGTGCAAGAACCAAAGGTTAACATCTAGCCCGACATGACTCCGAAACATCCTGAACGTAAACAAACTCAAAAGCGAAAGACATCGAGAGTTCACGACGCTCTCTAAGGGACAATACGACAACATAATACGATACGCCATCGAATCACCAAGCAAAAACTCACCACGTCCATAAGGACATAAGATGGACTTGCGGAAACCTTGAAACGGCGGTTCCGAATAACGATTACGAGAATACATGAAATAGCGACGAAAATGACATAAAACACCAAATCGAGTAAAACGAGTCCGAAGCAAGCTCGAACAACAAGAAGTCCAATATTAAATACCCTCGAAATATCAATACGGTTACGAGCGAGTTGCTAAAAATGAAAAATACACCAAAATGAGAATACTGAAGAAAAGAAAAATACGGATATTACATTCTACCCCTCTTAATATAAGTTTCGTCCCGAAACTTAAGAAACAAATAACTCGGGGTACCTAGCACGTATGCTATCTTCGGTTTCCCAAGTTGCCTCTTCGGCACCATGCCTCGACCACTGCACTTTGACCAACGGAATGGTCTTATGCCTCAGTCGCTTCTCACGGTGTTCTAAAATCTTCAGGGGACGCTCCTCGAAGGTAATATCCTCGGCGACATCAATCTCGCCATAGTCGATGACGTGACTAGGATCCGAAATATATTTCCTCAGCTGGGAAACATGGAAAATGCTATGAACATGACTTAGGGCCGGGAGTAACGCCAAACGATATGCTAACCCACCGACTCGCTCGAGAATCTCGAAGGGTCCAATAAATCTCGGACTTAACTTCCCCTTTTTCCCGAAACGGAAAACTCCCCTCGTCGGCGACACCTTCAGTAAAATGTGGTCTCCCACCTCGAATTCTAAAGGTCGACGACGGACATCGGCATATGACTTATGTCGAGTCTGGGCGATCAACATCCATTCCCGAATTAATTCTATCTTCCGCCTCGTCTCTAAAACGACATCCGGCTCGGTCCCGACCAAATCGGATGACTCATTCCAACAAATCGGTGTTCGACAACGCCGCCCATAAAGTGCCTCATACGGTGCCATCCGAATCGACGCGTGCCAACTATTGTTGTACGTGAATTCGATCAATGGCAAATGCTCCTCCCAGTCGCTGCTCCAATCGAGAGCACAAGCACGCAACATATCCTCGAACGTCTGGATAGTGCGTTTCGACTGTCCATCTGACTGAGGATGAAAAGAGGTACTCAAACGCAAGCAAGTACCCAACGCCTTATGCACCACCTGCCAAAAATGCGATACAAAACGACCATCATGATCCGAAACAATAGACTTCGGAGTACCGTGAAGCCTCACAATTTGCGCAATAAACACACGAGCCAACTTCTCCGGGCCCCAAGTGTCCTTGATGCCCAGAAAATGTGCCGACTTGGTCAGACGATCAACAATCACCCATACCATATTCATGCCCGACCTCGATCTCGGCAAACTCGTAATGAAATCCATCGATATATCTTCCTATTTCTATTCCGGAACAGGAAGTAACTGCAATAATCCGGCCGGTCGCTGATGCTCGATTTTGACCTGCTGGCAAGTCAAACATCTCGCTACAAACTGTGCGACCTCCTCCTTCATATCATTCCACCAGAAATTTCTTCTCAGGTCCTTGTACATCTTACTCGAACTAGGATGGACGGAGTAAGGTGTAGCATGGGCCTCACGCAAAATACTCTGTCTCAACTCTGAGTCGCTCGGTACACAAAGCCGACTCTGGAATCTCAAAACACCATCCTTGTGAATCACAAACCCAGGAGACTTTCCCTTAAGAACATTCTCTCAGATTTGAGTAATCATCGGATCCTCCAACTGCTTCAACTTAATCTCATCGATCAAAGACGACGAAATCTCTAAAGCACAAAGTTGTCTGGCAGCTCCAGGCAACAAAACCTCAACATCTAAGTCAATCAAAACCCTCCGAAGCTCAGACTGAGATGTAAGGATCTCAATCGTTCGCAACGCAACCGGTTTCCGACTCAAGGCGTCGGCCACGACGTTCGCCTTTCCCGGATGATAAAGGATTTCGAGGTCATAATCCTTAATCAACTCTAACCACCTCATCTGCCTCATATTCAACTCCCGCTGAGTAAATATGTATTTCAGACTTTTATGATCGGTAAAAATCTGACATGCAGAGCCTAACAGATAGTGACGCCAAATCTTGAGCGCAAAAACAACTGCCGCTAACTCCAAATCATGAGTAGGGTAGTTAAGTTCATACGACCTCAACTGTCTCGATGCATATACGATGGTCTTGCCGTGCTGCATCAATACGCACCCAAGACCCTGACCCGAAGCATCACTATAAACAGCAAAACCCCCGTTGCCACACGGCAACGCTAAAATCGGGGCTGAAGACGCCTCTTCAGCTCCTCAAAACTCGACTGCCTCTCGTCATTCCAGACGAACTTCTCAGATTTCTGGAGCAACTGTGTAAGCGACCGATCCAGTTTCGAGAAACCCTCGACGAACCTACGGTAGTAGCCGGCCAAACCCAAGAAACTACGGATCTCCTTCACATTCTTGGGCGGTGCCCAATCCAACACTACCTCAATCTTCTGCGGATCCACACGAACCCCCTCGGCTGAAATCACGTGACCTAAAAACATCACTTCCTTCAGCCAGAACTCACATTTCGAGAACTTCGCATAGATTTGCTCGGTCCATAAAATGTCTAACACTACCCACAAATGATGGGCATGCTCTTCCTCGTTCATCGAATAAATAAGAATATTGTCAATGAAGACGACGACACACTTATACAAATACTCGATAAAGACTTTGTTCATCAATTGCATGAACACCACCGGCACATTAGTTAACCCGAAAGGCATAACTACAAACTCATAATGTCCGTATCTCGTCCGAAAAGCTGTTTTCGGCACATCGGACTCCCTCACCCGGAGCTGGTAGTACCCCAATCTCAAATCAATCTTCGAGAATACCGCAGCTCCCTGCAACTGATCGAACAAGTCATCAATCCTAGAGAAAGGATACTTGTTCTTGATGGTCACCTTGTTTAGTTCGCGATAGTCGATACACAAACGCAGTGAACCATCCTTCTTCCGCACAAACAGGACCAGTGCGCCCCAAGGCGAGGCGCTCGGTCGAACATACCCCGACTCAAGAAGCTCACTCAACTGCTTCTTTAACTCGGCCATCTCTGAAGGTTCCGTGCGATACAGCGCCTTCGAAATCGGAGCCGCGCCCGGCTCTAACTCTATAGCAAACTCAACCTCACGATTTCTTTGGCAAACCCGGTAACTCGTCAGGAAATACATTAGGAAACTCACTAACGACTGGAATCGACAAAAGCTCGACTCCACCATCCTATGCCTTCAAGGCATAGCACCAATAACGAGTACACCCCTTTCGCAGGAGACTCATCGCCTTCAAGGCGTTAATAACGAACTTCTGGTTTCCCTTCTTTCGTCCCGCGAAAGAGTGCTCGGTGCCGTCCTCGGCTAATATTGTGATGATTCTCGTGTGGTAGTTCATGATTGCGCCATGCCTCTCGAGCCAATCATCCCCGAGAATCAAATCCTCACCCTCAATATTAACGACAATAAGATTAGAGAGCCAAGCTCTCTCACAAATAAACACAGAGCAGTCTCGGACCTCTCGATCGCCAACGATCCTATCACCGCTAGGAAGTTTAACGATGAAAGACTCGCAAGGCAACAAATAGTCGAGACTCAAACGGCGCACACACCCCAGCGATATGAACGAATGTGTAGCACCAGAATCAAAAGGCACACTGACAGGATGAGAATGGATATGAATAAAGACTGCCGCCACAGCCGTTCTTGGATCATCGGCCCTCCTCATCTCATAGATACGCGGCTGGGCAGAGCCGACACTGGAAGCTTCTCCTCTAGCGGGATGACCTCGACCTCTACCTCGACCATGACCCGGCGGAGGCTGCGGAGCAAACGAGCCCTGATTCACACTCGGCTCCATAGGTGCTGGAAAAGAAGCCTGCGCACCAAGGGACTTTCTTGCCCGCTCACAAAAGAAAGCCTTGTGACCCGACAGACCACAAGCATGACAAGTTAGAGGCGGATGAGGACACTCCCGGTTCTGATGGCCCGGCTCGCCACAGTTAAAGCATTTGGCATCCCGCACGGAGGCACTGACAGTACCCCGATAGCCCCCAGAGAAACGAGCCGAACTACCTCCAGGAATATTCACAGACTGAGACTTCTGCTGACCTCCACCTCTGTGACCCGAAAAATTTCTGGTGGATTTCTATTTCTTACTCTCCCGAATCGCCGCACTAGCTGTTACCGACATATCATAGGCAAGATCTCGACTCTGATAATCCTTCAAAATAGTGCAGACGAGCCCAGACATATAGTCCCGAATCAACAATATCATCCTCCGGGAAAAATGGAAAATTTTGTCGCTCTCTTCGACAACTTGGGTCTTCACATAACCCAACTCCTTGTTAAAATCGGCAATGGCTTGAGATACGGGAATATCCTGTGGTTGAGCATCATAGAAAGCATGGACTCGAGCTTGTCTGACCGGCCACGGGCAATATTCGGTCTCCATCAATTCCTGAAATTCGGCCCACAAAGCAACATGATCTTTGGGCCCAACGGCCTCCCACCAATCCGTAGCGTCCCCGGTGAGAAAGTATTGGGCAATAGGGACCTTACGGTCCTCGGGACAGTTGGTGGCAACGAAGACTTTAGATATCTCCTTGATCCACCCATCCCAGCCGATCGGGTCTGATGCTCCCGAAAACTGAGGAGGATGCATCTTGATGACATCTTGTAGCCAACGGTCCGCTCCGCCCCGATTAGCATGGGCCTGATCCGGGTTCTGAACCACCTGAGCTATCGCCGCCATTTGGTTTACCATTTGCTGCATAACGGTTGCAATACCAAGGTCGGCGCGTTCCTGAGAAGAAGCATGACTGTGACGGTCACCGGTACTGCCGGCTCCCGAAGAATGCGACGTGGCCGTCCCACCGGCTGCCCCACGTCCCCGACCGCATCCACGGCCACGGCCACGACCACGGCCCCTTCCAGCATCCATGCTGGTGATAAGAGGTGTCAAAAGCAACTCGATGATAAGTAAAAGAGGGAGAATAACCACAGTTCAAGAAACGAAAATACGGTACGAGAAAGTAAAGAATCGAGTAAAGAAAACTTACGAACACTGGAAGTACTGAGATGTCGGCAGCGGTGTGACAATGTGCAAAACAAAACACAACTAGACCCAAATAACCGACAAGCCTAGGTATCCATAAACCTAGCACTCCGATACCATTTTCTGTAACACCCCCGAGATATTCGGAGTATATTACAGCGTCGTGGACCTCTACATGGGACCCACCAGGCTACAACAAGAAAACACTACTCGACTAACCGTCTCGGTTAGCGAGGATACACATTTAAATAATACAACATATCAAAACATGCCCGGAGCAACCGGCGAAATAAGCATCAACCGACAATGTAGCAATTTAAGGTAATACAAAACGGAGTTCGAAATGGAAAGCCTAAGTACTCGCGAGTACAATCTATAAGTTTATAAATGTGGGAAACGACCATATCGAAGTAAACAAAAGAAGTAAGAAGACCCAAATACATATGTCAACGACCCTGGCCAACATCCTCGTACTGTCCCAGCGCCCGCTCGTCCGGAAGAACATAACCTGAAATCCATAACAAGAATTTCCCCAAAAACGGGTCCCCAAAGGGGTTAGCAATTACGCTAGTACAAGTAATCAAGGCAAACCAATCGCTTACACATTTCATAGTACAATGCACCAATACATTTCAAAACCAAAAACAGACATGTCTTTTCCGGAAACAAACAGTCAAACAATTTGCCTCGGACCGGGACGAAGCCACAAATCCCACCTGAGGCCTCTAAGGACCCTCCCGAGCTGGCCACTTATAAAACAAATCACGCACAGGCATCGCCTAGGACCAGGACAAAGCCACAAATCCCACCCGAGGCCTCTAAGGACCCTCCCGAGCTGGCTAGCGAAACAAACTCGTGAATCCAGGGCTAAACCATTAGATTTACTCTGTGATCCCGTCGGACCCTCCCGAGGTGAGCAAAGCACACACAATATACATTACCATTTCATGTTAAGCATAAAGGTTTTCAAAAATACTTGCCTTGAACAGTTGATGACGCAACGAACGGAAAGGAAAATCACCGACGAACGCTAGAAACCAACGGAACCAAACCTAATGATTCGAAGAACATAATCACAACCAACTCTTGACGAATACGAAAGTGGAATACACCCGAAAACCCGCCTACGATTCATGTATATTCGTAGAAAAATAACAACGAGGGCGGACCACAACCAACCCCTCTCGATTTCGTAAAAACCACGAAATATACCATGAATCCGTAGGAAAACTAATGATATCAACAAGATTAATCATACTCATTATGAATTAACCAACAAAACGGGACGAATCGGACGAAAATCCCAAAACCCCCAAATTATCCAAAAGTAGGGTTCTAAGAGATTTACCTTGATTCAAGAGGTAGAAGATGATTAAATGATGATAACTTGGTGTTAGAAACTCAAAATCTTGGATGGATGATGATACACGATCCAAACTTCAGCCTCCAAATCACCCTAGTTGCCTAACCCTCGGAGAAGAAGAAGAAGAAATGAAAATGACGCTGAAAAACGCGACTGTCCCCTTAAATACCTCAGAGACGCACGACCACCACGCACGAGCGACGCGCACGAGCACCAGCTCGTGCTTCCTGCTCGTGCGTCTCTGGAGTCCTCTGCCTAGCATTCTTACGCACGAGCGCCAAACACAATCGACAAGTCATGTGCCCTGCTCGAGTGCAAGAACCAAAGGTTAACATCTAGCCCGACACGACTCCGAAACATCCTGAACGTAAACAAACTCAAAAGGGAAAGACATCGAGAGTTCACGACGCTCTCTAAGAGACAATACGACAACATAATACGATACGCCATCGAATCACCAAGCAAAAACTCACCACGTCCATAAGGACATAAGATGGACTTGCGGAAACCCCGAAACGGCGGTTCCGAATAAAGATTACGAGAATACATGAAATAGCGACGAAAATGACATCAAACACCAAATCGAGTAAAACGAGTCCGAAGCAAGCTCGAACAAGAAGAAGTCCAAAATGTCAATATGGTTACGAGCGAGTTGCTAAAAATGAAAAATACACCAAAATGAGAATACCGAAGAAAAGGAAAATACGGATATTACACACTCTCTCTCTCTCTCTCTCTCTCTATATATATATATATATATATACACACATCAATAAGCTATATTTTTTTGTAGAAAAATAAAAACTTTAAAAATTATATGTATTCATGACTCTTTTTTAATTCAAGTATAGATAAAAAATATGTAATGGGTCCACCTCCATACTCGTATCTAAAAACACCCGATTTTTTAATCGAATCGAAAACGAACCTTCATATCCTCATCCGTCATAGTCGAATCGAGCCCTCCATTGGATATTTGAAAAAAATATCATCCTGTTGTAGTAAACGTAAATAAGACAAGAATTAGGGCAGAAGAAGATGTATACTCCCATTCATATGGTCCCTTTAAATAGTGAGATATTACATATTCTGGAACATTCCAACAGGCCTAGTCCTACACTAACTAGAAGAAGCCCATAAGCCTGTAGACTAAGGCATACATGTGTATTTACTTTAACACTCTCCCTTGTGCCGAGTCTTCAACGCATGTCAAGTTGCCTCGTTAAAACCTCGTCAAGCAAAAACCACATGGGAAAAATGCCTTGATCGTAGGAAAAAGAGTACAACATCCACACATATAGGTTATGCTAATTTCATTAAGCCAAAACCTTTATTGATCATTTCATCGAATCAATGTGTGTTCAAGAACGTGATCAATTCGTCGATCAGTGAGCTAAACGTCTAGTTACCTCGTTAAAAACCTTTCCATGTGATAAAAACCCAGTGAAAAAAAAGAATCCTTGGTTAAGGAAAAGAGTGTAACTTGCGACGTGGATGTAAGACTCCCCCTCAAGTCTACATCTCCCCCTGATTAATTCGTCAATCAAGGAATTTGAAAAACAGTGCATGTGTCGTTGCCTCGTTAAAAACTTTGCCAAGTAACAAAACCCATTGGGACAAAATAAATGTTGGTCAAAGAAAAGAGTACAACATTGGTGGGTAAAATTCGTTATACCCCACCCTCCCATCAGATCCTTACTTCGATCTCGGGAGTTCGTAAATCCTACGTATTCCGATGTTTCTCACATGTTTTTCAAATACGGCCTTGGGCAATGATTTAGTGAATAAATCAGCCAGATTCTCCTCAGAAATCACTTGCTTAACTTAGATGTTGAGGAGGGCCTGTTGTTGCTGATTGTATAAAAACTTTAGAGAGATATGATTCGTATTATCCCCCTTGATATACCCAAGCTTCATCTGTTCGATGCAAGTGGTATTATTTTCGTATATGCATGTGGGCGCATCAGTGACATTACTTAGTCCACTGTTACCTCGAATATGTATAACGGTGGTTCTCAATCATATACACTCACGTACCGCCTCTGTAGAGCGATAATCTTAGCGTGATTTGAGAAGGTAGCAACAAGGGTTTGCTTAGTTGATCTTCAAAATATAGCAGTGTCCCCAATGGTGAATACATAACCAGTTTGCAATCGACCTTTATGTGGGTCTGAAAGATACCCAGCATCAGCAAAACCTACCAACACATTCGTCGGAGTAGTTTCCTCGGCATTCACTTACTTTAGTGATTGCACATTCATCGGCAGTTTCGTTAGCCTGATAGGGAAAGAAAAGTCCCGAGTCAATGATTCGTTTGAGGTATCAAAAGATGTTATTGGTATCATTTCAATGACATTGCGTGGGCTCAGAACTATATTTAGCCAACAAGATCACCTGAGAAAGCTATATCAGGTCGAGTATACTGAGCCAATTACAATAATTCACCTATTGCACTTTAGATAGGGAATTTCGTCTCCAAAAAGCTCTTTGTCACATTCCTTCGGATGAAATGTATCTTTCTTCAATTCCAAACTACGACCGATCATGGGAGTGCTAACCGTATGTGCCTTGTCTATGTTAAAATGCCTTATTTTCTTCTGGACATAGGCAGACATGTGGATGAGGATTCCACTAGCTCGATGTTCTAGCTCAATGCCTAGATAAGACCTAGTCTTCCCAGATCATCATCTCAAATCCGTATTTTAGATAGCTGCGGTTTTTCTTAATTCATCAAGAGTACCGATTATGTTCATATCATCGACATATACAGCTATGATCCCTAATCCAGAACTTGTTTTCTTAATAAACACACAGGGACACAGTTCGTCGTTCTTATATCTCCTTCCAATCAAGTAGTCACATAGGCGGGTATACCACATCCGTCCGGATTGTTTTAATCCATAAAGTGAGCGTTTCAACCATACTGCAAACGCACTATGTGGTCTAGAGTCACTTGACTTGGGTAATGAAATTTCATCGAGCACTTTCATATATATATATATATATATATATATATTAAGATCCCCATAGAGATATCACTAACCATATTTATGAGCTGCATTTCCATTCCTTCGGAAATTACTAAGCTAATGAAGTAGCTTAGGGGAGAGTACGTCTCCTCAGTCAATTCCACGGCATTTATGAGAACCTTCGAGCCTTGTACTTCAGGACTTCATTCTTCTCATTGTGCTTACTAACAAAGATTTATTTTATGTCCTACAGGATTTACACTTGGTGAGGTTAACACTACTTACCAATTACATGTCTCTTTGTCAAAGAATCTAGTTCTGCATGGAATGCTTTATCCTTTAAGGCCAATTGGAATGTTGATATCATACAACAGAGCGAGGTTTGACATCGTCTTGCTCTATTCTTTGAGCAACGATAGATCATCAAAGTGGGTGTATGATCAGTCCACACTCTCGTGATTCATCGAAATTTCTTGATTTTCTGAATCATATCAATCTTCGGGGCGTCTCCCTCGTCATGACTCATGGACATAGTAAAATCAAGCATGATCTCATGAAACGAGTTCAATGATGACTAATATATAAGTTTGTGCCTTACTCTACCTCCTCCTTAGGTGAGTATTAAGTCGAACCAAGTAGCTACCACCTCTACCTTTAGGGAGCTATGGCCTAAATCACACACCCACCATGTGTGATGGCAGCACTCGATTCGTCAGTGTTGCACCCCTTACCGAGGACTTTCAACCTTACAGATTGCAGCTGGTATATATGATCTTGTCAACCATCAGTCTTCCCGCATGTCGGCCTAAGCAAGCAGCTCAACCCCAAGACTGAAAAAAACTATGTATTCATTCGTGCACTATCTAAGATCTAATTAGCAAATAAGGTCTTGAAGAGCCTCCGCTCTTATGTACCGGCAGCCTCCTCCATCCACTAAAGGTTGTAGCTCCAGAACGACTTTATTTTTCACAAACATAAGCGGCTTTGATTTGAGTATTGGAAAAGTCACCCGACTAAGCAAGAAGGAGGACCCTTTTCAGTTTAAGGAGGAATCGACCAAGGTCAGGTCAGAGAGGCCGTCCCACCCGGTCCTTCTTATGTCTCTGGAATCGCTTTCATCACAAATTGACGTAGATAGAAACCGGAAGAAGAAAGCTACGGAAATCTCTCCCGTTAGGCCAAGGGTCTTGAATGTAATCCAACCACACCGGAATGGATGGTACAAAGTCCTCCGACCTTTCATACTTTTGGAGAACTTCCACTATCAAGGAGACGAAAAGCTATGTGAAGTAAAAGAAGAAAGGGCCGATCGCTACTAAGAACCTAACAGAGCGAAAAACCTTCGCCCAAGGCAAAAGAAGAAAAGCCTCTCTTTTCTCGCTCACTTAATGGGGCTATTTGAATTGGAAGACAACGACAAAAGTGAAAGAAGGAGGTCTATTTCGTTGATCGATGTCAATGGACCAAGAAATCATTCTTTGAAAGCTCATAGGGTAAGAAGAATTGAAAGGTAGGTTTTGTCAGTGATTAAATGGAAAGGTCAGCTAGCTCCGGCCTATAAAGTGAAAGGGTCGTGAAGCGGCCTCCTTCGGACCCTTTCATTCCGGCTTGCGACTTCATCTGAATCTGGATCTTCCCGGGGTTGGCCACTCATCTGGTCTTGCAGAGCCTGGTCTGGCCAGGCTAATTACTTTGGAAGGTACTCGGTTATAGTAACGGATTTCTCTGGGCAATCTTCTATGTCTTTCATCTCCATCTCAAAAGTGATTAGCGTATTCCAAAGTAATTGAAAGTCCCCCTCCTAGCTACTTGAATACCAGGAAATCGAAAATGCGGAGACGTATAACATATGATTTTTTTCTCGATGGGAATTTCATACGAATTAAGCCACGGAGCAGTAACTAGAACAAGGAAGCTATTGGCAAGGTTCGAAACAGCTTGACCGGATCGTAACTCAAGCACAACTAGAGAAAACCCATGTGCCCAATACTGGATGTTATGACTCTAGCCCCATGTCGGCTTCATTGACGAGTCATGATGCTGCGATATAGGTCTTGCAGAGCCTCATCAAAGGAAGGAGTGGCTACTAGATAGACAAGGAGTTCCAATCGAATCGAGATTCGGCTATCGGCCAGACGATTGAAGTCAAAAAGAAGAAAAGCCTTCCCCAATCCATAATTGTCGGTGAAAAGAAGATATATGGTGAGAGTCACGGATTTTGAAAGCGCCGCATCTAGCTCAGCAGACTTCTTCAAAAGAGATGACGGATAAAGAGCGGTTACCACTTCACTTGTAGGCTCATTCACCCACTAGGCTAGGCCACGAGTTTGCTTTAACGAGTGCACGAGCGTGCTTAGATGTTCAAAAAGATTCTATTCTCCCACCCCGCTAAACGCCCTTTAGTCGTAAGTATGGTATTATGGTTAGAGACACTCTTGCCCTAGTCATAATAGCTCTTCATTAACCTTCCTGCACTCAAAGTGAATGTTGGAGAAAGAAGAAGACCAATCTCCCCGTATGCAGCAGGTGATAGTCGGTATAGATAGCAAGCCGGCCTTACCTTTAGCGGGATAGGGATGTCGCATATCGGGTGATACCTATCTGTATGAGAAAGAAAAGAGAACCGCACCTTATTAAGCCGAGGTCATAAAAAAAGAATAGAAAAAATCTTAGAAGAAATAGAAGGTAAAAACAAAGTATCCAAGGAAGGGGAAAGCTTTTGAATTCGGAGCACGACTTACGCCTTCTATCACCGCACTATTCGGCAAGTAGTCTGGGAAACCAGAGACCGGAAAAAGAGGCCCATGAATCGATCGGGGTTTCGGACCCTAAGGACCAAAGAATTGACTCTTACGAAAGCGTATCAAAGAAAAGAGAAAGGGGCACGGGGCTTTACGAACGAAGAAAAAGAAAGCTTCGTAAAAGGAGATCTTCTACGATGATCGGGTGTTCTTTATCTCCTTGAAGCTCATTTGGGGTTTGTCTGTCTAGGCATTTCACGAATCGCTCTTTCTATACGTAATTACTGTTCAAGGTTTTTGCGCCGCACTCGACCCCGAGTCCGCGGAGGTTGATTTACACCTCTTTTCTTTTCAATCAAGGCGTAAAATGGTTTTCCTACTTATCTTTGCCTCTTGAGTGTCGACCGGCCCCTTTTTTCCGTCTACCTAGGACTTTCCTTTTAGTTGGTGAGAGAAGCCCTTCTTCTCTCTTTTTATTGGTAAGGCGGGGCACCTCTGTGCTAGCTTAGCTCGTTCCATTCTTGGATGGTCGATCTACTTACTAAGTAGTAAAAGGTCTTATCGAGGCGCTTGCCTTCTTCTTTCTTGCTATCCTGGACTTCCCATCTCCTCTTGTCTTTCTAGTCCTTCTTTCTTTTCCTCGACTGGGCGGGCATGCATGTGGAAGGTGGAAACTTGGCAATCCGCCTTTTCGGTTGCTCTTTCGATGGCCTCGCTCGCTTTCAATCAACAACTAGAACCACGCTTTCACTCTTCTTTCCATGTCCGATTATGGCGTAGTGTAAGATTATATGTCGAATTCGGGGCAAAAGCCAATTGATTTTTGCGGTCTCCTATTTTCCCAACCATTGGTCCGATCCTTTAAACCGATTCGACTAGCTTGAACGTTATGAACACTCCGGCCATTCTTTTTCCGGACGTGATGCTCGACAAGACCTCCACATCAAGAACTTGACATAGACGCCGCCGGGTGGTCTTTTCCTTGATGTGGAAATGGAGGAAGTGGGGCATCGTATCCAAGACTAGGGATTCACTCGAGACTTCCACCGGGAAGAAAGCAATTCCGATTTCTTTTGTTTTGCCACCTACCTATATATATGGAGAAGTTTCTAATGAGACTTTCATGTCTTAGTTCACATAGTAGAAGAGGTAGAGGGATTGCTTCTTGATGAATTATATCCGAACAACTAGGCCACTTCTCTTACGATCACCGATGACTCAACCGAAGAATGAAAGAGTTGGGCACTCGACCCTCTTGTTGCGGATGACTACGCGGATGACTATACTTCCACCGCTGCACAAAACTAGTAAGAAAGATATGGAATCCGCTTTTCCCATAACCGCTTGACTCCGGGCATCACTTGAAGTTTAAGCATAAGGCTCTTCAAGACTGAACACAAGCACTGCATTTATTGATTCAATCAATATGAGCCGTGCCTACTTCTTGCCTACTATATAGTGGCCCCTACGGATACGCCCGCCCCAAAGACTTCCACAGCACCAATTCCGACTACTGCGTCGCCACGTCTCTAACGAATTAGCTCTCGAGCTTTCAATCGTCACCATTCCCATGGAGAAGAACAGACTAGGTTTTCTTTCTCTAAACAGATAGAGTTTCGGGATCAAATGAAGCCTAAGCCCGAGTTCAAGAACCTTGCGACTAAAGAAGAGTTTCATAAAATGCCTTTTGGCACTCACTCTCTATCATGTTCACTATCACGATAATAGATATACTAGGTATTATCCCCTCGATCGCCGGGCTAGGTCCCCACTGTTGTTCCTATGACATAAGCTACCTTACCTGATTCGACATTCGACTTGAAAGAGAGTAGCTCGAAAGCGATACTTTCATTATCTCGCTTTCCATGACCCGCTTGTGTGAAGTCGGTGATAGAGAGAAGGAAGAATCAAAGCTATCAGTGGAGAATCAATAGGAGAGGTGAATCGATGTTTTACTTTAAAGAAGAAGTTGAATGTTGAAGGCGCCGCTCAGGTTTTTCAAATCCATTGCGTTGCCGCCCTTTTCTTGGTCGATAGGAGCCCGGGAGGCAAAAGCCAAGAACTATGTCGACCCCCACGATTTTCAAGTCCAGTTCTTTTCCCCTCTCTTTCTTGTACTAGTCGAGGTATGGTCGGAAAGCCTCCTCTAACTACATCTTCTCTTCCACTTGACAGTCTTGAATATGGTGATTGAAAAGCTTCATATGAGAAAAGAGGCTGAAAAAAGAGGATGTCCCATCTCCGCTTAAAAGTGAAATGCTAATCTGGGAAATCAAGAAGTGTAAAGCTTTGAAGAAGAAAGAACCGCAATTCCTAAATTATGAATAGATCTCTTTGCATTAGTTCGTCTGACTAGACTTAGATATTCATGTCATACTTAGGAGGGGACCTATATTGAGAATGGATTCGAAGACTTTCTCTTTATTTCAAAATAAGAGAAAACTCTTAAAGATTGAATTCATTGATCTAATGTACTCTTATTAGCCTATACTAATACGCTTTGAGCCCTATTCCGGAGAAGTCAATTGGCGGGGCGCGGCATAGTGAAAAGGCCTCGAAGCGGAGCATGTAGATCCTTGTGTCGAAGTGCGCAAGGAAAGGAAGGTGAGTAACTATCCAACAAAAATATGCATGCGGAGTGACTATAAAGAAGTGTTCTATGGAAGATTGTCTTGTGGACACGCCTGTGGATTGCAAACACTAGAATAAGTCAAGAAGGCGAGGAAGACGTGTGAACCCGACTTATCTTATTACAAGAGTCTTGTGGGTGCCTCGGATACTTGACTCGCACTAGACCGGATATACTGTTTGGAGTTGGCTTGGCGGCGGTGTATATGGAAACTCCTTGGACTTCCCACTTACAGCAAAGAAAACGAATTCTTCGATATATCAATATCAAAGGGCGATTGATTACAGACTCTTTTCTTCTTCAACCGAAAGAGTTGAGCTTGTTGGTTTTAGCGATAGGGATTGGGCGGGAAGTCTCGATGATCGCAAGAGGGGTTAGTATTTGATCTTAGTAATGGTCCTCAAAAAGAAAGAAGTTCTTGCTTTATCAACTTGTGAAGCGGAGTCTATTGCCGCATCTTCTGTGTTTGTCATGGAGTATGGTTAAGGAGATGACTTCAAGAACTCTAATTACAGAAGGCCCCACTAAGATTTATGTGGACAACAAATTGGCAATCGCTCTTGCGAAAAACCCGGTTCACCACGAACGATCCAAGCATATCGATACTCGCTTCCATTTCATAAGAGAGTACGTCAAAGCTAAAAAAAGAAGTGGAAATGGTCCATGTCCATGTGAAATCAAGTGAGAAAGTTGCCAATATATTTACGAAGCCTGTGAAAGCGTCAGTTTTCCGACACTTGAGAGGGGTTCAAGGAGGAAGAAGTCATCTTGGTATTGGATCCGCTCTTCTGTCATCATGAATTAGATTGTATTCATCTTCTTTATTAAACTCCCAATTCTTAAGACCCCCTCTCGAATGAGTTCTACTATAGAAGCTTTCAACGTAGACCCGGGGACAAATCTTTCACTCACTGATAAGTGAAAACCTGTGACTAGATCGTCCTGAAGACGGATGCGACGGGAAGAAGTGGCATTTGGAAGTGTTGCTGACTTAACATTTAGGTTTCGGCATAAGAAAGCTTGCACTGTGTTTTCGCACTTAGGCGCACAGCGTGCCATTGGTAATGATTCTACTACGGTGCCACAAATTCGCAAGCTGATCCTAAGTAATCGTTGTTGTTCATTGGATTCTGAGGAACTACTTCGTTAGGATTGGGGAATTGTGCGATTCTTCTGAATAGCCTGGATTCTCCCGTCGAGAGTCATTTGAAAAGTCTTTCCTAAACTCTTCCGATGAATAGGATAAAGCCTATAAAACAACGAGCTACTATCATTTCTTCATTATAGATTGAGATCTTCTTGAACTTGATGCACAAATAGATAGAATAGCAAAGAAATAGCATCTTTCTAGCCTGCATATTCGTGGAACAAGATCTCATTTAGAAAGCTTCTCTCTATCTTTCAAAGAATCGAACGGAAGTGGTTTAGGAAAGGACTTTAGAATCGGATGCGCTCGCCCGAGAAAGGCCCTGACCCCGCCAACCAAGTCAAAATGAAAAGAAAGAAGAGAACGAAAGGAGAACAGAACTTCGTATTTTGGTAATTCTCTAGAGTCATCTTTAACCTTGAATGCTATTAATAAATTCGACAAGAATAGTCCCTCGGACTCGGAAAGTAATAACGAAAATGGATAGCCCAATAGCGGATTCCGCACCGCCACCGTTAGAACCAATAAAGCAAATAATTGACCCATCATATCATCCAAAGAAAGCGGAAAAGACCAAAAAGTTCAAATTCACTAATAACATTAATTCTATTGACATTAACATAATAAGAATATTTCGTCTATTAAGGAGGATTCCCCAAATACCTAAAAGAAAGATGATCATTGAAAATGTGAAATATTTGATAGGATCCATTTCGGAAATGTAGAACGTAAGAGAAATTCAAATGTTATAACTCCGTAAAGTCAAACGCTTATGCAAAAAAAGACAAAGCCTAACTTGACTCTTTGTACTGTGAGGTCGCCTTGCTTAGTTAAGTCCAAGAATGGACCCAATATATGGCGAGCCGCCGCCATCGCGAGATCTTGCTTAAGGAGAGTCAAAATCGGAGTTACGCCTATCCGTTTTCCACGCTCCACCCCTTCGTTTGTCCAAGATGTCCCGCTTTTCGTTAAAGAAGTCGAGACGGGGGGAGTGGAATTCTCGTTCAAGGCGGGATTCAAAAGAATTAAAGCATCTTGTTTCGCCATGGATTTGAAGATCCCTATTCTCAAAGGCCAATAAGCGGTTATACTCCTCCCTGAGAGGGGCAGCGGTTCTCATAGAGCTTAAGAAATCGTCAAAGTGAAATGGGCTCTTTGCCTTTTCTAGGATCAAAATTCTATTTACCCTTCTAGGCTCATATTTCTCCGAATAAGACCCTCGGGTTGCTGGGAAGGGCCTGCTCCATTTTCATGACGCGCTACCTCAGCGCTTGCCGAATTCACAGACCCATTTCAGGTTCGCACAAGAGTTCTTCGAGAATTCTCAGTTCCCCTCCCTCCAAGTCGAGGAGCCGGAGGGGTTACAAACCTGTAGAGCAAAGCCTTGACTAAGTGAAGGACCTATAGGGGCGAAGGGTCGAGTCACATTAAGTTCGTGCAGCGGGAGTCCAACTCGTAATAAAGGCTCGCCTAAGAAGCAAGAAAGGGGCTGCTTTTCCACCTGATCTTGGATATACCGATGGATTTGGTAGGTAGAGTAGGCCAATGGTCAACCCGTGAACGGTCAACCCCGTGCTATCCCGGAAAACAGAGACCGCTTCAAGTTCAACCACCGACACCGAGCCCCCTTACTTCCAACGCTTTCACTATAGAAAGCAAAAGGCATACTTGATAGTGGGCTATTTGGTCAGACTAAGGGCCCAATGGGTCTCTTCGAAGGAATTTAGAGCCCCGGCTATTAGCAAATAGTTCGATTTAGATGTCACGTCTACGAGGGAAAATAAAGAATCAATGGACTTTCTATCTCTTCTTTATAATAGAAAATCATCCCGGAGACAAAAAAATAGAATAGTTATCGACCCCTTTTTAAAAGTCATTGTACAGGCGCTAGCGATCTACATAGGGAAGTAGGAGGACCCGTTGGTTTATACGGATGGGCGAATGACGAATGGAGGTCTTGCAGAGCCTACTTTTTAGGAGTCTCGCTGTCTTATCAGAGCTTTGGCGGGTGAAAAGAGTGTCCATGGCTTGTTCATCTATATTGAGAGAATCTTCATCGGTAGGTTCCCCAACCTTCAAAAAGAAAGGACATGCACTTACTTAACTTAAGGAGACCTGCTTAGGTAAATTAGTGGGACCAGAGCTTCCACTGTATGGGTCATAGTTCTGCAGTACGCTCTTGCACGCCGATTCCCCAGAGTTGTATAGCTATAGAACTCAAATCCTGCTTGGAAGGTTCCCCTTCGAGCATGGGTATCATCATGTGGTGAAGAGACTTCTATTGATAGATTATAGATTCTCCGAGGAGCCCTTACTTAACTTCGCCCTTATCCCCTATCGTATCGTGGTGTCCCCACCAGGCCGCCTCTCTCTTTGGTTTCGCCATTGGCTCTCCTTTCGTCCCCCGAGCGCCTTGTTGAATTGGAGTGAACTAAGGCGCTATGTTAATTGCCCTGAACGTAGCTAGTAGCTTTAGAAGTAGATCTAGAGGTTGGAGTTGGAGTCGAGCTCTTAGCTTTGTTAGTAGCCTCTTACTAGGAAGAGTCAGCCGGTGGTGGAGTTAGCGGTTGAGTTGAAAAGGCAGTGGTTAAATCAAAAGCGATCGATCTGGTGTTGTGAGTTGGTAATCGGGACTGCCACGAACAAAGACAAGCTGCAGGCTCTGCAAGACCAAGGATAAGTCGAAGCGGACTGAAGTTCCAAGTCAATGGCATCTCTCTCTTCTAATTGGTCTATCCGAAGAGGTCTACTTGAATTATGATCTGATAAATCCTACCATCCTTTGGAAGTACCTTCCGACTTCACCAAGTTTCAAAGGAGAAAGGGCATCCGCCCGTCCAAGCACATGTCTTCTTTATCTGTTTTCAGCCAGCCCCTACTTTACCTACTTAAAATGTAAATTGTCCTCTTCTCCTTCGGACCCTTCGTGTTCATCGAAGACAAGACCCCTCTCTTGAAAGCCGAACTGGCGCCTTCTTTTGATAATCAAGTTAGGGTTACCGAAGGCAGGCTCTGACAAGACCTTTTATTCGGTTATTCGGCAGCCACCTTTGATGTAACTAAACTAGATAGAGTTTGGCTCACGAATTCGGGGGTGAAGCATCTTTTTCAGTTCCCCTCCGATTGAAAGAAAAGAGGAAGTCCCACCGAAGTGCACTAATAGAAAACCCCTACCAGTCGAAGTGGAATGATGAGCCCTAAGTCCCTTGTACGATGAAGCTGAGTCACAGAAGCGGGAGAGGAGATGGTGAGATGAAGGAGTACTCTATTTTCTCTTCGGTCATTGGAGAGATTCCTATTCTTGGCCTTGAACCCTTTGTTTCCCTCGTTCCCTTGCTTTGTTCTTGAGCTCTGCTGTTCGCCCCAAAGCCCTTCAAATCCCAAAGGAGGCTCTGCAAGACCTTTCTGTCCGTTAGGCTAACTAAGCCGCTTGTTTCCCCACGCCCTATCTATGTAGCCTACTAGGCATAATGTCCGCAACGGCCCTATTCGAAAAGAGTTCAACTGAAGTAATCTTTAATGCGGGTCCCCTGTGTATTTCTGTTCTTGTGGGGGGGTTGCAAAGGTGCCGTGCCCTTAGTGCCCTTATTTCGTATGGTTACCCTAATGTACCTAGGTTTGATAGGAAGAATTGCGCTCTTACCGACCAATTTAGCACATTCTAGCACCTCGCTTTCCTATGTCTTTTGCCCTAGAAACCTCAATAGTTCCCCGCCTAACCGTCTAATCTAATTGCACAACCGTAATCACAACCTCTTCCCCGTTATGAAGGGAGCGTAGGTAAGATAGATCAGTCCCTTGCTACTAGATTGTTTGGTTTCCTTCTGAATTGACTTTTGAATTGGTCTTGTCGCTAGCAAATCGTTAGCACCCCTGCTATCTATTTCTTCTATGTTATGGCTTCGGAGGAACTCCAAAGAAAGCTGTTAACAGAGACCGGCTCCATCGCTTCAAAGCGAGTAGAATCACTCTGTATCTATTACGTATCTGGTTCAGCTCTTCCAGCGCTGCATCCTGCTCAATAGTCCTACCGAAGTAAGCCAACAAACTTGAGTTTGCTGGGGCCCATGCGATAGGTTCTGGTCTCAAGACTTGCAAGCCAAAGCCGCCCTCTTTTCGATAACATTCTCTCTGGTATGGATGACAAGGACTTTCATCACCGAAGCCAAGCTATGTCCCTTGCTAGAACACAAGTTTGAAGTGCTGGTCGGACTACTGAAAAGTCTTTCTCCACACCCTTGAAGCCTTGGAGTTAGGAGTTCGCTTTCGTGCTACCCAATGTTCTGGGCCGGTGACAGGCACGGACCTCCCGCCAATAGCTCTTGTTCTGGTTCGTTCTCCATCTCATACTTCTTTTTTATTTTTTGAATCTGTGCTTAACAGCCTTGGTGGCTTCACATCTTTCCTTTCCGGCTATAGATAAGCGTCTTTTTGATGCCTCTTTGTTCGAACTTTACACATTCAAAGAGTGGCCAAGCTAAATAAGCAAGCCAGACAAGTTCAGTTTATAGAGTCAGAAGTTCGAAAGAGCGGTGGTCGCTGGTACTATTCGCTACTGGATCCAAGATGTCCAACAAAACGGGCATCAATCCGCATTCTATCTTCGGTTTGTGGAGCATTTCAGGGGTTCCATCTAGGCCATATGAGCCAAAGCAAAGGCTTGTGATTGGGAAGGGGAGGGGAGAGAGGTGAGGCGGGCTCCTTTATTTGGATTGGTCTCTTCGGTTGTTAACTTTAGGTTTTGGTAATGTCGCATTCATTTCATTAAGGCTAATATCTCGCCGAAAGGTGGGAGGGGTGCCGAGATCCAAGGCAGTGGGGCATTGTACTTAGCTCACAACCCTCTCATGCACTCCAGAACCAAGCATATATCCATTGATTACCATTTCGTGCGAGAGAAGCAAGATCCCTAAGTAGACAGAATCCAAAATTCCTGCTCTTTAGAAGAGTAAATCGAGGTCCGTGGATGACTTTTTTATGAATACGATATTTTTTGTTTGGGTACATGTTCGGAAACCAGGTTCACATAAGTAAGGCACAACCCGAGGAAGGAGCAATATACCGGCGAGCTCTATATTTCTGAAACCTTGGAAAGACTTTATTTTCATTTCGCGTACGGGTTAATAACATAGCTCCTCTTCCTATGATCAAGCAAGCTTCGCTACTAGTCGACTTCCGTCTAAGTTCATATCCACCTTCCTCCAAGACTGGAATCGGGAAGAGCTTTTCTATACTATCTTGCCTTTGGCCTTGCGCAGTCTTTATTCTTTATTGCCTTGGCCTTTCACCGGATATGAAAGACCTCGACCGATAGTCCGAGGGGCGTAGCGGAGAGATTGCCACTAGGCGTAAGGGTAGGGTACCGAAGACAGTAGCTTTACCGACTAATGGAAGTTTTCCACTCCGGGATTTTTTCAAGACGACCAACGAGAGAGAGTCGTGGTAGCGGCGGAGTTTGAAAGCTCGGTGAGTTTTCACTAGATTTACAAGTACAAGTGGAGGGGCATAGGTAATCCTGCACGATGCGACTAGACACCGCCGCAACCGCGATCAAGTCTACTCGCCATCACTCCCACTTGAAGAGCGGTAGGAGCGGCACATCTTCGTTAGCGGCCATTGCGTACCATCCCTTAGTGGCCTATTAGTACTTGTCTTTCCTTTACTCGAGTTGCTCAATGATAGAATTGTAGTGCACCGTAGGGGGCTAGGTTGTAAGGCTAAGTTTCTCATCTGATCGGATGTTTTAGCCGTGCCTAATACATGAAATAAGGCTTTGTCAGCGGCTTAAGGCTAATGACCCTTCCCGGCATTATAACATTGTCGACGTTTTGGAGTTGCTTTTACCTACCCCTCCCTATGCTATGCTCCCCCGGCGCAGGCCTACCACGCTTCCGCCCACTATGGGAGTCTGGGCCCGGGCTCACATGCCTTCTGGTCAAGGCTCTGCAAGACCTTTCTTCTTTCCCTCTGACTTGAGAGCTGCACTGGCTATCAGGCCTATTAACTCAATAGGAGTACTTGGTCATTGGTTGCCAGGAGCGAAAGAGGCAGGAAAGAAAGATAAGACCTGGAACGAAGGAGAGTGAAGAAAGTTTCATTTATCTCTATGGAAGCAAAGATGCCACCGGTTAAGAGTTGGAGATTGTGCTTCATATTCTTTATGTATGTATTATCCATTCATTCGGATTTAGAACAAGCCTTAGGTTGAATCCCGACATGGGCGAGTAGGGATTCTAGGACAGTTTCAAGCAGCTTCTTAGGGCTAGTTACTATCGTATCCAAATTCGCCTTAGCTAGCCAAGCTAGTTCGGTTCCATCCCTACCAGTAATCTATAGGTATTTCCCTGAAAGAGCTAATGATAGTAGATAGATTTATCTTAAGATTCTAGAGAAGAAATAGCTTTGTTCCCCTTCGCCTATCTAATCTTCTTTCTCTACAGGAGACTACTCTACTAGTATACTTATTCAGCTGGGGCGGTATCTTTTTAGTAAGTTTCAGGCGCTTATGGGTAGTTGTCCCTCCAAATGCGGAAACCTATACAGTTTGAGTGCTGAGCCCTGTGCTTTGCTGTCAATTTTCCTCGGAAAGAAAAGGGCTTAATTAAGTAGGGATCTCCTCTAGTTCTTACCGTCCAGGTATACTCTGACGCTCTCCGCCGTCAGAACCTTTGAGCGGATATATTAACAAGTTCAATAGCCAGCCTATCTCTTAATCGTACGCTTACGAGCATATCTTTGTTCCATCTCGTGGGACCTTCCCCTTTGTTTAAGTTTGAGTTCCCTTCGCTAGCAGCGACAGCTACTCTTGTTATCGCCTTAACCGCTGCAGGGGCTATCGCTTTACCCGGCCTAGCAAGAGGTTTTATAGCTCCAACTAGGCCAACCAACTCTCTGGTTTTGCCACTGTAACCCCTCGCCGCTCCTGTAGCGGTCAAAGCAATTGGATCTTAGGCGGCTAGAAAGCTAGTGCGTGAAACCTTGAGGCGCTATGAACTTCCTTCCCAGATAGTCATGGTCTAAATCTCGTTCAAGGAGAACATCAGGGGTTTAGTTTAAAGAATGCTTTGCTGGTTTTCCTAAAGAGAGATGAAAAATAAGCCCTTTTCCTTTCCAGCAGAACTTCTTCTTGCGCGATCCCGTTAATAAAAGAAGGATCTGTTGTTTCTTCCATCTGGTGCGTGTCGTGGCTTCGTTCGGGTCTACCAGCTACAACCATGAAGCTGAGGTCATCGTGTTGGAAGGTCTTCTTCCAAGGATGAAGCTTGACTCGAGTAGGGACTCAAAACCGAGTACGCTACTTTGGTTTGGAAACCTCCAGAGGTGCCGAAGGGCTTCACAGAAGGAAGAGATAGAATCCAGCTTTTTTTTGTTATCAGGAGTGCAAGTTCCCAACATCGCTTCGGTTGGAATTAGAGAAACTAAGTTTGTTTCGGTATGAGAAAATAACCAATCCTGAATAAGGGATAAGTCAGGCGTGTACAGACTATGGCATCGTTAAGCCCTTTTAATTAAGTGTGAAATGTTTTGTTTTCAAAGTAGCAAAGGGGTCTCCGACCTGATCTTTGATCATATAGCCGTGTGATAAGTCTGGTACTCTAATTAAGAAAAGAAGCAAATTCCCTGATCGTCTGTCATATGTGCTGCCCATATCCTGAGCCTGCTTAGAAGGGACTCCATAACGGAGATCTTCTTTGATTTGACCCTTCGTAAAGATTTAATTCGAGGCTGACCTGCTCCAAATGCTGATTCTGCACAGGTGTCCTCGTTTTATCTGAGGATCTACTTTCTCTCGCTCCTCTTTCCGGACGAGCTGAGATAGATGCTCTTTCTGGTCTTCGTTTTAGGGTTCCAAACCTGACTCTAACAAGTAAGTAAACTACCTTGATTGGGAATAAATGAATGGAAGAAAACCAACGGCAACTTCCACGGAGCCATCTCTATATGCGCCTATCAGTGAGCTGATTGCTCTCCAGGGCCTTTATCGAAAAGCTTCATCGCTCGGATTTGTGCTGTGGCTGTAGCCCCGAAACAGAGTAATAAGGAGGCTGAGATGAGAAAAGAGAGACCTCACGGGTGAAACCAGTACGGCATAAGCCATAGGTCCGTCCTAACTAACGATATGGAAAATAGGCCTTGGCCTTTTCTTCCTTCCTTGAGGCGATCTTCGAGAAACCCGAAAGTTCAGTTTGCTTTGCGTTGTAGCTTTTCCTGCAGTCCAATCGCTGCGGGGAATCACTTCATATCTCAACAAGACCCTTTAAATTAACTGTTCATCATCACCTTAACTTCTGAGATAGATTCTAAGAGTTGCATGATGATTTCAGTAGCAAGACATATATTCCCAACGTGGGAAACATTTTTCCTGCAACTGCATCGAAACGTGAAATAATCATTACCTTATCGATATGAGTAATTGGCCCGGATGGAGGATGGAATCGAATAGCGAATGCACTTGCCGTGTTGACTCTCCTACCTAATGCAAGGACCGGCCATCTCTTTCCTTCATGCCTTCTCTTTACTTAATGGACCAAATAATAATAGGAAAACCACTTGTTGTTTGAATGGAGAAGAAGCCGAAGTTTCGAGTGCTGCGATAACGTAAGAAAAATGAGCAGAGCATTCCTTCTGCCAGGAGTACGAGAGCGTGGTAAGATAGAAATCCTGCACTAGTGGCTCGTAGTCTGGATCTCAGACTTCCATCAAGCCCTTCGTACTTCGATCCAATCCATCGATCCAGAGGCGAATCTCTTTTGGGGCCGGTAGCTAAAAGAAAGTCCTCGCTTTCTCTGGAATAAGGGAAGGGCAGCATTAGCAAGCATTTCACCAGTCCAATCCAAAAGAAAGGTGGCGACATCCACTAGGAAGATTCCATAAACCGGTAATGAGTCCCTATTCCTTACGGGAATCGAACCCGTCGACATGAAAAGACGACGTCGTCACCACTCGACTAAAGGCACTTTGGAAAGGCTCAGATACATCAACGAGAATCGAAGTGCTTTCTTTATCTACGCAATTTCTTCATTTTCCCTCGAAAGAACATAAGAGAAGATCTGTCTCCCGCTTCATTAGATTCTAGCAAGCACCTTTAGCAGGGCAATTACATAGCGCCTATTCTAAGTTGGGATTGGAGAGCGCAAAAGCTTCTTCTTTTCTATATACGTGACCTATTCCCGGGTCTTGCTTGACAGATACGAAGGACGGAGGCTCTGCAAGACCTCTCCATCCGAGAGGTCATAAGTTCTCTCTTGCCTTATCTATAGATAATAATGAATCGGATCGACTCGACTGATATGATAGATGGAATGGTAGTTTGTTGACGCGGAGGATCAGTATCTGAGGTTCATTTGCCGATTAGTTCCAAGATTGTGTGGCACAGAAGGTGAAATGGAAATGGTGCTACCAGTTGGTGAAATCGTTGTAGTTCCAATGCATGCAACTGTTGGAGAGTTGAAGCAAGCAGTGGAGAATGCACTGAAGGAGACGTACTCTATAACAGATGAATTTGTGTTGATGGAGGCTGGAGGAATTGCTTTTTGTGAGGTCTGGCAGCACACTCGCTGCTGTGGCATTGAGGACAGTGAGACTCTTCCTCCACTCTTTCCGCGCTCTTCGTCTTGATGAAATGGAGTGTTAGTTTCATCTTGTTTAAGTGGGTGATAAGTATGGGTTGCCCAATCCACCTACCCACCTGAGCATGCTACTAAAGTCATTTCGTATGGGCTTTGCTTCCGCAAAAGGTCTGGGTGTCCCAGTTCATTCGGATTCGATCAGTGGATCATAAAGAGGCCTAGCTTTACTGACCTCGCACTCTAATAGAATTCCCTTATGAAAGATTAGCCCAATGCCTACAAGAAATGCGCTCTGGCAAACCTTCCGGGAATCACTCGATCTCTTCCCTGAGGAGCACGACACAAAGCCTTTCCTTGAACCTGGCCCTAAAAAGTAATAGAGAGCATTCCCAGACCGGTTAGTTAATAGTGAGGTCTTGAAGAGCCTCATTGCGAATAGCAAAGCCTTATCTTATTATTTCCATTCCCGAGGTGGTATGAAGATTGTAGGGAGTGGGGTAGAGAAATGTATGTTATCCTATGATCTCAAAGGGGAAGCCTACTATGCATTGCTCGGGGCAAGATGCTCCTTCATATGAATGAAAGAAAAGGCAAAGCATCTCTCGTCGAATCACTCGAAGGAATTCCGCGCACTTAGGTCTTGTCAGAGCCTTGCTGTGCCCAATGAGTACTGGACCAGTCAAGCTGGGGCAATCTTTGAAGTATGAGCAAGTGATCCTCAAATTCCCCGACTTATTATTGATGGAATAACCTTCTTTCTCTTAGAATGCTTTATTCTTGACTTATGTAAGTAGCGTAAAGAAGAGCCTCAGAAAGAAGAAGCGACCTTCTCGTTATCTGGAGTTGACTCTATGACTCCGGTTGGAGCAGGTATACAAGAGTCCGTATTTCCTTTCATATAGAGTCTCAAAGTTGGGACATCGCATTGAGCCTTTCCAGTAATTGCGGCAGCTACTTTTTGAAGTTCATAGGGGCACCCCCCGGGATTTCTCGATGAATAAGAGGTCTATCCGCTCTTCCCTAGTTGACCACCCACTTGATGTCAATATGCTATTTGCTTTATCCAGATTGGCTTTGTCTTAAGTGATATGGGTGCTCCAAAGGAAAGGGCAAGAGCATACGATGCAGTGACCGACTGACCCGATTAGTCGATTACCAGATAGAGGTGAGGGGCTAGCGTGGGAGAATAGGGGCGAAGTCACAAATCTATAGTTGGGATAGGAAGAAAGGGACAGACAATGCTAATGCCTGAGCCAAGAGCTCCGAGATATCCATAGTTGTTGGGGGGCTAAGAGAATAGAAGAGGGCCTATCAGAGATTCTCAAAAGAAGGACGTAATAAACTAGATTGGGCCTGCACTTTGGCTCGCTACCCCTACGCTTGCTTCAGAGTAGTTCCGCCCGGCTACGACTCGTTCAGTAGTCCAAAGGCTCGAAGGAAGATCTCAATGAATTCGATTTGAGCTATATCTGGATCAAAGATATTTCTATGGAGAGGGGCCAGCCTAAAGGGCCACCGAGACTAGCTCGATAGGTCAATTCAGTGTCATAGAAAAACTTCAAGAGGGCTTCGCCAGCAAAGTGAAGGTAAATTGGAATCAAGAAAATTTCAGTCATGGATTCCTGGACCGAGGCCCACTATTCAGTAATACGGAGGGAGGGATGGGTTAGCGCCCGTTGGCTCGGCTACATAGTAGACTGGTCTCTGCTAGTTACGTACTTCCTTCGATTTCTCTTCTTATTCTTAGTCAGCCCCTCGAAAAAGATAAAGTAAGGGATCGGCAGATAGGCATAGGTGGATGGGACCTTTTCTCGAAAGGATATAATAGCCAGATCAAAATGAAGAAAGACGGATGACGAAAGTCTCTTTCGGCCTACTCAAATATAATAATCATAGGCTGGTGTATACCTCCGGTTAGAGAGTATGCTATTCCTCCTTATCGATTGAAGGATATAAGAACAGACCCGGAGATTCTGGTATCTCGCCTCCTTTCGCTTATCCCGTCTCCTCCAGGACTCAACTCGGGCATACCCGTTATCCTAGTTATTTTAGTATATTTAAAAGCCCCTAGCCGACTCACTCCCAGGGCTTTGAGTACCTCCTGGGGAAAGGAAAGGAGCCTATAGGTTAGGTTACGAGGTTAAGGTCGTCGAGTGAGTGAGAGGGCTGCTATTTACAACTCAAGTTGTAACCTACAGCTCACAACGACAAGTAAACTGACCTCTTTAGGGGCTTCCTGTTAGCTCTTCTATCTACTTCTACCCCTGCGTGAAAGAAAGCGGTTACAGGTTTGCTTGGTTAGCTGCATCTGTCCTTTGAACATGGATTTGACTGACTTACCTTCTTGCACTTTTAAATAAACATTGTCACTAGCTACTTCCCGAAGGGGAAGCTACTTCCTGAAGCCAAACTATCTATCGTACCCCCTTCAGTGAGCTACTTAGGTCGAAGGACCCCCTTGTTGCTTCTTTCTACCAGACTAATTTACTAGCTTTCATTTATTAAAGATAGCTTTAGTTGTAAACAACTGGATCACTTGCTTACATACGTGATTATGCAGCTGGCCGGGTGAAACAAGCTAAAGCTTGCCTTTTATTTTCAATTATTTGTTAGAGTAGTCTCGATCCTATTGAACATAAGATATATCACACATCCATAAAAAGATTAAAAACAGTCGGTTATGAGAGCAGCACTTTTCCTTGCGGGGGCCCACTATTGATCTATCATCGGGGGCAATATGCCTGACTTTATGGCCCTTTATAACTCCAAAAGTATAGTTCATATTCCAGTAGCCAAAGGAGTCTACGATAACGGCCAACCAATCCAACTCCCCGCGGCCAAGAACTACCCTCTCACTTCTCCCCTCGAGCTAGCTTAAAGAAAGGCTACTCAAAGGTCCTCATTTCTAGACACCCAAGTCTCACTCAAGAAAGAATTCTTTATCAAGTAGGCTTCCAGTCTCCTCTGAGAAGAATAAGAATCATCAGTTCGGTGCAAGAGGAATTCATTATAAAGCGCAGCTAAGACACGGGAATATAAGACTACATATGCCTCTAGCAACTGGCTTCCCTAGGGGAGTATAAAGATAGAAGGACTATGGCGGTCACTCTCAAGCGGGAAAAAAGCCGGACAGTTCTCAACCTATAGTTATTTGACTGGGTAGACAGGATGAACAAGAGGAAAAGATAAAAGAAGACACTTTCGCTTTACAGTTGCTTGGCAGGATGCTTTTTTCTTTTAATGTTGGTCGAACTCGCTTGCTGTAGAGTACTCATATGATTGAAATGGAAAGTGTTTCGACCGTCCGGAGGGAACACAAAGAGACTGGCCCCACACAAAGCAAAACAAGGAAGATAGATCAATGGCACACTTATTGAGCCCAATTCTTGTTTGTCTGTATCTAAAGTTGCTAAGCGGCGAAGCCCAACCTAACCGAAATAAACTGTCCTACTCGGGCTCTTCACAGAAAAGTAAAAGCTAGCAACGGGAGATCTACTGCCACCAATGTCCTTCTCCATTTCCTACTCTTTGACTACACAGAACTCACCAGTTTGAAAGCTCACACTACCGGCACCCCCTCTAGTCATATTTGGACAAGGAAAGGGCAAGGATAGAGGTGAGTGAAACTTCGCAGCTCCCCTTCTTGAACAACCAAGGCACAGCTTGAAAAGCAAAGGCTAGAATAGCATATAGAAATAGGGCGTTAAGCACCTTGCATCAATTGGCACTATCAAGTCGGAATCAACAGCAAGAGGAAAGGAAGAAGTCCCAAGCGCGTTTACGCCGCCTCAGTATATGCCTTTACCGGGGCCGGGCCGAGAGAGTACGATACATCGGTGTAGAAGATTGAGTGGGATTGTCCATGTGTGGTTGGCAACCAATTAGGGCAAGAAAAAGGGCCTGCCCCCGGAAGTCAAAAATGGGATCTATCCGCTTTTCGCAGTGCTTCCTGCGTTCGCTCATCTGATGGGCGGTCATCAGTCAAGAGATCTTGGTCGGAATTGTCGATGTCAGTAGGGCAATTGCTCCATGGGTGGTCGATACAACCGTATTGATCTCCTCGGTGAGAAAACTCAAGAGTGAGTGCTCTCGTGCAAATGATTGATGAGTATTGCACATTTGACTTAGTCATTTAGGTTTTCAATGGTTTCGGCCCCGTCCAGTCGAGTAGTTGTCTTCCGTGAAAAGAAAAAGCAAAGTCCTAAGGGAACTTGGTGATTCACCGATTGACCCGGCTAGACGACGCAAGGAGGACTTAGTGATCCGATGATGTCGAATGAAAAAGAAGGACTTTCCCGTGAACTCCAAATGGCTATTGGTCCGGATTGTTGGGAGTGATGAAAGTGTAACGTAGGTGAAGCCGTGGCTTCATTTGCTTGCCTTCCAGTCCCTTTGTGATACACTACGAAACCATTTCGCTATCCTCATTGAGAAAATTCGTATATAGAGAGCCCTTGTTATAGTCGTGCGAACAGAGGGAGCCGAACGCCTGCACTGCACTGGGAGAGAAGGGCTCTCCATCCAAATTACCTCCCGAGACTCGGCTAGTGCTCGAAGAATAGGACCCCGAAGGCTAATTTGATCTTGACCGCGGAAAAGGTCTTGAAGAGCCTTTTTCGATAACTACTGCAGATCGAAAGAAGAAAGGTCTTGCAGAGCCAACTCCAAGAGCCCTCGACTCGATATTCAAGTGGGCGATTCAAAAGTCCGAAAGCATCTTGTCTACCGGAGGCATCAACCAAGGGATCCCATTGATGATTAGGATCCGCTTGCCCCTGACATTAAACTATGGCTTAACTCAGCCCCACCGACATGACGAAATAAGACTTGCCGAGGCCGGCTCTTGAGAAAGATATATTGACTACAAGCTCCCTTCTTTCCCTTCACCGGGTCCCCTTGGAGTCGCTATTCAGCAAAATGGAAGGGCCCTTTCCAAGGACTTTAAAGCAGCGTGTCGCAACTTTTGAAATGTATTTATTGGCTTCTGCAAGGCCGAGAGAGAAAAGGGCAGTCCTCGGGCACTTTCCAGTCCACAACAGGATTTTAGACTTTATTCTACCGGTATTCAAGGGGCTTTTATAGCTACGTAGTTGGCTTGGTCTGCTCCTAATTACCCCGATCAATGGCATTTCCATAGAGCCCGAAAAGCGATATAAACTTGTCACAGAGTTCGTTGGAGAGGAGATCCACCGACCCGGCGATCAATGGTCGAAGAAAAGCGTGTTCTAGGGCTAGGAATTCCATCTTATCGCGTCCTTCCTTGGTCGTTAGACGAAGAAGGAGCTCTGTTATGGTAGCAGTGAAAATGCCTATATCGCAACTAGTCGTGAGCCGACTTCAACTTCATATTGGACCGTCCGAGACATAGAGAAAGGAGGCTCGACAAGACCATTTCGGTCATCCCCTTATCGGCCCGGCTTTCCTTTTTCTTTTGTCTTCTTATGACGGAGCAGTGGACCACCGATCAAAGTCCTTTGTCTTTCTTTCTATCTCTCGCAACAGAGGTCGCCCGGATACTTTTCTTTGTCGACGGAAGGCTTGGTCTTTTTCTCTCGTTTGACCTTACTTGATCCATGACTTTTCTTTCAACCAAGACTGCTACTTTCGATCCATCTTTGAGTCTTGCTTCGGTATGCGTCGGAGGGAAAGAAAGGAAATAAGAAGATAGAACGCCTTCTTTCCATTCTTGCTCGCCTAGAAATAGAAAGAAGAGTGACTTGAGCGCTTTTCCTTCGCTCCTAATCTGGGACTCTTTCTTCCAACAATTAGCTTTTCATTTCTTTCCAGGAGTTTAATTAGTGTAATTAGGTATGGCTTCCCAATGAAATGGAAAGATTAGAAGAGCCCTGAAATAGAATGCTTAAAGGTTGCGCCCTTACAGAGTATGATTCTATATTCGAGTAAGATGGCCACCAAGGCATTTAAGGTCTTGAAGAAGGCCCAAAACAGGAGAATAAGAGATAGATTCCTTCGCCCTTAGGGCTATAGATAAGATTCCACGAGAAAGCAAATTCGTTATCCGGGAGGGCTAAATAAGTAAGAGAAGAGGGATAAGAGTGATACCGTAGATAATCTTTCTAGTCTCCCAGTGCCCAATCCACCTCCCCCGAGCGGGATCTTATCTTAGGAAGCCATAAAGGAAGCCGGTGCGGGCAAAGTGAATATTTACGTAGGATCTTCTTTTAAGTAAGAATTCTCCTCAAAATCCAAAGTCGTACGCAAGGAAGCCCTTTTTAGGGAATGAATAGAGTCTTGGCGGGGGTGCCATGGGACCGACTTTAGCCATCTATTGAGTCAACTACTTTACATGTGTGCCTCTTGCTTCGCTTATCTTCCCGTATAACCTTGTCCTGTCAGAAAGGCCGTGGACCTAAGGTAAACCCTTGGAAGAACTACTAGAATATGTTTTTTTACGGGCAAGTGAAGGCGGGAGTCTTTTTCTTGCCCATAAAGAAATCTCTCAATCTACATGCCAGGCCATCTCATGTAGTATTAGTGCCTTTTACCGGTGAGTAATTGGGCTAGTCTCCGCCGTCGTAACCTTTGAGCTAACGGATGATATATTAACAAGTTCAATAGCCACTATGTTGCAGTGGAGTCGCTTTTCTTGTCGATCCAGTCCCTTCCCGGCAATGGGATCAAGCTTGATGGGCGAAAGGTTACATACATCCCCTTCCTTATGTCTTTGAGGCAAAAGGGAAAGGGATAGATGCGATTCCACCATCTTTGGTTTTGGTTTCAAAAAGGAGATTGGGGGTCGCGTAAGCCTTATTTCGTGCTCTGTGGTGTACGACTAATGCCCGCAGATAGAGCCGCCGTTTGAGCCGTTGCGAGCCGGAAAGTGTACTGCATTTGTTTGAGTCGCGAGCTTGCTTAAATTATCTTTTTGATTATAATAATAATAGACATATAATATTCTATATCTATCTATAAACAATAAGAAAAAAATAGAAAATTTTCTTTATCCTAAGAGGAAGAAGCGAGATAGAGCAAAGGCCTCCTCTTTCCATCCGCTTTTCCCTAAGTGAGCGAATTGCATGTAGAGATCCGTAAGGGCTTATAGTTTAATTGGTTGAAACGCATCGCTCATAACGGTAATATTGTAGGTTCGAGACCTACTAAGCCTACCACCTCCCTCTCTTCACCCGATACAAGGCGGTGAAGTACCCGCCGCCCTTTCGATCTAGTCCCACCAAGGAGAAGTTGAGTGAATTGGCATCCCTTTTCAAATTCATGTTGATGCGGTTCTCTAACCAAGGTTATCACAAAGAAAACATTGGAGTGGTGGGTATAGATCCGACTGGGCTACTCATAATCGGAATAGGGTCTATTTACGCCCGGTGGACATGGCGGAGGCTCATGCACTTACACTTAGGAAAGGTTCGACTGGCTTTTTCTCTACTTCTCTTTGTATGTATGAAAATTCATCTCAGTCTGGATTTCATAGTCATCGTCTCTGATTCTAAGGCCTATTGTTAGCGATGTGCAACAACTCCCGATGTCCTTCGGGGTGAGCAGATTAGCCAATGCTTCGGGAAAGCATCTTCCTGATCGAGATGTCGACCTTCTTGGGTGCGATCCACCGGATATTCTTGCGATTTTCAGAGAAGATCATCATTGGCGCTATGTTAATTGCCCTTGATGTCTTTTGATTTCAGCTTTCAATGCCCGGAATAGGAAATGAGATGATTCGATAGTGGGAACTCATAAGCGCTCATCCATTCTATGCCGGGGCTTAAAAGATTGTATTCGGCGCGGTGATCAATCAGCGGGATAGAATTTTCCTTTCCAGGTCTTTGAGTAGAATACCCTTCTTCCGCCTACCCTTGGTAGGGTTGGCTAGGGCCTTTGATTCATAATCATAGTATGTGGCTATCGCTCCTACTACGCTTGTCATTTTAGTACTTGTAATGTATTTGGCTTCACGCTCCGCAACCTTATCGGTCAAGTGTCTACGCTACTCACCTTTGAAATTGAGTGGCATTTGGGCCCATAGATAGAGTCATACCATCCAATGCCTTTTCCTTAGCTTACGCTTCGGCTTCGCAAGAGAGGTGCTGTGTTCATCGAGCTCTGCAAGACCCGATAGAAGATTCATCAACGCTGGGCCCCAACCTAGTAAAGGGGCTTTCCTAGTTGAATTGATTCCAAGGACGGAAAGTATCAACTAAAGAAAAATAGGATGTTTTCTCCTCTCAAGTAGCTTCTTTAAGGCATTAGTCGACTTCCTACTGACTCAACGGGATAAGGGCTCCCAACTATTTAATTTATTGGGATGGAGTTACGTCTTGCGAGCCTTAAGGGAATAGTACGTGATTACCTTAATCATAATGGAATCCCGTGGAATAGTAAGAGAGGAGTCTATCTATATGCCTAGCTTTGGTAGATTTCCCCAACTCAATCTTTCGAACTTCTCAATCTACGGCAACACCAATAGAATGCCTATATCCTCAAGTGTAGTGAAGTGACCAATCCCTATTGGGCACAAACGGAATAAGATAAGCTCTTCAAGACCACATTTCTTTCTCTTCCTAAGAATCGCCTATATAATCAATCGCTCTCGGTTCTACTATTAGCTATACATTGGGAGGTGCTTCGAGAAGAAGATTTCACCGGTAGGACCTCTTATCTTATATATTTTTCCTATGTTCAAAAAACAAGATCGTCTATCTTTTTATCCCTTTCCTTTATCTTTCGCGAAATGAACCGTTGTTCGTCTCGAGTCACCCGATACACAAAAGGATTTATTCACTAAGCGGAGTCAGATCTGGCAACAAGCGCATTGTAGAACGTCAACTTCTTTATATTGCCACTGTGCTACAGAGGCGCTGCTGTACTATCAATAGAGTCAGAGTCTGATTAAATCAATCCCTTCTCTCTCGGCTTAGCTGTCAGCTCTTAACCCACCGTAACTTACGTCTCACCGGCCGTAAATACATATGCCAAAACAAAGGATAGATAAGATCGCCTTTCAAATGCTTGAACCTATTCCTTCTGAACCACTCCCTTCCTTCCGCGGGACATTCGCTATCCCATGACTCCATACCAGTCAGCGACTCTTTTTCCTTGGCCTCCCGCCTCAAGCGCATTCTAGTAACCTACAGGTCTGCCCCTATAGGTCCTGCACTTCGTACCAAGTAAATCTGAAGGCCGTCAAAGACCAGATTATCTTTAGTCTGGTGGTCGACTTCGAGGGTCTGCTCGAAGCAAATCTGAACACGGACGTGTACCATATCATTAGATCTATGAAGAAAAATGGGATTTACCCATTCCTGAGCATCAGCCCCAAATTTCTCTACAAAGAGGTTGTAATCGCTTTCTTCAAGGAAGCCGAAGTGTTGGAATCTGGCATCAAGAGCTCCGTATTTAGAGAAGAAGTGAGAATCACTCCACAAACTATTAGAGAAGCCTTCGGGATGAGATCTCGAGGCGTGGCCGTGGAAGCTCTGAGGCAGAATGCAGCCGACACTTAGCTGGAAATCAAGTCTCGCGAAGAGACATCTAAATTGAAGTTAACATCAAAGAGGAGCGAGATAAGGAAGGAGTACCGCTATGCGTTGGACATCACCAACAAAATAGTGATGGAAATGGCCGGTAGCTACGATCAGCTATCATCAGCCAAGTTCACGGTGATGGGAGCACTTATTCAAGGTGAGTCGATTGATTGGGTCGACTATATCTACAGGCAATTAGTTCGAGAAGTCAACAAAGTCCAATGGCTGGAGGATGAGAAAAAGTTCAAGACTAAATTGGCCTTCGGCACTCAGGTCAGTTGGATTTTGGAACATCTTGGTCTGGCGAAGGGAAATGCTGATCCCTTCCACATTAACAAGAGACTTGGTAACCTAGACCAAGAAACTTTGAAAAGGTTGGGCAGAGAAAGAAAGGCAGCCCAATTTCTAAAGGAAATGCCTAGTGGGCCTCCTCCCTACAGACACCCATTGGAGTCAGACTCTGACTCAGACAACACCCCTATAGCTCTGCGATTCAAGAGGAAAGCAACTGCAGAGGAGGTGGTGCATGTCACATCATCATCAGAGCCTACTCCCAAGAGGCCTAGGCGACTCGACTTTGAAGAAGCAGAGCTGACACCTCACTCACCTGCACATGCCCATACCTCAGATGAAGAGGAAAAGCCTGTTGACCCTCGCCTCAAGGCTAAAATCATTCCTCTGCTCACCCTGCCGAGCATGATAGAGGGAGAAGAAGCAGATTTAATCATAAACATTCCTGAAGCAGATTACACATTCAATCTATTGGAGAACAATCCCTTGAAATTATCTGTAGAGCAGCTACAAATGGTAAAACATCATGCTCTTAAAACTTCATTTATCAATGTTTTCTAGGAATGGAAGACTTTAAAATCTTTTCCATTTACTCAACTACAACCTTTTGTTGAGATGAGTAGCTGGGACTTTTCCCAGGTTACGGAGCAAGTGCTCATACGCTTTTGCCATGAGACAGATGCAATTTTAATGCTCCAGGAGAACTGGTTCATGTCTAATTTTTAAACCAACATGGACCAGTTCATCCATCTTATTATGGAAGGTGTTTTGGAAGGGATTATAGATGAGGATGGAGAAGTATTTGAAAAAGAAATAAGGATTGAAGGGATTGTGGAGTAAGAGAAAACAGAGGAGTTAGAAGAAGAAGAAGTAGAAGAAGAAGAAGAAGAAGAAGAAGAAGAAGAAGAAGAAGAAGAAGAAGAAGAAGAAGAAGAAGAAGAAGAAGAAGGAGAAGAAGAAGGAGAAGAAGGAGAAGAAGGAGAAGAAGAAGAAGAAGGAGAAGAAGAAGAAGAAGGAGAAGAAGAAGCAGAAGAAGGAGAAGAAGGAGAAGAAGGAGAAGAAGAAGAAGAAGAAGAAGAAGAAGAAGAAGGAGAAGAAGAAGAAGGAGAAGAAGAAGAAGGAGAAGAAGAAGAAGAAGAAGAAGAAGAAGAAGAAGAAGAATAAGAAGAAGAAGAAGAAGAAGAAGAAGAAGAAGGAGAAGTAGAAAAGGAGAAGAAGTAGAAGAAGTAGAAAAAGAAGAAGAAGTAGAAAAGGAAAAAGAAGATGAGAAAGAAGACGAAAACGAAGAGGAGGAAGAAGGGGAAGGAGAAAAGGAACAGGAAAATAAAGATCATAATGATGATGATGATAAAGATGATAAAGGAGAAAAAGGAGAAGAAGAAGAGAAGGAGAAGGACAGAGAAGATGATGCAGATGAGCCCGGGGTACCTAATCAAGCCCCCAGCTCAGATCATTCGGGAAACTAGGATGACATATCGAGGACTCTAGGAAAAACCCGATCTGATTAGCCTCCTACAGACAGGAGTCTGCAGTCAGGCAGGTCAACGGTCAACCGACTTGCAGGTGCAGAAGGCACAGGCGAGCATTCCCCTTAGGCAATACCCATCTCACCTGTGATGGTTGACCTGATCTGAAGTATTGTTAAGGAAACCACTGGGGAATTGTTGGCCATTGAAGTCAAACCTGACCTACAGACCGTTCACACCCTTAATTCCAAGTTGGACACACTGCTACAGAGAGGTGTCCCTCCTCCTACAAATTCCAGAATGCCCCTTGGCATGTCAGACTGGATGATTAAAGTTGAGCAGCAATTAACCATGTTAGTTGATGCTGGCAAAAAGGGGGAAGGAAGTAGACAAGGGAAAGTAACAGGTCAGGAAAAGGCTGAGGAAGTAAGAGAGGATCTCAGAACTAAAAAGAGGTGAGACATCCCTTTACTTGAAACATGGACATCTAGCCTAAAAATGAAGGAGTTAGGAGCTCCTGATGAAGCTGAAGACCAGCATGCCTTGAAGAGAAGAAGGACCAGGCAAGGAGTAGAGCAAAGATATGAATGGGAGGGCAAACAGTTATGGTACGTTGAAGAGTTCTTACCTACAGAGTTTATGACTGTTTGGGTGGATGCCAAGAAGGAGTTCACAGAGAAGTACTATCTCTGGGAGATACTCCAGGACAAAGAATGCTCCCCCCAACAGATTTTCATAAACTACATGAAGACCAGATGGCCAACTCTTTGGAAGCTCCAGCTTAAATATGCAGAGAACTGGGATGCTTACCCCATGATTCCCCCATTCAGAGCAGAAGAGCCTCCTACCAGATTGGACAGAGAACTGGATGAGCTAGCTTTGCAGGAAGAGATCAGAGTACTCTGCGAGAAAAATAACTTCTCAACTACAGACGAGCAGGAATTTGCCTCCCAGATCATCAGAAGGAAATATGGTCTAGCACCTGTCTGTAAGAGGCCAATTGGAGCTAAGTTATATAGGCCTCCTAAGCAAACTGTCCGGAGAGGCAGAGGCAGATAGGACATTTTGTTGTACTTGTATTTTTTTTTGGTAAACATTTGTTTTTAGAGTACTTGTAATTTTCTGTATTTGTTTGATCACTCAAAGGCTATGTATTTGTAATCAACTTAGAGAATTATATAACAGTCACTTTGAATGACAACTTCTAGTTGTCTCAAAACAAGACTAATTTTAGTTTGTGTTTGCACTTGATCATGTGCAGACCTGTTCTTCATTTGAATAATATGCTTAAGTTTTGCCATCATCAAAATAGAGGGAATTTATTAGGAATACTTATTAGATTTTGATGATGACATCCCTGTATTTGTTTATTCAAATGTATGTTTTAAAATACTTGGCAAAATGTAAAGAAGAACCAAATGAGTATCTTTTATAAGCCAAATTAAGTATAGTTAAATACTTGGCAACTTGTAAATAAGAACCAAATGAGTATCTTCTATAGGCCATATAAGTTAAAGCCTAAAAATCGGCTAAGTACAAATCACAGATAAGTATCTATCAGCCGAGTCTTAGTCAACCCAATTGATCAAATAAGGTTGACCACAGGCGAGCTACATCAGGCATCCCTTTATCAGAAAAGTTCTGGTCAACATAATTATCAGAGAAGTTTGATCATTATACAGTCAAGTGATCAGACGGAGTCAAGTCAACTGAAGTTTGACCATCAGAACATATAAGTTTATCAGGTCAGAAGACCTCAGATCATAGAAGATCAGTCGGGAAAGAGAACTTCATCTCAGGGAAGTAATATCAGAGAAGTCCGACATCAGAGAAGGTTGACTTCACATAAGACAAATTGACCAAAAAAGATCAGAAAAAGTTCGGTCAAAGTAATCATCCAAGTAATCCAATCCACGTCAGCATGCGTTGAAAAGTCAACAATTACGGAGAGTCACATGATGGTGATAAGGGACAGATTGGAGAGATTTCCGAAAAGCAGTGAATTAAATAATTCATCAAGACCCACCTCTGAATACTTTAATCATATTATAATCAAAAGATTCGGCGCTACAATGTGAAAGTCTTCACAACGGTTGGAAATAGATTAAAATAAGGGAATCCCGCCTTGCAACATTCAGGAAGAAAAACAAAGAAGTCTATTTATCCAACAGACGGATTTGTTACAGATTTGCAATGGCTATGAAGAAAAGCTCAAAGGATCGACAACTATAAATATCCGAAGGTTTGAAATGAGCAATGTACGATGCGAACAATTCTCTCGAGCAATTAAAGCAATCAAAGCAATCAAGCAATCTATAGCATCGTGAAGAGCAGAATTCACAGTTCATATACTAAGAAAGCTCTTAGTTGGAGAAGACAAACACTCGTGTCTTAAAACTTGAGATCGGGGTACTTCACTGGTTGAAGTTGCGTGACTGATAGGCATCCAAAGATTTGAAGATCAAGAGGTGCTAGGCAGTCAGGAAGGAGTTGCAACGACAGGATTTCCACTGGTTGGAAGTTGTTGCAGCTAAGTAGTAGAATCACTGTCATCTTTGTCACTGGTTGAAAAGTATAGTGGATTCATCTCCAACTAGTTTGGAGAAAAGTGGATTAGTAGAGGATTACCCCACCTCTGAGACCACTATAAATTGCCTGTGTATTTTACTGCTTTAGCATCTTACTGACCTGCTGCATTCATATTTATTGTTCCATTGATTAATTTTCTGTATTCATCATCAGCTGGATTCCGCACTCATATTGCCTACAGATGACTCTAAGTCATCTGTACCATCAGCTGAGAAACTTCTTAATTCCTTCTTGGAAAAAGAGTTTCAATAAGTCTATTCACTCCCCCCATCTAGACTTATTTCTGACGACTTGTGACCTACATAAGGCACAATACTACATAACCAAATATGCGTAATTGGCACTCAAGCTCGTTTGAGTCCAAAATGTAAAATCAGGGCTTATCCAGTTACCAACTGGTACACATAAATCGTTTGGTTAGCAGAGGATCTAAAATGAGCGAATAAGTAAAGATGCATGCAAGACTACATAACCCCAGACAGAAATAGGCAAATTGGTGAGCATATCCAATGCCCGGGCTACCATCTGATTTGTTCGATGGTTGCCTTCACGAGACCATTTTGCATATGCTCGTGGGGGATGGGATGCTTTTCGTCACTCCCGATCGACATGCAGTATTCTTCAAGTACTTTAGATGTGAACTCTCCAGCATTATCAAGTCTTATAGACCGAACATGGTTGTCAGGGTGGTGAACCCTTATACATATAATTCGTGCTAGAAGCTTTGCAAAAGCAGCATCTTTAGTGGACAAGAGGGCGACATGTGACTAGCATATCGAAACATCAGCCATAACCATAAAACATCTAAATAGTCCGCACTCTGGTTGAATCAGTCCAAAAATATCTATTTGAATCCTATGTAAAAATGGAATTTTCACATCTTTAGCGTAGGACGGTCTCGCTCCTATTTTGGCTAAAGCGCAGGCTTTGCAGAAGAGACAATGTGCATTCGACAGGGTCAAATGTGTAGAATGGGTGGATGTCTCCGATGCTTTGGATGACAAGCTTGAGGAACACCAACAAAGTTCGTTATGTGGGTTCATTGCCCGCTTCTACTTTGCACGCGAAAGATGTCCGTGCAGATCATCATGTCATGACCTGGATGCCCCAATCAGTCATGCCAAAGCCTGTACGAGTCAGTGTCCCAAAGTTCGTTATCGGTAATCGCATAATATTCAACAACCCTAATTGCAGTGACGTACAATCCACTACATTGACTCGTAAGTTTCTCTAAGATGCGCTTTCGGCCGTATTCATTAGAGATGATATAGAGATACTCTATTCCATTCTCACAATGAGTTTTAACATGAAAGTTATTGATACGTATATCCTTGAAGCTTTGTAAGGTTCGAGTTAGTCACTCTCAATACATATAGAGTGTTGGTGACTGTAAAACTGTGTCGTTAGGCACCAAGAATCGGGGGTGCCGTGTCCGTGGATGAAGTGGGATGATCCAATCATCCTAGTCACTGATACGTTATAGGCTATTACCATCAGCCTATCACTCGAGTGTTCCTCGATTCATTCGTCAAACGAGAACACAGGTAATAAGAACTCTGAACCATAAGCGTAGGAATAATATTCGGTACTTTAAATAAAGTCAACCACTTGTATACGTAAGCAACAATAATATCTTGTTTGAAACCAAAATACATCAGACCATTATTGAAAAAATTATAACGTCTACCGATATAATTAGTCATAGAGGGGGGCGTCTAATGACTTTGGCACGTATGGTGCGATACTGCCATCGGTAAATGCGAAAGTAACATTGTGGGTCATGTCATGGTCGCCTTCCTCTATATAGTGAGTTTCCTATTCGTCGGAACCTTAATATCTATTCTAGTTGGCCGTGAAATATTTGCTTTCATGGCATATCGTATACCAATGGCAGCAATATCACATTAGGAGTCAACTCGTTTCCTGGGAGCCAGGAGCATCGTCTCTTCTCACTACATTGGAAGATTGTAAGAGCCTCCATGACCATGACCACGTCTACGACTGCCACATTCCTTTCCACCATGTGAGTTCGTTCCATGTGGTTTAGAATTGGCACGTCTAGTCCCCTTTTCGTCGGGGTTATTTCCACATTTCATTTTGCCATTACTGGCCTCGAAAATTTGCTTTATCTCGGCAGGCCTAACATTATCATACTCTAGCATATACTGATTCGTTAGTATAAGTACTTAAGTAGGGAAATTGGAAAGTTTTGTCTGGATCATGTCGTCTTATGTGAGTTTATTTTCACATAAAAAAAATGAGACGCGCCTTATGTAACACCCCCAATCCGCTCAGGGATATTACACGCCGTAGAACCCTTCCTCAAGGATCTACCAGGCTGGTAACGACATTTAACATCTCGACAATGCCTTCGAGGCTACAATGACTCAGTAGACCGATTTGGTCTTTCCCCAAATACATACAACTCAAATACAACTCATGCCCACGCAGGGGACAAAATACAACTACACTGCATAACGGAACAATACAAGAATGAAAATAAAGTACAATCGAACCAACACACGGTGTACGGTTCCTCATGTGATTAGTATCGATCATCTTTCATCATCCTTCGTGCCGACACGTGTTATGCTCCAAAACCCGAATGCAAAACAGACATCCACCCCCGAATACTGGGGTTAGCAAACTCCACCGTTTTGCTAGTGCAAATACAAAGTCCAAAAACGAGCAATACAATTCACATTCAACGAATAACAATAACCGAGCATCAACAAAGAACCAAACGAAACGCAAAGTACTTCCCGAGGCAAGGGTTTGAGAAAACATTTCAAAACGAAATATCATAAATCAATGGAAGTAATTTATAAAACAGTTTAGAATGCCATCGAGAGTTTTAATAGGAAAACAATTTAGGATTATCAAATCCTACTTTTCAAAACCAAAGACAAAAGGGGTCACCGCCCCAAAGGTTTATTTTCGAAAATGACATTAACCAACCGTTGGGATTTTAGCCCCAAATCAGTAAAACGACTTTTACAAAACCATTGGGATTTTAGCCCCAAATCTCATCAACTCACAAGACACAAGAACGACCCGGGAGGTTCGTATCCCAACATCAAAATCCACAGATAAAGGATTTAAAACAAACAACAAAATACTCCAAAGGCCATCCTAGCCAAGTAAGCCAAACGAACAACTTACCTCTTACACACTTAGTCAATGCATGCAAATGAAAACCGTTCAAAAGCACTCATTTAGAAATGCCAATATCAAATCACAATTGCAAAAATGCACCACAATTAACCGTCGATCCACACCTCCGTGGACCCCTACCGAGACCCCGTCGGATCTAACCCGTAGTGGTTAAAAGCAAAGCTCGTCGATCCACACCTCCGTGGACCCCTACCGAGACCCCGTCGGATCTAACCCGTAGTGAGCATACACACACACACGTTACTCATGCAACACTAATATGCTAAGAATGTAAGTTCATTAAGAATACTCACTAGAGATGGCCATTAACTCGACACCATTATCAAACTCTTCAAATTTACGATAACAAGATTAAATAAGGAAATACACGATTCCATAACTTAAACAATAGGAGTATCATCAAAAAATCCTTCAACGTTCAAAATAACCAAATCATAATCAATTCTCAAAACACCGTTCACAAAACACACGCGTTTTGAAAGAAAGCCTTTAACGAGGCCAAACCGAAATCCTTTTGAAACTTCATTTCAAATAACCAAACAAACACATCAAGACGACCACCGATCATCATATACATAAAACGAGAAAAGTATGGGCAAGGTACTTGCCTCGATACCACGAGCACTGAACCACAAACGGATACGGCTCAACCGGGAAGCTTCGGAACGCCCGATGCTAACGAAAAGGAAGACGACAATGAACGGAACGGAAGAATCAAGCACGACCGCGAGGAACCGACGAAAATGAACCTAACGATTCGAATAGCACAATCACAACCACTTCTAAACGATTATGGAAATGGAATACACCCGGAAACCCGCCTACGATTCATGTATATTCGCACAAAAATAACAACGAGGGCGGACCACAACCAAACCCTCTCGATTCCGTAAAACTATGAAAATATACCATGAATCCGTAGGAAAACTAATGATATCAACAAGATTAATCATATTCATCAAGAATCCATCAACAAAACGGAAAGAATCGGACAAAACCCCAAAATCCCCAATTATCCAAAAAGGTAGGGTTTCAAGAGATTACCTTGAGTGATTCAAGTATTTAGATTCGTAAAACACGCGTTGGATTGATTGTCCGGGCTTCACAACCGAAGAAGAATGATGAAAATCAACCCTCCAAATGATAATGATGAGAAGCTCTCCTCCTCTCTCACTCTCTCTCGTCGAAGGAAAAGTAAGGAGGAAATGAGCCGCTCACGCCAAAACAACACATTTATAGTGTAACACAGTAACCTATCGGCCGGCCTATCGGCCGATAGGCCCAACCGATAGCCATACAGATGTAGGCGAGAGTCTATCGACCCCTATCGGCCGAAAGGCTCCCGGAAGTGCTCGCCAAAATCAAACGACCATAACTCTCTCGTCCGGACTCCGATTGACTCACCGTTTGAACCATTGGAAAGCTAACTCGATGTTCTATAATATTGCAAAGATTTATAATTTTTGGAGTTACCAAAAATTAATGGTGATCTAACAAAGACGAACTCTTACTTAGGAAAGTCGTTTAGTAATCCTGAATTCAACAAAACGACACCGAAACCCGAACCTGAATACGAACCGAAGATACGGTTATGAAGTACTCACAAGGACGAATCTAAGAGCTAGTAGAACACACAATTCCGACCACCCGAAGGCTCGAAATTCGACAGCGGAAGGTAATTACCCCAAACTTTGGGAAATTACGAAAATGGCCCAAATGCCCGAAAATCACCATACGTCAACGAATAATCAAACCGAAGTTCACGACACGTCTAACAAAGTTAAACGGACTTGCGGGAAACTCAAACAATAGCTGGACGAGATTCGCAAGAATCGAACTCAAATGCGGAAAAGTCGCTAAAAAGCACAGAACTCAACGAAACGACACCGAAACGAACTCGGATGTCAAAAAGTGTAGAATTAATCATTCTCAGAATGACGAAACGGTCATGAGCGAGTCGTCAAAACGGACTCCGACCGAAAAAAAAGAAATTACCGGAAATCGAAAATTGCGGATATTACACCTTAAGGTGAAGCATATCTTTATTGAAGTTGTTAACTTGTTATAATAAAGCAAGTGGATTCCGTCCCACTGCGCGGTCAACTCGAGAAACAATGTTCTCAAAATGGCCCTTAAGGGCATCGCACAATTCGTTGGAGAAATCATCTAAAGATATTTCTACCACATGTTGGGGTCGATATTTCGCCTAAGAACATCATCGTACTTTCTTTCACCTTTTAAAACAGTTCGTCGTCTGTATGAACAGAAAGTGTGGCGCTAATGTCTTAATATCAGAATTTCATCTATGGCACTCAAGTCCTTCTGAGTCCAAGATGTTGAATTTCGAACGAGTTGGATTGGCCATATTCGTAAACAAGAGAATGAAGCGAATATGTCACATAATCATGAGTTCGTCCATGATAAATTATTCAATAATGGGATTATTTTTTTTAGAACTAAGATATAGTCATGATTTCGATACGATTAGGAATACACATGAAGTTTCGTTATCATGGTATCTTGTAGGCAGTAGAAATTATGCATTAATATCTACTAATTATGTAACCTAATTACATGCAATAATATATAGATGCATGCAAAATATATGTATATTTATAGATATAGACATATAATCCTAGAAATATATCTATACACGTATGTATGCAGTCAAAGAGGTGTCTTATGGCGCAATATACGTTAGTTCGTATGAATTAATTTTAATCCAAGCTGCTTTAAGCAATTTATTTTGATTTAGTTAAAATTATTAATGCATCATGCTTTTAATTGGTTTAATTAAGTATAAATAAATTTCGGATATAATATGCAGCCAAAGGTAATTAAAAGCATGTAAAAAACGTATATTGCATATAGTAGAGTTCGTATTGTGTACTTTACTTCGTGAATAAGGGCAGAAAAATGGTCTCAAAATAGGACTGCCGAGCAGGTTGGGTCCGGGTCAGCAAGATGCAACTAGGTCGGGACTGTGCTGGAGCCGGATCGCGTTGTCTGGAGGGTTGTTAAGGTTTGCAGTTGGCGGTGAATTGAGCCAGGATGTGTCAACTGTTCCTGTTTCATGTAGGTCAGATTTTACGGTGGCCGACTTCTTGTTTTGTGGTGGTGCGTCGCGAGGAGGTCGAAAAATTTAGGGTTGATGGCGGACAGTTCGCGTGGTGATGACAGCTCTGGTCTAATCGGTGGTCGACTCCGATTGGAGTTGTAGAAGTCAGTGCTCCAATCGCTTTTGCATTGGTGAATCGCGGTGGTAGGTAGCCGATCTGGGGTTGGCAGGTTGTCGGCAGTTCTCATGGTTGTCTATGCGCGGTGAGGGAAGAAATCAATTGGATAAACCAGTGGCGGTGGTTGTATGCGCGGGTATGGTGGAAGAAGGCGAGCCGGCGCTAGGGTTTTGAACAAAAACTCCTCTTTTTTTTTGGTTAATTCGGATGATTTTTTTCAGTTGAGAGACTTCGTGCTGATAACGTGTTGTAGTAAACGTAAATAAGACAAGAATTAGGGCAGAAGAAGAGGTATATTCTCATTCATATGGTCTCTTTAAATAGGGAGACATTACATATTCTGAAATATTTCAACAGGCATAATCCTACATTAATTAGGAGAAGCCCATCTCGAACGGGGTCTTCAGGAACACGCTAGAAGTGGCGCCCATTTCAGCGAAAGTTAGGGAAGGGAGATTGAGATGGTTTGGCCACGTCCGCAGGAGACAGGCTTCTGCTCCGGTGAGGAGGGTTGAGAGTTTAGTAGTTGTCGGGGAGAGGAGGAGAGGCAGACCGAGGAGGACGTGGGAGGAGCAGCTGAGATTAGATTTGAAGGCCTTAAACCTTTCCGAGACCATGACTGTTGATAGGTGCGCTTGGAGACGCCAGATCAGAGTTGTGGATTCTTTAGTTGGGAGTGGTGCTGTAGTTGAGAGCCTCAGGTTTGGTTGTCTAGGTTAGCTTTGACCTAGAGCATTGCATTTTTACGATTTATTGTATATTTTATCCTTTTGCCTTTTGCGTGTGGTGTATTTTTGACAGGGAGCTGTGCGCAGAGTCAACCTCTCTTCTGTTTGAGCAGCGTTCATCGGGAGTGAAGTAGTCAAATTCCTCTTAGGTAAGGTAAGTCCCATGTAGATTAAGCCATGGGCTCAGGTATGGTATTTGAGTTTTTTTTCGTATCATATGTTTCCCTTTGTATTTTCACTCAATATGTTGTTGTGCACTGTTCGAGGTCTTCACTGAAATGTACCTCCCTACCGTAATAAGTAGGGGCATGGTCTGCGTATCTTACCCTCCCCATACCCTGCTCTGAGCGGGATATACTGGGTATGTTTGGTTTGGTTTGATTTCCATAAACCTGTAGACTAAGACACACATGTGTATTTGCTTTTAACGCATTCCTAATCTATGCAAGTGGCGAATAATGAAATAACATCTTCATTATTGGTCACTTATAGTGCCGCATGTTGCTTGAATATTCATCACATAGAACGATAATATTATCTTCATGTTTATTATGTGACTCATTTATATTCATTATGCATTATTTTTATATTCATCACTCATTTTTATATATTCATTGTCAAATATTCATACTGAGTTATATATGCATAAGTGACCCAAATCCTAGATAAAAATTACACGATACTAGAATGATATGCGGACCGGAAGAACATGAAAAAAAATGTGGGAATAGAATTCACAGTTTATACAATGAAACAAATGAATTTAATATTTGAAAAATATCACACATTTGAAAACAGTTATTACATTTCTTTGTTATTCCACAACTTATACACATATATTAGTAAAAAAATTATTTCTTAATAATATATGGAACTGAGGAATTACTAAAATAGCTCTAAGTAATAGCTGCAGTTGAATTTAACTTTGCTTCTTAGAACAAAGGTCTAAGAAATCTCCTTAGCATCATATCAACCACACGATCCGTTTTAAAATATGACCAATGGTTAACAAGGCAAATTAGTAAATGTCCTTCCTAATTATTTATCTTTTCTGAATTTCTATTGTTTTGGATATTCTGTTTTTTAAACATCTATTAAGCTTCCAAATTTGTAGTCCATACTTTTCGAAATGATTAAGATTGCATTTTGATCCCCCCCGCCCCCACCCTTTTTTTTTTGCTTATTTATTTTAATTTTGAATTCAAGATCAACATTCATTTCTCCAAACCAATATTCAATAGGCAAACTTCAAAGCAAGAATTAAAAAATCTTCTATTTTTCAAATCGTTTCTGAATTCTGAATTCATAAAATATTATATAATCATGCAGCACAAAGAAAGACGACTTGCATATCAGAATGAAATAAGAGCATAGCAAGCTTACAGTAATAGACGATTCTCCATCGCTGACTATCTCCAGCAATCCAATCATCTATTCATATTTGAATTCTCATTTTTGTTCATTTTTGGTTTTGTTAGCATATATTTTGTATTTTATAAATTATATATTATTTCCGCATGTTTTGATTACGATGGTAACAATTTATGTTATTTGTTACCTGACTTGTTGTCTATACTAACTACATATTTAATTTGAATTTTTCGGCAAATAAGTTTAATTTTTTATCTGTTGTAGATATTATTTGAGCAAATATTTCACTACTTCTGTTTGAATATGGTGACATTTATTATTTATCAAATTTATTAAGTTGCGGTATGTTTGTTTCGACTTTCCACATGTTATCTCTTATATGGTAATGTTTAGAGTTTTTGTCACCCAATTATTAGTGTACAATATTTATCATAGTAAGTTTCATTTAGGTATGAGAAGTGTTTCCACAAGTATATGATAGGTTGGTGATATTTTTCTGCAATTTGAACTTTGTTGAGAAGTTATTGTTATAATTCGAAGTTTTGTTCAATTTTTTTTCAGGAGTTTGAGAACAGTTCGATTTTTGTGACGAAGAAAGGAATGAAGCATGAACAAAATAAATGAAGAAAGGAATTAATATGAGATGACAACTATTTTTTTGAGATATTGTTTGTGTCCATGATTTAAGAGATTTGAATAATTAATATGATCAAAACTTCTTTTTTTTTTTTTTTGCTTCCAGTTATTTTGATAATTCTTTTATTTTGAATTAATTGTACGATTATACCCTTGTTAAGAATAAGGAGCTTCTTAAGAATCATCCGCCAGGAGCTAAATGGGACCCGTGCAATTTACCTACGAAAGGCAAGAAGTGAACATCAATGTTAGCATCAGAAGTAGTAGCGTCACTTATTAGGTAAATATTCAATTTAGAGTTGAAAAGTCAGGGAACAACAATTTCCCCGAAATAATTGTTTATAAATATGATTTTCGTCCCAAATCATGTCTTTACTTATGTATGGTCCAAAATCATTTCTCCAAATAAATATGAATATAAATGAAAAATTTGTAAGTATGACTTTTATTTTACAATTTATAAGAATTTATACATTCAGTAAATGTGAATTTTTAAGTAAAATTGATGGAATAATAAGTGGGCTTAGCCCGCTGACCACTGGGTTCCTCCCTTTATGGAAGACTCGGTTCAATTCTCTTTGGGAACGAATTATATTTGAAGTTATAAGTAGGTTTGGTGATGTAATCTTGTGGAGTGTCCGGTGCTTACTAAATTGATATCGCCGAAAATTAAAAATGAAAAAGGGAAGAAAACAAAAGGAATTGAGCGAGACACTATCAAAGAAATGGCACACCACACACCAACAGATGAATAGATTGACCAACAACAATCCTACCTCTTTTGCAGTGTTGCTTGTGACCTTATTATGTGTAATTAATGGAAAAGTTGATCGATCAATTTGACTCGTTTGCTAAGTTGTATGGGATAAAGCTTGATAAGATTGACTGGGATTTCTTATACAATATAAGAAATTAATACCAAATTTGGTACGATGTATTAAATTTTCTGCAAAATATAGATATCATTGTAGTTTATTGAATTTATTAGTTGTAGTATTGTTTTATATCATGATTATCATCTAATATCACCGCTTAGGTGGGATACGTAATACCAAAAATCAATATTATTTATACTCGTTTGCTAAGTTGTATGGGATAAAGCTTGATAAGATTGACTGGGATTTCTTATACAGTATAAGAAATTAATATCATATTTGGTACGATGTATTAAATTCTCTGTAAAATATAGCATGGTTGTTTATTGAATTTATTAGTTGTAGTATTGTTTAATATAACCTAATACCACCTCTTAGGTGGGATACGTAATACCAGAAATTAGTATTATTTATATGGGCCCGAATTTTATCAAGGACCCTATACTTTATACCAAACAAGATATAAAGGTGTATTAGATATATTATACACCTTAATCACACATAGCAAACAAGCCCTAAATATATTGCTTGTCCTGGGAATATTGGGATTTTGGGAATAATGCTTCGGTTTATTCGGAAATTATAATTAACAGAAAATAAGATATTTAGAAAAAGTATTATTATTCTTACAAATCGGTTTACAAATCGGTTAAAAAAATTAAATATGGAACGGAAAAATTAAAGATACAAAAGATATGTAACTATAAATGTAGAATAGTCGAGGCGGGAAGCTCTTTCCGCAAGACAATTACGTCCAGTATAATGCTGACAGATCTGACGTATTGTCTCCAAAGATACAACGATTAACGTCTTCGAGATTAAGTAAATCGTAAATTTTAAAATAAATATAAACCATTTACCATCGCTGAATATAAAAAAGTGTTAAAGATGAGATGCTACACGAAAAAAAATCATAGAAAGGTGTTATACAAGAGAATAATAAAAATAGGATAGACGGGAGAGTCATAAGAAGATACTACAAGAGAGAAGTATAAAAACATGTTCAACGAGAGAACAATAAAATTATATTGCACCGGAGAATCATAAATATATTCAGCAAGAGAGAATGACGGGAAGATGTCATACAAGAAAATCATAAAAAGATGTTAACATGGTAACCATAAAAAGATAATGAATGAGAGAACAATAAGAAAATAATACATGGGAGAACTATAAGAATATGCTACATAAAAGAACCATAAAATTAAGTAATATGGTGAACTCGAACTTGGAGCTTTGGAGGGCTAAGTTAGAATCCCAGGGCTTGCGTGTGAGCCGATCTAAGACCGAGTATCTCTGGTGTAACTTTAATGGTGAGGCCAACGAGGAAGATGTAGATGTCATGATTGCGGATCAGATCGTACCCCGTACGGATAAGTTCAAGTATTTGGGTTCGATCATTCAGAAGGAAGGTGAGTGTGAAGATGATGTCACGCATCGCATCAAGGCGGGGTGGCTAAGGTGGAGAGCAGCGACAGGGGTCCTGTGCGACAAGAAAGTCCTCTAAAGTTGAAGGGTAAAGTCTATAGAGCGGCAATCCGACCTGCAATGTTGTATGGCTCCGAATGTTGGGCGATTAAGAAGTCGCTTGAGAGCAAGTTGGAAGTGGCTGAAATGAGAATGTTACTTTGGTCGTGTGGTCGCACAATGTTAGATAGAATCGCGAACGGGGTTTTCAGGAACGCGCTGGAAGTGGCGCCCATTTCAGCGATAGTTAAGGAAGGGAGATTGAGATGGTTTGGCCATATCCACAGGAGGCAGGCATCTGCTCCGGTGAGGTGGGTCGAGAGTTTATTGGTTGTCGGGGAAAGGAGGAGAGGCAGACCGAGGAGGACGTGGGAGGAGCAGCTGAGATTAGATTTGAAGGCCTTAAATCTTTCCGAGACCATGACTATTGATAGGTGCGCTTGGAGACGCCAAATCAAAGTTGTGGATTCTTGTGTAGGGAGCGGTGCTGTAGTTGAGAGCCTCAGGGTTGGGTTGTCTCGGTTAGCTTTGACCTAGAGCATTGCATTTTTTACTTTTATTGTATATTTTATTCTATTGTCTTTGCGTGGTGTATTTTTGACAGGGAGCTGTGCGCAGAGTCAACCTCTCTTTTGTTAGAGCAGCGTTCATCGGGAGTGAAGTAGCCAAATTCTGCGTAGGTAAGTCCCATGTGGATTAAGCCATGGGCTCAGGTATGGTCTCGAGCTTTTTTCGAATCATATGTTTTTCTTTGTATTTATCACACGAGATTCTGCTGTGCACTAAGCTGAGAGTCTTCACGGAAACAGCCTCCCTACCGTAATAAGTAGGGGCATGGTCTGCGTACATCTTACCCTCCTCAGACCCTGCTCTGAGCGGGATATACTGAGTATGTTTGGTTTGGTTTGGTTTATAAGAAAGTTTACATGGAATGACCATAAAAGATGTTAAATGAGATAACGACAAAAAAATACTGCATGAGAGCACCATATCTCTATATTGTCAAATAAAATCTAACAAACATCTGAATATCATTAAATTTTGAAGAATTTTATACTGATTTAGATAAATCGTATAATTTAAAACTAATTCGGCAAGTAATTAGGCGACTAATGTGGTTTGGGAAAGTTTACCTATAAAGTATTTTGAAGGAAAACATGTTGATAAATAATATACCTCATAATATGCATTAAGTTTGTAAACCACTTCAAAAAAGTTTTATGCAAATTATTGTTATATTATTTTTGTTACTTACAGTAAAATCTCGGTAAATCAATACTCTTTAAATTAATTAACTCTCACAAATAATAAGTTTCTTCGGTTCCGACTTGGGCCAATGTAAAAAAATATCAAATTTGATAAATATAAAAAAAATTTGGAGATCCCCTTTATAAATATAAATGTCCCATCAAAACTATAAATTAATAATTCATAAATATTACAATTACTACTATGGTGACTTGCTAAAATATGAATCTATTATAATATATTTTTTTTAAATTCAAATCTAATTCAATTTCATCTCTAACTTTTATAATTGTACCCACATGTTCTGGCATTGAGCTCTCCAACTGTAATAAAAAGTTGTAAAGAGTTGCTGCCGCTTTTTTTCACGTGACTGGTTCAAGCGGTATTGAATCATCCTCAATAACATATACATGAATCTACTTATTTTTAATTAATTAAAATATTATGTATAATTTATTTGCACACAATATTTTTATCAAAGTTATATTTGCTGAATTGAAAATTTTCTTTAATTAATAAATTATTAATTTATCGATATATTAATATCTATCTAAATTAATATAATTTAATAGTACCAAGAATATTTATTTGTAGAGGTTTTAGTGTATAATATTTTATTAAATATCTCAAATTATGATCAATGTAGGGATAAGTATCTATGGGGGGTATATTCAATATAAAGTTGGTAGAAGTTTTATGGATTTGTAAAATTTATGGGTATTCAATTAGAATTTAAAAAAGTCTTTAAAAATCTTGAGGTATTCAATAATGATTTTATAATATCTTTTAAATTCTTGATGTATTCAAAAGTCTATGAATTTTAAAAGATTCTATAGATTCGTGGACTTTGATGGATTTATACCAATTTTGAGTGAAAAGAATACCAACAAATCTCCCCTCAACCTAAGAGATTTCAAATACTATCAAAAGTTTTATTTAGAAAATATTTCTTTAGAAGTAATTTAAAATAATCACATAAAGTATTAATGTTATCTAAATATATCACAAAATTAATAAAATGAACATGAAATCTAGCAAAAACTCTAAAAGTTTGAAAAATAAAAGTGAAAATAAAGTTTATTCTAAAAAATTAAAATCTGAAAAAATACAAACAACTTTTAAAATCTAAGAATAATTTTAAAATAACCAAATAAAGTATGTGAAAATATCTAAATAATATAAATATCAAAAATTTATGAAGTGAACGGGAAGATCTATAAAAAATCTAAAAGTTAAAAAAAACGAAAATAAATATTATTTTGAGAAAAAAATTAAAATAAGAAAAAAGTTTTTAAATCTGAAAATTATTTTTAAATAATATATATTACATTAAAATTTATCAAATGAATAAGAAAATAGAGGAACAAATCTAAAATCCTAAAAAATAAAAACTAAGAAACTAAAGTTTATTTTAAAATTTATAATCTGAAAGTAAGAAACAATAAAATGTGAACAAAATGAAGTATGAAAAGTAAATTTTATAAAAAATAAGTTTTTTTTGTGTGATTCATTTAATTTTTGTTTTTTATTTTCACGATTATTTTTTATTACCATTTAGATTTATAAATTTATTAGATTGACATCATCATATATAATGAAAGGCTAGGTTCTAAAAATGATTGGGGAGTATTAATGACAACAATTTTAAAACATTTATTAGGGTTTTGCAATTTAGCCCTCATATTTTCCTGCAGCTTTCAATTTAACCCCATAAATTCTGTATACTTCAATTTAAACCCGTTTTGATTTATGATTCTTCGATTTTAACCCAGTCAACTTCTCAACTCTTACAATTTGACCTCACTCAACTTTAAAACCTCCAATTCAGTCCCATTTTGACCAAGACATTAAAATGTTGACCTTTCAATTAATATTAATAATTAGTCCGATTTTATGCATGTATATTTTAATTTCCGTCATTATATCGTAATATTTTATAATGATTAAAATATTATTACATGTAGACTTTATCGAGGATTTACGGGCTTAGGACTGTGAGTCGAGCATCTCCATATTCAAGTCAAACAGCATCATTTATTCGTGGGAATTTTTACTATCACTTTAATTGCTTTAATTGGATTGTATATGTGATATTCAATTCAATATGTGATATTCAATTCATGTTTAAAAATTGACGATACATGTTGTGAATCAGGCTCACATGTATACGTGTAAATAGGCTATCTTAAGATATATGTTGTTGCGGGGACACCTGCGCAACCTCAATATTCGTGTTATGCGTGCTAGATTCATGCTATACGTAATATTGTGTGTATGTATTCATGCTGAGGAAAAGATATGATAGATTATTCATTTTATACTTTCCATGAGATTATATATTACTGTGATAAGTGAGATTTCCACGAGCTGAAGGAAGCTCACCCCCACTTTCATTGATCCCGCAGGTTAAATCGAGCCGGATGAACGAAGGAGCAAGCCGAGAGGGCATATGAATGAAAATTATTAAATGATGTTTTTCTTATGTCAAATGTTTTGAAATTCTTTTGGAGAAACTTTTGTTAGAAATTAACAATTTATAATTTATTCTTCCGATGCAAATTTTATTTCGTATCTATGACGTGTTATTGCCTTAATTAAAGGTATTTAATTTATGTCAGTGTAGCGACTCGACTTTGTAGGCGTTATTCTTCGTCAAATTTACCTTTTATTTATTTTCCCCAATAATTATCCCTAGAAAATCGGGGCGTTACATAGTGATATAACTTATATTATACACATTAACGCAACCTTGATACAAAGTATATAAACATCTGCACAAACATTACGTACAAAACACGTAGATATTCAACCAAAAGCACAGTCGGTGCATCGCACGGGTTCGTAACGCCTAGTATATAATGAAAGATTGAGTCCTAAAAATAATTGGGGAGTATTAATGACACCAATTTTGAAACATTTATTATAGTTTTGCAATTTAGCCCTCACATTTTCCTGCAGCTTTTAATTTAACCCTAGAAATTCTGTATATTTCAATTTAAACCCGTTTTGATTTATGATTCTTCGATTTTAACCCAGTCAGCTTCTCAACTCTTACAATTTGACCCCACTCAACTTTAAAACCACCAACTCAGTCCCATTTTGACCAAGACATTAAAATATTGACCTTTCAATTAATATTAATAATTAGTCCGATTTTATACATATATATTTTAATTTCCGTCATTATATCGTAATATTTTATAATGATTAAAATATTATTACATGTAGACTTTATCGAGGATTTACGGGCTTAGGACTGTGAATCGAGCATCTCTATATTCAAGTCAGACAGCATCATTTATTCGTGGGAATTTTCAATATCACTTTAATTGCTTTAATTGGATTGTATATGTGATATTCAATTCATGTTAAAAATTGACTATACATGTTGTGAATCAGGCTCACATGTATACGTGTAAAGAGGCTATCTTAAGATATATGTTGTTGCGGGGACACCTGCGCAACCTCAATATTCACATGCGTGCTCGATTCATGTTATATGTGGTATTTTGTGTATGTTTCATGTTGTTGCGGGGACACATGCGCAATCTCAATATTCGTGTTATGCGTGCTAGATTCATGCTATACGTAATATTGTGTGTATGTATTCTTGTTGAGAAAAAGATATGATAGATTATTCATTTTATGCTTTCTATGAGATTATATATTACTGTGATAAGTGAGATTTCCACGAGCTGAAGGAAGTCACCCCCACCTTTATTGATCCCGCAGGTTAAACCGAGCCGGATGAACGAAGGAGCGAGCTGAGAGGGCATATGAATGAAATTTATTAAATAATGTTTTTCTTATGTCAAATGTTTCGAAATTCTTTTGGGGAAACTTTTGTTAGAAATTAACAATTTATAATTTATTCTTCCGACGCAGATTTTATTTCGTATCTATGACGTGTTATTGCCTTAATTAAAGGTATTTAATTTATGTCAGTGTAGCGACTCGACTTTGTAGGCGTTATTCTTCGTCAAATTTACCTTTTATTTATTTTCCCCAATAATTACCCCTAGAAAGTCGGGGCATTACATAGTGATATAACTTATATTATACACATTAACGCAACCTTGATACAAGGTATATAAACATCTGCACAAATATTACGTACAAAACACGTAGATATTCAATCAAAAGCACAGCCGGTGCATCGCACGGGTTCGTAACGCCTCGTTATTGATAAAAATGAATAAGAGTTTAAACATAGTAGAACCTCTATAAATTAATACAGTTGGGACCAAAAAAATATTAATTTTAGAGAGGTATTAGTTAATCGATAAATTAATAATTTATTAATTTAAAGAGGTATTTTATATTCAACCAATTTAAAAGTAATTACATCAAAATTCTACGAATTTGAATTTAATTACATAGAGATATTAATGAGTATTCAATGCTTGAATATAATTAGTATTCAATGTTAGGAACTTGAATCTAATTATTCAATATTTTAAAACTAGATTCGTACGTGTTCAATATTTTAAAACTAGATTCACACGTACAGTATGTTTAATGTTAAATACATACTTAAGAAAAGAATTACTATATATAGAACAAAAGATTTGTAAAAACATACCAACAAATACATTCACTTAAAAAAGTGTTGGAAAAAAAAAATCATGACCGATGAAATACGCAAGTCACTATGTAAGTATAAGAGAGATCATCCCTGTAATAACCGGATTTATTACTGTGTATTTCATCTGTACTTTGAACCCTGTATTATTTTGGGAATGATGATATTGATAATGGAGTATGATCATTATCGTATTTGTATCCTTATTCATGGGTGTGGCAACATATAAATTTTCCTCCATGCATATACGTGATAACGTACGTTAAGAGTGTAACTTAACGTACGTAATCTGTTAATGTTAACGTACGCTACGGATGAAGCGTAGCGTACGTAATGCGGTCAATTATTGGATGGGCCAGCTAGCACATGGAGTACATGGTAGTGGGCTCGACCAAGATACCCACCAGATTCGCACGGCATGAATCGACACCTTTAAGTCAATGGCTTAACGTCGTTATGAACATTATGTAGCGTCGCAAACTATATGGGTTACGTCGTAACGCCGCTTAGTATAGCGTCGTAATGAAGTTCGTAAATCGACTGAACTATTTTGGGCGATAACGCACGTTATGAAGTAGCCCTAGCGCACGTAACACTCGAGAAAGTTATAAAAGGAGCAAGACCCCAATTCATTTCAACTCGTCCTTTTGCTCCTAAACTTCATCATATTCGTCCCTGAAGATTTCCGATCTCTTTTAACACCTTTATATCAATTGTTACTGAATCATTGAGCTTGTATGACACTACTTGATCATTGAAGACAACTTATATTGGACTTTGGAGTAGAAATCATCGCGAGTCGGCGTTGAAGCAACCGGAGTTGGATTTTTACTTAGAGTCTCGAGATTATCTTCCTCTTAAGGTATGTTATACTACTTCCAATCTTGAAGTTATGTTGATTAAGATGATATGATCGCATTACCAAGAACAAGAGATCACTTTGACGACATATGCGACCTAGTATCATATTTAAACTATAATGATCGAACTATTATGGTGTAGAACACCGTAGTTGAACTGGTTATGCCATAGATGAGGGTAGTGAATTATTAACCGTATCAAATGTTATCGTCATGTTGATTGTAAATCGAGTGTCAATTTCCACTTTTACCAATGGATTTTGGAAAGAATCATCATAGTTGTAATCTTGCTTGCATAGATGAATAAGTAGTTCGCCATCGGTATAAGCCCGGATTTAATGACGATATTAGATCAATTACATCAACCTTAGACCAACCGAACCTTGTATGAGTATTTCGATCAAGATTGAAAATAGTATTACGATGATATCCGTATCCTTGAAATTGAAGATATTAATCCAAGATCATTCATGAGTATGATATATATATTTGAAGGTATATTAGATTACTCACTAAGAATTTCGTAATACTTCGTCACTAATCGAGCGACCATCCGTCCGGAGAAATCGACATGCATGATTAACGACGTTAAGTTTGGTTACTAACGTCGTTATATGACGTTGTTAACGCACGCCACGCTCGTACGTAACGCACGTTACACTATCGAACGATCGATCGAGAGGAACTGTTGGTATATGTTTAGCGTCGCTATACTTCATAGTTTACGACGCTAACGAATAAGCTTAACGACGTTACGGAGGACATGTAACGACGTTATTCAAGTCGACGCTTCGTTTTATAGACTCTCAACCGTAATTCGGATTGTTAGATGTCTGCTCGACCTAAGGTGAATTCCATGTTATTTCTCTTATTTAAGGTTCGAACTTTGCTACGTGATTGATCGGGAGGGGCAACCTTTGAGCGTTTTGTTCTCGTGGAAGTATTATTCTTGTCTTCGAACCGAGGCAAGTATTCTAATTAGAAATGTTTATATTATGACAATGTGATTGTATCGTGTAAATATGTTGTGATTATATGTCCACCATGTGTTGATCCGACGGAATCATCATGGGAATCTATAGTCAGTGTGCTTGGATCGTTGGGATGTAGTTCCACCATGTGTTGGTCCGACGGGATCATCATGGGAATCTATAGGCGTCATGCTGGATCGTTGGAATACCATCAGTATGTTGAAACTGTTATGATATGATATGTGTTGTAGATATTCTCGTTGGAGAAACTTGTATGATATAATTGTTGATTATATCACTGTTGTATGATTATTGTACTTGTACTAGCATCGTTGTGCTAACCCCTTCGGGGGTGAACATTTTGTTTGTTCAGGATCCAGGAGAGCGGGGAAACAACCACTGGAAATGCATGACGACGAGGGTGCAAAGTGATGTTCCGGCCGGGTTTACTGTCTGTTATTTGTTGGATATTTCAATAAGTACTCGAGTACGTCGTCCGTTTATAATGTTGGGATTTTAATGATATAATAAATTTTCATTGGATATTTGTATTTTGATTTTTGAACCAGACGGTTGTATTTTGCTTCAGTAATTTCATAAAGCGGTACCTGTTATTGTCTTTTCTTTTAATCAGCCTTGTAAATCCTTATGTAAAGGATTTACGGCGCTGTAATATTCCTGAATACATCGGGGGTGTTACAGAATATGGTATCAGAGCAAAGATTATGGATATCTTGGCCGTTGGGTTAAAGTAGGGGTCATTTATGTCTTTTGAGGTAACCGGCCGTGAATGACATCACCGTACTGCCTACGTCTTCATGCGAACGGTGGTTGTAAGTTCCTAAAACTCTATCTCATTCTTTACATGTTATGTCTTTTTGTACTTGAAACATTAGAACAATGTTGTTTCCTGTATATTAAGTACTTGTAATTACAGTATGTTGAGAGGCGGACGTGGACGTGGTCGCGGTCGTGGACGCGGACGGAGGAATGCTGAAAGGGAGGCGTCGCCTTCTAATCAGGCTAGTCATAGCTCAGGCGAGCCGCAGCAATCCATCAATAACGAACCGGAACCTGGTGTACCAGAAATCCTTCGTCAAGTCGTGAACCAGATGACTCAGTTCGCACAGGTCATGGACCGAATGCAAGTGGCGGCAGGAATTCAGCAGGGAGATGGACAACAAAGGATTCCAGAAATGGGAAATCGAGGTGACCGATGGTTACAAGAGGTGGCAAAGATGCAACCACCCAAATTTGACGGCTTTTCCGAGACTCCCACTTGGGACCATTGGTTGAAGGAACTGGAGAAAATTTTTGCTGGAATTAATTGCCCAAATGACAGGAGAGCTCCTATTGCCCAAGATTTCTGACAGGAGAAGCGTCCGAGTGGTGGGAAGCTATCCGACCCGTAGATCATGATGCCGATTGGGCGGAATTTAAAATGATGATGGAGGCTCAGTATTGCCCTCGTCCTGTGAGGGAAGCCAAAATTCGAGAATTTTTCTCTGCTCAGCCATCAGATGAACCCGTATCCCAGACGATCAAGACGTTTAACCAGCAATTAGCATTTGTTCGACATCTGGTCAGAACAGATGCAGAGATGATGATTCATTTTGAAATGAGAATGAAACCAGAAATCCAGAGGTACATGTCCGGTTTTGAATGTACCACTCTCCGCCAATACCAGGATAAGGCGTTGGCGTATGAAATTAAAGAAGCAGCAATGGAGAAGTTTATGGAGTCGAAGAAACAGAAAGTCTCTGGTACTTTTACAGAGCACAAAGCGGTGGCCCCGCAAGGCCCGACTTCTTTTCTTTCAAGAAACCTCCGCACCCATCCAAGAACGGAAAGAATTACGGATCGGTGTCACCACGACGGATACGGCTAGGAAGTGTTTTAATTGTGGTCGCCTGTGCCACCTTTGGCGCGATTGTTTGCGCACCCAGCTACATGCTTTGATCGCGGATAGGAAGGGCACCGTGCGGCGTTCGCAAGGACGCCACCAAATACAAAGGAACCCGTTCACAAAATGGGCCTGTAAGGAAGCTAGTATTCAATGACGCAAGAAAGTGTTCGATGCCTCAAAATTTTGGCCGTGGACGAGGCAGGACAATGGGACCAAAAGGGGCATCGAGTGCCGGATCTGTTCCCCCACGCCTGTATCAGATGCGAAGGACAGACGATCGGGATCTGCTGTCGCATCAGTCTTATCGATTCATTCCCAACCAGTTAGCGTTTTATTCGATACAGGAGCTACGCATTCTTTTATCTCTTTGTCTTGTGTAAATCGTTTGAATATTTCTGGTTTTCATACTTGTGAACCTTATGTTGTTGGTTTACCGAGTGGAGAGAGGATTGTTGGGAACTTAGAGACTAGAGATTTTCCTGTATTATTTGGGGGTAAGAAATGGCTCTCAAACCTAATTGTGATAGAAATGCAAGGAGATGACCTAATACTCGGAGACGATTGGCTTAATCGATATGGAGCAATTGTGAATTACCGAAGGAGGAATATTTCGCTAATCGCTGATGATGGCTCCGAAGTACTGTTTGAAGGATGGAAACCAGGAAGCTCAGGAAAGTTGATCAAAGCAATGAAAGCTGTCAAATTGTTGAAACAGGGCTGTATCGGGTACTGGTGTTATGCAATGAAGAGAGAAGATGAAATTGTGGAACTTTCATCCATTCCTATTGTGAACGAATTTCCAGATGTATTTCCTGACGAGTTGCCTGGACTACCTCCACGACGGGAAGTAGAATTCACGATTGAGCTAGAACCCGGAGCTACACCAATTTCTAAGGCACCGTATCGCATGGCACCTACGGAGATGTACGAACTGAAGAAGCAACTGGAAGAATTACTGGACAAAGGCTATATTCAGCCAAGCGTTTCACCCTGGGGAGCACCAGTTCTTTTTGTTCGAAAGAAGGATGGATCGCTTCGACTGTGTATTGATTACCGAGAGCTGAACAAGATGACGATTAAGAACAAGTATCCGTTGCCACGGATTGATGATCTGTTTGACCAGTTGCAAGGAGCAATAGTGTTTTCAAAAATCGATCTAAGATCAGGATACCATCAGGTGAGGATTAAGGAATCTGATGTTCCAAAGTCAGCATTTAGAACTCGCTACGGACACTATGAGTTTATAGTGATGCCATTTGGACTCACTAATGCGCCTGCTGTATTCATGCAGTTGATGAACCGAGTGTTCATCGAATATTTGGATAAATTTGTGGTCGTGTTCATTGATGATATTCTGGTATATTCTAAGAATCCGGAAGAACATGCGCAACATTTGCGGATTGTATTGGAACTTTTGAGAAGCGAGCAATTGTACGCCAAACTTTCCAAGTGTGAATTCTGGCTAAAAGAAGTAATGTTCCTCGGCCATGTGGTGCCAGCTGAAGGAGTCTGAGTAGATCCTCAGAAGATCGAAGCAATTATGGATTGGAAGCCTCCAAAGAATGTAAAAGAAGTCCGAAGTTTCTTAGGACTCGCTGGGTATTATCGTCGGTTCGTGGAAGGGTTTTCCAAAATTTCCCGCCCACTTACTCGACTCCTTTAGAAAACTCAAAAGTTTGAATGGAATGAGTTGTGTCAGATTAGCTTTGATGAATTGAAGAAGAGACTGACGACGGCACCGATTCTATCACTTCCGCAGGGAACTGGAGGATTTATAGTTTACAGTGATGCTTCGAACCAAGGACTTGGGTGCGTATTGATGCAGAATGATAAGGTGATCGCTTATGCGTCGCGACAGCTGAAACCTTATGAAGTAAATTACCCAACACATGATTTGGAGCTAGCAGCAGTGGTTTTTGCTTTGAAGATCTAGAGACATTATCTCTACGGGACTCACTGTCAGATCTTTACGGATCATAAGAGTCTCAAGTACATATTCAGTCAGAAAGAGTTGAACATGCGACAAAGAAGATGGTTAGAGCTGATCAAGGACTATGACTTGGAGATTTTATATCATCCAGGCAAAGCGAATGTAGTGGCCGATGCACTTAGCCGCAAGCCTGTCTCTATTCGAATCTTGGAGACACCGACCTCCCAACTTAGCCTTCAACGAGAGATGATTCGTGAAGGAATCGAAGTGTGGTTACAAAGAGTCCAAGGACAAGCATGCGTGATGGAGATAACTTCATCATTAACCAAGAAATCAAATCAGACAGCGGATGATCCTCTAATGATTCGGATACGTGATGAAGTAATCAAGGAAAGGCCCCGGATTCCTAATTCATGATGATGGAATTTTGAAATTTGAACCGACTGCGTTCCTGATATCGATATTCTGAAACAGACGATTATGAAGGAAGCTCACGGTTCACCCTATTCTATCCACCCAGGCACCAGTAAAATGTATAAGGACTTGAAGCAAAATTTCTGGTGGGGCAACATGAAGAAAGATGTAGCGGACTATGTTTCGAAATGCTTGACTTGTCAGCAGGTTAAGATCGAGCATCAACGGCCTGCCGGAATGTTGAAGCCACTCCCAATTCCTGAATGGAAGTGGGAGGACATATCGATGGACTTTATCACTAATATGCCGAGAACTAGGACAGGAATGAACATGATTTGGGTGATAGTTGATCGTTTAACCAAATCAGCTCATTTTCTAGGCATTAAGGATACATGGGGACTAGAGAAGTTGGCACGAGTATTTATTTCGGAGATAGTTCAATTACATGGTACGCCGAAGACCATTGTTTCTGATCGAGACGGCCGTTTTGTGTCTCACTTTTGGAAAGCAGTTCATAAGGCCTTGGGGACCGAATTGAACTTCAGTACAGCTTATCACCCGCAGACTGACGGACAATCGGAAAGAACTATACAAACGGTGGAAGACATGCTAAGGGCCTGCGCCTTAGATTGGTCAACTGATTGGGAAATTCATCTACCGTTGATTGAATTTACCTACAACAATATTTGGCATGCTTCCATTAAGATGGCACCGTTTGAGGCCTTATACGGGAGGAGATGCAGATCGCCCCTATCTTTGGGACGATTCATCGGACTTGATCGAACAACGAGTTGATCTACGACTCGAGAAAAGATAGCCTTGATTCGTGAAAGGTCACACCGCCCGCAGTCGCCGAAATCTTACGCAGACGTACGTCGTCGCCCTTTGGAGTTCGAGATTGAGACCACGTACTTTTAAAGGTTTCACCTACTCGGGGGATATTCCGTTTCGGAAGGAAAGGAAAGCTAAGTCCGAGATATATCGGACCATTTGAGATCCTTGAGAGAGTTGGAGAGTTGGCATATAGATTAGCATTGCCACCGTCATTGTGCCATGTACATAACGTGTTCCACGTATCCCAATTACGGAGGTATATACCAGATCCCAGTCATATCATTGATTTCGGCGAGATCGAAGTCGCGCAGGATGGGACGTTTGAAGAAAGACCGGTCAAGATACTCGAGAGTCGAGTTAAGCAGTTGAGAAACAAACCCATCGTTTTAGTCAAAGTTCAATGGTCACGCTATGGAGTGGAAGAAGCCACATGGGAAACGGAATATGGCATGAAGTCCAGATATCCCGAGTTATTCTCGTCTTGAGTTTCGGGACGAAACTCCTTTTTAGTAGGAGAGTATGTAATAACCGGATTTATTACTGTGTATTTCATCTGTACTTTGAACCCTGTATTATTTTGGGAATGATGATATTGATAATGGAGTATGATCATTATCGTATTTGTATCCTTATTCATGGGTGTGGCAACATATAAATTTTCCTCCATGCATATACGTGATAATGTACGTTAAGAGTGTAACTTAACGTACGTAATCTGTTAATGTTAACGTACGCTACGGATGAAGCGTAGCGTACGTAATGCGGTCAATTATTGGATGGGCCAGCTAGCACATGGAGTACATGGTAGTGGGCTCGACCAAGATACCCACCAGATTCGCACGGCATGAATCTGGACACCTTTTTAAGTCAACGGCTTAACGTACGTTATGAACATTGTGTAGCGTACGCAAACTATATGGGTTACGTACGTAACGCGTTTAGTATAGCGTACGTAATGAAGTTCAGAAATCGATGAACTATTTTGGGCGATAACGTACGTTATGAAGTAGCCCTAGCGTACATAACACTCAGAAAGTTATAAAAGGAGCAGCACCCCAATTCATTTCAACTCGTCCTTTTGCTCCTAAACTTCATCATATTCGTCCCCAGAAGATTTCCAGCCTCTTTTAACACCTTTATATCAATTGTTACTGAATCATTGAGCTTGTATGACACTACTTGATCATTGAAGACAACTTATATTGGACTTTGGAGTAGAAATCATCGCGAGTCGGCGTTGAAGCAACCGGAGTTGGATTTTTACTTAGAGTCTCAGTATTATCTTCCTCTTAAGGTATGTTATACTACTTCCAATCTTGAAGTTATGTTGATTAAGATGATATGATCGCATTACCAAGAACAGTAGATCACTTTGACGACATATGCGACCTAGTATCATATTTAAACTATAATGATCGAACTATTATGGTGTAGAACACCGTAGTTGAACCTGGTTATGCCATAGATGAGGGTAGTGAATTATTAACCGTATCAAATGTTATCATCATGTTGATTGTAAACTGAGTGTCAATTTCCACTTTTACCAATGGATTTTGGAAAGAATCATCATAGTTGTAATCTTGCTTGCATAGATGAATAAGTAGTTCGCCATCGGTATAAGCCTGGATTTAATGACGATATTAGATCAATTACATCAACCTTAGACCAACCGAACCTTGTATGAGTATTTCGATCAAGATTGAAAATAGTATTACGATGATATCCGTATCCTTGAAATTGAAGATATTAATTCGAAGATCATTCATGAGTATGATATATATATTTGAAGGTATATTAGATTACTCACTAAGAATTTCGTAATACTTCGTCACTAATCGAGCCAGTCATCCGTCCAGTGAGAAACTGACATGCATGATTAACGTACGTTAAGTTTGGTTACTAACGTACGTTATATGACGTTGTTAACGTACGCTACGTTGATGCGTAACGCACGTTACACTATCGACGACCGATCGAAGGCTGTTGGTATATGTTTAGCGTACGCTATACTTCATAGTTTACGTACGCTAACGAATAAGCTTAACGTACGTTACAGAGGACATGTAACGTACGTTATTCAAGTCAGACATTTTCGTTTTATAGACTCTCAACCGTAATTCGGATTGTTAGATGTTCGTTCGACCTAAGGTGAATTCCATGTTATTTCTCTTATTTAAGGTTCGAACTTTGCTACGTGATTGATCGGGAGGGGCAACCTTCGAGCGTTTCGTTCTCGTGGAAGTATTATTCTTGTCTTCGAACCGAGGCAAGTATTCTAATTAGAAATGTTTATATTATGACAATGTGATTGTATCGTGTAAATATGTTGTGATTATATGTCCACCATGTGTTGATCCGACGGGAATCATCATGGGAATCTATAGCTGTGTGCGCTGGATCGTTGGACAGGTAGTTCCACCATGTGTTGGTCCGATGGGATCATCATGGGAATCTATAGCTGTGTGCGTTGGATCGTTGGAATACCATCAGTATGTTGAAACTGTTATGATATGATATGTGTTGTGGATATTCTCGTTGGAGAAACTTGTATGATATAATTGTTGATTATATCACTGTTGTATGATTATTGTACTTGTACTAGCATCGTTGTGCTAACCCCTTCGGGGTGAACATTTTGTTTGTTCAGATCCAGAGAGCGGGAAACAACCACCGGAAATGCATGACGACGAGGGTGCAAAGTGATGTTCCTAGGTTTATCATTCATTATTTGTTGGATATTTCAATAAGTACTCGACTACGTCGTCCGTTTATAATGTTGGGATTTTAATGATATAATAAATTTTCATTGGATATTTGTATTTCGATTTTTGAACCAGACGGTTGTATTTTACTTCAGTAATTTCATAAAGCGGTACCTGTTATTGTCTTTTCTTTTAATCAGCCTTGTAAATCCTTATGTAAAGGATTTATGGCGCTGTAATATTCCTGAATACATCGGGGGTGTTACAATCCCATCCTTACCCAAAAAGTTTTGCAACAGTTGTAATACCCGTAATTTCGATTTTCGGTAATTTCTTTTTTTTCGACAAAAGTCTGTTTTGACGACTCAATCATGACCATTTCGTCATTCCGAGAATGATTAATTCTGCACTTTTTGTCATCCGAGTTCGTTTCGGTGTCGTTTTGTTGAGTTCCGTGCTTTTTAGCGATTTTTCCGCACTTGAGTTCGATTCTTGCGAATCTCGTCCGAAACTGTTGCTTCGAGTTTCTAGTAAGTTCATTTAATGTTATTATTCATGTTGCGAGTTTTGGTTTGGTGTTTCGATCACGTATCGTGTATTTAGGACGTTTTGGGCCATTTTCGTAATTTCCTAAAGTTTGGGGTAACTACTTCCGTTGTCGAGTTTCGAGCCTTCGGGTGGTCGGAATCGTGTGTTCTCTTAGCTCTTAGATTCGTCTTTGCGAGTACGTCGTAACCGTACCTTTGATTTATATTCAGGTTCGGGTTTCGGGGTCGTCGGGCCGTCGGAGTGGTCACGGCCGGAGCAGGGCCTGGCCTGGCCGAGTTACGGCCGTAAGGTGCTGGTTACGGCCGTACGTGCTCGGCAGGCATGGCCTGACGAATGCAGGTTACGACCGTAAGGGCCGAGAGTTACGGCCGTATGGCGCCTGGCAGCTTCCGGACGAATGCAGGTTACGGCCGTAAGGACCTGCCGGGTACGACCGTAAGTGCCGAGTTACGGCCGTAAGCAATCGGCAGGCGCTGGGCGGGTTTGGACGAATGCCGGTTACGGCCGTAAGGCACTGCCGGTTACGACCGTAACCCTGCCGGCTATATATAGCCTGGGCTCGGCCAGACTTTATTTTTACTCATTTTTTTTCCTTTTTTCGGCGGCTGGCGACGGGAAGCTCGGGAAATCGAGTTCTTGGTCGATTATACTCAATTCCAAGACGTTTTTGAAGATTCTTGTTGATTATATCATCATCCAATCCGTGTTCTTCATCGAATCAAGGTATATTTCTTGATTTTCCTTCAAGTTGACTTTTTGGAGAATTGTCTTTGATTTCGATTCTAGTCCGATTTTGATACATCAGTTGGTGTAGTATGATGTTATTAGTCGTGTTCTATGGGTTGTATATCCATACTTTAAGTTTGTTCAACTCGATTAGTGATTCGAGTGTTCTTGGGAGTTATCGAACATTGAGTGTTCGATTAAATGTCCCAATGAGTTTCCCTTCGATAATTGTTGGGATTTCCGTTGTTTTTGGCCTTGATTCTCGTTGTAATCATGTTTTATTGTTCCTTCCGGAGGATTATAGGTGATCGAGGATTCCGAGTTGAATCTCGTTGGTGTTTGATGATTCGTGTGGTGTTATTCCGTCGTAAATTTCGGTGCTATCGCGTTCTAGATAGTGTTCGGGAATTTGAGGGCTACCCGGCCGTATCCGTTCATTTTTCCATTGCTCATGGTATCGAGGCAAGTACCTTGTTTATACATTTCTTATTTTGTAGATATGATGATCGGTGATCGTCTTGGTGTGTTTGTTTGGTTGTTTGAAATGAAGTTTCAAAAGATTTCGGTTTGGCCTCGTTAAAGGCTTTCTTTCAAAATGTGTGCGTGTTTTGTGAACGGTGTGTTTTGAGAATTGATTATGATTTGATTATTTTGAACGTCGCGGGTTTTAATGATACCCCTATTTGTTTAATATTGTTGAATCGTGTATTCCGTATTAATTGTGTTGTCGTGTTGAAAGTGAATGCTCATGATGGAGGTTTTGTGATGAGTTTGATAACGGTGTCGAGTAAGTGGCCATCTCTAGTAAGTATTCTTGATGAGATTACATTCTTAGCATATTAGTATTGCATGAGTGATGTGTGTGTGTATGCTCACTACGGGTTAGATCCGACCGGGTCTCGGTAGGGCTCCACGAAGTTGTGGAACCACAAGCTTGCTTTTAACCACTACGGGTTAGATCCGACGGGGTCTCGGTAGGGGTCCACGAAGCTGTGGGTCCGCGGTTAATTGTGGTGCATTTTACAATGTGATTTGGATTATTGGCGTTTCCGGAAACGAGTATTTTAAACGGTTTTCATGATTGCATGCATTGGTGTGTAAGAGGTAAGTTGTTCATTAGCCTACTTGGCTAGGATGACACTAGAGTATTTTGTTGTATGGGTTAAATCCTTCAATTGTGGAGTTTTGATGTTGGAAACGAACTTTGTTATCGTTCTCGTATACTGTGAGTTGATGAGAAATTGGGGCTAAAATCCCAACGGTTTGGTAAAGGTTATTTTACGGAAAGTAAACCTTTGGAGTGGTGACCCTTTCGTCTTTTGGGTTTTGAAAAGTAGGATTCGATCATCCTAAATTGTTTTCTATTAAAACTCTCGATGGCATTTTAAACCGTTTTATAAATTGTTTCCCTTGATTTGTGATCTTTCGGTTTTGGAATGTTTTTCTCAAACTCTTGCCTCGAGAAGTACTTTTCGTTTCGTTTGGATCTTTGAGGATCCCTGGTTATTGTTATTCGTGGGATGTGAATTGTATGGCTCGTATTTGCACTTTGTTTTTGCACTAGCAAAACAGTGGAGTTTTGCTAACCCTCGAGTATTCGGGGGGTGGATGTCTGTCTTTGCATTCAGGTTTTGGAGCATGGCACAGGGTCGGCAAGAAGGATGATGAAAGATGAACGATACTAATCACATGAGGACCCGTTGATGTCGTATTGGTTTAGTTGTATTTTATTTTCCGCTGCAGTATTCTTTCCCCGTTGTATGGGAGTGTATTGTACTCGACCCCCTGCGTGGGCCTGTGTTGTGATTGAGTTATATGTATTTATTGAAAGGCCAAATCGGTCTACTGAGTCATTTTAGCCTTAAAGGCATCGTCGAGATGTTTAGTGTTGTTACCAGCCTGGTAGATCCTTGAGGAAAGGTTCTACGGCGTGTAATGTACCTGAGCGGATTGGGGGTGTTACAACAGTGACTCGATCAGAATTTTCATTTGAAAATTAGTCAAGGTACTATTTCAAACACTCTCAACAGGTTATCTGAGTATCTTGATGCTAACTTATGAAAAGGAGGAGAAACGACAGGCACAAACCACCAAAGTTTCCAGATATGGAAAAGGTTGTTTATGAGTGGTTCCTGCAATACCAAGATCGTGTGAATATATCGGGAGAGCTCATTTTGGAGAAGGTGAGAGAGACAATGAAGATGTTATATACTCAACAACCTGCTGGGTCGAACAAATTTTCTTAAGGTTGGCTTCAGAAGTTTAAGATGAGACATGGTATCAAGTCATTTCGTCGTTTCGAAGAAAGTGGCTCTGTTGGCGCACAAGAAATGGGGAAACAATTGGAGTTTATAAGGGAGAAAATAAACTAGTTCCTTATAAAAAATGTGTTTAATATGAATGAAACTGGTTTGTTTTATAGGTTACAAGCCGATGATTCTCTTGCAACAAAGCAATTGAAAGGAAAAAAATAGGATAAAAAAAGGCATACCGTTCTTATCTGTTGCAGTGAAGATGGATCAAAAAAAATTCATTTATGGATCATTTGTAAGTACGCTAAACCGCGTTGCTTCAAGAATGTGAATATGAGTTGCTTAAATTGTGAATATCGTGCTAACAAGAGATCATGGATGACTAGTGTGCTTTTTGATGAATATGTTCGTTATCTTGATCGAAAAATGCATGGTTGAAAATTTTTATTGGTGGTAGATAATTGTCCTGCCCATCCCAAAATTGTTGAAAGACTAGAAAATGTTGAGTTGTTCTTTCTACCACCTAACATGACATCAAAGATTCAATCTTGTGATGCTGAGATAATAAGAGCTTTCAAGGTGCACTATCATGCGAGGCTCTACCGTATGATACCAGAAGGCCATGAGTTGGGACAATCCGATCCAGAAAAGCTTTAATATTCTGGACGCCATTAATCTTGCAGTCTCGACCTGGACTATAAATGTGCAGCAAGAGACAATAGCCAATTGTTTCAGATATTGTAAAATTCGTTTATTGAATGAAGAAGATTCAACAAATTTACATGCAGATACTTTAACAGGTACTCATGAGCTCGCTGCATTGATTAGAAATTTTCATCATCACAATCAAATGGATGTCAATCATCTATTGGATTATCCGGGTGAAAATGAAGGATGTTAACAAATCCAAAGCTTAGAAGAAATTATTGATACTATAATTGAAAATCCAATTGAGGATGAAGCTCAAGATGATACAGTACCATTAGAGCCGGTTACGATAAAAGAAGCAATAGAAGATTCGAAAATCCTTCATAATTTTTTCACGCAGTCAGAGTATATCACACCAGAGTTTTTAAGTGCCGTGAAAAAGTGAGAAATGAGATTCATTTTGATTTGAATTTCAATAGAAAACAATCAACACTAGAGTCATATTTACTAAGTTGTCTTAGTTATCTTTGTAATTTTCTGAGATTATTAATCTCCCCTATATACTAATGCAGAATACGCTGAGCCTAAGTGGCTGCTTCTCATGCTTTGGCTGCCACGTGTCTTTTGCTGGTGCTTCGGGTGCATATATGTCAGCCTCTCATGCTTCAACTGACACATATTCAATTACTAGCCAAATCATCAGTGCATTAATTACATTATAATTATATCTCAAATAACTCCTACCTACCTTATTAATTTTTGCGAATTAAAGAATAAGAATTATGAATAAATAAAAATTGATTATATTTACAAAAATAATTCATATTTTCATTAATTAAAAATATAAATCCTAAATAAAGAGAAATTTAATATAGTAGTGTGGACTATATATTAAAAACTTAAATCTAAAATCTCGCGTAAATATTATATATTCAACTAATTAATTAGTTTATATTAGTTAGTCACTATAATTATGTATATCAACAAAAAACATATCAACTGAAATGAAAGATGTTTGAGAGTATTGCAAAAGAAGTGTTGAATATATATATATAATTAAAAAGGTACTTGAAGTCCTAATCAATTAAATAAATCGAAATAATCTTATTAAAAAATATTATTAAAAGTTTAGAAACAATGGTTTTAATTATTATTTATAAATAGATCAAAGAAACTATGGAATAAATCAATTCGTTTATTTTAGTTTTAAAAATGGAAAAAATATATTTACTAAATTATATAATTATTGATTTTATGAATTTTTAAAGAGATATTTAAAATATATAAGAAATTAAATTTAATAATAATATACAAATCCGTAGATCTTTATACAAAGAGAATTTCATAAAATAAAAATTGATTGTTTTAAGTGCTTTTTAAGTGATTTTTTAATTATTTTTTGTTTTAAATTTATCTACTTTTAAAATCAACTATATATTTTTGAAAGTTTTGGATTTGCTTTTGCATTTTAACTATAACCAAATAATTTATGTAATTTTTTTTCTCAAATGTAAGGATCAAATTATCTCCTTTTTGGCCATATAATAGAAACCGTTAAATACTTGATGATTTAGATCATTTTGGCAAAAAAAAGGACCAAAAAAGAACGTGGAACTAAAATTTCATCAAATACAGTTTAACACAATCAGATATGAATGGAGTTTTTTTCAAATACGAGTTTCCGAAATTACTAAAGGTGTCCAACTATTTATGTGTTCTCTTGAATGTAAAATGTGCCAACTTTAATACTTCTATATATTAAGTTAAATTTTTGAAAATAATATCATGTAAAAATAATACTCATAAAGCTTCAACTGAACCAAATGTCACTTAGATTTTTTATAATACATGTTTCACAAATTACTAAAAATACTCTAATTATTTTTCTCTTCTTTTGAATGTAAGATTTCTTGAATTTAGTACTCTTAATTATGAAATTCAATGCCTGAAAAATACCCTATAACTTTTTCCGGCTCATCTTATATTACAAATAAAATTGGATAAATTTTTTACTTTTAAAAAATGGGGATAATTTTAATTAGGCTAGGATGTGGATATAGTTTTCTTAGTTAACCCCGCGATTAGTATATTTACAATCAGTCATACAAATAATTCACTTATATATATATATACACTATGATCATGCTGTTTCTTTTTTTGTTTTTTTGGCAAATTGAAAAGTACTTAATTTTAAGTTATAAGTCATAATCTCCTTACTTTGTAATTTCAAATTCTATTTTTAAAATGAATATACATATAATTTCACTTCAACCAAATGCCACCAAGATTTTTTGTAATACAAGTTTCCGAAATTAATTAAAGTATTTCAACTCTTTTCCAATTTTTAATGTAAAATGGGTAGACTTCAATACTCTTAAATGTGAAGCCACTTGTTTGAAGAAATATCATATAAGCATAATATGCCGTTTCACTTCAATCAAATCAATTGAGTTTTTTATTTTGTAATTTTTTAAAATTTTAAGGTTGTTTTTAATTAGGACAAAATTCTAATGCATATTTTTACCTATCTAAGCTATTCTTATATTATAATCTAAATTGATAAATTTCTTGGTAATTTTAAGACCAGGACTTGGATGTAATTTTCTAAATTAACAGGTATATTTACAATAGGTCATACAAGTAATTAAATTATATATACTACTATTGTGTTTTTTATTCCAATTTGAGAAGTGCTTAATTTTAAGCTATAAGTCAAAATCTCTTATGTATTTCCAAAAGCTTTTTAAATTTTAAATATTACTAAGATTACCCTTGCCATAATTTTTTAGTATAAATCTACATATGAAGTTGTACTAAAGGACAATGCATATATCAGTTATTCAAGTATAAGCTCTTCTTCACTTGGGCATCATTGCAAATATTGGAATATTTATTCTACATATTAATAAATTATGTTTTGATGATTAAGTTGCTAAACAAAACAAAACAACATAAAGGCGAAGCAAAACGACGTAGACGCAAAAAGCTGAGCAAAATACACAGCTAGCGCATGCTAGTCATATAAGTTAGCGCACGCTAACGGGAAGTCATCTGCATGTCAGCCGAGTTCGAAGTAACCTGAAGTGAAGTTAGCTGATAAGGTAGCGCACGCTACACATAGTCATTAACACACGCTATCGAAGGATTGTTACCATTGTGAAGATATTCAAACACAGAATGACGTATGCAATGAAGTCAGTATTAGCGCACGCAAGAGATGATATTTAGCGCACGCTAAATATCAGTTTGAATATAGTCAATCAGAATGTTGGAAAGATTCCAATCAAAAGTCAAGTTTCAAACGGATAGTTTGACAAGTGAAGACAACGGATATATTACGTTAACGCACGCTACTCAAGCATGATTAACCTACGCTAAGTGAGTCAGATAACGTACGTAACAAATAAGGCATAACGTACGTAAGAGAAGAAACGAAGCCACTGGACTGAAACTGGAAACAGTCTAGCGCACGCTACATGCACGCTACATGCGATAGCGCACGCTAAAGAGAAAGCCTAGCGCACGCTAATTAGTCAAAACAGACTAATGGCTAGTTTGGTGGATGAAGGCTATAAATACCACATCTTTGGTATTATTCCTTACAACAACTCCAAGCAATCAAGACATTGATCTTATATTCATATACTTACATTGTTGTTGTGATATTGAGCTTATATTGTTAGTTTGAGTGTTTATACATTCAATATTATACACGAGAGAAAAGAAAAGATACGATTGGATTCGGTGTTATTAGGATCAAGGATCCGACATTATTAGAATCACAATCGATATCTAAGTGAGGTTTATCTAGTACCCATAGAAAGCTAGAGTGGTTGATTTCTTGTCCAATAGAAAAGGAAAAACGGTTTTACTCAGACCGATAGAAGACGAGCTTGTAACGGTAATCCCTCGACCGATAGAAGAGAGGCGTATAGGTTTTGATCTTATTCCTATAGAAAAAGATACATCGAGAAAGGATGTAGGCTTCGTTAATAGCCAAACCTCTAAATCCTTGTGTGATTTATTTTCCGTAATTTATTTACGCTTCCGCACAAATGGCGCAAATATCCGATTTTTATACCAACAATTGGTATCGGAGCGGTACTCCAATACGCGGCTTAACATCCGAGGAGAAGATCCAAAATGGCGTTTCAAATGGCTCCAGTCGAAGGCCTTGCACTCAACCGACCACCATTTTTTGATGGATCGAATTTCATGACTTGGAAGAAGAAAATGTCTATTTTCATCCGAGCTTATGATATCGAATTATGGAAGGTGATATGCCTTGGTCCCAAAATTCCGACGAACTCAAACGGAACTCTCAAAACCTTTGAAGAGTATGATGATGCGGATTGGAAAAACAACAATTATAATTGCAAAGCCACGCAATTATTATACTGTGCTTTAAATCCGGAAGAACACAACCGGATATCATCATGTGATAGTGCCAAAGAAATCTGGAAAATGCTTGAGGTAACACACGAAGGTACGTCTCAAGTCAAAGAGACGAAGATAAACATGCTCCTTCACGATTATGAATTATTCCAAATGAAGGACGACGAATCCATCTCGATTATGCTCGACCGATTTTCGATCATCACTAATGGATTAGCATGTTTCGGAAAACCACTTTCGAGTAGTGAGAAAGTAAAGAAAATTATCCGATCACTTCCTCGAGAATGGGACGGTACGGTTACGGCAATAATAGAATCAAAAGATTTAAATACTCTCGATTTTAGTGCTCCCGTTGGTTCTCTTATCAACTAGGAGATTGTTCTAAAATCTAGAAATGCCAAACCGAAACCGAAGGAAAGGTCAATAGCTATGAAGGCTAAGATGTCGAGAAAGAAAGAAGAAATCCCGGTGGACGAAAGCGACGAAGAATCGGCATATTATGCCAAGAATATTAATAAGTTTCAACACTTATTAAACCGGAGGAAGCAGGACATCCAAAAGGGCGAATCTAAGAAATTCGACAACACTTGTCGATTATGTGGTAAACCAGGCCACTTTGCTAAGAATTGTCGAGTAAAAAAAAGAAAGTTTTAGTTGCAACATGGAGTGACGAAGATCCTGATGATGATTTCATGAATCAAAATAATCTCGCACTCATGGCCCGGAGTTCATTCGACGACAGCGACGTCGAAAGCCAAGTAAGTAATTCTTACGGCGAACTTTTTGAAGTATTCGAGTTATTACATACCGATTATCAAAATGCTTTAAAAGAAATTAAATCCCTTCAATTTAAAAATAAATCATTAGAAAATGAGAATTCCAAAATTCTAGAAAAGAGAAAATTTAACGAGATCGATCATTCAAAATGCGTTGAAAATGAGAATATTTTAAAGAATGATCTTGTTAAAGTTCAAACCGAGCAAAAAAATTTAACGAAGAAATTTTCTCTCGGAAACGAGAAATTTGAAAATATGCTCTCGGTTCAAAAATACACTTTAAATAAAGAGGGGTTAGGATTCAAACCGCGTTCTAAAAACGAATCCGTAAATTTCAAAATACCCCGGTGTAAAAAATGATTGAAATTTGGGCATCACATTTCGAGTTGCAAAAGCCCAAGACGGACGATTAAAGTTAAGAAAATTTGGGTTCCTAAAGGAACAATTGTTTCAAATATCGTCTACGTCTCGAGAGAAAAACCGACTTTCGATTGGATCCACAAAAACTAATTTTTAACAATTGGTATTATACTCAGGGGGAGTAATATTTTTAAAAGGGGAGCATTTTCAGTGGGAGTTTTATGCCATATTATTGCATATCTTTTATTCATGCATATTTTTTTAATTTGGTATCCTCTATATTTTTTTTGCACATTTTGCTGAATACAAAAAGGGGGAGAAGAAGTTGAATCGGATAAAGGCGTCATGAAAGATATGACGAGAAAAACCTGCAAAATAGACGGGGGAGAAAAATAAAAATCGAAGAAGTCAAAAAGAAAAGAAAGCATACAAAAAGGGGGAGAAACGAAGGAGTGAAAAATGAAATGCGAAGTAGTCGAAAATGACAGAAAAAAAAGGATTGGAGAAACTAATGAAACAATCAAAGCCGAAAATTTGATTCGTATACATATACATATAGATATATTTTTACCTTTCAGGTTTTATCCAATTCAAGAGTTGTTTTGTAATCATCAAAAATGGGGAGATTGTTGGAATATTTATTCCACATATTAATAAATTATGTTTTGATGATTAAGTTGCTAAATAAAACAAAACAACATAAAGGCGAAGCAAAACGACGTAGACGCAAAAAGCTGAGCAAAATACACAGCTAACGCACGCTAGTCATATAAGTTAGCGCACGCTAACGGGAAGTCATCTGCATGTCAGCCGAGTTCGAAGTAACCTGAAGTGAAGTTAGCTGATGAGGTAGCGCACGCTACACATAGTCATTAACGCACGCTATCGAAGGATTGTTACCGTTGTGAAGATATTCAAACACAGAATGACGTATGCAATGAAGTCAGTCTTAGCGCACACAAGAGATGATATTTAGCGCACGCTAAATATCAGTTTGAATATAGTCAATCAGAATGTTGGAAAGATTCCGGTCAAAAGTCAAGTTTCAAACGGATAGTTTGACAAGTGAAGACAACAGATATATTAAGTTAATGCACACTACTCAAGCATGGTTAACGTACGCTAAGTGAGTCAGATAACGTACGTAACAAAGAAGGCATAACGTACGTAAGAGAAGAAATGAAGCCACTGGACTGAAACTGGAAACAGTCTAGCGCACGCTACATGCACGCTACACGCGATAGCGCATGCTAAAGAAAAAGCCTAGCGCAAGCTAATTAGTCCAAACACACTAACGGCTAGTTTGGTGGATGAAGGCTATAAATACCACATCTTTGGTATTATTCCTTACAACAACTCCAAGCAATCAAGACATTGATCTTATATTCATATACTTACATTGTTGTTGTGATATTGAGCTTATATTGTTAGTTTGAGTGTTTATACATTCAATATTATACACGAGAGGTAAAAGAAAAGATACGATAGGATTCAGTGTTATTAGGATCAAGGATCCGGCATTATTAGAATCACAATCGATATCTAAGTGAGGTTTATCTAGTACCCGTAGAAAGCTAGAGTGGTTGATTCCTTGTCCAATAGAAAAGAAAAAACGGTTTTACTCGGACCGATAAAAGACGAGCTTGTAACGGTAATCCCTCGACCGATAGAAGAGAGGCGTAGAGGTTTTGATCTTATTCATATAGAAAAAGATACATCGAGAGAGGACGTAGGCTTCGTTAATAGCCGAACCTCTATAAATCCTTGTGTGATTTATTTTCCGCAATTTATTTATGCTTCCGCACAAACGACACAAATATCCGATCTTTATACCAACAACAAACTCATAAGACTGACCAAGAATATGAAATTAATCGTTGGACAAACAATGTCATCTCATCATCTACAAGATGTAATATCCGCATTTTTCTTTCCCTTGTATTTTTATTTCCGGTGTATTTTCTTCGACTGTAGTAACCCTCGTGTATATTTCAGTGTATTTTTTCTGTCATCTATCGATCTGATTCTCGTTATTGTTGTGCGGAACCGCCGTTTGGGGTTGCCATGGGTTCATCTCGTGTTATTGTTTCCCCGATGTTGATTCCTATTGCTTTTATTCTCTTTCCGGATCATTTTTATCTTTTTGGGACCAACAGGGGGTGTGAGCCGCGGCACACACATTTCTCCGATTGTTGGTCGAGCGACCTTGTGTGCCGCGGCACACCCATCCGTGCCGCGGCACAAGCCAGCCGCCGCGCACACCCGTCGGTGCCGCGGCACACTCGTGTGACATCTGCGACCAAAACCCGATCAGACTGGTGCCGCGGCACACGCAGCCGTGGCCGCGCACACCGCCGAACCACAGGAGTAAATTTTTGGCCTGTGCCGCGGCACACTTCGGCTGTGCCGCGGCACACCAAGCGGTCAACTGTATAATCTCGTACTTATTAGACGAGATCGGCCATTTTCCTTCATTCTTCACCTGCGCGAGAGAGAGAGGACTAAGGGGGAGAACTTCTCAAGCATTCATCAATTGGGGGTTGATTTTCATCATTTTCCTTCAGTTGTGAGGCCCAGATAATCAATCTAACGCGTGTTCTACGGATCTTAGTACTTGAATCTCCAAAGGTAATATCTCTAGAACCCTATTTTCGAATAATTTGGGGGTTTTGGGATTTTCTTCCGATTCGTTCCGTTTTGTTGGTGGATTCATGATGAATACGATTAATATTGTTAGTATCTTTAGCTTTCCTACGGATTCATGGATATTTTGTGGATTTTTACGGAATCGAGAGGGTTTGGTTGTGGTCCGCCCTCGTTGTTATTTTTGGTACGAATATACATGAATCGTAGGCGGGTTTCCGGGTGTTCCATTTCCGTAATCGTCTAGAGTTGGTTGTGATTTTGTTATTCGAATCGTTAGGTTCATTTCCGCCGGTTCCTCGCGGTCGTGTTCGATTCTTCCTTTCCGTTCATATCATCGTCTGTTAATCGAGGCAAGTATCCTTATGAACTTACAATCTTAACGTAGTAGTATTGCATGAGACTTGTGTGTGTGTATGCTCACTATGGGTTAGATCCGACGGGGTCTCGGTAGGGGTCCACGGAGGGGTGGATCCGCGAGCTTGCTTTTAACCACTATGGGTTAGATCCGACGGGGTCTCGGTAGGGGTCCACGGAGGGGTGGATCCACGGTTAATTGTGGTGCATTTTTACAAATGTGATTTGATTATGGCACTTCCGGAAATGAGTGATTTGGAACTATGTTTTCTTGAATTGCATGCATTACTATATGTGTAAGATGTAAGTCGTTCATTTGGTTACTTGTACTAGCGTAATTGCTAACCCCTCTGGGGACCTGTTTTGGAGAAATTCGTTTTATGAATTTCAGGTCAGGTTTATCGAGACGAGCGGGTGCTGGACCAGTATGCGGATGATGGCCGTGCGTGATGATTGTGCACGAGTGGTGTCTTATTGCTTTCTATCTTTTATTTTTGTGGTCTTTAAACTAGTAGAAGTACTCGAGTACTTAAGAACTTTTACTCGTCGGGATTGTATTGTTGTTTATTATGTTTGTGTCGGATTATGGTGTTATGTTAGACCGGTTGAACCGGGTGGATTCTTTTGTTGGGCGTCTTTATGATGAGGTATTTTTCTGTTGCTTCTGTGAGTCGATGAGTATGATGCTTGATCAGCCTGGTGGGTCCCATATAGGGATTCACGGCGCTGTAATATACCTCGGATATCCTGGGGGTGTTACAGAAAATGGTATCAGAGCCCTAGGTTTATGGATACCTAGACTTGTCGGTTTATTGAGTCTTGTTGTATTTTGTTTTGCACATCATCATCACGCTGCCATGATTCCGGTACTACCAGTGCCCGTAAGTTTTCTTTCCTCTGTTCCTTATACTCTTGTATCGTACCTCTAGTTCTCGATTTGCGATCGTTCTTTTCTTGTACTTACCATCGTATGGCTTTTGCTACTTATTTAACTCCAGTATGGATGCTGGAAGAGGTCGTGGTCGTGGTCGTGGACGCGGCCGGGGACGTGGGGCAGCCGGTGGGGCGGCCACGTCACAGTCTTGAGGCCGGCGATCTGCGACCGTCACAGTCATGCTTCTTCTCAGGAGCGCGCCGACCTTGGTATTGCGGCTGTTATGCAGTAAATGGTGAATCAAATGGCGGCGATAGCTCAGGCGGTTCAGAACCCGGATCCGGCCCATGCTAATCGGGGTGGAGCGGACAGTTGGCTTCAGGATGTCATCAAGATGCATCCTCCTCAGTTTTCGGGAGCTTCGGACCCGATCGGCCGGGAGGGGTGGATCAAGGAGATATCTAAAGTCTTCACCGCCACCAATCCCAGGACCGTAAGGTCCCTATTGCCCGATACTTCCTCACCGGGACGCTACGGATTGGTGGGAGGCCGTTGGGCCCAAGGATCATGTTGCTTCGTGGACCGAATTCCAAGAAGCGATGGAGATCGAATATTGCCGTGGCCGTCGGACGTGCTCGAGTACATGCTTTCTATGATGCTCAACCACGGGATATTCCCGTATCTCAGGCTATTGCCGACTTTAACAAGGAGTTGGGTTATGTGAAGACCCAAGTTGTCGAGGAGAGCGACAAAATTTTCCATTTTTCCAGACGGATGAAATTGTCGATTCGGGACTATATGTCGGGGCTCGTCTTTACTACCTTGAAGGATTACCATAGTAGGGCCCTTGCTTATGATATGTCTGTGACGGCGAGTGAGGCGGCCCGCGAGAGCAAGAAGCAGAAGTCTGCCGGGAATTTTTCGGGCCACAAAGGTGGGGGTCAGCAGAAATTCCAGTCTGCTAACTTTTCCGCTGGTGGTGGCCCAGCTCGATCTACTGGGTTTCCCCGCAGGGCAGCCAGTGCCCCTTCTCGAGAGGTGAAGTGTTTCAACTATGGCCAGCCAGGCCACATCAGTCATAATTGTCCGAGTCCTTTGCTGACATGTAATCAGTGTGGCCAGTCGGGTCACAAGACTGCTTTCTGTGCTGAGAGGGAGAAAATCTTTGGTGCCCGGGTTTCCATTCCAGCGCCTAGGGAACCAAGTGTGAATCAGGGATCGCTTGCTCCTCAATCTCCGCCGAGTGCTAGTCGGGGGAGAGGTCGGGGTCAGCCCTCCAAGGGGGGAGCTTCCAGCGTCGGCTCAGCCCACCCGCGTGTCTATGAGATGCGGAGAGCCGATGATCCAGCGGCTACCGTAGCGACAGGTACCGTTCATATTCTTTCTCATCCTGTCAGTGTGCTTTTCGATTCTGGTGCTACGCATTCGTTCATATCTCTAGATTGTGTGCGCCGTTTGAGTCTCGACTGTTTGACGCCTTGTGAGCCCTTCATCGTTAAGCTTCCTAGCGGTGATAGGATCGTTGATGATCAGGAGGTTCGAGACCGTTCTGTGTTTATTTGTGAGAGGGCTTGGCCCTCTAATCTTATTGTTGTGGGTATTGAGGGTGAGGACTTAATTCTCGGGGATGATTGGCTCGAGCATCATGGTGCAATCATGAACTACCGCACGAGGATCATCACCATGTTAGCCGATGATGGCACCGAGCACTCTTTCGCCGGGCGAAAGAAGGGGAACCAGAAATTCGTTATTAACGCCTTGAAGGCGATGAGACTCCTGCGAAAGGGGTGTACCGGCTATTGGTGCTACGCCTTGAAGGCGGAGAGTGGTGTAGTCGATCTTTCGTCGATTCCAATCGTTAATGAGTTTTCTGATGTATTTCCTGACGAGTTACCGGGATTGCCACCGGATCGTGAGGTCGAGTTCGCTATAGAGTTAGAGCCAGGTGGGGCTCCTATTTCGAAGGCGCCCTATCGCATGGCACCTTCAGAGATGTCCGAGTTGAAGAAGCAGTTGAGTGAGCTTCTTGAGTCGGGGTATGTTCGACCGAGCGCCTCGCCTTGGGGCGCACCGGTCCTGTTTGTGCGGAAGAAGGATGGTTCACTACGTTTGTGTATCGACTATCGCGAACTAAACAAGGTGACCATCAAAAACAAGTATCCTTTGCCGAGAATTGACGACTTGTTCGACCAGTTACAGGGAGCTGCGGTATTCTCGAAGATTGATTTGAAATCGGGGTACTATCAGCTCTGGGTGAGAGATTCCGATGTGCCGAAGACAGCTTTTCGGACGAGATACAGACATTATGAGTTTGTAGTTATGCCTTTCGGGTTAACTAATGCGCCGGCGGTGTTCATGCAGTTGATGAACAAAGTCTTTATCGAGTATTTGGATAAGTGTGTCGTCGTCTTCATTGACGATATTCTTATTTATTCGAGGAACGAGGAAGAGCATGCCCATCATTTGCGGATAGTGTTAGACATTTTGAGGGCCAAGCAACTCTATGCGAAGTTCTCGAAATGTGAGTTCTGGCTGAAGGAAGTGATGTTTTTGGGTCACGTGATTTCGGTAGGGGGTTCGTGTAGATCCGCGAGAAGATCGAGGCGGTGTTGGATTGGGCACCGCCCAAAACGTGAGAGAGCTCCGTAGTTTCTTGGGTTTGGTGGCTACTACCGTAGGTTCGTCGAGGTTTCTCGAAGCGGCTCGACCACTTACGATTGCTCCGTAAATCAGAAGTTAAATGCGGAATGACGAGGCGATCCGATTTTGAGGAGCTGAAGAAGCGTTTGACTTCGGCTCCGGTTTTGGCGTTGCCATGTGGCAACGAGGGATTCGCCGTTTATAGCGATGCTTCGGGTCAGGGTCTTGGGTGCGTATTAATGCAGCACGGCAAGACCATTGCCTTACGTCGAGACAGTTGAGGCCGTATGAGCTTAACTACCCTACTCATGATTTGGAGTTAGCGGCAGTCGTTTTCGCGCTCAAGATTTGGCGTCACTATCTTTTCGGCTCTGCATGTCAGATTTTTACCGATCATAAAAGTCTGAAATACATATTTACTCAGCGGGAGTTGAATATGAGGCAGAGGAGGTGGTTAGAGCTGATTAAGGATTATGACCTCGAAATCCTTTATCATCCGGGCAAGGCGAACGTCGTGGCCGACGCGTTGAGTCGGAAACCGATTGCATTGCGATCGCTTGAGATCCTTACGTCTCAGTCCGAGCTTCGGCGAGCTTTGATCGAGTTAGATGTTGAGGTTCTGTTGCCGGGAACTGTCGGCCAATTTTGTGCTTTGGAAATTTCGTCGTCTTTGATCGATGAGATTAAGCTGAGGCAGTTAGAGGATCCGATGATTGCTCAAATCCGAGAGAACGTTCTTAAAGGAAAGTCTCCTGGGTTTGTGATTCACGAAGATGGTGTTTTAAGATTTCGGGGTCGGCTTTGTGTGCCGAACGACTCAGAGTTGAGACAGAGTATTTTGCGTGAGGCCCATGCTACACCTTATTCCGTTCATCCTGGTTCGAGTAAGATGTACAAGGACCTGAGAAGGAATTTCTGGTGGAATGATATGAAGGAGGAGGTCGCGCAGTTTGTAGCAAGGTGTTTGACTTGCCAGCAAGTCAAAATCGAGCACCAGCGACCGGCTGGGCTTTTGCAGTCACTTCCCGTTCCGAAGTGGAAATGGGAAGATATATCGATGGATTTCATTGCGAGTTTGCTGAGATCGAGGTCCGGCATGAATATGGTATGGGTGATTGTTGATCGTCTGACCAAGTCGGCACATTTTATGGGCATCAAGGACACTTGGGGTCCGGAGAAGTTAGCTCGTGTGTTTATCGCGCAGATTGTGAGGCTTCACGGTACCCCGAAGTCTATTGTTTCGGATCGTGATGGCCATTTTGTATCGCACTTCTGGCAGGCGGTGCATAAGGCGTTGGGTACCCGTTTGCGTTTGAGTACCTCTTTTCATCCCCAGTCAGATGGACAGTCGGAACGCACTATCCAGACGTTCGAGGATTTGTTGCGTGCCTGTGCTCTCGATTGGAGTAGTGACTGGGAGGAACATTTGCCATTGATCGAATTCACGTACAACAACAGTTGGCACGCGTCGATTCGGATGGCACCGTATGAGGCACTTTATGGGCGGCGATGTCGATCACCGATTTGTTGGAATGAGGCGTCCGATTTGGTCGGGACCGAGCCGGATGTCGTTTTAGAGACGAGGCGGAAGATAGAATTAATTTGGGAACGGATGTTGACTGCCCAGAGTCGACAGAAGTCGTATGCCGACGTCCGTCGTCGACCTTTGGAATTCGAGGTGGGAGACAACGTTTTGCTAAAGGTGTCGCCGACGAAGGGAGTTTTTCGTTTCGGGAAGAAAGGGAAGTTGAGTCCGAGATTTATCGGCCCCTTTGAGATCCTCGAGCGAGTCGGTGAGTTGGCATACCGTTTGGCGTTACCTACGGCCTTGAGTCATGTTCATAGCGTTTTTCATGTTCCCAGCTGAGGAAATATGTCCCGGATCCTAGTCACATCATCGATTATGGCGAGATTGATATCGCTGAAGATATTACTTTTGAGGAGCGTCCTTTGAAGATTTTGGAGCATCGTGAGAAACGACTGAGGCATAAGACCATCCCTTTGCTCAAAGTGCAGTGGTCGAGACACGGTGTCGAGGAGGCAACTTGGGAAACCGAGGATAGCATGCGTGCTAGGTATCCTGAGTTGTTTGTTTCTTAAGTTTCGGGACGAAACTTATTTTTAGAGGGGTAGAATGTAATATCCGCATTTTTCTTTCCCTTGTATTTTTATTTCCGATGTATTTTCTTCGACTGTAGTAACCCTCGTGTATCTTTCAGTGTATTTTTCCTGTCATCTATCGATCTGATTCTCGTTATTGTTGTGCGGAACCGCCGTTTGGGGTTGCCATGGGTTTATCTCGTGTTATTGTTTCCCCGATGTTGATTCCTATCGCTTTTATTCTCTTTCCGGATCATTTTTATCTTTTTGGGACCAACAGGGGGTGTGAGCCGCGGCACAAGGTGTGTGCGCCGCGGCACACACATTTCTCCAGTTGTTGGTCGAGCGAACTGTACTGTGTGCCGCGGCACACCCATCCGGTGTCGCGGCACAGTGCCAAGTCAGTGCCGCGGCACACCCGTCCGGTGCCGCGGCACACTCGTGTGACATCTGCGACCAAAACCCGACTGTACCGGGTGCCGCGGCACACGCAGGCCGTGCCGCGGCACACTGCCGAACCCTGGGAGTAAATTTTTGGGCTGCCGCGGCACACCAAGCGGTCAACTGTATAATCTCGTTCTTATTAGACGAGATCGGCCATTTTCCTTCATTCTTCACCTGCGCGAGAGAGAGAGAGGACTAAGGGGGAGAACTTCTCAAGTATTCATCAATTGGGGGTTGATTTTCATCATTTTCCTTCGGTTGTGAGGTCCGGATAATCAATCTAACGCGTGTTCTACGGATCTTAGTACTTGAATCTCCAAAGGTAATATCTCTAGAACCCTATTTTCGAATAATTTGGGGGTTTTGGGATTTTCTTCCGATTCGTTCCGTTTTGTTGGTGGATTCATGATGAATACGATTAATATTGTTAGTATCTTTAGCTTTCCTATGGATTCATGGATATTTTGTGGATTTTTACGGAATCGAGAGGGTTTGGTTGTGGTCCGCCCTCGTTGTTATTTTTGGTACGAATATACATGAATCGTAGGCGGGTTTCCGGGTGTATTCCATTTCCGTAATCGTCTAGAGTTGGTTGTGATTATGTTATTCGAATCGTTAGGTTCATTTCCGTCGGTTCCTCGCGGTCGTGTTCGATTCTTCCTTTCCGTTCGTATCACCATCTATTAACCGAGGCAAGTATCCTTAAACTTACAATCTTCACGTAGTAGTATTGCATGAGACTTGTGTGTGTGTGTATGCTCACTATGGGTTAGATCCGACGGGGTCTCGGTAGGGGTCCACGGAGGGGTGGATCCGCGAGCTTGCTTTTAACCACTATGGGTTAGATCCGACGGGGTCTCGGTAGGGGTCCACGGAGGGGTGGATCCACGGTTAATTGTGGTGCATTTTTACAAATGTTATTTGATTATGGCACTTCCGGAAATGAGTGATTTGGAACTATGTTTTCTTGAATTGCATGCATTACTATATGTGTAAGATGTAAGTCGTTCATTTGGTTACTTGTACTAGCGTAATTGCTAACCCCTCTGGGGACCCGTTTTGGGGAAATTCGTTTTATGAATTTCAGTCGGAGTTCATCGAGGCAATGGTCTTGGACCAAGATGCGGATGATGGCCGTGCGTGATGATTGTGCACGAGTGGTGTCTTATTGCTTTCTATCTTTTATTTTTGTGGTCTTTAAACTAGTAGAAGTACTCGAGTACTTAAGAACTTTTACTCGTCGGGATTGTATTGTTGTTTATAATGTTTGTGTCGGATTATGGTGTTATGTTAGACCGGTTGAACCGGGTGGATTCTTTTGTTGGGCGTCTTTATGACGAGGTATTTTTCTGTTGCTTCTGTGAGTCGATGAGTATGATGCTTGATCAGCCTGGTGGGTCCCATATAGGGATTCACGGCGCTGTAATATACCTCGGATATTCTGGGGGTGTTACACAAGAAACTAAGGATTTCTGTGAATGAATCCTCAAAATTGTAAATGGTGAGCTGGGTGAAGAGGTCGATAGAGAAACCTTGGATTGATATTCTTGATATTTATTAATCCGGAATGCCAAAAATCATATTACAACTATTGTTGAAAGCACTATCATATTAAAGTAATTTTTTGAAGGAAGAGCAATTCTGGCGCCAACAAACAACGTTGTGGAGATAATAAACAATTACATGATTGTTAAAGGAATAATACTCGTTGTGTGCCTAAGTCTGTTAGTTTATTGTCTTTCCTAGATAGGATTTGGCTGAGGCCTGTTTGTATGTACTTCACCCTATTTAAGGGATCTCATTGATGGAATAATACAACACGTTTGCCCTACTTTCTTGTCTCAAGTTATTTTCCCTTCAACACATTATCAGCACGAAGTTCCCGGCTGAGCAGAAAATTTTTCTCCCGATTTTCTGAAAAATACCGAAGAAAAAAAAATGAAAATCGGTTCCTGGAAACCCTAACCACCCACCGTCGCCGCCGCCTGCTGCACAGGAACCGCGGCCAGACCACCGGCCAGGACCCCCCACTCTAACCTTCAGTCTTCTTCCCCGATCCACAACCACCGCGGCCTGCCTCCCGTCGATCTATCCAGTCGTCCCCTCCATCGCGACCAACTCTGGTCAGTCGCTCGATCCAGAACCACCACAGCTTTCGTTCACACCGTCTTCTGCAAATCGGAGCCCTCCTCCCGCGCCACCGATCTCCTCCATAATCCGAATTCCAAAACCACCGCCCGCAACTCTGCTCCGAATCTGACCTCTAGTTCAGACGAACCTGCACTCCCGAACCTGACCCAGCGCAGACGGATCGACAATTCGTCCAGCCTTCGGCCCGCCCATCTCCCGCAGCCCGTTCGTTCGTCCAGCGTCCGACCAGTTTGTCCAGCCCGCCTTCCAGCCCGACCCAATTTCTGGAGCGCCCGAACCTGATCCAGACCCGGTTGTCCAGCACTCGGCCCGCGATCCAGACCCGGTTGTCCAGCACTCGGCCCGCGACCCAGACCCGATTCAGTCTAGATTTTCTGCTCCTATTCACAAAACAAAGTACACAAATACGAACCCTACTATCTGCAATATGCGAATTTATATGTTTTTAATTACTATTGATTGTATATTTATATTCTGCAATTTATTTATGCTTAATTAAACTAAAAGCATGATGCATTCATAATTTTAACTAAATTAAAATAAATTGCTTAAGCAACTTGAATTAAAATAAATTCACGTTTAATTAATAATTATTGCGGCATAAGATACCTCTTTGACTGCATTTATACGTGTATAGATATATTCATAGGGCTATGTGATTATATCTATAATTATATATATATTTTGCATGCATTGTTAGTTATGGCATGTATATTAAGTTCATCATTAGTAGAACCTAGATGAATTATTTCTACTATCTATATCAACTCGAACCGTGATAAAGTAATTTCATCGGTATAAACTCCAATAGCATCGAAAGTAATTTTGACCATATCTTGGTTCTGAAAAATAATAACCCTCCACATTATTGAAAATTTTATCATGGAAAGTACTCATGATATACTGTGAAAATTCATTTTCCTTTTTTTTCTTGTCTCAAGATGGCTGATCCAACTCGTCCTGAATTTGACATCTTGGACTCAGAAGGGCTTGAGTACCATAGATGGGTTTTCGTAGAGACCACTTTTATCGCTAAGGACTATAGTGCTACTATCTTTGAAAAAGCGCGAAGTACCATCGACAAAACCAAAGCTAGTGCATTGATGTTCCTTAGGCGACATATCGACCGAGCCTAAGATGGGAATATCTGCAGTTGAAATCCCCCAAAGAATCGTGGGATGCCCTTAAGGGCCGTTTGGGAACATCCACAATACTTTGCTCCCGAGTTGACCGTGCGGTGGAATGAAATCCGCTTGCTTGATTATAAACGGATCAACGATTTCAACAAAGATATGCTCGTCTGAAGGCACGCCTTAATTTACGTGGAAAGGACCTCACGAGAAGATGATATGATTCGAAAACTCTTTCCACTTTCCCTACTCCCGCCCTTATACTAGCGAACCAAAGATAGCCGGAGTATGACAATAAACGCATCACTACCTTCAATAAGCTTATCAACCTACTGCAAGTGGCTGAGAGGCACAATGAAGTATTAGTGAGCAACAATGCCAGGCCGGCTGGGACAAAGAAAGTTCCCGAGGCCAACTATGGCAAAGTGAAAGATGGAAAGAAACCCAATGCACAAGGGACTGGTCATGGCAACCCCAAACCACAACGTGGAAGAGGGCACAGTGGTCGAGGACGTGGTCGAGGACGTGGGGGTTCTTCCAATGTAATGAGTAGACTTGGTGCTCCCGGCTCTTCTGGCCAAGGAAACAAAGCACCTACCCCCCATGTCGCCCCCAAAGTCAGAGTTGGCAATGAACCGTGCTATCGCTGTGGAGATTCTGGACATTGGTACAAGAACTGCCATGCAAGTAAACAAGTCGCAGCACACTACAAGAAATATAGAGAGTCCAAAGAACGGGAGGCTCACTATATGTAGGAAGATGCTCTCGACGAGTCCCCCGACGTCAATTTCACAGTCACCGATAATTGCAATGAGCCATACGTGTCACAGTCATTAGAGGCACCCCTTTATGACTGAATGTTTTCATTATGTTTACTTTCTCGTTTACATTTGGCATTGTTAACTTGGAACGATTTTATCGATGTTTTATTTTCAATAATGGTGTGATGAAACTTTGTTTCTCTAGAACAAGATATTATTATTGCTTACGTTATATCCTTAGCTTTATTTCGAAGAAATGAATATTGCTTGCATGTTTATGGTTCGAAATTTTTTTTCTCTCCTTTTCGTAGGAATGAATCGGGGATAACTTGAATGTTTGGTTGACAGTGGGACCACCCACACCATTCTTAGGAATAGACTTCTATTCACGGAATTAATTGCTTGTCAAACCTCGGTAACCACGATGACTGGGTCCTCCCAACTCATCCAAGGGCGAGGTAATGCCCGATTTTTATTGCCTAACGGCACTCTTATCCGAGTTACCGATGCTCTATACGCACCTAGGGCCCCTCGAACCTTACTAAGTTTTAAAGATATACGTAGCAATGGTTTCCACGTCGAAACCCACTGTGAGAATGGAATCAAGTTCCTTTATATTACATCTAATTAATGTGGACATAAACGCATATGAGAAAAACTTAAGAGTCAAAATAGTGGACTGTACACCACAACCATTAGGGTATTCGAATCCTATGCTGTCACCATAAATGAAATTTGGGACAAAGACTCATATAGGCTTTGGCATGATAGACTAGGTCATCCTGGTCGAGATATGATGATCTGTATCCTAAAGAACTCGCACGAACATCCTTTCTTTCGAGCGAAAAAGGGGCAACAACTCAACACGAAGAACAGTATTGATGTTAATCATGCTATGTCATCTAAAGAAATAGAGACATATGCCCCTTCTAAGCAATTGACTATGTCAAAAGCACATCGCTCATTCTGCAAAGCCTGCTCTTTAGCTAAAGTAGGAGCGAGACCTTCCTACACTAAAGATACTAAAGCGAACATCCCATTCTTGCAACGTATAAAAGGAGATATTTGTGGACCCATCCACCCAGAATGCGGACCATTTAAGTACTTTATGGTATTGGTGGATGCTTCGACACGCTGGTCACATGTCGCACTCCTTTCCACTCGAAATGCTGCATTTACAAAACTCCTAGCTCAGATCATTCGTCTAAGGACTCACCATCCTGATCACCCTATCAAATCTATTCGACTCGATAATGCAGGAGAGTTTACATCTAAAGTATTTGATGACTACTGCATGTCAATCGGAATCGATGTAGATCATCCTGTTCCCCATGTGCATACACAAAATGGTCTCGCAGACGCAACCATTAAAAGAATCCAAATGGTAGCACGAGCATTGGTTTTGCACACCAATCTGCCCATCCTCGCAGGGATATGCGATCCTACATGCACTGCATTTATTCGCTTCTGCACCACCATCACAACCATTTTCTGCGTACCAGTTGGTAACTGGATATGAACCGGATATTTCACACCTACGCATATTTGGTTGTGCAACATATGTGTCGATTGCACCCCCACAACGCAGTAAAATGGGTCCTCAGAGACGTTTAGGTATTTACGTTGGATACGAATCCCCAACGATTATCCGCTACTTATAACCCTTGACAGGTGATCTCTTTACCGCGCGTTTTGTGGATTGTCACTTCAATGAGTCAGAATTCCCGTCGTTAGGGGGAGAGGAGAAAAAGAAATTTCTCAAGAAACGACAGGAATTGTCCTGGTACGTCTCGAGTCTGTCTCATTATGATCCCCGTACCTCACTATGTGATCGTGAAGTACAACGAATCCTCGATCTTCATAACGTAACAGATTCGATGCCTGATGCGTTTACTGATATCGCCAAAGTGACAAGATCACACATTCCAGCTGCAAATGTGCCTGCAAGGTTAGAAGTCCCGAATAAAGGGCACATCACCAACGTACCGAGTGATGCGATCGCACCCAGTGGAAGCGCGATCGAGTCCGTGGCTCCCAAAAGGAAAAGGGGGAGGCCACCCGGTTCGACATACACCCGCCCAAGGAAGAAAAGGGCAGGTGAGGCACAAACCAACCCATTAATCATCAATACTGGGAATCCTTCCCAAGAGATCATCTTTGACTATAGCTATGTCCACGAATCATTAATGGGGGACGCCCCGGAGATCGATTCAGCATTAGAAAACAAAGAGATCTCGATCAACTATGAAAGTGCATCTGATTTGATGGAACGATCGACCACTCATATTGATGATGTGTTTGCATACACAGTTGCTCAAGAAATCATAGAGCACGATGATGTCGAACCACGCTCTGTTGAAGAATGTCAACAAAGAGCTGATTGGCCTAAATGGAAAGAAGCTATCCAGGAAGAGCTTGACTCTCTGACAAAACGCAAGGTACTTGGCCCAGTAGTGCTAACTCCGCCAATTGTAAAGCCTGTTGGACACAAATGGGTTCTTGTCAGAAAGCGTAATGAGAATCACGAAGTCCTGAGGTACAAGGCTCGCCTTGTTGCACAAGGTTTCTCACAACGCCCTGGTATAGATTACGAGGAAACGTACTCCCCCGTAATGGACGTTATTACGTTCCGCTATCTAATCAGCCTAGTTATTTCCGAAGGATTGGAAATGCAGCTAATGGACGTGGTCACTGCGTATCTCTATGGGGATCTAGATACAGAGATTTACATGAAAGTGCCCGAAGGCATTTCATTGCCCAAATCAAGTAACTCCAGACCACGGAGTGCGTATCCAGTTCGTTTGAAACGCTCACTTTACGGTTTGAAACAATCCGGAAGGATGTGGTATAACCGTCTGAGTGAATACTTGATTGGAAAGGGATACAAGAACGATGAACTGTGTCCTTGCGTCTTTATAAAGAAAACAAGTTCCGGATTTGCGATCATCGCAGTGTATGTCGACGATATGAATGTAATCGGCACTCTTGATGAAATATGAGAAACCACCGGATACTTGAAAACTGAGTTTGAGATGAAAGATCTTGGGAAGACTCGTTTCTGTCTTGGTATTCAGATGGAACATAGAGTCTGTGGAATTCTCATCCACCAGTCTGCTTATGTCCAGAAGATGCTTAGACGCTTTAACATGGACAAAGCACACCCGGTTACCACTCCCATGATCGGTCGTAGCTTGGATGCGAAGAAAGATCCATTTCGTCCAAAGGAAGATGACGAAGAGCTTTTGGGAGCTGAAATTCCCTACTTAAGTGCAATAGGCGCTATATTGTACTTAGCTCAATGTACGCGACCGGACATCGCCTTCTCAGTAAACTTACTAGCTCGATTTAGTTCAGCACCGACGCAACGTCATTGGAATGGTATCAAGAATATATTCCGATACCTAAAATGAACCATTGACTTGGGACTATTCTTTCCCTACAAGCAGGCAAAGGAAGCTGCTTCCATAAAGGCAAATGCTAAAGTAAATGCTAATGCCATAGAACCTACCCCGACGAACATATTGGTAGGATTTGCTGATGCAGGGTATCTCTCCGACCCACACAAAGGTCGTTCCCAAACTGGCTATGTATTTGCTATTGGGAACACCGCTATATCTTGGAGATCCATAAAGCAAACCCTTGTAGCTACCTCATCTAATTACGCCGAAATTATCGCTTTGCATGAGGCGGTACGTGAGTGTATTTGGTTAAGAGCTATCATTACACATATCCGAGGTAACAGTGGACTAAGTAATGTCACTGGAGCACCCACATGCATATATGAAGATAATGCAGCTTGCATCGAACAAATGAAGCTTGGGTATATCAAGGGGGATAACACAAAACACATATCTCCAAAATTCTTCTATAATCAGCAACAACAGGCTCTCACATGCATATATGAAGATAATGCAGCTTGCATCGAACAAATGAAGCTTGGGTATATCAAGGGGGATAACACAAAACACATATCTCCAAAATTCTTCTATAATCAGCAACAACAGGCTCTCCTCAATATTCAAGTAAAACAAGTCAGATCTGAGGAGAATGTGGCCGATTTGTTCACCAAATCTCTGCCCAAGGCCGTGTTTGAAAAACATGTGAGAAGTATCGGAATGCGGAGAATTTCCGAACTCCCGAAATCGATGTAAAGGTAGAAGGAGAAGGGTGAGTCATAAAGAAACTTACTCACCGACGTTGTACTCTTTTCTTTGACCAAGGTTTATTTTCTCCCACTGGGTTTTGTTACTTGACAAAGTTTTTAATGAGGCAAACGACACATGCACAAGTTTTTCAAAGTATCCTTGATTGATGTACAAATCAGGGGGAGATGTAGACTTGAGGGGGAGTCTTACATCCACACCGTACGTTATACTCTTTTCCTTCCAAGGATCATTTTTCCCACAGGATTTTTATCACTTGGAAAGGTTTTTTTAACGAGGTAACAAGATGTACGATTTTAGGGATCAATGGAATGGTCACCTTAGTAGCGCTATGATCAAATGTAACGATCATATGAGAGGATAGATTCAAAGGACGAAGTCTAAACTCGATGTGTCTAGATGCTGTACTCTTTTCCCTACGAGCAAGACATTTTTCCCACTGGGTTTTTGCTTGACGAGGTTTTAACGAGGCAACATGACATGCGCTTGTAGACTAGGCACAAGGGGGAGTGTTAAAAGAATAATACCCGTTGTGTGCCTAAGTCTGTTAGTTTATGAGCTTTCCTAGATAGGATTTGGCTGAGGCCTGTTTGTATGTACTTCACCCTATTTAAGGGATCCCATTGATGGAATAATACAACACTTTTGCCCTACTTTCTTGTCTCAAGTTATTTTCCCTTCAACAGTGATGTCTATAATTTCAAAAGACAAGCGGATATATCTCAGTTATGATAGTATATGCAAAATTTCTGTCCTCTAAAAGTCAAAATCAAGTATATCCCATGAATATTTTAAAATATATACAAATCTACAAAAATTTCTCCCTTAAAATTTAATAGACTCTACGAAATTGGGCACTCCATATAAATTTATGAATTTTAAAAAGTTTATATAAATTATTTAAAATCCAAATTAAATACACATAGGAACCTCAAAGTTTGATGTGATCGAAGGCGCTAGAGCACCAAAAGTAAAAAAAAGGAAGAAAGAGGCCGAAGATTCAACATACAAGCGCAGGGTCATAATGGTCAAATTGTATTTACAACGAATCTCTCTGAAAATACCGCCGGTTTCCATTTTCAAATTTTTTTAAAAACTCATCTTTCTCTCACCAACAGGGTAACTGCACACGCTCCTCACACTCTCTCTCTCTCTAAACGGATCTGCAAACCCTAACTTCAATCAACGGGATTACCAGTCTATTCCACCATGGAGAAGTGAGGATAATTCAAATTTACCTTCCGAACTAAAAAGACCTCCCCCCCTTCCAAATCTTTTTTATAATTATTATTTTAGGGTTTATCCAGAATGCTGTTTGTAATTCTACACCCCATCATCTCTTGTGTCTAATGTTGATTTTCTGATCCCTGCAATTGAAAGCAATGATTCAAATGGTGCCTTAACTTCCATTGCAATAAACCAAGGTCCCACCAACAGAATCTGAAAACCCCCATCCCCTCTCTCTAACTTCTCCCTCCATCTTTCTCTCTCCACCTCTACATACACTCGCTCTTCATTCATAATCGCATGGCTTCCAAGAACCAGAACAAGGCTCCTTCAAGTCCTTCACAAGTGAGTTCCTCTTTCACTAATATAAACTTTTTAAATCTCGATTCTGTGCGTTTTTCAATTATCTTATTGTTTAGTGCCTTCGATTTGTATGCATATAGGGGATGCTTTAATATTCAGACAACATTATTGTTTAGAAAAGCTGCATATGTTCCCAGATTAAATTTTGTAGTTCTGTCCGTCTTCTGAAGATAGAACCCATTTCGCCCTTTTTTTTTCTTTTCCTTTTTTTTAATTAACTTCATCGAGAAGTTAATGGATGTAATTGTTTTCTGGGTTGCTTTTGGGGTCATAAAATACCGATACTTCTGTTTTTACATTTTTTTTTTGGGTGTTGCTGGTTTCTCCAGAGCAAATATAGAAGGATTGGAAACACAAAAATGCCACCTAATACTGGAACAAGGGTAAACACTCGTCAAGCATTTACTGTTGTAAATGGGGGTCAAGACCTGGCTTCATCTAGTGGTCCGCCTAGCAATTCTGATTCTGATTGTGGTGTAATTGAGTTCAGCAAAGAGGAGGTCGAGGCATTAGTTAATGAGAAGCCGAGACTCAAAAATAAATTTAACTACAAGGTACGATAAAGTGAGATTGTATTTTCAATTGAAACTTGGGATGGGCATGTGTACGAGGTTAGATATTGTTCAACTGCAAATGAGTTTCAAGCTTGGATATTATGATGGGATTACTTATTGTTGTTTGATGCTTCTGCAGGAAAAAAGTGCACAAATGACGGATTACATAAAAAGGCTAAAGCAATGTATCAAGTGGTTTCAACAGCTTGAAAGAAATTATGTTACCGAGCAGGAGAAATTGAAGATTTTGTTGGAATCAGCTGAAAACAAGTGCAATGATATGGGTAATAGTGGTCCTTAACTTCGTTGCCAGAATGCTTCGCAGGAAACAGATTATTTTGGTGAAACTGTCTAAAATGACTTTTCGTCCCTCTTTTTATAGAGTCGATGATGAAGGCCAAGGAGGACGAGTTGAATATAATTATTTTGGAACTGAAAAAAAATCTGGAGGCACTGCAAGAAAATTTTTCAAAGGTGGAGGTGGATAAATTGGTACGGAGTCTGTGATGCGTTAAATTCTGCAATATGATAATACTTTATTTTGCATCATAAAAACTAACACAGTTCTACGATTACTAGGAAGCATTGGACTCCTTGCGTAGAGAGAAAGATTCTAGACTAGTAGCAGAGAGATTGCAAGTTTCCCTTTCTGAAGAGCTGAAGAGAACTCAACAAGATAACGCTAGTAACAATCAGAAGGTAAGTAGTGGATACATATACTTGATTTCGCATCTTTGAACAAATTCTACCAAATGGCATATCACAATTGTCATGGAAACTGTGTATACCTTCTGCAGATACAGTCGCTTAATGATATGTACAAGCGACTACAAGAGTACAATACAAGTTTGCAGCAGTACAATACTAGACTTCAGTCGGAACTTCATGCAACAAATGAGACACTCAAGCGTGTCGAGCAAGAAAAGGCAGCTGTAGCGGAGAATCTAAGCACGATGAGGGGCCATTGTACTTCTTTGCAGGACCAGCTTACTTCATCACGGGTAAGTACATCTATGTTTTTGTGTGATTTGCGCGTAGAAGCCTATTCTTTTCAGCCCATACGAAGTAATTCTCGAGGTTCAATATGGATTTAAGTGAGTTGCTGTGTATAAGCTTTAAGCAACTTGATCGTGAGCCCAATATAGAAAGCTTTATACTCTTAAAGTTTTATAATATCTCCGAATACTGAGCCCTGCTCTAGGATGAAAAGGTTTTAAACCTTGGTTAACTAAGTTAGTTCACTGAGTCGGACTTTTTTTGAAGCGTAACCTTGGTTTACTAAGTTAGTTCACTGAGTCGGACTTTTTTGAAGCGTTTCAAGTTCTCGATCGAGTTGCTTCATTTCTCTCTAGCCAAGTTCGAGCTGAAATGAATGTTTTTTTCTACCACGTGCTTTTCTGGATAGAGTCATGTTCCATGATGTATGTGTTGATTTTACAATATCAATCACGTATTGTGACATGACAATAGCAATTATCTCAAACTCATCGCCGTCTCATGATATTTTCCATATAAATGGAAAAACCTATGATGTTGACGGTTTTGGAATTTCGTTCTATTTCTCCTTCATATGAAGGTTGCGACAGGAAGGGCATCCGGCGTAAAACTTTGCCACTTTGTTATTTGCATGAGTTATGGTGTTAAGTAATTTTAGACAATTAAACGACACTATAATCTTCATGCCACCGACCCCAACATAGTTGGGATTAAGGTGCTGTTGATGATGATGATGATGTGCTTTTCTGGATAGCTTTCTATTTAATTTATGCATCTTGCATTTAGTGCTTGTTGTAGTGGGTTGCATTTCAAGTTAGTCGTGTATAAGTCACAGTTGTGTGGAGTCTGTGGACGAGTAGATAAATTTTAATGATAGAACTTCTATTACATCCACATACACATATGATGGAACATATATAGTGAATGATAAAATACAAATAACTTCTGTTTGCTGTATTCTTCAATTATCCATCTTACTTATGTGCTGGTTATCAATTGCTATTTTGTTGACACTTCTTCCACCTACTCATGCATGCTTGATCTTCAAAGACATCACAAGATGAGGTGGTCAAACAGAAGGAAGCACTTGGTAATGAGGTTGTATGTTTGAGAGGTGATTTGCAACAAGTAAGAGATGATCGTGATCGACAATTGCAACAAGTCCAGGCTTTATCAGCTGAAGTAGTAAAATACAAGGAATGTACTGGAAAATCCAGCGCCGAGTTAGATAGTATGGCTGCCAAACAAATTGCTCTGGAGGTTTGTTTCTCAGCCTGCCTGTTTTCGCATAGATGGCTTGATTGCATTATGTAACAGCTCTTATGTTTTTCTATTAGTCAACATGCTTGTCTCAGAGTGAGCAAATTAGACGATTACAGGAGCAATTTGCTTCTGCAGAAAGGAAATTGCAGGTTGTTGATCCAGCCTTTTTTTTTCGGGAGTTTTATGAATATCACAACTGCATTTAGAACTTGGATGCTATTATTCACAGTGCAAGTATTTTCTTCTTACTATTTTTCTTTTTCTTAGCTGTCTGATATGTCAGCAATGGCAACAAGATCTGAATTTGAGGAGCAAAGTGCATTGATTCTAGAGTTAAAAAATCGCCTGGCTGACGCAGACTCAAAAATTGTAGAAGGAGAGGAACTTCGCAGGAAATTGCATAACACTATCCTGGTACCAATTTTAGAATTAAATATCTCTGATTTAAAATTCAGCTACATTTTTCCCTACCAAGATTATTTAATGATGATTATTGTTTATACAGGAGCTGAAAGGGAATATTCGTGTATTTTGTAGAGTGAGACCCCTATTGTGTGATGATGGAGTAGGAACTGACACCAAAGTTGTTTCATTCCCGATGTCAGCGGAAGCACTGGGTCGAGGCATTGATTTGACACAGAATGGTAATTCTTATATTTTATAATAGCTTTTCTCTTTATATTTTTCTCGTAATTTATTTATTTTTGCTCTTTTCATTAGGTCAAAAACACTCTTTCACATTTGACAAAGTGTTTATGCCTGATGACTCCCAAGAAGATGTTTTCATAGAGATATCACAGCTTGTTCAGAGCGCTCTTGATGGCTATAAGGTAATACTTCTCTTACAAACTTCAACTATCATTAATTGCTAAATTAGGGGACCTTTATATTCTTACCATAGAAGTTGTGGTTGATGTTTAAGAACTCCATAAAAACACTCTGCACTATTTCAAACTTAATTTGTTCCTGAGATATTTTTATATAGAAGATGTAACCGTGTTAACCTGACCAAATATTGTTTGAACTTATTTATCATTCATAAACTAATTGAAATTTCATTCATCCCATATTTAATAAGGATATAATTTTTTTTTTTTGATTTGATAATAAGGATATAATTGGTTTCATACAAACTATGTTAATCTGACTGCATTTCAAATCAGGTTTGTATATTTGCCTACGGACAAACAGGTTCTGGTAAGACTTACACAATGATGGGTAAGCCAGATCAGAAGGGTTTAATTCCACGATCACTGGAGCAGGTATTTGAGACGAGGCAAATTCTTGAAGCTCAAGGATGGAAGTACGAAATGCAGGTCCGTATGGAGTGTTGTGGTCTCGTCTGCTGGTTGATCTGTACTTGGCTTTAGATATTTTTTACTATTATATGCCTTTTTCAGGTGTCAATGCTTGAAATATACAACGAAGCAATACGAGACCTGTTGGCACCAAGCAGATCAGTCTTTGATCCATCTCGAGTAGACAATTCTGGAAGGCAGTATGCTATCAAGCATGATGCAAATGGCAATACACATGTCTCTGATCTTACTATTATGGATGTTCGAAGTAGTAAGGAGGTTTCCTATCTTCTAGAGAGGGCAGCACAGAGCAGGTACGCACCCTAAGCTGCCTTTTTCTTTCTAGGAGCTTACTATGCCATCTCACCTTTTTTGCATCCTTTTATTTTTGTATTGAAAAACGGTCACTTATTATAATTTTTGCTTTTACTGACTAAAAGTTCAAATTTCTTCATGTTTCCACAATGTACATGTTGATTTTACAATATCAATCATGTAAACGGACATGGTTTACATAGTTGCAACAGGAAGGTCATATAAAACCTTGCTACTTTGATTTTTGCATGCATTTACACTGTTAACTAATTCTGGACCATTAATTGACACTATAATCTTTATGCCATCGACTCCAGTATAATTGGAATTAAGGTGCAAATGATGATGATGACTGACTAAAAGTTCAAATAAAATATTGATTTTTGGTGTGCCTTAACTTCTTCAGGTCTGTAGGCAAGACTCAGATGAACGAGCAGTCATCGAGGAGTCATTTTGTCTTCACTCTGAGAATAATGGGTGTGAATGAGGTATATTGCTCTTCGTTCGTGAGTCTCCAAGCTCCTTATGTTTTTAACTCACATGGTGCCAACTTGCTGACACATATAACGGATTTTTGTTTTTATTGTGGTATTAGAGCACTGATCAACAGGTCCAAGGAGTGCTGAATTTGATTGACTTGGCTGGTAGTGAGCGTCTCTCCAAGAGTGGGTCGACAGGAGATCGACTCAAAGAAACTCAGGTATCATAACAAGACTTTACCTTAATTTATGTTTTTCCTGAACCCTTCTTGCATTTATTTTTCCTGAGTTATTATTAATGTTTTTCGATTGGCAATATTTTCAGGCAATCAATAAGAGCTTATCGTCATTAAGTGATGTCATCTTTGCCTTGGCAAAGAAAGAGGAGCATGTGCCGTTTAGGAACTCCAAACTTACCTATCTTCTCCAGGTATTTGTTCAATCATAATGTATGCAGACTTGTTATATTATGGTACACATTTGCATGTACGTACCTTTTAGCGAACTCTTTTAGCTTTATTTAATTGTGGAAATATGAGAGCTCGCGGAAAATTGTGCCCTCTCATTCTTTTGTAAGTGGTTTTACTGGAATTAACATTCAGTTTCTACTGATAGAAACACCAAACTTCAAGTATTTCTCATTTTCAAAGGGGGCCATCTTTCTCATTCCTTTTCGCAAAAACAGGTTTGGTATAATTATAGAAACCCCCCAGAAAAGTTTTAAAGTTGCAATAGACCCTTAAGAGGTCTGATTCCATCTTGCATTAATTTCTTTCATTAAGAAAACAAGTTTGAACCCCACTAACATCTATTACAGTTACCACTTTAATATTAAGACTATATCAAGTCTCATACTCCCTCCGTCAGACGAAGCTTGAGGCAAAACTCTTGGGCACGGGATTTAAGGAGAGTTGAAAAGTAGTGTAAAGTGGTGATATGAATATATATTATTTAAAGTTGTGTGAGTAATAAAGGTATCTTGAAAAGAAAATAACTCAAGTTTCGTGAAACGGCCGAAAAGGGAATACGACTCAAGTTTCGTGGTACGGAGGATGTATTTTTTTTGGGTAATTTAAAACTGCCTTTCTTTTTGTTTTTTAATCCACCGAAACCTCAGGGGTGGTTTTTGTAATTTTTCATTCCTTATAATAGCGAGTTTTTTAAAATGATGAGTCCTCATGGTCTTTTGCCAGCTGAAACTTGCTGTAAAACACAATTTAACCGTCTTAGATTGTGTATCTGTTTCGTCTGATCAATGCATTTTTGCTTACTCTCTCTTGTTTTTTCGTTATATGATGTCCCATCCCGTCCAGCCCTGCTTAGGTGGAGACTCGAAAACTTTAATGTTTGTCAATGTGTCACCTGACCCTGCATCTGTGGGCGAATCCCTTTGTTCACTACGTTTTGCAGCAAGGGTAAATGCATGTGAGATCGGCATTCCAAGGCGTCAAACCAATCTAAGATCTTCTGATTCTCGTTTGAGCATTGGCTAATAAATAAATAATTTTTTTTTTTTTGTCTGGATGAGATGAAGAATTTTAGATTTGTGAAGTGTGATTTTGTATCCATCCTCATGATGAGTCTTTGATTTTAAAAATGGTAACTGCAATCTAACCGCATTTTTATTTGTAATTTGTACAGTAAAAGTGGATACTGGCTTTGTATCATCAGCTATATTAGCTCTTTTGTAACTGAATGCTATTGCTAGTATTTATCAATATGTTTGTTTGTGTTCTATAATATTTCACACCTAGCTTTTCCCCACTAACACTACAATATTTCATATCTTTTTTGTCAATTAACTATCCTATTTATTTTTATTTTCCCAATGACTATTTTTGCCCTTACTACTTCGCCGTGATTTTTTTCTTGTGCCCCATGACACTCTCACCATGTTTTTTCTTCGGGGCGTTTTCACGGTTGTTGCGACTCTCTCTCTCTCTCGCGGTCTAGTTCTCACGGATGTAATTTAAGATCACGCGGTAAAATCACGTGCCTCACCATGGATCAACAACACAACTTTCAATATACCACACCCACCATGATTTAGATTGACCTCTATACATTATGGATCATTAATAATTTAATTATACATGAAACAAAATTATAAAGAAAATGATATTTCAAAAATATACATTAGGGCAAATCAAACACGTATTAAATATAAATTTTGAAGAGTCAAAATCAAACTGTGCATATTCTTGATGGATAGAGGGAGTATATCTATGGATCTGGATCTTCAGTGCATGCACAGACAAGACCACAGACTTGGCCGGATTCATGACGCACACACACACCTGCGGCACATGATCCAACTGTGCACAAGACTGCGTCTTTATCTTCAGCACAAGACAAGCAGAGGATCCAGCCCGTATATCTATTCTGACTTTATAAAATTATCAATCATTTTGGGACTTTGGTTATAACCAACCACTACCATGTGAAGTTTAAAGATTAAAAAATAGGTTGGAAGTGATATACTTTGTTTGACTGCCTTGGAGTGAGATAGTAGAGTTGATGAGAGATGACGATGATGAAAGCTGACCGATGATGAAGACTTACACGCCTTCAATTTTGCCGGTCACGTTAATAATTAAAGCCTTCACGCAGTGTTTGCATGCATGCATATTACGTACAAATTACCACTATTTTTTTTCATGCCTATAAAGTAAATATTTGACAGATATGTATGAATTATCACCCCTCCTATATATACTGCTCATATTGTACATAACGCCTTAGGAAATAGAAGAGAAAATCGAAATTCAAAATGTTACAACTATGATAGATTCAGTAGCATTTCGAAGAGAAATATCAAATTTGAGTAGGTAATTTTCTAAGAAAATATTTTAATTATTTCTGTCCAAAAAAAAAATGAGTACCGATCGTATTTTTTGAGGACGGTCGGTACCGGCACATACACGATCGGTACCATCTATTTTTTAATCGGTACCCATTTTTTTGCTTCTTTTTATTTTCTAACACTTAATGAATGAATTTAGCAATTTAATGATCGTTTTTCTTTCATAGAATTAAGAAAAACATCGTTTGTGGTGGTGACGTTCTTGTGCAGATTACAAATATTTTCTAAGGCTCTCTCTTTAGGTGCAGCTTTTAGAGGCGAATTCATGTTTTGTTAATAATTTTTTTCGACCGAAGAAATGTGGGTCACGATCGCGATTTAGGGGACCGATCAGTACCCTGTTTTCACTATTGTGACCCTATATTTTACGACTGTGACCCTTTTTTTAGTTAATTATATTTCCCTTAGCGAATTCTATCATTGTTCTTAATATAGATGGAGTGTAAGGCTTTCATGGTTCGATATGGTGGAATATGCGACGACAACGTCTACAATGGCGGAGAAGAGCGAACTTTCTACATTCTTGTGAATACGATAAGTATCTACTACATCAAGAAAAATATCAATTTCATTATGATGTCGAGATCATTAAGTTCTGAGTGTGAATTATGCTATTTATCAACATCTCAGAGAAGCCTAAGTGTGAGGTCGAGTTTGAGTACCGACGAGCAACTGCATCGATTATGCAAGCTTGAGTTTCAACCCATATTATTTGTGGTGGACACACCTGTTGGAATATTTATTCCACACATTATTTAATTTGTGTTTTGATGATTAAAGTTGCTAAACAAACAAAACAACATTAAGGCAAAGCAAAACGACGAAGCAGACGAAGACGCAAAAAGTTGCAATCTGGACTGATTTAGCGCACGCAAGTCATCACACGTTAGCGTACGCTAACGGGAAGTCAACTGCATTCCAGCCAAGTTTCGAAGTAAGCTGAAGTGGAGTCAGCTGTTGAGATAGCGCACGCTACACGTTATCATTAACGCACGCTATCGAAGTCTTGTTACCGTTGTGAAGGAATTCAAACACAGAATAACGTATGCAATGAAGTCAGCATTAGCGCACGCTACAAAGTATGAATAGCGCACGCTAAGAAGTTTGAATCAAGTCAATCAGAACGTTGGGAAAAGCAGGTCAAAGTCAGCATATCAAACGGATACTTTGGCAATCCATGCAACGGATATATTGGATTAGCGGACGCTACAATGCGTTATTAACGCACGCTAATATAAGAAGGTTACGTACGTAAGGCAGAAGGCATAACGTACGCTAAAGAAGAAACGGTTACCGGATCAAATCGAAATGTCTAGCGCACGCTACAGGCACGCTAAGATATTACACGCTACCAGAGGAAGGCTAGCGCACGCTAGCAAGTCAAAACAGCCAGCAACGGCTAGTTTATGGGAAATGCCTATAAATACCATCCTTATGGTATTGTTTGAGTACAACAACTCCAAGCATTCAAGATCCATGTTATAGTTCATCTTGAAAGTATCATAACTATCATGAAGTGAATGGAGAATGATGTAAATAGTTCTTGAGTTGTTGAATGATGTTGTAGTGATCCATGTTTTCAGATTTTACAATTTTGATTCTATAGCTACCAACATCAGGCAAGTGTCCCGAGCACGACCTTGAGTCTGTCTTTGGACATTTATGGCGTCTGGTCTGCAAATATCGATAGGATTATCAACAATTGACTTTCTTAAAAACTATTCTCAGATTTTGATGCTAATCGAGAAAGTTCGAGCCTTTGAGTGTCTCCTTCTGAGAGAATTATCGCAAGTTAAAAGAGGACATCCGACAGTGATAGGGTTGTTTGATGTTGTTGTTAGCAGACATGATTACTACGATCCGAAAGAAAAATACAAGAAATGAACTATTTAGCAAACTAATTCAAAGTAAACACACAATCAAGTTATTTATAAACTATTCATCATATTAAAGACCTTTTGACTACGGTTCCAATAAGAGTCAATATCTAATATTACATAGACATGTCTTCGAATAAAAAAATTTCAAGATCCTTTGTCACAAAATAGTTATGCAAGTTTTGCCTTGTCACTTGATAGCTTTTAAGAATTGCATATAGTATCCAATACTACTCTTATTGATATGTTACATCTAATGTCCTATCCATCTTGCCTCAATATCTAAGGACTCCTTACTGATATTGAATGGAAAACTAAAAAACATGCCGTAAATAGACCTATCATCATTATCCCAAGGTTATAAGTGATATAATTATTTTAGCAAAATATATCACTAGTAATCTAGGGCTTAATGAGTATTATGTTGGTTCAATTTATATCGTAAACTAAATCCTAAATCATTCAACATATATAAACACCACACTCATTCAAATAAGCGGATAAATGAAAGCGAAAATGTGATCATAGTATGGCCCTTAAAGGTATAATCTTCACGATTTCGTCTTTTAAGCTGAGTCCCATCATTCATTTTCACCAATGGCTTATGTCCTTAATTCTACGTATTCTACAAATACTTAATGGTAGAAATATCATGTAAAATAAAATAAAATAAAATTTCAAAATTAAAGTAAGGCACTATGCAGACCGTTTAATATCCATGACTAAAACAGTACGCAAACTGTAAAAATAATTAGTAGCATTAATTTACACTGCTCTTATGTCTTTACATACTACTACTTTCAACTTATTACACTAATATGCATTATCAAACTAGGGCAAGGATAGCTCATTTCCTTGCAAGAAAAAAATCTAGAATCAAAATTCGAAATTTGTTATGTAACTTGGCTTCGGTTCCTGATATTTTTCTCCAGGAACCGAACTTCTAGGAACAAAGTAATTTTCTCAATGAACCAAAATACTGGAAGCAATATATCAGGGTTTCTATTTCTGGTACTACTAGTTATACTATATTGTTCGGTTATTGATATTAATTTTGAATATTATGGTTATTGAAATTCTGAAATTATAATAACCGAATTCAAACTCAAAATTTATTTCAGGACCCGAACCAAAGTTTTTTTAATGATTTCTTTCTCAATATTCAAATTGAAATGAACCGAAATGAGTCCTAAGTCCCAGCCCTACGTCAGACCCTATTATTTGCTTCCGCATTTATTCTAACCATATGCAGTGCTATTATTCTACATCTATAATGCTAATGTGTATTATTTTTCGTAAGATCTTACATTATTTTCAATTGGGTTGACAATCAAAATCTTAACTTTTCACCTAATGTTTATAGATTTTCAGTGTTATTGCTTTGTATATATAGCTAATGTAGTAGACTTACCGTAGTGCTATTATAGTACAAATATGGTGCTAATATAGATCCCAAATATTTTTTTAACTAAAAATAATATTTTTTTTATTTTTTTTACTTATACATTTGCATCTTGAATGTGAGATCCTCAAAAGATGATTAACTCAATATATTTTTAATCAAAAATAAATTAAAAATAATATAATTATTGTTGTAAACTAGAAAGAATAAGAGATAAGTTTAGAGAGAACCAATAGAGAAAATATTGTTTTATTCTTGTGTAGCCTACAATGAGGATTAAAGCCTCTATTTATAGGGAGCATAAAGGATTAAGGTTAGGGTTTAGACATCACTTATACAAGAAAGGTGAATATATACCATAATATAATATTCTACAACACTCCCCCTTGATGTTGAACCCTACAAGAATGTTGCCTCGTTAAAACCTTGTCAAGAAAAACCCAATGGGACAAAAACTTGATCGAAGGAAAAAGAGTACAGCTGCTCCCCCTAAAAATGATCATTGAAGATCTTTGAGCCGGCGCATGCCGATCTCGTGTACCAACTTTCTGAATGTCAATGTTGGTAATGCCTTGGTGAATAGGTCCGCCAGATTATCACTTGAGCGAATTTGTTGAACGTCGATATCGTCATCCTTTTGAAGGTCGTGTGTGTAGAAGAGCTTGTGAGAAATATGTTTTGTCCTATCGCCTTTGATGTATCCTTCATTGAGTTGCGCGATGCAAGCAACATTGTCTTCGTATAAAACAGTTGGTTTGCCCTTTGATGAAGCTAACCCGCACGATTCTTGGATATGACTCGTCACATTTCTCAACCATATACATTCTCGACTTTTTTCGTGGATTGCAATAATTTCAGAATGATTTGAGGATGTTGTGGTTACGGTTTGCTTCACCGACTTCCAAGATATAGCAGTTCCACCGCATGTGAAAACGTAGCCAGTTTGGGACTTGGCTTGATGTGGATCGGATAAATATTCGGAATCCGAATACCCCACTAGAGTGTTATCAGAATTTTCTGGATAATATAATCCAAGATCAATGGTACCCTTTAGATAACGTAGAATGTGTTTAACACCATTCCAATGTCTCAAAGTGGGTGCAACACTAAATCTTGCTAGAAGGTTGACAGAAAAAGCTATATCTGGTCTAGTATTATTGGCCAGATAAGTCAACGCTCCAATTGCACTTAGATATGATACTTCAGGATCAAGTATCGTTTCACCCTTTTCAATTGGTCGAAATGGATATTTCTTAGTATCAAGAGATCTAACGACCATTGGTGATGCTAATGGATGTGCATTATCCATGTAAAAGCGTTTTAACACTTTTTCTGTATGTGGATTGATGGATAAATGTTCCTCCACGGATATGTTCAATTTTTAAACCAAGACAAAACTTTGTCTTTCCCAAATCTTTCATCTCAAATTCTTTCTTCAAATATTCAGCAATTTTATTGAGCTCTTCCGGAGTCCCAATTAAATTTAAATCATCAACATAAACGGCTATGATTGCAAATCCACTTTTGGTTTTCTTAATGAAAACACAGGGGAATATATCTTTATTCTTGTATCCTTCTTTCAAAAGATACTCGCTCAGTCTATTGTACCACATACGACCGGAATGTTTCAACCCATACAACGATTTTTGCAGTTTAATTGAATATATGATTTTGGGTTTTGACTGCAATCCTTCAGGCATTTTAAATCCTTCAGGAATTTTCATATATATGTCTGTAACACCCCCAATTCGCTCAGGGACATTACACGCCGTAAAACCTTTCCTCAAGGATCTACCAGGCTGGTAACAACGTTAAACATCTCGACAATGCCTTTAAGGCTAAAATGACTCAGTAGACCGAGTTGGTCTTTCAATAAATACATACAACTCAATCACAACACATGCCCACGCAGGGGTCGAGTACAACACACTCCCGTACAACAGGGAAAGAATACTGCAGCGAAAAATAGAATACAACTAAACTAATACGACATCAACGGGTCTTCGTGTGATTAGTATCGTTCATCTTTCATCATCCTTCATGCCGACCCTATGCTATGCTCTAAAACCTGAATGCAATACAGACATCTACCCCCCGAATACTCGGGGGTTAGCAAAACTCCACTGTTTTGCTAGTACAAGTATGAAATCATACGAAATGTAACAAACAAATAGAAATCACGAATCGGGTACGACAAATAATTACAAAAGACTTCCCGAGAAGTTTTATTAATTAGAAACCATCAAAGAAGTGTTTGAAAATAGATTCCTCATCTCGGGGATTTTAAAAACAGAAAATTTGCTAGACCTCAAGTCCTTAGTTGAAAATATCCATTTCAAAATGAACGGTCTCGGCCCAAAATCACTTTCCATAAAACGACCTTTACAAACCGTTGGGATCTCATTCCAAATCTCATCAAATCACAGTACACGAGAATAATATAAAGGTTCGTTTTCCAACATCAAAATCCACAACCCAAGGTTCAAACACAGACGACAAATACTCTAGTGCCATCCTAGCCAAGTAAGCCAAACGAACAACTTACCTCTTACACACTTAGTCGATGCATGCAATCATGAAAACCGTTCAAAATAACTCATTTCCGGAAATGCCATAATCAAATCACATTGCAAAATGCACCACAATTAACCGTCGATCCACACCTCCATGGACCCCTACCGAGACCCCGTCGGATCTAACCCGTAGTGGTTAAAAGCAAAACTCGTCGATCCACACCTCCGTGGACCCCTACCGAGACCCCATCAGATCTAACCGTAGTGAGCATACACACACACGTTACTCATGCAATACTAATATGCTAAGAATGTAAGCTCATCAAGAATACTCACTAGAGATGGCCACTTATCCGACACCATTATCAACTCTTCAAAACATAACAACACAATTAACACGGAATACACGATTCCTCAACATTGATCCAATGGAAACATCATTAAAACCTTCAACGTTCAAAATAATAAAATCAAAATCAACTCACACGAATCACAGTCACGAGGATAAACCAACCATCGTAAATCCAACATGTAAACTCTATTTGCAGGACACAACTCGTATAAGAAAATACTTGCCTCGAAACCACGACGCGGAGAAACGACCGAAGTAGGTTGGCACGAACCGACTACGAACTCGCCGACTCCACCGAACGACATCCCGCAACAATAAACTACGAACGACAACAATAACAACGAAAATGAATTCCAGAGTACGACCCAAAGCCGCTGAATTCAATGAACAAATGACGAAAGTTCAAGGGTTTCCCCCAAAACGGCCAAGAACATGATTCGTCACGTCAAAACACGAAAACGGAATTCCAAACCGAAATATGGATATACAATCCATAGGATATGTTTAACAGCATCATTTAACAACAATCGATCTATCAAAAATGGATGGAAAACAAGATCAAGAACAAATCCCCCAAAAAGTCAATTCGAAGGAAATCAAGAAATATAATTTGATTCGACGAAGAACAATGGAATAAATGATGTTAAACACAAGAATACTACTAAGATTAATCATACCCATCATGGATTAATCAACAATTTGGAACGAATCGGACAAAAACCCAAAACCCCCAAAATTTCTCAGAATAGGGTTCTAGGAAATCTCACCTTGATTCGATGGATCAAAGGATGATATAGGATGATAAATCCGTGATATGAACTCAATAACTTCATGGATTTGTTGTTTAACAACATGGCTTCCCCTCCTTCGAAACCCCAGCCGCGGACAGAAAAGAAAGGAAATGAAAAACGAGTGAAAATACGACTGCTCTGTCACATTTATAGAAGTAGGCATTAGCGTGCGCTAAGCCTTCCGGGTAGCATGCGCTAACGGGCAGCCTAGGCCGAGCACCTTTGGTCGGGGCCCGCGCAACCCGACACTGCTGACAACACCTGCCGACCGAGACCTGTCCACCCGACCCCGATAGCGTGCGCTGCGCGGACGCTAGCGCGCGCTAGCCAACCTGTCCAGAACCCTCTGGACCAAGCTGCTCGGCCAGGTAACGTCCGCTAGTCGGCCGGCACTGTGCGCTACACATGCCGATTAGTGCGCGCCACGACCGACAGTAGCGTGCGCTACCTGCCGATTCTCCCCGAGTCCAGTACTCCAATAACCCCTCTGCCCAGCCCGATAACGTACGCTAGTCGGTCGTCAGCCTGCGCTACACTTGCCGAGCTAGCGTGCGCAGCCTTCCGGCAGTAGCGTAAGCTACGCCGGTTCCTGCCGCGCCTGCCCGGCCAGTGCCCAGCACTTCCGACAGTGCCTGTCACACCTGTCCGGCCTGTGCTCAGCCGTCATGATCCGAAGACTCTATTTCCAAAAACACACGGAACGAACACGACGAAATGCTCGCAGACAACTACATCGACACGAAATGAAACACCATGTAACAATTAATCGCACGCGACCAAGAAAAAGGGTCAAGACAACAATTACGAATGCGGATCGAATAACCAAACCGAAGTTGACAACACGTATCACAAAGTTAAACGGACTTACGAGAAACTCGAAACAGCAGTTTCGAACGAGATTCGCAAGAATCGAACTCAAGTGCGGAAAAGTCGCCAAAAAGCACGGAACTCAACAAAACGGTACTGAAACGAACTCGGATGTCAAAAAGTACATAATTAATCATTCTCATAATGATGAAACAGTCCCAAGCGAGTTGTCAAAATAGACTTTCGCCAAAAAAGAAAATTACTGGAAATTGATTTTGCGGATATTACAATGTCATTATCTAATGATCTATATAGATAAGCAGTTACTACATCCATGAGGCGCATATTAAGCCTTTGTAACACAACCAGACTAATCAAGAATCTGAAAGTATTCGCATCCATTACGGGATAGTATGTTTCCTCATAATCAATTCTTGGTCTTTGAGAGAAACCTTGCGCTACGAGTCTTGCTCTATATCTCGTAACTTCATTTTTATCGTTTCTATTTCTAACAAAAATCCATCTGTATCCCACATGAATTTCAGATACCGGAGTTAGGACTACAGGTCCAAATACTTTTCGGTTATCACAGGAATTTAATTCAATTTCCATAGCTTCTTCCCACTTTGGCCAATCAATTCTCCGTTTGCATTCTGCAACGGATTGTGGTTCAGGATCCTCATCTAAAACTTGAAGAGCTATATGAAAGGCAAATATATCATTAACAATAACATTTTCTCTCTCCAGTATCTGATTAGAATATAAGTAATTTATTCAGATCTCATGATTTTCAGATACTTGTAATTCTTCAGGAATTACATCACTTCCATTTGATTGATTAGTCATTTTCGTCATTGTTTGGTTTCCATCTTGCCTCTTTCTTTTTCTAGGCATAGAATCTTTCGAACCAACTGGTCGACCACGTTTTTGACGAATTTTAGACACATTTGTTGCCAAAGCTATTTGTCCTTCAGGGACATCAATTTTAGCTGGAGTGTTTGCAGCATGTATATGAGATTGTGTCACTTTTCTTGTATCTATGAAAGCGTCAGGAATTTGATTTGCAATCTTTTGCAAGTGAATGACCTTTTCAACTTCTTATTCACATTGATTAGTTCTAGAATCAAAATGTGACAAGTTTTTCTCATTCCAAGATATTTCCTTGTGCTTTTCTGGATGTAGATTTGTTCCTCCTAATGTTGGAAATGTCATTTCGACAAAATGACAATCTGCAAAATGTGCAGTAAATAAATCACCTATTAAAGGTTCTAAATACCTTATAATCGATGGTGAGTCAAATCCAACATATATCCCAAGTCTTCGTTGGGGACCCATTTTTGTTCGTTGTGGGGGTGCAATTGGGACTTGAACCGCGCAACCAAAAGTTCGTAAGTGAGAAACATCAGGTTCTCGGCCAAAAATAATTTGCATTGGGGAGTATTCATGATTGGCTGATGGCCTTAGTTGAATTAATGTTGCAGCATGTAATATGGCATGACCCCAAGCAGTAGTTGGGAGTTTTGATTTCATAAGTAATGGTCTAGCAATAATTTGAAGGCGTTTAATAAACGATTCTGCTAAACCATTCTGAGTATGGACATGAGCGACTGGATGTTCAATTTCAATTCCAATAGCTATACAATAGTTTTCAAATGCTTGAGACATAAATTCACTAGAATTATCAAGACGAATTATTTTAATTGAATTGTCTGCAAATTGAGCTCTTAATTTTATGATCTGAGCAAGTAGTCTAGCAAATGCTGCATTTCTAGTAGAAAGCAAGCAAACATGTGACCATCTAGAAGAAGCATCGATCAATACCATAAAGTATCGAAAAGGTCCACTAGGTGGATCTATAGGTCCACAAATATCTCCTTGAATTCTTTCTAAGAAATATGGAGTTTCATTATTAACCTTCGTATATGAAAGTCTAATGATTAACTTGCCTTGCACACAAGCTTCACATGGGAATTCATTTGTAGAAAGAATCTTTTGATTCTTTATGTTGTGCCCATATGAGTTATTGATTATTCGGCGCATCATTGTCGCTCCAGGATGTCAAAACCTATCATGCCAAAGCTTAAAGCTCTTCGTGTCATTGAACTCCATGTTCATAACATGGTTTGTCTCAATTGCTTTTATGAATGTGTAATACATTCCAGAAGGTAGTGTTGCTAATTTTTCTTTTGTCAGCTTATAGCATGAAACAAAAGAATTTACGTAAAGATATTCATTGCTACCTTCCGTAATTATCTCGATGTGGTATCCATTATTGCGGATATCCTTGAAACTTAGTAAGTTCCTTTTAGACTTACTAGAGTACAGTGCATTTTCAATATCTAATTTAGTATCATTTGGCAAAAATGATACAAGCTCTTCCGGAGCCTTCAATGATGTTTGATGCTCTTGATATTGTGTTAACATTATCCTCAGCTAATGTCAACTTAAAAAAATACTTCTTCTTTTGAAGGATGGTATGTATAGTGGCACTATCAACAAGACATATATCACAAGATTCCATTTGAGTTTCTGAGACATATTTTATAAGGAAGATCAATTTGATTAAGTAAATATTTCAAGGAAAAATAAGCAATTGTTTATAGTGGAAAGACAATGATTTGGAAATAAATAACTGAAATAAGCAATGTCTTCTTATCAACTAGAAATAAATGATAAAGGACTAAACAATGTCCATATTATTGTCTTCAAGCACACCACCACCAATCAACTGATCCATATTATCTCCTTTCGGGTCATCAAAAAAATCGGAGACATCTAAGTGAGTAATATCAATTGGACCGTCAAAATCAACATTATTGGACTCTTTCATGCCTTTTCCCTTGATTGAATAGATCCGTTGTAACAGCCCAAAAACGGCGACTATTACAGTGCCGTGGACCCCTACCAGGACCCACCAGGCAATATCACGATATACACCTACATCCTGACAACGTGGCACCGTACCACAATATTTATCAAAACCCCGATGTGGAGTATAAGTTTTACATGTCTTTAATACGAGCAAACTTACACAGGATCCAAATTCGGTACAGACCATATGACGATGGATAATACCTTACAAATTATAGTACATTCATCCGACACAAAATAAAATGAAAATCACATTAAGACATAACCGAACATCAAAAGACTCGCCCCCCCGAAATAGCATCCCTCAAAACCCTCCGTCTCCATTGTGCTCCTCCTGTGCCTTGCCCTTTCCTCGCCCTGAAATACAAGTATTTCGCCCCAAACCACAGGGTCAGTTATGCATGATAATAATTCTCATGTCATTATACAATTCATATATATACGGATCTCAAAGAAACAAATGACTACTGAATATACCCCGCAGGCATATAAACAGTCAGTCCCGACTGTCGAACATATCCAAATATACGAACGACCATATAATATGGCTCAAGACGGACGTCACAGTACGCCCGATCCGGAAATGTGTCTGTGCACATGTCCACCCCATATACGGAATCCAGAATATACGTGGGATGATGTACCTAATTAGCCTCACGAACTACGTCTCGTGTGCACGATCTAAATGCGGAAACAACCACGCATGATCATCAAGTGCCCGGCTAAAAATCCTACACATAACCAATCGGCACGCAGATATGACTCCAGAGATGTCACGATGCAACATGACAACGAAACTCAACGAATTACACCTTTATCAAGGAATCGAACGACTCACCGAAGTGTCAACAAGGCTCACAGAACCAACGGTAACAAGAATGGTAAACTCGGGCATACCATCCCACCACAAATGATAACACGATCAAGAGCATCACCATATCATGAATCATAGATTCTCAGAACATATCATATACACGAGACGCATAATAACCACAAGAATTCAATCATCATTATAACCAAGCAAGATAACTTGCCTCAATTTCCGTAGATGAATAATCCTTCTTTGAATGGTCAAACGAACGGTATCCTCGTCTAACAATACTCACGTGAACAAGCAACCTTGAATGAAATGTAATTCATTCAACAACACATTCGTATGATAACGGTATCCTTACATAAACAATATTCGTAAATTTACTTGAATAAATCAATTATCCTATTGATCACTTTAATGTTCCAATTACAAATCATCATATGTTTATCATGTTCATTCACATATTCTAACATTAATGTCAAATACTTGAAGTCCAGATTATTACCCATGTAACATTGTGAAGACATCTTTTCAAATCATCGGCACTTCCGATTACGATATAAGTTTGTGTTTAATTACGTTCTTCATTATTTTACAAACGATTACATTAAAACTGATTCCTATATGAAAGCATAAGTTCGAGTTTTTAGTGAACTAAGAACATCATCTTAATTTACATCTCCTAACACACACGGATTAATGAAATGGAATTCGGCTATTCATCTACCGCATTTGTATCACCATATTCACTACAATCCTCTTAAGAACATTATCAACATATTAATGTAGTGATTAACACCCTTTTAAGTTATCAACGAAATCGATTAACTTGAACATATGAAGATTACAACTTCCTTCTATCAAAATCCATTGTTTTACTTTTGAAGAATTTATTAAAAACCTAGTTATATCATTGGACATTTGGAATTTTAAATGTAACTTCATCCCATCTTGTGAAAATTATCTTCAGAGGGTTAACATAATTCTTCCAACAATCCACCACAAAGGTATCGGTTCTAGAGGCCAAGAATATGGTTCCATGTTATCTTTCAAGAATCAATTGAATGTTCAAGACAATATTAGTATTTCACACCTCTAGTCATCAAGGATTTCCATTACTTTCATGTTTTTGGTGTTAAGATTAAAATCAACTTCCTATTATCATGTTATCTAAACAGGTTTTTATCTATCTTTATCAACACAACCATATTATGAATTATCATACATCAAGAAGTGGTATTAACACCTCTAATGTTATTCTTCACATAGTTTGAGCATGATTCAAATAATTTATCATGTTTATACTAGATTAAACTAACCTTATATGAAGTGTTTATATGCTAACATCATCATAAGCATAGATTTAGTATGAGTTTAAGAGAAACCAACCTCAAAATGAAGAACAACAGCAACACTTCAAAGAACACACTTCAACTTCCAAATCTTCAAGTCACAAACCAAGTGCTGAAGCTCCAACACAAGATAGAAGGGATAGAAATCGATTTGGCAGGGTGGGGAATCGTTTTCTCAGAGGAAGAGTTGAATGGGTCGAGTAGAAAAATGAAAGGCAAGTCACATTTTTATAACCTGAACTCAGCATTACGTACGTTAAGGAGAGGGGTTAACGTACGTTAAGGCCCTTACGTACGTAATCTCATGAACATTACGTACATAGTCGATTTATCAGATTTCTATGCCTTAAAACACACCAGTCATTACGTACGTAATGGGCGTTGACTTGGCTGTCGCGATCGACTTCCGACCCCCACCTACTCACTCGGCCCCACCCGCCGAAAGGTGATCTGCTGAAAGATCCCCCGCATTACGTACGTTAACAAGTAATGGTTACGTACGTAAATCGGTTGATATAGCGTACGTAAGGAAGCTAGGCTAACGTACGTTAAGTTCTGCAATAAGCAAAAATGAAATTCTCCCAATATCACCCAACAATTAATATAGTATGAATGACCAGGATTTCAACTTAACATAGTTTATCAATATGCTTGTTACAATAAATATAGATGTGGTGCAATAATACTCGATTTATATCAGAAAATACAATAGTAAAGGCGAGGGTATTACATACTCCCCCCCTTAAAAGGAGTTTCGTCCTCGAAACTAAGGGGTAAACATCTCGGGGTATCTCTCTCGCATGCTATCCTCAGTCTCCCACGTAGCTTCCTCGACTCCATGTCTCGACCACTGAACTTTTAATAAGGGAATCGCCTTGTTCCTCAACTGTTTGATTCTTCTCTCAAGTATCTGCACAGGGCGTTCTTCATACGAATGGTCATCGGCTATTTCGACCTCGTCGATTTGAATAATGTGGCTTGGGTCAGCAACATACTTCCTCAACTGGGATACATGGAATACGTTGTGAATCCGGCTCAAAGCTGGTGGTAATGCTAAACGATAGGCTAGGTCGCCTACTCGATCCAGGATCTCAAACGGACCAATATACCTTGGGCTTAACTTGCCTCTCTTCCCGAATCGGAAAACACCTCGAGTAGGAGATACTTTGACTAGTACATGGTCACCGACCTCAAACTCGAGTGGTCGTCGACGATTATCTGCATATGATTTCTGGCGGCTTTGGGCCGTTAATAGATGACTCTTGATCAGGGAAATCTTCTCGCGTGCTGCCAATAACATATCAGGTTCCGTACCAATAGATTCAGATAAATCATCCCAACACAAAGGGGACCTACAACGACGACCATACAATGCCTCATAAGGTGCCATCATGATCGAGGCATGCCAGCTGTTATTATATGTGAATTCTATCAATGGTAGTTGGGCTTCCCAGTCGGGATTCCAATCGAGAGCACATGCCCTCAACATATCCTCTAGGGTTTGAATAGTCCTCTCAGACTGACCGTCGGTCTGAGGATGAAAACCCGTACTGAAGTTCAACTGTGTACCCATCGCACGATGAACCGCCTTCCAGAAGTGCGACACGAACCGTCCGTCACGATCTGATACAATACTCTTAGGGGTACCATGCAGTCTCACAATCTCTTTGATAAACAACTGGGCCAATCTCTCAGGACCCCACGTATCTTTAATCTCCAAGAAATGGGCCGATTTAGTCAGTCGATCCACAATCACCCAAATCGTATTCATGCCTCGACGGCAGGCTAGTAATAAAATCCATCAATATGTCTTCCCACTTCCACTCGGGAATCGGGAGCGGTTTCATCATGCCAGCTGGTCGTTGATGCTCAATCTTGACCTGCTGACAGGTCAAACATTTCGAAACGAATTCGGCAACCTCCCGTTTCATGTTACCCCACCAATAATACGGCTTCAAATCCTTATACATTTTGTTCGATCCCGGGTGTATGGAATATGGGGTAGCATGAGCCTCCTTCAGAATAGTATTCCTCAACTCTTCGTCTGCTGGTACACATACTCGGTTTTTAAAGCGTATCAGTCCATCCTCGTGAACTATAAATCCAGGGGCTTTCCCCTGCTCGATTTATCCTCGAATTCTGGATAAGAATGGGTCCGTCATCTGTTTCGTCCTGACCATCTCATCAAGGGATGATGAAATCTCAAGCATGCACAGTTGTCCCTGAATGCGTTGTAACCAGACCTCAATCTCTGGTCTCATGAACTCTAATTGCAACTCCCTCTGGGCGGTCAGACGAGCCAGTATCTGCTCCTGCACCGTCTTGCGGCTCAAGGCATCGGCAACCACGTTTGCCTTGCTTGGATGATAAAAGATCTCAATATCATAGTCTTTGATTAGCTCTAACCACCTCCTTTGTCTCATATTCAACTCCTTTTGGGTAAAAATATAATTCAGGCTCTTGTGGTCCGTAAAAATCCGGCAGGTAACTCCATACAAATAGTGGCGCCAGATTTTTAAAGCAAACACTACGGCTGCTAACTCCAAATCATGAGTCGGGTAGTTGACCTCGTAAGGACGCAACTGTCTGGATGCATAGGCGATCACTTTCCCGTCCTGCATTAATACGCAGCCAAGGCCCTGCCTCGATGCATCACTATATACCACGAATCCTTCCGTTCCTTTAGGTAGAACCAAAACAGGTGCTGAAATTAATCGAATTTTGAGTTCATCAAAACTTTGCTGACATGCTTCCGACCACAAGTACTTCTTATCTTTCTTCAACAGATTAGTCATCGGTTGAGCAATTTTGGAAAATCCTTCCACGAATCGTCTGTAATAGCCTGCTAGACCCAGAAAACTACGAACTTCCTTCACGTTCTTAGGAGGTAGCCAGTCTCGGATAGCTTCTGTCTTCTGTGGGTCTACTCTCACTCCATCTGCTGATATTACATGTCCCAGAAAAATAACTTCAGACATCCAGAATTCACACTTAGAAAATTTTCCATAGAGTTGTTCTCGCCTTAATGCATCGAGAACCTGGCGGAGGTGACACTCATGCTCCTTATGATCACGAGAGTAGATCAGGATGTCGTCAATAAAAACGACTACAAAATGATCCAGATAATTAATAAAAACTCGATTCATCAATTCCATAAATACTGCAGGTGCATTAGTCAGTCCGAATGGCATGACAACGAACTCATAATGCCCATAGCGAGTGCGAAAAGCCGTCTTCGGGACGTCAGACTCTCGAATCCGCAATTGGTGGTACCCGGATCTCAAGTCGATCTTGGAAAATACAGCGGCTCCCTGGAGCTGATCCAATAGATCATCGATGCGAGGTAAAGGATATTTGTTCTTAATTGTTACTTTGTTCAGCTCACGGTAATCAATACACAAACGCAGCGATCCGTCCTTCTTCCGTACGAATAACATCGGCACTCCCCAAGTGGATGCACTGGGTCGAATATATCCTTTCTCAGTTAACTCCTCAAGTTGTCTTTTCAACTCCTGCATCTCAGTCGGGGCCATCTAATATGGTGCTTTCGAAAGCGGGGACGTCCCTGGCTCCAACTCAATGGTGAATTCTACCTCTCGCCGTGGGGGTAATCCTGGAAGCTCTTCTGGAAATACATCTGGATAGTTTCGAACTACCGGAATATCAACCAATTCGACTGGTCGGTCAGTTGTCTTGGTCATGTAGCACCAATAACCAATGCATCCCTGATTCAGTAATCTCACAGCCTTCAGAGCGCTGATGACTCTCCCAGAATGATTGGGATTATCACCCCGAAAAATACACTCGACGCCGTCATCAGATGTGACGGTCACCATTCACTTACGGACGCTAAGCACGGCATCGTGACGATCCATCCAGTCAATACCCAATATTACATCATCTTTAGGTAAATCAACCACAATCAAGTCGGACAACCACTCACGGTTGTTCATGCGAATCGGATAGTTCTGTACTTCACGACTCCCAATAATTCTTCTACCAACGGGTAGTCCAATTACATAAGGTTCACAATCGGTAACATGATTCAATTGCAAACGACTCAAACAAGAAGTAGACAAAAAGGAGTGTGAAGCACCAGTATCAAAAAGAACACAAACGGGCTGAGAGTGGATCTCGAGAGTACCTGCAATCATGCTGGCTTCGGGTCATCGGCTTTCTTCATCTCGTAGACTCTGGGTTTTGCAACCCCAGAAGCAGGTGTACCAGCTTGATTTCCATGACCCATCCCTTTGTTTGCCCCGGTAGTCTGGTAAGAAGCAGACGGAGGAGCACGTTCCTGAACAGAAGACTGTACTGGAGCAAGAGATGCTACTGGGGCACGTCCGAGTCCACCCCTGCAATAGCGAGCACGATGACCATTCTTCCCGCAAGTGTGACAGGCAACAGCCGGCTTCGGACACTTGGAGATGATATGCCCCTGGTCCCCACAGTTATAACACACGACAGGTGAGCTGATTGCCCGAGAGTGCGTTCCTGTCGGTTTCGGTGCCATAGGTGGCCGTTCAGAAGGATTTGGTACAGGCTGGGGCTTCTTGAACATCCCCCGGTTACTGTCTCCCTGGGTCTGGTTCCTGGATCTCTTGTTGGAAAACTGAGGCTGCTTCTTGGAAATCTCCTTCGCAGTAAGTTCATACTCCAAAGCCTTCTCAATAAACTCCGGTAGGGTCGTACAGTGGTGATTGAGTAGTTGCATCCTCATTCGGGGTTTAAGCCTCTTGAGGAAATATTTGATCTTATCAGCTTCCGAACGGACAACTGACGTAGCAAAAGGGAGAAGTGCTTGGAATTTTTCAGCAATCGCTAACACATCCTCGTCTTCCGATGGATCGGGGTTCAGTAATTCGGACAGTTTGGCTTCACGGAGGGGTGCAGGATAGTAACGATCTAGCATCAGATTCTTGAATTCCTCCCAAGTACTCGCGCCATCGGCAGGCCTCACAGAAAGCCACCAAGTATGGGCACTCTTACTAAGGTAGTAGGCTGCCACAACAACTCGATTTTCCACTGGGCACTCCACCATCTCGAACAGTTTCTCGAAATGCTCTATCCAGTGTACAATGTCAGCAGGCTCAGATGAGCCTTCAAAATTCGGAGGTCGCTGTCGTGATATGTCACTAATAATCCGGCTCACGATCCCGCCATGCACCAGAGGCGGAGGCTGTTGTCCCTGCTGTTGACCAGTGGTATTTCTCTGCATAGCTTCCATCAGCTGACCCATTTGGGTCATCTGGGCCATCATGCCCTGCATTACAGTGTAAGGGTCGACACGTGCATTTTCTCCAGTGTGGTGTGATTGGTCCCTAGAAGGAGAATCACTGCCTGCAGAACTCTGTTCCACATTCGCGCGTCTGTTGGCTCGTGGTATCGGGATTCGGCCTCTTCTGCGGCCTCGTCCCCCTCTGCCACGGCCTCTCAGATTCCTTTCCATACTGAAAGAATCAAGTCACAAGTACAGTTCAAGTTATCAATCATAATTCATGCTAAGTTAATGGCAACAGGGAATTTCATATCCAACAAAGCAGTTCGTAGAGAATCACTGGCACCGCAGGTGCTACACACTCAATATCATATCAATATTAAGTCGAAACAATTCCAATCACATAATTAATTTAGGTTTTCCTCAAACAAATGAATTTTACCATATGTTAGCAAGATGCCAAGATAAGTAAAGAGACCAATACGTCATCAATATCATGCCAGTAATCAAATTATGGCTCATGAGAACATACCGTATTCGACGGGTCAGGCGCTTGCACAGGTTACACGTGGCACGAAGGTTTCTTGATGCTATTTCGATTCTACATTGACTCAAAAGAAAAACACACGCTCTGATACCATCTTTTGTAACAGCCCAAAAACGGCGACTATTACAATTCCGTGGACCCCTACCGGGACCCACCAGGCAATATCATGATATACACCTACATCCTGACAACGTGGCACCGTACCACAATATTTATCAAAACCCCGATGTGGAGTATAAGTTTTACATGTCTTTAATACGAGCAAACTTACACAGGATCCAAATTCGGTACAAACCATATGACGATGAGTAATACCTTACAAATTATAGTACATTCATCCGACACAAAATAAAATGAAAATCACACTAAGACATAACCGAACATCAAAAGACTCGGGCCCCCCGAAATAGCATCCCTCAAAACCTTCCGTCGCCATTGTGCTCCTCCTGTGCCTTGCCCTTTCCTCGCCCTGAAATACAAGTATTTCGCCCCAAACCACAGGGTCAGTTATGCATGATAATAATTCTCATGTCATTATACAATTCATATATATACGGATCTCAAAGAAACAAACGACTCCTGAATATACCCCGCAGGCGTATAAACAGTCAGTCCCGACTGTCGAACATATCCAAATATACGAACGACCATATAATATGGCTCAAGACGGACATCACAGTACGCCCGATCCGGAAATGTGTCCGTGTACATGTCCACCCCGTATACGGAATCCAGAATATACGTGGGACGATGTACCTAATTAGCCTCACGAACTACGTCTCGTGTGCACGATCTAAATGCGGAAACATCCATGCATGATCATCAAGTGCCCGGCTAAAAATCCTACACATAATCAATCGGCACGCAGATATGACTCCAGAGATGTCACGATGCAACATGACAACGAAACTCAACGAATTACACCTTTATCAAGGAATCGAACGACTCACCGAAGTGTCAACAATGCTCACAGAACCAACGGTAACAAGAATGGTAAACTCGGGCATACCATCCCACCACAAATGATAACACGATCAAGAGCATCACCATATCATGAATCATAGATTCTCATAACATATCATATACACGAGACGCATAATAACCACAAGAATTCAATCATCATTATAACCAAGCAAGATAACTTGCCTCAATTTCCGTAGATGAATAATCCTTCTTTGAATGGTCAAACAAACGGTATCCTCGTCTAACAATACTCACGTGAACAAGCAACCTTGAATGAAATGTAATTCATTCAACAACACATTCGTACGATAACAGTATCCTTACATAAACAATATTCGTAAATTTACTTGAATAAATCAATTATCCTATTGATCACTTTAATGTTCCAATTACAAATCATCATATGTTTATCATGTTCATTCACATATTCTAACATTAATGTCAAATACTTGAAGTCCAGATTATTACCCATGTAACATTGTGAAGACATCTTTTCAAATCATCGGCACTTCCGATTACGATATAAGTTTGTGTTTAATTACGTTCTTCATTATTTTACAAACGATTACATTAAAACTGATTCCTATATGAAAGCATAAGTTCGAGTTTTTAGTGAACTAAGAACATCATCTTAATTTACATCTCCTAACACACACGGATTAATGAAATGGAATTCGACTATTCATCTACCGCATTTGTATCACCATATTCACTACAATCCTCTTAAGAACATTATCAACATATTAATGTAGTGATTAACACCCTTTTAACTTATCAACGAAATCGATTAACTTGAACATATGAAGATTACAACTTCCTTCTATCAAAATCCATTGTTTTACTTTTGAAGAATTTATTAAAAACCTAGTTATATCATTGGACATTTGGAATTTTAAATGTAACTTCATCCCATATTGTGAAAATTATCTTCAGAGGGTTAACATAATTCTTCCAACAATCCACCACAAAGGTATCGGTTCTAGAGGCCAAGAATATGGTTCCATGTTATCTTTCAAGAATCAATTGAATGTTCAAGACAATATTAGTATTTCACACCTCTAGTCATCAAGGATTTCCATTACTTTCATGTTTTGGTGTTAAGATTAAAACCAACTTCCTATTATCATGTTATCTAAACAGGTTTTTATCTATCTTTACCAACACAACCATATTATGAATTATCATACATCAAGAAGTGGTATTAACACCTCTAATGTTATTCTTCACATAGTTTGAGCATGATTCAAATAATTTATCATGTTTATACTAGATTAAACTAACCTTATATGAAGTGTTTATATGCTAACATCATCATAAGCATAGATTTATTATGAGTTTAAGAGAAACCAACCTCAAAATGAAGAACAACACCAACACTTCAAAGAACACACTTCAACTTCCAAATCTTCAAGTCACAAACCAAGTGTTGAAGCTCCAACACAAGATAGAAGGGATAGAAATCGATTTGGCAGGGTGGGGAATCATTTTCTCAGAGGAAGAGTTGAATGGGTCGAGTAGAAAAATGAAAGGCAAGTCACATTTTTATAACCTGAACTCAGCATTACGTACGTTAAGGAGAGGGGTTAACGTACGTTAAGGCCCTTACGTACGTAATCTCATGAACATTACGTACGTAGTCGATTTATCAGATTTCTTTGCCTTAAAACACACCAGTCATTACGTACGTAAATCTCTAGCCATTACGTACGTAATGGGCATTGACTTGGCTATCGCGATCGACTTCCGACCACCACCTACTCACTCGGCCCCACCCGCCGAAAGGTGATCTGCTGAAAGATCCCCCGCATTACGTACGTTAACAAGTAATAGTTACGTACGTAAATCGGTTGATATAGCGTACGTAAGGAAGCTAGGCTAACCTACGTTAAGTTCTGTAATAAGCAAAAATGAAATTCTCCCAATATCACCCAACAATTAATATAGTATGAATGACCAGGATTTCAACTTAACATAATTTATCAATAGGCTTGTTACAATAAATACAGATGTGGTGCAATAATACTCGATTTAAATCAGAAAATACAATAGTAAAGCCGAGGGTATTACATCCGCAAGGTGTTTTGCTGTTCGGCAAGTACGTACCCAATGTCCCGTCATGCCACACCTTTGGCATTCACCTTTCTTTTTGGATGAATTGTGCTCGTTAGATACTTTATGTCTTTTGTTGCTAGAGGTTGCATCATGTGGTTTAACGCATCCACGACCGCGACCATATTCACGTCCATGTCCATGTCCACGCCCACGTCCACGTTGGTTCCCTCGACCACGTCTATTATCATGGTTGAAAGTTGCATTGGCTTCAGGCAATGCAGCGGAACCGGTGGGGCGGAGTTCGTGGTTTTTCAGGAGCAATTCATTATTTTGCTCAGCAACCAACAAACAAGATATTAGTTCGGAGTACTTTTTGAAACCGCACTCCCTATATTGTTGCTGTAACAGCACATTAGAAGCATGAAAAGTGGAGAATGTTTTCTCAAGCATATCAGCATCACTAATTTTTTCTCCACAAAGTTTCAGTTTAGAAACAATTCTGAATAAATCAGAATTATAAGCACTCACAGACTTAAAATCTTGCAGTCTTAGATGCATCCACTTGTAATGAGCTTTAGGAAGGACGACAGTCTTTTGATGATCAAACCTTTGTTTGAGGTTCGTCCATAATTCTTGTGGATCTTTGATAGTCAGATACTCTGTCTTAAGGTCATCATGAAGGTGATGACGAAGGAATATTAGTGCCATAGCGCGATCGTGTTCGGATGCTTTGTTTCCTTCTTTTATTGCATCTCCTAAACCCCTTGAGATCAGGTGAACATCAGCATCAAGAGTCCATGACATGTAATTCTTGCCCGAGATGTCAAGGGTGATGAACTCAAGTTTGGCTATGTTTGCCATCCGTGCAATTCTGCACAAAATAATCAAGGATATGTTATCCAAATGTTTAATTTACTTGCTCATAGAGCCTGTAATATTCTTCAGGAATATTACTTGTGCTTCTTTAATAGCATTAATTTAAGATCTTGAATGTAATATTCTTCAGGAATACTACTTGTGCTATTTAAATAGCATCAATTAATTTTCAAGATCATTTCGAAAAAGAAAATAAACTATATATATATAATATATTTCAGAATATAACATGTCAAAATTCGAAATAAAATCACAAAAATCACGAAATTTGACATGGAAATTGATAATAATAAACTTCACAATAAATTCATAAAATCGTAATCGATCAAGTGTGTGTATATATATATATACTTGCAAAGTATATATCATAGATTTAAAATCATGTCATCTGATAAAAAAATTTGTAACTTTAATTAGAAAGTATGGCGGACAATATCGATACACTATAAACTAGTACCCACATACAAAACTAAAACCTAGAAATTATAAATATTTAGGCATAGAAAGATAATAACAAGTAGACATAAGATGCTGAAAACTACAAACAAATAGGCGGTGATATAGAAACATAAAAACATGATAACAGTGAATTAAAATCAACCTATCATCAATGCCTATAAGAAACTTGTTTTCTGACGATGTGAAGTGGATGCATCAAATAAAGCAGATCCAATCCCTTAAATCTCAAAATAGGTTTGTCGATTATCAAGCCATCAAAATCCTAAAACTTCTTCCATAAAAATATACATAATATGAGAATTTGGTGAAATCAAATAGAGATGAAGTTATTTAATTAACTACACTCTTATATGATTCACATGAATTCGGCGCAGAGATTAAAATAGAATTACCTTTTACGATCGAAGGGAGATGAGAGATCTAGAACTATCGTGCTGATAACGTGTTGTAAACTAGAAAGAATAAGAGATAAGTTTAGAGAGAACTAATAGAGAGAATATTGTTTTAATCTTGTGTAGCCTACAATGAGTATTAAAGCCTCTATTTATAGAGAGCATAAAGGATTAGGGTTAGGGTTTAGACATCACTTATACAAGGAAGGTGAATATATACCATAATATAATTTTCTATAACAATTATTATATTTTAAATGAAGATAATTTACTAAGTTACTGAATTAGATTTAGTAGTACACCCTTCCCACTTAATTAAAACATTTCATACTAATTAGCCCGTCTGTATATCACGAACTTCTTGTAGACTTAGAACCATCAGTCCAAAAAATCTTTAATCCATATTCTATATAAAAACTTTTATGTGTTAAAGGAATAATACTCATTATGTGCCTAAGTCTGTTAGTTATGGACTTTCCTAATTAGGGTTTGGCTAATTTAAAGGGATCTCGTCAATGGAATAATACACAACTTTTGCCCTATTTTATTGTCTCAGTTATTTTCCCTTCAACACGTTATCAGCGAGTAGCTACCCACCGAGCAAGAAAAAAAATCTTCCAAAAACAAACCCGCCGCTTGCAGCAACCCTAGCCTGTGTTCACCGCTGCAAGGTCTCCGCCGCCATCACACACAGAACCGACCACGGGCACACTCTCATATCTTCATCTTCTTCCCAAAGGGTCGCCAACACCTCTGCAAGCCCCCGCCGTACGCACCAACGAAACAGTCATGATGCAACAAACCATGGCTCGACCACTGCAAACCCTAGCCAACACAACCGATCTTCCACATCACACCACCACAGAAGAAAATCATGACCAGACGACGATCGATCCACAACCTGCCGCCAACCCCGATCTGCTTCATACTAGTTGCAATCATCAGCCAGCCCTATCCGTCGATTCAGGCCGCCGCTGCTCCTTGGCCTCGAATCCGTCGCCACCTGTTACCCACCCCTACACCAGACTCGTCCGACGACTGTTTTCTATCTGGCAGCGAAACCAAATTCTGCCATGGTCGCCGGTCGAGACTCGCCTTCACATGTACATCACCGCACGCCACCTATGATCCAAATCCAAGAAAAATCCACGCCAACAATTACCAGACCTGCATAGTCGCGAAGGAAATTAGTGCCATTGAACTACGAGAGATGCTGCTCAAGAACAAAGAGATACGAGCAACAATCCAATTTGGACTTTATCTGCTCCTGGCCCAATTACAATTCTAATTCACAACATAAAAGGACCGTCCTTTTACTATTTTTAAGAAGAAAAAATACAGATTAATTATATTTTTTTATTAACTTTAACCTTTTGTTTTCTGCCCTACAAGAAATCAAGACGATCCAAACGTTAATTGGAACGAAGATGGCAATTTACGAAATAAATTGACAGTATGCCTAGAAAAGAATCAGGTCTTTTTCATAAGGTACCCAAATTCGAACCCTACTATCTGCAACGTGCAATTTTACATGCTTTGATTATTTTAGTTGCATATTTATATTTCATAAATTTGTTATGCTTAATTAAATCAATTAAAGCATGATACATTAATAACTTTAATTGAATCAAAGTGAATTGCTTTAAGCAACTTAAATTAAAGTAAATTCACGTTGAATTAATAATTATATTGCGGCATAAGAAACTTACTTGACCGCATATGTGTATAGATATATTCTTAGGATTACGTGTCTATATCTATAAATATACATATATTTGCATGCATATATAGATATGACATGCAATTAGGCTTCATTTTAGTAGACTTTAGAGGACTTATTTCTACTGCCTATATCAACTCGAACCATGATAAAGTAATTTCATTGGTAATCCTCAAAAGTATCGAAAGTAATTTTGACCATATCTTGGTTCCGAAAAATAATACGCTCCCATTATTGAAAATTTTATCATGGAAAGTACTCATGGTAAACTGTGAAAAATCATTTTCTTTTTTCTTGTATTAAGATAGCTGATCCAACTTGTCCGGAATTTGATATCTTGGACTCAAAAGAGCTTGAGTACCATAGATGGGTCTCTTACGTCGAGACCACATTTATCACTAAAGAATATAGTGGTACGCTCCTTAACACCATAGACCAAGTACCGTCTGATAATATAAAAGCGAGTGCACTTATATTCCTTAGGTGACACATCGAACCCAGCTTGAGATGAAAATATCTACAGTTGAAAATCCCGCAAAGAACTGTGGGATGCCCGTAAGAGCTAATTTGGGAACATTCACGACACTTTGCTCCCAAAGTTGACCGTGCAGTGGAATGAAATCCGCTTGCTCGACTATAAATGGATCAATGATTTCAGCAAAGGTATGCTCCGTCTCAAGGAACACCTAACTTTCCGTGGGAAGGACATCATAGAAGAGGACATGATCCAGAAAACTTTTTTCACCTTCCCTACTTCCGCTCTTATACTAACGAACCAGTAGAGGCTGGAGTATGATAATAAACGCATCACTACCTTCAGTAAGCTAATCAACCTACTGCAAGTGGATGAGAGGCATAACGAAATGTTAGTAAGCAATAATGCCAGGTCGGTTGGGACAAAAAAAATTCCCGAGGCCAATTATGGCAAAGTGAATGATGGAAACTACCCGAATGAATAAGGGACTGGACATGATAGGCTTCGTGGTCAAGGACGTGGGGGTTCTTCTAATGTAATGCGAAGACTTGGGGCTCTCGGCTCTACTATCCAAGGGAACCAAAAAGCACCTACACATCCTATCGCCTCTAAGGCTCAAGTTGGCAATGAACCGTGCTATCACTGTGGAGATGCTGGACATGGTACAAGAACTGCCATGCAAGCAAGCAAGTCGCATCTCACTACAAGAAATATAGAGAGTCCAAAGAAAGGAGAACTCACTATATGGACGAATATGATCTAGACAAGTCCCCCTATGTCAATTTCACAGTCACCAATCGTCGAATTGAGTCATACGAGCCACAGTCTATAGACTGAATCTTAGTATTATGTTTACTTTCTCGTTTACATTTGGTATAGTTACCTCAAGACGACTGTGTTGGTGCTTTATTTTCAATAATGGCCTGATGCAACATTATTTCACGAACAAGATATTAATATTGCTTACGTTGGATTATTAGCTTTATTTCGAAGTACTGAATATTTCTTGAATGCTTATGGTTCGTAATTTCTCTCTTTTCAAAGGAATGAATTGAGTAGAACTTGAATGTTCTTAGAATTAGGCTTCTATTCATCGAATAAGTCGCCTGCCGAACCTCAGTAACTACGATGATTGGGTCCTCCCAACTCATCAAAGGGTGAGGTAATGCCCAATTCTTATGCCTAAACGACAGTCTTCTAAGTTACTGATGCTCTGTATGCATCTAGATCCATTCGAACCTTACTTAGCTTCAACAATATATGTAGCAACAGTTTCCAGATTGAAACCCACTGTGAGAATGAAATAGAGTTTCTTTTATTAATTCTAATGAATGTGGACGCATACGTATTTTAGAAAACTGATGAGTCGATCTAGTGGATGTACCTCACTATTATTAGGTTTTCAAATCATATATTGTCACCAACAATGTACCTTGGGACATAGACTCATATAAGCTTTGGCACGATAGACTAGGTCATCCTGGCCGAAGTATTGATGATATGTATACTAAAGAACCTATACGAACATCATTAGTTTTCGAGCGAAAATGTGGCAACAACTCAACATAAAGAACAATGTTGATGTTAATCGTGTTATGTCATCCAAAGAACCAGATGCATATCAAATGCCCACCACTTAGTTTTGCAAAGCCTGCTCTTTAGCCAAAGTAGGAGCGAGACCTTACTACGCTAAAGAAACAAAAGCAAGCATTCTATTCTTACGCTGAATATAAGGAGATATTTGTGGATCCATCCACCTAATATGCGGACCATTTATGTATTGATGGTTTTGATGGATTGTAACGCCCCGACTTTCTAGGGTAAATATTGGGGAAAAATAAATACAAGGTAAATTTTTGAGGAAAATAATTTTCTTGAGAATATAAAAAATTCTCGCATACAAAGTCTAGTCGCTACACTGTCGTGAAAGTAAATACCTTTAAATAAGGTAACAATTCATAATAAATACGGAGTAAAATTTTGCGGTGGAAAAATAAATCAATTTATAAATTTATAGTTTCCCCAAATGAGTTCAACATAGTTTGACAAAATAAAAACATCATTTAAATAATTTCCTTCTCATATACCCCCTCGACTCGCTCCTTTGTCCCTCCGGCTCGGTTCAACCTGCGGGATCAATAAAGGTGGGGGTGAGCTTCCTTCAGCTCGTGGAAATTGTAACACCCCCAGGATATCCGAGGTATATTACAGCGCCGTGAATCCCTATATGGGACCCACCAGGCTGAACAAGCATCATACTCATCGACTTACAGAAACAACAGTAAAATACCTCGTCATAAAGACACCCAACAAAATAATCCACCCGGTTCAACCGGTCAACATAACACAGTAATCCGACACAAACATGCTAAACAACGATACAATCCAGACGAGTAAAAATTCTTAAGTACTCGAGTACTTCTATTAGTTCAAACAAAACCACAAAAGATAAAAGATAGAAGACACTAAGACATCACTCGTGCACAATCATCACGCACGGCCATCATCCGTGTACTGGTCCAGCACCCGCTCGTCTCGATTAACCTGACCTGAAATTCATAAAACGAATTTCCCCAAAATGGGTCCCCAGAGGGGTTAACAATTACGCCAGTACAAGTAACCAAATGAACAACTTACATCTTACACATATAGTAAATGCATGCAATCAAGAAAACATGGTTCCAAAACACTCATTTCCGGAAATGTCATAAACGAATCACATTTGTAAAATGCACCATAATTAACCGTCGATCCACGTCTCTGTGGACCCCTACCGAGACCCCGTCGGATCTAACCCGTAGTGGTTAAAAGCAAGCTCGTCGATCCACGTCTCTGTGGACCCCTACCGAGACCCCATCGGATCTAACCCGTAGTGAGCATACACACACACACACCATTTCTCATACAATACTATTATGTCAAGATTGTAAGTTCATAAGGGTACTTGCCTCGATTAATAGACTGTGACACGAACGGAACGGAAGAATCAAGCACGACCGCGAGGAACCGACGAATGAACCTAACGATTCGAATAACACAATCACAACCACTCCTAAACGATTACGGAAATGGAATACACCCGAAAACCCGCCTACGATTCATGTATATTCATACAAAAATAACAACGAGGGCGGACCACAACCAAACCCTCTCGATTTCGCAAAACCATGAAAATATACCATGAATCCGTAGGAAAACTAATTATACGAACAAGATTAATCATATTCATCATGAATCCACCAACAAAACGGAACGGATCGGAAGAAAATCCCAAAACCCCCAAATTATCCAAAAGTAGGGTTCTAAGAGATTTACCGTGTATTAGGATGAAAGATTCGTGTTGATGTTGTAATAATACTCCAAGAACTCAAGAAAGATGTTGGATGAGATGATTGGAGGAAGAAATCGCCAAGGAAATCGCCCCGGAATCGCCTTCGCCGCGGAGAGAGGAAGAAATGAGAAATTATGTTTATCTCGGTCAACTCCCTGGTTTATATAGCCAGGGAGTGTTAGCGCGCGCTAATCCCTCAAGGTTAGCGTGCGCTAACGGGATAAAATTCCAATCCATACAGTTAGCGTCCCAGTCCAGTAGTCAGATTTCTGGCCGTTAGCGTGCACTACCCGAAACGTAGCGTGCGCTAATAACCACACGGTAGCGCGTGCTATCGACCAATAGCGTGCGCCACCTGGACATCAGCCGAGTCCAGAAGCTAACTGCCCAAAACTCACCTGACTCGTTAGCGTGCGCTACCATACAAGCGTAGCGTGCGCTAACTGGCACCTGACCGAGTTCAGTAGTAACTGGACACTCACGCTAGCGCACGTTACCTGGAAATCTCAGCGTGTGCTAGCCCCCGACATTAGCGTGCGCTAGACTATGTAGCGTACGCTAATCCGTCAGTCCAGAGGGTTGGAAACAGCACTGCCACTCCCAGGGCTAATTCGCTAGCGCGCGCTACGAAGTAAACGTAGCGTGCGCTACTAAGGGACCTTTAGCGTGCGCTATGCAGGAAATTTAGCGTGCGCTAGATACAGAATATAAACGGTTCGCAACACCGGAATATGAACGAAACACCAAACGGAACACCTCAAAGCGCATCAAAACATAGAATGGATCCGCGGCAACCCCGAAACAGCGGTTCCGCACAACAATAACGAGTCTCAGATCAATAGATGACGGGAAAGATACACGAGGGTCGCTACAATCGAGAAATACACCGAAAATGAAAATACAAGGAAAAGAAAAATGCGGGTATTACATTCTACCCCTCTAAAAATAAGTTTTGTCCCGAAACTTTAAGAAACAAATAACTCAGGGTACCTAGCACGCATGCTTTCCTCGGCTTCCCAGGTTGCCTCCTCGACACCGTGTCTCGACCACTGCACCTTGACCAGAGGGATGGTCTTATGCCTCAGTCGTTTCTCACGATGCTCCAAAATCTTCAAAGGACGCTCCACAAAAGTAATATCCTCGACGACATCAATCTCAGCATAATCAATGACGTGACTAGGGTCCGGGACATATTTCCTCAGCTGGGAAACATGAAAAATGCTATGAACATGACTCAAGGCCGGAGGTAATGCCAAACGGTATGCTAACCCACCGACTCGCTCGAGAATCTCAAAGGGTCCAATAAATCTCGGACTCAACTTCCCTTTCTTCCCGAAACGAAAAACTCCCTTTGTCGGCGACACCTTTAGCAAAACGTGGTCTCCCACCTCGAATTCCAAAGGTTGACGACGGACGTCGGCATACGACTTCTGTCGACTCTGGGCAGTCAACATCCGTTCCCGAATTAATTCTATCTTCCGCCTCGTCTCTAAAACGACATCCGGTTCGGTTCCGACCAAATCGGACGTCTCGTTCCAACAAATCGGTGATCGACATCGCCGCCCATAAAGTGCTTCATACGGTGTCATCCGAATCGACGCGTGCCAACTATTGTTGTACGTGAATTCGATCAATGGCAAATGCTCCTCCCAGTCATTGCTCCAATCTAAAGCACAAGCACGCAACAAATCCTCGAACGTCTGGATAGTGCGTTCCGACTGTCCATCTGACTGGGGATGAAAAGAGGTACTCAAACGCAAACGGGTACCCAACGCCTTATGCACTGCCTGCCAGAAGTGCGATACAAAACGGCTGTCGCGATCCGAAACAATAGACTTCGGAGTACCGTGAAGTCTCACAATCTGTGCGATAAACACACGGGCTAACTTCTCCGGGCCCCAAGTGTCCTTGATGCCCAGAAAATGTGCCGACTTGGTCAGGCGATCAACAACCACCCATACCATATTCATGCCCGACCTCGATCTCGGCAAACTCGTAATGAAATCCATCGATATATCTTCCCATTTCCATTCCGGGAAGTGATCGCAATAACTCAAATGTCGATGCTCGATTTTGACCTGCTGACAAGTCAAACATCTCGCTACAAACTGTGCAACCTCTTCCTTCATATCATTCCACCAAAAATGTCTTCTCAGGTCCTTGTACATCTTACTCGAACCAGGATGAACGGAATAAGGTGTAGCATGGGCCTCCCGCAAAATACTCTGCCTTAACTCCGAGTCGTTCGGCACACAAAGCCGACTCTGGAATCTCAAAACACCATCCTCGTGGATCACAAACCCGGGAGACTTTCCTTTAAGAACGTTCTCTCTGATTTGAGTAATCATCGGATCCTCCAACTGCTTCAGCTTAATTTCATCATTCAAAGACGACGAAATCTCTAAAGCACGAAGTTGCCCGACGGCTCCAGGCAACAAAACTTCAACATCTAACTCGATCAAAGCCCGCCGAAGCTCAGACTGAGACGTAAGGATCTCAAGCGTTCGCAACGCAACCGGTTTCCGACTCAAGGCGTCGGCCACGACGTTCGCCTTGCCCGGATGATAAAGGATTTCGAGGTCATAATCCTTGATCAGCTCTAACCACCTCCTCTGCCTCATATTCAACTCTCGCTGGGTAAATATGTATTTCAGACTTTTATGGTCGGTAAAAATCTGACATGCAGAGCCGAAAAGATAGTGATGCCAAATCTTTAGCGCAAAAACGACTGCCGCTAACTCCAAATCATGAGTAGGGTAGTTCAGCTCATACGGCCTCAACTGGCTCGACGCATAGGCAATGGTCTTGCCGTGCTGCATCAGTACGCACCCAAGGCCCTGACCTGAAGCATCGCTATAAACGGCAAAACCCTCGTTGCCACATGGCAGTGCCAAAACCGGGGCTGAAGTCAAACGCTTCTTCAGCTCCTCAAAACTCGACTGCCTCTCGTCATTCCAGACGAACTTCTCGGATTTCTGGAGCAGCTGCGTAAGTGGCCGAGCTAGTTTCGAGAAACCCTCGACGAACCTACGATAGTAGCCAGCCAAACCCAAGAAACTACGGAGTTCCCTCACATTCTTGGGCGGTGCCCATTCCAACACTGCATCGACCTTCTGCGGGTCCACACGAACTCCCTCGGCTGAAATCACGTGACCTAAAATCATCACTTCCTTCAGCCAGAACTCACATTTCGAGAACTTTGCATAGAGTTGCTCGGTCCTCAAAATGTCTAACACTACTCGCAAATGATGGGCATGCTCCTCCTCGCTCCTCGAATAAATAAGAATATCGTCGATGAAGACGACAACACACTTATCCAAATACTCGATAAAGACTTTGTTCATCAACTACATGAACACCGCCGGCGCATTAGTTAACCCGAAAGGCATAACTACGAACTCATAATGTCCGTATCTCGTCCGAAAAGCTGTCTTCGGCACATCGGACTCTCTCACCCGGAGCTGATAGTACCCCGATTTCAAATCAATCTTCGAGAATACCGCAGCTCCCTGCAACTGGTCGAACAAGTCATCAATTCTCGGCAAAGGATACTTGTTCTTGATGGTTACCTTGTTTAGTTCGCGATAGTCGATACACAAACGTAGTGAACCATCCTTCTTCCGCACAAATAGGACCGGTGCGCCCCAAGGCGAGGCGCTCGGTCGAACATACCCCGACTCAAGAAGTTCACTCAACTGCTTCTTCAATTCGGACATCTCTGAAGGTGCCATGCGATAGGGCGCCTTCGAAATAGGAGCCGCGCCCGGCTCTAACTCTATAGCAAACTCGACCTCACGATCCGGTGGCAATCCCGGTAACTCGTCAGGAAACACATCAGGAAACTCATTAACGATTGGAATCGACGAAAGCTCGACTCCACCACTCTCCGTCTTCAAGGCGTAGCACCAATAGACAGTACACCCCTTTCGCAGGAGTCTCATCGCCTTCAAGGCGTTAATAACGAACTTCTGGTTTCCCCTCTTTCGCCCCGCGAAAGAGTGCTCGGTGCCGTCCTCGGCTAACATAGTGATGATTCTCGTGTGGTAGTTCATGATCGCACCATGCCGCTCGAGCCAATCATCCCCAAGGATCAAATCCTCACCCTCGATGCCCACAACAATAAGATTAGAGGGCCAAGTCCTCTCACAAATAAGCACAGAACAGTCTCGAACCTCCTGATCACCAACGATCCTATCACCGCTAGGAAGCTTAACGATGAAGGGTTCACAAGGCATCAAACAGTCGAGACTCAAACGGTGTACACAATCCAAAGATATGAACGAATGCGTAGCACCGGAATCGAAAAGCAAACTGACAGGATGAGAAAGAATATGAACGGTACCTGTCGCCATAGTAGCTGCTGGGTCATCGGCTTTTCGCATCTCATAAACCCGCGGATGGGCGGAGCCGACACTAGAAGCTCCCCCTCTGGCGGTCTGACCCCGACCCCTCCCTCGACTGGCACTCGGTGGGGACTGAGAAGCAAACGATCCTTGATTCACGCTTGGTTCCCTAGGCGCTGGAGTGGAAGCCCGGGCACCAAGAATTCTCTCTCTCTCAGCACAGAAAGCAGCCTTGTGTCCCGGCTGGCCACACTGATTACACCTCAGTAAAGGGCTCAAGCAAGTACGACTGACGTGGCCTGTACGGCCACAATTGAAACACTTTACATCACGGAAAGGAGCACTGGTAGTTCCACGAGGACCCCCAGCGGAACGAGCCGGACCCCCGTCGGCGGGGAAGTTAGCAGATTGGGATTTCTGCTGACCCCCACCCTTGTGGCCCGAAAAGTTCCCAGCGGACTTATGTTTCTTGCTCTAGCGGGCCGCCTCGCTAGCCGTCACCGACATATCATAAGCAAGGGCCCTACTCTGGTAATCTTTCAAGGTAGTACATACGAGCCCCGACATATAGTCCCGAATCGATAACTTCATCCGTCTGGAGAAATGGAAAATTTTGTCGCTCTCCTCGACAACTTGGGTCTTCACATAACCCAACTCCTTGTTAAAATCGGCAATAGCTTGAGATACGGGGATATCCCGTGGTTGAGCATCATAGAAAGCATGTACCCGAGCCTGTATGACCGGCCACGGGCAATATTCAGTCTCCATCAATTCTTGAAACTCGGCCCACGTAGCAGCATGATCTTTGGGTCCCACTGCTTCCCACCAGTCCGTAGCGTCCCCAGTGAGAAAGTACTGGGCAATAGGGACCTTACGATCCTCGGGACAGTTGGTAGCAGTGAATACTTTAGATATTTCCTTGATCCACCCTTCCCAGCCAATCGGGTCGAAGCTCCCGAAAACTGAGGAGGATGCATCTTGATGACATCTTGGAGCCAACGGTCCGCTCCGCCCCGATTAGCATGGGCCTGATCCGGATTCTGAACCGCTTGAGCTATCGCCGCCATTTGGTTCACCATTTGCTGCATAACGGCCGCAATACCAAGGTCGGCACGCTCCTGAGAAGAAGCATGGCTATGACGGTCGCCGGTACTGCCGGCTCCCGAAGACTGCGACGTGGCCGCCCCACCGGCTGCCCCACGTCCCCGGCCGCGTCCACGACCACGACCGCGACCACGACCACGACCTCTTCCAGCATCCATACTGGAGTTAAATAAGTAGCAAAAGCCATACTATGGTAAGTCCAAGAATAGAACAATCACAAATCGAGAATCAAAGGTACGATACAAGAGTATAAGGAACAGGGGAAGGAAAACTTACGGGCACTGGTAGTACCGGAATCATGGCAGCGTGACGATGATGTGCAAAACAAAACATAACAAAACCCAATAGACCGACAAGCCTAGGTATCCATAAACCTAGTGCTCTGATACCATTTTCTGTAACACCCCCAGGATATCCGAGGTATATTACAGCGCCGTGAATCCCTATATGGGACCCACCAGGCTGAACAAGCATCATACTCATCGACTCACAGAAACAACAGTAAAATACCTCGTCATAAAGACGCCCAACAAAATAATCCACCCGGTTCAACCGGTTAACATAACACAGTAATCCGACACAAACATGCTAAACAACGATACAATCCAGACGAGTAAAAATTCTTAAGTACTCGAGTACTTCTATTAGTTCAAACAAAACCACAAAAGATAAAAGATAGAAGACACTAAGACATCACTCGTGCACAATCATCACGCACGGCCATCATCCGTGTACTGGTCCAGCACCCGCTTGTCTCGATTAACCTGACCTGAAATTCATAAAACGAATTTCCCCAAAATGGGTCCCCAGAGGGGTTAGCAATTACGCCAGTACAAGTAACCAAATGAACAACTTACATCTTACACATATAGTAAATGCATGCAATCAAGAAAACATGGTTCCAAAACACTCATTTCCGGAAATGTCATAAACGAATCACATTTGTAAAATGCACCACAATTAACCGTCGATCCACGTCTCTGTGGACCCCTACCGAGACCCCGTCGGATCTAACCCGTAGTGGTTAAAAGCAAGCTCGTCGATCCACGTCTCTGTGGACCCCTACCGAGACCCCGTCGGATATAACCCGTAGTGAGCATACACACACACACACACACCATTTCTCATACAATACTATTATGTCAAGATTGTAAGTTCATAAGGGTACTTGCCTCGATTAATAGACGGTGACACGAACGGAACGGAAGAATCAAGCACGACCGCGAGGAACCGACGAATGAACCTAACGATTCGAATAACACAATCACAACCACTCCTAAATGATTACGGAAATGGAATACACCCGAAAACCCGCCTACGATTCATGTATATTCGTACAAAAATAACGAGGGCGGACCACAACCAAACCCTCTCGATTTCGCAAAACCATGAAAATATACCATGAATCCGTAGGAAAACTAATTATACGAACAAGATTAATCATATTCATCATGAATCCACCAACAAAACGGAACGGATCGGAAGAAAATCCCAAAACCCCCAAATTATCCAAAAGTAGGGTTCTAAGAGATTTACCGTGTATTAGGATGAAAGATTCGTGTTGATGTTGTAATAATACTCCAAGAACTCAAGAAAGATGTTGGATGAGATGATTGGAGGAAGAAATCGCCAAGGAAATCGCCTTCGCCGCGGAGAGAGGAAGAAATGAGAAATTATGTTTATCTCGGTCAACTCCCTGGTTTATATAGCCAGGGAGTGTTAGCGCGCGCTAATCCCTCAAGGTTAGCGTGCGCTAACGGGATAAAATTCCAATCCATACAGTTAGCGTCCCAGTCCAGTAGCCAGATTTCTGGCCGTTAGCGTGCGCTACCCGAAACGTAGCGTGCGCTAATAACCACACGGTAGCGCGCGCTATCGACCAATAGCGTGCGCCACCTGGACATCAGCCGAGTCCAGAAGCTAACTGCCCAAAACTCACCTGACCCGTTAGCGTGCGCTACCATACAAGCGTAGCGTGCGCTAACTGGCACTTGACCGAAGTTCGTGAGTAAACCGGCCCAAGATCGACACTCACGCTAGCGCACGTTACCTGGAAATCTCAGCGTGCGCTAGCCCCCGACATTAGCGTGCGCTAGACTATGTAGCATACGCTAATCCGCCAGTCCGGAGGGTTGGAAACAACACTGCCACTCCCAGGGCTAATTCGCTAGCGCGCGCTACGAAGTAAACGTAGCGTGCGCTACTAAGGGACCTCTAGCGTGCGCTATGCAGGAAATTTAGCGTGCGCTAGATACAGAATATAAACGGTTCGCAACACCGGAATATGAACGAAACACCAAACGGAACACCTCAAAGCGCATCAAAACATAGAATGGATCCGCGGCAACCCCGAAACAACGGTTCCGCACAACAATAACGAGTCTCAGATCAATAGATGACGGGAAAGATACACTGAAAGATACACGAGGGTCGCTACAATCGAGAAATACACCGAAAATGAAAATACAAGGAAAAGAAAAATGCGGGTATTACAGAAATCACACTGATCACAGTAATATACAATCTCATGGAAAACATAACATGAATAATCTATCATATCTTTCCTCAACATGAATGCATACTCACAATATTACGTAAAACATGAATCGAGCACGCATAACACGAATATCGAGGTTGCGCAGGTGCCCCCGCAACAACATGAAACATACACGCAATACCACATATACATGAATCAAGCACGTATGTGAATATTGGGTTGAGCAGGTGTCCCCACACAACATGAAACATACACGCAATACCACATATGTGAATATTGGGTTGAGCAGGTGTCCCCACACAACATCATAACCTCTTACACGAATACAGGTGAGCCTAATTTACAACGTGTATCATAATTTATAAACATGAAATGAATATCACATATGCAGTTGAATCAAAGCAATTAAAGTGATAGTGAAGATTCCCACCTGAATAAATAATGATGATGTCTGACTGAAATGAATGTGTTCGACTCACAGTCCTAACCCCGTAAATCCTTGACAAAATCTACATATGATAATAATAATTAAAATCCTTACAATTTATTATTTATATAATAAATGAAAGGATACGAATATCACTATATAATAACTGAAAATAAATTATAATTGCTAATTAATATTAACTGAAGAGTTAACATTATTAATGACTGAAATTAAAATACTTACATAATTTCAGATTAAATTTTAATATTAATTGGAAGTCAACATTTTAATGTTTCAGTCAAAATTAGGATTTAATTGAAGTTTGAAGTTGACTGGGGTCAAAATGTAAGAGTTGAGAAGCTGAATGGGTTAAAATCGAATTAATCATACTGGCTGGGGCTGAATTGAACACTGGTGGAAAATCTGAGGGCTAAATTGAATAATCCTAATAATTGGCGGGTATATATACCCTTAACCTAACTGTAGCCGACATATTTCTCATTTATTTCTCCCATGAAACTCTCTCCCTCTCTGCACTCTTCCCTCTCTCTCTAACCCTCTCGGCCGGGAGAGAAAAAAAAAGAACACACACACTCAGACCGAATCGGACGCACACACACCGGAATCACACACTCGGGGTTGGAAAACATCTACACACACACCGACCGACTGGACTCGCAACAAGGTGCAGCGGCGACGGAAGGCGCTGGTGGCTGGAGCGACGGCGCTGGTTCGGCTGGGGTTCCGACGAAGGCTTCCGACGGGTTTCAGGTAAGAAAGCATATTGAGTTTTGATGTTCGAATTTGAGTTCGGGTTGGAAGGCTCCGATTCCGGAGTATGGTTTTAAAATTGAGGGATTCCTGGTTTGAAAGGGCTGAAGTGTTTCGGCTCAAGGATGAATGGGAGGAGTTGGGGTTCGGCCGGAAACGGGAATGAAAAGTCATCGTAAAATGAGGCCAAATTCCGATTTCTGGTTCAGGCTTGCGGATGGAGTTCGGTCAGTAAGATTTCCATTTTTGAAGTGTGTTTGAATCAGACTGTTATATGGATTCCGTTAAAATTAAATTTTAAACTTGATTTCTGATTTAGTTTCGACTGTTGAAGATTCCCGTTTTTGGTTAGTGTTTTGGTTCTAGTTCAAAATTAAATATGTACAGGATAATGACAAATCGGCTGAAAATTGCAGGATGAGAAGAAAAATCGGGTCCGAAATTGTTACCTCTTCGAAGGAAAGTCTGATGTTCCGAAGGTGTTGAACTTCCAGATTCAAGATTGGACTCCCGGATGAACTCTTTGAATAAGAAACACGATGAATCTTGATGTGCTGAATTGTATATTTTTTTTTAAACGATGAACGGCGTTGGGAAGAAGGGAAGAAGGGAAGAAAGTGTATTCTGTGTTGTAGTATTGAACAGTATGGTGTGTATTTATACTGTATAAAAAAATTAGGGTTAGGGTTTAAGTTAATTATTCTGGGCTTAGTAATTAATTTGGGTCATCACAAACTATTGTGGCAATGATAAAGATAATAATAATGCTAAAAATAATAATAATAATAATAATAATGATAAAATTTATAATAACAATAGTAATAATTAATAATATCGATACTAATAATAATAATATCGAAGGTAATATTAATGATGATATAGAAATAATACTGATAAAAATATTAATATCATTAATATGAATATGGTTTCTATTATAAATATTATTATTATTAATAATAATACCTCTAATTATCATATTAATAAAAATGACTAATATTAAATGTTCTGAAAATAACTTGAGAAATTGACTTGGGTTTAGAAAATATGAGATATCATGAAAATGTCTGATCGTATTTAATGATATTACATGAAATTGACTTGTACGTGCGGTGAAAGTAATTATACAACAATTACTCACTCGGTAATGAAATGAGATTAAATGAAATAAATGCATTATTAATATTATCACTAGTAAATGACTACTAGAATATAATTGACAAAAATGATTCGGGCTAGGAATTGTGATATGTCGAAATAAATGTTCATGATTCCCTAAATGGAATTAAATAACATGAAATACATTATAATATTATTATAATTAATAATATTGCATTATAAAAATGACGGGTATTACATCCTACCCCTCTTAGAAAAATTTCTGTCCTCGAAAATAAATGGTATACCTCGATTGAAGAAATTCGGATAACGAGCTTGTAGTTCCTCTTCGCGCTCGCAAGTGGCTTCATCCTTGCTGTGGTTACGCCATTGGATCTTGACAAACACCTTCTCTTTATTCCTAAATTGCCGGACTGATCGATCGAGAATCAGTTCTGGTTGTTCTTCATAGGTAAGGTCTTTGTTCAATTCCACGGCGGTATAATTGATGACGTGGCTGAGATCGTGCACATACTTCCTCAACAATGATACGTGGAAAACGTTGTGCACAGCCGAAAATTCTGTGGGTAAAGCCAAACGGTAAGCTAACTCTCCAATCCGCTCGAGAATTTCAAACGGTCCAATGTATCTCGGTCTCAACTTACTCCTTGGACCAAAACGAACAATTCCCTTGGTAGGAGATACCTTCAGGAATACCTTGTCGCCAACATAGAATTCGAGATCTTTCCTACGCTTGTCGGCGTAAGACTTCTGACGATTCTGTGCTATCTTGATCCTCTCACAAATCTTATCCACCATACCAACTTTCTGTTCGATCATCTCGGGACCAAGATTCTCCTTTCACCTACCTCATCCCAATACAGTGGTGATCGACACTTCCTACCGTATAGGGCTTCATATGGTGCCATACCGATCGTCGACTGGTAACTGTTGTTGTAAGAAAATTCCACTAAAGGCAACAGTCGTTCCCAATTATTTCCCATATCTAGCACACATGCTCGCAACATATCCTCAAGGATCTGTATGGTCCTCTCGGACTGACCATCAGTCTGAGGATGATAGGCCGTACTAAAATTCAACTGTGTTCCCAAGGCTTCTTGCAAACTCTCCCAAAAACGCGAGGTGAAACGAGTATCCCTGTCGGATACTATAGAGACTGGCACTCCATGCAACTTAATAATCTCCCTGATACAAAGTTGAGCATACTGATCCATTCGAAAGTTCATCTTAACTGGGATAAAATGAGCTGACTTTGTGAGTCGGTCGACAACAACCCAAATAGCGTGGTTTCCTCTTTCCGTTCGAGGCAAACCTACCACAAAGTCCATCGTAATGTGTTCCCATTTCCATTCTGGGATATGAAGTGACTTAAGTAATCCAAAGGGGCGTTGGTGTTCTGCCTTCACTTGCTAACAAACTATACATTTTCTAACAAAGTCTGCCACATCTCTTTTCAAACCTTCCCACCAAATGTCCCCCTAAGATCTTGGTACATCTTTGTACTCCTAGGGTGCGCTGTATACGGAGTACTATGTGCCTCCTTCAATATAGCTTCTCTCAACTTAACAACATTGGGCACACAAATCCTCCCTTCATAATACATCGTGCCATCATCGGACATGCTAAAACCTTTATCTTCACCTGAAAGAGTACGTTCTTTCATCTTAACCAAGAAGTCATCCTTTCCTTGACCTTCTTTGATTTGTTCCCTCAAGGTTGGTTGTACCACCAAACTAGCCAATAATGACTCAGCTGGTCTCGATGGTGTAGCCACCTCAAGGTTCATCCTTGCAAATTCCTTGACCAAGTGTTCCTCCTTGGTCAACAAACAAGCCAGATCTCCTCTTGCCTTACGGCTTAGTGCATCAGCAACTCAAGCCATCTGCGCTGCCTCATATTCAATTCCTTCTGTGTGAAAATATATTTCAGACTTTTGTGGTCTGTATAAATTTCACACTTACCTCCGTAAAGGTAATGTCTCCAAATCTTCAAGGCATGAACTACCGCTGCTAGTTCCAAATCATGAGTAGGGTAGTTCAGCTCGTGCGGTTTTAACTGTCTCGAAGCATAGGAAACTACTTTGCCCTCTTGCATTAATACACATCCCAAACCTTGTTTGGATGCATCACTGTGTTGCTACCCAAAATATTATCCGGAGATAGATATTGCTGGAATGTATGGATAGCAAACAAATGCGAGAACACTTCCGTGGGAAAAGTAAATAACACAAGAATTGCCGGGGTTGTTAGTCCCGGGCTTGAATGCTCTCGCGAGATATTATTAATACAAATATTCGGGGATACAAGTATTAATGTAAGAATACAATTACAATGAGTGTAATGACTCTTGTTATCCTAGCTAGTGAGCGTGTAGATTGCCGGAAGAACCAGATATGATGCTCTGTGAGTTCTTGTAACAACGTAGATGAACTGTGACGGCGGTGAGAGATCGACAGTCTCTCACGGCGTGTATTATCTGTATGCTTGAGCTCCTAGGCTTTTGAATCTTTTTGAATATGCTCTGTGGAGACTTCTTGCCTCTGCCGACCGTCTTCTGGTTGAGAGGTACTGAGAGAGAAATCCTAAGATAGATTCTGGGGAGGAAGCTGGGAGCTTGGAAGCATGTATGTTCTTCTGTATTTCCGTGAATGAATTCGGAATGTAAGTGAACGAATTGGGAACTAAATGTGGAACCTTTTTCCAGTAGGAGGAGGTTCTCTATTTATAGGACTTGGACCTGCTGGGCGATCGCCTTTGCTGTATTATAATAAGCGGGCGATCGTCTTTTAGCACATGGGCTTGTCTCCTTAAAGTCTGCAGGAGTTGCTGGCAGTCAGTCGCGCGGTCCAATGAGAAGCTAGCACGCGTCTAAGTCGCTGTCACGGGCAGTCTCACCTTGTGCCTTTCGGCGGGCTTGTCGGTAGGTAAAGCCGTCCTAATCAGAGACAGCTGTTGGTGGTCAATGATCCATGAAATCCAGATCTTGTCTCGGATCTGCACATGGGTGCTGTTTTGAGATCCAATCTTCGTATACTTTGATGGACGATCGTCTATGTTCGGGGTGCAGGTCGGCCGTCTTTAGCCGGGCACCAGAGGCGATCGATAGGTGCCAAAGGGTGATCGCCTTTGGAGTCGATCGCCAGATACCTGAAGGTGGTCTGGTATCTTTGCTTAGGCGAGTTCACCATAGCTTTGATTGGTTGTGGACTCGGTCGCTCGGCCTTGTAGTCGATCGCCTGTCGAGGTGAATAAATCTCGACACAACAATTGCCCCCCATCTCGCTCCTTTGTTGAAAACGTGGGGTGAGGTGGTTCTGCTGGCGATCGCTGAATTTCGACGAGCGTCTCTGCGTTTCACTGAACTGGCAATCGTCTTTGAGCCGATTGATTCTGAATTTGGACGACCTGGTAGGTCGCTGAAAAGAGCGGGAAATGGCAGCGGATGCGAAAAGGTCTCTGGGACACGTGTCGGGTTCCTGTTGGGGCAGACCGACGGTCATTTATGACTCCTCATCTGACGCGTCCTTGAAAAGACGCGTACGCAGGTTTCAAGGGGGTCAATAAATGCGACGGTTGCACTTCAGCCCCTGAGACTCTCCTTAATTGCTTATAAGTCCCTGCCATCTCCTATAAAAAGGGCAGGGTGGCTGTGTTCATTCTTACGCGCATTTACTGGAGAAAGAAGGACTTGCTGAAGATTTTTCTGAAGATCTTATCGCTGATCGTCGGTCGATTTCATCTTTGGTAAGAACACACTCATCTTTTCCTCATCTTGAATTCAAGAATGTCTGGACCATCTTCTTCACATGGAGTGGGAACTTCCTCCGCCGCTGGGACTTCTGATGTCCGGGGAGGATCCTCCGCTGAGTTCCATCTGGAGACGGCCGCTGAGGCTATTCGGGCCGGAATTGACCCTGCGGAGGTCGAGGCGCTGTTCAACGAGGCCGACGTGGCTAAGGAGGCGGCCGTCGAACATAGGCGCTCGCAGATGGAGAGAGATCTTGCGGTCAGGGCCTACTGGGAGCGGCACAGTGCCTTTGGCCAGGCATATGTGGTATTTGCTGATATAATGGAGAGGTTGGCCGGCCCGTCTCGAAGATTTGACTTCGGGAGTATTCGATCGCTCACCCTTATCAACCTCCCAAGCGATCGCTATTTCGGGATGCTCAGCGATCTCTGTGGTCTCTTGGCCAAATCAGGAGTTCGGCGACTAGGAAGGATCTGGCCGTCTGGAGGACAAGGTTTCATATCCCTTCAGATGTAGATCTCTTTGTGCCGGCTGAGAATGAGAGAGCCGACCAGCCTCCGGAGGGGATGGTCGCTGTGAACGAAGCGATCATGGAGGCAGGGTTGCGATTTCCTCTGTCTTTTGCTGTTTCCCATCTGCTGGCCGCTTGGAACGTGGCCCCTCTACAGTTGACGCCGAATGCTTGGCTCCAGATAATCTGCACTCTTACCTTGTTCGGCGGTCACCGATTGTACCGCCTCCCTTCGCTGTCGGAGAAGAACCACCTGTTCAAACTGACGACTCAGAAAGGGTCGGTCGGAGGCTATCATATACAAGGCCGATCCGGTCGGGTGATCCTTGGAGTCCCGAACAAGGCGCGGAGCGATCTGACGAAGTGGTTCTGGGTCGCCGGTGCCTGGAAAGCCTCAGCGAGCGACAACCCCACTGGCGAGCTGAACATTCCCACTGGTTTTCGGGAGAGAAATCCCGGTAAGGGTTCAGACTCTCCCTATTTTCGGATATGTTCTGAACTGATCTAATTTGATTTCGTTTTTGCAGGTTTCCACATTCCAGCGATCGAGGAGTTGTCCTTTGATTTCCTGGTCGTTTGGGAGCGGATACGAAGTTTGCCGGACGAAGAATTGGACGCTAATCGGATCAACAAGGAAAGTCGTCGGTTGTCCGCTCGCTTATTCCGTTTTCCGAGACATCTCTCGGTCTCAGGTACGAATTTCTACGATCTCCATTTGCTGGGCGATCGTCCTTTTGGAGGAATATGACTAACTGCGGCTTGATTACTCTTATTTGTAGAGGTTCGTTTTCCTCGCTTTTTGGAGCCCCCACAGGAGATTACTATGTCGAACCTTGGAGTTCTGGGTCGTCTCCGCCAGACGAAATCATTACGGGCTCCTCCTGTGGCATTACCTATCATCCCGGAGGCGGAGCCTCGCGTGGAGCCGATCGTGGCCGAGGAGGAAGTCCGGGAGGAGGGACTTCGGATGAATCGCAAACGGCAGAGGTCGGGAGAAACTTCAGTTTCTGCCCCTGCCAGTGAGGTGCTGATCGCCGCGCCTCCGATCACCGTTGTTCCTCCGGAGAATGAGCCTGCTCCCTCCGCGGCTTTCCTGCGGGAGATGGGGATCGCCAAAGCTGAGACCCCTCGCGGGAAGCCATACTTCGGTCGCAATCCTGAGAGAGCCGAGAGGTAGACTTTACTTGCTGAGTTGAGACTTGTCATTTGCGTGGGAGATGGGCTAACTTTGTGTTTTGATGCAGGATCCGTATCACTGATCCGTCTTGCCCGCCGATAGTGCGGGATTTCCTAGTGAGCCGATCTCCTCGTCAATCCTGTGATATCCCATTGTACGTCAACAGGGCCGTCTCCGCTCTACCGAAGGCCTGGATGACCGATCTAGATGCGATCGCTCGTCAGCAATCTGGGAGTATAATGCAGGCTGTTCTCGCCCTTTCTCTCCAGACGGCGACCATGGCTGCCCAGGCTGTGCAGGAGTTTGAGGGGCGTCCTTCCATTATTCGCCTGCAGGCGGATCTCGAGGCGGCTCGGAAAAAGAACACCGAGTTCGCCGACAAGATTGTGGCAATGGAGAAGGATTCCCTGGCCGCAGCTAATCGGGCGAGCCAAGAACTTGAGCTGGCGAGAAAGGATGCTTAGCTATCCCGGGTCACGGTCGATCGCTTTCGGGATCGGATGATAAATGTCGTCTGGGCACAGAAGGCCGCTGAGACGGAGGCCGATCGTCTAAAGGTGACGATCGCTCGGTTGACTAGCGAGCTGGCAGAGTCGCAGGAAAAGACGGCTGCAAGGGAGGCCGAGCTCCAAGGCCCTCTTGCTGAGAGGTTTGGAGGTCGGCCCTCTTGCTGAGAACTTCAAGGCGTACGCGTTGGAGCATCCTCTCCATTCCGCTTTCTCCTTGCCGATCTTGGATCTCGCGGATATCGGCGTGGACCTGAGCTGGTATCCGACTCCGGCCAATCTTGTTCATCCTGACGCTCCGGAAGATGGGGAGCTGCTCCGGAGGCTGATGGCGAAGGCCAGGCAGGGGCCTGAGGCACTTCATTTTTTTTTTGTTTTGTTTGTTTTAGCTTTTTTTGTCTTGTAATTTGTAGCTTTCTTTTTGTAGCATTTAGGCCTTCGGGCGACCATGTACTCTGATCATTCAAGTAATGAAATGAACGTTTGATTCTCTGATTTTTCACTTGAATGATTGATATTTTTTAGTCTTTTGCTTGACTTTGTACAAATGTGTGAGGAGAGATCGTTGCAAGTGTAGGTCTACGTGAATTGATAAACTCATATAGATAACTTTTACAACAAACTCGATCGCTGCACGAACATCTGAATCATTGCCGATCTCCGCATGTGACTGGATTGGGACGATCGTCGTATAGGTATTCCACACTCTTCCCCCTTGTTTTTGTTCACTTAGTGAAAGTAAGGGGATGAAAATAATTCGTTGAGTGAGCGGTCTTCAACTTTGTCGAATCCTCGAGGACGGTCGTCCATCTTGAGGAAGCGTGCATAGTCACGGAGTTCGATGGACCGACTCCATGACCATGTCTTGTGCGTGAGCGACTTTGTCTGTCTCGTGACTCATTTTATTGTGAGGGTCCTCCGTTAGGCTGCGCCTCACCTCGTATTTAAACGAAGGGCGTGCGGTCTCGGTCTGGAGGAGTCCTTGCGCGGGGCGTCGTCGGATTAATCAACTCCACTTCCGCGGCTTGTTAGCTCTGCTTCCACCTCGGCCCGCCATGAAGATGGCGACCCTCGACGGTGTATGTTGAGACGGAGGTAGTGACGCGTCGCATTGTCCGGGTTCACCACGTTAAATGATGAACCTTTGAGGGCGGGCGATCGTGTCTACTGATTAGTTTTGGAGGGCCCTCAGACTACACCGACCTCGTATTTAAACGAAGGGCGGGCGATCTTGGCCCAAAGGAACCTTTCATGGTCTAAGCAGTCGGTTCCATCGACCACCAGGACCATGGCTGCACTCTTCCACCTCAGATCGTCATGTTAAATGCCGACCTTCGACGGTGTACGTTGTGCGGTGGAGGCGATCTCGTGCCGTAGTCCACCATGTTAGATGATGAACTGTAGATGGCGAACGAGTCCTCCGGTTTTGATGATGTTGCTTGATACCGGCGATCGGTCTGGAAGACTGGAGATCGTCGTTCGGGCGCCGATCGCGCTGCTCATAGGCTAAGAAGAAACCTTTGCCTGGCCAGAAAGTCTGCGGCCTTAGCGCGGAAGATCGCGTAGGTCGTGGGTTGGTCCTTCGTAAGATGCCTGAACATAGGCGAAAGACCATGGAATCCTCCTAGGACCGAGTATAGGGCGATCTCATCGCTTACGGGCTCGCCATTGAGGATGATCTCGTCTACCCGGTCGATGTAGTCCGAGTCGGACTCTTCTTCCCCTTGCCTGATCTGCATCATGCGATGGGGACCTTCTGGCCGAGCGACCTTGGTGGCGAAGTATGTTGTGAAGTCGTTCGCCAGTTGATTAAAGGAACCGATGGATCGAGGCGGCAGTGAGGTGTACCACTTGTGGGCAAGGTCGTCCAACGTCAGAGGGAACATTCGGCACCTGGTCGCGTCTGATGCCCCACACCCGGTCATGTAGATGTGGAACTTGTTTAGATGAGTTTCGGGGTCTGATCTCCCTTCGTACAAAGGTGTTTGCGGGGGAGCGATCTTATGCTGTACGGGGGCGAGCTCGATGTGGACCGCGAGCGGCTCGCTCGGCCCGACGATCTTGCTCTTGGCGCCTGCCCTAGATTCCAGGAGCGCCTTTATGTCGTCGAGCTGGCTTGCATCGCGGCCATCGCTGTAGCTTGGTCGCTCGTGGATCGGCTTTTGGAGCGGGAGCCGAGGCGATCGTGTACCGATCTCCTGACTCCACTGCTGCCGACCTCGGTTCTTTGGCGAGGGGGATCCAGATGTCTGGCCTGCCTTATGGGAGTTGGATACGCCGAACTCCTGGTGACGGACTCGAGCTCCGCTGCCTCGTGGCCGGGCCGGCCGCCTTGGCCGCCAAGATGGGTCCGCCTGCACGATCGAAATGCAGGTGCCCCGGCTGGCGAGCGCCTCTTCTTGCGAATGGGAGCCTCCTGGCGATCGCTTGGTCATTAACGCCTTGTACTTCCGTTTGGTCAAGCGGCGGATGGTCGAGGGGGTGATAGCGGGCGGCGCGTCGAGAGCACTCCGTCGCTCCTGTAGGATGGCCATGGCCTCCTTGATCTGTTCTGCGGTTTGGAATTGATCGAGCGAGAGGCTTGGGCCGTCCCTCAGGGGCGGGATCGAGAGTCTCGGACCGCGGCGGCTACCCTCCGCCATCGGCTGTGGCTCGGACTGAGATGGAAGGAGGCGTCTGGTGGATCGGCCAGCGGCTTTCTTCGATGCGGAGGCGGAAGACATGATTCTGAAAGCTTTCTCTGAAGAACAGTGAGTGTTTCTTCAGGTATATGCCCCGGAGAACAGTGAGTGTTCTTCGAGATGGTAGGAATAAAAATGAGGGTTAGATCCCCTTCCTCTCCAATTGTTGCTACCCAAAATGTTATCCGGAGATAGATATTACTGGAATGGATGGATAGCAAACAAATGCGAGAACACTTCCGTGGGAAAAGTAAATAACACAAGAATTGTCGGGGTTGTTAGTCCCTGGCTTGAATGCTCTCGCGAGATATTATTAATACAAATATTCGGGGATACATGTATTAATGTAAGAATACAATTACAATGAGTGTAATGATTCTTGTTATCTTAGCTAGTGAGCGTGTAGATTGCCGGAAGAACCAGATATGATGCTCTGTGAGTTCTTGTAACAACATAGATAAACTGTGACGGCGGTGAGAGATCGACAGTCTCTCACGGCGTGTATTAGCTGTATGCTTGAGCTCCTGGTCTTGTGAATCTTTTGGAATCTGCTCTGTGGAGACTTCTTACCTCTGCCGACCGTCTTCTGGTCGAGAGGTACTGAGAGAGAAATCCTAAGATAGATTCTGGGGAGGAAGCTGGGAGCTTGGAAGCATGTATGTTCTTCGGAATGTAAGTGAACGAATTGGGAACTGAATGTGGAACCTTTTTCCAGTAGGAGGAGGTTCTCTATTTATAGGACTTGGACCTGCTGGGCGATCGCCTTTGCTGTATGATAATAAGCGGGTGATCGTATTTTAGCATATGGGCTTGTCTCCTTAAAGTCTGCAGGAGTTGCTGGCAGTCAGTCGCGCGGTCCAATGAGAAGCCATCACGCATCTGAGTCGCTGTCACGGGCGGTCCCACCTTGTGCCTTTCGGCGGGCTTGTCGGTAGGTAAAGTCGTCCTAATCAGAGACAGCTGTTGGTGGTCAATGATCCGTGAAATGCGGATCTTGTCTCGGATCTGCACATGGGAGCTGTTTTGAGATCCAGTCTTCGTAGACTTTGATGGACGATCGTCTCTGTTCGGGGCGTAGGTCGGCCGTCGTTAGCCGGGCACCAGGGGCGATCGATAGGTGCCAAAGGGCGATCACCTTTGGAGTCGATTGCCAGATACCTGAAGGTGGTCTGGTATCTTCGCTTAGGCGAGTTCGCCATAGCTTTGATTGGTTGTGGACTCAGTCGCTCGGCCTTGTAGTTGATCGCCTGTCGAGGTGAATAAATCTCGACACAACACACTGTAGATGACAAATTCTTTCGTCGGATCGGGAATCGTCAACACTGGTGCAGCAGTTAATCTTTGCTTAAGTTCTTGGAAACTCCCTTCGCATTTCTCATTCCATAAGAAAGCTTCTCCCTTTCGAGTCAATCTAGTCATAGGTGCAGCAAATCTTCGAAAATCCCTCGATAAATCTCCGATAATAACCAGCTAATCCCAAGAAGCTTCGAACTTCATTCGCACTACTTGGTACTTTCCAATCATTGGCTGCCTCAACTTTAATCGGGTCAACCTCAATTCCTTTAGAAGTGACCACATGTCCAAAAAATGCAACTCGGTTAAGCCAGAATTCGCACTTGTTGAACTTTGCATACAACTTCTCCTTACGCAGTATTCCAAATACTATTCTAAGATGCTGCTCATGATCAACCTTGGTCCTTGAATACACAAGTATGTCATCTATGAACACAATGACAAACTTATCCAAATAAGGTTGAAATACCCAGTTCATGAGGTCCATGAATACCGCTGGCGCATTAGCCAAACCAAATGGCATCACTATAAACTCATAGTGTCCATAACGAGTTCGAAATGCGGTCTTTGGGATATCATCATCCTTAATCCTCAGTTGGTGATATCTGGATCTCAAATCTATTTTCGAAAATACTCCCGATCTTCTAAGTTGATCGAATAGGTCCTCTATTCTAGGAAGTGGATATTTATTCTTTATCGTGAGTCGATTAAGTTCACGATAGTCTATGCACATCCTCAAACTTCCATCCTTCTTCTTCACGAAGAGCACTGGCGCACCCCATGGCGAAACACTCGGTCGGATAAATCCAGAGCCGAGTAGTTCCTGGAGTTGCACTTTCAGCTCTTGCAATTCCTTAGGCGCCATCCTATAGGGAGCCTTTGATATTGGTGCCGCTCCTGGCACTAGATCAATCGAGAACTCAACTTGACGATTCGGTGGAACTCCAGGCAAGTCTTCGGGAAAGACGTCTGGATGCTCCTTGATGATAAGTACATCAGCTACCGTCTTCTCCGAAGTCGTTTTCCCCATCACATTCACCAAGAATCCTTGGCAATCACTCTTCTTCAGCATCTTCACATCTTTCATGGCAGAAATCACCTTCGGGGTACTATTGTGCCTAACTCCCTCGAATACGGTCTTGACATCAACAGACGGACATAAGGTTACCCTCCTTTCAGAGCATTCAACTACAACTCTATGTTTGTCCAACCAATCCATACCCAAAATGACATCTAAATTGCTAAGTTCCACTATGTGCAAGTTGGCTAAGAAGCTATGTTCGTTAATCTCTATCTCTTTCTCGGTGTATCCTCCCATGGCCAGCATATTGTGATGGATCCAGTCACGAAGTCCATCACGAAACTTCAGCGGCTTCATCCTACTACTCTTAACCATATGTGGTGTAAAACAGCACATGTGGTTGAACTTACTCTCGTAACCCGTCAACTTATGCTACCAAGCGTAAAGTCTAAGAACTCCATCTATATTTTATCCTTGTACACCCTCGGGTAGTACTTCTCCATGACCATATTCTCGTCTTCGCTACTGGACTCACCATCAGCCATCTCAGCATCATTCGAGTCTCCCATCTGCACCACATCCAACTCTTTCTCTGGTTCTAGCTCCTCTTTGGGTGCTTCCTCTGGATTTTCTTCGGGATCCTCCTCCGAGTCTTCCTCGTCCATAGAGTCGGCATCCCAATTTGCAGTTGGAATCTCCTCTCGAGCATACAAATCCAGTAGGCATCCAGCGGCGAATTGGAAATCATCCATGGCCTCTCGCTCTTCTAGCGATCTCTTGATGACCTTTTTCCAAAGCCGGAAGATGCAGCAACTCCAATCTTCGGATAACGTCTCCATCAAGTGCTCTATCTGTCGCGTGACGGAACCTCGTTTCCCAGATTGCACCCACTTGCTCAGCCTATTAATGACATAGTGTGGTGCATTCTCTTGTAACTAGGATCGTCCCACCAGTCTTTACTCGCTAGAAGACGCGAGTCAAAAGTAGCTGGGACCTTCTTACGTGGCGTCATTCTAGGTTTGACCATTCTAACAGTTCGTACATACATAAATAATTATATAAGTAAAATGAAATGACATATGCATGATTAGTGACTAAAATTTGGTACCTCAGGCAGAGTGACGAAGTGGCGAAGCTGAGAGCATATGATAATTTTACATTTTAGCGAGTCTACAGAAAGGTAAGACCTCGCTCTGAAACCACTATGTAACGCCCCAACTTTCTAGGGTAAATATTAGGAAAAAATAAATAAAAGGTAAATTTTTGAGGTAAATAATTTTCTTGAGAATATAAAAAATTCTCGCCTACAAAGTCGAGTCAATACACTGTCGTGAAAGTAAATACCTTTAAATAAGGTAACAATTCATAATAAATACGGAGTAAAATTTTGCGGCAGAAAAATAAATCAATTTATAAATTTATAGTTTCCCCAAATGAGTTCAACATAGTTTGACAAAAGAAAAACATCATTTAAATAATTTCCTTCTCATATGCCCCCTCGGCTCGCTCCTTTGTCCCTCCGGCTCGGTTCAACCTGCGGGATCAATAAAGGTGGGGGTGAGCTTCCTTCAGCTCGTGGAAATCACACTGATCACAGTAATATACAATCTCATGGAAAACATAACATGAATAATCTGTCATATCTTTCCTCAACATGAATGCATACTCACAATATTACGTACAACATGAATCGAGCACGCATAACAGGAATATTGAGGTTGCGCAGGTGCCACCGCAACAACATGAAACATACACGCAATACCACATATACATGAATCAAGCACGTATGTGAATATTGGGTTGAACAGGTGTCCCCACACAACATGAAACATACATGCAATACCACATATGTGAATATTGGGTTGAGCAGGTGTCCCCACACAATATGATAACCTCTTACACGAATACAGGTGAGCCTGATTTACAACGTGTATCATAATTTATAAACATGAAATGAATATCACATATGCAGTCCAATCAAAGCAATTAAAGTGATAGTGAAGATTCCCACCTGAATAAATGATGATGATATCTGACTGAAATGAATGTGCTCGACTCACAGACCTAAGCCCGTAAATCCTTGACAAAGTCTACATATAATAATAATAATAATTAAAATCCTTACAATTTATTATTTATATAATAGATGAAAGGATACGAATATCACTATATAATAACTGAAAATAAATTATAATTGCTAATTAATATTAACTGAAGAGTTAACATTATTAATGACTGAAATTAAAATACTTACATAATTTCAGATTAATTTTTAATATTAATTGGAAGTCAACATTTTAATGTTTCAGTCAAAATTAGTATTTAATTGAAGTTTGAAGTTGACTAGGGTCAAAATGTAAGACTTGAGAAGCTGAATGAGTTAAAATCGAATTAATCATACTGGCTGGGGCTGAATTGAACACTGATGGAAAATCTGAAGGCTAAATTGAATAACCCTAATAATTGGCGGGTATATATACCCTTAACCTAACTGCAGCCGACATATTTCTCATTTCTTTCTCCCGTGAAACTCTCTCTCTCTCTCTAACCCTCTCGGTCGGGAGAAAAAAAAAGAACACACACTCACACGGAATCGGACGCACACACACCGGAATCACACACTCGGGGTCGAAAAACATCTACACACACATCGACCGACTGGACTCGCAACAAGGTGCAGCGGCGGCGGAAGGCGCTGGTGGCTGGAGCGACGACGCTGGTTCGGCTCGGGATCGGACGAAGGCTTCCGACGGGTTTCAGTTAAGAAAGCATATTGAGTTTTGATGTCCGAATTTGAGTTCGAGTTTGAAGGCTTTGGTTCCGGAGTATAGTTTTAAAATTGAGGGATTCCTGGTTTGAAAGGGCTGAAGTGTTTCGGCTCAAGGATGAATGGGAGGAGTTGGGGTTCGGCCGGAAACGGGAATGAAAAGTCGTCGGAAAATGAGGCCAAATTCCGATTTCTGGTTCAGGCTTGCGGATGGAGTTCGGTCAGTAAGATTTCTGTTTTTGAAGTGTGTTTGAATCAGACTGTTATATGGATTCCGTTAAAATTAAATTTTAAACTTCATTTCTGATTTAGTTTCGACTGTTGAAGATTCCCGTTTTTGGTTAGTGTTTTGGTTCTAGTTCGAAATTAAATATGTACAGGATAATGGCAAATCGGCTGAAAATTGCAGGATGAGAAGAAAAATCCGGTCCGAAATTCTTACCTCTTCGAAGGAAAGTCTGATGTTCCGAAGGTGTTGAACTTCCAGATTCAAGATTGGACTCCCGGATGAACTCTTTGAATAAGAAACACGATGAATCTTGCTGTGCTGAATTGTATATTTCTTTTTTCTTTTTTTTTTAAACGATGAACGGCGCTGGAAGAAGGGAAGAAAGTGTATTCTGTGTTGTAGTATTGAACAGTAGTGTGTATTTATACTGTATAAAAAAATTAGGGTTAGGGTTTAAGTTAATTATTCTGGGCTTAGTAATTAATTTGGGTCAGCACAAACTATTGGGCCAATGATAAAGATAATAATAATGCTAAAAAAAAAATAATAATAATAATAATAATAAAAATAATAATGATAAAATTTATAATAACAGTAGTAATAATTAATAATATTGATACTAATAATAATAATATCGAAGGTAATATTAATGATGATATAGAAATAATACTGACAAAAATATTAATATTGTTAATATGAATATGGTTTCTAGTATAAATATTATTATTATTATTAATAATAATACCTCTAATTATCATATTAATAAAAATGACTAATATTAAATGTTTTGAAATTAACTTGAGAAATTGACTCGGGTTTAGAACATATGAGATATCATGAAAATGTCTGATCGTATTTAATGATATTACATGAAATTGACTTGTACCTGCGGTGAAAGTAATTATACAATAATTACTCACTCGGTAATGAAATGAGATTAAATGAAATAAATGCATTATGAATATTATCACTAGTAAATGACTACTAAAATATAACTGACAAAAATGATTCGGGCTAAGACTTGTGATATGTCGAAATAAATGTTCATGATTCCCTAAATGGAATTAAATAACATGAAATGCATTATAATATTATTATAATTAATAATATTGCATTATAAAAATGACGAGTATTACATGGATTCTCCGACATGTTGGTCACATGTCGCTCTCCTGTCCACTCAAATTGCTGCGGAACTTCCAAGATAACTTCTAAGGGCTCACAACCCTTATCACATCTAAAGGACTTGATGATGTTAGAGAGTTCACATCAAAAAGTATTTGATGTTTATTGCATGGTAGAGATCAATGAATAGCATCTCGTCCCATGTGCATATGCAAACGGTCTCACATAAACCACCTTCAAAAGAATAAGTATGGTGATTATGTCATTGGTTATGCACACCAATTTGCATATTTTGCCTGGAATTTTGCAATATTGCACGCAACTTTACTTAAATCGTTCATTCTTAGACCATCTGCTAACCAATTAGTTTATGCGTACCAGTTGGTAACTGGAATAACTTGATTTTTGTATTTTGGACTCAGACGGACTTGAGTGCTAATTGCGCATATTTGGTTATGCATTATATATGCCTTCTGCGACCCACAACGCATTGGTCTTTAGAAACGATTAAGTATTCACGTTGGATAAGAATCTCCAAACGTTATCCACTATTTAGAACCTTCACACTGATCTCTTTACCGCACGATTTGCGGATTATCACTTTAATGAGACAACCTTCCCGTCGTTAGGGGGAGGAGAGAAAATGCAATTTCTCGGGGAATGACAGGAATTGTCATGGTGTCTCCACTTTGTCTCATTATGATCCCCGAACTTCACAATGTTACTGTGAAGCACAAAGAACACTCGATCTTCAGGATGTAGCAGATTCGATGCCTGATGCATTTACTGATATCGTTCAAGTGACAAGATCTCACATTACAGCTGCAAATATGTTTGTAAGGTTAGAAGTTCCCTCTAAGGGGCACATCGCCAATGAACTGGGTGATGCAACTGCACCTGGTGGAGGTGTGGTTGAGGTCGTGGCTCCCTGCGAAGAAAAGGGTGGAAGCCACATGGTTCGACTAAATACTCACCCAAGTAAGAGGTAGAGTATGGCACTAATTACATGTTAACCATCAATGAACTCGTTTCATGAGATTATGCTTGATTTTATTATGTTCATGAGTCATGACGAGGGGGATGCCCCGAAGATATGATTCAGAAAATCAAGAATCTCGATGAAATTATGAGGGTGTGGCCTGATCAACCACCTACTTAGGTGACATGTCATGAATCATAAAGTATGATGATGTCGAACCTCGCTCAGTTGGATGAAATCAACATAGAGCTGATTGGCCTGTAAAAAAAACATTCCAGGTAGAACTAGATTCTCTGACAAAGATTCAGATATTTGGTGTAGGTAATGCTAACCTAACCAAGTGTAAAGCCTGTAGGACATAAACGAGTCTTTGTCGTAATGCATTGAAATTTTGATGCACGAAATGCATATATTTCATGCATAATTAGTACAAAACTCATGCATAAATTAGTACTGTAAAGTACTGCATAGAACGCGCCCATATATATATATATATATATGTAATACCCGAGATTTCTGTTATGTAATTAGAACTTGTGATATTGTAATGATTGTACTTTTGTCTAAGTACTATTCTCCGTATTTCATAATCCGATGTTGTCGAGTGTATAATTTCGTGTATGTGTTTTAGAGATTGAAATTCTGTACTACAGTCTGAGTGTAGCGTACGCTAACGGGGATTCATAGCGCACGCTACAGAGGGTCATTAGTGCACGCTATGCATGGTCAAATCGATTGAGACATGCGGTAGGTGAGATCTGGCCGGGGGACCCTTGTCGGATTGTGTCGGATGTACCTGGACGGCTTTCGGGAAAAGCCGAGTCAACGCCTTAGCGCACGCTACAGGTATATGCGTAGCGCACGCTAAGTGCCGAGTACAGATTTAGATCGTGAGCGTTAGCGCACGCTACGAACAGGTCTAGCGCGCGCTAATAGCCATTTATTATAAATAGGACATCATCCTATTCGAGATTTCGCTTTTCTACTCTCATTACCCGAATTCCTACACTTAGAACATAACTTCCTTCACCCCAAACACTTCATATCAACATCCTGATTCGTGATTTAAGATCGTATATCATTGGAGATTGGTGTTCAAGCTTTCGGTGTCGGATTGCTTCATTTTCCTCCGTGTTCTTCACTACTTGAGGTAGGTGATTCTTCACCAATGTTAGTAATGTTCCTAAGGAAGTTTGAATCATGTTTGGATAGCCGGTATTTCGCTTATAATCGGTCATCACATGTTAGAAGGATATTTTCGACGTTCGACACTTATTCATCGTATGAACCTTTGAACCATCTTAGTAGTATGAACTCCTAAGCGTTTTCAAATCGATTTATGGTTAGTAATCGGAGATTACCTAGTTCGTATGTTTTACGTAAGGAATCATATGTTTTGGGACTTGGAATAATCGGAACTTGGTATATTTCGTGAAGATCTTAGAAAAGATATGTTGATGAGAGGATTATCCGTATATTTGTGCCTCATGATCATGGAACTTCCACAACCTTATTAGCATGTCGACTTGAGGATGATTTGTTGTATCAACATAGAATTCATAAATTCACCAATGCTCAACCCGCTTTTCCGTAGCGATGATTCGCCATGCAACGTTAGCGCACGCTAACATATGTGAGTTAACGTGCGCTATCGGGTTCGATCGTATTAAACGTGACGTAGCGTACGTTATGTATCGGCAGTTCAAATCCGGCTTCATAACTAGCGACGCTAGTCTTACACGATAGCGCATGCTAATAGCTGCTTAGCGCACGTTACGTAGAGTACGTAGCGCACGCTAAGCATCCAGCATTGGTTATTTTGAGCTTTTCGGCCATAGACCGAATTGTTAGGCCATCGTTCGACTTGAGATGATTTGTATATCGTTCCTTTTGTTAAGGTTCGAGCTTGTTACGTTGATCGAAGGAGGCGGCCTTCGAGTATGTCGAGATCTTTGAAGTGTTTCGTCCTTGCCATTTTCGAGGCAAGTATCATATGTCGAGTTTGATTTATCATGCTTATGGTTTTGTTCATATTTTTGTATATGAGATGTATTTCTGGAAATTCGCGTGGTATTCGTTGTTGTTTGTTCGTATTGATGAACATATTGAAATGCATATGTGTATGCATAATTGATTGATTATGGTATAAATGATCCGAGGGGGTCATGAGGATCTATGCTGAGGGCGCTGGATCGCTGGACGGGTTTTCCACCATGCGTTGGTCCGACGGGATCATCATGGGGATCTATGCTGAGGGCGCTGGATCGCTGGATTACCATGTATTGTGTACATGGAATCGTGAGGATTCGCATCGTTGGATTCCGGTGGCGGAAGTCCGTTTGCATGTTTTATGATGCATTAATGATTTATTGTATGACGATACTTGTACTAGCATTTTTTTGCTAACCCCTTCGGGGGTGGACATTGTTTTTGATGTTCAGGTAGTCGAGGAGCGGGAGGCAACACAAGATCGGCTGTGACGATGAGATGGCTCAGTGATGTGGTTGATGTTCTTATTATTGTGATTTGTCTTCTTGGTTCGTTTAGTAATCAAGTATGTCTGTATTAATAAAGTCTTTTCGATATGGTTGTATAAGTCAGCACATTTGATCGTTTGATTCCAAATCTGTATGTGAATTCCAGTGTTCGATTGGTTTATTTTTACACTTCTTTTAAAATTAGCCTTGTAAATCCTTATCTAAAGGGTTTACGGCGCTGTAATTATTTCGAATATCTCGGGGTGTTACAGAATATGGTATCGGAGCTAAGATTTATGGATATCTTGGCAATGGGTTAGTTGGGTCATTTACGTTATTGATTATTGGTCGCTCGTAACATCATCACGAGCCAAAGATCGTCGTGTGGACTGTGGTTGTAAGTTTCCTAATCTCGAATACTACTGTTTTATTTAATTCACGTCTTGTAAACATTAATGAATGTACTTTGAGAAAGTTTGTCCTGGATATTGAGTATTTATGTTTACAGTATGTTGAGAGGAGGTCGTGGACGCGGACGCGGTCGTGGACGCGGACGTGGTAATGCGAGGCAAGAAGAGTCGGTATCTACCCCGCAGATAGCCGCTAGTCAAACGGATTCACATTCCGGGGACAGCAGGATCGGCAAATAATAATGCATCCTAACGTGCCGGGAGTGCTTCAGAGTGGTTGCCCAGATAAACCAGCTTGCTCAAGTTGTGGATCGCATGCAGACGGCGATGGGACAGCAGAATAACGTGGATAATCGGGAGATAAATGGCTTACCGAGGTGGTCAAATTGCATCCTCCGAAATTTGACGGTTCCACCGAGACGCTTTCGTGGGATCATTGGTGAAGGAATTAGAGAAGATTTTTGCGGGATTAACTGTCCCAACGATAGGAAGGTTCCGCCGCCCAAGATCTTTTGACCGGGAGGCTTTCGATCGGTGGGAGGCCATTCGACTGCAGGAGCATAATGCCGATCGGACAATTCAAGTTGATGATGGAGGCACGATTGTCCTCGCCTGCTAGAGAGGCCCGAGTTCGGGAGTTTTTCTCACCACAAAATTCGGAAGCATCCGTGACGGAAGTGATTAAGACTTTTAATCACCAAATGACTTATGTGCGCCACCTGGTCAACACCGAGGCGGAAAGGATTTTCCATTTTGACATGCGACTGAAGCCGGAAATTCAGCAATATATGTCCGGAGTTGATTGTACCACCTTGAGGCAGTATCAGGACAAGGCGTTGGCCTACGATATGAAGGAAGCGGCAGAGAGATATCGACGGAAGCAAAGAAACAGAAGGTGTCGGGCAACTTCGCGGAGAATAAGAATAGCGGGCCCCGCCGGGTCAGTCCTCTTTTCACTCATCCAGGAGACCTCCGCATCCTAGTCGAGGAGGAAAGAAGTTCCGGGCAGCACCGACTGTTTCTGACACAGGGAAGAAGTGTTACAACTGTGGCAAGGCGGGACATGTTCGACGGGATTGTTTCGCGCCTGCTGTGACCTGTTTCGAGTGTGGACAGGAAGGACATCGCGCAACATTTTGTGGGAATGCGACCCGATCTTTTGGTACTCGCACTCCAGCGCCAGCTCCGAAGGAAACAAGTGTGAACCAGACGCAGCAGAGTGGATTTCAGCAGCAGAACGTTGGGAAGAGAGAGGCATCCAGTGCTGGGTCCGTTCCTCCACGCCTGTATGAAATGAGGAAATCTGATGATCAGAACACAGCTGTTGCATCAGGTACGATTCAGATCCTTTTGCAACCAGTTAGTGTCTTGTTCGATTCGGGAGCTACGCATTCTTTTATATCTTTGAACTGTGTTAATCGTTTGAACATCTCGTGCTTGTATAATTGTGAACCTTATGTTGTGGGATTACCGAGCGGAGAGAAAATTGTGGGAACACTAGAAGCTAGGGATTTCCCAGTATCTATAGAAGGAAGAGAGTGGCCATCGCATCTCATTGTAGTTGACATCTACGGTGACGATTTAATTCTCGGAGATGATTGGCTCAACTGTTATGGAGTCAGCTGAATTACCGAGAGAGAGTCATTTCCATCATTGCCGATGACGGATTCGAACACTTATTCCGAGGATGGAGACCGAAGCTCGGGAAAATTGATCAAGGCAATGAGAGCCGTGAAATTGCTGAAACAGGATGTCATGGACTTTGGTGTTATGCCATGAGGAAAGAGGAAGGAGTAGAGCTCGTCTATTTCAATTGTGAATGAGTTCTCGATGTATTTCCGACGAGCTACTGTGGTTACCTCCGCAAAGAGAAGTGGAATTCACCATCGAGTTAGAGCCTGGAGCAGCTCCTATTTCCAGAGCACCATACCGCATGGCGCCAACCGAGATGTATGAACTCAAGAAACAACTGGAGGAATTGTTGCAGAAGGGCTATATTCAACCTAGCGTTTCTCCTTGGGGAGCGCCCGTTCTCTTTGTCCGGAAGAAAGACGGATCACTCCGATCGTGTATTGATTACAGGAGCTTAACAAGATGACGATCAAGAATAAGTATCCTATACCTCGGATCGACGACTTGTTTGATCAACTGCAAGGGGCAAGGGTATTCTCGAAGATTGACTTGCGATCGTGATACCATCGCTGAGAATTAAGGAATCGGATATACCGAAATCGCTTTCGGATCCCTAGATGCGCATTATGAATTTGTAGTGATGCCATTTGGACTTACCAATGCTCCTGCGGTATTCATGCAATTGATGAATCGGGTATTCTTGGAGTACTTGGATAAATTTGTGGTCGTTTTCATTGACGACATCTTGATATATTCGAGGGACGCAGAGGAACATGTCAACATTTACGTGTGGTTTTGAGCATCTTGAGAAAGGAACAGTGTATGCTAAGCTTTCTAAATGCGAATTTTGGCTTAAGGAAGTAACCTTCCTTGGGCATGTGATATCATCCGACGGAGTTCAGGTGGACCAAGAAAGTCGAAGCAATCTTGGAGTGGGAAGCTCTAAAAACGTGAAAGAAGTCCGAAGCTTCTTAGGACTTGCTGGATATTATCGCCGCTTTGTAGAGGGATTTTCCAAAATTGCTCGTCCGCTCACTCACCAAGGTAAAACTCAAAAGTTCACGTGGAATGAGAAATGTCAGTGGTTTTGACGAACTTAAGAGGAGACTGACGACAAGACCTATATTAGCACTACCGTAAAGAACCGATGGATTCATGGTATACAACATGCTTCAAATCAGTGTTTGGGTTGTGTGTTGATGCAGAAGGATAAAGTGATTGCTTATGCTTCTCGGCAATTGAAACCGTACGAAGTTAATTATCCGACTCATGATCTGGAGCTAGCAGCTGTGGTCTTTGCCTTGAAAATCTTGCGACATTATTTGTACGGCACTCATTGTCAGATCTTTACAGATCATAAGAGCCTCAAATACATTTTCAGTCAGAAAGAATTAAACATGAGGCAGAGAAGGTGTCTGGAATTGATCAAGGATTACGACTTTGAGATTTTCTATCATCTGTGGAAAGCAAATTTAGTAGCCGATGCCTTGAGCCGAAAACCCGTTTCTCTTCGAGTGTTGGAAGCACTTACATCCCAAACCAAGATTCAACGGAACCGATCCGCGAGGATTGAAGTATGGGCACCGGAATCCAAGGACAACTTTATGTGATGGAACTGACTTCATCACTAGTCGAGGAGATCAAGTCTAAACAACTGAACGATTCTCTGATTCTTCGATTATATGACGAAGTCAAGAAAGAAAAAGCCCCAGGATTCGTGATACAAGACGATGGAATTCTGAGATTTCAGAGTCGACTTTGCGTTCCCGAGGACGATGATTTGAGACGGACAATTTTGAAGGAAGCTCATAGCGCGCCCTATTCTATTCACCCAGGCAGTAGTAAGATGTATAAAGATTTAAAGCAAAACTTCTGGTGGGGGAATATGAAGAAGGACGTAGCGGAGTACGTTTCAAAGTGTTTGACTTGTCAGCAGGTTAAGATTGAACATCAACGACCTGCCGGAATGTTAAGACCGCTTCCGATCCCTGGGTGGAAGTGGGAGGATATCTCGATGGACTTCATTACTAGTATGCCAAGGACTAGAACGGGAATGAACATGATTTGGGTTGTAGTTGATCGACTAACCAAGTCGGCTCATTTCCTGGGAATTAAAGATACTTGGGGACCCGAGAGATTGGCACGAATATTTATTGCGGAGATAGTCAGATTGACGGACGCCGAAGACCATTATTTCGGATCGAGATGGTCGCTTCGTGTCACACTTCCGAAAGCAGTTCACGTGGCTTTGGGGATCGAGCTCAACTTTAGCACAGCTTATCATCCCCAAACGGATGGTCATCTGAAAGAACTATACAGACAGAGAAGACATGCTTAGAGCTTGTGCATTAGATTGGTCGATCGATTGGGAAGTTCACTTGCTCTTGATCGAGTTCACCTATAATAACAGCTTGGCATGCTTCTATTAAGATGGCCCCATTTGAAGCTTTATACGGGAGAAGATGCCGATCGCCCCGTGCCGGGATGATTCTTCTGATTTGATCGGACGGAACCTAATTGATTATTCAGACTCAAGAGAAGATAGCCTTGATTCGAGAGAGACTGCTGATCGCCCGCAGTCGATGTAAGTCTTATGCCGATGTACGTCGTCGCCCTCTAGAGTTCGACGCTGGGGACCACGTACTATTGAAGGTGTCTCCTACACGAGGGATTTTCCGTTTTGGGAGAAGAGGCAGGCTTAGTCCGAGATATATCGGACCATTTGAGATCCTAGAGAGAGTTGGGGATTTAGCATACCGGTTGGCCTTACCGCCATCGCTGAGTCATGTTCACAATGTGTTTCACGTATCCCAACTGCGGAAGTATGTACCGGACCCCAGTCACGTCATTGATTTCGATGAGATCGAGATAGCTAATGATGGCACCTTTGAAGAGAGACCAATCAAGATACTTGAGAGCCGGATCAAGCAATTGAGGAATAAACCAATACATTTGGTTAAAGTACAATGGTCACGACATGGAGTCGAAGAGACCACTTGGGAAACGGAGGACGATATGAAGGCTAAATATCCGGAGTTGTTTTCATCTTAAGTTTCGGGACGAAACTTCTTTTTAGGGAGGAAGGATGTAATACCCGAGGTTTCTGTTATGTAATTAGAACTTGTGATATTGTAATGATTGTACTTTTGTCTAAGTACTATTCTCCGTATTTCATAATCCGATGTTGTCGAGTGTATAATTTCGTGTATGTGTTTTAGAGATTGAAATTCTGTACATGTAGCGCACGCCATACCGAGTGTAGCGTACGCTAACGGGGATTCATAGCGCACGCTACAGGGTCATTAGCGCACGCTATGCATGGTCAAATCGATTGAGACATGCGGTAGGTGAGATCTGGCCGGGGACCCTTGTCGGATTGTGTCGGATGTACTGACGGCTTTCGGGAAAAGCCGAGTCAACGCCTTTAGCGCACGCCATGTATATGCGTAGCGCACGCTAAGTGCCGAGTACGCTTTAGATCGTGAGCCGTTAGCGCACACTACGACAGTGGTCTAGCGCGCTAATAGCCATTTATTATAAATAGGACATCATCCTATTCGAGATTTCGATTTTCTACTCTCATTACCCGAATTCCTACACTTAGAACATAACTTCCTTCACCCCAAACACTTCATATCAACATCCCGATTCGTGATTTAAGATCGTATATCATTGGAGATTGGTGTTCAAGCTTTCTGTCGGATTGCTTCATTTTCCTCCGTGTTCTTCACTACTTGAGGTAGGTGATTCTTCACCAATGTTAGTAATGTTCCTAAGGAAGTTTGAATCATGTTTGGATAGTGGTATTTCGTTTATAATCGGTCATCACATGTTAGAAGGATATTTTCGACGCTTTCGACACTTATTCATCGTATGAACCTTTTAACCATCTTAGTAGTATGAACTCCTAAGCGTTTTCAAATCGATTTATGGTTAGTAATCGGAGATTACCTAGTTCGTATGTTTTACGTAAGGAATCATATGTTTTGGGACTTGGAATAATCGGAACTTGGTATATTTCGTGAAGATCTTAGAAAAGATATGTTGATGAGAGGATTATCCGTATATTTGTGCCTCATGATCATGGAACTTCCAAAACCTTATTAGCATGACAGACAATATGATGATTAGTTTTATCAAAATAGAATTCATAAATTCACCAATGTTCAACCCAGTTTTTACGTTAGCGATTCGCCATGCAACGTTAGCGCACGCTAACATATGTGAGTTAACGTGCGCTATCGGGTTCGATTAACGTATTAAACGTACGTAGCGACGTTATGTATCGGCCGTTCAAATCGCCGATTCATAACTAGCGACGCTAGTCTTACACGATAGCGCTAACAGCTGCTTAGCGCACGTTACGTGAGTACGTAGCGCACGCTAAGCGATCAGCAGATTGGTTATTTTGAGCTTTTCGCCATAGACCGAATTGTTAGCCATCGTTCGACTTGAGATGATTTGTATATCGTTCCTTTTGTTAAGGTTCGAGCTTGTTACGTTGATCGAAGGAGGCGGCCTTCGAGTATGTCGAGATCTTTGAAGTGTTTCGTCCTTGCCATTTTCGAGGCAAGTATCATATGTCGAGTTTGATTTATCATGCTTATGGTTTTGTTCATATTTTTGTATATGAGATGTATTTCGAAATTCGCGTGGTATTCGTTGTTGTTTGTTCGTATTGATGAACATATTGAAATGCCTATGTGTATGCATAATTGATTGATTATGGTATAAATGATCCGAGGGGGTCATGAGGATCTATGCTGAGGGCGCTGATCGAATTTCCACCATGCGTTGGTCCCACCGGATCATCAAGGGGAACTATTCAGAGGGCGCCGGATCGCCGGACGGTTTTCCACCATGCGTTGGTCCGACGGGATCATCATGGGGATCTATCCGAGGGCGCCGGATCGCTGGATTACCATGTATTGTGTAGATGGAATCGTGAGGATTCGCATCGTTGGATTCCGGTGGCGGAAGTCCGTTTGCATGTTTTATGATGCATTAATGATTTATTGTATGACGATACTTGTACTAGCATTGTTTTGCTAACCCCTTCGGGGGTGGACATTGTTTTTGATGTTCAGGTAGTCGAGAGCGGGAGGCGGCCTGACCGGCTGTGACGATGAGATGGCTCAGTGATGTGGTTGATGTTCTTATTATTGTGATTTGTCTTCTTGGTTCGTTTAGTAATCAAGTATGTCTGTATTAATAAAGTCTTTTCGATATGGTTGTATAAGTCAGCACATTTGATCGTTTGATTCCAAATCTATATGTGAATTCCAGTGTTCGATTGGTTTATTTTTACACTTCTTTTAAAATTAGCCTTGTAAATCCTTATCTAAAGGGTTTACGGCGCTGTAATTATTCCGAATATCTCGGGGTGTTACAATATATATATATATATTGTTGGCCACTAAGTATACTGGATACAGCTTGGAAGGTATTTTAAACAACAAGCTATACTGATTTTAAATCTGAGTGCGTAGCGGAAGTCTTAAATAGTAAGTTGCTGTGGATACAACAACTCAATGTGCAGTGTATACTTAAATAATCACAATTAATAAAACAGTAAAGTCAGAAGGCAAATAACACAGTATTTAAAGTAGTTCGAGGTAAACCCCTCTACGTCCACTGGTCCTCCACACAGGAGTAAAAAGTTTATTATAATTATTGCGTACACAACTACGTAATTATAACAACACGTAATCAATATATCGTTCACACAGATTGATATAAAGATCTTAGCTTCAACCGTTCACACAGATTGGTTTGAGCTAACACTTGACTGGCTTCTTCACACACAGTTCTAAAGCTTCGTCTTCTTCGATGCAATTCCTTCACACACAGTTCCGGAGTAGCAAAGATTCTCAGTCCAAACAGGGCTGATGGGTTTGTTCAAGGATTAGAACAGTATATGAACAACAATTTTGACTTTCTGAGCTTCTAGCTGATAATGTGTTGTTCACTGTTTGAGCACTGTATATCTCTTATATCTGAGTTGCAGTGAGCTTTAGAGATATGTTTTGCTCTGATGTATATGATAATAACTTCGTAAGCTTTTTGTAACTGGTTAACTTCGTGTCTGATCTTTAACGCCTTGATGAGATATATATAGTCTTCTGAAAATGTATCCCTTGAGATAAATCCGTTGAGCAAGATTCTGTTCCAACGGGATGATGTGTTTGAATAAACATGATTCGGATTTTGCGGGATTTGAAGATCTATTGACTTACAGTATTTAAATACTTTATCCTTTAGTATTTAAATACTTCTTTATCAACGGGACTTGACTTCTAGTGAATACTGAAGATTCCTTTTTTGTCTTGTTGAGAGCTGTATGGAAGAATCACTGTATTGTTAATTCAAGACAGCTTCCATTCTTAGTCTTTATGAGACTTCTTTGCTGTAGGAAAGGTTCCACTGTATGCTGAATCTACGAGAGGTCTTCGATATAGGTTGACATTATTTGATCGTCTTTCGATACAGTTTCCTTACTGTATGCAGGATTGGCATATTGTCAAAATATCTTTATCATTACTAATCGATACAGGGATTGTTTATCCTGACTGTTTCGATACCGGGTATTTGTTATCCTAACAATTTCAGATAAGGGTTGTTATCCCAACATATATATATATATATATATATATATATATATATATAGCACTACGAATGTTCAGACTTAAGCTGATAGCAAAAAGTCTGTCGGCTAGAGTCTAAAACCATTGGCTAAAGTGGCCGACCGTCGGCTAAAAGTTGATCGGCTAAAGTTTAGCCGACGGCAGAAACGAAAGATCATCGGCTAAAGTTTAATCTTAGACTAGGACCTTTTGTCGTCGGCTGAACTCAATGCGTTTTAGCCGACGGCGCAACAGCTGTCGGCTGAACTTCAACAGTTTTTAGCCGATGGCTTTTATATTGTCGGCTAAAACTGAATTGTTTTAGCCGACGATCAATAAGTTGTCGGCTAAAGTCTAAAAATTTTAGCAGAAGTTTAGCCGATGATCAATAAGTTGTCGGCTAAAGTCTAAAAGTTTTAGCCAACGTCGGGTCTGTCGGCTAAGGTCTTTTTATGTATAAAAAAAGCACTTTAGCCGACGATTTGTGCAAATATTGTCGGCAAAGTCCATTAAAAAAAAATCCAAATGTTAAGATCCCCAAACCTGTTTAGACTTAACCTGTATATTCTATATATACATATTATTCAAAAAAACAATACTTAATCATATAATCATCGATATATGTTATACATACACCAAGAAATCTTCAAGAAAATGAATTAATTCTTAAACATATTCATAATCATCAAAATATCTTTAAATTTTTATATATATATATATATATAATATAAATAACTGATATCAAAGTTCAATAAACATACTTTCAATATGATTTCTTGAATTATCAAACCAAATAAAATTATAGTTTTTCGTGTTCTTGTTATGTAATTTCTGAGTGTGTTGTAAATGGTGTATTGAAGTGTGAGATGGTAATATATTCTGTACAAAAAAACAGGTAAGACTTTAGCCGACGACGAGACGACGACTAAAGTATGGTAGTCGTCGGCTAAACATTACAAAGTCGTCTGCTAAAGTCTCGTAGTCGTCGCCTAAACTACTCCACTTTAGCCAGCGACGAGCCATCACCTAGAGTATGGTAGTCGTCGATTAAAGTATTTTAGCCGACAACCCAGCTACCGTTGCCGGCCGGCCGTGGACCGTTCTCCGACCAACCGTCGACTAAAGTGGTAATTTTTCCAGTGTAGGCAAATGGTTACATATATAATGGATTAGTATTAGACACGATGCCTAAAAGGCTAATGATAAAATACTTCAATTAATATTAAGCATATACCCAATATTTAGGATTAGACGTGTAATTTGATTGATCTTATCTAGTATTAGAATTGTTGGAAGATATCTTATAACAAGCATTGATTTGATGTGGATTAAATCTGATAAAGGGGTGTGAATATATATATATATATATATATATATATACACACATATATATATATATATATATCCCGTGCGATGCATCAGTCTTGTTTTTCGATAAAAGTTAAATTTTGACTTATGTCTAAAACTCAAATTTTTTAAACAATCAATATTTCCTTGTAAAAGCACATATTAATATTGTAGTTTAGGCTTGATTGTTGTTGCTAAAAAGTTAGATAAAAAAAGTTAACAAATTTAAGACTTGGCATTTGGTAGTATAAGTCTTTTATGTAGTCAAGTGATTTTATTCTTTATATGCAGACTTAACTTAGTTTCTTATAATAAGATGATATCAAAGACATAACTCGAATGATATCGCATGAAAGCAAAACATTGTATGCAGATATACAAATTGCTACAAAGTAGCTATTTGTAGCATCAAACAATCATAGCTTACATTGTAATAAGTTCATGCATCATTGTTGAGTTTATAAGTATGAAAGAATGTTGATTTAAAGTAGTAGAATTTTCACATGTTACTATCTTTTGACACTCAATGGAAATTGGGTTACACTAAAACCAAAAGACGAAATAATGATTCTAATTCATTTTAACATTACTAACTCTTAACATTTTGCTAGTAAAAAATTTCACTCACGCTATTAAAAAACAAATGATCTAACTTGTAATATGCAAATGAGAGTCACGATAGAAG